>OX235266.1:15280685-17995685 GCA_944472135.2 Trichobilharzia regenti
GAGAATATAAGTCATCTACTGTTATACCATATAAGGAGGGGACATCTGAAACCCTACGTAGGATTCTCAACAAAGCAGGAATTAGGGTGGCGGCATTCAAACCTACAAACTCAGTCAGGTAGGACAAGCTCTGTAGTCTAGAGGACCCTGTCGGTTGAACTAATTAGACAAAATGATATTATTTACAAAATACCTTGCAATGACTGTGAGTTGAGTCAACTATATAGGTCAAACTAGTAGATCGGGGGTAATCAGACTGTTGGAACATAAGAATTTCGCTAAGGGAAGAATGATTGACCCCGAGAAGATGAGCAATTTAGAAAAAAGCTCAGCAATAGCACTGTTAAGTTTAAAGCCATCACTATTACCTCACCTCTTTTGAAAGTTATGAAAAGACTTATTTTACTTATTTCCTTCCCTTACATTCTAACATTACTCAGTCGGTTCATTTGTTTTTACTAGCCTTTATCGACTACCACGTCCACCTGAACATTTCTCTGTTTAATCATACTGTTTTTCATTATTCGTGTTATCACAGATTGCCTCACTTTTTCATCCTTATTATTGATAAGACCATTATTATCATTACTATTATCATTATTATTACTACTACTATTATGACTAATTGCACAATTTATATTCACCATCTTATTATCCTATAGAAAAAAACACCATGAGGATTGGTTTATATTTGAATTTTTATTTGTAAACTTATGTAGGTATATTAGAGTTAAGCCTGATGAGATCTAATTGAAAGCACAATATTGTTCGCCTAAAGCTTTATCAAAGTAGTATTATTAAACTATTATATATATATAGCAACCTAATCATTTTTTCTCAGCATGGGGTCATTTTTGTGCTCTTAAGTTGGCCAATTGATAGAGATAAAGAGAACCAGGTGTAGTATTATTGCCATTACCGAGAGTCTTGATATAATTTCCAGTATACTAGAAACAGACACAACCCTACCACAAAGATGACCAATGGACACCAGTAAAATAATGAAGAGCTTAAAATTCTGTCTGGAAGATAATTATTTTACATGCAGAGAGAATATATATATATAGACAGACAAATGGCGTTGCTAGGGGTACACCAGTTTCCCCAATAGTCACTTGTCTTGTTATGAATAGTTTCGAAGATAACCCAATTTCAAGCATACTCACTATTAAAATATGGTTAAGATACGTTGATGACACTTCTGTGGTGCTGAAACCAGATCTATAAGGTTCATTCTTAGAGAAATTGAACAATCTATCTCCCAACATCCAGTTTACTTCGGAAGCAGAATCAGAGGTTGGTGAACTACCATTTCTAGACTGCCTAGTTAAGAGGAGGCGAAAACGGACATTTTAGTATATCTGTATTCAGGAATAAAACCCTCTATGCTAAAGTATGGTAATCCCCAATCATATTTTGGCTCTACTGTCCCCGGTATTATTTCACTTGTTCCACTTGTCATTCTAAATCAATTCCTTTTTTTACAACGATAAATCCTATGCTATCAAATTCCACACAGTATTACGTAACATTTTCATTTTAATCGATTTGTCTCCTAATCCTGTAATTGCACACCCTTTTTCAAGTTCTATCTATCCTATGAATTACTCTATATATGACACTAATTTGCTTTGCCACTTGACATTTAGATATGATTATAATCACAAACACTTTAGTTTTAATTGCATTTCATACTACTGTTATCATTATTATTTTATGCATTCACACCTATGGTTCAATTCCGTCACCGGATATAACTTCTCAAAAACCATATATATATATATAAACTCATGGAAAATTCCCTTTGTAACATTTAGAAAATCAAAACAAGTGATTCAGCGAAGAGATTCTTTTCAACGAATTTATCATCAAGCTGTACAGTCGTGCATATATATGCTTTTCCAGAAGTAATATCCGGTGTGCAATTACAGGATTAGGAGACAAATCGATTAAAATGAAAATGTTACGTAATATTGTGTGGAATTTGATAGCATAGAATTTATCGTTGTAAAAGAGAATTGATTTAGAATGACAAATGGAAAAAGTGAAATAATACCGGGGACAATTCAAAGTGAGAATAGTAATAGTAACAGTTGCCATTGTAATAAAGGTAGAGTATACAAGTTGAATAGACAAAATGAAAAATTTGTAGAGCTAAAATATGATTGGGAATTACCATACTTTAGCATAGAGGGATTAAGAGCATGAAAGTTGGAGGGGCTGAAAGAACATTTTTCTGTATACAGAGATCTGACTTCTCTATTTCGATAGCCAAAGCTTCAGCAACACAGATGAGTCGGGTGCGTAGGGATTTCGGTAAATTACTCCTCGCCTTGTAGATGACTTTAAAGGCGGAGGCTGTTAAACAGAGATAGGGTGACCACTATCGACCAGATGTTCAGTGATCGCGCTTCTTATTGCTCCAATTCCACCTCTTCGTAACCTTTCAGGATAGTGTTCTTGAACTCGAGTCGGAAGACCAATATACCTTGATCCACACGAGTAGGTGAATTGATAAATACACATTGATGAGGCCAGCAGTAGTAGCTTATCCTTCACGTTCACATCAATCATAGGTTTTGTGGAGAAGGTTAGTCGTAGTTCAGCTGCGAAGAAGGTCTTCTTAAGTGGGCGCGACATATTTTCTTGGTGAGCCCTTTTGGGCCCATTGCTTGCAGATTTCTTCATGGAAAAACTCGAAAACGCATGCCTAAAGAAATTGATCGGCACCTTCGAAATCTACAAGAGATACGGCGATGACACTTTCATTATCGTCAACAATGATCAAAATCTAGACGACATCTTGAAGTCGTTTAACAATTGCCACCCCGCGATTCAGTTCACGCTGGAGAAAGTGTCCAACTCTAAAATATCCTTTCTTGACGTCCAACTAACAAGACGAGAACAAGATGGAACAATAAAAAGAGCTATCCACAGAAAGTCGACGTGGAACGGACAGCTCACTAACTTTCACAGTTGGGTACACCTATACACCAAACAAAGCCTGATCCGTTCACTCAGCTACTGAGTTCACAGAATTTGCTCCCCGGACACCATAGAAGGTAAACTGGACAATCTCAAGAGAATCCTCGTCGAGAATTGTTATCCAGAAAGATTTATTGCAAAATCTATGAGTCCTAGACTGCAAAAGCCGCCCATCCTCAGCGTTCTGAAAAAACTACTCTACATAAACCTTCAATTCAATGGAGATATATCTGCGGAAACGCAACATGATCGACTGTTGTGCTCACCTAAGAAGTCCTTCTTCGCAGCTGAACTACGACTAAACTTCTCCACAAAACCTATGATTGATGTGAATGTGAAGAATAAGCTACTACTGCTGGCCTCATCAATGTGTATTTATCAATTCACCTGCTCGTGTGGAGCCAGGCATGTCGGCCGTGTCCAGCGTTCGCTTTCCAAACGTATCACCGAACACTTACCAACATGGTTTTACAAAGGAGAAAAAAGATGCCCCTGAAGCTCCATCTTAGAACATCTGATAGAATCCAGACACCAAGCTACACCCCAAACAAACTTCAAAGTCGTCTACAGAGTAAGAAGTAGTCTTCCTAAAGGTGTACGAATCAGACTTCTTCAAACTCCAGAAGCAATTGCAATTCACTTGCTAAGCCCTGAACTCTGCATACAGAAGAAGTTCGTTCAACCACTACACTTACAATGGACTTAATCTATCTTATTACCTGAAAAGCAAATTCTACCTAATCTCTTTTTTTCTGTCTCTTCATTAGTGTTATTTTGTCTTCCTCATTGTAATATTTTACATTTTCAACTCTCTTGTTCTCTACCCCCACCCGATTTAATTTCTACACCTCACTACCACCTTTGTTACTGACTTGACCAACGCTCAATTTTTGGTCATTCATTCATGTTACGTCATCCAACTTATTTGCTCAATTTCAGTTCTAATTTAAATGGCATTATTCTCTACCCCACTTCTACTTAGTCTCTCTCTACCTGTAATTACCTCTGTTGTTACCCTGACCTAAGTTGAAACATTTTAGTCAATTATATTACGTCATCTAGCTTACTAACACTAACTCAATCTTACTTTAGTTGCTGTCTGATTAACCTCATTTCCATATTAGGTCATTCTTTTATTACCTGATCAATTATATACACTTGACAAACCACATGTACTCACACAAATTATTTTATTAAAATTCAATCTGAACGAAATATATTCTTTACAATTATTTGTCTTCAGGTTCTTACAATTGTAAAATATAATATTTGTTGTCGTCAGCCTACCACGTTTGTAACACGGATATGACTATTTATTTTGACATCCATATGTAGTCTGTTATTGCATTTCATTGAATTTCATACTGATATAATAATTTCATGTATTCACACCTTTGACCTAATTCCCTCACCGGATATAATTTCCTAAAACCCATGTACATATATACGATTGTACAGCTTGATAATAAATTCGTTGATGAAAAGAGACTCACGAAAACTACCCATTTTATTCATAAGTAAAAACACAGTTTTTTGTTCAGCGAAGAAATTTCTTTACAACGACTTCATTTTCAAGCCAACTGTACAGTCGTATTTATATCACAGAAAAAGGTTATTAAGTGGCACTAAATAATTGCTCAGTTAATGTACATATATATGTGATAAATGTTATAAGGAGTAGAGTTGAAGTGGATAAATTACAAAATTATTAAAGATTGTTTTATGATAAAAATGTCAAGTGTTGTCGAAAAGTTTTAGCAATAAGGAGTACGATTACGATAAGAATGAAGATGTGAGGTGAAGTGGAAAGAATTCAAGTGGTAAAATAAAATAAAAACTAGAAAGAAAATTACTATGACCAAAGTAAAGAAAGGGGTTTGACAAAACGCTTTTGAACACATCATTTAGGTTTCTGTTCATGTATAGCTAAAGCTTCGGCTATGCATGAGCGAAGAAAACGTAAACTTTTGGATCGATTCGATTTTGCCATGTATATAACTATGAAAGATGAATCACATGGGGCTAAATGACCAGACTCTAACAGGTGATCACAAATAGACGACTTCGCAGTTCTACGTTCGCCTCTCATTAACCAAACCGGATAGTGTTCAGCTACACGTTTTCGGAGATTACGCTTACAACGTCCAATATAAACAGCTCCACAAGAGCAGGTAAAAGAGTAAATACACACAGATGTGGACAAAAGCGGTAACCTGTCCTTGACGCATTGTCTGATCATATTTCGGCTGGTAAAAACTAATTGCAAGTCAGCTGCAGGAAAAGTGCGTTCAATACATATGCATAAACCATTTTTAATCAATTCCGAAATGGTGTCACCTTTAAATGCTAGACTCATAAACAGTTTTTTCTTTGCTACTGTGATTTGTCTCGGGGCGGATTCTTTCTTGATGTTGCGCTCAATGAACCTTGTAGGATAACCATTGTTAAGGAGATCTGATCGAAGGTTATCTAGTTCCCTATCGATTGTCTCTACAGAGCAGATTTTACGAATTCTGGAGCATAAGGAATGAATAAGATTTCTCTTTCTCCCTAAAGGTACCCAACTGTTGAAGTTAATGTACTGCCCTGTGAATGTTGGCTTTCGGAAAATCGACCTTAACAGCGTTCCATTCTCTCTTCTATCTAGCTTAACATCAAGGAAGTGAAACGAGGAATTCGACTATTCTTCGACCGTGAAAAGCAAAGATGGGTGAGAACAATTAAATATTCTAAGAAGTTCGGCAGTTGAAGAGTTTTCCTCACAGACAATGAAGGCATCATCAATATATCTTTTATACATAAACAAACTATCGATGGTTTCCTTTAGTGGGCCATTCTCTAAGCTTTCCATGAAAGCATCCGCTAAGAGCGGTCCCAAAGGAGACCCCATGGCGACTCCATCCCTTTGATTGTAGATGATATCATTAAATCTAAATTGGACATTCAGTGTGCATCTCAATGATAGTTGTTTAAGATAATCAGTTGGTAAGCCAATGTTCATGCTATTTGAATCAATATACTCGCATAGATAGCAGATAGTGTCTACTAGTGGTACATTTGTGAACAATGAACAAACATCTAACGAAATCATATGCTTACCAGTCACATTAATTTCATCAACACAACTGACGAAGTCAAAAGTGTCAGAAAGACTATGTTTACAAGATTTAATCTAACCGGTTCCAGAATTTCCGCAAGCCATTTAGCGGTAGAATGATACGGTGAATTCAGCATATCCAATACAGGTCGCAGAGGGACATCGTCTTTGTGCACCTTTGGAAGACCATATAGACGAGGGATAGTTGAACCAGATGGTTTAATCTGTTCATACATATGTGGAGTAATGATGCATTCTTGCTTCAATTTCATCAAAGTTTTTGATAATTCCTTCTCAATATTCTCTGTCTTGTCTTTTTGATCAGGTGATTTTTGAAATTTTTCTTCATCACTCAGGATGGTACATAATTTATTGACATAGTCATCACGATTAAGAATAACAATACCTGATCCTATGTCTGGACGAATCAGTATTATGTTTTTGTTGTTCAGCCATTCATTAAGTTGTCTTTTGTGTTCTTTTGATAACAGTGTCGTTGTCTGCCTTGCGTTCTTTGGTACTGGTAATAGCAATAAAGTAATGAAGATTTGAATTGTTCAACGTCTTCGCTACACATTGGACTCAAGTCATGTGTTTGATTCATGAGATTTTCAAAACTGAACTTTTGTGTCTAATTCGTTGACTCTGGACGAAAAAGTAGAGAACTTCAGACCAAGAGATAGGATTTGCATTTGAATATCCGACAAAGTTAAATTAGAATACTTAAAAACGTATTTCTCTGGCGAATCCGGAAACTTAAAGTGAGATTCGATTGTTTTGCAACTTTTCAGTATATTTATTTTAACATCTTCAGATCTTTTCTTTATAACGTCAGAAATATAATCCTCAAACAGGTTACGTTCTGTCTCTGTCAGTTCAAACAAGAAATGCCTACGTTGAGATACGTTATTCTCAAGTTCCGGAAGACGCGTTTGTATGGCATCGATCAGGTTCAACGCATAACGCTTAAGAGTTCGACCGACACTATTATTATTATTGTTATTCTAACTATTACTATTGATATTAGTCTGTCTGCAATTCTCGTTATATTCCCTAATGACTAATTGTTTATCTAAGTGATGTAATTGAAGCGTAATGCAGTTTATCTTAATTTTGATCTCTCATACTCTCTCTCTCTCCTCTTATCTATTTGAACATGACCTGGAAAACATTCTCACCTGTCTTTCTACATGGCCAATTTAATGTAGTTTGTTTACTTATCAGTCTTATATCTCCAAATGTAATTTCAAAAGTATATGTATATATCCGTGTATGTAGAGTATTCAGCTGACGAGTTCTACCGAAATTTGATGAATCCATCATTAAATCCTGCTTTATTAACCTTTATGACTATGATTAGAATCACAAATATTTTAGTTTTAATTGCATTTCATACTACTATTATTATTTTATGCATTCACACCTATGATTCAATTTCCTCACCGGATATAACTTCTTGAAATCCATATACATATATACGATTGTACAGCTTGATGTTAAATTCGTTGAAAAGAGTCTCTTCGCTGAATCACTTGTTTTGTTTTTCTGTATGTTACAATGGGAATTTTCCATAAGTTAAAGAAACCCACTCCAGCAAATATTTGGACTTCAGATAATCAAACCCCTTCAGCACGAATATATCAGTTGTTTCAAGTCTTCTTTGTCGAACACACTCTTTGATGTTAACGGATGAGAAGGAAAAAGAAGAAGAAGAAGAAATATCAGACATTACTGAGACTCTCAAGCAAAATCAACTACCCAAAGAACTTCATCAGCAAAATCAACACTGACATTAACATATGGTCGAAAACTTATTCTCAAGACACGGGCCTCGACAGTTCTTATTTCATATAGATCAGAAACGTCTGACGATACCAGAAGAGTACTCAATAAGCACAAATTCAGAGTTTTCTTCAAAACACCAGACACGCACAAACACACATTACACAGTTACCTTGTTCATGCAAAATACCAAATCTCTAAGAATTCTCTATCTAATTGTGTCTACAAAATAATATGCTTGGAATATGATGCGATATACTACATCGGACAAACATCGTCGCTTAGAAATCAGGGTAGTCAGAAGAAATGAACACCGTAGAGCCGCCTCTGTTCGACCAACCACCGAGAAATTCACTTAGTGAACTGGAAAAGTTTGGAAAACCATTAATCATAAGTGTCTACACATTATAGAATCAGGTAAGCAAATTGATTTTAACAATATTGAAATAGTTCAGAAAAGTTTCGGAAATCACAAAAAACGTCTAATATCAGAACTGATTCACATCAAATGTAATACAAATTGTTTGAATAGGAACGACGAATCAAGAGGGAGTTAGACCTGGTTGCAACACTCCCACCTCCGCTTGAAGTGACAAAATCAACATGAATGTGATAAGCAATTTCATTATGTAAACTTCTATAATTTTACACACTTATCAAATCCAACAATCTACACATGATGGTTTTTTATCTTAAGCAATTGGCCAACTTGACAACGCAAAAAATTACCCATGATTATGAACGATGATTAAGTTGTTATATATAAGCTGAGTGGATTTAGTAAATTCTGGTTTTATAATGCTACTTTGATAAAGCTATTAGCAGCAGTATTGAATAGCGAAACGTCAGTAAAAACACAATAATATTGTTTTGTTTTTCGTTGTTTCATTGGGAAATACCATAATGCACAGCATATACCCAATGCCTAGATTAAAACTGTTAAAAGTGAACTTGATTTGGATATATTAAAACCGTAGTTGCATAACGCAAACCATTCACGATATTATAGCTAACACATCAAATGAGTTGATTATTTATTAATGACTCCTACAACTTTGTTTTGTGAGGGACAAAATAATAATAATGTTTCACAAACCACTTACATTTATTAGGAAGTGGTTTGAAGCTGAATTCAATCTCCCATTTAGACAGCAACACCCATCGTAAAAGGAACGATCCACATAGATATTTAACATCTCAGCCTTAAATATAAACAAAACACAATAAGCCTCGTCCAACACATTACATCTTTTCTCACCATTTGTACAATTGTCGAAGTAAGCAAAATTTCGACTATCTCGAATGGTGTCATTTTCGAAGTAAGTGTAGACGAGACGTCTGTTAAAAATTCTGTGCTGGTATTTTTCTGTGAAAATCCAAATGACTAAGTCAGATTTCAGTAGCTTGTTTTTTGTTATTGTAGTAAGATCAAGTGGTTTGTGATTTGAAAAGAACAAGAAGTTCAGAAAAGATGCCGATCTTTTTGGCGATTGCATTCTCAAAAGCTGTACAATCGCCTTTACACATTTTAGTTTACATGAATACAATTATTATTTGTTTAATTCCACATAGTAACGGAGGTGATAATAATTTTCAAATTGATATGAAAGTTTGAAGGTAGAAATATAGATTACAAGGGGCTTAGAGAGACAAGATTACACATAGGATTAGAAAACAGTTACAACGTATGCAAAATTAATATTTGATAACTGTAGAAATAATAATTATAAAGGCGAATAAAAGGTGATAATTATTTTCAACTTGATATGAATTACAAGAGGCTTAGAAACGCAGGGATAGAACGAATTACAGGTGTGAACAAAATGAGCATGGAAACGAATTGAAATCAAAATTTTCAACTTGAAATGAGATGGAAGTTAGGAAGTGTGAATATAGATTACAAGAGGCATAGAAACAAAAAAATTATACAGGATTAGAATATAACTTTAAAATGGTTATTCTAAACGGATTACAAGTGTGATCAGGAGGAGCATGGAAATAAACTTAAAATAACTGATTTTGTAACTGAAAAATAGGATGAATTGAATGAGAAGGCAAACAGAGAAAATTACACACACAGATAACAAAACAAAAAACTGAGGGGAACATACCGAACTAGGTCCATGATAGTTGTAAAGGCTGGACTAGTTTCTTTTGAACACATAGCTCCGGCTTTTCGATGCATATGGCGAGAGCTTCCGCAATACAAAGAAGTCGGAAACACACTGCCTTTGGTAGATTTTTGTTTACTTTGTAAATGACTCTAAATGATGAGTCGGTTGAGATTCTGTGACAGGTATTGACGAGATTTTCAGTTATTGCGCTTCTGATTGAACCAGTGCCTCCTCTTTGTGATTTGACGTCGTTCTTCAGCCAACAGAGATTTCATTGTCATCACTGGACAACATAACCAGCCAGGTGTTACACACGACGTTCTTGGTTCCCAGGTGAAGCAATCACATTCCTTTCCAAATAACAAAAGAACAACACAACCTGCCCATTCGTTAGCTTTGTCAGGTATTTTTGCCTTCCTCAGTTAACATAAGATGTGGATGGTAACATGGAAGCATGTCAGTGTAAATCAGTCATCGGGTAAATCCCTCACAGACTTTCCAGAATTTTCTTTTGAAACCTGTAATCCCCACCACAGTTGTAAATAAACAAACCAGATTCCGAAAAAACAAAGAAAAAAACAAGTAACTTACCTAGGAGAATTACTAAGACGAACCAATGGCAACCCGAAAATGCTCAACAGTGATGCACGTTCGGTATACGTCTTAGTGCATCTAATGCCTACAATAGAGCCTCCCGCAGATTCCAAGGCATAGTCTGGAAGACCGATCCTGTCTGCAGCAAATCTATGAAGTGCATCATCGATCATTTTGGCAAAGTTGATTTCATTTCCAAGTGAATTCGGCAGCCACTCAGTCTTGTGATCTAAAGCAGGAGGAGGGAAAAGGCATTTCTTTGTGAATGTTTAAATCAAACACCACTTACCACCACACACACACATACACACATCAGCAAACATTAGAAATATAGGTGAATGATTACACACACACACACACACAATGCACTAAAGGCAGAAGGATTTCAGTTCTCTACTAGACTAGACTGGTCTGGACTGGACTGTATGGCAAGATATGACAGTTAACAGGATGAAAATGCAAACGTATGTAGAACTGAGGAATTATATATAAAAGGTAGACGACAGTGAGTAGAATGATCGGTTTAGAATCACGTAGAAGTACTAAAGCATAGCATTTTAACATCAGTCAGTCAATCAGTCTGTTTTCTACATAGAACTGTGTACCGATTGCAGCAGTTCAAGTCGCCACACTCCTTCCATGTGCCACACAAAGCAACAGAAGAAAGTAGAATAAATGCATGCATAGTAGAGACAGTAAACAGAGATGTGAGACAAATGAATAGTATTAACGAAGAACAATATAGTTTCATTGGAAATCATAAGTCACAAGGAGTGAATGCATCTGCGCCACTTTTGAGCACGATTTTGAACCATATCACCAACTGTTTCCAACCATTGGTTTTTACCGTCCTGAGGAACCCAACCAATCAGGAAGTCTACACCTTCCTATGCGGCTAAGACTCCCTGTTGTAGATTTCATTGGCTGGTGCCATGTTCTGGTTTGACCGCCACTGGCTAGCTCTTTTCCAGCCTGACCCTATATCAGCTTACATTGCCCGTTAGTCAAGGAACGCGATAACTAGGCATACGTAACACATGTCCTAACCATCTCAGTCGATGCACATGCTTCACAAACGCGTCGATTGATTTACCCTCCCCCTACCTACCACTCGACCGATGCCTAACCTCAATATTGCTCACCTTATTATACCATCACTTCACACGGGAGATAGAACGCAGGCACCTATGATCAAAGACAGCTAGTTGGCCTTTTCATGTCTTCCACTCTCAATGGCCAAGTCTCACAGCCATAGAGGAGGACGGAGTGTACTGCTGAGCAGTACACACGCCCTTCATTCGATAGTCGGATATCGCGTCTACTAAGCCAGAGACGGCGTAAACTGGCATATGACATCACGATCTCAGACAAGAAGTACAGGACGTGTGAGGCAGTTAGTAACATCATCGAAGAATCATATGACATCTTCATTTGACCACGGTTAGCTAGCTATTCGATAAACAATACGACAGGCGGTGCTTATACAGACAGTTTTTTGACTGAGTGACACATCAACCTATACATTTACGCAGACGTATAAATGAAGAATGTTCGGCAACTGTCACAAAAGATCTCCAACTATCAATTCTTAGCAATATCGAGGAGACTAGCTCGGGAGTCTACACACACCTCTGTAAGCTGTTTATACCAAAAGCCAGACGAATTCATTCATGCGTACCACCACAATTTCTTCTGGGTACTCTCCTACACTCACACCACACCTGCACTCCTCATCAAGTTGTTCAACGGCTCACTATATGCAATATAGGTCATAGACGCCTAGATTGATGAAGTGGCAGACTCACTGATTGATTTACCCGCACCCCTTACTGACGTCTTTCCTATCTTCTGTTTCCAACATCTAAGTCTTACAGTAGTACTGCAGCAAAAAAGTTCTTTCATCGATTGGTTGACGGATATTGATCTCGGACGAAAGGTGAGATAAGCTGGAGAATGCCAAACGAGCTTATCGTCTCTTCACTGGATTCTGCTCAGTAATCAGAACTAATGCAACTTCTTAACACAGGGAAAGTGATCAACACATTCAACCGTTTGACTTGATTTCATTAAACTATGAATCAGAATGTGGTAGTTCAAGTTGTGCCATAATACATTTAAGGGGAGACAGACACACGTGATGAAATTTCATTGGGTATTTCAGAAGACTCCACCGCCTACCAGTGTATTAGCTTATGCAGTGTCTTCTAAACACCTTGAGCTGCAGTCTACGAATGTTTGGCATGCGATTCGCTCCCGCCAAATGCAAGATGATGTTACAGGACTGGACTACACTGACTCCTATTTTAGAAACAGGGAGTGAAGTGGTAGAGCACGTTGACCGCTTCACTTATTTTGGATGTACCATCAGCTGGCCCCAACGGGTTGATCTCTGACAAAATCTCAGCACGCATGCAGAAGGCTAGTTTCGCATTTGCCAGTTTACGCCGACTATGGCGTATACGAGATATCCGACTATCGAATGAAGGGCGGGTGTACTGTTCAGCTGTCCGCTCCGTCCTTCTTTATGCCTATCTGTGAGACCTGGCCAGTGAGAGTGGAAGACATGAAAAGGCCAGCTAGCTGTCTTTGATCATAGGTGCCTGCGTTCTATCTCCGTGTGAAGTGATGGTATAATAAGGTGAGCAATATTGAGGTTAGGTGTCGGTCGAGCGGTACGTAGGGGGGGGGGGGAGGGTAAATCAATCGACGCGTTTGTGAAGCATGTGCATCGACTGAGATGGTTAGGACATGTGTTACGTATGCCTAGTTATCGCCTTCCTTGACTAACGGGCAATGTAAACTGATATTGGGTCAGGCTGGAAAAGAGCTAGCCAGTGGCGGTCAAACCAAAACATGGAACCAGCCAATGAAATCTACAACAAATAAAGTATAATTATATTTCAATAGTTTACACACAAGGGTAAGTTTTGTTATTGGTAATATTTCGAGCAAAATTACTGCCCGTGTTCACACCACTGTTGGAATTGTTTTATTCACACATTTATGATTTGTACTCATATATATAGTTCATTATTATTATTATTATTTTTGCTCATTCATGTTTTGTGTGCATATCTGTTGAATTGAATTTTTGATTTTCCCGTCGATTGATTGGACCGAACTGCTCGGTCTCAGGTTGACATGTCGGCTTCTTGTGCAGATGCTTCGACAATGTCTGGGTATTTAATTAGTATACAATGGGTGGATTCCACTGCTAGCCACCATCCACCATTTGTATGTGCATATCTGTGTTCAGAATTATACTCCACATTCATTCATGTGTTTGTATTTAGAATTATATTCCAAGTTGTTGATAGTTGTACTGAGTCACCCTTGTTACTATCAACAACTTGGAATATAATTCTAAATACAAACACATGAATGAATGTGGAGTATAATTCTGAATACACATATGCACACACAAAACATGAATGAACAAAATAATAATAATGAACTATATATATGAGTACAAATCATAAATGTGTGAATAAAACAATTCCAACAGTGGTGTGAACACGGGCAGTAATTTTGCTCGAAATATTACCAATAACAAAACTTATCCTTGTGTGTAAACTATTGAAATATAATTATACTTTATTTGATCTGATCCACAATGCTCAAACGTTTTACTGATATTAAATCTACAACAGTTAGTCTAAGCCACGTAAGAAGGTGTAGACTTCCTGATTGGTTGGGGTCCTTGGGACGGTAAAAACCAATGGCTGGAAGCAATTGGTGACATGCCTCAAAATCGTTCTCAGTGGCTGGCGCAGATGCATCGACTCCTTGTGACTTATGATTTCCAATGAAACTGTTTTGTTCTTCGTTATTACTATTTCTTTGTTTACAGTCTCAATAATGCATTTCTTCTATTGCTTTGTGTGTTACATGGAGGAAGTGTGGCGACTTGAACAGGTGCACATATGTGCAAAGTTCTGTGTCCAAAAATGACAGAACTTATGCGAACTTCACCACCATATTTAAACGAAAAGTAGTTGTGGGCATAGTGTAGGTTTTATTATGCACTATGCTGGGGTTGAGTCAGCAAACTCGTACTCCTAGTAATTAAAGACGTAATTTAATTATTCCCATTCTAGCATTAGGAACACAATATTCAGCGAAGGGTCTCTTTTCAAAAACGAATTTATTATCAAGCTGTATAGCCGTATACATATGGTTTGTCCATAAGAAATTATATTCGGTCGGGGAATTGAATCAAAGGTGTGAATACATGATATACCTTCGATTCATTTCCCTGATTCATAGCATATCCTGAGTAACAGCGACTAATACGATTTATCACTTATACTGTAGCAACCCCAAGCCTACAAAAACTCTAAAATTATTCCTCGATAATGCCTATTTATGGTAAATAAAAATTTTAAAATCTTAATTATTTATAATTATGTACCCAGTGTCTTCTGAAATAAAGCTGGTCGTGCTTAAACAGACAGTTGGGTGCCGAATCAAGTCTTTGCGTTCCGAAGTAACGTTAGTCCGTACTTAATATGTTCTGTGAGGGCTTGAAAAAAGCTAATTAGCAAACCCAGTAGGTTCTAATCTACTCCTGAAAATGTCTAGAAAAAGAACAAGGCGCTGAATTATAGCCAGTCATGCTGGAAACATGCACTGAGTTATAGTCTGTGCCATTAAAGAATCCATTTCAAAACAGATTCAGAATTTACTCACAATAGAATTATTTCCAAATTAGTGAGATTTAATTCAGCATTATAATAAGCTTGGGACGCTCAAAAGACCAAATTTACAACAATTCTCAGCAAAATCTAACCAACGCGTCGGAAATGCCTTCTTACGGTAAATGAATATTTTATCTACTTGAAGTGAACCCAGTATGTACTGAAATAAGGAGCAGTGGATGCTTCAGTCTAGCTGAACCTGAGCTGGGAAGGCTGATATGCTACTTCTGGAAATGCGTAGAAGAAGAGGACGGTGCTGAATTACAGCCAGTCATGCTGATAAGCTAGCGCACAGTTCCAGTTTAAGCAAATAATCAAACAATGGCAGAACAGTTACGGAGTTTACTTACTAAAGAATCCCAAGCTTACAACAATTCTAAACTTATTCTAACCTATTCTTCGATAACGCCTTTCTATGGTAAATGAGGATTTTATCTACCCGCCATGTTCTGAAATAACGCTGGTCGTGCTTAAACAGAGAGCTGGGTGCAGAATCAAGTCTTTGCGTTCTGAAGCAATGTTAGTCAGCGCTTAATATGTCCTGTGAGGGCCGAAACAATGCCGATAAGTACCCAATCCGACAAATACGGCGAAAATCATGTCAAAAAAGGGGGGGAAATTGGGTTATAGTAAGATCTTACCTTTTTTCCCAGACACCGCACATTTCCCCCTTTTTTAAGTGGTGATTTCCCCTTAATTAGCAGAATTTTCCCCCATCACTCGCATATTTCCCCTTATTTTGTTTACATCAAACAACTCAAAATTCAAATAAAGGTTCGTTGTGAAAATAAATATATTTCATTTATTTATTGGTCATAGGGAAAAAAGTTAACAATAATTCGGCAAATTAATTCTTTAGGATTAATGAACAGTTAGAGTTGCAAATGATACGCTCAAGTGGAATGATTGTCTTTTAATATGAAATCTGAACGCAGCTTTACAGCTTCCCCCATCATCAAGTAGATCCATTGGACTATCCTGAAAAGGGAGAAAAATTAGTGATTAAGGTAGTAATCAACTGTGACACTCATAGAGACACTGGACATAATAATAGTGATACATTAAACGCGTTTATTCTGCTTTAAAAATGTACATAATTATTGAGTACAAATCAAATCATTTGTCTACATAATATATGTATACTCACACTTAAAGACCTTAAGTGTGAGTATTTTTCAAACGTTGAATTTTCCAATGAACATACAATAATGATTGGGTCACAATAGACAAACCATGTACTGTTGGACCAACTGTCTACATAAACACGTAGTTCATATAATTAAAAGCATTAGTTATGATAACATTGACTATTACACGCTACTGGCAGTTGCATTATAGATTTTTACAGCATTCACTTAGTTAAATTGTCACTTACAGAACAAATTCTCTGGTTGCTCTTCTTATTGTCAACAGCAACCTGTGAAAAATTAAAACAGAATTTCGTTGATTGACATTCATATAATGAAACGGGTTTATATATAAACCCAGTAGGTTCTGATCTACTCCTGGAAATGCCCAGAAAAAGAACACAGTGCTGAATTAGTGCCAGCACTGAGTTCTAGTCTGTGCCATTAAAAAATCTGTAGTGCACATTGAACCTTTGAACTTTTGCTTCAATTCACTCACCCATCTTTTTGGCGCTACTACACTTTTACTTCACGGGACTTCGCTGCCTGTACATTTTGGTGCTTACACGATCACTCTCTCGCTGTGCTCTTATACAAGCACTTCTTTGAGCTCAATAGTCTTCTGTGTACAGATAAGTTATAAACCATTTTATATTTCTAAATTCTGTCACATTTGTTATAAATAAACTAGTGGTTACGGGCACGTTGTGAATCCTCCTTATTTCTGCTGTTCACTCGTTCCTCAGTACTTGCAGGATAGACAGAGTACTGATTAAGACCTAGGTAAAGGAAGTTCGTCTTTTTGTAAATGTGACAGGCAAACTCGCCTAGGATAAGAGCCTCACACCTACAATTGGTGAGCCTGACTTAATGGCCACTAAATTCACTGGCGAACCGCTTCCATGTCGCCTCTTCTATGCTACAGACTATAACACTGGGATACGCTTCCCCATTGAAACCGGAGCAGGATTACACTGACCTCCGCTCCGGTGTCAATGAGGAAGCGTATCCCAGTGTTATAGTCTGTAACATAGAAGAGGCGACATGGAAGCGGTTCGCCAGCGAAGATGGGTGAGTGAGTTGAAACAAAAGTTCAATGGTTCAATATACACTACAAATCCATTTCAGAACAGATTGAGAATTTACTCAATATAAAATTTTAGAATTATTTCAGAATTAGTGAGAATTAATTCAGCACTACATGTATCCGGTGTGACTTTAATGAATATCGATTCTGTTATTAGTCTTTCTTTCCATTTGTTCATGTTTGTTTTCAGAATACACACATTGCCCCAATCGATATTGTGGTTTTTGTCCCATGCATGTGCAGCTATCGATGAATTTTTTTCAAGATTTTTGTAAGCTTGTGCTCCTGTTGGTTGACCTTTAGTTAGGCGTTTATGTTCATTCACTCTTATTTTGAGTGATCTGGACGTTTGCCCCACATATTTAGTCGGACAGTCAGCACAAGATATCTGTTTGTAAATCACATTGTTTTTGTCCATCATTTTTATGGGATCTTTTAGTGGATTTATTTTATTTTTGATTAGATTCATCAGTTTAAACGTTGTTCGAATGCCGATATTTTTGAGGTTTCTTTGAATTACCTCTGATGTACCATTTTTATTTGGTATTGTGACTGTTTTTTTCCATTCTTCCATCTTGTTGTTATCCAGTTTACCCTCTTTTTTCCTTTTTATATTATCTTTTATAAATTCTTTATGGTAGTTGTTTTCGAGTAGCATTTTGAATAGGACTTTTATTTCTTTACACTGGTCCTCTGGTGTTGTTGTAAGTCTACATATTCTGTCTGCAAGACCTTGTGTTAATCTTCGTTTTACCGTGAGTGGATAAGCTGAATGATAATCAAGGAATATTCCAGAGTGTGTGGTTTTTCGATGTATCGTCGTTTTTATGCTACCATCTGTCATTATTTGTAGTTTGCAGTCTAACATATATGTCTAACTATTATGATGTCCAATTTTGGTTTTAATACATTTATCCTCATGCCGGTCGTCTTATTTTATATCTTTTTGTGCATTTGGTGCACAACCGTACCCTACAGAGAATAGGAATAGAATAAGTCAAATCAAATTCATAAAGAGCTATAAAATATTAGGTTTAATGGGATATAATGAGGATCAAGTAAAGACGTTATTAGAAAATGAATGAGATGAGACATTGCGAAGTGGAATACAGAGACCCGATAATGGAAAGCAAGTTAATTTAAAAGATGCCCCATAAATCTGTGCAGATCCCATGTCAGCCACGTCTCATAAACTGTCAATGCCCAGCTCTTGCTACGCTGGGCCTCACGCTGTTCCTTGAAGTTTCTCAGAAACGCTTAGTACTAACGGTCGCAAGAACCAAATCACCGATTGGCGACTCGAGAATTCTTTATTGTACCACCAAAATATAGCCAACTTTACAATTAAGGTCTATGAACAAATAATACAATAATAGATCACAATATAACTTCTGACAAATTTCTCCTGACTTCTTTCTGAACAGCGATCGATGAGACAATGACTGGTGTATTGATACCTCCGTGAAAATTGGGGAAGTTGGTTTTGAGCAAGCAACCATGAATTGATCGTTCAATCTTCAACTACATTGACAGCCCACGTGGTTGCATCTCAACAATAGGCTGAGCGAATGGCATATGCTTAAGGGCAGAAGCATGATCTGTCTAGGCGTTCATTATTATCCTTTCCAAGATAAAGATCGAAACCCCCATAAAAATCAGAAATCTCTTGAGCCGTCAAATTGCATATTTCGGTCCCTGCAGAATGGGGCGATTCACCTTAGTGACCACCACCATATCTACTGATCAGCTAGCACCACCCTGCATCCTTTTATGATGTTAGGCTATGAGACTATGATTTTTATGGCTACCGAAAATATATTGCTTTGTACCAGACATGTTCGAACCTCATATTCCACCTCCCTAACCTTCTTAATGAGTGCTCCCAATAGGTCACCACGTACATCTTTATGAACATATTATATATGTGTGCATGCGTCCTAATGAACAGGTTAGTTTATAGAAAGTTAAAACCTTAACGAGTTAAAAGAATAGGTTTCGTGAATAGTGGAGCAAGATTCAGCAGAACACTATAGTTAGGGTTCAATGTAGGTAGTATGAACTGAAGGTAAGGTCGGTTGGCAGGACTTAGTGTACTAAGTTATCATGACAGTCTTGTATATAGCAAACATTTGACATTGCAAAGTAACCTGTCTACATATGTTACCAAAATATAAAAATTAGTGATTCAATCGATGTGCACCCACTTCTGAAGACAGTAAACGAACCGGGGAATTCGGTTAATTGTAACAGTATCTTTAGATCCCTTGACAACCCAAAAGTTTATTTAGGAGTATTACTAGTTGAGGTGAAGGGACCGAAATCTTCGGTGGTGACTTATGCATTGTTGGATAATGGTTCTGACGTTACTTTGACAGATGCTAAGCTGGCTGGCTGTTTGGGTATTAAAGGCCCAAAGCAATCCTTGGTTCTAAATACTTTCAATTCTTCGAAAACTGTAGTATGTGAACGAGTGTCATTTCAGTTAGAATCCTTGACTACTGGGGAAACCGTTGAAGTAGATACTGCTTACACTACCTCCAGTATGAAACTCGGCGAAGCTATAGTATCTTGTCAGTAAGCCATACCTGTGTGGCATACCGTTTCCAACACTGCAAGATGGTACAGTGAGAATACTCATTGGATGTAGTGTGCCAGAAGCTCACATGGTATTAGAAGAGATATTCGGAGGTGGAGATGATCAGTTCGCGACGAAAACACCACTGGGATGGACAGTGAGAGGACCTATACCCATGGTCCACATATCATCATTAGTTGCAAACGACGGGGACAAACTAGAGACTATGATTAAAAATATGTATGACAAGGAGTTCTGTGACTGCGGTGTCCCAGAGAGGGGTCGTTCTGTAGAAGACTTAAAGGCAGTTAAAATAGCCGAGGACTCTTGTAAATACGAAAGAGGGCGTTTCAGCGTTGGCCTACCATGGAGATTCAAAGATAGACAGTTGGTTTGTAATAGGAAAGTTGCTCTTAAGAGACTAATGGGTTTGAAGAAGAAGTTTCTGACGCATGCAGACCTCTGGGCCAAATATAAGGATGTCGTCGATAAACATATAATGAAGGGTCACGTTGAAAGACTAGTTGATCAAAGTGAGCCAGGGAAGTGGTATTTGCCCCATCATCCCGTCTTTAACCCGAGGAAGCCAGGTAAACTCCGTGTAGTGTTCGATTGTTCTGCGAAACATGAAGGAGTCTCTCTGAATGATAATCTATATAGCGGCCCACGTTGTGTGAGCACATTAGTTGGACTGCTGTTAAGATTCAGAAAGTTTACAGTTGCTGTCGCGGCGGATATTGAGGAAGTGTTCCTACAAGCGAAGGTGCCAGATAGTGACAGAGATCACTTAAGGTTTTTGTGGTTTGATGACGGTCCTTGTGGTAAGGTGTCAGAATATAGGATGACAGTGCATCCATTTGGTGCCACATCCTCCCTATTTTGTGCTAATTTTGCTCTACGAAAGGTAGTGTCCACATTTGGTTCTAATGATTTGCTGGACGTCATAGATTGTTGCTTCTATGTGGATGATTGTTTAGCCTCCTTCGATGATGATAATTCTGCAGTTGAATTTGCAACAAGTATTACTGAGGTGTTAGCTAAGGCTGGGTTTTGTCTAACTAAGTGGGTCTCGAACAGCCTAGACGTTTTGAAGCATATAGTTCCAGAAGACAGATGACCCGTTGACACTCTACCAGTTGAACGCACATTACGTATACGATGGGATGTGAACTCTGATACCTCTGGATTTAGTGTTGGTGATATTGATAAGCCAGTTACTCGGAGAGGTGTGCTCTCTGTGTTATCGTCCGTGTTTGATCCACTTGGATTAGTAGCACCTTATCTACTTCCGGCTAGGAGGTTATTTCAAGAGACATGCAGGAAAGGGTTACAGTGGGATGACCCATTAAGCGAAAGGCCCAGTGAAGAGTGGAAGGAGTGGATTAACAGTTTAAGGACGCTGAATGTACATTCCCTCTCACGTCCTGTCAATGTAGTTGAAGATTGAACGATCAATTCATGGTTGTTTGCTCAAACCCAACTACCCTATATTTTCGCGGAGGTATCAATACACCAGTCATTGTCTCATCGATCGCTGTTCAGAAAGAAGATCAAAAACCGTCAGAAATCTCAGCTATTATGATGCTCATAGGTTGGTGTTAGAATAAAGAATTCTCGAGTCGCCAATCGGTGATTTGGTTTTTGCGACCGTTAGTACTAAGCGTTTCTGAAAAGCTTCGAGGAACAGTGAGGGGCCCGGCGCAGCAAGAGCTGGGCATTAACGATTTTGAGACGTGATTGACAGTTTCTGACGGTTTTGGTGACAGTTTGTTACATTTTGGATAGTCTCCATCAATCTTTCCCGGTGCCGGCCAAGTCTTATTTGAACAAGCAATATCTGGAACGCTTTTGGAATTGGGTCAAGTTCAACAATGACTGGGTCAAAGAAGGGACAGAGCGTCTTGGATGCAAACAGGAAAGTAAGTCATGGCGACTTGTCTGTTACTTGTAACGATGTGTCTGATGTTAAGCATGACATGGTTGAGGTCACTGTTTCGTTGTCTAGGGATGATAGGAACATCAAACTCCCTAAATTTGAACCACGGTGTTTTGACGGAAATCCAGCTGATTATTTACAACTTGTAAAGGAGTTTGAGATCATGCTGAGTAGTTTTTTATTAATTGATGAATTGAAATTGATGTATTTGATGAGGTACTGCACTGGAGTTGCTTCAAGAGCTATACAGTGCTGTGAGTTCATGCCCCCAAAGGAAGGATATACTGAGGCCATGAGAATATTCCGTCAAAGATTGGAAGACCTTCGATGATCGTAGGGAAATTACTCGAGGCTGTTAAGGGTAATGGTAGTCAATTACAAGATGACTCCAAGGCACTCACTGAGTTTTTGGATAATCTGTTGACTTACAAGTATACGCTGATTTCGATGAATTGCATGAGCGACCTCAACTCGAGTTTTGTGCTTTTGAAAAGACGAAAGATATTGCTCAGTTTAGTGAGAATAGGCCAACTGTGTACGAGAGGGTAATTGTTAAATTGACTTGCATGTATAAAGGTTTTTCTAGTTCCAAGTTACTACATGAATGCTATTACCTTTGGGGTAAATTACTCTGTTTCTACACTTGGTTGATCAGATATGTCGTGTGTTTGTTCTACGATACAATGAAATGAGCGTGTTACCGTCCAGATTTGAGGATTTAGCTCATAGAAGGAAGTCAACAAATGAACTCTTCGACGATTTCCCAACCTAGGGCGTCAATCTGAGAAGGGTTGTAGGCGTACTGCTGTAAGTCCTACAGTTCTTCAAGGGTAGTTTGTCGTGCCAGAATCCACAAAATTTGATGTATTGATTGTACATATGTTGGTGTTAAATAATTGTGTGAGTTCCAATATTGTAATTATTGATTAATCTTGTTTGTGTCCAGACATTCCACAACTTACAATCGTCGAACTGAGAAGGGTTGCAGGCGTACTGGTGTAAGTCCTGCGATTCTTCAAAGGAATTCCATCAAGAAATGATCCACGAGTTTGTGTGTACTGTTTGTATATACGTGTGGTGTGTCATATCAATTGGTGTTATTTGGATTCATTGTGTTTACTTGTTGTTTTCGTATCTTGTTGTTATTGCATAATTTTGTTAAAATTTTCGTCGTGATTACTTCTGAAGTTGTTTCGAGTCTTCTACATCCATGAATGAATTGATTGATGTTAGAGACAGCAGATGGGTCGTGTACGCCGGGGAGGCTATTGGTGAGAATGAAATGCATACGGAGATAATTGTTAGCTGCGGTCCCACACGCCGGCAGCGACAGTGTAGACGACTGAGGCTCGCATACGTCACCGTTACTAGAACTGAGGCAGAATGAGTGACAAGCGATTGCAGTGGTAATTGGTAGTGAGTGGATAGGAGAATGTGCGTAGAGTATCATGAGGCGGTGCTATGGTCACGTTGCATTCTGCAAGAGTCATTCTAGGAAGTTGCGATTGTGTTGCAAGAGGATGTGTCAAGAGGACACCTTTATCTGGAAGGCGCAGGTCGTCATTGATATGTGAGATTGTGCCGTGTGTATGCTTGTGGTGTTGGCTTTTCTGTTTGTTTCCATTTCAGCTCTGTCCGTGTGACCCAGGTTCTCGCACTGGCATCCAAGTCGACGTGTATTGGTCGTGATGGGAAAAAGGGATAGATCCCTTTTTTGGTGGAGAGTGTCGATGTAGTTGACGATTGAACGATCAATTCATGGTTGTTTGCTCAAACCCAACTTCCCGATATTTTTCGCGGAGTCATTAATCCATCAGTCGTCGTCCTATCGTTCTCTGTTATTTGGTAGAGAGAAAACTATCAGAAGTATTATCGGGATTTATTGTTATAACATTTATTCTTAGATCTTTTGCGCAATAACCCTATTGTCGGTTACATATTGGCGTAAGAATGAAGGATTCTCAAGTCGCCAATCTGTGTTCTGCTTTTTTGCGTTGGTCATTACCAGTTGTTTCTGAAAGTCTTCCAGGGACAGCGTGAGGTCCAACGTAGTAATAGCTGGACATTGACAGTTTCTGAGAGTTGGCTAACAGAAACATATCCATAATTATTTATTAATCTGAATTTCCTATGCATCATCTAACATCGCACCTTCATGTCTGTTCAAATCGCTAGTGTCTAGAATTTTATGATTAGACCTATTCTCAAAATTATCCTGTTTCGGATTAGAGTTTATTATGAGCACCCTGTAGAACTTATTGCTTTCTCTTCTTTCCGAATATTGAGCTGCTTTATTCGACCTACTTGGGTTGTCAGGTGATTCGACAGCTACGGACTTATGGTATTTGTTTTTTTGCAGACAACGGAGAGTAAAAACGCAATGATTGCGCCATTTACATTGTTTCTTTGTTGATTTTATTCGATTGCAAAAATTCAAATGAACCGATTCTAGGGCACAACCTGAAACTTTATTCTTGTTAACTGGAGTCTTACGTTTGATTGAGATAACTCACACACTCACCAGATCATCGTATGTTACACCCTTTTTAAACCCGTTTGCAACATATTTAATAGCTAGCAATGGTCGCTCTACTACAGATAGTCCTAGTTTATGTATTTGGATCTAGTAAATTAGGTATTAACAACAATACGTAACACTTACACTTTAGAGGTTTGTGACTGCACTCTGTTTTCTTTTTGTCTCCAAAATTACATGCAAACACCGCACATTCATGCTTCACATGTGGTTCATTCTCGTTTAGTTTAGATTCTCTCACAATATATGGGGTGTTTCTTAACTGACAATAGACACACTGATTGTATACGCACCCCAAGAAGCTTCAAAGCTTCTTCAACTTCAAACCAGTTTCTAAATTCTCCAGGTTTAACATGTTCTTCGAAAACCTTGCTAATATCAACTCTGATCGTGCTGTCTTCGCCAGATTCACTTGTAGATTGTTGCATGCTGTAAACGTAAAGGTGAACGACATGGTTTTTTCAGACTTGTACATATTGAGTAAACAACTGAGCCATAAAAAGTAACGGCAACCAATGAATAACCTGGAAACAACAGCTTCTGTCACCCAAGCATGTTCGTGTGCATAAATTCGGAAACCTCTACAAAGTGCTATTACATAAACAGCTGAAAAACAGCTAAAACTCTGCAACCACGTATGAATGCAACATATGAAACAATTGCGATGAAATAAATGGGCTGATATGGTAATAAAAGATTTAGAAACAAACGAAATAACTAATTTTAACGGCGATGGAAACAAAAATATGGTAAGACGCGACATTTGTGAACAGTGTGTATCAAGATAAGTGGTGAATACCTGCAGGACAAACGTGGAAGCCAGCGTGTAGACGGACGGTTAAGTGACGCAATCCAACATGGGCGACTAACAGGGACGAAAGTGACGTTCGCGTGTCTAACTCTTACAGTGACGCTGAGCATGCGGGATAATTCCAGTCTACTAGGGTGTTCGAAGTGTCTCAAGAGAAACAAAGGAAGGAACGGTGACTGACCGATTCCATCCGACGACAGTAACTAACTTGGCGGGACTTATAAGTATTGAGATGGCTGAAGCACTCCGTTTACCAGCCGACCAGCAATATCAGCAATACTGCTACAAGTACAAGCCAAAACGGCCAGATCACAAGGGGCAGATTCCATACCAGTTACGTGATTCTTCTGGGGAAAGCACTAAAACTTGGTGTTGGTGGGTCCATGAGGGATGAAAGAGGTGTGTCAAATCAACTGAACCTCCAACCTATCCGTGCAGATTGAAACACAAGGTGGGACAATGGACTTTGAGGAGACAGGGGCTCGGCAGCCTTTTCGTGGTGTGATTATATTTCTATACAATCTTTCAAATCATGATCAACCAACATACCTTTAGGCAGACATAAGTTTTGGCTTCTCCACTCGCCTGTTGTAGCAGTGTTAGGAATAGTCCGGCCGCCAGGTTCGTTGGGCCAGATTAGAGTTAGAAGGCGGTGAGGTTGAAGTGCAGGTCTTGCAGGTTCGATGGCCACGTGGAAATTGTGAGCGTCATTTCTAGCAGAAACCAGCCGGAAGGGAGCTTGAATTCGTTCAAGAGGCCTAGCTCATTGGCTCCCTACTGGCACACAAATGAACTGTTTGCTAGGTCTTGACGTGATGCACTTTAAATGTGGACATCTGCCAAAGTAGTCATTGACGCCTTGTGGCCCTCTTTGCCTAACTATTCTGTTTATCGTCCCTATTTATTCATTTACTTTAAATCGCTGCTTCCAAGTATCTATCTGTTCATCAGCTTCGGAGAAAGATATCATGGTTGAAGAGAGGCACGCAACGTATTCTGCAAGCAAAGCGGAGGCTTGGTTTACGTGGCGTGTATCTAAGAGTCAGACCGACCATGATGCATACCTCGAACTCAGGAACCGGTGTAATGCAAGAGTTAGGAGGGACAGAAGGTCATTCCAGGCTAACCTTGCTAAAAAACTCCTATCAAACCCTAAAAACTTGTACCGATTCATGTCGGAAAGAAAACCGACAAACCAAGGGGCATGCGCCTTAGTAGGCCCAAACGGTCAATATCTCACTAGTCTGGAGATGGCTGAAACATTCAGTTCAGCCTTCGCTAAACAGCTAAACAGCAATGTGGATATTACAGTTACGGACCAAAATGGTGGCACCACTATTTCAGAGGAGGAAGACCTAGCGACTACTCCCCAAATAAACCCCGCAATAGTACTAAGGAAGCTACAGCGACTCATACCTGGGAAGTCCCCAGGTTGTGATGACATCAGGCCATCTGTTCTGAAACAGTGCGCCGAGGCTCTCTGTAGACCCCTGTGCGACTTGTTCCAACACTCAATGGATTCGGGGACCCTGCCAAGGGAGTGGAAAAGAGCCATCCTTTCTCCAATCTTCAAGGGTGGGGACAGGCAAAACGCTGCTAGCTATAGACCAGTAGCTCTACTCCCAGTGGTATCAAAAGTACTGGAAAGTATTATTGACGACCACATCAGGGAATATTTCGATAGGACTAATATACTGCATGAAGCCCAACATGGTTTCAGAAAAGGCAGATCCTGCGTCACTAACCTACTGTCAGCTTGGGACGACTGGACATCATGCTGGGACTTGAACGTACCAGTCCATGTGGTCTTCCTAGACTTTGAGAAGGCATTTGACACTGTTCACCATGACCTTCTCCTACATAAAATAAGCCAGGCAGGCATAGGTGAGCCACTTCTGTCATGGTTGAAGGACTACCTAGCCGACAGGCAATTTTGCACTAAGGTTAACCGAGTCCGATCATCTTGGCACAGATCGTCATCAGGAGTGTCGCAGGGTTCTATCCTAGGACCACTGATGTTTTTGATTTTCATCAATGATCTACCACGCCGTCTGAGCTGCCCGACTCTCCTGTACGCTGACGACGTAAAAATATGGAGGGCGATAAAGTGTCCGGAGGACTCAGATAGGCTACAGGAAGACCTAAACCTTCTGGAAGACTGGGCGGTGGCCAGTGGCATGACTTTCAACTTGAAAAAGTGCAAAGTAGTGAAGTTGCGCACCTGTAGACTGCAGAATGCAAGTTACACCCTGTGCAATGAAAGCTTGTCCTGCACAACGTCGGAACGCGACTTAGGTCTAGTTCTAACGGAAAAAATGGACACAAGCGTAAATTACACAGGGGATGTAGCGAGGGCATATGCGGTCATACACTTTACGCATAGACAGTTAGGTGCACTCACTCCTGAGCTCTTTCTAATGTTGTACAAAACATACGTCAGGCCACACCTTGAGGTGCATAATATTATTGCACCCCCAATGCTGAGAAGAGATGCCAACCTCTTGGAAAGAGTCCAACGACGGGCAACAAAAGGAGTGGTTGGTCTCCGAAACAAACCATATGATGAAAGGCTGAAGAAATTAGGCCTGTTCACACTTAGTTACCGTCGGCTTAGGGGGGATTTGATTACTGCCTACAAAATAACAAATGACCAGAATCACCCAAACAAAGGTGTTCTGCCATTGAGTAGGTATAGGCTTCCACGTGGAAATCCCAGAAGGATAGCTCACCAGAGGGCAAGGACCCGGGTGCGCTCCCACTTCTTTTCACTGCGGGTTTGTCGTCCCTGGAATTCCTTACCGGCAGATGTAGCTATGGCACCGTCTTTGGACGCCTTTAAGCGAAGGCTGGACAACCATGCAGCGATACAAGGACTGCATCCAAATGGCCTATCTCCTTAAAATCGCATTTACCAATCAGGGTAGATAATTAAACTCGTCATTTTACTTCTTTACATTCTCTCCCGTCTTACTCTCCTGACAACTTATTAATATTATAATTACTATTATTATTATTATTATTACTATTACCGATATATATATTATTCTTCAAACTTCATGAGCTGACTGTTGTTACGTTTCCTATTTTCGTTTCTGTCTCTTAGTCTGAATAGCTTCACTAATTATATCTATTATTATTATTATTACTATTATTATTATTATTACTATTATTATTATTATTACTATTATTATTATTATTACTATCTCTTTTCTCTTGTCGACAATACCGAAGGACTAACTGGCGAAAGGATCAACTCCAATCACAGTAGTAACAGTCTTAACATACCTCATACTACAAACCACATATAATTAATCCCAGCACTACTCCCTTTGGAGTCAACCAAAGCTACGACAGTCGAGTGGCGGGACAAGCTACGCAGAAGTTTACCGAAGATCAAGAACCTATACCTCACAATCAAGAAGCGAGCACAAAGAAATCAAATTGGTTTATACTAGCTCGTAAAAACGATATTGGATATTGGATATTGGAATACCTCTCCTCCCCTACTACATCAGTTAAGTGGTAGCACAAACTGCGCAGAAATTAACCGAAGACCAGGAACCCTTACCTGACACCCAAGAAGAAAGTACAAATAAATCAAACCTGTTCACACTAGTTCATAAAAATGACATTGGATATTGAGTATAGGATAAGAAGCGGCTTTTCAAACAGCTTATTGGTTTCTGCAGTAGGATGGCAGACGGTTTTGACGTGCATGCTAAGAATACCAGGAAATTTATAGAAGATGAGGCTAATGAGACTATTGAGAGAATGCTGAGATGTCGGGATTCGTATAGAAGGCAGTTAATTGAGTGTAAACATTACATAGAAGAACAAGTACTACAAAATACATATTAATCATATCTCTTCCTAGGTAGCATTTTTCTTCGAGGGGCTCGAAGCGACATTTCTTCAACTTGAAAATGAAGTTGATGAACTTGTTAAAAAGAAGATAGCAAGTCTCGTGGAAACTCTTGAAAATATCGATACACTCTTAACTGAAATCAGTACATGCAAAAGTACTGTTTCCAAGCTAAATAGCATGTTGACTGGAAAAGAAAATTACAATTGAAATGAATTATAAATTTTGAAAGTTCAAATATACACTACTGTGTTCCATATGATGTCTTCTTCGATCTTACTACAATTCTAAGCCAATTCTAACCTTAGCCTTTTTATGATGAATGAATAGTTTATCTAACTAAAATGAACTTACCGTGTACTGAAGTAAGCCTGATTGTTCTTTGAAACAGCTCTGAGTCCTTAAATGATGCGTCAAAATCTTAAAAATAGGATTTGTAGCTTAAATAATGCCTTTATTCCTGGAAAAAGCACTGCACGCTTAACCAGTGCAGTGAGTACTGAAGACTCACACTCTAAGGCCAGTGGACAGAACAAAACAATTACGTGACTTGGCTTGATGTTAGTAAATTAAGATCTACCAATCAGCAAACATGTAAGTTTTACACAGAATAGATAACGTGACGGCTACAAACTTGTCAAAGAATTACACATGATGTGATTGGTCGATCTGATCAGCTAACATTGATTGTTACGAGAGGTGTGATAGTAAATAAGACTACTACGAAAACTTAAGTGAACAAGGCGGATGGCAAAGGCTAGGGAGACATGTGAATTGAAGATATTTTAACAAAGACCGAAAACTGCCCATCATTCGACCAGTACTAAAACAAAGAGATTCATAAAGTTCCCTTGATATATTTGTGTTTTCCAAAATAGCTTGAACACGAGTATGGCTTTTTTATAAAGACCTCGATTACCTCCTGATGTAAAATCTCCATTATCTTCGCTGAATGCTCAGGTATGATTAGAGTAGTTAACTGAAAACAATCTGATAAGTTATATGACTGTACCTGCGTTTTGCACATATGTCTATTCCGCTTTAAATTTTAGTCCTACCAAAATATTATTTATGTAAGACAGTGGCAGAAGTGGTAGCCGAGAAAATTCACTCATAATCAAACGCCATTGAACAAATAGTTAGGCGACAGATTTTGCTACACTCTTCCAAGTAAAAGACCGTTCCAATATACAACAACTGATTCTCATATTTTTTTCCTAAACAGCTTTTATGACTGAATGATATACAAACATGAATACGAGAATAACGAGAATCTTATAAACTTCTATAGAATAACGAAGATTTTCTCTTCGGTGGTGGTGAGGAGTAGAACCGAGTTAGGAAAAGTTTAAATTGGAGCTGTCTTTCAATCTCCATTAGTTTCCTTTGCTGTAGCCATTATCTCATGTATACAACTTCAAGGAGAGTGTTTTACTTGGATTTCTACTGTCGATATATAGATGATGCATTTCTGGTTATGAAAGATGAGAATGATGCAATGATCATCCTTGACAAGTTTAATGTTGCACACTCAGCAATAAACTTTACCGTAGAGAAAGAAAGTAATGACAGTATCTCATTCCTAGACGTCTTCATGGCAAGGAAAGAAGATGGCACACTAAGTAGGAGTGTGTATAGGAAACCTGGAACAACAGGTCAGTAAACTCATTTTCTGAGTTTTGTACCTTTTATATATAAACGCGTAACCTGGTAAGGTGTCTGGTTCTTAGAGGTAGGTTAATCTGTTCAGACGGCTGACTCAATGAAGAGCTTCAGATTATTAGAGAATTGCTTAGAAAAAATAGTTATCCAGATAAATTCATTGAGAAAAATATGAATTCAGCACCAAAGAGAGTCAGTATGATAACAGTTCCGAGAAAACTAATGTTCATAAAAAAACTGCAGTTTCTCGGTGATAATATCAACGAAATAATAACACAGCGCTTGAAGAATGTAGTTAAAAGAGCTTATTATGCAGGAGAGGTGCGTTGTCTCTTCACAACCACCCCTATTCTACGTTCGAGAAATAAGGATAAACTACCTAAATTTGCCTCTTCTATGTGTATCTACCAGTTTGACTGCAGCTGTGGAGCCAGCTACACTGGACGTACAGTTAGGCAGGTTCATCATCGTATTTCCGAACACCATCCACAATGGTTAAGCAAGGGACAAACAAGATCTATCTGTAGCTCTATTTTAGCACACCTTGTAGACAGTGAGCATAAGGTTGATGTCAATACTGTATTTAAAATTATTTATCGAATTCCTACTAATCTTAATTTTGCTCAACGAGTTCGTCTTCTATATACCTACAGTTGAAGCAATAGGAATCCACCTGAAGAAGCCAAACCTGTGTGTTCAGAAGAAATTTGTACAGCCACTTTCCTTACCTTCGCCATCGTTACATGAATGTATAAACTGGACTAATTTGCCCCCCCTCACCCCAAACCTTTAAAAATTATAATTGTCTAAATTATTTTATTTTTTCTGACTACTTCATCTTTAATCACGTGTCATCCTTGTAAAATTAATTTATTCTAACCTTTTAAGTGTGTATTTTGAACCGACCACCACTTGCAACCCGTCCAGAAATACCAACAACAGCGCGTACACAACTGCAAGCTGACACCAGTCCTCCAACGAGAGCTGAAGTCTTGAATACAATCAAGCTTCCGAAAGCTGGAAAAGCAGCTGGACCAGATGGAATACCCCCTGAAGCACTGAAAGTGGACCCAGATACGACAGGAGACATGCTGACTCCATTATTCCAAAAGATCTGGAAGGAAGGAAAGGTTCCTACTGACTGGATGAAAGGTTACCTCGTGAAACTACCAAAGAAGGGCGACTTAGGACTCTGCAAGAACTGGCGAGGAATCATGCTCCTGTCGACGCCAAGTAAAATCCTGAGTCGCAACATCCTGGAGAGAATAAAGGACACACTGGATACAGAACTCCGACAAAAACAAGCTGGATTCAGGAGAGGCAAATCATGTTCTGACCAAACTGCAAATTTACGCATCATCATTGAACAAAGCATGGAGTGGCAATCAAACCTCTACCTCAACTTTATAGACTTTGAGAAGGACTTCGACAGTGTTGACTGCGAGTCAGGCCCTCGAGTGGAACCCAACAGAATGGGAAACGGCGAGTGGAACATCAGTGCAAGGGTGACATGGAGGAGATCGTGTGAAGAGGAGTTGAAACAGTAGGGACTAACATGGATGCCTGTGAAAAGTACAGAAGAAGACAGAAGCGAGTGGAGATGTGCAGTTGAAGCCATATGTTCTACTAGAAACCCAAGGGAACAATTATTATATTATACTGCTATTGCTCCCTTGGGTTCCTAGTTGAACATAGGGTTTCAACTACACGTCTCCATTTGCTTCTGTCTTCTGCTATATTTTTCACCTGCATCCATGTTAGTCCATACTGTTTCAATTCCTCTTCACACGATCTCCTCCATGTCACCCTTGGACATCCCACACGCTGCTTCCCTTTCAGGTCCCACCCGAGGGCTTGACGCGCGATGTCACCCAGCGGTCCCCTCAGCGAGTGTCCGATCTATCTCCACTTTCTCCTGCATATTTGTGGGGCAATGTGTATTGATTCCCTTCGTTAATTATCACCCGTCGCATTGACATGCTGACATTGACTAATTATTGTTAAAAAACATATGAGTGCCACTACCTGATTGGTAAACTGTCGTATATTGTAATAAAAACGTTATACACAATATATTAGAGTAGAGCCAGAGAGAGAGAGATGAGGATCTAATTGAAAAGTAAATATTTCTTCGCTGCTCAATCTTTCTTTTTCCACTGTTAATCCATCTCTTTCACTTTTCTTGGCAGTATTTTTTTCACTCGAAGTGGCACACATGAAGATGTCCAAGTCAACAAGAATCGAAACAGCAAGACAGACATCCATCACTCTAAAGTCAGTGTGTAAATCTACCACATTCAAGGTTGGCAAACAAGATTTGGATTTTCAGCATTTTATTTTTGATTACAGCTTGATTCCACACTGTATTCTTTTTGGTACTAGTATTGAATTTTCAGCATGGATATCGGTAGCCCAAATTTTGCAGGTCGACCATAGATATCAGGTGTGCGTCGGCAGGGGATCGAACTTCGGACCATGTGCATGGTCGGCGAGAGTTCTAACCACTGTGCCACCGACGCACATTCATATATCAAGTCAGTCAACGATTGTATATATGGTTCAGAAACTTTGTATGTTGTCAGTCATCGAAAGCCTTTTCCATAGGCTACTGGAGAAGGGATCAAACACAAGCAACGGCAAAATCAGGGATCTATGGCGTATAAAACATTCGGGAAGAAATAGAGATGGGTTCGACGCACATTGTAGAGACCATCAAATGATAAGTCCCCAACCAGGCCGTCGAGTAGGACGTCACTTCGAGGAAGACATGGATATCGTGTGAGGAGGAGAAGAAGGCTCATGCATAGTGTCGGAGGAGTTTATGGGTAATCATTGTGCCAGCAAATAGCACTCCTCCAGAGAAGAACACAGTGAGATGGAGATGTTTTTTTGTTGACGTACTTACTATATTCCTCTTCGAACATAAGGGAACAGTAACGAATTCCCATTCCTACTCGAGCACATGTGATACACACATCCCACTATCAAATCAATCGACTTTTCATTTGATTAAATGAAAGTTAACTGAACGAATTTTCCCCCACAGAACTAAACGAAATAAATAACTGTGGTAGACATTATTGTTGTTCAAGAACATCTACCGAAACTGTCTAGAAAATTTGAGGCTGGTTTACTAAAATATATTAAGAAGGAACACCAACTAGATTGCATTTCCGCATACTATAGTTTAAAATGAAACAACCAACTCCTTACTAAACTAAACGTGATTATGTTCAACCTTACTGTAATATTTCATACATTTATTCCCCTTAGTGAATTTGAACAAAGCGAGAACTATAGTTTTAGCAGAATAAAATGGTACCATCTTTTATCTCATTGCCCTCCCACCAGCTGCTTACAGGGTAAAGACATTATTAAATGTGTCTACAAAAGCAATTTTAACATACTTGCACAGAGTTAAGTTTAAACAAAAATCAATCGATCAATATACTCATACACTAAAAATATATACATATATAAATATGCAATATTAACCACTATTCCGAACAATAATCATACACAATGGAAACTTTTCAGCATTACTCATTCAGATGCAAGAGAGAGATAAAAATATCCAGTTACCAGGCAATGCAAAGAAAGACTAATAACCGCCTCTTTCTGGGCGCATAAATCAGGTTTCAGGCGTTTGATGGAAATGGCTTCAGCAAAATTGAGCTCTTTTGCCTATTGATAATTTTGAACGACTTTTCGACATCCACCTAATGACCTGCGTCAAGGAGATTTCTGGCGATGGCACTGCTTAAAGCATTTGTTCCCTTTAGACATAAGCTTTTTGGCACATGTTCAGAAAATCGTAGATATGTCCTTCTTTCTGTTCTTCCAATGTAACTGTTCCCGCAGATACATGTAAATTTGTATATACAGTTGGAGTTAACATGAGAAGGATATCAATCGATTTTTGATTGCACCAAAGAAGAGCAAGTTGTTCGATAGACGAACTTAGCTAGCTGCAGGATAGGCTCTGGCTAGTGATGTACTAAGCCTTCTGTTGATCCCTTTTGCAATGTTTTCACCTTTATAATCAAGATGAATGCAGATTGGCTTCCTACCCACTGTGATTTATTTTACATTTTCGACTTCAGATCTTCCATACTTGTTGATGAACATTTGAGGGTACCCATTGGTCTTCAACATCTTTTCAAGAAACTCAAATTCTTCCTCTAATTTCTCTATAGAGCATATTCTCCTCGCTCTTTAGTACACAGTCTTGACTAGTCCGCATTTAAAGCTATTTGGGGAAAAGCTATTAAAATGTAAGTTTTCTCCTTTCCAAGTAGGCTTTCAATATTCAAACGATGAAAACTTACAGCAAAAGCGGGGATTTGAAACAATATCAGTAATACTTCTGTCTGTCTGTTTTCGGCATAGAACCTTGCACAAATGTGCGCCAGTTCAAGTCGCCACACTCCGTGTAGCACGCGAAGCAAGAGAAGAAAGTACAAGAAAAGCATAATAGAAACAGTGAGCAGAGGGGTGAGACAAAGGAGTAATAAAGAAAAACAAAACAATTTCATTGGAGATCATAAGTCACAAGGAGTGGATGCATCTGCGCCAGCCATTGAGAAGGACTTTGTGCCATATCACCAATTGTTTCCAACCATAGATTTTTACCGTCCCGAGGACCCCAGCCTGGAAGTCTACACCTTCCTACGTGGCTTAGACCAACTGTTGTGGATTTGATTGACTGGTGAAGCCAAGTTTTTGTTTGACCACCGCTAGCTTTTTTCCAGCCTGACCCTATATCCGCTAACACTGCTCGTCGAGGAAGGCGATGGTCAATAATACTTAGGGGCAAATAAGTCCAGTCAAATCTGATCACTGTTCTTACAACCAACTCAACGGGAACTACCAGCCATGATTTATGAACAAGGTCTCGGAAAACTCACTTTTAAAGGAATCAAAATCCAGGGGAACATGTATTCTATGATAATTAGGCATGAAAATCAAAATCAGATTCATAAATACTCCCATTTAAGCAATCATTTAAATACAACTAAGCCATGATTATTAGGTCGACTTTTAAGGTATTGTCGGGTTTGTTTAAGTCTCACACCACACCAGTCTTACAAAACACGAATCAACAATGTTAAACTATAACAGCCATCCCCAATCAACCTCACCAATGTCTTTAAGCAGCTAATGAAAATTACGGAGGAATTAAAGCATCAACGCTATTAAAAAGGTAATTATAAGTGACGAGTTCCTGAAATCCGTCCATTTTTTTCCCTAATTCTCTCCCTTTTTCTACCCAAAAATCCAAGTCCTAGTAGAAAAAAGTCCAGTTTTCCTGTCAGGCTTCCCCTGGATACACATGTTTTAGTAATTTCGCATACTAATCAAACATTAGGTCTTCTTGGGACTCAAGAAGCACATCCAGAACAAAAGACACAATTTAATGTTGTCATTGAAGCACATTTACGTCTAATTAGTTGTTGATGATTATGCACCGGGATGGCTGTTATTAGTTTGACTTCAACCACGAATCAAAATGACTTATTCGCTTGAAAATTTGCCCTGAAGAGCGATAAATTTAAGTAGAATGAAATACTGGGATTATTCCCGCGAAAGATTTTACAAATTTGACTGAAATGTGGTTCAATTACAGAGTCTGAGGATATTTGCTTGTGTGTGTGTTACCAGCACAAAGTGTAGCGCAAAATAGCCTCTATGCCCGACAAATGCGTACCTCTTTAAACTGTCATGTATTTTTGGGTGTATTCGAAGGTGCAATACAAATTTACATGTATCTGCGGGAGCAGTTACATTGGGAGAACAGAAAGAAGGGCACACCTCCGATTTTTTGAACATGTACCAAAAAGCCTACATCTCAACGGAACAAAATCTTATAGTAGCACTATTACTAGACATCTCCTCGACACAGGTCATGAGGTAGAAATCCTTTAAAATTATCAATAGACAAAGGAGCTCCATTCTCCTCAAGTTTGCTGAAGCAATTTCCATCAAACGCTTGAAACCAGATTTATGTGTTCAGAAAGAAGCAGTTATAAGTCTTCCCTTGCCCCAGCCTGGTAACTAGATGTCTTTATTCTCTTATCTGATTACGTAATCTTTGTCTTTAAACTCACCTACCCTCCTTTTATAATCTGTAATTTTGCTTGTCTCTTGTTTCTATGATTTGAGTTGAACCCAGTATATTGTTACCTAATTAATTAGTCACTCTGTATCTAACGCATATTCCGTCTTTATTACGTAACTCCTTTGCAGCTGTATGCATACATTTATTTTGTTTTAACTTGAACTGGCTGTGCAAAAACTATATAAGCGCAATCTTCTGAGCACTGTTCACTAATTTTGGAACTTTCTGTCAACTGACAACATGTAAAATTTGCAAGTATGTTAAAACTTTTCTGTACATAAACTTCATAATTTATTTAGGTTGTAAACAGCTGATGAGAAGCCAACGAAATAAACAATGATGGTAACATCTTCTTATTCTGCACAAACCTCCACTGTTGTTCTTGCTTTATTCAAATTCATCAAGGGGAATAAATACATGAAATACAAGTAATACTTGTATAATTTTTGTAAATTACAGCATACAATTAATTTTCGTTAGACACTAGACGTCAGTGAATAATAGTGTAATATGTCTAGTCCTTACTTTGGTGCAAACTGAACTCTCTCAGTCAGGTTTGCAATGTGGCCACCATGCCACACTAGGTGGCTCACCATCATGGTCCACTATGAATTGTTGATGTTAGATGGTTGGAGGCGATCGACAGGAAGGCTTGGACACCCAACAAGGTTTGGTGCTAGTTGGTACTCAACAGTCAGTCTAGCAAGGCGTATCTGCAATCTTGAAGGAACTCATATCGCTTATGAGATTTGAACACTCGTTAATTAGTGAGTACTGCGATCAGAGACATTACAATATATACGTTCACCAAATGAAAATATGGTCGAACTGTGTAAAACCGCCGAACACTCGAATTCAATTGAAACCACCATCTCATTTTTTTTCTTTTTATTTCCAGGGTAATTTTTATGTGAGGAATAAATCAGCTTTGAGAACAAAAAGTTTATTGATTGAATTAATAAATATACAAAACATTTTCCCAAGAAAAACACAAGATTTTTTTATTCAAATAATTTATCTGAATAAGGCAAATAATTGATTTCTTCTGGTGTTTGAAACTGTCAAGAATAGACAGAAGCCAAGTACAGCGAATGCAGCATAACCTGTCAGAGATACCTGTGTGAGTAAAACAAAACAAAAGTGAAATAAATGAGAAAGGAGGGAGAAAAACACAAAACAATAAGGATATTGAGATCCAAGGGATACGAAAACACAAAAACAAATGACATACTATTTGAACATTTTTAAATACATACGTAACGACAGCAGACAATGACCAGGCAGCAGATCGCTTATTGACGAAATCAACTAAGATTTATAGATTTTCATGTACATTATAATTATAAGCGTTATTGTTAGCAGAGAGGTAACGTCTTCCAATTGGTTGTTTTCCTGCTGAAGGTCATTCTGTCATTTCTTTGAAGGTCAGACCATATTTCTGCCAATCGTATCCACCCACGGTAAGTCTGATGTGATTGGTTGTTGAGTTAGTCTTTGTTCTTGTTTTTTTCTCACGACCGAGATATGGGACGTAGACATTGACGTAAATTAATGTCTACCGACTTCGGCTACCAGACAGTTCTCACCACACATATACTATTCACAGGATATATTAGTGACCAGAGCTAAAACAAAACACGCCGTAATGCCAACAAGTTGAAGATATTTCAAAGTTTGTAAGTGTAGAATTTGGGCACTGTGATAGGCAGAATGTAATTCCATACATTAGGTAAGTTTAATTTAAATATCATCACACAAAGTGATGATGATAACCCAACCCTTACTCTTACGATTCGTTAACTCCCGTGTTCTGCCTAGTATTCTCCATTGTTCCCCCCTTAGTTTTTCTTGGGCTACTGAAGAAAGACTATACCTTATTACGCAGGATGTTAAAGGTTGTCAGCAGGGTAAGCCATAGGGTGCCACTTAACCAGCTTGTTAATATTCTGGTTGACAGGCACATGGACTCGTGTGAAAAATGGGCTAAATCCATTCTACCTATCTAACTCACACCACCGCCCTCTTCATTCCCAACTCTCCCCTTGTATCTCATCAGGCAAAACCAGAAGCCTATATAGAAAACTATATGCTCGCACTACCAAGTACAAAACCTCAACCATACCCTACTTCGCTAGCTCGTGTTCTGTGCGATAACGAAAGCATTAGGCGTGATACCTATAACCTATTAAATAGTCAGTAGAACAACTCGATCTCGTCTTTCCAACTCATATCATTTATAGGTACAACGTTTTCTTTCTTTCTTTTCCTTTTTTCTCTCTCTTTTTTCTGTTATGTGCTCCTTTGTTTCTTTCTTCTGCTTACGCCAGTAAATATGCTAGCATCTACTTTTCTAACACATTCAAACACTCTGTTCACTTTTGGCTTTGCTACCGACAAGTTAATATGTTGTTGTCAAAACTAACTGAGATTACCCTTAATCTATGTAGAATTTTATTTATTGATAGTGTCTGTCTGTCTGTTTTCGACACAGAACTTTGCACAAATGTGCGGAAGTTCAAGTCGCCACATTCCGTGTAGCACGCGAAGCAAGAGAAGAAAGTACAAGAAAAGCATAATAGAAACAGTAAACAGAGGTGTGAGACAAAGGAGTAATAAAGAAATACAAAACAGTTTCATTGAAGATCATAAGTCACAGGGAGTGGATGCATCTGCGCCGGCCACTGAGAACGATTTTGAGCCATGTCACCAATTGTTTCCAACCATAGATTTTTACCGTCCCGAGGACCCCAGCCTGGAAGTCTACACCTTCCTACGTGGCTTAGACCAACTGTTGTGGATTTCATTGACTGGTGAGGCCAAGTTTTTGTTTGACCGCCACAGGCTAGCTTTTTTCCAGCCTGACCCTATATCCGCTAACATAGCTCGTCGAGGGAGGCGATGGCTTGGCATACGTAACACATGTCCTAACCATCTCAGTCTTTGTAGCTTCACGACTTCGTCGATTGATTTCCCCTGTTTACCTAGAACTCTACGCCTAACCTCCATGTTGCTCACCTTATTATGCCACTTTACACGGGAAAGAGAACGCAGGCACCTATGATCAAACACAGCTAGTCTTTTCATGTCTTCCACTCTCAGTGGCCAGGTCTCACAGCTGGCCATAAAGGAGGACGGAGCGGACTGATGAGCAGTACACCCGCCCTTTGGTCGATAGTCGAACATCTCGTCTACGCCAGAGTCGGCGTAAACTAACAAATGCGAAACGAGCCCCTTGTATTCGTGCTGAGATTTCGTCAGAGATCAGCCCGTTGGCACTGGCTGATGGTACTTCCCAAATAAGTGAAGCGGTCAACGTGCTCTACCACTTCACTTCCTATTTTTAAACTAGGCGTCGATGTAGTCCAGTCCTGTAACATCATCTTGCATTTGGCGGGAGCGAATCGCATGCCAAACATTCGTAGATTGCGGCTCAAGGTGTTTAGAAGACTCTGCATTTCGTCAGCGTCTTCGCCTAGAAGGACTATATCGTCTGCATATTCCAAGTCAACGAGATTATTCCCCGGTAGCAAGTCAATCCCTGAATCGCTGAAGTTGATAGTGTACTAACTGGATGCAATAGACTGTAGTAAAATGCTAAGAATTACATTCTGTATCACATGTACTGTTTTGGAATAAAGCCAATTATTATTATTATTAACAACTGGATGACAAGGTGTCGAGCATAAATTAATTGCCACTCATAATTATATCAATTTTAGTCCTATGGTTTCAAAATTTGTTAAATATATTTTTAAGAACGCAATATTCAGCGAACAGACTCTTTTCAACGAATTTATTATCAAGCTGTACAATTGTACATACATATATGGTTTTTTATTAAGAAGTATGTACAATCCCTGCTTCTTCCTTGGTCGTAAAGGGATATACATTTATTTATTTTATTTATTCAGTTATTCTATGTACCTTTCCCTTATTACCACGTTTATTATTATTTTTATTACTATTATTATTCTCACTCTGAATTGTTTCCACTTGTCCCACTTGACATTTTAAACCCAAAATTATTAACTTTCACATTTTTTATTTTTACAATATTAAATTCTATCTAAGTAAATTTCACACCATGTTATGTAACATTTTATATTCGTCTAGTAATCTTATAATTATGTACCTCTTTCCAAAATCTATACACCTCATGTATTATTCTATAGATGACATTAATTATTTTTGCCACTTGACATTAAACTATGATTATAATCACAAGTATTTCAATTTCATTTCATACTCCTATCATTATTATTTCATGTATTCATACCTTTGACCTAATTCCCTCATCAGATATAATTTCTTAAAAACCATAATATATGTGCAATTGTACAGCTTGATAATAAATTCGTTGTTGAAAAGAGTCTCTTCGCTGAATACATTGTGTTCTTACTTAATGCTACAATGGGAATTATTAAATAATTTTTCTTCTCTAATCTGTCTCTCCAACTTCCCCTTGTTGTTCGTTGACACTTTCCATATATCCGGTATAGACAGGCGTTGCATCGTTCCGATTGCGCGTGTGAGGTCTGTCTGGATTCAACATAGAACTTGGTACCGAAGTGCAGCAGTTCGAGTTGTCACGCGTGTGAGGTGTTGAGTCGGCAAACGAAGCTTCAGTCAATCATTAACCTATTTGTCTCTCCACCTAACTAACTATATTACCTTTTTAATACTCTCACCCTATTCCACCCAACCTACTATTGTGTGATTACATGCAAGTGAACGCAATGCAATGGCTGACCTCTGTATTTTCTAGGTTATTTAACTTGGCAGGGTCAATTATTCTAGATCTAGCTAAATTTTTATGTCTCAATAATTTAGTTGGTCCCAATGTAGTATTAGTAGTAGTGTGGTGACAGCAGGCTGCTAGGCAATTGGTAGACATTAATCTACATCAATGTCTAGGTCACTAATATTGGCCGTGAGAAAATATGAACAAGGCTGATTCAACAACCAATCACAGCAGACTTAACGTGGACAAATATGATTCGCAGATAGGTGGCTCCATTTTTCGATGTTGCCCGAAACAACCAATCAGAAGACTGCGTTTGTATACTTGAATAAGCTATAATAATGTACAGGAAATCTATATAAACACGTGTTGATTTCCGTAATAAAATGATCTGTTGCCGGCCCTTGTCTTCTGTTGTTACAGTAGCCAGACCGACCTATGTAATTGACCTCAAAGTCATTACATCGTGTTCAAAAGAAGCAAGTCCAGCCACTACTACTGCCCTGGCTGATCTGCTGTGGAGACTATAAATTCATGAATTTGTAATATTATCTTTCCTTATTTTTCTGACATTCAGCTTATTGTTATGTTGATGCTATTGAGCTGTAATCTATCAATATCCTAACTATCTCAATCGGTGTAACTTCACAACCTCGTCGATTGATTTCCCCTCACACCTACCTAGCCTTCGACCGATGCCTAACTTCAATATTGCTCACCCCATTATACGACTTCACACGGGAGATAGAATGCAGGCACCTATGATCAAAGACAACTAGCCGGCCTTTTCATGTCTTCCACTCTGAATGGCCATGTCTCACTAGCAGTCATAAAGGAGGACGCAACGGACTGATGAGCAGTTCATCCTCCCTTTGGTCGACAACCAGACAGCCGGATATCACGTCTGCGCCAGATACGGCGTAAACTCGCATATGCGAAACTAGCCCTCTGTATCCGTACTGAGATTTCGTCTGAGATCAACCCGTTGGCACTGGCTGATGGTACTTCCCAAATAAGTGAAGCGGTGAACGTGCTCTACCACTTCACTCCCTATTTCTAAACTAGGAGTCAGTGTAGTCCAATGCAGTCCTGTAACATCATCTTACTTTTGGCGGGAGCGAATCAGTGTGGTAGAATGATCGCAAACCACGCACCTGGTCTCCAGGGTCGATTTCTTTAGATCTCGCTTAGCTGATAGTACACACTCGGTAAAGAGAGAGAGAGAGAGCGTTGCGCTGGCGTGAGGCTGACAACCCCCTATTCGCAAAAGTAAAATCAAGTTCGAAGGCCGAAACGTCAAACAGTAAAAATAAAAACAACTCTACTAAAACAACACACTACAAGTGGCAATCAAGCGCCACTTGAATACTTCGACTTCATCTCCAACTGTTGTATATCCAACTTCACATCAGTCGTATAAAAAAAAACATTTCAAAGAGGCATACACATATGCGTTATACCAAGAACTTCATTTTATCTTTATGCCTGAAGTACACGTCTCCACCAACAAGATAATAAATATACTGTAGAGAAGGTAGGCACATCATCAATGAAAGCACTTCAAACACTTCACTACAGACTCTCATCAACAGATGTCCCGTTTAGTCGATTCTCAAAATCAGACAGCCAACCGACCAAAGAGGATAAACAACAAATAACTCTGGAGAGGAACCAACGGACCCAAAACCTACTGCCTAAAAAATATGCCAAAGAAAGTAGAAATAGACTGCACACACACACACACACACACAAACTAAAGAGATCACATTGATTGACATCACACACCAGCCCAGACCAGCCCTCGAGTGAAAACCGAGTGGGAAACGACAAGTTGGGCGTCACTTCGAGGATGATATGGAGCAGATCGTGTGGGAGGGGGAGGAAATGAGAGATTATGGGCAAACATGGAGCCAGTTAAACAGGGGTGTGCATAGAACAGAATGAAATGTTGTTAAAGCCCTATACTGTCCCTCAGAACCTAAGAAGATGATACTAATCATAACAATAGTAGGTTCGATAAAATAATATTAGTAATTTTGATGTCACACAAAATCGAAGACTTACAAGCGTAAACCGACCGACAAACTGGTCGAAGAAGCAGTCAGCGAAGACAGGATTCCAAGTGAACATAGAAAAGACGGAGGTTATAAAAATAAACAACCAACCAACCAACAACAACAGCAACATCCAGCCCCGATCACCATCAACGGGGGGAATTTGAAAGAGGCTATTTCATTCACTCACTTATCTAGGGAGCATTGTCTCAACTACACGCAGTCGGAACGGACGAGGATGTCAAATCGAGCGAGAATCGGGAGGCGAGCGAGGAACACATTCATCAACCTGAAACCAATCTGGAAATCTTCGTCACACAACTCAGAATCAACAACAAAATTCGGTCGGATTTCCAACACAAACAAGGTCAAGTCAGTCAGCTCTTCTATACCGATCAGAAACTAGGTGGGGGGGGGGGTCACAAAGAATATTTTCAACAGCCTGTTGCAGACGTTACCTTTATCAACAACTGTCTTCGCTGGATCTATACTGAAGATCAGATGGCCGGGCCGGAAAGAATTACCACCAACAAGAAACTATGGGAACAGGCAAAACAAGAACCAATCGCCAACCAACAAATATGCAGGAGATGAATATAGAAATGGATTGTACACTCGCTGAGGAGGTCGCTGGGTGACATCGCGCTCGCGTCAGGCCATTGCTCGAGTGGAACCCAACAGGATGGGAAGCGGCGAGTGGAACTTTCAAGGGGGACATGGAGGTGATCGTGTGAAGAGGAGTTGAAACAGTACAAACTAACTAACATGGATGCACGTGAAACGTACAGCCGAAGACAGAAGCAAGTGGAGACGTGCAGTTGAAGCCCTATGTTCCACTAGGAACCTAAGGGAACAATAATAATATTAATAATAATGATAATAGTAATAATAATAATAATTAACTAACCAGTGTCTTATCATTTCTTATATAATTGTTTAATTTTGATAATAACCGCTCTTTGTCTTTCGATACTATCCCATTTGGAATATTTCCTGATGTATTTTGAATTAACTCTGGTAGATTTGTCAATTTCAAGGATTCTCTTAACAATGACTGGCGGCTATTGTCAACATCAATGCCAACAACTCCAGAGTGATGATTTGGAAAGACGATAGAATCAAATGGTCCAGGATCGATAATTTCACCTCGCATAAAGAATTTATCACATTCCACGATTTGAACTAACACAATCCGACCATAGACATTAGAATCTTTTGGAAGTAAAATCTATACAAATGAAAAGAGATAAAGATCAATTATGAGAGATTATAGTATTGAAAAGTAAATGTAACTTACTGTCGTCTTTCGAAACGTTAGCGAATGCACCTCTAATGAGTAATTTTCACATATTATTATTACTTATAATTATTATTGTTCTCTTGGGTTCCCCGAGTGCAACATAATAGGGCTTCAACGACACATCTCCACTTTGTTCCATTTTTCTGCCGTCCTCTTCAGCTGACCCAGCTCCACAATTGCTCATAATCTCTCCCATCTCTCCCATTTCACCTTCGGACGTTCCACTACTCGTTGTTTCCCATTCGATTGTCGACCTGGCGTGGGATGTCGTTCAACGGTCTCCTCATCTCCAATTCCCTCTACTTACTTGTTGAGTGATCGGCTCTCGCCTGTTGGTTTGTTCCCAGACTGAGTTTCTTGCTGCTAATTCTTTCTGGTTGGCCAGCTGGCCATTCGATCTTCAGTATGGAGCCAGCGATGGGGGCAGCTAGCTGTTGATAAAAGTCTGCAACTGCCTGTCGGGAATGCTTTTCATGACAAACTCGTCTCAAATAGAATTGACTGACTGACTGACTTCACATTTGTGTTGAACAGAATCCAAATATTTTTTTTGAAGCTAACTGTGCAGATTTCTGAAGTGGGTTTCAGGTTGATGAAGAGGTGTATCTCTTTCCTTTTGTTATTTTGGCTAACTTTCACATCTTCATCCGTTCCAACTGCCTGTGATGGAAACGAAGCTTCCTGGAAAAGTGAAGGAAGTAACCTCTGTCCAGGTCTATCCCGTTGATGGTGCTGACTGTCGTTGTTGTTGCTGTTTGGTTAGTTATGTCCATCACCTCCGTCTTCACTATGCCTACCTGGAGTCCTATCTTCTTCCCATAAAAAATAACTTAATTCTGGTACCAAATCAATACACAAATATGTGGTATAATCATCCTGGAAACAGATCGACAGATGAGAAATAAGGTAAACGTAGGCCACAACAGTTGGTCTAAGCCACGTAGAAAGGTGTAGACTTCCAGGCTGGGGTCCTCGGGACGGTAAAAATCTATGGTTGGAAACAATTGGTGACATGGCTCAGAACCGTTCTCAGTGGCGCAGATGCATCCACTCCCTGTGACTTATGATCTTCAATGAAACTGTTTTGTTCTTCGTTATTACGCCTCCTTTGTCTCACACCTCTGCTCACTGTTTCTATTATGCTTTTCTTGTACTTTCTTCTCTTGCTTCGCGTGCTACACGGAATGTGGCGACTTGAACTTCCGCACATTTGTGCAAAGTTCTATGTCGAAAACAGACAGACAGACTCAGAAAACGTCTATGGATCTCTTTGTATAATCGAGAAAGTGCCATCACGTAAAAGATAGAAGTCGTGTCTAAAACATACTGGCAACAGTCTTGCGCTTCACAGGCTGTGCGCAAAACACGTAAAGAACAGATTCTCGAGGAGAAAGTTAACTTTCATTCAGCCCGTGGATGCACTGATCATATCTCTGTTCATATTTCATCAGTAGACAGAACACTGTCACACATACCGCGGATAAACAATTGTTGTGTTTATTGATATCAAGACTACCTTCGATTCTTTGGACAAAACTGTTCCCTAAAACTGTAAGTTAGGGAGAGAGATGCCCCCCCCTAAGAAGTTTACCAACATCCTGAAAGCCTTATACACAAACATTTCAGGCACAGAGAGACGGCAAACAACCAAATATAACCAATGCTCCTAACCAACAGTGTAGTTACACAGGGTTTCCAATCTCTGGCACTGTCACAATGTCCGTCTGGTTGGTTGTCAAAGGTCGATGCGTAAAGTATTGTTGGATACCTATGAAACCTGACCTATCTCAGCTGAGCATGTGTGGGGACTCTACGTATTTGATCATCCCTGTCCCCATAGTTGTTGGCTTCCGGTGGAATCATCGTGTGAGTAATTCTGAGCTCCGGTAGAGCATGAGTGTTTCTACTCATTGAAGGTCACTATTTAATGAGTGTCGTCATCTGGAAACACCAACGTCGGTGGCTTGGGCATGTGCTACGAATGTCATTCCAGAGGCTTCCGTGTACCTGGTTTCTGTTTGCTAGACATAGGACTAAATGGAAAAAGTGGCGAAGTCGTCATGTGGGATGAAGGATATTTCTGTCACGTTAGATTATATTTTATTTTGATAAAGTGTCACACAGTGTTGTTATACAGTAATATTAACTGATGACGTTTCGAGCACAAACTATTGCCACTCATAATCATATCAAGGCACTACTCAGACAACTTTTTCCCTAATTTATATACATGTGTGGAATTCATGATTAGATATTTAAATAAAAATCAATATGGGATGATGTACATTCAGAAATAATACTACGAGTGTTATTGATCGTCAAGATTACTAACTTGTTAAAATGTTATAATGTATGTGAATTGAAATATAATTTTAAAATTATTTATTATCCTCCTCTAATTTGACTGACTGGTGGTAATAATATCTTCCGTATTTCTGGTATTCGCATTGGGTCATTTCTGTTGTATGTGTTGGGTGTAGACTCGATGAACCAGGCAGGATTCAGTAATCAATCTCTCTCTATCTCCACCTACATAGATTACTCTTTAGAATCTTAACCCTCCCCCACCCATTGTATTTTGTGGTTGTGTGTGCAGTGCAATCGCTAAGCTTTTTTTCAAATTAGTTATCTTCTCAGATGGGGTCAACCATTCTTCACTTAGCTAAATTCTTATGCTCTGACAATCTGACTACCCCTGACCTACTAGTTTGACCAATGTAGTTTACTTAACTCACAGTCATTGCAAGGTATTTTATAAATTATATTATTTTGTCTAATTAGGCCAACCTACAGGGTCTTTAAGCCTAGAGAGCTTGTCTCTGAGTGAGTTTGTAGGTTTCAATGCCGCCACCCTAATTCCTGCTTTGTTATTAAGAATGCTACGTAGGGAGGGTTTCAGATGCCCCCTCCTTGTATGGTTTAACAGTGGATGACTTATATTCTCTCTTATTCATGTTATCATTACTAGTTTCACAACTATTTTTATTTTGCTTTCGGCCCTTTCCGATCTTCCTAATAATTTTATAGGATAGTTATTTAACACCAAGGCCTCTTCTATCTGTTTTAGTTCATCACTTAGGTCTTTTCTTGTGCTACTTAGTGCTACTGCTCGTTTCGCTAAACAGACACTTAACTAAGCCTGCCTTAACATTTAACGGATGAGACGAATTAAAGTCTAAATATCTATTAGCAGAATCCGTTGGTTTTTTATAAACGCTAGTGTGCAGTTTACCTTCTTCTATTCGTTTTATTTTTTTATTTTTTTATTTTTGATTTACAGCTTGATTCCACACTGTATTTTTGGTACAAGTATGGAATTTTCAGCATGGATATCGGTAGCCCACATTTTGCAGGCCGACCATAGATATCAGGTGTGCGTCGGCAGGGGATCGAACCTCGGACCATGTGCATGGTCGGCGAGAGTCCTAACCACTGTGCCACCGATGACAATCTAACATAGCTAATTCTCCATATTCATTTCCGATTCAAATGTGAATTTTATTCCTTTCACTAGTGAGTTTATATGTGTGTGCGAAGAAGCTAGAGATATATTCTGTTTTTAACACTGTGGAAGTGTCATCCACATATCTCCACCATATTTTTGCAGTAGGATTAAACGTATTAAGAGCCATATTTTCCCAGCTGTCGATGAAGATATCCACTACGATAGGGGATATTGGTGATCCATCTCTGTTTGTCTACATATTTTGCCTTGGAATTTAAAGATAGTAGATGTGAGGCATAACACTGAATTCTTAAAATAATAATAAAAATAATAAATAATAATAATAAAGCAATAATAAAAAAAATAATAATAATAAAAAATAAAAATAAAAAAAAAATTATTATAACTATTACTATTGATATTAGTCTGTTTGCAATTCTCCTTATATTCCCTAGTGACTAATTGTTTATCTAAGTGATGCAATTGAAGCGTAATGCTATTTATCTTAATTTTGATCTCTCATACTCTCTCTCCCCTTATCTATTTGAACATGACCTGGAAAACATTCGCACGTGTCTTTCTGCATGATTAATTCTATGTAGTTTGTTTACTTATCAGTCTCATATCTCCCAATGTAATTTCAAAAGTATATATATCCGTGTATGTAGAGTATTCAGCTGACGAGTTCTACCGAAATTTGATGAATTCATTAAATCCTGCTTTATTAACCTTTATTGCTTGTTTTAAAATAATCTCTTCCATGGACAGCTTTGTCCTATAAGTGAGTCCAGGATCTGCAGTTAGTTCTTGTTTAACTGCTTCTAAGGCTGCCATATTGATTGGTATATTAGTATAGTCTGTGTTTCTTAGCCATTTTTAACCGATAGTTTAATCTTCAGTCTAGAGCGAAGGTAGCTGTTGATGAAAGTCTGCATTTATCTCCTAGAAATGGTTTTTGTAACTTTTATGCCAAATGCATGAACCATATTAAAAGCATCAACTAACTTGACATGAGTCTTGTAGATCAAGACTTTTCCTTTCCTGGATTGCTTTAAAGAAAGACTATGTCATACTTTGTAGAACTCTGAAGACTGTCAGCCAGTAGGGCGAGTGTTATGCCATTGGGTCATATCGTTAACATTGTCATTGATAGGCACAAATTTGCTAAAGGAATTTTGTCAGACTGTGAGCATCCACCGCAGCACCAAACTTGTGTCTCTTCCTCAGGGAGAACAAGAAGTCTTTTCGGAAGACTTTATGCACCTACGTCTGTGTATAAAAATTCCACTAAACCATATTTAGCCGAACGTACTTTATGTGATGAAAATAATGTCACACATGGACTAACTAACTAACTAACCTTCTTTGCACTACTAAACTGACCATTTCCTACACCCTTACAACATCAAACTTTATTGTTATTGTACTTCTTTTATTTATAATCCTCTCAATTTTTCGTTTTGTTTATTTTTTTTCATAAATGTGAACATCATTTACGCTGTGTGGTAACTGTTAATTTCGTATTTCCCCTTATGCTAAAATTTTCAAACTGAATCGATAATACTGTTTGAAACAAACTCACTGTTATTATTATTATTAATATTTAATGATCTCAATTCGTGCTTCGAATATCGTAAGCGTGGACAAATTCCTCTGGTTAATTTTTAATTTTATTTACATTTTGAGTAAATCAAACGCAATATTGTGACACATACTGAGAATTCCATTATGTATTATAAATACTGTTTTTGGAATAAAGTAGATTCATTAACATTATTGTTACGTCAATGCAAGAACTGGCGCGGCATCATGCTCCTGTCCATCCCAAGCAAAATACTAAGTCGCATCATCCTGGAGAGAATCAAACACGCCAACCTGGATGAAAAACTTCGACCGGAACAAGCTGGATTCAGGAGGAATAAGTCATGCATCGATCGAATCACCACACTACGGATCATCATTGAACAAAGCCTGGAATAGGGCAGTCAGTTATCTACCTAACTCAACTTCATTGACTTTAAAAAGGCCTAGAACAGCGTTGATCGAGAGGTGATTTGGCAACTAATTCCCTACTACGGGGTGCCGCCGACAATTATACATCTCACTCAACAGTTATACGACAATGCTGTATGCCAAGTACTCCACAACGGCATCCAAGCAGAAGAACTGAAAATGGACCCAGACACATCGGCGGACCTGACGACACCACCACTACTGGAGAAGGTGTGGAAAGACGGTAAGGTACGTCTGCAGATTGGAAGAAAGACTATTTCATCAAACTGACAAAGAAAGGAGTCTTAAGTCAATATAAGGAGTGGCGCGGAATTATGCTTCTGTCTATCCCAAGCAAAATACTAAGTCGCATTATCCTACAGAGAACCAAACAAGCTTCGGATGAAAAACTTCGACCAGAACAGGCTGGATTCAGGAGGGATGAGTTATGCATCGATCAAATCGTAACACTACATATTATCATTGAACAGAGCTCGGAATGGGGCAGTCAGCTCTCTATCTTACTCAACTTCATTGACTTTGGAAAGGTTTAGAACAGCGTCGATCGAGAGGTGATTTGGAAACTACTTCGCTATTACGGGGTACCGCAAAGAATTATACATTTCATCCAACAGTTGTACGATAGTGCTGCATGCCAAGTAATCAACAACGGGAAACTCACGGAATCCTTCGAAGTGAAGACAGGAGTAAGACAATGCTGGCTGACTACCTACTGTCTCCAATGATTTTGCTGATTGAAAACGGTAGACTGGATAATGCAACAAACAGCAGGAAGCGAGGAAACAAGCATAAAATGGACCCACACAAAGAACTTGGAGAATGTGGACTTCGCCGATGATATATATGTCTGATATCCCACAAAATGGAAGATATGCAAGTGATGATAATCAACAAGTTGACAGAAGAAGCATCCAGAGAAGATAGGACTTCACATGAACATAGAAAAATCAGAAGTAGGCGATGAAGATTCCTGGCCAACAACAACAACAGAAAACAATCAGCCAGCATAAATGGGAGGAACCTGAAAGAAACAACCTCCTTTACCTACCTGGGAGGTAAAGTTTCAACTGCAGACAGACGGAGCTGATGAAGATATCAAATCAAGCTTTCATTACTCTCAAGTCTGTTTGGAGGTCAACAGCACTCAACATGAATAATTAGATCTGGATTTTTAAATGCAATGTGAAGTCAGTTAGTGCTACTACACGGATCAGAAACTTGGCGCCGCGCCACGAAGGGCACTTCAAACATACTACAGACCTTCATCAACAGCTAGCTGTCTTCGCTCAATACTACTCAAGATCAGACGACTGGCCAGAAAAGATCAGCACCAGGGATCTCTGGGAGCAAACTAGCCAAGAATCGATTGTGCAACAAATAGGCAGGAAGAAATGGAGATGGATTGACCATACTCTGAGAAAACCATCAAGTGACATCATAAGACAGGCTCTCGAGCAGAACCTGAACGGGAAGCGGCGAGTTGGTCATCAGTGCGAGGGTGACATGGGGAAAGTCATGTGAAGAGGAGATGAAAGCATGTGGGAAGACTTGGAGCCAGGTGAAAACTCTAGTAGAGAAACGAACGCAATGGAGACGCGCGGCTGAAGCCCTATGCCCCTCTAGGAATTAAAGGAAATAATAATTATGATTATTTATGCTTGGTGCAGTGCAACAGATTTACATATTGATTAAACAGTAATGAAGATCTGTCTTGCTTCCGCCCCCCCCCACATTCCTAATTGGCTTTGATATCCTTATTTATAGGACCTGGAGTTGATAGGATGATGTCTGAATAAGTATTAATGACTAAGTAGTAACATAATATGCGAATACGCTTCCTTCTCTTGAACGATGGAGTTCATCATTTCATCTTATACGAGAATTATATATTGAAGATTGGGTACTGTAGTACCACACAACAAACACCCATAAGATCCATTCAGAAATAAAAAAAAATATGAATGTAGACTTGGCTATGAACCAATATCCACTTAGTGATTAAGTGAAGATCACGGCGTACTGGACAGCCATTCTGCCATAGTTTAGAATTCCTAACCAATGCATATGCATAACTCCTTAGGGAATCAGAGACAAAACTTTTAGGTAACCAGGTTAAGTTGCTGACCATACACTAACTAAATGACCTTTGAATTTTGACTTCCCGACAATTCACTCTATATACCGGTAACTAAAACTAATATCATAGATGAACACCAGCATCCAAGATTTGTCATTAAAACCTCTGAACATTCATCACATAACCTACTTCTGAAGAATCCCAAACCGGGACGAAACAGTTTTATTTTCAATTCTTACTGCTTTCCAATGATTTCCTAATTGATTTTAGTTTGTGACTACTAAGTGTACAATGGGAATTAATCTACACACCAACACTTCTGAAAGAAGTACATACAAGCCTTCAGCAGATATTATTATTGTTCCCATGGGTTTCTAGTGGAACATAGGGCTTCAACTGCACGTCTCCACTTGCTTCTCTCCTCCTTCTACTGTAATTTTCACCTGCATCCATGTTAGTCAGTCCATACTGTTTCAACTCCTCTTCACACGATCACCTCCATGTCCCCCTTGAAAGTTCCACTCGCCGCTTCCCATCCTGTCGGGTTCCACTCGAGCAATGGCCTGACGCGCGCGCGATGTCACCCAGCGACCTCCTCAGCGAGTGTACAATCCATTTCTATATTCATCTCCTGCATATTTGTTGTTTGGTGATTGGTTCTTGTTTTGCCTGTTCCCATAGTTTCTTGTTGGTGGTGAATCTTTCCGGCCCGGCCATTTGATCTTCAGTTGTCGATAGAGGTCTGCAACAGGCTGTTGTTGGAAATATTCTTTGTGACCCGCCCGCCAAGTTTCTCATCGGTATAGAAGAGCTGACTGACTTGAACTTGTTTGTATTGGAAATCCGACCGAATTTTGTTGTTGATTCTGAGTTGTGTGACGAAGATTTCCAGATTGGTTTCAGGTTGATGAATGTGTTCCTCGCTCGCCTCCCGATTCTCGCTCGATTTGACATCCTCGTCCGTTCCGACTTCCTGTAGTTGAGACAATGCTCCCTAGATAAGTGAGTGAATGAAGTGACCTCTTTCAAATCCCTCCCGTAGATGGTGATCGGGGCTGGATGTTGCTGTTGTTGTTGGTTGGTTGTTTATTTTCATAACCTCCGTATTTTCTATGTTCACTTGGAATCCTGTCTTCGCTGACTGCTTCTTCGACCAGTTTGTCGGTCGGTTTTCGCTTGTAAGTCCTCGGTTTTGTGTGACATCAAACATAAGTCATCCGCGGAATCCAGGTCTTCTGATTTATTCAAGTCGGTCCAGCATATTCCTGTCTTCTCGTTTCCTATTGTCTGACACATAATCCAGTCCACCACAATTAGGAATATCATTGTGGGTGATAATAAGCACCCTTATCTGACTCCTGTGTTTACTCCAGACGCCTCACTGAGTTTTCCGTTGTGGATCACTTGACATATGCCGTTGTCGTACAGCAGTTGAATAATTTTGATGAATATTTGGGGTACGCCGTAGTACTCGGGTAGTTTCCAAACTATTTCGCGGCCAACGCTGTCTGTGGAAGGCCTTCTCAAAGTCTATAAAGTTGAGGTAGAGGTTTGATTGCCATTCCATGCTTTGCCTTTCCTGAATCCAGCTTGTTCTGGTTGGCAGAGTTCTGTATCCAGTGCATCCTTAATTCTCTCCAGGATGATGCGACTCAGAATTTTACTTGACGTAGACAGGAGCATGATTCCTCGCCAGTTCTTGCAGAGTCCCAAGTCGCGGATATTGGTCATTATATTATTATTGTTCTGCCATTAGCCACACTATGGAATAGTCATCTTGAAGGTGTTAAAAAAAACATTGAATTGACCACCTACCGAACCTAAAATCCAAAGGTGCAAAGACAGCTGAGATTATAATGTCGACTACCAATTAGTAAGTAACCTTACCACCACCATTGACACTCTGAACGAAAACGATAAATAAAAAAAATTCCGTAATTTGAAAAAAGTTCCACAAGACGGGGCGAGTAATCATTCCACCTACCTGTTCATAAGCTTTTGTATGTCCAACCCAATATTTACCATCAAAACTTGGTTCAGTAATCAGTGCACGAACTTTACAACCAACACGACCATCATAAGGACGATAAGTTCGAAATAAATCGTGTAATTTTCGTGTACGAAGTTTCACTTCTGCTGTTGTCGCTTTTCTGTAAATACAAAAATAACAAAAAGACGATAATTAAGAGTGTAATGGAGTGAACTAAACTGACATAAAAAACCATGAAATGATATATACTACTAATTGGCTGAGATAAGTAGTAGTAGTAGTATACGACGCACACTAAAAAAGAGTAGTACTTGCTAACGAGAACGGCCCGTTTCCCTCGTTTTCGGGTTGAGTTCAACAGCGGTGTACCCAGTTTAACCTTGAGCAAAGAGCTGAGCTAACAAGCACACCTGGTTCATGTTAACTCGTATACCACTACTCATCTGAATCATCAAGTCGTATATAGTTTTATGCATTTAAGCTTCGCTTCCTGACTACCATTCATGGTGACAAGTAGGTCACATAGTGTGCATGATATGAGTTATGTCTATTTCTGAATGAAACTGACTGTTGGGGCATACGCGGAGATTATGAAAAGACAACGACGAGTAACGTCATCCCTTCCTTCTTCTAACGGACCCGTTTAAACGGACAGCACACACATGACTATCACTTGGGATCCAGTCAAGAAGTGGTCGTTTTTCTGCCCTAACACTCAATGCTATCCCTAACCCTGTGAATTCTTGTGAACTAGCTGAGGAGTCTCCTGACACCCTTAAAGTGAATTCTTCAGATTCACTTTGTTAACCACGTGGGGTGGGTGGTGTTAGGCGAGTAACCCCACTCGGGTCTTGTATGAGTGTCTCCAAGAAACAACATACATCTGTGACTCGAGATGCGAGAGTTCTGGCTAGTGATGTCTGTTGTCCGATTTCGTAGAGAGTCCTGACGTTAAATGCTTCTATACGAAGTTGACGACGTGACTTCACGAGGCCTTCGTTGTTTGTGGTGACAGAGTGAAGATGACTCACTAGTCTGCAGAGTACGACTGACTGCAGTAGGGAAGTAAGACGATGAGGGTGATGTGGATAAAGGAGAATGATGCTCTGGAAGGCTTCCTATGGTTTTGGAAGTATGTCAGCAGTTGTTACTTCCTGACTGCCCACACCGTCAAAGCTGATTTTTTCTTCGAGTACTTTTTTTCGAATCTCTCTCCAGAGTGTAGAAACAGCATAGCTGGCTGGCTGGCATGCTGGTCATCTGAGGGAAACACCTCACTGCTGTTACATCCCTGTTCCCCAGCATAAAGTAAAAAAAGTGCTCACATTATGCCGGTAACTGCTATTAGTCTAGCCACTATCCTAAAAATCTTCCTGGCATGGTAGAGCCTACAGGAACACTAGTTCCAGCCAGTGTAGCTTGTTGGGTCATTGTGATATGCAAGTTGGACCACCACGTTAAGGTAGCAGCTATTGGTCGGGTTCCGAATAAAACTACGGTGAAATAATCACCTTGAAATGTGAAAAGTGAGAATTCGATTGGAAAAAACTGATACTCGTGAGGAACACATCGCAGTAGATTTGAGACATGGAAGTTATAGACACACTAACTTGTTTTCAACGTTAAATTTTGTAGAGAAGAAGTTCAATAGTTCAACTTGCCATATTCCACAAAGCACTCAAAGGAAATATAATAAGAGGGATTATATGCAGAATAATGAGGGCTTATTGGATATAGCTGCATTATCGGTTCTTAACATTTTGATGAGATTCGCCGCTCCCTACATCCATCCTTAAGACCGACAATCTAGGAATTCATGGACTGATGCTACAGTAGTTGTTATTTGATCACACTTTTAATTCTTTTTCAACCTAATTCTATGTTGGCTAGCATTAATCAACGTAAAAGGCAGTGACTTGGTGTGTGTGACACACCATCTTCTAGCCATTTCATCCAATTCAGCTTTCACCCCTTTACTTAATACTCTGCGTCTAACTTCAGTAACACTGGAGGCTGCAGGCACAAAGCATCTTTAGTCAAAGAAAGTTAGCCTCTTCAAGTCTTTCACTTTCAAGTGTCAACTTTTATAGGGATTGGTTGGATGATTTCATCATGGATAAGTTGACATCGGTTAGAGAACCAATGGAAACCGGTTGGAAGTGCTGGACAGATGTTTCCATTGTCCTCGTTTGGGATTCTTCATCAGTACGCACCCCCACTGTGGGGTTCGAACCAAGGACCTTTTGGTTACAAGGCTGGTGTGAACTAGCTCGTAGACTGGGACTCAATCCAACAGTTATGCCTTAACAGCCACAAAGACGGATAGAGAGAACCGTTGATACATAATTGGACATCACGTCTACGCCACCACAGACGACGACGACGTAAGTTATAGCAAAAAGTACAGGAATCATTTGTATCCATGCCAAGATTTCATCAGATAAAAGTACAATTTGACCAGCAGAAGTTAGCGCATTGTTTCAAGTCAACAGTGGAAAAAACATCACACATATGCTATTCTCCGTGTCATAATGATAAGTAGTCAGAACTGAGGAATATAGGAAAAAAAAGACGTTTGCGGAGAAGACGATTTTGTTTCTTTTTGACGAAGTCACCGACATGGCCCCAAAATTGTTTCCACTCGATGATTAAATGATCACAAATAATTAAATAAGCCACTATCCTAACTATTCGATATTTGTAAGCCTTGTATAACTGATCAGAAGGAATAAAAAGATAGTTGTTTCATCACGTAGGATGTTCGACTATCGACCAAAGGGCGGGTGTATTGCTCATCAGTCCGCTCCGTCCTCCTTTATGGCTAGCTGTGAGAGCTGGTCATTGAGAGTGGAAGACATGAAAAGACTGCCTAGTTGTCTTTGATCATAGGTGCCTGAGTTCTATCTCCCGTGTGAAGTGATGGTATAATAAGGTGATCAATATTGAGGTTAGGCATCAGTCGAGTGCTAGGTGAGTGGGAGGGGAAATTAATCGACGAGGCTGTGAAGTTACATCGCCTGAGATGGTTAGGACATGTGTTACGTTTGTCTAGTCATCGCCTTCCTCGACAATGGGCAATGTTGGCTGACATAGGGTCAGACTGGAAAAGAGCTAGTAGCGGCGATCAAACCAAAACATAGCTTCACCAGTCAATGAAATCTACAACAGTTAGTCTTAGCCACGTAGGAAGGTGTAGACTTCCTGACTGGTTGGGTTCCTTGGGACGGTAAAAACCAATGGTTGGAAACAATTGGTGACATGGCTCAAAACCGTTCTCAGTGGCGCAGATGCATCCACTCCCTGTGACTTATGATCTCCAATGAAACTGTTTTGTTCTTCGTTATTACTCCTCCTTTGTCTCACACCTCTGCTCACTGTTTCTATTATGCTTTTCTTGTACTTTCTTCTCTTGCTTCGCGTGCTACACGGAGTGTGGCGACTTGAACTTCCGCACATTTGTGCAAAGTTCTATGTCGGAAACAGACAGACAGACGTAGGATCCCGGCCGATAACTGCTACCTTGACGTGGTGGTCGGGCTTGAATACCGTAACGACCCAACAAGCTAAACTGACTGGAACTCTGTCCCTGCAGGTCCTACCATATCAGGATGGTTGTTTGGATAGCGATTAAACTAAAAGCAGTTACCATGGGGTACATGGTCTCCAGAATCCAATCGGATCAAATGGCGTATGAACCCATATGGGTCACCGTCAACCATGGGAATGCAGCTCCTGACGCTGCTCCGCTGCCTAGCGGATTACACTCCAAGTCGAAGGCTCGGGGGTTGTCCCTTAATAAAACCACCTGCTTCGGTCTGGGCGCCCGGGCAGTATCTCAGCCCTCACACAATAAATCAAATGAAGCAACAGCTCAAATCGATGGCTCGAAACGTTATCGGATATGGCCAAGAATGGTAATCAGTGGCGAACGTGTTGCGATTTCCTTCTTTCTTCCCTTCCCGATGATAGTTAACGAATACTGTTTGAACTTGTTAAGCATGACTGTTTTCCTTTCAGATGAAGTTCTTTATCCGTTCTTTACTTATATTTTTTTTACTTTTGATCTATGTTGCTTTATTATTATTGTGTGGCGCATCTTTCTTGGTGCCATATTGTACCAAGTTTTTATGCGTTTAAATAAAATAAAATAATAACGTAGGATAATCGTGTTGGATGCATTACGATCGTACATACAAAGAATCTGAGATACTTATAAAACTGTAACAGGAATAAAATCAGCAGTCTGTCGTCTTGAACCACTAGATCTAACACAATGCATCATATAATGTATAATTCCTATTGTTTTAACCATTCAATTATGTCCATGAGTTGAAAAATATACTCGCGCACAATTTTAATTAGCCGGCTCTCAAACTATCACTGAGCATTTCTCAGAATTAAGACAGCATTGCGTTACGTAATATATATCACAAATTGTTATTTTAATTGAAGATCCTGGTGGTAAAAGGAGAATATTATGCAATAAATAAGGCTAAGAATTCTGTACATTATGTAAACACTTCGTCCAGATTAAAGCTATTATTATTATATGCCGTTTTTTGAAACAAACGCTGTTTCAGACGTCCCTGATTGATCTACACAGTCGAATTTCACAAAAGGGGGGTGGTCACGAATTCACAGCCTGCTTCACTACCCTAAATAAGGGTTGGTAGGCAGTCAAATATTAGCATCATCAAGCCTTAGACATCAGGTATGTCTCAGTATTAGTTAGATATGAATTCAGAGGCGTCAGTGGCACCGCGGTAAAATGCTTGCCAGCCACGCCACAGATGGTTCCGGATTCGATCTCCGGCAACTGTCTGTCTGTTTTCGACACAGAAATTTGCACATGTGTGCGGCAGTTCAAGTCGCAACACTCCTTCCATGTAACACACAAACCGAGAGAAGAAAGTAAAAGAAATGTATATAAAAGAGACAGCAAAACAGAGGTTAGAGACATAGGAATAGTAATAACGAAGAATAATACAGTTACATTGGAAATCATAAGTCACAATGAGTGGATGCATCTGCGCCAGCCATTGAGAACGATGAGTTTGAGCCATATCACCACTTGTTTCCAACCATTGGTTTTTACCGTCCCGAGGAACCCAACCAGTCAGGAAGTCTACACCTTCCTACGTGGCTAAGACTAACTGTTGTAGATTTCATGGACTGGTTCCATGTTTTGGTTTGACTGCCGCTACTAGCTCTTTTCCAGTCTGACCCTATATCAGCTAACATTGCCCATTGTTGAGGAAGGCGATGACTAGACAAACGTAACGCATGTCCTAACCATCTCAGGCGATGTAACTTCACAGCCTCGTCGATTAATTTCCCCTCCCACTCACCTAGCACTCGACTGATGCCTAACCTCAATATTGATCACCTTATTATACCATCACTTCACACGGGAGATAGAACTCAGGCACCTATGATCAAAGACAACTAGGCAGTCTTTTCATGTCTTCCACTCTCAATGACCAGCTCTCACAGCTAGCCATAAAGGAGGACGGAGCGGACTGATGAGCAATAAACACGCTCTTTGGTCGATAACCAGCCAGCCAGATATCACGTCTGTGCCAGATACGGCGTAAACTGGCATATGCGAAACTAGCCCCACTGTATCCGTACTGACATCCCGTCAGAGATCAACCTGTTGGGATTGGCTGAGGGTACTCCCAAATAAGTGAAGCGGTCAACGTGCTCTACCACTTCACTTCATATTTTTAAACTAGGAGTCGGTGTATTCCAGTCCTGTAACATCATCTTGCATTTGGCGGGAGCGAATCGCATGCCTAGCATTTGTAGATTGCAGCTCAAGGTGTTTAGAAGACTCTGCATTTTGTCAGCGTTCTCACTAGAAGGACTATATCGTCTGCATATTCTAATTCAACAAGATTATTCCCTGGTAGCAAGTCAATCCGTGAGTCGCTGAAGTGAGTTGGGGTTAAGTCCATTAGTACACCTACGTATACTTTTACCTCGCTAAACCATTAGTAACAAGACTGGTAAAGAGGGGAAGTTGGACATGAGGCTACCAAGCCCATCCCGTAAAAACAAAAAAATACCATTGCTACCGAAACTTCAAGCCTCTAGCTTGAAGCCCTCGCGCTATGTTCCACTGGGAACGTAAAGGAATACAAAAAAAAATTCAGATGGTTGTTGAACAACTAATACCGATTGAATAGTAGTTTATAGTTAAGCCGTTGAATTGATGTCGCTGCTGGATGGACTCTCAACTGCCACTCAACTGATGCCAAGAAGACAACCCACCTAACTTGACTGTTTACAGACAGTAAAAGTTAAAACAAGGTTTACGTAAGTGAACCTTAAGAAACAACACTACAAGAAATTCTTATATCTACCATTATTATGAAACACGATTACTGTAATACACAATGGATGGAGTGTCATGCCATTGAAGACAGCCAATAAAGATGATAACCGTCAGGGTGGTTCGTAGTTGAACAACTTGTAAGAAAGTCGAAAAATGTTAAACTCAACAGAGTAACAACAAGTAAAGACAAGTAAAGTCAGCTATAGCTGACAGAGTTCGAAATAAAAAACCAGGTGGATGACTGGGATTGGTGGTCAAGAAGGTGTGTGTGTGTGTGGTCAAAACGCATATAATAAAACCTACCTTTGCATATTAGCTGCCGGGGTACCAGGACGTGCAAAAAATTGATTAATATGAAGTACAGGAAAATGATATTTTTCAATTAGTTGGACAGTTTGATTAAAATCATTTTCTGTTTCATTTGGAAAACCACAGATAATATCTGTAGCAATTGTTAACTGTCCACAACCATTCGGTGCACTGTCAGGTACATCATTTGGTCTAGAATAATTGAGAAAAAGAAGAAGAAGAAAGTGGGGTAATTCTTTTTCAAGGGAAATTACGTAACAAGTAGATAATAAATGAAAATGATACATCCGTTAACGTTCAGTCGCCAATTAGTGCCCTCCACCTAAAGATGCAGTCTTGACGTGGTCATGGTCGGACTTGCATATCGCAATGACTTAACGAGTTACGCTGGCTGGAATTAATTTTTCAAGCCAAAAAGGTTGTGTAAAGAGAGATCAAACTAAAAGCATTTACCACTATAGTATAATCAAGTGGTCACACTCTGTTCAGGGTCTGTGGAAGAAGTCGTACTGTATGTGTTCCCTTCAGATGACCAACAAGCCAGCTGTAACTACTTTTTCACTCTCGGAAGGGAAAATGAAGAAAACTATACATCCCTAATAACTTTTCCCGTGGTTCGTAGCCGGCACTATGACCTTAATACGGATGCAACTCCAAAATGCGCTTCAAACAGGTGTCAAGTAGTTACCCCTGGGCTCCATAGTCATGCAACAACCAATACTCTTACTGTTTTAGGTACCCGAAGGACCAAAATTAACTTCTATAGTGTACGCAACAGAGAAGTACCAACCGCTCTAAAAGCATACAAAGCAGTCAATTAATGTCCATAATACGGATGTTAAATTACCGGTTAAGTCATTGGGAAATATTATCTGATAGCCCACAAAGTTTTTGACATATATACAGATTTTCATGTATATTATTATAGATTATTGTTAGCACAATAACACAGTCTTCTGATTGGTTGTTTCTCACAGAAAGTTAATCTTGCATCTCTTTGTGGCTGTTTCTTGACTGTCAGATCATCTATATGCTAAGTGTATCCGCCTACGCGCAGTCTGCTGTGATTGGTTGTTGAATCAGTCTTTGTTCTTATTTTTTTTCATGACCAATATTGGGGACGTAAACATTGACGTAAATTACTGTTTACCAATTTGGCTAGCAGCCAGCTCTCACCACAATATGACTTGTAGACTAAACGCTCAACCTTAACGCAGATCAAAGAAGCTATGATCAATGGAGTCCATCAAGTCAGCTGATTGGTCACAGATTATATTTGTTTTGGTGGAGATATGGATTGTGCTACTAATGAGATTTATCAGTAGTATATAAAGAGACGTTCATCGATGTTCGCGACTGTAAGGTGTTCACAGTTTGACTTCAGGTGGAATCATATAGTAACAAGGATGAAGAGTCATAAACGAGGATGAAACACTTGTCCAGTGCTTGATTCTGTAATTGATTTTTCGATTTGTCACAAGATATTTACACTAGAACTGAAAGCATATCCAGGTTGACTAACACTCATTTAGAAACTTAACATGGAAAATATTTTCTTGCAGTAATCAATCAATCATTAAATATTCGCATTATTGATATTAAAACATGACGTATATTAGGGAACAATATTGCTGTTTTCAATTAGATCTTCTTCAGACTTTACTCTAATTCACATAGACTTATATATATAAGGCAATTTAACCACTGACAGCGAATTTGTGGATCAAATAATAATAATAATAATGTGGTAAATCTTTTGAACGTCATTGATAACGATGATTATAATGACAACAAAATATAGATAATGAGGTTTATGCAGGTGGCGATAAGAATAACGAAGCTAAGGCAGTAATATGTATGTATATGTAGACAATTTAATAAGCAAATAAATAAATTAGGTCTAATCTTAAAAGCCACGTAATACTAAGGGTAGGTGAAGTGGACAGATAATCAGGGTTTACATAAATATCTTAAAAGTACGAACGTGAGTTCTATTCAAAACCCTCCCGCTCTTTCTTATCTTCCATCTCCTTCGTACTTTTATGATATTTATTTAAACTCTTAGTATCTATCCACTTCACCTACCCTTAGTATTACGTAACTTTTGAGACTTAACCTAATTTATTTTTTATTGAATTGTCTACATACACACACACACACAATACTACTTTCGTTATTCTTATCACCACCTGCATAAACCTCATTATCTATATTTTGTTATCATTATAATCATCTTTATTAATGACGTTCAAAACATTTACCACATTATTATGATTATTTTTACGAGTTGATCACGGATCGATATCAGTTAGAGAACCATTGAAAAACCAGCTGGGAGTACTGGACAGCTGCTGTTTCATCCTACTTTGGGAATTATCGGCAGTACGCACCCACTGCCAGGGCTCGAACCCATGACCTTCCAGTTACAAAGCAAGCTCATAGACCGATAAGCCACTGTGGCTCAACTCAACAGTCCTCCCATGAATTCTAACTTCTACCAATTCGTGATTTAGCGCGACCCCAACCATTGTCGTCAGTGGGACATCCATCCATTATTATAATTTGATCCACAAAATCACCGTCATTGGTTAAACTGCCTTATATATAAATCTATGTAAGTTAGAGTAAAGCCTGAAGAAGATCTAATTGAAAACAGCAATATTGTTCGCTTATGTGTCTTGTTCTAATAGTAATCAATTAATCAATCAATTAAAAAAATTTCATCTTACAAATTTGTAGGTTGTACATTCTCCTTGAGATAATCTACAACACGTGAAAATTCTTCAATTGTATATTCTCTTTTCATGGCATCTAATACAGCGTCTGAACCTATTGAATTAAACAAAATAAATGAAAAAATAAAATAAAATGTGTTATCATGGTTAGATATAAATTTAACTGTCCATCACTTTTATTTTTACTATTATTATTATCCTCTTGGGTCGTGAGTGTAGCACAGAGGCTTCACAACAGTATGTCTTCATTCCACTCTATTCCAGGTAATCCTCCTCTGTAGCTGACTGTATATAATTCCCTATAGGCTCTCTGTCTCTCATCTCCTCTTTCCACGATCTCCTCCATGTCACTGTCGCACCGACATCTACAACTTGTCGTTTCCCACTCGGGTTCCAACTGAAGGTCTGTCTAGCGTGCGAGTGTGTGTGTGTGTGGTACCACTTAACGGTCTCCTCAGTGTGTGTTCAATTAAATCTCCATTTTCTTCAGCATATTTATTGGTTTGTTGGATGGTCTGTTGTCCGTCAGAGTTTCTCGTTGGTAATCCTTTCTGGCTAAGTCACTAGCGTGTATCAATTCATTGGAAGTGTTGTTAGTGAGTTAGAAGATTGGAACTCAGCTCTTAGGTGCACAAACTTATCATATACTACACTGTGAGAGCAACAATTATAGTATGAAGATTGGGTAATACTGTGGTGAGAGCTGTCTGCTAGCCGAAACTGGTAGCCAGTACTTTACGTCAATGTTTATGTCCTGACTCAACAACCAATCACAGAAGACTATGCGTAGGCGGATACAATTAGCAGATAGATGATCTGGCATTCAAGAAACAGCCACAAAGAGATGCAAGGTTAACTTTTAGTAAGAAACAACCACAAATCAGAAGACTGTTTTTCTGCTAACAATAATCTATAATAATGTACATGAAAATCCTTAATAAACGATCTGTTGACTGGCCCTCGTCTGCTGTTGTTACAATACTACTTAGTTGCGCAGAGTGAAGTAAGCGGGCTGGGATTTGAATCTGGGACTCATTGTTTGAAAGTCGAGCACTTACGCCAACATCTACACATTTCAGTTAAGAAGAAATAAAGGTTACAGGATTTTATCATGAGCTGATATTAGTTAGAGAGCCATTGGAAAACCTGGGAGTACTGGACAGTTGTTTCGTCCTAGTTTGGGACTCTTCATCAGTACGCACCCAGACCACCATGGTTCGAACCCAGGACATTCTGGTTACAAGGTGAGCTAGCTGATACACCATTAAGCCACTGGGACCCGATTCAATGGCCAGTCCATGAATTCTAACTTCTGCCAATTCATGACATACAGCGACCCTTAGCCAATGTCTTCGGTAAGTATTTGTCCTCACACTCGACCTGCTGCACCCTACTGGTGGTCACGACTTCTCACTAGAACCCCAGGTAACTACCTACCTGAATAGGGCAAGTCGCCAGTGAGCATCTCATCGATAGTGAAGTGTTGGCTTGTCAGCTCATGATGAAATCCTGTAACCAACCAAATCCCTACAAACCAACACTTTAAAGAACTAGGGTTGTTGACAAATTTATGCGTAGTAGGTATCAATCACCTCCAACAGAAGTAATACTTCTTAAAAGTTGGAAGAACTAGAACCAGTAGAAGATCAACATTGCTATTAGTCAATGGAGAATGAAAACTATACAAGATAATTTATTATCAAGAGACTGATTACCAGTCTTCGTCATCTTGACTGACTGATTGACTGAGTTTCAATATAGAGGTCTGTACAGAAATGAAGTAATTCTACTCGTCACATTACATGTAGCACACAATGGTAGAGAACAGAGAGAAAAGGAATTCAGAACTTTAGAAATATATGGGAGAAGTGGGGAATAAACACGAGTTTTTAGCGGAGTCACAAGAAGTGATTGGTTAGAGAATATAAACTGTGTACATATAAACAGCGGTTTGATCACTTGAAAATATACCTTGGCTTCCATGCCCCTTGCCTTCTGTTGTTACATTTGGTGTCGCTGCCTGTCGACCTATGCCCTGCAGTCCTTGAAAAAGGAGATGTATGGATCTTCTTCTTGCAGGACTTCGAGGCTGTGTTGCGAGGTTAAGTGGCGTTCAAGATCCTTCAGTGATGAAGCTGTTATTCGGAACGCTGCTAGGAGGTCGGATGACGGCAGCATATGATAGATAGTGTGAGGCGAAACAGCGGCGTATACGACCCAGGATCATGCAAACTGCTCCCAAGGTGAGAAGGACCATAAATAGTCACCGTGAGACGGGGTCACATATATACGATCAGAAATGCAAACAAAGAGAAGCAGGTGAACGTCAGTAAGCTCGGGAACTCGATACAACAGGACAAGCTAACAAAGCCACCAGCACTAAGAAGATCGAACAGACTTCTGTCGAAAGTATTTGACGTGGGGTGGGGGGGCGAGTGTAGTTGTGTGATACAGACAATGTGCACCAACGGAATATTATTCTCACATATCCCCACAATTCAAGTCGGCATTAACAACAGAATACTATGTATATTTAATCATTCTCTTTCATGTTGTTTGATGTAAACCGAAATCACGCGGTCAGTGACTGGTTACATAACATAAACTGTATATATATAAACAGCTGTTTGATCAATGAAATATATACTTTGGCTCCCCTGGCTTACCTTCTGTTGTTACACATCTACGCCATCACTGAGAACGATTTTGAACCATATCACCGATAGTCTCCAACCATTGGTTCTTAGCATGTCAATGTCTAGGTCGCTAATATTGGCCGCGAGAAAATATGTACAAGGCTGATTCAACAACCAATCACAGCAGACTTAACGTAGGCAAATACGATTCGCAGATATATGGCTTAACTTTCTGAAGAACCAGTCACAAGCAGTACAGAATAACCTTGAGCAAGAAACAACCAATCAGAAGACTGTGTTTGTTTGCTTGAATAAGCTATATATATAAATACGTGCTGATTTCCGTAATAAAACGATCTGTTGCCTGGCCCTTGTCTTTTGTTGTTACATACTGTTCTCACCAATAATGGGTTCTTGGGATCCTATTAGCTTCTGGAGCCATTTAGAAATATGCTCTGAAGCCGACCCTTACTTGCAGAGATCGATGAGTCCTCCCTATGTATGTGTGTGTCCACAAACACATTCAAATTGGTAAATGTAGTGGGATGTGACATCATTTCTCGCATGTTCAAAGGGCTTAGATGGATATATTGGCTTCACTTTCTCAATTATCATGATATTAGCTGCATAAAATGTCTTTTTAACCATAGCAGTGTTCAATCTTTGTTTAGTTATCAAGCTGCTATGATGCCCCATATAGGGTAGCTAGCTTGATGTATACGTCTTTCTTAGGGGTGAGTTGGAGAATGGGTCTTGGTGTTCTGACTTCTTCGTATCTATCTCCTGATGAACTTGTCTGGATGATTATTATCAACCCGAGTTTGTGTCAACTTTCTTTCTTTCTTTCTCATCATCAAGTGTGTTTTCATTGCATAGTCGTTGGATTCTACTGAAGAGACACCTCGCTCACTAAGGCTCTTTTGTACATTACAAGATTCAGACAAATTACGTCTTCTTATTACTTTGTCTAAATTCATAAAGGCAACTAATTGTTGTAAGAAAATATTCTTTGTTGAATTCTTTCTGTCCAAGAATGCGTTTTCGTCGTTACGTAACAAGCGAATAGGAGGAAAAGAAACTGATATGTATCCATATATATATATATATATATATATATATATATATATATATGCGTATGGTGGTCTCTCTCTTTCTGTTGCTCTCTTAGCCTGTGACCATTTCACTTTGATGAACCTGTCTCCTTTAATAATGTATATTCCCCTTATATTATAGATATGTGTGTTTGTTGACAGTCTGTCCTTGGTGATATATATCCACATAATATGTGTGTTTGTTGACATGTCTGCTATATTTTGCTATGTATATATGGATCGATACTCCATTATAATTAGCCAATCATGTTAAGACTGTCTATTGATTTGTTCACACACTTGTTCGGACATTCATATATATTTTTGCTCTCACACTCTTGTGTGACATTTTGATTCTCCTTGTGTTTGGAAAATAGAAGTATCATCGCAAACCTAGTGGTCTTCTGATTTCCGTCTTTCTTGCGTCAGGACTATTAAATTCTCGACCAGTACATAACAATAATTTGGCGATGAGTACATAACAGAAACCTTATGGCTAGTCGTGTCGCCAGATGGAATTGGTGGCGCCGAAAATATGCCTGTTGACGCGGAATGTTCCACTCGGGATGCAAGCAATGAGCAACAACAATGACTTCATATATATATATATATATATATATATATATATATATATAAGCTTTATTAAAACGCAGCGGGGGCAGTTTAAGTGAACATAAAGAAGACGGATGTGATGAAGATAAACAACAACAACTAAAAACAACGAGCACCATTCACCATCAACTGAAGAAATTTGAAGGAAATGCCTTTTTTCACTTATTCGGGCCCCACATATGAGGATATCAAAAGGTAGAATCAATCAGTGGAAATAATACTGCAGTCAGTCAGCATACAGAACAGGATTGTGATTTTCAACACAAATGTCAAGTTAGTCTCAAACACTTCTAATATAGTTCAGAGATTTGCAGTGGACGTCACGAAAAGCATTTCCAACAGCTGCTTCTGTTAGATACTGAAGATCATAGATGATCTGCCGGTCACAATGGATAAGCAACGGAGAACTTTGGCGGGAAACGGACCAACCGGTAAATATGCCTAAGGAAATGGAGATGACCTGAACATGCGCTGAGGAGTCCGCTGAGTGGAACTACACTAGAAAACAACTAGCTGGAAGTCATTTTGATTGTGATATGGAGCAGGTCGTGTGAAAACGTAACCGGAGCCTATAGGCAATCATAGGGTCAGGTAAAGAGGACTGCTGAAGCTATATGTTCCACCTGAAACCTAACAGAATCTTAATAATAATAAAACTTAAACAAACCAAGAACTACAGTTTTAGCAGAATAAAATGGTACCATCTTTTATTTCGTTGCCTTCTCGTCAGCTGCATACATGGCAAAGACATTATTAAATATATCTACAACAACAACTGAACTCTGTGCAAGTATGTTAAAATTTCTCCCACTCCCAGAGTCTGAATTCAAACCCCTACTGCTTATGTGCACCATGGATGTGCAATTCCTATTTGACAACACCTTTTACCGCCAAATAGATGGTGTAGCTATGGGCAGTCCACTTAGCCCTGTTTTAGAGCAGATATATTCATGTCTAACCTTGAAAGATTAAAGCTGAAGCATGCAATCGACGAAACATCTTCCTACTGTCGTTATGTTGATGACACATTTATTGTGTGCAAAAATAAAAGTCATGCTTCACACTTACTAAGATTATTCAATGGTGCACACGCCAATATTGACTTCACTATGGAACACGAAAGTGACGGAAAGTTTCACTTCCTCGACATCGCCATGGATCGCCTAGAAGACGGTAGTCTTCAAAAGTCAATTTATCCAAAGCCGACATGGAAAGGACAATACTTGCATTTTAATAGCTTTTGTCCACATAGCTTTAAACGTGGTCTAGTCAAAACTTTGTACTATAGAGCGAGGAGAATATGGTCTAAGGAGAAACTAGAGGAGGAGTTTGAGTTCCTTGAAAATATATTGAAGAGAAATGGGTATCCTCAAAGGTTCATCAACAAGTATGGAAGATCTGAAGTCACAAATGTAAAGCAAATCCCAGTGGAAAAAAGCCAGTCTACCTTCAGCTTGATTATAAAGGTGAAAATATTGCAGCGATGATCAACAGAAGGCTGAGTACATCACTAACCAGAACCCATCCTGCAGCTAAGCTCGTTCCCGTCTATCGAACAACTTGCTCTTTGGTGCAATCAAAAATCGATAGATATCCTTCTCATGTTACCTCCAACTGTGTATACAAATTTACATGTATGTGTGGGAGCAGTTACATTGGAAGGAGAGAAAGAAGGGCATATCTACGATTTTCTGAACATGTACCAAAAAGCTTACGTCTAAAGGGAACAAATGCTTTAAACAGTGCCATCACCAGGCATCTTCTCGACACGGGTCATGAGGTGGACGTTGAAAAGTCGTTCAAAATTATCAATAAGCAAAATAGCTCAATTCTCCTTAAGTTTGCTGAAGCCATTTCCATCAAGCACCTGAAACCTGATTTATGCGTCCAGAAAGAGGCGGTTATTAGTCTTTCTTTGCCCTGGTAACTGGATATTTTTATCTCTCTCTTGCATCTGAATGAGTAATACTGGTTTCCATTGTGTATGATTATTGTTCGGAATAGTGCTTAATATTATATATATATATATATATATATATATTATTGCTGTATAGATATATTGATCGATTGGTTTTTTGTTTAAAATGAACTCTGTGCAAGTATGTTAAAATTGCTTTTGTAGATATCTTTAATAATGTCTCTGGCCTATAAGCAGCTGAGCTGACGAGAAGGCAACGAAGTAAAGATGGTACCATTTTATTCTGATAAAACTGTAGTTCTTGCTTTGTTCAAATTCATTAAAGGGAATAAATGCATGAAATAATAAAACTATTATTATTATTACAATAATATTACAAGAGGAATAGCGTCGGTGGCATAGGGGTTAGCCCGCTCGCCGACCATGCACATGGTCCGGGTTGGATCCCCGGCCGATGCACTCCTTTACCTCTCTAAGCGAGAAATAATCCTGGTAAAGAGGAAAGGTTGGGTATGAGGCTAGCAACCCCATCCTGTAAAGCAAATACTATTACAGACACTTCAAGCCCCTAGCTTGAAGCCTTATGTTCCACTGGGGAACGTGAAGGAAAAAAACAAGAGGAATAGGTGTATTAAAAAACAAACTTACCCGACTGAACAGGAATATGAATAAATGAGTAGACTCTAGGATGGGATAACACCTCAGCAATTTCAACCAGCTGATCTAATATATACGGTGGATTTGTCATACCCAGCCTTAGCATACAACCAGCTGGTATCAATGGGATAATACCGGCCAACAGATCAGCCAGTGTAATGAAATGAGGCCATTTCGCAGAAAGTGTTGGACAAATCAATGATGAATTCGCCCGGTCTAAATCACGTCCATATGCACCAAGATCTTCTGAGGTGAGCCATAATTCTTTGACACCATCTACAGAAGAAAATTTTTTAACAGAAAAATTAAAACACTAAATAAAGTTGTTCATTAAAAAATTAGGATTTTGAATTTCCTATTAGTTAATTAATTAATTCATTCATTAATTATATTGAATGAAAAAAAAGCTCAGTCTCTATTAATATTGAAAACATTTATTTCCTGATAAGAATTTAAAACAAGCATTAAAGGTTAATAAAGCAGGATTTAATGATGGATTCATCAAATTTCGGTAGAACTCTTCCTCAGCTGAATACTCTACATACACGGATATATATACATTTGAAATTACATTGGGAGATATAACACTGATGCATAAATTACATTGAATTAGTCATGCAGAAAGACACGTGCGAATGTTTTACAGGTCATGTTCAAATAGATAAGAAGAGAGAGAGAGTATGAGAGATCAAAATTAAGATAAATTGCTATAAGAATAAAACTTTTGCACTGTGGTAGAGTGTAATTCCATTATGGGTAAATTTTGTTTTGATAAAGTCTCACAGTGTTGTTATACAGTAATGTTTACTGATGACCACGTTTCGAGCACAATTTATTACTGCTCATAATCCTATCAAGGTAATCACACGACCTCCTAACTTCATTTATATAGTTCCATTATTTTTCACTTGATTTGATTAACAGTAGTATTTTCCATATTTCGGGTATGAGTGATGAATTATTCCTACTGCATGTGTTGGGACAAGCTCTGTAGGTCAAAGGACCCAGTTGACCCAATTAGACAAAATAATATAATTTACAAAATACCTTGCAATGACTGTGAGTTAGGTGAACAGGGGTAGTCAGATTGCCAGAACATAAGAATGGTTGACCCCGAGAAGATAAGTAATTTGGAAAAAAGCTCAGAAATTGCAATGCATGCATTAATACACAACCATATAATAGGGTGGGAGAGGGTTAAAATTGTAAAAAGTCATATAGTTAGGTGGAGAGAGAGGTTGATTACTGAATCCTTGTTCATCGAGTCTGCACCTAACAAATGCAATAGGAATGACTCGTCACTCATACCTGATATATGGAAAATACTATTACCAATCAAATCAAGTGAAAAATAATGGAACTATATAAATGAATTTAGGAAGTCATGTGATTACCTTGATATGATTATGAATGGCAATAAATTGTGTTCGGAACGTGGTCATCAGTAAACATTACCGTATAACAACACTGTGAGACTTTATCAAAACAAAATTTACCCATAATGGAATAAGATGAATTGCGTTACGCTTCAATTACATCACTTAGATAAACAATTAGTCGTTAGGGAATATAACGAGAATTGCAAACAGACTAATATCAATATCAATAGTAATAGTTATAATAATAATAGTGTTGAAGTGAGTTGAGATAATCCAACTGATAAAGTATAGTTTTAAATGAATCAAGAATAATAACAATAAAAGGGAAAATAATAAGTAAAACGTATTACCATGGTAGATTCACAGTGACGACCATCTCCTTTTGTACACAGAGACCTGGTTTATAAAATCGAATTTCCCAAGCCTCTGCAATTGCAAGCATCTTCTTGTTTCTTTGTTTGCTGACAACGGTGAATGACTTGACCACGTCGATATCATGTCCGTAATCCATAAGATGTTTTGTTGTTTTTGAGGTTTTTAACACTTTGCACACAGCTGTTTTCAACCAGCTTGGGAAATGCTCCATCATGCGAGTAGACAATCGCCTTTCCGTACGACCTATGTATTTGCTGCCACAAACACACTCAATTTGATATATGGAGTTTGAAGTGTCGAGGTTTGGCGACTGGTCTTTCCCAGATTGTTGAAGCACTCGCTTGGTGGTGTTAAGGATAACAAGTTTTGCAGCATAATAAGTTCTCTTGTTGGCTTTATCGACTCTTCGTTTGACTACTTCCTATACATCATCTCTTAATTCAATGTAGTTTGTTTACTTATCAGTCTTATATCTCCCAATGTAATTTTAAAAGTACATATACATATATATCCGTGTATGTAGAGTATTCAGCTGACGAGTCCTACCGAAATTTGATGAATTCGTTCAATCCTGCTTTATTAACCTCTGTTGATATGTCAGGTGTTAGCACGGACACTTCAAGGATGCCATAAGGTTTTTTATCCCCTTACGTTCCCAGTGAAAAATAGGGCTTCAAGCTATAGCTTTGAAGTTTCGGTAACAGTGGTATATATTTTTACAGGATGGAATTGCTAGCCTCATGTCCAACCTTCCCTCTTTACCAGTCTTATTACTGGTTCAGCGAGGTTTAGGAATGCGTCGGCCGGGGATCGAACCCCGAACCACCTGTGGTGTGGCTGGTGAGCATTCTACCGCTGTGCCACTGACGCTAAAGCCAGTTCTTTCACTCGGAAGTCAAACCCGGGCCCTCTACGTAACAGGCGGAGATACCTACCACTATACAGTCGAGGAAAGGTAACAAGGTGTTATTCAGTTGGGACTGGTTATTAGTAGAATCTAAGATGTAAATTTCTTCTTATTTGGTACTTGTCAACTGGATGTAACTGCAGTATCCTCAGTGAATAACGGTACTTCAGCTTTAAATTCGAATTCAGTGCAGAACTACCAGTCCAGTGGCATAGAAGACAATGCTTTCAAGTGTAACACCGCGAGTATTGAGGAGTTCCGGCCTCAATGAGAACATCACTAACTGAGGACAAAATTACGTTCAGCTGTCATATATATATATATATATATATATATATATATATATATATATATATATATATATATATATATATATATATATGACTGAAGTATGGTTCAATTACGGAGTCTGAAGATATGTGTTTGTGTGTGTTACCAGCACAAAGCGTGGCGCGAAATAGCCTCCATGCCCGACAAGTGCATACCTGTTTAAACTGTCATGTATTTTTGGGTGTATTCGAAGGTGCAATACAAATTTATATGTATCTGCGGGAGCAGTTACATTGGGAGAACAGAAAGAAGGGCGCACATGTTCGATTTTCTGAACATGTACCAAAAAGCCTACATCTCAAGGGAACAAAATCTTATAGTAGCACTATTACTAGACATCTCCTCGACACAGGTCATGAGGTAGAAATCAAGAAATCCTTTAAAATTATCAATAGACAAAGGAACTCGATTCTCCTCAAGTTTGCTGAAGCAATTTCCATCAAACGCTTGAAACCAGATTTATGTGTTCAGAAAGAAGCAGTTATTGGTCTTTCCTTGTCCTGGTAACTGAATGTCTTTATTCTCTTATCTGATTACGTAATCTTTGTCTCCAACCTCACCCCCTTTTATAATCTGTAGTTTTTCTTGTCTCTTGTTTCTATGACTTGAGTTGAACCCAGTATATTGTTACCTAATTTATTAGTCACTCTGTATCTAACGCATATTTCGTCTTTATTACGTAACTCCTTTGCAGCTGTATGCATGCATTTATTTTGTTTTAACTTGAACTGGCTGTGCAAAAACTATATAAGCGCAGTTTTCTGAGCACTGTTCACTAATTGTGGAACTTTCTGTCAACTGACAACATGTAAAATTTGTAAGTATGTTGAAACGTTTCTGTACTTAAACCTCATAATTTATTTAGGCTGTAAGTAGCTGATGAGAAGCCAACGAAATAAATGATGGTAGCATATTATTCTGCACAAACCACAACTGTTGTTCTTGCTTTATTCATATTTTATTTCTCTACGTTCCGAGCGGAATATACAGCTTCATTTTTCGGTAGCAGTGGTTTTGTTTCTACGGGGTGCGGTTGCTAGCCTCACACTCAACCTTCTATTTTCCCCAACTTAATGAGGATTAGGAGTGCGTCGACCGGGAACTTATATATATATATATATATATCATCAACAAATTTACATTAATTTGTTTGGATAGGTTTGATCCCAAATGTCAGTCTTGTCGCTGTAATATAGAGGACACAATTAATGCTTTTAAAACACTGATACTCAAAGAAGTCAAAAAAAATTGCAGGTGATTTTTTGCGAATTCAATTCGAGTGCAGTGCAGCAGTTACATTCATCTTCTCTTCATTCCTTAGTGTTTCAGTTGGAACCTTGAGCTGTGACATTTCAATGTCTATCTGTCTGTCTGTTTTCGACATAGAACTTTGCACAAATGTGCGGAAGTTCAAGTCGCCACATTCCGTGTAGCACGCGAAGCAAGAGAAGAAAGTACAAGAAAAGCATAATAGAAACAGTGAGCAGAGGTGTGAGACAAAGGAGTAATAAAGAAAAACAAAACAGTTTCATTGAAGATCATAAGTCACAGGGAGTGGATGCATCTGCGCCACTGAGAACGATTTTGAGCCATGTCACCAATTGTTTCCAACCATAGATTTTTACCGTCCCGAGGACCCCAGCCTGGAAGTCTACACCTTCCTACGTGGCTTAGACCAACTGTTGTGGATTTCATTGACTGATGCCAAGTTTTTGTTTGACCGCCGCTAGCTTTTTTCCAGCCTGACCCTATATCCGCTAACATTGCTCGTCGAGGGAGGCGATGATGGCTTGGCATACGTAACACATGTCCTAACCATCTCAGTCTTTGTAGCTTCACGACTTCGTCGATTGATTTCCCCTGTTTACCTAGAACTCTACGCCTAACCTCCATGTTGCTCACCTTATTATGCCACTTTACACGGGAAATAGAACGCAGGCACCTATGATCAAAGACAGCTAGTCTTTTCATGTCTTCCACTCTCAGTGGCCAGGTCTCACAACCATAAAGGAGGACGGAGCGGACTGATGAGCAGTACACCCGCCCTTTGGTCGATAGTCGAACATCTCGTCTACGCCAGAGTCGGCGTAAACTAACAAATGCGAAACGAGCCCCTTGTATTCGTGCTGAGATTTCGTCAGAGATCAGCCCGTTGGGGCTGATGGTACTTCCCAAATAAGTGAAGCGGTCAACGTGCTCTACCACTTCACTTCCTATTTTTAAACTAGGCGTCGATGTAGTCCAGTCCTGTAACATCATCTTGCATTTGGCGGGAGCGAATCGCATGCCAAACATTCGTAGATTGCGGCTCAAGGTGTTTAGAAGACTCTGCATTTCGTCAGCGTCTTCGCCTAGAAGGACTATATCGTCTGCATATTCCAAGTCAACGAGATTATTCCCCGGTAGCAAGTCAATCCCTGAGTCGCTGAAGTCACCTAGGGTTAAGTCCATTAACACATCTATGATGAAGTTGAATAGAAAAGGAGATAATGGGCATCCTTGACGGACACCACTGGTCGTCATCAGTTCAGATGACAGCTCGCCGTAAGCCCTCACCTGGCTGTATGAGTACGAGTAGAGTGCCTTAATCAGTGCAATATATTTTCTTGGAATTCCCTTTACAGCCAAGCATCTCCAGAGAACTTCTCGATCGACAGAGTCGAATGCTGCCTTTAGGTCAAGAAATATAATGACTGTTGGACGCCGGTAGGAATGCCTATGTTCTAGAATCTGTCGGAGGGTGAAGATATGATCAATACACCCTCTTCCTGGTCTAAAGCCTGCCTGGCTCTCTCGTGTTTGTGCTTCCCGAGCACCACTCAGTCTACGCATGATTATTGAGCCTAAGACTTTAGATACTATATTAGTCAAGCTAATCCCTCTGTGATTATCACAGGAAGACTTGTCTCCCTTCTTGTATATGGGGATAATCAGTGACTTACACCAACCCGATGGGACTTCTTCTGATTCCCAGACGCTGCCTAGTACCTCAGTTAATCCGGACAGTAAGCTGTCTCCACCGTACTTAAATACCTCTGGAGTCATTCCATCAGGTCCCGCTGCTTTGCCTAGTTTCAGATTGGTGACAGCTTTAGTAACCTCAGTTAGTGACGGAGGACCTGTGTCTATATCCCATTCAGGGAGGTGTTGGATGCTCGGAAGGTTGAGCGTGGCTGTGGGCAAATTAAACTGCTCCTCATAATGCTCTTTCCAACGATCCAGTCGTCTATCCTGGGAGCTAATTATAGTGCCATTTTTTTCCGAGATTGTCTCACTAATGATTTGTCTTCTCCCACCCGTTTCCCTGATGAGTCCAAAGAGTTGCCTGGTGTTGCCTATCCTCGAAGCTTTCTCCATCTCTTTGGCTTTTGTCGCCCACCACTGTTCACGGTCCTTGCGGAGACTTTTCGTAAGTTTCCTCTTGTGCAGCTTTCGCTCCTCATTGAATTCGGAGCTCGCCGGAATAAGTCTTCTAGCATCTATCAGTTCGGATGAGGCGGTGGAGATCCAGTGGTTTTTACTCACCTTTGGGTTTACCTTATTCACAGCTTTTACAGCTGTATCTATGGCTGCCTGGATATTTTTCCAAGCTTCTTCAGGGTGAGCACAGCTGTCGAACACAGATATGTGTTTAGCTAGTTCTTCCTGAAATACGGATTTAGTTTCCTGATCGAGCTGGGGACGTGATGGTTTTACCGCCAGCTGTTTCCTACGTCCGTTCAGTCGTAAGCACACCCGAGCGCGGACCAGTGCATGGTCGGTATCTACGCACGTGTTCCAGAAGGAGCGACAATCTCCTACCGACCCACGCCAACGATAGCTTATTGCTATGTGGTCTATTTGTGTCCAGCGTTGGTTTGATGAAGGGGGTCTCCAAGTCAAACAGTGTCTCTCCTTGTGTTTAAAGTTAGTGCTTACAAGAAACAAATGATTATCAGAGCAGAACTGTAGGAGACGGTCACCGTTGTCGGTTCGCTGGCACGGAACTCCATAGGTGCCACCGACATCCTTCTCAGATTGACACAATTTCCCTACTTGAGCGTTAAAGTCACCAGCTAGAACGACTATGTCTGAGCGTTTAGCCTTTCCACCAAACTAGACAGCTTTTGGTAGAACTCATCCTTCGTTTCATCTGAACTGCAGTCAGTGGGGGCGTAGGCGGAGATTACGAAAAGGCATCGGCGAGTAGTGCAGTCCTTCCTCCTTCTTACTGATCCGTTCAGGCGGACAGCACACATTCGGCTATCTACCGGGATCCAGTCAAGCAATGTCTTTTCTGCCCTAGTACTCAAAGCTATCCCTACGCCAGCTAATCCTCGTGAACTAGCTGTGGCATCTCCTGACACCCTCAAGGTGAATTTTGCAGATTCAACCTGTTGGCCAGGTGGGGTTAGGTGAATAACCACACTTGGGTCTTGTATGCGTGTTTCTGAAACACAGCATACATCAATGGCTCGTGATGCCAGGGTCTTGGCTAGTGATGCTTGTTGTCCTATTTGGCAAAGTGTCCTAACATTAAGAGCTCCTATATGAAATTGGTGGCGCGGCTTTAAGAGGCTGTCGGTGGTGGTTTTTTGGCTTCCATCGTTTTTAGTGGACGCAGAGTGGAGAGGAAGTGGAGAGCTATCAAGTCGAGGAGTTGCATCAGTGGAAGGAAGGCAAGATGATAGAGATGAAGATGAAGACAAAGATGAGTGAGTAATAGAGAGGTTTCGTGTGCATTTCGGATTGTGAGGGCGATTGTTACTTCCCGGCTGCCCACACCGTGGAAGTTGGTTGCGTGACCGCAGAGCCCAGGGGACAACTGCTTGAGGCCGGTCACACGCGGCCTGTTTTTGTTTGTTCTTTTTGTTTGGTGTGTCTCAGTAGCAGATTTATCACTCCTGCCCTGTGACACGGCAGCAGGAAGCGCGGTCGTTGTTAATCCGGGCCACGGCCGATCCGGCATGAAATTTTGTGATTTTGTATTGGACATGATGTTGGATTGGGTAGCTGCTTTTTGTTTAACCGCTATCCAAACAACCTGCCTGGCATGGTAGGACCTCAAGAGACATAAGTCTCAGCCAGTATAGCTTGATTAGGTCATTGCGGTGTTCAAGCCCGACCACCACGTCAAGGTAGCAGCTTTCGGTCGGCGAAGGTGTTGTTTGTTTTATGGCGTAAGGTTGCTGGTCCCACACATCCAACTCTTCCCCTTTACCAGACTAACTACCACAAGCTAAGCGAGACTCACGAATGCGTCGGTCGGTAATCCGACCCTAGACCGTGCGTCTGGTTGGCAAACATTCTACAATCGAACCACCGAGAGAAGGTGAAAGACTTGACTGTGAGATAGTATTAACAGTGGGATAAGAGCAAGATGATGAAAGTCATAGAGGTGAATGTGAGAGATTGTCAGAAGGCATTGTGTGCTTATAGAAGCGTGCGGGTTATTATTACTTCCCAGCTGCTGAAGCTGGTTTCTTGAAACAGAAAGAGCGCTGGTTTTGCGTGTCCCCAAAGCCACAAAGATATCTGGTTGAGGCTGATGACACACACGAACCGTTTGAATTGAGTTTTGGAATTGCGTCCATATTAAGATCTTACCACCGGCTAAAGACAGAAGTTGGTGTCGACCTATTCTAACCCTCATCCCCCTCTCCAGAACGGAAAGGTGAAACAGCTGGCCTACTGGCTATCTGAGGGAGACATCTTACTACTGTGTAGCATCCCCATTCTCCAACAGAACGATTTCACCATCAACCCTCCCTCTCCAATATAGTGCGAGCGGTTTACACTATGTGATGATAACTGCTTTCAGTTTAACAGCTATCCAAACAACCTTTCTGGCATGGTAGTGTGGTGAGAGCTGGCTGCTAACCAAATCGGTAGACATTAATTTATGTCAATGTTTATGTCCCAAATATTGGTCGTGAGAAAAATGAGAACAAAGGCTTTCCGTGGGCGGATACAGTTAACATATAGATGATCTGACATTCAAGAAACAATCACAAAGAAATGCAAGGTCAACTTTCTATGAAAAACAACCAAACAGAAGACTGTGTTTTTCTGTTAACAATAATCTATAATGTAATGTACATGAAAATCTATAAATATGTGTTGATTTCCATAATAAACGATCTGTTGCCTAACTCTTGTCTTCTGTTTTTACAGTAGGACCTGCAGGAACATTAGTCCCAACCAGTGGTATTTCACTTGTTGGATCATTGCAATATAGAAGCCTGACGACCACGTCAAGATAGTAGCTATTAGTCGGGTGAATCACTGACGCAAATGGCTATTCTTAATTAGATAATACCTACTAGGTTTTCTTTTCACGTGTTAATGTTTACGAGCAGAAAAAGGTGAAGTGTTAAACACATATACACACACACACAGGCACACAAAGACCTACCTACCTACCTACCTGAAAATGCTTGTCTAACACGATCCAACAATTGTTCAATTGGATAACTGGCTAACACACCACGGGCTTGTTTTGTTTTACAATAGGTGCATGAATTTAAACAGCCAGTACTGATGGGGAGGATTTCAATCAGAGGATTACGTCGTATCTTGGGCAAATCTAAGGCAGCACCAGCAGCAGAAGCAGTATTTGTTGATTCTTTCGACTCAGATGATGATGGGGTCCATTTTTTATCCAGAAAACGTACTACATTACCTGAAAAAATTGAAAAAAAAACACAAAAATTGTATATAGTTTGGGAAAACAAAAATTGTCCATAACATGCAATAGAATGATGTGAACATCCTGGATGCATTAACTTCAGAAGATTACTATCACATAGACAGAGAGTGAGTACACAGACACCTACAAAGTAACTTTCTGTGGTCGCCCAATCAAGAACTAATAAATAAAACAGGGGAGGTGTTAGGACGGACAACCACCACATATTGTTGTTAACCTTAAAGTTATGATTCATGCCATAATTTACTGTACGTTGGTGGCATATTGGTTAGGACGCTCGCCGACCATGCACATGGTCCACGGTTCGATCCCTGGCCGACACACACCCGATATCAATGGTCGGCTGGATAAAATTTCGGCTACACGGATATCACATGCTGAATAGATTTTGTAAATTCTGGTTTAATAATACTACTTTGATAAAGCTACTAGCAGCAGCATTAAATAGCGAAACGTCAGTAAAAACACAATAATACAGTTTTGTTTTTTATTCATTGGGAAATACAAAAGTTTTTAATGTAGTGTAGTCTTGAATTTATTCCAGTCGGATTGAAGGAGAATTCACAAAATGATGAAACGCCAATGAGACTTAGTTTTTACCAGTTGATGATTATAAGCAACGCTTAGGATTCCATCATAACCGTGTCCAGACAACTGACTGTATTCACTGATGTAAACTAATGTTGGTATTCTGGATGATATCTGAAAATCAACGGATCGACATAGCTGGAGCGAGATTCAAACCAAGCACCTATTAACTGAAAGCGAAGTATTCAAACCAATGCATGCCATACTGTTAGGTCAGGAGGAGACGGATTACGGATCAATGTTTCTAAACACTATCTGTAGACAAGGCACATATGACCATAATGTAGATTAAGGGTCACGTTACAGGACCACTACTGACATATCCTATCCAATCAAAACATAGCTTTTTATATCTTAAACTGATTACGCAAGATCACTATGAAAATAGCAATAAATCTTTGCCTTCTCAGCTAGTCTTCTGTGTATTTGTCAATAATGGGAATCTTATTCAAATGACCAATTAAATGTTTTGTTGGCGTTGTTGCGCTGAAGTAAGGATGAACTCAAATGCCAGTATTATTATCAGTATTATTCCCTTGGGTACCACCAAATGGAACATATGGCTTTACCAGTACATCTCGATATCTCCACGTTCTCCTCGTTATCTGGCTACATCGTACGTAACCTATAGGCTTTTATTTCTTCCTCTTCCTCCTCCTCCTCATACGATCTCCTCTCTGTGCCACCTTCGAAGCGACAGTCGGTTTGTTGTTAGCTTCCCGTTCCGGTTCCAGTGAAACCCGCCCGACCGGCGTTTGATGTCACTCATTGGGGTCTCTCCTCAGTGTATTGCCACAATCCATCACCACTTACTTCTGCATATTTACTAAGCAGTAGGTTCATGTCCAGTGGTTCATCACCAGTCATCCTGCGTCATAGACCATTTCAACTTCAGTATCGAGTGAAGAGGGCAGCTGTTGACAAAACGCTGCAATAGCCTGTTGGAGATGCTTTCGGTGATGCACGTGCTCGCACGCGCGCACGCCAAGTCTCTGAACCACAACACATTGAAGCACTGACCGACATATTAATAATTATCTACTATCTATTAGGAAGAAAGAATCACCAACAAGAAACTATGGGAAGGAACAAACAAAACAAGAACCAATCGCCAACCAACAAATATGCAGGAGAAAGTGGACAGAAGAGTGGATTGGACACTACTCGCTGAGGAGGCCGGGCCGCTGGGTGACATCGTGAGCGCGTCAGGCCATTGCTCGAGTGGAACCCAACAGAATGGGAAGCGGCGAGTGGGTCGTCAGTGCAAGGGTGACATGGAGGAGATCGTGTGAAGAGGAGTTGAAACAATATGGACTAACATGGATGCAGGTGAAAAGTACAGCGGAAGAGAAAAGGAAGTGCAGATGTGCAGTTGAAGCCCTATGCTCCACCAAGAACCCAAGGGAACAATAATATTAAATAATAACAAGAAGAATTTTTAGGAGGAAATCTAAAATATATCAAAACTCCAGGATTAAATAAGCATTAAGATAACGATGGGTACACTACACTAACCTTGGAGTGTTTCTTCAACAACTTCAACTATTCGATCAATTTGACGTACACCGATTACACTTACACCCTAAATATAAATAGCAGAGAGAGAGATGCATAATCCTTTGTTTTAATATGACAGAACAAACAATAAATAGATGCACAACATTACATTGAAATATTAATTAAGTAAAGCTATATACTACTGAATGATTTAGATGCGTAGTCAATCGTATGCCAATCAAACATCAGGTAGTAGTAGTGCTTGTTAACCCAGCGGATAGAAGTGGTGCAAACACTGGAAGGCTGGTTCACTTATTTAGGGTCGAAGTAATCAGTGATGTTATTGATATAAGTATAAAACTTGGGCACTGTGGTGGTAGAGTATAACTCCATTATGGATAAGATTTTATTTTGATAAATCACACAGTGTTGTTACAGAGTAATATTGTTGTTGTCATGTTGTGATGTGCTTGAACGAAAAAAAAGGTAAACTACACACTAGAGTTTATAAAAACCCAACGCATTCTAATATTGGATATTTAGACTTTAATTCATCTCATCTGTTATGTCTGTGAAGGTAGGTTTAGTTAAGCGTCTAACAAACCGAACCATAGCACTAAATAGCACAAGAAAAGACCTAAATGATGAAATAAAACAAAATGAAGAAGCGTTGGTGTTAAGTAACCAACTATCCTATAAAATTTATTAGGAAGATCGAAAAAGACCAAAAGCAAAATAAAAATAATTGTGAAACGAGTAATGATAACATAAATAAGAGAGAATATAAGTCATCTACTGTTATACAATATGAGGAGGGGACTTCTGAGACCACATGTAGGATTCTCAATAAAGCAGGAATTAGGGTGCCATTCAAACCTACAAACTCACTCAGGGACAAGCTCTGCAAGCTAAAAGACCCAATAGATCCAATTAAACAAAGTAATATAATTTACAAAATAACCTGCAGTGACTGTGAAGTCAACTATATATGTCAAACTAGTAGATCGAGGTAATCAGATTGTCGGAACATAAGAATTTAGTGGCCAAGGTAAGAATGGTTGACCCCACCTGAGAAGATAAGTAATTTAGAAAAAAACTCAGCAATAACACTGCATGCATTCATACACAACCACACAATAGGGTCTGTCTGTCTGGATTCAACATAGAACTTGGCACCGAAGTGCAGCACTTCGAGTTACCACGTGCCAAATAGCACACAGAAGTAGACAAGAAGATGAGTGAAGAGAATCAATACAGTCTGACAAGTATAAGAGTGAAACAGAATGGGTAATGGTAGAAAAGAATATGAAAGATTACAGAGACTGAATACATCTGCGCCACTGACAACGATCTTGAGCCATGTCACTTATTGTCTCCAGCCATTGATTCCTAGAGTCCCGACGGCCCCAACCCGGAAGTCTGCATCTCCCTACCTTACTCAGTTTAACTGTCAAGGATTTCATGGATTGATGAAGCCATGTTTTTGTTTGGCCACCACTGACTCTTTTTCAACCTGCACCTATATCAGCTAGCAATGCCCGTCGGGGGAGGCGATGGTTAGGCATGCGCACCACGTGACCGACCTAGCCATCTCAGTCTATGTAACTTTATAGCCTCGTCGATTGATTTTCCCTCTTTGCCCAACACTCTACGCCTAACGTCAACATTACTTATCTTGTGAAACCACCTAACGTGAGACAGAGATCGCAGACATCTATGATCGAAAGCAGTCAACCTTTTCATGTCTTCAACGCGTATTGGCCATGTTTCAGAGCCATAGAGAAGGACGGAGCGAACTGGTGAGCAGTACACACGTCCCTTGGTTGATAGCCAGTCGGATGTCACGCATACGCCAGAGATGGTGTAAGTCAGCGAAAGCAGCTCGAGCTTTTCGGATCCGTGCTGAGATTTCATCGCCAATCAGTCCGTTGGTGCTAATACAACTTCCCAAATAGGTGAAGTGGTCAACATGTTCTATCACTAAGCTAGATAGGAGTTGACGTGGTCCAGTCCTGTAGCAGCATCTTACATTTTGTAGGGGCGAATAGCATTGCAAACATACGAAGATTGCTGCTCAAGGTGTTCAGAAGACTCTACATTTTGTCAGCATCTTCCCCTAACAGGACTATGTCATCTGCATATTCTAAGTCCATAAGACTATTCCCTGGTAACAAGTCGATTCCTAAGTCGTTCAGTCGTTCAGTTAAGGATACTTCCATCAGCATATCTATAATGAAGTTAAACAGAAATGGGGAGAGTGGACATCCCTGTCGGACACCACTGGTTGTTACCAATTCAGATGACAATTCCCCATAAGCCCTTACACGGCTACATGAGTTTGAATAGAATGCCTTGATTAGTGCAATGTACTTTCTTGGCACTCCCTTCACAGTCAGATATTGTCATAGTACCTTTCGATCCACGGAGTCAAAGGCTGCCTTCAAGTCAAGAAATATGGCAATTGTCGGACGCCGAAAAGTGTGTCTATGTTCTAGAATCTGTCGAAGAGTGAAGATATAATCTATACACCCTCTACCTGGTCTAAAGCCTGCTTTATTTTGCCTCGACACACAATAGGGTGGGAGAGGGTTAAAATTCTAAGAAGTAATCTATGTAGGTGGAGATACGGAGAGATTGATTACTGAGTCCTGTCTGGTTAATCGAGTCTACACACAACACAACACGTGCAATAGAAGTGACTACATGCAAATACCCGAGATATCTATGGAAGATATTATTACCGCCAGGCAAATCAGAAGAGGATAATAAATAATCTCGAAATTCTATTTCAATTCACGTACATCATAACATTCTAATAAGTTAGTTATTATGACTATAAAAACACTCGTCTTATTTCCCATCTCATTGTACATTATCTCATATTGATTTTTAATCCAATATCTAATCGATTCCACACATGTATAAAAATGAAGAAAAACAGTTGTGTGAGTATAAGTATGAAACTTGGGCACTGTGGTAGAGTATCACTCCATTATGGATAAGATTTTATTTTGATAAATCACACAGTGTTGTACAGTTATATGAACTGATGACGTTTCGAGCACAAACTATTGCTCATAATCATATCAACTTGATATGATTATGAGCAATAGTTTGTGCTCGAAACGTCATCAGTTCATATAACTGTACAACACTGTGTGATTTATCAAAATAAAATCTTATCCATAATGGAGTAATCAGTGGTGCTACCCGATTCGACTCAGCTGAGATAATAGCCATCAATTCAGTATTCAGTACACAAACACCAGCTGATTTCTGGCTGACTAGCTTACTTGAACGAAGTAGAGGCAACGCCTTAAATCATATTCGGATTTTCTTTACAATTTACACAGTTTCCTTTGGAAACCAAAAAATTATTCAAATGAGAATTCATGTGATCTGCTTGTCTGTTGGATGACTAAAGTTTAACTTTGCCATGGTATTAAGCAAATCACACAGATTGTGATTTGATCGCCACAGTCATAAAGGACATATTGAACTGCTGCTGAGCAGTACACGTACATCCTTGGATCGACGGTCGACTATTACATCTACTCCAGAGGTGACGTAAGCTGGCTAATGCCACATGCGCCTTTTATATCTCCATGCTAAGATTTCGTCAGTAATCAGCCAACCTTTCAGGGCTGATACAATTTCACAAATGAGTGAAGTGGTCAGGTCTACACGCCATCCTTCACCACAGAAGGGTTTAAAACTACAAAGCAAATTAAACGCACACAAACATACACACACACACGAAATCAGTTTATGCATAATGAATTAGTGAAACTAACCTTTAAATAATCAGCACCCGGTCGACTCTGTGGTACACAACCAGCTGCCACTACACATTTACCAAGTTTTACACCTTCTAGAACCGCATTACGAAAGTGATCTTCTGCTGGACCTTTCACTGTACAACTGTTCAACACCCAAATATGTGCTTCCATTTTAGCATTTTGATCTGTATTGCCAGGTTTTGTCTTCTCTGAATTTTTATTATTATTGTCTTGTGAACAGCATTGGTCATCGGCGCTTTGACATTCACATGTATTAGAATTATGATTATCACAGTCGGGAAGATTATCAGATTCACAGCTACCATGGGTATTTTGTGACCCGCCTAGTGTTACTTGATAACCATACTTAGCTAGTAATCCAGTCATGTATTCACTGTCACTAGTATTGTGTGCACATCCCCATGTTTGTACAAAAACACGATATTTCTCTGTAAATAAAATTTTGAAGAACGAAAAAATAATGATAATAATATCAATAACATACTAATTCTTGAAAAAGTAATCTGATGCTCGCCAGTGGTGGTGACTGGCTACAAGACGAAGACTAACGTAAGCGTCTAGGTTTAAAGTTAGAAATAGGAATACAGTTAGGATCATGGTCAGAGTAAGGGGTAGTTTAAAGAAAACCGAGCACTTCAGTCCAATCAATCGGCGGGAAAATCTAAAATTGAATTAAATAATTAATATGACCCGTTGCACAAGAGGTGGTGGCTCTCGTGGCCCAAGTGGTCTAGTGGATAATGTTTTGGCGTTTGAAACTATGGGCACTGGGTTCAAAGCCTCGGTGGGAACATCATCACTCGCTGGGAAATGCAGGTACATCCAGCCACCAACGAGTCCCAAAAAGGACGAAATACGCTTTATCCTGGATTCCACTGCTAGTCACCATCCACCAATTAAATTCTAATTAAATGCCCAGACATCATCGAAGCATCTGCACAAGAAGCCGACATGTCAACCTGAGACCAAGCGCTTCGGTACAATCAATCGACGGGAAAATCTAAAATTGAATTAAATTTAAAGGACAATGTCAGGAATATCAGTGGATCTGAAAAAATACCACGATCTACAATCATCTGGATGAATAAACATCTATGTCGCATGGTATGATTTTTCTATAGGTTGTCTTTGTAGTGACTGAGAAACACTTAAAACGCTTAAGCGACAGTTATTCAGTGTAATATCAAGTTTGCAATATTTTTTAATGCAACTTTTAGCGATTATGAAACTTTTTCGTATCTGAATTCTGATTGGTTGTTCATGGTCACTGTGACTTTGGCTATGATAGTTTAACTTCACCATCCTTTACTCTTTTGGATACTAATCCAGTATAAGCTGGCATTACTCGGAGAGGAAGGTGATGGCTTGGCATGCTTGGCACGTGACCTAGGCAACTAAATCGATGTACTTTCACAGACTCGTTGACTGACTTGCCCTGAGTACCAGACACCTACAAGCCTAACCTCAATAATATTCACATTTTATGTCGGATAGTAAATGTGTGTAAGACTAACCAATATAAAAGAAAATTAGAGTCATTCAAGTCAAGCGACAGTATTTAACATTGCACATAGAAAGACAATATCAGCGTCATAAACATCAAAAATACTACCTATTTTCGCTAGGCACACACAAAAAGCGCTTACCAGGCACACTACTGCTTAAACATAAATCTTCATACATAGGTTGTTTTTTATTTTTAAATCTTGCTTTGACTAATACACCTGTGGCATTTTCTGGTCTTTCATGTTCAGTAGTGATATCTTCAATATCCATTAGACAGTGTGAATATGCTCACGACGCATACAGAACTATGTGTGTGTTGAAATCTAAAACTAAGTAATTGATAGTGAAAATTAGCAGGTAACAAAAAGTATAAAATACCTATTTGAAAATATAAAAAAAATTAGTTATCTCTCATATGAGTAGCAGGGTCAGTCTGCTGTAATGAGAACGTCACCACTTTGAGGTGAAGGGTATCAACAATACAATATACATCTATAATCCTTCTGATGGAGAATCAGTTCAGTGACCTAAGTTGCTTTATGGTGGAGATGATAAGCATCATTCCTACTATCTCCGTTAGTATAACACTGTGAACAGAACCCACTCAACAAGTTAGAAAATGCAGGTAAAATAGACGCGCTTCAGACTTGTTTTACGGCTATTCTTTGGAATTTCGCTAATAATGACGTCAAATATAACAGTAGAGCTTGTAAATAATTCGAAATCATTTTGCAAGTTTGGAACGTATGATGCCTTAAAGTATGAATTAAGCATATAGCTAAGACCGAGGAGTTGGAGGCAATTTCTTATTTCTCCAGTAAAATGCGGAGAGTAATAAGATTAAAAAGAAGGTATTGACGGGCTTGTTATTCCTTAAAGAGACAAAGAGGTTATGCTGATAACAAAAGAAATGATAAAAGTGAGGAGTGCCTAGATATGCAAACACCTAAGGCGAGTAACACCTCCAAATAACTTACTATTCAAAAAGGATTTTTAGCACTAATTACATTCACTTGACTGTTCACTGCTTATAAATTCATGGATATCATTCAATGTATGAAAGTTTAAAATTCAGTAGAATTCGAATGGCTTAAGATATTTTCAAAAGTACGACTACACCTTAGACATAAATGTTCACCGGTAAACTTTTTCTTTAAAACTTGCAGGAATTTTGCAAGGTTTAGCAGCTCCAAAAGTAGATAATCTACTGCAGTACATGGATTTGATTTGACTTATACAACAAACCATAGAAATTACTATAAATGAATGGGCAAGGAATGGTAAATAATGTTTAAACTTGACCAGCTGGTTAACCTAGATTAAGGACGAAGAGCAGGAATGCTAAAATATTGGTTGAATAATGGTCAGAGTGATGCAGTTTAGACTAAACTTTGGTTAGATAGCGGTCAAAATGTAAGAGCCTTGTCGTCTAACCCAAACTTGCTAATTTTCTTGCAAAAGATCATGCTCATTATTCACCCATTTTTTAATGTTTTGTCGCGACTGGGGAATTATGAGGTTCGTTTTCACATTTTAAAGCATTCTATTCTCTCTCCTTATGTATTACTAGTATTTTAGTACTGTAACAATGAATTGAAAAGAAATACTCACTCCGAGCTGTCTTACACAATCGCCAACCTTGAAATAGGCCAACGAGGTTGGCCTATTTCAAGGTCTGTTAAGGTTATCCAAGGCCGTTGGAGAGCCATTTGGTGAATTAAAACGCAGTTTATCTTCGTCATAATATATTCTCATAAGACAAACACTCCTTATTTCCGAATTTCGTTTAAGCTTCAGATAAAATTATACATTAGGTAAAAAAGGGGTGCGAATGCACCAATGACTTCGGAACGCTAAGTCGGTGGGACCAGGTATATGACACTAGACTGAGATTCAAATTACAAGAATAAGAGGCTCTTGTTGCCTATGTCAATCCCTGAGATATGTATCTCTGCAGAGATCTAATTTCTCTTTGAAAACGTCCATCGATGGACCTGTTACTACTGAAGTCCCAGTTGTTGACCACTACGTGAGAGAACCTAAGTTCCACACGTATTTTATTAAGCTTTCAGATTCAGATTTCAGATTTCTTGGTTGATAATAGAAGCCTCAGAGCCTATGTTGATCCTTTTCTAGCATAATTTGCGCTTATCCAAACCTTTCTGGAATGAGTCAGTTGAGGTTGCAGACACCACTTCTTCTGGGAGTCGGTCCAAGGAGTTTGTGGCTAGGTAAGAGAATTTTTTTTTTCAACAGCAATGTGATTTCCCCTTGGCTTTTGAACTCTCCTGCTATGTCCTCTAAGGTGTCCCGACCTGGTGGGAAGGAAAAGAGAGAATAGTTCAGGTCCGTAGTCATCATTTAAAATTTTAAACATTGAGATTAATTCTCCTTTCTGCCTACTGTGTGACAGAAAGAAGAGATTTTAACTGTCTAGTCTTTCCTCGTATGATAAGTTAGTCATGCCGTGAACCATACTTATCGCCTTCCTTTGAAACCTTTCTAGAATATGTGAGTCCCCTTTCAGACGAGAAATGACGGCCTGGATGCAGTTTTCAAGTCATTACCTCACCAGAGATGTATATGAGGAGGTGAGCAGGTGATTCTAGTGAAGGCTCTGCGAATTGCCCATAAGAACCTGAAACTACATGCAGCCACCGCGCGACAGTGTGCTGTAGCTTTTAAGTCGTGGCTAACTATGACACCTAAGTCTAAGTGAATCTGAATTGATACAAGTGTTATTCCTTGAAAGTCGAGCGAGTGCAGAGGTACTTCGCGTCAAAATTACTCGGAACCGAAAATGGTGCGAACTACTCCACTAGATGTGACACCCTAGGATTAGAAACACTATGGATAAGACGCCTGAGACTAAACTTAACACTTTACTATAAGCTTCTAAACCACTTAGTTTTTACCTCTACTGATGGCATTCGACTTTCAGATGACAGTGGCTACAAACTAAGACACACTAAGAGTACAGTAGCTATCGAACAATGTAAAACAGCTACCAGGCAAAAGTTTTACTTGATTAGGTATGCACAGATATGGAATAAACTACCAATGGAAATGCGTCAAGCAGGTACATTGGCCTCATTCAAAAAAGTGCTTAACGACAAACTACAAGAGTTCGCAAACGATAGTAGTCCTAGTTCCTATCTGAGAGCCTCCGAAATTATAGGTCCATTTAATGTATAAGCTTAAATACTGCACCTGTTGTTTTTGCCTATATTTATAATTTTAGATAAAACATTAACGATTAAGATACTTACCCTCAAACAGACAAGAAGTTTCGTTTGTAAAACTTCTACCCAACACAATAAGTGGAATAAAATGGACATAAACCGACAACATGAAAAAGATATAACTCACCACAACATCACATGGACAGATGTACGCTCGTCGGACATCATATATGCATCACCAACCACAACCCAACATTCCTGAGATAATGTGATGAACTTATATCCGTAATGTTGCTGAGCAGTCAATATCCACAACTCCTGTCGGAACAACTAAAATTCAAAAACCCTCCTCACGAGAAGTAAATACCCACAAGCAGTAGAAATCCATTAATTAATGCGTCTAAAGCTTATGCATTTTACTCCCAACAATGACATTGTAGATCAAATGAGATAAACATATCTCTGATTTCAAAATAACACATCAATGAACTATAATTCAAGAATTCTGCACACAACAAAGTAATGTACCAAAATCGACTTCAAGCTTTGTTTTTTCCCAGGCACTTATAACCCATCCACCAAAGACCTGGTGTTTTTGTTAATGCGAAGACAATACTTCTGTATTTCCTGATGTGTTGCACTCACTGACAATCTAGCGGATTTTTCCAGCTGTGCACAGAAATGATTGTGCACAAGTGAAAAGGATGTTTTATACTATTGGGATTAACATTTATCAAGTGTATGTATAATCTCCAGTGTACATGTTAAACATATTTTGCTATTGACTGTAAATTGTGACTGAATAATATGGTTCTATTTCAGTAACAATTTGATGATGCCTGTAAACTGGCGTCCCTCATGTACTATATCATGAGAATAAATTTATTTATTTATTTATTATTCCCTCTAGCTCATACGAGGTGATGCTTGCTTGTCCGATGCGCATTGTTACATATATCGCTAAATTGACCGGGGCCGTCCATTCTCTGAACCACTCTGACAATTTGAGGTCTTCTTGCAACATCAGCATACCACTGCCGCCCTTCGGCTCTCTCCAGATTTTTAAGTCATCAGCGTACAGTAGCAGTGATATGCAAAATAAACAGATGTCCGTGTACAGTATCTTGTGGCACTCTGCTACGCAATGCTGTCCACGAGAAGGGTTTCCAGTTGATCCTTACGCTCTGCCTCGTATCTATGAGGAATTCCCCAATTCAGTGTGGTAACCTGCCCTTGATGCCAAGACTTTCCAACTTCTTGAGTAGCCTTTTGTAAGGAACTTTATCGGAGGCTTTGATGAAGTCTGTGAAGACGACATCAACAGGTTCTATGTTGTCTCTTGAGCTGCAACAGCTCTGTTTCTAGAGACATTATCGGTCAGCCCTCATATCCAGTGCCTCATTTTTTAACGTGTCTTTACATGTATTTTGTGGTTATCGCATTTTTCTCACCCCAAGGACACTTGTATTCTGTTAACTATAAAACTACACTATATCACCTAATTGTTCATTCACACTTCATCACATTTTTCTGGCTAAACACCCTATACACATTTAATTGACTATGCTAACTAATGGACTATCACCTCAACTTACACATGCACCTCAATACAGTTTCTGATATTATTTTCATTTGCCTTTACTGGCTATATGTACTCTATTATTCATGGATTTATAACTGTAGAGCCTGAAGAAGAAGTTATCGAAAACAATTGTTCGCTCAAAATCTTGTTTTGATGTTTGATTTTCTAGTCTCAACAGTCTCAAGTGTGGTAAATAGGGCGTCAGCGGCACAGTGGTTGGGACTCTCGCCGACCATGCACATGGCCCGAGGTTCGATCCCCTACCGACTCACACACGATATCTATAGTCAGCCCGCAAGATTTGGGCTACCGATATCCGTGATGAAAATTCCATACTTGTACCAAAAATACAGTGTGGAATCAAGCTTTGATCAAAAAATGGTTTCCAGCATTTGTGTTTACGTATGAGCAATCGACAGGTCTCTCGGTTCATCCAAGGGGGCAATGCTTCCCACTCTTTAGAACCGACCAAAGGATGAAAGGTGCAGTTACTTGGTTGTAAAGTTGTTTAAACTGGTTCCATGCAGCTTCTGCTTGGGATTCTGGGTCTATGTACCAGTCCACTTAAACGGCTGCTGGAACGATCACGTTGATATCAGCTTTCCAAGAGTTCGGTCGAGCATGGGGTTTGGTCAATGATACTGCTGCTGTGAACTTGAAAGTGAGCACAGCATGTTCACTTCTCCCTAAAGAGGAAGATGTTATATGAGATCCACATCCTCACCATGCGAGATTAATAGGCTCAGAGTAGAAGAGGATTGCTGTGAATCATAGCACGAGAGCTTCATGGTATGTTGGACTAGAGCTAGCGACATGCTAGATTCCAGCAGTTTATAATCAACGATGTTAGGTGGAACATACATGAAGTTTAGGTCTAGGTTTAGGTGAGAGAAGCGTCACTACGTCCTTTTGCATCGCTAATCGGAAAATATATATTCCAATAATAATAATAATTTATATTTTCATATAAACATAAATGTACATGAAAATGCATGCCATTTTTACAGGCACGATCAAGTATGGTATAATGTCAAATCTAAGATTGTCGACAAGTTAATAATGTTTCAACAGTTAAATATTTGATATATATATATATATATATAATTACACTCATTGTCTGAACCAGGCCGTATAGTTATTGAATTGTATGGTTGTCCTCCAGGTTGGGCGGGAAAATCGACTTCGTTTCGTTTTAATCCGTGGTTGTAGGCATACGATAACCAACCAACATTGAGGTAAGTACAACGTTTACAAGGGATTGGAGGCTGTTTTAGAAAAGTAAAAGTGCTGAAGTGAATCATTAAAGTGTAATAAATTCAGCAAGTGCAATATATCATTAATAAATACATTTATACAGGAAAAAGAATGGTAAAGTAATTAATCCCTAGGCTGACAACGTTCATTTGCAATGTATAATGCTACCAAATACGTCCTACTATCATGATGTCCACTTTTGACTTTAATACAATTATTTTCAAGACAGTTGTTTTTATTTCATACCTTCTTGTCTACTTGGTGCACCACCGTATCCTACAGAGAATAGGAATAGAATAAGTCGAATCAAATTCATAAAGAGCTATAAAATGTTAGTTTTAATGGAATGTAGTAAGGATCAAGTAAAGACGTTGTTAGAAAATGAATGAGATGAGACATTGTGAAGTGGTACTTAAAGATCTGACAATGGATAGCAAGTTAGTTTATAAGATACCCCATAAATCTGTGCAGAGCTCACATGGTCGCATCTCAAGAAAAGGCTGAGCGAATGGTATATGTTTAAGCTTTATTTTTTTTCCCAGGCACTTATAACCCATCCACCAAAGACCTGGTTTTTTTTGTTAATGCGAAGACAATACTTCTGTATTTCCTGATGTGTTGCACTCACTGACAATCTAGCGGATTTTTCCAACTATGCACAGAAATAATAATAATATATATTCTCATTTTTTACATGAGGGACGCCAGTTTACAGGCATCATCAATTCGATAATTTACACATAATATTAATAAGCATATTTAGTAAAGATAATATAATAAAGTACATTTTTTCCCTAGCTATGTAGGGTACACCAACTGTATAGGCATGCATAAATATTGTTTTAATAATAATAATATATTCCTTCCTGTTTATGCAGGAACATACCTATTGTACAGGCATGGATAACTTATTATATAAATTACACATAATTTGATGTATAATGGACTTACAGTTTGGTTGTTCTTTCTGACATCAAAGTCAATCGGAACAGTCTGCTATAAAGTCTGTTTGTGTAGCACATAAAGAGATATAGAAATATTGTCTTCGCATTAACAAAAAACCCAGACATCAGATGAATGTAATACAGATATCTGGGAAAAATAAAGCTTGAAGTCAATTCTCTTATATAACTTTGTTGTGAACAGCACCCATGGCTTGAAGTTTATTGATGTATTATGTTGAGATCAGCGATATATTTATTACATTTTTCAGCAGTCTTATCGTAGTTTCATAACAGGAAAGAAATTTGATCGTGGAGGCGAAAATTAGATAAGGTCATGTCGGGTTGTTTTACTGCATCAAATGGTGCCGAGGTCGATTCCAGAATTCAAATGATTGTACATAAGTGAAAAGGATGTTTTATACTATTGGGATTAACATTTATCAAGTGTATGTATAATCTCCAGTGTACGTGTTAAACATATTTTGCTATTGACTGTAAATTGTGACTGAATAATATGGTTCTATTTCAGTAACAATTTGATGATGCCTGTAAACTGGCGTCCCTCATGTACTATATCATGAGAATAAATTTATTTATTTATTTAAAAGCAGAAGCATGATCTGTCCAGGCGTTCATTATTATCCTTTTCAAGATAAAGATCTAAGCCCTCAGAAAAATCAGAAAAATCTCGAGCCGTCAAATTGCATATTGCTGTTCCTACTGTTCTGTGAACTGTCACCACAGGGAACCTGATCTAATTCGCCGATGAAGTAATCTTCACTCTCAATTCCATATCAAATCTCTCGGTGATAAGTACATCTGTCTCCAAATACAGCGAAAGCTTCAGGGGCTACATCTCTAGCAGCATCCTCCCCACTCGTTGGGATAAAAAACCTGACTTAATGTAGATGAAGATTGAACGATCATTTCATGGTTGTTTGCTCAAAACCAACTCCTCCATATTTTCCGTGGGAGTCATCAGCCCAGCAGTCGTCGTCTCATCGTTCACTGTTCAGTGGAAGACAGAAAACTATCAGAAGTATTACTCTCAGCCGCGTCTCGTAAACCGCCAATGCCTAGCACTTGCTACGCTGGGACTCACGCTGTTCCTTGAAGTTTCTCAGAAACGCTTAGTAATAACGGACGCAAAAGCCAAACCACCGATTGGCTACTCGAGAATTCTTTATTGTAACACCAACATATAGCCAAATTTACAACTGAGGTCTATGAACAAATATTACAATAATAAATCACAATATTATTTCTGACAGTTTTGGTCTGACTTCTTTCTGAACAGCAACCTATGAGACGATGACTGGTGTATCGATGTCTCCGCGAAAATATAGGGAAGTTGGGTTTGAGCAAACAACCATGAGTTGATCGTTTAATCTTCAACTACATTGACAGTTGCAGCAGTGAGAATGAAAGGCAGTGTCACTCGGGCTGGTTCCACTGAAATAGGCGAACTATTCCCAATAAGAAGTCCTCTACCACCAGACAACATTGCATCAACTACCACACAAGACGCTAATGTGGGGAAACACGCTCTTAGCTGGCTGTATAGCAATGTTAAGGGGATAAGAGGAAAGGTAGTTTAATTCAGAAACTTCAAATCACACCTACACGTCAAAACGATAATCCTGAATAAACCTGCAAACCCTCCACTACTGCTGACAACGAAATCAGTTAAAGCGAATCGGTTCTTTTCAGTAGAGGAAGGGATAGGCAGGAAGTCGGAGGTTGCCATATACTTTGACAGGTGACTAAAATGCGTGCGTGTAACGGAACTACCACATAATGAACCCCCAAACTCCATTTGGTGTCATTTCACCGTTGGTTACACCAAGCACTCACTGGGTTGCATTTACCGATCTCCTACCTGTGGGGCAAAACACAACCAGCTGCTGCTTATCACCAACACAAGGATATGGGATTCGGGATATGACAAAATCAACATAGCTGGAGATTTCAATGCCCATCAAAGAACCTTGATTCGGGGTATGCTCATGGAAAACTCAGTCGAAATCTACTGCAAACTTTTCGAAATACAGGACTGACTGAGAATGTTGGGGACCACATTATGTGGGGCCCTATAGAAAAGTCATGGAAACCGGATAGTACCACAACTCATGGTCAGTTACCAGTCAAAAATGTCTTAATCATAACCCCCATATGGAGTAGCGACTATGCAGTCATAGTTCATGGTCTTTCTTTTTGTAATCGCTTACAGTGAGGCGCTAAGCGCTCACGTCTGTGCTAGAGCAAAGCTGGCAATTCCAAAATGCGAAGGCTTTTGTCCAACTCAGAATGGCCAGTAGATTAGGCTGAGAATACACATTATTATTAGTAGTAGTATCATTATTATTATAGGTATATGTGGATGAACACTGGGAAGTGATAAAAGAAGTCATTCACACGGAAGTCTCAGAAACCGTCCCTTTAGTAACAACACAGACAAAAAATAGGTCATCGTTGCTGAAGAGAGGTATGCCAAGTATTCTGCAGGTAGAGCGGAAGACTTACTCTAAGTGGCGGGTATCCAAGAGTCAGACCGACCACGAAGCATACCTGGAGTCTAGGAACCAGTGCAACTGAAGAGTCAGGAACGAGAGGGGGTCATTTCAGGCTAACCTTGCAAAAAATTCTCGGCAAACCCCCAAAATCTGTACTGATTCATGCCGGAGTGAAAACCAACCAAGGGGCATACGCCCAACTAGGTCCAAACAGTCAATACCCCACTAGTCTGCAGATGGCTGAAACAATCAGTTTAGCCTCCACCAAACAGTTAAACAGTCATGTTGGTATTACCGGTACGAGCCAACATGGGTGAACTGCTGTATTAACGAAGGAAAACCCGGTGGCTACGCTCCAAATAAACCGCACACTACTATCAAAGAGATTACAGAAATTCCCATCTGGAAATTTCTCTGGTTATGACAACTCCAGGCATTTTTTCTGAATCACTGCTCTAGAGCTTTCCTGAAACCCTTACACGACTTGTTCCAACAATAATAATAATATATTTCTTCCTGTTTATGCAGGAACATACCAATTGTACAGGCATGAATAAGTTATTATATAAATTACACAATTTGATGTATGATGAATTTACAGTTTGGTTGTTCTCTCTGACATGAGAGTCAGTCGAAACAGTCTGCTATAAAGTCTGTGTAGCACATAAAGAGATATAGAAGTATTGTCTTCGCATTAACAAAAAACCCAGACATCAGATGAATGTAATACAAATATCTGGGAAAAATAAAGCTTGAAGTCAATTCTCTTATATAACTTTGTTGTGAACAGCACCCATGGCTTGAAGTTTATTGATGTATTATGTTGAGATCAGCGATATATTTATTACATTTTTCAGCAGTCTTATCGTAGTTTCATAACAGGAAAGAAATTTGATCGTGGAGGCGAAAATTAGATAAGGTCATGTCGGGTTGTTTTACTGCATCAAATGGTGCCGAGGTCGATTCCAGAATTCTCCATCTGCTCCATTTGTGTCTGCATGGCGGACTGTATTCGTAAGTTGAGTAAAATGTTGAAAACTGTTAGAAAACCAGTTGCTTCTTCATTTCAGATCATGAATACTCATTTACAGCATGTTCGCCAGCGTCTTCAAATGGTAGAATTGGATCGTTCATGGAATTTCAGTGGTTATGAGATAGATGGTTTGGAATTAATCCTCATTTCAGTTTAGATGCAGGGTTGTTCGACCTCGACCAGAAGATGAATAGGAGTAGCAGAGTACCAAAAATAGAAAGTATGTGAACATTAAAAGGATATTAATGTATATATGTAAATGTTTATGTCAATTGTGTAACATTAGTAAAAAATTACTTTTAATTATAGTTGTCTTTTCACGTATTTATGCGAAGTCTTAGAGTTTATTTAGTGTCATAATGTGTATTAATGAGTCCGAGCGTTTTAGTGTTCTAATGACTGATGCGTTTTAGAAGTAATTAATGGGTTCTGGTAGGGATAGTCTTTGGAATAAAAAAGTTTATATAGCAAGCGTTTGAAGGTTACAATAAAGTGACACGTCCAATTTCTTAGGGTAAACTAATCCTGTATGTTCCGTACTCAGTCTTTATGCATCCATGCTGCTAGTGTATTTGTAGTTTTTAGATTGCTAAGGGTGTTGAAGTGCGTCTTTTAGGTGCTGTAGTAGATTAGTAGTTGATTCGTTTTAGGAGTAAATAGTTTATTAATATAATCAGTAGAGTGAAACAGTCTGTATAGAGAGCGTTTGAAGCTTGTGACCGAAGAGCAAGTTCTGACATCTAGGGGCAGGCTATTCCATATTTTAGAATACGTGACTGTTTTATGCAGGGCTTTTAAGAAGAATGTTAGATTAATGCTGAGTTGTCTCATCCAGAGTGGGTCGATACCTAGAGTTTATATTCTTTGTACATTGTAATTTAGTGAATCTACGTATATATTCCTACTAAGTCTTTTTATGCATCTATGCAACTAGTTTATTTAGAGTTTTTAGCGTGCTAAGGGTATGTATTTAAGCGCGTTTTTCAGGTGCTGTAGTAAACTAATAGTTGATTCGTTCTAAGAATAAATAGTTTACTAATGTAATCAGTAGAGTGAAACAGTCTGTACAGAGAGCTTCTGAAGCTTATAACCGAAGAGCAAGTTCTGACATCTAGGGGAAGGCTATTCCATATTTGTAGAATACATCACTGTGAAGAAGTTCTCACGGAGTGTTGACTTAAAGGCTTTTATTGTCACTGTGCAAGTTTGGTTACGCAGATCGTAAGAGCCTTCCTGTACGAGTTGTATGTCCCTGTTACCTGAGAATGATATTTTGTGAAGGACCTTAAAGAAGAATATTGGGTTTGTAATAAGTCGTCTTGTCCAAAGTGGGTCAAGTCTTAGGATCATGCAGCGTGAGATGTAGTCTTTCTTACAATCGTAGCCAAGTAGTTTGGAGGTAAAATATCATTGGATACTTTCCATCCTTAGCTTGTGACGTGTGCGAGTGCTGCTTATAATAAATGGACAGTATTCTAGTAGTGGCCTTACACATGTTTTGTACAGAATTAGCTTGGCTTCATTGTCGTGAAAGTTCCTGAGTATGCATCCTAAGAGCATCCTCGATTTTCTAGTCTGTGATGCTACTTGCTCAGAGAATGTCAAGTCACTAGAGTACCTCAGGCCTAGGTCAACGACACTTCAGAGTCTGGTTAGGTTAGCGGATTGAAGCGTTAATTTCAGGTCAGTTGAGGGTGCGCCAAAGCAGATCCAGCCACATTTGTTCAGATTGAATTGGAGATTCCATAGGGACGACCAAGCAGTCATTTTATCTAATTCCTTCTGCACTACATTCTCGAAGTTCCCTAAGTCATCACTTTGCAATGTATAAGCTACTTTTAGGTCATCTGCAAAGATGAATGGTTTCCCGTGCGTGAAGCAAGCGCATATGTCATTGATGTATAGTGTAAATAGGAGGGGTTCAATGACACTACCTTGTACTACACCAGAAGTGATAGGGCTAGGTTTGGGAGGTTGCAGACCCGAGTATAACTATTTGGGACCTATTGTTAAGGAATGAATTAAGCCATCCTAATAATGGGTCACGTATTCCTAAGGAGTTCAGCTTATTTGTTAGCAGTAAATGGTCAACACGGTCAAATGCCTTGTCTGTCTGTTCTGTCTGTTTTCGACATAGAACTTTACACAAATGTGCGGAAGTTCAAGTCTCCACACTCCGTGTAGCACGCGAAGCAAGAGAAGAAAGTACAAGAAAAGCATAATAGAAATAGTGAGCAGAGGGGTGAGACAAAGGAGTAATAACGAAGAACAAAACAGTTTCATTGAAGATCATAAGTCACAAGGAGTGGATGCATCTGCGCCACTGAGAACGGTTTTGAGCCATGTCACCAATTGTTTCCAACCATAGATTTTTACTGTCCCGAGGAACATAACCAGTCAGGAAGTCTACACCTTCCTACGTGGCTTAGACCAACTATTGTGGATTTCATTGACTGGTGAAGCCAAGTTTTTGTTTGACCGCCGCTAGCTTTTTTCCAGCCTGATCCTACATCAGCTAACATTGCTCGTCGAGGGAGGCGATGATGGCTAGGCATACGTAACACATGTCCTAACCATCTCAGTCTTTGTAACTTCACGGCTTCGTCGATTGATTTCCCCTGTTTACCTAGAACTCTACGCCTAACCTCAATAGTGCTCACCTTATTATGCCACTTTACACGGGAAAGAGAACGCAGGCACCTATGATCGAAGACAGCTAATATTTTCATATCTTCCACTCTCAGTGGCCAGGTATCACAACCATAAAGGAGGACGGAGCGGACTGATGAGCAATACACCCGCCCTTTGGTCGATAGCCGGACATCTCGTCCACGCCAGAGTCGGCGTAAACTGGCAAATGCGAAACGAGCCCCCTGTATTCGTGCTGAGATTTCGTCAGAGATCAGCCCGTTGGCACTGGCTGATGGTACTTTCCAAATAAGTGAAGCGGTGAATGTGCTCTACCACTTCACTTCCTATTTTTAAACTAGGCGTCAATGTAGTCCAGTCCTGTAACATCATCTTGCATTTGGCGGGAGCGAATCGCATGCCAAACATTCGTAGATTGCGGCTCAAGGTGTTTAGAAGACTCTGCATTTCGTCAGCTTCTTCGCCTAGAAGGACTATATCGTCTGCATATTCCAAGTCAACGAGATTATTCCCCGGTAGCAAGTCAATCCCTGAGTCGCTGAAGTCACCTAGGGCTAAGTCCATTAACACATCTATGATGAAGTTGAATAGAAAAGGGGATAATGGGCATCCTTGATGGACACCACTAGTCGTCATCAGTTCAGATGACAGCTCGCCGTAAGCCCTCACCTGGCTGTATGAGTACGAGTAGAGTGCCTTAATCAGTGCAATATATTTTCTCGGAATTCCTTTTACAGCCAAGAATCTCCAGAGAACTTCTCGATCGACAGAGTCGAATGCTGCCCTTAGGTCAAGAAATATAATGACTGTTGGACGCCGGTAGGAATGCCTGTGTTCTAGAATCTGTCGGAGGGTGAAGATATGATCAATACACCCTCTTCCTAGTCTAAAGCCTACCTGGCTCTCTCGTGTTTGTGCCTCCCGAGCATCACTTAGTCTACGCATGATTATTGAGCCTAAGACTTTAGATACTATATTAGTCAAGCTAATCCCTCTGTGATTATCACAGGAAGACTTGTCTCCCTTCAGTTAGGGACGGAGGACCTGTGTCTATATCCCATTCAGGGAGGTGTTGGATGCTCGGAAGGTTGAGCGTGGCTGTGGGCAAATTAAACTGCTCCTCATAATGCTCTTTCCAACGATCCAGTCGTCTATCCTGTGAGCTAATTATAGTGCCATTTTTTTCCGAGATTGTCTCACTGATGATTTGTCTTCTCCCACCCGTTTCCCTGATGAGTCTAAAGAGTTGCCTGGTGTTGCCTATCCTCGAAGCTTTCTCCATCTCTTTGGCTTTTGTCGCCCACCACTGTTCACGGTCCTTGCGGAGACTTTTCGTAAGTTTCCTCTTGTGCAGCTTTCGCTCCTCATTGAATTCGGAGCTCGCCGGAATAAGTCTTCTAGCATCTATCAGTTCGGATGAGGCGGTGGAGATCCAGTGGTTTTTACTCACCTTTGGGTTTACCTTATTCACAGCTTTTACAGCTGTATCTATGGCTGCCTGGATATTTTTCCAAGCTTCTTCAGGGTGAGCACAGCTGTCGAACACAGATATGTGTTTAGCTAGTTCTTCCTGAAATACGGATTTAGTTTCCTGATCGAGCTGGGGACGTGATGGTTTTACCGCCAGCTGTTTCCTACGTCCGTTCAGTCGTAAGCACACCCGAGCGCGGACCAGTGCATGGTCGGTATCTACGCACGTGTTCCAGAAGGAGCGACAATCTCCTACCGACCCACGCCAACGATAGCTTATTGCTATGTGGTCTATTTGTGTCCAGCGTTGGTTTGATGAAGGGGGTCTCCAAGTCAAACAGTGTCTCTCCTTGTGTTTGAAGTTAGTGCTTACAAGAAACAAATGATTATCAGAGCAGAACTGTAGGAGACGGTCACCGTTGTCGGTTCGCTGGCACGGAACTCCATAGGTGCCACCGACATCCTTCTCAGATTGACACAATTTCCCTACTTGAGCGTTAAAGTCACCAGCTAGAACGACTATGTCTGAGCGTTTAGCCTTTCCACCAAACTAGACAGCTTTTGGTAGAACTCATCCTTCGTTTCATCTGAACTGCAGTCAGTGGGGGCGTAGGCGGAGATTACGAAAAGGCATCGGCGAGTAGTGCAGTCCTTCCTCCTTCTTACTGATCCGTTCAGGCGGACAGCACACATTCGGCTATCTACCGGGATCCAGTCAAGCAATGTCTTTTCTGCCCTAGTACTCAAAGCTATCCCTACGCCAGCTAATCCTCGTGAACTAGCTGTGGCATCTCCTGACACCCTCAAGGTGAATTTTGCAGATTCAACCTGTTGGCCAGGTGGGGTTAGGTGAATAACCACACTTGGGTCTTGTATGCGTGTTTCTGAAACACAGCATACATCAATGGCTCGTGATGCCAGGGTCTTGGCTAGTGATGCTTGTTGTCCTATTTGGCAAAGTGTCCTAACATTAAGAGCTCCTATATGAAATTGGTGGCGCGGCTTTAAGAGGCTGTCGGTGGTGGTTTTTTGGCTTCCATCGTTTTTAGTGGACGCAGAGTGGAGAGGAAGTGGAGAGCTATCAAGTCGAGGAGTTGCATCAGTGGAAGGAAGGCAAGATGATAGAGATGAAGATGAAGACAAAGATGAGTGAGTAATAGAGAGGTTTCGCGTGCATTTCGGATTGTGAGGGCGATTGTTACTTCCCGGCTGCCCACACCGTGGAAGTTGGTTGCGTGACCGCAGAGCCCAGGGGACAACTGCTTGAGGCCGGTCACACGCGGCCTGTTTTTGTTTGTTCTCTTTTGTTTGGTGTGCCTCAGTAGCATACTTATCACTCCTGCCCTGTGACACGGCAGCAGGAAGCGCGGTCGTTGTTAATCCGGGCCACGGCCGATCCGGCATGAAATTTTGTGATTTTGTATTGGACATGATGTTGGATTGGGTAGCTGCTTTTTGTTTAACCGCTATCCAAACAACCTGCCTGGCATGGTAGGACCTCAAGAGACATAAGTCTCAGCCAGTATAGCTTGATTAGGTCATTGCGGTGTTCAAGCCCGACCACCACGTCAAGGTAGCAGCTTTCGGTCGGGTCAAATGCCTTAGAAATGTCAAAGTAGATGACAAGTACTAGTTGCCGTCTGTCACAACTGCTGGTTACGAAATTGAAGAAGTCTAGGTGACACGTTAAACGTGATCTGGATTTCAGGAATCCATGTTGGTTCGGACTTATAATATTGCGGCTAAGCATATGTTTGATTAAGTTATCTTTGACTAGTCTCTCCATAATTCTAGATGCTATAGGTGTGATATTGATTGGTCGGTAGTTACTGACTTCAGTTTTCGAGCCAGATTTGTGTTTAGGCATAATGAATGTAGTCTTCCATATGTCAGGGTAAGTTTGAGTTTCTAACGACGTTGCGAATATTTTAAGCAGCAGTAGAGGAATGTCAGGGCCACCATATTTATAGAAGTAAGATGATATACCGTCGGTACCGAAACCTTTTGAACTTTTGAGGGTTCTTATAGTTTGGTTAATGTCAGCGTAAGTGAATTCAACAGTGCTGATTTGGTTTGGTGTGAGTGGAGATGGAGTTTGTGCCATATTATTAATAGGTTGTATATCGAGTAGCTGGACTGAGGGCTTAATGTAGTTACCTGCAAAGGTTTTGTTGAATAGTTCACATATGTCTGCAGAGTTAGTGCATAGCCTACATTTGTCTATGAGGAGAGAAATGCTGTGGTCTTTGCGATTCATTCGCTTCCTTAAGATTTCTGTGAGTGCATACACTCTAGCAGGACTGGCCACTGAGATGCGTTCTTCCTTTCTCATACGGAAATCTCGAGCTTGTGAGGTGGAGCTATGGGTGTTAAGTATTAGCTGATCAGTAGATATGGGGGGTGGTCACTAAGGTGAATCGCCCCATTCTGCAGGAACAGCAATATACAAATTAAAGGCTCGAGATATTTCTGATTTTTATGAGGGCTTAGATCTTTATCTTGAAAAAGATAATGATGAACGCCTTGACAGATCATGCTTCTACCTTTAAATATATACCATTCGCTCAGCCTATTGTTGAGATGCGACCACGCGGGCTCTGCACAGATTTATGGGGCATCTTATAAACTAACTTGCTGTCCATTGTCGGATCTTTAAATACCACTTCACAATGTCTTATCTCATTCATTTTCCAATAACGTCTTTACTTGATCCTCATTATATTCCATTAAACCTAACATTTTATAGCTTCTTATGAATTTGATTCGACTTATTCTATTCCTATTCTCTGTAGGATACGGTTGTGCACCAAATGCACAAAAAGGCATAAAATAAAAAAAACCGGCATGAGGAAAAAATGTATTAAAACCAAAAGTGGACATCATGATAGTACGAGATATACGTGTAGCATTATACATTGCAAATGAACGTTGTCAGCCTAGGGAGTTTCCTTTATTAATGCATTTATTAGTGATACTTGCACTTACCCATTTCATCACACTTTATTGATTCACCTTAGCACTTTTACTTTTCTAAAACAGCTTTGAATCCCTTGTAGAAGTTGTACTTACCTCAATATTGGTTGGTTATCGGGTGACTCTAAAGAAAAGCGGCCCAAACCGAAACTACCTTTTAACGCGAAAATGACCTTGACAGGGGCAACTTCGGCCAATGAGAAGGCTCAAAAAGAAAGGCGCATAATTGTAAAAAACGTTTTATATAAAAGTAATGCAATCATAATAAGCAGTTACAAAGGATGGCGTTCATGTATATGTTGCAAAAAATCCTCCCAGTTTCTCATGGGAGTCTTCATAGTCATATGAAACCAGTTTCGGTACATAAATTCATCCAGGTAACTTGTAACTTGCTTGTAATCTCCCGCGGTTGTATTTCCTTTTTATAAGTACAGTCTCATCAATATGGACTATGCTGCCGACTCCTCCGAGAACTTGAGTCAAGGTGTTCATTTTCCAGGAGGAAACGTCTCTGCAGTAGTTGTACGATTGCACTGCTGACACCTCTGAATTTTCTGTTCCATAAGCTGTAGCTGTGACTGCTCTTTTAAGGACTTAGAAGTTACAGATCATTAAAATTTTCGTTGAAGGTAGTTTAGACCTTGAGAGAAAAGTTCCTAAGGGATCTGTAAACTAAAAAACAACGGCAAACCTCGAACCGACTTCCTCCTTCGGCACTCAATACATCTGTATACAAAGCCATCAATGGCCTCTGTGTATTTTTGTATATGCATAACTCCTCCGCATTGGCCAATTTTCGACAAAGCTATCAGTCCGTTAGCCAAACAGTAATCGAAAACATCCATGATTACTTCCGAAAATGATACAGTCAGCTGATTCCTTGCTCAAGGTCACTTTTTGTTCGAAGGTCGTTTCGGTTTGGGCCGCTATTCTTTAGAGTCACCGGTTATCGAATGCCGACAACCACGGGATGAAAACGAAACGAAGTCGATTTTCCCGCTCAACCTGGGGGACAATTGTACAATTCAATAACTATACAGCCTAGTTCAGACAATGTGTATTTATATATATATATATCAAATATTTAACTGTTGAGACATTATTAACTTGTAGACGATCTACGATTTGATATTATATCATACTTGATCGTGCCTGTAAAAATGGCATGCATTTTCATGTAAATTCATATGTTTATATGAGAATATATATAATTATTATTATTAAATTAGACCTAGAGTGCCAAAGTCGTGGTGTTTGAAGTAACTTGTTGAGAGTCTCTTCAGTTTCGTACGATCCTTTGGTTTTATGAATGACTTTCTGTGTGGGGAAACCTTTAGTGTTTGGAGTGGAATGACAGCATCTAAGCATGTGTTAGTGTTATGGTAGAAGATGGTTAGGGCTCTCGAGAGGTCATCAGTAGTGAAGTATTCATCCCATTCGGAGAATCTTAGCACTGATTCTACCAAGGCCCAGTTTGCCTTACCATAGTTCCTATATATTACTTGTTGTGAAGTAGAAGTATGAGCTGCATTGCTACTCAGCGGAATTGGCAGTGCACACATTACTGTTTTGTGGTCGCTCCCTGGAAACTCAGAACCTACTAGCGTTGAAAGGGGGCTTATATTGTGGCAGAAGATTAATTCTAGTACGTTATTACCTCTTGTGGGAGTGGTGATAGTTTGTTTCCAGCCAAGTATATCCAGTGTGCCTAAGAGCTTATCAAATTTAGTTGGGCCTGTTGGTATATCCCAGTTGATTTCAGGTAAGTTAAAGTCCCCACATAGGATCTTGTGGTCGTATTGTAAGTCGGATAATTGCTCCAGAGTATTAATAAGTTTGGTCTCGTAATTACTAAAGGAGCCAGGTGCCCTGTAGGTGCATCCAATTAATGCTGTTACGTTATTTAAGTGTACATTAACCCATAGAGTCTCAGGCATGTTAAGTGTACTACTTTCTAGCTGTGATACAGTAAGTGCATTCAGAAAGTACATGAGACAACCCCCTCCCTTACTACCCTCCCTGTCACACCGGAAGTGTGTGTAGTTATCTAAGCTTATTTCTTCATCCAAGATGTTCGAATGACACCAAGATTCAGTGATGACAATTACAGGGGGTTTGTATATTACTGTGAGTGCTCTGAGCATTGGCAATTTATTTAGAACAGATCTAGCATTTATGAGGATTAGGTAAAGATGAGAGTTGAAATAGCATTTGAAGTATTTAAGTTCGTTAGTCAGCCCCGAATATGGTTCAGCACACAGTAGTTCTGCTTGACATGATGATCCTATGTTAAGAGGAGTTTCATCATCCAACACCCAATATATTCGGGAAAACTACCAAGGGTGTAGAAAGAAGCCATCTTTCCTGTGACTTTCAGGGATGGGGATGGTCAAAATGCCGCTGGTTGTAGACCAGCTGCGCTACTGTCAGTAGGACCGAAAGCACTCGAAAGTATTATTGATGATCACATCAGGGAAAGCCTCGATAAGACTAATAGACTTCATGAAGTCCAACACGGTTTCAGGAAAGGCAGATCCTGCGAAACAAACCTACTATCGGCTTGGGACGATTGGACATCATGCTGGGATATGGATGTTTCAGTTCATGTGATCTTCCTAGACTTTGGGAAGGCATTTGTCACAGTGCCCCATGATCTTCTTCTGCACAAACTAAGTCAGGCAGGTATAGGTTAGCCACTTCCTTCATGGCTAAGGGACTACCTAGCTGAAAGGAAATGGTGCACCAAAATTAATCGATTCCGATCGTCCTGGCACAGCTAGTTATGGGAATTGTCACAGGGTTCTGTCCTAGGGCCACTGATGTTTTGATTTTCGTCAATGATCTTCCATGCCGTCTAAGCTGTTCGACTCTTCTTAGCGCTGAAAACGTAATGATGTGGAGAGAAATAAAGTGTTCGGAAGACTCAGATAGGCTGCAGGCAGACCTAAAGCTTCTGGAGAACTGGGCGTTGGCCAATGACATGACTTTCAACCTGAAAAGTGCAAAGTAGTAAAATTACGCACCAGTAGGCTGTAGAATGAAAATTACACCCTGCACACTGTTGTAGCGTGACTTAGGTCTAGTTCTAACGGAAAAAATATACGCGAAAATAAATTACTCGGGGGATGAAGCGAGAGCATATGCGGTCATACACTTTACACATAGGTAGTTAGGTTCATTCGCTCCTGAGCTCTTTCTAAATTTATGCAAAACATACATAGGAACACACCTTGAAGTGCATAATATCATCGCGCCCCCACAGCTTGGAAAGAGTGCAGAGGCCGGAGAAAAAAATGAGTGATGGTCTCCGAAACAGACCATGTTATGAACGGTTAAATAAATTAGGTCTTTTCACACTTAGCTACCGTCTGTTTAGGGTGGACTTAATTACCGCCTGGAGGACCCAAATAAGTTTGAAGTGTCAGTGGCCCAGGGGTAGAATGCTCACCAACCACCTACAAGGTTCGGAGTTCGATCCCCAGCAGACGCACCCTTTACCTCGTTAAGCCGGTAACAGGATATGTGAAGAAGATAAGTAGGATATTGAGCTAGCAATCCCGCTCAGTAAAAAGAAACACGACTACTACAGAAACTCCAAAGCTCTACTGGGAACGCAAAGGAATGAAATTAATTGATAAATAAGTAAACTAGTCATCCAAATAAAGTTTTTCTGCCACTAAATATATATGGGCTAGTTCATGAGAGTTCACAAGGGATAGCTCACATAAGGATGAAGAAGTGAGTGTGCTCCAATTTCTTTTCTCTGTGAGTTTGCCATCCCTGGAACACTCTTCCGGTAGATGTGGCTGCTGCCCTACCTGTGGACAGCTTTAAGCGAAGGCTGGACAATCATACAGCGACACAAAGACTACGTACAAACGGCCCACCCTCTTAAAACTCACACATTATTAATGAGTATACACCTAATCTCGTGTTTTACTTATTCACACTCTTGGTTTTCGCACCCTCTTGACCACTTCAGCTATTACGTCCTTTATTATTATTGATATATATATATATAACTGTTTCGAATTTCATTAGATATTTTTTCACCTTTTCTACATAGCCTAAACTAATTATATCTGTTATTATTATTGTTCTATTTCTTCAGCCACACCGGATGACTAACAGGTGAAAGGGTCAACTATATTCACAGTAGGAACACGGCCTTAACACACCACAAATAACTAATCCCAGCACCACTCTTTTTAGGGTCAACAAAAGCTACAACATTCGAGTGGCGGGACAAACTATGCAGGAGTTTACCGAAGATGAAGAACTTTTACCTCACAATCAGGAAGCAAGCACAAAGAAATCAAATTAGTTTACACAAGCTAGTAAAGACGACATTGGAGTCACCTTTTTACGAAGTTCCAAGTTAATGACCTTTTATAATTCAATTAAAATGTGCAAACCACAAGACCGTGTGAAGTGCCTGAAGTGTTAATTTACAATATGCGAGCATAGTGGATTTAATGTGCATTATTGGACATTAATAGATAATTCAGTTTCTCGAAAACCTGTTGACGTTTAGTTTTACAGGACCTTACTAAGTAACGACATTAAGTACTGAGGGGACTCCCCACCAGCCTACCCTATTTCCAACCGATCGACACACTAATTCCTCCTTTGAATAGTTAGACAGACTATATTTAAAGTCCTCTATATGGAACAAAGTTAAAACATTCGCTACTCTTCCTAATAGCCCCAACTTTTATTTTCGTCATTTCCGTTCACAAAAGTCCTAGCTTAACAGTTGGAAACAAACAGCTCTTGATGTCTTACAGACTGCTGTTTTATATGAAGAGTGGAAAACCTCTGATGGTACTGACGGGAACCAAAGAAGATGTTGCACGGCTTTACAAGGGTAAGTGGTTTTGGACGCTTCAGCAATATACATTGGGCAACACAACCTTGGTAATTTTGGTTTCCATCAAATGGAGTCGCAGTGAGATTTACACTGTGTGATCAGGAGTAATCTAATCACCTCTTACTTCTGAGATAGAAATCAATTTTACAAGACAAAGGTAGAATTAACGGCAACTCCTTTAGGAAGACACTGCCTAGGCATTGAAACAAAAGAAGTGATCTAAGGTGTTGAGTTGAATGAAATATTTGAAATTTCTGTTACGAATCTCAAAACGATTAAATGGACAGACGTTTGCTCCTAGTTTGGAGCCACTTAGTGGGGAAAGAGCAGAGGACTTTCGTTTAAATAACCAGTCAGTTAGTTGTATGACAGTAATGTATAATCACAGCCCAAATATTCACAAAAAAAACATACGAGGAAGATGAACTTGAATTCATGAAAATGTCGATTCTTCAAAATTATTAGCCTATAGCATGCATCACTCAGTGAAGGATGCTGACCTTCATTGTTTAAATCGACTCTTTGAGTTTAAGTTTCGTTGTCAACTATTCAAATCAACTGACACGCTGTCATGTTACATTTAGTCGTCCGTGTATGAACTTCGAGTCAGCTAAGCAATCGTTATCACACTACGATTCTGATTCCGAAAAACATTTCGTATTTAAGACGATCGATTCAGTGTTTTAATTTGTTTTTGGTTTAAGCAGAGAAGGTACATTATAAGTTGCAAGATTAGAACTTACGTTGGCATACATAGTACTTTGAGTAAGCGTTAACATCACTTCTTCTCTCCAACGAAAAAAATTCATTCACAGTGATGTACAGATTCATCACGTATACATAATAATGTACATGACAGCTTCAAACGCGACATACCAGTTCAACTATTGCTATTTATGAGTAGTATTATTAAATTATGAGAAAAATTTATATTTCCAGGATTTTCAAGGGTTGCTGTGTATGAATATTATTGGTTTCAAATTCAATCACGGAGTGATACCGGTTAAAGAACAACCAAGAACAAGAAGGGAGTACTGGACAGCTGGGAAAATACTGCTCTTAATACATTTAATCCCACTACAAAACTATGGTGGAGATTTGTAGATGACACTTTCACAGTGTTACAAGCAGAACATATCTCTAGCTTCTTCACATACACACACATATATAAACTCACTAGTAGAGGGAATAAAATTCACATTTGAATCGGAAAATGAAAAAGGAAGATTAGCTATGATATTAGGCTGTGAAATAAAACGAATAGAAGAAGGTAAACTACACACTAGCGTTAATACAAAACCAACGCATTCTGCTAATAGACATTTAGGCTTTAATTCATCTCATCCGTTAACTGTTAAGGCAGGAGGCTTAGTTAAGTGTCTAACAAACCGAGCAGTGGCACTAAGTAGCACATGAAAAGACCTAAATGGTGAAATAAAACAGACAGAAGAAGAAGCGTCAGTGTTAAATAACTAACTATCCAATAAGATTGATTAGGAAGATCAGAAAAGTCCAAAAGCAAAATGAAAATGATGGGGGAACTAATAATGATAACACAATTAAGAGAGAATACAAGGCATCCACTGTTATACCATATAAGAAGGGGACATCTGAGACCCTACGTAGGATTCTGAATAAAGCAGGAATTAGAGTGGCATCCAAACCTACAAACGCACTCAGGGATAAGCTCTGTAGGTTGAAGGACCCTGTCGACCCAATTAGACAAAATAATATAATTTAAAAAGTACCTTGCAGTGACTGTGAGTTAAATCAACTTCATAGGCCGGTCAAACTAGTAGATCGGGGGTAATCAGATTGGCGGAACATAAAAATTTAGTGGCTAAGGTAAGAATGGTTGACCATAAGAAGACAGATGAGTAATTTAGAAAAAAGCTCAGCAGTTGCACTACAGGCATTAATACACACAGTCACACAATAGGTTGGGTGGGAGAGGGTTAGGATTTTAAGAAGTAATCTATGTAGGTGGAGAGAGAGGTTGATTACTAGATCCTGTCTGATTTATCGGGTCTACACCCATCACATGCAATAGGAATTACTCAATGCAAATACCAGAGATATGGATTATATTACTACCGCAAGTGAAATCAGAAGAGGATAATAAATAATCTGAAATTGTATTCTATTTCCATTCAAACACATCATAACATTCTAACAAGTTACTTATTTTGACTATAGAAAAGCACTCGTCTTATTTCCCATCTGACTGTAATTGATCAGTAACACTCGTATTATTATTATTATTTCTGAATGTACATTATCCTATATTGAATTTTATTTCAATATCTAATCGATTCTACATATGTATATAAATGAAAGAAAAAAGTTGTGTGAGTAATGTCATGATATGATTTTGAGGGGCAATAATTTGTGCTCGAAACGTGGTCGCATCAGTTAATATTATTGTATAACACGACTGTGTGATTTATCAAAATAAAATCTTATCTATAATGAATTTTTTACTCTACAACAGTGCCCAAGTTTTATACTTATATCAATTGTTTCGTCCTAGTTTAGGAGTTATCGGTAGCACGCACCCACATCTCGGGGTTCGAACCCAGGACTTTCCAATTTCAAGAAAAGCTTACCGACGATAGTGTCTGGTGGACGCACTAAAATCACAAATTAGTAGAAGTTAGACTTCATAGGCTGACACCACACTGAGTCAATGGATGAGTACTGGTAACGAGTTGCAAACTAGTGGGACGAAACAGCTGTCGAATTCTCACAGCTGGCTTCTCATGGTTCTCTTAATGATGATATCAATCCGTGGTTAAACTTGGAACATCAAGTGCCATTACGAGACAAATCAAAAAGTAGAAATCTTGATTCAGTATTTTTTATTATCGAGATGTCAGAAAGCGAAAAATAAAACAAAAATCAAAAGTAATATAATAAATAGCATCTACAAATATAAAATCGAGACGGTGTGTGTGTGTGTGTGTTTCTTTTACTCATGAAAGAAAAATATTCAAAAGTTATTTGTGTTGTAAACAACAATAATAATGATAATAATCAATCAATCAATCAACACAACTGGCGGCAAATAGACATTTGAAACGGTTATCCACTGAGATGAATAACTTATTGATTGATTGATTCGTTCATTCATTCATTGATTGATTTGATCACTAGTCACACATATTCATTGCTTTTTAACTATTTTCGGTGCACTGTATATATCTAAGCGTCTTTGTCTCCCGATGGGTATACTTTCACGAACACGTTTCAATTCACTGAAATCTAAGTTAGCTGTGACAATCGCCTCCTGAAGAAAAAAGAAATTTAATTATTATTATTAGTAGTAGTACAAAGAATTATTCAAAAACACATTATTTTTTATTATTATCTGCTTGTGTGTCGAGTGAAATATAGGGCGGCTACAACAGCACATCTCAACTTCATGCTGCTTTTACTGCAGTCATTTTCATCTGATTAACAACAGTGGTGGAGGAACCCAGAAGGAAATCTCACTACACGGATACAGAGGGCTTGTTTCGCATAGGCCAGTTTACGCCACTGTCTCTGGCTTTGTAGACGTGATATCCGGCTGCCTAGCTGTCGACTAAAGGTCGTCGTATGTACTGCTCATTAGTCTGCTCTATCCTTCTCTATGACTGTGAGACCTGGTTATTTAGAGTGGAAGACATGAAAAGACCGGCTAGCTGTCTTCGATCATAGGTGCCTGCATTCCATCTTCCGTGTGAACAGGGTAGTATAATAAAGTGAGCAATATTGAGGTTAGGCATCGGTCGAGTGCTAGGTAGGTGGGAGGGGAAATCAATCGACGAGGCTGTGAAATTACATCGACTGAGATGGTTAGGACATGTGTTACACATGCCCGTCTAGTCGTCGTCTTCCTCGACAATGGGCAGTGTTAGCTGACATAGGGTCAGTCTGGAAAAGAGCTAGCCAGCGGCGGTCAAACCAAAACATGGCTTCATCAGTCAATGAAATCCACAACAGTTAGTTTAAGCCATGTAGGAAGGTGTAGACTTCTTGACTGGTTGGGGTCCTCGAGATGGTAAAAACCAATGGTTGGAAACAATTGGTGATATGGCTCAAACTCATCGTTCTCAATGGTGCAGATGATTTCCAATGAGACTACATCGTTCTTCGTTATTACTATTCTTTTGTCTTACACCTCTGTTTACTGTCTCTACCATGCATTTCTTCTTACTTTCTTCTCTTGCTCTGTGTGCTACATGGAGTAAGGCGACTTGAACTGGTGCACATCGGTGCATAGTTTTATGTAGAAAACACACAAACAATCCAGAACGCGCATTCCGTCCTAATTGAGACACCACCACCTGTCAACTGCATTTGTCTGCATTCTCCAGTGAGTGAGTGAGTAATGGTGTTCTCACTGGGACTCGAACCCTGTACCAAATGCCTCAAACGCCTCTTGACCAGTCTTTTTTTACTGGCTTAGAAAGGCAAAGGAGTGAGTCTGTGGTCGAGGATCTAACCCGAACCACCTGTGGCATGGTCGGCAAGCATTCCTACCGCTTTGCCACCGACGGCATACTTTATCAACAATAATAATTGTTCAAAAAGAAAAGGACTCATTCTTCATAAATACACACAAACAAATAATAATACTAATAATCACCGTAAATACTCTATAGGAAAAACTTACCTCTTTGCCAGCTTTAGCTATAACCATACCCCATGGTGAAGTGATCAACGATTCAGCATGACTAATATAATCCAATTCTAAATTACACGCTGGACTACACAAGCCAATATAAGACTGTGTATCTAGCGCTCGAGCACGACCTAACAATTCCCAATGCATAGGTCCTATAAACAAAGGAAAAACAAATAAAACAATAAAAATCGAACCATTATAAATTATTATTATGTCCTTTAATTCCTAGATGAAAATAGGGATTCAGCCACACGTCTCCATTGCGTTCGGTTCTCTGCCAACGTTTTCACATGGCTCCACATCTGCCCACATGCTTTTCATCTTCTCTTCACATGACCTCCTCCAAGTCACTCTTGAACGACCGACTCACCGCTTCCCGTTCATGTTTCACTCGAGGGCTTGTCTAGTGATGTCACTTGATGGTTTCCTCAGAGTATGATCAATCCATCCCCATTTCTTCCTGCCTATTTAGTTCACGATCGGTTCCTGGTTGGTTCGCTCCGAGAGATACCTATTGCTCATCTTTTCTGGACATCTAACCTTAAGTAGTATTGAGCGAAGACAGCTATCTGTTGATGAAGGTCTGTGGTTGGTTCGATGTGCGCTTCGTGACGCGGCGCGGCGCCAAGTCTCTGATCCGTATAGTAGCACTGACTTCACATTGGAGTTGAAAATCCGGATCTTATTTTCATTTTCATGCTGAGTGCTGTTGACCTCCACACAGACTTGAGAGTAATGAAGGCTTGTCTTGCTTTTCCGATTCTTGCTTTGATATCCTCGTCAGTTCCGTCCACTTGTAGTTGAAACGATTCTTCCCAGGTAGGTATGTAAAGGAGGTTGTTTCTTTCAGGTTCCTCCCATTTGTGCTGATTGTTGTCTGTCGTTGTTGCTGTTGGTGTTGGCCAGGTATCTTCATCATCTACCTTTGTCTTCTCTACATTCACCCGTAGGAAAGCCAATCTTTGATATTTCTTCTATGTCCAACTTGTTGTTTTCACTTGCATATCTTCCAGTTTGTGAGAAATCAGGCATATATCATCGGCGAAATCTAGATCCTCCAAGCATTTTGTATGAGTACATTATATACCAGTCTCCTCTTTGACCACCGTCTGTCACATAATCCAGTCTAGAGTTCTCAATCAGGTAAATCATTGGAGGTAGAAGACAGCCAGCCAGTTTGCCTTACCGCCGTCTTCACTTCGAAGGATTCCGTAAGTTTCCCGTTGTGAATTACTTGGAATGCAGCATTGTCGTATAACTGTTGGATGAGATGTATAATTGTCGATGGGACCCCGCAGTAGCGAAGTAGTTGCCAAATCACCTCTCGATCGACGCTGCGCTGTCGAAGGCCTTTTCAAAGTCAATGAAGTTGAGTGAGATAGAGAGGTGACTGGTATTCCAAGCCTTGTTCAGTGATGATCCATAGTGTAGCGATTTGATCAATACATGACTTGTTTCTCCTGAATCCAGCCTGTTCCGGTCGAAGTTTTTCATCCAGGTTGGCGTGTTTGATTCTCTCAAGAATGTTGCGGCATAGTATTTTGCTTGAGATGGACGGGAACATAATTTCGCGCCAGTTCTTGCATTGACTGGTGCTTATTTCAAACAGTACAGGGTGAAAATAAGAACTTTGGACCCCATTTAACAGGCCCGATCACATCAATAGACCTAGGAACGCTTAGTAGTCAGAGCAAGGCAGTGAAATCTGGTAAAGAACGCCATATTTATGAGGGGGAAAAACTGTTGAAGGAAGTGTAATGACTAAGTTAAACAGGATATTATAGGTTAGGTTATTATTACATTATATTATTATAATATAAGGAAAGGTTTATTTTGGGCTAGGAACACACTACAGTTAGATTGTGTTTGGAAAGTCGCATCAGCCCAGTGCCAACGGATTCATCACCGACAGAATCTCAGCACAGATACAGAAGACTCGTTTAGCATATTCCAATTTACTCCATCTCTGACGTAGATGTGATATTTGATTGGCTATCGATCTAAAGACGTGTATACTGCTCAGCAGTTCGCTTCGTCCTCATTTATGGCTGGCTGTAAGACATGGCCATTGTGAGTGGAAGACACACTCCATCTCCCGTGTGAAGTGGTATAACAAGTCTAATAATACTGAGGTTAAGCAACTGTTCAGTGAGTGCTAGGTAGATCAGAGGGGAAATCAATAGATAAGGTTGTGAAGTTACATTGATTGAAAGAGATGGTTAGGACATGTGTTGCGTATGTCTGTCTAGCCATCGCTTTCGTCGACAACGTAACGGGTAATGTTAACTGACTCATATAGGATGGATCAGGTCGGACACTAGTGAGTAACTACTAGTGTGAAGTGTCTAGTCCTTTCTTTGGGGGCAGACTAATATCTATGACATTCAAGTTTTGGTTTGGTCCCTTACAAATTAATGCTTGAATATCAATGAGATGCTCACTGGCGACCGGCCCTATTCAGGCAAGTAGTTACCTGGGGTTCCAGTGAGAAGTCGTGGCCAGTGGGGTGCAGCAGCAGGTCGGGTGTGAGGACAAATACTCGCCGAAGACATTGGCTAGCGGTTGCGCTATATCGTGAATTGGCAGAAGTTAGAATTCATGGGATGGCCATTGGATCGGGTCCCAATGGCTTAATGGTCTACAAGCTAGCTCGCCTTGTAACCAGAAGGTCCTGGGTTCGAACCCTGCGGTGCGGGTGCGTAGTGCTGAAGAGTCCCAAACTAGGACGAAACATCTGTTCAGTACTCCAGTGCTGCTTTTCCAATGGTCCTCTAACCAATGCCAGCTTATGATGAACTCCTGTAACTAATATCTATGAGTCAGATTTGCAATGTGGCTACCACATTCTAGATAGCTGGTGCTATCACAGTGCACTTTGGTTTGATGATATTCGATGGTCGGAGGCAATAGGCAGGCAGGAAGCCTTGCCTCACCTAGGTTTCGATTGCCTCCATCTATCTAATACCAACAATTCACAGGACATCATGATGGCAATTCACCTAGTGGCATGGTAGATAGATAGATAGATAGATATTAGTCAGCACCAAACAAATGACAACTAGACACACATTACACTAGTTACTGATTAGCATCCAATCAAAGTACAACCGTCTTCTATAAAAAAACCAAAAAAAAAATATTTTTATCAAAATCAACAACTTACCAGTTTTAGGAGTGAATGCAGCTGGAAACAATATTAATTGACAGCCCAACTGATTAGCATAGACAAGTGATAATTCAGGAAAACGTATATCATAACAAATAGCCAATCCAACTCTTATCACCGACGTCTTATTCTCTGCACTGTCAAGAGGCATTTCAAAATAGAATAAATCTTTTCCAGAACTAAGGGATGCAGATTCTTTAAATGTGAATTGACCTAGACCACCCACCGTCCAACAACACAAAATGACATAAAACAAAGTATCTGATTTAATCATAGTAAATAAAAAATAGAACTTAGGCATAGTGGGTAAAGTTAAACTTTAAGCACCACTTAAATATACCACCAATCAGCGAATGACCTTGAACGCACCAATCACATGAAGGCGGTATTTTTGGTTATGGAAAACATATATATACATATATATATATATATATATATATATATATGTATTTGTGAAAAAATGCATTTAAAATGTATAAAAATGTTACACCACATTCTGTAAGTATATTCATTCATCTACATGACTATAAATGACATCCTTTTGAGATCGATTAATATCCCTAATCCTGCATTTTTAATTTTCTCCAAAAGTCTTCTATAGAAATGATGTGTGTCCCTATACCGGGATTCACAATATCATTAGAATCGTTCACTATATTGGTGAATATGTCCAAGGGATGACAGAGAAGGTGTCTTCCTACACTCATCCAAGTGTAGGAAGATACCTTCTCCTAATAACGAAGTAATTACCTCCATTTTTCCATGACGCGATATTTCTGTAGTGCTGATACCATTGAAATGTTGACAACTAGATGTTGATGAAGGTCTGCAGTCCGCTTGAGGTGCTCTTCATGATCCGCCAAGTCTCTGATCCATATAGTAGCACTGACTTCACATTGAAGTTGAATATCCGGATCTTATTTTTCATGGTCCATTACAGAAAGTTACACAATTGATGTATGTATTGAACTGATCCACAAATGGACAAGTTACCGTAGCGATTGGGTAGAGTCTCTAGTGCGACACGCCCAACCTTCCCTGTACTTCCTGGCTTAGGGACAGCTTACTGGACTAGGGAACAACGAAGTGTGGTGCCACTTAGAGGGTGACATGCAGGAGATTATGTAAGAATGAGGAGACAAGAGCTTATGGGCGAATGTGGAGCAGGCTACAGAGGACTGCGGCGAAAACAGAATGAAGTGGAAATGTCCTGTTGGAATCATAGGTCCCACTTAGAACCTAAGGAAATTATAATGATACAAACGGACAAATCTAAACAGAAGTATACTTGTCAACTACCACAGCTTTTGGAAAGAAACCTCACACACACAAGAGGTTAAAGTTCAAGTCAAAGAAACAATCAGTCGCCCTACCATATATAAAGGATATCTCAGAAATCACTGCAAGACTCTTCAAACCTTTAGGAATTGGCGTCGAACACAAACAAACAAAATCACTTCACTCAGTTCTGTGTCAACCAAAAGACTCAACAGCGAAAGAAGATAAAACCAACATCATCTACAAAATAAATTGAAACCACTTCGAAAAACACTACACATTGGCCATAATGGACGTCCCCTTTCGTCTTCATATACAAGATCATAAGCTAGCCGTAAAAGGACATGACATCCACTCCCTCATATCGCTCGCTGCATACAGACAACCACGGACATCAATTCGACTGGGACAACCAGCGTTCAAATATTAGACAGAGGAAACAACAAGAATGCTAGAGAATTTTAGAAGCCTGGTATTCCAGTGAATCATTAATCAATAGACACATCGAAATAGACAAAATTTATCAATTGATAAGAAAGAAATCTCACACACAAAAGGGTCAAAGTTCAAGTCAAGGAAACAAAAAGTTCCAATTCAAGTAACCTAGAAGGTGTGAAAACACACAAAAACAACCAATCACATCCAAGGTCACCCGCCAGGAGAGATGATTAATAAACTCGTGGAGAAATCTAAAAGCTCCCTTCAACAAATTGAAGTATGTGCTGAAAATGTCGCTTAGTAGGGCGATGAAAGCTTCACAAATTAACTATCCAGCTCAGACAACACAACCACATCAAAACCACAGCTTTTCTTTGAAGTAATTAACTGATGGCGATGATAATAAAGACCAGTAGATAAGTAGAGAAGAAGAAAAGTACCTGCTGTGGACAATGAAAATGTGGTGAGATTAGATGTACCACCAGAAACACGACAAGTCCTTCTTGATGCATTATTACCTCCTGAATCTCACATATAAGTTGTTTACTTACTGACCATATCAACACCAGCTCTAGGATGATCTTAGTTGAGGGAGAAACAAGAGTTAATGTAAGAATACAATCTAGCCACTGTGGTAGAATATAATTCTATGTTAGATGAGCTAGTAAGTGTTAATATGTGCCATGATGTTTTGAGCACAATTTATTGTCGCTTATAATCATACCAATGTGTATTCAGATGACTTGATAATTTGCTCTATATGTTTTTCCTCTCCTCTTCTTATTTACTGCAAGTTGCCAATATCTCTAGTACAGATGTTGCATCATTCTGTTGGCACGTGTGCTGTGTTGATTCAATAGAATAAAGATTCAGTGATTAACCTTCCCCCCTTCTCTCTCTATCCCTCCATCTAACTATATTTCTTTCTAATACTTTCACTCTATTGTGTAATTACACGCGAGTGAATACCTTTCGGGGGTCGAGATTTTTTTTCAAGATTATTTAACTTAGCAGAGTCAATCATTCTAACTCTAACTGAATTACTACGCTTTCATAGTTTAACTGATCCCGATCTACTAGTCTGTACTATGTAATTGATCCCACTTACAGTCATTACATGGTATTGGTGCGTGCTGCTGAAGAGTCCCAAACTAGGACGAAACAGCCCTCCAGTACTCCCAGGTTTTCCAATGGTTCTCTAACTGATATCAGCTCATGATGAAATCTTCCATGCAATCAAACACAAAATCCCTAAAAAAACTAATACTTAAAAACTAAATTGTTACTTTTTCTTAATTTGATTTAACGGGTCCGTAAGTTGACAAAGTTTATTATGGGTAAAATTTATTTTGTTAAAGTCTGACAGTGTAGTTATACAGTAATATTTACTGATGACCACTTTTCGAGCACAATTTATTACCACAGCTCATAATCCTATGAAGGCACTAATCACACAACTTTTTAACTTCGTTTATATAATTCCGTCACTATATTTCATTGCTTGACTTGATTGGTATTAGAATCTTCCGTATTTTCTGTATGAGAGATGACTTATTCTTATTGCACGTGTTGGGTGTAGACTCGATGAATAGACCACCTACAGTTCTACCAAATAAGGAGGCGACATCTGAGACCCTAAGTAGGATTCTCAATAAAGCAGGAATTAGGGTGGGATTCAAACCTACAAACTCACTCAGCAAGAACAAGCTCTGTAGGCTAAACGACCCTGTCGGTTGACCCAATTAGACAAAATAATATAATTTACAAAGTACCCTGCAATGACTGTGAGTCAGGTCAACTACATAGGTCAAACTAGTAGATCAGGATTGGTGAGATTGCCTGTCAGAACATAAGAATTTAACTAAGGTTAGAATGATTGATTCCACCCGCGAACATGAGTAATTTAGAAAAAACTCAGCAACCGCACTGCATGCATTAACATACAACCATACAATAGGGTGGAAGAGGTTGAAAATTCTAAAAAGTAATGTAGGCGGGTGGCATAGCGGTTAGCATGCTCGTCGACCATGCACATGGTCCGGGGTTCGATCTCCGCCCGACGCACTCCTTTACCTCACTTATCCAGTAATTAGATTGGTAAAGAGGGATGGTTGGGCGTGGGGCTAGCAACCCCATCCTGTAAAAATAAAAACTGTTACAGAAACTTCAAGCCTCCAGCTGAAGCCCCATGTTCCACTGGTAACGTGAAGGAAATAAAAAAAATGTAGGCGGGTGGAGCGCGAGAGAGGTTGATTACTGAATCCTGGATCATAGGATCTACACCCAACACATGCAATAGAATGCAATGACTCATCACTCATACCAGAAATATGGAAAATATTACTGCGGTGAGAGCTGGCTGCTAGCCGAATTGGTAGACAGTAATTTACGTCAATGCTTACGTCCCCAATATTGGTCGTGAGAAAAATGAGAACAAAGACTGATTCAACCACACCAGACTTTGAGCAGGCGGATACAGTTATCATATAGATGATCTGACATTCAAGAAACGGCCTCTAAGAGATGCAAGGTTAACTTTCAGTGGGAAACAACCAATCAGAAGACTGTGTTTTTCCGCAAACAATAATCTATAATAATGTACATGAAAGTCTGTAGATATGAGTTGATTTCCTAAATAAAGGATCTGTTGACTGGCCCTAGTCTCCTGTTGTTACACTACTACCAATCAAGTCAAGCGATGGAAAATAGTGATGGAATTATATAAACGAAGTTTGAAAGTTGTGTGAGCAGTGCCTTGATATGCTTATTACTGGCAATAAATTGTCCTCGAAACGTTGTCATCAGTAAATATTACTGTATAAACACACTGTGGGACTTTATCAAAATAAATTTTACCCATAATGCAACTATACTCTACCACAATGAACAAGTTTTGATTCTTATATCAATGACAAAGTTTATCTATGAGACAGTTGGTTGATTCAAATGCCACCACAAATTCCAGCCTTATTGAGAAACCTACATAGGCTTATAATGTTCCTTCTGTATGTGATAATAGGACTTGGAATTTCTCCCAGTTCCAGGATAGGCAATAGTCAGAAATGTTATGTTTACAGTGTTCATGGAATAACACTGGAGGTACAGTCGATTCGACTGTGAATTGTAGAAGTTAGACTAAATATAGAGAAGAACGTGTCGATTGATTCCCTGAGTTCACAATGACGACTAAAATGACCTAACTATATTGATGATAATGAATAACAGAGTCACTCGTTGACCAAGTATATCGATTGATATAAAATAGATTTGATATATGTGTAATAGTAATGCAACAGTCTATAATCAACAGTCAAAAAATCAATAACTGTTACTGTTGAACGTGAACTCATAAACTCATGAACAAACTTTTCAACTTATCGACAGAATAAACCACTGATTCACTGACTGACTGAGTTTTAACACATAAAACTTTGAATAGAAAAGCACCACTTCAGGGAATCACACACCATGTAGCACGAAAACGAAGGATTCCAAAGAACTATTTATTTTTTTTGTTCATTCCTTCACGTTCCCAGTGGAACATAGCGAGGACTTCGAGCTAGAGACTTGAAGTTTTAGTAAGCTGTGGAGTTTATTTTTACGGAATGTGGTTGCTAGCCGTCTTTACTGGCTTGGTGAGGGTAAAGGAGTCCGTCAATCAGGTGGAGATCGAATCCTGGACTACATGTGTGGTCGGCGAGCATTTAACCGCAGTGCCACTAACAAACGCAAAAGACTATAGTGAGCAGAAATGTACGGGAGAAAGAATATTACAAGATGTAAAAAACAACATGAGGATATAATGAGCCTAGCCAACGGTTCTTAGAATCTCGAAGTCCCGAACTAGGCAGTCTACACCTCCCTATGTGGCTTTAGCCGACTGTCAAAGGCTTGGTGGATTAATTCCATGCTTTGGTTTGATCACCCCAGACTGTTTTTTTTTCAACCTAATCTTATGTCAGCTAACACTGATTGTCTAGGAAGGCAATATCTCAGCATACGCAAACAACAGTGTCCTGGTTACCTCAATAAACAAACTAATAGATTTTCATACAGTGAGTGATTCCCTTCAATAAATTTGAACAAAGAAAGAAGAAACATTGGCGCAGAATAATCTGGATCCATTTTATTTCGTATACCAATTCACATGTATCTGCGGGAGCAGTTACATCAACTTCTCATCTGACCTCATGTGAACCGAAATTTTGAAATTTTGATCTTCTCTTATCTAATTACGTAACTGTTACTAATTTTCTTTCGTTACCACCCCAACAACACAACTAATAATCAATTTTTTTCAAGAAACTTCTCTTTAACAAGATGTATATATGCCGTAACACTTTAGACACCCTGTAAATCTCAACGCCTTATTTTACTATGACGCTCTGACAATATACTTGCTAACAGACAAAGGTGCGTTAAAATTGTACACTTTTTATTTTTATTTTATTAAAGAATTTAGGTTGTACGCAGCTGATGAGAACCAACGAAATAAAATGGATCCAGATTATTCTGCGCGCCAATGTTTCTTCTTTCTTTGTTCAAACTAATAGACAACGATAACAGAAAACTTTAAACAAATTATGTGCTGAATGTGGCTCATTGGGTTATAAGCACTTGGCTTTTAACCAATCGGCATCCAAAGGCTAGAATTCTGCCCACCTACATCAACTTTGCGGACAACCTACGTTTAATGTCACACACTCAAAGATCTACAGGTGAAAATCAAAAATCTGCAGCAGGAACAGAGGTGAGATGGGACTCCAATCGAGCATAGAGAAGACAAAGGTGACCATCAACAGGAGAAAATCGAAGGAAGGAAGTCACCTTTCAGTTATCTAGGCTGCCTTCTTTCGACTAAATAACACACGGGTGAGGATGTCGAAGACAGTGGAGATCGAAAAAGTAAGGTAGACCTTCATTAATCTGAAACCAGTGTGGAAATCTACCGCATTCAGAAGATAGATAGCATAAGATTCGGATTTTCAACGGTAATGTCAGATTAGTCAGTGCTTGCTTCTGTATGGTTCAAAGACTTAGCACACGCTCTATCGAAGTCCAAGGATCTGCTGCGGACTTGTGTCAATAGTTGCCTTCTCTCATTACTGGAAAACAGACAGTCAATCGGCCAGAAAACATCAGCAACAAGGAATTCTATGGACGAAACAACCAAGTACTTATTGCCCATAAAAATGGAGAGGGAAGAGACTGTTGATATAAGTGTAAAATTTGGGCACTGTAGTGGTGGAGTATAACTCCATTATGGATAAGAGTTTATTTTGATAAATCATACAGTGTTATTTATACAGTAATATTAACCGATGACCACACGTTTCGAACACAAACTATTGCCGCTCATAATCATATCAAGTGGACTACTCACAAAACTTCTTTCTTTCATTTATATACATGTGTGGAACCGATTAGATATTGGATTAAAAATCAATATGAGATAATGTACATTCAGAGATAATAATAATAACAATAATACGAGTGTTACTGATCAATTACAATCAGATGGGAAATAAGACGAGTGTTTTTATAGTCAAAATAAGCAGCTTGTTAGAATGTTGTGATGTGCTTGAATTGAAATAGAATACAATTTAAGATTATTCATTATTCTCCTCTGACTTGACTGACTGGCGGTAATAATATCTTCCATATCTCTGGTACTGGCATTGAGTCGTTTCTGTTGCATGTGTTGGGTGTAGACTCGATGAATAGGGATCCCGTAATCAACCTCTCTCTCCATCTAAATATGTTACTTTTTAGAATTTTAACTCTATCCCACCCTGTTGTGTGGTTGTTTGTTATTGCGTGAAGTGCGATTGCTGAACTTTTTTCTAAATTATTTATCTTTTAGGGTCAACCATTCTTCCCTTAGCTAAATTCTTCTGTTCTGATAATCTGACTACCCCGATCTACTAGTGTGACCTATGTAGTTGACCTCACTCACTATCATTGCAGGGTATTTTTAAATTATATTATTTTGTTTAATTTGGTCAACCGCGTCTTTTAGTCTACAGAGCTTGTCCTACCTGAGTGAGTTTGTTGGTTTGAATGTCACCCTAATATCTGCTTTATTGAGAATCCTACGTAGGGTTTCAGATGTCTCTTCCTTATACGGTAAAGCTGCTATAGATGCCTTACATTCTCTCTTATTCATGTTATCATTACTAGTTTCAGCACTATTTTTATTTTGCTTTTAACCTTTTCTGATCTTCCTAATGAATTTTTTAGGATAGTTATTTAACACCAAGGCCTCTTCTATCTGTTTTACTTCATCATTTAGGTTTTTTCTTGTGCTACTTAGTGCTATTGCTCGTTTCGCTAAACAGACACTTAACTCAGCCTGCCTTAACAGTTAACGGATGGGATGAATTAAAGTCTAAATATCTATTAGCAGAATCCGTTGGCTTTTTATACACGCTAGTGTGTAGTTTACCTTCTTCTATTCGTTTTATTTTACAGCCTAACATCATAGATAATCCTCCTTGTTCATTTTCCGATTCAAATGTGAATTTTATTCCCTCTACTAGTGAGTTTATTTGTGTGAAGAAGCTAGAAATATGTTCTGTGTTTAACACTGTGAAAGTGTCATCTACATATCTCCACCATATTTTTGAAGTAGGATTAAATGTATTAAGAACAATATTTTCCCAGCTGTCCATAAATATGTCTGCTACGATTAGGGATATTGGTGATCCATCCCATTGCTACACCTTAGATAAACTTATTAAGACTTTAAAAACACCCGTCTTATTTCCCATCTGATTGTAATTGATCAGTAACACTCGTATTATTATTATTTCTGAATGTACATTATCTCATATTGATTTTTATTTCTAATATCTAATCAATTCCACACATGTATATAAATGAAAGAAAGTTTTGTGAGTAGTCACTTGATATGATTATGAGGGGCAATAGTTTGTGCTCGAATCGTGTGGTCATCAGTTAATATTACTGTATAACAATACTGTGTGACACTTTAACAAAATAAACTCTTATCCATAATGGAGTTATTCTCTAACTGATATCTCAATCCATGGTGAAACTCTTGAAAACTCTGTTTCAGGCGAGTGAATTCAAACAAAAATAACAAACAAACTGAAAAAAATTTGACAATTTTATTGTGTGTTCGTGTGTGTTTATTGTTGTTGTTTTTTTCGAACACTTACCTGGTATATCAATATCGAATAAGTGAAGTTTACGATAGAGACCGACTAATTCACCATTGGAGTTGTATGTTGCACTACAGTTGTAGAATTTACCATCACAACCACGCTCTGGTATAGATCCACCAACAAGCCATATTTTATGTTGTCTATTAAAGTAAAAACAAGATGAATGTGTATTATATACAAAAAGTCTAATGGACCCACACACACAAAAAACTTGGAGAATCTGAACTACACCGATGACATGTATATGTCTCATTTCCAACAAACTGGAAGATATGCATGTGAAAAGCAACAAGTTGTTGAAACAATAAGCCTTTACTTCAGGTGAACATAGAGAAAACACAGGTAGGTGATGAAGATTCCTGGAAAACAGCAATAGGTATCTTAACAACAATAATCAGAATAAATGGGAGAAGTCTGAAAGAAACAACCTCTTTTACCTACCCACCGTTTCAACTACAAGTGGACGGAACTGATGAGGATATCAAAGCAAGACAAGCTTTTATTACTCTCAAGTCTGTGTGGAGGTCAACAGCACTCAGCATGAAAATGAAAATAAGATCCGGATTTTCAACTCCAATATGAAGTCAGTCAGTGTTACTATACAGATCAGAGACTTGGTGAGTCATAAAGAGCATCTCAGACAAACTACAAACCTTCATTAACGGTTGTTTTCGCTCAATACTCAAGATTAGATGGCCAGAAAAGATCAGCAACAGGGATCTCTGCCAATGAGCGAACCAACCTAGCAGGAACCGATCGTGAAACAAAAAGGCAGGAAGAAATGGAGATGGATTGGCTAGCCATACTCTGAGGAAACCATAAAGTGACATCACTAGACAAGCCATTGCTCGAGTGGAATCCGAAAGGGAAGCGGCGAGTTGGTCGTCAGTGCAAGGGTGACTTGGAGGAGGTCATGTGAAAAGAAGATGAAAGCATATGGGGAGACTTGGAGCCAGGTGAAAGCGTTGGCAGAGAACCGAACGTAATGAAGACGCGCAGCTGGAGCCCTATGTTCCTCTAGGAATTAGAAGAAATAATAATAATGCAAAAAGTCTATTTAGTATGCCAGGCCGCTACCGCCTTCCACATCAAGTAACGCTAACGGGCATAGGATTGGGTTAGAAATAAGTGTTACAAGTGTGGTAAAAATGTTTTTAAGAAAAGCATCAGAGTCTATGAATTCTTTGACAGCTTGGTTTCAACCATCCACTTGCGGAGGTGTAACCGGCATGGTTGTGGTCGTCGAGATGCTAAGAACCAATGGCTTGAGACTATCGGTGATGTGTTATTAATATTATTGTTATAATTTAAACACAAAAAACTTAGTACAATATGGCATCAAGAAAGATGCGCCACACAATATTAATAAAACAACATAGATTAAAAGTAAAAATATAGGTGGAGAACGGATAAAGAACTTCATCTGGTAGGAAAACAGTTATATTTAACAATTTCAAACAGTATTCATAAATTATCGTCGGAAAGACAAGAAAGAAGGAAACTACAACACGTTCACCATTGATTGCGATTGCTGGCCATATCTGACAAAGGTTTCCACCTATCTCTCGGACCAGGGGGTCGTGACGCACCAACCGATGACGCCAACCTAACACAAATATCCTTCATCCGACGACGCCACGTCATGGACTGACTGCCTCTCCGTTTTCTCCATTCCGTCCCAGGGATAGCGAACAGAGACCTGTATGGAAGCCTTTGGGATGACATTTGCTACACATGTCAAAGCCACTGAAGCCGGTGTTTCCAGATGTCAACACTCAACGAATGATCTCCACTGTGTCGAAAAACGCCACCAAACCTGAGAATTACTCACGCGATGATGTCGTCGGATGCACGCAATCCTCCAGAGACCGTGATGATCGAATACGCAGAGTGGCAGCACATCTTCAGCTCGGAAAGGCAGAGAAGCAGCGTCAGGGGCTGCGTTCCCATGGTTGCCGGTGACTAATACAGGTTCATATGTCGTTTGATCCGATTGGTATCTGGAACCCATGTACCTCATAGTAACTTCTTTTAGTCTAACTGCTATCCAAACAACCTTTCTGGCATGATAGGACATGCAGGGACAAGAGTCCCAGCCAGATCAGCTTGTGTTGGTCACTGCGGTATTCAAGCCCGACCACCACGATAAGGTAGCAGTTTTCGGTTGGTAATATGGATCAAAATGTCGATAGGCACTTGACTTCGTGCAATAAATTTGCTAGAGGGATTTTGTCTGATTTAAAGCATCCACTTTACCTTCAGCTTTCACCTTGGATCTCCTCAGGTAGAACAAGAAATAACTTCAGAAAACTGTATGCTCGCATGTCTAAGTATAAGGATTCTATGATACCATACTTGGCATGTATTTTATGTGATGAAAATAGCGTCAGGCAAGAATTAACTAACCTTTTTTCATCTAGTAAATAAACAATCTCCTCCATCCATCCATCCTTATATACCTTGAAGTTTTACTTTTTAATATTTCTATTATATTGATGGTCCTGTTGCTTCTTTGTTTGTTTTACTTTCATAATTACAAACACCAACTTATCTCTATGACTGCTGTAATCTTTGTTTTTCCCCTCACCATATCATATAAGTAGAATATCGTATGCCGTATTTTTAAACATTCTAGGATCTCTATACCACATTGCCAATACTGTGTGAAACAGGCCCACGGCAATTTTCACTTGTATTCTTATTATTATTACCTTAGCTGTTATCATTATTATTTCCATTTCATATGCTGCATATTTTTGACATTACGCCTATTGTAAATGTGGGAAATTTTCTGTGTGATTAATTTTTGCTTATCATTTGAGGAAACTAGATGCAATATTGTGATTAATACTTAAAATTCCATTCTATATCACAAGTACTGTTTTTGGAATAAAGTAAATCATTATTATTATTTTCTAAATTCACAAGCTGCAATAAGACACTTAACACGTAAAGGCTGGCTACACTATCAATAAATATCACACAATTAATAGAGATACGTGTTATGTTATGAATTATGACCTAGATGAAGAACAGATCTAGTATCACGCACAATTATAGTGTCCTCTTGAAGGAAAGCCTGAAGTGGTATAATAAAACTAGTCACCTACACAAAATAAGCGGGGAGGTGGTATGTTAGCGCTTTTTAGGAGGCGATCGAATGCCTTTTATAAAATTGTTACTGATATAAGATTTGTTTGTTCACTTTAGTATATGACTGACTAAATTTTTAATGTAGAACTTTGCAAAACAGTGTATCACAGTTCATAAAATCAAAACGGGAGTGTATGCGTGTACAAGTATGATTACATGGAAAATAATTACAACTTAATGAATCTGAAAGTTCACAAAATGTGAATGCAACTACATCATTGAGAACTATTATGAGTTGTGGAGCGAACAGTTCACAGTCATTATTTCTTCACTTCACTTATCTAGGAAACATTATCTCAACTACAGGTGGAACGGATGAAGATTTCAGAGACAGAATCAAAAGGCAAGATACGCACGCCATCATCAACCTGAAAACAATTTGGAAATCTTCTACACCAACTCAACACAAAGAACAAGATCCGGATTTCCAACACCAATGTCAAGTCAGTCAGTTCTCATATATGGGTCAGAAACTTGCACTACGTGTCACAAAAAGGATTTACAACAGGTTCCAGACCTTTATCAACAGCTGCCCCCACCGCTGACTCCATACTGAAGATCAAATGGCCGGCCAGAAAGAATAAGTAACAAGAAACTCTGGCCTGAAACAAACCAACCAAGAGCCGATCACTCAACAAATATGTGGGAGAAAATGGAGATGGGTGGATTGGGCATACATTGAGAAGACCGTCGAATAACATCGCGCGCCAGTCAGGCCATCACTCTAGCGGGCTCCAGACGGTAAGCGACGAGTGGGTCGTCACTTTGAGGGTGACATGGAAGAGATCATGTGAAGTGGAGATGAGAGATTGTAGGCAATCGTGGTCCAACCTGAAGAGGACGGCAGAAGATAGAACAAAGTGGCGATGTACTGGTGAAGCCCTAGGGGTACCCAAGGGAATAATAATATAACATACGAGACTATGTTACAGTTCGGAAGTATTAGTCATAGTAATAAGAAATAAACCACACACCAGTGAATTCTAACTACAAAATAAGTAACACAATGATTTATTGAAAAATTAAAGCTTTACCTTTAGCACAACAATAAAATACGCTTAAACTTACTTAGCTATATCTGATAATAATTTACACGTGGGACCATTTGGTACATCTTCTGCATACGACTCCAAATATTTTGCACCGATTGGTGAATTAAAAAATTCTGGAAGACATACAAGTTGAGGTGAGTGTTCAGTTACAGCTCGACTGATTAAATCAGTGGCACGTTTCAAGTTGGCAGCTTTATCTGCACCGACAAGCATTTGGATTAGTGCTAATCGTAACATGATAATATTGCTTCTTTTTTTTTCTATTGAAGGATATTGAAATCTGAAATGGTATATCAACAAAAAGTTTAGTTAAATCTAAGAAAAAGCAGTTAGTGTTTTGGGTTTTTTTTAATATGAGTGCTCGTACTCAGGAAAACCAAGATGCGATAACGAGAATACTCTATGTGTTGACGATTTAAAATAATCCAATACATTAATACAGTATATGTCTTTGAGTAATAATTTTTCCCCAATTGAGTTTGAGGTGAAAGTAGGACTAATGAACTTAAGCATTTTACAAGATTTCATCATGAGCTGACATTAGTTAGAGAACCATTGAAAAACCAGGACTGGAGTACTGAACAGCTGTTTCGTCAGTCTAGTTTGGGACTCTTTCTCAGTACGCACCCACCGAGATTCGTACCCAGGACCTTCAAGTTACAAGGCGAGCTCGTAGACCATTCATCAGCCACTGGGGGCCAATCCAATGGCCCATGAATTCTAACTTCTGCCAATTCACGACATAGTGCGACCCTTAGCCAATGTGGGGTGTGAGAACAAATACTCGCCGAAGACATTGGCTAGGGGTCGCGCTATGTTCCAATGGTTCTCTAACTAATGTCAGCTCATGATGAAATCCTGTAACTAATCAAATCCCTGCAAACCAACACTTGAATATTAAGCATTTTAATTTTACACGGTATTCCTGGTTCGAGACCCACTCCATCTGTGTAACAGCATAATGCAAGACACGGAAGCCAAGGCATATTTTTCACTGATCAAACCGCTGTTTATATATTTGTACAGTTTATATTCGTTAACCAACAAGTGAGCGTGTGATTTTGGTTTACATTAAACAGCATGAAATAGAATGTTCAAATAAATATATATGTAGTATTCTGTTGCTAATACCTTACTGAATTGTAGGAATATATGAGTGTCATATTCCGTTGGAATACATTATATCACACCACCACACATCTACTTGGATCTGATTGGTTGGATTACTTATCATGTTGAACCTAATAAATTAATATCATCAGGGCCTCAGCAGTACGCCTTCAGTGTACTATGTTATCTGCAATCACTTTTCAATTGGCTCCACAACTGTCGACTAGTCTTCTTTTCCTTCTTCACACGATGTCATTCATGTCACCGTCAGATTCATGCCCAACTCGTTACTTTGCATTTAGGGTCCACTCAAAGCCATGGTGTGTGATGTCACTCAGAGGCACCTTCAGCATATGCCCTATATATTGGCATTTTCTTTAGTATATTTGTTGAGCAACAATTTCTTAGCCGGTTTGCTCACGATATTTTTTTCAAGAGTCTCATTACAATTCACTATGACTCTTCACTATTCATTACTCACCTATACTTCAAAGGTAAAGAAGGTATCATGTATATTCATGTTATGATCTCATCAACAATTAATATGACTGAGTAGCTTTATACGTAGATATAATAATACTGACGTAATGGGCAACTCTTGGAAACTACTCGAGTACTACGGCGCACCCCAAACATTCATCAACCTTATTATTCAACAGCTGTACGACAACGGCACATGTCAACTGATCAACAACGGAAAACTCAGCCAGGTGTTTGGAGTTAACACAGGAGTCAGACAAGGGTGCTGCTTATTATCACCCACAATGATATTCCTAATTATGGTGGACTGTATTATGTGTCAGATAGTGGGAAACGAGAAAACAGGGATATCCTGGACCGACTGACGCGAAGAACCTAGAAGACCTGGATTTCGCGCGTGGATGATCTATGTTTGATGTCACATAAAATCGAAGACTTACAAGCGAAAACCGACCGACAAACTGGTCGAAGAAGCAGCCGGCGAAGACAGGACTCCAGGTGAACACAGACAAGACGGAGGTTATGAAAAATAACCAACCAACAACGATAACAACAGCAACATCCAGTGCCAATCACCATCAACGGCAGGGATTTGAAAGAGGTTACTTCATTCATTCACTTATCTAGGGAGAATTGTCTCAACTACAGGAAGTCGGAACGGACGAGGATGTCAAATCGAGAATCGAGAAGGCGAGAAACATATTGACCAACTTGAAACCAATCTGGAAGTATTCGTCACTCAACTCAGCATCAACAACAAAATTCAGTCGGATTTTCAATACAAACGTCAAGTCAGCTGTTCTATACGGGAAGCGGCGAGTGGGACGTAAGTGCAAGGGTGACATGGAGGAGATCGTGTGAAGAGGAGGAGCTGAAACAGTATGCAGTAACATGGATGCAGGTGAAAAATACAGCAGAAGACAGAAGCAAATGGAGACGTGTAGTTGAAACCCTATGTTCAACTAGGAACCCGAGTGAACAATAATATATAATAATAATGGGCAACTCAACTGTTGTTCTAGATACGGTTATTCATTCCTCATTACCTGTGACTGCTAGGGTAAAACTCTATGTGCGAAAAAGTGCATTCCTAACCACATTAGAATTTGGCTAGGGTAGTGGAGAATACATTGTTCTGATTGGTTGATGATGGTTGACCTAGAGCCAAGGTTAAAAAAGATGATTAAATTTTATAGTCATTCGATTACAAGATGATTACTATTTTTTAGCTGATTCCGATTCAATTTGTATTATAGTTTTAAACTCTAGGGAAAGGAAACAAGCCTGAAAGGCAGCTTAACAGTGATACTTATCAACCCACATAACTATTTAGGCATAGTGTTTTGTTTCTATTCAGATAGATAGCACATTCGATCGGATCAATTTGGAAATAACTAAGCATTAAGATTCTCTTGAGTGCGTGATTTTTTTCTTAATAAAAAGGCGCTAAAAGGAACAATTTCTAAATGAATCGAATCGTATGACTACAAGTGACGACAATACTATTTATACACATAATTGATCATTTTATAGTGATTTTCACGGTAAAAAAACACTGTTTTTTAAGATTAATCTTTCGTGTAGAATTAACAAGACGAACTGATGGAACCTTATGAAGATCGATACATAGAAAAGCTACTTGGAATGATCAACTAACAAGCTTCTAGAGCTGGATACCCATTCAACAAGAGCGGAATTTAATTAAATCCCTTGCAACCCGCATATGTAGTCCCAATGTTCTAGAAACAGGATTCGATCTTTTGAAAGAAATCTTCATCCAAAATGGATACCCCCACCAAGATTCATCCATTAAAATATCAAACCAAGTATTTGGAGAAATGAAACTTCACACTTGCGCCGAAAATCTACTCCCTTGGATTTCAAGAGAGATTCAACAAGCAATATTCTCAAGAGGAGGATCGTATCATCTCTGAGAAGAAAATTCTTTGCAGTAACGCTAAGAATGTTCTCCAGTCGCCCGCTGATCTGCAGAAGCCTTAAGGACATGATCCTGCAACTGACCACTGTTATATGCATATATCAGTTCACCTGTTGCTGTACATCGGTAGTGCGACGCGAATCCTGTCCAAGAGGATTCAAGAACACTTTCCAGTATGGTCACGAAAAGGCAATAGTGGTGAACACCTGGTTAACACTGTTCGTTCCATCTTAAGAAACGCCTCCTTCAAGGTAATCTACAGAGTCAAGAATAACCCTCCAACGACAATACGGTTTCGTCTTCTTTGTATCGCTGAAGCTCTGTCCATTCACACAAAAAACGGAGCTGTGCATACAGATGAGAATTACTCAACCGACCGAAAGCTGCTACCTTGACGTGGTGGTCGGGCTTGAACACCGCAATGACCTAATCAAGCTATACTGGCTGAGACTTATGTCTCTTGAGGTTCTACCATGCCAGGCAGGTTGTTTGGATAGCGGTTAAACAAAAAGCAGCTACCCAATCCAACATCATGTCCAATACAAAATTACAAAATTTCATGCCGGATCGGCCGTGGCCCGGATTAACAACGACCGCGCTTCCTGCTGCCGTGTCACAGGGCGGGAGTGATAAATATGCTACTGAGACACACCAAACAAAAAAGAACAAACAAAAACAGGCCGCGTGTGACCGGCCTCAAGCAGTTGTCCCCTGGGCTCTGCGGTCACGCAACCAACTTCCACGGTGTGGGCAGCCGGGAAGTAACAATCGCCCTCACAATCCGAAATGCACACGAAACCTCTCTATTACTCACTCATCTTTGTCTTCATCTTCATCTCTATCATCTTGCCTTCCTTCCACTGATGCAACTCCTCGACTTGATAGCTCTCCACTTCCTCTCCACTCTGCGTCCACTAAAAACGATGGAAGCCAAAAAACCACCACCGACAGCCTCTTAAAGCCGCGCCACCAATTTCATATAGGAGCTCTTAATGTTAGGACACTTTGCCAAATAGGACAACAAGCATCACTAGCCAAGACCCTGGCATCACGAGCCATTGATGTATGCTGTGTTTCAGAAACACGCATACAAGACCCAAGTGTGGTTATTCACCTAACCCCACCTGGCCAACAGGTTGAATCTGCAAAATTCACCTTGAGGGTGTCAGGAGATGCCACAGCTAGTTCACGAGGATTAGCTGGCGTAGGGATAGCTTTGAGTACTAGGGCAGAAAAGACATTGCTTGACTGGATCCCGGTAGATAGCCGAATGTGTGCTGTCCGCCTGAACGGATCAGTAAGAAGGAGGAAGGACTGCACTACTCGCCGATGCCTTTTCGTAATCTCCGCCTACGCCCCCACTGACTGCAGTTCAGATGAAACGAAGGATGAGTTCTACCAAAAGCTGTCTAGTTTGGTGAGAAAGGCTAAACGCTCAGACATAGTCGTTCTAGCTGGTGACTTTAACGCTCAAGTAGGGAAATTGTGTCAATCTGAGAAGGATGTCGGTGGCACCTATGGAGTTCCGTGCCAGCGAACCGACAACGGTGACCGTCTCCTACAGTTCTGCTCTGATAATCATTTGTTTCTTGTAAGCACTAACTTCAAACACAAGGAGAGACACTGTTTGACTTGGAGACCCCCTTCATCAAACCAACGCTGGACACAAATAGACCACATAGCAATAAGCTATCGTTGGCGTGGGTCGGTAGGAGATTGTCGCTCCTTCTGGAACACGTGCGTAGATACCGACCATGCACTGGTCCGCGCTCGGGTGTGCTTACGACTGAACGGACGTAGGAAACAGCTGGCGGTAAAACCATCACGTCCCCAGCTCGATCAGGAAACTAAATCCGTATTTCAGGAAGAACTAGCTAAACACATATCTGTGTTCGACAGCTGTGCTCACCCTGAAGAAGCTTGGAAAAATATCCAGGCAGCCATAGATACAGCTGTAAAAGCTGTGAATAAGGTAAACCCAAAGGTGAGTAAAAACCACTGGATCTCCACCGCCTCATCCGAACTGATAGATGCTAGAAGACTTATTCCGGCGAGCTCCGAATTCAATGAGGAGCGAAAGCTGCACAAGAGGAAACTTACGAAAAGTCTCCGCAAGGACCGTGAACAGTGGTGGGCGACAAAAGCCAAAGAGATGGAGAAAGCTTTGAGGATAGGCAACACCAGGCAACTCTTTGGACTCATCAGGGAAACGGGTGGGAGAAGACAAATCATTAGTGAGACAATCTCGGAAAAAAATGGCACTATAATTAGCTCACAGGATAGACGACTGGATCGTTGGAAAGAGCATTATGAGGAGCAGTTTAATTTGCCCACAGCCACGCTCAACCTTCCGAGCATCCAACACCTCCCTGAATGGGATATAGATACAGGTCCTCCGTCACTAACTGAGGTTACTAAAGCTGTCACCAATCTGAAACTAGGCAAAGCAGCGGGACCTGATGGAATGACTCCAGAGGTATTTAAGTACGGTGGAGACAGCTTACTGTCCGGATTAACTGAGGTACTAGGCAGCGTCTGGGAATCAGAAGAAGTCCCATCGGGTTGGTGTAAGTCACTGATTATCCCCATATACAAGAAGGGAGACAAGTCTTCCTGTGATAATCACAGAGGGATTAGCTTGACTAATATAGTATCTAAAGTCTTAGGCTCAATAATCATGCGTAGACTGAGTGGTGCTCGGGAAGCACAAACACGAGAGAGCCAGGCAGGCTTTAGACCAGGAAGAGGGTGTATTGATCATATCTTCACCCTCCGACAGATTCTAGAACATAGGCATTCCTACCGGCGTCCAACAGTCATTATATTTCTTGACCTAAAGGCAGCATTCGACTCTGTCGATCGGGAAGTTCTCTGGAGATGCTTGGCTGTAAAGGGAATTCCAAGAAAATATATTGCACTGATTAAGGCACTCTATTCGTACTCATACAGCCAGGTGAGGGCTTACGGCGAGCTGTCATCTGAACTGATGACGACCAGTGGTGTCCGTCAAGGATGCCCATTATCTCCTTTTCTATTCAACTTCATCATAGATGTGTTAATGGACTTAACCCTAGGTGACTTCAGCGATTCAGGGATTGACTTGCTACCTGGGAATAATCTCGTTGACTTGGAATATGCAGACGATATAGTCCTTCTAGGCGAAGACGCTGACGAAATGCAGAGTCTTCTAAACACCTTGAACCGCAATCTACGAATGTTTGGCATGCGATTCGCTCCCGCCAAATGCAAGATGATGTTACAGGACTGGACTACATCGACGCCTAGTTTAAAAATAGGAAGTGAAGTGGTAGAGCACGTTGACCGCTTCACTTATTTGGGAAGTACCATCAGCCCCAACGGGCTGATCTCTGACGAAATCTCAGCACGAATACAAGGGGCTCGTTTCGCATTTGTTAGTTTACGCCGACTCTGGCGTAGACGAGATGTTCGACTATCGACCAAAGGGCGGGTGTACTGCTCATCAGTCCGCTCCGTCCTCCTTTATGGTTGTGAGACCTGGCCACTGAGAGTGGAAGACATGAAAAGACTAGCTGTCTTTGATCATAGGTGCCTGCGTTCTATTTCCCGTGTAAAGTGGCATAATAAGGTGAGCAACATGGAGGTTAGGCGTAGAGTTCTAGGTAAACAGGGGAAATCAATCGACGAAGTCGTGAAGCTACATCGACTGAGATGGTTAGGACATGTGTTACGTATGCCAAGCCATCGCCTCCCTCGACGAGCTATGTTAGCGGATATAGGGTCAGGCTGGAAAAAAGCTAGCGGCGGTCAAACAAAAACTTGGCATCAGTCAATGAAATCCACAACAGTTGGTCTAAGCCACGTAGGAAGGTGTAGACTTCCAGGCTGGGGTCCTCGGGACGGTAAAAATCTATGGTTGGAAACAATTGGTGACATGGCTCAAAATCGTTCTCAGTGGCGCAGATGCATCCACTCCCTGTGACTTATGATCTTCAATGAAACTGTTTTGTATTTCTTTATTACTCCTTTGTCTCACACCTCTGCTCACTGTTTCTATTATGCTTTTCTTGTACTTTCTTCTCTTGCTTCGCGTGCTACACGGAATGTGGCGACTTGAACTTCCGCACATTTGTGCAAAGTTCTATGTCGAAAACAGACAGACAGACAACCAGTTCTACTATCACGGTAACAACTTTGTTGCTTTTTTGATGACTTAATTTTGTTTGTTTGCTTGTTTCTTTAATTGCTTATAATTCTTGTATATTCATTTAGAACTCTCACGTAATTTCGTATTCCTTACTTTGTTTCTATATGCATCCTGGGCAAAACTCAACCATCAAAATATTCATATTACTCCGTAACTCTTTTTTAACAACTGTTTGTGACAACTCATCACTTCTGTCACTACCCTAGTTTCATTAACATTCAATTTTCTGGACCGCTTGTGTTTTACGTAACTCAGCTCAAAACCGACTAACTCTCACTCCTTTAGTTAAAATAATTATAACCAATTGTATTTTTGTCTGACAAACTTAATGTACACACATACATGCAAAATAACTCAAATATATTTGTGATAGTACAGCTAAGAAAATGAATTCGCCAAAAGGAGACTTCGCTGAACTACATGTTTTGTTTTTATTATGTTTCTACAAGAAAATTCTGTAGGTATATCAAATGCATAAGCATTGGAAACGTCTTTAGGAAAAACAGGCAAGTAGTTCTATGTAGAAAAATGGATGTGCTATAAGACAACGCTATTATTATTATCGTTTCTTTTGACGACGATACCGGAGGACTAACTGGTGAAAGGATCAACTCCAATCACAGTAGTAACAGTCTTAACATACCTCATACTACAAACCACATATACTTAATCCCAGCACTACTCCCTTTGGAGTCAACCAAAGCTACGACAGTCGAGTGGCGGGACAAGCTACGCAGAAGTTTACCGAAGATCAGGAACCTATACCTTACAATCAAGAAGCGAGCACAAAGAAATCAAATTGGTTTATACTAGCTCGTAAAAATGATATTGGATATTGGAACGCTCGCTAACCAAGCACATTGCTTGGGTTGGACTTTCAGCCAACGAACTACTATAACTCGCCTAGCTTGTGCTAAGCCCGGAAAAGAAGGAACGTAGGGCATGAAGCTAGCAACGTCACCATCGCTACTGGTACTTCAAAGCTCAAAGCTTTATGTTCTACTCGGAATGCAAAGAAATGCGGCGGCAAATTTTTTATAGATATTAGGAGCGGAAATGTCTAACTTCCCGTCACTCGAATTAACTAAGCCGGAATGTTCGGTCTCTGTTAGCATATTACCAACTATTACGGATAATTTGATCATGATTTGGGAACGATTTGATGTCAATTGATTGGTAGTGGTTACTAAAGGAATCCAGGAAGATAGCTTCATCACAGCTGTCGATAAAGCTATTAAACACATTTATAACCTATAAGAATATAATGTAGTTAGCTAGAAGCAATTAAAGAGCATGCTATATCGTAGAGCCTTACTGTAGTTGACATAAGCAGTAGAAACATTCTGTTTAAGATGAAAAAAAACCATTTTGTAAGAAGAAAATGACAACGAACCTAAATTAGTGTCTGTCTGTCTATTTTCGACATAGAACTTTGCACCGATGTGTGGCAGTTCAAGTCGCCACACTCCACACCTTGTAGCACACAAAGTAAGAGAAGAAAGTAGAAGAAATGCATATTAGAGACAGTAAACAGAGGTGTGAGATAAAGGAATAGTAATAATGAAGAACAATATAGTTTCATTGGAAATCACAAGTCACAAGGAGTGAATGCATCTGCGCCAGCCAGGCATTGAGAACGATCACTTCCAGCCATTGGTTTTTAACGTCCCGAGGACCCCAATCAGTCAAGAAGGCCACACCTTCCTACGCGACTAGCTGGCTTAAACTAACTGTTGTGGACTTCATTGACTGATGAAGCCATGTTTTGGTTTGACCTTCACTAGCTCTTTTCCAGACTGACCCTATGTCAGCTAACATTGCCCATTATCGAGGAAGACGATGACTAGACATACGTAACACATGTCCTAACCATTTCAGTCGATGTAATTTCACAGCCTCATCGATTGATTTCTCCTCCTTACCTAGCACTCGACGTCTAACTTCAATATTCCTCACCTTATTATACCACTCCCCACGGGAGTTAAAGCGCAGGCACCTATGATCAAAGACAGATAATATTTTCATGTAGACTATAATCAAAACCGAATACAAAGACATCTGGAATAGTATCCCTAAAGAAGTAGAAAATCACGAAAAATTTACTGTAACTTTAAGCGAGTAGAAATTTAAAACACCATTTGAGTTTATCGTCTACTTGTACTGACAAGACCAAGATATTATGACAGGATTAATTGAAGAGTTTCACTATATGGAGTCGGCAAGTGCAGCATTGCCTTCCTCTACAGGTATCTTTAGACTGAAGGAGCTTAATGTAACTTGCAGGTTCACTGAATATGTTTTGGCTAACTCCAGAAAGTCTGAAGTCCGCAGAGACTACTATGCAGTTAATAGTAACATAACAGTAAATACGAAATTCTAGAGCTCAAAACACCATTTAATTGACAGTTAAAGTGGGACTTCGTTCTCTGTTTAGTTATAAAATTAGTTGGCTTACAGTTTATATGATGGTTTGATTTTGATTTTGATTTTTGATTTACAGCTTGATGGTGCCCGCATCTTACCCAGGCCCGGAGACAATACCCATTGTTTGGCTTTATTTATTCTCAATGGCAATGGAATCAAACCCACTATAAGGGTGAAATAGAATTCAAATGACTGCGTAATTAAATTTACAAGGTACACATCTCAGTGAGAACTAAAGCATCTTAAGCTGAAAGGTTCTGATGAAAAACCCACTTAGAAAATCCATTTTAAAACATACCGTATAGATCCACTCCTCACACACTACGCATTCTTAAGGTACTCTAAGTATGCAGGACCTCACTTAAAATATTGCATGAAGACCCCGAGTTCATTCTTTAATGGAGCACAAGTCTTAGAGAAAGCACGAAGGACAAACGTCACGCTATTTAAAAGAATCTCGCATCTTCCTGATGGAAAGAGGGAGGAAAATCTATGTATCTTCATTATAATGCTGTAGGAGTCGTCTTATATTAAATGACGACTTAAATATTTTCCAATATTTTTTTCTCCTTCCAAGATACCTAACAAGCCACTACAAAAAGATGAATACACTAAGGTCAGACAAACAGGTTAAATTCAGTTGCTCGGATACGTTAGCCGAAAATCTGGAAATCATTACAGGATCAACAGGTATCGGCTTCAAAGATAAGATACAAAGATAACCACAGGCAACCTTAGATCCAGGCTTAAGGTCAGCAGAAGTTATTCGCACAACGATAGACGATACGTGTCTAGAGGAATGTATCACAGGAGAAAATGATCAAGGGAACTTTTTCGAAGAAACAGAGTTCTGGCGTAAATTATATTGAATTCTACCCAACTCTGAGAAGAGAACCTATATTTCTAGACTATATATAGTCAAATTATTATTAAGATATGTGGCTGAAATATTTGAAACAAGATCTTTTTGTGAATCTTTACAAAACAACAAGAAAACGTAATTCATCTAGATCGTGTAATACATTTGCACAACACATTTCGAACAATCTTATCACAACACGTATTTTTTATATGATATATGAAAATAACAAAGCGTTAAGGAGTGACAGATAGACATCGGTTATGTCCAGGAGATATACATAAAGGTATCCTATATGGATGATCATAGCAGCTTAGTAACTAGAAAAAGTACGATGGCTGTGGTTAAAAAGACAATTTATGCACTAAGATTTGAATAATTGAGAATGCAAACCACAAATATACATCTAAGCCCTCAAAACATACGAAAAATGATATCACATCTCCCTTCAAATGCACGCGTGGTTACGCATATATATAGAGGTAGGACTCGTCGATCTCAGTGAATATGGGCTTCACAAAATATCCCTAAGTGATTTCAGAAGCAAGCCGAATTTCCTGAAACCATGCATAGTGAAGACAGACGACCTAGTTGCTCCATTGTAATACATAGAGTACAGACACTGATGTTGACAGCTCTTTAGAAACTATCAACAAGACGCTTGGTGTGTATTTCAAAGTTTGAAGAATCCCTGGTGATAATGAAGTTTAAGCAGACTCTACGCGTTCACCACATTAAAACTCCCTCGGTAATCTTTGCATTTATACCAGATTATATGCACTATCTACTTTATTTGGTTTATTGGTCTCCATTGTTATTTTAGCCTTCGTCATGGTCTAATAAGTTTAACTTCAGTGTTTCTCTAACCCTTCACGTTTTCCTCCTCATATATATGCCCATGGCGAGCACATGTCTGATCAGATTCTTTCAACAGTCCAACAAGAATCGATTAAAATTATTCCGAGAAACTACAGAAGACATATACACATTCTTTAGTTCTGTTGACATATAATTAGGTATAAAATACTCTTCACTTGTACACTGATGTTCCTCATGTTCGAATGAGTCTTAAGAATGCAAAGTGTTTACAAATGTATAAAACACTACTCAAAAGAGAACGCTAACAACAGAACACCTACCGAACAGGTGGTAACGCAACGTCCGTATCGTTGCGCAACCTTCAATATTCAACATTCGAGTAGTATGAAACAAACTTACTTATATGCGTCCTATTCTTGGAGACAAAAAACCGGCTGTTTGAACTTTTTCGGTGATATGCATGGTTTGACGCGCCAATTCACGGTCGTAAATTTTAGGGAGGCCAAAGGAGTACTGTGATTTTTTGAGATTGTGAACTGTATTCAAACCGTGTCAGTGATGTGAGGGGAAGTTTTCTTTTGAATTATTTCTCGTCTACTGAAGTAAAATAAGTCAAGACAAAGATGACTGCAGACAAGTGTATATATGTGCACATAGAATTTCAAAAATTTATTCCTCTTGTCTTCCGCCATTATAATACAAGTATGCGACCCTATAATTTGATGGAAACCACAATGACTTAAGGACAGACGCAGACAACTTCCTTCTTCTAATTGTTACCTCCATAAAAGACCCCAGTGTAACATACTGACTGGTATACATCCAACAGTGAAAAATGCATTTCTTCCAGTATGAAGTTCCTGTTTTCACACACGTGGTTCATAGAGCACTTCAGTACTGCACAGTCACATTCGGTTTACTGAATATATGTAATAAATTTTCAGTAGAATATCACATGTCGCTGGATAAACACCAATGAAACCATCACTTGTTACGACGGTTGCATGATGTACGAATTGAAGTCTCTGAGGTGCTTAGGTCTAAACGTGACTTTCCAAATGGTGGATGCTAATGCTTTTGTCGGATAGCTTCCAACAGAACGGAGATGAATATTTTTAGTAGACGCTCACACGCCGCTTCTATTTCAGATTATTGGAGTAAACTGAGTTCACGATACTTCTCCATACAACAGAGAACGGTTCGGGTGAAAATTCGACGATTTACCAACACTAATCCCGAATATGTCCAAAATAGCTTTGAAATGAATCTATGCGATGAAATATTTCATACTAGGGGTCACGACAATAGTTCACTGAGATACTACACCAACTTTTATGACGAAACCAGTTCTTGTAAGCCAATCACTGAATTTTTATTACAGACCACGGAGAGTCGAAGATTCTTTGGGCTCCCCTGAAATCTACATACCTCCGAAATGCGAAACAGCATTTCCGGTCACAAATTGATAGTTGTATGTGCTCTTACTAAAGTATTTTTAGGACTGGACTTATCCGGCGTGTTGGTTGGAATTTCGCTCAGTAAATTTTTTTGTCAATACTTTTTAATAAAATTTTAGTGTATACTTTTTGGATTGATAGGAATTCCCATTTCATGCCCAGATATGTTGGTGTCCACGTCATGTAATGTGACTGCGACACAGTCTTATCATATTGGTTGCAATGATTAGTGTTTCAGGCGAACTGTGGCAAAATAGCGCTATTATAAGGAAAACGGGATAGTTAAAGGATAATGTTATTTGCACAAATCGTTTACTTCATACAGAAGCTGCGAATTTCGGCATATTATGATTCAATAGAGATTTCACATCTACACATATCAATGCAGCATATTTTTGTTTGAATAACAGTATTATTTGACAAAAAGTGCTTTCAGAATATGGGAATCACTTATAAACAGATATCGAATAAACTACCAATGGAAATGCGTCAAGCAGGTGCATTGGCCTACTTCAAAAGAGTGCTTAACGACAAACTACAAGAGTTTGCAAACAATAGTAATTCTAGTTCCTATCTGAGAGCCTCCGAAATTATAGGTCCATTTAATGTATAAGCTTAAATACTACACCTGTTGTTTTCTGCCTATATTTATAATTTTAGATAAAACATTAACGATTAAGATACTTGCCCTCAAACAGACAAGAAGTTTCGTTTGTTGAACTTCTACCCAACACAATAATTGGAATAAAATGGACATAAACCGACAACATGAAAAAGATATAACTCACCACAGCATCACATGGACAGACGTACGCTCGTCGGACATCATATATGCCTCACCAACCACAACCCATCTTTCCTAAGATAATGTGATGAACTTATATCCGTAATGTTGCTGAGCAGTTCATATTCACAACTGTCGGAACAGCTGAAATTGATAAACCTTCCTCACGAGATGAAAATACACACAAGCAGTAGAAATCCATTAATTGATGCGTCTAAAGCTTATGTATTTTACTCCCAACAATGACATTGTAGATCAAATGAGATAAACATATCTCTGATTTCAAAATAACACATCAATGAACTATAATTCAAGAATTCTTCACACAACAAAATTATGTATGAAAACTGACTTCAAGCTTTATTTTTTTTCCCAGGAACTTATAACCCATCCACCAAAGACCTAGATTTTTTTGTTAATGCGAAGACAATACTTCTGTATTTCCTGATGTGTTGCACTCACTGATAATCTAGCGGATTTTTCCAACTATGCACAGAAACGATTGTACATAAGTGAAAAGGATGTTTTATACTATTGGGATTAACATTTATCAAGTGTATGTATAATCTCCAGTGTACATGTTAAACATATTTTGCTATTGACTGTAAATTGTGACTGAATGATATGGTCCTATTTCTGTAACAATTTGATGATGCCTGCAAACTGGCGTCCCTCATGTACTGTACTATGAGAATAACTCTATTTATTTATTTCTTTAAATACTAACAGAAACATTTGAAGGAAAAGAAGTTGTGCATTTCACCGTATGTGTGCTTGGAGAAGAATTGTCGTAAGCAGAAAAGTTATCTCTAAATGGATTTAAAATATATTTACACCAAATCGTGCAGCGTTATTGTCAGAACACACTCAGAAACTGTCAGTGTCCAGCTCTTACTACGCTGGACCTCACGCTGTCCCTGGAGGACCTCCAGAAACGCTTTGTATTAACCAACGCGAAAAACCAGAATACAGATTGGCGACTCGAGAATCCCTTATTCTTACGCCAATATGTAACCAACAATAAGGTTGTTACACACAAGGTTTGAGAATAAATGTTATAGCAATAAATCACGATACTACTTCTGATAGTTTTCCGTCTTCCACCAAACAGCGAGTGACGAGACGATGATTGCTGGATTGATGACTCTCGCGAGAAATATGTGGGAGTTGGGTTTGAGCAAACAACCATGAATTGATCGTTCAATCTTCCACTATATCGACACTTTTCTGGATCCCGATTGAGCTCTTGGGTATTAACTGAAGATTCGGAACAATTTTTACATAAAGTCTTTCAGTTAACTCCACGTGACATCGTTTAGTGGCCCACTGGTCGCTCAAGTCCCAGTTTTCTAACTGCGCCTACATTCTCTGATTGAATTTCGTAGGTAACAGTACTCGGGCGAAGGAACTCACTCTAATATTAGAGTGGTTGTCTTTGCGACGATAAACCACTACACTCAGGGAATTCATCTGTACATATTGTGGACACAGGATTTACCAATCCAGCAGTAACGGGCAATAAAATGGCGGACTTTCCCAGTCGGTTGCCCTTTTTTGGACCTGGGATATGTGGGTGAAATCGTGGGCAGTTTTCCGTTCGAATGTGGGCAAAGTTGGAAAAGTTGGGCCGTTTTCGTTTGTAACATGGGTAAAGTGTTAATAAGTGGGCAATTTTCTAAAATGACATGGGCGAACGGGGAAGAGATGGGTATATTTTTAATTTCTGTACACGGGATAAGTGGGTGAATACGTGGGTCACGCGGGAAAACTGGGAAAAAGTGGGACGAAAATATTTTATCCGGAAATGTGCAAACGGGGAAAAGGTAGCCAGTGTGGACAAAGTGGGTAAAATCTGTTGCATTTACACCACCGTTTTCCCATCTGTTTGCCTATCAAAACTACCCGTTCAGCCCAAGTTTTGACCACATTGCCCAGGTGCATTAACCGACCTAACCCTAAACAATTGTTTAGGGCATCTTCTAATGAATCCCTTTGGCGGTACGGTATAATTAGATAACTTTGGTAACCCTCGCCAATTTATCATCTTGATTAAACTTTCTTTTTATCAACAAAATTTCATGTGTTTGCACAACGATACCTTCTCCTACCAATAGGACAGATAAATCGTCAATTTTCCAAGATGTCACAATGTCACTACAGTGCTGGGGTCAATGAACGTTTAACATGAGATTTTTCTCTTCCAGAAGCCCCAGCTCATACAGTGTGCTTTAAAATCCAGTGATTGAAGATATAGAAAATCTCATTTGGTGGTGGGTGGGGTTGTAGGGGACTAGTAGGAGAGCCCATTAGCATTACAAATATGCAAATAAAAATCCAGGTCAGTGAGACGATAGGGTTAATATATATTATCAAAAAATGCAGTAATGTTTTATATTAATGAAAGGGTTACTTGATTATATCGTTAAAGTCCGCCGCTAAAAATTATCAATATAATCCAAGGAAGCGTTCACTGTTGGAATGCGTCAGCTGGCAGATGCTGTGGACTTGTTATAGAGTTGCCTTCGGATAATGATAATGGACTCCTGCAATAAATCCAAAGTATACAACATGGCATGAGTGTAGCAGGTGAGCAGAAATGGCCAGAGAGAAGGCGAAGCCTCCAACAGTATGGTGTATTTCGTGTAGTACATGGAAGTAGTTGTAAAGTACACCTATACCAACCGTAAACATGCTTTTTTATCTAATTTGTACACTTGTATTATATGTGTATACAGACCAGTTTTATATATACTTCGCAAACATTTGTCAGTTTACTGTTGAACATTACCTTGAGACAATTTCGAAATTTGACTACTGCTTTAATAAGCGATAGTACTCTACGCAAGTGCCTCTTGATTTTACGCTGTGGGCGTCGAGTAGCCACAACGTCTGCGCACATCAATAAAAGTGAAGAAGTACTAGAATATACGTGTGTGCAAGTTTAGTCAAATAACGCACGCAACAGTTGTATTTCAGCAAGAATCGTTTTAAACAAAAATCATGTACAAAGTCTCTAATTTCTACAACTAACAAAAAGTGTGCAATCATATTGTTACGTACTCCACAGGGTCAGGAAAAAATTTTCCTACGAAATAACATGACCATCAGCTTAACATCAATGACACTAACTAGAATCCAACAATTATTACAATGGAAAACATCTCTAGCGGTAAATAATTCCCCAAAATTATTGACCACAGCAATCACTCACCATTGGATGCTGACCACCACTGTTTAAGTCGACTTGTTTAGCTGAAGGCTTCCGGTCAAGCATCCCCGCCATTTGATACCCTGTCGTGTCACGTGCCACACGATCGCTAGCCAGCCAAAGGTTCGTCTGACGGCTTGTTTTAGTCCCGAAATATATCACGTAGTTTGGACGATCAAATACTGGCTTTTGCTTTGTTTTTGGTACGCGAGAATTTATAAGTTAGAAGTTGATGTATAAGAAATTCCGTCAACCTCTAAAGATCTATAGATCTTCTATAGCATCATAAACTCGTAATCCTTCCACTGGAAAAATTGTATTTCCGATCAGTTCTATTTGTAGACATAACTGAATTACATCACCTATGCCAAATTTCATACGAAAGTCAGTTAGAGCAGATACCTGACTTCGGTCGAACGGAATAACAGCGGGAACGCGATCGTTCTACTCAAGACATTTGATGAGGTTTTAGCCTATGGATGTCTAAATCTTAACTTACCCGCAAGGCTTTTAATGTTGGAATGTTTATCCCCGAAAAATATCTGCACATCAGAAAATTTTCTACATTTTATTGTTTAAAATATTTCCTTATACAGGATCTTCAAGTAAAATAGTAATCGGTGGTATATCGCTTGGTAAAATGTTGCTGTTTATGAATCGAAAACCCACCTTTTATGGCATTTTCCCTTCGACTACATCAAGAAATATATAGTAGGTTGGAATCTGTTCAAAAGTATGTTTTACTATCCAAAGACACATTAAATGATCGAAACAACGAGAAATGAAGAAAACTGGATTTTTACATTTTGTGGAAATCTAGGTGAACTAGTGATTTACGTCACTATTATTCCTGAACTTCACAAATCGCCTGTCGAATAAGTTAAGCTTCTTGGCCATCCCTACTGTTTTGATGCTGTAGCCATAAATAATTCACCAAAATGACTGGCGTATATAATTTTCCCCCCAACACTGGACTCTGACCTCAACTGTTTATTTCAAATCGTTAAGCTGAAGGTTCCCGGTCAAGCGTTCAGGGCATTCGGCACAGTGCTGTGTTACTTTCCAGCGTTCGTGCATAATCCTCAGCTAGCAATGCAGTAAGAACCTCACTACGATACTTATCCCGAAATATATCTCGTATTTTGAACGATCACTTTGGAGTTTTAAGGTGGGAGTGCTGCAATGAGTCCCACCTTAAGGAAAATTGAAAAAAAGACATCTCATGGACATCTTCCATAAGAATGGATATCCACGGAATTTCACCAAAAGACATACACTCCCAAGCCAACCTATCACATCAAAGGCCCCCAAAGAAAGTGCAAAGAAAATTGCCTTACCACACATAAAGGACATCTCAGAAATCACTGCAACACTCTTTAAGCTTTTAGGAATTGACGTCGAACACAAACCAACAAAATCGCTTCATTCAGCTCTATGTCAACCAAAAGACTCAACAACGAAAGAAGATAAAACCAACATCATCTGCAAAATTAATTGTAACCACTCCGAAAAACACTGCATTGGCCAAAATGGACGTCCCCTTTCGTCTTCATATACATGATCATAAGCTAGCCGTAAAAGGACATGACATCCACTCCCTCATATCACTACACACACACAACCACGGAATCAATTCGACTGGGATAACCAGCGTTCAGATATTAGACAGAGGAAACACCAAAAATGCTGGAGAATTTTTAGAAGCCTGACTGGTGTTCCAATGAATCATCAATCAATATACATATCGAGTCACACACACTTTATCAACCGATAAGAAAGAAAGAAACCTCACACACAAAGGGTCAAAGTTCAAGTCAAAGAAACAATCAGTTTCAATACAAGTAGCCTAGAGGGTGTGAAAACACGCAAAAACAACCAATCACCTTCAAGGTCACCGGGAGAGATGATTAATAAACTCGTAGACAGGATTCATTACATTAAAGTCCTAATGACTCTCTTTATCAACCTGTGGTGTAGTTCTACCCTGATGAATGCCCTCACTGGGCATCCACTTGATTATGGTATGGTGGAATAAACTGGTTACAACTTCTCAATGTATCCTGAGCACATCCATCCCGTATCCATCAATGGGCTGGAGGTCTATATTTAGATTACGGGATGTGTGAGGATTTGGATTAATTAGGCTGAAAGTGTTCGATTTCATCACAAACCAACATCCCACTGAAATAGTTGAATGTTCCGACAAGCTCGAATGCAGCATGAATATCTCAGATTCAATCCCAGGCGGGGTTGTGGTTGTACAAATGATGAAGTGCCCCCCCTGCTACTTTCATTTCATTTGTTCTTCAGAAGTTAGCTAATAAGCAGATTCTATGCTTTGTTTATATTGGTTAAATCAATCTTTAATAATTGAAAACGAATCTATTTGATGATGCTTGAGTTCTACTTCATTTCTAACCGATTTTATGAAGCTGATATGTCATTAAATCTACAATAAATAGAATAATGTATAAGAGACTAGATATAATATTGAAGAAATATTACTCTATTACCAATCTTACTAAACGTAATCCGTCCAGCTATGCATTTAATCAATACATTACCTAATCTACAAATGCTGATAACAGAAAAGGATTATGCTCTGAGAATCGATATATATTTAAATTCAATAAAAGTTAAAATTAATTAGGGGAAAAGAGTTTCGAAATCTATATGGTTAGTATGGTTGAACTGTGGACTCTGAAAATGTGATGTGTGCCATTAGCACAAAGGAGAAATGCGGGAATTCCGTCCGAGCATGGTTGGAGGTATTCACTATGAAACAAAAGTTAAAACGTCTAAAGCATCTGCAGCTGGGCTAGAAGTTTGTTCACTTACTTTAATGTAGTCTATTTATTTTAGCCCCAAGTTTGTTTTTCTGCGCTGTAGATGTAAACTACAAACTAAAAAAGAGAAATTAATGTGTAAGTTTCATAAATTGCTAGATCGTATTTGGATGAATGGGTAAAATTAATTGAAATCTAATTAAATTTTGCCTAGATGTTACACCCATTTCATAAGTTTATCAATCTTCTTCAATTCATAATGTTTCACAACACGAAACAATAAATAATAGTTACTCAAGTAAAATAAAAAGGCGTTTAACAACCCTTCTCATTCACTTATTCTAATATAGATTAGACAGAATATAATGTTAAGAATACTGTGAAAGATCATGTCAGTTTCCACACTGTTTTGTTGTAAGGACTCCAGATAATGAACATAATTTTTGAAGTATTGGTTTGTACAGATTTGATTGGTTACAGGATTGAACACGAGCTGATATCAGTTAGAGAACCATTGCAGAACCTGCAGGGAGTACTGGACAGTTGTGTAGTTAGACTAGTTTGGGACTCTTTAGTAGTACTCACCCACTGATGTTAGAACCCAGGACCTTCCGATTACACCAGGCGAGCTCGTAGACCATTAAGCCACTGGGACTTTGGGTTCTGGTGAGAAGTCGTTTCCAGCTGGGTCCACTAAGTCACGTAAGAGGACAGTTACTCTCACTTGCGACTGGCTGGTGGTTTCGCTAAATGTGTAACACAAATTGGCAGAAGTTGAGATTCACCGTCTGGACATTCTATCTGGTCCCAGTGGCCTAATGGTCTACGAGCTCGCCTCATGTAACTGGAAGCTCCTGGGTCCAAACTTCGGTGGGCAAGTACTGCTGAAGAGTCCCAAACTAGGAACAAACACCTGTTCAGTACTCCCTGCAGGTTTTCCAATGGTTCTCTAAATGATATCAAACCATGATCAATATCGCATTTAAATAATTTTAGATACCTCACCTGTTTCATGAGTGAATTAATTTTATTCACTTGTTCCTCAGCACGAAACAACAATTAATAAATTGTGGTGATTGACAATTTCTATCTCTGTATTGTTTAAATACTTACTGTTGATTGTTAATATGTTTCTTATATGAATTGCAATATAATTCCGCTAAATACAAATTCCTGAATTCAGCCCTCTCTGTGTTTTTGTTGGATTCGTGTAATTCGGTCATCTCCAGAATACTAATACTACGATTACAAAATGTTACAACATAAATACTTAATTAAAATGTCCGCTTACACCCCTTTTCTTCACTTATTCTCATTCAAAATAAGTAGCATATAACCTTAGGAACATTGTGAAATGATTGTGTCAGTTTAAGTGCTTTTCTGATAACTAAGTCATCTCTCCTCATCAGAATTCCCGACTATTTAGAAGATTCTTGAAGTATTGGTTTTTTAGGATTTTATTGATTTCCTGAAATGACGTCAGTTAGGGAACCATTTAAAATCTATGGGGTACCAGATAGCTGTTTCACACCAGTCCAGGATTCCTCAGCAATACAAACCTGTGGTTCTAACGACTAGGAATCGAAATTGGAAACTCTAGATAACGACGCGAGCCCGTTCACCATTCAGCCACTCTGATAGAATCCAGTGGCCCTTGAATTCCAGCCTATGATGACCACATGAATAATCAAAACAGGAAGACTCAACGTATATTCGTTAAAGAGAACACAGAGGAATCTGCCCAACAGTAGAATTCTTTATTTGACCAGTATGCTTAAATGGATCAATAATAATCGTTATGATTGCTATTATTATTACTACTATAGTAATAGTGGTTTTTTTCTAAACAATATTTTTAATACATTGTGGAATTCTCAGATTATACTACAACCATACCACAACTAACATTCTCTAGGGATTACATCGTAAAGTTAAATATCATTACAAAACTTCCTGTTTACAGTAATAACAAATTAATCGAAATATTGGCGACTGCACGTTAATGATAGGAAGGATGGAAAGAGTGGTTAATTTACTATGATGCAGTAAGTTAGTCATTGCATGCCTAACACGTCTTTTCACTACACAAAAGGCCTGAAAAATAAGATATAAGTCAGTTTTTATATTAAGTCATGTGAGCGTAAAGATCTCCCTAATTTCTTCTTGTTCTGTGTGACAAAATCCAAGGTGAATACTTTTGATTAGAGATGGTACTCAGAGTTCGATATAAAATGACTTTCAGAAGACAAAACACCTGAGCATGATCATCACTGGATTTCCAAACATCATCCTACATCCTGGTTAAACATAGGAAAATGATATTTATTCCTAGCTCTAGTTTAGCACACCTTTTTTTAGGTACTGCACATAAAGCAGTGTATATTAAGAAGGCATTTAAATTCATCTATCTACCGTATCCTGACTAATCATAATTTTAATTTACGAGTCCACCTTCAACATACAGCTGAAACCATTAGAATCTATAAGATGAAAACAAAAGTATACATTGAGAAGTAATTGGTACAAATGATTTTCTTACCACCTCTCAATTTTTCTTCTTAATTTTATCCTACATTCAATTCACCATTAAATGATGACGAAGATAATGAAAAGAATTTTCCCTACTCAATTCCTCTGTCGTTTGAAATGACTTTTGAAAAAAGTAAGAACTACAGTTTTAGCAGAATAAAATGGTACCATCTTTTATTTCGTCGCCTTCTCGTCAGCTGCTTACATGGCAAAGACATTATTAAATATATCTACAAGAACAATTTTGACATACTTGCCCAAAGAGTTCATTTTAAACAAAAATCAATCGATCAGTATATGCATACAGTAATATATATATATATATATATATATATATGCAATATTAAACACTATTCTGAACAACAATAATAATCATACACAATGGAAACTTTTCACCATTACGCATTCAGATGAAAGAGAGAGATGACAAATATCCAGTTACCAGGCAGCACGGCGATGAAAGACTGATAACCACTTTTTTCTGGACGCATAAATCAGGTTTCAGCCGCTTGATAGAAATGGCTTCAGCAAACTTGAGGAGAACTGAGCTCTTTTGACTATTGATAATTTTAATCGACTTTTCGACGTCCACCTCACGACTCGTATCAAGGAGATGTCTGGTGTTGGCACTGTTTAAAGCATTTGTTCTCTTTAGATATAAGCTTTTTGGTACATGTTCAGAAAATCGTAGATATGTCCTTCTTTCTGTTCTTCCAGTGTAACTGTTACCGCAGATACATGTAAATTTGTATATACAGTTGGAGGTAACATGAGAAGGATATCTATCAATTTTTGATTGCACCAAAGAAGAGCAAGTTGTTCGATAGACGGATACGAGTTTAGCTGCAGGATAGGCTCTGGCTAGTGATGTACTCAGCCTTCTATTGATCATTACAGCAATGTTTTCACCTTTATAATCAAGATGAATGTAGATTGGCTTCCTACCCCCTGTGATTTGTTTTACATTTGTGACTTCAGATCTTCCATACTTGTTGATGAACGTTTGAGGATACCCATTACTCTTCAACATCTTTTCAAGAGACTCAAATTCTTCCTCCATTTTCTCTATAGAGAATATTCTCCTCGCTTTACAGTACAGAGTCTTGACTAGTCCGCGTTTAAAGCCATTTAGACAAAAGCTCTTCAAGTGTAAGTACTATCCTTTCCATGTAGGCTTTTGATGATGAATTAACTTTGACTTGCCTTGTTCAAATTCATTAAGGGGAATAAATGTATGAAATGACTTTTACCAATTCCTTGCATAACTTCAAATGTCTGCTTATAACAACACCAACATGCTGACTCATGACACACACAATGATCACCCAGCTCACAGCTTTTAGTATCCCTCACAATTCAACGAAGTCTCTTTTTTTTAGGTAACCGGGAAAAATTTAAGGGGAGACCACTGAGGTAATAGCAGATCAGAGACATTAGACAACATGCTGTAAAAGTAGAGGCTACACATTACACCAGAGCGTCATAACTTCTCTTAAGTATAAGCTGAGATGAAGTAGTTTTCTAGAAATCACCAGAATGTGAGAAGACTGAGAAAAATCAAACGAAAGGCTGAATTGAAGGTGTTCAGCATTTGTCTCAGCATCTATTTTATTCCAAGAATCCTGGCAAAGAACCATTTCGTCAGCAATAAACTTCACCATAGAGAAAGAAAGTATTGACAGTATCTTATTCCTAGACGTCTTCATGGCAAGGAAGGCAGATGGTGCACTAAGTAGGAGTTTGTATAGGAAACCTACAACAACAGGTCAGTACATTCATTTTTTGAGTTCTGTACCTTTGAAATATAAAGACGTAACCTGGTAAAGTGTCTGGTTCATAGAGGTAGGTTAATCTGTTCAGACGACTGCCTCAATGAAGAGCTTAAGATTATTAGAGAATTACTTAGAGAAAATGGTTATCCAGATAAATTCATTGAGAAAAATATGAATTCAGCACCTAGGAGAGTCACTATGGCAACAGTTCTGAAAAAAACCAATATTCATAAAAAACTGCAGTTTCTCAGTGACAACATCAGCGAAATAATAACACACCACCTGAAGAATGCAGTTAAAAGAACTTATTATGCAGCGGAGGTACGTTATGCCTTCACAACCACCCATATTCTACGTACGAGAAATAAGGATAAACTAACTAAATTTGCCTCTTCTTTGTGTATCTACCAGTCTGACTTAGGGCGTACAATTAGGCAGGTTCATCATCGAATTTCCAAACATCATCCAACATGGTTAAGCAAGGGACAAACAAAATCTATTCATAGCTAGCTCTGTTTTAGCACACCTTGTAGATAGTGAGCATAAGGTTGACGTTGATACAACATTTGAAATTTTCTATCGTATTCCTACAAATCTTAATTCTGCCTTACGAGTTTGTCTTCTACAGACAGCTGAAGCAATAGGAATCCACCTGAAGAAGAAGCCAAACCAATGTGTTCAGAAGAAATTTCTACAGCCACTTTCCTTACCTTGGCCATCGTTACATGAATGTATAGAAAGGACTACTTCGCCACCCTTCCCATAAACCTTTATAAACTATTAAAATTATAATTGTCCAAATTATTTTAGTTTTATTTTTTCTGACCACTTCATCTTTGATTACGTGTTATCCTTGTAAAATTAATTTATTCTAACCATTTCCATCTTTTAATTGTGTCCATTGATTTTCTTCGTTAATTATCACCCGACCCCATTGACATTTTGACACTGACTAATTATTGTTAACAAACATATCAGTGCCAGCCACTTGATGATTGGTAAACTGTTGTGTATTGTATTAAAAATGCTATACGTGTATATTGGAGTACAGCCAGAGAGAGAGATGAGGATCTAATTGAAAAGTAAATATTTCTTCGCTGCTCAATCTTTCTGTGTTTCTAAGTTCTGTTTATCATATTATAAAGTCGGATGAATACTGTATTCTTTGTTTTGTTTCCTTTACGTTGAATTCATGCATTTTAATCCATCATTTTTCTCATTCACACAATACATACTACTTAAAAATCCTTATCAGTAGCAAATTAAGCAATTATAGAATACGATGAAGACAGCAGTCAAAGTTATCAATAAGGTAGAACAATTTCTGTCTAATACGTCTTCTGGTAGTAGTATAAAATTTGAGGTATATCAGTGGTTAATACTTCTTCGATTCATAATCTTTCACATCACGGAACAACATGTGTGGTGAGAGCAGCCTGCTAGCCAATTGGTTGACATAAATCTACGCCAATGTCTAGGTCACTAATATGGGCCATGAGAAAATATGAACAAGGCTGTTTCAACAACCAATCACAGCAAACTTAAACGTGGGCAAATATGATTCGCAGATAGATGGCTCCACTTTCCGAGGAACTGGAAAACAACCAATCAGAAGACTGCGTTTGTCTACTTGACTAGGCTATAATAATTTATGTGAAATTCATATAAATACGTGATAATTTCCGTAATAAAACGATCTGTTGCTGGCCCCTGTCTTCTGTTGAAACACATATAATACTTAATTAATTAGTTAATCAGAAAAGGCACTTTCCAAAGCTTCTCATTCATTCATTCGTTCATATAAAGGGAATTACACATAAAAAGTAATAAGGAATAATGTGAAATAAAAGAAAGAATCAATTTTAATATTATTGTGATAATTAAGACATCATCTTCCAATGTACTTCATGAACAAATGATGATAAATACTCATGAAAGTTCATTAAGCAACATAATTCTATAGTACATTAAACCATTAAAGTACACAATCACTTACTAATAACTGAACCAGTTCAATCTTCTCTACACACTGATCAATGTTCAATGTGATTTGTGTTTAAATTAAGTGCATAATTTATAAAATATTGTAATTTTTCTGCTTCTAAATCAGATTACATTAGAAGCCAGTTGATATTCAACATTATTTAACAATAAGATATCAGTAGAATTTATTTGATTTGAAAGTTTTATTTATTTGTGAGACCTTCTCAGATGTACTACCTCAGTTTAGCAACAGTAAATTACAGTGTATACACACACATAGAATGTACCACACATAGATGCTACTTTGAATAGCTTATCAAACTAACACACATTGATTTTCTACTTGTAGTTACATAAACCAGCATGTTGGCAGACATGACTGCAAGTGAACATAGAGAAGACAGAGAGAGGATGAGGCTAACCAATCACTATCAACAGGAGATGGCCGTGGGTGGGTGTCACAGCGTCAGAATGCTCGCCCACCATGCATAGGGCCGGGTTTTTATTCTCACCCGAATCATTCATTTAAATGGCTAAGTCAGTGATAAGTCTGGTAAAGAGGAAAGCTTAGGCATGAGGCTAGGAATCTCATCCCGTACAATAACGCAAACCACTGCAACCGAAACCTCAAGCATCTAGCTTGAAGCCTCTTATATTCCACGGAGAACGTAAGGGAAAAAAATCAAGGGGAGGGGATTTGAAAACCGTCAATTCGGAACTTCACCTATCTGGCTAGGCCGCATCGTTTCAAGTGATACTGGGCAGCACAGATCAATGCGTCAAAGGTAGCCAGAGTCAGAAAGTCAGGGTAGACCTTGATTATTGTGAAATCAGCTTGTAAATCTAGTGCACTCAGCACAAAGTAGAAAAATTCGGATCTCCAACACCAGTGATAAGTCATTCATCATCACTTCTATATGCATTCAGAAAGAAGTGACTATCAGTGTTTCCTTGCTCAGCCTGGTAACTGGATATTTTCACCCTCTCTTTCAACTGATTGCGTAATGCTGAAAGTATCCATTGTGTATGGTCATTATTGAATGCATATAATAATTGATTTATTTTGAAATGAACTTTCTGTGCGTAAGTATGTTAAAATTGTTTCTGAAGATATACTTACTAATGACTTTGGGCTGTGACCAGCTGAACTGATGAGAAGCCAACGAAATAAATAGTGATGGCACTACTTTATTCTGCACAAACCACTGTTGTTCTTGCTTTATTCAAACGTCAAATATGCATCAAGAACCTGGTGATAGCGTCACGAGAAGCATTTCAAACACGTCACTACAGTCTGTTATGAACAGCCGCCTTCGCTCCACACTGAACATCAGATGGCCAGCTAGAAACAATCAGTAACAAGCAGCTCTGGGAACGAACCAACAAGCGAGAACCTGCTACTCATCAAATATGCTGAAAGGAATGGAGGTGGGTTGAACACACACACACACTGAGAAGACCGTCGGGTGACGAGTGAAGGATCAAAGAGTGACGAGGAAGAGATCGTGTGAGAAGTAAAACGAAATCCTATAGGGGCATCGTGAGGTCAGTTGAAGAGGACTGAAGAGAACAGGAGAAAGTGAAGATGTGCTGTTGATTCCCACATTTCCACTCGGAACCCAACGGAATAATAATAACAATAATAAATAAATAAATAAATAGTGCATTATACCACAGGACAATAAATACACAAGACTGAATTGACAAATTGCAGCTAAGTAAAATCAAATCAGATGTTATTCTAGCTTTGATGAATACACGCGTAGTACTAATATTATGAGTGCGCTTCAGTTTTCCATCATTAATATATATATTCCAATGTGAGAGGGATTTAAATGTGATTTAATTTTCTTTATTTTTTTTATTCATTTGCGCTCCCAGTGGAATATAGGGGGCTTCAAGTTTAGCTCTGAGGTTTCAGGAGTAGTGGTGTTTATTGTTTACGGGGTGAGGTTGCTAGCCCACCACACACACAACCTTCCCTCTTCGACGAGATTACAACTTGCCAAAGAAAAGGCAAAGGTGTGGTCCGACCAAGAATCAAACCCTAGGCCACATGCATAATTGTTAGGCACTCTATCGCTGAACCACCGACACCTGTCATATGTTCTGATGGTGTTTCCGTGAACTGCCAATAGTAGAGGGATAGAGTAAGCCACTTAATGGTTGTGTGCGAGGTGTGAAGAAGGCTGTGTGCTTTACGCATGCGCTTCGCCCTGAATAAATTTGTTCGGAGGTGGGGGATTGGCAGAGTGGCGTATATATATATATATATATATATATATATATATATTATGTATTCTATTTCTGGACTTTCTACTATAATAATGATCTTGTTTATCTAACCCATTGATCTTAACTCACCTAATTAGCTTCAGATCATTTCTGAATGTCTACTAGTATATTATTACATAGTCGTTTCATTTTCCTGTATGTTGGTTGCTATTCATTTAGTACTTTTGTTGTCAAGTCAGCCAGCAACACTTCGTAAATATCCTTTTAAATTTGGGATGAATAACTACCACTACAAGTATAAAACTTGGGGACTGTGGTAGAGTATAACTCTATTATAGATAAAACTTTATTTTGATAAATCACACAGTGGTGTTATACAGTAAGTAATATTTACTGATGACCACACGCTTCGAGCACAAACTACTCCTGCTCATTATCATATCAAGTCACTCACTCACGCAACATTCTTGCTTCATTTATATACATGAGTGGAATTGATGATTAGACATTTGAATAAAATCAATACACGTTAATGTACGTGCGTCGGTGGCACAGTGGTTAGGACTCTCGCCGACCATGCACATGGTCCGGGGTTCGAGCCCGCACCGACGCACATCTGATATCTATGGTTGGCCTGCAAAATTTGGGCTACCGATATCCATGCTGAAAATTCCATACTTGTACCAAAAGTACAGTGTGGAATCAAGCTGTAAATCGAAAAAAAAAATGTAGATCCAGAAATAATAATAATATGAATGTTATCAATCAAATACAATCAGATGGGAAATCAGACGAGTGTTTTTATAGTCATGATAAGTAACTTGTTAGAATGCTGTGATGTACGTGAATTAAATTGAAATAGAATTTTACGATTATTTATTATCCTCCTCTAATTTGACTGACTGACTGACTGGTGGTAATAATATCTTCCATATCTCTGGTATTTGCGTTGATTCGCTTCTATTGCATGTGTTGTGTTGGGTGTAGACTCGATGAACCAGACAGGATTCAGTAATCAATCTCTCTCTCCACCTACTTATATTACTTCTTACAATTTTAACTTTCACACAGTAGTGTGGGAGAGTTAAATATATAGACAAACAGAAGGTGTAGCAATAGCATGGATCACCAGTATCCCCCATCGTAGCAGATATATTTATGAACTTGCTGAGAAAATATTGCTCTTAATACATTCAATTAATCCTACTCCAAAAATATGGTGGAGATATGTAGATAACACTTTCAGAGTGTTAAAAACAGACAAATCTCCAGCTTCTGGACACACACATATAAACTCATTAGTAAAGGGAATAAAATTCACATCTGAGTCGGAAAATGACCAAGGAGGATTAGTTATGATGTTAGATTGTAAAATCAAACGAACAGAAGAAAGTAAACTACACACTAGCGTGTATAAAAAACCAACGCATTCTAATAGATATTTAGACATTATTTCGCCCCATCAGTTTTCTGTGAAGGCAGGCTTAGGTGTCTAACAAACAGAGCAGTAGCACTAGGTATTACAAGAAAAGACCTAAACGATGAAATGAAACAGATAGAAGAATAGCTGGCTCCTGTTAAATAAATAACTATCCTATAAAGTTCATTAGGACGATGGAAAAATGCCAATAGTAAAACAAGAAAAATGGGGAACTAATATGTACCCACATGATGTGTGTGTGTTTGTTTTTGACAGTCTATTATATTTTGCTATGTGCATATGGATCGATATTTCATTATAACTGACAATATACTTTTGTTTGTCCACTAACTAAATAAACATGTATGACCTTGTTATCACATGACATTACAACCGATCATGTTAAGACTGTCTATTTATTGGTTCATGTGTATTAGCCATTTTCATATATACTTTTGTATTGGACACTTGTTCATACTTGTCCGTACATTTTGTACTTATTCACTCACACTCTTGTGTGACAATTATTTTCCTTGTCTGGAAATACAAGTATCATCGTAAACCTCGTGGTCTTCTGATTTCCGCCTTCTTGCGTCAGGACTATTAACTACTCGACGAGTACATAACATAATTGGAGACGGGGAAAACTACTATTAACCACTCAGCAGCTTTACATAACATAATTGTCGACGGGGAAAATTATGGACTCTTCTAAATTGGAATTACTATTTGAGCGACAAACGAAATTGATGGAAATGCTCATCAACCAACAGACTGGTTCAACTTCACCTTCAAGCAATCCCAATCATACCATGCTACCATCTGTCGACGGCATTGTGATTAGTATTTCACAATTCAATTATGATCCAGATGCTAATGTCACTTTTGACACATGGTATCAACGTTATGAGGATTTATTCACAGTTAATCTCGCCTCTCAAGACGATGCTTGGAAGGTGCGAGTGTTGTTACGTAAATTGGGTCCCGCAGAATATGAAAGGTACTGCAACCTGGTGGTTTTCTAATTTCCGCCTTCTTGCGTTAGGACTATTAATTACTCGACCAGTACATAACAGAATACCAATTTCATCGGCACAGGGATGAAGTGTTCTTTTTTGACTTTAGAATTTATGTGTTTACCTATAAAGCGTGAGGGATGACCATTCTCAAGTAGCGTCTTCTTCAAAAGAGTGATCTCCTCTCCTACTAACTCAGCGTTGCAGATTCTCCAGATTCTAGTCGCGATAGATATTATCAGGTTTCACTTGTGACTGATAGGTACCCAACTGTCAAAGTTTGACAACTGTTCGTTCCAGGTAGACTTCCTATATACTGATCTACTCAGAGTCCGATCAGTACTTTTTTGTTCATCAGACGTCCAGGAAGTAGACTCTGTGTCCCGTTTCTGCTTCAAATGTAAATTTGATGGCTGGGTGGTAGCTATTGAAACCTTGAAGGACATTATTTAGCTCACATATGCTATCACAAAGGATAAAAGTGTCATCAACGTACACTGCGATCCAGAAAAAAGTTGTCGACAGTCGATTCCAACGAACCATTTTTCAAACTTGCCATGAAAATATCTGCAAGTACCCGGTCTGAAGGTGAACCCATAGTCTTTCTGTCTGTAAATAATACCGTTAAATATGAATTAGAAGCTAAAAATGCATCTAAGTAGAAGTTATTCTAACTTGGATGCTTGTATTCAAAAATGTTTAAGTCTCTACCTTCCAAAAACTTTCACAGAAAACAAACTGTCTCAGTGAATTATATACATAATTATTAGGCCCCACGTTGTGAACATTGGATATCGGTGAACACCTACTAATGAGGCGGTGTAGTATGATTTTTAAATGGCAATTGAATCTCTCTCCAAGTAGACTATATATATGACTGAAAGGTTGAAACATAAGACGGTGTATATTTTTTCCCTAAGCATACTTTTAGGAGAGAAAAGAATGTTGGCGGTTACACAAGATACTCTGTATTCAAACTCAAGTGTTTATCCTATAACTCCTAAGGTATTTGTTCCATTACGATCAGAGATAAATCAGAGGAACTAATTGATTATTCACATTACGAAGTATATTTCAGAATCATAAACACAGAGCGATAATGATTTTTAACTAGCGAGGGATTGTGCACAAAAGACCGAACATAATAAAACACACAGAGTGCCGAATAGCTTATAGGCTTCACCCAGTACCACCAGCTTAACAAGTCGACATAAACAGTGGAGGTGGAGAGCCGGCGTTGGATAAAGAGTGCTGTAGACTAACAATTTTGAGGAACTATCTACTGCCACATACTCATTATTTAGAACTGCGCTCAGTCATCGAAGCTAGAATAATACCTGATTTGATTTTACTTAGCTGTAAGTTTGTCAATTCAGTCTGGTGTATTTATTGTCCTCTGGTATAATGCACTATTTAATTATTTATTTATTATTGTTATTATTAGTCCGTTGGGTTCCGAGTGGAAATGTGGGAATCGACGGCACATCTCCGATTTCTTCTGTCACTGCAGTCCTCTTCAACTGACCTCACGATCCCCTATAGGATTTCGTTGTACTTCTCATTCGGTCTCTTCCTCGTCACCCTCCAATCCTCCACTTGTCACCCGATTGTCTTCTCAGTGTGTGTGTGCTCAACCCACCTCCATTCCTTTCGGCATATTTGATCAGTAGCAGGTTCTCTCTTGGTGGTTCGTTCCCAGAGCTGCTTGTTACTGATTGTTTCTAGCTGGCCATCTGATGTTCAGTGTGGAGCGAAGCCTGGCGTTGATAAAAGACTGTAGTGACGTGTTTGAAATGCTTCTCGTGAGGCTGACACCAGCTTTCTGATGCATATGGACGTTTGAATAAAGCAAGAACAACAGTGGTTTGTGCAGAATAAAGCAGTGCCATCACTATTTATTTCGTTGGCTTCTCATCAGTTCAGCTGGTCACAGCCCAAAGTCATTAGTAAGTATATCTTCAGAAACAATTTTAACATACTTACGCACAGAAAGTTCATTTCAAAATAAATCAATTATTATATGCATTCAATAATGACCATACACAATGGATACTTTCAGCATTACGCAATCAGTTGAAAGAGAGGGTGAAAATATCCAGTTACCAGGCTGAGCAAGGAAACACTGATAGTCACTTCTTTCTGAATGCATATAGAAGTGATGATGAATGACTTATCACTGGTGTTGGAGATCCGAATTTTTCTACTTTGTGCTGAGTGCACTAGATTTACAAGCTGATTTCACAATAATCAAGGTCTACCCTGACTTTCTGACTCTGGCTACCTTTGACATATTGATCTGTGCTGCCCAGTATCAGTTGAAACGATGCTGCCTAGCCAGATAGGTGAAGTTCCGAATTGACGGATTTCAAATCCCCCCTTGATTTTTTTTCCCTTAATTTCCCCGTGGAATATAAGAGGCTTTAAGCTAGATGCTTGAGGTTTCGGTAGCAGTGGTATGCGTTATTGTACGGGATGAGATTCCTAGCCTCATGCCTAACCTTTCCTCTTTACCAGACTTATCACAGGCTTAGCTTGTTAAAGGAATGCGTCGGGCGGGATAGAAATCCAGACCACATACGTGATCGGTGAGCATTCTGCCGCTGTGACACCGACCCACTGCCATCTCCTGTTGATAGTGATTGGTTAGCCTCATCCTCTCTCTGTCTTCTCTATGTTCACTTGCAGTCGTGTCTGCCAACATGTTGGTTTATGTAACTACAAATAGAAAATCAATGAATGTGTTAGTGCAATAAACTATTCAGTGTATCTATGTGTGGTACATTTTATGTATGTGTGTGTATACGGTAATTTACTGTTGCAAAACTGAGGTAGTACATCTGAGAAGGTCTCATAAATAAATAAATCTTTCAAATCAAATAAATTCTGCTAATATCCTATTATTAAATAATGTTGAATATCAACTGGCTTCTAATGTAATCTGATTTAGAAGCAGAATAATTACAATATTTTATAAATTATGCACTTAATTTAAACACAAATCATATTGAACATTGATCAGTGGGTAGAGAAGATTGAACTGGTTCGGTTATTAGTGAATGATTGTGTACTTTAATGGTTATATATATGCTATAGAAGTATGTTGCTTAATGAACTTTCTCGAGTACTATTCATCTCCTCTTCATCAAGTAAATTAAATGATGACTTTGTTTTCAGAATAATAATGAAATTGTCGCATTCCAATCCATAGTATTACTAACGTTATGTACTGCCTATTCTCTATCTGAATGAATGAATGTGTCCGGTATCTTCTGAATGCACATGTTTTTCATTGAGTAACTATTATTTGTTGTTTCGTGTTGTAAATCCCTATGAATTGATGAAAGATAGAAAAACTTATTCGATAAATGAAAGATCGTCAACACTAGATGAGATTTCAGATTTCAGAAAGAAGTGAACACGAAGTTCAGCAAAGATGGCGATCCTTTCGGCGATTTCATTCTCAAAAGCACCTGTACAATCGCATTTATATAGATTATTTTATATGGATACAATTATTATTTGTTTGATTCCTCGTAGCAACCTTTATAGTGTGTTACGATAACTCGGACTTCAACTGCATCTTACAAGAATTGAATAATTCCCATCCTTCGAATAAATTCACAATGGAATTAGAAAACGATTCAAAGATTTCTGAAGAGGTCCATCCAGAGAAAACCGACATAGAATGGCCAACTAACGCATTTCTATAGTTGGATACATTTGAGCCGAAAACACGCTCTCATCAGAGCAATAACTCATCGCATTAGAAAAATCTGCAGCAGAGATTGCATGGAAGAGGAGCTCCTATTCCTCAAAAATATCCTGGCTCAAAATGGCTACCCGACACGTTTTGTCAAAAAGAACATGAAACCGAAACCAAAAAGAGAAGAATGCAATTCAGTGCCAAAGAAAACGCCGTATCTGAATCTGAATTTCAAGGGAGATTTGGCAGCTGATATCCTGAAGAGGAGAATATCCAGCTCTTTAAAGAAGACCTTCCCTGAACCTACACTAAGAGTGACATCCTCTAACCGTCAAATACTTCGAAACAACACGAAGGACAAACTCTCGTATATAACCAATTCAGTGTGCATATACCAGTTTCCTTGCTCGTGAGGAGCTAGGTACATAGGTCATTGTATGCGAGTCCTTTCAAAACGTGTCAGAGAACACTACCCAGCGTGGCTGCAATTAGGAGACAACTGTTCAATCAGAAGTGCCATTATTGAACATCTGGTCAACACCTCCCACAACATCTCAACAGATTCTTCCAAAGTGATTTACAAAGTCAACAGAAACCTACCAAAAGTAGTATGTTTCCGACTTCTTTGTACTTCAAAAGCCATCACAATATGCATCGAGAAACCGGAGCTGTGTGTTCAAAAGAAATTAGTCCAACCTCTACAACTACCATGGACCTAGTTTGGTATGTTCCCTTTGCTTCCATTTTTTTCTCTTCTTCGTATTTTTTCGTTCTCTCCTTTCCTTTTGAGCATTTTTGCGTTCACATTGTCTCTGATCCTTATTCCCTCAGTCTTCATTAAATTCACCTAATTTTTTTCAGTTATAAGAACAGTTATTTTAAGTTTGTTTCCATGCTCATCCTCCTGATCACACTTGTAATCCGTTTAGAATAACCATTTTACGATTATATTCTAATCCTGTGTAATTTTTTTGTTTCTATGCCTCTTGTAATCTATATTCAAACCTCCTAACTAACATTTCAAGTTGAAAAACAATTTGATTTCAATTTGTTTCCATGCTCATTTCGTTCACACCTGTAATTCGTTGTATCCCTGCGTCTCTAAGCCTCTTGTAATCCATATCAAGTTGAAAGTAATTATCACCTTTTATTCGTCTTTAAAATTTGTATTTCTCCAGTTGTCAAATATTAATTTTGCATACGTTGTAACTGTTTTCTAATCCTATGTGTAATCTTGTCTCTCTAAGCCCCTTGTAATCTATATATTCGTACCTTCAAAATTTCATATCAAGTTGAAAATTATTATCACCTCTGTTACTATATGGAAGTAAATGTAAATTAATCTACATAAATGCAATTGTACAGCAGTTTTTGGGAATGAAATCGTCGAAAAGATCGCCATCTTTGCTGATCTTCGTGTTCTCCTCTTTCTAATGTCCATATGGGTATTTCAAATTTTATTTTGAAGTCAACTGATGTCAAATACTACTAAAATCACAAAATGTAATAGACAGGAATATACAGGCATTGTACCCTATCGATAACTTTGAAATATTGAAGACTGTCAGCATCCTCTTCTTTTGTTTTACTTCGTGCTACTGATAAGAATTTTTAAGTGGTATATGTTATACGATGTCGTCTGCAAGAATTTAAGATGAAGAAGCGATGGATACACATGGTTGAAACCAATAGAAATGAAGTGAAATCCAGAAGACAGTGTTAATCTCACTGTAAGACATAAAGGAGACTTTCTGAGACTCGTCCCTTCCCATGAATCTTGTAACTGTGTGTGAGTGTGTGAACTGAATGTGAAACTACGTCTTGTTAAGTATTTTGGACTAAGTTTTGTAATGACAGAAGACATGGGCCAGGCAACAGATCATTTGTTTATTGAGGAAATCAAGAGATATTTATATATTTTAATGTACATTATTATTCGTAATTATTAACAAAGAATCAGCGTCTTTTGATTGGTTGTTTTCTTGCCGAAGGTTATTCTGTCATCTCTTTGTGGCTGTTTCCTTGAAGATCACAGCATATATCTGCGAATCGTATCCACCCACGCAAAGTCTTTGTTCTTGGTTTTTCTGATGACCAAGATTTGGGACGTAAACATTGACGTAAATTTTTGTCTACCAATTTCGGCTAGCAGACAGCTCTCACCACAGTTTTCACTCGGATCATGGGGAAAATTTACTTGATACTGTCTCATAGTATGTTACTGATAACCACGTTTCGACGACAATTTATTACCGGCTTCGTTTATAATTTCTCATCTCAATTACACATCTCTTGATTTGCATCGGTAGTAATACTTTCCAAATCTCTGGTATTAAGTGATGAGTTATTTCTATTGTATGTTGTTATTATACTGTACCACAGTGCCCAAATGTGTATACCAATTCACGTGTATCTGCTGGAGCAGTTACATTGGAAGAACAGAGAGGAGGCCCCACGTCAGATTATGCGAACATGTACCAAGGAGCCTCCGGTTAAAAGAACCGAATTGTTTAATCTCTTCAATCGCCGCCAAACAACTCAATGACACAGGACACCGGGTAGATGTGCTGGAATCATTCAAAACAATTAACAGACAAAGTAACTCAAGTCTTCTCAGGTTTGCTGAAGCTATAGTGATAAGCGACGATTGAAGCCAGATTTATGTGTCCAAAAAGGATTCGTTGTTGGACTTCAATTACCCTGGTGATTCACTTCTTAGTAACTCTCTTTGTTTTCTAATTTTGTTAACTTATCTTTTCACTCACCCACCCACCTTTATTTTTATTATTTTTCGCTTGACTTTCTTAAGAGACAATTCTTCTTGATCTTGTAAGTTCTGCTCACTGTATTACATCACCAACTTCTCATCTGACCTCATGTGCACTGAAATTGTAAAATTTTGATCTTCTCTTATCTAATTACTTAACTTTTACTAATTTTCTTTTGTTACCACCCCAACAACACAACTGTTAATTGATTTTCTTCAAGGAACTTCTCTCTGACAAGATGTATATATGTCGTAACACTTTAGACACCTTGTAAATCTCAATGCCTTATTTCACTATGACGCTCTGACAATATGCTTGCTAGTGGACAAAAGTTTGTTAACGTTGTACACTTTTTCATTTTATTAAAGAAATCAGGTTGTGCACAGCTGATGAGAACCAACGAAATAAAATGGATCCAGACAATTCTGTGCCAATGTTTTTTCTTTCTTTGTTCAAAGAATGTTCTCTTCGATGAACTCCTCATCTGACTCTACAGATATATATATATATATATATATATATATATATATATGTACGCTTAATGTTTAGAGAAGTTAATATTTATTAAACTGATACAGACCTTTATCAACCAACAACTGTATTCGCTCTCTACTGAATATCAGATGGCCGGCTCGGAAAGAATCATCAACAAGAAACTATGGGAACAAACAAAACAAGAACAAATCGCCAACCAAAAAATATACAGGAGAAAGTGGAGATGGATTAGACACTACTCGATAAGGAGGCCGCTGGGTGACATCACGCGCGCCTCAAGCCATTGATCGAGTGGAACCCAACAGAATGGGAAGCGGTGAGTGGGATGTCAGTGCAAGGGTGACATGGAGGAGATCGTGTGAAGAGGAGGAGTTGAAACAGTATGGACTAACTAACATGAATGCAGGTGAAAAGTACAGCAGAAGGAAGACAGAAGTGGCATGTGGAGACGTGCAGTTGAAGCCCTACGTTTCACTAGGAACCCAAGGGAACAATAATAATAATAATAAAATGATGTCTTTGCTTAAATAATGTCGTGGTATGTAAGGGATAATATACATTAAGAAATGAATATAGGATACAATTGAGAAGAAAATTAATGCAACAACGAGAAGTAGTTAAAACAGTGATGGCCAAGGTAATAAAAACATCTGTATGCATTTCTTCTCAATATCTAATACTGGCTTCCTCATGTGGATTCCGATTCCTCCAGCTGTTTGTTGAAGGTGGAATCGTAACGTAAAATGAAGATTCGTCGGATTACGGTAGAAAGATAACTTTAAATGCCTTATTCACGTCGACTACTTTTTGTTCAGTATCTACAACAGGTGTACCAAACCACAGTTACGAATAAACATAATTTTTCCCACGGTTAACGACGATGCGGGATGAAGTTTGGAAATCCATTGATGAAAGTCATTTTATGTGGAACTCTCAGCACCATCTCTAATCAAAACCATCCCCTTGTATATATATATTTTTTCTAATATATAGCTTGACTCCACATCGTATTTTTCGTACAAGTATGGAATTTTCAGCATGTGATATCGGTAGCCCAAATTTTTCAGGCGTCGGTAGGGTATCGAAACCCTTGCCATGTGAATGGCCGACGAGAGTCCTAACCACTGTACCACCGATGCACAGAGAACAAGCGGAAATGAGGAAGAACTTTACTCTCACAAGACTAAATATGAAAACTCAACGATATCTTATTTGTCAGGCATTTTGTGTAGTGAAAATACGTGTTAGGCATGAAATGACTAACCCACTGCGTGACAGTAAATAAACGACTCCTTTCATCCCTCCTGTCATTAATGGATTCTTGCCAATATTTCAACTAATATATTATTTAGTTTTATTTCTTTATTTCACTGTTATCAATGTAAACATGAAGAAGTTTTGTAATCACAATTAACTTTACGATGTAATCCCTGGAGAACATTAGAATGTATAAAAAATATTGTTTAAAATGAGGCCATTATTACTGTAATAATAGTAATAATAACTATTATTACTGGCACATTTAAACATACAGGCGAAATAAAAAATTTTACTGCTACATAGACACCCCTAGGTTGTCTCTCTAACGAATATACATCGAGTCTTTACTGTTGTGGACATTCATGTAATCATCAAAAGTAAGAGTTCAAGGAGCATTGGATGGTTAACGGGCTGGAGGTGTTATCTACAGGTTCCAGTTTCGATTCTTTGTCGGTAGGACCACAGTTTTGTATCGCTGAATAATCCGAGACTTGCGTGAAACAGCTACCTGGTTCCCTCATGGTTTTTTTGTAAATGGTTCCCTAACTGAAATCACTTCATGATATCAATTAAAATCCTAACGGATCAATACTTCAAGAATCCTCTAAATAGTCAGGAATTTTGATGAGGAGAGATGACTTAGTTTTCAGGAAAGCATTCAAACTGAAACAATCATTTCACAATGTTCTTAAGATTATAGGTAACTTATTCTCTATCAGAATAAGTGAAGAAAACGGGTGTAAACAGGCATTTAGGTTAAGTAACTAATAATTGTTGTTTCGTGTTGTGAAACACTATGAAGTGAAGAAATTTAATACACTCATGAAACAGGTGAAGTATCTAACAATATTTAACTACAGTATTGACAATGAGCTGATTTCAGTTAGAGAACCATTGGAAGACATAAGAGTACTGGACAGCTGTTTCATCCGAGTTCGGGACTCTTCACTAGCACTCACTCGCCGAAGTTCAAACCCAAGACATTCCAGTTACGAGGCCACCTAGTAGACCATTAAGCCATTGTGATCCGATCCAATGGCCAGCCCGTGAATTCCAACTTCTGCCAATTCGTGTTATATATTTAGCGAAACCACCAGCCAGTCGCACTTGAGATTAACTGTCCTCTTACGTGACTGTACAAACCAATACTTCAAAAATTATGTTCATTATCTGGAGTCCTTGCAGCAAAAAAGTGTGGAAACTGACACAATCATTTCACAGTATTCTTAAAATTATATTCTATCTAACCTATATTAGAATGAGTGAATGAGAAGGGTTGTTAAACACACTTTTATTTTACTTGAGTAATTATTATTTATTGTTTCGTGTTGTGAAACATTATGAATTGAGGACGATTGATAAAGTCATGAAACAGGTGAAACATTTAACCAGAACTCAATTATTTTTTTTTAATTAATTTTACCAATGCATCCAAATACGATCTAGCAGTTTATGAAATTAACACATTAAAGTATTCTTTTTTAGTTTGTATTGTACCTTCCACAGCACCAGGAAATTAAACTTAGCGCTAAAGTAAATAGAGTACATTAAAGTAATTAAACAAACTTCTAGCCCACATGTAAATGTTTTAGGTGTTTTAAGTTTTGTTTCAACAATGTATACCTCCAGCCAAGTTCGGACGCGAGTTTAGAACTTCTACTTTGTTGAATGTGAAAGGCGTAATATTTTTCAAATGACAATCTCTGTTATGTCTGTTACAAATGCACATTCAGGCTTACCGTTGAGGATGTCCTTGTTTGCAGCAGATTTCAGAATTCAAGGGTTGTTTTGGGTCTCCATCCTAAATGACTGATTAGTCAGCAGGCTTACCTAGTTGCCTGAAGCTCTTGGATTCAATCCCCGGTGAGGTCATAGTTGAATACTGCTAAAGAGTACCAAACTTGAATGAAATATCTATTGAATACTTTCAGATTTCCAATGGTTTCGGCAGTTTTAAATCAACCGAATCCTCATAAACGAACATTTAGAAATCATAAATATATGGCCAGTATTCCGAAAAATATAGTTGATGGTATTTTTCCTCCATGGTGTAACCTTGGGTTTCTTTCAACCACTTCTTTTCATTAGATTGAAAAGAACAAGAAGCTCAGCAAAAACGACTATCTTTTCGGCGATTTCATTCTCAAAAGCACCTGTACAATCGCGTTTATGTAGATTAATTTACATGGATACAATTATTATTTATTTATTTAATTCCACATAGTAACAAAGGTGATAATTACTTTCAACTCGATATGAATTACAAGAGGCTTAGAGACGCAGGGATACAACGAATTACAGGTGTGAACAAAATGAGCATAGCAACAAATTGAAATCAAAATCAAAAAATCAAAAATGGAAGTTAGGAAGTGTGAATATAGATTACAAGAGGCATAGAAACAAAAATTACACAGGATTAGAATATAATTGTAAAATAGTTATTTTAAACGAATTATAAATGTGATCAGGAGGAGCATGGAAACAAACTTAAAATAACTGTTCTTATAACTGAAAAATAAAATCAATTGAATGTAGGCAAAGAGAAAAAATTACACACACAGATAACAAAACAAAAAACTGAAGGGAACATACCGAACTAGGTCCATGGTAGTTGTAGAGGTTGGACTAATTTCTTTTGAACACACAGCTCCGCCTTTTCGATGCATATGTCGAGAGCTTCCGCAGTACAAAGAAGTCGGAAACACACTGACTGCCTTTGGTAGATTTTTTCTTTACTTTGTAAATGACTCTAAATGATGAGTCGGTTGAGATTCTGTGACAGGTATTGACGAGATCTTCAATTATTGCGCTTCTGATTGAACCAGTGCCTCCTCTTTGCAGTCATGCTGCTTCTTTTCAGTAGTATACTCATTTAAAGCTCTTTTAAAAAGTTTGATGAGAATCGGAAAAGTGATACAGACCTTCATCAATCTGAAATCACTTTAGAAATTTGCTCCGTTCAGCGTTTGCGTCGGTGGCACAGTGGTTAGGACTCTCGCCAACCATACAAATGGTCCGGGGTTCGAGACCACGCCGACGCACACCTGATATCCATGGTCGGCCTGCAAAATTTGCGCTACCGATATCCATGCTGAAAATTCCATACTTGTACCAAAAATACAGTGTGGAATCAAGCTGTAAATCAGAAAACACCAATGTGAAGTCAGCCAAATTCATCCATATAGGTCAGAAACTTGTCACCATCGTTACAAGAAGCATTTCCAACAGGTCCGGAGAGACAACCGGAAAATGATAAGTAAAACTATGAAGTAAATAATAATAGTAATAGCAACTTTTGGATAAAAATAGGGATATATTACAACATGCATAAACGCGAGAAGGTATGTGAATCATGTAAAGTCTGAAAGCATATACAATGAGTTCAGCAATAAAAATTGAAATAGAAAGTCATGTCACTTAAATTTGCACTAACCATGAACATAGATTTTTAATGTATAAAGAAAAATATGTAAATACACAGTAATTAAGGAGGGGAAAGAAACATTAAAAAAAAAATATGGATTAAAGATCAATAGTTTTTGGAAAGGACACTACCTGTTTTTTCGGTGAGGTACATATAAATAAATAATAGTGATAGTAACATCAAAGTTTACGACGAAATACTAACCGTCATGATGATAATGTCTAAACGAAAAAAATAATAATAATTTTTAATTATTTTTCTTTTGTTAGTCCTCAAAATGAACGTAGCGAGCCGGTTTACTGATTTGCCGACCACTACGTGTGTGATATGGAGGGAGGATAAGACTTGGTGCCGATGGAGGGGATTCGGATGTTTGATTATTTGATTGCGCAGCTGCCGATGTAGATTCGTAGTCGTTGTCGATGTATGCGGGTTTAATTCGATCAATTGAAACAGTCTCTCAATAGCTTCCTTCGTTAACTCCATACTGAAAATCAAATGGCAACCCAGAAAGAATCAGCCAAAAGAAACTCTGGGTACTGACAAGTCAAAAACCTACTGTGCAACTTATATGTCGAAGGAAATGGAGATAGTTAGGATACACGTCGATGAGGAGACCGTCGAATGACAACGTGTGCCAGATCATCGCTGGAGTGTAACCCGAATGCGAAACGACGAGTGGTGCATCAGTCTGGTGGTGACATGGAGGAGATCGTGTAAGGAGTGGATGAAACCTTATGGACAAACATGGGGTCAACTAAATAAGACCGTTGAGAGAACAGAAAAAGGTGGAAGTGTGGTGTAGAAGCCTTAGGTTCCACTCGGAAACCAAGGGAACAACATTAATTACAAAAAAGTGTGAAAAGACTTCTAAGGATACTAAAAATCTCATGTGCACAGCATCACAAAATTTAAACTTGAATTCTGATTTTATGGTTAGCCATTACATTTAACTGATACATTATGATGGTATCAGCTTGTCTCTCCGTCTGACGTCTAAAGAATATTAAGAAAAGAATTACATAAGGAAATCCAGCTAAGTTAGGAAGAGACTTTTAAATTGGCATTTAACAATCTTATCAACCGAGATGATTAAACATTTATAACGTCATTGTCAGTATTTGACGGTTGGAGGTGATCGGCAGAGGAGTATTTGTAAACTTGGAGGAGCTCATATCCATTCTGAGATTCGAATCTAAGTCACCCATTGAGTACCGCAGTCGGAAATGTTACCACTGAGCTATTTGGGCTGGCTATGATTGACCTCCTGTATGACTGTATTGGATACTTTGATAGGAGACTAGTCAGTAACCAGTGTAATGTGTTTAATCCTTTCTTTGGTACAGATTGCATTCTGTTGGTCAAGTTTACAATCTCAGAAGGGACATGAGTCCCTCCAAGGTTGTAGAGACACCTTGCTGACTGACTAGTGAGTGCCAACTAGCACGAAACCAAGGTCGAAGGCTTCCAGCCAATTGCCTCCAACCAACCAATACCAACGTTGTAATTATTTGTAATCGCAGTATTAGTATTTCGAGATGACCGAATTACAAGAATCCAACCAAAACACAGAGAGGGCCGAATTCAGGAATTTGTATTTAGCGGAATTAAATGCAATTCATATAAGAAACATATTAACAATCAACAGTAAGTATTTAAACAATACAGAGATAGAAATTGTCAATCACCACATCCGCCACACGTCGAATATCTCCTTGCGTATTTATAACGATGTCTCGGTTTGCTTGCAAGTAGCTGCGACCTTCTAACTGATTCTGTGATATTATTTTCATCAGTATTATCTGGACTTATTTCTGAATTATCTACAAAATCAGGATTATTAGCGGAATCATTAAAATAATAATTGGAACGACCTACTTCATTTATTGTCACTTTGTCCAGGTGTCTGTTATGAACTGAGTGATCTTTGATGTCTAATATCTTCACCACTCGATTTCCCATTTTTTGTAGTATAATTCCAACAGAAGGTCTATAGTCATTCCCTTTGTAATAATGTACATTAGAAGTCGTGGACATCAGATGCTTTTGAGAATTCGAGATTTGAATAGTTTTGCAGGACTTTCACGGGTACTTGTATGCTCTGCATTCAACAGACGCAGTCTATGCATATGCAGCAATTCCTCAATTTTAATCAGTTGCTCTCTCATCTCATTCAGTTTTTCTCGTGTTTTCGACAGTTCACATTGTAACTCAGCTACCTCATTTTTGAAAACAGTTGACACTTGAGTTGCCGAACTTGTAGTGGAGGTTTTCATTGGATTAGCTTGAGTATTTTGAAAGGTTGAAAGACACATTGACTCCATTTTACTAGACAGCTTGGGAGAATTATAAGAATGTTGAGCAACATAAGTATTCGAACTTCTGCAAACAGTCTTGATGTGTCCAACTTTACCACATTTGTGACACTTAGCACCCCGAAAACGGCAAGTGCTTCGTAGATGTAACTTTCCACAGGAAAAACACGGTTTAATGTTTTTGATCTCTCGCTGCATTCTATTACCTGTGGACGACAGTTTGGATTGCTTTCCATGAACACTTGTATTTTCGACTTTGGACAACATGACATCAGATACTGACGTAGTGGGAGCAGAGTATTCACTGTTGACATCTTCATATGTAATACATAAATCTTTAGCAGTTTGAAAGGTACAAGAAGGAATCTGAATTAACTCTTTCTCTAACTTAGGAATATTGATTCCAGCAATTAGACGATCACGTAGTTGAGTATGCAGCTGATCTCCAAAGTTACACTTTGAAGCTTGTATTTGGAGTTGAAGAATGAAGTCTCTAATCTTCTGGTTGGGAGCACGAACCAGTTTGTTGAATTGAGCCCTCTCTCTGGTCTCAAATGTAGTTATATGAAAGTGATGTATCAGAAGTTCACGAATCTTGTCATATGACAGAGAAATGGGTTTATCTGGAAACGCCAAAGTCTTCACTAGGCTATATGCATCTAGCCCAATAGCAGTGATGAAATGTGCTGGTATTTTGTCATCCCGAACGTTCTTTGAAATGCACCATGCATCGAAGCATTCAAGATAATCAGCAATCTCCCGCGGAGTAGCATTTATAGGAAATTTTCCAAGGTTATTTAGTTCCATCGCGACGCCAATTTGTTGTAATTATTTGTAATCGTAGTATTAGTATTTCGAGATGACCGAATTACACGAATCCAATCAAAATAAGGAGAGGGCGGAATTCAGGAATTTGTATTTTTTTTTTTGATTTACAGCTTGATTCCACACTGTATTTTTGGAATTTTCAGCATGGATATCGGTAGCCCAAATTTCGCAGGTCGACCATGGATATCAGGTGTGCGCCGGCGTGGGCTCGAACCCCGGACCATGTGCATGGTCGGCGAGAGAACTAACCACTGTGCCACCGACGCACAGTGGTGAAATATATTAACAATCAACAGTAAGTATTTAAACAATACAGAGATAGAAATAGTCAATCACCACAACCAACAATTCGCAGTGCACGTGATAGTGAGCCACCTAGTGGCATAGTGGTCACATTGCAAACTTGACTGACAATAAAATTCAGTCTGTGCCAAAGACAGAACTGAACACATTACACTAGCTACAGACTACTGTCCGATCAAAAACATCATTGTTAATCTTCAGACACTGTCGAGTCTTCTGTACTAGGAGCAGATATGTTAACAGAGATCCAGCTTCCTGTTCAATAAAATCAACTGATCAAGGGGGAATACAAAACTGTTCAAACAGAAAGTGAGTAATCATGGATGGCATATTTCGAATAAGTCGAATGCTTTTGAGTAACCTTATGGTGGATTCAACTAAGCGCGTATCAGAGGTCGACAGAAAAACACATCTTCAAGGTGCCTGGCATAATATCTCATCAGATGTAGAAACAGTGGTTAAAGGTGTTAATAACCTAAGGAAAAAAGTTAGTAAACACCATGGAATTTCCTCTGTCTCATCCTAACTGACTGAGATCTAGAAAGAATGACAAGCAAAAGCTGCTCAAACGTGAAGTGAACAAAAGTTTTCACAACGGCCGCTAGCAATGGTGGGTGACCAAAAAACGAACGAGATGGATGGGGCAACGGCCATTAGTAACACCAGAAAACTGTTTGAGCATATCAGAGAAAAAGGTTTTTGATGGGAAATAATAGGCCAAACAATCCTCAAGAAAAGTGGCATTTTAATTAGCTGTCAGGACAGACGGCTCCAACGTTGGAATGGACATTCTGAAGGGTAGTTTAAGAGGCCTACAGCCAAGCTCAAATTCACTAAAATCCAACACCTACTTGAATAGGACTTCAACATCAGTCCTACGACCGTAACTGAGGTTACAAAAGCTGTCTCTAAACGGAAACGAGACAAAGGAACAGAATTTGATGGGATGACTCCAGAGGTGTTTAAGCATGATGGTGTTGAACTGTTGTCCAGGTTAAATTAAGGTATAAGGTAAAATTTGCTAATCAGAGATAGTTCCGTTAGACTGAAGTAAATCATTGATTATTCCACTTTATAAGGATGGAGACAAGTCTTCCTGTGGTGATCACAGGGGGATTAGCTTGACCGGCATGCTATCTAAAGTTCTAGGCTCAATATTCAGGTTGGATTAAGTGGTGCTTGGAAGATAAAAACACGAGTAAAATAGGCAGGCTTTATTATTATTATTTTTTGATTACAGCTTGATTCCACACTGTATTTTTGGTACAAGTATGGAATTTTCAGCGTGGATATCGGTAGCCCAAATTTCGCAGGTCGACCATAGATATCAGGTGTGCGTCAGCGTGGGCTCGAACCCCGGACCATGTCCTAACCACTGTCTGCCTGTCTGGATTCAACATAGAACTTGGCACCGAAGTGCACCAGTTCGAGTTGCCACGTTCCAAATAGCACACAGAGGTAGACAAGAAGATGAGTGAAGAGAATCAATAGAGTTTGACAAGTATAAGAGTGAAACAGAATGGGTAATGGTAGAAAGGAATATGAAAGATTACAGAGACTGAATACTATATCTGCGCTAGCCATTGACAACGATTTTGAGCCTTGTCACCTATTGTCTCCAGCCATTGATTCCTAGAGTCCCGAGGGCCCCAACCCGGGAGTCTGCATCTCCCTACCTACCTGACTCAGTTTAACTGTCAAGGATTTCATGGATTGATGAAGCCATGTTTTTGTTTGGCCACCACTTACCCTTTTCCAACCTGCACCTATATCAGCTAGTAATGCCCGTTGGTGTGGGGGGAGGCGATGGTTAGGCATGCGCAGCACGTGACCTAGCCATCTCAGTCTATGTAACTATAGCCTCGTCGATTGATTTTCCCTCTTTGCCCAACACTCTACGCCTAACGTCAACATTACTTACCTTATTAAACCACCTAACGGGAGACAGAGATCGCAGACAGCTATGATCGAAAGCAGTCAACCTTTTCATGTCTTCAATGCGTATTGGCCATGTTTCAGAGCCATAGAGAAGGACGGAGCGAACTGATGAGCAGTACACACGTCCCTCGGTTGATAACTGGATGTCACGCCTACGCCAGAGATGGTGTAAGTCAGCGAAAGCAGCTCGAGCCTTTCGGATCCGTGCTGAGATTTATTTCATCGCCAATCAGTCCGTTGGTGCTAATACAACTTCCCAAATAGGTGAAGTGGTCAACATGTTCTATCACTTCACTCCCTATCACTAAGTTAGGAGTTGACGTGGTCCAGTCCTGTAGCAGCATCTTACATTTCGCAGGGGCGAATCGCATGCCAAACATACGAAGATTGCTGCCCAAGGTGTTCAGAAGACTCTGCATTTTGTCACCATCCTCCCCTAACAGGACTATGTCATCTGCATATTCTAAGTCCATAAGACTATTCCCTTGTAACAAGTCGATTCCTAACTATTGTGCCACCGACGCACAGTGGTGAACCAGGAAGAGGGTTTACTGGTAATATATTCACCCATTCTACAGATTCCGGAATGTAGGCATACTTACTGGTTCTCAACAATTACTATGTTTCTTGGCATGGAGGCGAAATTCGAATTCGTCCCTGAGAGGGAGGATTGCATTGTTTGGCAGTGGAGGAAGTGCGAGATAGTACATAGCACTAATCAGGGGAATCTATTCAGACTCACACAGCCAGGTAAGAGCGAGTGAAGAGTTGTCATTGGAAGTGATGATAACCAGTTCTGTTTGTCACGGATGCCCACTGTCCCCCCCCCTTTATGTTTAATTTTATCACAGATGCACTAATGGAATTAACTTTTACTGACTATTGATCAAAGGATGTATGTTTGTACTACTTAGCAGTTCTTTCTGTTCCTCTTTATGATTATGAGACTGTCATTAAAGGCGAAAAGATTAGCTGTCTTTGAATACAGACGTTTACGTTATATCTCTGGTGTTCAGTGGTATAATATGTTGACCGCTACTGAGGCTAGGCGTAGATTGCTAAGTAGGGAGAGAGGAGCAATCAATGAGGTCCTATTGCTACATCCACTGAAATTGCTAGGAAATGTGTTGCTAGTGACGAGCTACCACCATCCTCGATAAGTACTGTTAACCGACATAGGATTAGGCTTAGAAAGACTTAGAAGTGGTGAGACCAAAGCCTGACATCAATTTAAGAAGTCCCAGACAATGTATGTGAGCTATCTAGGGAGACGTAAACTAACTAGTTTCAGGTCCTCGAGCTATAAAGGATCAATGGCTAAAAACGGTTGATGATATTGTGGTGAGAGCAGGCTGCTAGCCGATTGGTTGACACTAATCTACGTTAATGTCTAGGTCACTAATATGGGCCGTGAGAAAATATGAACAAGGCTGTTTCAACAACCAATCACAGCAAACTTAAACGTGGACAAATATGATTCGCAGATAGATGGCTCTACTTTCCGAGAAATATCGAAAACAACCAATTATAAGACTGTTTTTGTCTGCTTAACTTCCGTGAAACAACCAATCAGAAGACTGCCTTTTTCTGCTTGCATAAGCCTTATTAATGTACATAAAATATATATAAATACGTGTTGATTTTCGTAATAAAACCATCTGTTGCCAGCCCTTGTCTTCTGTTGTTACAATATGACTCAATACCATTCTCACTGGTGAACATACTTTTACTGTTTAAGATCTCCCATATCTATTAAAGCCTTCGGTTTCTCTATGTTACTATTCTTTATAGAAAATCGAAACAAGTAATTCAACGAAGAGACTCCTTTCAACAACGAATTTATTATCAGACTGTACAATCGTATAGATATATGGTTGTTCTGTAAGAAATTATATCCGGTGAGGGAGTTGAATCATTGGTGTGAATGCAACATATAATAATAGTAGTAGTATGAAATGCAACTGAAATGTTTGTGATTATAATCATGGTTAAATGTCAAGTGGCAAAGCAAATTAATGTTATATATAGAATAATTCATAGGATGGATAGAACTTGAAAAAAAGTGTGCAATTATAGGATTAGTAGACAAATCTAATAAAAATAAAAACGTTACGTAATATTGTGTGAAAACTGATAGCATAGAATTTCACGTTGCAAAACAGAATTGATTTAGAATGACAAGTGGGACAAGTGAAATAATACCGGAGACAGTTCAAAGTGAGAGTAGTAATAGTAACAATTGACATTGTAATAAAGGAAGAGTATACAAATTGAATAGACAAAATGAAAAATAGGTAGCGCCAAAATTTGATTAGGGAGTAACATACTTTAGCCTAGAAGGATTAGGACCATGAAAGTTGGAGAGGTTGAACGAACTTTTTCTGTATATAGAGATCTGGCTTGTCTGTTTCGATAGCCAAAGATGGCTTCAGCAATACAGATGAGTCTTTGCCTTGTAGATGACATTAGAGGCGGAGTCTATAGAGATAGGGTAATCATTATCGACCAGATGTTCAATGATCGCGCTTCTTATTGCTTCACTTCCAGCTCTTCGTAACCATGCAGGATAGTGTTCTTGCACCCTCTTGGACAAAACTCGACAGGAATGACCGATATTCCTGCTCTATATAAGCAAGTGAATTGACAAACGCACATGGAATTGGTCAACTGCAGGATCTTGTCCTTCAAGTCATTGAACAGTAATGGTCGACTAGTACAGGCTATTCTCAGAGATGCAGGAGGCAATGTTCCTTTCAGGGACTGTGATATCCTTCGTTTCATGATATCGGAAGCTAAGTCCGTTTTGAATTCCAAGCTCGTGTACAGTATTTTCTTGGTTATTGATGATAAATAACATTTCATAGGATTTGATCGAATATTCTTGTCTACAAAACGTGGTGGAAATCCATTTTCTATTAGAATTTTTCTAAGAATATTTTTTTCTCATCCTCCACAGTATCAAGGCTACATATGCGCTGAACGCTAGTGGCAAGCGACCGGACCACGTTTCGTTTCCAACCAATGGATACCCAGGTGTATTTCATTTCTCATAAATATCTGATTCTTACAGATTTCTGAGTGTCTCTTTCTTCTCCCCTTTCTCTATCTTTGTGTGTGCTACACGAAGTGTGGCGATTTGGACTACTTACTACACTTCTATGTTGAAAATCCACCGGTCAGCCATCTCATAGATGAGAATTACTAGAAACGAGTTGATTGGTTATTTGCATTTATAAATACCAATGGTGATCAATGTTTCAATAAATCATTGTAAAAGTATTAACCTACATTGTTGTTTTGCTCAGCTGGTTCTAAAAAAGTGTTTTTCAAAATAATTTATGTCCTTAGATCACAAATTTCCGTTGAAATTGACTGTGTATTTTATATTCTCTAGTGAATATTTACAATTGTTGCATACGATCTGTTCTCTTGATTAGTTTCTACAAATCTACATTTGCAGGATAAATAGACCTAATTGTTTTCTTGTTTTGTTTTTTATTTCACAGCCTCTCTTCAGCGATAAAATGTAGAAAAACACATAAGATACTCGAAAATTATTTCAGTGCATAAATCAAATTCATAATTTGTAAACTAGTTCACAATTTACGTAATTTGTTGAGTTAAAATTTCACCGGGTTTCTATTTGAAAACCGAGATCATTCAGATTAAAGTGTATGCGATCTCTTGCATACCACTATAAATCTGTCTGTCAGTATTCGACACAGAACTTTGCACATATGTGCGGCAGTTCGATTCGCCACAGTCCCTTCTTGTAGTACACAAAGCAAGAGACGAAAGTAGAAGAAATGCATAATAGAGACAGTAGACAGGGATATGAGACAAAAGGAATAGTAATAACGAAGAATAATATAGTTTCATTGGAAATCATAAGTCACAAGGAGTGGATGCATCTGCGGTGTCATTGACAACGATGAGTTTGAGCTATATCACAAATTGTCTCCAGCCATTGGTGTTTACCGTCCCAAGGACCCCAACCAGTCAAGAAGTCTACCCCTTCCTACGTGGATGGCTTAAACTAACTGTTGTGGATTTCATTGACTGATGAAGCCATATTTTGGTTTGATCGCCGCTGGTTAGCTCTTTTCCAGCCTGACCCTATATCAGCTAACATTGCCCATTGTCGAGGAAGGTGATGACTAAGCATACGTAATACATGTCCTAACCATCTCAATCGGAGTAACTTCACAGCCTGGTCGTTTGATTTCCCCTCCCACCTACATAGCACTCGACCGATGCCTAACCTCAATATTGTTCACCTTATTATGCCACTTCACACGGGAGATAGAACGCAGAAACCTATGATCAAAGACAGCTGGTCGGACTTTTCATGTCTTCCACTTTCAATGGCCATGTCTCGCTCACAGCCATAAAGGAGGACGGAGTGGATTGCTGCTGAGCAGTACACCCACCCTTTGGTCGAAAACCAGCCAGCCAGGCGGCCGGATATCACGTCTACGCCAGAGACGGCGTAATCTGGCATATGCGAAACTAGCCCTCTGTATCCGTAATGAGATTTCGGTCAACGTGCTCTACCACTTCACTCCTTATTTTTAAACTAGGAGTCAATGCAGTGCAGGCCTATACCGTCATCTTACATTTGTCAAGGGGAGCGAATCGCATGCCAAATACTCGAAGACTGCTGCTCCTCAAGGTGTTCAGAAGACTCTGCATTTTGTGTCAGCGTCCTCACCTAGAACGACTATATCATCAGCATATTCTAAGTCAACCAGATTACCCCATGGTAACAAGTCAATCACTTAATCTCTGAAGTTAGCAGTAAGGGCTGAAATTGAATAGAAATGGGGACAGTGGACATCCCTGATGGACACCACCACACTGGTTGTCACCACTTCAGATGACAACTCTCCACAAGCTCTTTCCTGGCTGGCTGACTGCATGAGTTCAAGTAAAGTGCCTTGATCAGTACAATCTATTTTCTCGAAACTCCCTTTACAGCCAAACATCGCCATAGTGCCTCTCGGTCAACAGAATCGAATGCCATTTCGAGTGGAACACGAATGAATTGGGCATGGGTTCGACAATGACACGGAGAAGATGAAAGCTTACAGGTAATTGTGCAGTCATATAAAGAAGATCAGAGAGAAAAGAATAAAATGGAGGGATGCTTCTGAAGTCCTTATATTCCAACTGGAACCCACCGGAATAAACAGTAATAATAATAAGAGCGTACTGTAGACATTCAAACAAAATTCTTTATTCTCACATAACTTCACATAACACACATTTCTATTCTAATTAAAACACATGTAACACATAATTGACATAATTGACAGATATACACACTAGGCAAAAGTAGAAACACTACATAAATAGAATATGCGTACTAAGCAGTAACGCAATAGGCAATAGCATCAGCAGCAGCGCCAACAGCAAGAGCAACTTAACTTATAAGTGGAACTGAAATGAGCACAGCTATCACAAGAAAGCTTTAGAACAACAAAAGACGAAGTTAAATTAATACTCCGGTTCTAGCTAAAGCCGTACTCACACACAAACAGATATGTATTTAAGAAAAATACTAAAATAAGATCAGATCTCTTCGAATGATCCAAAATAAAATTAAATTAAAGACAAATACATAAATAAACACTGGAATGAAATCGATAAATCAGTAAAGATCAATATATATAAAAGCAAAAATAAATAAAATGACTACTGATTGTCTTATTAGAAGAGGCGAAAAGAGTTTTCGGGAGAGTAGCAGTTGTCATCCATTCAAAACAACACCCACACAAACACCCACTAAATGTTCCAGCCCACAATTCCTCCACTAAAGCTCTCACAAAAAAAGCATTAGAAAATATAAGAAAACAAACATAACACAACAAGCGCCATTGACAACGGAGCCTAGCCAACCAACCCCGCCTCCCATTCTCCCTTTAACTTAGTTGATCTCAGGATTTGGACATCCTGATCGTCTGGTGGCAGCATATTTTGCCAACAATTGACTTGTTTTACGGCTATCAGCAATGAAGGATTCTTGTCTAAGGGTATTCAAATATTTCACTAAACATGGCCAAGCCGCCGCCTCATCACCACTACCAGATTCATTTAATTTGAATTCATGAACTTTCTCTGGCTCAGTGCCATGTATAACACCTAAAATAGCTTCGAAATGATCAATCAAAGGGAACAGAACTAGATCGGCTAGACTTAATTGATCACCTAAATAAAATAGAAATAAAGGACTTTAAAAAAATCAATAATTCATAAATAAGACATGAAATTTATTCATAGTGATTTATTTATTGTTATGAATGTTATCACTTTTATGTGTCGAATAATATTGAGATTGAGTTAGAGGCGCTGTAATGGTTGAGCTGGGCTGATGACCGGAAGGTCCTGGGTCCGAGTCATGGTAGTGGGTGTGTGATGGCGAAGAGTCCTGACTGGGACGAAACAACTGTCCAGTACTCTTTAGTTTATAGGACTGCACACGTTGGTGGTTCAACGGTAGAATGCTCACCAGTCATGCAAATGATTCGGAGTTCGATCCTCGGCCAACGGACGCACTCTTATAAACCTCGCTTAACAGATAGTAAGAGAGGGAAAGAGGGAATGTTTGGCACAAAAAAGATAACACCAATACGATTGAGGCTTCAGCGGATCAAAGTTTGAAGCTTTATGCTCCACGTGGAACGTAAAGGAATAAATTTATTATTGTTATTCATGATCAATAGAATTGTGGGTGTCATTTTACGTGGGCCAATTCTGATTGGTCCGTTTCCAGACTGACATTGACCGCTACATCATCAATTAAGGGTTTTTTCTGCCTAAATATCACCTAACCCTTTAGGAAGTATGTATTAGTTGGGTTCGACCTGGAATCGCATCATCTATTTTTTGCATCTGGCTGACCAACGTCAAGAGAGTGCTTTATTGTTAACTGCAAGGTGTGGGGCGTTTGTGGCCTCCTACCCATCAGACCGTGGGGAGCTGTAGCACGCTTGAGATCAACTTGTTATTCAAGACAAAAGAGTATGTGGTGCCAACTAGTAATGATGAGCACCTGACTCAGATCTCTTTGGTATGGAAACAGGAGTAGTGTCATCTGGGGGACGCAGTGTCTGAAAACTGAAGAACAAAAGACACACACGTTAGTTGCGTTTATATATTCAGTTAACGTGAAAGTTTTAGAATTGCCTTCTATGCCTATCGGGCAACCATTGAAAGTAGAAGATATGAAAAGGTTAGTAATTTGTGATCACAGATATTTGTTTTTACGGGGTGGAATTGTTAGCCTCATGCCCAACCTTCTCTCTTTACCAGTCTTCTTAACGGCTTAGCAAGGTAAAAGGGTGCATCGGCCGGGATCGAACCCTGTACTGCAAGCGTGGCCAGCAAGCGTTCTACCGCTAAGCTACCAACGCCACAATGTTTATGTGGAATTTGGTATCTCTATATAGTCAAACTATGTACACCTTATTTATCTTCAACGCACCATTTGCACTAACCTGCTACAATTCTGCCCTTCCTTCGCATATCGTGTTCCTTTGTGTTGCTTTCACGTCTCCCCCATGTATCTTCGCAATGTTGTGTCACCATTTGCTTTCTGTGACATCAAATCTATCTCCCTGCTATTCGATGTTTTTTAAGCCGATGAACATCCCTCATGTTACACTACTAATGAATCTTATCAGTAGCACACGCCACATATTAACTGAGCAACTTTTAGTGTCACTTAACGCCTTTTTCCATTAAATAAATACAACTGCACAACTCCTTGAAAATCAAGTTGTTGAGAAAAAATATTTCTTCGCTGAACATACATAATTATCATTATTATTAAAACGCAGACTTGACACGTTATGGGCACCAAAAGACGCAACACATAAAATCCAATAGTTTATGCAACGGCTTGGATACTAACTGTCCTGACGCTCAAATCGAAGAAAATCGAAGGCTGCCTCAAGTGACCATCCTTCAAGCCTTCCTACTTGAAGTCTCATCATCCACAAGGCAGTAGAGCAGCGTGCTCCCATGGTTGACAGGCGGACTAAAACAAGTTTATAGAGACCATTCGATCTTTTCTTGGGGATTCAGGAGTTCACGTACATTATCGATTTGAAATCAGAGTCTCCCAACTCCCCTAAGTAGATCAGAATGCCCACTACTAGTCCCGCTGTAAAGCCAAATGTTCAAATTTGTCCTTTCACTTTTGTGAGGAACAACCACCCCCGACGCCATATGTGAAGCCAGATAGATAGGACTTACCTACCATAGGTCGTGAAAGCGTATGGCCACATGAAAGCATTCTGATTGGAAGACTGAAGTCTACCCATTCAAAGTAGGCTGTCCTACGTGGTTTATGAGGGCGATTCATTGAAAAAAATCTGAATTCTTCCTCATTAATAAATGAAAAGTAACTGTTACGTGATTTCACGCTGTCGAAAGTACATATTTCTTCCTTAATAAACGTGGTTGGCGGTGATTACCAGAGGAGTCTAGGAGGTGAGTTTCATTTCTGTCCCAAATTATTCACCTACACATCTCCCTCCATTGTGAGCTACAGATTTCCTGTTGAAACTAAACAACACTTTGGGGATTTGAAACGATGAGCGCCGGTTTCAGGAACAACATTGCCACTTATTGAAAGAGGGCGCAGGTACACTCAGGTAAAGAATCTCAAACAGAAAGAAACGCACATTCTGGATTCCACTGCCAGTCGCCAACAGCCAAATAACATTTCATGTGTATCCTAAAGGCGAACTTCACAGCTCCCGTATGAGGTAGTAGCCGTCTTGTCAACCGGGACCAAGCACTACCTTCGAATACATTCAATCAATATATATATATATATATATATATATATAAGCTGATAAAGTACACAGATTACTAACATACACGCACACACACACACACACACAACGTGCAATAATCCACATGAACAGCATATCACAAAAAAGAAAAGAAAAAAGCGGGGACTAACCTGCAAAGTATTTATTCTTTATCGATTGATCTAGTTCAGAGCATACTTCACGAAATCGTGTCACATCTGAATCACTGAAAGTTTTATCAAACAATATTACATGTCCAGGACTGAAAAACTAAGAAGACAGAAAAAAATAGGATTGGATTTATTGGTAGCAAGGAGGAGAAAATCAATAATTTCGAATATTGTTATTACATAGTAGTAGTAGTAGGCAATAAACGTATTTCAGTAGTACTACACAGACCTTACTGCAAACCCATACCGAATTGTGATCACATTTGTGTTCCTAGATCGTTTATTAGGCTTTAGCATCCAGCTTCTAGCTAAATACAACCCGGATTCGAGACCCACTCCATCTAATTCAGACAAGGTAAATGAGCAGTATCAGTTGCCATTCTCACAGGATAAATATATATGGCCAGCCAATCTTATCGACGAGTATTTGTCTTCATATCCAACAAGCTTGGTGGACCCCGCCGGTCACGACTTCTCACTAGAACTTCAGGCGACTTCATCTTGTAGTCAGTAACTAGTAAAGTTGTGACCAGCAGGGTCCACCAAGTTGTCGGATGTGAGGACAAATATACTCGCTGATGGCACTGGCTGGCTGTAACGCTATACATATATATCGCGAACGCGCAGAAGTCATAATTGATTGATTGGAATATTGGATTCCATCCGAGAGCGTGATGACCACCAGCGAGCTCGCCTTAATACAAAAAGGTTCTAGGTTCGACCCTGTGTGTGGGGGTAATGGGCGGATAGTGAAGATGAGTCCCAAACTAGGATAAAACAGCTGTTTAGTACTCTCTGGTGGCTTTCATTGGTCCTCTAACTGATTTCAAAGAACATAACACTGACCATCTAATCAGTTCAAAGTAAGTGGGAGTGGAATTCAAATCAGACACTTGCTGGCTGATATAGATAAAGCTATTCCCTCTCAAGTTATATGATAACATACCAAAGAAATACAGAAATAAAACACCCAAGTTTCTATATTAAACGCTTGATCAGAATCCAACTGCATACGATGGAAGCGGTAAATAGATTTGCACTAGAGCAAAGTAATTCTCAGATTATTTCTCCCTTGGTTTCCAATTGACTGACAGACTGGACTCAACGTAAAACTTTGCATCGATGCGCAGCAGTTCAAGCCGCCACACTCCTACCATGTTGCAAACAAAACAAGAGAAGAGAGTGAGGAGAGATTCAAAATAGAAATATGAGCCGAAAAGAAAGGTGATATGGAAGAACATTATAGTTTCATTGGAAATTACAAATCACAAAGAGTAAGTGCATCTGCACCAGCTACTGTCAACGATTTTGAGCCATATCACCGATTGTCTTTAGCCACCATTGGTTTTCACCACATCCCAAGGAATCCAACCAGATGGGAAACCAGTCTACACCTCCCTACTTGACTGCCTGGATGGCTTAAACTAACTGTCAAAGATTTCATTTACCTATGAAACCATACTTCGGTTTGACCACCAACACCACTAGCTCTTATCCAACCTGATCCATCCTATATCGGTCAGCCCATTGTCGAGGAAGGCGATGGCTAGGGACGCATGCGTAATACATATCCTGACTATCTCAGTCGATGTAGCTTCACAGCCTCGTCGATTGATTAACCCTTCCACCTCTACCTAGCACTCGACTGATACCTAACCTCAATATTGTTCACCCTATTATACCACTTAACACACACGGGAGATAGAACGCAGGCACCTACGATCAAAGACAACTAGCCGGCCTTTTCATGTCTTCCACTCTCAAAGGCCAGGTCTTACAGCCATAAAGGAGGACGGAGCGGATTGCTAATGTGCAGTACACACGCCCTTTGGTTGACAGTCGCCCAGCCGGATATCACGTCTACTAAGTCATAGATGGTGCAATTTGGTGGGCATATGCCAAAAGAGCCTTCTGTATCCATGATGAGATTTCGTCAGCGGTCAACCCACTGGGGCCTGCTGATGCAAATTCCCAAATAACTGAAGCGGTCAACACGCTCTACCATTTCACTGCTGCCTATCTTTAAGCCAGGAGTAGCCAATGTAGTTCAATCCTGTAGCATCATCTTACCTTTGACAAGGGGAGCGAATCGCATGCCAAACATTCGTAGATTGCAGATCAAGATGTTCAAAAGACTCCGCTGGATTTTGACAGCATCTTCACCCAGCAGGGAGGACTATATCATCTGAATATTTTAAGTCAACGAGACTATTATCCCCTGGTAACAAGTCAATTCCTGAGTCACTTAAGTCAGTTAGGGTTAATTCCATTAGTACATCTAGGAAGACATTAAACAGAAATGAGAATAGTGGGTATCCCTGACGAATACCACTGGTTGTCATCTGAAGTAGGTTCCAAGTGGAAGACAACCGATTCAACGGCACATATCCATTACATCCTTTTCTCAACAGACATATTTAGCTAGTTCCAGGACTCCCTCATAAGCTTGCATTACTCCCCACTTAGCCACACGATGCCCTCTGCGTCACACTAGAACCTATGTCCATCGTGTCAACTAATTTACTACCTGAGTGCGAACCCGGAAAAAGAGGGAAGGTCAGATGCATGAGACTGTTAACACGTCTACCCAGGAAAATCAATCCAGTGGCGACAGAAGCCTCAAAGCCCATCATTTTTTTAAAGTCAGGAACGAAACTGTTATTAAATGCATGAAGAAAAAAATTTGCTAACAAACCTTTCTAGCCAAATCAGCGGCTTGTTGGAAAACTTCTGGACCACAGACTGACATCAGAGCAGATTTTTCTCCACGTAATTCATCAACAAATCGCATAATTAAATCCGATTCCAACAGTTTATCACCTTGATTAATAAGCAGGGGAACTTTACCCTGTGGTGAATACTTCAGCAACCAGTCCGGTTTATCATTCAATGAAACTAGAATTAAATCATAACTGAAAAAGAACGAAAATTTTCACAGTAAAGTGTCATTATTATTATTATTATTATTATTATTATTATTATTAAAGCATATAAATGGTACATTATGGACACCAAAAGATGCGCCATACAAAATCTCATAATTTGTGCGAGGGCTGGAATAATTCCCACGTCCCCAGACTGAAGCAATTTATTTTATTCCTTTACGTTCCTGGTGGAAAATAGGGCTTCAAGATAGAGCTCTGAAGTTTTAGTAGCAGTGATGTTTTTTTACGGGGTGGGGTTGCTGGTCTCACGCCCAACCTTCCTTCTTTACCGGCTAAGAGAGGTTTAGGAGTGTGCCGGTTGGGAATCGAAATCTGGACCACATGCATGGTCGACGAGCATCCTACCTGTGAACCACCAACGCCCTAAAGCAAGTGGTTACCTTAAAGGTCCACTTCCCCAACTTTGAGTCTTTGACATAAAGTCCGACCCACAAGTCAGTGGAGCAGTGTCAGGCGCTACATCCCCATAGCTTTCAGTGACCAAATCAAGTGCATGCATCATTAGATCATTCCGGATTCTGGAGTCCATGTACCCCATAGGTTTGGAATCATGGTTTTCCAGCTCACCTAGGTGGACTAGTATGTCCACCAGTCTGGCAGAGGTTCGGATATTTACCCCCTTACTTTTGTGAGAAACATCCCCGCCAAGTAAAGACAGTAAATAGAATTTCCTTGGCAGACGTTTGAACACATGGGCACATGAGAGGAAGACCGAAGTTTAAACACCTCAGTTTGTACCACGTGGTTGTGAAGTGTACGAATTAGGCAACAGTACAAAGACATTCGTGTGTGTTGGTGGTACAGCGTTTAGGACGCTCACCGACCATGCACATGGTCCGGGGTTCGATCCCCGGCCGCCATCGCACTCCTTTACCTCGCTAAGCCAGAAATAATGCTGGTAAAGAGGAAAGGTTGGGAATGAGGCTGGCTAGCAACCCCATCCTGTAAATTAAACAGTGCTACAGAAACTTCAAGCCACTAGCTTGAAGGTGTCCTATGTTCCACTGGGAACGTGAAGCAAAACAACGAAGACATTCAGAAAATGGAAAGATAATTTACTGGGATTTACTGCATATTCAACCTAGAACTTTCCACAAAGGTGTTGTCACAATCCATACAGCATACACAAAAGTAGAGAATCAAATTTCAACGAACGAAGGAAGTACAATTATGCGAAGAAACATGAGCACTTCATGAATCTGGGCGATGGTAAAAAGTAAATGAACTTCGGGCCAATGAAAACGATTGGGAGATATATCACCACCAGTCGCTAGCCATTCGATCATAGCATCTCACGAATCCTAACCAAGCAGCTTACACCACCCTGTGTATTTGGCTCCAAGCAACAATCAAACACTTCATGAATTGATCAGATGTTTTAGTATGATTAAGGCTGACTCTTTTATCCAACCTGATCATATGTGAAAGAACACTGCTCGGCAAGGAAGTCAGTGGCTCATTATTAGGAATGACATATGTCTTAGTCATCTCAACCGTCGTATGACTTCACAGCCTGTTCCATTGAAAACCATTTTGAGGCATATTACCCTAAGCATTAGATTGCGTCATATTAACGAAACGGTTATTCGAATCACGTAAATATTTAGCGTTATGCGTTTAGCATCACGGGCGTGTGTATTGCTCAGAAATCCACTCCACCCTCCTTAATAGCTGTGAGCAAGACATGGCCGCCATTGAAAGTGGAAGACATGAAAAGGCCGGCTATCTGTCTTTGATCATAGATGTCTGCCTTCTATCTCCCGTGTGTGTTAAGTGATATAATAAGGTGAGCAATATTCAGGTTAGGCATCAGTCGAGTGCTCTCGAGTGAGTTGGAAGGGAAATCAATCGACGGGGCTGTCAAACAAATGCATCGATTGAGACAGTTAGGATATGTGTTACGCATGCATCCCTAGTCATCGCCTTCCTCGACAATTGGCAATGTTAGCTGACATACGGTCAGGTTATTAAAGAGCTAGTGGTGTGGTAGTGGTCAAACCGAAAAATGGCCTCATCAGTCAATGAAATCCACAACAGTTAGTTTAAGCCAGACACGTAGGAAGGTGTAGACCGCCTGGTTGGTGTCCTCGGGACGGTAAAAACCAATGGTTGGAAACAATTGGTGATATGACTCAAAATCGTTCTCAATGACTGGCCGGTGCAGATGCATCCACTCCTTGTGACTTATGATATCCAACAAAAGTATGTCGCTCTTTGTTATTACTATTCCTTTTGTCTCATATCCCTGTCGACTGTCTCTGTCTTGCAATTCTTCTCTTGCTTTGTGTGGTACATCGAGTGTGGCGACTTGAACTGCTGCATATCGGTGCAAAGTTCTATGTTGAAAACAGACAGACAGGCAGCAAGTCTCATTCGGTTAAGGAGACATTCAAAAGCAAGCATCTATTAAAGTAGACTGGAGAATAAACTTGACGTCAGTCCATGAAAACTTTGACGATTGGTTTGAACCCCCACAAGCAGATGTAGCCTGACTGATTGAGTTCTTCTAAACTCTAAGAAACAACGGCTATTCTAGTCCCTTTGAATCTATCCTTCTATCTTATTTGTCCAACTTTGTGGGCTACACAGAATATGACAACTTGAACTACTATACTTCTGTAAAAACTTCTTTGTTAAAATTCAATTAGTCATTCAAGTAAGCTGGAGAATTGTATAGGCTCAAGCTTGGCATTCTAACTATTCGTGTTTTAATGATAATGAGACAAAAGTGGTAACCAAGTTCCACACGATATGACTAGTTGCGTGAACCAGCTAAAACAACACATGAACGAGCTCAAGATATCTTTTTCACACCGGCAGGAACGAGCGTCATACATCCCACCACAACTGACAGATTGCACTCACATCTTTGTCAGGAGAGAGGGTGTACAATGACCACTTCAACCCGCTTACGATGATGGCCTATTCAAAGTTCTAAATAGAAATGCTAAAGTTATCACGATAGAACGACTGAATAAAGCAGAAGCTATCAGTGTCGACAGAGTCAAACCAGCGTTCATCGATTTCGAAGTCAACGATAAAGACCAGCTGAACGATGTGCCAACACCTACATCCACGCAAGCTTCAACGTCAAGTACCTACAACGTCTATGCATATTGACAAACGTAAAAAAGAACTAAAAAATACATGTAAGCTGATTTAGTCAAATAAAGCACGCAACACCATGAGAAAACAGTGGTTAAGAAGTACTCTTTAAAAGTTAACATCGAAAGGTGATTATGACAGACTATAAGCACACGCATACAACATAACGATTTAAGATATGAATTGAATTGAACTTTCAGAGTAGAACTTTGCACAAAAGTGAAGCACTTCAAGTTGGCACATTTCATAAAAGCACACACAAAGGTATGAAAAATGATAGCAGAAATTTTTTAAAAACTGTAGTAAACGGAAATGTGGAGCTGAGTACGTTGGCGGTAGTACCATGCACCGACTTGAAAAACGCGCTCGTGAACACTACCCAGCCTGGTTAGTAAAAGGAGACCAAAAGCGTGTATACAGTTCAGTGACAGAACAACATCTGGTTAATTCAGGACATTCAGCGCCTTTTGAAAAATCCTTCAAAGTAATTTACAAGATCCAATCAAACCCATCAAAGGGAGTGAAATCAAGACATCTGGGCATAGCCGAGGCGCTAGCTATACATTAGCTCAAACCCACGCTTTGTATAGAAAAGAAATACGTCCAACCCCTGTCTCTGCCATGGCCATCATAAACAGGTAATTTTTAGTAATGCCCATCCCATCGCCTTTCTTATCTAAACTTCCTGTTTATTCATGTTATTCTTTAGTTTTTCTTAATCCCTGTTTACACTACCATATTTTCATATCCGAACTTCCTGTTTATTTTGTCATTTTACTATTTCTACATATTTAATCCCTGATTGCATAAACAATTATTCACCACATTAGTTTTATCCAAACATCCTGTCTATTTTGTTATTTCTACATTTCTAACCCCCCAAATGCACAATGTCAATCTTCTTAGTTATTATGATGCTACTTTGTTTGTTTTATCCATCCCCCTGTTTATTATGGCATTCTAATTCTTAATTTTAATTTTTATTAATTTGACCCTTAACCGTAAATTATTCTGGAACTTTCCCATCCATTTGATATAAATACACGAATGTGCAGCCTAGTTGATGGTGACTTCGTCGAAAAGAAAATTTTCTTCGCTGCAATTGTCTTCTTGAGAACGGAAATGTACAAGAGAAGGGGCAATTACACGCACAATTATGTGTTATGGCACAGCAGTAGAATGTTCACCAACCACTCGTATGTTCCAGCGTTCGATCCCCGGCCACCGACACACTCCTACACCTCGCTAAGCCAATAATAAGACTAGTAGAGAGGGGAGGTTCGGCATGAGGCTAGTCACTCCATTCTATAAAAAACAAATAACATTGCTACCGAAACTTCAAGCCTCTAGCTTGAAGGCACCCTATGTTCCACTGGGAACGTACAGGAATCTTTAAAAAAACATGCACAATCAGAAGAACTTAATCGATCTGGAAGACTACAAAGGAGTGAATGCATCTGTTCCACTGAGAACCTTTTTCCATCTATGACGGTTCTTAGCATCTTGCCATCTGCTACAGTCACTGAAACCAACAATTAACGGACTTGATGAATTGATAATATGTCTTGATTCGACCACTCCTACCTGTTTTCCAACTTAAATTATACATCAGCTAACAATGCTCAACAAAGAATGAGGTAGCTCGGCATACTTTAGTAACACACACCCTAACTGTCTCAATCGATGAGGCTGTGAAACCTAAACAGCAACGTTTTACAGTCGTAAAGAAAAACGGTGTGAACTGTTGTACAGTACATGTATCCTTGGATCGATAGCTAAAAGGAACATTCCCCAACTAGAACCCTTAAACGTTCTTACCTTTTTAGACAAGAGAAGTTGAGAAAAGTCACCTGTCACTTACAACGGATAGTCTGTACAAGACGGAAATAACTTTTTAAAATGCACCAATTCCACCATGAATAAAATACTTTTAAAATTGCAATTGACACCCACCACTGTTCCTTGTCACCACTGAATTTTGTTTTCTGAAAGTCCACAATAAATGGACAGATACTCAAGTAAATAACATTTTTCACACAGCTTAATTAAAAAATCGAATAATACTGTTCCGATGAGACAAATTTACAAAGACATGACCAAACCCCATTAAAAACCGATCATTAAACAGTTAGAGTAGTAGAAGTAGCTATCACACATCACGTAATATGACCCAAATTAACAAACTTGATAATTTGTTAACTTACTCAATTTTATGAAAATTCAGTGTCAATCTGACACGTTCACAAAATGGACAAAATCGATAGGCGAACAGTGTATACTTGCTAGGATCAATTGAAGGTTCTGGATCACCTGAATGAAATATTCAAGAGAAAAAGGTATCATCATAGCAACGAAAATAATACGGTAGATACTCACTAGCGACTTGCTCCATTCAGGTAGGTAGTTACCTGTGGTTCTAGTGAGAATTCGTGACCAGTAGGGTACAGCAGGTCGGGTGTGAAGACAAATACTCGCCATCGAAGACATTGGGTTAGGGGTCGCGCTATGTCGTGAATTGGCAGAAGTTAGAGTTCATGGGCTGGCCATTGGATCGGGTCCCAGTGGCTTAATGGTCTACGATGTAGCTCGCCTCGTAACCAGAAGGTCTTGGGTTCGAACCCTTGTGGTGTGGGTGCGTACTTCTGAAGAGTCCCAAACTAGGCTGACGAAACAGCTGTCCAGTACTCCCAGGTTTTCTAATGGTTCTCTAACTGTCAGCTCATGATGAAATCCTGTGATACGGCAGTTGTTTTAAACCTATTTTTTCACAACCATTATAAGGGACTACTGACTGTCTGGTTTCAACATAGAACTTTGCACAGATGTACAGCAGTTCGAGTCACCACACTTCACTTGACACACAAAGCAACAGAAGAAAGTTAAAAAAAATGCAAAACAGAGACAGTAGACAGAGATATGAGGCAAAAAGAATAGTAATATCGAAGAATAATATAGTTCTATTGGATATTATAAATCACAAAGAGTAAGTGCATTTGCACCAGCTATTTACAACAATTTGAGCCGCATCGCCAACTGTTTCCAAACTTCAATGGTTTTTACCAGCCCGAGGACCCTCACCAGTCAGGAAGCCAGTCTACACCTCCCTAAGTGAACGGCTCAAACTAACTGTTGTGGATTTGATTAACTGATGAAGCCATTTTTCGGTTTGACTACTACCACACCACTAGCTCTTTAATAACCTGACCGTATGTCAGCTAACATTGCCAATTGTCGAGGAAGGCGATGACTAGGGATGCATGCGTAACACATGTCCTAACTGTCTCAATCGATGCATCTGCTTGACAGCCCCGTCGATTGATTTCCCTTCCAACTCACTCGAGAGCACTCGACTGATGCCTAACCTGAATATTGCTCACCTTATTATAACACTTAACACACACGGGAGATAGAAGGCAGACATCTATGATCAAAGACAGATAGCCGGCCTTTTCATGTCTTCCACAATCACTTCGGGTGGTTACCAAAGTCTGATCACTAAACAAAGACTCAGAGGAGATAAAGTTATTTTCACACAGTAAGCGAAAACTATAGGTTGTCCCTTAAACGCTCAACAGCATCCGAACGACGGTCTCACCGTATCCCACCATTATGTTTACCAATTTACATGAATGTGAGGTCACACGAATATAGGGAGGACCTGTTGATCTCTGCAGGTCAAGGCTAAAGAACACATTCTTAAGTGCTTGAGAGAACAAATCCCGGAAGCAGATGTCCAACTACTTCATCCATTGCAAACCCCCTCATAGTTGATTTCAATGGTACCTTTAAACCCATATAGGAAAAAAACACGTTTGGGTCAAATGCTGAAATTCGTCAGAAGATGGCTTCATCAAATGAAAAGTCTTAGACCTCTTTCAGGTGTTCAAAAAATTATTTTTATTATTACTTTAAGCCTACCTTGGTAATCCACCTTTACATAACCAAGGTTTATTTTACCTAATAATATCCCCTACTCACTCTTCTTTGCTTTACTTCACTTCCTTGCCTCTTATCCGTGATCGTCACCAGGAAACATTTTGACCTATATAGATAAAAAAAACTGATACTTTGTTGCCTTTTATATAGGTGAATGTATGATAAGTACACGTGTGTGCTTGATTAGACCGTCCGAAATGTGTAGCGCGAATACATGGATGGAAGTATTCGCCTTAAATTGGAGTTGTGGGCCATTGGTCTTGGTGCTCAACTTCCAACCACTAAGTTATGGTTATGGGTGCAAAACCCACTTAATCTACTGAGGTTTAAGTAACCAGGTAGAATCATAATTGCTCACACAATAGGTGTGACACATTGCCAACCATATATAAACGTGACTGACTGAGTTACACTGCACATCTATTCAGAGTCATCTGACTGCATTATTCAACTTTGAAGAATGTTTTACGCTGGAAAATAAAGAATAACAGTTAATTCCAAATAGGCATTAATGCCGTGATATCTAGTGTGTTTGAGGCTGTGGGGATACATATTAACAAGCCTAATTTGTGCATTCGAAAGAAGTTAGTTCAGACATTATCATTACCCTGGCCATCTAGGTTTGAATGATTCTGGATTTTTGCGGAATTTTCCTAATTTTAGTTGATATTCTATTTGCTATTATATTTTATTATTATTATTATAATTTAAGCATCTTTAATGAATTGTAATTCCATGGTGATCTCACTTAACAAACCGATATTATTTAAAAAACACTAATATTGTTATTGACTACTAACTCAGAATATCCTATTTATAAAAATATGTATATAATTGTAGAGTCAGAAGAGGAATTTATAGAAAAAGATATTCTTTGCTCAATTATGTTATGTTTTATAAAATTACTTTGAAATACTAGAAGTGATACGACCTGGTACACCCAACGACAGGTAGACTTCCAAAATGCTTTCAAGCGGCCACGTGTTCATACCCTCTCTTGGATATGTTCTATTCACGGCCTTCACATGGTAAGGATCTTTCTCACAAAAGTGAAAAGGTGAATACGAACGTTTTGCGTTTATAAGTGGACTGGTGTTTATGCAGGTCTACCTAGAGGAGCTGGAAACCTTGACTCCAAACCTATGGTGTGCAAACACTTCAAGATCCAAAACGACCGAATAGCCTATAAACCATGGGAGTGTAGCTCCTATCACAGCTCCACTGACTTGTAGATCAGACCGCAAGTTAAAGGCTCCAGAGGTGATTCTTTAAGGCAACCACCTGCTTCAGTAAGGAGTCCGGGTGAAAATTACAAACTATGAGACTGTGTGACGGACAAATTAGTGCCCATAATATACCAAGTTTGTGTTTTAATATTAATAGTAATAACTTAAACATTCTATGCAAAGGCAAGTAGCTTACCATTTTTAAGATGTACCATGATTGTTTTCCAGGAAAAGTTTCTTCAAAGAATAATTGGGTGTTTTAGATGTAATAAACGTGATAAATGCAAATGCTAAAGAAAAAAAACGGAAAATGAAAAAAATATAGAAATAAAACAGAACTGCTCAAGAAAATTGAAAACTAAACTATATATGTACAAAATAATATTTCGAAATCTACAGAGAGAAAAAGCACATCAAAGTTAGTTTCATCCAAATGAACATCCACAAAAATGTGTATATATATAGATCCAAGCCATTAGATTCCTTCTCGGTCACTGAATGGTCAATAGGTTAACGTTGTAAACTCAGAAGTTTCTCGGTTCGACACCTGGTGGAGTTGTCATGGGTGAATAGTGTTGACAAAAAGTCAGAAACTAGGACGAAACAGCTGTCCAGTACTCCTTGGTTTCCAATGTTCCGCTACAGAACCGATGTCAGCTCGTGATCTAACTTGAAAAATTTCCTAGCTCCTAATTTCTATCTATTATAACTATATACCAATATTACTACTTAAAAATACTACAATTTAAAAGAAGCTATGCGTAAATCTGCAAATCTATACCTAATTATAGGGATGAAATAGTAAAGTTTAGGATCTATAAGCAAGTTCATAAGCTGTCATGAGTTCTCACTCAATTATCTAACAGTCCAGTGTTTGAACGAATCAGTTAAAATCTGACTGTATCACTTATGTTTCCAATTCCATCTCAAGATTTTACATTTACATGTGTCATAATTTTGTATGCATATAAAACTTCAAAAGTCAATTCTGGAGAGAGAAATAAAGCCTGGATCAATCAACTTTTAACTGGTATTCAAAACCCAGACATCCAAATTTAAAAAACATTGTAAGTCGCAAATAATATTAAAGAATAAGTGCAGTCATAATACATCTTAGCATCTTTCTCGTCCCTTGGAACACCTATCAGTGTTTGGATAAATAAAAGTGTAGTAGAAACCATCCACAGTTCTATATTAGACCAGCTGACCCAAAAACGACACAAAGCCAACACTGAGGAATCTCTTTCAATTATCTATCAGTCAACAGACAAATCGTCAAATACTCCAAACACCTCGTAACTCGCTTAAAACAACCCGAGTTCTGAGTGAAAAAGAAAAAGGTTGAGTAATTTAGTACTACCCTGGCCTGCTTTAGAAGCTAGAATTTAATAAATTCTGTATTGTTTTCCTTCTTTCTACTTATATTTAGCTTAGTGCTGTATTTACGCCCGGTATCGCTTATACATAGTATGAACTGATGTCCAATGACTAAAGATTCCAGGTTATTTTTAAAAAGTCAATGTTGTTAATATCGACAATTTTTTGGATTTTTGCCTGCAGAAACTGATGATGATGGTGACGTAAGCATATGCAGAAATAGTAGCTGAAATGAAACGATAGTCATTTTGTAGCTGCAGTCCACCCGAAGTTTTAGAAATCCAACTGAAACCGTATTATTCCTTGGGTTTCATAATTTGAGATGATACATATTAAGTTATCTACTATTCTCCTCATTTTTGGAATAGAAACAAGCTCCAAAAATTTAAACTTAAGGAAAATAGGCGTGGTAATTCACAGACGTGCCCAAAGCGACTGTAGTGTACCTAAAGTCATTGTTCGCCTGAAAAGAATGTTAGATTTATGCAGCAATATTCTCAGCTAGCAAAACTTCGACGTTAGTTAAGAAACTACGACATGACCGCCAGGATTTGGAGAGCATCGGTGCAATGGAGCTGAAGTCTGTCGCGCATTCTGAGGTGCCCCGTAGTCCAGGCTAGCGTGAACAATTAGTCACTCTAAATGCGAAACATAATGCATCAGAAAAACAAAGAAAATCGCGTATGCAGCGCATATAAAGAAGTGACGTATAAACTCGGAAACCTCCCAAAATTTCCATAATAATAAATATCTTATATACCCACTTTACACCTCACCAATAAGTTTACAAAACTAGGACTTTGTTTCTGATGTAAAAAGGAGTGCAACATCTTTGCCAAACTTCAGTAAGACACCTCTAGCTCCTGACCTGATGTCTCCCAGACGCACGCAACGCACAGCTGACTAGATGCGTAACGCAACTTTTTGAAAACAGTAGGAACTTTTTCTGTCAATATCCAACATCCAGTATCCAATATCGTTTTTACGAGCTAGTATAAACCAATTTGATTTCTTTGTGCTCGCTTCTTGATTGTGAGGTATAGGTTCTTGATCTTCGGTAAACTTCTGCGTAGCTTGTCCCGCCACTCGACTGTCGTAGCTTTGGTTGACTCCAAAGGGAGTAGTGCTGGGATTAATTTTATGTGGTTTGTAGTATGAGGTATGTTAAGACTGTTACTACTGTGATTGGAGTTGATCCTTTCGCCAGTTAGTCCTTCGGTATTGTCGACAAGAGAAAAGAGATAGTAATAATAATAATAATAGTAATAATAATAGATATAATTAGTGAAGCTATTCAGACTAAGAGACAGAAACGAAAATAGGAAACGTAACAACAGTCAGCTCATTAAGTTTGAAGAATAATATATATATCGGTAATAGTAATATAATAATAATAGTAATTATAATATTAATAAGTTGTCAGGAGAGTAAGACGGGAGAGAATGTAAAGAAGTAAAATGACGAGTTTAATTATCTACCCTGATTGGTAAATGCGATTTTAAGGAGATAGGCCATTTGGATGCAGTCCTTGTATCGCTGCATGGTTGTCCAGCCTTCGCTTAAAGGCGTCCAAAGACGGTGCCATAGCTACATCTGCCGGTAAGGAATTCCAGGGACGACAAACCCGCAGTGAAAAGAAGTGGGAGCGCACCCGGGTCCTTGCCCTCTGGTGAGCTATCCTTCTGGGATTTCCACGTGGAAGCCTATACCTACTCAATGGCAGAACACCTTTGTTTGGGTGATTCTGGTCATTTGTTATTTTGTAGGCAGTAATCAAATCCCCCCTAAGCCGACGGTAACTAAGTGTGAACAGGCCTAATTTCTTCAGCCTTTCATCATATGGTTTGTTTCGGAGACCAACCACTCCTTTTGTTGCCCGTCGTTGGACTCTTTCCAAGAGGTTGGCATCTCTTCTCAGCATTGGGGGTGCAATAATATTATGCACCTCAAGGTGTGGCCTGACGTATGTTTTGTACAACATTAGAAAGAGCTCAGGAGTGAGTGCACCTAACTGTCTATGCGTAAAGTGTATGACCGCATATGCCCTCGCTACATCCCCTGTGTAATTTACGCTTGTGTCCATTTTTTCCGTTAGAACTAGACCTAAGTCGCGTTCCGACGTTGTGCAGGACAAGCTTTCATTGCACAGGGTGTAACTTGCATTCTGCAGTCTACAGGTGCGCAACTTCACTACTTTGCACTTTTTCAAGTTGAAAGTCATGCCACTGGCCACCGCCCAGTCTTCCAGAAGGTTTAGGTCTTCCTGTAGCCTATCTGAGTCCTCCGGACACTTTATCGCCCTCCATATTTTTACGTCGTCAGCGTACAGGAGAGTCGGGCAGCTCAGACGGCGTGGTAGATCATTGATGAAAATCAAAAACATCAGTGGTCCTAGGATAGAACCCTGCGACACTCCTGATGACGATCTGTGCCAAGATGATCGGACTCGGTTAACCTTAGTGCAAAATTGCCTGTCGGCTAGGTAGTCCTTCAACCATGACAGAAGTGGCTCACCTATGCCTGCCTGGCTTATTTTATGTAGGAGAAGGTCATGGTGAACAGTGTCAAATGCCTTCTCAAAGTCTAGGAAGACCACATGGACTGGTACGTTCAAGTCCCAGCATGATGTCCAGTCGTCCCAAGCTGACAGTAGGTTAGTGACGCAGGATCTGCCTTTTCTGAAACCATGTTGGGCTTCATGTAGTATATTAGTCCTATCGAAATATTCCCTGATGTGGTCGTCAATAATACTTTCCAGTACTTTTGATACCACTGGGAGTAGAGCTACTGGTCTATAGCTAGCAGCGTTTTGCCTGTCCCCACCCTTGAAGATTGGAGAAAGGATGGCTCTTTTCCACTCCCTTGGCAGGGTCCCCGAATCCATTGAGTGTTGGAACAAGTCGCACAGGGGTCTACAGAGAGCCTCGGCGCACTGTTTCAGAACAGATGGCCTGATGTCATCACAACCTGGGGACTTCCCAGGTATGAGTCGCTGTAGCTTCCTTAGTACTATTGCGGGGTTTATTTGGGGAGTAGTCGCTAGGTCTTCCTCCTCTGAAATAGTGGTGCCACCATTTTGGTCCGTAACTGTAATATCCACATTGCTGTTTAGCTGTTTAGCGAAGGCTGAACTGAATGTTTCAGCCATCTCCAGACTAGTGAGATATTGACCGTTTGGGCCTACTAAGGCGCATGCCCCTTGGTTTGTCGGTTTTCTTTCCGACATGAATCGGTACAAGTTTTTAGGGTTTGATAGGAGTTTTTTAGCAAGGTTAGCCTGGAATGACCTTCTGTCCCTCCTGACTCTTGCATTACACCGGTTCCTGAGTTCGAGGTATGCATCATGGTCGGTCTGACTCTTAGATACACGCCACGTAAACCAAGCCTTCCGCTTTGCTTGCAGAATACGTTGCGTGCCTCTCTTCAACCATGACGTCTTTCTCTTGGGCTGTGTTGTGACTAAAGGGACGGTATCCGAGATTGCTGTATGGATAATCTTTTTTACCACTTCCCAGTGTTCATCCACAGATAGGTCGTCCCATGCTAAGGGCCAGTCTGCGTCGGACAAGAGCCTCCGCATTTCAGCATAGTCAGCCTTGCTGTAGCACAGACATGGTCGCGTAACATCATATTGCAAACGCTCACGGAAGACAAGATCGAAACCTATGACTGCATGGTCACTGCTTCCCAGAGGAGTCATGATCTGGACCTTTTCGACGAGTAGCTGGTCACTAGTTAGAATATAATCTAGTTTTGATGACTTTCCACTAGGGCCCCACCTAGTGTCGTCTCCAACATTCTCAGTCAGTCCCGTGTTTCGAATAGTTTGCAGTAGGTTTCGGCCAAATTTTCCCTTAGCACACCCGGAGCCGAGGTTCAGTGATGGAGCATTGAAATCTCCAGCTATGGTGATTTGGTCGTAGCCCAAATCTCGTATTCCTGTGATAGTGCTGAGCAGTAGCTGATTGTGCTCTGCCCCACAGGTGGGAGATCGGTAGATGCCACCCAGTAAGTGCTTGGTGTGGCCTACGGTGAAATGAAACCATATGGAGTCTGGGAGTTTGATAAGTGGTGGGTCCGTTGTGCGCACACATTTAAGTTGCCTATCAGAGTATATAGCAACTCCCCCTCCTTCCTTATTATCCCTGTCTCTTCTGACCAGTACCATATCACCTATACTGATTTCATTGTCGGCGATAGTGGGGTTTAGCCACGTTTCAGTAAGAATGATGTCAATCACGTCTCATAAACCGTTAATGCCCAGCTCTCGCTACGCTCGGGCCCACGCTGTTCTTCGAAGATTTCTCAGAAACGCTTAGTTATAACGGACGCAAAAACCAAAACACTGATCTGCCGCTTTAGATTTGTTTATTGTTACACCAACATATAAAAGGAATAAGCGAACTAAGCAAACTAAGGTCTGAAAACAAATATTACAATAATAAATCGTCGTATTACTTCTGACGATATTTCAGTCTTCTTTCTGAACAGCGACCGATGAGACGATGACTGTCGTATTGATGCCTCCGCGAAAATTGGGGAAGTTGATTTTGAGCAAACAACCAAGAATTGATCGTTCAATCTTCAACTCCATTGACACTCCCCGGCAAAAAAGGGGTCCAACCCTTTTTTCCTTCACGACCAATGCACGTTGACTTGGATGCCATTGCGAGAACCTGGGTCACACGGACAGAGCTGAAATGGAAAACAAACAGAGAAGCCAACACACCACAAGCATACCCACAGCACAATCTCACACATCAATGACGACCTGCGCCTCCAGACAGAGACCTCCTCTTGACATCTTGCAACACAATCGCCGCTTGCTACAATGACTCTTGCAGAATGCAATGTGACCATAGCACCACCTCACGATACTCTTCAAGCATCCTCGTATCTACTCACTACCAATTACCACTGAAATCGCTTGTCACTCATTCTGCCTCAGTTCTAGTAGCGGTGACGCATGCGAGCCTCAGTCGTTTACACTCTTTCTCCCCGGCGTGTCGGACCGCAGCTAACAATTATCTCCGTGTGCATTTCATTCTCAGCAATAGCCTAGCCTCCCCGGCGTATACGACCCATCTGCTGTCCTTAACATCAATCAATTCATTCCCGGATGTAGAAGAGTGGACACAACTTCGAAAGTAATCACGACGAAAATTTTAACAAAATTATGCAATAACAACAAGGTACGAAAACAACAAGTAAACACAATGAATTCAAATAACACCAATTGATATGACACACCACACGTATATACAAACAGTACACACAAACTCGCATTTCATGTCTTGATGGAATACCCTTGAAGAATTGCAGGACTTACACCAGTACGCCTACAACCCTTCACAGGTTGACGATTGTAATTTGTGGAATGTCCAGACACAAACAAGATTAACCAACAATTACATCAATTGGAACTCACACAACTATTTATCACAAACATATGAACAATCAACACATCAAATGTTGTGGATTCTGACACGACAAACTACCCTTGAAGAACCGTAGGACTTACAGCAGTACGCCTACATTCATTCTCAGGTTGATGATCCAAGTGGAAGTCGTCCGGACACAAACAGAATTACCAACAGCTAGATGACAGATGATATCAATTCAGTATATACAATATGAACATATGTACAAGATCATACACCAAGCACATTGGACTGCTCATTGATGCGCTACCCTTTGAAGAACTGTAGGACTTACAGCAGTACGCCTACAACCCTTCTCAGGTTGACGCTCTAGGTTGGAAAATCGTCGCAGAGTTAATTTGCTAACTTCCTTCTATCAGCTATATCCTCAAATCTGAACGGCAGCACGCCCATGTCATTGTATCGTAGAATATATATGACCAACAAACACACGACATATCTCATCAACCAAGTATAGAAACAGAGTAATTTACACCAAAGATAATAACATTCAAATAGTAACTTGAAACTAGAAATGCCTTTATTCGTGCAAGTCAATTTAACAATTACTCTCTCGTTTACACTTGGCTTATCCACACTAAACTGACCATTGATATTCGTCCTTTCAAACGAACTGATACTAGCAAAGTCATTGCACAAGATACTTGAGTTGATGGGTGTCTGTTTCATTGTGGATGACAGCACCAACGACGACTGATTGATACCAGTTGATGAACTTAGCGGTGGATCAAAAGCTGTTGTTGATCGACTTTCAGATAATTGTCCAACTGCAAGATTACCACCACTGCTGTCTTTCACTACTAGTTCGGGTTTAGCACTATCATCTGATGATAGGTGGGCTACACGCTGATCAATTACACTGACTGTCTCACAAGTATGCACACCTTTTGGAACTGCATCTGCGTTCAATTCTACTTCACGTTCAAGTTGTACAGAACCTTTATTTAACTTAGCAGTAGTAGGCATATCCCTCATCTCATCATGATCAACCAAAGACAAATCTGCACTATCCTGATCATTACCACAAATATTCACTTTACCGTCAAGTTCATCATTTTCAAACTCTTAAATAACAGAAGTAGACAATTTTGGTTCCTCCTCACAAATCATTAAAGGTTTTATAACTTCACTCTGACTAGTAATACCTTGTAAACTTGTAGGGTCAGAACTGCACTCTGAAGCAATAACTCTATTCTGTGACACTCTATTCAACAATGGCTTACCAGTTGCAACTACAGACTTCTTCACCACACCGTTATCGTCACACAATTCGGAGTCAGGTCTGGAGTTTACATTTAGCTTATCACTGAACTTGCTCACTGGTTCACAGCTCACCTTTGTATGCACCCCTTGCACACGTGTAAAACAAAACCGTGTTTGTCTGGCATCTTGTAACTTATCTGTTGGGGATGTACTACGAAACCTGTTACACTCACTAGGTCTATATGCATTACTAAACATCATGGAGCTTTCTCGATATCCACCTCTCTGAGGCCTACTCGTCATCAATGATTGCATTTTGCTCTCAGACTGCTCTATTCTAGGGGTGAGATGTAATAGACTGGCGAACTTGCTCATAGATTGATTGACACTAGTATTTACCAGTTTCAGGATATCATCAAACTTTGGCTCGATACCCTCATCCTCCATACGGGAGCTTATCTTCACCCACTTCATTTGCAGTCGAGTAGGTAGACGTCTTGCTATTGTTGAGTACGTAACAATGTGATTGTACACTTTTTGGTTACTTGTATAAATTCGAGATATTGTACATAATTTTTGTTTAAAACGCTTCTTGTTGAAATATACATAACTTCCGTGTACAATTGAAAAATACACTCTGCTGTTGGAGACTTCGTCTTCTCCCTGGTCACTTCTGCTTACTTGCTCCACTCACACCGTGTTGTATACTTCGGATTTATTGTAGGAGCCTACTACTTTCAACCGAAGACATTTCTACAACCGGAACACAGCAGCTACAGCAGACGCAGTCCAAACAGTTAACGTGCCTGTGGATTATATAATTAATTTGTAGCCGAGGACTTACACTTTATAACCAAGTAATCCTTTTTGTTGCTATAACTCGTCACTGTATTTTTGGTAATATATTGTGATTTAACACTCCACTGACTTGGATTATTACTTTTATACTTGGAATGTTAGTGAACTCTAATATTAGTCCCCTACAAATTAATTGGTGAGCCCGATAAGAACACGGATTATTTTGGCATATTTATATTCTTATTTTTGCTATTTTGTATATTCATTGTGATTTTGTGTGTGGTTTATATTTGTATCCTAATTTGTACCAATAACCCCATATTCATAATGTCATCACCTCAGTCCGGTACATCAAATGAGCAGACAACTAATAGCGAGACAAACGCCACAATAAATGCCATCACTGATTTTCGTTTACCCCAATACGGTTTCGCAGAACCAAGGATTTGGTTTGCGGTAATTGAACCGTTGCTAGAAGCACGGGGCATTAAGTCCCAAATAGCCAAATATGGTATGGTGCTGGCAGAACTCCCTCCGTCAGTATTGACAGAAATCAGCGATTTCATCGAAGATCCTCCGACGGAACATCAATTTGATAAACTTAAAGCCCTCCTCATACAACGTACCAGTTTGTCGGATGAGAAAAGAATCCAACAATTGCTCACAGGCTGTGAACTAGGCCCACGTAAACCATCCCAGCTGCTCAGGCACATGCGCCAGTTAATCGGACATCATAAAGTAGACGAGGTAGTGCTGAAACAGATGTGGTTGCAACGTTTACCTAGAAATGTCCAGCAAATTTTAATCATCTCAGGAAAGTCGTATGACTTAGACCAACTAAGTGACATGGCAGATAGTATTATGGATGTTTTATCTGATAACACCATAAGTCACGTAGCATCTGATAGTGCCACACCGTGTCATTCCACACCCACGGCAGACACACCGATACTCGCCGCCATTGCAGACTTAGCGGCAAGGATTGACAAGTTGGAAACTAATAGGTCGGATCGACAAGTCCGGAGGCGGAGCTCACAGAGAAGGTCACCATCACGACGACGATCCTTCTCACGACAGCGTTCTTACACGTCTTCTCGGGATAGCAATATATGCTGGTATCACTGGAAGTTTGGACGTCATGCCCTGAAATGTGTAAAACCGTGCAGCTTTAGCGAAGCCAACCAGGCTCAGGGAAACGCCTCAGCCAGACAGTGATGGCGACAGCTGTTACTGGCAATCACCACAGTCGCCTTTTTTATGTGAGGGATTTGACTACCGGCACATTATTCCTGGTAGATACAGGCGCCGAGGTCAGTGTTATCCCCCCCTCACTATCCAGGCGATCAGCCAAAATACCTGGAAAACTTTCACTCCGTGCTGCCAACCAAACCAACATACAGACGTATGGCGAACAGTCAATGATTTTAAATTTGGGACTACGCCGACGTTTCACATGGATCTTCATAGTAGCTGACGTACGTCACGCTATACTAGGTGCAGACTTTCTAAGTCACTTCAATCTGTTGGTTGATATCAGCAAGAAAAAACTGGTTGACAATTGCACCCAACTCAAGATCCATGGTATTACATGCGACTACTCTGTTCATAGCATCTGCATAGAAAAGCCGGAGAGTGAAATGTTCTCTGCTTTATTGCAACGATTTCCTAAAATCCTTAAACCATCATACAATGTCGAAGATATATCTCATACAGTTACGCATAAGATCATCACAACAGGACAACCTGTGAAGGCACGTCCACGACGGTTACCACCCGATAAACTAGCAGCAGCTAAGTCGGAATTTGAACATATGATGCAGTTAGGTATCATACGACCATCTAACAGCCCATGGTCTTCACCTCTGCACATGGTACCTAAAACTAATCATGACTGGCGACCATGTGGAGATTATCGCGCTTTGAATAACGCTACGGTACCAGATCGTTATCCTATACCTCATCTCCACGACTTCTCCTTGACCTTACATGGAAAGACCATTTTTACTAAAGTTGACTTGGTGAGGGCATATCATCAAATACCAGTCGCTCCAGAAGACATTGCAAAAACAGCAATTATTACGCCTTTTGGATTATTCGAATTCTTGAGAATGCCTTTCGGACTAAAGAATGCTGCTCAAACATTTCAGCGTTTTATGGACCAAGTTACCCAAGGTCTTGATTTCGTCTTTGTATATATCGACGATGTCTTAATTGCCAGCTCATCGACGGAAGAACATATGCAACACTTAAGCTTGTTATTTCAAAGGTTTGAACAATTTGGAGTTGTTATCAATCCAAAGAAATGTATTTTTGGTTCCCCTTCCATTGAATTCTTAGGACATCGAATAACTGCCGAAGGCATCAGACCTACCGAAGATAAGATAGAAACTATTAAGAACTTTCCCGAACCTGATTCCTTAAAGAAACTTAGACGTTTTCTCGGGATGTTCAACTTCTACCGACGTTTTATTCCATCATGTGCCTCCATAGTTCAGCCACTGACCGACCTACTTAGATGCAATTCGAAGAAATTTCAGTGGTCTGAAGAAGCAAAAGCAGCATTTAATAATGCAAAAGATGCCTTATCCAACGTCGTAATGTTATCTCACATCAACCCAGAAGCTTCACTCATTTTATGTACAGATGCATCACAGGTAGCAGTGGGAGCAGTTTTACAACAAAAGTTCAATAATGACATCACTCCACTTGCTTTCTTCTCCAAGAAATTGGAACCTGCGCAAACTCGTTACAGTACCTTTGGCAGAGAACTGTTAGCCATCTACCTAGCAGTGAAACATTTCAGCTTCTTACTACAAGGTCGACATTTTACTATCTTAACCGACCATAAGCCTCTTTGTTATGCTTTCACCACTTCGTTGGACAGACACTCTCCGAGAGAAGCCAGACAACTGGATTACATCTCACAATTCTCAACAGACATCCAGTTCATCAAAGGAGATTCCAATATCGTAGCCGATTCCTTGTCTCGATGTGACGTTAATCATCTATCTTCGATAGATATTAGCCTAGACAATATTGCCAAGCTGCAGAAAAATGACGCCGAACTCCATACTTGTAGACGAAACTCCTCCCTACAGTTGCAGGATGTACCTATTCCCCTGTCTGATACAACTATCGTCTGCGACGTTTCAACGGGCGTTCATAGACCTTTTGTTCCACTAAGTTGTCGAAAAGCATTGTTCGAACATTTACATTCGCTTTCTCACCCTGGAGTACGCGCCACGGTCAGACTGATCAGCGAACGCTTCGTGTGGCCTAAAATGAACTCTGACATTCGGAGATGGGCACGAGAATGTATCCAATGCCAATGCTCCAAAGTACACCGCCACACTATTACAACCCCGAAGACGTTTGAATTACCCGAAAGGAGATTTCAGCATATCCATATAGATATCGTGGGACCATTGCCAACATCAAGGGGATATACACATATCCTGACAGCGATTGATAGATTTACTCGTTGGGCTATTGCATGCCCCTTAAACGACATATCTGCTGAAAACGTTGCTTTAGTTTTTCTCGACCGTTGGGTGTCAAACTACGGTGTACCAACTACTATTACATCCGACCGCGGTCCTCAATTCCAATCGACACTCTTTCGCGAACTGACGAGACTTCTGGGAGTGAAACATATCTCCACAACAGCCTATCATCCGGCAGCGAATGGTCTAGTGGAAAGATTCCACAGACAACTGAAAAGCTCCCTGATGGCGCAGAATGATACATCTAAGTGGAGTGAATACTTACCTTTGATTTTACTTGGTATCCGTTCTACTATCAAAGAAGATTTAGGATGTACACCGGCTCAACTTGTCTATGGCACCAACCTAACCTTGCCTGGACAGCTAGTCCCCTCAGCCGATTCCACAGACGTGAACATTGCCGACTTCACTAACCGATTAACTAGACAAATGCTTCAACTTCAACCAACAGCACCTCGACAATCTCCCCGAAGAGATCAGATCAACAAACATCTACAAACTTGCAAATTCGTCTTCATTCGAGTCGACGCCATCAGAAAAGGATTGCAACCTCCATACGAAGGACCCTTTCAAGTTATTAAACGTTCAGACAAACACTTTACAGTGAACAAGAATGGAAGACGAGAGACTGTTTCAATTGATCGAATCAAACCCGCATACACCGACAACGACTTCGAATCTACATCGGCAGCTGCGCAATCAAATAATCAAACATCCGAATCCACTCCACCGGCACCAAGTCTTATCCTCCCTCCATATCAAACACGTAGTGGTCGGCAAATCAGTAAACCGGCTCGCTACGTTCATTTTGAGGACTAACAAAAAAAAAATAATTAAAAATTATTATTATCTTTTTCGTTTAGACATTATCATCATGACCGTTAGTATTTCGTCGTAAACTTTGATGTTACTATCACTATTATTTATTTATATGTACCTCACCGAAAAAACAGGTAGTGTCCTTTCCAAAAACTATTGATCTTTAATCCATATTTTTTTAATGGTTTCTTTCCCCTCCTTAATTACTGTGTATTTACATATTTTTCTTTATACATTAAAAATCTATGTTCATGGTTAGTGCAAATTTAAGTGACATGACTTTCTCTTTCAATTTTTATTGCTGAACCCATTGTATATGCTTTCAGACTTTACATGACTCACATACCTTCTCGCGTTTATGCATGTTGTAATATATCCCTATTTTTATCCAAAAGTTGCTATTACTATTATTATTTACTTCATAGTTTTACTTATCATTTCCCGTGTCAGCCAAGTCTCATAAACCGTTAATGCCCAGCTCTCGCTACGCTCGGGCCCACGCTGTTCTTAGAAGATTTCTCAGAAACGCTTAGTTATAACGGACGCAAAAACCAAAACACCGATCTGCCGTTTGATATTTCTGTATTGTTACACCAACATATAAAAGGAATAAGCGAACTAAGCAAACTAAGGTCTGAAAACAAATATTACAATAATAAATCGTTGTTACTTCTGACGATGTTTCAGTCTTCTTTCTGAACAGCGACCGATGAGACGATGACTGTCGTATTGATGCCTCCGCGAAAATTGGGGAAGTTGATTTTGAGCAAACAACCAAGAATTGATCGTTCAATCTTCAACTCCATTGACACTCCCCGGCAAAAAAGGGATCCAACCCTTTTTTCCTTCACGACCAATGCACGTTGACTTGGATGCCATTGCGAGAACCTGGGTCACACGGACAGAGCTGAAATGGAAAACAAACAGAGAAGCCAACACACCACAAGCATACCCACAGCACAATCTCACACATCAATGACGACCTGCGCCTCCAGATAGAGACCTCCTCTTGACATCTTGCAACACAATCGCCACTTACTAGAATGACTCTTGCAGAATGCAACGTGACCATAGCAGCACCTCATGATACTCTTCAAGCATCCTCTTTTCTATTCACTATCAATTATCACTGAAATCGCTTGTCACTCATTCTGCCTCAGTTCTAGTAGCGGTGACGCATGCGAGCCTCAGTCGTTTACACTCTTTCTCCCCGGCGTGTCGGACCGCAGCTAACAATTATCTCCGTGTGCATTTCATTCTCAGCAATAGCCTAGCCTCCCCGGCGTATACGACCCATCTGCTGTCTCTAACATCAATCAATTCATTCACGGATGTAGAAGAGTGGACACAACTTCGAAAGTAATCACGACGAAAATTTTAACAAAATTATGCAATAAAAACAAGATACGAAAACAACAAGTAAACACAATGAATTCAAATAACACCAATTGATATGACACACCACACGTATATACAAACAGTACACACAAACTCGCATTTCATGTCTTGATGGAATACCCTTGAAGAATTGCAGGACTTACACCAGTACGCCTACAAACCTTCACAGGTTGACGATTGTAATTTGTGGAATGTCCGGACACAAACAAAATTAACTAACAATTATATCAATTGGAACTCACACAATTATTCAACACAAACATATGTACAATCACTACATCAAAAAAGTGGATTCCGGCATGACAAACTACCTTTGAAGAACTGTAGGACTTACAGCAGTACGCCTACATTCATTCTCAGGTTGATGATCCAAGTGGAAGTCGTCCGGACACAAACAGAATTACCAACAGCTAGATGACAGATGATATCAATTCAGTATATACAATATGAACATATGTACAAAATCACACACCGAGCACATTAGACTGCTCATTGATGCGCTACCCTTTGAAGAACTGTAGGACTTACAGCAGTACGCCTACAACCCTTCTCAGGTTGACGCCCTAGGTTGGAAAATCGTCGCAGAGTTCATTTGCTAACTTCCTTCTATCAGCTATATCCTCAAATCTGAACGGCAACACGCCCATGTCATTGTATCGTAGAATATATATGACCAACAAACACACGACATATCTCATCAACCAAGTATAGAAACAGAGTAATTTACACCAAAGATAATAACATTCAAATAGTAACTTGAAACTAGAAATGCCTTTATTCGTGAAAGTCAATTTAACAATAACTCTCTCCTTTACACTTGGTTTATCCTCACCAAACTGACCATTGATATTCGTCCTTTCAAACGAACTGATAATATCATAGTCATTGCACAAGATACTTGAGTTGATGGGCGTCTTTTTCATTGTGGATGACAGCACCAACGACGACTGATTGATATCAGTTGATGAAGTTAGCGGTGGATCGAAAGCTGTTGTTGATCGACTTTCAGAAATTTGTCTACCTGCAAGACCACCACCACTGCTGTCTTTTACTATCAGCTCAGGTTTAGCACTAGCATCTGATGATAGGTGGGCTACATGCTGATCACTCACACTGACGGTCTCACAAGTATGCATGCCTTCTGCAACTGCATCTGCGTTCAATTCTACTTCACGTTCAAGTTGTACAGAAACTTTGTTCAACTTAGCAGTCGTAGGCATATCCCTCATCTCATCATGATCAACCAAAGACAAATCTGCACTATCCTGATCATTACCACAAATATTCAATTTACCGTCAAGTTCATCATTTTCAAACTCTTTAATAACAGAAGTAGACAATTTTGGTTCCTCCTCACAAATCATTAAAGGTTTTACATCTTCACTCTGACTAGTTATAATTTGTAAACTTTTGGAGTCAGAACTGCACTCTGAAGCAGTAACTCTATTCTGTGACACTCTATTCAGCAACGGCTTACCAGTTGCAACTACAGACTTCTTCACAACAACGTTATCGTCGCACAATTCGGAGTCAGGTCTGGAGTTTACATTTAGCTTATCACTGAACTTGCTCACTGGTTCACAGTTCACTTCTGTATGCACCTCTTGCACACGTGTAAACCACAACCGTGTGTGTCTTGCATCTTGTAGCTTATCCGTTGAGGATGTACTACGAAACCTGTTACACTCACTAGGTCTATATGCATTACTAAACATCATGGAGCCTTCTCGATATCCACCTCTCTGAAGCCCTTTCGTCATCAATGATTGCATTTTACCCCCAGACTGCTCTATTGTAGGGGTGAGATGTAATAGACTGGCGAACTTGCTCGTAGATTGATTGACGCTATCTTTTACCAGTTTCAGGATATCATCAAACTTTGGCTCGATACCCTCATCCTCCATACGGGAGCTCATCTTCACCCACTTCCTTTGCAATCGAGTAGGTAGACGTCTTGCTATTACTTCTAGGATAAAACACGAGTTGAGATCACTCATTCGATTCATCGAAATCATTGCATCCTTGTAAATTAGCAAGTTATCTAAAAACTCAGTGAGTGCCTGGGAGTCATCCTGTAATTGACCACCATTACCCTTAACAGCCTCGAATAATTTCCCTGCAATCATCGAGGGCCTTCCAAACCTTTGGCGTAATATGCTCATAGCCTCATCGTAGCCCTCTTTTGGCTTCATAAACTTACAGCACTGTATAGCTCTTGAAGCATCTCCAGTGCAATATCTCATCAAATACATCAATTTCAATTCAGCATTTAATAAAAATCCACTAAACATGATATCAAACTCCTTTACAAATTGTAAATAATCAGCCGGGTTTCCATCAAAACACCGTGGTTCAAGTTTAGGCAGTTTGATGTTCCTATTATCCCTGAACGGCGAAACAATAACATCAACCATGTCATGCTTAACATCAGACACATCGTTACAATTAACAGACAAGTCACTGTGACTTACTTTCCTGTTTGCATCCAAGACACTCTGTCCCTTCTTTGACCCAGGCATTGTTGAACTTGACCAAATTCCAAAAACGTTCCAGATATTGCTTGTTCAAAGAGGACTTGACCGGCACCAGGAAAAATGAACGGCGACTATCCAAACTTTCACCAACTGTTTCAATCCGCCAGATCTGTTTCTATCGTCAGAAACTGTCAGCCAAGTCTCATAAACCGTTAATGCCCAGCTCTTGCTACGCTCGGGCCCACGCTGTTCTTAGAAGATTTCTCAGAAACGCTTAGTTATAACGGACGCAAAAACCAAAACACCGATCTGCCGTTTGATATTTCTGTATTGTTACACCAACATATAAAAGGAATAAGCGAACTAAGCAAACTAAGGTCTGTAAACAAATATTACAATAATAAATCGTTGTTACTTCTGACGATGTTTCAGTCTTCTTTCTGAACAGCGACCGATGAGACGATGACTGTCGTATTGATGCCTCCGCGAAAATCGAGGAAGTTGATTTTGAGCAAACAACCAAGAATTGATCGTTCAATCTTCAACTCCATTGACATCCCGGTTGTCTCTCCGTACCTCTAGGGGGGAGCCGTGTTGAGTACGTAACAATGTGATTGTACACTTTTTGGTTACTTGTATAAATTCGAGATATTGTACATAATTTTTGTTTAAAACGCTTCTTGTTGAAATATACATAACTTCCGTGTACAATTGAAAAATACACTCTGCTGTTGGAGACTTCGTCTTCTCCCTGGTCACTTCTGCTTACTTGCTCCACTCACACCGTGTTGTATACTTCGGATTTATTGTAGGAGCCTACTACTTTCAACCGAAGACATTTCTACAACCGGAACACAGCAGCTACAGCAGACGCAGTCCAAACAGTTAACGTGCCTGTGGATTATATAATTAATTTGTAGCCGAGGACTTACACTTTATAACCAAGTAATCCTTTTTGTTGCTATAACTCGTCACTGTATTTTTGGTAATATAATGTGATTTAATACTCCACTGACTTGGATTATTACTTTTATACTTGGAATGTTAGTGAACTCTAATATTAGTCCCCTACACTATTACTTCTAGTATAAAACTCGAGTTGAGGTCACTCATGCGACTCAGCGAAATCATTGCATCCTTGTAAATTAGCAAGTTATCTAAAAACTCAGTGAGTGCCTGGGAGTCATCCTGTAATTGACCACCATTACCCTTAACAGCCTCGAATAATTTCCCTGCAATCATCGAAGGTCTTCCAAACCTTTGACGTAATATGCTCATAGCCTCGTAGTAGCCCTCTTTTGGCTTCATAAACTTACAGCACTCTATAGCTCTTGCAGCATCTCCAGTGCAATATCTCATCAAATACATTAACTTCAATTCATCACTTGATAGAAAACTACTCAACATGATCTCAAACTCCTTTACAAATTGTAAATAATCAGCTGGGTTTCCGTCGAAACACCGTGGTTCTAATTTAGGGAGTTTGATGTTCCTATTATCCCTGAACGGCGAAGCAGTAACATCGACCATGTCATGCTTAACATCAGACACATCGTTACAAGTAACAGACAAGTCACCATGACTTACTTTCCTGTTTGCATCCAAGACACTCTGTCCCTTCTTTGACCCAGGCATTGTTGAACTTGACCCAATTCCAAAAAAGTTCCAGATATTGCTTGTTCAAAGAGGACTTGACCGGCACCAGGAAAGATGAACGGCGACTATCCAAACTTTCACCAACTGTCTGAATCCGCCAGTCTGTTTCTACCATCAGAAACTGTCAATCACGTCTCATAAACCGTTAATGCCCAGCTCTCGCTACGCTCGGGCCCACGCTGTTCTTCGAAGATTTCTCAGAAACGCTTAGTTATAACGGACGCAAAAACCAAAACACTGATCTGCCGCTTTAGATTTGTTTATTGTTACACCAACATATAAAAGGAATAAGCGAACTAAGCAAACTAAGGTCTGAAAACAAATATTACAATAATAAATCGTCGTATTACTTCTGACGATGTTTCACTCTTCTTTCTGAACAGCGACCGATGAGACGATGACTGTCGTATTGATGCCTCCGCGAAAATTGGGGAAGTTGATTTTAAGCAAACAACCAAGAATTGATCGTTCAATCTTCAACTCTATTGACAAATGATTATTTTCAGTTGAAGGTGTGCTTGGAGATTTCGGAGTTCACCTACTTTCCCTCTCAGCCCCCTCACATTGCTATATAGGCAACTGACAGTGAGTCTAACAACCTCAGAGTGTTGTGGGGGTAGTTGACGTGAAACCGTCTGCTGGTGGGGGACTTGATGTTGGAACTAGTTGGCCGATTCCGATAGAACCGGCCCGTTGTAGTTTTTTTCAATGGATTTAGGCAGGACACTTGGGAGACACAGACTATTATTCTCAGAGCTGCATCGCTCTAGTGTCACCGAAGCTTGGGGTCGTATTAAAGCCTCAGTTTGCTGCCTCCTTATATTCCTGGGTCTGCTTTCACAGCATCGGATGTGTCCTCCAATTTTTCCCTTGGTCTCATACCACCGTTGAAGTGATATGGACAACTGCTCCGGGGAGTTGAATGTGACACATAGCAGCTTTGGAGAGATAATCAATGTTAGATGAGCGGGACGAGGTAGTCGGAAAATGGAGATGGCTCCAGAAGCGCCAGGGGCCATCTGAGATGACAGCCATCTCCATTGTTGTACGTCGTGCATGTGTTTTTCACAAGCAGTGCCGGTTTCCAGCTCCGGAACACCGTGTACCACCATAGAGGTGGAAGGCATCAGTTCCGGTGACTCCCTGGCCATATTTCTGACAGCCCATGGTCTATCTTGCCGCGCTCTTATGTTAGAACTTCTGTCCAGGGCTAGTACCTGAGCCATTAACAGTACTTTTTCGGCCTCTTCGGCCGAGTCCAGTGTAACCCGTAATGGTGGTGGCTTACCCTGAGGCGTGTGGACACCCCTGTACAGTCTGCACAGTTTTGCTGAACTAATGTTCAGACCTAGTTTGCCGCACAGGTTGAACCACTGTTCCTGATCAAACAGGGCCCGTTGTTCGAGCAAGCTATCCGTGCTCACAGGTACGTTAAAGAGGATGAGAGAGTTAGACCGACTACCCTCAGACTTAGGTTTTGCCTTCGGCTTCTTGCAGTCCTTTGCATCATTAGCAACATTAGGCTTCATCGGTACCTGGACAGCCTTTTTTGTGTTGCCAGGCTTGCTAGTGGATGCAAGTGGTGCCTTTGTAATTTTGCTTTCCCCTGATGTGGATGGAACCTTGCTAATCTTCACCTTGTGAGAATTGGCATTTCCAGTCAGTAGGGCTGGTGTGTCCTTCTTTATGTCTTTGACCAGTTTCGGCAGTGCGAGTTTAGCATGGCGGAGCTGCATGATACTGTGTTGGGGCACAAGAGCGTGTTATTTCTGCTATCCGCAGACACGCTTTGTGGGACTATGCCAGGGCGACAAAGTGGACACACGTACCAAAACCATGGGCATGGGTTATTTCTCATAAACTCATAGTATGCTTTCGGTACTTCTTTGTCACAACGGCAGTGCACCCATCGTTTGCAAAAATTACATTCAAACGCTGAATCAGTTTTAGAAACTGTGATGCTGCACGCCTGACATTCATCCCCTTTCCTTGATGACGCCTTCGAGGTCTTATGACGTCTTGAACGTTTCCTTTTAGGCTTGATGTGTTTCACACACTGGCCTACAGTTGATGCAGGTGTAGAATCCTGTCCTTCTGGTATTGCCTGTGCCGTTTCAGTACTAGAATGTGGCAATGCAGGCGTTGTATCAGGGCAGACGAAAGCTACACGAGACTTTAGGATCGGTATGCGGGAAGGAGTTGAAATCCCTGGATTTTTTCCTTCGCTGGCTGAAGCCCTTGTGACTACAGAGTACGGCATTCTAGTGGCTTTTTTAAGGCTGCTTTCAACAACCATATTACCAATCACTATAAATTATGCTATGTACGTCTAAGAGAGCAACAGTTTCTATCCAAAAGAGCAAGAATAAGACTGAAAAAGTATAAGGCAAGGAAAAGAAAAGGTATTCGACTTTACCTAGTACTTTCTGAATGATCGGCTTCACGGCAATCACGTGGTAGACCAACAAGTCTTGATTCTCTGAACGAGTGAGGAAGATGCTGCTACAAAAGTAGCACCTGAAGCTTTGGCAGTAGTTCGAGACAGGTGGACTTACCACACAGAGATTTACTATGTAAGTAATGGTTGAATTAAATTCACCGGCTAGGAAGATCAGGTTTCCCAAACGGATAATTCACAGAATTGGTATTTTCCGGTTGGAGAGGAAAAAGCACGTCGTATTCGTTCATTCGAGCTGGTATAAAACTATTTTATTTCTCGCTTCTTGGTTGTGAATTAAACGTTCCAGGTCTTCCGTGAAACTTTGCTTAGTTCGTCCTGTCACTTGACTGTCATAGCTTTCCTTGACTCCAAAAGGAGTGGTGCTGGGATTAGTTATTTGTAGTTTGTAGTACGTTAAGACCGTGTTGCTACTGTGAAGAAAGTTGACCTTTTCACCATTTAGTCCTCCAGTATCGTTTTCAAAAGGAAAGAGACAATGACAGATTTAATTAGTGTAGATTATTGAGACTACATGACTGGTCCCGTTTAATACAGTCATAAAAAAACATGTTAACTGCAACCAGCTTCATAGATAGATACAGGGAGATAAAAAAGTTCATTATTAATAAAAAACAAGAACGGCTAGCACTGGAATTTTTGAAGCATCTTCGATCGAAACTTTTTTGACGTAGACAAAATTGTAACAGTCGTTACTAACGCAATTTTGTATGCAATGTATTGTGATCGACAGCCTCTGAAATAATGCTGAATAGCAGAGAGAAGAACTGGATGGCGAAGAAGAAGAATGAAACATCCTACCAAGAGACTCCAGCCACCATATATCAAGTTATGGCAACCGCAATGATCAGTCATCACATATTAGAAAGTGCGACGCGAAAACTAAGGGCTAGAGGTTCGAAACTGGTCACTCCTTGGTAAACAATCAAAAGTTGCTCCCCTACACAGTGATACTGGGTAAATAGGTGATGCAAATGATACTTTTGTTCTATAAATAAAGAGGTTCGATGTCCTTCCGTGGATAACAGCCTCATATTTTTTTTCCACTGAAAAAAGTGGCAGTGTCTTTGTCAATGTAGTTGAAGATTGAACGATCAATTCATGGTTGTCTGCTCAAAACCAACTTCCCCAATTTTCGCGGTGGCATCAATACGACAGTCATCGTCTCATCGGTCGCTGTTCAGAAAGAAGTCAACAATAAACCGTCAGAAGTAATATTGTGATTTATTATTGTAATATTTGTTCACAGACCTTAGTCATACGTCATTTATATGTTGGTGTAACAATAAAGAATCCTCGAGTCAACAATTGGTGTTTTGGTTTTTTCGTCCGTTATTACTAAGCGTTTCTGAGAAACTTCAAGCGACTGGCCGACAGTCTTTATATCTTGAATTACGCCGGATTCAAAGAAAAATAATCTAAAGTAATAACAAAGCAGTTCGGCTTCAAGTTACTTCAGATTTTAGGAGACACCGATATAAAATTCAGAATTTAAATTTCCAATAATTTATCAAAGCAGAAACCGCTGATTTCTCGCCACACAGATCTAATATTTAACTCCCATAATAATGATTGCTTATCCGCAGTCACTCAGAACTATAAATTTATCATCTATGGTCACGGGAGGATGATGGCCACACATTACCAAAGCGGTAAGTTAGCACGCTAACGATACATGTCATCACTGAGATTAAGAATAGTACGCCAGGGAAATGTCGTTGTTTCTACGCTTTCTCTTCTCTTGGAATGTTAAAGGATTTTTTTTAGTGTCCGGAAAGATCATGTAAAACCACGAAAAATGACAATAACGTTGATATTTTCCCCTAAACTCTCTACAAATATTCATTCTTTTTGAACATGTTGCAATCCAAAGTGTTATTCCATTCTTGCGCCAAAATGTTCGTGAGCTGGAAGCGTACAAGGGATCAGTGGGGTATTAAATACAAGATCCACAAGCAGAGTACTACTTACAACTTCATGCAACACCTCTGTAATCTCCGAAGTCAATAATAGAACTAGGATGGGAAGATCATTGTGAAATAGGCGTCTTAAACAAAGTCAGTTTGCAACGCAGGGAAACCGAGTGACAAAGTGACAGCTTCCTGGATAATGAAGGAGTTAAAACAAATTGTGGTGTGCCTAAACATTCAACATTAATCGGACCATGACTAAAAATAATTGTTTGGTTTGAAAGAATGTCGACAGTTACTCAGGATAGGATGCATGCAGACAAAAAATAATTACCTTCCAACTCACAAAATACTTGTTCTACTGAGACCAGATTCAAATCAGAATAACCGATTAATCGTCAGAAGTACGAGATTTTTTCCTGGAGCAGAAACTTAGTGAGATGACGACTGATTAACTGCCACGATCCGTACATCAACGTAACATGGTGGTGTACCGAATGGTGCAGGTACTTGACTATATATCTTCACCTTCAACTTTATAAGTCAAATTAGCCTGGTTCTTTTGCGTGAACTAGAAAGATGGAAAGATATTCTTTATAATCCTTAATAAAACTGTCAATGTAGTTGAAGATTGAACGATCAATTCATGGTTATCTGCTTAAACCCAACTCCTCCATATTTTTCGCGAGAGTCATCAATCCAGCAGTCATCGTCTCATCGTTCGCTGTTCAGTGGAAGATAAAAAACTATCAGAAGTATTATGGTGACTTATTGTTATAACATTTATTCTTAGACCTTGTTTGTAATAACTTTATTGTTGGTTACATCTTGGCGTAAGAATAAAGGATTCTCAAGTCGCCAATCAGTGTTCTGATTTTTGCGCGTTGGTTAATACAAACTGTTTCTGAAAGTCTTCCAGGGACAGCGTGAGGTCAAGCGTAGTAAGAGCTGGACACTGACAGTTTCTGAGAGTTGGCTGACAAAAGCAATGGGTCCTTTTAGTTAATTTTTGTCAATACTTAACCGTCGTATGACTCTCTGTGGTGTTAAGCAACGTTTTTCGACCATCATTACACCAAGTGCACTACTAGCTTCATCCTCTTGATTTCTGGATACTTAGGACAAATATTATCTTTTACTGCTGAGATTGATATCATAAAAATGACAGTGCTGTGGGCTAAACATCAGAACACTTCAGGTGTTTTGTTGCCCTGTTTGACCGAACTACCGTACACGTATCCAATATCCAATATCCAATATCGTTTTTACGAGCTAGTATAAACCAATTTGATTTCTTTGTGCTCGCTTCTTGATTGTGAGGTATAGGTTCTTGATCTTCGGTAAACTTCTGCGTAGCTTGTCCCGCCACTCGACTGTCGTAGCTTTGGTTGACTCCAAAGGGAGTAGTGCTGGGATTAATTATATGTGGTTTGTAGTATGAGGTATGTTAAGACTGTTACTACTGTGATTGGAGTTGATCCTTTCGCCAGTTAGTCCTTCGGTATTGTCGACAAGAGAAAAGAGATAGTAATAATAATAATAATAGTAATAATAATAGATATAATTAGTGAAGCTATTCAGACTAAGAGACAGAAACGAAAATAGGAAACGTAACAACAGTCAGCTCATTAAGTTTGAAGAATAATATATATATCGGTAATAGTAATAATAATAATAGTAATTATAATATTAATAAGTTGTCAGGAGAGTAAGACGGGAGAGAATGTAAAGAAGTAAAATGACGAGTTTAATTATCTACCCTGATTGGTAAATGCGATTTTAAGGAGATAGGCCATTTGGATGCAGTCCTTGTATCGCTGCATGGTTGTCCAGCCTTCGCTTAAAGGCGTCCAAAGACGGTGCCATAGCTACATCTGCCGGTAAGGAATTCCAGGGACGACAAACCCGCAGTGAAAAGAAGTGGGAGCGCACCCGGGTCCTTGCCCTCTGGTGAGCTATCCTTCTGGGATTTCCACGTGGAAGCCTATACCTACTCAATGGCAGAACACCTTTGTTTGGGTGATTCTGGTCATTTGTTATTTTGTAGGCAGTAATCAAATCCCCCCTAAGCCGACGGTAACTAAGTGTGAACAGGCCTAATTTCTTCAGCCTTTCATCATATGGTTTGTTTCGGAGACCAACCACTCCTTTTGTTGCCCGTCGTTGGACTCTTTCCAAGAGGTTGGCATCTCTTCTCAGCATTGGGGGTGCAATAATATTATGCACCTCAAGGTGTGGCCTGACGTATGTTTTGTACAACATTAGAAAGAGCTCAGGAGTGAGTGCACCTAACTGTCTATGCGTAAAGTGTATGACCGCATATGCCCTCGCTACATCCCCTGTGTAATTTACGCTTGTGTCCATTTTTTCCGTTAGAACTAGACCTAAGTCGCGTTCCGACGTTGTGCAGGACAAGCTTTCATTGCACAGGGTGTAACTTGCATTCTGCAGTCTACAGGTGCGCAACTTCACTACTTTGCACTTTTTCAAGTTGAAAGTCATGCCACTGGCCACCGCCCAGTCTTCCAGAAGGTTTAGGTCTTCCTGTAGCCTATCTGAGTCCTCCGGACACTTTATCGCCCTCCATATTTTTACGTCGTCAGCGTACAGGAGAGTCGGGCAGCTCAGACGGCGTGGTAGATCATTGATGAAAATCAAAAACATCAGTGGTCCTAGGATAGAACCCTGCGACACTCCTGATGACGATCTGTGCCAAGATGATCGGACTCGGTTAACCTTAGTGCAAAATTGCCTGTCGGCTAGGTAGTCCTTCAACCATGACAGAAGTGGCTCACCTATGCCTGCCTGGCTTATTTTATGTAGGAGAAGGTCATGGTGAACAGTGTCAAATGCCTTCTCAAAGTCTAGGAAGACCACATGGACTGGTACGTTCAAGTCCCAGCATGATGTCCAGTCGTCCCAAGCTGACAGTAGGTTAGTGACGCAGGATCTGCCTTTTCTGAAACCATGTTGGGCTTCATGTAGTATATTAGTCCTATCGAAATATTCCCTGATGTGGTCGTCAATAATACTTTCCAGTACTTTTGATACCACTGGGAGTAGAGCTACTGGTCTATAGCTAGCAGCGTTTTGCCTGTCCCCACCCTTGAAGATTGGAGAAAGGATGGCTCTTTTCCACTCCCTTGGCAGGGTCCCCGAATCCATTGAGTGTTGGAACAAGTCGCACAGGGGTCTACAGAGAGCCTCGGCGCACTGTTTCAGAACAGATGGCCTGATGTCATCACAACCTGGGGACTTCCCAGGTATGAGTCGCTGTAGCTTCCTTAGTACTATTGCGGGGTTTATTTGGGGAGTAGTCGCTAGGTCTTCCTCCTCTGAAATAGTGGTGCCACCATTTTGGTCCGTAACTGTAATATCCACATTGCTGTTTAGCTGTTTAGCGAAGGCTGAACTGAATGTTTCAGCCATCTCCAGACTAGTGAGATATTGACCGTTTGGGCCTACTAAGGCGCATGCCCCTTGGTTTGTCGGTTTTCTTTCCGACATGAATCGGTACAAGTTTTTAGGGTTTGATAGGAGTTTTTTAGCAAGGTTAGCCTGGAATGACCTTCTGTCCCTCCTGACTCTTGCATTACACCGGTTCCTGAGTTCGAGGTATGCATCATGGTCGGTCTGACTCTTAGATACACGCCACGTAAACCAAGCCTTCCGCTTTGCTTGCAGAATACGTTGCGTGCCTCTCTTCAACCATGACGTCTTTCTCTTAGGCTGTGTTGTGACTAAAGGGACGGTATCCGAGATTGCTGTATGGATAATCTTTTTTACCACTTCCCAGTGTTCATCCACAGATAGGTCGTCCCATGCTAAGGGCCAGTCTGCGTCGGACAAGAGCCTCCGCATTTCAGCATAGTCAGCCTTGCTGTAGCACAGACATGGTCGCGTAACATCCCATTGCAAACGCTCACGGAGGACAAGATCGAAACCTATGACTGCATGGTCACTGCTTCCCAGAGGAGTCATGATCTGGACCTTTTCGACGAGTAGCTGGTCACTAGTTAGAATATAATCTAGTTTTGATGACTTTCCACTAGGGCCCCACCTAGTGTCGTCTCCAACATTCTCAGTCAGTCCCGTGTTTCGAATAGTTTGCAGTAGGTTTCGGCCAAATTTTCCCTTAGCACACCCGGAGCCGAGGTTCAGTGATGGAGCATTGAAATCTCCAGCTATGGTGATTTGGTCGTAGCCCAAATCTCGTATTCCTGTGATAGTGCTGAGCAGTAGCTGATTGTGCTCTGCCCCACAGGTGGGAGATCGGTAGATGCCACCCAGTAAGTGCTTGGTGTGGCCTACGGTGAAATGACACCATATGGAGTCTGGGAGTTCGATAAGTGGTGGGTCCGTTGCGCGCACACATTTAAGTTGCCTATCAAAGTATATAGCAACTCCCCCTCCTTCCTTATTATCCCTGTCTCTTCTGACCAGTACCATATCACCTATACTGATTTCATTGTCGGCGATAGTGGGGTTTAGCCACGTTTCAGTAAGAATGATTATTTTCAGTTGAAGGTGTGCTTGGAGATTTCGGAGTTCACCTACTTTCCCTCTCAGCCCCCTCACATTGCTATATAGGCAACTGACAGTGAGTCTAACAACCTCAGAGTGTTGTGGGGTAGTTGACGTGAAACCGTCTGCTGGTGGGGGACTTGATGTTGGAACTAGTTGGCCGATTCCGATAGAACCGGCCCGTTGTAGTTTTTTTCAATGGATTTAGGCAGGACACTTGGGAGACACAGACTATTATTCTCAGAGCTGCATCGCTCTAGTGTCACCGAAGCTTGGGGTCGTATTAAAGCCTCAGTTTGCTGCCTCCTTATATTTCTGGGTCTGCTTTCACAGCATCGGATGTGTCCTCCAATTTTTCCCTTGGTCTCATACCACCGTTGAAGTGATATGGACAACTGCTCCGGGGAGTTGAATGTGACACACAGCAGCTTTGGAGAGTTAATCAATGTTAGATGAGCGGGACGAGGTAGTCGGAAAATGGAGATGGCTCCAGAAGCGCCAGGGGCCATCTGAGATGACAGCCATCTCCATTGTTGTACGTCGTGCATGTGTTTTTCACAAGCAGTGCCGGTTTCCAGCTCCGGAACACCGTGTACCACCATAGAGGTGGAAGGCATCAGTTCCGGTGACTCCCTCGCCATATTTCTGACAGCCCATGGTCTATCTTGCCGCGCTCTTATGTTAGAACTTCTGTCCAGGGCTAGTACCTGAGCCATTAACAGTACTTTTTCGGCCTCTTCGGCAGAGTCCAGTGTAACCCGTAATGGGGGTGGCTTACCCTGAGGCGTGTGGACACCCCTGTACAGTCTGCACAGTTTTGCTGAACTAATGTTCAGACCTAGTTTGCCGCACAGGTTGGACCACTGTTCCTGATCAAACAGGGCCCGTTGTTCGAGCAAGCTATCCGTGCTCACAGGTACGTTAAAGAGGATGAGAGAGTTAGACCGACTACCCTCAGACTTAGGTTTTGCCTTCGGCTTCTTGCAGTCCTTTGCATCATTAGCAACATTAGGCTTCATCGGTACCTGGACAGCCTTTTTTGTGTTGCCAGGCTTGCTAGTGGATGCAAGTGGTGCCTTTGTAATTTTGCCCTCCCCTGATGTGGATGGAACCTTGCTAATCTTCACCTTGTGAGAATTGGCATTTCCAGTCAGTAGGGCTGGTGTGTCCTTCTTTAAGTCTTTGACCAGTTTCGGCAGTGCGAGTTTAGCAGGGGGGAGCTGCATGATACTGTGTTGGGGCACAAGAGCGTGTTATTTCTGCTATCCGCAGACACGCTTTGTGGGACTATGCCAGGGCGACAAAGTGGACACACGTACCAAAACCATGGGCATGGGTTATTTCTCATAAACTCATAGTATGCTTTCGGTACTTCTTTGTCACAACGGCAGTGCACCCATCGTTTGCAAAAATTACATTCAAACGCTGAATCAGTTTTAGAAACTGTGATGCTGCACGCCTGGCATTCATCCCCTTTCCTTGATGACGCCTTCGAGGTCTTATGACGTCTTGAACGTTTCCTTTTAGGCTTGATGTGTTTCACACACTGGCCTACAGTTGATGCAGGTGTAGAATTCTGTCCTTCTGGTATTGCCTGTGCCGTTTCAGTACTAGACTGTGGCAATGCAGGCGTTGTATCAGGGCAGACTAAAGCTACACGAGTCTTTAGGATCGGTATGCGGGAAGGGGTTGAAATCCCTGGATTTTTTCCTTCCCTGGCTGAAGCCCTTGTGACTACAGAGTACGGTATTCTAGTGGCTTTTTTAAGGCTGCTTTCAACAACCATATTAACAATCACTATAAATTATGCTATGTACGTCTAAGAGAGCAACAGTTTCTAACCAAAAGAGCAAGAATAAGACTGAAAAAGTATAAGGCAAGGAAAAGAAAAGGTTTTCGACTTTACCTAGTACTTTCTGAATGATCGGCTTCACGGCAATCACGTGGTAGACCAACAAGTCTTGTTTCTCTGAACGAGTGAGGAAGATGCTGCTACAAAAGTAGCACCTGAAGCTTTGGCAGTAGTTCGAGACAGCTGGACTTACCACACAGAGATTTACTATGTAAGTAATGGTTGAATTAAATTCACCGGCTAGGAAGATCAGGTTTCCCAAACGGATAATTCACAGAATTGGTATTTTCCGGTTGGAGAGGAAAAAGCACGTCGTATTCAAGGAGCGCGCGTAGGTCGACTTGACCTTGACGTATATCCTAGTACTTCTTCGCGTTTATTATTGTATCCTAACGTTGTGATTATTTGACATCCACAAGGTAAATCAAAAGGTCCTTGAGAAGGAGTACGAATGTGTACTCTAGTAGTCGTCAAAACTCAAAAGTTGAGCGAGTACAATTATCAATTGTTAACACGCAATCTTTAGAGTGCTAAATAATTCAAAGTTCAATTACATATTGAAGGTATACTACCATTATAGATAAGATTTTATTTTGATAAATCGCACAGTGTAAACAAAATAAAATCGTATCTATAATGGAATTATACTCTACCACAGTGCCCAAGTTTTATACTTATATGAAGGTATACTACGATGATGAATAATCAAATGGGCCACTACAAGGTAATTTTTACTTTTTCGAGTTGGCCAATCCCTAAAGATAACAAAACCATGTGTAGATTAATGGATTTGACAAGGGTATGAAATTATAAAAATAGCACATGTGCTTTCATGATGAAATTGCAAGCCACATTTGTGTTGATTTCGTCACTTTATCGATGGAGGGGGGGGGGGAGATGCTGAAACCAGGTCAAATTCTGTTTTAGTCCAACATTCATATTCAGACATTTCGGATTCCGCTTGATATGAAGTGCTTCTGATAATATTAGACGTTCTTTGTGATTTCTGAAATGCTTTTTCCGGATGATGATTTCAATATTGTCAAAATCAATTTTGTGGCCTGATTTTACAGTATGTGTGACTGATGGCTTTTCAAGCTTTTCTAGTTCACTAACTGGATTTCTCGTTGGTGGTAGTTGAATATGCATCGGTTCTATGTGGGGTTCATTTCTTCTGAACCTGATTTTTCGTGGGGTTTGTGCGATGTATACTATCGCACCACACATTCCAAACATTTTATTTTCGTAGACACAATTAGATAGAGAATCCTTAGGCATTTGGTCTTTTACTCTGACGAGGTTGCTTTGTAGTGTGTATGTGTCTGACGTTTTGAGAAAAACTCTGATATTGATCTTATTGAGTAGTCTTCTGATATCGTCTTACATCTCTGATCTATATAGAATGACAACTATTGAGGTTCATGTCTCCGGAAAATGTTTTCAACCATATCCTTGTCAGTGTTGATTTTGGTAATGAGGCTATTCGGGTAGTTATTGAGCTTGAGAGTCTCAGCAATGTTTGATATTTCTTCTTCTTTTGTTTTCTCATGCGTTATCAAAGAGTGTACTCATCTAAGAAGACTTGAAAAAACCGATAACTTAACTCTGAATAGGTGTCATGATCAGAAGTCTAAATAGCTATTGAGGAGTTCAGCGACGTCTAATTCTGCTTCTGAAGTAAATTAGATGGTGGGAGATAGATTGTTCAGTTTCTCTAAGAAGGAATCGTGGAGATCTTTCTAGCACTACAAAAGTATCATCTACGTACAAGTTCATTCGGTAACGCAATAATTTAGTGACAACTCGTTCTACACATATAGGTGTATTGTACTAATTTATCTTCCTTTCATGTTTTACAAGAATCATTCATTTCATCGCTTCAAAATTAAATCTATCTCACTGTTATATGGTATTCTTCCGGATAATATATATTTTTACACCAATATCTATATACTACTTATAAATATTGACAGTAGCACACGTCAAACTGGTTCATTTATATAAAATAATTGTATCCACTAGGAAAACTCTCTTGTGAAGACGCTATAGACAAATAGAAAGACGTCAAAAATTTGTAGCGGTTAACATCTAATGTGTAATAAATTGCAGACAGGAATTCTATTTAATTATTTTGAACAAAGCGATAATAACAACTACTCATACTGCACGTCAGTGGCACGGCGGTAGAATGTCACCCTGGCACCTACGACCCACTTCTCGTTTCCCATTGGGATTTTACTCCAGTGACAGGCTGGAGTGCGATATCATTCGACGGCATCCTTAACGTATGCCTAATCCATCTCCAATTTCTCCTATTGGTTTGTTCCCAGCCACAGTTTCTTGTTGCTAATTCTTTCTGGATAGCCAGCTAGCCGGCTGGTCATTTTATCTTCAGTATAGAACCATTGAAGGCAGCTGTTGGTAAAAGCCTGTAACTTGCTGGAAATAATTTTAGTGACGAGTTTATGACCAGTGTAGAAGAACTAACTGACTTCACATTGGTGCTTAAAATCCGAACCTTGTTCTTCATGCTGGTTTAGTAAAGCAGATGATTTCCAAACTGGTTTCAGGTTGACGAAGCCGTGTCTTGCCTTTCTGATTCTGGCTGGTGTTGACACCTTCCGACTACCTGTAGCTGAAACTATACTTTTTAGGAAATTGTAGGAAGTAACCTCTTTCATTTTTCTCCCCTTGATGGTGATTGGTGCTATTTGTTGTTGATGCTGTTTCTGGTTGGATATCTTCATCACCTAACTCCGTCTTCTCTATGTTCACCTGAAACCCTGTCTTCGCTGCATGCCTCTCCTTCTACCAAATTCTTGCTGGTTTACGCCTCAAAGTTTTCGAGTTTGTGTGACATTAAACATAAACATCATCCACACGCGAAATCCAGATCCTCTAAAATCTTCTTATCGGTGGTCCAACGTATTCATGTCTTCTCACCCCCCAACGCACAGTATTCCGCATAATGCAGTTCACCACAATTAAGAATATCGTCGGTAATAGTAGGCGGTGGCCTTGTCCTACTCCTGTATTCACTTCGGACGCCTCACTGAATTTCCCGCTGTGTGTATCGCCTGGCACATGGTGTGGTGAGAGCTGCCTGCTAGCCAATTGGTTGACATTATTCTACGTCAATGTCTAGGTCACTAATATGGGCCTTGAGAAAATATGAACAAGGCTGTTTCAACAACCAATCACAGCAAACTTAAACGTGGGCAAATATGATTCGCAGATAGATGGCTCCACTTTCCGAGGAACTCGAAAACAACCAATCAGATGACTGCGTTTGCCTACTTGACTAGGCTATAATAATGTATCTGAAACTTATATAAATACGTGTTGATTTTCGTAATAAAAAGATCTGTTGCCTGGCCCTTGTCTTCTGTTGTTACAATGGCATTGTCATATAGCCAGCTACCGAATGAGGTTGGTGAATCATCAAATTTTCAATGTCAAATACCTAAAAAGTGGAGTTAATACAATGAATTTGAAATTAAAACCACCTATATCCAGCGATAAAGCAAATACAGCTCTCACAGGAGCCTTCAAAAATACGCACCAAATAAAACCTACATGGTACTATACGAAAGTTATTTGCAATAAGGAAAGATATTAATTAACAAAGCAAAAGAATTATTGAAAAGAGCAATTGAAAAGGAAAAGTATGAAAGAATACTAGAAGTTGCACAAAAACGAAAAGAAACTACCCATGAAGAAACTAAAACGAAACAAAATCAAAAAATTTAATAAAAACTCATGATCGCAAAATGTACGAATGTGACATACAAATAAATAAAACCAATTGAATTGTAAACTTCTCAGAGAGAAAACTAACAGAAGCAGAGGAAAGCGTACAGATGAAAGGGATGAACTACAATGTTAGTGACAAAAGATTCAAACCGGAAGATATTATACCTGTGATTGAAATGGCACTCGAAGGACATGATAAGCAAAAAACAGAATTGGCACGGGCACAATGTGCATTAACCTTAAAAAAAAACAAAAAAACAAGAAAAATTAAATATATAACGAAGGAGGAACTAAAGGCATTTCAAGACATAAAAGCAGATAAATTCATTCATTGTCACTACTCAAGCAGACAAAGGAAACACAGCAGTGCTACTTAACAAAACAACATTTAGTGAAAAAATGAATGAGCATTTACATTCTAGACCCTGTACTCTAATGACGAAATCATCAGAAACAATCACAAACAAAACGATGAAAGAAGCTGCAAAGATAGTTAGAAAGATAACAGAAGTAGTTGGCAGGTCAAAATGGTTTGAAATTATCCCGAAATCATGTAATATACTCAGGGTATATGGCAAAATAAAACTCCATAAAGAAGGGTATCCGATTAGAGTGATTGTAGATTTTAGAAACACAACGACGTACACGCTGTCAAGATTTCTCTCAACAATACTAAGACTGACGAGAGACAGTTCAAAGGCTAGAATAGTAGGTTCATTTGAATTAGTGAGAAGACTAAAAAAACATTAAAATAGAGGAAGAGAAAATACTAGTCAGCTTTGATGTAAACAGTCTTTATACTAAAATACGCATTCAAATTGACATGAATGCCCTGAAAACGAAACTAAAATAAGATGATGGCCTATGAGACAGAACACAGTTATCCGTAGGAGAGATAACAAAAGGGGTGGAATTCTGTCTAACAACAGCATATTTTACATTCGAAGGAAAAATATGCTAGCAGAATGAAAGAGTAACCATGGGAAGAGAATGCACTTAAACCATTCAGGTCATCGATAAAATGTTGGTGGAGATATGTAGACGACACGTTAGTAATAATGAGAAAGAACTATGTTCAGAAATTCTTCTCACACATAAACAGTCATGTGGACTGAATAAAGTTCCCTATAGACATTGAAGATGAAATTGAGGAACTGCCTACGCTAGACTGCAAAATACACAGAGTAACAAATGGCAGCATAAAAAGGACGCTATGTAGAAAAACTACACATTCTGGAAAATTCCTTGATTATCACTCACCTCATTCACTTACGGAGAATAAGGATTAATACAAGGTCTTGCAGATAGAATACATAGACTTACAACAACACCAGAGGACCAGCGTAAAGAAATAAACGTCTTATTCAAAATGTCGCTCGAAAATAACTTCCCGAAAGCAGAGACAATATAAAGAAGAAAACAGAGTAAAATCAGAGAATGACAAGAAGGAGGAAGGCAAGAAAACAGTCACAATACAATACAAAAATGGTACATCAGAGGCAATTCGAAAAAAAGCTAAAAAATATTGGAATTCGTACCATGTTTAAACCAGCGTATCTGATTAAAAATAAAACAAATCAACTAAAAGATCCAATAAAAATGATGGATAAAAGCACTAATGTAATTTACAAATATATCTTGTGTCAAGTGTCAGATTAAATATGTAGGTCAAACGTCCAGATCACTCAAAATAAGAGGGAATGAACATTAACGCCTGCCTAACTAAAGGTCATCCATCCCACAGGTACACAAGCTTACAATAATTTAGGGAAAAAATCGTCTACAACTGCAGATGCACCATGGGACAAAAACTGCAATATTAACTGAAACGATGTTTGCATTCTGAAATCTAATATGAACAAATGGAAAGAGAGACTAATAACGCAATCCATATTCATTAAGGTTACACCGGATACATGTAACAAGGGTGACGCAGCAGCACAACTGTCAACAACCTGGAATATAATTCTGGATATAAAAAAATGAATGAACAAAAAAATGAACTACATATATATGAGTACAAATCATAAATGTGTGAATTAAGAAAACAAATGATCAGATTACGTGAGTCATTGGCTAACTGTTGATAAACAAATGAAGTCCAAAAAAATATAAGTGGTGAGTTAAGCTCATTTGGTTAGACATCAAACACATAAAGCATGAAGCTTATTAAATGATGACGTAACTAAGAGTAAAAAGAGATCAACATCGACGTTTAGTAAAAGATGATATATTCAAGTATTGGATTTGCAGGGATTTTGTTTGGTTGTAGGATTTCATCATCATGAGCTGACACTAGTTAGACAAGCATTGGAAAACCATCTGGGAGTACTGGACAGCTGTTTCGTCCTAGTTTGGGGCTGTTCAGTAGTACGAACCCAGAGGAGTTGGAACCCAGGACTTTCTGGTTACAAGACGAGCTCGTTGTCCATTGGGCCACTGGGACCTGATGTCAGCTCATGATGAAATTCTCCATGCAATCAAACAAAATCCCTACAAATCCAATATTTGAAAATTAATCTGATGTTCACTAGTGACTGGCCCTATTCATGCAGTTCTATTGAGAGACCGTGACCAGGTTGAAGATGAGGCAGTAACTCATCGAAGAAGACATTGAGAAGTGGTCGTGTTGTGTCATGAATTCGCAGTAGTTAGAATTCATGGGTTAGCCATTGGTTTAGGTAAGTTACTAAGTATGATATCAAGTAAGTCCCAGTGGCTCAATGGACTACGAGCTCGCCTTACTTGTAACCAGAAGGTCCTGGGTTCAAACCCCGTGGTGTGGGTGTGTACTGATGAAGAGTCCCAAACTAGGCTGATGAAACAGCTTATCAGTACTCCCAGCTAGTTTTCCAATATTTCTCTAACTGATGTGTCAGCTCATCATGATGAAATCCTTCATGAAAAGATGGAGGAATCATCAATTAATAGTAACTGACAAGTTACTGAGGTAGGGAGAGACTTACTATGAATCCTTTTTGGAATTTATATGTCAGCTTTTAAAGGTTTAATAGCAATGACCTCTGCAAATCTCAAGAGGTTAAAGCTTAATTGTTTGTTGTTTATTATTTTGAAGGAATTCCTGTTTCCATCAGAAGTCTCATAACTTCACTGTTCAAAGATTTACTTCAAGTTTAATCACAGACTGTATGGTGTGTGTGTGTGGTGTTCAGAAAATCTAAGACAGGCTCTTCTTTGTGTTCTTACAATGTATCTGCTTCAGTTACTACACGTAAATTAGAGCTTACGGAGGTAGGGTATCTGTCAACTTTCCACTGTACTTTTCAGTATACAGGAATCAATCTAGCCTCAGTGAATGTTATAGCTGGTAGCTTTTTAACTTAATGGTATTAGATGGTCGGAGGTAATCGACAGGAAGCCTTGGACCTAGGTTTCGTGCTAGGTGGCACTCGTCAGCAAGGTGTATCTGCAACCGATTGCCTCCAACCATCTAATACCATCAAATCAATGTGCACCGTGATGGCGAGCTACCTAGAATGGTGGTCACATTACACCCTGACTGACAGAATTCAGTCTGCACCAATCAGAGGACTAGACACATCACACTAGTTATTAGTGTCAAATCAAAACTTTTAAACTTGTCTCTTGGTCATTACTGAGATAATGTCAACTATTAATTTTAGATGGATGAATACAGGATTTACATGCAATGAACATATATTGAAAAGCTGGCGACTAAGAGGAAGTAAATCTTTGATTAGTGCAGCGCAGTCACAAGATATCTGACTGACATAGGGCATCAGGTAGACACATCTTGAATTCCTACAAAATAATAAACAAGCAATCAAACTGAAGGAGAGACATAATTCCAAACTTAGCATTCAAGAACAAAATGCACTGAGGAAACTGAAGAACAGAAAAGACATAGTTATTCTACCGGCTGACAAAGGAAGACCAACAGTAGTCATGGACACAGAAGACCAGAATAAAGAAAGCAGATGGTTTTCTCAGAGATAGTAATGTGTATCAGTAGTTGGCGAAAAACGTATACAAACATCAAAATAACATTAAATAAACTAACGAAATCACGACGAATTACAAAACAAGGCCAATGGCGAGTGAAATCTAACGGACCTATTTTACCTCGATAATATGTTAAACTGAAACTACACCAACCGAACATTCCTTAAAGATCAATAGTTTCACTGCCAAGGACACTGACATATAATCTATCTAAAGAACGTTTTAGGAAATTAAAATACCTGACAGAATCATGCGACCATTCCATTCATTCGTCAATCCAATTTTTAGAGAAAATCAAAAACATTCAAGTGGATGACAATAAAATGATGGTGTCCTTTGATGTTACAGCATTGTATACATTTCCAGTGGTCCAAAACTAGCAAAAGTAGAAAGCATGCAACAATTACCCTATAGCGATGAAAACATAAAAACGAAATGTTCAACTCGATATAAGAATAAAACTTGTGCACTGTGGTACAGTATAATTCCATTATGGGTAAAATTTATATATGTGTAAAACATGGGCACTGTGGTAGTAAGTAATTCCATATTAGTTTGTTTATTAGATGTATTACATAGTGAAACGGTATTATTTACTGGATGACGTTTCGAATACAATTTGTTCTTTTTTTTCCTTCACGTGTTCCCAGTGGAACATAGGGCTTCAAGCTAGAAGCTTGAAGTTTCTGTAGCAGTGGTGTTTATTTTTACAGGATGAGGTTACCAGCCTCATGCATGACCTTTCCTCTTTACCAGCTTTATTGTTCATAATCATATCATCAATTATAATCACACGACTTCGAAACTTGAGTTTTATAGTTTTCTTTGTCTTCTATTTGTCGTAGGGGTAGTAGAATTTTCCAGATGTTCAGATATCTGGGAGAGATGTTGAATCATTCCTATTACATGTATTCTCTGTCAGCTGATTCGATAAACAAAGCTTCTGTTATCAGTCTCTCCCTCCACCCTACGACATTAGATTTTAAAACTGTCATCCTATCCCATCCATCCTATTGTATGGTTGGATGTAACTGCATATTGTATAGTGCTATAGCTGAACTATTCTCTAGATTTCTTATCTTATTCGGGTCAACCAATCTAGATTTTGCTGCTAGGTTTTTATGCTCGGCTAGTCTGACTGACTGCACCTGTTCCTGTTCTACTAGTAATAGGAATGATTTAACACCTGTCCCAGATATCTGGAAAATTCTACTACCTCTAGGTTGACAAGCAGGAGAGAACAAAGAAAACTACAAAACTCAAGTTTCGAAGTTGTGTGGTTATAATTGATGAAGTGACTATGAAAAATGATGAATTGTGTTCGAAACTTTGTCATCCAGTAAATACTAATACTGCTTCACTCATTGTGTGATACATCTAATAAACAAACTAATATGGAATAAGTATTATAACGAGATCAATAGATAGTGCCATTTCATCTCATCTAACGATTAGTGAACATCAAATCAAAAGAAATGAGTCATTTACGGTTGTATATCGAGTACTAAACAGTCTGTCTAAAGGCACACCATAACATCTCTTCACTTCAGCTAAAGCTACACATGTCACTAAGATGAAACCTGACGTGTATGTGTGCAAAAATGAGCACACTCATCCTCTTTTTCTACCCTGGTCTACTATAATGTCATCAGGGACATAATCATCCATATTTTCATGACTTTCTTACTCCTTTTCATTTAGTTTACTTCACTCTGTAATTATCTTTATTATATGTCGACCTTTGTAGTTTACACTAAGATTGTAACAAGAGAAGACCAGGGCCAGGTAACAGATCGTTCATTTAAGAAATCAATAGATATTTATAGATTTTCATGTACATTATTATAGATTATTGTGGGCAAGCAAACAGAGATCCTAAAAGCTGGAAAAGCAGCAGGACCAGATGGAATTCCAGCAGAAGCATTGAAAATAGACCCAGAGACAACAGTGGACTTGATGACGCCATTACTGGAGAAGGTGTGGAAAGAGGGCAAATTACGCGAGGATTGGGAGAAAGGATACTTATTCCAAATACCAAAGAAAGGAGACTTAAGTCAATGCAAAAACTGGCGCGGAATTATGCTCTTGTTCATCCCAAGCAAAATACTAAGCCGTATCACCCTGGAGAGAATCAAACAAGTCAACCTGGATGAAAAACTTCGACCGGAACAAGCTGGATTCAGGAGAAACAAGTCATGTGTTGATCAAATCGCCACACTACGGATCATCATTGAGCAAAGCTTCGAATGACATTCACCTCTCTATCTCAACTTCATCGACTTTGAAAAGGCCTTCGACAACGCAGCATCGATCGACAGGTGACTTGGCAGCTACTTCGCTACTACGGGGTACCGCCGACAATTATACATCTCATCCAACAGTTATACGACAATGCAGCATACCAAGTAATCTACAACAGGAAACTCACGGAAACTTTCGAAGTGAATACGATAATAAGACAAGGTGTCTGGCTACCTACTATCACCAATGATTTTCCTGATTGCAGTAGATTGGATAATGCGACAGACAACGACCAATGAGGAAACAGGCATTAAATGGACTCACACAAAAAACTTGGAGGATCTGGAATTCGCTGATGTGGTGTATATGTATGATTTCCCACAAACTGGAAGATATGCAAGTGAAAACCAATAAGTTGGCAGTAGAAGAAGCATCAAAGATAGGACTTCATTTCAGGTGAACGTAGAGAAAACAGAGGTGATGAAGATTCCTGGCCACCACAAACAGCAACAACAACAGACAACAATCAGCCAGCATAAATGGGAGAACCTGAAAGAAACAACCTCCTTTACCTACCCTACCTGGGAAGAGTCGTTTCAACTACAGGCGGAACTGACGAGGATATAGATCAAGGATCGGGAAAGCAAGAAAAGCTTTCATTACTTTCAAGTGTTTGTGGAGGTCAACAGCACTCAGCATCAAAAATAAGATCCGGATTTTCAACTCCAATGTGAAATCAGTGCCACTTAATATACGGATCAAAAACTTGGAGCGTCATAAAGAGCACATCAAACAAACTACTGACCTTCATTAACAGTTGTCTTCGCTCAATACTACTCAAGATCAGATGGCCGGCCAGAAAAGATCAGAAACAGGGATCTCTGACAATGAGCGAACCAACCCAGCGGGAACCGATTATGCAACAAATCTGCAGGAAGAAATCAAGGTGGATTGGATTGGCCATACTCTGAGGAAAACACCAAGTGACATTACTAGACAAGTCATTGCTCGAGTGGAGCCCAAAAGGTGAGCGGCGAGTTGTTCGTCAGTGCAAGGGGGACTTGGAGGAGGTCATGTGAAGAGGAGATGAAAGCAGATGGGCAGACATGGAGCCAGGTTAAAACTCTAGCAGAGAACTGAACGCATTGGAGACGCGCGGCTGAAGCCGTATGTTCCTCTAGGAATTAAAGGAAATAATAATAACAAATAAATAAACACAGTCTTTTGACTGGTGGTTTCTCGGTGAACGTTAATCTTTCATCTCTTTTTTATGACCGTTTCTTGAAGTTCAGATTATCTTTCTGCAACATTGTATCCGCCTAAGCAAAGTCTGCTGTGATTGGTTGTTGAGTCAGGCCCTTTATGTATAAGATTTATCAAAATAAAATCTTATCCATAATGGAGCTATACTCTACCACAGTGCCCAAGTTTTATACTTACACTGAGTCAGTCTTTATTCTTTTCTCATGACCACTATTGGGGACGTAAACATTGACGCAAATTACTGTCTACCAATTTTGGCTATCAGCCAGCCCTGACCACACAACCTTATCGCGTTTCTAGTGTCTCTAAAATCCAATACTTGGATATTCGTAATCGTTCTTATATTTTAAATGACTGTAAACTTTATATACGATTTAATAGTGTGAAATATTCCCATATCCCATGAATCAAAAGTCAATCTGAATGAAGAATATTCTCTTCAATAATTTCTCCTCTTCAGGTTCTTACAATTATAAAATAGTTGTAATATGTATTGTTGTTACAATAATGATAGCCAATTAGTTATGCGGCGGATACATTTGTTTCAACATAGAATAACAGGTTAGTAGTTATGGGGTGTCAAAATAAATAGCCGTATATGTGGGTGAGACAAACGTGCTCTGGGTTGAAATCGATTACAAAATATTTCGGTAAAATGGGAGTCTCCTACACAAATAGCTGAAGCTGTTGCAATAAGATCGACTAAACCGGAACTTTGTATCCAAAAATGAGAACACGTCCAGACGCTGTTCCTACCGTGGCCAAACTTGGATTGATGATTCTTCTTCTCACCAAGAGTGCTCCTTCCCCTTAACCCTCTTGGTTTTTTTCATTTGCTTATTATTATGATTATTTCAGGATTTCATCATGAGCTGACATTAGTTAGAGAACCATTGGAAAACCTGGGAGTACTAGACAGCTGTTTCGTCAGCCTAGTTTGGGACTCTTCAGCAGTACGCACCCACCGGGATTCGAATCCTGGACCTTCCGGTCACAAGGCGAGCTCGTATACCATTAAGCCACTGGGACTCGATCCAATGGTCCTTGAATTCTAACTTCTGCCAATTCACGACATAGCGCGACCGCTAGCCAATGTCTTCAGCGAGTATTTGTCCTCACACCCGACCCTCTGCACCCTACTGGTCACGACTTCCCACTGGAACCCAGGTAACTACCTACCTGAATAGGGCCAGTCGCCAGTGAGCATCTCATTGGTATTCAAGTGTTGGTTTGTAGGGATTTGGTTGGTTTCAGGATTTCATCATGAGCTGACATTAGTTAGAGAACCATTGGAAAACCTGGGGGTACAATTATTATTATTATTCGTCATAATTTATACCCTTCATGCAAACATCCCCTCACTACTATCGAATTTTCCATTTACACTATCGGGACGTATTATTAGTGATATTACGTTTTTTCTCAATATATGCCTCCACCTGTTTCATTTAACATATTCGTTATCTCACTATGAACCCCTCATTCCAGTCTTACTATCTCCTGTTTAAAACATGCCACATTGTACTAGCCACTCACTCACCTGACACCTTTTATAACCTTGAACTGACTTGTCAATTTTCCTACCCCACACTCTACAAATCTATTATGACGACTAATAACCACCATTGTCTCCCATTTTACCAAAATATTTTGTAATCGATTTCAACCCAGAGCACGTTTGTCTCACCCACATATACGGCTATTTATTTTGACACCCCATAACTACTAACCTGTTATTCTATGTTGAAACAAATGTATCCGCCGCATAACTAATTGGCTATCATTATTGTAACAACAATACATATTACAACTATTTTATAATTGTAAGAACCTGAAGAGGAGAAATTATTGAAGAGAATATTCTTCATTCAGATTGACTTTTAAATTTATATACATTCGATTGGCAATGTTAACTATCGGACTATCATTCCATCTCATACGTATGTAACTCAATACAAGCAGTTTCTGATATCAAATTTTCATTTGCACTTAATGGCTGGCCATTTTGTATTCTAATATTTATGGATTTATATAACTATACAGTATGAAGTAGTTGTTCAAATCAATAATCGTTCTCTTAGAATCATCTTGTTCTGATATCTAACAAAGTGAGCTTCATTCACAATAAATATGTTTTTCTCATGCCTTCATTTGTGTACTAACAATTTACTTATGATTCACCTGTTCTTATAATTTATATACCTCAATATATCGTCGTTAACCTTGTTCTCATTATATTGTAACAACAGAAGACAAGGGCCAGGCAACAGATCGTTTTATTATGGAAATCAACACGTATATATATATATATATTTCACATACATTATTACAGCCTAAGCAAGTAGATAAGCGCAGTCATCTGACTGGTTGTTTATCAGAAGTTAGGCAGACAAACGCAGGCTTCAGATTGGTTGTTTAGGGATTCCTCGAAAAATAGAGTTCTCTATCTGCGAATCATATTTTGCCACGTTAACTTTGCTGTGATTGGTTGTTAAATCAGCCTTGTACATATTTTCTCACGGCCTGCTCTCACCACAATATGAGGTACTTCAGTTGTGTATTACACACACAGAGAGAGAGAATATGAGTACAGCAGTAATGATTTTATATTGTACTGACTAATCATTTTGAAGGAAAGGATACTGAACAAAGAGTACTCAATTGGATAACCCCTTCATCATCAGGCTCCACAGTTATATATACATCGCAGTGAATAAATGAATAAATTAGTGTTATGAACAACAATAACGTTGTTTAAATAACATCGAATCAATAATATTGATCGAACAAAGCAAGAACTACAGTTTTTGCCGATTATTCAACGATGCACACACCAACATTGAGTTTACTATGGAACATGAAAGTGACGGAAAGTTCCACTTCCTAGACACTGCCATACAATGCCTAGAAGATGGTAGTCTTCAGAAGTCAATTTATGCAAAGCCTACATGGAATAACTTTTGTCCAAATAGCTTTAAACGTGGACTAGTCAAAACTCTGGACTATAGAGCAAGCAAAATATGCTCTATAGAGAAATTAGAGAAAGAATTTAAGTTTCTTGAAAAGATGTTGAAGAGCAATGGATACCCTCAAAGGTTCATCAACAAGTATGGAAGATCTGAAGGCTCAAATGTCAGGAAAATCACAGTGGGTAAAAAGCCAATCTACATTCAACTTGATTATAGAGGTGAAAACATTGCAACAATGATCAACAGAAGGCTGTGTACATCACTAACCAGAGCCCATCCTGCAGCTAAGCTCGTCCCCGTTTTTCAAAGAACTTGTTCTTTGGTGCAGTCGAAAATTGATAGATTTCCTTCTTATGTTAACAATTCCAGCTGGGTATACAAATTTACATGTATCTGCGGAAGCAGTTACATTGGAAGGACAGAAAGAAGGGCATATCTACGATTTTACGAACATGTGCCAAAAAGCTTATGTCTAAAGGGAACTGTGGTGATTGACAATTTCTATCTCTGTATTGTTTAAATACTTACTGTTGACTGTTGATATGTTTCATATATGAATTGCATTCTAATTCCGCTAAATACAAATTACTGATTGCTGCCCTCTCTGGGTTTTGATTAGATTCCTATAATTCCGTCATCCCGGTATATTAATATTTCTAAGTACAATAAATTACTACAAATTGGCGTCGCGATGGAGCTAAGTAACCTGGGAAAATTTCCTCTTAATGGTTCTCCGCGGGAGATTGCTGATTATTTGGAATGCTTTGATGCGTGGTGCATTTCCAAGAATGTTCGGGATGATAAAATACCTGCTCATTTCATCACTACTATTGGGCTTGATGCATATAGCCTGGTGAAGAATCTGGCGTTTCCAGATAAACCCATTTCTATGCCATATGCTAAGCTCCGTGAACTTCTTATAGATCACTTCCATGTAACTACTTTTGAGACCAGAGAGAGGGCTCACTTCAACAAACTGGTACGTTCTCCCAATCAGAAGATAAGAGACTTTATACTACAACTCCAAATTCAAGCCTCAAAGTGTAATTTTGGAGATCAGCTGCATACACAACTACGTGATCGTCTAATTGCTGGAATCAACATTCCTAAATTAGAGAAGGAGTTAATTCAGATTCCTTCTTGTACGTTTCAAACTGCTAAAGAGGTATGTATTACATATGAAGATGTCCATAATGAATACTCTGCTCCCACTACGTCAGTATCTGATGTCATGCTGTCCAAAGTCGAAAATACAAGTGTTCATGGAAAGAAATCCAAACTGCCGTCCACAGGTAATAGAATGCAGCCAGAGATCAAAAACATTAAACCGTGTTTATCCTGTGGAAAGTTACATCTACGAAGCACTTGCCGTTTTCGGAGTGCTAAGTGCTATAAATGTGGTAAAGTTGGACACATCAAGACGGTTTGCAGGAGTTCGAGTACTTATGTTGCTCAACATTCTTATAATTCTCCCAAGCTGTCTAGTAAAATGGAGTCTATGTGTCTTTCAACTTTTCAAAATACTCAAGCTAATCCAACGAAAACCTCCACTGCAAGTTCAGCAACGCAAGTATCAACTGTATTCAAAAATGAGGTAGCTAAGTTGCAATGTGAACTGTCGAAAGCACGAAAAGACCTGAATGAGATGAGAGAGCAATTGAATAAAATTGAGGAATTACTGCATATGCATAGACTACGTCTGGTGAATCCAGAGCATACAAGTTCTTGTGAAAGTCCTGCAAAACTATTCAAATCTCGAATTCTCAAAAAGCATCTGATGTCCACTACTTCTAATGTACATTATTACAAAGATAATAACTACAGACCTTCTGTTGGAATTATACTACAAAAAATGGGAAATCGAGTGGTGAAGATATTAGACATCAAAGATCACTCAGTTCATAACGGACACCTGGACAAAGTGACAATAAATGAAGTAGGTCGTTCCAATTATAATATTATTGATTCCGCTAATAATCCTGATTTTGTAGATAATTCCAGATAGTACTGATGAAAATAATATCACAGAATCAGTTAGCTCGAAGCTACTTGCAAGCAAACCGAGACATCGTTATAAATACGCGAGGAGATATTCGAGGTGTGGCGGATGTGGTGATTGACAATTTCTATCTCTGTATTGTTTAAATACTTACTGTTGACTGTTGATATGTTTCATATATGAATTGCATTCTAATTCCGCTAAATACAAATTACTGATTGCTGCCCTCTCTGGGTTTTGATTAGATTCCTATAATTCCGTCATCCCGGTATATTAATATTTCTAAGTACAATAAATTACTACAGGAACAAATGCTTTAAACAGTGTCATTGCCAGGCATCTTCTTGACACAGGTCATCAGGTGAACGTCGAAAAGTCGTTCAAAATTATCAGTAGGCAAAAGAGCTCAATTCTCCTTAAGTTTGCTGAAGCCATTTCTATCAAGCGCCTGAAACCTGATTTATGCGTACAGAAAGAGGCGGTTATCAGTCTTTCTTTGCATTGCCTGGTAACTGGATATTTTGATCTCTCTCTTGCATCTGAATGAGTATTGCTGAAAAATTTCCATTGTGTGTGAGTATTACTGTTCGGAATAGTGTTTAATATTATGTATATATATATATATATATATATATTACTGTATGCATGTATTGATTGGTTGATATTTGTTTAAAATGAACTTGCTGTGCAAGTATGTTAAAATTGTTTTTGTAGATATATTTAATAATGTCTTTGGCCTGTAAGCAGCTGAGCTGACGAGAAGGCAACGAAATAAAAGATGGTACGACTTTATTCTGCAAAAACTGTAGTTTTTGCTTTTTTCAAATTCATTAAGGGGAATAAATGTATAAAATATTGATAGATTACAACTCAATAGCATCAACATAACAATAAACTGAATTTCAGAAAGATTAGGAAAGATAAGATTAATACAAATTCATGAATTTATATTCTCTACTGAAGGCCAGCCTGGGCAGTAGTAGCGCCTAGCTGGACTTGCTTCTTTTCCACACACAGAACACTGGTTGTTTGAGGCGAATTGCGATAGCCTCTGCTGTTTGAAGCATGCGGTACCTGGATGTTTTTGGCAATTTATTAGGCATCCGGTAGATGATAGAGAAGGATTCTTCAGTGCTGACTGGCTTTGTGGCCAGTCGGTTTGCACCAGATGGTCCAATATCGAAATGTTAATGGTTTTCACTACACCTTCACTTAGCTATAGTGGGAGATGTTCTCTAGATACATACCACGATCATTCTTGATAACTGTTGTTCTACATTTTATCTTCAATTGTATTAGGGTATATTAAAACTGTAATCAAATTGCAACTCTACGCATCATCATCACAGAACAAAGCATGGAATGGCAATCAAACCTCTACCTAAACTTTCTAAAATTTGAGAAGGCCTTCGACAGACAGCGTTGACCGCGAAGTAATTTGGAAACTACTCGAGTACTACGGCGTACCCCACCCCAAATATTCATTAACCTTATTATTCAAAAGCTGCTCGACAACGGAACATGTCAAGTGATCCACAACGGAAGACTCAGCCAGGCGTTTGGAGTAAACACAGGAGTCAGACAAGGGTGCTACTTATTGTCACCAATGATATTCCTAATTGTGGTGGACTGACTGGATTATGCGTCAGACAGTTGGAAACGAGAATACACGGATATCCTGGACCGACCGACGTGAAGAACCTAGAAGACCTGGATTTCGCGAGGCGATGATTTATGTTTGGTGTCACATAAAATCGAAGACTTACAAGCGAAAACCGACCGACAAACTGGTCGAAGAAGCAGCCGGCGAAGACACGACTCCAGGTGAACATAGACGAGACGGAGGTTATGAAAATAGCCAACCAACCAACAACAACAACAGCAGCAACATCCAGCGCCAATCACCATCAACAAGAGGGATTTGAAAGAGGTTACTTCATTCACTCACTTATCTAGGGAGCATTGTCTCAACTACAGCCAGTCAGAACGGACGAGGATGTCAAATCGAGTGAGAAACACATTCATCAACCTGAAACCAATCTGGAAATCTTCGTCACTCAGCCAGCATCAACAACAAAATTAGGTCGGATTTTCAATACAAGCGTCACGTCAGTCAGCTCTTGTATACGGATCAGAAAATGGCGGGCGGGTCACAAACAATATTTCCAACAGCCTGTTGCAGACCTTTATCAACAACTAACGGTCTTCGCTCTCTACTGAAGATCAGATGGCCGAACCGGAAAGACTCACCAACAAGAAACTATGGGAGCAAACAAACAAAGCAAGAACAAACCGCCCAACCAACAAATATGCAGGAGAAAGTGGAGATGGATTGGACACTCGTGGCTGAGGAGGTCGCTGGCTGACATCGCGCGAGCGTCAGGCCATTGCTCCAGTGGAACCCGGCAGAATGGGAAGCGGCGAGTGGGACGTCAGTGCAAGGGGTGACATGGAGTAGATCGTGTGAAGAGGAGTTGAAAGAGTATGGACTAATATGGGTGCAGGTGAAAAGTACAGCAGAAGGAAGACAGAAGTGGCAAGTGAAGACGTGCAGTTGAAGCCCTATGTTCCACTAGGAACCCAAGGGAACAATAATAATAATACAATACAATATTTTATTATTTTTCCGAAGTTCACCATAAAATAGACCCACAGGATATCTTGTGTAAATCATATTATAAACGGGAACATCTCCAGGAGATGACGGTGATGATGTTGACGGTTTATCAGTCCAGATAATACCGTCTTTTCACAAATGCAATTGGTGTATCCTCTAACTCCCGAAGCACTTGTCCAGTTGAGACCAGAAATAAGTCACAAGAACGGAGCGATAGTCCAATATGTATACGCGATATATCTCGAGAGAAGAGAGAGGCCTACAGAACTACAACGGCTGTATAACTAGCAAACAAAGGTTCGTGAACAAACACGACAGTGTGACAAAAGGCGTGGATGTTTGATCATGAAATATCAGACTAACAGGTTGACTTAAGCAGTGATGGTCACTATCCAATTTCGAATGTTGAATGATGGAAGCTAGTAATTTTTGAGAGCTATATACCTCTACATATCGCCCAAATATATATATATATATATATATATATATATACTATTTCTTGCCGATCGAGTCTTTGGTGAAAGCCTCTGGTTAATAATCGCTCTATTTAGAATTTACAGATACTATGTTTCTTCTACCTTCTTACCTATATGTATTATCCACAATATATCAACGGACTGGAAAATAGATAGTTTACAACCACATAAACACCATGTTGACGTGCTTCTCGATTAATACACTACAATTACTTAGTTGCATAAAACTCTTGTTTCTGTGGAATTTCTTGCCAAAAAGTTGTGGAATATATTGTTATTATTTGCTTTTCGAACACTGAATTTGTGGATATAATCTTGCTGACTATCTGCTTGCAATTTTATGACTGTCTAACACTAACTAATCTCTATAATTCTATATATATTGATGGATTTACATGTCCAGGTTGGCTGAAGTCAGTCAGTGAACATAGAGAAAAAACAGAGGTGATGAAGATTCCTGGCCACCAACAGCTAACAACAATCACCCAGCATAAACGGGAGGAACCTGAAGGAAACAACCTCCTTTACCTACCTACCTGGGAATCTTCGTTTCAACTATAGGTGCAAGGAACTGACGGGAATATCGAAGCGAATGTCGGGAAAGTAAGGCAAGCTTTTGTTACTCTCAAGTGTGTGTGAAGGTCAACAGCACTCAGCATGAAAATTACATCCGGATTTTCAACTCCACTGTGAAGTCAATGCTAGTTTACGGATCAGAGACTTGGCCAGCGCGTCATAAAGAGCACCTCAAACAAACTACAGACCTACATTAACAGCTAACTGTCTTCGCTCAATACTACTCAAGATCAGATGGCCGGCCAGAAAAGATCAGAAACAGGGATCTCTGACAATGAGCGAACCAACCTAGCAGGAACTGATTGTGAAACAAATAGGTAGGAAGAAATGGAGATGGATTGGCCATATGCTGAGGATACTGTCAAGTAATATCACTAGACAAGTCATTGCTCGAGTGGAGCCCAAAAGGTGAGCGGCGAGTTGTTCGTCAGTGCAAGGGTGACTTGGAGGAGGTCATGTGAAGAGGAGATGAAAGCAGATGGGCAGACATGGAGCCAGGTTAAAACTCTAGCAGAGAACTGAACGCATTGGAGACGCGCGGGTGAAGCCGTATGTTCCTCTAGGAATTAAAGGAAATAATAATAATTTAATTCATCTTTTGAATACCGAAGTGAGTAATAACAGACATTTTTCATGAGATGTCGGTTGAATCCAGTGTAATTAGTGTGTTCTCAATGCACTTGAAATTCCAGCACCATTAAACATAAAGCGGGTCATTCACATAACCTATAATTCAAACACCTTCAGAGTCAAGGAGATGCTTTACTTATCTGTCGTGAATATGTGTGCAAACATTCAGCACTTTGATCGTATGTAATTCAACATCGACTAATTTATTTATTGAATATACTACACAGAATAAAGCAGTATTATTTACTGGATGATGACGATTCAAACACAATTTATTGCTGTTCATAATCATATATCATCAATTGTTAGTCTACACAGCTTCGAAACTTGAGTTTTACACTATTCTTTATTCCTCCCTAGTGATCGTAAGGGCAGCAGGATTTCACAGATGTCTAGGATAGCTGTTGAATCATTCGTGTTGAGTGCATTTTCAGCAGATTCAATGAATAAATCTCCCGCTTTCAGTCTATCCCTCCACCCTGTTATATTACATTTGAAGACTGTTATCTTATTTTATGTCTTTGCTCAATACTTAAGATCAGATGGCTGATCAGAAAAGACCAGCAACAGGGATTTCTGGGAACAAACCAAACAGGAACCGACTGTGCAATTAATATGCAGGAAGAAATGGTGGTGGATTGGCCATACTCTGTGAAAACAAACCATCAGGTGAGTGACATCACACGCCATGCCATTGCTTGTGTTGAGTACGTAACAAAGTGATTGTACACTTTTTGGTTACTTGTATAAATTCGAGATATTGTACATAATTTTTGTTTAAAACGCTTCTTGTTGAAATATACATAACTTCCGTGTACAATTGAAAAATACACTCTGCTGTTGGAGACTTCGTCTTCTCCCTGGTCCCTTCTGCTTACTTGCTCCACTCACACCGTGTTGTATACTTCGGATTTATTGTAGGAGCCTACTACTTTCAACCGAAGACATTTCTACAACCGGAACACAGCAGCTACAGCAGACGCAGTCCAAACAATTAACGTGCCTGTGGATTATATAATTAATTTGTAGCCGAGGACTTAGACGTTATCTTCAAGTAATTGTTATATCTGCAATGAATTAAGGTAAAACCCCGTCGCCAATTGTTATAACTGTGGGGGAATTGAATGAAGATGTTTTCACCTTATTCTGTCTGCGCCTGAACTAATCTGTCTATCTGCTCGTCGGACCTTCCGGCTTAGTAAAGCACGCAAATATCAAAAGACAAAGGCTGGACTGTGACTGTGTATTGAAGTGCAACAACGATAAAGAAAGCCATGGTATTTATACATTTTACAACAATATGGACAGCTAACAGCATTTGAAATAATTGACCTTAATAGCCAATAACAAAGTGTGTGAGAAATCATAATATGCCATATGTGCGACATTGACAGTCAGTAACAAAATGTGTGGGAATGATATACCATATATACAAAATTAGCAGTCACTACCAAAATGCGTGAGAATGATGATATACAAAATTAGCAGTCACTACCAAAATGCGTGAGAATGATAACATACCATAAATGCAAGTTTAAACAGTCAATACCAAAATATGTGGGATCCTATCAGTAATCCTTTTTGTTGCTATAACTCGTCACTGTATTTTTGGTAATATATTGTGATTTATTACTCCACTGACTTGGATTATTACTTTTATACTTGGAATGTTAGTGAACTCTAATATTAGTCCCCTACACTTGTGTGCATCCCGAGTGGGAAGCGGTGAGTTGGTCGTCAGTGCGAGGGTGACATGGAGGTGATGCGGAGAGAAGATGAAAGCATACGGGCAGACTTAGCCAGGTGAAAACGTTGTCAGAGAACCGAACTCAATGCAGACGTGACCTGAAACCCTTTGTTCCTCTAGGAATTAAAGGAAACATTAATAATAATAATAATAATTTGTAAAATCTCAGAGAAATTGAAATGATTAATTCCAGCGTTTCGTTCGGCAGTCTGGTCCGAGCTTCTTCAGGGAAATTAATCGAAATTAACATAACAGAGGTTCATATGTAATAAAGGAACATCTCTTGTTTTTAAAAACTCTGTACAATCATGAGTCATGAAACAGGCATCAACATGTATAATAAACAAAATTGCATGAGCTATGATCATAATTTGACCTCGGACTTACAAATATTGGCCTACTTTTGTTAAAATATATGTATTTTGTAGTATACAATGGTGTGTGTGTCGGTGAACAGTCATAAAACATTAGTTAGTCTCTCTGTAAGAACACGTAGATAATCATGAATTTTGATCAAGTATGACTAATTGTTGATACATATCCAATTTTATTTATTAGTCAGGATTTGCCATGCATCAGCTAACCAGATCACACCTTCACGTCTGTTCAAACTGTTGGGATTCACCCATATTTATATGCAGGGCTTCTGCAGTCAGTCTTTCTTTATATGAACCAAAACCTTTCTGTGTAGAACCTTAGTCTTAAACATGTTGATACCTGTTTCATGACTCATACCATTGGACTAAGTTTCAAAAACAAGAGATGTTCCTTATGATAAAGGTTTTTGTATTTCCCAATGAATGAAAAACAAAATGATATTGTTTTTACTGACGTTTCTCTATTTAGTGCCTAGTTAAGAGGAGAGAAAACGGACATTTTAGTATATCTGTATTCAGCAAGGAACACCACTCGAACAAATATTTAGGCTTCGGATAATCACACCCCAACAGCGCAAAGATTTCAGCTGTTTCAAGTCTTTTTAGACGAGCACACTCTCTGATAATGGATGAGAAAGAAAAGGAAGTATCTGGCATTACTGAGACTCTTAAGCAAAACAACTACCCAAGGAACTCCGTCAACAAAATTAACACTGACATTAAGTATGGTCGAAAACTTAGTCCGAAAACATGGGCATTCCGTATAAAGCAGAAAACATCAGAGTTTACTTCAAAACATCACACATGGACATACTGCAAAGTAACTTTGTCCATGAAAAATACCAAATCTCTAGGGATTCTCTATCTAATTGTGTCTACAAGAAAAATTCTGCCTCGAGTGTGATCCAATAAACAGCGGACAAACCTCAACGGAGAGGAATCAAAATCAGAAGAAATGAACACCGTATGGCCACCTCTGTTCGACCACCGATAAATCCAGTTGAACTAGAAAAACTTGAAAAATCATCAACCATAAGTGGTCTACACGCTATAGAATCAGGCCACAAATTGATTTTGACAATATTGAAATAATCCAAAAAAAAACTTCAGAAATCACAAAGAACGCCTAATATCAGAACTACTTCATATCAAGTGGAATCCAAAATGTCTGAACTAAATAGGAATGATGGACTAAAACAGAATCTGACCTGGTTACAACAACCACCCCACCTCCCCCCATGAAATGATAAAATCAACACGAATGTGATAAGCAAGTTCACTATGTAAACACACGCACACTACTTTTATAATTTTACACACTGATCAAATCCAACAATCTACACTTGACTTTGTTATCTTTACCAAATGACCAACTTCACAACAACAAAAAACGATCCCAGACTGACGAACGATGATCAAGTTCTTAAACTTTGTTTTGATATCATAACAGATGTACTATTACCTTTGTTATTTGGTTCAGTGGTCTTTATTGTCATTTTGACTTTCATTATGTCCCTTTAACTTAAGCTATTTTCTCACCTCTTAACTCTTTTTTATGTATATATGCTGAATTTTGTAAATTCTGGTTTAATAATACTTTGATAAAGCTATTAGCATTAAATAGCGGAACGTCAGTAAGAGCAACAATATCGTTTTGTTTTTCATTCATTGGGAAATACCAGAAAACCTTTATTATAATGAATATCATATACCCAATGCCCAAATTTTTTCAAACCGTTAAAAGTGAACTTGGTTTGGACATATGTAAGAGATGTGCCTTTTATACATAAACCTCTGTTATATTAATATCAGTAAAAGGTTTGAGCATTGTGGATTAGATCAAATAAAATATAATTATATTTCAATAGTTTACACACAATGATAAGTTTTGTTATTGATAATATTTCGAGCAAAATTACTGCCCGTGTTCACACCACTGTTGGAATTGTTTTATTGTTATGTTAATTTCGATTAATTTCCCTGAAGAAATTCGGACCAGATTGCCGAACACAGGAAACGTTGGGATTAATCATCACTTCAATTTCGCTGGAATTTTATAAATATAATTTTTTACAAATGTCTACTTCTCACACGCCGCTCAATTATTTTGCAAATATCCGGTCAAATCTTGATCACAGTTCATATGAATAATAATAGTAACAGTCTTATTGCATGATCATGTGCAGCTGCATGAAGCGCTATAGATAAGCAATTTTCTTAGGGTCAAGTAATATCGATATTGCTAGAATTTTGTGCTTCGCTAATGTGAATGACTCCGTTCTACTATTTCGCCTATGTATTCGACCTGAAAATCATTCCAACAGGGTATTAGATAAACTAGGTTATTTCGTTTCATAAGTTTCACAGGATACTTTAACTGACATAACTTGAGTCTAGATGAGTTCATGGGTGACTGAATGCTACTTTTATTCCTTTGATATAAGTATGAAACTTGGTCATTGTGGTAGAGTAGATAAGATTTCATTTTGATAAATCACACAGTGTTGTTATTTATTTTAGTTTTTTTTGATTAAAGCTTGATTCCATACTGTATTTTTGGTACAAGTATAGAATTTTCAGCCTGTGATATCGGTAGCCCAAATTTTTCAGGCCGACTATATGATAGTATCCCACATATTTTGGTATTGACTGTTAATCTTGTATATATGGTATATTATCATTCTCACACATTTTGGTAGTGACTGTTAATCTTGCATATATGGTATATTATCATCTCCCACACATTTTGTTATTGGCTATTAAGATCAATTATTTCAAATGCTGTTAGCTGTCCATATTGTTGTAAAATGTATAAATACCATGGTTTTCTTTCTCGTTGTTGCACTTCAATACACAGTCACAGTCCAGCCTTTGTCTTTTGATATTTGCGTGCTTTACTAAGTCGGAAGGTACGACGAGCAGATAGGCAGATTAGTTCAGGCGCAGACAGATAAGGTGAAAACGTCTTCATTCAATACCCTACAGATATAACAAATTGGCGACGGGGTTTACCTTAATTCATTGCAGTTATAGCAAGCAAACGACGACAGTTTTTATTCTGTTCAGCGCAGCTATATAACATTTTTGACTGTGTTAATTACAACCCAATTACAATGTCTATCTCTCTGGACGATCTCAAATCTATCTTGCAGCAGCAGCAAGTTCAGAATGAAGCAGCTCAACTGAAATTAATCGAAGCTCTCACTCAAAAGCTGTCCATTCAAGTTCCATCAACATCTCATTCTGACAAATATGAAAGCATCTCAAATTCCATCAGTGAGTTCAACTACGACCCAATATCTGGTCTCGTATTTGATGCATGGTTCAATCGTTACGAAGACGTTTTCCGTATTGAATGCTACATGTTTGATGATGCTGCCAAAGTCCGATTGTTACTAAGAAAACTTGGTACTGTTGAGCACAACAGATATGTTAACTTCATTCTGCCCGAGAACCCACGTGAGTTATCATTCGATGAGACAGTCACCGTTTTATCACAAATCTTTGGTGAACAGTCATCCATGTTTAATATTCGGTATCAATGTTTTCAGTTGACAAAAATGCCTTCCGATGATTATGTCACTTACGCTGGCAAAGTGAACAAGGAATGTGAAAGGTTCAAACCACACGAAATGACATCAGATCAGTTCAAGTGTTTGATTTTTATTTGTGGGTTGAAGAACCCAGAAGATACTGACATACGAACTCGACTTCTGTCACTCGTGGAACAAGACCCGAAAATGACTTTACAAATGGTGACAGCAGAATGCCTACGTTTAATCAACTTGAAGCACGATACTGCTATGGTGGAGTGCAAACGACAGTCGTCTGAATTTGGTTCGATTAACACAGTGAAAAGTCCTCCGATCACCGTTAAGCACACAGAACGTCAGTCTCAAAATTCAGCTAAACCTCCTTCAGTGTGCTGGCACTGTGGTTCGTGGCATTTTGTCAAGTTCTGTCCTTTCAAGAAGCATAAATGCCGTAATTGTCACCGTTTTGGACATAAGGAGGGTTACTGTACACCGCAGAAAAATTCTTCGGTGAGGAACAGAAGTAGTCGTTTCAAGCCGAAACAATCTCCTCGAGTACAGACCGTTTTCACTACTTCCAAAGTCGAGTTCACCAGCAAACGTAAGTACATAACACTAGATATTAACGGCAAACGTATTCGTCTTCAGTTGGATACGGCATCAGATATCACCGTAATTTCCCGAACTACGTGGCGCAAACTTGGTTGCCCACAGATTCTGCCGACCGAGCATGTCGCCAAGAATGTCTCTGGAGATATACTGAAACTCGTGGGTGAGATAAATTGCCAGGTTCAGTTTGGTGAGCATCACTTCAATGGTGTATGTTACGTTACAAACTACCATGATTTGAATTTGCTTGGTCTTGACTGGTTAGACAAGCTCCATATCTTTAATGTACCATTAAATTCAGTATGCTCTAATGTTTCGTCTTCACCACACAACGTTGTTCCCGGAGATGTATCTGATCAATCTCTCTTGCAACGCCGTCGTCAAAAGCACGCTTCTGTCTTCCAGGACAAACTTGGTTGCTGCAAACTGTTTGGCATCCAGCATATTCGTAGCCCCCCGTATCATCCCCAATCGAATGGACAGACTGAACGTTTCGTCGACACCTTTAAGCGTGCTTATGCAAAAGCGAAGGGGGAGGGAACAACAGAAGAAATTTTGGATAAATTCTTGCTGCATTATCGTACGAATGAAAAAGGACAGTTATGTGTCAGACACACAGATCACGCTCTATCCAGTACCACGCAAAGGTCAACTCGACAAAGAAGAGCTCCGAAACCTTTTCAAATAGATCCAAAAAGCAAGTCCTACACTCTTTACGGGGGAGGTGATAGGATCCCACATATTTTGGTATTGACTGTTTAATCTTGTATATATGGTATATTATCATTCTCACACATTTTGGTATTGACTGTTAATCTTGCATATATGGTATATTATCATTCTCACACATTTTGGTAGTGACTGTTAATCTTGCATATATGGTATATTATCATTCCCACACATTTTGTTATTGGCTATTAAGATCAATTATTTCAAATGCTGTTAGCTGTCCATATTGTTGTAAAATGTATAAATACCATGGCTTTCTTTCTCGTTGTTGCACTTCAATACACAGTCACAGTCCAGCCTTTGTCTTTTGATATTTGCGTGCTTTACTAAGTCGGAAGGTACGACGAGCAGATAGGCAGATTAGTTCAGGCGCAGACAGATAAGGTGAAAACGTCTTCATTCAATACCCTACAGATATAACTAATTGGCGACGGGGTTTACCTTAATTCATTGCAGTTATAGCAAGCAAACGACGACAGTTTTTATTCTGTTCAGCGCAGCTATATAACATTTTTGACTGTGTTAATTACAACCCAATTACAATGTCTATCTCTCTGGACGATCTCAAATCTATCTTGCAGCAGCAGCAAGTTCAGAATGAAGCAGCTCAACTGAAATTAATCGAAGCTCTCACTCAAAAGCTGTCCATTCAAGTTCCATCAACATCTCATTCTGACAAATATGAAAGCATCTCAAATTCCATCAGTGAGTTCAACTACGACCCAATATCTGGTCTCGTATTTGATGCATGGTTCAATCGTTACGAAGACGTTTTCCGTATTGAATGCTACATGTTTGATGATGCTGCCAAAGTCCGATTGTTACTAAGAAAACTTGGTACTGTTGAGCACAACAGATATGTTAACTTCATTCTGCCCGAGAACCCACGTGAGTTATCATTCGATGAGACAGTCACCGTTTTATCACAAATCTTTGGTGAACAGTCATCCATGTTTAATATTCGGTATCAATGTTTTCAGTTGACAAAAATGCCTTCCGATGATTATGTCACTTACGCTGGCAAAGTGAACAAGGAATGTGAAAGGTTCAAACCACACGAAATGACATCAGATCAGTTCAAGTGTTTGATTTTTATTTGTGGGTTGAAGAACCCAGAAGATACTGACATACGAACTCGACTTCTGTCACTCGTGGAACAAGACCCGAAAATGACTTTACAAATGGTGACAGCAGAATGCCTACGTTTAATCAACTTGAAGCACGATACTGCTATGGTGGAGTGCAAACGACAGTCGTCTGAATTTGGTTCAATTAACACAGTGAAAAGTCCTCCGATCACCGTTAAGCACACAGAACGTCAGTCTCAAAATTCAGCTAAACCTCCTTCAGTGTGCTGGCACTGTGGTTCGTGGCATTTTGTCAAGTTCTGTCCTTTCAAGAAGCATAAATGCCGTAATTGTCACCGTTTTGGACATAAGGAGGGTTACTGTACACCGCAGAAAAATTCTTCGGTGAGGAACAGAAGTAGTCGTTTCAAGCCGAAACAATCTCCTCGAGTACAGACCGTTTTCACTACTTCCAAAGTCGAGTTCGCCAGCAAACGTAAGTACATAACACTAGATATTAACGGCAAACGTATTCGTCTTCAGTTGGATACGGCATCAGATATCACCGTAATTTCCCGAACTACGTGGCGCAAACTTGGTTGCCCACAGATTCTGCCGACCGAGCATGTCGCCAAGAATGTCTCTGGAGATATACTGAAACTCGTGGGTGAGATAAATTGCCAGGTTCAGTTTGGTGAGCATCACTTCAATGGTGTATGTTACGTTACAAACTACCATGATTTGAATTTGCTTGGTCTTGACTGGTTAGACAAGCTCCATATCTTTAATGTACCATTAAATTCAGTATGCTCTAATGTTTCGTCTTCACCACACAACGTTGTTCCCGGAGATGTATCTGATCAATCTCTCTTGCAACGCCGTCGTCAAAAGCACGCTTCTGTCTTCCAGGACAAACTTGGTTGCTGCAAACTGTTTGGCATCCAGCATATTCGTAGCCCCCCGTATCATCCCCAATCGAATGGACAGACTGAACGTTTCGTCGACACCTTTAAGCGTGCTTATGCAAAAGCGAAGGGGGAGGGAACAACAGAAGAAATTTTGGATAAATTCTTGCTGCATTATCGTACGAATGAAAAAGGACAGTTATGTGTCAGACACACAGATCACGCTCTATCCAGTACCACGCAAAGGTCAACTCGACAAAGAAGAGCTCCGAAACCTTTTCAAATAGATCCAAAAAGCAAGTCCTACACTCTTTACGGGGAGAGGTGATAGGATCCCACATATTTTGGTATTGACTGTTTAATCTTGTATATATGGTATATTATCATTCTCACACATTTTGGTAGTGACTGTTAATCTTGTATATATGGTATATTATCATTCTCACACATTTTGGTAGTGACTGTTAATCTTGCATATATGGTATATTATCATTCTCACACATTTTGGTAGTGACTGTTAATCTTGCATATATGGTATATTATCATCTCCCACACATTTTGTTATTGGCTATTAAGATCAATTATTTCAAATGCTGTTAGCTGTCCATATTGTTGTAAAATGTATAAATACCATGGTTTTCTTTCTCGTTGTTGCACTTCAATACACAGTCACAGTCCAGCCTTTGTCTTTTGATATTTGCGTGCTTTACTAAGTCGGAAGGTACGACGAGCAGATAGGCAGATTAGTTCAGGCGCAGACAGAGCAAGGTGAAATCGTCTTCCTTGAATTCCCTACGGTTATAACACCATAGTTATCGCGTGTGCGTCGGCAGAGGATTGAACCCTGGACGATGTGCATGGTCGGCGCGAGTCCTTACCATACAGTAATATTAACTGATGACCACGTGTCGGGCACAAACTATTGACTCTCGTAATCATATCAAGGCACTCACTCACACAAATTTCTTGCTTCATCTATATACATGAGTGAAAACTGATGATTAGACATTTGAATGAAATCAATATAAGATAAAGTATTTTCAGAATTAATAATATTATTCTTATCAATCAAATACAATCAGATGGGAAATAAGACGAGTGTTTTTATAATCAAAATAAGTTACTTGTTAGAATGTTGTGATGTACTCGAATTGAAATAGAATTTTTAGATTATTTATTATCCTCTACTGATTTGACTGGTATTCTAACAAGTAACTTATTATGACTATTAAAACACTCGTCTCATTTCTCATCAAATTGTATTTGATCAATTACACTCATATTATTATCATCTCTGAATGTACATTATCTCATATCGATTTTTATTCAAATATCTAGTCAATTCCACACATGTATATAAATGAAGGAAAACATTTGTGTGAGTAACTTGTTATGATTATGAGTGGCAATAGTTTGTGCTCGAAATGTGGTCATCAATGTATAACACTGTGGGATTCATTCGTTTGCTCTGTCGGGAATTTTACGTAAGATTTCAGAGGGCCCTTCTTTGTATGGAAGTGTCACTGGTGAGATTTAAATTCCCGAATTTTTCTGTTATCATATTTCTGAATATGTTTGTCATGCATATCGTCCTTATTATTATTATTATTATCGTCATCATTTTTCAATTTTATTCTTACAATTTCCTGATTAACTTATCAGGATAATTATATTAAGTGTCAAAGCTTCTCTTATATGTCCCTGAAGAAGTCTAGACCAGTTTGCAGAACAAAACGTTGGAATTACTCATCTCAATTTCTCTCTGAGATTTAACGAAAATAATTTCGACATCATGCCGACTTGATATTAGTGTTGAAAATTTCGGTCTTATGGTTAGTATGTAATGGTAAAGGATAAGAGAATAACTGACAGAATGTTTAAGGAGATTATGCATACAATTGGTGGATGGTGGATAGCAGTGGAATCCAGGATAGAGCGCATTTCGTCCTATTCGGGACTCGTTGGTGGCTAGATGTACCTGCATTTCTCAGTGAGTGATGATGTTTTTCCACCGAGGCTCGAACCCAGTGGCCATAGTTTCAAATGCCAAAGCGCGTTATCTACTAGACCACTTAGGCCACGAGAACCACCTCTTGTGCAACGGGTCATATTAACTATTTAATTGAATTTGAGATTTTCCCGTCGATTGATTGGACCGAAATGCTCGATGTCAGGTTGACATGTCTGTTGGCTTCTTGTGCAGATGCTTTGACGATTAATATGACCCGTTGCACAAGAGGTGGTTCTCGTGGCCTAAGTGGTCTAGTAGATAACGCGCTTTGGCATTTGAAATTATGGGCACTGGGTTCGAGCCTCGGTGGAAAAACATCATCACTCACTGAGAAATTTAGGTACATCTAGCCACCAACGAGTACCAAATAGGAAAAAACGCGCTCTATTCTGGATTACAGTGCTACCCACCATCCACCAATTGTACACTAATTAAATGCCCAGACATCGTCGAAGCATCTGCACAAGAAGCCGACAGACATGTGAACCTGACACTGACCACTTCGGTCCAATCAATCAACGGGAAAATCGAAAATTCAATTCAAGATTATGCATACCTCAGATTAAATCGTCATTTGTACAGATCTGTAGGCGAGCGTCTAGCAAGCTCAATAGCATAACAGGCATGCGAATAAAAATCCAAGTTAATGAGATGATAGTGTAACAGTATATTATCCAAAATTTAGTAATGATTTATATTAATTAAACGGTTGCTTGAATATACTGTTAAAGACCACTGCTACAAATTATTAATATAATCCACAGAAGAGTTCACTGTTAGAATCATGTTTACTGGTAGAAGCTGTGTGCCGGTTTTAGAGTTGTCTTTGGATGAGGATAACAGATTCCTGCAATAAATCCAAAGTATACAACACAGTTATGAGTGGAGCGAATAGACAGTAATGACCAGTGAGAAGGCGAAGTGACCAACAGTGCACTGTATTTTAGATTGTCTTCGAAGGTTATCTGTATTCCAACATGAATCGTTCTAAACAAAAGTCATGTACAATGTCCATAATTTCAACATCTAACAAAAGGTGTAAAATCATTTTGTTACGAACTCCATAGATCTTTCGTGGTGTTGTGTGCTACTGCCACAAATCGTAGAGTGTTTCCTCGTCTTCCTTTCTACGTCTCCAGTGTTTTTACACAATACTGCTTCTTCATTTCGTCCCTCTTTCAGATCAAATCTATCTCTTCGTTATTTCTCGTATTATTTCGTTGTGCCGATGAACGTCTCCTTATATATACTACTGATAAATCTTATCAGTAGTACATGCCACAAGTACAATATATTTCCAAAGTGATTTCAGAATAAATGAAAATATATGCCGATTCTTTCCAATCCCAACTTGCTCTGACATCTTCGTCTCTGTCAACCAGGTAGGTGAAATGATTGACTTCCTTCAAATACTTCTTGTTGTTGGTCATTGAGGCTTGTTGTTGTTGTTTTTAGAGTTTAGGCATCGTCATCACCTCTGTCTACTCCATGGTTACTTAAAATCCTGTCTCTACTGCCAAACTGATGGTCTCTTCCTATAGATCCTCGTGTCTGTGTAACATTGAACATATATCTTTCGTGAAGTAAAGGTCTTCATTTTTGTCCATTTTCATGTTCCTGAGTATTTCCGTCCTCTCATCCCATCCAAACATAAACTTGTCCTACTCCTATCCTCTTATCAAATACTTCAATGAGTTTTTCATGGTCATCATCTTAACAGCTTTCATAAGTCGTCGTAATCACACGTCTGTACGTGTTGTCAAAAGATTCCAGTGGAATTTATTGAACCTTAGTAGAAATAAGGATACTTAACAAGTAAAAGAAAGTATCCACGGCATACTCTCTAAGTTGTTGTGCATCATTATGTAAGTGTCACAGGGTGGCAAGGCGAGGTGAGGTTTCCTAAATTTGTAAACTATCCAAAATCTATAACGGAATTTTAAACTTTTCCCATAGACTGATTCTAATTCAATGCCCAGACATCGTCGAAGCATCTGCACAAGAAGCCGACAGACATGTCTACCTGACACTGAGCATTTCGGTCCAATCAATCGACGGGAAAATCAAAAATTCAATTCAAGATTATGCATACCTCAGATTAAAATCGTCATTTGTACAGATCTGTAGGCGAGTGTCTAGCAAGGTCAATAGCATAACAGGCATGCGAATAAAAATCCAAGTTAATGAGATGATAGTGTAACAGTATATTATCCAAAATTTAGTAATGATTTATATTAATTAAACGGTTGCTTGAATATACTGTTAAAGACCACTGCTACAAATTATTAATATAATCCACAGAAGAGTTCACTGTTAGAATCATGTTTACTGGTAGAAGCTGTGTGCCGGTTTTAGAGTTGTCTTTGGATGAGGATAACAGATTCCTGCAATAAATCCAAAGTATACAACACAGTTATGAGTGGAGCGAATAGACAGTAATGACCAGTGAGAAGGCGAAGTGACCAACAGTGCACTGTATTTTAGATTGTCTTCGAAGGTTATCTGTATTCCAACATGAATCGTTCTAAACAAAAGTCATGTACAATGTCCATAATTTCAACATCTAACAAAAGGTGTAAAATCATTTTGTTACGAACTCCATAGATCTTTCGTGGTGTTGTGTGCTACTGCCACAAATCGTAGAGTGTTTCCTCGTCTTCCTTTCTACGTCTCCAGTGTTTTTACACAATACTGCTTCTTCATTTCGTCCCTCTTTCAGATCAAATCTATCTCTTCGTTATTTCTCGTATTATTTCGTTGTGCCGATGAACGTCTCCTTATATATACTACTGATAAATCTTATCAGTAGTACATGCCACAAGTACAATATATTTCCAAAGTGATTTCAGAATAAATGAAAATATATGCCGATTCTTTCCAATCCCAACTTGCTCTGACATCTTCGTCTCTGTCAACCAGGTAGGTGAAATGATTGACTTCCTTCAAATACTTCTTGTTGTTGGTCATTGAGGCTTGTTGTTGTTGTTTTTAGAGTTTAGGCATCGTCATCACCTCTGTCTACTCCATGGTTACTTAAAATCCTGTCTCTACTGCCAAACTGATGGTCTCTTCCTATAGATCCTCGTGTCTGTGTAACATTGAACATATATCTTTCGTGAAGTAAAGGTCTTCATTTTTGTCCATTTTCATGTTCCTGAGTATTTCCGTCCTCTCATCCCATCCAAACATAAACTTGTCCTACTCCTATCCTCTTATCAAATACTTCAATGAGTTTTTCATGGTCATCATCTTAACAGCTTTCATAAGTCGTCGTAATCACACGTCTGTACGTGTTGTCAAAAGATTCCAGTGGAATTTATTGAACCTTAGTAGAAATAAGGATACTTAACAAGTAAAAGAAAGTATCCACGGCATACTCTCTAAGTTGTTGTGCATCATTATGTAAGTGTCACAGGGTGGCAAGGCGAGGTGAGGTTTCCTAAATTTGTAAACTATCCAAAATCTATAACGGAATTTTAAACTTTTCCCATAGACTGATTCTAATTCAATGCCCAGACATCGTCGAAGCATCTGCACAAGAAGCCAACAGACATGTCAACCTGACACCGAGCATTTCGATCCAATCAATCGACGGGAAAATCTCAAATTCGATTAAATAGTCAATATGACCCGTTGCACAAGAGGTGGTTCTCGTGGCATAAGTGGTCTAACAGATAACGCGCTTCGGCACTGGGTTCGAGCCTCTGTGGAAAAACGTCATCACTCACTGAGAAATGCAGGTACATCTAGCCACCAACGAGTCCCGAATAGGACGAAATGCGCTTTCTCCTGGATTCCACTGCTAGTCACCATCCACTAATTATATCCGAATTATGCCCACCGGAAATGAAGAAAACAGGTTTCTATGTTGAATAGAGGCTTCGCAAACAAGAAGACATTTTAACTGGTAGTAGGCGAAATCTAACATCCTCTCTAGAGTAGCTGTCGGAGTCCATTCGTTTATTCGACTACAAAGCAGAACTTAAATTTCACCACATAATATTGTGTAATCCTCAAAATATACGTCTCGGATAATTCCACTAGATGGAATATTATATTCTATGCTATAACTTATAAATAGTAGTATTGGTTAGGTTAGGAAGGCGTTAGGAGTAGTCAAACGGAATCAATCCACGAAATTTTTCACTGTTGATACCAGCCAGTCACGTAAGGGCAACGAGGTCTAGACTACCTGATTGAGGTCGCCTAAATGCTAGCTAGCAATAAAGGGATGCAGACTGTTGGGAACAGAACACAGCTCAAGGACTCGCTGAATGATACACAGTCATTTACTTTTTGTGACCTCTCACAGAGAACCCGCATTTATACACTCTCACATGGGTTTCCATTCATTGTAGTCACTCACATTTTTAAGGGATTTATACTCTCATCATATCTTAAAATGCATTTCGAATTGAGAAGAGCTCAGACTTAACGAAATGAGTTTCATCTCTGTGAAACCAGAAAGCTTTCTTTCATCATCTTAATTCAACACAGCAGCATTCCTAGATTCTTTGAAAGAAATCACGGTTAGTGATAAGGTTGAGACTCATTCAGACTGTCCAGCTACAGTGTTTACTAAGAATTGTATTCGAGGGATCAGTGAGAATATGATTATATCATCTTTCACCAAATGTAAGTTATTAAGAAGACAGTTGCAACGAAGAGGAAAATTTTCTTTTCGACGAAGTCACCATCAACTAGGCTGTACATTCGTGTATTTATATCAAATGGATGGGAAAGTTCCAGAATAATTTCCGGTCAAGGGTCAAATTAATAAAAATTAAAATTAGGAATTAGAATGCCATAGTAAACAGGGAGATGGATGAAACAAACAAAGTAGCATCATAAAATCTAAGAAGATTGACATTCTGCAATTAGGGGTTAGAAATGTAGAAATGACAAAATAGACAGGATGTTTGGATAAGAAAAAGTAATGTGATGAATAATTGTTTATGCAATCAGGGATTAAATATGTAGAAATAGTGAAATGACAAAATAAACACGAAGTTCGGGTATGAAAATATGGTAGTGTAAACAGGGATTAAGAAAGACTTTAAAAGATAACAAGAATAAACAGGAAGTTTGGATAAGAAAGGCAATGGGATAGTCACCATTACAAGAATTACCTGTTTATGATGACCAGGGCAGGGACAAAGGTTGGGCTTATTTTTTTGGATGCATAGCGTGGGTTTGAGCTTTTGGATGGCTATTGCCTCGGCTATGTCGAAATGTCTTAATTTTACTCACTTTGATAGGTTTGATCGAATCTTGTATGTGATTTCGGAGGATTTTTCGAATGGCGCTGAATATCCTGAATTGACCAGATATTCTGTCAATGAACTATATACGCGTTTTCGTTCTCCTTTTACTAGCCAGGCTGGGTAGTGTTCACGAGCGAGCATGGTACGACCGATGTACTCAGCTCCACAAGAGCAAGTAAACTGGTATATACACGTTGAGGTGGCCCAATGCAACAGCTTGTCTTTCGTGTTCTGGCTGAACAGTTTCTGATAGGAAAACTTCAGTCGTGAGCTCGCGGCGAAGTATGTTTTCTTCAGCGATTTGGAGAGGCGTTTACGAAAGATTTCTGCTTCAATATCACCTTTGAATTCTAGATAAAGCTGAAGTATTTTCTTTGGAATGGATTGGACTTGTTCGGAAGTCTTCTTAGATTTCAGATTCTTGTCTATGAACCTGGATGGGAAACTGATAGGATCCCACATATTTTTGTATTGACTGTTTAATCTTGCATATATGGTATGTTATCATTCTCACACATTTTGGTATTTACTGTTAATCTTGTACATATGGTATATTATCATTCTCACACATTTTGGTAGTGACTGTTAATCTTGTATATATGGTATATTATCATTCTCACACATTTTGGTAGTGACTGTTAATCTTGTATATATTTTTTTTTTGATTTACAGCTTGATTCCACACTGTATTTTTGGTACAAGTATGGAATTTTCAGCATGGATATCGGTAGCCCAAATTTTGCAGGCCGACCATAGATATCAGGTGTGCGCCGGCGTGGGCTCGAACTCAGGACCATGCGCATGGTCGGCGAGAGTCCTAACCACTGTGCCACACATTTTGGTAGTGACTGTTAATCTTGCATATATGGTATATTATCATTCTCACACATTTTGTTATTGACTGTCAACCTCGCACATATGGTATATTATCATCTCTCACGCACTTTGTTATTGGCTATTAAGATCAATTATTTCAAATGCTGTTAGCTGTCCATATTGTTGTAAAATGTATAAATACCATGGCTTTCTTTGTCGTTGTTGCACTTCAATACACAGTCACAGTCCAGCCTTTGTCTTTTGATATTTGCGTGCTTTACTAAATCGGAAGGTACGACAAGCAGATAGGTAGATTAGTTCAGGCGCAGACAGAACAAGGTGAAAACGTCTTCCTTGAATTCCCTACAGTTATAACAAATTGGCGACGGGGTTTACCTTAATTCAGTGCAGTTATAACAAATTGGCGACGGGGTTTACCTTAACTCATTGCAGTTATAGCAAGCAAACGACGACAGTTTTTATTCTGTTCAGCGCAACTATATAACATTTTTGACTGTGTTAATTACAACCCATTTACAATGTCTATCTCTCTGGACGATCTCAAATCTATCTTGCAGCAGCAGCAAGTTCAGAATGAAGCAGCTCAACTAAAATTAATCGAAGCTCTCACTCAGAAGCTGTCCATTCAAGTTCCATCAACATCTCATTCTGACAAATATGAAAGCATCTCAAATTCTATCAGTGAGTTCAACTACGACCCAATATCTGGTCTCGTATTTGATGCATGGTTCAATCGTTACGAAGACGTTTTCCGTATTGAATGCTACATGTTTGATGATGCTGCCAAAGTCCGATTGTTACTAAGAAAACTTGGTACTGTTGAGCACAACAGATATGTTAACTTCATTCTGCCCAAGAACCCACGTGAGTTATCATTCGATGAGACAGTCACCGTTTTATCACAAATCTTTGGTGAACAGTCATCCATGTTTAATATTCGGTATCAATGTTTTCAGTTAACAAAAATGCCTTCCGATGATTATGTGACTGTTATGTACTAGTTTTCCCCGTCGCCAAATCGTTATGTTCTAGTTTCCCCGTCGCCAAATTGTTATGTTGCTCGTCGCTGAATTATTGTTATGGACTGGTCGAGAAACTAATAGTCCTGACGCGAGAAGGCGGAAATCAGACGACCACTAGGTTTGCGATGATACTTCTATTGTCCAAACACAAGGAGACGAAAATAAATGGTCTCACACCAAAGTGGTAAGTAAGTAAAGTAGTTGTAAAGTAAAGTAGTTCACACAAATTGTGAATGCGAATATATATAATAAATAATTCAGACAAGCGTGGGAAAAATCATTAGACAGTCTTAACATGAATGGCTAATTATAATGGAGTGTCGATCCAATTATACATAGCGAATATAGCAGACATGCCAACAAACATATATGGGTATATGTCACCAAGCAACGGACTGTCAACAAACACTCATATTATATATAATATAATATAAGGAGAATACACATTATTAAAGGAGACAAGTCCATACAAGTGAAGTGGTCACAGACTAACCGAGCAAACAGAAAGAGAGACCAACATGCACACACACATAAATATATATATGTGGATACATATCAGTGACTTACGCTGGCAAAGTGAACAAGGAATGTGAAAGGTTCAAACCACACGAAATGACATCAGATCAGTTCAAGTGTTTGATTTTTATTTGTGGGTTGAAGAACCCAGAAGATACTGACATACGAACTCGACTTCTGTCACTCGTGGAACAAGACCCGAAAATGACTTTACAAATGGTGACAGCAGAATGCCTACGTTTAATCAACTTGAAGCACGATACTGCTATGGTGGAGTGCAAACGACAGTCGTCTGAATTTGGTTCGATTAACACAGTGAAAAGTCCTCCGATCACCGTTAAGCACACAGCACGTCAGTCTCAAAATTCAGCTAAACCTCCTTCAGTGTGCTGGCACTGTGGTTCGTGGCATTTTGTCAAGTTCTGTCCTTTCAAGAAGCATAAATGCCGTAATTGTCACCGTTTTGGACATAAGGAGGGTTACTGTACACCGCAGAAAAATTCTTCGGTGAGGAACAGAAGTAGTCGTTTCAAGCCGAAACAATCTCCTCGAGTACAGACCGTTTTCACAACTTCCAAAGTCGAGTTCGCCAGCAAACGTAAGTACATAACACTAGATATTAACGGCAAACGTATTCGTCTTCAGTTGGATACGGCATCAGATATCACCGTAATTTCCCGAACTACGTGGCGCAAACTTGGTTGCCCACAGATTCTGCCGACCGAGCATGTCGCCAAGAATGTCTCTGGAGATATACTGAAACTCGTGGGTGAGATAAATTGCCAGGTTCAGTTTGGTGAGCATCACTTCAATGGTGTATGTTACGTTACAAACTACCATGATTTGAATTTGCTTGGTCTTGACTGGTTAGACAAGCTCCATATCTTTAATGTACCATTAAATTCAGTATGCTCTAATGTTTCGTCTTCACCACACAACGTTGTTCCCGGAGATGTATCTGATCAATCTCTCTTGCAACGCCGTCGTCAAAAGCACGCTTCTGTCTTCCAGGACAAACTTGGTTGCTGCAAACTGTTTGGCATCCAGCATATTCGTAGCCCCCCGTATCATCCCCAATCGAATGGACAGACTGAACGTTTCGTCGACACCTTTAAGCGTGCTTATGCAAAAGCGAAGGGGGAGGGAACAACAGAAGAAATTTTGGATAAATTCTTGCTGCATTATCGTACGAATGAAAAAGGACAGTTATGTGTCAGACACACAGATCACGCTCTATCCAGTACCACGCAAAGGTCAACTCGACAAAGAAGAGCTCCGAAACCTTTTCAAATAGATCCAAAAAGCAAGTCCTACACTCTTTACGGGGAGAGGTGATAGGATCCCACATATTTTGGTATTGACTGTTTAATCTTGCATATATGGTATGTTATCATTCTCACACATTTTGGTAGTGACTGTTAATCTTGTATATATGGTATATTATCATTCTCACACATTTTGGTAGTGACTGTTAATCTTGTATATATGGTATATTATCATTCTCACACATTTTGTTATTGACTGTCAACCTCGCACATATGGTATATTATCATCTCTCACGCACTTTGTTATTGGCTATTAAGATCAATTATTTCAAATGCTGTTAGCTGTCCATATTGTTGTAAAATGTATAAATACCATGGCTTTCTTTGTCGTTGTTGCACTTCAATACACAGTCACAGTCCAGCCTTTGTCTTTTGATATTTGCGTGCTTTACTAAATCGGAAGGTACGACAAGCAGATAGGCAGATTAGTTCAGGCGCAGACAGAACAAGGTGAAAACGTCTTCATTCAATTCCCTAAAGTTATAACAGAAACCGTTTTCCATTAGGGTTTTTCTGAGATTACGCAGTTCTTCTTCAACCACTTCCTCGCTGCATATCTGCCGAATCCTCAAGGAAACAACGTATATCAGGTTCCTCTTTCTGCGCAGGGGCACGAAGCTTTGAAAGTTGATGAATTGTCCATTCCATGTAGGCTTTTTTATATGGACCTTTTGAGAGAGTTGTTGGCGTTTTTCGTCAGATGAACGTCGAGGAAGTGGAACATTTCGTCGGATTCAGTCTCAAGTGTAAATTTGATGTTTGAGTGGGCGTTATTGAAGTAGGTTTTTTTAAATCACAATTCTCATCACAAATAATGAAAGTATGATCGATGTACCTCTTGTAGCGATGGAGGTCGTCGATAGTTGGCGACAAGGGAATGTTTTCTAAGCTAGCCATAAAGCAGTCGGCTAGGAGGGTTCCCAAGGGAGAACCCATTGCTACTCCATCTACTTGCCTGTCTGTTTCCTCGTTGAAACTAAAGTATACGTCGAAGGTGTATCGTAGTAACAGTTCTTTCAAATAATGCATCGGTATACCGATATCGATGTTATTGGATTGAATGAAGTCACAAAGAAAACATACGATTTCTGTCAATGGAACGTTGATGAAGAGACAGACAACATCCAAGGAGACCATTTTCTTTTCTGACACGTTGACATTGTTGATTGAATCAACAAATTCTAATGTGTCACGGAAGTTGTGTCGTGGCAGCTTTTCTTTCACCGACCCGAGAATCTCCACCAGCCAAATATAAGTATTGATTTCTTTTCACTCTCACGTAGTTACATCATCATTTATTAACCATCTGATATCTAACTAAATGAACTTAACTCACAATCAATTTTTTATTTTGTTCTGCGAATTTCATTTGCGTATTGATAATTTACTTATGATTCACCTGTTCTTATCATTTATATACCTCAATATATTGTCGTTAACCTTGTCCTGATTATCTGAGATACTTCAATTGCGTATTACGCACACATAACCACACACACACACACACACACACACAGAATATAAGTACAACAATAATGGTTCTACATTCTACTCACTAAACATTTTTACTAATCTAGATACATAACATGATCACTCTTAATCATTATTTTACTACATTTCATCTTCAAATGTACTAATATACGTTAAAACTGTAATAATAAATCTTTCAAAAGAATGGATACTAAACAAAGAGTACACTTTTCGATAACCTGCTCTTCATCAGGCTCTACAGTTATATCTACACATTATAGTGAATGAATGAATGAATTAGTGTTACGAACAACAACATTAATAACAACATTAAATAACATCGAATCAATAATATTGATAGAATACAGCTGAATAGCATCAACATAAAATAAGCTGAATGTCAGAAAAATTAGGAAAGATAAGATTGATACAAATTCATGAATTTGTAGTCTCTACTGAAGGCCGGCCAACCAGGGCAGCAGTAGCGGCTAGTTGGCTGGAATTGCTTCTTTTCCACACACAGAACACTGGTTGTTTGAGGCGAATTGCGATAGCCTCTGCTGTTTGAAGCATGCGGTACCTGGATGTTTTTGGAAATTTATTAGGCATCCGGCAGATGATAGAGAAGGATTCTTCAGTGCTGACTGACTTTTTGGCTGGTTTGCACCAGATGGTCAAATATCGAAATGTTAATGGTTTTCACTACACCTTCACTTTGCTGTAGTGGGAGATGTTCTCTAGATACATACCACGATCATTCTTAATAACTGTTGTTCTACATTTTATCTCTAATTGTATTAGGGTATATTACAGCTGTAATCAAATTGCAACTCTATGCATCATCATCATCATCACAGAACAAAGCATGGAATGGCAATCAAACCTCTACTTCAACTTTATAAAATTTGAGAAGGCTTTCGACAGACAGCGTTGACCGCGAAGTAATTTGGAAACTACTCGAGTACTACGGCGTACCCCACCCCAAATATTCATCAACCTTATTATTCAACAGCTATACGACAACGGAACATGTCAAGTGATCCACAACGGAAAACTCAGCCAGGCGTTTAGAGTAAACACAGGAGTCAGACAAGGGTGCTGCTTATTATCACCCACAATGATATTCTTAATTGTGGTGGACTGACTGGATTATGCGTCAGACAGTGAGTGGGAAACGAGAAACAGGACAGGGATATCCTGGACCGACTGACGTGAAGAACCTAGAAGACCTGGATTTCGCGAGGCGATGATTTATGTTTGGTGTCACACAATATCGAAGACTTACAAGCAAAAACCGACCGACAAACTGGTCGAAGAAGCAGCCGGCGAAGACACGACTCCAGGTGAACATAGACGAGACGGAGGTTATGAGAATAACCAACCAACCAACCAATAACAACAACAACAGCAACATCCAGCACCAATCACCATCAACGGGAGGGATTTGAAAGAGGTTACTTCATTCACTCACTTATCTAGGGAGCATTGTCTCAACTACAGCCAGTCGGAACGGATGAGGATGTTAAATCGAGCGAAAATCGGGAAGGCGAGAAACACATCATCATCATCAACCTGAAACCAATCTGGAAATCTTCGTCACTCAGCCAGAATCAACAACAAAATTAGGTCGGATTTTCAATACAAACGTCAAGTCAGTCAGCTCTTCTATACGGATCAAAAAATGGCGGGCGGATCACAAAGAATATTTCCAACAGCCTGTTGCAGACCTTACCTTTATCAACATCTGTCTTCTCTGGCTCTATACTAAAGATCAATCAGATGGCCGGGCCGGAAAGAATCACCAACAAAATAATATGGGCACTAACAAACAAAACAAGAACCAATCGCCAACCAACAAATATGCAGGAGATGGATTGGACACTACTATGAGGAGGCCGCTGGGTGACATCACGCGTCAAGCCCTCGAGTGGAACCCGAAAGGGAAGCGGCGAGTTGTACGTCCAAGGGTGACATGGAGGAGATCGTGTGAAGGGGAGTTGAAACAGTATGGACTAACTAACGTGGATGCAGGTGAAAAGTACAGCAGAAGGAAGACAGAAGCAAGTTAAGACGTGCAGTTGAAGCCCTATGTTCCACTAGGAACCCAAGGGAACAATTATAATAAGTAATAGTTTCAAATTTTAGTAACTAATCATTTAGATTCATCTAAATACATGCCATGATCATTCTTAATCATTATTTTTCTACATTTCATTTCCAAATAAATTAATATATGTTAAAATTATGCTAGTAAAACTATTGACAACTTTGAGGATTTCATCATGAACTGACATTAGTTAGAAAACCATTAGAAAGGCAACAAGGAGAACAGGGCAGCTGTTTCTCGTCAGCCTAGTTTGGGACCCCGCTTCAGCATAACGCACCCACCGCTGGTTTTCGAGCCTAGGTTTACACTGCCTGGTTGGGATCCTCAAGATAATTCGTAATATGGATCAAAGTCAATCTCAATGCCTCGCACAGATCCGTGATCTGTTATATCCCTTAAACCCCGACGTTTCTGTATGTTACTATTCTTTCCCCCATTCGCATTTCTCTTTAGCAATGTTACTTCAAATCTATTTATCTTCTTTCATCTTGCCTTTCTTTGTGAGCTACATGGAGTCTAGCAACACGAAGTCTGTCTGTTTTCGACATAGAACTTTGCACAAATGTGCGACAGTTCAAGTCGCCACACTCCGTGTAGCACGCGAAGTTAGAGAAGAAAGTACAAGAAAAGCATAATAGAGACAGTGAGCAGAGATATGAGACAAAAGAGGGGTAATAACGAAGAACAAAACACTTTCATTGGAGATCATAAGTCACAAGGAGTGGATGCATCTGCGCCACTGAGAACGATCTTTGAGCCATGTCACCAATTGTTTCCAACCATTTGCTTTTACCGTCTCGAGGACCCCAGCCTGGAAGTCTACACCTTTCTACGTGGCTTAGACCAACTGTTGTGGATTTCATTGACTGGTGAGGCCAAGTTTTTGTTTGACTGCCGCTAGTTTTTTTCCAGCCTGACCCTATATCCGCTAACATTGCTCGTCGAGGGAGGCGATGGCTTGGCATACGTAACACATGTCCTAACCATCTCAGTCTTTGTAACTTCACGACTTCGTCGATTGATTTCCCCTGTTTACCTAGCACTCGACGCCTAACCTCCATGTTGCTCACCTTATTATGCCACTTTACACGGGAAATAGAACGCAGGCACCTATGATCAAACACAGCTAGTCTTTTCATGTCTTCCACTCTCAGTGGCCAGGTCTCACAACCATAAAGGAGGACGGAGCGGACTGATGAGCAGTACACCCGCCCTTTGGTCGATAGTCGAACATCTCGTCTACGCCAGAGTCGGCGTAAACTAACAAATGCGAAACGAGCCCCTTGTATTCGTGCTGAGATTTCGTCAGAGATCAGCCCGTTGGCACTGGCTAATGGTACTTCCCAAATAAGTGAAGCGGTCAACGTGCTCTACCACTTCACTCCCTGTTTCTAATCTAGGAGTCAGTGTAGTCCAGTCCTGTAACATCATCTTGCATTTGGCGGGAGCGAATCGCATGCCAAACATTCGTAGATTGCGGCTCAAGGTGTTTAGAAGACTCTGCATTTTGTCAGCGTCTTCGCCTAGAAGGACTATATCGTCTGCATATTCCAAGTCAACGAGATTATTCCCTGGTAGCAAGTCAATCCCTGAGTCGCTGAAGTCACCTAGGGTTAAGTCCATTAATACATCTATGATGAAGTTGAATAGAAAAGGAGATAATGGGCATCCTTGACGGACACCACTGGCCGTCATCAGTTCAGATGACAGCTCGCCGTAAGCCCTCACCTGGCTGTATGAGTACGAGTAGAGCGCCTTAATCAGTGCAATATATTTTCTTGGAATTCCCTTTACAGCCAAGCATCTCCAGAGAACTTCCCGATCGACAGAGTCGAATGCTGCCTTTAGGTCAAGAAATATAATGACTGTTGGACGCAACACGAAGTGAAGCACTTCAGTGCTGAAACCAGACACTTAGTCGGTCAATCTGAATCATGTCAACAGTTGAGAAAGCCACTAAACAGAAGAAACACACCTTTAGTAGAAAGCAAAAATTATATTTATTCACACAGAGCACACATAGAAAGGATAAATAGCATAACATCAATAGAAAAGTGTTGAGCTACTACAACTACAAAAATATAAACCATCCACAGTCATGATAACAATATCAATCAAATGAGCAAAGTTGACTTTGAATTCCGCTTCAATTTACAAACTCCATTCATTCATTCATTCATTCTATATCAGGATCATCTTTACCCTGATGTTTATTATTCACAAAACGAGCAATAAGTTGACATGATGCAACACTTTCAGCAACAAATGATTTCTTTCTCATTGCGTCTAAATATCCTGTCAATTTAGGCCATTTAGCGCGTAGTTCATCGTTTCCATTCAATTCACCAATATTATTCAAGTCTTTCCCGTTGATTCGTCCGACAATAGTTTCAAATCTTTGTAAATGTGGAAAGATGAGTAGATCGGCTAGGCTTAAATCGTGACCTAGAAAAAGCACAAAGATGAGATGAGATGAGTTCAATTCATGGAATTACTTATGCGTTAAGGAAAAATACTGTACACAGTACATATTGAATATTTCAACGACGATGTGTGAAGCCACATATATAATTTGATGTTACATAACTGGAGTCGATTGACACTGGAAACTACTACTTCAACACTATGGAGTACAGTGCTCCAAATCTTTATGAACTTCATTCAACAGCTGTACAACAATGCTACAACGGAAAACTACTCAGCGAAGCCTTTGAAATGAAGACATGAGTAAGGCAAAGCTGCCTGCTTACCATCTCTCCAATGATATTCTTAATTATAGTAGCTTGGATTATATGGAAGACACTTTTGGAGTGATAATAGAAGACTCTAGAAGACGTGGGACTTCGAGAACCATTTATATCACGAAAAATACCCATTTATTCATAAGTAAAAACACAGTTTTTTTGTTCAGTGAAGAAATTTCTTTTCAACGACTTCATTTCCGGGCTGTACAGCCCTATTTATATTACAGAAAAACGTTATTAAATGGCACTAAATAAATTTGAAGTCTTCAAATTGAAGTATGCGCTGAAGATGTCACCCAGTAAGGTGATGAAAGCTTCGCAAACTAACCATCCAGCTCAGAGAAAAAAACCACATCAAAACATATATATGTATATTGACTGAGCAATTATTTAGTGCCATTTAATAACGTTTTCCTGTAATATAAATACTCCTGTACAGCCCGGAAATGAAGTCGTTGAAAAGAAATTTCTTCGCTGAACAAAAAAACCATTTACATCTAATGTGTTATACATAGCGATTGAAAACTTCAGTCCCACCCCCACATCGAAGTATAGTGGAGGTATGTAGATGACACATTCACTGTACTTAGAACACAAGATATAGATAGATTTTTCAAACACATCAACTCGAAGGTAGATGCAGTTCAATTCACTTAATGAATTGGAAAGTCAGAAAGGGGGAGCTTCCAATGTTAGATTGCAGCGTGAAAAGGAAAGAAGATGGGAAGTTAAACAATACTAGTGAGTTTACAGGAAACCCACACAGTCAAACAGATATTTTGACTTCCGATCATCCCATCCTATGTCAGTGAAAACAGGATTGGTGAAATGTTTAAGTGAGAGAGCACAAAAACTAAGTAGTATCAAGGAAAATCTAAGACAGGAAGAGATACGCATAAGAGAAACCTTTAAACTTAATTATTTATTATTATTATTTCCTTCACGTTCCCCAGTGGAACATAGGGCTTCAAGCTAGTGGCTTGAAGTTTCTGTAGCAGTGTTTATTTTACAGGATGGGGTTGCTAGCCTCATGCCCAACCTTTCCTCTTTATGAGCATTATTTCTGGCTTGGCGAGGTAAAGGAGTGCGTCGGTTGGCCGGGGATCGAACCCCCGGACCATGTGCATGGTCGGCGAGCGTCGTAACCGCTATGCCACCGACGCGTTACTTCAAACTTAATAATTACCCGGATAAATTAGTCAGGAAATATGTAAGGAAATGTAAAAATAAAATAAGTAATGATAGTAGCGATAGTGGTAATATTAATAATAATAATGACACGAACAATAAGGAGTCTAAATCATCGGTAGTAATCCATACAAGGAAGGAACCTCGGAAACCACATTACGCAGAATTCTTAACAAGGCAGGAATAAAAGTGGCTGGCATTCAAACCCACAAACTCAATTAGAAACAAGCTTTGTCGGTTAAAGGATCAATCATGTGGAGCCTTTAAAACAAAACAATTTCATTTATCTCATACCCTGCTGGAATGATTGTCAGGTCAAATACATAGGTCAGAGTAGTAGAACAGGGGCAGTCAGACTAGCGGAGCATAAAAACCTAGCAGCAAAATCTAGATTAGTTGACCCGAATAAGATAAGAAATCTAGAAAAGAGTTCAGCTATAGCACTCTCTAAACGCAATTACACACAACCATACAATAGGCTGGATGGCATAAGATGACAGTTTCAAAATCTAATGTCACATGGTGAAGGGGGAGATTGATAACAGACGCTTTGTTTATCGAATCAATTGCAAACCAACACGTGTAACAGAAATGATTCAACACCTATCTAGTTAGATATCTGGAAAATTCTACTATACTAACGACGACAAATAGGAGAAGACAAAGAAAACTATAAAACTCAAGTCTCAAAGTCGTGTGATTATAATTGATGATATGATTATGAACAATAATGGATTGTGTTCGAAACTGTGTCATCCAGTAAATATTATAATACTGTTTCACTCACTGTGAGTGATATATCTATAATAAGCAAACTAATATGGAATTACTTCCGACCACAGTGCCCAAGTTTTATACATATACTAATAGGATAAAGTGGAGGTGTGCTATTGAGGTCACCGTTGTTCCGCTTGGGACGCAAAGTAATAACAAATATAAATAAATAAATAAGCAAAATTTTATTGCATGCAACTTTGTTCTCTACTACAACATAATAAGCTGAATAGGATTTTAATCACACCATCAATCAGTTCATTGTACAGACAGACACACATTTGCTGAAAGAGGTCACACGTGTTCATCATATTTCATTGTTTTTGTTGCTTAATTCAAGTTAATAATGACTCTATATGAACTTGACCTCAGTGTAAACTAACAAGCGATATGAGGTGTTCATTTTTTATAGGAAACAGTATTGAACTATCGTTTATAAATAAAATTAACACATTTTTAATACATGTACGAGCTATTTAACCTTTTAAAGTGTTATGAAACTTTACTGAGTTTGTAATCAGTTAGTTAGTTAGTTAGTCAGTCAGCCATTTTGTTGTAATTGTGAAGTGATCCGAATAAATCCGTTGCTACTTTGACATGTCTGCGCCTGTTAATTACTATAATCGTAATGAACTCGACTGATACACCGATATGCGCCTATTTGTCCGTTGTACCCACCTTCCGATTCACTGAGCCACGCAAACATCAAAAAACAAAAGCTGGGGCTGGCCTGGGACTGTAAGATATTGTACTATTGTACAATCTAGGAAATAACATAATATACATTTTCTTAACCATAATAAAGTCGGTGTACAGCCGTGAGAATGGATTATTCTTATTGGCTTGAAGTTGCTATTCTCATTGGTTGACGATCCAAGAAAGCCGAAGGTGAGACAAAAGACGATAAAAGTGGTCACACACCAAAATCACAGTATGCGTGAGAAAGGATACACATACATCACATAGTAGTAACTCCATCACATGATAAATCACATAATTTGTGAGAAAGGATGATATACTATTTTTCACAGGGTCCTATCAGTCACTGAAGTGTTTCCTATCTGAGGTATGTTTCAGTCGCATGATTTTCCTGAGATCGACACCACTACTATGTGTGGTAGGAAATCAATCCAAATTTACCGCTATCTTGACATCAGTTTCGTCTTAAATCTCTGCTGACTGTTTCATATCCTGTTGATTTCTACAAGAATCTTTCGCTTGATGACTTATATTTATGTTACACATGAGGAAATTTGAGACTTTGAGCAACTGTAAATTTCAACTTCTCTTACAATGTACTAAATTCATATAGTCTACGGGTCAAGTTAAGCTTTAAGCACCACTAACTAATTACCAATGGAGTGCGACGGCACCAATGACCGTGAAACGCTCACTGAGCAAGTTAGTGAAACCTGGCAAATAATATTGTCATCACCAATAAAAATATGCTCATCGAAGTGTTATCCTATTAAATGGGATATCCGACAAGTTTCAGCTTAATTTCGGTAAAGATTAAGTTACGCTTTAAGTCAAGAACAAGTTTGGGTTAGGTTAACTTAATATAAAGGCGATATTAGGGTTGGTGGTTCGAGTTAGATTACAGTTAGTTTAGGGATATTTTCACGTTAGGGTTAGTTAAGTTCAGGAAAGATTAGGACTATTGTTAGCGTTACAAGACCACAATAACTACATGCATAGAATGTATAAGAATAGTACTTAAGTACACAATTGTAGACTATAATTCCATTGTGAGTAAAATGTATTCCGACAAAATATCAGTGTTATACAATAATATTTACTGATGACAGACAACGTTTGGAGCACAATTTATTGCTCACGAAATATTACTATGAGACTTTATCAGAATAAATTTTACCAACAATGGAATTATACTCTATTGATACGCCAACCTAAAACTGAGAGCTACTCTTATCAGTTGTGAGAAGAAGGTATCCTCTGTAACACTTTTGCTACAGTTTTTAGGCATCTTTTCATAAATGCATGCATTTCATGCATACACAAAAATGCCTCCTTCACTTGATTGGTGCGTTCGACGTCATTCGCTGATTGGTTGGTTAGTTAGTGGTGCTCAAAGTTTAAAACTTTGCAATTCCACACTCATTTTTATTCTTCATCTTCTTCACTGTTCCCCTTTATATCGTCCCAGTGGATTTTTCAAAAAGGGCGACTATGTGTGTTATAATGACGTAGAACTTTGAAGGCTGTGAAAGCAAGGTTAGTAATAAGTGTTGGAGACGACTTTGACTCAGCTAACCGACATTTTTGTTGTTGTTGTTGTTGTTGTTAGTAGGAGGAGCATTTCAATTCTTGCAAGGAAATAATTGGCGGTTACTGAAAAGCCTCCTTTTTATTCGCAGCTTTCTTACTTTGTATCTTTCTCTCTTTCTCTTTATCGCCGGGTGTGAGTGAAACCAGAAGAAATTTCATACGACTTTATACTCGTGTTTATGGCCATTATCACTGACATTTACCACAGATGACTGTGTGAAGAGAGAGAGAGACACACAAATATCAGAAAAGAGCCCAAAAACAACCTACTTTATAAAGAGCAAAACAAACAGCGTTATAATTATTGCCAAATCTTGCTGAAGAGTCCCAAACTAGGCTGATGAAACAACTGGCTGTCCAGTACTCCCCCGAAGGTTTTCCAATGGTTCTCTAACTGATGTCAGCCAGCTAGCTTATGATGAAATCTTTCAACCAAACAAACAAATTCCCCACAAATCTAATACTTGAAAACATCGTGAAATAACATTCTTAGTTAGAGAGAAATCCATTAAACCCTTGAAGGCCAACACTTGAAAGTTCATCTCCTACTCATTACTAACGTAATATAGAGTCCTAGTGAAAAGTTGTGATCAATAAAGAGTCAATCAAATCCGGTGTGAGAAGAGATGCTCACCGATGACAATTCCTAGTGGTGGGTTGAGTTTTATATATATTCATGGATAATCCCTATCCAGGCATTAATGAAAACAAAACACGTAGTTCAGCGAAGAGTCTCTTTTCAGTGAATTCATTTTTTTAGCTATACAATCGCAAATATGTATATATATATATATATATATATATATATATATATATATATATATATATATATACAAGTCGGACCACCATATTATCAAGGTAGCAAGCCATTAATGATCAAGGTGTTTGCGATTTTCGGCAAAGTCAAGACACAGATACATTCAATCCACCTACCACATTATAAGTTGTATTTTCTGTTGGTTGACCTGTGAAACATTTTATATGCCCAATCAAAACAGTTTCAAAATTTAGAATCAAAATGACTTCTGGCATTTATTGCTATCTGGATCAATCAATCAATCATGGACTTTATGGATAAATTGCGTTATGGGGTTATTTTTTTATATCGATTCTCATCTGTCTACGATAGAACAGTTACTCACACACACACACACACACACACACACTACAGTTTACACATCACATTCAGTGAAATGAAAGGTATATGTTGTCATGTATGAATGTAACAATAAATATTCTAATCAGATTGATAAACATGATTAGATTGTAATTTATTTATTTCATTTATTAATTTATATTATAAATACCTTACATACCTACGAAATATTTAACTGACACCAATTGTATTAGCTGGTTGGAGGCAATCGACCACAGGAAGCCTTGGACACCACCACCTAGTAGGTGTTGTGCTACTTGGCACTCACCAGTCAGTCAGTCAGCCAGCCAGCAAAGCAGGCGTATCTGCAACCACATTGAAGGAACCCATATCCCTCCTCAGATTTGAGCCCGCATCACCCAGTGAGTATTGCAGTCAGTCAATGCTACAAACCTGAACTGATAGAATTTAGTCTACACCACCAAAGAAAGGGCTAGAGAGACATCACACTGGTTACTAGTGTCCAATCAATCTTTAGGTTACAAGGGAAGCTAGTAGACTGTTCAACCGCATTTCCGAGCTTAGTGTCGACTACTAAACTTGGTGAGATTTAGAAGTAGGCAAGCAAGGGCTCAAACCCGAAACTACTACATAGCTGCCGACCATTCCTACAACTCAACCACGGATGCATAAATTCACCTTAAAACATCAGTGCATTTGTTGAGTGGTCAAAGAGTTGTTTACAACACAAGGAAAGTTTGTATCACGGAGATTAATGTGGTTGAGATGACATTTCTTTGCAACTGACTTCTATCGCAATAAATACCCAGCAACAAAACATTTATGAGTACATTAGACAAAAGGGAGGAGGAGTACAAACTGAGCTATTTAACAAAAGTTACTTAAGAAACACAACTCATAATCAGGTATCAATATCATACACGTCAACAAAACGAAATGTTGCAGAACTGTTACATAAGTCAAACACTTGCGTGACCAATTCCTAATCAGTCAAACTGATTACCTATTAAAATTTTTTGTCTTTGATCCTATTTGATTAATATTATATGGGGTGCTTCACATCCGTTCTAGCTGCTCTCGCAGATTCCTAGCACTTCCATGCCGTATTTTCTCATTTCTTTGGCTACCTACCACCTGGGCAGTCTTCCCAGCCTCGTACACTGTACAAACATTCCGCATCCCCACACTCTTATTTTTTGCTTTCATCGCGAGAAGATACATCGGCTGATTGGCTTTCCCAGGACTTTCATCAACCTGCGTCATTTCGCCTCTCTGATTCCAGAGGCATTGAAGTTTTCGTAGCAGTTTGATTCATTTTTCGGCGTAGCCCCACACACCCAATTCTCCCTCTTTCCTCGTGCTTGGAATAGGCTACAAAACTAGTGAGCTAGTAAACCAGGCAAGGTTGAAGAAGATCAAATAGTCAGAAGGAATTAACAGCAGGAAACTCTATGAATATACCAACCCTCTGTCTGTCTGTTTTCGACATAGAACTTTGCACAAATGTGCGGAAGTTCAAGTCGCCACACTCCGTGTAGCACGCGAAGTTAGAGAAGAAAGTACAAGAAAAGCATAATAGAAACAGTGAGCAGAGGCGTGAGACAAAGAAGGAGTAATAACGAAGAGCTAAACAGTTTTATTGGAGATCATACGTCACAAGGAGTGGATGCATCTGCGCCCCTGAGAACGATTTTGAGCCATGTCACCAATTGTTTCCAACCATTTGCTTTTACCGTCCCGAGGACCCCAGCCTGGAAGTCTACACCTTTCTACGTGGCTTAGACCAACTGTTGTGCATTTGATTGACTGGTGAGGCCAAGTTTTTGTTTGACCGCCGCTAGCTTTTTTCCAGCCTGACCCTATATCTGCTAACATTGCTCGCCGAGGGAGGCGATGGCTTGGCATACATAACACATGTCCTAACCATCTCAGTCTTTGTAGCTTCACGACTTCGTCGATTGATTTCCCCTGTTTACCTAGCACTCGACGCCTAACTTCAATGTTGCTCACCTTATTATGCCACTTTACACGGGAAATAGAGCGCAGGCACCTATGATCAAAGACAGCTAGTCTTTTCATGTCTTCCACTCTCAGTGGCCAGGTCTCACAGCTGGCCATTAAAGGAGGACGGAGCGGACTGATGAGCAGTACACCCGCCCTTTGGTCGATAGTCGAACATCTCGTCTACGCCAGAGTCGGCGTAAACTAACAAATGCGAAACGAGCCCCTTGTATTCGTGCTGAGATTTCGTCAGAGATCAGACCAACCCAGAAACTTATCGCTCTACAAATAATGTAGGAGAAAATGGAAATAGATCGAGCACACTTTGAGGATACCATCGAATGACATCGCATGGCTAGTCCATCTCACTCGAGTGGAACCTGAATGGGAAACAGCGAGTGGGACGTCACTCCAAGAGTGACTGACATAGAAGAGAGGTTTGCGATGACGAGATCAGAGACTATGGGCAATCGTCGGGCCAGCCAAAGAGGACAACAAAGAATAGGAGACGGTGGAGACGTGCTCTTCGAACCCTTGGTTCCACTCAGAATCCATGGAAACAATGATAAATAACAATACATGGGAGTGATGTGAGATGAGTGATCAATCGAGACACATCCTAGAAATAATCACACTAAGTAAGCCGAAATTTAAAAAAAACCAAGACACCAAGATAACACTAATAGAAAACAAAGAATGAATGAAAGAAAGATGGCATACCGGCGAAATATGGACCTTTAATTGCATCGTTTAGCTTACTGCATGCTTCCCAATAATGTGCAACATCCCCATCAGATATTTGAGGACTACTCAACAGCATATAGGTTGGTCCAGTAATCTATAATAATAATAATTAACAAACATAAATTAATTACATGGAGGATTTAATCATGAGCTGACATCAGTTAGAGAACCACTGGAAAACCTGGGAGTACTGGACAGCCGTTTCGTCCTGGTTTGGGACTCCTCAGCAGTACGCACCCACCGGGATTCGAACCCAGAACCTTCTGGTTACAAGGCGAGCTCGTAGACCGTTGAGCCACTAGGACCCGATCCAATGGTCCTTGAATTCTAACTTCTGCCAATTCACGACATAGCGCGACCACTTCGCAATGTCTTCTTCGATGAGTTACTGCCTCATCTTCGACCTGCTGTACCCTACTGGTCACGGCTTCCCACTAGAACCCCAGGTTAACTACCTGAATAGGGCCAGTCACTAGTGAGCATCAGATTAATTTTCAAGTATTGGTTTTGTAGGGATTTTGTTTGATTGTATAGAGGATTTAATCATGAGCTGACATCAGTTAGAGAACCACTGGAAAACCAGTCAGGGAGTAGTGGACAGCTGTTTCGTCCTAGTTTGGGACTCTTCAGCAGTACGCACCCATAGTAAAATTTAGAACAACGCACATTTAAGCGAACAATATTCCTGTTTCCAATTAGATCTCATCAGGCTTAACTCTAAAATATACCTGCATAACTTTACAAATAAAAATTCAAATATAAACCAATCATGGTGTTTTGTCTATAGGATAATACGATGGTGAATATAAATTGTGCAATTAGTCATAATAGTAGTAATGATAACAGTAATAGTAATAATAATAATGGTTTTATCAATAATAAGGATGAAAAGGTGAGGCAGTCTGTAATAACACGAATAATGAAAAATCGCATGATTAAACAAACAAATGTTCAGGTGGACGTGGTAGTTGATAAAGGCTAGTAAAAACCAATGAACCGATTAAGTAATGTTAGGTTGAAACACGTTCTAAATGAAGATGTGATAAGATTAAGGGATGATAAGAAAGGGGTTGAAAATATAAGTAAGTAAGTAAGGGATGGTGTATAAGTCATTAGTTGGTTATGTCTTAATAGGCCAAGCAAGGGAGGGATGATAATGGCTGCCACGAACTTCTTTTGAATGAGCATACTTTAGGTTTAATAGTTCGAATGCCTATCGCCTGCCTCAGCTGTGTGCGTGCAGTAGACGAATACGAAGTCTATTGGAAAGATTCAGTGGGATACGATGAATTACCTTGAAAGCTCTCGTTTTTTCCACACTACATGATCCCACTATCAATTAAATGTGACAAAATTGAGCTATGGATTGTTTTTGTCTGTCCTTTACCAAACCACCACGATGGGAGATGTTCAGTAGTGACACGTTGGCTAAGCTATCTATCTAGTAGTAGTGTGCCCAACATAACTGTCACTGCAGGTGCAGTTGAACTGATATAAATGCACATAGATAGATGTGTGGCGAAACCTATTGACAATAATCATTATAAAATATTCCCAATGAATGCGTACGTACACCAACTCTCTTTGATAATGGATGAGAAGGAAACGAGAAAAATTCTTCGCGAAAATAACTACGCAAATAAGTTCATTACCAAAAGAATTAAGCACTGATATTAAATATGTTCAAAAATGTATTATTGCGAACAAATACACACCTCACAATAGTTGGCGTTGTATATCGATCAGAGATATCAGACGATATTTCAGAAGACTACTACTACTACTCAATAAGAACAATATCAGAGCTTTCTTCAAACTTCTTGAGACACACACTACAATACAACCTTGTCAGAGTAAAAGACCAAATTCCAAAGGATTCACAGTGTAATTGTGTCTATACAAATGAAATGCTCGGAATGTGTGATGCGATATATACACATATACATCACACAAATCCCATGAAAAGTCAAGTTTAGAAGAAATGACCACCACATAGAACCAATGCGCATATTCAACCACCACCAAACGAGAAAAATCCAGTTAGTGAACTAGAAAAGCTTGAAAAGCCATCAGTCATACACACACACACACACATTGTAAAATCAGGTCACAAAATTGATTTTGAAAATATTGAAATCATCATCCAGAAAAATCTTAGAAAACACAAAGAACATCTAATATCAGAAGCACTTCATGTTTTCAAATGGAATCTAAATTGTCTGGATAGTCTGAATGGTGGACTGAGACAGAACTTGACTTAGTTCCAACACCCAACCCCCTCTCCGTGAAATGAAAAAATCAATACGAATGTGATAAGCGATTTCAGTATGTGAACACGCGCTACTTTTATAATTTTAAACACACACACACATAACAAATCCAACAATCTTCACCAATTGGCCAATTTGACAATGTAAAAATGCCCCGACACTGAGGAACGATGATTAAGCTGTTATATATGTATAAGCTGAGTGGATTTTGTAAATTCTGGTTTAATAATACCACTTTGATTAAGCTATTAGCAGCAGCATTAAATAGCGAAACGACAGTAAAAAACACAATAATATCGTTTTGTTTTTCATTGTTTCATTGGGAAATACAAAAAGAACTTATATAATAATCAATATCATATACCCAATGCCCAAACGTTTTCAAACGATTAAAATTGAACTTGGTTTGGATATTTGCAATCAATAGTGTTCTCTGAGCTGGTTGGTTTAGTTGCGGAGGAGCTTTCGTCGTCCCCCTGCTGGACAACATCCCCTTTCAGCGCAATATTTAGCATAAAGTGAACTGATTTAAGTTTCTTCATGAGTGATATAATTACGTCTCCCGGTAACAAACATCTTTACATATGTATTGAGCATTTTCTATCGACTTGTGTTTTAAACTTTCTGGTCACCTGATTTACTTTTTATTAGTTGGTATATTTCGTCGTCTATATTAACGTGTTTTTTAATTGCATTTTCGTTTGAGTACCAGGCTTCTAGGAATTCCCTGACTGCACTTTTGATGTTTCCTCTGTTATGCAAACCGAAAGACCCAACAGAAAACGGAGATAAGATTAATACCATTTACAAAATAAATTGTGTGAACTGTTACAGGCATTACATTGGCTTGAGTGGGCGTGCCCTTCGAATAAGAATCCAAGAACACAAAGTAGCCGTGAAAAGACATGACATAAATTCTTTAGTATCAATGCATACAGACAATTATGGACAACAGTTTGATGATTGGGATAATGTCGAAATCTTAGACAGAGGAAACATCAAAAGCGGAGTCAGGGAATTCCTAGAAGCCTGGTACTCAAACGAAAATGCAATTAAAAACATGTTAATATAGACGACGAAATATACCAACTAATAAAAAGTAAATCAGGTAACCAGAAAGTTTAAAATACAAGTCAATAGAAAATGTTCAATACATATGTAAAGATGTTTGTCACCGGGAGACACAATTATATCACTCATGAAGAAACTTAAATCAGTTCACTTTATGCTAAATATTGCGCTGAAAGGGGATGTTGTCCAGCAGGGGGACGACGAAAGCTCCTCCGCAACTAAACCAACCAGCTCAGAGAACACTAATAATTGCAAATCATACACCTGAGCTACAAATCTTCTCTATATATAACTATTGACAATAAATTTAGACTACAATTTTACATATGCACCGGAATGAGTGGTTTTATTGAACATGCGGTGAATAGTTTAAATATAGTAAAAAACTACAGCGTATACAAGTTTAACAGAAATAACGAATTCACATATGTGTAGACACAATTAAAAGACTTCAGAAAGACTTTCTTCAATCCCCGTCTCCCTTCCATGGCCTCCACACCCCGACCTAGAATAGTTATCTATCACGGTGGTGGTGACACCAAATAACCGTAAATATTATCTTTATTTGTACTTCTAAACATCATTATCAAAATCATACTGCACTAAAGTCGCATATTTTAATTTTAGTTTTAAAATTTATTTACAATGAAACCAAACACTTTGCTATCTAGTCACTATGCGACACAATAGTCTTTTCCCATGCTATCCACCCCGCCCCTCCAAGTATAAACACATTCCCGACGATTGACTACTTAGATTATAATAAATACTTGTATGAATCTAACCTTGGTTATTATTACTATTATGATCACCTCGATTACAACCATCCACTAATTCTCATACAACTGAACATTAATTCTATTCACTAACCACATTAGTTTCAAATGTCAAATGGATTAAAATTTTATTATGTAATTGTAAAGCCTGACAATGTATGACAACTCACACAAAAAACTTGGAGGATCTGGACTTCGCCGACGATATATGTCTGATTCCTCACAAACTGGAAGATAGGCAAGTAACAAGTTAGCAGAGAAAGAAGCATCCACAGAAGATAGGAATTCAGGTGAACATAGAGAAAACAAACGTAGGTGATGAAGATTCCTGGCCAACAGAAACAGCAACAACAGACAACAATCACAATAAATGGGACGAACGTGAAAGAAACAACCTCCTTTACCTACCTACCTGGGAAGGTCGTTTCAACTACAGGCAGACGGAACTGACGAGGATATCAAAGCAAGAATCGGAAAAGCAAGACAAGCTTTCATTACTCTCAAGTCTGTGTGGAGGTCAACAGCACTCAGCATCAAATATAAGATCCGGATTTTCAACTCCAATGTGAAGTCAGTGCTACTCACTATACGGATCAGAGACTTGGCCAGCGCGTCATAAAGAGCACCTCAAACAAACTACAGACCTATATTAACAGCTAGCTATCTTCTTTTAATACTACTCAAGATCAGATGGCTGGTCAGAAAAGATCAGCAACAGGGATCTCTGGCAATCAGCGAACCAACCTAGCAGGAACTGACTGTGAAACAAATAGGCAGGAAGAAATGGAGATGGATTGGCTAGCCACACTCTGAGGAAACCATCAAGTGACATCACTAGACAAGCCATTGCTCGAGTGGAACCCGAAAGGAAAGCGGCGAGTCGGTCGTTAGTGCAAGGGTGACTTGGAGGAGGTCATGTGAAGAGGAGATGAAAGCATGTGGTCAGACTTGGAGCGGGGTGAAAACGTTGGCAGAGAACCGAACGCAATGGAGACGCGCGGGTGAAGCCCTATGTTCGCAGATTTGTCAGAGCAACACACAGCTACCAAACGCCTGAAACGCAATTTAGGCGTTCAGAGAGAAGCAACAGCAGCAGTCGTCAGTCTTTCCTTGGCCCTGGTCAACTGGATATCCTTCCTCTCTCTCTCTCTCTCGATTGCACAATCTTTGACTTTAACCTCTCCCCCATCTTCGCTATAATATAATTCTGATTGTCTTCTGGTCCTGATCCCAACACATTATCTTACTCAACAATATCGAGTTGTTAAAATCAACAGAGAATTATATTTAATTCAATTTTAGATTTTCCCGTCGATTGATTGGACCGAAATGCTCGGTCTCCCGTTGAAATGTTCACTTCTTGTGCAGATGCTTCGACGGTGTCTGGGTATGTAATTAGAAGTTAATTGGGGGATGGTGACTAGCAGTGGAATCCAGGATAAAGTGCATTTCATCCTATTTTGGGACTCGTTGTCTGGGTTCGAGCCTCAGGGGAACATCAATCAACACTCACTGCAGAGTGAAGGTATATTCAGCTCCCAACGGGTCCCAGATAGGACGAAATGAGCATCCTTGGTTCCACTGCTAGTCACTATCTACCAACTAACTTTCAAAAGAATTACAGTTCAAAATATCATGTGTGAGTGATTACTTGCACGAAGATACAATACTGAATAGAATATCAGATGAAATTGAGGAAATTAATGCGACAATTAAGGATAGTTAAAATAATGATAGCTAGGGCAACAAAAGCGTGTCAACAAATCTGCTTTTGAACACATAAGTAAGGCTAAATAAGATGGATTCCGAAGAACTCGTAAGGGAAAATTCAGATTATTAGATAACTTTAAAGGCCTTGTCATCCATCAACTGCTCTAAGTTCTGTTTCTACTAGATGAGCTGTCAATATATACCCTAATAAACTAAGCAACAGGATGCTCGAAAATCCAACGATCAACATGCTTAGCTGTACACCCAGTGTAACTAGCACCACAGAAGCAGTCAGACTATTAGAAGTTAAGAAAAGAATATTTGAACAAAGCAAGAACTACAGTTTTAGCAGGAATAATGTGGTACCATCATTTATTTCGTTGGCTTCTCATCAGCTGCTTACAGCCTAAATAAATTATGAGGTTTAAGTACAGACATGTTTTAACATACTTGCAAATTTTACATGTTGTCAGTTGACAGAAAATTCCACAATTTGTAAACAGTGCTCAGAAGATTGCGCTTATATAGTTTTCACACAGGCAGTTCAAGTTAAAACAAAATAAATGTATGCAGAAAATGGTAAAGGAGTTACGTAATAAAGATGAGATATGCGTTAGATGCATAGTGACTAGTAAGTTAGGTAACAATGAACTGAGTTGAGCTCAAATCATAGAAACAAGAGACAAACAAAATTACAGATTATAAAAGGGAGGGTGAGGTTAAAGACAAAGATTACGTAATCAGATGAGAGAAAAAAAAGGCATCCAGTTACCAAGGCAAGGAAAGACTAATAACTGCTTCTTTCTGAACACATAGATCAGGTTTCAAGCGTTTGATAGAAATCGCTTCAGCAAACTTAAGGAGAATTGAGCTCTTTTGCCTATTGATAATTTTGAACGACTTTTCGACGTCCACCTCATGACCCGTGTCGAGGAGATGCCTGGCGATGGCACTGTTTAGAGCATTTGTTCCCTTTAGACGTAAGCTTTTTGGTACGTGTTCAGAAAATCGTAGATATGCCCTTCTTTCTGTTCTTCCAATGTAACTGCTCCCGCAGATACACGTAAATTTGTATATACAGTTGGAGGTAACATGAGAAGGATATCTATCGATTTTTGATTGCACCAAAGAGCAAGTTGTTCGATAGATGGGAACGAGCTTGGCTGCAGGATAGGCTATGGCTAGTGATGTACTCAGCCTTCTGTTGATCATCGCTGCAATGTTTTCACCTTTATAGTCAAGCTGAACGTAGACTGGCTTTTTACCCACTGTGATTTGTTTTACATTTGTGACTTCAGATCTTCCATACTTGTTGATGAACTTTTGAGGATACCCATTTCTCTTCAATATCTTTTCAAGGAAACACAAACTCCTCCTCTAGTTTCTCTATAGAGCATATTCTCCTCGCTCTATAGTACAGAGTCTTGACTAGACCCCGTTTAAAGCTATTTGGACAAAAGCTGTTAAAATGCAAGTATTGTCCTTTCCATGTGGGCTTTCGATAAATTGACTTTTGAAGACTACCGTCTTCTAGGCGTTCCATGGCGATGTCGAGGAAGTGAAACTTTCCGTCACTTTCATGTTCCATAGTGAAATCAATATTGGCGTGTGCACCATTGAATAATCTTAGTAAGTGTGGAGCATGGCTTTCATTTTCGCACACTATAAATGTGTCATCAACATAACGACAGTAGGAAGATGTTTCGTCGATTGCATGTTTCAACTTTGTTCTTTCGAGGTTTGACATGAATATATCTGCTAGAACAGGGCTGAGTGGACTGCCCATAGCTACACCATCTATTTGGCGGTAAAACGTGTTGTCAAATTGGAATTGCACATCCATGGTACACATAAGCAGTAGGCGTTTGAATTCCGATTCTGGGAGTGGGAGAAGATCGGACTGCTGACAAATGATCTCAATAGTTTCATTGATTGGAATCATTGTGAATAGGGAGGTTACATCAAATGACACCATGAATTTATTTAGAACGTTCATGTGGTTCACACTTTCAGAGAAATTGAAATGAGTCTTTCGCCGTGTGCACGCCTAGCCGTTGACGAATAGGTTCCAACTTCTCCGCAAGCCAACGTGCCACCTTATGTTGGGGCGAGTTGATCATCGAAAGTATGGGTCTCAGGGGGACTTGTTCTTTGTGTATCTTCGGAACGCCATACATGTGTGGCAAGCGGGACCCTCGGGGTTTCAAGTCATTGTACGTGTTGTTGTCAATCAATTTCTTCTTTAGGAGATCTCTCAAGGCGTTTGTGATACGTTTTTCGACGGCATCTGTCTTATCTTTCTGGCAACTGTCAACTTTAAACCTCAACGGGTCATTTAACACAGCTTTCATCTTTGCGATGTAGTCCTCTTTGTCCATCAGCACCACACCTGAGCCTTTGTCAGGTCTCAATATAACAATTTTGTCATTATTCTTGAGAGCTTTCAATGCTCTTAGATGCTCTTCAGAAAGGACTTTGGAATATGACGTTGGAGAAATGAGGTATTGATTTGCAACGTCGACGAGCTTCGATTTGAACCAGCTCCTCTTGTCATCATCAACTGGAGTGAGGTCACTCAACTGATAGAATAAGTTTTCGAATTGAACTGCGACATCAGTTCTTTCGACAAACTTATTTGGGATGTGAAAGTTAAATCCAAGAGAAAGTGCTTCCATTTCTATGCGATTTAACTTCAGACTCGACAGATTACAGATAAACTCCTCAGGATTTTCTGGGAAAACGTCACACAATTTCTCCTTTGTCAGGGATTTTGAGAGAGTTTTGTAAAATTCTTCACATGTTTTCTGTTGAAGTCCTTGGATGAAATTGATGAATTTGATGCGACATACTATACTCAAACTATTGACGACACCATCGAAAGATCGGGCTTCAGTTCTCAATTTAGAAATCAGAGATTCTGTTGATTCAATATGTGATTTTGTAATGCGTCGAAGATTCTTGAGAGATGGGGGTAATTTGCAAGAACGCAATGACTTCATGAGATGACGAGGAAAGCAGTGAGACCGCAAGCAATCATGATAAAACTTCAATCGAGTCACCTCTCTTGATATTCTGCAACGAATTGTCACCAACCGATCCAGTGACTTAAAAGATTCTCTGGGGAGGCGTTTTTTCAGAAATTTCATACATTTATTCCCCTTGATGAATTTGAACAAAGCAAGAACTACAGTTTTAGCAGAATAATGTGGTACCATCATTTATTTCGTTGGCTTCTCATCAGCTGCTTACAGCCTAAATAAATTTTGAGGTTTATGTACAGGTTTATGTCTGTACATAAACCTCAAAATTTATTTAGGCTGTAAGCAGCTGATGAGAAGCCAACGAAATAAATGATGGTACCACATTATTCTGCTAAAACTGTAGTTCTTGCTTTGTTCAAATTCATTAAGGGGAATAAATGTATGAAATTTCTGAAAAAACGCCTCCCCAGAGAATCTTTTAAGTCACTGGATCGGTTGGTGACAATTCGTTGCAGAATATCAAGAGAGGTGACTCGATTGAAGTTTTATCATGATTGCTTGCGGTCTCACTGCTTTCCTCGTCATCTCATGAAGTCATTGCGTTCTTGCAAATTACCCCCATCTCTCAAGAATCTTCGACGCATTACAAAATCACATATTGAATCAACAGAATCTCTGATTTCTAAATTGAGAACTGAAGCCCGATCTTTCGATGGTGTCGTCAATAGTTTGAGTATAGTATGTCGCATCAAATTCATCAATTTCATCCAAGGACTTCAACAGAAAACATGTGAAGAATTTTACAAAACTCTCTCAAAATCCCTGACAAAGGAGAAATTGTGTGACGTTTTCCCAGAAAATCCTGAGGAGTTTATCTGTAATCTGTCGAGTCTGAAGTTAAATCGCATAGAAATGGAAGCACTTTCTCTTGGATTTAACTTTCACATCCCAAATAAGTTTGTCGAAAGAACTGATGTCGCAGTTCAATTCGAAAACTTATTCTATCAGTTGAGTGACCTCACTCCAGTTGATGATGACAAGAGGAGCTGGTTCAAATCGAAGCTCGTCGACGTTGCAAATCAATACCTCATTTCTCCAACGTCATATTCCAAAGTCCTTTCTGAAGAGCATCTAAGAGCATTGAAAGCTCTCAAGAATAATGACAAAATTGTTATATTGAGACCTGACAAAGGCTCAGGTGTGGTGCTGATGGACAAAGAGGACTACATCGCAAAGATGAAAGCTGTGTTAAATGACCCGTTGAGGTTTAAAGTTGACAGTTGCCAGAAAGATAAGACAGATGCCGTCGAAAAACGTATCACAAACGCCTTGAGAGATCTCCTAAAGAAGAAATTGATTGACAACAACACGTACAATGACTTGAAACCCCGAGGGTCCCGCTTGCCACACATGTATGGCGTTCCGAAGATACACAAAGAACAAGTCCCCCTGAGACCCATACTTTCGATGATCAACTCGCCCCAACATAAGGTGGCACGTTGGCTTGCGGAGAAGTTGGAACCTATTCGTCAACGGCTAGGCGTGCACACGGCGAAAGACTCATTTCATTTCTCTGAAAGTGTGAACCACATGAACGTTCTAAATAAATTCATGGTGTCATTTGATGTAACCTCCCTATTCACAATGATTCCAATCAATGAAACTATTGAGATCATTTGTCAGCAGTCCGATCTTCTCCCACTCCCAGAATCGGAATTCAAACGCCTACTGCTTATGTGTACCATGGATGTGCAATTCCAATTTGACAACACGTTTTACCGCCAAATAGATGGTGTAGCTATGGGCAGTCCACTCAGCCCTGTTCTAGCAGATATATTCATGTCAAACCTCGAAAGAACAAAGTTGAAACATGCAATCGACGAAACATCTTCCTACTGTCGTTATGTTGATGACACATTTATAGTGTGCGAAAATGAAAGCCATGCTTCACACTTACTAAGATTATTCAATGGTGCACACGCCAATATTGATTTCACTATGGAACATGAAAGTGACGGAAAGTTTCACTTCCTCGACATCGCCATGGAACGCCTAGAAGACGGTAGTCTTCAAAAGTCAATTTATCGAAAGCCCACATGGAAAGGACAATACTTGCATTTTAACAGCTTTTGTCCAAATAGCTTTAAACGGGGTCTAGTCAAGACTCTGTACTATAGAGCGAGGAGAATATGCTCTATAGAGAAACTAGAGGAGGAGTTTGTGTTCCTTGAAAAGATATTGAAGAGAAATGGGTATCCTCAAAAGTTCATCAACAAGTATGGAAGATCTGAAGTCACAAATGTAAAACAAATCACAGTGGGTAAAAAGCCAGTCTACGTTCAGCTTGACTATAAAGGTGAAAACATTGCAGCGATGATCAACAGAAGGCTGAGTACATCACTAGCCATAGCCTATCCTGCAGCCAAGCTCGTTCCCATCTATCGAACAACTTGCTCTTTGGTGCAATCAAAAATCGATAGATATCCTTCTCATGTTACCTCCAACTGTATATACAAATTTACGTGTATCTGCGGGAGCAGTTACATTGGAAGAACAGAAAGAAGGGCATATCTACGATTTTCTGAACACGTACCAAAAAGCTTACGTCTAAAGGGAACAAATGCTCTAAACAGTGCCATCGCCAGGCATCTCCTCGACACGGGTCATGAGGTGGACGTCGAAAAGTCGTTCAAAATTATCAATAGGCAAAAGAGCTCAATTCTCCTTAAGTTTGCTGAAGCGATTTCTATCAAACGCTTGAAACCTGATCTATGTGTTCAGAAAGAAGCGGTTATTAGTCTTTCCTTGCCTTGGTAACTGGATGCCTTTTCTTCTCTCATCTGATTACGTAATCTTTGTCTTTAACCTCACCCTCCCTTTTATAATCTGTAATTTTGTTTGTCTCTTGTTTCTATGATTTGAGCTCAACTCAGTTCATTGTTACCTAACTTACTAGTCACTATGCATCTAACGCATATCTCATCTTTATTACGTAACTCTTTTACCATTTTCTGCATACATTTATTTTGTTTTAACTTGAACTGCCTGTGTGAAAACTATATAAGCGCAATCTTCTGAGCACTGTTTACAAATTGTGGAATTTTCTGTCAACTGACAACATGTAAAATTTGCAAGTATGTTAAAACATGTCTGTACATAAACCTCAAAATTTATTTAGGCTGTAAGCAGCTGATGAGAAGCCAACGGAATAAATGATGGTACCACATTATTCTGCTAAAACTGTAGTTCTTGCTTTGTTCAAATTCATCAAGGGGAATAAATGTATGAAAAGAATATTCTTTGATCACCTAAGCACATCCTTTTCACTATAAATACCTTGACACAATTCCTATTCATTTCTGACCATGTTCATTAATTGTTACAGTATCTAATATATTCGAGGAATACCTTTAAACTCATCAACACAAACACACAAGCTTCAAACAACCGACTAAACAATTCATCATTCACAGTCAGATAGCTGTATGAACAAACCCCACAGAGTTTTGTTTCGCATCTAACCCCTCTCTTTCTAATCCAAATAACCGCTGTTCCCCTTTCTCTTTAATTTCATCATATATGTACTAATGAAATTGACTCCAACTAACTTTAGCGATTCAGGGATTGACTTGTTACCAGGGTACAGTCTTATCAACCTAAGATGTGCGGATGATATATATGTATATATGTTCCTCCTAGTTGAAGACGCTGGTAAAATGCAGTCTTCTGAACACCTTGATGAACAGCAATCTTCGAATTTTCGTCATGTGATCTGCTCATGTCAGATGTAACATGATGCTACAGGACTGGAATACACCGACTCCTAACTTAAACACAGGGAATAAGTGGAGTTGTAAAGTGTGTTGACCACTTCACTTATTTGGGAAGCTGTGCGTCGTTGGCACAGCGGTTAAGACGCTCGCCAACCATGCACATGGTCCGGGGTTCGATTCCCGGCCACAGACGCACTCCTTTACCTTGCCAAATCAGTAATAAGACTGGTAAAGAGGGGAGGCTGGGCATGAGGCTAGCAACCCCATCCTGTAAAAATAAAGACCACTGCTACAGAAACTTTAAGCCACTAGCTTGAGGCCCTATGTTCCACTGGGAACGTGAAGGAAACAAAAAATATAAAAAATCAACCATAATTATATGATTGCTGACGAAATCTCACCACAGATACATAAGGCTTGCATAGCACTTGTCAACTTACACCACCTTCGGAGTAAATGATGAGACATCTGGCTAGCTATCGAACAAAGAATGTATGTAGTACACAGTACCACTTCGCTCCGTCCTCCTTTATGTCTATGAGTGAGACATGGCACTCGAAAGTGGGAGATGTGAAAGGGCTAACTAGCTTTGATAATATGTGTCTGTAGTCCATCTCCCGTGTGTGTTAGGTGGTATAATAAGATAAGTAATATTAATGTTAGGCTTCAGTCGAGTGCCAGGTAGGCGGGAGGGGAAATCAATAGACGAGGCTGTAAAGTTACATCGATTGATATGGTTGGGAAATGTGTTACTCATGCTCAGCCTAGCCATCACCTCCCTAGGTGGGAAATATTAGCTGACTGACATAGGATAGATCAGGCTGGAAAAGAGTTAGCGGTGGTCAAACCAAAACTTGTAATCAGTTTATGAAATCTTTGACAGTTAGTTTGTCTAAGCCACGGAACTAAGTGTGGACTACCTCGTTGGGATCCTCAAGAATCAATGACGGCTGGAGATAATTGGTAATATGGCCCAAAGTCGTTCTTAATGGCTGGCGCATATTTAGTTACTCTCCGTGATCTGCTGTATCCACTAAACCTTATTGTTTCTCCATCTTACTATTCTTTCCCCCACTCACATTTCTGTTTATTATTGTTTCTTCGAATCTATTTCTCTTCTTTCATTTTGTCTTTCTTTGTGGGCTAAATGGAGTGTAGCAAGACGAAATGCTGCAACTCTGTGCTGAAACCAGACACTCAATCAATCCAAATACCATCGACATCTGAGAGAAACGTTAGACGGAAGAAACACCACCTTTCAGTAATAAATGACTGCTTTCTCATCGAGTCTAAAAATTCTGTCAGTTTAGGCCATTTTATATATTTACTATTACTATTACCATTTTATTTCTTTGCATTCCCAGTGGAACATACGGCCTCAAGCTTGAACTTTTGAGTTTCAGTAGCAGTGATATGTCTCTTTACTGGGTGGCGTTGTTGGTGTCACACCTAACCATCCTTTTTTACCGGTCTGACTACCGGTTAAGCGAGGTTTAGCAATGTGTCAGCCAGGAATTGAAGGCCAAACCACATTGCGGAGTGGTTGGCACATGTTTTACCACTGAACTACAGACGCCTTTATACTGTTATAGAGTTGATAAAAAAAAATTAAACAAGTGGGCATTTACATTTACGGAAAGATGCAGAACTTACTCGATTTTGTGGTAGCCCAATACCAGTTTAACTCGATCAACATAAGGGCAAAACCTATATCCAATGAGAGTTAAACGGTCAGAGCGAAATTCTGGCTTTGGATCTCCTGTTGAAAACGGATAAATGTACGTTATGTGAAATCATGTTTTATGAAGCAAACAAAGTAATCTTACAAGAACTAGTGGTAGTCAAACCAGAACGTGGCTTCATTAGTCAATGAAATCTCTAACAGTTAGTTTGAGCCACACATTCACGTAGGGAGGTGTAGACTGGCTTCCTGACTGATTAGTTGGGGTCCTCGGAATCGTGAGAATTAATGAAGGCTAGAGATAATTGGTGATATGACTCAAAATTGTTCCACTCTTTGTGATTTATCACATTCAATAAAACTGTTGTTTTTCCACATTAATATTCTTGTTGTTTCACACTTGTGTATTTTATTTCCAATGAATGAAGTTCAGAATAGCATATCGCTTACGTCTGTAGAAGAGAAAGATAATTGTTTATCTTTCCTAGATATATCGCTTAGTTGACGGCTTAATAGATTAATAAAACGATCTATTTATTGAAAACCTACATGGACAGGACAGTATCTTAATTATCACAGTTTCTGCCCTGTTCAGTACAAAAGAGCCTTAGTGAGCGAGGTGCATCTCCGGTAGAATCCAACGAATATGCACTGAAGACACACTTGATGAGGAAGAAAGAAAGTTGACACAAACTCTGGTCGATAACAATTATCCAGACAAGTTCATCAGGAGGTATAAAGTGGTCACAACACCAAGACCCACTCTCCAATTTGCCCTTAAGAAAGATGTGTACATCAAGCTATCCTATATGGGTGATCACAGCAGCTTGACAACTAGACAAAGATTGAACACTGTATTAAAAAGACTTTTTATGCAGCTGATATCATAATAATTGAGAATATGAAGCTGATATATCCATCTAAACCCTTAAAACATGCAAAAAATGACATCACATCCCACTGTATTTACTAATTTGAATGTACGTGTGGCCACACAAATACGGGGAGGACTCATCGATCTCTGCAAGTAAGACCCGGCTTCAGAGCATATTCCTAAATGGCTTCAAAAGTGAATAGAATCCCCAGAACCCATTATTGGTGAGAACAGGAGACCTAGGTCCCCTATGGCGAAACATATTGTAGAGAATGGACATAAAATTGATGTTTTAACACATCTTTTAAACTTATTGTTATGTACTGGTCGAGAATTTAATAGTCCTGATGCAAGAAAGACGGAAATCAGAAGACCACTAGGTTTGCGATGATACTTCTATTTTCCAAACACAAGGAGAATCAATATCACACGAGTGTGAGAGCAAATATATATAAGAATGTCCGAACAAGTGTGTGAACAATCAATAGACAGTCTTAACATGATTGGCTAATTATAATGGAGTATCGATCCATATATACATAGCAAAATATATCAGACTGTCAAACAAAACACATATTATATGGATACATGTCACCTATCTATAGAACGCGTTTGGGGGAGGGCATATCCTGAAGTTTGTAGAAGCTCTAGCTGGCAATTAGAAAGTTTAAATCACCTTTATGCGTTCAAAGCAACAATTTGTCATCACACTAAACCTCCCTTGGTAAACTTTATTTTGATACCAGCCAGGGTAGATGTACTACTGCCTGATATTTGGCTTACTGATCTTCATTGTTATTTTGACCTTCAAAACATCCTTTTTAACTTGACCTAAATTTATTTTCTCACTTCTTAACTCTCTATTAACTTCACATATGACAAGTCCGTGTGTGATGGATCAGATTGTTGGAAATGTGTTGCGCAAATACATTACACACACGATTCGGACAGACAGATGTCTTCTTATTGCTTTGTCTATATTATTTCTGTTTTTTGGAATCTCTCTTTACTCTCTTCTATTGCTTTGTGTGCTACACGGAATGGGGCGACTCGAAATGGTGCACATCTGTGCAAAGTTCTATGCTGAAACCAGTCAGTCAGTGTTATACGTCTATACAACTGTATGTGTCAAATTTTTGTGTGTAAAAAATCTCCGCGAGAGCGAATTAAATAATCCCAACACTTCGTTCAACAAACAGGTACGAACCTCTTCAAGGAAATAAAATATATCAAAGGTATGTATTAAAGGATACATCCTGTTTCCTTATTTTTGTTTTAACATATCTGAGTTATGAACTCTGAAAAAAATATGATCAGATAATTCCAAAAAAATTATTAGTATGTTTTCTGAGCAGAATCAACTGTAAACTCTCCTCCTGAAAGACGGTATGTAGTGTAGTGCCTAAGGCATCTTACCAAGAAGCTTTTTTGTTTATCCTGTATATCAATTACCTGAAATCAATGAATCTAAAATGGTTCTCTATACAGATGACTTAAAAATTTTGGTGAGTCAAAGGAGGATCATGACAAGTTCCCGATGCAAGAAGGTCCCAATAAAGTTAGCTTGGTCCAAAGAATGGATGCTCCCAGTCAACGTAACGGAGTGCGCAGCCATGTGCATTGGACACGAAAGAGTCAGCTCATACGAATAACACTCCCATCAGTTCAGAGGTATGTGGATCCAAGTGTCCTTGTAAGACATTACACAAAAACTATAACACAGTGTCGCGCTGTGTCAGCTCGAAGGCTTAGATCACTACCGGCAATATGTAGAGCACTTTCTAGAATCACCAGAGATGTGTTTGATTCTTCATATACATATGGTGAGATCAAAAACAGAAAAATGAGTCCAGACAGCCACCCGTCGACTTAAGAAGGACTCCTACATCCTAGCCTTCAAAGCAAGGCAACGCGTATCATTCTTGGTATGACCAATTGATTATAAGATAAATGACCAAACAGTGGGAATCTCTTATCATACCGTAGATGGAGAGCTCTCATTACAATACTTAAAATCTCTAAGAATGACTATGGACCTGATCTATATTTTCTTCTCCTTTCCATCGGATAAGAACATCTCAGGAAACATGGCAGGAGAGTTCAACAACTAAAGGAAAACTATATCGCTGTGGAGTGCTAGTTCTTCCATTGGGCTATATACTCTTAAAAAGCATTCCCAGAAGTGGTGTCAACATCCTGAATTTACCCGTTCAAGAGGGATTTGGATAAACAAAGAAACTTATTAAAAAAGGATCAACACGTGCTCAAAGTTTTATATCCTCAATTAATAAATCGAAAATCTGAAATTCGCTTAATTCTAATGTAAGCTTGACATCAGAATTAAGTGGATTTTGAGACTTACAATAATGCTCGTAAATTCCCAATCGGACAAAAAAGGGAACAGCGTAAAAAATGGCGACAATAGTAGGGAACTCAGTTGACAAACAAGGGGAAATAAAGGGGACTGTCGCTAATCCTCCCTTTTCCAAGGTCATGCATTGTATACCCTTTTGTCTCTCGATCCCCCCTCTTTGCTTCATTTTGCCGCTATTGTCGATAAGTTTTCCCTTTCTCCGCTTATTTCCCCACCTATTTTCTAATAATCCCACAGTTCTTCCCTTTACTTCACCCAACTATCACCCGTCTTTCTCATGGAATTAGCCTGTTGATTGCTGCTTCCTAACTGTCGCGCATGTTATTGTAAACAGAAACGTAGTTACTGAGAATAGAACGATAGCCATCGAAATACGGATTCGTAATATAAAAGTTATATTTAAATTATTTAATTTAAATAGGAAAAAAATCTAAAAACCTCTGTCGAAATTACTAGAAATTCCAATGGTGGGAGAATTCTGGAATTATTCTGAATTGATTATAAAGTCCCCGTAAGACCGAACTTTTCCAGAATTCCAGCACTACTGCACAGCGCCGATTAGCACGTGCCTTTCTCGGAATTCTTTCAGCTATCTCTCTCAATCTTAATTCAGCAATCACTAGATTTTGTTTGCTTAAGATAAAAATGTGATGCATAGATTAAACAGTATGTGCGTGTGAATTTCTAATTATTGGAAACGTGAACTAATTGATACGTATAGTGTGCACTACAAAAACTGGGCGGACTTAGAGCCTTCTAAAGGCTTATCAAGAGAAACAATGTACACTAACGGTTCACGACAACTCATATAAGATGTGTCATACTAGAGTCACGGACACCTACCTTGCTTTAAGTGCATCTTTGTTAGTAGTTTGTAGTTTCTGGATGACCCCAGCACTCGTAATTAAACAGCCGCGAAAACTGTTAATGATCAGTTGAGTTGCAAATCTGTGGTTGATGTCTATCCAATATCCAATATCCTGATTACGAGCTAGTATAAACCAGTGATTTCTTTGAGCTCGCTTCTTGATTGTGAGGTATGGTAAGTTTGGCGGTTTTCTAATGTTCAAACCATGCTTGTCTACTTTCAGGTTGGCTGCGAAGTATGCAGGGACTGGTTACCCAAGACGAGGCAACGGATGACCAATAGGAGTGCCCCTTCCCTCTTATCTCTATAACGCCTCCCAAATTTCTTAGACATCTGGATATCAAACTAACGATATGTTGCTGCAGGGCGCATGTCATGTTGAATGCATGACCCAGGTCAGTAAAGTCCATATCTACAGTCAAAGCATGCACATTATGACTGGTGACTCACGCGACTATCTGAGACAGTATGCTGACTCGATGCATAATGCGCATGCTTTGACTGTAGATATGGACTTTACTGACCTGGGTCATGCATTCAACATGATCATGTTGACATGCGCCCTGCAGCAACATATCGTTAGTTTGATATCCAGATGTCTAAGAAATTTGGGAGGCGTTATAGAGATAAGAGGGAAGGGGCACTCCTATTGGTCATCCGTTGCCTCGTCTTGGGTAACTAATCCCTGCATACTTCGCAGCCAACCTGAAAGTAGACAAGCATGGTTTGAACATTAGAAAACCGCCAAACTTACCATGCCTTACAGCACTCGTAATTAAACAGCCGCGAAAACTGTTAATGATCAGTTGAGTTGCAAATCTGTGGTTGATGTCTATCCAATATCCAATATCCTGATTACGAGCTAGTATAAACCAGTGATTTCTTTGAGCTCGCTTCTTGATTGTGAGGTAGAGGTTCCAGATCTTCGGTGAGCTTCTGCGTAGTAAGTCCCGCCACTCGACTGCTTTAGCTCTGGTAGACTCCAGGAGGAGTGGTGCGGGGATTGGTCGAGATGTGGTTTGTAGTATGCAGTATGTTAGGACTGTATTGCTGCCGTGAATGGAGTTTGACCTAACTCCCGTTGGTCATTCGGTGTAGTCATAAAAGCAGAATAGTAGTAATAATAATAAGAATAAAAATAATGGGTTGTAGTGTAGATAATATAGGTTGAGATAAGTGGAATAATAAAGGTGACCTAAGGAAAAGATAGAGTGAGAGAAGGCAGAATAGGTCGTGGGGATTTAGTTTGTACGCTTATCCATTGACAGTGTGGTTTCAAGTTTTATGGGGATAAGCCATTGAGACACAAACCTTGCATTTCTGCATGATTGTCTAGCTTCCGCTTAAAAATCTCCAGAGAAGGCGCTGTAGTCACGGCCGCCGGTAAAGCGTTCCAGAGACGGCAAACACGAAGCGAAAAGAAATGTGATCGCACTCGAGTCTTTGGTCTCTGGTGTGCTATCCTTAGCGGGTTACCTCGTGGAAGCCTATAGTCACTTAATGGCAGGATGCTTTTATTTGGGTGGGCCTGGTCATTTAGGACCTGGTAGACGGTGATGAGGTCTCCCCTGTGCCTTCGGTAACTAAGTGTGAAAAGACCTAATTTCTTTAGTCTTTCCTCATATGATTTGTTGCGGAGGCCGATCACCCATTTTGTCGCTCGTCTCTGGACACTTTCTAGAATGTTAGCATCCCTTTTGAGTAGCGGAGGTGCAATGATATTATGCACCTCAAGGTGTGGCCTCACATATGCCTTATATAACCTTAAGAACAGTTCGGGAGTGAGAGCTCCCAGCTGCCTATGCATAAAGTGTAATGTTGCGTAGGCTTTGGCGACGTCCCTCGAGTAATTTCTACTGGTGTCTAGCTTTTCTGTTAGAATAAGACCTAGGTCTCGCTCTGATTGAACACAACTCAAGTTCTGGCCACCAAGGGTGTAATCTACACTCTGTGACCTGCCCGAATGAAGTTGCACTACTTTGCACTTCTTTAGGTTGAAAGGCATTCCGTTAGCTAGAGCCCAGTTTCCCAGAGTTTGCAGGTCAGCCTGCAATCTGTCTGAGTCTTCCGATGAGTTTATTGCTCTCCAAATCTTTACGTCGTCAGCGTAAAGAAGCGCAGAGCAGTTTAGTTGGGAGGGCAGGTCGTTGATAAAAATCAAAAACATCAACGGCCCTAGGATAGAACCCTGAGGAACCCCTGATGCCGAGGTGTGCCAGGATGATCGGATGCGGTTGACTTTGGTGCAGAATTCTCTCTCGCCTAAGTAATCTGTCAGCCATGCGAGAAGTGCTCCAGAAACACCCGCCTTGCTTATTTTGTGAAGGAGCAGACCATGGTGAACTGTGTCGAATGCTTTCGCAAAGTCGAGAAAGATCACGTGGGCTGGTACCTTTTTGTCCCAGGATAGTGTCCAATCGTTCCAAGCTAGTAGAAGATTCGTCACGCAGGATCTTCCCCTCCTAAAACCGTGCTGTGCTTCGTGAAGAAGGTTAGTCCCATCGAAGTATTTTCTCATATGGTCGTCAATGATACTTTCCAATATCTTCGATATCACTGGAAGTAGAGCAACTGGTCTGTAACTGGTCGCATTCTGCCGGTTACCACCCTTGAAGATAGGGGATAGGATTGCACGTTTCCATTCACATGGAAGTTTCCCTACATCAAGGGAGTGTTGGAACAGATCGCTTAGGGGTTGGCAGAGACTTTCTGAACACTGCTTCAGGACAGATGGTCTGATGTCATCACAACCTGAAGACTTTCCCGAAGCCAACCTTCCCAATTTTGCAAGTACCATAGCCGGGGTAATTTGAAATGTACCCAGGAGGTTTTCGCGTGTTGGTTTTGCGATGTAATCTGGATGTTCTGTGGGGGTAATATCCTCGTTACTGTTTAGTTGCCTGTGAAAGGCTAGGCTGAATGTCTCTGCCATTTCAAGACTAGTAAGAGATTTCCCATCAGAACCCACTAGATTGCATGCTCCCTGGTTGGTCGGTTTTCTTTCGGACATAAACCTGTATAGGCTTTTGGGGTTCACGAGAAGCTTATTGGCGAGGTCTCCCTGAAATGTCCTTCTATCGCTCCGGACTCGTATGTTACATCGATTCCTGAGTTCAAGGTACACTTCATGTTCGGGTTGACTCTTCGATCGTCGCCACGCAAACCAGGCTTTTCGCTTCGCCTGCAGAAGGCGTCGTGTCCCCCTTGTTAGCCATGATCGTTGCTTCCTAGCTTTTGGTGTGACTAAAGGAACAGTGTCTGAGACCGCCTGGTGAATGATCTCCTTTACCACTCTCCAGTGTTCTTCAACTGTTAGCTCTGTCCATTTTTTAGGCCAATTTGCTTCAGACAGAAGTCTTCGCATTTTGGTGTAGTTGGCTTTGTTATAACACAGATAGGGCTGTGTATTGTCCCACTGTAAGCGCTCGCGGAGGACTATGTCGAATACTATGACCGCGTGGTCACTACTACCTATGGGAGTCGTGATCTGAACGTTTTCCACTAGTAGCTGGTCACTAGTGGTCACTAGGTCATTTTAGTATGCGTTTGCATACCATATTTTTATGTTAAGTTTCACTTTAAATAACTGACTTATGTTCCACTTACCACCACTTTTGTTTTCATTGCTGTTTAAGTGAATTATTTCGTTCGTTTGTTATGTTCTGTAAGTCTGACAGTGCATCCATATCAGCCTAATTATTTCAAACATTTCCTCCATCACTATATAGTATTTCTGTCATCTTAGAACTGTTCATGAAATCATGTCAAACCAAACATTAAGGAATTATGAATACGAAACTGTTTTGGAAACAGGTTTTCTTGTTTGCATTTATTTTGTTGGTAATCCCTATTGTTTCAGGTTCAGGTGGCTGCTTGATCGTCTTCCTTGATGTATATGGGGAAAGTGTCTTCCTAAGTGAGGTTTACAAAACTGTGCTCAGCATAAAACCCTCTGCAGGCTATTATAGGAAAGGAAGAGTAAATCAGTGAGACATTTAAAGCAGTTACGGGAATTAAGGTCAAACCAGGACAAGCGTCGGTGGTACAGTGGTTAGGACTCTCGCCGACCATGCACATGGTCTAAGGTTCGATCCGCTGCCGACGCACACCTGATATCTATGATGATGCCTGTAAACTGGCGTCCCTCATGTACTGTATCATGAGAATAAATTTATTTATTTATTTATTTAAAAATCAAATTTCAAAACACTATACTACATATGTCGATAGTCATAAAATATTAACCCTGGCATAATTGTGATAACCGTAATGATTTTTATGCCAACTAAATTACCAAATTAATTACGATTATATTAAATAAGTTCTTCGCATACAACGCACTATGTCCGATACGAGCGTTCCAAATCATAATCCTGTATAAGTTTCGAATAAGGTCCAGCACCCAGTGTGACTGAAAAGGCTTTTTATGAACCTACTGATTTCCTAGTGCTGAGAACACTGTTAAAGATCTTTGCAGATCCTGATACAGAATATGCTTCCTCTGTATTCCTACAGCTCCGCTAAACTCACGAGGAGAAAGATGTTAATTTATTTTAGCAGCAACTTATAGTTTATTCAAGAGAAGTATACCAGCTGAGATCGAAAGTCGTCATTTCACTAGACGATCCTCTAGCTTTGTCGACAACATTCTGGAAAGTTCTGTGTTAAGTAGACGGGAAGGAAATCGGTGATATGAGAATAGCACTTATGCGCTGTGGTGGAGTATAATTCCATTGAGAATAAAACTTATTTTCATAAAGTCCCAAAGTGTTGTACAGCAATATTTACTGATAACGTTTCGAGCACACTTTGTTGCTCACAATCATATCAAGGAAATCAAGATAATGAATGGACGAAATAATACGACTGAAAAGAGTTTTTCACAAAACAGGTAAGTGGAGGAGAGGGAGCTGGAAGAATGCATAGTACTGAAACAACCCAATTAAATTAGTGGGTGAGTCACAATGCGGGATATTTATATTACCAGTTAAGACTCCAGAATTAGACTGCTTCCCCCATGAATGTAAGCGGACTCCCAGGTAACGCTGGGAGGTACTATATTCCCAAGCTTACAGAATGTTTCTTTTTGGATGGCTTGGCTTTGGCTCGATTTGGTGGGCCATTATCAAGTGACCGCTTTTCTGTGACATACAGATCAAGCCTTCGGCATCTGTAGTCACCGACTATATGTTTCATCCAAATATCGACATTAGCTGCCGCCATTCGGCTTTGGCACGTCATCCCACCAAGAGTTCAGCAGTTGCTTCACACTTATAGCACTACATATGCTCTGTATAAATGAACGAATAGCTAATGAGCATGTGCTCGTGGTTTCTTGTGGACGAATCAGGAGAATGTGGTGGCCCAATTTGGGCTTAATGCGTAATTATTGCTTGCGTAAAATTTCACCAGCAGAAGTAGCCCTTTGAAACTATGTCTATTTGGAGGACAATCTCGTTTCAACATTAGGAGTTAGGAAACATCTGTGCCGCTGATGTGGGAAGCAAGATTATCCGCAGTGCGTATATATTTATCATCACTTCATTTTCTATTACTAACTATCCAGGTTGACTGATTCTTTAGTACAACTGATCGAATAGTCCTCTTCAGTTATGACTCACTAGAATTCTACGACAGCAGAGTTGTCAATGCAGTTGAAGATTGGAAGATCAATTCATGGTTGTTTGCTCAAACCCAACTTCCCCATAATTTTCGCGGGTCATCACTTCGACAGTCATCGTCTCATCGTTCGCTGTTCAGAAGGAAGATTAAAAACTATCAGAAGTAATATCGTGATTTATTGTTATAACATTTGTTCTTAGACCTTCTGTAATAACATTATTGTTGGTTATATGCTGGCGTAAGAATAAGGGATTCTTGAGTCACCAATCAGTTCTTTGGTTTTCACGTTGGCTAATACAAAGCTTTCCTGAAAATCTTCGAGGTCCAGCGTGAGGTCCAGCGTAGCAAGAGCTGGACATTGACAGTTTATGTGACTTGACTGACAAGCGTGGATGCTTACTGAAGAGCTAAACTTTCTGGCATACCTTTCATGAATATCAGGCTTAACGTTTAACTATGAAAAGTTTCTTGAGACACCCTCATGTAAAAAGTATAAGGCTTATGTGCGGACAGAATTCTCTATCCCGCCGTTAGTTTCAGTCTTCGGTTGGAGCAGGTTGGTGATCTATGTCCCAGGAACAGATTTTGTACCAAAAACAATCGAATGATTTGACTAGGCTCAGAAAGAACACATGAAATGAACTGCTTTTTACAACATGGTGTCCAGTAGTAGCAATCCCCACACCATAGACGCCACCATTTCCTAAGAAGATGAGATAGTATATCACGCTAATACACCAGTCGACATTCGTCGCGTATTCAAAGGTTGCTGAAACAGTTTACCAAGCCGGATGCATGTGGGTTAGTTCTACAGCATAAGAATTAGTATTCTGTTGGGGGACACATACGAATTAATTTTATCGGAGGAGTTTATTACCTATTTATAATTGATATACAAAAGGACTAAATTCAATAAACACAATTAACACGCACAAGACAGAAGCCAATAATTAACACTCGTCCGATTTATTTGTTTTGAGTGCATACAGAAGGCAAAAAGAAATAACAGTAAAACTCCACCGAATAAACTTATGGAAAAGCTGAAAAAACAATTTCCTGTACGTTGGAAAGAAACTTTGGACTTATTCCGAAGCCTCTAACATCTCCTACGCGATTCCTTAGTAGTAAATTCGTCGGAATAATTCGTACTTATTTCTGGATCGACTTCAAAATTGGGATCATTGACGGAGTCATTTGTATTATCATCACGATGAACCACTTCAATATCCTTTACCTGGTTCATGTGCCTGTTGTCAGGAAGATGATCTTAGTGGTCCGGTTGACGAAGTATTATTTGCTAGTTAGGCTACCCATCACGGGATTCCCTTTAATCACTCTGGAATTTATCTACATGAATCTATGGCCTATAAATATCATCCAACGTCTTAAACGCCATCCGTAGCTTCACAGTGATATTCCAGGCAGCTTCGTTTCGCAGTTAGTCAGCTGTGTCCCTGTTTTGTATGCACAGGAGATTTTTAGGCCCTGGAATACTGTCTGAGAGAATCTTGGATACTTTTTTCTGATTCATGTTTACTGTTCTCTAGATATCAAACAGGGGCAGGATCTTGCGTACACTTTTCTTTGCTCCCTACTGCTCAAAATATAATAATTTATTGTCAGTGTAGTTGAAGAATGAAAAATCGACTGATGGTTGTTTACTCAAAACCAACTCCATATTTTGGCGGGAGTCATGGATACTGCAGTCGTCGTTCCATCGCACGCTGTTCGTTTGAAGACGGAGAAAAACTATGAGAAGTATTATTGCGATTAATTGTTATGACATTTATTCTTAGACCTTGTGTATAATAACCTTACGGTTGGTTCCATATTGGTGCAAGAATAAAGGATTCTCGAGTCACCAATCCATGTTCTGTTTTTTCGCTTTGGTTAATGCAAATTGCTGCAGAAGGTCTTCTAAGGACAGAGTTAAGTCTTGTATAGTTAGACCAGGACATTGACAAACACTTTACGGTTTCCGGATGAGCAAGTATCCCCGCCAGTTCGACAACGCGTCCTTCGAATAAATGTCCCGCTATGACTTCTTCATATCAATTTGGCAGACTACAGTCTATAAAGAGAAGTGTCCTGAGACACCCGAGTCTATGACTCCCCGTTCCGTAATTGTCTGGTAGATTAGCACGATCACACTTCCACAGTAATCCTACTTCAAAGAGACTGTCGACAAGCCTGAAACGTCTAGCATCTATTCTGAGTGATCCCTATTCTCTTCAGGATGCTCCCCACACAGACCACCCACGTCTTTAAATTCATGGTCAGATAACCTTCCAAGATTGCTATCTGGGAGTTATCACAATAAGATTTCAGGCGCCGACTCACAATGCTGATCCGGCCCCAATATAATCTATTTCAAACCTGCTACAATAGCGAACGACTGCTTCCCACCTGTAGACAGTTGGTCCAGGCCCCAGTGTGCGTCTGGAACATCAAAGTTAACCAGAAGACCCACTGTGCCACCCTAAATACTTGGCAACCTAACGTCTTTCAGATGTTGGAGGGCCTTCAGCTGTTCCTCGGTTGGGGGTTATATGGCAGGTAATGGTCAGTGGGTTACCATGTTTATTTTCACAGTGTCCATTTTATCCAAGGAAAATGGCTCCAGAGCCACTTCACCACACAGATTATGCGGGATTCTATTTGTTGTCACCATAATGAGCCCAATATTTGGCGTTAATTCCCAAAACAAGGGGTCTACTTAACCCGACGTGGCAGCGAAACCATTTCAGGTGTGTCGGTGGCACAGTGGTTAGCACTCTCGCCGACCAGGCACATGGTCCGGGGTTCGAGCCCCGACAAATCACACCTGATACATACGGTTGTCAATCACGTCTCATAAACCGTTAATGCCCAGCTCTTGCTACGCTTGGGCCCACGCTGTTCCTTGAAGTTTTCAGAAACGCTTAGTTATAACGGACGAAAAACCAAAACACCGATTGGCCGCTTGAGATTTCTTTATTGTTACACCAAAATATAAAAAGAATAACTGAACTAAGGTCTGTGAACAAATATTACAATAATAAATCATAGTATTACTTCTGACGATGTTTCACTCTTCTTTCTGAACAGCGACCGATGAGACGATGACTGTCGTACTGATGCCTCCGCGAAAATTGGGGAAGTTGATTTTGAGCAAACAACCAAGAATTGATCGTTCAATCTTCAACTCCATTGACACTCCCCACCAAAAAAGGGATCCAACCCTTTTTTCCTTCACGACCAATGCACGTTGACTTGGATGCCATTGCGAGAACCTGGGTCACACGGACAGAGCTGAAATGGAAAACAAACAGAAAAGCCAACACACCACAAGCATACCCACAGCACAATCTCACACATCGCTGACGACCTGCGCCTCCAGACAGAGACCTCCTCTTGACATCTTGCAACACAATCGCCACTTGCTAGAATGACTCTTGCAGAATGCAACGTGACCATAGCACCAACCCATGATACTCTACGCACATCCTCTTATCTACTCATTACCAATTACCACTGAAATCGCTTGTCACTCATTCTGCCTCAGTTCTAGTAGCGGTGACGCATGCAAGCCTCAGTCGTTTACACTCTTTCTCCCCGGCGTGTCGGACCGCAGCTAACAATTATCTCCGTGTGCATTTTATTCTCAGCAATAGCCTAGCCTCCCCGGCGTATACGCCCCATCTGCTGTCCTTAACATCAATCAATTCATTCATGGATGTAGAAGAGTGGACACAACTTCAGAAGTAATCACGACGAAAATTTTAACAAAATTACGCAATAACAACAAGATACGAAAACAACAAGTAAACACAATGAATCCAAAAAACACCAATTGATATGACACACCACACGTATATACAAATAGTACAAACAACCTCGCCGATCATGTCTTGGTGGAATTCCTTTGAAGAATTGCAGGACTTACACCAGTACGCCTACAACCCTTCTCACGTTGACGATTGTAATTTGTGGAATGTCCGGACACAAACAAGATTAACCAACAATTGCGATAATTGGAACTCACACAACTATTTAACACAAACATATGCACAATCACTACATCAAATGTTGTGGATTCCAGCATGACAAACTACCCTTGAAGACCTGTAGGACTTACAGCAGTACGCCTACATTCCTTCTCAGGTTGATGATCCAAGTGGAAGTCGTCCGGACACAAACAGAATTACCAACAGATAGATGACAGATGATATCAATTCAGTATATACAATATGAACATATGTACAAAATCACACACCAAGCACATTGGACTGCTCATTGATGCGCTACCCTTTGGAGAATTGTAGGACTTACAGCAGTACGCCTACAACCCTTCTCAGGTTGACGCTCTAGGTTGGAAAATCGTCGCAGAGTTCATTTGCTAACTTCCTTCTATCAGCTATATCCTCAAATCTGAACGGCAACACGCCCATGTCATTGTATCGTAGAATATAGATGACCAACAAACACACGACATATCTCATCAACCAAGTGTAGAAACAGAGTAATTTACACCAAAGATAATAACATTCAAATAGTAACTTGAAACTAGAAATGCCTTTATTCGTGCAAGTCAATTTAACAATTACTCTCTCGTTTACACTTGGCTTATCCTCACTAAACTGAGCAATATCTTTCGTCCTTTCAAACGAACTGACACTAGCATAGTCATTGCAGAAGATACTTGAGTTGATGGGCGTCTTTTTCATTGTGGATGACAGCACCAACGACGACTGATTGATACCAGTTGATGAACTTAGCGGTGGATCAGAAGCTGTTGTTGCTCGGCTTTCAGAAGTTTGTCTACCTGCAAGACCACCACCACTGGTGTCTTTTACTATCAGCTCAGGTTTAGCACTAGCATCTGATGATAGGTGGGCTACATGCTGATCAATCACACTGACGGTCTCACAAGTATGCATGCCTTCTGCAACTGCACCTGCATTTATTTCTACTTCACGTTCAAGTTCTACAGAACCTTTATTTAACTTAGCGGTAGTAGGCATTCCCTCCATTTCATCATGATCAACCAAAGACAAATCTGCACTATCATGATCATTACCACAAATATTCAATTTACCGTCAACTTCATCATTTTCAAACTCTTTAATAACAGAAGTAGACAATTTTGGTTCCTCCTCACAAATCATTAAAGGTTTTATATCTTCACTCTGACTAGTTATACTTAGTAAACTTGTGGAGTCAGAACTGCACTCTGAAGCAGTAACTCTATTCTGTGACACTCTATTCAACAATGGCTTACCAGTTGCAACTACAGACTTCCTGACCGCACAGTTATCGTCACACAATTCGGAGTCAGACCTGGAGTTTACATTTAGCTTATCACTGAACTTGCTCACTGGTTCACAGTTCACCTTTGTATGCACCTCTTGCAAACGTGTACAACACAACCGTGTTTCTCTTGCATCTTGCAACTTATCTGTTGAGGATGTACTACGAAACCTGTTACACTCACTAGGTCTATATGCATTACTATACATCATGGAGCCTTCTCGATATCCACCTCTCTGAGGCCTACTCGTCATCAATGATTGCATTTTGCTCTCAGACTGCTCTATTCTAGGGGTGAGATGTAATAGACTGGCGAACTTGCTCATAGATTGATTGACACTAGTATTTACCAGTTTCAGGATATCATCAAACTTTGGCTCGATACCCTCATCCTCCATACGGGAGCTTATCTTCACCCACTTCCTTTGCAGTCGAGTAGGTAGACGTCTTGCTATTACTTCTAGTATAAAACTCGAGTTGAGGTCACTCATGCGATTCATCGAAATCATTCCATTCTTGTAAATTAGCAAATTATCTAAAAACTCAGTGAGTGCCTGGGAGTCATCCTGTAATTGACCACCATTACCCTTAACAGCCTCGAATAATTTCCCTGCAATCATCGAAGGTCTTCCAAACCTTTGACGTAATATGCTCATAGCCTCGTAGTAGCCCTCTTTTGGCTTCATAAACTTACAGCACTGTATAGCTCTTGCAGCATCTCCAGTGCAATATCTCATCAAATACATTAACTTCAATTCATCACTTAATAGAAAACTACTCAACATGATCTCAAACTCCTTTACAAATTGTAAATAATCAGCTGGGTTTCCATCGAAACACCGTGGTTCAAATTTAGGGAGTTTGATGTTCCTATTATCCCTGAACGGCGAAACAGTAACATCAACCATGTCATGCTTAACATCAGACACATCGTTACAATTAACAGACAAGTCACCATGACTTACTTTCCTGTTTGCATCCAAGACACTCTGTCCCTTCTTTGACCCAGGCATTGTTGAACTTGACCCAATTCCAAAAAGTTCCAGATATTGCTTGTTCAAAGAGGACTTGACCGGCACCAGGAAAAATGAACGGCGACTATCCAAACTTTCACCAACTGTCTGAATCCGCCAGATCTGTTTCTGTCGTCAGAAACTGTCAATCACGTCTCATAAACCGTTAATGCCCAGCTCTTGCTACGCTCGGGCCCACGCTGTTCCTTGAAGTTTTCAGAAACGCTTAGTTATAACGGACGAAAAACCAAAACACCGATTGGCCGCTTGAGATTTCTTTATTGTTACACCAACATATAAAAAGAATAACTGAACTAAGGTCTGTGAACAAATATTACAATAATAAATCATAGTATTACTTCTGACGATGTTTCACTCTTCTTTCTGAACAGCGACCGATGAGACGATGACTGTCGTATTGATGCCTCCGCGAAAATTGGGGAAGTTGATTTTGAGCAAACAACCAAGAATTGATCGTTCAATCTTCAACTCCATTGACACTCCCCGCCAAAAAAGGGATCCAACCCTTTTTTCCTTCACGACCAATGCACGTTGACTTGGATGCCATTGCGAGAACCTGGGTCACACGGACAGAGCTGAAATGGAAAACAAACAGAAAAGCCAACACACCACAAGCATACCCACAGCACAATCTCACACATCGCTGACGACCTGCGCCTCCAGACAGAGACCTCCTCTTGACATCTTGCAACACAATCGCCACTTGCTAGAATGACTCTTGCAGAATGCAACGTGACCATAGCACCAACTCATGATACTCTACGCACATCCTCTTATCTACTCATTACCAATTACCACTGAAATCGCTTGTCACTCATTCTGCCTCAGTTCTAGTAGCGGTGACGCATGCGAGCCTCAGTCGTTTACACTCTTTCTCCCCGGCGTGTCGGACCGCAGCTAACAATTATCTCCGTGTGCATTTCATTCTCAGCAATAGCCTAGCCTCCCCGGCGTATACGACCCATCTGCTGTCCTTAACATCAATCAATTCATTCATGGATGTAGAAGACTCGAAACAACTTCAGAAGTAATCACGACGAAAATTTTAACAAAATTACGCAATAACAACAAGATACGAAAACAACAAGTAAACACAATGAATCCAAAAACACCAATTGATATGACACACCACACGTATATACAAATAGTACAAACAACCTCGCCGATCATGTCTTGGTGGAATTCCTTTGAAGAATTGCAGGACTTACACCAGTACGCCTACAACCCTTCTCAGGTTGACGATTGTAATTTGTGGAATGTCCGGACACAAACAAGATTAACCAACAATTACGATAATTGGAACTCACACAACTATTTAACACAAACATATGTACAATCACTACATCAAATGTTGTGGATTCCGGCATGACAAACTACCCTTGAAGAACTGTAGGACTTACAGCAGTACGCCTACATTCCTTCTCAGGTTGATGATCCAAGTGGAAGTCGTCCGGACACAAACAGAATTACCAACAGCTAGATGACAGATGATATCAATTCAGTATATACAATATGAACATATGTACAAAATCACACACCAAGCACATTGGACTGCTCATTGATGCGCTACCCTTTGAAGAATTGTAGGACTTACAGCAGTACGCCTACAACCCTTCTCAGGTTGACGCTCTAGGTTGGAAAATCGTCGCAGAGTTCATTTGCTAACTTCCTTCTATCAGCTATATCCTCAAATCTGAACGGCAACACGCCCATGTCATTGTATCGTAGAATATAGATGACCAACAAACACACGACATATCTCATCAACCAAGTGTAGAAACAGAGTAATTTACACCAAAGATAATAACATTCAAATAGTAACTTGAAACTAGAAATGCCTTTATTCGTGCAAGTCAATTTAACAATTACTCTCTCGTTTACACTTGGCTTATCCTCACTAAACTGACCAATATTATTCGTCCTTTCAAACGAACTGATACTAGCATAGTCATTGCACAAGATACTTGAGTTGATGGGCGTCTTTTTCATTGTGGATGACAGCACCAACGACGACTGATTGATATCAGTTGATGAAGTTAGCGGTGGATCAAAAGCTGTTGTTGCTCGGCTTTCAGAAGTTTGTCTACCTGCAAGACCACCACCACTGCTGTCTTTTACTATCAGCTCAGGTTTAGCACTAGCATCTGATGATAGGTGGGCTACATGCTGATCAATCACACTGACGGTCTCACAAGTATGCATGCCTTCTGCAACTGCACCTGCATTTATTTCTACTTCACGTTCAAGTTCTACAGAACCTTTATTTAACTTAGCGGTAGTAGGCATTCCCTCCATTTCATCATGATCAACCAAAGACAAATCTGCACTATCATGATCATTACCACAAATATTCAATTTACCGTCAACTTCATCATTTTCAAACTCTTTAATAACAGAAGTAGACAATTTTGGTTCCTCCTCACAAATCATTAAAGGTTTTATATCTTCACTCTGACTAGTTATACTTAGTAAACTTGTGGAGTCAGAACTGCACTCTGAAGCAGTAACTCTATTCTGTGACACTCTATTCAACAATGGCTTACCAGTTGCAACTACAGACTTCCTGACCGCACCGTTATCGTCACACAATTCGGAGTCAGACCTGGAGTTTACATTTAGCTTATCACTGAACTTGCTCACTGGTTCACAGTTCACCTTTGTATGCACCTCTTGCAAACGTGTACAACACAACCGTGTTTGTCTTGCATCTTGCAACTTATCTGTTGAGGATGTACTACGAAACCTGTTACACTCACTAGGTCTATATGCATTACTATACATCATGGAGCCTTCTCGATATCCACCTCTCTGAGGCCTACTCGTCATCAATGATTGCATTTTGCTCTCAGACTGCTCTATTCTAGGGGTGAGATGTAATAGACTGGCGAACTTGCTCATAGATTGATTGACACTAGTATTTACCAGTTTCAGGATATCATCAAACTTTGGCTCGATACCCTCATCCTCCATACGGGAGCTTATCTTCACCCACTTCCTTTGCAGTCGAGTAGGTAGACGTCTTGCTATTACTTCTAGTATAAAACTCGAGTTGAGGTCACTCATGCGATTCATCGAAATCATTCCATTCTTGTAAATTAGCAAATTATCTAAAAACTCAGTGAGTGCCTGGGAGTCATCCTGTAATTGACCACCATTACCCTTAACAGCCTCGAATAATTTCCCTGCAATCATCGAAGGTCTTCCAAACCTTTGACGTAATATGCTCATAGCCTCGTAGTAGCCCTCTTTTGGCTTCATAAACTTACAGCACTGTATAGCTCTTGCAGCATCTCCAGTGCAATATCTCATCAAATACATTAACTTCAATTCATCACTTAATAGAAAACTACTCAACATGATCTCAAACTCCTTTACAAATTGTAAATAATCAGCTGGGTTTCCATCAAAACACCGTGGTTCAAATTTAGGGAGTTTGATGTTCCTATTATCCCTGAACGGCGAAACAGTAACATCAACCATGTCATGCTTAACATCAGACACATCGTTACAATTAACAGACAAGTCACCATGACTTACTTTCCTGTTTGCATCCAAGACACTCTGTCCCTTCTTTGACCCAGGCATTGTTGAACTTGACCCAATTCCAAAAAGTTCCAGATATTGCTTGTTCAAAGAGGACTTGACCGGCACCAGGAAAAATGAACGGCGACTATCCAAACTTTCACCAACTGTCTGAATCCGCCAGATCTGTTTCTGTCGTCAGAAACTGTCAATCACGTCTCATAAACCGTTAATGCCCAGCTCTTGCTACGCTCGGGCCCACGCTGTTCCTTGAAGTTTTCAGAAACGCTTAGTTATAACGGACGAAAAACCAAAACACCGATTGGCCGCTTGAGATTTCTTTATTGTTACACCAACATATAAAAAGAATAACTGAACTAAGGTCTGTGAACAAATATTACAATAATAAATCATAGTATTACTTCTGACGATGTTTCACTCTTCTTTCTGAACAGCGACCGATGAGACGATGACTGTCGTATTGATGCCTCCGCGAAAATTGGGGAAGTTGATTTTGAGCAAACAACCAAGAATTGATCGTTCAATCTTCAACTCCATTGACACTCCCCGCCAAAAAAGGGATCCAACCCTTTTTTCCTTCACGACCAATGCACGTTGACTTGGATGCCATTGCGAGAACCTGGGTCACACGGACAGAGCTGAAATGGAAAACAAACAGAAAAGCCAACACACCACAAGCATACCCACAGCACAATCTCACACATCGCTGACGACCTGCGCCTCCAGACAGAGACCTCCTCTTGACATCTTGCAACACAATCGCCACTTGCTAGAATGACTCTTGCAGAATGCAACGTGACCATAGCACCAACTCATGATACTCTACGCACATCCTCTTATCTACTCATTACCAATTACCACTGAAATCGCTTGTCACTCATTCTGCCTCAGTTCTAGTAGCGGTGACGCATGCGAGCCTCAGTCGTTTACACTCTTTCTCCCCGGCGTGTCGGACCGCAGCTAACAATTATCTCCGTGTGCATTTCATTCTCAGCAATAGCCTAGCCTCCCCGGCGTATACGACCCATCTGCTGTCCTTAACATCAATCAATTCATTCATGGATGTAGAAGACTCGAAACAACTTCAGAAGTAATCACGACGAAAATTTTAACAAAATTACGCAATAACAACAAGATACGAAAACAACAAGTAAACACAATGAATCCAAAAACACCAATTGATATGACACACCACACGTATATACAAATAGTACAAACAACCTCGCCGATCATGTCTTGGTGGAATTCCTTTGAAGAATTGCAGGACTTACACCAGTACGCCTACAACCCTTCTCAGGTTGACGATTGTAATTTGTGGAATGTCCGGACACAAACAAGATTAACCAACAATTACGATAATTGGAACTCACACAACTATTTAACACAAACATATGTACAATCACTACATCAAATGTTGTGGATTCCAGCATGACAAACTACCCTTGAAGAACTGTAGGACTTACAGCAGTACGCCTACATTCCTTCTCAGGTTGATGATCCAAGTGGAAGTCGTCCGGACACAAACAGAATTACCAACAGCTAGATGACAGATGATATCAATTCAGTATATACAATATGAACATATGTACAAAATCACACACCAAGCACATTGGACTGCTCATTGATGCGCTACCCTTTGAAGAATTGTAGGACTTACAGCAGTACGCCTACAACCCTTCTCAGGTTGACGCTCTAGGTTGGAAAATCGTCGCAGAGTTCATTTGCTAACTTCCTTCTATCAGCTATATCCTCAAATCTGAACGGCAACACGCCCATGTCATTGTATCGTAGAATATAGATGACCAACAAACACACGACATATCTCATCAACCAAGTGTAGAAACAGAGTAATTTACACCAAAGATAATAACATTCAAATAGTAACTTGAAACTAGAAATGCCTTTATTCGTGCAAGTCAATTTAACAATTACTCTCTCGTTTACACTTGGCTTATCCTCACTAAACTGACCAATATCTTTCGTCCTTTCAAACGAACTGATACTAGCATAGTCATTGCACAAGATACTTGAGTTGATGGGCGTCTTTTTCATTGTGGATGACAGCACCAACGACGACTGATTGATACCAGTTGATGAAGTTAGCGGTGGATCAGAAGCTGTTGTTGCTCGGCTTTCAGAAGTTTGTCTACCTGCAAGACCACCACCACTGCTGTCTTTTACTATCAGCTCAGGTTTAGCACTAGCATCTGATGATAGGTGGGCTACATGCTGATCAATCACACTGACGGTCTCACAAGTACGCATGCCTTCTGCAACTGCACCTGCATTTATTTCTACTTCACGTTCAAGTTCTACAGAACCTTTATTTAACTTAGCGGTAGTAGGCATTCCCTCCATTTCATCATGATCAACCAAAGACAAATCTGCACTATCATGATCATTACCACAAATATTCAATTTACCGTCAACTTCATCATTTTCAAACTCTTTAATAACAGAAGTAGACAATTTTGGTTCCTCCTCACAAATCATTAAAGGTTTTATATCTTCACTCTGACTAGTTATACTTTGTAAACTTGTGGAGTCAGAACTGCACTCTGAAGCAGTAACTCTATTCTGTGACACTCTATTCAACAATGGCTTACCAGTTGCAACTACAGACTTCCTGACCGCACAGTTATCGTCACACAATTCGGAGTCAGACCTGGAGTTTACATTTAGCTTATCACTGAACTTGCTCACTGGTTCACAGTTCACCTTTGTATGCACCTCTTGCAAACGTGTACAACACAACCGTGTTTGTCTTGCATCTTGCAACTTATCTGTTGAGGATGTACTACGAAACCTGTTACACTCACTAGGTCTATATGCATTACTATACATCATGGAGCCTTCTCGATATCCACCTCTCTGAGGCCTACTCGTCATCAATGATTGCATTTTGCTCTCAGACTGCTCTATTCTAGGGGTGAGATGTAATAGACTGGCGAACTTGCTCATAGATTGATTGACACTAGTATTTACCAGTTTCAGGATATCATCAAACTTTGGCTCGATACCCTCATCCTCCATACGGGAGCTCATCTTCACCCACTTCCTTTGCAGTCGAGTAGGTAGACGTCTTGCTATTACTTCTAGTATAAAACTCGAGTTGAGGTCACTCATGCGATTCATCGAAATCATTGCATTCTTGTAAATTAGCAAATTATCTAAAAACTCAGTGAGTGCCTGGGAGTCATCCTGTAATTGACCACCATTACCCTTAACAGCCTCGAATAATTTCCCTGCAATCATCGAAGGTCTTCCAAACCTTTGACGTAATATGCTCATAGCCTCGTAGTAGCCCTCTTTTGGCTTCATAAACTTACAGCACTGTATAGCTCTTGCAGCATCTCCAGTGCAATATCTCATCAAATACATTAACTTCAATTCATCACTTAATAGAAAACTACTCAACATGATCTCAAACTCCTTTACAAATTGTAAATAATCAGCTGGGTTTCCATCGAAACACCGTGGTTCTAATTTAGGGAGTTTGATGTTCCTATTATCCCTGAACGGCGAAACAGTAACATCAACCATGTCATGCTTAACATCAGACACATCGTTACAATTAACAGACAAGTCACCATGACTTACTTTCCTGTTTGCATCCAAGACACTCTGTCCCTTCTTTGACCCAGGCATTGTTGAACTTGACCCAATTCCAAAAAGTTCCAGATATTGCTTGTTCAAAGAGGACTTGACCGGCACCAGGAAAAATGAACGGCGACTATCCAAACTTTCACCAACTGTCTGAATCCGCCAGATCTGTTTCTGTCGTCAGAAACTGTCAATCACGTCTCGTAAACCGTTAATGCCCAGCTCTTGCTACGCTCGGGCCCACGCTGTTCCTTGAAGTTTTCAGAAACGCTTAGTTATAACGGACGAAAAACCAAAACACCGATTGGCCGCTTGAGATTTCTTTATTGTTACACCAAAATATAAAAAGAATAACTGAACTAAGGTCTGTGAACAAATATTACAATAATAAATCATAGTATTACTTCTGACGATGTTTCACTCTTCTTTCTGAACAGCGACCGATGAGACGATGACTGTCGTACTGATGCCTCCGCGAAAATTGGGGAAGTTGATTTTGAGCAAACAACCAAGAATTGATCGTTCAATCTTCAACTCCATTGATACTAACTGGCATGCTCAGAATTGTTGTGCCTTTACTCGCGTTCCAATTCTAGCTTTCGTGCCAGTCGTTCGTTATTGTGAATCAGTGAAGAGGCCTGAAAATTATTATGGATATTAACTAAACCATGCAAGCAAACACTGTCATTTCCAATACTCACTTTATCAAGATCTTCATCAACCAAACTTTCAGGTAAAACGGAATTCCATTCAGCGCCTTATTTCTTTTTCATTCTAGCAGACTGTTCTCTAGAAGGGGACTTGGGTTTATGTACTCCTGGCATAGTTTACAGTTAGAATGCATGACAGTATCACAAGCATTTTTTGATCGTGCAAATCAAACTGTAGAACTGGAACACTAGGCCAAAACAAATCGAAGCACTTGACTCTCCGCTTATAAAACCTGAAGAAACTGACTGATTAGCCAGACTAATTTGAGGAACTTGCGCTACCACTCAGCTAATAACCTCTGAGGAGACGAAATCGTGGTCTTCTGCCAGAATCCGAAATAGAACCAAATAATTCCAAAAAGAATTACATTGACGACAAAATATTGGACAGCTACAAGATTATTCCTCTGTTAAACGAAGTGTACTGGGTAAACATGGGTTATCTGGCATCAAAACACCAGAAACACAATAATCAAACCCAAAATTAACTTTCAGTTACCAACTGCGAATTAGAACTAAAATGTACAACAGTTTAGTGAACAGCAAACGGTCTAATTAACACAAAATGTAAAATGGTATATGAAATACAACTTTGGTGTTTTAGGGTACAGTATTAGATACAACAGACGGGAATCAGTGGGACCCATGACTATCATCTAGGATGTATCGAGGAGCTCGCACCCGGCCACTGAATATGATCTTCAATCTGTCTCTCTTTAATGCAGTGTTACCACGTGGCTGCAAAAATGCCGTAGTAACCCCATCTTACCTTGTATATCAGCGAATTACTCGAGCTCAGTAGACCTCCCGTGCTTTTTTTGCTGAGACAACCGTGAATATAATGATAACTTGGGGATGACAGTGACATGCTTTCGTCGCAAGTAGGTTCCAGCAAACTGTTAGCGTCCAATCAACGTAACCAATTGCAAGACCGCGCGCATTTGGCATATAAGTATCAGATTAAGGACAGAGAGGTACTACCACCCCCAACGGTGCAGACGCACACGGATCTAGGTGCGGTGGTAAGTTATGGCAAAAGAGGTACAACGTATCATCGCTCAGTGACGGCCAAAATTTTGGGATTCTTGTCAGTGTGTGTAGGATCAGTGACATTTCCGTCAGTCTAAATACTTCTCTAATGAGTTTTAAACTTGAAAAGTGCACAAAGGCAGAAAGTCCTAGCCTTCAGAAGAGGAAAGATGTAATGCATATTATTCCTGATACGAATAATTTATCAGGAAATCCACGACAGTCTGAACCACTTCTCTTTATCATATAGCTGACTAAGGAAATCTCATCACACCGTTCAAAACTCTAGGAAATGACTATAAGCTTGATACGTCTTCTGGTTTACTATCACTCTGTCAGAGCACCTCAGGGGACATAGCAGAAGATTTCAAAAACCAATTAGGAACTATACTTCTGTGGAGAACTGGTTCTCTCACCGACTCCCATAGGAAATGGTGTCTGAACCCCCACTAGACTCTTTGAAGGTAAGGACAGATAACTGTTAGGAAAGGAATGATACAGGTTTCAAAAGCACTTCAACCAAAAATCTGGATATTAATCCGAAATGACCTTCACTAGGGCGAATATCTACCAATCAGAGGAGAGCATGAGGCGAGGGGCGCCAAATCAAGTTCTGGTAAGTGGTCTGCATGTTTATGTATTTCATGAGTGGAACTCAGTTATATGATTATAATGCGAACCCCTTTTACTGCCTATATTAGTTCAGTTTTCAATTTCTTGGGCGTGTTTTTGTAAAAACTTGTTTTGGGTCATTTTTTTGTATCCAAGTGGTCTGCAGACCACTAACGACCAAATTTGGTCTTAAGTTTAAACTTACAATAATACCGAGTAATACCAGTGAAATACCTACTGACACTATTTATCTAAGGTGATTAGATGTTGAAAAGATGTTGAAGTAATATGATTTTTCACGTCTGGCAGAAGTCTATTCCATTTTTTTCCACACTACTCATACTGTGTAAATATTGAATTTAAGGACTTCAAGCATAAACTTGAAGTTATAAGTTTCCCCATAGGGTTACTTTAGGAATCAACCCAAACTTGATAGGGACACATTTAATTTCGATAAAGAGAGGAAGACGAAATTTGCAGTATAAAATGATATCATTCTATTTCACAGGTTCTCATCAGCTGCAGACTACCTGAAATTACATGGTTATATAGATGATAATAACACTTTAATGTTCGAATCTGGGAATAGCTTGATAAAATTTGAAGGTAGTGTCAAAGTTAAACTATTATAGCCTAAACCACAGTGACCTCACACAACCAGCCAGAACCCAGACTCGAAAAAGTCGCATAGACGTTGAAAAATACACTAAAATATTCTGCAAACTTGATATTACACTCTATAGTTGTAGCTTATGTGTTGCAAGAATGTCTCCCAGTCATTGTACAGATGATTTATACATAAATCGTACCATGCGGGATATACCCATTCATCCAGGTGACTGTAGGTCATGGTACTTTGAGAGCTATTGGTATTTGTGACATTACTCCTCGACCTACTCCTAACTCTAATCATAATTTATTATTATTCCTTCACGTTCCCGGTGGAACATAAGGCTTTAAGCTAGAGGCTTGAAGTTCCTGTAGCAGTGGTGTTTATTTTTACAGGATGGGGCTGCTGGCCTAATGCCCAACCTTTCCTCTTTATCAGCTTTATTTCTGGCTTAGCAAGGTAAAGGAGTGTGTCGAACACCGGACCATGTGCATCATAATGCTAACTCTTAATCCTAACTTTAACCCTTAACCCTAGGCAATAAACCTTAATCTTAGAAGTGATAGGATCCCACATATTTTGGTATTGACTGTTTAAACTTGCATTTATGGTATGTTATCATTCTCACGCATTTTGGTAGTGACTGCTAGTTTTGTATATCATCATTCTCACGCATTTTGGTAGTGACTGCTAATTTTGTATATATGGTATATAATCATTCCCACGCATTTTGTTACTGACTGTCAATGTCGCACATATGGCATATTGTCATTTCTCACACACTTTGTTATTGGCTATTAAGGTCAATTATTTCAAATGCTGTTAGCTGTCCATATTGTTGTAAAATGTATAAATACCATGGCTTTCTTTATCGTTGTTGCACCTCAATACACAGTCACAGTCCAGCCTTTGTCTTTTGATATTTGCGTGCTTTACTAAGTCGGAAGGTACGACGAGCAGATAGACAGATTAGTTCAGGCGCAGACAGAATAAGGTGAAAACGTCTATCATTCAATTCCCCACGGTTATAACAATTGGCGACGGGGTTTACCTTAATTCATGCAGATATAACAATTGGCGACGGTTCTTAATTCAGTGCAGATATAACAATGGGTTTACCTTAATTCAGTGCAGTTACAACAATTGGCGACGTGGATTTACTTTAATTCATTGCAGTTATAGCACGCAAACGACGACAGTTTTTATTCTGTTCAGCGCAACTATATAACATTTTTGACTGTGTAAATTACAACCCAATTATAATGTCTATCTCTCTGGACGATCTTCCGGTGACTGCAGTTGAGGTTGCCAGACACACACTGCGTGATCCAGTTTTACAGCAAGTATCAAAGTTCATCCGATGTGGCTGGCCTCCACATGTTCATTCAAATGTTTTAAAACAGTTTTACCAGCGACGCAAATCCCTATCCATCGTTAATGGATGCATAATGTTTGCTGATCGTGTTGTCGTTCCAGCTAATCTTCGTGACCATGTGCTTCGGCAGCTTCATATATCACATCCTGGTGTTGGGAGAATGAAGGCGATCGCTCGCAGTTATGTTTACTGGCCCAACATCGATGACCATATCGAAGACCTCGTTCGCAAGTGTAGTAAATGTGCTCAAGCATCAAAGTGTCCACGCAAGACAGAACTATGTTCCTGGCCACGACCGGACAAACCATGGTCCCGTGTTCATGTTGACTTCGCTGGACCGTTCAATAGTATGCATTTCTTAATATGTGTCGACGCGTTTTCCAAATGGCCAGAGATATTTCCTATGCATTCTGCCACATCAATTGCAACAGTGTCCCTCCTACGTCAACTATTACTGAACGTTTCGTCGACACCTTTAAGCGTGCTTATGCAAAAGCGAAGGGGGAGGGAACAACAGAAAAAAATTTTGGATAAATTCTTGCTGCATTATCGTACGAATGAAAAAGGACAGTTATGTGGCAGACACACAGATCACGCTCTATCCAGTACCACGCAAAGGTCAACTCGACAAAGAAGAGCTCCGAAACCTTTTCAAATAGATCCAAAAAGCAAGTCCTACACTCTTTACGGGGGGAGGTGATAGGATCCCACATATTTTGGTATTGACTGTTTAAACTTGCATTTATGGTATGTTATCATTCTCACGCATTTTGGTAGTGACTGCTAATTTTGTATATCATCATTCTCACGCATTTTGGTAGTGACTGCTAATTTTGTATATATGGTATATAATCATTCCCACGCATTTTGTTACTGACTGTCAATGTCGCACATATGGCATATTATCATTTCTCACACACTTTGTTATTGGCTATTAAGGTCAATTATTTCAAATGCTGTTAGCTGTCCATATTGTTGTAAAATGTATAAATACCATGGCTTTCTTTATCGTTGTTGCACCTCAATACACAGTCACAGTCCAGCCTTTGTCTTTTGATATTTGCGTGCTTTACTAAGTCGGAAGGTACGACGAGCAGATAGACAGATTAGTTCAGGCGCAGACAGAATAAGGTGAAAACGTCATCATTCAATTCCCTAAAGATATAACAAGAAGCCATAACCCTACCTAACAGCATATATTTGCAGAAAAAGTACCTAGTAAATAAATAGAATACTGTGTCTATCCTCTCCAAGTCCCAAAAGGCAGGCATGATTTGATTTGGAACGACATTTCATAGCATTCCCTATTTCTGATCGGTTCTTGAAAGTCAACTTTTTAAGGACCTTGGCTTTGGCTATGATACTTTAACTTTGCCGACAAAGTTTTTAATGTTCGGTAACCGCATTCACACTCCATGATACAATAAGTCGTGGTAATTGACGTGCGTGACTAGAAAAGTTAGTACTACCCATTGTTGTGAACTTTTCTTATAATACGTATCTAGTCATATTCATATCTCTACCGCTATTAACACTCTTTTTTTCCTTTATATGTTTAAGCCATTCCGGCTTCATTGTAAAATGAATAAAGCCTAAATTCTTGGTTCATTCGTCTTTTCAAGATTCAAGCATCACTCATCGTTCTAAGACTCAATCACCTTCGTAACAATTTATTCATTTTACAATATTCATGGAACGATTTTTCCGACCTGATCGGTTCGACGTAGAACCTAACGCAGTTGGAGCTGCCAAGAAGTGGGATCACTGGTTTGCGACTTTTCCTACTTCATTGAATCAATGGGATCCGAAAATCCTTCGAAACTACATATTCTCTTCAATCATATTTCTACTTCTGTATACGAATGCATTTCTGAATGCAAAACATACGAAGAAGCTATCGACACTCTCAAGAGTCTCTACATGCAGCCTTGCAACGAAGTGTTTGCTCGACACTTGTTAGCAACGTGTAAACAAGAATCTGGCGAAAATCTGGATCAGTTTGTTCGTCGACTCAAGTCGCTGACTACAGATTGTTCATTCAGGGCAGTTACAGCCGAAGAACATCGTAACGAATCTCTACGTGATTCATTCATCTCAGGTATACAGTCTTCGATGATACGCCAGAGGCTATTAGAACAGCGTACTTTAACTTTTCAAGCGGCATACGATCAAGCACGAGCTCTAGAGATGGCACATCAACAATCGCAGTCATACAACAATCCTGTTACACCTTGCGCGTCCATTTCTTTACATGATGTACCTCATTCATCAGATTCCACACCCTCCGTCAATGAAACAACCATTGCTGCCGTTGAATCCAAATGCTTTTTCTGTGGTAATCGTAGACATCCTCGTTCCAAATGCCCCGCCCGTGATGCAGTTTGCAAAGCTTGTGGCAAGCAAGGACATTTTCAGAAGGTTTGCAGGTCTGCGCCATCTACGAAAAAAGGTCCATCTTCAGTTAACTCTATAATTTCATCTCTCGTTGTGGCTTCAGCACCTCAAAGTCTCACTGATGCTGTTACGCAGCTTACTGTCAATGGGAAATCAATGCAAGCTCTAGTGGATACCGGAAGCAGTGAGAGCTACATCTCTTCCTCAGTTGTTCGTAAGTATAACTGGAAAGTCCATAAGTCTCGAAACAGAATCACAATGGCGAGTACGAATCTTACTAGTCATACTGAAGGACATTGTTTTCTATCCATCTGCTATAAAAACCACACTTATGATCTATTCAAATTTTCCATTCTTCATAATTTATGTGCAGACGTCCTTCTTGGACATGATTTTTTAAAACTTCACAAACACATTGAGATTCCTTTTGGGGGATCAAAGCCGCCTTTTTCTCTCTGTGGTCTACCTTGTGTTCGCGTCGACCTGCCTACCCTGTTTGAAAATCTTTCAAAAGACTGTAAACCGATCGCGATAAAATCCCGGCGTTATTCTCGTGAAGATGAAAGTTTTATTTCCACCGAAGTCAACCGGTTACTGCAAGAAGGTGTTATTGAACCTTCTAATTCTCCTTGGCGAGCTCAAGTTCTTGTTACGTCAAACGAACGCCATAAAAAGAGGATGGTAGTTGATTATAGTCAGACAATCAATCGATTCACTTTTCTGGATGCTTACCCATTACCTAGGATTGACGAAATGATAGAAAAAATCGCACAATATGACATATTCAGCACTCTTGATCTGAAGAATGCTTATCATCAAATTGCCCTAAGGAACGAAGATAAACCATATACTGCTTTCGAGGCTTGTGGGAAACTTTACCAATTTTGCCGAATTCCTTTTGGTGTTACCAATGGCGTAGCTTGTTTTCAACGCATTATCGATGAATTGATCAGTAAAGAACAACTCACAAGCACGTTTGCCTACATTGACAATGTCACTATCTGCGGCAAAACTCAGGAGGAACACGACAAAAATCTAAACAAGTTTATGGTAGCAGCACGCAATTATGGAATAACCCTTAATGATTCCAAAAGTGTGATCTCAAGCAGAAGCATACAATTACTCGGTTATGAAGTTTCAAAAGGGGTTATTAAACCAGATCCCGATCGGCTAAAACCTCTTCGTGATCTAGAACCACCCACAGATATCAAATCTCAACAACGGGCCGTTGGATTATTTGCTTATTATTCACAGTGGATCCCTCGCTTCTCAGATAAAATCCACCCATTGGTAAATAATCGGATTTTCCCTCTTGATATCGAAACTCGAAATGCTTTTGACAAACTGAAAGACGACTTAGAACGTGCAGTCGTTGTGGTAGTTGATCCGAAAGCACCCCTTGTTGTTGAAACAGATGCTTCAGATGTCTCAATTGCAGCTACATTAAACCAGAATGGTAAACCTGTCGCCTTCTTTTCTCGAAGCCTCTCTCGAAGTGAGAAACATCATTCATCGGTTGAGAAAGAAGCCTATGCCGTGGTTGAAGCAATTCGTAAGTGGAAGCATTACCTTCTCGGAAATCACTTCAAACTTGTCACTGATCAACGTTCAGTAGCATTCATGTTTGACAAGATTCATAAAGGCAAAATCAAGAACGATAAAATAATGCGTTGGAGAATTGAGCTATCCCCTTATCAATATGACATCATTTATCGTCCTGGAAGGGATAATCAAGCTGCTGATACATTTTCCCGTAGTTTCTGCGGTTCCTTGCAGTCAGTGTGCGACTTGAAATTTCTCCATGACTCTATGTGCCATCCTGGAGTTGTCCGAATGATGCATTTTGTACGCTCGAGAAACCTTCCATTCTCCCTTGACGAGGTGCGCAATGTAACCAGTAAATGCGTGACATGCTGTGAGTTAAAGCCTCAATTTTACAATCCCTCTAATTTCAAACTCATAAAAGCAACCCAACCTTTTGAAAGGTTAAGCATCGACTTTAAAGGACCTCTACCGTCAGCTAGCCGCAATCACTATCTGCTCACGCTGATCGATGAATATTCTCGATTCCCCTTTGCATTCGCCTGCCCCGACATGTCGTCTCAAACGGTAATGAATTGCCTTTGCCAACTGTTTTCGATTTTCGGTATGCCTTCTTACATACATACCGACAGAGGCGCTGCTTTCATGTCTACCGAATTACGGGCATTTCTTCTGGAGAAAGGCGTAGCAACCAGTCGTACTACCTCATACAATCCTCAAGCCAATGGGCAGGTCGAGCGCCTCAATGGAACACTTTGGCGTGCCATCACTCTAGCATTAAGATCACGGGGCCTACCAACGGCACAATGGGAGTCTGTTCTACTCGACGCCTTGCATTCCATCAGATCTTTGCTCTGTACTGCAACGAACGCCACGCCACACGAACGACTGTTTACCTATAACCGAAGATCGACATCTGGGACAACTCTTCCTACTTGGCTCACTGTACCAGGACCAGTACTTCTCCGGCGGAGTGTTCGTCAGTCCAAATTCGATCCCCTGGTTGAAGAGGTGGAGCTATTGAATTGTAACCCGCAATTCGCTCACGTTCGCTTCGGTAATGGACGTGAAGATACAGTTGCTCTTCATCATCTGGCACCCAAAGGCGAAGATATAGATCAAGTTGAAAATTCAATACCGGAGGGCGACGCAATTCCTGAGCAACAAGTAAATGGGGATGCGACCACTGATCCTAATATTCTTCGTGAAGAAAATACAACTGAAACGAACAACGGGCGTATTCTTTTGGAAAAACAACAACGTGTACGGCCTTACAATTTGCGTACCAGAGAAGCGTGACATAATGGCTCATTCCTTTTCAAGCCGCAGTGAATGTTGTGAACTTTTCTTATAATACGTATCTAGTCATATTCATATCTCTACCGCTATTAACACTCTTTTTTTCCTTTATATGTTTAAGCCATTCCGGCTTCATTGTAAAATGAATAAAGCCTAAATTCTTGGTTCATTCGTCTTTTCAAGATTCAAGCATCACTCATCGTTCTAAGACTCAATCACCTTCGTAACACCCATATGCATTTACAAATGCTTTACCTCATAAATAAGTGGTCCTTAGTGTCTCTTAATGAGTCCTGTGATTCTTGCGAACTAAGGTCGATATTAGACGGAGATTTGGTCCATATTCCTAGGTTTACAAGTCTAGATAGTGTCATCGGGTTTCACATAATAGGTGTGTTTTAAAATGTAAAGTCTTAAGATTTTATTTTGATAAATCTTATCCATAATGGAGTTGTGCTATACCACAGTGCCCAAGTTTTATACTTGTATCAGTGATATCCCCTACGGACAAAGGTTGGTATAGAAAGTATTAACCCCCGTGACAATTATATTGAATTCTTAGCTAACTTACTGTGTCGCGATTAATCACGGTACTTTTCAATAATTTCCGTATTGTAAGTAAATAAGGATCTTCATATCTACTGAGCTCTTGGGTTGAATAGTTTATTCCTGTCTGTCTGTTTTCGACATAGAACTTTGCACAAATGTGCGAAAGTTCAAGTCGCCACATTCCGTGTAGCACGCGAAGCAAGAGAAGAAAGTACAAGAAAAGCATAATAGAAACAGTGAGCAGAAGTGTGAGACAAAGGAGTAATAAGGAAATACAAAACAGTTTCATTGAAGATCATAAGTCACAGGGAGTGGATGCATCTGCGCCACTGAGAACGGTTTTGAGCCATGTCACCAATTGTTTCCAACCATAGATTTTTACCGTCCTGAGGACCCCAGCCTGGAAGTCTACACCTTTCTACGTGGCTTAGACCAACTGTTGTGGATTTCATTGACTGATGCCAAGTTTTTGTTTGACCGCCGCTAGCTTTTTTCCAGTCTGACCCTATATCCGCTAACATTGCTCGTCGAGGGAGGCGATGACTGGCTAGGCATGCGTAACACATGTCCTAACCATCTCAGTCTTTGTAACTTCACGACTTCGTCGATTGATTTCCCCTGTTTACCTAGAACTCGACGCCTAACTTCAATGCTGCTCACCGTATTATGCCACTTCACACGGGAGATAGAACGCAGGTACCTATGATCAAAGACAGCTAGTCTTTTCATGTCTTCCACTCTCAGTGACCAGGTCTCACAACCATAAAGGAGGACGGAGCGGACTGATGAGCAGTACACCCGCCCTTTGGTCGATAGTCGAACATCTCGTCTACGCCAGAGTCGGCGTAAACTAACAAATGCGAAACGAGCCCCTTGTATTCGTGCTGAGATTTCTTCAGAGATCAGCCCGTTGGGGCTGATGGTACTTCCCAAATAAGTGAAGCGGTCAACGTGCTCTACCACTTCACTTCCTATTTTTAAACTAGGCGTCGATGTAGTCCAGTCCTGTAACATCACCTTGCATTTGACAGCAGGAGCGAATCGCATGCCAAACATTCGTAGATTGCGGCTCAAGGTGTTTAGAAGACTCTGCATTTCGTCAGCGTCTTCGCCTAGAAGGACTATATCGTCTGCATATTCCAAGTCAACGAGATTATTCCCCGGTATCAAGTCAATCCCTGAGTTTATTCCTAATGTACACAAAGTGGTGTAATAGACTGAGCAATATTGAGGTCAAGCTTCGGTCGAGTACTAGGAATGAAGGAAAAGTCAATTGATGAGGTTTTGAAGTTACAGCAATTGAGATGGTTAGGACATGTGTTACACATGCCTGCCTAGGCATCGCCTTCCTCGACAATGGGCAATGTTAGCTGACTGACATAGGATGAATCAGGTTGGAAGAGGGTTAGTGGTGGTGGTCAAATCGAAACATGGCTTCATCAGTGAATGAAATCCACAACAGTTAGTCTAAGCCAACAGCCAGCCATTCACGTAGGGAGGTGTAGACTGGTCTCCTGACTGGTTGTTATATCCAATAAAACTCTGTTGTTCTTCCATATTGCTATTCTTTTCACCTCACATTTCTGTTTATTACCTCTCTGTGTTTTGAATCTCTTTACTTTCTTCTCTTGCTTTGAGTGCCACATGGAGGCATGAGTGGCAACTCAAACTTCTGCAAAGTTCTGTGTTCAAATCAGTCAGTCAGTTGGTTATACAGCCAATCAATCAATATAGAACTTTGAACAAGGCTATACTGATACAATTTACAGCATTATCAAGTCACCACAGAATAGAGATAGGCATAGCAATGAAAGAGCATATTTCAGGGGGATAACTAGTAAACACATTCGCATATCTATGGACAATGCTGAGACAAGACACCAAGTGTCTCTAAATACTGATTTCCGCCATCAAGGAAAATAAGTTATCAACGACAACAACAACAAATACTAATCGGACCTGATAATCTGAACATGGATGCTTCATCCAGATAAATTTATTCACTTGACAATGCAGAATTAATTGATTAAAGAATAACTTTGAATGGGTTAGCGAATATAAGCTGAGTTATTTTCAATTCACGTTGATCATTTTGATAAATCTAGCAGCGTTAGAGTGAAAAAAACATGAGAAAACCACATTTTGATTTTTCATTCAGTGAAAAATATGAATAACGATGATAACACTATACAACTTGACTTGAACACTTATACATCTGAAAATAATGTTAAATATGAGTGTAGTATGAAATTAAGATACTAAAATGTTTAGAAAGGATCTAGAAATATTCAAGTCACACTTAAGGTAAGTCGTTATGATGGGAACAGGACTGTTGCAAATAAGGACTGACTGATTTGAACATAGAACTTTGCAGAAGTTTGAGTTGCCACTCATGCCTCCATGTGGCACTCAAAGCAAGAGAAGAAAGTAAAGAGAGATTCAAAACACAGAGAGGTAATAAACAGAAATGTGAGGTGAAAAGAATAGCAATATGGAAGAACAACAGAGTTTTATTGGATATAACAACCAGTCAGGAGACCAGTCTACACCTCCCTACGTGAATGGCTGGCTGTTGGGCTTAGACTAACTGTTGTGGATTTCATTCACTGATGAAGCCATGTTTCGATTTGACCACCACCACTAACCCTCTTCCAACCTGATTCATCCTATGTCAGTCAGCTAACATTGCCGGTTGAAGAAGGCGATGGCTAGGGATGCATGCGTAACATGTCTTAACTATATATTGGTTGGTCACTCATATATACTTTACTTTACTTCGGCTATCTCCTACGGGAGGATGAGCCGGCTTCATGAACGTCTCGAATCATCGCTGCCCAGGCGCGGCAATTTGTAAGAGAGTTCATGAAGTTTCATGGGAATTTGGTACGAGTGATTTCCCCACAATCGCTCGGCCTTTTGTTTGAGAGTGCAGCTCTAGCCTTTACACAACCAAGTGTGACCTACAAGGCAGTAGGAGTGGAGTAAGGAGTCCACTATCCATTGGCAGCCGATGACCGGAGTTCGGTTCATACGCCTTTTTGAATGGGGCCAGACATCCAGGACATCCAACAAGCCCTTTGTCCATACGTCTGCCGGTGAGCTCCAGTGAGCTTCATACGCCAATCGTTGCAGGTTTGGAATCAGGGTTTAGCCATCTCCCCTAGACTGTCATCCAATGGACAGTCAACCCGGTGGAGAGCGCCAGGCATCCGCTTTCGCCCTCTCACTTTGGTGAGAAACACCTCCGCCACGTGAAGGCAGTGAGTAGGACTTCCTCAGGAGAGGCTATGTAAGACGCCCGGTCATATGGGAGCATTTCAAGAGGTGTGCGGAGGGGTGGCCAACCCGCAGCGCAAGGCACCCACCCCCGACCATCCTGAGGCTTTGGAGGCCAGATTGGTTGTGGCCAGATTGGCTTAGGCACACTGAACTTACAGCCAATTCATGTCGTGCTCTATCTATCTACCTCAGCTTTTGCAATTGACTAATATAATAAACTGTCACATGGTAAGAAGTTTGACTCGTGTAGCCTGGTACATAATGGACCTATTTACGATAACTAAGTTCAGTCAATTACTCCTTCCTTCTACTTGTCATTAGGATTGGTAGTGAACAGTATATTGTATATATACCGGAAAGTCTTCCACTGCTTTACTCACCGTAACGTGTCCTTCAATGTATTTTTCTTCCTCCTTTTGTGACTTGCTTCATTCTGATGAAGCTAATTTTGTTAAGTATACAGTAGATCTGACTGTTTCTATGCCCATTACTTCCCAGGCAGACTGTTACAAAATGTGAATGGCTTTTTATTTGAAATTAGTCAGTGATCTTTGTCCAATATATCCTGAGCCAAATCCCTCTAAATGTCAGATATTAAATGTCACTTCCAGACACTAGTATGTTCTCATGACTTTTGTTCTATAGAGGGTACTGAAGTTGAAACTAAGTCGAATATCAAATATCTTGGATTGTGTCTTGCATCTCATCATTCCTGGTCTTCCCACATTATTTTACTTTCTAGCAGGATATTTCGTTATCACCATTGTCATGTAACCGCCTACGTTAAGAAGTTAAGACAATCTTGTATCACACTCGGTCTCTACTGTTACAATTTGTTTACTCTTGCATTCTATTTATTCTTCTTTCCCTGGACTACTTAAGAAAAAAAACTTTGTTACATTGTACAGGGCACTAAAAACAGTCGGTAAGGTGAGTAGACTGTCGTTAAACCAGCTCGTTAATCCATAGGCAAGGAATTAGTGAGTATCAATCACCTTGTCGAACTCTGAGTACTCTATTTATTTATGTACAGCTTTCCCCTGGCATCTCATCAGATAAAATTAGAAGCAATTATAGAAGAATAATAAAAGAAGACAGTTACATCGAAGAGGAAAATTTTCTTTCTGACGAAATCATCAACTGGACAGCTGTACATTTGTGTATTTATAATCACAAATGTGTAGGAAAGTTCCAGAATAATTTCCGGTCAGAGGTCAAATTCATAACATTACAATTAGGAATTAAAATGCCATAATAAACAGGGGCGGGGGACGGATAAAAGTGAAACAAAGTAGCATCATAATTACTGAGAAGAAAAGTAGAAATAACAAAAATAGACAGGATGGTTGGATAAAACAAATCTAGTGGGATCATAACTAATGTGACGAATAATTGTTTATGCAATCAGGGATCAAATATGTAGAAATAATAAAATGACAAAATAGACAGGAAGTTCAGATATGAAATTATGGTAGTGTAAATAGGGATTGAAAAAAAATTCAAAGTAACATAAATAAACAGGAAGTTTGGGTAAGAAAGGCAATAGGGTAGTCAATATTAAGAGAATTACCTGTTTATAATGGCCATGGCAGGGACAATGGTTGGACGTGCTTCTTTTGGATACATAACGTGGGTTTGAGCTTTTGTATGGCTAGTGCCTCAGCTATGCCAAAATATCTTAATTTTACTCCCTTTGATAGGTTTGATCGAATCGTGTGTATTTATTTTGAGGGTTTCTTCGAATGGCACTGAATACCCTGAATTGACCAGATGTTCTGTCATTGAACTATATACACGTTTTCGTGCTCCTTTTACTAGCTAGGCTGGATAGTGTTCGCAGGCGTGTTTTCCAAGTTGGTGCATGGTACAGCGGATGTACTCAGCTGCCCACCGCCACCCATTTATTATAAATACATGAATGTGCAGCTATCTAGTTGATGACTTCGTCGAGAAGAGAATTTTCTTCACTGTAACCGTCTTTTTATTATTCCCTATGATCAAATGTGTATATTCCGTAATTATAGAAGACTTTATACTCGAACAGTTGAGTACAAAAACTCTACGATGTCTTATTTGACACACACTTCATGTGATGAGAAAGGGTGTGTTAGGCATGAAACTATTAGGTTACTGCTAAACATTAAGTAAATGGCCCATTTAATTCTTTTTATCACCTTATGTTACTTGCATTCCCGACTAACTGTGTAATGTAAAGAGAACTAATGTACTACATGCAGAGAATTCCACATTGTCTGATTCAAACGTGAATTTTATTCCCTCTACTTGTGAGTTTATATGCGTCAAGAAGCTAGAGATATGTTCTGTTTTTAACACTGTGAAAGTGTCATCCACATATCTACACCATATTACGTTTGGAGTAGGAGTAAACGTATTAAGAGCAATATTTCCCCAGCTGTACATAAATATATCTGCTACGGTAGGGGATATTATTGGTCCATCCCATTGCTACACCTGTTTGCCTATATATTTTGCCCTGGAATTTAAAGATAGTAGTCGTGAGGCATAACTGAATTCCTAAAATAATTTCTTCAATGAGTAGCTTTGTCTTATGATTGAGTTCAGGATCTGCAGTTTGTTCTTTTTTAACTGCCATATTGACTGGTATTTTGATTTGACACTAGTAACTAGTGTGATGCGTCTAGTCCTCTGATTGGTGTAGACTGAATTCTATCAGTCAGGTTGTAATGTGACCACCATTCTATCTAGCTCGCCATCACGGTGAACATTGATTTGATGGTATTAGATGGTTGGAGGCAATCGGCAGGAAGCCTTGGACCTAGGTTTCGTGCTAGTTGGCATTCGTCAGCAAGGCTTATCTGCAACCTTGAAGGAACTCATGTCCCTTCTGAGATTCGAACCCGCGGTGAATCGCGGGCCCGAATAGTTCAGTGGTAACGTCTCTGACTGCTGGACTGGGTGACGCGGGTTCAAATCTCAGAAGGGACATGAGTTCCATCAAGGTTGCAGATAAGCCTTGCTGACGAGTGCCAACTAGCACGAAACCTAGGTTCAAGGCTTCCAGCGACCACCAGTCTAACCCTATATCAGCTAACATTGCCCATTGTCGAGGAAGGCGATAATTAGGCATACATAACACATGTCTTAACCATCTCAGTCGCTGTAGCTTCACAGCCTCATCGATTAATTTCCCCTCCCGCCTACCTAGCACTCGATCTCAGCCTAACCTCAATATTGCTCACCCTATTGTGTGGTTGTGTGTTAATTCATGCTGGGCGACTGCTGAGCTTTTTTTCTAAATTACTTATCTTCGTGCGATCAATCCGTCTAGCCTTAGCTAAATTCTTATGCTCTGATAATCTTACTACTCCCTATCGACTGGTTTGACCTACGTAGTTGACCTAAATTCACAGTGATTGCAAAGTATTTTGTAAATTATATTATTTTGTTTAATTGGGTCAACCGACAGGATCCTTTAACCTACAGAGCTTGTCCTACCAGACTGAGTTTGTAGGTTTGAATGTCACTTTAATTCCTGCTTTATTGAGAATCCTACGTAGAGAGGCCATCAGATGTCCCCTCCTTATATGCACCAGCTCAAAGAACGCAACTAAATCGAAGTCTTGCTATAACGACGATTATAAAAATAATTCAGAAATAGGTAAAAATGAATAGAAGTTGATTGAATTGTGATTGTATTATAGTTACACTTCTAATAATTTACTAGACACTGGGGCTAGAGAGATCTCGAATGCCCTGGCCCTAGGTTGGGGGTGGGTTCGCTTTCTGCACTTTGGCGTGTTGAAGTCTGTGATAATCTTAAATCAAGCTCTCTCGGACCGCGTAATTTTTGCCAGTGGGGAAGATGTCTTCAGACCATCATTTCTGATCATCATACTAAGAACTACACACTATTTTATGTACTGCTTTGAATAAAGCCATTATTATTATTATCATGTGCATAGTTTTTGTCTGTTTTCTAAGTTGTTCAGTGAACTTCACGATGGCATTTTTTTAACAAAAATCTTTTATTTATGTTTGTTAGAGAATAATATAATATCAAAATGTTAAATGATTCAGTGAATTTATTTATTGAAACTAATACCGACTGTAATGCTACAGGATCAGCAACATGGGATTGTGCTGGACATCATGTCACATTTTCAATGTATGGTCCAGAAGAAGCTAAAATTACCGATGAATTGACACATCGTGCTACTGTTGATGTTACAGTAACGCCTAGAGCTGGTCTACGCACTTCAAAAGAAGCTGAACTTGAAGTCTACCTCAACAGTCTTATTGAACGTTTGATTGATGTGAAAGATTTTCCACGGTGTAAAGTTAGTTAGTCAGTTAGTTAATTAATTAATTAACATGCCTTTTTGAGTATTTAATATTTTATACAATTATTTTGCTTTGATGAAAGTGTCTGCAACAGTGATATGTATCCACATATATATATTTATGTGTGTGTGTGCATGTTGGTCTCTCTTTCTGTTTGCTCGGTTAGTCTGTGACCACTTCACTTGTATGGACTTGTCTCCTTTAATAATGTGTATTCTCCTTATATTATATTATATATAATATGAGTGTTTGTTGACAGTCCGTTGCTTGGTGACATATATCCATATATGTTTGTTGGCATGTCTGCTATATTCGCTATGTATAATTGGATCGACACTCCATTATAATTAGCCATTCATGTTAAGACTGTCTAATGATTTTTCCCACGCTTGTCTGAATTATTTATATATATTCGCATTCACAATTTGTGTGAACTACTTTACTTTACAACTACTTGACTTGCTTACCACTTTGGTGTGAGACCATTTATTTTCGTCTCCTTGTGTTTGGACAATAGAAGTATCATCGCAAACCTAGTGGTCTTCTGATTTCCGCCTTCTCGCGTCAGGACTATTAGTTTCTCGACCAGTCCATAACAATAATTTAGCGACGAGTACATAACAATTTGGCGACGGGGAAGTACATAACAATTTGGCGACGGGGAAACTAGAACATAACAATTTGGCGACGGGGAAAAACTACTATTAACCACACAGCAGCAACAACATAACAATTTACTATGGATCCTATTAAATTGGAATTATTGTTTGAACGACAAATGAAATTAATGGAAATGTTCGTCAACCAACAGACTGGTCCAGCTCCACCTTCAAGCAATCCCAATCATACCATGCTACCATCTGTCGACGGAATTGTGAACAGCATTTCACAGTTCAATTATGACCCAGAGGCTAATGTCACTTTTGACACATGGTATCAACGTTATGAGGATTTATTCACTGTTGATCTCGCCTCACAAGACGATGCCTGGAAGGTGCGAGTTTTGCTACGTAAATTGGGTCCGGCAGAATATGAACGGTACTGCAACCTAATTTTACCACAGAAACCACGTGACAATTGTTTCGATGATACAATAAAGTTGCTGCGTGAACATTTCGGAGACCACTCCTCATTATTCAGTATACGTTATCGTTGCCTCAAGCTGGCAATGAATGAAAATGATGATTTTCTTACTCACGTTGGCACAGTCAACCGAGAATGTGAGAGATTTCGACTCAGGTCCTTAACAGATGATCAGTTCAAAGCCTTGATTCTCATATGCAGTCTCCAATCTCCTCGTTTCACAGATATCCGAACTCGACTGCTCAATCAGCTAGAACAAAATCCCAAGTTAACATTACATGACATAGCTGATGAATATCAACGGCTGATTAATCTGCAGAAAGACACACACTTGGTCGAATCAACACCTCCGAGAAGCTCTGATATTCGTGCATTACGCAAGAGCAAAAATCTCTCATCAGCTACTCCTGACCCACCTACTTCTCCTAATGTTCCGCGGAAATCTATACATACTCGTCCAACTTCACAAAATACTGCAAAGAAGACCCCACCATCACCATGCTGGCATTGTGGCGCGTGGCACTTTGTAAAGTCTTGTCCATACAAAAATCATCGTTGCAGCAAGTGCAAGATCATCGGTCACAAAAATGGTTTTTGTCAGCCACGCAAACCCAGATATCAAAATCCAGCAAAAGCTCAACAAAATGTTGGTCCTAAATCCCCCAAAAAGTCATTGAGTCTACGCGCAACCCGTCAAGTCACAACACCAGCTATGCGGAAATATCTTGACCTTCAGATGAATGGTCATGATGCACGTCTGCAGCTAGATACTGCCTCTGATATTACTGTTATATCAGAGAAACTTTGGAATTATATTGGCAGACCACCTATCACCAATACTTCCCAGTCTCTTGTCAGCGCCTGTGGTGGGCGGCTCAAACTAATTGGTGAACTCAAATGTTCTGTTTCCTTCCGCAATACCAAATTCACAGGAATTTGTTACGTCACGAAGAATGATTTAAATGTTTTGGGACTTGATTGGTTCGATCGTTTGCATCTGGCTGATGTCCCACTAAATTCTCTACGCAATACAGTGAAGAAGCATAAAATGCTAGACAATTCCGGACGGAGCCGAAGCCGCAAACCCAACAATCAGACGAAACGACAGGCGTCAACAACAAGCCCAAAGGTCCCAGATAAACCCCCAGGTAAACATCCTACTAATCATCCATCTTCTCAAAAGGGGAGGTGATATGTATCCACATATATATATTTATGTGTGTGTGTGCATGTTGGTCTCTCTTTCTGTTTGCTCGGTTAGTCTGTGACCACTTCACTTGTATGGACTTGTCTCCTTTAATAATGTGTATTCTCCTTATATTATATTATATATAATATGAGTGTTTGTTGACAGTCCGTTGCTTGGTGACATATATCCATATATGTTTGTTGGCATGTCTGCTATATTCGCTATGTATAATTGGATCGACACTCCATTATAATTAGCCATTCATGTTAAGACTGTCTAATGATTTTTCCCACGCTTGTCTGAATTATTTATATATATTCGCATTCACAATTTGTGTGAACTACTTTACTTTACAACTACTTGACTTACTTACCACTTTGGTGTGAGACCATTTATTTTCGTCTCCTTGTGTTTGGACAATAGAAGTATCATCGCAAACCTAGTGGTCTTCTGATTTCCGCCTTCTCGCGTCAGGACTATTAGTTTCTCGACCAGTCCATAACAATAATTTAGCGACGAGTACATAACAAACAGGCTGTTGAAAATCCTTTTCGTTGATACGCTAGGCAAGTTTCTGACCTATATAGAAGTATAACTACAGGAGATAAGGGCCAGGCAACAAATCGTTTATTAAGCAAATTAACATTGTACATTATAACAGATTATTGTTAGCAGACAAACACAGTCTTGTGATTGATGGTTGTTTCTCACTGAAAGTTCATCTTTCATCTCTTTGTGGCTGTTTCGTGAACGTCAGATCATCTATCCTGCTAATTATATCCGCCTACGCAAAGTCTGCTGTGATTGATTGTTGAGTCAGTCGTCTTTGTTTTTGTTTTCACATGACCAATATTGAGGCCATAAACATTGACGTAAATTACTGTCTACCAATTTTGGTTAGCAGTCAGCTCTCATCACAAAAGGACCTATTTGACATTGGTGTTGAAAATCTGAATCTTGTTACCTATGCTTAGTGCAGAAGATTTCCAAACTGGTTTCACGTTGATAAAGGCGTATCTTGAAGATGTCAATGTCTCAGCCAGAATCGGAAAGGTAAGATACGCCTTCATCAACTTGAAACCAGTCTGGAAGTTTTCTGCACTAACTCAGCCTGCATAAAGAACAAGATTCGGATTCTATTGAATACCAATGTCAAGTCAGTCCTTCTATACGTGTCAGTAAGTAGCAATGTTTATATTGAAGTGGAGAATCCGGATCTCATTTTTGATGCTGAGTGCTGTTGACCTCCACACAGACTTGAGAGTAATGAAAACTTGTCTTGCTTTCCCGATTCTTGCTTTGATATCCTCGTCAGTTCCGTCTGCCTGTAGTCGAAATGATGCTTCCCAAGTGGGGTAGGTGGGTGAAGGAGGTTGTTTCTTTCAGGTTCCTCCCATTTATGCTGGCTGATTGTTGTCTGTTGTTGTTGTTGTTGCTGTTGGTGTTGGCCAGGAATCTTCATCACCTCTGTTTTATCTATGTTCACCTGAAGTCCTATCTTCTCTGTATGCTTCTTTCTCTGCCAGCTTGTTGCTTTTCACTTGCATATCTTCCAGTTTGTGGGAAATCAGACATATATATCATCGGCGAAGTCCAGATCCTCCAAGTTTTTTGTGTGGGTCCATTTTATGCCTGTTTCCTCGCTGCCCACTGTCTGTCGCATTATCCAATCTACCGCTGGCAATCAGGAAAATCATTGGCGATAGTAGACAGCCAGCTTGTCTTACTCCCGTCTTCACTTCCTCGAAGGCTTCTGTTGAGTTTCCTGTTGTGGATTACTTGGTATGCAGCGTTGTCGTACAACTGTTGGATGAGATGCATAATTGTCGGCGGCACCCTGTAGTTGCCAAATTACTCCTCGATCGACGCTGTCGAATGCCTTTTCAAAGTCGATGAAGTTGAGCGAGATAGACAGGTGATTGCCATTTCAAGTTGGTGGTTGGCTGCATAGTGAAGATCAAATGACCAGGAAGAATTAGTAACAAAAAAAAACTCTGGCTGGAGCGAACCAACAAGCAAGATCCGATCGCTCAACAAATATGTAGGCGAAAATGGAGGCGGATGAATCGGGCATACATTCAAGAAACCGTCGAATGACATCGCACTCAAGCCACGCCATCACTCAAGTGGAATCCAAATGGGAAGCAATGTCTGTGTCGTCGTCAGTGCGAGGGTGACATGCAGGAGACTGTGTGTGTTGGGGAGAAGGAGGAGATGAGAGATTATGGTCAATCGTGAACGACCCAGCTGAAGAGGATGGCAGAAAACAGAGCAAAGTGGAGATGTATTGTTGAAGCGAGCCGTCTGTTCCACCAATGGGAACCCATGGGAATAATAATATATATAATTTAATTTCCTTTTGTTCGGATACTTTAATAGTTGTTTAGTATACTGGTGACAGATATTAATATCGCGTGAATAAATGGCATAATGGAAGGGAGCAGGATAAATGTTGTTGCTTTGATTATACATTAGGCAGTAGTAGTAGTAGTAAGTAGCACGTGTCATGCGTCGTCTAGTCTCCTTCGTCTTTAGTACAGACTGACTTCTCAAATCAGTCAAGCTTGCAATATATATGGTCATCAGGCTGCTAGGTGGTTCACCGTCACGGTGCGGCGGTGCACTCTAAATTGTTGTTTTTAAGATAAGTTGGAGGTGTAATCGACAGGAAGCCCTCGACCTGAGTTTTGGTGCTTTTTTCCATTAGTTAGTTAGCCAAGGCATAGCTGCAATATTGAGACTTGAAACTGGACCTCCTCCATTCATCCTAACAACAATTCAGAGTGCATTGTGATGGTGAGCCAGCCAGCCACCTAGTAGCATGATGGCCACATTGCAAAACTTGACTGTTATGAAAATTCAAGAACTAAGCGCGCATGATATTAGCCTCCGATCAGAATATCCATTACAGTTCTAAAAGAGGTCAATCGAGAACCTGAATAGCCTAATGATAAAGCGTCTGACTACAGCACTCACTGGGTGACATCGGTTAGAATGGGGATAGATACCCCATTCTGTGACAAACATGACAGGGCTTCCTGTCTGAATACCTGCATCGATCCATCCAAAGTCAGTCTCAATGGTTGAGTTCTCAACTAGGCAAGAAACTTGTGTAACATGAAAGCCCTAGGTTCGATCTCCGGTAGGGTGGGGCATGGAAGTGTACCACTGAAGAGTTCATTGTCTTGGGGGACGAAACAGCTGTCCAATACCCCCTCTCGTGGTTTGGGGTTTGACCCCCCAACCGACAGACTCCTAAACTTCATTCATCTGGTAGTGTGAGCCTAGTAAAGAGTGAAGACTGGGCTAATGTCCCCCCCCTCCAACCAACAACAAAAGCTGAAGCTTAAAGGCCTATGTTTCACTTGAAACTCAAAGGTCGTCGTGCTTCTAGACGTTTATGAGCAATACAATGCATACTTACTTACTTTACTTCGGCTATCTCCTACGGGAGGATGAGTCGGCTTCATGAACCATGAGGTTTCATGGGAATTTGGTACGAGTGATGTCCCCAGCATCGCTCGGCCTTTGTTTGAGAGTGCAGCTCTAGCCTTTACACAACCAAGTGTGACCTACAAGGCAGTAGGAGTGGAGTAAGGAGTCCACTATCCATTGTCAGCCGGTGACCGGAGTCCGGTTCATTCGCCTTTTTGAATGGGGCCAGTCATCCAGGGCATCCAATAAGCCCTTTGTCCATACGTCTGCCGGTGAGATTCATACGCCAGTCGTTGGAGGTTTGGAATCAGGGTTTAGGCATCTCCCCTAGACTGTCATCCAATGGACAGTCAACCCGGTGAAGAGCGCCGGGCATCCGCTTTTGCCCTCTCACTTTGGTGAAAAACACCTCCGCCACGTGAAGGCAGTGAGTAGGACTTCCTCAGGAGAGGCTATGTAAGACGTCCGGTCATATGGGAGCATTCCAAGAGGTGTACGGAGGGGTGGCCGACCCGCAGCGCAAGACACCCACCCCCGACCATCCTGAGGCTTTGGAGCAATACAATGCATAGATAGGGTTGTATGCTAGAATCACTTTTACTTTATGTAGTTCATCTCCTCCCTAATCTGATTTCGTCTTTTCTTTCTTTGTATTTTTTTGTAGTTCATAGGACGTTTGTATATTGTCTCTGGTCAAACAAATGATTGTAGAACAGTAGCAGCCGCCATAAATGCTATTTCGCTTTCTCTCCTTGTATCACATATACCGTTAAGAGCAACGATAGCAGCAATATGTCATACAATTCAGAATACAAGTACGTAAGTGTAAGCGAGCGAGTGAGCTAGCAAGCAAGCAAGAGTATGTCTTTCTTTTGTCTCTTTTGCATGATAATTATCGAATTCTCTATCATATCTGTGTTTTTATTGTCTTCTATTCAGTGAGCAGATGTGGTGGGTGTCAAACTTTTCATTGCAACACTTAGTTGGGAATTAGTGTGTGTCTAAGTTCCTTTTGTTTGTCGCAGACTAAATTCTATTAGTCAGTCAGGTGTTTGCAATGTGACCATCATGCAACTAGGTGGCTCGCCATCACGGTGCACTTTGAATTTTTGGTATTCGATGGTTGGAGGCAATTGGCAGGAAGCTTTGCCCCTGACCTTACACAGCCCAGACCAATACTCACTAATTTAAGAGTTATTATATATATATATATATATATATATATATATATATATATATATATATATAGGGCTTCCATAGGCTCTTTTAATACGAATCAAAACCTTTCTGAAGAACCTTGATCCTGTCACAGTCAACCTTGTGTCCCGTTTCTATCGGGTGTGTAGTCAATCGCCTATCCTGTTTTCTAGTTTCTTCAAATCTGCAGCGGTAGTATTTGGAACCACCATTAGACATTTTTGTTTGATGCACATTCACTATTGTATTTGCCTGTCTGGAAGTTTCTCCTACATACACTCGGCACCACAATCCCCACAAGTGGTGATTTGGTACACGTAATTTCGGACCACCAGTTTTCTGAATGAAACGGGAGTAGTTATTTTAATTCCGCTGAGATTTTACAGATATACTTTTTTCTTACACATGTCTATTGCTCACTCGGTGCCCAATTATGTTGGAACTATTCGATCAAATCTTGATCACAATTCATATGAATTATTTTGCAATCACTGGTATTAAAACCTGCAAACGAACTCAGGTTGGACAATCTCTGTAGGCTAAAAGGTGCGGTGGACCCAATTAAACAAAATTATATAATTTACAAAATACCCTGCTACGGCTGTGAGTTAGTTCAACTACATAGGCCAGTCAAACTAGTAAATCGGGGTAATCAGATTGGCGGGACATAAGAATTTAGCTAGGGGAAGAATGGTTGACCCTACCCGAGAAGATAAATAATGTAGAAAAAAGCCCACCAATCGCACTGCATGCATTAACACACAACCACACAATACCATGGTGGGAGAGGGTTAAGATTCTAAGAAGTAATCTATGTAGGTGGAGAGAGAGAGAGAGAGAGATTGATTACTGAATCCTGCCTGGTTCATCGAGTGAATCTACACCCAACACAACACATGCAACAGAAATGACTCAATGCAGATACCAGAAATATGGAAGATATTATCACCACCAGTCAGTCAGTCAGTTAAATCAGAGGAGGATAATAAATAATCTTAAAATGTATTTCAATTCACGTACATCACAACATTCGAACAAGTTACTCACTTATTTTAATTGAAGTTTTTGATTTTCCCGCCTCTATGGGAACATCATCACTCACTGAGAAATGCAGTTACATTCAGATGGCGAGTCCCAAATAGGACGAAATGCGCTTTATCCTGGATTCCACTGCTAGTCACCATCCACTAACTAAGCTACTTATTATGACTAAAAAGAGAAAACACTTGTCTTATTTCCCATCTGATTGTATTTCATTGATGATAACACTCATTATTTCTGAATGTACGTTGTCCTATAATGATTCTATTCAAATATCTAGTCATTTCCACACATGTATATAAATGAAGGAAAAAAGTTGTGTGAGTGAGTGACTTAATATGATTATGAGTGGCAATAGTTTGTGCTCGAAACATGGTTATCATCAGTTAATATTACTGTATAGCGAACACTGTGTGATTCAATCAAAATAAAATCTTATCCATAATGAAGTTATACTCCACCACCACAGTGCCTAAGTTTCATACTTATATCAATAATCGGATGTAGAGATGTTGGGGAGGGATGTAAAATTAATAGAATGATTAAAGCCAGTAAGAAATTAAAAGATTAATAGAGAGGAGACCAGTAGTTATATATATATATATATATATATATATATATATATATATATATATATATATGGCTATTCTGTATGCATGTGTACATTAAATTTGTCAAACGAAAATACAAATATAGCAAGTTTTTGGTAGAGTTAAGTAAATACAAAAAGCGTTCAGAGGAATTGACTGTTGATATAAGAGGAGAGTAACAAAACTGATGACTTGTCACAAACGATTGTTAAAGAAGAGTTGTGTAATAACATGAATAGTTTGATGAAAGAATTGTGCTCACGGTGTACATGGAAACAAAAATAAAATATGGAGCTACGTAAGACTTTTAAGGGGTTAGAAAAAGAAAAACAAGCAAAAGTTACATCAAATTATCAGAGTTGTTTTAGCATGGTAGTATAAAGGTAGCTGAATAATAATTTTCTTTTGTATGCATACTTTTGGTTCTTTTATAACTGCAAAACAGAATTGATTTAGAATGACAAGTAGAACGAATGAAATAATACCGGGAACAGCTCAGAATGAGAATAGTAATAGTAACAGGTGACATTGCAATAAAGGATGAGTATACAAATTGAAATGACAAAACGAAAAATTGGTAGAGCCAAAATATGATTAAGGATTATCATACTTTAGCATAGAGGGATTAAGACCATGGAATGAAAGTTGGAGGGGTTGAAAGAACCCCTTTTTTTCTACATACAGAGATCTGGCTTTTCTGTTTCGATAGTCAAGGCGTCAACAATACAGATGAGTTGGGTACGTAGTGATTTGGGTAAATTACTTTTTCCCTTGTAGATGACTTTAAAGGTGGAGGCTGTAGAGATAAGGAGATCATTATCGACCAGATGTTCTGTCCAGTGATCCTGCTTCTTGTAGCTCCATTTCAACGTCTTCACAACCATGCAGGACAGTGTTCTTATACGACCGATATATCTAGCTTCACATGAGCAGGTGAATTGATAAACACACTTTAGAGTTAGTCAACTGGGGGATCTTGTCCTTCAGGTTATTGGACAGTAAAGGTTGACGGGAAAACGCTATTCTCAACCATGCAGCAGGGAATGTCCTTTTCAGGGACTGTGAGATTCTTCTTGTAATGTATGCTGTTCCTCTATTACGCCTATTGTTTATTGTTACTATTACTATTCTCACTTTAAGTTGCCCCGGGTCTTATTTCACTTGTCATTCTAAATCAATTTTGTTTTGTTACGCTAAATTCTATGTTATAGAATTTCACACAATGTTACATAACGTGACGTTTTACTTTTTACTCCATTATGGATAAGATTTTATTTTGCTAAGTCACACAGTGTTACATAGTAATATTAAATGACGATCACGTTTCGAGCACAAATTATTGCTCGTAATCACATCAAGTCACTCACACAACTTTTTACTTCATTCGTATACATGTGTGGAATTGACTACATATTGGAATAAAATCAATATAACATAATGTACATTCAGAAAAAATAATATTATTAGTGTTATTGATCAATTACAATCAGATGGGAAATGAAACGAGTGTTTTTGTAGTCAAAATAAGTGAGTAACTTGTTCGAATGTTGTGATGTACGTGAATTGAAATACATTTTAAGATTATTTATTATCCTCCTCTGATTTAACTGACTGACTGACTGGTGGTAATAATATCTTCCATGCATATCTCTGGCATTTGCATTGAGTCACTTCTATTGTGCATGTGTTGGGTGTAGATTCACTCGATGAACCAGATAGGATTCAGTAATCAATCTCTCTCTCTCTCTCTCTCCATCTACATAGATTACTTCTTAGAATCTTAAGCCTCTCCCACCATGGTATTGTGTGGTTGTGTGTTAATGCATGCAGTGCAATTGTTGAGCTTTTTTCTAAATTACTTATCTTCACTGATGGGGTCAACCATTCTTCCCCTAGCTAAATTCTTATGTTCCGACAATCTGATTACCCCTGATCTACTATTTTGACCAATATAGTTGACCTAACTCACAGTCATTGCGAGGTATTTTGTAAATTATATAATTTTGTTTAATTCGGTCTGCCGGGTCCTTCAGTCTACAGAGATTGTCCAACCTGAGTGAGTTTGTAGGTTTGAATGCTACCCTAATTCCTGCTTTATTAAGAATCCTACGTAGGATGTTTCTCAGATGTCCCCTCCTTATATGGTATAACAGTAGATGCCTTATATTCTCTTCTATCATTGCACACCCCTTCCAAGTTCTGTACAGAAAAGTATTTCGAAGACATTTGTGTATTGATTTGGTTGTTGATCTGATCAAAGTTGTCGACCAGATTAATCTAGGATACTTGCATTTGCTGTAATCTGGATATTTATGATTGTATTCAATTTTTTAAAATTAAAAATGTAATCCGTACTCATTCGATTGTTCATAAGCGTATAATAAAAATCATGCGTCTACTCTTTTCTGTTGATTCTGATGGAATTTTACCGGTCAAGTAAGTACCTAGCTATGTGACTTGTCATCCCAGTGCACTTTGAATTGATTTAAGATGATGGTTGAAAATAATCGGAGGGAAGTCTTGACTCCAGGGTTTTGACGCCTATTGGTGCCTACCTCTTCAGCACGATGTATGTGCAACTTTAAAAGAACTTGTGTGCCCTATCACTGGAGATTCTAAACCCACGTCACCCAGTTATGCTGTCAGAGACGCTATCACTGAGCTGTTTGGCTTCAACCACACACACACATTAAATCTAGGTTCAAAGCTTCCTGCTGACAGACTGTCTTCAACCATCCAGCATGCATACACATTTTAAGGAGTGAATTTGTAGGTAATTGATTTGTTCCAGGTTTAATGACAGACTGATATCAGTTATAGAACCATTGAAAACCAGTAGGTACTACTGGACGATGGGGTTCGAACCCAGGAGCTTCTGGACAGAGTTGCTTGCACTTTTAGTGATTAGTCATGACCAGTGGTGTCCGCTAGTTCGTGAGATTACTGACTGATGCCCAAGCTAAAGAGTCATGAATTTATTCTCCTTTTCTCTAGCATTCTCTACACCAGCACTTTGTAATGAATTTGTCATTGTTTAAATCACCGAAAATACCCATTGAGTCATGAAGAAAATAAAAGAGAGATTCAGCGAAGAAAATTTTCATTATCGACGAAATCATCTTCAGAGGCTGACTGTACAGTCGTATTTACATTTACCAAAAATGTATAGTAATCTATTACTGAGTAATAGGGGCTGACATAATTGATATAATTACTCAGAAGTGGCTTTAGAAGTGAAAATTAAGAGTTGTAAATTACGTGGTACTCAATGATGGCACAAAGATAGAAGTTTGATAAGGTTAAAATTGCTCTTGAGTGACTATAAAGGTATTTGAGTGTCAATTTAAAAAGTGTGAAGAGGGTGTGAAAATGTACAAAAGGAGCATATGAGATTGATAATAGTGAATTAATTATTAAAGCAAAAGGAAACTAAAAGTAAAATTAAAGATTAAGAACAAAAGAAAAAATCAAAAATATTTTACAGGGAACGATAAGTGAAGAGGTTAAGACCAAGGTGGAATAAGAGGCTGGACAAACTTATTCTGTATACAGATTTCAGGGTTGTATTGATGAATGGCCAGCGCCTCCGCCATACACAAATGCCGAAACCTGACTCCCTTTGTACCATTTGGTTTCACTTTGTAGATGATGTTGAAAGACGACCCCGGTGGAGCTACGTGACCTGAGTTCACCAAATGCTCGAGAATTGAGCTAGTAACTAATTGTCTTACATTGTCCCTTTGCTAACCATGCCGGATAATGTTCAGAGATGCGTTTGGAAAGTGTGCGGTCGCTTTGTGTGGGCGGCCAAATATAACTGTCTCTTTTGTTTGGTGTGTCTCAGTAGCATACTTATCACTCCTGCCCTGTGACACGGCAGCAGGAAGCGCGGTCGTTGTTAATCCGGGCCACGGCCGATCCGGCATGAAATTTTGTGAATTTGTTTGAATCATGGTATTGGATAGGGTAGCTGCTTTTTGTTTAACCGCTATCCAAACAACCTGCCTGGCATGGTAGAACCTCAAGAGACATAAGTCTCAGCCAGTATAGCTTGTTCAGGTCATTGCGGTGTTCAAGCCCGACCACCATGTCAAGGTAGCAGCTTTCGGTCGGGTAGCAGCTTTCGGTCGGGATATAACTAGCTCCACACGAGCAGGTGAATTTATAAACACACATTGAGGTGGCCCGTCCAAAGCAGCAGTTTATCCTTCACACATCCATTGATCATTCGTCAGCTGTAGAAATTGATATACGTAGCTCGGCCATAAAGAAGGCTTTCCTCAGTGTGATTTGTATAATCGATTCTTCAGGATCTCAGCTGAGGTATCACCTTTAAATTCAACACTCATAAATAGCAGTTTCTTCGGGACCGCCGTCTGGATTCTTTCAGAATTTTCCCTTAACTTCATGTTTTTCTCGATAAATCTTGAAGGATATCCATTCTCTATGAGAACTTGTCTGAGTCTCCCCAGTTCCCTATCGATTGTATCACTTGAACATATTCTCCTTATTCTTGAGGATAAGGAATGGATGAGATTTCTCTTTCTTCTCAAAGGGACCCGACTCTGGAAATTTGTGTACTGACCATTCCATGTTGGTTTCGTGTAAATTGATCTTTGAAGAGGAGAACCACCAGATCTCCTTTTTAGAAAAACATCCAAGAAATGGAATTCCGAGTTAATCTGTGATTCCGACGTGAACTGGATGGCATGATGGCAACTGTTGAACTCTTTAGTTATCAATTCAATGTCGGTATTGTCGTCGTCACATATCATGAAAGTGTCATCCATGTATCTTTGGTACAAACGGAAACTATCGATAGTAGGCCGTGTCTGTGTTGAGGACAATTATTTGCCCGATGAGATACTGGCTGATGCTTAAGCTAAGGAGTCATGAATTTATTCTAGCATTTGTCTAGCCTTCTGTACATTAACACTGTGAAATGAATGTTTGATTGTTTAACTTATGTATGTATGCATTTCCTTTTACTTTGTTTCTCCTTTTTTTCTTTTATCTTTGGCTGATCGATGGATCAGTGATCACATTTGCAATCGATGTTACTCATCCAAAATTATTTATGAAAAAACAAAAAACTGCCTATTCAAATGAACCGAGTATCTTTTCAATATATACTGGTCAACAATGTCAGATTGTTGGTATTGGTGGAGTAGATAAGACGAGTGACAATTGCGATGAACATCCTCCCCCAGTTGGTATACCCGTTGAAAAGCTACTTCAAGTTATACAAATGCCAACATCACTGCATAATAATAATAATAATAATTCTGATGAATCGTCAAAGAAGACATCATATGGTGGTGATTGTGGCGGTGGTGATCCTGGTGATGGAAATAATATTTATAAACAAACATTGAATGTACTTGATGCAATGGTTTCACAGATCATCTCTAGTTCACATATATATTAAAAATTTCTAATATATGTACATATAAATATATATATTTTTTGTTATTGATTGATGTGTTGTTTTTCGATAAGATTTCTGACTATCGCGTTACAAATCTGAGTGCCAGTTAAAATAGAGCATGGTTAGAGAAAGTCTGGTACAGGGGATTACGTTTTACTTCCCCGTGTATTAATATGATTGGCTATTTGACAGTGAGAGATAGTGGAGGTTGATAAAGGATAGAGAGGGCTAATTTCTCATATTCTAGTTTACGCCGTCTCTGGCTTTGTAGACGTGATATCCGGCTGGCTGGCTATCGACCAAAGGGCGGGTGTACTGGTCATCAGTCCGCTCCGTCCTCCTTTTTGGCTGCTAGTGAGACATGGTCATTGAGAGTGGGAGATATGAAAAGGCCAGTTAGCTGTCTTTGATCACAGGTGCCTGTGTTCTATCTCCTGTGTGTGTTAAGTGGGATAATAAGGCGAGCAATATTGAGGTTAGGCATCAATCGAGTGCTAGGTAGGTAGGAGGGGAAATCAATTGACGAGGTTGTGAAGTTACAAAGACTGAGATGGTTAGGACATGCGTTGCGTATGCCTAGTCAAACCAACCTAGTTGATGACTTCGTGGAGAAGGGAACTTTCTTCGCTGTAACTGTCTTTTCACTATTTCCTATGATCAAATGTTTATATTCCGTAATTGTAGAAGACTTTATGCTTGGACGGTTGAGTATAAAAACTCTACGATGCCTTATTTGACACACACTTCATGTGATGAGAAAGGGTGTGTTAGGCATGAAACTATTAGCTTACTGCTAAACATTAAGTAAATGGCCGCTTTGATTTTTTTCTGTCATTCATATATATTTATTGTTGTCACTATTTCTATTCAGCCTTCCATTTGTATTATTACTTATTATTAGTGTAAATGTTCTGTTAATTGTTTCCTCGACTTACTATGTAATGCCTAGAGAAAATTAAATGTAACATACTGTACTACAGGCTGGGGATTCTACATTGTATCAAATGTACTGTTTTGAATAGAGCCGTAATGTTTATTATTAAACGTGAGGTATAAACTGCGCCTCTGCGTGTTGTAACTTTCTCTAATGTAAAATTTTTATTCCTAATATTAAATGGATAAGCTTTTAATCAAAGAACTTTTGCTGTAATGGGGGAGATTTGCAGCTCGGGTGGATGATTTGATTTCGTTATATCCTCTGAGCTGATTGATTTAATTGTGAAACTTTCACACTGTCCTTCTTTCTAGACAACATCTTCATTACAGGTTTTTACAGTAAAATGAACTAATTTGAATTCTCCATGAACGGTGATATAAGTTGTATCTCCTAATAATGTAACAATTTTAAACAGAGTACCAAAAATGCAGTCAGGAAATTTCTAGAAGCTTGGTACACAGGAGAATCAGCGATTAACGTACACGCATACACACACACACACGATACCATAGATCAAATTTATGAACTAATAAAAAAAATTTGAATACAATAATTAGTCATCTAATACAGTGATCTCAACTCACTGGCTATAGACCAAAGGGCGGGTGTACTGCTCATCAGTCCGCTCCGTCCTCCTTTATGGTTGTGAGACTGGCCACTGAGAGTGGAAGACATGAAAAGACTAGCTGTCTTTGATCATAGGTGCCTGCGCTCTATTTCCCGTGTAAAGTGGCATTGAGGTTAGGCGTCGAGTTCTAGGTAAACAGGGGAAATCAATCGACGAAGTCGTGAAGCTACAAAGACTGAGATGGTTAGGACATGTGTTACGTATGCCAAGCCATCGCCTCCCTCGATGAGCAATGTTAGCGGATATAGGGTCAGGCTGGAAAAAAGCTAGCGGCGGTCAAACAAAAACTTGGCTTCACCAGTCAATGAAATCCACAACAGTTGGTCTAAGCCACGTAGGAAGGTGTAGACTTCCAGGCTGGGGTTCTCGGGACGGTAAAAGCAAATGGTTGGAAACAATTGGTGACATGGCTCAAAATCGTTCTCAGTGGCGCAGATGCATCCACTTCTTGTGACTTATGATCTCCAATGAAACTGTTTTGTTCTTCGTTATTACTCCTCCTTTGTCTCACACCTCTGCTCACTGTTTCTATTATGCTTTTCTTGTCCTTTCTTCTCTTGCTTCGCGTGCTACACGGAGTGTGGCGACTTGAACTTCCGCAAATTTGTGCGAAGTTCTATGTCGAAAACAGACAGACAGACAACTCACTGAACAAATCTTAATCTCATAAACTGGAACCGCTTTTGTTTTTTTGAGTTGCTATGTGAACCTACAAGTTAACATTGTTCTGTTAATTAATTTTTCTCTGTTTTCTGTCCTACCCCTCCTCCTCTTTTCAACTTTAAAAGCGTATAAATTGATGATGAAAACTTAAACTAAAAATTGTAATGCTGCTTACATTTTGGATGTGTCAATTTTATAGTATCTTTTCTCTACTACCACTTAAACATTAAAGTATGTTATTATCATCTATATATAACCATTGTAATTTGAGGTAGTGGTGTACAGCTGAGGAGAACCTGTGAAGTAGAATGACGATATCACATTTTATACTGCAAATTTCATCTTCCTTTCTTTATTAAAATAGGATGGTCAGAGAAAGTCTGGTAGAGGGGATTACGTCTTACTTCTCCATGTGTTAATATGACTGGCTATTTGATGGTGCGAGAGAAAGAGAGAGGGTGGAGCACTATCTAAAGAAATCACCGATCGTTGTATCGAATCAGCCTAGTGACCTATTGCCTAACAAATATACCGAAACGAAAATGGAGATGGATTAAGCCTATGAGGGACATTATGCGCCAGCCAGATCATCGAGTGGGACTCGAATGGGTGACGACAAGTTGGGTGTGATCTTGAGGATGACATGGAGTAAGAGATGAAAGCCTATGGGAAATCGTAGAATCTTTCAAAAAAATGGATACTGAACAAATAGTACTCTTTTCGATAACCCCTTCATCATCAGGCTCTACAGTTATATGCATACATTATAGTGAATTAGTGTGATGAACAACATTAATGTGGCTGTTTAAATAACATCGAATCAATAATATTGATAGATTACAGCTCAATAGCATCAACATAACAATAAGCTGAGTGTCAGAAAAATTAGGAAAGATAATATTACAAATTCATGAGTATATAGTTTCTACTGAAGGCCAGTCAGGGCAGTAGTAGTGACTAGCTGGACTTGCTTCTTTTGGATACCGAGCGCTGGTTGTTTGAGGCAAATCGCAATAGCCTCTGCTGTTTGGAGCCTGCGGTGCTTCGATGATTTTGGCAATTTATTAGGCACCCGGTAGATTATACAGAAGGATTCTTCAGTGCTGACTGGCTTTGTGGCCCGTTTGTTTGCACCAGATGGTCCAATATGAAGCTGTTAATGGTTTTAACTTCACCTTTACTTAGCCATAGTGGGAGATGTTCTCGAGTGAGCACGAAAAATCAAGTTCCTAGAACAACGACCAATATAACTCGCTCCAACAAAAGCAGCGCAGTTGAATTGGTAGATACAATTTGAAGTGGCTAGTCTAGGTTTTCATCTTTCAGTCGAGGTAGCACCATCAGTCGTGTAGAGAATAATATTTGTAGTTCCCCAGCATTAAAAGTTCTTTGAACTGATTTTCTTAATTTCTTCGTAATTATCTCACTTGGTATATCACCCTTGAATTGTAGTCGTATATAAAGAGGCTTCTTGTTTACAGATAGTGATGAGTAGTCCTTTTCCGCTTTCAGCTAAGAATAAAGACTGTGGAGAACAGAGTAAAATCGATTACCTTCTGTTCCTTGATTTTGTTAGTAATATTTTGTATATCTCTAGTATCAACGCTACGTCATTCCTATTGTACATGTTATGTATAGAATAGATGAAGATTGATTGATGAACCTCTCTATCTAGCTGCCTATATTACATTTTTAATAGAAATTTAGCTGTGTCCCACCCTATTATGCGATCGTCTGTAGGTATGGTATATTCTTTGTGCTGTTTAACTGCAAATTAGTGATGCAAGATCTTTAGGAGTCAGTATCCGCATTCATTCTTGCAGGTGAACTGTTTGGAGTTGCTGTAAAGTTTGTGTATCTAGGTGGTTATGCGAGGGCTGACAGTGGGACACATGAAATCTCTAATTGTATAGCAAAAGCCAGGGTTGCATACGCCAACTTGGGCCACCTGTGTCGCCGTCAAATGTTGATCCTATAATGCTCCGATGCGCGCAGTCTTACTTTATACCTGTGAAACCTACCGTCTCCTAATAGAGAATGTGCGACGATTTTATGTATTCAACCATTGCTGTCACCGTAGAATTGCTCGCATCTCACGGCATCGTCGTATGAGTGATCCTTAGGTCAAGCAGCGTGTATATGAACACAGTGGAGGTCATCACTGATTGAGTGTCGTTATTTGGAAACACTGGCTTCATTGAATGTAACAAATATATCACCCCAGTCTCTGTTCGCTAGCTCTGGAAAAAGCGGACAAGTGGTCAGCGTACGATGTGGAATGAAGGATATTTGTGCTCGCTTAGCATTATTCGATACATCACAAACTCCCTGGTTACGGTTCGAATCAGTGGCTCAAAACGTTGTCACATACATATGGCTAAGAATCGTAATCACTGGCAAATATATTGCTGGTTTGCCAATGTGATGGCTTATTAGTGAACAACAGATGCAGCCCCAGAGATAGTAAAGCTAGATTTATCACACAGTTTAAAAAATCATCTCACCACCCATCTACAATGTGAGAGTTTATATTGTCAGCAACTCTTAGTGTGGTAACCCCCCCCCCCCAAAAAAAATATGATCAAGCTCTTTTACTATCCTAAGTAGTAGCTTGGAATAGCAGTCACCTCTCTATCTCAAATTCATCGACTTTGAAAAGGCCTTCGACAGCGCAGCATCGAGAGGTCATTTGGCAACTAGTTCGCTACTACGGGGTCCCATCGACAATTATACATCTCATCCAACAGTTATACGACAATGCTGCATGCCAAGTAATCCACAACCGGAAACTTACGGAAGCCTTCAAGGAAGTGAAGACGGAGTAAGACAAGGCTGCCTACTATCACTAATGATCTTCCTGATTGCAGTAGATTGGATAATGAGACAGACAGTGGGCAGCGAGGAGGCAGGGATAAAATGGACTCACACAAAAAACTTGGAGGATCTGGACTTCACCGATTATATATGCCTGATTTCCCACAAACTGGAAGATATGCAAGTGACAAGCAACAAGCTGGCAGAAGAAACATCAAAGATAGGACTTCCTTCAGGTGAACATAGATAAAACACAGATGATGAAGATTCCTGGCCAACACCAACAGCAACAACAGACAACAATCAGCCAGCATAAATGGGAGGAACCTGAAAGAAACAACCTCCTTCACCCACCTACCCTACCTGGGAAGCATCGTTTCAACTACAGGCAGACGGAAGTGACGAAGATATCAATGCAGCGAGTATCGGGAAAGCAAGACAAGCTTTCATTACTCTCAAATCTGTGTGGAAGAGGTTAACAGCACTCAGCATCAAAAATAACATCCGGGTTTTCAACTCCAATGTAAAGTCAGTGCTACTATACGGATCAGAGACTTGCACCACGTGTCATAAAGAGCATCTCCAACAAACTTCAGACCTTCATTAACAGTTGTCTTCGCTCAATACTACTCAAGATCAGATGGCCAGAAAAGATCAGCAACAGAAATCTCTGGCAATGAGAGAACCAACTAGGAACCAATTGTGAAACAAATAGGCAGGAAGAAATGGAGATGGATTGGCCATACTCTGAGAAAACCATCAAGTGACATCACTAGACAAGCCATCACTCGAGTGTAACCCAAAAGGAAAGCGGCTAGTTGGTCGTCAGTGAAAGGGTGACTTGGAGGAGGTTATATGAAGAGGAGATAAAAACATGTGGGAAGACTTGGAGCGGGGTGAAAAATTTGGCAGAAAACAGAAGGCAATGGAGGTGCGCAGCTGAAGCCCTATGTTCCTCTAGGAACTAAAGGATACAATAATAATAATAAGTAGTTTAGAACGATTAAATACTGAAACACCAATACTAATACATTCGGTGCATAAAAGGGCATTGATTGAAACATCAAAATTAACGACTTTATATCTGATAGTTGTGAGGACTTTATTTAGCAGCGGGGAGAGGAGTATCGTTTAAATTCATTCATATTTTAAGAATAGATAGTAGTACTAATGATGTCACCAAGTGTCAATGCTGACGATGATAAACGCTTGATAACTAACCTGGACGATTGTTCCCTGATCCAGAACTGTTATATTGTAGAAGACAAACAATAGGGGTTAGAAACATGTATATTTCCAAGACAAGCAAGAAAAAATGTGCCCAAGAGTAACGAAATATACGACATGTATATATTGATCCAGTAAAAGAGCTTGGATAGTAAGGCGTTAACAGCATACCGGCAACTGATTGGTTGACACACCCATCATGTAACAAACATTTGATTTTCTTTAAACAATGCCATCGCCAGACGTTTCCTTCACACGGGTCATGAGATGGACGTCTAAAGATCTTTCAAAAATTATCTATAGGTAAAAGAGTTCAATTTTCCTGAAGTTTGCTGAAGCCATTTCGATCAAGCTGCTGAAACCTGATTTATGTGTTGAAAAAGAAGCAGTTATCAGTCTTTCCTTGTCCTGCTGCCTGGTAACTGGATATTTTCACCTCTCTTTCCATCTGATTACGTCATGTGGAAAGTTTCTTTTGTGTGTATGATCATTACTGTTCGGAATAGTGTTTAATATTATTATACATATATTACTACTCTATGCATATATTGATTGATTGGTTTTTGTTTAAAAATGAACTCTGTGCAAGTATGTGAAAATTATTTTTGTAAATATACTTAATAATGGCTTTGGCCTGTAAGCAGCTGATGAGAAGGCAACGAAATAAGCAATGATGGTACGACTGTACTCTGCAAAAACCGCTGTTGTTCTTGCTTTATTCAGATTTGCTTTCATCTAACATACAGGCATCATAATCATCATTACCACTGTCATCTGATGTTATGATTGTCTTAAAAATACACATCTGAACAGCAGACGCGCGACTCCTGGAAGCAAAATGATTCTGGTTGTACTAGCTAGAAATGGGTTGTAACCTACATAGAAGACGATCGTCGTTATCTGACATATGACTACTTACTGCTATTAGCCGCTTAACCAAAAATTATCTCAACATAAACATTGTCGAGCTTATACATTCCATTCCATCTAGCACTACGGATATTTATCATAGGTACTTATGGTTAATGGTAGGTCTCATATTTCATTTGCATAAGACTGCAATCATCCATCGATGCGTATTCAAACTTAGCCATATAACATCACTGCTCTTTCCAGTCACTTTTCACTTAAATAAACTTTCCAGCCTGGTAGTGCACATAGTTGAATGGAAATGGCCAAGTTAAACTTTCAGCACCACTAACTAAATGACAATGGAGTGCGGCCGCACAGATGACCTTGAAACGCTTACTGAGCAAGTTAGTGAAACTTGGGTAAGATCAAGTTACGCTTTGAGCAAAGGAGAAGTTAGGGTTAGGTTAACCTAATATAAAAGCGACGTTAGGGTTGGTTCGAGTTAGATTACAGTTAGTTTAGGGATATCTTCATGTTAGAGTTAAGTTTATCAAAGATATTTTTTTTTCTTGATTACAGCTTGATTCCACACCGTATTTTTGGTACAAGTATGGAATTTTCAGCGTGGATATCGGTAGCCCAAATTTTGCAGGCCGACCATAGATATCGGTGTGCGTCGGCGTGGGCTCGAACCTCGGACCATGTGCATGGTCGGCGAGAGAGTCCTAACCACTGTGCCACCGACACACAAGGTTATTGTTAGGGTTAGAAAACCTAGAAAATTACATGCATAGAATGTGGTTGTGCACTGTGGTAGAGTAAAATTCCATTGTGGTTAAAAATCATTTTGACAAAGTCTCGCAGTGTTATATATTGATATTTACTAATGACAACGTTTCGAGCACAATATATTGCTCAGTAAATATTACTGCATAACACTATGAGACTTTATCAAAATAAATTTTACCCACAATGGAATTATACTCTGTTGATACTCCAACCTAAAACTGAGAGCTGTTTTTATCACATACAAGAGAAAGGTATCCCCTGTATCGCTTTTATGCAGTTTTTATTCATAATTAAATGTATTCCCCACATAAAAATGCCTCTTTCACGTGATTGGTGCGTTCAAGGTCGTTCGCTGAATGGTAGTTAGTGTGCGGTGAGGGCTGGCTGCTAGCCAAATTGGTAGACAGTAATTTACGTCAATGTTATGTCCCCAATATTGGTCGTGAGGAAAATGAGGGGAAAGGCTTTGCGTAGGCAGATACAGTTAACATATAGATGATCTGACATTCAAGAAACAGCCACAAAGAGATGAAAGATGAACTTTCAGTGAGAAACAACCACCAATCAGAAGCCTGTGTTTGCTTGCCTACAATAATCTATGTAATGTACATGAAAATCCATAAATATCTGTTGATTTCCTCAATAAACGATCTGTTTCCTGGTCCTTGTCCTCTGTTGTTACATTTAGTGTCGCTGCCTACCAACAAATGGAAAGCCTATGCCCTGCAGTTTTTGATGGAGACATATGGATCTTTGGGCAGGACTTCGAGGCTTCTGCACAGTTCAGTGGCATTCGAGATCTGTCAGCGATTAGGCTGCTACATGGAACACCGCTGGGAGGTCGGAGAAAGCAACATATGGAAGTGCGAGGCGAAATACCGATGAATGTGCGACAGGGTCATGCAAACAGTTTCCAAAGTGTGAAGGACCACATATGGTCACGTTGAGATGGGGTTACGCAGACACAATTGCGATGGTAAACAAAGAGAAACGGGTAAATATCAGCGAGCGCCAAGATTCCAGACAACAAGACAAACGAACAAAGCCCCTAGAACAAGAAGATCGGACCAACATCAGTTGGAAGTTTTTGACGGGGGGACGAGTGTGGTAAGAGGTGGCTGCTAGCCAAAAGTGGTAGACAGTATTTCACGTCAATGTGTGTGTGTCCCAAATATTGGTCGTGAGAAAATATGAACAAAGACACTGATTCAACAAACAACCACAGCACACTTTGCATAGGTGGATACAGTTAACATATAGATGATTGATATTCAAGAAACAGCCATAAAGAGATGCAAGGTTAACTTTCTGTGAGAAACAACCAATCAGAAGACTGTTTGTGTGCTTGAATAAGCTATAATAATGTAGATGAAAATATATAAATACGTGTTGATTTCCTTAATAAACGATTTGTAGCCTGGTGCTTGTCTTCTGTTGTTACAGTAGTGCTTAAAGTTTAACTTTGCCATGGAGATTTAGTCAAGTAATGAAGTCTCGAGGCTAATACTAGATGTGACTACTGATCTGTCACCGGTTAATCACACAATTGAACGTACTTTATGCAGTGATGCATGCAGTTGTCGATGAGGCACTGTACTAAGACTCTGTCGCTAGTAGGCAATCACAAGCGAACATACCACGTCAAGTTCAACAAATAAAAGTCATTTCATCAGTATAAAATTTATAATTATTCTATAAATACAACACAGACGTCTAAGATGAATTGCACATACACTCACACACACACTATGTTGAAACAATCTTTGACGGTGATGTTTGAGATTGAGCCAAGTTGGCTTTATAACACGATAGACTGCATAAAGAACGTCCAGTTTTTGGACATTCATAACGTCTAACACAACCGCATCCCATATCACACATACGTGGCTTTGGTGTTTCATTAGTAGCATTGGTAGGCTTGTTAAAATTCGCATGGAAATAGTCGTGTGTTGCAGGTAGACAAATAACAGTTGACTCGGTTAGACGAGAGGAGGAAATGAAACGTATATAGTTTGGATTAGATGGATGATGATGCAAGTGCGAGCCCCCACCACCATCGGGCATTGAAATGCATTCTGATTTGTCTTCAGCCATTGGTGTTGGTAGTGGTGGTGGCGGTGTGATCCCTTCACTACTATTTATCTCTGTAGACTCTACACACATTTCGTTATCTGATTGTTGTTGTGAAGCAAGTACACTATCGTCATGATCTTCTCTTGTAGGTGAGTCATTGGTTTGTAGTCGTCTACCTCGGCCTCGACCACGTCCGCTTATTCCATTGGAGCTAATCTATAATTAGAAATATTGTACAATTGTAGCAATTGATTTTAAATATTGCACGTTTAATAATAATAATAATAATAATTTACTTTATTCCAAAAACAGTACTTATAATACAAAATGGAATTCTCAGCATTTGTCACAACACCTTGCATCTGATTTACTTGAAATATAAATAAAATTAAAAATTAAAACAAAAGTAACCAGAGGAATTTGTCCATGTTTACGATATAAAGTCAAAAATGTTCTAAGCACGAATTGAGAATATTTAATATAATAATAATAATAATAGTGAGTTTGTTTCAAACAGTATTGTTGATTCAGCTTGGAAACTTTAGCGTGTTACTATAGAGTATTGAACCTAATGTTCTGTTGATGTAGTATAGTGAGGGGAAATACAAGATTAACAGTGGTAACACAGCTTAAATGATGTTCACACTTATGAAAAAAAATTGAGAGGATTATAAATATAAGAAGTACAATAACAATAAAGGTTGATGTTGTAAGGGTGGGGGAGGAAATGGTTTATTTAGTAATGCAAAGAAGGTTAGTTAGTTAATGCCTGACACTATTTTCATCACATAAAATACGTGCCAAATATGGTATAGTGGAATTTTTATACTTAGACGTACGTGCATAAATTCTTCTGAAAAGACTTCTTGTTTTACCTGGGGAGACACAAGGTTGGAGCTGCGGGTAAATAAAGTGGATGCTTAGAGTCTGACAAAATTCCTTTAGCAAATTTGTTGCATGACATCAAATGCCTATCAATGACGATGTCAACGATATGGCCCAACCGGATAAGATACCACTCATCCTACTGACAGTCTTCAGAGTTCTACGAAGTATGACATAGTCTTTTTTAAAGCAAGATCAATGCAATTACAGTTCACTAAAAATACTTAAATTATAATAGTAATAAAGATATAATAGCGAGTAGGATATCAGACGCTGTCCCTACCTTGGCCATCTAGGTTTGAATGATTCTCAATTTTCGTGAAAATTTCCTAATTTTAGTTGATATCCTACCCGCTATTATAGTCTTTTTTAAGCAACCCAGGAAAGAATAAGGGTTTACAGTAAAGAAGAATAGGCAAGATGCACGAGTTGACAAACTGTAAGAGGAGGGGTTAGGTTATGTCTGAGTGCCTCAACTTCGTAATGTAAAAAGTCAGACGAAATATTCTTTTAGAAATCGCTAAGACATGGGAAGACCAGGATAGGTCAGAAGAAAGAATTACTCTAAGATACTTAACTTCAGACTTGATTTCTATATCACTATCATCAATTTTGCAGCTTTGATAAGTTTAATTTGATTAGGGAAAACCATAAAGCTGGTTTAACGAATAGCATATCACATAATTAATTCCTTATTTACTGTCTATACGGCAGTTGTTACCTCGACTTGTGCGTCGGTGGCACGGCGGTAGAATGCTCACTGACCTCTCGTGTGGTCCGGGGTTCGATCCCCGGCCACCGACGCACTCGTTTACCTCGCTAAGTCAGTAGTAAGACTAGTAAAGGGGGAAGGTTGGTCATGAGGCGGCTAGTAACCCCATCCCGTCACCGTAACACCATTGCTATCGAAACTTTGAGCCTCTAGCTTGAAGCCTACGTTGACTTCAACAAATAGACCTGATTAGCCAAATACTACCATTTATGCTCGAAATAAATGAAACACAATGTCTAGCATGAAGGTTGATTTTTTTTATTCCTTTACGTTCCCAGTGGAAATGAGGCTTCAAGCTAGAGGCTTGAAGTTTCCGTAGCAGTGGTGTTTGTTTCTACGCGATGGGGTTGGTAGCCTGTCTCATACCCAGCCTTCCCTCTCTACCAGTCTTGTTACCCGCTTAGCGAGGTAAAGGAGTGTGTCGGTGGCCGAGGATCGAACCCCGAACCACCTACGTGGTCGGCTAGCAACCTACTGCTGTGCTACCGACGCACACACCACTGACATCAGTCAGTGGAAAGAGTTCAAGTGGTTAAATAAAATAAAAACTAGAAAGAACATTAATATGACTAAGGTAAAGAAAGGGGTTTGACGAAACGTTTTTGAACACATAATTTAGGTGTCTGTTGAGGTATAGCTAAAGCTTCGGCTATGCATAAGTGAAGAAAACGTAAACTTTTGGATCGATTCGATTTTGCCATGTAGATAACTTTGAAAGATGAGTCACGCGGGGCTAAATGACCAGACTTTAACAGGTGATCACAAATAGACGACTTCGCAGTTCTACGTTCGCCTTTCATTAACCAAACCGGATAGTGTTCAGCTACACGTTTTCGGAGCTTACGCTTACAGCGTCCAATATAATCAGCTCCACAAGAGCAGGTAAAAGAGTAAATGCACATAGATGCGGAAAAAAGTGGTAATCTATCCTTGACTCATTGTCTAATCATATTTCGGCTGGTAAAAACTAGATGCAAGTCAGCTGCAGGAAAAGTACGTTTAATACATTTAGATAAACGATTTTTAATCAATTCCAAAATGGTGTCACCTTCGAATGTCAGACTCATAAACAGTTTTTTCTTTGGCAGTGTGCTTTGTCTAGGGGTGATTCTTTCTTGATGTTACGTTCAATAAACCAAGTAGGATAACCACTGTTAAGGAGATTTGATGGTGGTTATCTAGTTTCCTACTGATTGTCTCTGCAAAGCAGATTTCACGAATTCTGGAGCACAAGGAATGAATAATATTTCCCTTATAACATTTTAATTATCACTATTCTTATCACTTATATATGTATATTGACTGAGCAATTATTTAGTGCCACTTAATAACCTTTTTCTGTAATATAAATACGACTGTACTGTTGGCTTGAAAATGAAATCGTTGAAAAGAAATTTCTTCTCTGAACAAAAAAACTGTTTCTACTTATAAAGCAAATTATTTGATGATGTTAAGTGGTTGGAGGCAATCGGCAGAAAACCTTACCTGACCTAGATTTCGTGCTAGTTGGTTACTAGCGAGTCAACAGGGCGTATCTGAAACCCTGAAGGAACACCTCATGTTCCTTCTGACATTCGAACCCGCGTCACGCAGTGAGTTTTGCACTCAGATACGTGAACACTGAGCCAGCTATTCAGGCTTGTGATTGACCTCCAATAGAGTGCAGCAGGTCGGGTGTGAGGACAAATACTCGCCACCGATGATATTGGCTAGAGGTTGCGCTATGTCGTGAATTGGCAGAAGTTGGAATTCATTGGCTGACCATTGGATCGGGTCCAGTGGCTAATGGTCTACGAGATAGCCCGTCTTGTAACCAGAAGGCTACGGATTCGAACCATTTGGTGTGGGTGCGTACTATTGAAGAGTCCCACACTAGGACGAAACAGCTGTCCAGTACTCCCAGCTGGTTTTCCAATGGTTCTCTAACCAATGCCAGCTTATGATGAAATCCTGTAACCAATCAATCAAATCCCCACAAACCAATACTTTGATTGGAAACTAGTAACTAACTAGTGTGATGTGTCCAGTCCTTACTTTGGTGTAGACTGAATTCTATCAGTCAGTCAGTTAGGTTCGCAATGTGGCTACCACGCTAGGTAGCTCACCATCACGGTGTACATTGAATCTCAGAAGGAACATGAGTTCCTTCAAAGTGGTTGCAGATACGCCTGCCTTGCTGACTGGTGAGTGCCAACTAGCACGAAGCCTAGGTCAGTCAAGGCTTCCTACCGATTGCCTCCAACCATCTAACATCAACAATTCAAAGTGCACCGTGATAGCAGGCCAGCCACCTAGTGGCATGGTGGCCACATTGCAAACCTGATTGACTGATAAAATTCAGTCTGTACCAAACACCAAGGACTAGACACACATCACACTAGTGTTACTGACTACTGTCATCCAATCAAAGCAAATTATTATTAAAATCAAAACTGTAATGGAAGGCTAACAATAACAACAACACCAAAACCAACAATGGGAAGGAGTTACAACTTACCTTTAACAAACGTTCAACTAGTTGACGTTTTTCTGTTTCTACCTTGAGTTTTGCTGTCTCTTTACGTTGATCTATCTTCTTTTGACGAGCAGCAATTTGTTCCTGTGTTAAATCAGTCGATGACTTCACCGGATTCGATTGAGAATCATCCGATTGGCTTAAAGTTTTAACACTAGCTGAATCGGTATATTTTTGTGAGTGTAAGCTTATCTGTCGTGCAGTTAATGGTTGTTTAAGATATCTTGAGGAGTAGATTTCCTCTTCTTCATCCGAGTCTTCTTCTTCTTCATTACTCGAATCGGAGTTCACATTTTCAGCGGCAATGAATTCAGCTGCCTTATTTCCAGTTTTGATTGTTCCTCTTTTACGTGTACTTGGCCTTGTGGATTGACTATCTGGAGAAGGACTTTTCTGAACAACTTGTGGATGGAAATAGGGTAAAAATGGAGCAAAGCCATCGTTCTGGAAAAGATCATAAAGGTATTTAGGATTTCAAAAAGCAGGTGGACTTTATATTGAAGTTTGCGGTGAAAGCTGTCTGCTAGCCAAAATTGGTAGACAGCAATTTACGTTAATGTTACACGTCCCGAATCGGGGTCATAAGGAAAAAGGCAATAACAAAGCCCCTAACCTTAAGGAACTCACCAACCAATCACAGCAGACTTGATGTGTGCAAATACAATTTAGAAAAAAAAATCCCCATTTAGACATTTAGAAAACAGAAAGATTGAGCGAAATAATAACACTGCGCCTGAAGAATGCACTTAAAAGAGCTTATTATGCAGCAGAGGTACATTGCCTCTTCACAACCACACCTATTCTATGTTCCAGAAATAAGAATAAACTACCTAAGTTTACCTCTTCTATGCGTATTTACCAGTCTGACTGCATCTGGGGAGCCAACTACACTGGACGTACAATTAGGTAGGTTCATCATCGTATTTCCGAACATCATCCAACATGGTTAAGCAAGGGACAAACAAGATCTATTCGTAGCCATCACACCTTGTAGATAGTGAGCATAAGGTTGATGTTAATACTATATTTAAAATTATTTATTGCATTCCGACTTACCTTAATTTTGCTCTGCGAGTTCGGCTTCTACAGATGGCTGAAGCAATCGGAATTCACCTGAAGAAGCCAAGCCTATGTGTACAGAAAAAATTTGTACAGCCACTTTCCTTACCTTGGCCATCGTTACATGAATGTATAAAACGGGCTACTTCGCCCCCTCCCCCAAAACCTTAAAAATTATAATTGTCCAAATTATTTTATAATTTTTCTGACCGCTTCATCTTTAGTCACGTGTTATCCTTGTAAAATTAATTTATTCTAACCACTTCTACCTTTTAATTGTGTCCATTCAATTTTCTTCGTTATTATCACCCACCCCATTGACATTTTGACACTGACTAGTTAATTATTGTTAACAAACATATCAGTGCCAGCCACTTGATTGGTAAACTGTTGTGTATTGTAATAAAAATGCTATGGGTATATATTAGAGCAGAGCCAGAATGAGATGAGGATCTAATTGAAAAGTAAATATTTCTTCGCTCAATCTTTCTTCAAATACAATTCGCAGATATGACTTAACTTTCTGAGAAATGCTCACAAGCAGTACAGAACAACCTTCAGCAGGAACAAAAAACACAGTCAGAAGACGTTGCTTCTCCACTGACAATAATGTCTGTTTTCCACATAGAACTTTGCACATATATGCGGCAGTTCAAGTCGCCACACTCCCTTCTTGTAGCACACAAAGCAAGAGAAGAAAGTACAAGAAATGTATAATAGAGACAGTAAACAGAGGTGTGAGACAAACGAATAGTAGTAACGAAGAACAATATAGTTTCATAGGGAATCATAAGTCACAGGGAGTGGATACATCTGCGCCATTAAGAACGATTTTGAGCCATATCACCAATTGTTTCCAACCATTGGCTTTTACCGTCCCGAGGACCCCAACCAGGAAGCCTACACCTTCCTACGTGGCTAGCTTAGACTAACTGTTGTAAATTTCATTGACTGGTGCCATGTTTTTGTTTGACCACCGCTAGCTTCTTTTCCAGCCTGACCCTATGTCAGCTAACATTGCCCATCGAGGAAGGGCAATGTACATAAAAACCCATAAGTATTCCTTCATTTTCTCAATAAACGATCTGTTGCTTGCCTGGCCCTTGTCTTTTGTCGTTACAAAGTGACTGAAGACATTGGCTGGAAAGACCAATGAAAACTTTGCAATCAATCAAACCATTCAGTTCATAGAATACAGCTACAGGCAAATAGACCTACTATTATAAGATATCATATCAGAAAAGAATCGATAAAAAATTATTTTATAGTGACTAATCGAATGAGAGAATTAGACGGCACTATATTTACTAGACAACAAGACAATTTGACGACCAAAATCAATGAAATGAAGGATCAAGGGGAATTGTGCAATATGGGAATGAGGCAACGGTATCACTTACTCCAATAGACACATCTTAAATAGTGCTTTTGTCAGAAATGATAACCCGTAAGTGTTATGTATTCTACTGATAGAAATTTGTAAGCATTAATACAGAAGATTTGTAGCTCAGGAGGATGATTGTGAATTAGTTGGGTTCTCTGAGGGGCTGGTTAATGACTTAATTGCGAAGCTTTCGTTGTCCCCCCCTGCTAGACAACATCTTCCTTCAGTGCACGTTTTAGTATAAAATGAATTCACTTAAATTCTCCATAAATGATGTAATTGTATCTTCTGACAACTATCTTTGTGACTGGTTGTTGGTTGATTCACGCCTCTATTGGTCATTTTTATTGACTTAGAATTCGAACTTTCTTGTCGTGTGATGACTTACTTTTTATTAGCTGGTAAATTTCGTCTATAACAATGTGTGTTAGTTAATCGCTGATCGATTTACTCGAGCACCAGTCAGGCTTCTAGGAATTCCCTGACTGCATTTTTAGTGTTTCCTCTATTTAAAATTTCTACATTATCCCAGTCATCAAATTAGTGTCTGTAATTATCTACATGCATCGATATGAAAGCGTGAAGGAAAAAATTGATATGAAAGAATATATATATCGTCTTTTTACAGCTAATTTGTGTTCTTGGATTCGGATTCGAAAGGGGGCGTGCCCACTTTCGAATCCGAATCCAAGAACACAAATTAGCTGTAAAAAGACGATATATATATTCTTTCATATCAATTTTTTCCTTCACGCTTTCATATCGATGCATGTAGATAATTACAGACACTAATTTGATGACTGGGATAATGTAGAAATTTTAAATAGAGGAAACACTAAAAATGCAGTCAGGGAATTCCTAGAAGCCTGACTGGTGCTCGAGTAAATCGATCAGCGATTAACTAACACACATTGTTATAGACGAAATTTACCAGCTAATAAAAAGTAAGTCATCACACGACAAGAAAGTTCGAATTCTAAGTCAATAAAAATGACCAATAGAGGCGTGAATCAACCAACAACCAGTCACAAGATAGTTGTCAGAAGATACAATTACATCATTTATGGAGAATTTAAGTGAATTCATTTTATACTAAAACGTGCACTGAAGGAAGATGTTGTCTAGCAGGGGGGGACAACGAAAGCTTCGCAATTAAGTCATTAACCAGCCCCTCAGAGAAAACAACTAATTCAAAATTTGTAAGCACCATCTATATTTCAATATCTTCGGTAAAAGTCACTTGAAGAGTCAAGCTACTACTACTGAAGTGGAAAAATCCCAGCTAAAAGAACATGAACATTTTGTAAACATTTGACTTCTAATGTAAGGTTATATTTTTTCAACTATTCGACTTATCTGTCCATGAAACAATTCTCAAAGTCTTCACTGCTGTTCGATGCATCATTAATATTAAAAACTTTTGTCTTCAAACTATCATGTCCTATTGATTTGCATGTTTTAGCACAACCCCTATAGATTTGATGTATCTGTTGCCTTGAATCCTTGGTTTAAAATATACTTATCACAGTATGCATGCTATCTCCTTACTCTATTTTATACGAACGGTTAACAATTCTGACTGGAATCACAAACTACGGACGTATGTTATGCTTTTTTTTTATTATAGCTTGATTCCACACTGTATTTTTGGTACATGTATGGAATTTCCAGCATGTGATATTGGTAGCCCAAATTTTGCAGGCCGACCGATTGATATCAGGTGTGCGTCGGTAGGAGATCGAACCTCGGACCATGTGCATAGTCGGCGAGAGTCCTAACCACTGTGCCACCGGCGCACACAAAAAGAGGAGGCGGTCCCCACGCACGGACCGGGCTGTCACATGGCCACCATTCACAGGCGCTATCCCACTACCGCACCACGCGGGGACTTTTGCCTGATGGTTTTCCCCCCTGGGCCGGTGCGCCCCTCCTTAGTCGACCTGTACAACCCGTCCTCCGACAGGTCATCCATATCGGCGCCGTGCTTAGCGTGGACGCCCGATTAACATGAACATCCATGTGCCAGAACTCCCGGTTGCGAGAAATTCCGCACTCTGGCCTCGAAGTAGCTAGATTGCAGGCGCACGCCATCATATAAGGGGAAATGATTACTTGAGCAGGATCATCCAGATGCTAAGGATCAATAGCTAGAAATTTAATGCGTCTTCGTCGAAATCCCAAACATTTTAATTGATCTGCATTTAATCATTCCTCACATTAATGCTTGTCCGTTATAGCACCATTGTTTTGTGTGCTCATAATGTGGGGAGAAGGTTCAACCAATTGACATCATGCACTTTTCAGTGTAAGCTTACATATCAGTCGGTTCGTGTGTTCATTAATAGGCAATCACTATAAATCACGTCTAAGACAATAACAATTTGTATTGTGAAACCAAATGAAAGATTATTGTTCATCGGATATAAGGAAATCAGAGTGATACTAAATTCTACCGACTGGCTGACTGTCTGACTGACTGGCATGAGTGGTCATAAACCACCCATATCAAATGAATATTTGGTAGGCTCCCGGTTAGATGCTTGCGGAGCGAGTTGGTAGGAAGTCCTGGAACTAGGTTCAGTGTCGTCGTAACAGACATCAGTGACACAATTGACCTCATATTACGGTGGTAATGATTGATCACTGGGAAGTAAACAGTACCATCACTCTAGCCCTTAGTGGTGTTGACTGAATTCTATCATTTAGGCAGAACAGCTCTGACTGACTAGTTATTCGAATTGAATACTATAATTATTAATAAGTAGTATAATCGAATATAGCGTTCACAAAGGTAGCCAGAGAATAGTGATAACAATGATAAAACAAAACAATGGTAGACACTAAACATAGTGAATGATGATGAATTACCTCAATATCATCGGGTTTTTCGTAAGTGTATTCATCAAATTCTAGAAACCTTGAACCAAAATCATCTGCTGCTACAAATGTAGAATCAGAGTCTGACATAGAATTATTTCTTTTTTCTCTCTCTCTCTAATTCATCAATTCAACTGTATAGACGCTGTCGGCCAAACTGCTAAGTTACTACAGTGGTAAACTGATTAGGATGACTTTAACTTTGTGACTTACCTGATTATCAAATGACACAAACAGTCAGAATTACCGTCTCACGTATCGCATCTCAATAGGGAATATGTAATTCTGGCATCCTGCTAAGTGGAAAAATTATGCAGTAATTATATATATATATATATATATATAAAGGGCTTGAACATGCACATTAATTATAATAATTCGTATGAATTCTCAACTGACGACTTCTATGTCTGAGGTAACTGAGTATAAGGATTTAGGATTCATTGTAGTGATTCATTCCCAAAAAAACCTTTGGGAGTGAACCGAATAATAATTTAGCAGCCGCTAAGAGTTTGTGATCAACACTTTCGTAAACATCAATGTAAATATGTTCCCCATAGCACAACCAATACTACACTTTATTCGGAATACAGGAATTAATCAATGGGTATTAGATATTTGCCCAGCAGTAGAAAATCAAATGGCAAAATCACTCTGGAACTTTGTAAAGGGTGATCAGATTACACTTCCAACTATTGAAGCGAGAATTAGTTTTAGCATTTCTTGTACTAAGCATTGAATTGAGTGACAGATTACCCTATTTCCAAACTGCGTAATTTACATATCTCAATATGATACAAACAAGAACTACTTTTTAAGGATTTCACAAAAGGTTATTTCTTATCTCTCCCATCTGTTGTATTTCTGTTAGATACAGTGGTTAAACGAATATCAGTTTATTTTGCGAAGAGTATAATCACATTTTATAAGCTTTCTCTTGAAGCTCCCCTCCGACTGAAGGGTGATCATGTCAGCAAGTAGTGAACCACAAAAGAAAAGAACTAAGCGAAATGAAAATGGGTTGTACATGTTCTACTGCCTCCTGATGAACAATTCTGAATAGATATCATCAAGGATTACCTTAATATCTTTTACTCAGATGACTTGGGCTTTCCACTACTTTACTGGTCTTTCAAGCTTCTCTAGGGCTTTGTTTTGTGGCATCTAGTCTGCATAACTTTATCACACACACACACACACAACTCATACAATCTCTACAAAAGTTTACTGAAAATGCCAGACTAAATTCAGAGAAGTCCTGCTTAGCGGTATTGTACTCAGCTCAGTGTTAATTTTCTCAAAGACTTTCTGTTATTCTTTACTTACCGCTACGTTTCATGCTCTTTTTTGAAACGGTAAGAACTAACGGCTATGTAGGGCCAGCGAAATGACTCGAGACCGTTCTCAGTGACGCAGATATACTCACTCTTTATGAACTCCCACATCCACTGAGCTTTGATTACACTTTAAGCATATAATTTTACCCCGAGAATTCCCGTTTGTTGTAGCTTCTCTGCACTTTTTCCTCTACATTTCCCAGATACTAATCGACACAAATGGTACGTTTCAAGTGGCTTTTAAGAGCTATCAGCTAATTTCTCTGATCAGTCGATTGTTTAAGTGTGTATTCCAGCGGGAAACGACACTAGCGAGCACGTCGACCTTCGACTGGTTAGATCTTTACAGTTTCACGTGTCTTCAAAGGGCTACAAAACACTAATTCAATAAACGGATGTAAACGTAGATCAGTAAACTTGAATTTCAGGATACACTTTCCCTAGAGTCGGGAAACTTCATTTAAGGTGAGTTGATGGTGATTTATGTATGCACTGAGCGCAAGCGTACCTACTAAGATGATGCGTCGGTGGCACAGTGGTTAGGACTCTCGCCGACCATGCACATGGTCCGGGGTTCGAGCCCACGCCGACGTACACCTTGATATCTATGGTCGGCCTGCGAAATTTGGGCTACCGATATCCATGCTGAAAATTTCATACTTGTACCAAAAATACAGAGTGGAATCGAGCTGTAATAAATAAAAAAACACTGTTCCACTGAATTTATAAATTCGGGGGCTATTTCCCAGCTAGCATTTTCTTCGGGCGCATTGCAGAATTTTTGGGGCAAAAAACTTCGGGTAAATCTACTTACGTGGGACACTGTCCCGAAGTCTGCCCCAAAAATTCTGCAATTTGCCCTAAGTCTGCCCCAAAAAGTCTGCAATGCGCCCGAAAAAAATGCTAGCTGGGTTTGTAGCAAGTAAATGGGAAAATGCAATATATTTCCGGTAAATCATTAATTTACTCCGAAATATTTGGCTAGGGCATATGAACACTCACTCAAGAAGAGGTGAACATGTGAAATCCTCACAACACAATTTGTGTAACAGAAAAAGTTAACGCTAAACGAGTCCAATATCCAATATCCTGATGACGAGCTAGTATAAACCAGTGATTTCTTTGAGCTCGCTTCTTGATTGTGAGGTAGAGGTTCCAGATCTTCGGTGAGCTTCTGCGTAGTAAGTCCCGCCACTCGACTGCTTTAGCTCTGGTAGACTCCAGGAGGAGTGGTGCGGGGATTGGTCGAGATGTGGTTTGTAGTATGCAGTATGTTAGGACTGTATTGCTGCCGTGAATGGAGTTTGACCTAACTCCCCTTGGTCATTCGGTGTAGTCATAAAAGCAGAATAGTAATAATAATAATAATAGGTTGTAGTGTAGATAATATAGGTTGAGATAAGTGGAATAATAAAGGTGACATAAGGAAAAGACAGAGTGAGAGAAGGCAGAATAGGTCGTGGGGATTTAGTTAGTACGCTTATTCATTGACAGTTTGGTTTCAAATTTTATGAGGATAAGCCATTGAGACACAAACCTTGCATTTCTGCATGATTGTCTAGCTTCCGCTTAAAAATCTCCACAGATGGCGCTGTAGTCACGGCCGCCGGTAAAGCGTTCCAGAGACGGCAAACACGAAGCGAAAAGAAATGTGATCGCACTCGAGTCTTTGGTCTCTGGTGTGCTATCCTTAGCGGGTTACCTCGTGGAAGCCTATAATCGCTTAATGGCAGGATGCTTTTATTTGGGTGGGCCTGGTCATTTAGGATCTTGTAGACGGTGATGAGGTCTCCCCTGTGCCTACGGTAACTGAGTGTGAAAAGACCTAATTTCTTTAGTCTTTCCTCATATGATTTGTTGCGGAGGCCGATCACCCATTTTGTCGCTCGTCTCTGGACACTTTCTAGAATGTTAGCATCCCTTTTGAGTAGCGGAGGTGCAATGATATTATGCACCTCAAGGTGTGGCCTCACATATGCCTTGTATAGCCTTAAGAACAGTTCGGGAGTGAGAGCTCCCAGCTGCCTGTGCATAAAGTGTAATGTTGCGTAGGCTTTGGCGACGTCCCTCGAGTAATTTCCACTGGTGTCTAGCTTTTCTGTTAGAATAAGACCTAGATCACGCTCTGATGGAACACAACTCAAGTTCTGGCCACCAAGGGTGTAATTTACACTCTGTGACCTGCCGGAATGAAGCTGCACTACTTTGCACTTCTTTAGATTGAAAGGCATTCCGTTAGCCAAAGCCCAATTTCCCAGAGTTTGCAGGTCAGCCTGCAATCTATCTGAGTCTTCCGATGAGTTTATTGCTCTCCAAATCTTTACGTCGTCAGCGTAAAGAAGCGCAGAGCAGTTTAGTTGGGGGGGCAGGTCATTGATAAAAATCAAAAACATCAACGGCCCTAGGATAGAACCCTGAGGAACCCCTGATGCCGAGGTGTGCCAAGATGATCGGATGCGGTTGACTTTGGTGCAGAATTCTCTCTCGCCTAAGTAATCTGTCAGCCATGCGAGAAGTGCTCCAGAAACTCCCGCCTTGCCTATTTTGTGAAGGAGCAGACCATGGTGAACTGTGTCGAATGCTTTCGCAAAGTCGAGAAAGATCACGTGGGCTGGTACCTTTTTGTCCCAGGTTAGTGTCCAATCGTTCCAGGCTAGTAGAAGATTCGTCACGCAGGATCTTCCCCTCCTGAAACCGTGCTGTGCTTCGTGAAGAAGGTTAGTCCCATCGAAGTATTTTCTCATGTGGTCGTCAATGAGACTTTCCAATATCTTCGATACCACTGGAAGTAGAGCAACTGGTCTGTAACTGGTCACATTCTGCCGGTCACCACCCTTGAAGATAGGGGATAGGATTGCACGTTTCCATTCACATGGAAGTTTCCCTACATCAAGGGAGTGTTGAAACAGATCACTTAGGGGTTGACAGAGACTTTCTGAACACTGCTTCAGGACAGATGGTCTGATGCCATCACAACCTGGAGACTTTCCCGAAGCCAACCGTCCCAATTTTGCAAGTACCATAGCCGGGGTAATTTGAAATGTCCCCAGCAGGTTTTCGTGTGTTGGTTCTGCGATGTAATCTGGATGTTCTGTAGGGGTAATATCCTCGTTACTATTTAGTTGCCTGTGAAAGGCTAGGCTGAATGTCTCTGCCATTTCAAGACTAGTAAGAGATTTCCCATCAGAACCCACTAGATTGCATGCTCCCTGGTTGGTCGGTTTTCTTTCGGCCATAAACCTGTATAGGCTTTTGGGGTTCACTAGAAGCTTATTGGCGAGGTCTCCCTGAAATGTCCTTCTATCGCTCCGGACTCGTATGTTACATCGATTCCTGAGTTCAAGGTACACTTCATATTCGGGTTGACTTTTCGATCGTCGCCACGCGAACCAGGCTTTACGCTTTGCCTGCAGAAGGCGTTGTGTCCCTCTTTTCAGCCATGATCGTTGCTTCCTAGCTTTTGGTGAGTCGTGTCTAACAACAAAGCTTCAAAAGAGAGCGGAGGAAAACACAAGCATTTTAGTGTTTTTACTGTATATCTTGTTGCTGCCAAACTCCCGCCCAATAAACATATAGACTTACCGCTTCACCTTTAAAATGTACCGCATTATTCGTTTTTGTGCTCTCATAAGTTATTTTCGTTTTCGTTTACCAGTCCGTGTATATATCCAATATCTTGCAGTAGAAACCCTACGATTCTTATGGTAAAGCTTCTTCTTGTTTTAGGACAGTTTCAGATATATCTGGCAGAGTCTAGCACAAACTGTCATATCGATTGCCGCAACAATACTGGAGTTCGTCTCTTTTGGAGATCCAATATCCAATATCCTGATTACGAGCTAGTATAAACCGGCGATTTCTTTGAGCTCGCTTCTTGATTGTGAGGTAGAGGTTCCAGATCTTCGGTGAGCTTCTGCGTAGTAAGTCCCGCCACTCGACTGCTTTAGCTCTGGTAGACTCCAGGAGGAGTGGTGCGGGGATTGGTCGAGATGTGGTTTGTAGTATGCAGTATGTTAGGACTGTATTGCTGCCGTGAATGGAGTTTGACCTAACTCCCCTTGGTCATTCGGTGTAGTCATAAAAGCAGAATAGTAATAATAATAGGTTGTAGTGTAGATAATATAGGTTGAGATAAGTGGAATAATAAAGGTGACATAAGGAAAAGAAAGAGTGAGAGAAGGCAGAATAGGTCGTGGGAATTTAGTTTGTACGCTTATCCATTGACAGTTTGGTTTCAAGTTTTATGAGGATAAGCCATTGAGACACAAACCTTGCATTTCTGCATGATTGTCTAGCTTCCGCTTAAAAATCTCCACAGATGGCGCTGTAGTCACGGCCGCCGGTAAAGCGTTCCAGAGACGGCAAACACGAAGCGAAAAGAAATGTGATCGCACTCGAGTCTTTGGTCTCTGGTGTGCTATCCTTAGCGGGTTACCTCGTGGAAGCCTATAATCGCTTAATGGCAGGATGCTTTTATTTGGGTGGGCCTGGTCATTTAGGATCTTGTAGACGGTGATGAGGTCTCCCCTGTGCCTACGGTAACTGAGTGTGAAAAGACCTAATTTCTTTAGTCTTTCCTCATATGATTTGTTGCGGAGGCCGATCACCCATTTTGTCGCTCGTCTCTGGACACTTTCTAGAATGTTAGCATCCCTTTTGAGTAGCGGAGGTGCAATGATATTATGCACCTCAAGGTGTGGCCTCACATATGCCTTGTATAGCCTTAAGAACAGTTCGGGAGTGAGAGCTCCCAGCTGCCTGTGCATAAAGTGTAATGTTGCGTAGGCTTTGGTGACGTCCCTCGAGTAATTTCCACTGGTGTCTAGCTTTTCTGTTAGAATAAGACCTAGATCACGCTCTGATGGAACACAACTCAAGTTCTGGCCACCAAGGGTGTAATTTACACTCTGTGACCTGCCGGAATGAAGCTGCACTACTTTGCACTTCTTTAGATTGAAAGGCATTCCGTTAGCCAAAGCCCAATTTCCCAGAGTTTGCAGGTCAGCCTGCAATCTATCTGAGTCTTCCGATGAGTTTATTGCTCTCCAAATCTTTACGTCGTCAGCGTAAAGAAGCGCAGAGCAGTTTAGTTGGGGGGGCAGGTCATTGATAAAAATCAAAAACATCAACGGCCCTAGGATAGAACCCTGAGGAACCCCTGATGCCGAGGTGTGCCAAGATGATCGGATGCGGTTGACTTTGGTGCAGAATTCTCTCTCGCCTAAGTAATCTGTCAGCCATGCGAGAAGTGCTCCAGAAACTCCCGCCTTGCCTATTTTGTGAAGGAGCAGACCATGGTGAACTGTGTCGAATGCTTTCGCAAAGTCGAGAAAGATCACGTGGGCTGGTACCTTTTTGTCCCAGGTTAGTGTCCAATCGTTCCAGGCTAGTAGAAGATTCGTCACGCAGGATCTTCCCCTCCTGAAACCGTGCTGTGCTTCGTGAAGAAGGTTAGTCCCATCGAAGTATTTTCTCATGTGGTCGTCAATGAGACTTTCCAATATCTTCGATACCACTGGAAGTAGAGCAACTGGTCTGTAACTGGTCACATTCTGCCGGTCACCACCCTTGAAGATAGGGGATAGGATTGCACGTTTCCATTCACATGGAAGTTTCCCTACATCAAGGGAGTGTTGAAACAGATCACTTAGGGGTTGACAGAGACTTTCTGAACACTGCTTCAGGACAGATGGTCTGATGCCATCACAACCTGGAGACTTTCCCGAAGCCAACCGTCCCAATTTTGCAAGTACCATAGCCGGGGTAATTTGAAATGTCCCCAGCAGGTTTTCGTGTGTTGGTTCTGCGATGTAATCTGGATGTTCTGTAGGGGTAATATCCTCGTTACTATTTAGTTGCCTGTGAAAGGCTAGGCTGAATGTCTCTGCCATTTCAAGACTAGTAAGAGATTTCCCATCAGAACCCACTAGATTGCATGCTCCCTGGTTGGTCGGTTTTCTTTCGGCCATAAACCTGTATAGGCTTTTGGGGTTCACTAGAAGCTTATTGGCGAGGTCTCCCTGAAATGTCCTTCTATCGCTCCGGACTCGTATGTTACATCGATTCCTGAGTTCAAGGTACACTTCATATTCGGGTTGACTTTTCGATCGTCGCCACGCGAACCAGGCTTTACGCTTTGCCTGCAGAAGGCGTTGTGTCCCTCTTTTCAGCCATGATCGTTGCTTCCTAGCTTTTGGTGAGTCGTGTCTAACAACAAAGCTTCAAAAGAGAGCGGAGGAAAACACAAGCATTTTAGTGTTTTTACTGTATATCTTGTTGCTGCCAAACTCCCGCCCAATAAACATATAGACTTACCGCTTCACCTTTAAAATGTACCGCATTATTCGTTTTTGTGCTCTCATAAGTTATTTTCGTTTTCGTTTACCAGTCCGTGTATATATCCAATATCTTGCAGTAGAAACCCTACGATTCTTATGGTAAAGCTTCTTCTTGTTTTAGGACAGTTTCAGATATATCTGGCAGAGTCTAGCACAAACTGTCATATCGATTGCCGCAACAATACTGGAGTTCGTCTCTTTTGGAGATCCAATATCCAATATCCTGATTACGAGCTAGTATAAACCGGCGATTTCTTTGAGCTCGCTTCTTGATTGTGAGGTAGAGGTTCCAGATCTTCGGTGAGCTTCTGCGTAGTAAGTCCCGCCACTCGACTGCTTTAGCTCTGGTAGACTCCAGGAGGAGTGGTGCGGGGATTGGTCGAGATGTGGTTTGTAGTATGCAGTATGTTAGGACTGTATTGCTGCCGTGAATGGAGTTTGACCTAACTCCCCTTGGTCATTCGGTGTAGTCATAAAAGCAGAATAGTAATAATAATAGGTTGTAGTGTAGATAATATAGGTTGAGATAAGTGGAATAATAAAGGTGACATAAGGAAAAGAAAGAGTGAGAGAAGGCAGAATAGGTCGTGGGAATTTAGTTTGTACGCTTATCCATTGACAGTTTGGTTTCAAGTTTTATGAGGATAAGCCATTGAGACACAAACCTTGCATTTCTGCATGATTGTCTAGCTTCCGCTTAAAAATCTCCAGAGAAGGCGCTGTAGTCACGGCCGCCGGTAAAGCGTTCCAGAGACGGCAAACACGAAGCGAAAAGAAATGTGATCGCACTCGAGTCTTTGGTCTCTGGTGTGCTATCCTTAGCGGGTTACCTCGTGGAAGCCTATAATCGCTTAATGGCAGGATGCTTTTATTTGGGTGGGCCTGGTCATTTAGGATCTTGTAGACGGTGATGAGGTCTCCCCTGTGCCTACGGTAACTGAGTGTGAAAAGACCTAATTTCTTTAGTCTTTCCTCATATGATTTGTTGCGGAGGCCGATCACCCATTTTGTCGCTCGTCTCTGGACACTTTCTAGAATGTTAGCATCCCTTTTGAGTAGCGGAGGTGCAATGATATTATGCACCTCAAGGTGTGGCCTCACATATGCCTTGTATAGCCTTAAGAACAGTTCGGGAGTGAGAGCTCCCAGCTGCCTGTGCATAAAGTGTAATGTTGCGTAGGCTTTGGCGACGTCCCTCGAGTAATTTCCACTGGTGTCTAGCTTTTCTGTTAGAATAAGACCTAGATCACGCTCTGATGGAACACAACTCAAGTTCTGGCCACCAAGGGTGTAATTTACACTCTGTGACCTGCCGGAATGAAGCTGCACTACTTTGCACTTCTTTAGATTGAAAGGCATTCCGTTAGCCAAAGCCCAATTTCCCAGAGTTTGCAGGTCAGCCTGCAATCTATCTGAGTCTTCCGATGAGTTTATTGCTCTCCAAATCTTTACGTCGTCAGCGTAAAGAAGCGCAGAGCAGTTTAGTTGGGGGGGCAGGTCATTGATAAAAATCAAAAACATCAACGGCCCTAGGATAGAACCCTGAGGAACCCCTGATGCCGAGGTGTGCCAAGATGATCGGATGCGGTTGACTTTGGTGCAGAATTCTCTCTCGCCTAAGTAATCTGTCAGCCATGCGAGAAGTGCTCCAGAAACTCCCGCCTTGCCTATTTTGTGAAGGAGCAGACCATGGTGAACTGTGTCGAATGCTTTCGCAAAGTCGAGAAAGATCACGTGGGCTGGTACCTTTTTGTCCCAGGTTAGTGTCCAATCGTTCCAGGCTAGTAGAAGATTCGTCACGCAGGATCTTCCCCTCCTGAAACCGTGCTGTGCTTCGTGAAGAAGGTTAGTCCCATCGAAGTATTTTCTCATGTGGTCGTCAATGAGACTTTCCAATATCTTCGATACCACTGGAAGTAGAGCAACTGGTCTGTAACTGGTCACATTCTGCCGGTCACCACCCTTGAAGATAGGGGATAGGATTGCACGTTTCCATTCACATGGAAGTTTCCCTACATCAAGGGAGTGTTGAAACAGATCACTTAGGGGTTGACAGAGACTTTCTGAACACTGCTTCAGGACAGATGGTCTGATGCCATCACAACCTGGAGACTTTCCCGAAGCCAACCGTCCCAATTTTGCAAGTACCATAGCCGGGGTAATTTGAAATGTCCCCAGCAGGTTTTCGTGTGTTGGTTCTGCGATGTAATCTGGATGTTCTGTAGGGGTAATATCCTCGTTACTATTTAGTTGCCTGTGAAAGGCTAGGCTGAATGTCTCTGCCATTTCAAGACTAGTAAGAGATTTCCCATCAGAACCCACTAGATTGCATGCTCCCTGGTTGGTCGGTTTTCTTTCGGCCATAAACCTGTATAGGCTTTTGGGGTTCACTAGAAGCTTATTGGCGAGGTCTCCCTGAAATGTCCTTCTATCGCTCCGGACTCGTATGTTACATCGATTCCTGAGTTCAAGGTACACTTCATATTCGGGTTGACTTTTCGATCGTCGCCACGCGAACCAGGCTTTACGCTTTGCCTGCAGAAGGCGTTGTGTCCCTCTTTTCAGCCATGATCGTTGCTTCCTAGCTTTTGGTGAGTCGTGTCTAACAACAAAGCTTCAAAAGAGAGCGGAGGAAAACACAAGCATTTTAGTGTTTTTACTGTATATCTTGTTGCTGCCAAACTCCCGCCCAATAAACATATAGACTTACCGCTTCACCTTTAAAATGTACCGCATTATTCGTTTTTGTGCTCTCATAAGTTATTTTCGTTTTCGTTTACCAGTCCGTGTATATATCCAATATCTTGCAGTAGAAACCCTACGATTCTTATGGTAAAGCTTCTTCTTGTTTTAGGACAGTTTCAGATATATCTGGCAGAGTCTAGCACAAACTGTCATATCGATTGCCGCAACAATACTGGAGTTCGTCTCTTTTGGAGATCCAATATCCAATATCCTGATTACGAGCTAGTATAAACCGGCGATTTCTTTGAGCTCGCTTCTTGATTGTGAGGTAGAGGTTCCAGATCTTCGGTGAGCTTCTGCGTAGTAAGTCCCGCCACTCGACTGCTTTAGCTCTGGTAGACTCCAGGAGGAGTGGTGCGGGGATTGGTCGAGATGTGGTTTGTAGTATGCAGTATGTTAGGACTGTATTGCTGCCGTGAATGGAGTTTGACCTAACTCCCGTTGGTCATTCGGTGTAGTCATAAAAGCAGAATAGTAGTAATAATAATAAGAATAAAAATAATGGGTTGTAGTGTAGATAATATAGGTTGAGATAAGTGGAATAATAAAGGTGACATAAGGAAAAGAAAGAGTGAGAGAAGGCAGAATAGGTCGTGGGAATTTAGTTTGTACGCTTATCCATTGACAGTTTGGTTTCAAGTTTTATGAGGATAAGCCATTGAGACACAAACCTTGCATTTCTGCATGGTTGTCTAGCTTCTGCTTAAAAATCTCCAGAGAAGGCGCTGTAGTCACGGTCGCCGGTAAAGCGTTCCAGAGACGGCAAACACGAAGCGAAAAGAAATGTGATCGCACTCGAGTCTTTGGTCTTTGGTGTGCTATCCTTAGCGGGTTACCTCGTGGAAGCCTATAATCGCTTAATGGCAGGATGCTTTTATTTGGGTGGGCCTGGTCATTTAGGATCTTGTAGACGGTGATGAGGTCTCCCCTGTGCCTACGGTAACTGAGTGTGAAAAGACCTAATTTCTTTAGTCTTTCCTCATATGATTTGTTGCGGAGGCCGATCACCCATTTTGTCGCTCGTCTCTGGACACTTTCTAGAATGTTAGCATCCCTTTTGAGTAGCGGAGGTGCAATGATATTATGCACCTCAAGGTGTGGCCTCACATATGCCTTGTATAGCCTTAAGAACAGTTCGGGAGTGAGAGCTCCCAGCTGCCTGTGCATAAAGTGTAATGTTGCGTAGGCTTTGGTGACGTCCCTCGAGTAATTTCCACTGGTGTCTAGCTTTTCTGTTAGAATAAGACCTAGATCACGCTCTGATGGAACACAACTCAAGTTCTGGCCACCAAGGGTGTAATTTACACTCTGTGACCTGCCGGAATGAAGCTGCACTACTTTGCACTTCTTTAGATTGAAAGGCATTCCGTTAGCCAAAGCCCAATTTCCCAGAGTTTGCAGGTCAGCCTGCAATCTATCTGAGTCTTCCGATGAGTTTATTGCTCTCCAAATCTTTACGTCGTCAGCGTAAAGAAGCGCAGAGCAGTTTAGTTGGGGGGGCAGGTCATTGATAAAAATCAAAAACATCAACGGCCCTAGGATAGAACCCTGAGGAACCCCTGATGCCGAGGTGTGCCAAGATGATCGGATGCGGTTGACTTTGGTGCAGAATTCTCTCTCGCCTAAGTAATCTGTCAGCCATGCGAGAAGTGCTCCAGAAACTCCCGCCTTGCCTATTTTGTGAAGGAGCAGACCATGGTGAACTGTGTCGAATGCTTTCGCAAAGTCGAGAAAGATCACGTGGGCTGGTACCTTTTTGTCCCAGGTTAGTGTCCAATCGTTCCAGGCTAGTAGAAGATTCGTCACGCAGGATCTTCCCCTCCTGAAACCGTGCTGTGCTTCGTGAAGAAGGTTAGTCCCATCGAAGTATTTTCTCATGTGGTCGTCAATGAGACTTTCCAATATCTTCGATACCACTGGAAGTAGAGCAACTGGTCTGTAACTGGTCACATTCTGCCGGTCACCACCCTTGAAGATAGGGGATAGGATTGCACGTTTCCATTCACATGGAAGTTTCCCTACATCAAGGGAGTGTTGAAACAGATCACTTAGGGGTTGACAGAGACTTTCTGAACACTGCTTCAGGACAGATGGTCTGATGCCATCACAACCTGGAGACTTTCCCGAAGCCAACCGTCCCAATTTTGCAAGTACCATAGCCGGGGTAATTTGAAATGTCCCCAGCAGGTTTTCGTGTGTTGGTTCTGCGATGTAATCTGGATGTTCTGTAGGGGTAATATCCTCGTTACTATTTAGTTGCCTGTGAAAGGCTAGGCTGAATGTCTCTGCCATTTCAAGACTAGTAAGAGATTTCCCATCAGAACCCACTAGATTGCATGCTCCCTGGTTGGTCGGTTTTCTTTCGGCCATAAACCTGTATAGGCTTTTGGGGTTCACTAGAAGCTTATTGGCGAGGTCTCCCTGAAATGTCCTTCTATCGCTCCGGACTCGTATGTTACATCGATTCCTGAGTTCAAGGTACACTTCATATTCGGGTTGACTTTTCGATCGTCGCCACGCGAACCAGGCTTTACGCTTTGCCTGCAGAAGGCGTTGTGTCCCTCTTTTCAGCCATGATCGTTGCTTCCTAGCTTTTGGTGAGTCGTGTCTAACAACAAAGCTTCAAAAGAGAGCGGAGGAAAACACAAGCATTTTAGTGTTTTTACTGTATATCTTGTTGCTGCCAAACTCCCGCCCAATAAACATATAGACTTACCGCTTCACCTTTAAAATGTACCGCATTATTCGTTTTTGTGCTCTCATAAGTTATTTTCGTTTTCGTTTACCAGTCCGTGTATATATCCAATATCTTGCAGTAGAAACCCTACGATTCTTATGGTAAAGCTTCTTCTTGTTTTAGGACAGTTTCAGATATATCTGGCAGAGTCTAGCACAAACTGTCATATCGATTGCCGCAACAATACTGGAGTTCGTCTCTTTTGGAGATCCAATATCCAATATCCTGATTACGAGCTAGTATAAACCGGCGATTTCTTTGAGCTCGCTTCTTGATTGTGAGGTAGAGGTTCCAGATCTTCGGTGAGCTTCTGCGTAGTAAGTCCCGCCACTCGACTGCTTTAGCTCTGGTAGACTCCAGGAGGAGTGGTGCGGGGATTGGTCGAGATGTGGTTTGTAGTATGCAGTATGTTAGGACTGTATTGCTGCCGTGAATGGAGTTTGACCTAACTCCCGTTGGTCATTCGGTGTAGTCATAAAAAGCAGAATAGTAGTAATAATAATAAGAATAAAAATAATGGGTTATAGTGTAGATAATATAGGTTGAGATAAGTGGAATAATAAAGGTGACCTAAGGAAAAGAAAGAGTGAGAGAAGGCAGAATAGGTCGTGGGAATTTAGTTTGTACGCTTATCCATTGACAGTTTGGTTTCAAGTTTTATGAGGATAAGCCATTGAGACACAAACCTTGCATTTCTGCATGGTTGTCTAGCTTCTGCTTAAAAATCTCCAGAGAAGGCGCTGTAGTCACGGTCGCCGGTAAAGCGTTCCAGAGACGGCAAACACGAAGCGAAAAGAAATGTGATCGCACTCGAGTCTTTGGTCTTTGGTGTGCTATCCTTAGCGGGTTACCTCGTGGAAGCCTATAGTCACTTAATGGCAGGATGCTTTTATTTGGGTGGGCCTGTTCATTTAAGGTCTTGTAGACGGTGATGAGGTCTCCCCTGTGCCTTCGGTAACTGAGTGTGAAAAGACCTAATTTCTTTAGTCTTTCCTCATATGATTTGTTGCGGAGGCCGATCACCCATTTTGTCGCTCGTCTCTGGACACTTTCTAGAATGTTAGCATCCCTTTTGAGTAGCGGAGGTGCAATGATATTATGCACCTCAAGGTGTGGCCTCACATATGCCTTATATAACCTTAAGAACAGTTCAGCAGTGAGAGCTCCCAGCTGCCTGTGCATAAAATGTAAAATTGCGTAGGCTTTGGCGACGTCCCTCGAGATGATCCATACTTTTTATCAAGGAAGTGACTCTGCCCTAGTTCAAGAATTTTTTTAAAGGACAGTCCTCTACCTAGACCAACAACACTCTGGAGAATGCAGTACTGGGAGAATTGAAAAGAAAGTGAGAGGTGTAAGGCTGTAGAAGATGAGAGACTTTGTAAATAAATGCTTATTTGGAATTTGGCATGTTGATATGGCCAAATTATGTGCATCCTATCTTCAATACACCATTTTCACAAGTCTTCTGTGTTGTGCCACTTCTGCCCCTCATACTGTGTTTTTTTGTGTTCGTTTAACATCACCTATGTTTCTCCGCAACGGTGTAGACTTTGCTTTCTCTAAAAGCAAATCCATCTCCCTATTGTCTGATATTTTCATGCCAATGAACGTCTCTTTATATACCATTAATAAATCTTATCAACAGCACATGCCACAGGAGTGAACTAAACAAATGGACAGTAATGTAAGAGGATCGGGTGTAAGGCAGGTACAACTCTGCGAGCACGCGCACATAACAAAAAGGAGTGAACCAGAACAATAGAGGTAGAAATTAGAAATTTAACTGCATTGGTGAAGTTTGTAGATGTAGGTGAGACATTAACGAAACTAGTGCATTCCCTAAAACTTCTCTGTTTCTCACATTGGTATGCACAAATATATCTTTCACAAGAGTCTAGTGTTCGCCAGAATTTATCTGTTGATGGAGTGCCTACCACGTCGGCTACCGGTGATATCCAAAGGGTATGATGTTGCATGGATCAAATAAATTCTTCGGTTCATTCGAGCTTCAAACATTTCGTCTTCAGCGATCAACTTATCTGTATGTAATGGCTGATTCACATTGTAGACAGTCGGATTTTCAAGGAGAACGGAGTGGTTGCTGCTTTGTGGTGTGGCCATGTTAACAAACACACTGGGACGTCGATAAGTGTTGTATTCCCTCATCAGCAGCTCCTACAGTTTTAAGCGCAGCCTGACTACTAGGCTGACTGAAGCGTCAGCATGTATTGTGGCCAAAGAGCAGATCTAGCAGAATAGATGATCACACAACAAACATAAGCAATATTTCTAACTCAAGTCAACCGGAAAACGAGGTCGAACTCCTTCAAGCCGCATGACTAACTCTCTTCCCAGAGTGCCATTTAAGGGTATCTGACTGCATTATTACGACGTAAAGTTGATCTACAACGCTATCTGAACACGAGTTTGAAGTTATGAGTCACCATTCGCTTGCTTGGCTACATCATTTCCAGTTGAGAATATTTTAACTTTGTAAAGGCTCCTTTCACTCCATGTCCGTACCGACTTTTTACAGAGGCATATAGAGAACCGAACAAGTTCGTGGATCCAATTAGTGTCAAACATCTTAACTTGTCATCATTGCTAAAGCTAAGGGAAGAAACAGATTGGATCCCCCTTGAGTGTAAGCACTCATACTGAAGAAGCATAGGTGTGATACTCTCTCTTTAATAGTCAGAATACCATGTCAATTTAAGACAGGCTATGGAGCCAGACGCTAATGGGACCAATAGCCAGTTCCTGAATCAATGAAATTTCAAGCAGGGGCCAACAAGTAGATGAACGAAAATTCCTTTAATCAATGTGATTAACTGACGTCCTAAAGACCTGAGATCTCAGTTATATATGCAGGTAACCGCCTTAGAATTTCATTTGTCTGTTCGCTCCCGGGGGGGGGAAACCAACTTTTTGCGCAGTACATTGGCCGGACAAGTTTTTGGAAAAGAACTGACATATTGAATTTCCAAGGCGTTGATTAGTTCACGGTTATTTCTGAGTATGCGTCGCAAAATATTTGTAGATCCACTACAACAGGGTCAAAGTTTACTGCTTAGTGGCTGAAATGAGTGACTGCTGCTGCGAATCACTGATAACATGCGGAATTACCTCTGAAACAGGTATTGGGTGCTTGTCCGCTCCTGATACCTGACTGAGCGAAACCCACTGAACCAGTCGGCGAACCTGCAACCATCTAAGTAGGCACGCCACGATAAATACCTTCAAAAAGGTACTAAAATGAGGCTCATCCTTGCAAATTTTGGCTGACAGACACGATAACAGCCCACCGAATACTGTCTCTGACTGCCAACTATTTTTGATGGCCCTGTGACTATTGGTTAATTTTTGTCAACTCACATCACTTAGAACTAAGTTTGTATATCTGTCATATTTCTGCCATCTCACATGAATGCAAACGGTATTCACAAGATGCTTTGTTCTGAACGCCGTTGATAATTAGCATGTTTTGGCTTCCTGTTAGAGACAGTTGTTTTGTGTTCATTATCTTTGTAACACTACTGCCCTTCCTTTTCAGAAAGAAATAGTTTGTTCTGTCATCTCTATCTTAATTACAGTAAGGCCTGCGTCACTGGCATTGATGATGGGGACTAAGATATCCATAGGGAGAATAAATCACGCCGGGCTTCAGTCATACCGTTTATTATGGTTCCAGTCAAAACCAATACATATTCATCCTTGTAATCTCACACCATCTCAAATGCAGTATTTTGACGAATAACGAATCCTGTTTTATTCGTCTTTATAATGATGATCGGAACCCATTGAAACCAGAATCTGCATTTCAAGCCAGCGGCCCTAACTGCTGAAGATTATAGGTTTAGATTCATGCTGTTAGGCGACCTTGACGATTTTACTGAACAACCTATAGCCACATATTAAACCTTTTACCATATGCAACCAGACATCTGACCTAACACAACCAATCGAAATGGCCGGTTTGAATGTCGGCATGCCACAATAATAATTTATATTTTCATAAAAACATATAAATTTACATGAAAATGCATGCCATTTTCACAGACACGATCAAGTATGATATAATCTCAAATCGTAGATTGTCTACAAGTTAATAATGTTTCAACAGTTAAATATTTGATATATATAAATACACTCATTGTCTGAACCAGGCCGTATAGTTATTGAATTGTACAGTTGTCCTCCAGGTTGAGCGGGAAAATCGACTTCGTTTAGTTTTCATCCCGGGGTTGTCGGCATACGATAACCAACCAATATTGAGGTAAGTACAACGCTTACAATGGATTGAAAGCCGATTTAGAAAAGTAAAAGTGCTAAGGTGGATCAATAAAGTGTAAGGAAATGGGTAAGTGCAAGTATCATTAATAAATGCATTTATAAAGGGAATACAACAGGAACCTAATTAATCCCTAGGCCGACAACGTGCATTTGCAATGTATAATGCTTCCCGTATAGTTCGTACTATCATGATGTCCACTTTTGGTTTTAATACAATTATTCTCAAGCCAGTTGTTTCTATTTCATACCTTCTTGTCTATTTGGTGCACAACCGTACCCTACAGAGAATGGGCATAGAATAAGTCGAGTCAAATTCATAAAGAGCTATAAAATGTTAGTTTTAATGGAATGTAGTGAGGATCAAGTAAAGATATTATTAGAAAATGAACGAGATAAGACATTGTGAAGTGGTATTTAAAGATCCGACAATGGACAGCAAGTCAATTTATAAGATGCCCCATAAATCTGTGCAGATCCCGCGTGGTCGCATCTCAACAATAGGCTGAGCGAATGGTATATGTTTAAAGGCAGAAGCATGATCTGTCTAGGCGTTCATTATTATCGTTTTCAAGATAAAGATCTAAGCCCTCATAAAAATCAGAAATATCTCGAGCCTTCAAATTGCATATTGCTGTCCCTGCAGAATGGGGCGATTCACCTTAGTGACCACCACCATATCTACTGATCAGCTAACGCCACCCTCCCTCCTTTTATGATGTTAGGCTCTGAGACTATGATTATTATGGCTACCGCAAGTATATTACTTGGTATCAGGTGTGTTTGTAACTCGTATTCCATCTCCTTAGCCTTCTTAATGAGTGCTTCCAATAGGTCTCCACGTACATCTTTATGAGCATATTATATATGTATGCATGCATCCCTATGAACAGGTTACTTTATAAGAAGTTAAAACCTTAAAGAGTAAAAAGAATAGATTTTGTGAATAGGGTAGCAAGATTCAGCAGAACACTATAGGGTTCAGTGTAGGTAGTATGAACTGAAGGTAAGGTTGGTTGGCAGGACGAAGTGTACTAAATTATCATGACGGTCTTATATATAGTAAACATTTGACATTGCAAAGTAACCTGTCTACACTTATTATAAAAAGATATTAACACTGAACCAACAAAATTTTAGCATTTGGTTAACAATACTGCAGTGTGTGTATACTGAAGAAGGGTAGTTAGTCTTACAAGGACCCGTAAAGTAAATCAAACTATATATGATAAGAGTATAATCAATATTATAGTTCGTATTATCAGAGAATACATTAGGCTCAATAATTAAGCATTATAAGGGAAACAAGAGTGGTAAAGCAAGAGGACATTTGATGCATAAATATTTTAATCATTTTAAGTATTTTATTAACGAACTAATTTCAATTTCCGTTCTACCAACAGTTGTGGTCTTTTAGACGAGCTAGGGTGGACATGTTAATGCGTCTTTCTAGGCCCCGTTTGAACCCATCGGGGTTCTCACAACATCTTATTTCAGATGCTCGTTGGTTCCAAAGAGTGCAATATTTTGTGGTGAGAAATTTTGCCATTATTTTGTTTGTAATGGAAGTCTACGTATGTCGTTTGCTTTTGTCCGAAATTGTTCCTACGAACAGAGTCCAGACTTTGTCTCCTGATATTTCCATGCCTCTGAGAATCAGAGTGGGTACAGTAGTACTGTTTGTTCAGATCAGTCGCTTACTTCTCTTCAGCAGAGTTATACCTGCGTGCCTACACACTTGTTCACAACTAATAATACAAAATATAATGCTGATGATACGATATTCTACATTAAGTGGTGGACTATTTAGTAGGTGCTTCTTTAAATTATCGTTCTCTGGAATAAGATGTCCCAGGCCGAAATTCTAGGCGTCAGCCTAAGCAAACTAAAGTATTACTCTGAGAATCCACTGTCGTTCGCTCCAAATGCGGATTCTTTATTGCCCGTTCAGGTAAGCTAGGTGAAGTACTCCAGTGGATTTTCTTTACCAGACAAGCTTCCATGCCAGAGGAAATACCTTAAACCCACAAACTTTTAGGCACGATAGAAATAGAGTATGGAGAACTGATGCGTTCGGCCGCCTTTCATGTGTCATCTTCATAACAGCGCAGCTCACTGAATCTTTGAGGTGACATTCTGCCTCCAGACAGCCAGTTTACCACTGCAGCTTATCCCCTTACAAAGGAAGGATGTCCAGTTAAGTTACTTCAGGTAAAAATATTAAAGGAAAATCAGAGAAGTAACCCGCCATTCTTTCGTCTTCAGAAGTGGCAATGAACAATAGGTCTATGTAGGTGAACTAAGTGAGTTACGCTACCCTCCTACAGTTTCATTGTTGAGACCTCTCTCTGATTCTTTCGAAATTAGTCTTGGCTTTGCGCTCAGCTCCTACTGTCTGAGTTTCGGTACCATTTCCGATCGGCCATCTGTGTAGAGGATAGCCACAAAACTCTACGGCAGTACGTTCGAAATTGGTGACATTTTTGCACGTGTTTGCTCTGAAATTTATTTACTGCTTATTGTCATATAATTCTTGAAATTATGGTCCAAATCTCTAAAAAACGTGTTCGTAGAAACACAATTGTTTTAGATAGTGGCTCAAATTCGGTTATAACTGCATTACCGCCTGTAATACAGTATCAACTACTAGCTCTCAAAATGGTTTGAGTGCAGATCTCACTCCTGTGATACAGGTGAAAGATGTTCTGTTAGAGAACTCTGAGTTCTGTAAACTAAACCTCCTTTTGAAAGATATGCAGAGGCAAGTAAGTGAAATTCAGAAAAAATTAGATCAGTTTGATAGTATGTCACTGCCAATCTCAAATACCACGGAGAGCCGTTCTGATATTGGCCAGGTTAAGTGTTTACTGGATGTAACTCAAAATAAGCTTTTGAATTTAGACCCAATAGCCTGTCTTTTAGAAAGGCATCCTAAAATATCTCCAGACAACCTAAATAAAGCTGAAAATCTGATTGACTGCTTGGCTACGGAGGTGATGAAGCGTATAACCTCTTCTCACCAAGCTATAGTTTACAACGTCCCAGATTCTCTGCCCCTGAAAACTGTAAGACACAAAATCCTGATTTGTTGCGGCATGGCTAGTGTTCCATGTGAATGCAAACGACTTCGTAAAAAGTCTAACCAGGCTAATTGCCCAATCATTTTTAAATTCAGTAATTCCCTTGATGCTAGTAAGTTTACTAAATGTCAGGATCACTTAAGACTGAATAGCAGTTATAAGTCTATAACCGTAGCTCAGGATAAAACACCGTGTCAGCGCAGAATAATGCGTAGTAATAACCTGGTCACCTCCTCTAGCTTTGATTTACCAAAAAAGGATCGTGCACAGCAACAGACACCTAGTGCTGAAACTAGCATTCAGCAAACTACACAACAACCACACCTGCCAATGGAACTAGGAACTGATTTAGATACCAGTACCCCTGTAAATAAAGCCTCATCGAAAGATGTTAAAATGACTAGAACTTCTGCAAGTTGTTCTAAGAAATTTCCCCCCAAACGTAGTAACCTCACCACGATGAACAAATTTCGCAGGGTTGAGACTAATGATGGGGAAGAATACTTTGTATTCAATAAGCCTGCTGAGAGTAAGAATGCCAACAAACCATCACTTGTTACGAAAAACTCCTCTCGAAACATAAGTATATCTGGAGGTGTTCCGCATGCTCCACCTTATAGAAAGTCAGGCTCCAAGACTCCTAAAGTCTTGCAGCCAAAGCACCTTCCTTCACAATTCCCTTTAAGTTATAAAAACAACCCGAAGGTGTATACCGGTATGACGAATAGCAGTTGGATGGGTAGACCTTTGATGCTATGCCTTTTAACCGTCAACCTAGGCCCAACCTGTACTACCCTTATATCCAGGAACACATGGTAAATTTTCCAGGTGTCCCGAATCACTGGTACGACCCATGGCACCTAGGACCACCTCATTGCACACCAACCCGATGTACAGACACCCAGTCCGACCTCCTTTTCATTCATAAATTCTTGCGGTGCTGACGCACAAATAGATTTAGGTTATGGTGACATTTTAAGCCAGTTTGTAGTATCCCGTGACTTATTCACGATATTGCTAATTAATGCACGTTCCTTAATCAATAAGATATCTGAACTAAGGACATTATTATTAGTCGCCAAGCCTACTGTAGCTCTGATTACTGAGTCATGGTGCTCATCCTCTGTACTTGATGTGCATATAGGTATCGATGATTACACTGTACACCGTGCAAACAGAGATTGCAAGCGTGGTGGAGGATGTCTCATATATATACATAGCTCATTTGTAGTCAGTAAGGTGGAAGATGAAACAATGAATAATGTACCTGACTCACTCTGGGTTGTCTTACATGGAGATAAGTACAAACTTCTCATAGGCTGTGTTTATCGAGCACCAAGCTCAACAAAAGAAACTGATGCGTTATTAGCTAAATCGTTTGCACACGCATCCTCGTTTAGTGCTAATTACAAAATAATTGCAGGGGACTTCAATCTTCCAGAAGTCAATTGGCTAACTAGTTCCGGCCCCCAACGCTTCGACGAATTACTTGCCACTATAGACTGTTATGGATGGCAACAACACGTCCAGACACCTACTCGTGGTGACAACATGTTGGACCTTGTTTTTTGTCATGACACAATCCCAGTATCCACGTATGTTGGTAATAGATTTTCCAGTAGTGACCATAGAATGGTACTCTGCTCTCTGCCTTTCTCACCACTAAATACAGGAAACAAACAAGACTCAGGAAGCACAATATGTCGTAGTTACAAATATACAGACTGGGGATTAGTCCAAGAACTTATTCGACTCTGTCAATGGGATGACTATTTTACCACTGACTCCCTGGAGGCCTTAGTAACCCTGTTTTACAGGAATGTTACCCTTTGTCTAGATACAGTTGCTCCAAAGAAAATAGTGAAATTAAGTAGACACCGAACTGAATATATTCCAAGGGCACACCGTAATAAGTTAAGGAAGCTGAAGAAACAGTACTATTCCACTAAGGACATATCACTATTGCTCTCAATCCACGAGTCTCTTGAATCTATCAAGCGCCTACGCTCTCAAAAGGACCTCGACGAAGAGTTAACGGCACTTGAAAGTACCTCCAAAGTTTATAACTTAACGGCACTTCTTAAAAAACGAATGCAGTCGGCGAGGGAAATCCCATACTTACTTCACGACAAAGTAATCTACAATGAACCTGCCACTATCTGTGAACTTTCAGTGATTGGTTTGCAAACTTTAGTTTAGAAACACATATGCCTGGTGAAACCGCTCCCCTTACTATCTCTTCCCTTGAAAGCATTGTGTTCACTAATCAGTTAATAGTACAAGCAATTAAAAGCCTTAAACCTTCCACTAGTACGGGACCGGATGGCCTCGCTTCGATAATTTTCAAAAACAGTGGGTGTGATATACCCTTGTTACTTCTTAAATTCTTCTCAATATCTATGGACACTGGCACTTACCCTAGTGAGTGGAAAACTAGCTTCATAATTCCACATTACAAATCTGGTGATAGGGCAAACGTCCGCAATTACAGACCCATAAATATAACCCCAGTTATCTCACGAATCATGGAGAAAGTTGTAAAAGATCAATTGTCAGACTACCTAATTAGGGAAGATCTTGTTACAAGGTCTCAACACGGATTTCTCAAAAATAGATCCTGCGTTACTTGCCACTTCGACTTTTTCAACTGCATCACTAGTAGTCGCGAAGCACGTAAGCTAGTCGTTGTTCTCTACTTCGATATATCTAGGGCATTTGACATGGTATCTCACAGTATTCTCTTTGAGAAGCTGTACTCTTGTGGAATTCGCAACCCATTACTGAACTGGTTAAAATCATTTCTAAGCAACAGGGTACAAATAACCAAAGTTGGATCTGTATTGTCTCATCCTAGGCAGATCTCAAGTGGGGTCGTGCAAGGTAGTGTCCTAGGTCCACTTTTATTCACAGTCTACATTAACAGCATTTGCAAGTGCTTCACCTCAGGCAAACCATTCCTATATGCTGACGACCTCAAAGTCGTCTACTCCTGCTACACTCATGAATTAAGCGATATGGTTACTAAAATACATCTTGAACTAAGTAGTCTCGCAACATGGTGTGCTGAATCCTGTCTAAACTTTAACATTGACAAATGCGGCTGGATTTGTATTGGCAACAGTAACCTTGATCTAACTCTTGAAATAAATGGGCGAAAACTAGCTAAGCTCAACTCAGTCGTAGATCTCGGTATTAGATACTCTAGTAACCTAACGTTCGCTGAACAGACTGATTATGCCAGACGTAAAACGCGAAGGCTGATAGGATGCATAACACGCAATTTCTTTTGTTGTGAAACTAGGGTTTTATTATACAAAGTATGTGTCCGACCTATCTTAGAATACTGCCCGTTTATTCTTAGCGGACTCAGACAAAATGACAAGCTTAAATTAGAGGGAGTGCAACGGCAGTTTACCTCAAGAACTCTTGGTTTAGAAAGTGGTCTGGAATACCATGAGCGATGCGACAGACTAAGATTAGAACCCCTCTGGAAAAGACGCCTTAAGCTAAACCTTATCTTTTACTATAAGCTAACTAATCTTCTCTTGCATTCCTCCGAGCCAATAACTAAACCTACCGCTGTCATCAGTTACAATCTTAGAAATCATCACAACCTAGCTGCTATAGAGCACTGTCAGACTTACGTGCGGTACAACTTCTTCTTAAATAAGTTTTCAGTCATTTGGAATAGACTACCAGCTAATGTGCGCGATGCAAACACACTTCCAGTGTTCATCTCCTCAGTCACCAGACTGCTCAAAGATGACAATGCACTTCTACGTCTGACTCTTACACCCTCTTTTTCACCCTACATAGATATTTTAAGTTCTTTAAACGTGTAGTTACGACAAACTACAATTATAAATTTTAATATTATTGGAACTAGATGATAAACATTTCTACACAGGACAGTAATATTAGTTCACACATAATATAAAAGTTAGCATAACGGGACTAGTTAGTTAGTGAACAAAAATAACCATAGTTACTAGACAGAATATATATGTATATATTTATTAATCAATCCTTAAGGACTCCTCTTGCTTTCTTTTGCTTTGCTGTTGTTTGTCTTCTTTTTTCTCTCACCATTTTAGCTTCCATTTGACTTTTTGAATGAGAATGAATAATGCAGATGTTTGAGCATTTACAATGACAAATGATCTGCAAACATTATTGGTCCCGTATCTTTCAGTTGGCTAGTTAATAACGAATTAACTTTCCCCACAACGCAACCTGGATTACATTTGTGGAATATACTCTTATACCAATGGAAAAGTATCAATTTGTATTACAACGTCACGATTGTAACTTATAACATAACTGATCGTATCTGTAAAAATAGCTTTCTTATTACCCAATTTGGTTTTAAATCAAAAATGAGATTCGGATTTGTACACACCTAAGTTGTATTGTGGAATAACTTCAAGCTTTATTTTTTCCCAAGTATTTTAATCCATCCAAAACATACTTGGGTTTTTTTGTTAATGTGAAGTCAATATTCCTATATTTCATGATGTGCTCCATTGAATGACTGGTTATCATATTTGCAATTGATAGTGTCAATCACGTCTCATAAACCGTTAATGCCCAGCTCTCGCTACGCTCGGGCCCACGCTGTTCTTTGAAGATTTCAGAAACGCTTAGTTATAACGGACGCAAAAACCAAAACACCGATCTGCCGCTTGATATTTCTTTATTGTTACACCAACATATAAAAAGAATAAGCGAACTAAGGTCTGAAAACAAATATTACAATAATAATCATTGTATTACTTCTGACGATGTTTCACTCTTCTTTCTGAACAGCGACCGATGAGACGATGACTGTCGTATTGATGCCTCCGCGAAAATAGAGGAAGTTGATTTTAAGCAAACAACCAAGAATTGATCGTTCAATCTTCAACTCCATTGACAGATAGTGTTCTCTGAGCTCCTTGGTTTAATTGCGGAAACCATGTAATTTAACTATAAACCAAATTTATGAAATTTAAATAATGCTTATCCATGCCTGTACATTTGATGTGTCCTACACAAGTAGGAAAAATGTGTATTTTATTAAAACATTATTAATAAGTATGATTGCTAATCGTATATGTAATTTATCATATTGATGATGCCTGTAAACTGGCGTCCCTCATGTACAAAATGAGAATATACTATTATTATTATTATAATGAGAAACGACAATTTTACTGAATACTTAGGTTCTTCTGTCGTCTTCGCCAATTGTTCTGTATTGCATGCGACTCCAGTACCCTTATTAATCCCTTAAGCAGCTTCGATGTTATTATGTGCTGAAAATCGCTGACCAAAAGTTTGAACGGCAGCAAAAAGATTGAAGTTAGATTAATGTACTTCTTTCGGTACGAAACTCATACCTAACGGAAAGCGACTAAGCTGTGTATTAAAAGTACAAATAGACAAATAAGGAACGAGTAAGATATTATGGCTACTACATTAGCCTCAATTTAGAATGCAGATACCAAGCACAATGCACGTGTTCGGCAGTTTGTTTTGGCACATGAGAAAGGATGAACGTGCCAGCTAAAAAAGCTTTTTCTGGACAAATGGAAGTGCACAGCAGTTAGATATGTCAAAATGAAAATCACTGGGAACTCAGCAATCGAAAATAATGTTAATTGATTTGAGTGTATCTAGTTGTTAGAGGTGAATATTCCCAGCAAACGGTAAGCTATAAAAAAGGCACGACAAACGTCAGCCTTACTTGTTGGATTAGACTGCCTAGAACATTAGTGGAGTCGCTTTTTGCGGTACCGAAGTCACATAAAACATTTTGCATACAACTAAGGATACTTGATTAGTATAGCGAACACTGCCAATTACTGACAACAAGCCGTTATTTCAAACCTTGTGTTTCACGTGAAATAATGGGCTCTGGGCTTCTGGGCAGCAGTGGTGCTATTTTTACATGGTGTCGTTGCTGGCTCCACCCTCACTTTCCATCTTTCTCAGCTTTGCTGTTGTCTAGTAAATTAGAGGATGTTTATTAATGCACCAACCGGTAGCGAATGTTGCCAGTGTCACTACAGAATGCCTAACTGTTACTTTCATGAGTGATGCCTTCTGCGTGGAAAGCACCGATTAAATAGGTATTATTGCCGCCAAATAATGTTCTGGAAAGGGGACTTTTCCGTCCAATCTAGTGCCGTACGTGAACCGTGATGGCTAGGTACTGTAGGTTTAACAGCTTCAAAGGCTTTCAGCCCACAGATCTCAGGACTGGTGTTGCTGCTTGAAGATCGGTAGAATTCGGAATGCCGTGAACTGCAACCAGTCCACTGACATTAAACCACCACGACAATAAATTGAGGGCAAAAATGGTTACATTGGCAGAAGTTATGGCCTGAAACATTGTGGAGTGAGTATGATTAACAATGCCAACTCTGCTCGTAGCACTACGGTCTTTCATTGAACCTTAAGCAAGTAGGTCTCTGTGGGGATTATAACATCCGAAAGAAATGAAACCAGTCTCAACACACCAGGTCACTGAACATTCATCCAGTTTTAATCATATTGATATGTAATGGGTGTTCACCTTAGTCTAATCAACTAGTTGTTCTAGGTACAAAGGTTTGAAACAGATGTCTCTAGTGTAAACTCATCTTTCTCCGAAAGTATTTATCTCCATAAACTCTAGCGTGCTCTTCCTTCTGTAATCTTTATTTCGCAACCAGTTTACTTGATCCTCAGAACGACTTTATGAAGGCAGTTGCGGAGGGAACCCAATGGTCTGCAAACGCTGTCATGCCTAACAAACATATCAGCGCAGAAAACTTGCCAGCTGTAAAAATTTTTCGTTGTTTGCGTTTAGGAGCCTCACATATCACCTCATTCATATGATGTGTAACCCGTTGCACATTATTTTCCGGGACTTCTGGGATGTAAGTTAGTTGTTCGAAATAACTGCCGGGCAAACGTAAAGTGTATTTGCAGACTAACTCAGGCAAGCTACATTCGTCTTGACTGACAATTATGCAGGTGCCAAGAAAGATGGAAGTAGTTTCTCATTACATTTTGTGCCAGCAACAAATCAATTTCACACTCCTGCTATGTGAAATGACTGGCTCTGACAAGAATGATGAAGGCTTTAACAGTGTGCGAGACACGCAACCTACGTCAAATACAACGTTCCTGAACATGATGTCTGAAATGCCTGGAACATTTATAGTTATCGTCAGGTGCGATTCCACTGTTGTGTTAAATTTTAACGCTGTGGACCTTCCTTGAAATGGAGAGTATTTTGACCTACATGAGAAACACAGAAAATTTTCGGCTGTCGTAAAAGCACAGGTCACGTGATTTCAGCACCCTGTTAAACAGCACAAAAGATATCATTGGTTTAAGACAATAATATAATTTCCCAAACAGAAATAAGTCGTTTTAATGGATGTGTGTACATCAGTCAACTAGGAGATATGATGTTAATATTTAGTAAAAATTTCTCCCTTGCACTGGTGTAAATGACGAATATATTGAAAAAAGCATAAGTAATTAGACGGGTAACTTTTGAAATTATGTCAGTAGAATAAGTTACAAAATGGCTCGTTGGATCAAAATTTTAATCTAAAACCTATGTATCGCATATAGTATTTATGCAGGAATTACAGAAGTTTGAGTTGTTAGGTGTGTACTGCCGCTGAAGCGAAAGTCAAGATAAAGACTGCAGAATTTACAATCACTATCAGTTCGTAAGGTTCAAAATTTTCGAAAATTCATAAGATTCTGCAGTCATTTGTAAGTTCCGCGCCATCGTGACGTTGGCAGTTACATGGGATCAGCCTTGAAATTATCAGCAGATTTCGTGACGCAGGCTGTGCAGATCAGATTTACTAACAATATTCTGAATACCAGCAAATTTAACGTTCTGGTGATCTCAAAATTCCACCCAAGTAATACTAGGGCAGAGAACGGCATCACTTTGCCTCACTATCGTGATCCAAGGCAGTCCCGGTGAAATAGAAGACAGAAGGAAACAGCAAGAAATATCAGGAGTTTTGAGATTGCCAACAATCACTTTAAAAACAAGTGACGTTTAATGATAGACAACAGATGTAACATTCACAATAGTTGCATAGTACATTTTAGAAAGAGAAGTCAGTTTGCAGCCATCAGGCTTTGTTATATTCTGCACCAATGAATGCCTAAGCTATATGGTGAACACTGAACGATAATAGTCACTAAACACATAGAAGTGACCCAAGCTCATAACCCCAACAGCCCCGCTCCACAGATAAGGGTGATTCTCATATGTCTTCATAATCAGATCGTGCAATCAACAGACCTATTTTAGGATACTGCCCGTTTATTCTTGGTGGACCCTAACTGAATGACAAGCCCATATTACGGAGAGCGCAAAAATTGCTTAATTTTAGAAATCTTGGCTCATAATGCAGTCATGGATGCGTTCAGCGTTGCAGCAGACTAAAAATAGGAATACGCTGGGTTAGATGGCTTAGTCTGCACCTTGTTTCCCCTTGCAAGCTGGCTAATTGTCCTTTGCATTACTCTAGATGAGTAACCACACCTGCCTCTGTAATCGGTTACAGTTTCAAAAGTCACTTAAACCAATTTGCCTTAGATAACATTAAAACTTAAATGCGGTCAGACGTTTTCTTAAATACGTTTTTAGTTGTTTAGGATAGACTAACAGCCAACGTGCGTAACGCAGGCACACCGCCAGGGTTCTTCTGCTTAGCCACCAGACTCCCACAACATTCCTCTCACACATATGCTTGATCCAATAAATATGTGAGTAAAAACATACTTCTACTGCACTTTAACCAATGTCAGCTCATGATGAAATCCTGAAACCAATCAAATCCCTACAAACTAACACATGAATAACAACATACTTCACAAAAAATAATGTTAATATTATTGGAAGAACAACCCCAACATTTTTAGACAGAGCATAATACTGGCTCATTCATGTAATATGGGGGTTAGCATAACAACGGTGGCTATTGTTGTTGTTATGTTAACCCCCATAATTTCCATACAAAGTGAATATATGTATATGTGAATATACATTTCACATAAATTAATCATTTACATGATTGACATACCGTTTGTATAGGCGTGATCATATCTGACAAGTGAAATTTGAAGTGGAACACTGTTTTATGACATTAAAAATTGGAAAAATCGAAAAGACTTCTAGAAACTTTATAAGAATAGATTACAAGACCTTGGTTTAAGTCTAAATTAAAATATTTAATATACTTATAGTGAGTCAAATTCATGCAGGAATTACGAAATTTTGCGTTAATGGAAGGTAAGAAGAGAGGTGATATACAGGTGCTAGAGTAAGACACACAGGATGCAGACCTTGTGATCATTATCATTTATAAATCAACAAGGGTTCGAAAATTTATAAAACTCCACAGTAGATGGTAAGTACAGCATTATTTCGGCATTACTAGATATAGGGGACCAACTTTGCGATGTTAAACAGAATTCAAACGGAATTTGTTCCGCTGATCATCATAGTTGCTAACAATATTCTGAATAAGGCTCAAGTAATACAAACGTAGAAAGCAGCGTTAACGTTCATCTGCAGTCCTTCAGTGAAATACATTCAAGATGGAGGGAGGGTGGCGTTAGCTGATCAGTAGATATGGTGGTGGTCACTAAGGTGAATCGCCCCATTCTGCAGGGACAGCAATATGCAATTTGAAGGCTCGAGATATTTCTGATTTTCATGGGGGCTTAGATTTTTATCTTGAAAACGATAATAATGAACGCCTAGACAGATCATGCTTCTGCCTTTAAACATATACCATTCGCTCAGCCTATTGTTGAGATGCGACCACATGGACTCTGCACAGATTTATGGGGCATCTTATGAATTAACTTGCTATCCATTGTCGGATCTTTAAATACCACTTCACAATGTCTTATCTCGTTCATTTTCTAATAACGTCTTTACTTGATCCTCACTGCATTCCATTAAAACTAACATTTTATGGCTCTTTATGAATTTGACTCGACTTATTCTATGCCCATTCTCTGTGGGGTACGGTTGTGCACCAAATACACAAGAAGGTATGAAATAGAAACAACTGGCTTGAGAATAATTGTATTAAAACCAAAAGTGGACATCATGATAGTACGAACTATACGGGAAGCATTATACATTGCAAATGAACGTTGTCGGCCTAGGGATTAATTAGGTTCCTATTGTATTCCTTTTATAAATGCATTTATTAATGATACTTGCACTTACCTATTTCATTACACTTTATTGATCCACCTTAGCACTTTTACTTTTCTAAACCGGCTTTCAATCCATTGTAAGCGTTGTACTTACCTCAATATTGGTTGGTTATCGTATGCCGACAACTACGGGATGAAAACGAAACGAAGTCGATTTTCCCGCTCAACCTGGAGGACAACTGTACAATTCAATAACTACACGGCCTGGTTCAGACAATGAGTGTATTTATATATATATATCAAATATTTAGCTGTTGAAACATTATTAACTTGTAGACAATCTACGATTTGAGATTATATCATACTTGGTCGTGCCTGTAAAAATGGCATGTGTCAATGTAGTTGAAGTTTGAACGATCAATTTATGGTTGTTTACTCAAAACCAACTTCCCCAATTTTCGCGGAGGCATCAATACACCAGTCATCGTCTCATCGGTCGCTAATCAGAAAGAAGTCAGGAGACAACCGTCAGAAGTAATATTGTGATTTTTTATTGTAATATTGGTTCATAGACCTTAGTTGTAAAGTTGGCTATATGTTGGTGTTACAATAAAGAATTCTCGAGTCGCCAATCGGTGTTTTGGTTTTTGCGTCCGTTATTATTAGGCGTTTCTGAGAAACTTCAAGGAACAGCGTGAGCCTGAGCGTAGCAAGAGCTGGGCATTAACGGTTTACGAGACGTGGCTGACAGCATGCATTTTCATGTAAATTTATATGTTTTTATGAAAATACACATTATTATTGTTAAGAGAAGAAAACGGAAAGAGAGGTGCAGAGGCAGCCTGCAAATAACAATAATTTAGGCAAACCGCAGGGTTTATTCCCCTTTTTTATTACTTAGAATTTGTATTCATTGAGTTTTTTAGTGTTACATACTAACGGTTATTTCAAGTTTGTAGTTTTAAACAAAAACTAAAGTATAGGATAACAATAAAGAAATAAAAATTAGGGCGAAACGAATGATGGTTTTCACTCTTATACAGGGTAATTTTGAAAATAGAAACTGAAGAAGTTAAATCCAAATGCCAAAGTACATAATATATGTAGAAGAAAAGAGGGAGTATAATAATGCTGATTTACGCCGTTGTTCTGATTTATGCAGTTAGATGTCCTCCTGAAGTAGAGAAATCCTACCACGAGTCAGTTTTCAAAGAGTTTGTACACAAGCTATGGCATACAGGCAGCCTTTGCTTTTTTATTTAATTTCTTGAGGTTATTCGACCTCAGGAGCCTTGGCGATATAAGTACATATGATGGATATATTTACATATCGCCCTTTGAGGAGTCTTCGTACTTCTTCCTGTACTTCTGTCCTTTGCCTGCTTTTTATTATGTTAGCTTGCATTTGATTTTCTGGATGATAATAAAGAAAGTAATTATTTAGAAACCCACACTAGCAATAAAAAGAGACCTGAGTTATTCACCGGCCCAAACGCCACGAGTACTTCACAAAAATGCATACTTTCTCCTATGAGCATCCTTGATCAAAACGTTGGTTTATTATCCATGTAACAGTAGTCAAATTCTATCTCTATCTGAACGATATCAGTAGATCCATGAAATTGAAGAAATAATAAAAGTGTGTTAAAGATGAAGTTCTAAACTTCACTGACTCTAGTGGTACTGATTTCCGGCTTCTATTTTATTCATTACTGATTTGGTATGGATTACGTTTACATTTTCCTAGTTCCTACTCGCGTACGAAATGAAAATTACCTGTTGCTGATTACCATTTTACCCATGGCACTTCCTTAAATGTTTAAATGATCCCTGACTGCTGTGACAAGCGGCTTACAGTAGATAGCACCGCAGGCGTTGCCATCGGTAAGCTTACTGGCACTTTAGGTGAACGATTTAACCGTTTTATGATTGACCTAAAGAATCTGACATTTAGAGCTCAACCTTTAAAAATCTCGCCCATGTAAAGAGATTAGGATAGGATTATACCACGTTTACTGTTTCTGCTCATGTAAAGCGACTTCATTGTTATTGCCTCATTAGCAATGTCCTATATATATACGTATATATCGTTAGGGGTCAATTTAGTTGAAGAGTGAACGATCAATTCATGGTTGTTTGCTCAAACCCAACTCCTCCAAATTTTTCGTGGGAGTCATCAGCCCGGCAGTCGCCGTCTCATCGTTCGCTGTTCAGTGGAAGATAGAAAACTATCGGAAGTATTATCATGATTTTTTGTTATAACATTCATTCTTCGACCTTGTGTAATAACCTTGTTGTTGGTTGCATATTGGCGTGAGAATAAAGGATTCTCGAGTCGCCAATCAGTGTTCTGGTTTTCGCGTTGGTCAATACAAAGTGTTTCTGAAAGTCTACGGGGGACAGCGTGAGGTCCAGCGTAGTAAGAGCTGGACATTGACAGTTTATGAGAGTTGGCTGACAGTTTCTGATAGTTTTCTGATAGCTTCTGTTCGTCTTTCCTGGTGCCTAGGAGTCTTTTTGGACAAGCGTTAACTGGAACTTCCTGGAATTTTTTTAAAGTTCAATGATACCTGGGTCAAAGAAGGGACGAAGCGTCTTAGAAGCAAGCAGGAAAGTAAGTGGTGCTGATTTGCTTGTAAATTATGATGATATGTATGATCCTCAGCATGATGGGTCTGTTGTTCATGGTTCACCGTCCTGGGATAATAGGCCTAAATTGAACCTCGGTGTTTCGACGGAAGCCCAGCTGACTATCCACAGTTTGTAAAAGAGTTTGTAGTCACATTGAGTGGTTTTTATTAATTGATGAAATGAAGTTGATGTGTTTCATGAGGTACTACACTAGAGTTGCTTCATGAGCGATACAGTGTTGTAGGTTCATGTCCCCAAACGAAGGATATACTGGGGCTATGAGTAAACTGCGTCAAAGATGTCAATCACGTCTCATAAACCTTTAATGCCCAGCTCTTACTACGCTGGGGCTCACGCTATTCCTCGAACCTTTTCAGAAACGCCTAAAACTTAAGGACGCAAAAACCAGAACACCAATTGGTGGCTAGCGAATTCTTTATTGTAACATCAACACATAACCATCATTATTAGCATTACAGACTAAAGTCTAAGAACAAATATTACAACCATAAATCACAATATTACTTCTGGCGGTTTTTTCTATCTTCTTTCTGAACAGCAACCGATGAGACGATGACTGGCAGATTGACCACCCGCGAAAGTTATGGGGAAGTTGGTTTTGAGCAAACGACCATGAATTGATCGTTCAATCTTCAACTACATCGACACTCCCCACCAAAAAAGGGATCCATCCCTTTTTTCCATCACGACCAATACACGTTGACTTGGATGCCATTGCGAGAACCTGGGTCACTCGGACAGAGCTGAAATGGAAAACAAACAGAAAAGCCAACACACCACAAGCATACCCACAGCACAATCTCACACATCAATGACGACCTACACCTTCGAATTAAAGGCCTCCTCTTGACATCTTGCAACACAATCTCCACTTGCTAGAATGACTCTTGCAGAACGCAACGTGACCATAGCAGCACCTCATGATACTCTACGCACATCCTCTTATCTACTCACTACCAATTACCACTGCAATCGCTTGTCACTCATTCTTCCTCAATTCTAGTAACGGTGACGTATGCAAGCCTCAGTGGTCTACACTCTCGCTCCCCGGCGTGTGGGACCGCAGCTAACAATTATCTCCGTGTGTATGTCATTCTCAGCAATAGCCTCCCTGGCGTACACGACCCATCTGCTGTCTTTAACATCAATCAATTCATTCACGGGTGTGGAAGACTCGAAACAACTTCAGAAGTAATCACGACGAAGATTTCAACAAAATTATGCAATACACCAAGATATGAAAATAACAAGTGAATACAATGAATCCAAAAACACCAATTGATATGACACATCACACGTATATACAAACAGTACAAATAACCTCGCCGATCATGTCTTGATGGAATTCCTTTGAAGAATTGTAGGACTTACACCAGTACGCCTACAACCCTCCTCAGGTTGACGATTGTAAGTTGTAGAATATCCGGACACAAACAAGATTAACCAACAATTACAATAATTGGAACTCACACAACTATTTAACACAAACATATGTACAATCAACACATCAAATGTTGTGGATTCTGCCATGACAAACTACCCTTGAAGAACTGTAGGACTTACAGCAGTACGCCTACATTCCTTCTCAGGTTGATGATCCAAGTGGAAGTCGTCCGGACACAAACAGAATTACCAACAGCTAGATGAGAGATGATACCAATTCAGTATATACAACATGAACATATGTACAAAATCACACACCAAGCACATTGGTCTGCTCATTGATGCGCTACCCTTTGAAGAATTGTAGGACTTACAGCAGTACGCCTACAACCCTTCTCAGGTTGACGCCTGTGGGTTGGAAAATCGTCAAGTGGTTCATCCTCCGACCCTCGACTCTCAGCACCTTCCAGTAGATACAATTTCCTGATATCTCGCAGCAACATGCCACAACTTGTTCTCACCTCAATCGTCCTCACAAACCCATCACCACTACAGAGTAGCCTTTCTACCACTCCCAAAATTCATCTACTTGTGGCACATTTATCTGCTGCTAAGACTATATCACCAACTTTTAAGTTTCTGCACAATTTTTTCCACTTTTCTCTGGTTTGCTGTGTTAGAACATACTCCTTTAACCATCTTTTCCAAAATATATCTTTCATGTGCTTGGCTTGTTTCCATCTTTTAATCGTAGGTGTTCGTTCCCCGCTTGAGTCCTCTATGCCAGGGTTACCTCTCAATAACAATAATTTATTTGGGGTTAACACATCGAAATCCTTGACGTCGTCCCTCACAGGTAACAGCTACCGGTGGTTTAGTAGTCGTCCAGCTTCACATAAAAGTGTCTCCAACGTTTCGTCATTCAAACTCTGGTTTTCAATTATGGAGCTTGAAATACGCTCGATAATTCCTACAAGTCTTTCCCATAACCCACCTCTATGGCTGGCATGTGGTGGGTTGAAGTGCCACTCGATGTGTCTTTTCAGCAACTCTTCATGAACTCTCGTTTGAGGACCTTCGAAATACTCTATAAGCTCGGCCTGACAGCCAACAAAATTAGTCCCCCTATCAGTGAACATCAACTTCGATGCACCTCGGCGATTTACAAATCTACGTAATGCTAGAATGAATGAATCAGCAGTTAACGTATGAGCCATCTCAATATGCACAGCTCTCATTTCCTAACAGGTGAAGAAATAGTCACACGTTTTACATAGGGTTCTGCCTCTCTTCACCACAAAAGTTCCGAACAAGTCCACTCCGACGTATTGGAATTGATAATTCCCTTCAGAATCTTGCCACGCTGGGAGTGATGCCATCATCTGCTGTGCTGAACGAGCATTTCGGAGTTTACATTCCATGCACTTATCAATTATTTTACGGACAGCGGTACCTCCCTTCACTATCCAGAACTTACATCGAATACTTGATAGTACTTGCGAAGTACCCAAATGACCTTCAAGAACATGGTAGTGTCTTATAATGAGATCAGTGACTGGATGGTAGCAAGGTAATAAAGCCGGATGACGGGTCTCATATGACGATTCTAACATTTGTAGACGTCCACCAACTCTAGCGATCCCTTCGGAAACTATCGGAGATAATCTATCTAACCGCACCTTGAAATCTGCGAAATCGGGACTATCCTCCTTGGCAATCTCACCCCACGCTTCCCACTGAGCAGCCTTCAAAATCGCTAACTCTGCATTTCTGATATCCTCGACTCTTAGAGGCCCCACATTCATATTTTCGTATCCTGCAAGATGCATGACCTTTAAATATGTAACATATCGTGTCAACCAAGCAACAGCTTTCAGTAATTTGTACCAAGAAGAATAATACTTAAAAAGTGGATGTAAACCTGAATGTCCTTCTTGAGTAGATGTTAAACTGACACTTGTCTTAAACTCCAAGACACACTCGTTTATCGGTGGTTCATCTTCTCTACTAGGCCACATACTATCAGCACTTAGCAAGAATTCTGGACCTTTCCACCACTTTTAGCCACATTCATATCAATAACTACTCGCAAGGCTAGATCAGCTGGATTGTTTCCAGACAGTACGTACCTCCACTGCTCGACGGTCGTTAGTTCACGAATTTGAGATACTCTGTTAGCCACAAAACATGCACATCTTGCTGACTCGTTGCATACATAATATATCACAGACATCGAATCAGTCCAAAACGTTACAGGACACTTGGGATAATCCAATCCTTTAGACACCAAATAAAGTATAATTATATTTTAATAGTTTACACACAATGATAAGTTTTGTTATTGGTAATATTTCGAGCAAAATTAACAATAATAAAACTTATCATTGTGTATAAACTATTAAAATATAATTATACTTTATTTGATCTAATCCACAGTGCTCAAACTTTTTACTGATATTAAATCTTTTCACACCGTTGTGAATAACTGCGCCGCTAGCAAGACTGCAGGAAAATCTAATCTCGGAATAGAAATCGTCTTTAGAGGTGCAACTCTAGATTTACCCATCACTAGGCGAACATCTATATCATCTCATAAGGTGGTTGTCAGCCACGTCTCGTAAACCGTTAATGCCCAGCTCTTCCTACGCTCAGGCTCACGCTGTTCCTTGAAGTTTCTCAGAAACGCCTAATAATAACGGACGCAAAAACCAAAACACCAAATGGCGACTCGAGAATTCTTTATTGTAACACCAACACATAACCATCATTATTAGCATTACAGGCTAAGGTCCAAGAACAAATATTACAACAATAAATCACAATATTACTGTCAATGGAGTTGAAGATTGAACGATCAATTCTTGGTTGTTTGCTCAAAATCAACTTCCTCGATTTTCGCGGAGGCATCAATACGACAGTCATCGTCTCATCGGTCGCTGTTCAGAAAGAAGAGTTAAACATCGTCAGAAGTAACATAACGATTTATTATTGTAATATTTGTTTACAGACCTTAGTTTTCTTAGTTTGCTTAGTGATACTTGATTTATATGCTGGTGTAACAATACATAATACTCAAGTCAACAATTGGTGTTCTGGTTTTTTCGTCCGTTGTTACTAAGCGTTTCTCAGAAATCTTCTAAGAACAGCGTGGGCCCGAGCGTAGCGAGAGCTGGGCATTAACGGTTTATGAGACTTTGGTTGACAGTTTCTGACGATAGAAACAGATCTGGCGGATTCAAACAGTTGGTGAAAGTTTGGATAGTCGCCGTTCATTTTCCTGGTGCCGGTCAAGTCCTCTTTGAACAAGCAATATCTGGAACTTTTTGGAATTTGGTCAAGTTCAACAATGCCTGGGTCAAAGAAGGGACAGAGTGTCTTGGATGCAAACAGGAAAGTAAGTCATGGTGACTTGTCTGTTAATTGTAACGATGTGTCTGATGTTAAGCATGACATGGTTGATGTTACTGTTTCGCCGTTCAGGGATAATAGGAACATCAAACTCCCTAAATTTGAACCACGGTGTTTTGATGGAAACCCGGCTGATTATTTACAATTTGTAAAGGAGTTTGAGATCATGTTGAGTGGTTTTTTATTAAATGATGAATTGAAGTTAATGTATTTGATGAGATATTGCACTGGAGATGCTGCAAGAGCTATACAGTGTTGTAAGTTTATGAAGCCAAAAGAGGGCTACGATGAGGCTATGAGCATATTACGCCAAAGGTTTGGAAGACCCTCGATGATTGCAGGGAAATTATTCGAGGCTGTTGAGGGTAATGGTGGTCAGTTACAGGATGACTCCCAGGCACTCACTGAGTTTTTAGATAATTTGCTAATTTACAAGAATGGAATGATTTCGATGAATCGAATGAGTGACCTCAACTCGAGTTTTATACTAGAAGTAATAGCAAGACGTCTACCTACTCGACTGCAAAGGAAGTGGGTGAAGATAAGCTCCCGTATGGAGGATGAGGGTATCGAGCCAAAGTTTGATGATATCCTGAAACTGGTAAATACTAGTGTCAATCAATCTATGAGCAAGTTTTCCAGTCTGTTAGATCTCACCCCTAGAATAGAGCAGTCTGAGGGTAAAACGCACTCATTGATGACGAATAGGCCTCAGAGAGGTGGATATCGAGAAGGCTCCATGATGTCTAGTAATGCATATAGACCTAGTGAGTGTAACAGGTTTCGTAGTACATCCTCAACAGATAAGTTACAAGATGCAAGACAAACACGGCTTTGTTCTACACGTGTGCAAGAGGTGCATACAGAAGTGAACTGTGAACCAGTGAGCAAGTTCAGTGATAAGCTAAATGTAAACTCCAGGCCTTACTCCGAATTGTGTGACGATAACGGTGTTGTGAAGAAGTCTGTAGTTGCAACTGGTAAGCCGTTGCTGAATAGAGTGTCACAGAATAGAGTTACTGCTTCAGAGTGGAGTTCTGACTCCAAAAGTTTACAAAGTATAACTAGTCAGAGTGAAGATGTAAAACCTTTAATGATTTGTGAGGAGGAACCAAAATTGTCTACTTCTGTTATTAAAGAGTTTGAAAATGATGAACTTGACGGTAAATTGGATATATGTGGTAATGATCATGATAGTGCAGATTTGTCTTTGGTTGATCATTATGAGATGCGGGATATGCCTACTACTGCTAAGTTAAATAAAGGTTCTGTACAACTTGAACGTGAAGTAGAAATAAATGCAGATGCAGTTGCAGAAGGCATGCATACTTGTGAGACCGTCAGTGTAATTGATCAGCATGTAGCCCACCTATCATCAGATGATAGTGCTAAACCCGAACTAGTAGTGAAAGACAGCAGTGGTGGTAATCTTGCAGTTGGACAACTATCTGAGAGCCGAACAAGAACAGCTTCTGATCCACCACTAAGTTCATCACCTTGTGTCACTCAGTCATCGTTGGTGTTTTCATCCACAATGAAACAGATGCCCATCAACTCAAGTATCTTGTGCAATGACTATGGTAGTATCAGTTCGTTTGAAAGGACGAATATCAATGGTCAGTTTAGTGTGGATAAGCCAAGTGTAAACGAGAGAGTTATTGTTAAATTGACTTGCACGAATAAAGGCATTTCTAGTTTCAAGTTACTATTTGAATGTTATTATCTTTGGTGTAAATTACTCTGTTTCTATACTTGGTTGATGAGATATGTCGTGTGTTTGTTGGTCATCTATATTCTACGATACAATGACATGGGCGTGTTGCCGTTCAGATTTGAGGATATAGCTGATAGAAGGAAGTTAGCAAATGAACTCTGCGACGATTTTCCAACCTAGGGCGTCAACCTGAGAAGGGTTGTAGGCGTACTGGTGTAAGTCCTACAGTTCTTCAAAGGGTAGCGCATCAATGAGCAGTCCAATGTGCTTGGTGTATGATCTTGTACATATGTTCATATTGTATATACTGAATTGATATCATCTTTTATCTAGCTGTTGGTAATTCTGTTTGTGTCCGGACGACTTCCACTTGGATCATCAACCTGAGAAGGAATGTAGGCGTACTGCTGTAAGTCCTACAGTTCTTCAAGGGTAGTTTGTCGTGTCAGAATCCACAACATTTGATGTGGTGATTGTACATATGTTTGTGTTAAATAGTTGTGTGAGTTCCAATTGATGTAATTGTTGGTTAATCTTGTTTGTGTCCGGACATTCCACAACTTACAATCGTCAACCTGTGAAGGGTTGCAGGCGTACTGGTGTAAGTCCTGCAATTCTTCAAAGGAATTCCATCAAGACATGATCGGCGAGGTTGTTTGTACTATTTGTATATACGTGTGGTGTGTCATATCAATTGGTGTTTTTGGATTCATTGTGTTTACTTGTTGTTTTCGTGTCTTGTTGTTATTGCGTAATTTTGTTAAAATTTTCGTCGTGATTATTTCTGAAGTTGTTTCGAGTCTTCTACATCCATGAATGAATTGATTGATGTTAAGGACAGCAGATGGGTCGTATACGCCGGGGTGGCTAGGCTATTGCTGAGAATGAAATGCACACGGAGACAATTGTTAGCTGCGGTCCGACACGCCGGGGAGAAAGAGTGTAAACGACTGAGGCTCGCATGCGTCACCGCTACTAGAACTGAGGCAGAATGAGTGACAAGCGATTTCAGTGGTAATTGGTAGTGAGTAGATAAGAGGATGTGCGTAGAGTATCGTGAGGTGCTGCCATGGTCACTTTGCATTCTGCAAGAGTCATTCTAGCAAGTGGAGATACTGTTGCAAGATGTCAAGAGGAGGTCTCTATCTGGAGGCGCAGGTCGTCATTGATGTGTGAGATTGTGCTGTGGGTATGCTTGTGGTGTGTTGGCTTTTCTGTTTGTTTTCCATTTCAGCTCTGTCCGTGTGACCCAGGTTCTCGCAATGGCATCCAAGTCAACGTGCATTAGTCGTGAAGGAAAAAAGGGTTGGATCCCTTTTTTGCCGGGGAGTGTCAATGGAGTTGAAGATTGAACGATCAATTCTTGGTTGTTTGCTCAAAATCAACTTCCTCGATTTTCGCGGAGGCATCAATACGACAGTCATCGTCTCATCGGTCGCTGTTCAGAAAGAAGAGTTAAACATCGTCAGAAGTAACATAACGATTTATTATTGTAATATTTGTTTACAGACCTTAGTTTTCTTAGTTTGCTTAGTGATACTTGATTTATATGCTGGTGTAACAATACATAATACTCAAGTCAACAATTGGTGTTCTGGTTTTTTCGTCCGTTGTTACTAAGCGTTTCTCAGAAATCTTCTAAGAACAGCGTGGGCCCGAGCGTAGCGAGAGCTGGGCATTAACGGTTTATGAGACTTTGGTTGACAATTGATTCTGACGGTTTTTTCTAGGTTCCTTCTGAACAGCGACCGATGAGACGATGACTGGCAGATTGACCACCCGCGAAAGTTATGGGGAAGTTGGGTTTGAGCAAACGACCATGAATTGATCGTTCAATCTTCAACTACATCGACACTCCCCACCAAAAAAGGGATCCATCCCTTTTTTCCATCACGACCAATGCACGTTGACTTGGATGCCATTGCGAGAACCTGGGTCACTCGGACAGAGCTGAAATGGAAAACAAACAGAAAAGCCAACACACCACAAGCATACCCACAGCACAATCTCACACATCAATGATGACCTACACCTTCGAATTAAAGGCCTCCTCTTGACATCTTGCGACACAATCTCCACTTGCTAGAATGACTCTTGCAGAACGCAACGTGACCATAGCAGCACCTCATGATACTCTACGCACATCCTCTTATCTACTCACTACCAATTACCACTGAAATCGCTTGTCACTCATTCTTCCTCAATTCTAGTAACGGTGACGTATGCAAGCCTCAGTGGTCTACACTCTCGCTCCCCGGCGTGTGGGACCGCAGCTAACAATTATCTCCGTGTGTATGTCATTCTCAGCAATAGCCTCCCTGGCGTACACGACCCATCTGCTGTCTTTAACATCAATCAATTCATTCACGGGTGTGGAGGACTCGAAACAACTTCAGAAGTAATCACGACGACGATTTCAAAAAAATTATGCAATACACCAAGATATGAAAATAACAAGTGAATACAATGAATCCAAAATCACCAATTGCTATGACACATCACACGTATATACAAACAGTACAAATAACCTCGCCGATCATGTCTTGATGGAATTCCTTTGAAGAATTGTAGGATTTACACCGGTACGCCTACAACCCTCCTCAGGTTGACGATTGTAAGTTGTAGAATATCCGGACACAAACAAGATTAACCAACAATTACAATAATTGGAACTCACACAACTATTTGACACAAACATATGTACAATCAACACACCAAATGTTGTGGATTCTGCCATGACAAACTACCCTTGAAGAACTGTAGGACTTACAGCAGTACGCCTACATTCCTTCTCAGGTTGATGATCCAAGTGGAAGTCGTCCGGACACAAACAGAATTACCAACAGCTAGATGAGAGATGATACCAATTCAGTATATACAACATGGAAATATGTACAAAATCACACACCAAGCACATTGGTCTGCTCATTGATCCGCTACCCTTTGAAGAGTTGCAGGACTTACAGCAGTACGCCTACAACCCTTCTCAGGTTGACGCCTGTGGGTTGGAAAATCGTCAAGTGGTTCATCCTCCGACCCTCGACTCTCAGCACCTTCCAGTATATACAATTTCCTGATATCTCGCAGCAACATGCCACAACTTGTTCTCACCTCAATCGTCCTCACAAACCCATCACCACTACAGAGTAGCCTTTCTACCACTCCCAAAATTCATCTACTTGTGGCACATTTATCTGCTGCTAAGACTATATCACCAACTTTTAAGTTTCTGCACAATTTTTTCCACTTTTCTCTGGTTTGCTGTGTAAGAACATACTCCTTTAACCGCCTTTTCCAAAATATATCTTTCATGTGCTTGGCTTGTTTCCATCTTTTAATCGTAGGTGTTCGTTCCCCGCTTGAGTCCTCTATGCCAGGGTTACCTCTCAATAACAATAATTTATTTGGGGTTAACACATCGAAATCCTTGACGTCGTCCCTCACAGGTAATAGCTACCGGTGGTTTAGTAGTCGTCCAGCTTCACATAAAAGTGTCTCCAACGTTTCGTCATTCAAACTCTGGTTTTCAATTATGGAGCTTGAAATACGCTCGATAATTCCTACAAGTCTTTCCCATAACCCACCTCTATGGCTGGCATGTGGTGGGTTGAAGTGCCACTCGATGTGTCTTTTCAGCAACTCTTCATGAACTCTCGTTTGAGGACCTTCGAAATACTCTATAAGCTCGGCCCGACAGCCAACAAAATTAGTCCCCCTATCAGTGAACACCAACTTCGATGCACCTCGGCGATTTACAAATCTACGTAATGCTAGAATGAATGAATCAGCAGTTAACGTATGAGCCATCTCAATATGCACAGCTCTCATTTCCTAACAGGTGAAGAAATAGTCACACGTTTTACATAGGGTTCTGCCTCTCTTCACCACAAAAGTTCCGAACAAGTCCACTCCGACGTATTGGAATTGATAATTCCCTTCAGAATCTTGCCACGCTGGGAGTGATGCCATCATCTGCTGTGCTGAACGAGCATTTCGGAGTTTACATTCCATGAACTTATCAATTATTTTACGGACAGCGGTACCTCCCTTCACTATCCAGAACTTACATCGAATACTTGATAGTACTTGCGAAGTACCCAAATGACCTTCAAGAACATGGTAGTGTCATATAATGAGATCAGTGACTGGATGATAGCAAGGTAATAAAGCCGGATGACGGGTCTCATATGACGATTCTAACATTTGTAGACGTCCACCAACTCTAGCGATCCCTTCGGAAACTATCGGAGATAATCTATCTAACCGCACCTTGAAATCTGCGAAATCGGGACTATCCTCCTTGGCAATCTCACCCCACGCTTCCCACTGAGCAGCCTTCAAAATCGCTAACTCTGCATTTCTGATATCCTCGACTCTTAGAGGCCCCACACTCATATTTTCGTATCCTGCAAGATGCATGACCTTTAAATATGTAACATATCGTGTCAACCAAGCAACAGCTTTCAGTAATTTGTACCAAGAAGAATAATACTTAAAAAGTGGATGTAAACCTGAATGTCCTTCTTGAGTAGATGTTAAACTGACACTTGTCTTAAACTCCAAGACACACTCGTTTATCGGTGGTTCATCTTCTCTACTAGGCCACATACTATCAGCACTTAGCAAGAATTCTGGACCTTTCCACCACTTTTAGCCACATTCATATCAATAACTACTCGCAAGGCTAGATCAGCTGGATTGTTTCCAGACAGTACGTACCTCCACTGCTCGACGGTCGTTAGTTCACGAATTTGAGATACTCTGTTAGCCACAAAACATGCACATCTTGCTGACTCGTTGCATACATAATATATCACAGACATCGAATCAGTCCAAAACGTTACAGGACACTTGGGATAATCCAATCCTTTAGACACCAAATAAAGTATAATTATATTTTAATAGTTTACACACAATGATAAGTTTTGTTATTGGTAATATTTCGAGCAAAATTAACAATAATAAAACTTATCATTGTGTATAAACTATTAAAATATAATTATACTTTATTTGATCTAATCCACAGTGCTCAAACTTTTTACTGATATTAAATCTTTTCACACCGTTGTGAATAACTGCGCCGCTAGCAAGACTGCAGGAAAATCTAATCTCGGAATAGAAATCGTCTTTAGAGGTGCAACTCTAGATTTACCCATCACTAGGCGAACATCTATATCATCTCATAAGGTGGTTGTCAGCCACGTCTCGTAAACCGTTAATGCCCAGCTCTTCCTACGCTCAGGCTCACGCTGTTCCTTGAAGTTTCTCAGAAACGCCTAATAATAACGGACGCAAAAACCAAAACACCAAATGGCGACTCGAGAATTCTTTATTGTAACACCAACACATAACCATCATTATTAGCATTACAGGCTAAGGTCCAAGAACAAATATTACAACAATAAATCACAATATTACTGTCAATGGAGTTGAAGATTGAACGATCAATTCTTGGTTGTTTGCTCAAAATCAACTTCCTCGATTTTCGCGGAGGCATCAATACGACAGTCATCGTCTCATCGGTCGCTGTTCAGAAAGAAGAGTTAAACATCGTCAGAAGTAACATAACGATTTATTATTGTAATATTTGTTTACAGACCTTAGTTTTCTTAGTTTGCTTAGTGATACTTGATTTATATGCTGGTGTAACAATACATAATACTCAAGTCAACAATTGGTGTTCTGGTTTTTTCGTCCGTTGTTACTAAGCGTTTCTCAGAAATCTTCTAAGAACAGCGTGGGCCCGAGCGTAGCGAGAGCTGGGCATTAACGGTTTATGAGACTTTGGTTGACAGTTTCTGACGATAGAAACAGATCTGGCGGATTCAAACAGTTGGTGAAAGTTTGGATAGTCGCCGTTCATTTTCCTGGTGCCGGTCAAGTCCTCTTTGAACAAGCAATATCTGGAACTTTTTGGAATTTGGTCAAGTTCAACAATGCCTGGGTCAAAGAAGGGACAGAGTGTCTTGGATGCAAACAGGAAAGTAAGTCATGGTGACTTGTCTGTTAATTGTAACGATGTGTCTGATGTTAAGCATGACATGGTTGATGTTACTGTTTCGCCGTTCAGGGATAATAGGAACATCAAACTCCCCAAATTTGAACCACGGTGTTTTGATGGAAACCCGGCTGATTATTTACAATTTGTAAAGGAGTTTGAGATCATGTTGAGTGGTTTTTTATTAAATGATGAATTGAAGTTAATGTATTTGATGAGATATTGCACTGGAGATGCTGCAAGAGCTATACAGTGTTGTAAGTTTATGAAGCCAAAAGAGGGCTACTACGAGGCTATGAGCATATTACGCCAAAGGTTTGGAAGACCCTCGATGATTGCAGGGAAATTATTCGAGGCTGTTGAGGGTAATGGTGGTCAGTTACAGGATGACTCCCAGGCACTCACTGAGTTTTTAGATAATTTGCTAATTTACAAGAATGGAATGATTTCGATGAATCGAATGAGTGACCTCAACTCGAGTTTTATACTAGAAGTAATAGCAAGACGTCTACCTACTCGACTGCAAAGGAAGTGGGTGAAGATAAGCTCCCGTATGGAGGATGAGGGTATCGAGCCAAAGTTTGATGATATCCTGAAACTGGTAAATACTAGTGTCAATCAATCTATGAGCAAGTTTTCCAGTCTGTTAGATCTCACCCCTAGAATAGAGCAGTCTGAGGGTAAAACGCACTCATTGATGACAAGTAGGCCTCAGAGAGGTGGATATCGAGAAGACTCCATGATGTCTAGTAATGCATATAGACCTAGTGAGTGTAACAGGTTTCGTAGTACATCCTCAACAGATAAGTTACAAGATGCAAGACAAACACGGCTTTGTTCTACACGTGTGCAAGAGGTGCATACAGAAGTGAACTGTGAACCAGTGAGCAAGTTCAGTGATAAGCTAAATGTAAACTCCAGGCCTGACTCCGAATTGTGTGACGATAACGGTGTTGTGAAGAAGTCTGTAGTTGCAACTGGTAAGCCGTTGCTGAATAGAGTGTCACAGAATAGAGTTACTGCTTCAGAGTGGAGTTCTGACTCCAAAAGTTTACAAAGTATAACTAGTCAGAGTGAAGATGTAAAACCTTTAATGATTTGTGAGGAGGAACCAAAATTGTCTACTTCTGTTATTAAAGAGTTTGAAAATGATGAACTTGACGGTAAATTGGATATATGTGGTAATGATCATGATAGTGCAGATTTGTCTTTGGTTGATCATTATGAGATGCGGGATATGCCTACTACTGCTAAGTTAAATAAAGGTTCTGTACAACTTGAACGTGAAGTAGAAATAAACGCAGATGCAGTTGCAGAAGGCATGCATACTTGTGAGACCGTCAGTGTAATTGATCAGCATGTAGCCCACCTATCATCAGATGATAGTGCTAAACCCGAACTAGTAGTGAAAGACAGCAGTGGTGGTAATCTTGCAGTTGGACAACTATCTGAGAGCCGAACAAGAACAGCTTCTGATCCACCACTAAGTTCATCACCTTGTGTCACTCAGTCATCGTTGGTGTTTTCATCCACAATGAAACAGATGCCCATCAACTCAAGTATCTTGTGCAATGACTATGGTAGTATCAGTTCGTTTGAAAGGACGAATATCAATGGTCAGTTTAGTGTGGATAAGCCAAGTGTAAAGGAGAGAGTTATTGTTAAATTGACTTGCACGAATAAAGGCATTTCTAGTTTCAAGTTACTATTTGAATGTTATTATCTTTGGTGTAAATTACTCTGTTTCTATACTTGGTTGATGAGATATGTCGTGTGTTTGTTGGTCATCTATATTCTACGATACAATGACATGGGCGTGTTGCCGTTCAGATTTGAGGATATAGCTGATAGAAGGAAGTTAGCAAATGAACTCTGCGACGATTTTCCAACCTAGGGCGTCAACCTGAGAAGGGTTGTAGGCGTACTGCTGTAAGTCCTACAGTTCTTCAAAGGGTAGCGCATCAATGAGCAGTCCAATGTGCTTGGTGTATGATCTTGTACATATGTTCATATTGTATATACTGAATTGATATCATCTTTTATCTAGCTGTTGGTAATTCTGTTTGTGTCCGGACGACTTCCACTTGGATCATCAACCTGAGAAGGAATGTAGGCGTACTGCTGTAAGTCCTACAGTTCTTCAAGGGTAGTTTGTCGTGTCAGAATCCACAACATTTGATGTGTTGATTGTACATATGTTTGTGTTAAATAGTTGTGTGAGTTCCAATTGATGTAATTGTTGGTTAATCTTGTTTGTGTCCGGACATTCCACAACTTACAATCGTCAACCTGTGAAGGGTTGTAGGCGTACTGGTGTAAGTCCTGCAATTCTTCAAAGGAATTCCATCAAGACATGATCGGCGAGGTTGTTTGTACTATTTGTATATACGTGTGGTGTGTCATATCAATTGGTGTTTTTGGATTCATTGTGTTTACTTGTTGTTTTCGTGTCTTGTTGTTATTGCGTAATTTTGTTAAAATTTTCGTCGTGATTATTTCTGAAGTTGTTTCGAGTCTTCTACATCCATGAATGAATTGATTGATGTTAAGGACAGCAGATGGGTCGTATACGCCGGGGAGGCTATTGCTGAGAATGAAATGCACACGGAGATAATTGTTAGCTGCGGTCCGACACGCCGGGGAGAAAGAGTGTAAACGACTGAGGCTCGCATGCGTCACCGCTACTAGAACTGAGGCAGAATGAGTGACAAGCGATTTCAGTGGTAATTGGTAGTGAGTAGATAAGAGGATGTGCGTAGAGTATCGTGAGGTGCTGCCATGGTCACTTTGCATTCTGCAAGAGTCATTCTAGCAAGTGGAGATACTGTTGCAAGATGTCAAGAGGAGGTCTCTGTCTGGAGGCGCAGGTCGTCATTGATGTGTGAGATTGTGCTGTGGGTATGCTTGTGGTGTGTTGGCTTTTCTGTTTGTTTTCCATTTCAGCTCTGTCCGTGTGACCCAGGTTCTCGCAATGGCATCCAAGTCAACGTGCATTAGTCGTGAAGGAAAAAAGGGTTGGATCCCTTTTTTGCCGGGGAGTGTCAATGGAGTTGAAGATTGAACGATCAATTCTTGGTTGTTTGCTCAAAATCAACTTCCTCGATTTTCGCGGAGGCATCAATACGACAGTCATCGTCTCATCGGTCGCTGTTCAGAAAGAAGAGTTAAACATCGTCAGAAGTAACATAACGATTTATTATTGTAATATTTGTTTACAGACCTTAGTTTTCTTAGTTTGCTTAGTGATACTTGATTTATATGCTGGTGTAACAATACATAATACTCAAGTCAACAATTGGTGTTCTGGTTTTTTCGTCCGTTGTTACTAAGCGTTTCTCAGAAATCTTCTAAGAACAGCGTGGGCCCGAGCGTAGCGAGAGCTGGGCATTAACGGTTTATGAGACTTTGGTTGACAATTGATTCTGACGGTTTTTTCTAGGTTCCTTCTGAACAGCGACCGATGAGACGATGACTGGCAGATTGACCACCCGCGAAAGTTATGGGGAAGTTGGGTTTGAGCAAACGACCATGAATTGATCGTTCAATCTTCAACTACATCGACACTCCCCACCAAAAAAGGGATCCATCCCTTTTTTCCATCACGACCAATGCACGTTGACTTGGATGCCATTGCGAGAACCTGGGTCACTCGGACAGAGCTGAAATGGAAAACAAACAGAAAAGCCAACACACCACAAGCATACCCACAGCACAATCTCACACATCAATGATGACCTACACCTTCGAATTAAAGGCCTCCTCTTGACATCTTGCGACACAATCTCCACTTGCTAGAATGACTCTTGCAGAACGCAACGTGACCATAGCAGCACCTCATGATACTCTACGCACATCCTCTTATCTACTCACTACCAATTACCACTGAAATCGCTTGTCACTCATTCTTCCTCAATTCTAGTAACGGTGACGTATGCAAGCCTCAGTGGTCTACACTCTCGCTCCCCGGCGTGTGGGACCGCAGCTAACAATTATCTCCGTGTGTATGTCATTCTCAGCAATAGCCTCCCTGGCGTACACGACCCATCTGCTGTCTTTAACATCAATCAATTCATTCACGGGTGTGGAGGACTCGAAACAACTTCAGAAGTAATCACGACGACGATTTCAAAAAAATTATGCAATACACCAAGATATGAAAATAACAAGTGAATACAATGAATCCAAAATCACCAATTGCTATGACACATCACACGTATATACAAACAGTACAAATAACCTCGCCGATCATGTCTTGATGGAATTCCTTTGAAGAATTGTAGGATTTACACCGGTACGCCTACAACCCTCCTCAGGTTGACGATTGTAAGTTGTAGAATATCCGGACACAAACAAGATTAACCAACAATTACAATAATTGGAACTCACACAACTATTTGACACAAACATATGTACAATCAACACACCAAATGTTGTGGATTCTGCCATGACAAACTACCCTTGAAGAACTGTAGGACTTACAGCAGTACGCCTACATTCCTTCTCAGGTTGATGATCCAAGTGGAAGTCGTCCGGACACAAACAGAATTACCAACAGCTAGATGAGAGATGATACCAATTCAGTATATACAACATGGAAATATGTACAAAATCACACACCAAGCACATTGGTCTGCTCATTGATCCGCTACCCTTTGAAGAGTTGCAGGACTTACAGCAGTACGCCTACAACCCTTCTCAGGTTGACGCCTGTGGGTTGGAAAATCGTCAAGTGGTTCATCCTCCGACCCTCGACTCTCAGCACCTTCCAGTATATACAATTTCCTGATATCTCGCAGCAACATGCCACAACTTGTTCTCACCTCAATCGTCCTCACAAACCCATCACCACTACAGAGTAGCCTTTCTACCACTCCCAAAATTCATCTACTTGTGGCACATTTATCTGCTGCTAAGACTATATCACCAACTTTTAAGTTTCTGCACAATTTTTTCCACTTTTCTCTGGTTTGCTGTGTAAGAACATACTCCTTTAACCGCCTTTTCCAAAATATATCTTTCATGTGCTTGGCTTGTTTCCATCTTTTAATCGTAGGTGTTCGTTCCCCGCTTGAGTCCTCTATGCCAGGGTTACCTCTCAATAACAATAATTTATTTGGGGTTAACACATCGAAATCCTTGACGTCGTCCCTCACAGGTAATAGCTACCGGTGGTTTAGTAGTCGTCCAGCTTCACATAAAAGTGTCTCCAACGTTTCGTCATTCAAACTCTGGTTTTCAATTATGGAGCTTGAAATACGCTCGATAATTCCTACAAGTCTTTCCCATAACCCACCTCTATGGCTGGCATGTGGTGGGTTGAAGTGCCACTCGATGTGTCTTTTCAGCAACTCTTCATGAACTCTCGTTTGAGGACCTTCGAAATACTCTATAAGCTCGGCCCGACAGCCAACAAAATTAGTCCCCCTATCAGTGAACACCAACTTCGATGCACCTCGGCGATTTACAAATCTACGTAATGCTAGAATGAATGAATCAGCAGTTAACGTATGAGCCATCTCAATATGCACAGCTCTCATTTCCTAACAGGTGAAGAAATAGTCACACGTTTTACATAGGGTTCTGCCTCTCTTCACCACAAAAGTTCCGAACAAGTCCACTCCGACGTATTGGAATTGATAATTCCCTTCAGAATCTTGCCACGCTGGGAGTGATGCCATCATCTGCTGTGCTGAACGAGCATTTAGGAATTTACATACTTGTACCAAGAATACATTGCGGAATCAAGCTGTAAATCAAAAAAAAATACATTCCATGCACTTATCAATTATTTTAGGGACAGCGGTACCTCCCTTCACTATCCAGAACTTACATCGAATACTTGATAGTACTTGCGAAGTACCCAAATGACCTTCAAGAACATGGTAGTGTCTTATAATGAGATCAGTGACTGGATGGTAGCAAGGTAATAAAGCCGGATGACGGGTCTCATATGACGATTCTAACATTTGTAGACGTCCACCAACTCTAGCGATCCCTTCGGAAACTATCGGAGATAATCTATCTAACCGCACCTTGAAATCTGCGAAATCGGGACTATCCTCCTTGGCAATCTCACCCCACGCTTCCCACTGAGCAGCCTTCAAAATCGCTAACTCTGCATTTCTGATATCCTCGACTCTTAGAGGCCCCACACTCATATTTTCGTATCCTGCAAGATGCATGACCTTTAAATATGTAACATATCGTGTCAACCAAGCAACAGCTTTCAGTAATTTGTACCAAGAAGAATAATACTTAAAAAGTGGATGTAAACCTGAATGTCCTTCTTGAGTAGATGTTAAACTGACACTTGTCTTAAACTCCAAGACACACTCGTTTATCGGTGGTTCATCTTCTCTACTAGGCCACATACTATCAGCACTTAGCAAGAATTCTGGACCTTTCCACCACTTTTAGCCACATTCATATCAATAACTACTCGCAAGGCTAGATCAGCTGGATTGTTTCCAGACAGTACGTACCTCCACTGCTCGACGGTCGTTAGTTCACGAATTTGAGATACTCTGTTAGCCACAAAACATGCACATCTTGCTGACTCGTTGCATACATAATATATCACAGACATCGAATCAGTCCAAAACGTTACAGGACACTTGGGATAATCCAATCCTTTAGACACCAAATAAAGTATAATTATATTTTAATAGTTTACACACAATGATAAGTTTTGTTATTGGTAATATTTCGAGCAAAATTAACAATAATAAAACTTATCATTGTGTATAAACTATTAAAATATAATTATACTTTATTTGATCTAATCCACAGTGCTCAAACTTTTTACTGATATTAAATCTTTTCACACCGTTGTGAATAACTGCGCCGCTAGCAAGACTGCAGGAAAATCTAATCTCGGAATAGAAATCGTCTTTAGAGGTGCAACTCTAGATTTACCCATCACTAGGCGAACATCTATATCATCTCATAAGGTGGTTGTCAGCCACGTCTCGTAAACCGTTAATGCCCAGCTCTTCCTACGCTCAGGCTCACGCTGTTCCTTGAAGTTTCTCAGAAACGCCTAATAATAACGGACGCAAAAACCAAAACACCAAATGGCGACTCGAGAATTCTTTATTGTAACACCAACACATAACCATCATTATTAGCATTACAGGCTAAGGTCCAAGAACAAATATTACAACAATAAATCACAATATTACTTCTGACGACTTTTTCTAGGTTCCTTCTGAACAGCGACCGATGAGACGATGACTGGCAGATTGACCACCCGCGAAAGTTATGGGGAAGTTGGGTTTGAGCAAACGACCATGAATTGATCGTTCAATCTTCAACTACATCGACACTCCCCACCAAAAAAGGGATCCATCCCTTTTTTCCATCACGACCAATGCACGTTGACTTGGATGCCATTGCGAGAACCTGGGTCACTCGGACAGAGCTGAAATGGAAAACAAACAGAAAAGCCAACACACCACAAGCATACCCACAGCACAATCTCACACATCAATGATGACCTACACCTTCGAATTAAAGGCCTCCTCTTGACATCTTGCAACACAATCTCCACTTGCTAGAATGACTCTTGCAGAACGCAACGTGACCATAGCAGCACCTCATGATACTCTACGCACATCCTCTTATCTACTCACTACCAATTACCACTGAAATCGCTTGTCACTCATTCTTCCTCAATTCTAGTAACGGTGACGTATGCAAGCCTCAGTGGTCTACACTCTCGCTCCCCGGCGTGTGGGACCGCAGCTAACAATTATCTCCGTGTGTATGTCATTCTCAGCAATAGCCTCCCTGGCGTACACGACCCATCTGCTGTCTTTAACATCAATCAATTCATTCACGGGTGTGGAAGACTCGAAACAACTTCAGAAGTAATCACGACGAAGATTTCAAAAAAATTATGCAATAACACCAAGATATGAAAATAACAAGTGAATACAATGAATCCAAAATCACCAATTGCTATGACACATCACACGTATATACAAACAGTACAAATAACCTCGCCGATCATGTCTTGATGGAATTCCTTTGAAGAATTGTAGGATTTACACCGGTACGCCTACAACCCTCCTCAGGTTGACGATTGTAAGTTGTAGAATATCCGGACACAAACAAGATTAACCAACAATTACAATAATTGGAACTCACACAACTATTTGACACAAACATATGTACAATCAACACACCAAATGTTGTGGATTCTGCCATGACAAACTACCCTTGAAGAACTGTAGGACTTACAGCAGTACGCCTACATTCCTTCTCAGGTTGATGATCCAAGTGGAAGTCGTCCGGACACAAACAGAATTACCAACAGCTAGATGAGAGATGATACCAATTCAGTATATACAACATGAACATATGTACAAAATCACACACCAAGCACATTGGGCTGCTCATTGATGCGCTACCCTTTGAAGAATTGTAGGACTTACAGCAGTACGCCTACAACCCTTCTCAGGTTGACGCCTGTGGGTTGGAAAATCGTCGCAGAGTTCATTTGCTAACTTCCTTCTATCAGCTATATCCTCAAATCTGAACGGCAACACGCCCATGTCATTGTATCGTAGAATATAGATGACGAACAAACACACAAAGTATCTGGTCAACCAAGTGTAGAAACAGAGTAATTTACACCAAAGATAATAGCATTCAAATAGTAACTTGAAACTAGAAATGCCTTTATTCGTGCAAGTCAATTTAACAATTACTCTCTCGTTTACACTTGGCTTATCCTCACTAAACTGACCATTGATATTCGTCCTTTCAAACGAACTGATACTACCATAGTCATTGCACAAGATACTTGAGTTGATGGGTGTCTGTTTCATTGTGGATGACAGCACCAACGACGACTGATTGACACCAGTTGATGAACTTAGCAGTGGATCAAAAGCTGTTGTTGCTCGACTTTCAGAAATTTGTCTACCTGCAAGACCACCACCACTGCTGTCTTTTACTATCAGCTCCGCTTTAGGACTAGCATCTGATGATAGGTGGGCTTCACTCTGATCAATTACACTGACGGTTTGACAAGTATGCATGCCTTCTGCAACTGCATCTGCATTTAATTATACTTCACGTTCAAGTTGTACAGAACCTTTATTTAACTTAGCAGTAGTAGGCATATCCCTCATCTCATCATGATCAACCAAAGACAAATGTGGAGTATCATGATCATTATCACGAATATTCACTTTACCATCAACTTCATCATTTTCAAACTCTTTAATAACAGAAGTAGACAATTTTGGTTCCTCCTCGCAAATCATTAAAGGTTTTCTATATTCACTCTGACTAGTAATACCTTGTAAACTTGTAGGGTCAGAACTGCACTCTGAAGCAATAACTCTATTCTGTGACACTCTATTCAACAATGGCTTACCAGTTGCAACTACAGACTTCTTCACCGCACCGTTATCGTCACACAATTCGGAGTCAGACCTGGAGTTTACATTTAGCTTATCACTGAACTTGCTTACTGGTTCACAGTTCACTTCTGTATGCACCTCTTGCACACGTGTAAAACACAACCGTGTTTGTCTTGCATCTTGCAACTTATCTGTTGAGGATGTACTACGAAACCTGTTACACTCACTAAGTTTATATGCATTACTAGACATCATGGAGCCTTCTCGATATCCACCTCTCTGAGGCCTACTCGTCATCAATGAGTGCGTTTTACCCTCAGACTGCTCTATTCTAGGGGTGAGATTCAATATACTGGAAAACTTGCTCATAGATTGATTGACGCTATCTTTTACCAGTTTCAGGATATCATCAAACTTTGGCTCGATACCCTCATCCTCCATACGGGAGCTTATCTTCACCCACTTCCTTTGCAGTCGAGTAGGTAGACGTCTTGCTATTACTTCTAGTATAAAACTCGAGTTGAGGTCACTCATGCAATTCATCGAAATCATTGCATTCTTGTAAATTAGCAAATTATCTAAAAACTCAGTGAGTGCCTGGGAGTCATCCTGTAATTGACCACCATTACCCTTAACAGCCTCGAATAATTTCCCTGCAATCATCGAAGGTCTTCCAAACCTTTGACGTAATATGCTCATAGCCTCAGCGTATCCCTCTTTTGGCGTCATAAACTTACAACACTGTATAGCTCTTGAAGCATCTCCAGTGCAATATCTCATCAAATACATTAACTTCAATTCATCATTTAATAAAAAACCACTCAACATGATCTCAAACTCCTTTACAAATTGTAAATAATCAGCCGGGTTTCCATCGAAACACCGTGGTTCAAATTTAGGGAGTTTGATGTTCCTATTATCCCTGAACGGCGAAACAGTAACATCAACCATGTCATGCTTAACATCAGACACATCGTTACAAGTAACAGACAAGTCACCATGACTTACTTTCCTGTTTGCATCCAAGACACTCTGTCCCTTCTTTGACCCAGGCATTGTTGAACTTGACCCAATTCCAAAATCGTTCCAGATATTGCTTGTTCAAAGAGGACTTGACCGACACCAGGAAAAATGAACGGCGACTATCCAAACTTTCACCAACTGTTTGAATCCGCCAGATCTGTTTCTATCGTCAGAAACTGTCAGCCACGTCTCATAAACCGTTAATGCCCAGCTCTCGCTACGCTCGGGCCCACGCTGTTCTTAGAAGTTTCTCAGAAACGCTTAGTTATAACGGACGCAAAAACCAAAACACCAATTGGCGACTCGAGAATTCTTTATTGTAACACCAACGTATAAAAAATGTTACCATTAAGGTCTGTGGACAAATATTACAACCATAAATCACAATATTACTTCTGGCGGTTTTTTTTATCTTCTTTCTGAACAGCGACCGATGAGACGATGACTGGCAGATTGATGCCTCCGCGAAAATTGGGGAAGTTGGTTTTGAGCAAACAACCATGAATTGATCGTTCAATCTTCAGCTACATTGACAGTGGTTCTGATGTTGACGGCTGCTCCAAATCTAACCTCAGTGGCATTAAAAGAAACATGGATGTCAATTATATCATGATTTCTCGATGGCTTAAGTGGACGTGAGACGGAATGTAGATTCAGCGTTCTTAAACTGTTAACCCACTCCTTCCACTCTTCTCTCTGCCTCTCACTTAATGTTTCATCCCACTGTAACCCTTTCCTGCATGTCTCTTGAAATAACCTCCTAGCCGGAAGTAGGTAAGGTGCTACTAACCCAAGTGGGTCAAACACGGACGACAACTCAGAGAGCACACCTCTCCGTGTAACTGGCTTATCAATATCACCAACACTAAATCCAAAGGTATCAGAGTTCACCTCCCATCGCATACCTAATGTGTGTTCAACTGGTAGAGTATCAACAGGTAAATCTCGTACAGTAGGTGCTCTGTCTTCTGGAACTATATGCTTCAAAACGTCTAGGCTGTTTGAGATCCACTTAGTTAGACGAAAGCCAGCCTTAGCTAACACCTCAGTAATGCTTGTTGCAAATTTAACTGCAAACTCATCATCGAAGGAGGCTAAACAATCATACACATAGAAGCAACAATCGATGACATCCAGCAGATCATTAGAACCAAATGTGGACACTGCCTTTCGTAGAGCAAAATTAACAAAAAACGGGGAGTACGTGGCACCAAATGGATGGACTGTCATCCTATATTCTGACACCTTACCACAAGGACCATCATCAAACCACAAAAACCTCAAGTGATCTCTGTCACTCTCTGGCACCTTCACCTGTAGGAACATTTCCTCTATATCCGCTGCGACAGCGACTGTAAACTTTCTGAATCTTAATAACAGTCCAACTAATGAGTTCGCACAACGTGGGCCACTATATAGATTATCATTCAAAGAGACTCCTTCATGTTTCGCAGAACAATCAAACACCACACGGAGTTTACCTGGCTTCCTCGGGTTAAGGGTGGGATGATGGGGCAAATACCACTTCCCTGGCTCACTCTGGTCATCTAGTCTTTCAACGTAACCCTTCATTACGTGTTTGTCGACGACATCCCTATATTTGTTCCAGAGGTCTGCATCCACAAGAAACTTCTTTAAACCCATTAGTCTCTTAAGGGCAAATTTTCTATTACAAACTAACAGTCTATCTTTAAATCTCCATGGTAGGCCAACACTGAAACGCCCGTTTTCGTATTTACAAGACTCCTCAACTGTTTTAACTGCCTTTTGTCTTCAACAGAACGACCCTTCTCTGGGACACCGCAGTCACAAAACTCCTTGTCATACATATTTTTAATCACAGTCTCTAGTTTGCTCCCATTATTTGCAACCAATGATGATATGTGGACTATGGGTATAGGTCCTCTCACTGTCCATCTCAGCGGTGTTTTTGTCGCGAACAGATCATCTCTACCTCCGAATCTCTCTTCTAATACCTTGTGAGCTTCTGGCACACTAAAGCCAATGAGTACTCCCACTCTATCATATTGTAGTGTTGGAAACGGTATGTCACACAGGTATGGCTTACCGACAACTGTTTCAGGACTAGGTACTATAGCTTCTCTAAGTTTCATACTTGAAGTAGTGTAAGCAGTATCTACTTCCACGGTTTCCCCAGTAGCCAAGGATTCTAACTGAAATGAAACTCGTTCACATGCCACCGTTTTCGAAGAATTGAAAGTATTTAGAACCAAGGGTTGCTTTGGGCTCTTAATACCTAAGCAACCAGCCAACTTAGCATCTATCAACGTAACTTCTAAACCATTATCCAACAATGCATAAGTCTCTACTGAAGATTTCGGTCCTTTCACCTTAACTGGAAATACCCCTAAATAAACTTGTGGGTTGTCAAGGGGTCTAGAGATCCTATTGCGATTAACCGAATTCCCCGGTTCGTTTACTATCCTCGGAAGCAGGTGCATATCAGTTAAACCACTACTTCTTTTGTTTGTCGCCTTACAATTCAACTTTGTATGCCCATTCTTTAAACAACTGAAACACAGCCGCTTCTGTTTTGCCACGTTTGACCTTTCTACGGGGGTCATAGCAGTGGAGCGTTTGCAATCGCTCAATTGATACGCGTTATGGAAAACAATACACTCATTCTTTCTCGATGTGCCTTCAGCCTTCACCCCAAACGCTTTCTTTATATTCACTGGTTCCTTAGGTTCTACATTAGAATGCAAAATGCCCGCGAATTCGCCCATCGCCTGGTTGACGCTGTCCTTTACCAGTTTCAGAATATCATCAAACTTTGGCTCAATAACTTCATCCTCTATACGAGAGCTTATCTTCACCCACTTCCTTTACAGTCGAGTAGGTAGGCGTCTTGATATTGCCTCTAACACTGAGCTTGAGTTCAGATCACTCATGCAATTAGTTAGCTTATAGTAAAAGATAAGGTTTAGCTTAAGGCGTCTTTTCCAGAGGGGTTCTAATCTTAGTCTGTCGCATCGCTCAAGGTATTCCAGACCACTTTCTAAACCAAGAGTTCTTGAGGTAAACTGCCGTTGCACTCCCTCTAATTTAAGCTTGTCATTTTGTCTGAGTCCGCTAAGAATAAACGGACAGTATTCTAAGATAGGTCGGACACATACTTTGTATAATAAAACCCTAGTTTCACAACAAAAGAAATTGCGTGTTATGCATCCTATCAGCCTTCGTGTTTTACGTCTGGCATAATCAGTCTGTTCAGCGAACGTTAGGTTACTAGAGTATCTAATACCGAGATCTACGACTGAGTTGAGCTTAGCTAGTTTTCGCCCATTTATTTCAAGAGTTAGATCAAGGTTACTGTTGCCGATACATATCCAGCCGCATTTGTCAATGTTAAAGTTTAGACAGGATTCAGCACACCATGCAATTGCGAGACTACTTAGTTCAAGATGTATTTTAGTAACCATATCGCTTAATTCATGAGTGTAGCAGGAGTAGACGACTTTGAGGTCGTCAGCATATAGGAATGGTTTACCTGAGGTGAAGCACTTGCAAATGCTGTTAATGTAGACTGTGAATAAAAGTGGACCTAGGACACTACCTTGCACGACCCCACTTGAGATCTGCCTAGGATGAGACAATACAGATCCAACTTTGGTTATTTGTACCCTGTTGCTTAGAAATGATTTTAACCAGTTCAGTAATGGGTTGCGAATTCCACAAGAGTACAGCTTCTCAAAGAGAATACTGTGAGATACCATGTCAAATGCCCTAGATATATCGAAGTAGAGAACAACGACTAGCTTACGTGCTTCGCGACTACTAGTGATGCAGTTGAAAAAGTCGAAGTGGCAAGTAACGCAGGATCTATTTTTGAGAAATCCGTGTTGAGACCTTGTAACAAGATCTTCCCTAATTAGGTAGTCTGACAATTGATCTTTTACAACTTTCTCCATGATTCGTGAGATAACTGGGGTTATATTTATGGGTCTGTAATTGCGGACGTTTGCCCTATCACCAGATTTGTAATGTGGAATTATGAAGCTAGTTTTCCACTCACTAGGGTAAGTGCCAGTGTCCATAGATATTGAGAAGAATTTAAGAAGTAACAGGGTATATCACACCCACTGTTTTTGAAAATTATCGAAGCGAGGCCATCCGGTCCCGTACTAGTGGAAGGTTTAAGGCTTTTAATTGCTTGTACTATTAACTGATTAGTGAACACAATGCTTTCAAGGGAAGAGATAGTAAGGGGAGCGGTTTCACCAGGCATATGTGTTTCTAAACTAAAGTTTGCAAACCAATCACTGAAAGTTCACAGATAGTGGCAGGTTCATTGTAGATTACTTTGTCGTGAAGTAAGTATGGGATTTCCCTCGCCGACTGCATTCGTTTTTTAAGAAGTGCCGTTAAGTTATAAACTTTGGAGGTACTTTCAAGTGCCGTTAACTCTTCGTCGAGGTCCTTTTGAGAGCGTAGGCGCTTGATAGATTCAAGAGACTCGTGGATTGAGAGCAATAGTGATATGTCCTTAGTGGAATAGTACTGTTTCTTCAGCTTCCTTAACTTATTACGGTGTGCCCTTGGAATATATTCAGTTCGGTGTCTACTTAATTTCACTATTTTCTTTGGAGCAACTGTATCTAGACAAAGGGTAACATTCCTGTAAAACAGGGTTACTAAGGCCTCCAGGGAGTCAGTGGTAAAATAGTCATCCCATTGACAGAGTCGAATAAGTTCTTGGACTAATCCCCAGTCTGTATATTTGTAACTACGACATATTGTGCTTCCTGAGTCTTGTTTGTTTCCTGTATTTAGTGGTGAGAAAGGCAGAGAGCAGAGTACCATTCTATGGTCACTACTGGAAAATCTATTACCAACATAGGTGGATACTGGGATTGTGTCATGACAAAAAACAAGGTCCAACATGTTGTCACCACGAGTAGGTGTCTGGACGTGTTGTTGCCATCCATAACAGTCTATAGTGGCAAGTAATTCGTCGAAGCGTTGGGGGCCGGAACTAGTTAGCCAATTGACTTCTGGAAGATTGAAGTCCCCTGCAATTATTTTGTAATTAGCACTAAACGAGGATGCGTGTGCAAACGATTTAGCTAATAACGCATCAGTTTCTTTTGTTGCGCTTGGTGCTCGATAAACACAGCCTATGAGAAGTTTGTACTTATCTCCATGTAAGACAACCCAGAGTGAGTCAGGTACATTATTCATTGTTTCATCTTCCACCTTACTGACTACAAATGAGCTATGTATATATATGAGACATCCTCCACCACGCTTGCAATCTCTGTTTGCACGGTGTACAGTGTAATCATCGATACCTATATGCACATCAAGTACAGAGGATGAGCACCATGACTCAGTAATCAGAGCTACAGTAGGCTTGGCGACTAATAATAATGTCCTTAGTTCAGATATCTTATTGATTAAGGAACGTGCATTAATTAGCAATATCGTGAATAAGTCACGGGATACTACAAACTGGCTTAAAATGTCACCATAACCTAAATCTATTTGTGCGTCAGCACCGCAAGAATTTATGAATGAAAAGGAGGTCGGACTGGGTGTCTGTACATCGGGTTGGTGTGCAATGAGGTGGTCCTAGGTGCCATGGGTCGTACCAGTGATTCGGGACACCTGGAAAATTTACCATGTGTTCCTGGATATAAGGGTAGTACAGGTTGGGCCTAGGTTGACGGTTAAAAGGCATAGCATCAAAGGTCTACCCATCCAACTGCTATTCGTCATACCGGTATACACCTTCGGGTTGTTTTTATAACTTAAAGGGAATTGTGAAGGAAGGTGCTTTGGCTGCAAGACTTTAGGAGTCTTGGAGCCTGACTTTCTATAAGGTGGAGCATGCGGAACACCTCCAGATATACTTATGTTTCGAGAGGAGTTTTTCGTAACAAGTGATGGTTTGTTGGCATTCTTACTCTCAGCAGGCTTATTGAATACAAAGTATTCTTCCCCATCATTAGTCTCAACCCTGCGAAATTTGTTCATCGTGGTGAGGTTACTACGTTTGGGGGGAAATTTCTTAGAACAACTTGCAGAAGTTCTAGTCATTTTAACATCTTTCGATGAGGCTTTATTTACAGGGGTACTGGTATCTAAATCAGTTCCTAGTTCCATTGGCAGGTGTTTGTTGTGTAGTTTGCTGAATGCTAGTTTCAGCACTAGGTGTCTGTTGCTGTGCACGATCCTTATTTGGTAAATCAAAGCTAGAGGAGGTGACCAGGTTATTACTACGCATTATTCTGCGCTGACACGGTGTTTTATCCTGAGCTACGGTTATAGACTTATAACTGCTATTCAGTCTTAAGTGATCCTGACATTTAGTAAACTTACTAGCATCAAGGGAATTACTGAATTTAAAAATGATTGGGCAATTAGCCTGGTTAGACTTTTTACGAAGTCGTTTGCATTCACATGGAACACTAGCCATGCCGCAACAAATCAGGATTTTGTGTCTTACAGTTTTCAGGGGCAGAGAATCTGGGACGTTGTAAACTATAGCTTGGTGAGAAGAGGTTATACGCTTCATCACCTCCGTAGCCAAGCAGTCAATCAGATTTTCAGCTTTATTTAGGTTGTCTGGAGATATTTTAGGATGCCCTTTTAAAAGACAGGCTATTGGGTCTAAATTCAAAAGCTTATTTTGAGTTACATCCAGTAAACACTTAACCTGGCCAATATCAGAACGGCTCTCCGTGGTATTTGAGATTGGCAGTGACATACTATCAAACTGATCTAATTTTTTCTGAATTTCACTTACTTGCCTCTGCATATCTTTCAAAAGGAGGTTTAGTTTACAGAACTCAGAGTTCTCTAACAGAACATCTGTCAATGGAGTTGAAGATTGAACGATCAATTCATGGTTGTTTGCTTACCGAAATATCTACATTTTGCATCCAGTTTACTGTTTACCAGCATACATTTATCACTTAAATATGAATTCTAACAGAATCATTTACTCTCGTAACTTTATTAATGATTTACGACCAAATGACTTTCATATTCCAAAGAAACCAAGAAGGAAACATCGTAGTGGTTGGCAGAGAGCTCTCAAACGTACACCAATACACTTAACTACGGTCCCCGTCATAATGAACTCAAACTGTCGCTCCCTACCAAATAAGATAATGTACCTACAATCCCTGATGTCAACTGATACGTATCATAACACCGCCATAATCGCATTACAAGAAACGTGGTTGCATGAACTGTATGATGACAACCTTATCTCACTAAAGGACTTTATTTTATTTCGTCAAGACCGTCAATGTTGTAATAAGAAAAATGGTGGTGGCGTTGCAACTTTTATTCACTCCAAATGGTCTGTCTCAAATAACGTCTGCTTCACCTTCTCAAATGACTTCATTGACTGTATTACTGTCAAATGTCGCCCCAAACACCTCCCCAAATATAAACAATTCTATATTACAAACATGTACATTTCTCCTAGTTGCTCTCCATCTGATCTATCTAATTTTGCTGATGAATTCACCATGTTTGCTGCTGCCAACTTCGACAACTCTCTATCCGTTATTACTGGAGACTTCAACACATCAGATTGCTCCTTTCTTGAAGCTCTTGGTCACACAAACATAGTCAAATTTCCCACTCGACTTGACAAAACACTCGACTTAGTTTTTACTAATGACGAAGGAGTATATGAAACACGTAGACGTTCACCGATACATAACTCCGATCACTGCATTGTCCGCGTTTTGCCAAAAATATACAGCAAAACACATATTAAAATCTTCTCACACCTGTCTACGAGAGCACAAGAAAGATGCTACACATCTGACAATTTACTCAATCTAAGATGCATGTTAAAAGATACCAACTGGGATCTATTCTATGAAAGTACATTAGATGACTCAATCACCAATATAATGGATTATCTTAAGTTCTGCCTCGACATATGCTGTCCCAAACAAACACTGTTCAAACGCCTCGACCGTTTCTCGTCTCCCCGTCTCAAACAACTTCGCAGGCAAAAAGAAATGTTATATAAATGCAAAGACAAGTTAGGACTTAAAAAGATTAATGCTCAAATCAAATCTGAAATCAAAAATCTTAATGCTATCTATAACCAAACACTTTTATCATGCAAATCTCCTAACAGCATGTGGAAACTTTTCAATGAAATTACTGGCAAAAGTAAGCGATGTAATGTCTTTCCCTCTTGTGATGTTAATGCTCTTAATCTGTCTTTTTTACGCTCTCCTTCTACTATAACCACTTCTAACGTTACCAATCTTGTAGCTGATAACTTCCAGGACTTCAATACTCTCGATGTTTTGAAATGTCTTAAAACTCTTAAGCCCTCACATAGTCTTGGCCCTGATGGCATACCTGCATATGTTCTAAAACAATGTGCAGATGCTTTATGTTTTCCTCTAACTAATATCCTAAATGCTTCTTTCTCCGAAAACGTTGTACCTGTTCCATGGAAAGACATTAAAATAGTCCCTGTCCCTAAACCTGGAAATAGCAAGAACGTAAAGTTCAGACCCATCGCCATCACTTCCCCGTTTCTAAAGCTCATGGAAAAACTAGTACTTCTTAAACTCGAACCCTCCCTTAAAAGCTTCGAAGACCCCAAACAATTTGCCTACAGACAGGGTAGGAGTACTTTAGACGCTGCAGCCGTCTTACACAACAGTATTATCTCATCATTAGACAAAGGTGCCAAATATGTCCGCTGCACGTTTCTTGACTTTACTTCTGCTTTCGACTCTGTACCTAGAAGTCTCTTGCTAAATAAGCTCTCCATGACACAAACCGAGTCCTGGGTCACTAACTGGTTGCATTCCTACTTTTCAAACAGAATGCAGTACACCGTATACAAAGGCCAATCCTCCTCTGCTGTGCTCACAGAAGCTGGTGTCCCCCAAGGTGCTGTACTCTCCCCACTTCTCTTTTCTTTCTTCCTACATGACCTACCGTCTTCAAATGACATTAACTTTGTCAAATATGCTGATGACCTAACTGTATCTTTACCTGTCAAATGTCAAAGTGACTGCTCTAAACTAAATGGCTTCTTATCGGAAATTAGCCAATGGTCCAAGGAAAACGGTCTAACCTTAAACCCCTCCAAATGCCAAACAGTTAATTTCACCCTTAGGCATAAATCTGACCTAAACAAACTGGTTAGCACTCACGAGGTGTGCAACATAGATGGCAGTGAAATAGAAACCAAGTCGGAAATTAAATACCTAGGCGTCACTCTATCTTCTGATCTTTCCTGGTCGTCTCATATCTTGACGATTTCCAAGAAAATATACCGTCTTACCTTCTACATCAAGAAGTTAAGACATTCTGGTGTAACCCAACCCTTACTCTTACAATTTGTTAACTCCCGTATTCTGCCTATTATTCTCTATTGCTCCCCCTTAGTCTTTCCTGGGCTATTGAAGAAAGACTATACCTTATTACGTAGGATGTTAAAGGTTGTCAGCAGGGTAAGCAGTTTGCCACTTAGCCAGCTTGTTAATATTCTGGTGGACAGGCATATGGACTCATGTGAAAAATGGGCGAAATCCATTTTATCTGACTCACAACACCCTCTACATTCACAACTCTCCCCATGTATCTCTTCAGGGAAAACCAGAAGCCTATATAGGAAACTATATGCCCGCACTAGTAAGTACAAAAACTCATCCATACCCTACCTAGCTCGTGTTCTGTGCGATAAAGAATGCATCAGGCATGAAACCTTTAACTTATTAAATAGTCAGTAGAACCAATGGATCTCGTCTTTCCAACTCACATCATTTATAGGTACAACGTTTTCTCGCTCTTCATTCTGTATTTATTTTTGTTATGTGCTGTTTTGTTTCTCTCTTCCTTGCAAACTCTACTTAAAACATTCTTGTTCGTTCTTTCACACTCTGTATATCTCGACCATTTTGCTATCGCTTACGCCAGTAAATATGCTAGTAGTATCTACTTTTCTAACACCTTCAAACACTTTAATTTTGGCTTTGCTACCGACATACTAATATGTTGTTGAGATAACTTTAATCTATGTAGAACTTTATTTATTGTTAATGTAAAAACTGGATGCAATATTGTAGTAAAATGCTGAGAATTCCATTCTGTATCACAAGTACTGATTTGGAATAAAGCTTATGTTATGTTATGTTATGTTAAAATCAACTTCCTCAATTTTCGCGGAGGCATCAATACGACAGTCATCGTCTCATCGGTCGCTGTTCAGAAAGAAGAGTGAAACATCGTCAGAAGTAATACAATGATTTATTATTGTAATATTTGTTTTCAGACCTTAGTTCACTTATTCTTTTTATATGTTGGTGTAACAATAAAGAATTCTCGAGTCGCCAATTGGTGTTTTGGTTTTTGCGTCCGTTATTACTAAGCGTTTCTGAAAACTTCAAGGAACAGCGTGAGCCTGAGCGTAGCAAGAGCTGGGCATTAACGGTTTACGAGACGTGGCTGACAGTTTCTGACGGTAGAAACAGATCTGGCGGATTCAGACAGTTGGTGAAAGTTTGGATAGTCACCGTTCATCTTTCCTGGTGCCGGTCAAGTCCTCTTTGAACAAGCAATATCTGGAACGTTTTTGGAATTGGGTCAAGTTCAACAATGCCTGGGTCAAAGAAGGGACAGAGTGTCTTGGATGCAAACAGGAAAGTAAGTCATGGTGACTTGTCTGTTAATTGTAACGATGTGTCTGATGTTAAGCATGACATGGTTGATGTTACTGTTTCGCCGTTCAGGGATAATAGGAACATCAAACTCCCTAAATTTGAACCACGGTGTTTCGATGGAAACCCGGCTGATTATTTACAATTTGTAAAGGAGTTTGAGATCATGTTGAGTGGTTTTTTATTAAATGATGAATTGAAGTTAATGTATTTGATGAGATATTGCACTGGAGATGCTGCAAGAGCTATACAGTGTTGTAAGTTTATGAAGCCAAAAGAGGGCTACTACGAGGCTATGAGCATATTACGTCAAAGGTTTGGAAGACCTTCGATGATTGCAGGGAAATTATTCGAGGCTGTTAAGGGTAATGGTGGTCAATTACAGGATGACTCCCAGGCACTCACTGAGTTTTTAGATAATTTGCTAATTTACAAGAATGCAATGATTTCGATGAATTGCATGAGTGACCTCAACTCGAGTTTTATACTAGAAGTAATAGCAAGACGTCTACCTACTCGACTGCAAAGGAAGTGGGTGAAGATGAGCTCCCGTATGGAGGATGAGGGTATCGAGCCAACGTTTGATGATATCCTGAAACTGGTAAAAGATAGCGTCAATCAATCTATGAGCAAGTTTTCCAGTATATTGAATCTCACCCCTAGAATAGAGCAGTCTGAGGGTAAAACGCACTCATTGATGACGAGTAGGCCTCAGAGAGGTGGATATCGAGAAGGCTCCATGATGTCTAGTAATGCATATAAACTTAGTGAGTGCAACAGGTTTCGTAGTACATCCTCAACAGATAAGTTGCAAGATGCAAGACAAACACGGGTGTGTTTCACACGTGTGCAAGAAGTGCATACAGAAGTGAACTGTGAACCAGTGAGCAAGTTCAGTGATAAGCTAAATGTAAACTCCAGGTCTGACTCCGAATTGTGTGACGATAACGGTGCGGTGAAGAAGTCTGTAGTTGCAACTGGTAAGCCATTGTTGAATAGAGTGTCACAGAATAGAGTTATTGCTTCAGAGTGCAGTTCTGACCCTACAAGTTTACAAGGTATTACTAGTCAGAGTGAATATAGAAAACCTTTAATGATTTGCGAGGAGGAACCAAAATTGTCTACTTCTGTTATTAAAGAGTTTGAAAATGATGAAGTTGACGGTAAAGTGAATATTCGTGATAATGATCATGATACTCCACATTTGTCTTTGGTTGATCATGATGAGATGAGGGATATGCCTACTACCGCTAAGTTAAATAAAGGTTCTGTACAACTTGAACGTGAAGTATAATTAAATGCAGATGCAGTTGCAGAAGGCATGCATACTTGTCAAACCGTCAGTGTAATTGATCAGAGTGAAGCCCACCTATCATCAGATGCTAGTCCTAAAGCGGAGCTGATAGTAAAAGACAGCAGTGGTGGTGGTCTTGCAGGTAGACAAATTTCTGAAAGTCGAGCAACAACAGCTTTTGATCCACTGCTAAGTTCATCAACTGGTGTCAATCAGTCGTCGTTGGTGCTGTCATCCACAATGAAACAGACACCCATCAACTCAAGTATCTTGTGCAATGACTATGGTAGTATCAGTTCGTTTGAAAGGACGAATATCAATGGTCAGTTTAGTGAGGATAAGCCAAGTGTAAACGAGAGAGTAATTGTTAAATTGACTTGCACGAATAAAGGCATTTCTAGTTTCAAGTTACTATTTGAATGCTATTATCTTTGGTGTAAATTACTCTGTTTCTACACTTGGTTGATGAGATACTTCGTGTGTTTGTTCGTCATCTATATTCTACGATACAATGACATGGGCGTGTTGCCGTTCAGATTTGAGGATATAGCTCATAGAAGGAAGTTAGCAAATGAACTCTGCGACGATTTTCCAACCTAGAGCGTCAACCTGAGAAGGGTTGTAGGCGTACTGCTGTAAGTCCTACAATTCTTCAAAGGGTAGCGCATCAATGAGCAGCGCAATGTGCTTGGTGTGTGATTTTGTACATATTTCCATATTGTATATACTGAATTGATATCATCTCTCATCTAGCTGTTGGTAATTCTGTTTGTGTCCGGACGACTTCCACTTGGATCATCAACCTGAGAAGGAATGTAGGCGTACTGCTGTAAGTCCTACAGTTCTTCAAGGGTAGTTTGTCATGGCAGAATCCACAACATTTGATGTGTTGATTGTACATATGTTTGTGTTAAATAGTTGTGTGAGTTCCAATTATTGTAATTGTTGGTTAATCTTGTTTGTGTCCAGATATTCTACAACTTACAATCGTCAACCTGAGAAGGGTTGTAGGCGCACCGGTGTAAATCCTACAATTCTTCAAAGGAATTCCATCAAGACATGATCGGCGAGGTTATTTGTACTGTTTGTATATACGTGTGATGTGTCATAGCAATTGGTGATTTTGGATTCATTGTATTCACTTGTTATTTTCATATCTTGGTGTTATTGCATAATTTTTTTGAAATCGTCGTCGTGATTACTTCTGAAGTTGTTTCGAGTCTTCCACATCCGTGAATGAATTGATTGATGTTAAAGACAGCAGATGGGTCGTGTACGCCAGGGAGGCTATTGCTGAGAATGAAATGCACACGGAGATAATTGTTAGCTGCGGTCCCACACGCCGGGGAGTAAAAGTGTAAACGACTGAGGCTCGCATGCGTCACCGTTACTAGAACTGAGGCAGATTGAGTGACAAGCGATTTCAGTGGTAATTGGTAGTGAGTAGATAAGAGGATGTGCGTAGAGTATCAGGAGGTGCTGCCATGGTCACTTTGCATTCTGCAAGATTCATTCTAGTAAGTGGCGATTTTGTTGCAAGATATCAAGAGGAGGTCTCTGTCTGGAGGCGCAGGTCTTCATTGATGTGTGAGATTGTGTTGTGGGTATGCTTGTGGTGTGTTGGCTTTTCTGTTTGTTTTCCATTTCAGCTCTGTCCGTGTGACCCAGGTTCTCGCAATGGCATCCAAGTTAACGTGCATTGGTCGTGAAGGAAAAAAGGGTTGGATCCCATTTTTGGTGGGGAGTGTCAATGGAGTTGAAGATTGAACGATCACTTCTTGGTTGTTTGCTTAAAATCAACTTCCCCAATTTTCGCGGAGGCATCAATACACCAGTCATCGTCTCATCGGTCGCTGTTCAGAAAGAAGAGTAGCAAACCATCAGAAGTAATCTCGTGATTTATTATTGTAATATTTGATTCCAGACCTTAGTTCGCTTATTCTTTTTATATGTTGGTGTAACAATAAAGAAATATCAAGCGGCAGATCGGTGTTTTGGTTTTCGCGTCCGTTACTATTAAGCGTTTCTGAAAACTGTAAGGAACAGCGTGGGCCCGAGCGTAGCGAGAGCTGGGCATTGACGGTTTATGAGACGTGACTGACAACATCTTTCACCTGTATCACAGGAGTGAGATCTGCACTCAAACCATTTTGAGAGCTAGTAGTTGATACTGTATTACACGGCGTTAATGCAGTTATAACCGAATTTGAGCCACTATCTAAAACAACTGTGTTTCTACGAACACGTTTTTTAGAGATTTGGACCATAATTTCAAGAATTATAAGACAATAAGCAGTAAATAAATTTCAGAGCAAACACGTGCAAAAATGTCACCAATTTCGAACCTACCACCAACGTTGATACTTATGATGCAAGCGTCTCAGAGAAGTTGATATCGAGAAAAGAGCATGGTGCCTAGTAATCCAGATAAACTTAGTGAGTGTGACAGCTTTCGTGGGACATCGCCAACAGGTAAGTTACAAGTTGCGAGACAAACAAGTTTGTGTTTTACACGTTTGAAAGAAGTGCATACAAAAGCGATCTGTGAAGCAGTGAGCAAGTTTAGTGGTAAGCTAAATGTAAAATCAGCGTCATCAAGTTCTGACTACGAATTGTGTGGCGATAATAGTGCAGTGAAGAAGCCTGTAGTTGCAACTGGTAAGCCATTGTTGAAGAGAGTGTCACAGAATAGAGTTATTGCTTCAGAGTGCAGTTCTGACCCTACAAGTTTACAAGATATTACTAGCCAGAGTGAATATAGAAAACCTTTAATGATTTGCGAGGAGGAACCAAAATTGTCTACTTCTGTTAGTGAAGAGTTTGAAAATGATGAAGTTGATGGTAAAGTGAATATTCGTGATAATGATCATGATACTCCACATTTGTCTTTGGTTTATCAGAATGAGATGAGTGAAATGCCTACAACTGCTGAGTTGAACAAAGGTTCTGTACAACTTGAACGTGATGTAGAATTAGAGGCAGATGCAGTTGTGAGACCATCAGTGTAATTGATCAGCGTGTAGCCCACCTATCATCAGATGCTGAGACAATGTTCAGATCAGACTGGTCACTAGGTTAGGCGAGCCAGGCTAAAGAGAAGTGAGATAGTGTAGCCAAAACTCGGACGTAGCGGGATGAACAGTCACATAGCAATCGTGGGCGCTCTTTCTAGTTGGAGCCAACCAGAAATGAGGCCGAAGACACCTATGCACATGGTCCAGGATTTGTTCCCCTGCAGGCACACATGCAAATTTGGGCGACCGATATCAGATGCTGAAAATTCCATAATTGTACCACAAACACTGTGTGGTTTCAGGCTATAATCAAAATAATTTGGACCCACTGAAACAGATGAAATGCTGCGTGCTAGGTTGGGCACCATAGAAGTGGTTCAGGCAATTGAAGGTAAGGGTCAGACAACTCATAAACTGTCAATGTCCAGCTCTTACTACGCTGGACCTCACGCTGTCCTCCGTAGACTTTCAGAAACACTTTGTATTGACCAACGCGAAAACCAGAACACTGATTGGCGACTCGAGAATCCTTTATTCTCACGCCAATATGCAACCAACAACAAGGTTATTACACAAGGTCGAAGAATGAATGTTATAACAAAAAATCATGATAATACTTCCGATAGTTTTCTATCTTCCACTGAACAGCGAACGATGAGACGACGACTGCCGGGCTGATGACTCCCACGAAAAATTTGGAGGAGTTGGGTTTGAGCAGTAGATATGGTGGGGGTCACTAAGGTGAATCGCCCCATTCTGCAGGAACAGCAATATACAAATTAAAGACTCGAGATATTTCTGATTTTTATGAGGGCTTAGATCTTTATCTTGAAAAAGATAATAATGAACGCTTCTACCTGTAAATATATACCATTCGCTCAGCCTATTGTTGAGATGCGACCATGTGGGATCTGCACAGATTTATGGGGCATCTTATAAATCAACTTGCTGTCCATTGTCGGATCTTTAAATACCACTTCACAATGTCTTATCGGATTCATTTTCTAATAACGTCTTTACTTGATCCTCATTATATTCCATTAAACCTAACATTTTATAGCTCTTTATGAATTTGATTCGACTTATTCTATTCCTATTCTCTGTGAGGTACGGTTGTGCACCAAATGCACAAAAAAGCATTAAATAAAAAAACCGACATAAGGAAAAAATGTATTAAAACCAAAAGTGGACATCATGATAGTACGAGATATACGCGTAGCATTATACATTGCAAATGAACGTTGTCAGCCTAGGGAGTTTCCATTGTTAATGCATTTATTAGTGATACTTGCACTTACCCATTTCATTACACTTTATTGATTCACCTTAGCACTTTTACTTTTCTAAAAACAGCTTTCAATCCGTTGTAAACGTTGTACTTACCTCAATATTGGTTGGTTATCGTATGCCGACAACCACGGGATGAAAACGAAACGAAGTCGATTTTCCCGCTCAACCTGTAGGACAATTGTACGATTCAATAACTATACAGCCTAGTTCAGACATTGTGTATTTATATATATATCAAATATTTAACTGTTGAAACATTATTAACTTGTAGACAATCTACGATTTGATATTATATCATATTTGATCGTGCCTGTAAAAATGGCATGCATTTTCATGTAAATTTATATGTTTATATGAGAATATACATTATTATCAAACAACCATGAATTGATCGTTCACTCTTCAACTACACTGAAAGTAAGAATGAACGCAGGTTGTTAATGACATTCGGCATTTCAGCAGCGTGATCATTCAACTTAACACTTCGGAAACTTCATTTTTTTAAATGGCTTTATATGTGTGGGCTGTCGATTACAGAACTCACTTCAGCCCGACGAAAGGGAACACCTGGCAATACTGCTTTCTGAACATCATTTTACGAGGTTGGTTCTGAGGAACTACCACAACATAGCAGGCATGCGGGTGCTACACTGGAACTGACAACTGTTAGAGTAAGGTTTTGGATATTACAAGGATGTGTTTCGGTGAAGAGCTTCATCGGAAATTGCATGCGGTGGGGAAGAGAAATGTTAAGCTTGGGAGTCTTTTCTGATGGCACCCGTGCCGATGTCTACGCTTGAGATGAACAGCCATCCTTTCCCTTCAGTAGTTTTTGAGTATTTCCGGCCCATAACAGTGACATTACGCAGGAGATCTAAAAAACGCTACGACTGTGTTTTCACCTATCTGAAATTACGAGAGGTACATCCAGAGGCAGTGAACAACCTATCCACCCGCTCCTTTATAATGCCGCCGACGAGGCTTATTGGAGGTGGCGATGGAACCACTTTGGTAAGAACGAAAAGAAAATTAGATTGGCGTTTGACGAAAACAATACAATAGAGAATACGTATTACCTTGGCGAGTATAGGTGTAGATTTGCACGTCAATTCACTGGCCGCAAGCCATTAGGATGGTGTTAGGGGACGAATGATTTGTACCGTACGTAGGGTTTCAGGTGAGCAGGTTAGTGAACAACCGTTGACTGCTCAAGGCCCTATGACCTTACTGACAGAAGCTGAATACATCATAAATAGCAGGCGCCTGGTTTCGCTCACCTCGGACTTTGAATACTTCGAAGTGAACGCGTTTCGGGCAGACAAATGGAGGTGAAGACGGCTATGGATTATTGTTAGGGGACATTAAGAAGGCTTGCCAGCCGGAAGCTAGCAATAGTGGGGCCTATCAGCGTGATGTCTAGGCGTGCAAGTTTGAGTCGTGGACAGTATATAATAGTTAAGTGTGTGTTTGTTTAAGTGTTATGCAGATGTTGCTTTTATAGGTATATGGAGTGCATGTGGTTTGGTAGTGAATTTCTTCTCCACCTCTGGAGTTCGGTACGTGAGTGTATTGTTTTAGTAATTCGTCTGAATAGCTGAAGATGTTGATAATATTACTTTACTGATTCTTTGGAAAGGAAATTAACGTTCTTTTGGCGGGAGTTTTAAGTTTAACACTGCACCTTCAAATAGCAAAGTTCTACTTTATACACCACTTTACATCTTTTGTTATTTAAACTGTTTGTGGCTAACTGAACTGTTGTAAATTATTGTTCGAACTCACAGTTGCTAAGTGAGAGCTAATTTTTGGCTCATTTATCGTGTTTTTGATGTTTGGATGCCGGACAACCCCATATTTGAAGGTTTGTACCATGTTTATCTGATACATTTCATTTAGTGCACCTCTTCAACATTCTGCCATCAACATGACCCAGCTTAGAACTATTCGATTTTGTTCTGTATCTGTTCAATTCTATTCGTTGTCGTTTTGTTTTGTTTTGGATTCGGTCTTGTTTTTCTGTAACAATTCGTATTTATTTAGGCTTTGATCGAAGACTATAGTCTAAGATTATTCTCGAGACCCCTGTAACATTTAGTAATAATAGCTATAATATATTCTCATTTGTTTTTACATGAGTTACGCCAGCTTTTTGGGCATCATCAGTTTTTTAAATAATATATACGTAGCGTAAGCATATTTACAATTATTCAACTACAAATGATATACATATATATAAGACAAGGTAATAAGTGGAAGCAGCGTACATGAAATGGTTTTAAGCGTCGTCATTATTTAAGTTTATCCAAGATGCGCGAACTGATTGAAGGCTGAGATTAAAGTGGTATGGCAGGTTACTAACATAATAAAAGGTATTGCAAAACTTTAGTTAGCTTGCCGACGACACTGCCTGCAGCAATATTAATTTCATACAACCCACGACGGCAGCCAGTGCTCAGTTAAACGTGCAAAGGAGTATTGTGACATCGATAGTAATCAGCAACAGGTAGTTCTCAGTGAAATGCATTTCTAAGCCAGAATGGTATCGGAATAATCCATAGAAAGTGACAGATGGAGCACGCAGGAGCTGAAAATTACTCCCATATAAGTCACTGAGATTCGGATTGCATCCATCAGGATATTTTCACCACTCCTCACGCTCTACATTTGCTAGCTCTGTACAGCCACTGACTACGACTTTGCTGCTCAAATTTCATCATGGATGCTTCGCAGAAAGGAGCAAAATTTCCTTCTGAAGCATTTATACCATCTGGGGTCAGCTTGTTCTCCGATCTCCCTAGGTTGCTACAGTGAGTCGCGGAATATTTTCATTCTTTATCGACATCTTAAAAATCTAGAACAAGTTAAGATGGTGAAATAATATTAAAATTATTGTTGTTATTGGCAGCTTGCTTCGACTCTGTCCTGCAAGAAAAGCATTTTCCATCGACCAACATATTGCCTCGGTTCGTTCCTATAATTTTGTTTTCATCAGTCACGAATGTCTTCGGATCGTATTATTTGCAACTGCGTGTTTTCAAAATCTTATCAGCCAACCACGCTGGGCAATTCCCAAAAATTGAGGGAAACACTGATTGGCAGCGTTTATTAAAACGTGCACAAACCGATAATATGTGTGCCAAGGAGTGATCGGTACCAACTGCAGGTCTGCCTAACAAAGTGGACCATCTCCAAGCTCCAGCGCATCCAAACGTTTATAGAAATGCTGGTGATTTAGCTGTACAAGGGACTTGGATCCATCAGCCCTTATGATGATAATCTTGTTTCACTACATGGACATAAAGTTCTCAGTTAGGTAAGACAATTCGAAGCAAAGCACAACAGTTTTATTGGTTCAGAGTGGTCTACATCTAATCACATATCTTCATTTTTTAATGATGGTGAGGACTGTATCACTGTTAGGTGTCGTCCAAGGCATTCATACTCATACATTAAAAATGTTTATACTGTGCGTTGGTAGCACAGTAGTAAGGACACTCGCCAAGCATGCATATGGTCCGGGGTTCGCTCCCCGTCCGACGCATACCGAAAACCAATGGTTGGCCTGTTAAATTTGGGCTACCGATATCACATGCTGAAAATTCCATACTTGTATCAAAAATATTGCGTGGAATCAAGCTACTATAAAAAATAAAATAAGTATAACTCGCACTGCAGTTTCTCAAATATATTTGGCCACTTAGAAGAATTTACTGAATTTGCTGGTCCTATATTGGAAATTCCTTGTCCATAGTCTGTGGGAACTATTTTTCATGGTATCACGGCTTTCCCACACCACTGGTGTTCCTAGTCATGTAAATTATCGTTTTCCTGGTATTAATGAAAAGGATGCACCGCCAGGTCTCAATCCTAACATTTACCACACAGTCTAGGTCCCGATGGTGTATCAAGCATTTTACCTCGGAAGCGTGGTGATATTTCGTGCAACCTCTTACAAAAATCTTTAATAAATAAGTATAACGATACATTGCCTGTTGGTTTGTAAAAAACAGAGGTGGCGCCTCTAATGAAATCTTTATCCGGATCATGTTTGAAGTTTATGCCATCGCCATGATGTCTCCGCATTGGAAAACTGTGGAGAAACTTACTTTCAGTGTTCTTAAAACTACTTTGAAAACCTTTGGTGATCGCAGTTTGTTTATGAATAGAGTAGAAGTGATCCGAGTGCTGCTGTTGTACTACAACCCAATATTGCTTCGTATCTTGAAAAAAGTGCAAAGTTTGTTCAGGCATTCTGTTAATGTCCAGGTGTTACTACACTGGACCTCACGCTGTTCGTGAAAGACTTTCAGAAACTATGCGTATTAACCAACACGAAAAACCAGAACACAGATTGGTGACTCAAGAACCGACTATTCTTGCACCGATACAGAGCCAACCATTAGGTTATTGTACACAAATTTCTGATAATTTTCTCTCTTCCAACGAACAGTGAACGATGAGACGATGACTGAAGTATTGATGACTCCTGCGAAAAATATGGAGTTGGGTTTGAGCAAGCAACCATGAGTTGACCGTTCAATCTTCAACTACACTGACACATCCTCCCTAGACTACACTGCTGCTTTTGGCTCTATTCCTAGGGCGCTTTTACTAAGCTAGTAGACTTCAGTACATACCGAGAACTTGGTTACAGGGTGGCTGTCGCCTTTGCTGAAAGAAGCTAGTACTCCTCGAGGTGTTGCGCTCTCTCCACTTCTCCTTCTTTCTTTCTGTATGACTTTCTGTATTCTTTCAAATCTTACCCCCTAAACATGACTATTATCTGACCACCTCCTTGCCAGCTATTATGGTTAATTATATGAGTTCTACCATACCAAGTTTATCACGGGTTTTGTGTGAAGAGTCAGATGTCAGAAAAGAATTTGTAAACTGTTTAAACCAGCAAAATACTGGTAAACATAAAATTATATTTGTAAAATCTCAGCGAAATTGAAATGATCAATTCCGGCGTTTCGTTCGGCAATCTGGTCTGAGCTTCTTCAGGGAAATTATTCGAAATTAACATAACAGAGGTTGATATATAAGAGGAACATCTATTGTTTTTAAATTGTTTGTCCTGTCATATGAATCATGAAACAGGCATCAAGAGGTATAATTATTTTGCAACTATGTTCAGTGGCGAAGAAGAAATGCTGGACTCAGATAGAGGAGATTATTGTCATCATTAAGGAGTCCCGTGGATAGATAAATGAATGGTGGAGATGCGTTTGCCTTGCGCACATAAGCTGGTAGTCTGCTCCAAATAACTGAGAGGCTACTTGGGAAGACGTTGATCTGCAAGTACCCTTGATTGTGCTCTATAACAACTGATTATAGTGGCAGATTTAGTTATTGACCTAGAGAAGTGCAAGAGATTATTTAACCTGCACTAGAAAATAAGGTTCAGCTTAAGCCATCCTACCCAAAGTGGTTTCATTTTCAGTCCGCTGCGACTCTGAGTATAGTCAAGACAGAAGTCTGAGCCAATAGCTCTTGCAGTTAATTGTCGTTTCACTCCCTCTAATTTAGACTTGTCATCGAGTTGCAATCCTCTAAGAATGTAAAGGCGAACGCATACTTTGTGCTGTAAGACTCTTGTTTCGCAAAAAATGAACTGTGGGTTATGCAGCCTAGAAGTCTACGCTTCTCACATTTATTATAAGAAGGTTCTTTCGAGAACCTTAAACCACTAGAATAATCAATGCCGATATCTATGGCTGAGTTAAGTTTGGATAGTTTTTTGTTTTTTTGATTGCAGCTTGATTCCACACTGTATTTTTGGTACAAGTATTGAATTTTCAACATGGATGTCGGTAGCCCAAATTTCGCGGGCCGACCATAGATATCAGGTGTGCGTCGGCAGGGGATCGAACCTCGGACCATGTGCTTGGTCAGCGAGAGTCCTAACCACTGTGCCAACGTTCACTTCGAAAATTAAGTCGAGACAACCGTTGCGAATGCAAATCCATCCATATTTTAAAAACGTCAATATTCGGACAAGAATTAAAAATACGTATTCTCAGTTTTTGTACCTGAGTGACACGAGTTTATGGGTACCATCAATATGATAAATAATATATACATGGAGTAAGCATATTTACAATTATTAACACACACAGAATATTATATACTAAAAGATAATGGAATGAATTCAGCGAGCATACTTTGCATTGCTAAAAGCAATTCATATGATATAACCCTAGGCATCATTATTGCTCTAATTTGGCGGAATCGCATGTAACAGCTAAAGACTGAGTTACATATGTTACGCACGGTATGATATTCAAAAAAGTATTAAAATTGCTTGTGAAACGTTGGTTGGATTACCGAAAATAATGTTTTCAGCAACACCATCTACAAGCAGCTGACGACAGAATTAGTGTTCAGTTAAACGCGTAAAGGAATAATAATAAATCATTGATAATCAGCAACAGGTGAATTTTTAAATTCATATGAGGTTAGAAACCAGAATAACTGCAAAATAAACTATACAAAATGATGATTGGAACATGCAGGGGCTGAGTATTACCATCGAATAACTCGGTGAGACTTAAAAAGGAACTATCAGCGTATTTTCATTATTTCTTAGGCATCCAGGTTTGATAGAGCTGTATAGATAGTGGTTTGGATTTGCCAGCATGATCAGCACAATAAAACATATCCAGATGTGCACCACAGCCTGTTCGCTGTGCGGATTTAGTTAATTCCACTCCGTATGGGGTTCGATTATTTCACAATTTTGATGTATCCCTCCAAGTATCGTTGTGATCATGGGAAGTATGGATATAATTAAAATGCACTATTTCGCAGACTTCTACCGCCCCTAAGTGCACACACGATATTGAGAAGGCCTGAGAATTTGAGTTGAATCAACGGGAATTGTGGATTTACATGATTCCTCATCACTATGGATAAAATGTCATCGCACTCTTTTTCGGAGAGTAGGCTAGTTGTTGAAGCATAAATAGTATCTGGGAAATTCACACCTTTCCATGTGACACCGCGGTAAGTTTTGCCCCGTTTTCTGATATTTCATTGGTGTATCTGTTTTGTTTCACTCATTGTAACAGGTAAATACTGATAGAACAACTCTTATTTGTTTGAAGGTTTTCATCTTGACTACCGCATTTTCTCAGAAATTATAAATAGAGGCGAATCAAACACCAGGCGCAGTCTCTAAGCTCATACATTAAATGGTCCTGTGATTTCTGAAGCCCTCACACTTCGTGCGTGTATACAGAGGGACCATGAGCCAATCCATGTCCATTGTGTTGATTGGGTTAAACATAACTACCACGGGGATTCGAAAACGAATTTCCATTCACGTGGCACCTAGTGGAACCCCATCTGGTTGCCTGAATTTTCTTACTATTCACTTTAGGTCCAGTTCTTAAGTTGTGTCTCTATGTATATTACAACCTCGGTTATCACGTGAGTCATTGGTCTCACTCTACTGTTTAATCAGTTTGGTGCCACAAGAGTATCTGCCAGCTAGGGTTTTATGTTGGCTTTCACCTTGCACAGTTTGTCATCAACACTCTGGTTATTACTCCCGATTCAGAGAAGAGTACTTTTACTCACGTGTTCCGTTTCCTTTGTGTGACGTGACGTAATGAGTGCGTAGTTCTTCTTTGAGTTAACATGGCAATTGTTAGGCTTAGGCGAAGGTCTCAAAAATTTGTGTTATCAGGCCTCAGAAAATGGTCCGGAGGGCAGGGGCTAATTAAAGGAATCAAGGAAGTTAGTCAGTATGATCGATACTCAGCCACTTCACCCTCAACCACCAGTTTGTTCATCTACTCTGATTGAGTCACGTTGCAGACGGTCAAATTTGCAAGAGATAACAGGGCGGTTCATACTTGCGGTCTGATTCCGTATCCCTGCATTCTATCCATACTATCGTTAATAAGCGCATCTGTCAATCACGTCTCATAAACCGTTAATGCCCAGCTCTTGCTACGCTGGGCCTCACACTATTCCTCGAAGCTTTTCAGAAACGCTAAGTACTAACGGACGCAAAAACCAGAACACCAATTGGTGGCTCGAGAATTCTTTATTGTAACACCAACACATAACCATCATTATTAGCATTACAGACTAAGGTCTAAGAACAAATATTACAACAATAAATCACGATAGTACTTCTGACGGTTTTTTCTAGGTTCCTTCTGAACAGCGACCGATGAGACGATGACTGGCAGATTGATCACCTGCGAAAGTTATGGGGAAGTTGGGCTTGAGCAAACAACCATGAAGTGATCGTTCAATCTTCAGCTACATTGACAGCATCCTTGAACGAATGTAACTTTCACGCTCCTTTTCGCTAGTTGGAGCAGTTCGGTCACCTAGGTTGGATGAACCTGACTAGGTTCAGTACATATGTAAGTCTGGGAAGTGCATGACCTCTAATTATTAGGTCAACTTCTAAGTTGAAACAGCCGATGCAGAGCTAGCCACGCTTTCTTACATTAAACTCGAGTCTCAGGGTGTCACACCATCTAACCATTTTTATCAACTGTTTATGAATGGAGTTCGGGCGACGTTAGGAGAAATTGCAGGAAAAAATTTGATCTAAGTAGCCACTGGACAGAGTTGAATAACTCTATCACTACAGTGTCCCTACTCGACGTCTGTTTGGCAACTGAGCATATTTCAGTGACTGGCCGTTTAGTTATTTCTGGAATTTTATCTTCAGAAACAGCTAATTCATCTATATTAGTACCCTGAAGTGTCACCAGCGCAGCCTGTACTGACTGTGGCAGTTTGGACAAGAAAAGTTCTCTGAAAAGTCCTTCACAAACCGACGTTAGCCAATAACTTCCCTCATTCTTGTAAGCATGCTCACAGCTGACTGATCACTTAACTCCACTTTGCGAAATAATTCGTCCAGACGCCATCGATCAGTGAGAACGTTTCTCATTAGGAGGATTCCTTTCAACAAATCGTACGAGTTAATTCTCTCTGATCTAGACAGCTGCACAGTTACGCACATGCTGAATTCCAACGGCAGGGCGTGAACAACTGCAAGGAACTGTGAACGTTGATCAGTTAACCCATGTTCGCTAGAACCAGTGGTGTAATACAAGGTAGTGTTCTTGGCCCTATTCTATTCCTCTTATTTATAAATGACATAGTCTCTGTAATCAAGTATGGCAAGCCATACCTTTTTGCAGATGATCTCAAGATAGTATATGATTATGGGTACGGTGATATGAGCGTCGAAAGCAAGATCCAACAAGACTTAAATGATCTAGGCGATTGGAGCGAAAAGTGGCAACTGACTTTCAACCCAGACAAGTGCGGTATAACCCACCTTGGACGCTGGAAACCGATAATGTGCCTATATATGTACGGTAAGCTCCTCTCAAAACTGAACACAGTCACAGATCTCGGGATAACATACTCAGATTTATCCTTTTCCGATCATGCAAATAAGGTTGTATCTGACTGTAAACGACTTACTGGCTTTGTACTGCGTAACTTCTACACCCAAGAAGCAAGATTAGCTATATATAGGACATGTATCCGTCCCAAACTTGAATATTGTGCTCTCCTATTTAGTAACCTCAGGACTGTAGACAGAAAAAAAATCGAAAGTGTCCAGAGATTCCTCACGAAACGCATAATAGGGTTCGACCAACAAGTGGAATATGTTGACAGGTGTGTACGTCTGAAATTAGAGCCTCTGTGGTTAAGGAGAGTGAAGTGCAACCTATTTCTACTCTTCAAAGTCATTAGGAAACACTGCTACAGTAACTCATCCATAACTTGGGAAAATATTAAATCATATCAGCTGCGAAACCACGACTACCTTGTCAAGGTGGCTACCCACAGAAAATCCATTAGGGCAAACTTTTTCACCATAAAATATTGCACTCTTTGGAACCAACTACCACCTGAAATAAGATGTTGTGAAAACCCTGATGGGTTCAAACGGAGCCTAGAAAGACACTTTAACATGTCCACCCTAGCTCGTCTAAAAGACCACAACTGTTGGTAGAACGGAAATTGAAGGCCAGTCCAGTCTTCAGTATAGTCACATACGTATATCTCGACTCTAATACTCACGCAGCGAACGTTAACTAATTTACTGATTTCTATTCTCTATAATTTTCACTAAGTTGTGTTGGTAAAAGTAACACTGGAAATAATTGTAATAGCATCCACACCTTTTAACGTTTTACATATGTATATACTAATATAATAATACTTATTAATCATGCATGTTCAATTCTTAAATTAGATGGTCATTAAAATACTTAAAATGATTAAAATATTTATGCATCAAATGTTCTCTTGCTTTACCACGCTTGTTTCCCTTATAACACTCAATTATTGAACCTAGTGTAATATTTGATATACGAATTATATTATTGATTATACTCTTATCATATATGGTTTGATTTACTCTACGGCTCCCTGTAGACTAACTACCATTCTTCAGTATACACACACTGCAGTATTGTTAACCAAATGCCAAAATTTCGTTGGTTCTGTGTTAATATCTTTTTATAATATGTCTAGACACGTTACTTTGCAATGTCAGATGTTTACTATATATAAGTACTCTAAGTCCTGCCAACCGACCTTACCTTCAGTCCATACTACCTAAATTGAACCTTAACTATAGTATTCTGCTAAATCTTGCTCCACTATTCACAATACCTATTCGTTTTACTCTTTAAGGTTTTAACTTCTTATAAAGTAATCTGTTCATCAGGATGCATGCACACATATATAATATGTTCGTAAAGATGTACGTGGAGACCTATTGGAAGCACTCATTAAGAAAGCTAGGGAGATGGAATATGGGGTACGAACATGTCTGGTACCAAGCAATATATTTGCGGTAGCCATAATAATCATAGTCTCAGAGCCTAACATCAAAAAAGGAGGGAGGGTGGTGCTAGCTGATCAGTAGATATGGTGGTGGTCACTAAGGTGAATCGCCCCATTCTGCAGGAACAGCAATACGCAAATTAAAGGCTCGAGATATTTCTGATTTTTATGAGGGCTTAGATCTTTATCTTGAAAAAGATAATAATGAACGCCTTGACAGATCATGCTTCTACCTTTAAATATATACCATTCGCTCAGCCTATTGTTGAGATGCGACCACGTGGGATCTGCACAGATTTATGGGGCATCTTATAAATTAACTTGCTATCCATTGTCAGATCTTTAAATACCACTTCACAATATCTTGTCTCACTTATTTTCTAATAACGTCTTTACTTGATTCTCATTATATTCCATTAAACCTAACATTTTATAGCTCTTTATGAATTTGATTCGACTTATTCTATTCCTATTCTCTGGAGGGTACGGTTGTGCACCAAATAGACAAAAAGACATGAAATAAAAACAACTGGCTTGAAAATAATTGTATTAAAGCCAAAAGTGGACATCATGATAGTACAAAATATATTGGTTTCATTATACATTGCAAATGAACGTTGTCGGCCTAAGGATTAATTACTTCCCCATTCTGTTTTCTATATAAATGTGTTTATTAATGATATATTTCACTCACTTAATCTATTACACTTTAATGTTTCACCTTAGCACTTTAACTTTTCTAAAACAGCTTCCAATTCCTTGTAAACGTTGTACTTACCTCAATATTGGTTGGTTATCGTATGCCTACAACCACGGGATGAAAACGAAACGAAGTCGATTTTCCCGCTCAACCTGGAGGACAACTGTACAATTCAATAACTATACGGCCTGGTTCAGACAATGAGTGTATTATATATATATATCAAATATTTAACTGTTGAAACATTATTAACTTGTAGACAATTTAAGATTTGACATTATATCATACTTGATCGTGCCTGTAAAAATGGCATGCATTTTCATGTAAATTTATGTTTATATGAAAATAAAATTATTATTATTATTATAGAATCAAACTCAGCTATCTGGAACCATGATTCAGCATTATCTGGCCAAAATGGTACAAGCTGAATGGTTCTGGCAGCTGAGCGAATACGGATGACCTTAAGGTATGATCACTCATGATGGAATATATATGGTGTGCGTCGGTGGCACAGTGGTTAGGACTCGCGCCGATCATGCACATGGTCCGGGGTTCGAGCCCACGCCGACGCACACCTTGATATCTATGGTCGGCCTGCGAAATTTGGGCTACCGATATCCGTGCTGAAAATTTCATACTTGTACCAAAAATACGGTGTGGAATCAAGCTGCAATCAAAAAAAATAAAAAAATTTTAAAAAATGGTTTATAAACAGTACAGGAACAAATATAAAGTGGAATGAACTCACCGGATTTGTCTGTGTATTTGCCAAAGATAAAATTCGCGATAGGGATCACCAGTTTAGAGGCTGAGGATAGTGACGGATATTACGAAGTATACTGTCGTAAGATTTAATACCCACAACTTCCACAGTATTCGTTACGCGTAGACCGAAGGCGAAACAAAACACAAGAATTGATCGTCCAAATTACGAGATATATTTCGGGACCGAATCGAAGTGCGAAATTATTGCTTAGCTAGCTAGGGATCGTGCACGAACGAACGAACGTGACACGATGGCGTAGCAAATAGCGTGGATGCTTGACCAGAAGCCTTCAGCTAAACAAGTTGACTTGAACAGTGAGGGACAGCATCCAATGTTTAGTGATGAATGCTGTGGCCAATAATTTTGAGGAATTATTTACCGCTACAAGCCTGTAATATGAAGTGTGGACAACTTATTCAGATCACATTTTGGCTTGAGGATCTAGTAGAATCCGGCAAAAGGTAAGGGTGTTTTTTGCACTGTGCAAAACTGCAACCGGCCTAATTGCACACTTCAACATTTTAGAGGACAGTTTATTACCTTATTCATTATGGCCACTTCTGCGCGACTTCAGTAGGTAACTAAGGTCTTTTATCGACGAAAATATTCCGTGGGGAGACCATCTTGTATAGTGTGTTACAACTCAACAGTAAAAAAACTTCCTAAATATACAACAGTGCCCTGCCTAAGTCCTTATGAAACTCATATATGTCTTTACAGAGAAGTCGCAAATATCATCCCAAGTCGAGAAATAAGATTCCTGTCCAGAAATGTAGCAAAGAACAACTAATTATTCGGTACAAACTGCTACAATAGACTACGCATGATACACCTCAGCACATATTACTGCTGCCTAAGAGATGATCTGACCAGTGTTCACAATGTCCAAGGAAAGAGAACCCCTTGAAAGCATTATCTGCAGTCTTTTCCACCAGACCAACAGGGGAAGCTTCAAACGGCGGATAAGTAATAATGAAAAAAAAATATACTCAGTACGATTTCAGCTACCTGTCAGTCAGATCAAATTGATATGCAGTCACCACATTCTACAATGCTGACAACAGCCCCGCACTTTGCTTGACTTTTTACCCTTGTAACTTCTACTGTACCTAGTTACTCAATATATTTGCTTATTTATATATCTCCCTTCTTCATTTTTGAAATCACTCTAGTTGCTTTTACACTTATTATCACTATTATTTGTATCTCATTATCTTTCACCACAGCTAATTTTTAATGATCGAAACGACTGACAGTGATCACAGTAACCATATAACAAGAAAGCCACCGATTGCATCTGAAGTTATTGAACTTTGAATAAACTTGAACTTCTGTTTGTTCGCATTACTAAGTCTAGCGACCCACAATACGAATTTTTTATATGACAGCGGGATGGATGTAAGTGATTCTGCCGTTTTATATTTAGTTTATTTTCTGGCTGTCTAGAGGTATGACACATCGAAAATTATATATTTGTTATTGTCTGGTTTAATTGTAACTATTCCTTAATGATCCTCGTTACACGTGACAGTATAAAAATCAGTCAGATTTACCCTGTATAATTTATAAAACAAACCAGAGTACTGGATACAATCTTGTCATTTTTAGGCCTAAGAATTAGTCAGTTATTTCAAGTTTTTCACTCCATTCCCTCGTATCTAGGCTTTTAGCAATCTTGTATTGACTTAAATTTCTTCGTTAAAATGTTTGCATAAGTAAATTTCATTTAATTTTTGTTGTTGTAAGACTCGAGTATTTTTTCGAATTTTTGCCGTTTTTAGTACATCGGTTGTTTTAGATGAATTAATGTTGATTATTTTCGTAACAATATCTTAATTCTCTATCTTTTTATGTAAGTCGTCGATAGGATTTACAGTGAACACGAGTCACTTATACAGACTAGTGTTTATGATACCAAGAACATGTTTATGGCCATATTTCATCTGTGTAAATATTTTAAAACCCATTAGCATCTTCTTGTTTGTAACATGTACATTTCTACTAGCAGGTCTGAAAAGTCATGTGTATATTTCTAAATGTATTCTAAACTGATTCCACTGATCTTGTGAGCCGACTGATTGACTGCACTAGTGTTTCAATTATTTGTTTTTTTACCTCAGAAGACATAAGTCTAATTATTAACTTGATAAGTCTTCATGCTTATGTTGCATATATCATCGATTGAGTTCATCCTAATAATCATTTCTATTTCGTTTTTTACACAGGTGCATTACAAAACCTATGCTAGTCGGAGTAATCGAGATATTAGGTTTGACCAACTTCTTCGCACCAAGCCGCTGTCCACATGTACTGCCTCTTCAACTGCATTTTCAAAATCAAGCGTAACTGTTAGCTCCAGAAAGAAAGTTAATGTAGTGTCTTTTGTTCCTACTGGTGAAGGACAAGAATTAATAACTAGGTCTCCGGAAAAGATTGTTTCAGACAATACAGATGGCTCCTCTATTTGTTCAGGAACCATACAGACCAGTGTTTCGTCACAGTCATACACATTGCATTCCACCTCAGACTTGACTCCTACAAGTTCTCCAATTTTATCGTATTCTTTTGCATATAAAGAATATTCTGATTATTCTGCAATTACTTCTGTGGCGGATACCTCTCGTAATCCCTCTTCTAATCACAAGTTCAACCGAAGTCCTGTTCGTTATGCAAATTCCATATATGAACAGCATCCCTGTACACTGTCATCTCAACCTACAACTTTACATTGTATCACGTCTAACTCTCAGTCAGGTGTTACAAGTTATCGAAGTCTATCTGGGGTAACTGCTACAAAAGTGACAAGTCAACCAGTGATTCAAAGACTGGACAAAAGTCAAATAAACCCGGTAGTAACTATATCAAACAGTCAATTAAAGACGTACAGTTGTAATAATATTGCAAAAAGTATTCATGACCGTATTCTGCCTAATCCATGTTCTGTCTCAACATCAGATTCAATGGATCCTTTGGCTATAAATGTTGCCAAGCCAACTGGACGTCCCATTCTAACGGGTAAAAACAAAAGAGTAAGTGATATCTTAATAATCATTTTATACATAGCACTATGACAGTTATTTTTATACTTTGCTTGATTGGTACATTTAAAATCATTGTTAAAAACAACTAAGTTTGTACTATAACCAAACTGAAATATACAAAGATGAAAATGGGGCTGATGTTCAATACAGAATATAGTGATTCCATTCTCGTACCTGGCAGGTACCTCACCGTCAATAACTCACTATCCCTCTTGGTCTCCATAATCTACCATAATCATACGTGTACTATTGCTAATCGTGGAACGTTAAGTGATAGTGGTGAGATTATACTTACGACATGCAGACTAACCTGTCATTCGAATGGAAATATAACTTCACTTCATAAAGTTTTATAATAAGTAACTAGTGTCTAACAAATTCTTTACTTAACAATAGAACTTTGCAGAGTACTACCTGCACCAGTTGTGTTTGATATTGTGAAATTTACTTTTTACCAACCTGAAATGTGTCACTCATCGCCTTACATAATGTAGAACTTTACACAAGAGTGCATCAGTTCAAGTTGGTATACTTCGAAGAAGCAAATGACTGACTGGTTTCAATGCAGAACTTTATACAGATGTGCAGCAGTTCGAGTTGCCACTCTCCCTACATGTAGCACACAAAGCAAGAGAAGAGACTAGGTAAAGAGAGACGCTAAATAGAGAGAGATAATAGTATGACAGAACAACAGTTATTGGATAAAGCCTTGCTTTAGTTTGACCACCACTAGCTCTTTTCTAACCTGATCCATCCTACATCAGTCAGCTACCATTGCTCGTTGAAGAGGGCGGTGGCTAGGCATGTGTAACACATGTCCAATCCATCTCAGTCAATGTGACTTCACAACCTCGTCAATTGATTTCTCCTCCTTACCTAGCACTCGATCGATGCCTAAACTCAATATTGCTGACCTTATTATACTACTTAGCACACATGGGAGATAGGACACAAACACCTATGATCAAAGACAGCTAACCGGCTTTTTCATGTCTACCACTTTCAATGGCCATATCTCTCTCAGTCATAACAAAGAAACACATACAAAGACAGATAAGATGAAGTGAGACAATGAATAAAGTTGCATGGGATGAGCGTTTGTCGGGAATTCTACAGTCTGAAAAACTACACGAAGTGACTGTATCTGCTCCACTGTTGCCACTGGTCGAATCCTAATGTCTTAGCTAGACACTTCATGCCTACCTATATAGCTTAAAACAAAAGCCAGAGACTTCATGGCTGAAACCACTAACACTGTTCCAACTTACCATTGTTTCATTTAATATTGTTCCCTGAAGAAGACGGCGACTGTGCACGGTTAACATCTCAACCATCTCATCGACCGGTTTCTCTTCTTTACCTAACAATCGTACGACTAATCTCACTATATCTGACCATATTGTTCCACCTAGAAAAAGAGATTGAACTCAAAAAGCTATAGTCAAAAATTACTGATCTTTCTATATCATCTGATTTTAACGTCCATGTTCCAGAACCGTACAGTAGGACGAAGCGAAAAGATGACAGCACGCTTCATTCGCTGGACAGTTGAATATCATGCTGAAGCCAATGATGATTGATGCAGGTTGACAAATGTATTTCCATAAAGGTGGAAGGTCAGATGCGACTGTCCGGCTCTTAAAACCGGACTGGTAGGCATGGATGTCCAACTAGGAGTGTTACAGTATCCTGATTCCGAACCTATAATGCACATGGACTCTAGAATACGAAAGAAATGAATATCGTGTGAACCTGTTTTAGTCACTAACGTCCGTGTGAATGCAGCTCCGAACTTCATCGTCTGCTTATTAAGGTCGGATAGTCTTTGTTCACTCAGCAGATCCATAACACCAGAGTTGTGATCAATAATCCGCAACAATATGTCTAAAAATCGTCGTCAATGGCTGGCGCAGATGCCATTTATAGTATCCACTAACCGTCGTTCTACCATATTACTATTCTTTTTGCCTCACACTTCTGTTTATTATCTCTCTCTATTTCGAATCTCTCTTTACCTAATCTCTTCTCTTGCTTTGTGTGCTATATGGAGGGAGAGTGACAACTCGAACTGCTGCACATCTGTGCAAAGTTCTGCATTGAAACCAGTCAGTCACTTTATCTCGATTGGGTAAGGGGACCATGTTAACCGGCGATGAAGCATTTTTATCCAGTATATTGAATACTGCCACTGAGTACCAACTGAAATGTTTTTCAAAACGAATTTCTCGTGGCACCAGACGTCATTTTTAGTTGTTAATCTGCAGTCTGTTGATACGTATTCACATAAAAATCGCTTCACTGGTCAGTTTTCACTCTAAAAAAGAAACTTCCAACGTAACGGGACTTGACGACTCTTAGTAAGGTTACAGTTAAGTAATGCAGCTTCGGATATAGTGTTATATGTGAAACCTATGCCAACTAGGCTGGAAATCACTTGGTCTCAGGATAAGTGCATGTAAGACGTACTGTTCGTGCGACATTCTGAAGCACTTAACCGTGATGTTGCACGTGGATCTCTTATTTGCGGTATACGTCAATAGAGACACTCGACGGGCAGCTTGAACTCGACATGTAGTGAAAGAATAGCCGAGTTAAAGATCGCACTGGTGGTCAGCTTTCTGAATGCCATCCGTTAACAACTGATAGTGGTACAGACAGACTGCGATTTCAAATAATAACGGACATGTGACAAGAAACATTACTTAACAAAAAATATTTTATGTATAAGAATGAGTATATAATCATAGTGGATTGAATGGCTATATTGGTTGATCACGTGGGATTAACCATTGTCAAGTGTCTAGCGTTATTAGCTGTGCTGTCTGAATATTGTCACTAGGAATGTCTCTGACTGCGGCAGTACTAGGTGACTGGGCTTCTAATTTAAGCAGGTTGACTCGTCAGCTGTCGTGAATAGAACTAGTACTAGTCAGTTATCACAACAACGTGAACATAAATTGATTACTATTGACGTTGCACTTCACTTAGACACTTATTAGCTAACCACTTATAAATCTTTTTCATTGGAGTATGTATGCTCATCACATAGAAATGAACTTCAATCTTGAGCGTCCATTTATTTATTCATTTGAATGACAAGTTCTTATCCTTGACATTGTAGTTAGTCATCTGTGTCGATTGTCTGTGTGTGCCGATTGCCTCCAACCATCTAATATCATCAAATCAATATGCACCGTGATGGAGAGCTATCTAGAATGGTGGCCACAATACAAACCTGACTGACAGAATTCAGTCTGCAACAAAGAAAAGGACTAGACACGTCACACTAGTTACTTGTGTCCAATCAAAATACCCACTACAGTCCTACAGGAGGTCAATCGCGAGCCCGACTATCTCAGTGGTAATGCCTCTGCAGTCCTCACTGGATGACGCGAGTCCGAATCAGAAGGGACCTGAGTTCCTTCGGGGTTTCAGACACGCCTTGCTGACGAGTGCCAACTAGCACGAAACCTAGGTGGTGTCCAAGGCTTCCTGTGGTCGATTGCCTCCAACCATCTATTATCATCAAAATGTCGTTTCATTTCACTATCGTAACTCGACTAGTTTCAACAAAAAGCCGACACATGAGCGAATGGCTTCCCGTTTCTTGTTAATACTTTATTATTAAATGTACGAACTTAATAGCTAACACTAACATTATGTTGGAGTTTATTGAATATCACCTAAAGTTACCTCTATTGATGGGCTTTAGATGATGCGGTATTGCCCTTCTTCAACTTAAGAACAGTTCCCAGTTTACTAATTGTCTTTGGGTCACAGTTTTCTTTCATGCCTGAGGTAGTTGTTGCAGCATCATTTGTTATGCAAACCAAGACACTAGGACTCACAAGTATGTCTTTTCCAACAGTGAGGAACAAAAATGAATCATATGAAATGATAGTATTCAGTGCACCCCACCCTCCCGATCATTGTGTATTTCTTAACTGCTACTTAGTTTTACCTGCAATTGATTTCTATATTCTACATTAATTGTATAGAATTTCTCTGTTTTACTAGGCTGCTTACAATCCACGTTCTTGGCAAAAAGATATTGAAACAGAAGACACTTCACCAACTAAATTGGTAAGTCTGTTTTCTATCTATGCAAACATATACAAAAATTTGCATTGTGTAACTATTTTGATTTTGATAGTTCAAACTGTTTGGTGCCGTACTTTCTAGCAGGTGTGGATTCGACAACTTAGGCAGTAATCGAAATGAAAAAAAAGTGTAGAGATAATTCGTAATGTTTAACGTCTAGAGGGGAAACATCTAATAAAGTACTCGTATGTTTTAAACAGCCGCATTAGTCATGCAAGGTACAGTCACAACGTTGCTTCATTAGCTTTTCTTTGTGGGAACAATCTGTCAGTAAGTGGTTAACTTATTTGTGTTCATTTCGACATCGTTCTACCTTCGTTCAGTTTTGATACTGTTACGAATTGTAAGCAGCTGTGAATTAATTTATGCCTGCACAGATCTTTGTGTTTATCTGTTTGACTTGTACGATATGAGTGGGAGATATGAAGTTCTACTGGACGGTAACTCAAGCTCAATCTAGGCAACTGGGTGTAACATCCCAAACACCTATGAAGTGTAACGTGCAGCGTATTATACAAACGCATGATGAGTAGTTGTGTTACTGCATACGTTCATCGCTGATAACTTGATTTTAGGGTGTCCATCCTAGCGATTAATCCTTTGATGCAAACTGTGAAGGCATCAACGGGACTCTAAGTTTTATCACAGTATATACATAACATAACAGAATACAAGGTGCCCTATTGTATGAGAAAGATAAAAGTTTGATAACTGTCTTGTGTATGTTATCAATTAATCAATAATTGCAAAGTGCAATAATATAGTATCTAAAGTCTTAGGTTCAATAATCATGCGTAGACTAAGTGGTGCTCGGGAGGCACAAACACGAGAAAGCCAGGCAGACTTTAGACCAGGAAGAGGGTGTATTGATCATATCTTCACCCTCCGACAGATTCTAGAACATAGGCATTCCTACCGGCATCCAACAATCATTATATTTCTTGACCTAAAGGCGTCATTCGATTCTGTCGACCAAGAGGTTCTCTGGCGATGCTTGGCTGTAAAGGGCGGATGCCGAGAAAATACATTGCACTGATTAAAGCACTCTACTCGTACTCATGCAGCCAGGTGAGGGCTTACGGCGGGTTTTCATCTGAACTGGTGACGACTAGTGGTGTCCGTCAAGGATGCCCATTATCCCCATTTCTATTCAACTTCATCATAGATGTACTGATGGACTTAACCCTAAGTGACTTCAGCGACTCAGGGATTGACTTGCTACCAGGGAATAATCTCGTTGACTTGGAATATGCAGACGATATAGTCCTATTAGACGAGGACGCTGAAAAAATAGAGAAGAGTCTTCTAAACACCTTGAGCAGCAATCTACGAATGTTTGGCATGCGATTCGCTCCCGCCAAATGCAAGATGATGTTACAGGACTGGACTACATCGACGCTTAGTTTAAAAATAGGAAGTGAAGTGGTAGAGCACGTTGACCGCTTCACTTATTTGGGAAGTAGCATCAGCCAACGCCAACGGGTTGATCCCTGACGACATCTCAGCTGAGTACGGATACAGAGGGCTAGTTTCGCATATGCCAGTTTACGCCGTCTCTGGCGTGGACGTGATATCCCGCTGGCTGGCTGTCGACCAAAGGGCGGGTGTACTGCTCATCAGTCCGCTCCGTCCTCCTTTATGGCTGTGAGACCTGGCCATTGAGAGTGAAAGACATGTAAAGATTAGCTGTCTTTGATCATAGGTGTCTGCGTTCTATTTCCCGTGTGAAGTGGTATAATAAGGTGAGCAATATTGAGGTTAGGCGTCGATTGCTAGGTAAGGAGGGGAAAACAATTGACGAGGCTGTGAAGTTACATAGACTGAGATGGTTAGGACATGTGTTACGTACGCCTAGTCATCGCCTTCCTCGACAGTGGGCAATGTTAGCTGACATAGGGTCAGGCTGGAAAAGAGCTATCCAGTGGTGGTGAAACCAAAACATGGCACAAGTCAATGACATCCACAACAGTTAGTTTAAGCCAACCAGTCACGTAGGAAGGTGTCGACTGGCCTCCTGGTTGGGGTCCTCGGGACGGTAAACACCAATGGCGGCTAGAGACAATTGGTGACATGGCTCAAAATCGTTCTCAGTGGCTGGCGCAGATGCATCCACTCCTTGTGACTTATGATTTCCAATGAAACTATATTGTTCTTCGTTGATACTATTCCGTTGTCTCACACCTCTGTTTACTGTCTTTATTATGCCTTTCTTCTCCTGCTTTGTGTAGTACATGGAGGGAGTATGGCGACTTGAACTACTGCACATATGTGTAAAGTTCTATGTCGAAAACAGACAGACAGAAAGTGCAAACACCTTTTAGCTTACTAATACAGGTGTGTGTGTGTGTGTGTCATTCTCTTTGGTCATCCATCAGTCTGTAACAGTACACATCGTTTCACTTCTCATTGCTAGTTCAAGATTTTATTGTTGGGCGATGGTAACACGATGTCCCTTGAGAATCTGTCTCGATGAGGTGGTTTATATTTCGTAAATTACTATACTGTGTAACCAATTCATCACACAGTAGTCAGACATCTGTTCACGAAGCTGTGACTCATTAGTGTAGACGCTTGATTTCTAACCAGTCGGGTCGTGGAATTGAACTCCTCTCCAAGCACTGAAGTTTGGGCAGCCACAGGCATCATTACCAGTCTTCACATAATAGCGGTGAACCATTGCCAACTTCATGGGATTGCAAGTGAATGTTACGTAACACATTTTGAATTGAATTCATGAATAATTAATTATGCCGCCATAAGGATTCCAAATTCTCCAGATGATCTTGTTCATACAGTACTTCTATGTATCAAAATTATTCACTTGATTACTGTCATGTGTTAATAAACACCAGTGCAAGTTATGAATGTTTCTCTGTGTGGCGTTAAGTACCATTTTTCCTAGTGTGTTATCTGTCAATTCCTAAGGTTTTTACGTCTTACATCTATACACTTGACGGACCCAAGTTAGGATACACAGAGCCTGTCTCTCACCCAAAAGAATAGTGAAAGCTACTGAATAACCATATACATTTTCATGTACTTGTTAGTAGTTGTCAGCCTCGCATATTATGTAACATTAATTGGTAATACGTGTCTATCGAAACATCACTAGGTGTGGGACAGGGGGTCTGTCTGTCTGTTTTCGACATAGAACTTTACACATATGTGCAGTAGTTCAAGTTGCCACACTCCCTCCATGTACTACACAAAGCAGGAGAAGAAAGGCATAATAAAGACAGTAAACAGAGGTGTGAGACAACGGAATAGTATCAACGAAGAACAATATAGTTTCATTGGAAATCATAAGTCACAAGGAGTGGATGCATCTGCGCCAGCCACTGAGAACGATTTTGAGCCATGTCACCAATTGTCTCTAGCCGCCATTGGTGTTTACCGTCCCGAGGACCCCAACCAGGAGGCCAGTCGACACCTTCCTACGTGACTGGTTGGCTTAAACTAACTGTTGTGGATGTCATTGACTTGTGCCATGTTTTGGTTTCACCACCACTGGATAGCTCTTTTCCAGCCTGACCCTATGTCAGCTAACATTGCCCATCAGTCGAGGAAGGCGATGGTTAGACAGGCATTCGTAACACATGTCCTAACCATCTCAGTCTATGTAACTTCACAGCCTCGTCAATTGTTTTCCCCTCCTTACCTAGCACTCGACGCCTAACCTCAATAGGGACGGGGGTAAGCATTGATGATGTCCCATTCAGTTGGAAACAATGAATCATACCTCCATGACGTTTTAATCATAAGATGGTTAATTTTTCAAGTTTGATCACAGATTGATATCAGTTTGAAAAAGATTGAAAACCATTATACTAGACGGGCGTTTCGTCCTATTCTGGGACTCTTCAACACCACATGCCTAGAATCCTCAGGTTACAGGTCGGCGACGTCGTTAACCACTCAAAGCAACTTGGAGGGAATCCAATAGCCGATCCATAAATTCTAACTTCTGCCAATTCGCAATTTTATCGCGACTTCCAGGCAGTGTCATTGGCGAGTAATTACCCTCATACACTGCGACTTGAACGACCCTACACTAGTCATGACTTCACACCAGAACTCCAGGTAAGTTAGAGAATCACTAGTGAGTATCAGATTATTAACTTTTAAGAGTTAGTTTTTTAGGGATTTAATTTTTCTCCATTTTAACTCTGTTTATTATTATTTTTGGTTTCAGCAAAAATTGATTGAACCATTCCCAGTTTCACAAACCACCATCACCGCAACAATAACAACAACAGCATTAACTACTACTACTACTGTAGTTAATTCTACTCATTCCTCTACAAATAATAGTAATAATAATAATAATAGAGCTTCATCATTCTTGACTGCTCAAAAACCTAATAATCGACAAACTTATTTAACTGCTAATAATAACCAGTCGAGTACAAATAAATCTGATAATTTTGCATTCCATGACTTTGATGATGAAGAAGAAGACAATGATGAATTTAAAAAAGGTTTTAATCCTTCACGTCCTCTTTCAAAGTCCTGTTTACCTTCAGTGATGAAAAGTAATTCACTGAAATCATCTAGTAATCATCATCACCGACATCAGTCCTCAGATGAAGACGGTGATGATGGCGATGGTGATGAGGATATTGAAGACGATGTGAAACCATGGTTTCGTCCAGCATCTCGTGAAAATACTTCTATCAAATCAATGGATAAACTGTCCATTACTTCAACAAAGAATATGAAAGTTAGCCGGTCAGAAAAACCTGTGAGTTTTTGTCTATTCGTATGTTGGTTTGTTTTCATGATAGCTGCTAGCTTGACGTGGTGGTCGCCGGGCTTGTACATTGCGATGACCCAACAAGCTACACTGGCTGGAACTAATCTTCCTGCAGGTCCTATCATGCCAGGAAGGTTGTTAGGATAGCGATTAGACTTACTGTAAGAATCTTTCTTACACTATTCTGGGGGTCTGAGGGCGAAATCGTACTGCTGGAGAACAGGAGTGTAACAGCAGTAGTAGGGTGTTTCCCTCAGATGACCAGCATGTCAGCCAGCTATGCTGTCTCTCCACTCTGCTGGAGAGAGGGGGTTAGAAAAGGTCGACCCCAACAATTGAACATACCGACTTACCCAATCTACGGTGGTCCTTGACCGGCGAAACTAATCACAGAAACCAGTTCATACAGGCCGTGTGTGGCGGACTGGCCTCAAGTAGTTGTCCCCTGGGCTCTGCGGTCACGCAACACTAACCCCCTCGCCGTTTCAGGTACTCGAAGAATCAATCAACTTCCACAGTGGTGTGGGCAACCGGGAAGTAACAACCGCCCATACACTTTCACAGTCTAGGGATGGCTAAACCCTGATTCCAAACCTCCAACGACTGGCGTATGAAGCTCACCGGAGTTCACCGGCAGACGTATGGACAAAGAGCTTATTGGATGTCTGGCCCCATTCAAAAGGCGTATGAACCGGTCACCGGCTGCCAATGGATAGTGGACTCCCTACTCCACTCCTACTGCCTTGTAGGTCACACTTGGCTGTGTAAAGGCTAGAGCTGCACTCTCAAACAAAAGGCCGAGCGATGCTGGGGACATCACTCGTACCCAATTCCCATGAAACTTCATCAACTCTCTTACAAACATTCGAGATGTTCATGAAGCCGGTTCATCCTCCCGTAGGAGATAGCCGAACTAAAGACTTCTTTGATGTGTATTATATTGAATATAGTAAAACTTGGGAACACAACTTGATGCACACTTCAGGCGCCAAGAGACATGCTTCACCAAAACCTCATAGTTTGTACAAGAGAGCTAAAATACTACTCGGATGTATAAAGCTAACACAGGTAATTGCCTTAAGGGACGACCACCCCCCCCCACACACACACTCTTAACCAAGAGCTTGTTGCTTGAATTCTGATTCACAAAGCAGTTGAGCTACATTCTCATGGTTGGAGGTAACCATAACAGATTGGATCCTTTCGTATTCTCGAGTACATATACACTGTTGGTTTGGAATCAAAGTTTTCAGCTCCCCAGTGGGGGAACACACCATGCGTGCTGTGTCAAGGTAGGTAGTAAAAATCACGTTTCTGGCAGAAACTGTGAACACATGGTTACATGAGAGTATTTCTAGATGAAAACCTAAGTTTACTCACCTTTGGTCACATCACATCCTTAGTGAGATCATAGTGAGAGCTGGCTGTTAGCCAAAATTGGTGGACAGTAATTGACGTCAATGTTTATGTCCCCAATATTGATCGTGAGAAAAATGAGAACAAAGGCTTTGCGTAGGCGGATACAGTTAGCGTATAGATGATCTGACATTCAAAAAACAGCCACAAAGAGATGCAAGGCTAACTTTCTGTGACAAACAACCAATTAGAAGACTGTGTTTTCCTGCTAACGATAATCTAGAATAATGTACATGAATATCTATAAATATGGGTTGATTTTCCTTAATAAACGATCTGTTGCCTGGCCCTTGTCTTCTGTTGTTACAATAGTAGGCATCTAGGACTTTCAGCTTACTGAAGAGAATAATGGTACAGAGACTTTAAAAGAAACTAACTTTTTAGTCCAATAGTCAATTGATTGAACTAATCTGAAACGTAGTCAAAAACTTCACTTATATAATATAACCACCTCTGAACGCCAACATTAGTGTTAATCTTTTCTGTTGGAATAACCTCTCTATGCCTGCTTTTTGTATATATATATATATATATATATATATTTCACAGTGCTCGAAATTGACAGAAATGCCACATTAGATAAGTCTATTTGATGTTGCTGAATTAGACCACTTTATTCCTTAGAATCTCATATCAACTGATTTACACAACTTGCTTTGTGTAGTTTTTCACTCCTTCCTATTTATCAGTGCAGCTCCTTGGATATCCGAGACTGGTGTAACGTTATTTTTATCACATGTTCATGGTGTTGACTCTATCGAAGATATTCAAACGTTAATCTCTCTCTCTCTCTCCCTCCCTACCTACCTATATTACTGTTTAGTACGTTAACCTTATCCCATCTTGGGATCGATTGTGCATGCTTCCGAATGGCGGATTCTTTTCTAGATTATGTAACCTAGGAGGGGGGGACGGTCATTCTAGACCTGGCAAGCTAACCGAAATCTTATTCTCGTACACTAACCATACCTATGCTTTTTCTGTTCACTTACTAAACTGTCATGGACATAAGCGTGATTCATAGGTCACCATTATTTTCAACTTTGGATAGATAAAACACTGAGTCATAACCAAATATCCTCGTATATGTATCCGGGTGACGACAAATAAAGAAAAAGCACGAGGGGAACAAGTCAATAGAATTTGTTTAAGAAGAATACTGTGCTGTACTGAGACTTCGCCATTAGTCAGTTCATTGGGAGAGATACAATTGGTTCAGGATTTCACATGGCTGACATTGGTTATTGGTTTCAGGATTTCATCATGAGCTGACATTGGTTCCTCAAATAAATGGGTGATTACCATATCTAAATTATTTCAATAGTTACAGATAAGTTCTTTTGGTTCGTATGTGGATGATACGCACGCCAAGCATATTCAGATTTTCTCTTAAGGGGTTGAAAAACTGCACTTCGTCAGTGTCTTTACACCTAAAAGGCCAATACTATCTGCCTACTCCCCATAGAATTTGTGCACAGAATAATTTATTTGGAGTTCTTGTGAGAAGTTGTGACCATTGAACTATACTAAACCGTGAGGTATGAGAACAAATGCCCACTAGTGATAGTGAATGGTAGTCGCACTAAAATAGCGAACTGACAGAAGTTAGAATTTATGGATTCCAGCTCAAGTAACTGACTGGTCAACGAGCCTGTCCTCATAACCTGTGGGTCTCGAGGGTTTGGTTCCCGTAATGTGAAGGTGCTGAATGCACACTGCTAAAGAGTCCAAAGTTAGGACGAAACAGCTGTACAGTATACTGGTCTTGTCAGAATTATTTACCGATAACTTTCCGAGCGCAATTCATTATTCATTATCATGTCAACCTTTCATACCCTCTTTCGTTTTGCTATGGTTGATTCATTGTGGTTCATTTTATACCAGTCACACATATTTCCATAGCATATATGACAATATTGTATGTAGAGTAGGTTTTACCAAAATTTCGATGAATTCATTAAATCCTGAATATATCTTGAAAATGTTAAGATACTTACGTAATATTCAAATATCCCCCCTTACCTCTTTCTTCTATTTTAAAGTTATATACTGTACTACGCAAAGTAAAAGAAGCACATGTTTGTCAAGAACAAGGTGAAGCTCAACATTTACTCGATGATGTTGAATATTTAGTCGATGGTTTAGCCGATCGTAATCAAGTCAATACTCGTGCACTAAGGTTAGTTACTTTTATGCCTTTTTCGCTTCCTAAGAAATTAATGATTTATTGTACACTGTATCGGAGGTTGTAGAGGGTGAGGAGGGAGCGCACCTCTTCACTGTTAGTAACACCAAAGTGTCCAAAAGTAGGTCTATTTCATTGTTCCGTAATATATCCTCCTTTGAGATTGGGATTTTGTTTTGTGGTTATGTGGACTAATTTCGATGTAAATATTATTACTAAGTAATATCAGCTAGAAATCTTTCAAAACCATAGAGCAATGGACTACAGTTTCGTCCTATCTTGGGACTCTTTATCAGTGGGCTCCGACAACCCCAATAGGTATCATAGACAGAAGACATTCAGCTTATTTTAATCCATATATTGTAGACCATATTGCACAGTGGTTAAGACTCTCGCCGACCATGCACATGGTCCGGGGTTCGATCCCCTACCGACTCACACCTGATATCAATGGTCGACCTACAAAATTTGGGCTACCGATATCACATGCTGAAAATTCCATACTTGTACCAAAAATACAGTGTGGCATCAAGCTGTAATCAAAAAATAAAAATATTAGACTCTGTAAAAAGATACATTTCATTGGTCTAGGATTCAAATCCCGAGGCCTCAGAATTACTAGTCCTTTGGTTTCATTTCTACCGATATCCAGATTTTTATGCTACATTGAAGTATCACTCGCTACATCAACAACAGTCCGCCAGCCAAAAATTATCTCAGCATATTTCATTTATGTGTACCCCATTTTGTGATGTCATTGAGATTATTGCAACTCAGGGAAACTTAATTCTCTTTAGTACACAGTAATGAGAGATATTATTATTATTATTAATCCCTTTTGCTTCTGAGTGGATTATGTGGCTTCAACATCACTTCTCCAATTCATTCTGTTCCCTGCAGTCTATTTATTTTAGCTGGCTCTGCGATCGCCCATACTCTTTCATCACCTCACACAACTTCCTCCATGTTAACTTCGCATGCTGAACCTGTGTTTACTATTCGGTTTCAACTCGAAAAAAGGGGTCTTGTTGGTGTCATGTCGCCCAATGATCTTCTCAACATGTATCCGTGTTTTTATATCTCCATTTCTTTCGGCATATATTTGTAGGGCAATAAGTTGTTTTTGATTTGTTATCAACCTCCCTTTATGCATATCTTTTCTGGCCGATTGTTTGATCTCCACGATCGGGGCAGCTATAATAAAAGTCTGCAGTAATCTGTTAGAAATGCCTTACTTGACGCGCATGTCAGGTCTCTGAAACATGTTGAATTACTAATTTGACATTAGCGATGAAGTTTGAATATTATTATGCGGGGGAGGCACTTGATTATGAAATCCTGTTTCAGTTTGTATATTTGTTGTAGCACATTGTGATATAGTAATGTGACTTTTACTAGACAACGTTTCCACTACAATTTATTCCTCATAAGTCATTTCAAAGTAGATCATACAAGGTTCAAAACTAAGTTCTGTTCATCTATGGTATGTCTCATTTCTTCACTTTTATTGGTATCACAGATTTCCTAATATTTACAATATTAATCCAATAACACGTGTGTGTTTGTGTGTGTGCGATGTTGATTGGATAACCAAAGTCCCATTAATCTAAGTCTGTCTGTCTGTCTCTCTCTCTCTCCACTTATCCCTATTTGTATGCTTTGTGATGGCTGAGCTTTCCTCTAGAAGACTTGTTTCGCCTAGACAGACAGAATTAGTCAGTGTGTATACAGCGAATCATCTGTGTTCTTACTAAACAACAAATGAATGAACTAACTAACGAACTAAATGTGTGATCAACTGCTTTGACCTATGCACATTGACCTCACAATCATCATGACATAATAGTTGATGACACAGTTAAATAGTTTCTTTTCTTCAAAATGCAGTCTACGACCTTTCACCCTATTAAATTGCTTGTAGATTGAAATGCTACACCACCCTTATCACAGTTTTATTAAAAACTCTGTATAGAATTTCTGAGTTATATCAACGCTACAGTAGAGGTGTTTTTACTAAGGTATCACTTGTGTTGCAGTTACTCCTAGCGTCATTTTGAAGTATTACTATCACGAATTACTAGAAGTTAGAACTAATGGGCTGGCCATTGGATGTCGTCCCACTAGCTGAATGAAACTTCAACGAGCTTTACTTGTCAACTCAAGGACCTGGGTTCATTTCCTGGTGGTTGGTGGTGTCATGGCTGAAGGATCTCAAAGTAGGACGAAATTTTCTGTGACCAGTATTGCCTTGTTAGTTATTTAGCATCGCTTTGATACGTAGAAATTCTTTATTTCAATACTTGTATCATCCCGTAAGGTAGTACCTCGGTCGATTAAATTTCTGTTTGTCAAACCTACATTGATAAACACTTGATGGGAGTGAAGTGTTCGTCTCCGACGTACACTTGTATGTATGATACGTATCATCTTGTCGTAGTGTTTCTTTTTTATCGAATCCGACATCATTCAGTAGTAGCCCTCAGTGTTGATTTTCTAATTCATAAGTTTGACACCTATGGAAAATGTCTTTCGGCTATATGTTCTGATGGAATGCAGGCACATCCGCACATGACGAGTCCCAGATAGGACGAAATGCGCATCCTGGATTCCACTGCTAGTCACTATTCATTAGTTGACTTTATGTTCTTGTTTGTTGAATGCAGTGATTATTGTCTAAAGTTTTATGTCTACAGAATATTATCGGATATCCCGATCACACACACACAGTACTTGTCATATCCACAATTATATTAGACTCAACAGAGCATATGGGGTCACAATGTCTTACCAACCATAGGTCAAAGTGTTTACAGGTCATGACGATAGATAAGAGAAAGGATAATGTGCGTTAGGGGAGTGAGGGAGGGGGCTGAGGTGAAAATCAAATTGGATTACCTCAGGTGGCAGGATCAAAGTAATATATATATATATATATATATATATATATATATATATATATATATATATATATATGAATTTCTAAGTCACTATTAAGATCAAGTATATGACTTGTCTCCATGATGTGGATTACGATCGGTGATGTGGAACATCTATTTCCAGGATTAATTTTATCAGGTGATTTCATTGTTCTTGCATCCACTTTGGATATGCTGTGTAGCGCCTGACCTTCAGAGATCGATGGGGCCTTCGTATGTACATGTGACCACACTTACATGTAAATTGATAATGGGCTATAACGCTATCGTTCGGATTCTATGAGGGTGTAAAGGACAACGTTTTTTGTCTCTATGAAAATGAGTTTAGCTGCCTAGTAAGAGTACTGTTGCGTGATGTTCTGAGTCCCTGTTTATCTGATTAGACTTTCATGATCATTCTCGAACCGTAAAGATGTGTAAACATCCTTCCTAGGAGCTGATCGGATTGGTATCGCCATATGTTTGACGCTTCTGTGTAGCGTTTTATGAATTTTATAAGACAGTTAGCTAATATCTAGGAGTATTTTACTGAAGTTACTTAATGCTTCTTCAATGGTATCGTCTGTACACAAATGTTGTTCAGACATGCCTGCGTAACTGTACTTTCTGTTTGACTTTCATCATTGATCCAGGCAACTAAATTGTTGTAATATTCTAAAGCATTACAGAACAGAAGTTTCTGTAATACAGGGTAATACACTACAATCCTTTTTCTCATGTCCATAATGTTGATGTCATTCATGGGGTTTTAAGCAATGAGCTTGTCACGTTTGTTTTACCGGTTCCCCTGTCGTATTGTAACGACAGAAGACAAGGGTCAGGCAGACAACAGATCATTTATTGAGAAAATCAACAGATATTTATAGATTTTTATGTACACTATTGTCAGCGGAGAAGCAGTGTCTTCTAATAGGTTGTTTTTCTGCTGAAGATTATTCTGTCATCTCTTAGTGGCCGTTTCTCAGACAGTCTGGTCCACGAATTGTACCTGCCCATGTTAAGTCTGATGTGATTGGTTGCTGAGTTCCTCAGGGTAAGGCTTTGTTCTTGTTCCTTCTCATGACCCCTATTTAGGATGTGAACAATGACGTCAATTGTTGTCTACAATTTTGTCTTACAGACAGCTCTCTCATCACAATATTAGTTATCATTCTTGAGGAAAGCGCATTGATTAATACATTACTTTATTTTATTATAGAAGAATTGATTTATGATTGAGGAGGTCTACGAATCCTTAATGCATCAAGGGTTCAATCGTAGGAAAGCTCACCGACCACGCCACACGTTATCTGAGGTTTGACTCCCGACCAACTGACTCCTACTCCTCATTTAGCTAGTAGAGTAGGTCCGATAAAGAGGAACAGCTTGGGTATGGGACTGGCTAGCAACCCTTCCACATTAAAGAAACAACAACACCACTTCTACTGAGATTTCAGACCTCAAGCTTGTGAAACCCCAATATTCCACTCGCAACGTAACAGAATAGCAAAAATATAAAAAATCCTCGATTTCTTCAAACAGCTGTTCAGATAAGACATATTAACATATTTGTTAATTCACCCCTAATTTAATCATCAACACATTCGTTATAAATATTCTTTTTTCCGGTTAATGCATTCCAGTTAAGCATTGTTTATTGATCAATAAATATAGGTGGTTTGTTGTCATGAAAGTAATAGAAAGCTTGCTCTACAGGTCAATAATGACTTAGATCCGGCTGTGATTATTGATACACGTTCTCATTTCACTTTCACATTAGTAATTCGTTTTACATTATTATCAAGTTTTTATTAGGATTCACGGTTGTTAGAAGGATAGATGTTTGTTTTGTTGGTGGCACTTCGTCCCACTTGAGACTTGTCAGCTGCTTGTGTAGCTCCTTCTCTCCATTGAATGGAGACATGAATCACACTGTCTAAAGCATTTAGCTTTCAGTTAATGGGTTCTGACTTCAAATCTCTTCCCCCTCAACCAACTTCATCCCTCACACAACAAGGTGTTTCTCAGAGTCTGAACCATGAAACACGTCTTCGGGGAACCTAGTTCAAAGCCTTCCCAGCGAGTGATGCTATTAATAAAAACATTATAGATACGACACATAAAATTACCTCATAGTTTGTGCGAGGGTTAGGATACTAACCTGGCGTCCAGAGTGAAGCAGGTGTTTCTCGTAAAGGGTAAACCTCTGTCAAGCTTGTGACTTGAAGTCTGATTCTGGTGCAAGGCGGTAGTTGAGCAGAGTTCTCATGATTTCCGGTAACCAAAACGGATTCATACATGCCATTCAACCCCGTTCATACTCTGGATTCGATAGGCTTACAATCAAGGTTTCTCAGCTGCCCTGGATATATACCTGTATTTCCACCAGTCCGGTTGTAAGTGCCAGATGTTCACATTCTCCCTTTCACTTTTGTGACGAACATCTTTGGGGCGCATGAATGTAGTGAACGGGACTTACTTGACCATATGACGAGAGCATTTCGAACAGAAAACCGAAGTCTACTGTACCTCTGTCGTACCGGATTGTTTATGGAGTCCAGTGAGTGTTGATGGTGCCATCCGATCTAATCTTACAGATATTTTAAAAGCAATTATCACTAAGGTTTGTTTCTTTCATTGTAAACAACATTTATGAATATATGATGGAGAAGATTTGTAGCTCAGCTGATGGATGATTTTCACGTGGTTATATTCTCTGAGCTAGCCGGATGGTTTATTTATTTGAGAAGCTTTCATTGCCCCACCACTAGGCAACATCTTCAGCGCATACACTTCAATTTGATGAAGTGGCCTTTTACATTTCTCCATGAGTTCACTATTAGTCATCTCTCCTGGTGGGTGGCCTTGAACGTGATTGGTTGTTTTTGTGTGTTTTCACACCCTCTAGTCTACACTTATATCGATACTGATTGTTTGCTTGATCTGAACTTTGACCCTTTGTGTATGAGATTTCTTTCTCATCGATTGATAAATTTTATCTAAGTCAGTGTGTCTATTAATTGCCGATTCACTTGAATACTAGTCAGGCTTCTAAAAATTCTCTAGCATTTTTGGTGTTTCGTCTGTCTAATATTTGAACGTTGGTTGTCCCAGTCGAATTGATGTCCATGGTTTTCTGTATACAGTGGTATGAGGGAGTGGATGTGTGCAAGCCATCAAAAGACATGATATCCACTCCCTCATATCACTACATACGGACAACTACGGACATCACTTCGGCTGAAAATCATCAGTAGTAATTCCATACATGGAAGGAACCTTGGAAACCACCTTACGCAGAATTCCTAACAATGCTAGCAGGAATAAAAATGGCTAACATTCAAACCCCCCACAAACTCAATTAGAAACAAGCTTTGTAGGTTAAATGGTGGATCCTGTGGAGCCGTTAAAACAAAACAGTTTAGTTTATCTAATACCCCGCATGCAATGATTATTAGGTCAAATACATAGGTCAAAGTTGTAAAACAGGTGCAGTCAATCAGACTAGTCGAACATATAAACCTAGCGAAATCTAGATTGGTTGAACCGAATAATAGGATAGGAAATCTAGAGAATAGTTCAGCCATAGCATCACATGCAGTCACATACAACCATACAATAGGATGGGATAGGATGACAATTTTAAAATCTAATGTCACAGGGTGCAGGGAGGGAGAGATTGATAACAGAAGCTTTGTTCATCGAATCAACTGAGGCGAATACGTGTAATAGGAATGATTCAACACCTGTCCCAGGTATCTGGAAAATTCTACTACCCCTACGACGACAAATAGGAGAAAACAAAGAAAACTATAAAACTCAAGTTTCGAAGTCGCGTGATTATAATTGCTGATATGATTATGAACAGCAATAAATTTTGTTCGAAACATCATCCAGTAAATAAATAATACTGTTTCACTCACTGTGTTATACATCTAATAAACAAACTAATATGGAACGACTGGAACAACCAGCGTTCAAATATTAGACAGAGGAAACACCAAGAATGGCAGAGAATTTTTAGAAGCCTACCTGATCTTCCAGTGAATCGGCAATTAATAGACACACTGATATATATATATATATATATATATAAGAGAGAGAGAGAGAGAGAGAGAGAGAGAGGTCATCACAGATCACATGATCCCAACCTACCTACGCACTTCGTTGTGATTTAATAACACGTAAACAATGATTACTGTGTGATTGGTCGCATACACACACTAAGCCACCCACTCACCATGAAATCTGTACGTACCATTGATTGATTGTTTGTTGTCAGTTAGTTTATAAGACAATCCAGGTTGTTATAGGATGTGTATGTATTTATATAAATACTTCTAAATGTTGCACATATTCACACTTGTTCAGTGAGATAATTTAATATTGGTCTAATTCATGTGTTAAAAGGTATCTAAAATAGATGGATGGATGGATAGATAGATAGAGAGAGTTGCGCTGTTGCTCTATATGCTAATCGTCTTTATTATAATATCAAAGTTATTGGTAGTGATAGTTGTTAGTACATATCTATCTATCTATCTATTTGAAATAATTACTGACACAGTTTTTCGTATTTATACACACGTTATACAAGTGTTATTACCTCGTTTTTATTATTGCTATTATTATTACTATGTGCTGATTTCTCGTCATCAATCACTGTTAATTTATATATATATCTGGCTAGTGTCACTGATGCATCATCAGTACACTTGACCACCGTCTCATCGTCATTGTCGTCGTCAACGTGTCTGTCTAATCTATCTTCATTTCCTACTGGCATATATATACATTTCTCTGGTGATTGGTTCCCCTTCCCCTTGTTCGTTTTTCATTTTTGTTGCTGTTGCTCCTTATGCTTTTTTTGGCGGCTAATGTGAGATGAGATCTTCAGCGGTATGCAGCTAATGGCGGCAGATGTTGATAAAAGTCTGCTAAGAGTACAGCAGCAGCAGATGATGATTTCCACATGAATTTCAGAGATCCTGATCGGCTTTGATACTCTGATCCGTGCCACCTATAGTTGAAACTAGATAAAATGGGAGAGAGGTGGTGACCTTGTTGAAATTTCACCTACTGTTAGTGATTGCTGCTTGTTGTAGTTGTTGTTGGCGTCGTTAGCGGGTGTTGGGTATCTTCATCATACCCTTTCTCTTCTCTATGTTTACTTGCAGTTCTGTCTTCACTACTGGTCTGTTCCACTAACTGATTGATTTTCCTGTAGTAGATCTTCGAGTTCAAGTTGATTATGCATGAAATTTGATACTTAGATAAAGTCAAACAGTGTTGCTATGCAGTAATAGTAATAGCATTAAGTAGTACAAGAAAGAACCTAAATGATGAAATTTTTTATTTATTTATTTATTTTTGATTACAGCTTGATTCCACACTGTATTTTTGGTACAAGTATGGAATTTTCAGCGTGGATATCGGTAGCCCAAATTTTGCAGGCCGACCATTGATATCAGGTGTGCGTCGTCGAGGGCTCGAACCCCGGACCATTTGCATGGTCGGCGAGAGTCTTAACCACTGTGCCACCGACGCACAAAGTATCAGGTGTGCGTCGGCTGGGGATAGAAGAAGAAGAAGCGATGGTGTTAAATAATTAACTTTTGCTCCGAAGATTTCAATATAGAAAAAAATCCCCATTTAGACATCTAGAAAACAGAAATTAGATCCTCATCTCATTCTGGCTCTGCTCTAATATATACCCATAGCATTTTTACTACAATACACAACAGTTTACCAACCAGGTAGTGGCACTGATATGTTTGTTAACAATAATTAAACAGTGTCAAAATGTCAATGGGGTGGGGGTGATAATTAACGAAGAAAATTAATGAATACACACGATTAAAAGGTAGAAATGGTTAGAATAAATTACTTTTACAAGGATAACACGTTATTAGAGATGACGTAGTCAGAAAAAATAATCAAATAATTTAGCCAATTATAAATTTTAGAATTTTAAAGGTATAGGCGGAGGGGGTGAAGTAGTAGTCCGGTTTGTACATTCATGTAACGATAGCCAGGATAAGGAAAGTGACTGTACAAATTTCTTCTGGACACACAGGTTTGGCTTCTTCTTCTTCAGGTGGATTCCTATTGCTTCATATGTAGGTGTATGTAGAAGACGAACTCGTAGAGAAAAATTAAGATTAGTCGGAATGCGATAAATAATTTTAAATTCAGTATTAACGTCAACCTTATGCTCACTATCTACAAGCTGTGCTAAAATAGAGCTACGAATAGATCTTGTTTGTCCCTTGCTTTAACCATGATTGGTAAACTGTTGTGTATTGTAATAATAAAAATGCTTTACGTGTATATTTTTGAGTAGAGCCAGAGTGAGATGGGGATCTAATTGAAAACTAAATATTTCTTCGCTGCTCAATCTTTCTGTTTTCTAGATAACTAACTATCCTATAAACTTCATTAGGAACACCAAAAAAGATGAAAAGCAAAACTAAAATAGTGGTGAAACTAATAATAATGATAACATAAATAAAAAAGAATATAAGCCATCTACACTTTTACCATATAAGAAGAGACCGTACGTAGTAGGATTCCTAATGAATCAGGAATTAAGGTGACATTCAAACCTACAAATTCACTCGGCGTGGACAAGTTCTGTTAGCTATTGAGGTCCCTGTCGGCTAACCCAATTAAACAAAATAATATCATTTACAAAATACCTTGCAATCACTGTTTATTTTAGGTCAAACTAGTAGATCAGGAGTATTGAGATTATCAGAACATAAGAATTTAGCTAAGGTTAAAATGATTCACCCCACGAAGATAAGTAATTTGAAAAACAGCACTGCATGCATTAGCACACAAACACACAGTAGGGTGACAGAGAGTTAAAATTTTAAAAAGTAATATAGGTAGGTGAAGAGAGAGAGATTGATTACTGAATCCTGGTTCAACGAGTAAATCTACAGCCAACACGTGCAATAGGAATGACTCAATGCAAATGCCAGAGATATGGAAGATGTTATTACCACCAGTCAAATAATGTTATGTTAATTGACAACACTAATAGTGGTTCTGAATGTACTTAATCTTCCTTTCCGTTCATGCATCTTGTATTGATTTTTTACTCAAATATCTAATCATCAATTTTTACTCATGTATATAAACGAAGCAAGAAAGCTGTGTGAGTAGTGCCTTGATGTGATTATGCGTAGCAATAAATTGTGGCCGAAACGTGGTCATCAGTTAATATTACTGTATAACACAACTGTTTGATTTTATCAAAATAGAATCTTATTGTTATAACTGTGGGGAATTGAATGAAGACGTTTTCACCTTATTCTGTCTGCGCCTGAACTAATCTGCCTATCTGCTTGTCGTACCTTCCGACTTAGTAAAGCACGCAAATATCAAAAGACAAAGGCTGGACTGCGACTGTGTATTGAAGTGCAACAACGATAAAGAAAGCCATGGTATTTATACATTTTACAACAATATGGACAGCTAACAGCATTTGAAATAATTTATCTTAATAGCCAATAACAAAGTGCGTGAGAGATGATAATATACCATATGTGCGAGGTTGACAGTCAGTAACAAAATGTGTGGGAATGATAATATACCATATATGCAAGATTAAACAGTCAATACCAAAATATGTGGGATCCTATCACCTCCCCCGTAAAGAGTGTAGGACTTGCTTTTTGGATCTATTTGAAAAGGTTTCGGAGCTCTTCTTTGTCGAGTTGACCTTTGCGTGGTACTGGATAGAGCGTGATCTGTGTGTCTGACACATAACTGTCCTTTTTCATTCGTACGATAATGCAGCAAGAATTTATCCAAAATTTCTTCTGTTGTTCCCTCCCCCTTCGCTTTTGCATAAGCACGCTTAAGGTGTCGACGAAACGTTCAGTCTGTCCATTCGATTGGGGATGATACGGGGGGCTACGAATATGCTGGATGCCAAACAGTTTGCAGCAACCAAGTTTGTCCTGGAAGACAGAAGCGTGCTTTTGACGACGGCGTTGCAAGAGAGATTGATCAGATACATCTCCGGGAACAACGTTGTGTGGTGAAGACGAAACATTAGAGCATACTGAATTTAATGGTACATTAAAGATATGGAGCTTGTCTAACCAGTCAAGACCAAGCAAATCCAAATCATGGTAGTTTGTAACGTAACATACACCATTGAAGTGATGCTCACCAAACTGAACCTGGCAATTGATCTCACCCACAGTTTCAGTATATCTCCAGAGACATTCTTGGCGACATGCTCGGTCGGCAGAATCTGTGGGCAACCAAGTTTGCGCCACGTAGTTCGGGAAATTACGGTGATATCTGATGCCGTATCCAACTGAAGACGAATACGTTTGCCGTTAATATCTAGTGTTATGTACTTACGTTTGCTGGCGAACTCGACTTTGGAAGTAGTGAAAACGGTCTGTACTCGAGGAGATTGTTTCGGCTTGAAACGACTACTTCTGTTCCTCACCGAAGGATTTTTCTGCGGTGTACAGTAACCCTCCTTATGTCCAAAACGGTGACAATTACGGCATTTATGTTCTTGAAAGGACAGAACTTGACAAAATGCCACGAACCACAGTGCCAGCACACTGAAGGAGGTTTAGCTGAATTTTGAGACTGACGTTCTGTGTGCTTAACGGTGATCGGAGGACTTTTCACTGTGTTAATCGAACCAAATTCAGACGACTGTCGTTTGCACTCCACCATAGCAGTATCGTGCTTCAAGTTGATTAAACGTAGGCATTCTGCTGTCACCATTTGTAAAGTCATTTTCGGGTCTTGTTCCACAGTGACAGAAGTCGAGTTCGTATGTCAGTATCTTCTGGGTTCTTCAACCCACAAATAAAAATCAAACACTTGAACTGATCTGATGTCATTTCGTGTGGTTTGAACCTTTCACATTCCTTGTTCACTTTGCCAGCGTAAGTCACATAATCATCGGAAGGCATTTTTGTCAACTGAAAACATTGATACCGAATATTAAACATGGATGACTGTTCACCAAAGATTTGTGATAAAACGGTGACTGTCTCATCGAATGATAACTCACGTGGGTTCTTAGGCAGAATGAAGTTAACATATCTGTTGTGCTCAACAGTACCAAGTTTTCTTAGTAACAATCGGACTTTGGCAGCATCATCAAACATGTAGCATTCAATACGGAAAACGTCTTCGTAACGATTGAACCATGCATCAAATACGAGACCAGATATTGGGTCGTAGTTGAACTCACTGATGGAATTTGAGATGCTTTCATATTTGTCAGAATGAGATGTTGATGGAACTTGAATGGACAGCTTCTGAGTGAGAGCTTCGATTAATTTTAGTTGAGCTGCTTCATTCTGAACTTGCTGCTGCTGCAAGATAGATTTGAGATCGTCCAGAGAGATAGACATTGTAATTGGGTTGTAATTAACACAGTCAAAAATGTTATATAGTTGCGCTGAACAGAATAAAAACTGTCGTCGTTTGCTTGCTATAACTGCGATGAATTAAGGTAAAACCCCGTCGCCAATTGTTATAACTGCACTGAATTAAGGTAAACCCCGTCGCCAATTTGTTATAACTGTAGGGAATTGAATGAAGACGTTTTCACCTTATTCTGTCTGCGCCTGAACTAATCTGCCTATCTGCTTGTCGTACCTTCCGACTTAGTAAAGCACGCAAATATCAAAAGACAAAGGCTGGACTGTGACTGTGTATTGAAGTGCAACAACGATAAAGAAAGCCATGGTATTTATACATTTTACAACAATATGGACAGCTAACAGCATTTGAAATAATTGATCTTAATAGCCAATAACAAAGTGCGTGAGAGATGATAATATACCATATGTGCGAGGTTGACAGTCAGTAACAAAATGTGTGGGAATGATAATATACCATATATGCAAGATTAAACAGTCAATACCAAAATATGTGGGATCCTATCACTTATCCATCATGAAGTTATACTCTACTACAGTGTCCAAGTTTTATCCTTGGATCTTCGAGTTTATTTAACATTAGACAGACACCACCTATGAAATCTAGTTCTTCTATAGAGTTGTTTTTTGTTTTGTCGGTTCAATATATATATTCTCGTCTTCATACTCAACCAAAATCAGAAAGTGATCTCTTACTCCTGCCCTCACTTTAATAAACCCTTCTAGAAGTTTTTCGTTGTGACATGAAAATCTTCCTGTTAAATAAGGTTTGTAGATTTTGATTTGACACTAGTAACTAGTGTGATGTGTCTAGTCCTCTCATTGGTGCAGACTGAATTCTATCAGAAGGGACATGAATTCCTTGTGGGTTGCAGATACGCCTCTCTGACTGGTGAGTGCCAACTAGCACGAAACCTAGGTCCAAGGCTTCCTGTGGCCGATTGCCTCCAGCCATCTAATATCATCAAAGGTTTGCAGATGTCTGTTACGGTACTGTCTCCACTCCCACCCACTCCGTAGTTTTGAAGGAGTCTCTAAATTACATTGCAGTTCACACTAATGTCAAAAGTCTTTTCAAAGTCGATTGAGTTGATGTTGATATTCGACTGTAGTTTGATCGATTACATACTGAGAAGACCGTCATGATTGACATACTGCCAGAGTGGCCCTCGTGAGCAAGCCGAATGACGGATGAATAGTTGGGGAGGTGTCACTTCTAGAATGAAATAGAAGAGCTGGAAGTGTGTTGGCGGTTGTTACTTCCCGGCTGCCCACACCACTACGGAAGTTGATTGATTCTTTGGGTGCCTGAAACAGGGAGAGGGTTAGTGTTGCGTGACCGCAGAGCCCAGGGAACAACTGCTTGAGACCAGTCCGTCACACACGGCCTGTATAAACTGATTTTTTGGTTTGGTTCCGTATTAGTAAATTTACCGCCAGTTACGGACCACCGTAGGTTGGATAAGTCGGGATGTACAATTTTTGGGGTCGACCTTTTCTAACCCCTTATCTCCAGTAGAGTGGAGAGACAGCATAGCTGGCTGACATGCTGGTCATCTGAGGGAAACACCTTACTACTGCTGTTACACCCCTGTTCCCCAGCAGTACGATTTCGTCCATAGACCACCAGCATAGTGTAAAAAAAGAAATTCTTACACTATGTCGGTAACTGCTTTTAGTCTAATCTCGCTATCCTAACAACCTTCCTGGCATGGTAGAACCTGCAGGAACATCGGTTCCAGCCAGTGTAGCTTGTTGAATCATCGCGATATGCAAGCCCGGCGACCAGCACGTCAAGGTAGCAGCTATCGGTCGAGAAATGGAAGAAATCGCATATGCAGATGGAGAGGGGACTGTGTAGATAAGAAAATGAGGATGAAATGGAGATGTTTTGTTGAAGCCCCATCTTCTTCCACTCGAAACTTGAAGAGAGTGTAATAACAGTTACTCACAGTAATCATCAGTTCTAGGTTTAAAGTGATTACAGTGGTTAGGACTCTCGCCGACCATCCACATGGTCCGAGGTTCGATCCCCTGCCGATGCACACCTGATATCTATGGTCGGCCTCCACAATTTGGGCTACCGATATCCATGCTAAAAAAATTTCATACTTGTACCAAAAATACAGTGGGGAATCAAGGTGTATTCAAAATAAATAAATAATTGTCACCTTGTTGTTGTACATTTAAAAATCATCGAAAATCCAAATATTCTTTTTTACCATCTTTTTGTTTCCATCGTTCATCATACAACCGACTGATATGGCAGTTACAAGAAGTAAGCGGAGTTTTGTTACGCTTCAACGACTTGATTTGTTTGTTTGTTTTTCGTTTGTTTTTTTGCGTTACTTTGTTTATTCACAAATGTATATTTTCACCTATCATCTTCTTAATATATATATATACATATTATGCGGTTTTGTTTTATATTCTCTCTCTTTTTTCATTCACTCAGTGTACTCACACTAGCCAATAAGTGTTTAGCAGCATCTTTCCGTTATACACTTAACGCTCATGGTCTACTAAAGCGTATTTGTGCAAAATTACACGATGCCCATAAAGATTATGTGAGTTATATATGATTTTGATTTTGGCTTTTTTTCCCCTGTCTGTCTGTCATCTTCCGTTCCATTTTCTCTTTGTATATGTGACTCCTGTTTTTTTTTCGCGGTTTTTAGTTAATTATTTTCATTTCACGCAATATATGTTATGTGTATTATTGGTGTTGTGGGTTAACAAAGACTTATTTATTTGTTTTAATCCATGCTTTTTTCTGCGTCAGTTGATTGAACCGAAATGTGTTCTCCTTCTGTCGACTGATGATATATCGGCTCCCTAGTACCAGACGCTTCAGTGATATTTTAGGATTAATGCTACTGATGTTTTATTTGATGAATATGGTGATTCTAGCATCTAGATGGATATACACTTTGGCGTTTTTGAGGTGATGGGTGCGAAGTTCGAGTCCCAATGTGGGAGGGAATACCATCACACACATTCGTCTGAGGATTGCAGATACACGTCCAGGTGACATGTGTCTAAATCAGGATGAAATACGCATCCTGGATTCCACTAGTAGAATCATCAACCACCAAATGACAAACTATTTATATTCATTATTGGTAATTATAATAATAATAATGATAAGAATTCTTTCAAAAATACTTTTAATACCACTTAAATCCGATTGTGTGTGGTGAACTGGGACAGCTTTAGAGTGATATTTGTCAATTGTTCCGGTGTGAGTATGACATAATTTCGAAGAGGGAATGTGTTGACAGAAATTTGTATCAATAATACTAAAATTATTGAATCCGATTTTGCCATAAATGTGTGAATAATATAATCTCAGATTCAGGGTCGTACCACATCTCACTACTCTGAACGGTATAATACTTTGAGTGATGTTGCGGCTAGGTATAGAATGTTGGGTAAGGAAAGGAAGTCAGCTGACAACGTTGTGAACCTACATCGATTGAGAGATGGCTGCGGCACACTTCGCATGTCGAACCATCAACTTCCTTGTTGAGAAATATTAGTTTGGAAGGGAATTAAAGACGGTCAAATTAAAACTTGACATTAGTTCATGAAGTATTTGATAGTCAGTCTGAGCTGGTTATGTAAGGGAGGGGGGGGGGGGGTTAAGACTGCCTAGTTTAGGACTTCGAGATGTTAGGAAGCCAAAGCTGAAGACTATTGGTGACATATGACTAGAGCTATTCGTGGCAGTGTCACACATTCACTCTTTGTGATCTAATAGATCCATTAGATTATGACGTTTTTCCATGTTACAATTCTGTCTCTCTCCCTATCTCTCTCGTACCTTTCTGATCATTGTAGTTCATATATTGTTCAGCAGTCCGCTCCATCCTCCTTTATGGCTGTGAGACCTGACCATTTAGAGAGGAATACATGAAAAGATCAGCTAGCTGTCTTTGATTATAGGTGTCTGTGTTCAATTTCCCGTGTCAGGTGGTGGTATAATACGGTGAGCAATATTGAGGTTAGGCATCAATCGAGTGCTAGGTAGACGGAAGGGGAAATCAATTGGCGAGGATGTGTTGTTAAATCGACTGAGATGGTTAAGACATGCGTTACGAATGCCTGTCTAGCCATCGCCTTCCTCGACAGACGGGAAATGTTAGATGACATAGGGTCAAGTTGGAAAAGAGCCAGTGATGGTCAATGAAATCCACAACAGTTAGTTTAAGCCAGCCAGTCACATAGGAAGGTGTAGACTGGCTTGCTGGTTGGGGTCATCAGGACGGTAAACACCAATGGCGGCTAGAGACAAGTGGTGATATGGCTCAAAATCGTTCTCCGTGATGGCTGGCGCAGATGCATCCACTCCTTGTGACTTATAATTCCAATAAAACTATATTGTTCTTCCATATCACTACTCTTTTTGCCTCATATCTCAGTTTACTGTCTTTGTTTTGCCTTTTTTTTACTTTCTTCTCTTGCTTTGTATGCTAAATGCGGGGGGGGGATACTGTGGTGAATTGAACTGCTGCAAATCGGTGCAAAGTCCTACATTGAAACCAGTCAGTCAGTCCATCTTTGTGTGTTATATGGAGTGTGGTAACTTGAATTTCTGTGGTTCTGTGTTAAAAACTCAGTCAGTTACCTACTGTTCTGATTCGTCTTATGTAATTAATTTGGGTTTTGAAAATGTTTTAGTTGGAATTATGGTTCATTGACTTATAAGTTGTGGACTTTTCAGTCAGTCAGTTGGATCCCCTTGGTTTCGAATCTCACTCCACAGCCTGTTTCAGCCTAGACAACCGTTTGGGTGCTCCCAGGTTTTCCATTGATTTTTTAACTGATGTCAACTTGTAGGTTAAATGCGTAACCAATGAAATCCCTGCTGACCAACTCATGATAATTACTGAGTAGTATAACTAACCCATGCATCATACTGTAACAACATAAAATGAGGGCCAGGCAACAGATCGTTTATTGAGACAATCAATAGATTTTTATGTACATTCTTGTCAGCGGGAAGCAGCGTCTTCTGATTGGTTGTTTTCTTACTGAAGGTTATTCTGTAGTTCTTGTGACCGTTGCTTACAAAGTTATCTATATATCTGTAAATCGTATTTGCACACGCTAAGTCTGCTGTGATTGGTTGTTGAGTCCCTCAAGGTTAAGCTTTCTTATTGTTTTTTTTCTCATGACCTCGATTCGGAACGTGAACATTGATACGTAAATTGTTGTTTACAATTTTGACTTGCAGCTAGCTCTCATCACAATATTTGTGTGTTGCTTATATCCTGGAGATTGTGAAACATCAGTTCTCTCCACTTTTATATAATTATTTTCTTTAACTAAAGGTTTGTGAATTCCTCTGCACATTGATGATGTCATTTTTTAAATATTCGATGACGTGAAATTGATTCTCACTGAGTTTTAACGTAGAATTTTGCATAGAAGTGAAGCGCACACTTCAACGTCTGTTTGTCTATCTGTTTTCGACATAGAACTTTGCACTGATTTGCAGCAGTTCAAGTCGCCACACTCCCTCCATAAAGCAAGAGAAGAAAGTAGAAGAAATGCATAATGTAGACAGTAAACAGAGGTGTGAGACAACGGAATAGTAGTAACGAAGAACAAAACAGTTTCATTTGAAATTATAAGTCATAAGGAGTGATGCATCTGCGCCAGCCATCACAGAGAATGATGAGTTTTAAGCATATCACCAATTGTTTCCAGCCTTCAATGGTGTTTGCCTTCCCGAGGACCCCAACCAGTCAAGAAGTCTACACCTTCCTACGTGACTGGCTGGCCTAAAATACTAACTGTTGTGGATTTCATTGACTGATGAAGCCATGTTTTGGTTTGACCACCGTGTGCTAGCTCTTTTCCAGCCTGACCTTATGTCAGCTAGCATTGCCCATTGTTGAGGAAGGCGATGGCTAGGCTAAGCATGTGTAACACATGTCCTAACCATCTCAATCGGTGTAACTTCACAGCCTCGTCGATTGATTTCCTGTCCTTACTTCAACTTGCCGCATTCCATATAGAGTACGCGAAGAGAGACGGTTAGAAAAAAGAGATTCAAAAGAATAGTAGACAGAATAGTTAAATGACAGATCGTGTTAGTAACAGTCTTTCCAGTCATTGGTTCTTAGCAGTCTGGTTAGCTCAGACCAGACTGTCAAAGACTAGATGAACTGACTGATGTCATACTTTAGTTTGACCATCTTTAACTATCATCCCAACTAAATCATAGGTCAGTTAACAATATTTCTCATCGAGGAAGGCGGTGACCTCGTCGCGCGTGTTCTAGTCATCTCAGTAGCATGAAAACCGTTTAATTTATTCTAGACGATATGTATATATCTCTCTCTCTGTATATGTGTGTGTCTAATTGATTTTTTTCCATATTTTTTTCTCCCTCTAGGCATTGGCACTTACCTCCGCTGGATTAATGTTTGTTTTATCACGAGATCGTGATCCAAATATCTTAGATGTTGAATCTCTTGCTATTGTATTGAAATTATTCTCTGCACCTGATGGTAGGTTTTGCTTTTTTTTGGAACAAATTTGTATAGTATTTCCTTTCAAAAAAACAATCGTTTTATTTCCAATTTCTCTGTCTGCACGTAATTTACAGTGAACACCAGCCAGGAATCTATCACCAAATAAATATGCAGAAGTAAATGGAGATAGATTGAATGTAGTATCTGTCGCTGAGGTGACGACCGTTGGGTGTATCAGTCAGTCAGTCACTCGAGTGTAATCCGAATGACGGAAACGACGAGTTGGACGTGAGTGTCTGAATACGGGTGTGGGGTGGTGATGACATGTAGGCGATAATGTACCTAGGAAATGATGAAAACCTTATAAGCAATAATGATGAAGCCAGCTGGAAGTGACGACAGAGAACGAAGCATATAATAGACAGGTGTTCTGCTGAAGTCATATGGTTCCACTCAGGAGACAAGGAAGGAAAAATAATAATTAAGTTTAAATTGATGGATAGCCTCACCAACCAGGCTCAAATAGGTAGAATGAGTGGGTCTCCAACCCCGGTATATTGCATGATATATATTAAATTGTCTAAGTTCATAAGTCACATTTCGACCTTGCCTACTGATACGTCTTATTATTGTAACTCCTTAACATAAGGCGTATTCTTGTTATTGAGTGTTGCCGCTTTTTTCCAAAGTAGGAACTTCAGCTAATTTACGGGCAGAGTTCAACAATAGCGTTCCAAGGCTTGGGAATGCACGAGTGTGACCTTTAGGTGACCAATCATAAAAATGAGGAATGTGTTTTCTCAAAAAATAATGTATATTGACAAGAAAAACGCTTGAAAACGCATTGAACACAGGTTATCTTTCTCTGATATGACTTAAAAACACGTCCTAGTTATAACGAGGAGTATATCAGTTGCTAAGTTTCTGTACATATGTGTATTCACCGAGATGACTACAGATAAACTGTTTTTTCTGTGAATCGTTTATCTCTCTCTCATCCTGCCTGTAGTCTTCCAAAAATGCCCTCGGTTGAATTATTATGCTTCACAGCAAGAGGATAGACGCGACTATTTACCAGGAAAACGTGGATAATAAAACAAATTAAAATAAATGACATCAACTATAAATCTATCTTTAATCGTAACCATAAGCTTAATCCTGACCCTAACACTAAACTTAATCTTAACCCCTAAGCATAACCATAATTCTAACCCTAATACTAGTTATAACCCTGATCCTAACCCTAACGAGCTATTAACACATTGTCCAAACAGTACTTAAAAACACGTGATCTAGATGAAATTTGCTCCTAAGTTGGTGTGAATAGCGTTGATATTTCAGCTGTGATAATGACACACAGATGCCGTTAGCCAACGACTAGCATGCCTTCAAGGTCACTGAGCGTTCACACTCCTAGGACGATCTTGATGAACTTAGCCATTTTAGGTAATAGTGGAGACAGCTAGAAAACACTACAGAGAACAATGCTGCTGAAGGCGCCCCCCCCCGCCTATGTTTCATTCAGATCCCAAGGAGAATAATATAATAATAAGAAATTTGCAAGTCTTTATTGTAGGCTTCTTCATCTTCTCTAAGAGTTTTGCAGTTCTGCTACTGTCTATCTGATTTTTCCGTCCTCTATATACTGTCTAATTAGTCTCATTAGCTTTTGTGGCGTGGTAATTTGTCATAACATCCTGAAATTTTGTTTATTCAAGCGTTACACTATGGTTTAAGTGTAATTTTTATATGTTATGATAACAGACATCAGAAGTCTTCCTTAAAAGGGTGGCGGGGGGGGGTGGAAAGATTCTTTTATAAATTTAAATTTTATGCAGCTGTGACTCATTGATCATTGAGCGTTCGACTTCCAACCCCTGTTGGTTGCAGATTAGAACTCCACTCCCGATATGTCTCATTGCCAACTATGTCGCTGAGTAACTAACATTTTTTCTCATTTTTAGTGGGTTTTTTTCCTTTTCTTCTCCTTTTCAGCAAATACAAACGGTACAACTGGTCACACTGAAGCCAGTAAGAGTAAAGAGGCTGAACGTGTACGTGCACGAGTTCGACAATTACTAGACGGTTTACACCAGAACAATAGTAATAATAACAGTAATAATAATAATAATCCAAAGAGTTTAACATCAATTACCTCGAATACGATTACAGATACTGGGAATAATACCAGCACAACAGGTGCTGGTGGTGCTATTTCATCCAACCTTGCCTTGTTCTCTGGTAGTGGAAAACGACCGCTACTGCCACTTGGATCTAAGCCTTCAATGAATTTGAATTTAAATACTCGACATTTACAAATGACGCGTCAGTTGACGGTGAGTACTCTCTCTCTCTCTCTCTGGTTGAATTATTTTGAAATATAAATGTCACACTGATTACTAAGGATAAAAAAGAAGAAGAAGAACAGGGAGGATTTTTCTGCTCCGTGGCATGTTTTTGACGCTCTTACCTGAATAGTTTCTTCTTTGCAAAGCTTTTATTGTCTTGACTGCAATATAATATATGAACAGTCTTGATTGAGTTCCGTATTTGCTTGTTTATTCAATGTATCCCTCACAGTGATTGAAACAGTATTATTATTCACTGGATGACAAAGTTTCGGACACAATTTCTTACTGTTCATAATCGTATCATCAATTATAATCACACGACTTTGAAACTTGAGTTTTATAGTTTCTTTGTCCTCTGCTATTTGTCGTCGTAAGGACGTAACAACAGAAAACCAAGGGCCAGGAAACAGGTCGTTTATTAAGGAAATCAACACATATTTATAGATTTTCATGTACATTGTTATAGCTTATTCGAGCAAACAAACACAGTCTTCTGATTGGTTGTTTCTCACAGAAATCTAACCTTGCATCTCTTTGTGGCTGTTTCTTGAATGTCATATCATCTATATGTTAACTGTATCCGCCTACGCAAAGTCTTTGTTGTCATTTCTCTCACGACCAATATTGGGGACATAAACATTGATGTAAATTACTGTCTACCAACTTTGGCTAGCAGCTAGCTCTCACCACAGGGGTAGTAGAATTTTCCAGATATCGATGGGGGGGGTGCGACAGGTGTTGAATCATTCCTATTACACGTTTGGTTCGCAGCTGACTCGATAAACAAAGCTTCTGTTATCCATCTCTCCCTCGCTGCACCCTGTGACATTAGATTTTAAAATTGTCATCCTATCCCATCCATCCTATGCTGTATGATTGTGTGTAACTGCATGCAGAGAGGACAAAGAAACCTATAAAAGTCAATTTTCAAAGTCGTGTGATTATAATTGATGATATGATTATGAACAACAATAAATCGTGTTCGAAACGGTGTCATTGAGTAGATAATACTGTTTCACTCACTGTGTGTGATACATCTGATAAACAAACTAATATCGAATTACTTACTACCACAGTGCCCAAGTTTTACACATGCATTAGTCATGATTGAGCTTTGGAAATTAACCATGGAGATGAAATATATATGGTGAATCTTGGCCGGTGTGTGTGTGTGTGTGTGTATGAGACTTAACATTATTTCTGGAGATTATCTCCGGGATCCAAGAAATGCACCATATATATAGAATTTTTAGAGGAAAATAAATGTAAGCATTCTCACAAAATATAATCTATCTAATCTTTCACATTACGCCTTAACAACAAGCTACTAAATAATACTTCACGAAAAGCATTTCCTTCTAACAGCCAACTGTTTCAGTCTTTCATATCAACATTTGCCTTCTCTCTATGCTGAAGATGGATGTAATAGATGGCTGACTGGAAAGCATGAACAACAAGCAATTCTGACAGGCGGCGAACCAGCCTATAACTTATTGCTCAAAATGTATATGTAAAAGAGGCAATGAAGATGGACATACGTTGTGGAGACTTTTAAGTGAAATTCCATGCCCCAGATCTCGAATGAAATCTGAATGACGAAGCGAGCAGTTGGATGTAGAGATCACATGAGTAGTAACAAAACTGAAGGCTTATGGGCATTTGTAGAGACAGCTAAAACAATAGAGGTGAACAAGTGACAAATGAAATGTGCCGGAGAAGCTGTGTATTCAACTCGAAACTCAAGGAACGAATCATTAAAATAGGTCCTGACTTTGTTGTTTCTGAAACACTAGTAAATACCAAAACCAACTAAATGATATTTCCCACTTACCACTTCCTATCTTGATGATCATCCCCCTATCTAAGAAGTCGTATATTGTAATCCTAAAGTTTTGTATTTCCAGGTAAAACTGTGAAGAGTTTTCACCTGTGGATTGTTTAATTTGCAGATGATGAATTTCACTGTGCTCATAACCATCAATCCGATCACCATGACTCTAGACAGAGTTTGGATAGCTTGAATTTACTCTGATTGGACACTATTAACTGGTGTGATGTGTCTAGACTGAATTCTGTCAGTCAGGTTTGCAATATGGCCACCATTCTAGGTGGCTCGCCATCACGGTGCACATTGATTTGATGATATTAGATGGTTGAGGCAATCGGTCACAGAAAGCCTTGTCTGACCTAGGTTCGTGCTATTTGGCACTCACCAGTCAGTCAGGTTGGCGTGTCTACAACCTCGAAGGAGCTGATATCCCTTGTGAGATTTGAACTCTCCTCACCCAGTGAGTACTGCAGTCAGACTGTTTGGGGGTTGAATCACACCACAGCTGATTTGCTTGCCCCCCCCGTTCCCCACACCACTCGACAAAACAGCAATTCGGTCTTTTGGATCACATTTGTCTAAAGAGCAAACACTACTACAAACAGCTGCAAGATGGACTGATCCCTACCGCTTTTTTGTGTGCCTTTTTCTTTGTTACCAAAGTGTAAAAATATAAAAGGCTGGCTGCCTTAGACAACATTCATGATGTGCATATTCAAGTAACTGAAGCTACCTAGAGAGGTCACTGTATGCTGAAAGATGACCTGGCCGTTTGAGACGAGGTGTTACAGATGAAACCGTGTAATATACTAAATACCAATAGTCTTTGATATTTGTATTCTGTTTGATAGGATCTGAATTAAATGCCACTCATCAGTCGCCTCGCGAATCCAAATTTATCAAATGGTGTGTGAACCTGTTTTATTTTACCAGAAACCATGGAGAGGCTGCTCTCCTCCGCTGCCTTATGGTGTAGTTCAGATTTCCAGTCAAAGGTTCGGGTAGGGGAGGGTGGAGTTGTCCCTTAAGGCAATCACCTACCTCTATCTGATTGTTCGGGCAAGCATCTCAGCCTCCCCACAAACTCTGAGATTTTGTGTAGCACATCTATTGGCGCTCATGAAGTGTACTAAGTTTGTCTTAATAAATAATTTTTTTAAATGTCCCTATGTCTGTCTGTCTTTTTCGACATAGAACTTTCCATCGATGTGCGGCAGTTCAGGTTGCCACACTCCCTCCATGTACCACAGAAAGCAAGAGAAGAAAGTACAAGAAATGCATAATAGAGACAGTAAACAGAGGTGTGAGACAAGGGAATAGTAATAACGAAGATCAATAAATGACGTGTGAACTTGTTTTAGGTCACCAGAAACCGTGGGGATGCTGCTCACTCCACTGCCTTGTGGTGTAGTTCAGATATCAAGTCAAAGGCCTCAGGTGGGTAGAGGAGTCGTCCCTCAAGGCAATCACATGCCTCGGTCTTGTCTTTCGGGCAGCACATCTCAGCCTCTGCATAAACTATGAGATTTTGTGTAGCGTGTTTATTGGTGCTCATAAAGTGTACTAAGTTTGTCTTAAAAAATAATTTTTTTAATATCCCTATAGACAGACAGACAAAACAGAGACAATATGATTTTATGAGTGTTCTTCTACTGTGAATTTCACTGTCTTTACGCTTTCTTCTTTTGTAGACATCAGATTTAGTTATTGAATCTATTCTAAACTTTGGTACACGTAAAGCTGGTGATTGGTTCAAGGCAGAACTACGTACTGGTGGTGGATTAGATCGAGTAGCCGACGCCGCTTCGGATGCTGTCGATTATTTAGCCGATTTAGATCCAGCCAATAAATCTCAACGAGTGAAGCCAATGTGGCGGCGTTCAATGCCAGGAATTGACAATTTCGCCTTGGATAGGCTTAAACGAGTTTGTCATTATACTAGGCTATTAGAAAATGTAAGTTCTCTATTTTTTCATTTAATGGTGTTTTAATAACAATAATAATAATAGTAATAATAATAATTTTGCTTTATTTCAGAAATAGTACTAGTCGTACAGTGTGGACTTTTCAGCACATATCTTCAATATTGCATCTAATTTTATTAAACATTTAAAAGGAGTATTTCAAAAAATAAATAGAAAGACTACAACAACGAAAAAACAAAAAAATAACAAAAAAATGCGAAAGAAAACCAAGAAGTAGAATGGAAAATAAACAACAATAATAAAATAAGATCTCAGTATTGGGTAGTGGAAGCTATGATATGTGTATGCGTGGTGAACAGTAACAGCTATAATCATCCAAGAAGTTATGAAATGTTCTTAAGAATGTTTATAGCCAACATGATCAGTTAGCTTGATTGAACAACACCAAACAATCATAAAATAAACGTGTCAGGTATTTTTTTTGATTGTCAGGTCTAATGCGGTGTTTGTAGTGGTAGTGTGAGTAATCATGCATAATACAAAAAATTTTAGGATGGTGATAACGGCGTTCACAACCGAGATTGTCAGTTTAATATTGCCGAACAATAAAGAAACAATCACAAAACTAATAATACATGATGGTTAATGACGGGATAATTTTGTAATACTCATAGTGATGATATAGTCGGAACCAGCAGATACACAAAAGAGGGAATAGAGTAAAGTACAAAAACAGTAAGCCAATATTAATAATTTAGGTAGCTAAGTATGTTGAAGAAGGTGTTCACTACAGAATACAAATAAGAGAAAAATAAAAAGAGCCAAAATGATGCTATTAACAACAAAGCAAGTCATAGGTTTCGCTCTTAACATTGTCTCTGTCACTTAGAACACAGACCAAATATGGTATCGTTGAATTCCTTTACTTGGCTGTACGAGCATATATTATTTTGTACTGATTTCTGGTTCTACCTGATGAGATGCAAGGAGAGAGTTGGGAATAGAGAGGGTGTTGGGGGTCGGAGAGTATGGTTTTAGACCATTTTTCTTATGCATTCAGATGCCTTTCTACTAATGTAGTGACGAGCTGACTGAGTTTTACACCGCTAGTCCTACTAACTACCTTCTTCAACATCCTTCTCAGAATGATATAGTCGTTTTTCAGTAGCCCAGGAAAGACTAATGGGGAACAGTAAAGTAGAATAGGTAGGATACGAGAGTTGACAAATTGTGAAAGCAGAGGTTGAGTAACTCCAGTTAGTCTGAGTTTCTTAATGTAGTAGGTTAGACGAAACACTTTCTTAGAAATCGTTTGGATATGAGATGACCATCTAAGGTCGGAAGATAGAACTAGACCGAGGTATTTTGCATTAGATAGACTTAGTTTCAATTTTAGTCCCCTCAATGCCACAGACTTTATGAGTACTTACTAGTGTTTGTAGATCTCGTTTATGCCTAAAGGAGAATTCAACACTGACATTGATACCATTTTTATTCTTATACTTTAAGTTTGAGAAGATAGCATTGTACATAAGCTTCAGAGGTCAACTACTCATCGACAACATAGGCTGTCGTCGGGTTGTGCGGTATATTTACCGCGCATTGTTAGAGGTTAGAATTCATAGACCATTGAATCGTTCCCAGTGATTCAATAGTCTTGAAGAGTCCCACACTGGGACGAAATAACTGTTCAGTAAATACTATCTGGTTTGCCAGGTAGATTTTCAGTTCACTTGTCTACACCTCAAAATGTGCATATCTAAGAGGATGTTGTAACAAGATTATAGTCTGTGATTATAGAATAGGCAAACTATTCAGGTTCTATATTTTTGGAGTCTTTTTGATGAAATGACCTCTCTATTTTGGCGCTTTTTTTGTGGCGGGGTAGTAAAATCATTTGTTGAGTATATATCCGTTATACGGGTCACTTAATAGTAGGAAGAGGAGGTACTGACAGTCAGCCGCCCATTGGTTGTGCTGGGAAGAAGTTAAAGGTAGTCAGATCTAAATCTGTCATCAATTCATCCATCATCAGGTCTTTGAATGTGATATAACTTAACTTAACTATTCTCAGTGGTCACAGATGCACATTCACTCCGTGTCATCTTTTAGTTCCATTAAGTCTTTATGTTTCCCCATACTACTATATATATTTTTTTTCTCCCGCACATTTCAGCTCATTATAGTTTATATTCCCTGAAATTTGTTTTCCCTACCTTTGTGTGTGTGTGTGTGTGTGTTAGCGGAGTTATGGTAACTTGAAAGTGATGCGTGTTTCTGTGCGAAGTTCACTAAGTAGGGTAGGCCATAGATTCGAATTTCACTCCTCCTATCGAAGTGAGGTGTTTGAACACAACCAGTTAGAGAATCATTGGCTCTCAGCCAACTGTATGTAAATACAAGTAGGTTAGTAAGCAATATGTCTACTTCAATATTGGTTACAGGATTTCATCATGAACTGAAATCGGTCTAGAGAACCATTGGAAAACCTGCAGAGAGTACTGGACAGCCAGCTGTTTTGTTAGCCTAGTTTGGGTGACTCTTCAGCAATACGCACTCACCGCCAGGATTTGGAACCCTGGCAGAAGTTGGAATTCATGAGCTGGTCATTGGATCGTGTCCCAGTGGCTTCATGGTCACCTTGTTGTGACCAGAAGGTCCTGGGTTTGAACCCCTGTTGTGTGTACGTACTACTGAAGAATCCCAAACTAGGCCGACGAAACAGCTGGCTGTCCAGTACTGTGTGCTGGTTTTCCAATGGTTCTCTAACTGATGTCAGTCTGCTCATGATGAAATCCTTCAACCAATCAATCAAATCCCTACAGACCAATGCTTCAATATTCATTCTATTAAGTTTCATGCGAATATGTGTATTATTATAAACTCGATGACAATCTCTTATTCATTTATCCTTTTATTTTCTTACTATAGATGACTTATATGAATTCTGATAATCAAACGTATTTAGTACATTATCGTGATGGAATTCTTGTCAACCGTTTACTAATATGTTTACGTGTATGTGTCTGTCATCTACCGACAACGACACCGTCATCAACAGCGGCAACACCGGCGAATCAGCAAACTCCTAATACCACTACTACACTACTACTACTACTACAACTGGTGATAAATCTACTGTAAATAATAGTATAAAGCCTATGTCAAATGCATCACAAACACCTCAATACGATAATCAGACTATTTTAACGGATTGCATTTTGGGTATATTTCGATTTCTAGTGAATGTTTCACATAATGGTAAGTGAAGTTGGTTGGTTGTTTTTTTTTTGCTTTTTTACCTTACTTTCCTCATCTTTCTTGTTAAGAACTCTGTATCGGCGGCATTGATTGTGTTATAATAGATGGTGGTTGTAACTATCGATTGTGTTCCGGAAGGTTCAGTGGAATACGTGCTAAACTATCTGCTCCACGAAGCCAGTCTACACCTTCCTACGTGACTGGCTGGCTTAAACTACTAACTGTTGCGGATTTCATTGACTGATGAAGCTATGTTTTGGTTTGATCACCACTGGCTCTTTTCCTGTCTGATCCCTATGTCAGCTAACATTGCTCGTCTATCGAGGAAGGCGATGGTTAGACAGGCATTCGTAACGCATGTCTTAACCATCTCAGTCGATTTAACAGCACATCCTCGTCAATTGATTTCCCCTTCCGCCTACCTAGCACTCGACTGATGCCTAACCTCAATATTGCTCACCGTATTATACCACCACCTGACACGGGAGATTGAACACAGACACCTATAATCAAAGACAGCTAGCTGGTCTTTTCATGTCTTCCTTTCTCAGTGGTCAGGTCTCACAGCCATAAAGGAGGACGTGTTGTAGGCTTTTATTTTATTGCGTTAGGAGGGGGTTATTGTGGTCTGAGGGTGAAGTTGTACTAACAGCTGACGGGGGGGTAACAGTTTCCTATAGAGGATCAGCAAGCAGGTTCATCTGCTTTTCTGCTTTTGGGGAAAGATGGGTTAAGAAAATGTCGACCTGAAAAATTGTACCTCTCGACTTTTTCTATAGCAATCTGTGGTCGACGATAAGGCACAATAAGGTACGATAAGGGGTACAACTTCAAAATACCAGGGAGTTTATATGTGTGTATTTTTGTTTTCGTGTGTATTGTTGTTAATACAACAATCTTAAGGTTAATATATCTCAGCTTTTCAGTTTAAAGTTTTCCTATCATGCATCCTTTAGATATATCTGTTTTCTGGTAGCTTCTTCATAGATTATGATAAATGTTCCACTTTACACTGCCTACTCATCATTACAGTATTTACAGATGGGTATATGAAAGCTGGTCTACCTGAATTTTCAATGTATTCAAACCATATTCATCAGTTGACAGATTCACGTCCGTTTTTCGTCTTTATTTTGTGGTGCTTACTTAGTGATTTACTGATCTGGGAACAACAAAAAAACGGCACCAATCACTATCAACGGGAAAAATTCGGAAGAGATTACTTCCTGGCTTCACATATCTAGACAGGCAGCACAAGTGGAGATGTCAAAGCCAGCCAGCCAGAATCGGAAAGACAAGATACATTCACCCTCATCAATCTGAAACCAGTTTGGAAATCTTCTATACCGACTCAGAGAGCATAAACAACAAGATTTGGAAGACACTCAGTCACTTCTTCTATCCGGGTTAAAAAACTTGACTAGTGTGTCACGAAAAGCACTTCCAACAAGCTACTGCAGACTTTTATTTACAGCTGGCTCCATACGGAAGATCAGCTGGTCAGCCAGCCGGCGGTCCAGAAAGAATAAGCAACAAGAAACTCTGGCGATGGAAAAAATCAATAGGCGAAAGCCGATTGCTCAACAAATATATGGGAGAAAATGGATATGGATTAATCGGGCATACGTTGAAGAGGCCATCGAGTGACATCGCGCACAATTCAGGCCATCGCTGAAGTGGCATCCCAATTGAAAGCGACGAGTGGTTTGTCGGTGCGAGGGTGACATAGAGGAGATGAGAGATTATGGCCAGTTGTGGACTCAGTTGAAGAGGACAGCAGAAAATAGAACAAAATTGAGATGTGTTTTTGAAGCCTTATGTTCCACTCAGAAACCAAGGGATGAATAATAACAGTTAAGATCTTCATGACTACGCAAGTGAGGCGAGATGGTAATTTTGTGATAAAAGGAGCCATTACCCCGTGTGTGTGTGTGTGTTACCGGTGGTTGTGGTCCAACGGTGATATGCTTGCCAACCACGATGTCACACATGGCTCGGGTTCAATTCCTTGCCGACATACTTCTAAACCTCGCGTTTACCGGGTAGAAAGGTTGGGCTCTACCGTAAGGCTGGTAACCCGCACGATGTAGAGAAAACACCGCCATTATTGAAACTTCAGGACCCAAGGTTGAAGTCCTATTATTATTTTTATCCTCATTAATAATCATAATTTAGGTACATTATGGACACCATCTGATGTACCACACAAAGTCTCATAGCCTTTGAGACGGCTCGGATATTACTATTCGAACGCCTAGACTGAAACAGGTGGTTATCTGAAGGCGCAGCTCCTCCATCCGAGGCTTTGACTTGAAGTCTGATTTTGATATAAGGCAGTGGATCAGTGTCACAAACTACATTTCAATGATTTCTGGTGACCGAAAACAGGTTCATGCATCACCCGATTCTCTTGGATTCTAGATTTGATGTACACCTTAGCTTTGGAATGAGAGTTGTCCAACACACACACCCGCCTTTTGGTAGACCAGTATGTAAACCAGTCTGGCTTTGAGTACCAGATGTCCGCATTCACCTTTTCACTGAGTGGACACAGTGAATAAGAGCTAATTCGATGATGCTATGGAGGCGCCTGGTCACATTTCGAGTATTTTGAGGGAAGACCAAAGTCTACCAAGCACTCACCCACCTTGAACATTGCCGGGTCGTTTTTGGGTACCCTACGTTCCATCTGGAGAACGCAAAGGATTAGGAGAGAAAAAACCTGTCAGGTGGGGTCTAGCGTTGAATTAAATTAACATTGATTTCCAGTAAACCTTTCAAAATAACTTTTTCACCTCTTCATCATTATTCCTTTTTGTTTCCGTTTCTTTTAGAATTTGCTAGTGAACGGTTAGGCGCTTGTACAGGCTTTCTAGAAACTATCTTCGATTGTCTACTCAAACTACCAGATCGTCTACCGGCAACAAAACGATTTGATGTACTTGTCCTCCTTCTTTGCCTATTGGTAAATATGTGTGAACATTGTCCTGAAAATCGTACTCGGATAGTCTATCTGGATATTACAAAGTCTTGTGTTAAAAAGTCGAATTCCTCACCAGCGCCCTCTCTGCCGCCGACATCATCTGCCTCGTCAGCATCAAATCAAAAGACTGTTGGTAAATACATTGATACATATGATGATGAAGAGGACGATGACGAAGGAGACGGAGAGGATGGGGAACAACGTCAGGTTGTTACTTCAACAGCTCTTGATGAATTAATACAGGTAAGTATAGAATGAGTCAAATAACCTTAAGCTATTGTTTCGTAGGTCAACACGTAAAGAGTAGACACTGGAATCAAACAGCCTTGAGCCAACCGATCAGATCTCTCAGCATCCATTTGTGTAAAGCTGAACGATCTGATTGGTTAGTTCAAGGTTGTTTGACTTTGGTGTCTATTCTTTACTGTTGCCCTTCGTAGCATTCCCAATGACCCTGAGGAGGCAGACAGTCTGTACCACCCCTTCACTACTACCTGAATGACTCAAATCAACAGTCAAAGAGTTTATCTACTGTGGTCAGATTGTGGTTTGTTATTATTATTGTTCCTTTGGGTTCCTAGTAGAACATAGGGCTTCAACTGCACGTCTCCACTTGCCACTTCTGTCTTCCTTCTGCTGTACTTTTCACCTCCATCCATGTTAGTTAGTCCACACTGTTTCAACTCCTCTCTCTTCACACGATCTCCTCCATGTCACCCACCCTTGCACTGACGACCCACTCGCCGCTTCCCATTCTGTCGGGTTCCACTCGAGAAATGGCCTGACGCGCGCGCGATGTCACCCAGCGGTGGCCTCCTCAGTGAGTGTCCATCTCCACTTTCTCCTGCATATTTGTTGGTTGGCGATTGGTTCTTGTTTGTTCCAGCCATAGTTTCTTGTTGGTCATTCTTTCCGGCCCGGCCATCTGATCTTCAGTATACAGCGAAGACAGTTGTTGGTTGAAAAAAGTTAACGTCTGCAACAGGCTGTTGGAAATATTCTTTATGACCCGCCCGCCAAATTTCTGATCCGTATAAGAGAACTGACTTGACGTATGTATTGAAAGTCCGAATTAGATTGTGGTTTGGCCACCCCTGACTCTTTTCTATTTCGAATCCTAAATTTTAGCCACTGACGATGTGAATAAAGTATATTTGATTGCATGGAGGATTTCATCATGTGCTGAAATCAGTTGGAGAACCACTGGAGAACAAGCTGGGGAGTACTGAATACCCAGCTGTTTCGTCAGCCTAGTTTGAGACTCTTCAGTACGCATCCTTGTAACCAGAAGGTCCTAGGTTCGAACCCCAGTGGCCGCGTACTGCTGAAGAGTCCCAAACTAGGACGAAACAGTTGACTGTCCTGTACTCCCAGGTTTTCGAGTGGTTCTCTTACTGATGTCAGCTCATGATGAAGTCCTCCATGTAATCAAACAAAATCCCTACAAAACCAATACTTGAAAATTAATGTATATTAGTTGGTATTTGTGATGATATTAATGATTAAGGGGGAATCTGAGTTTGTGACTGTGTGTGAAGAAGAGTAGATGGGATACTAAGAGAGAGTGAGAGCGCTTAATGCTCATTCCTGTTTGCCTAAGATAACTTTATTATTGATTATTTAACAGAATGATCCAAAGATCTTACCACTAGTTCAATTCAAGTGTTCGAGCCCGTTTGAAATCATATTCTCCCTAACAGTCTTATAGATGAATTTGAGCTAGACATTGCCAGTGCTTTTTGTCACGTTAAAATGAATTGTTTACATTCCTCAGCTATGGTGCTACTCTAATTTTTACCCTAATGAAGCCTAATTAATTAACTAAAAAGTAATTCTGGCAGTTAGTCCTAACACCAGTATCAAATCACTACTGCTCCTATATCTAACCCGGACTTAGGACTTCATAAAACACCTCTCCAACAAGCTACTGCAAACTCTTATCAGATGACCAAAAAGCATTAGCAGCTAGGGAACCTCTGGCGACGCTAAGGAGACTGTTGATTAGTACTGCAAAAGCCAGACATTGAAAGGGCTTCCGATTTGGAAACATCAAGTTAGTCATCCTAAGGTAGTGACGACATTGAAGCAGGAAATAAAAGCGTTATAAGCAATCGTGTAGTCAACCTTACATTGTCCATGTTCAATCCCCGGCTGATGCACTCTCCTTGTACCTCACCAGACCGATAGTAGTAAGCTCAGTCAATGCAGAGAAAAGATTTGTCATAAGTCGTCTAACAAACTCCCTACCACTGTTAGGAAACACCGCCACTATATTTTACTGAAAATTCAAAGCTTGTAGAGTTAATTCTGTGCTGCACCCGAATGGCAAAGAAATAATGATGTTTAAGACAGTTTTTTTAAGTGGCTCACTTCGTAAAAACACTTACCATAAGCACAAACTCCTCGCAGTGTATTTCTCTTTTCATTGTGCGTAAATGTGTTGTTACGCAATGCGCTGCGTGTAGACTGAGCCAATGATGACTCCAGGGTTTGTGTGTGTGTGTGTGTGTATTTGCATCAGTATTTATTATATTTATTTGAATAAAGTAAGAACAGCAGTGCTTTTGCAGAGTAAAGTGGTACCATCATTGTTTATTTCGTTGCCTTCTCATCAGTTGCTAACACCCCCAAGTCATTATTAAATATATCTACAAAAACAATTTTTACATACTTGCATAGAGTTCATTTTAAACAAAAATCAATCGATCAATATATGCATACAATAATAATAATATTAAACACTATTCCGAACAATAATAATCATACACAATGGAAACTTTCGACATTACGTAATCGGATGAGAGAGAGAGATGAAAATATCCAGTTACCAAGCAGAGCAGCAAAATACTGATAACTGTTTCTTTCTTAACGCATAAATCAGGTTTCAGGCGCTCGATGGAGATCGCTTCGGCGAACGTAAGGAGAATTAAACTGTTTTACCTATTGAGAATTTTGAACGACTTTGAGACGTCCACCTCATTACCCGTATCAAGGAGATGCTTGGCGATGTCACTTTTTAAATCATTTGTTCCCTTTAAACATAAGCTTTTTGGTACACTTGTAGAAAATCGTAGATATACCCTTCTTCATTCTGTTCTTCCAATGTAACTTTCCTGTAAACTGGATATTTTCACCCTCTCTTCCATCTGATTACTTAGTGTCGAAAGTTTCCACCGTGTATGATCATTATTGTTTGGAATAGTGTTCACTATATTTATATATATTACTACTGTATGCATATATTGATTGTTTGATTGAGTTTTGTTTAAAAATGATCACTTTCTTGGTAATTGTGTTAAAATTGTTTCTATAAAACACAAAATAATTGAGCAAAGAAGAATATCCAACTTTCGATAAATTCCTCTTCTTGCTCGACAAGTAGATATCTGTATGTTTATACACACAGAATATTCTAGATTAGTAGTCAATAACAATATTAGTGCTTTTTGAAATAATATCGATTTGTAAAGTAAGACCACAATGGAATTACAGTTCATTAAAGTTGCATAAGTTACAATATCAAAAATAATATATCAACTAAAATTAGGAAAATTCCACAAAATTCATGATCATTCAAACCTAGATGGCCAAGCGGGTAAGGATAATGTCTGAACTAACAGCTTCTTTTGGATGCAGAAATTAGGCTTATTAATATGGATCCCAACAGCCGGCCTCAGCAATATTTAGTAGTCAAACTCTTAAGGTGAAGTTAAGATTAGTTGGTATGCGGTAAATGACTCTGAAAGCAGCCTGGTTAACATCAATCTTGTGTCTGTATCCACAACATGAGATAGAATAGCGCTGCGGATAGATTTTGTTTGTCGTCTGCTTAACCACGCGTGGTGATGTTCGGAAATTCGGTGAGAAACACGCCTAATTGTATGGCCTATGCAACTAACTGGCTCCACAGAAGCAGTTAAATTGGTAGATACACACACATGGAAGAGGCGAAATTCGGCAGTTTTCCTTTGAGTCGCGAACTCAGAAGAGGAATGGTTTTGAAGAAGCAGCGTAATTCGGCAGCGCTTTTTTACCACATTTCTTTGGCGCTGTGTTAGTATCTCGCTGATGTTGTCCCCAAGGAACTGCATTTGTAAGAATAAAGCCCTTTTTAGGAACTGTTGGTACCTTGGCCTGCTTTGATTTTAGATTCATATTCTTATCAATAAACTTTTCTGGATAACCAATTTCACCAAGCGACCGTTTAATATTATTGAATTCCTCATCTGTGCTTCGGTGGTATAGCGGTTAGTACGCTCGCCGACCATGAACATGGTCCCAGGTTCGATCCCCGGCCGACGCACTCCTTTACCTCGCTGAGCCAGAAATAATCCTGGTAAAGAAGAAAGGTTGGGCATGAGGCTAGCAGCCCCATCCCGTAAAATAAACACTGCTACAGAAACTTCAAACCACTAGCCTGTAGCCCTATGTTCCCCTGGGAACGTGAAGGGAAAAGAAAGTTGCTCATCAAGATATTCATCCAACCAAATTACTGTTGCTCTGTGGTGGACCGAGCACTTTATGAGAATGCGTTTGTATTTCAAGGGCACGAAGCTGAGAAAATGAATATTCACTTAATAATGACTTTGGCATGTAAGCAGCTGATGAGAAGGCAACGAAATAAACAACGATGGTACCATCAGCTTATTCTGCACAAACCACTGTTGTTCTTGCTTTATTCAAATTCAATTTAAGGGGAATAAATGTATGAAATTTATTTATTTATTTATGCAACATGAAACAATTTTTGAAAAATATTACCAAAAACAATTATTTCCGACACTTTTATTTTTACTTTTTTTTCTCATTTTAGCTATTTCTTACACGTGAAGAATGTGCACGTAATCATGATTTTGAACGTGATGATGATGAAGCCGTTGCCGCAGAAGCTCGTCGACGTACAGCTGAAGAATCTAAACCTACTGATGGAGATGTTGTTGACAATAAACAACTGTCACTACGTCCTGGTCATCCTAATCCAACTGTTGAAGAAGCTGGTCTAAAATGGCGTCTTATAGAAGATCGAAGAGCGCTTGGTTTAAATAATCGAGGATTTTTAGGTTAGTGTATACATATTTATAGATGTTATTTATCTGTCATATTGACATGAGAAAAATTGATTATCAAACTGCGTAGACGTTACGTGTGTACTGTCTATTTGTCAACTTGAAACCCTGATTCAATATTATGAGGGTTTAATTGGTGTATGGTGACTAGCGGTGGAATCCATGATAAAGCGCGTTTCGTTCTGTTCGGGACTCGTCATCTGGATGTACCTGCACTACCCAGTGAGTGATGATGTTCTCGCCAAGGATTTTTTTCTATTGACTAGATAATACTACTGTCTGCAAACAAGAATTAGTCTAACGGAAACGACGTTGAAAATTAACAATTAACTTGACTGAGAGTTGACTGAATTTCAGCGTAGAACTTCGCACAGAAGTGGTGCAGCAGCGCGCTTCCAGTTACCGCAATACAAAGCTGCAAAACAACTGAATCACCAACACACATAGCATGTGAATATTCTTCATGTTTAGAAACGTATCACATGAAGATTTTGTTCATAGAATAAATATTTTGCATTATTATTATTACTATTATTATTAACTTTCAAAAGAATGGATACTGAACAAAGAGTGCTCTTTTCAATAACCTCAATGACCCACATAGGCAGTTGCACACAATTACATAATAGTGTAGGGTAGGACAGAACGATAGTTCCAGTAAATGACATAGGAGAATGAGGCAACGCTGATACCAGAGAATTGAAAAAATACTACTACCAATGAAATCAAACAATGAGAAATCATGGGATTATATACACGAATTTTGGAAGGTATGCGAATACCTTGCTTTGTTTGATATGATTTATAAGCAAGAAGAACTATTGTCGTCGAAACATCAAATCAAACTATCTTATGATGAAATTTCAGCTTCTACTCATGAATAATCCTCATCCAGGCATTAATGAAAACAAAACACGTAGATCAGCAAAGAGTCTCTTTTCGCTGGCGAATTCATTTTCTTAGCTGTACAATCGCAAATATATGTGTTATTTTGTATGTATGTGTGTACATTAAGTTTGTCAAACAAAATTACAATCGGTTATGGTTATTTCAACTAAACAGGTGAAGATTGGTAATATAAATCAAGAAAATTAGGTGTTAATGAAATTAGGGTAGTAACAAAGGTGATGAGTTGTCACAAACAGTTGTTATAAAAAGAAGTTATGTAATCATAATATGAATAGTTTGATGAGTGAGTTTTACTCAGGATGCACATAGAAACAAAGTAGATAATACGAAATTATGTAAGAGTTCTAAATGAATACAAGAATTATAAGCAAAAAAAAAACAAAATTAAGTCATCAAAAGTCAACAAAGTTGTTACCATGACAGTAGAAGTGGTTGAATAATTCTCTTTTGTATGCACAGCTCCGGTTTTTCTATGTGAATACCCAGAGCTTTAGCGATTCAAAGAAGACGAAACCGTATTGCCTTTGATAGGTGGTTATTCTTGACTCTGTAGATTACTTTAAAGCAGGAGGCGTTTGTTCGAATGGAGTGATTAGTGTTAACCAGGTGTTGTTGTTCAATTATCGCACTCCTTATTGCACCATGCTGGATAGTGTTCTTCAATCCTCTTGGACAGGGTTCAACCTTTCACCCATGTTACTATATTAGGTTCATTCATACCTAATTTTCTTGACTGATTTTGTATTACGTAACTCCAATTACCAATCTTCACCTGTTTAGTTAAAATAACCATAATCAATTGTATTTTTGTTTGACAAACTTAATGTAAACATGCATACAAAATAAATCATATATATATATGCGAAATTTTAACTGTCTGTTGGAATATTCGACAAGAATTATAAATAATTGTACGCCTGCGTTGTCAATAAGCACAGTGGCCTTCAAATTGTGATATGTTTTCAATTTTTAATCCCCTCTTCCGGGTTACCGCTGACGTATTCAATATGCCGACGTCTTCATTCCTTCCATTGTGAGTAGGACATAGGGCTTTAGGCTTTAGCCGCCCTAAAAGTTTCAATCCTGCGCTCTATTTCCCGTGTAAAGTGGCACAATAATCAATCGACGAAGTCGTGAAGTTACAAAGACTGAGGTGGTTAGGACATGTGTTACGTATGCCAAGCCATCGCCTCCCTCGACGAGCGATGTTAGCGGATATAGGGTCAGGCTGGAAAAAAGCTAGCGGCGGTCAAACAAAAACTTGGCCTCACCAGTCAATGAAATCCACAACAGTTGGTCTAAGCCACGTAGAAAGGTGTAGACTTCCAGGCTGGGGTCCTCGAGACGGTAAAAATCTATGGTTGGAAACAATTGGTGACATGGCTCAAAATCGTTCTCAGTGGCTAGCGCAGATGCATCCACTCCTTGTGACTTATGATCTCCAATGAAACTGTTTTGTTTTTCTTTATTACTCCTTTGTCTCACACCTCTGCTCACTGTTTCTATTATGCTTTTCTTGTACTTTCTTCTCTTGCTTCGCGTGCTACACGGAGTGTGGCGACTTGAACTTCCGCACATTTGTGCAAAGTTCTATGTCGAAAACAGACAGACAGACAAAAGTTTCAATAGCGCGTTGGGTTGTGTCTTTTTTTATGGGGTTGGTGGGATTTGCTGACTTCATGGTAGGTAGTCCCAAACTTTCCCTTTTTTTTCCCACAGGGCTCACTACCACCCTCTAGACCATACAGTAATATTAATTGTATGTTTTTGTGAAGGGCAAATGATACGCTGACTTCACCTCATTTTTCTACACACACACACACACACCCGCATTTACATGTTTTTAATTGCCTTACACATATTAGGAAAAAGTCGAAGACGAATGTTTAATAAAAAGAAGTCTAAAAGTCTTAAAAATAAGAAACGACAAAATGCCAGTGATATTGATGACGATGATGAAGACAACGAAGAAGATGAGGATTTCGATGACAATAGTGAAGAAGATGACGATGATGAACTGGACGATGGTAGCGATGAAGATGACGATGAGGAGGAGGAGGAGGATGATGACGACGAAAGTGTTGGCAGTGGTGCAGATGTTGAATTTGTCGCTGATACACAAGAAGAACAAGAGAAATTAGCTAAGAGCATGTCACAAGCTCAACAGCATATGGAAGACTCTGTTGTCGCTGCATATGCCGGTAAGTTCTCTTTTTCGGTAGATACTGACGGGTTCGAATAATGTGTTGATGACTAATTCCGCCTTTTTTTCCAAGTCAGTCACCTCTTTGAAATTTATATGTCTACAATTAGATAAGTGTGAAGAAATGGCTCTTTAGTTTAAACACTCAATTTACTGCCAGTGGGTACAGGGTTCGAGTCCTGATCGTGCTACTTCAATCTGAACAAACAGATAGTATTACCAGTCGCCGCACACACTGAGTGTGGACCCCCATAGTCCGGTACTTGAAATATCTGTCGCTGATAACTGAGTAGGTACGAACAACGCAATTAGATAAGATTGTGAGTCTACAAATCACTGATGATCTTCCTGATTGTGTTCGATCGCATCTTGTGGCAAATCGTGGGGAAGGGATAAGATGGGCGTAAGTTGGATTAGTAAGGAAATTCCAGGAGATCTGAATTTCTCAAATAGTCTGTGTGTCATTTCGTAGAAACTCGATTGTGTATAAGCACGGAGGAGATATTGAAGACCTAGATAATGGAGATACTCGACCAACAAAACAGACTCCGCCCCCCGGGCACGAATCACCATCAGTAGGAGAAATTTAAAGACAGACGTCTGCTTCACCTCCCCCAACAGCATCATTTAAACTCTTAAGATGTGGCATAGAGAATGCTGTCAAATCAAAACAACCGTTATTCAAGTGTTGGTTTGTAGGGATTTGGTTGGTTACAGGATTTCATAATGAGCTGACCTTCTGATTACTGGGTTCGAACCCCGGCGGAAGCGTACTGCTGAAGAGTCCCAAACTAGGACGAAACAGCTGTCCAGTAATTCCAGGTTTTCCAATGGTTCTCTAACCAATATCAGCTCATGATGAAATGCTGTAACGAAACAAGCGTTCCTTACTCTAGAATCAATGTGGGGAAATCCATTGTACTCTAGTACAAGGAGGAATAAATGCTTCCATATCGATTCAGAGACATGGCGCACTCGTCACTGATTAAGAAAGCATTTCCAATCATCTGCAAGCTTTCATATCATCAGCTGCGTTCACTGTATGTGGAAAGTCAGGTGACCAACCAGCAGAAGGAAACGGAAGTGAACTGTGTGTATGTGCATCGCAGCCTTTCAAACGAAACCACACACGCTCACACCCCAGACCCTTGACTGGAACCCCTCAAATCGGAAATGACACCTTAGGTGTCCGGCGGTGTGGTGATATTGAGGAGATCATGTGAAGACGAAAGCAAACTTTATGGACAGTTGTCAAGCCAGTCAGATGGAAATGATATCAGAGAATCTATTAGATTGATATAAGAATAAAACTTGTGCACTGTGATGGTAGAGTGTAATTCCATTATGGGTAAATTTTGTTTTGATAAAGTCTCACAGTGTTGTTATACAGTAATGTTTACTGATGACCACGTTTCGAGCACACTTTATTACTGCTCATAATCATATCAAGGTACCCACACGACTTCCTTACTTCATTTGATTTTTACTTGATTTGATTAGTAGTAGTATTTTCCATATTTCAGGTATGAATGATGAATCATTCCTATTGCATTTGTTGGGTGTAGACTCAATGAACAAGGATTCAGTTATCTACCTCTCTCTCTTTACCTATCTAGATTACTTTTTAGAATTTTAACCCTCTCCCACCTTATTGTGTGTGGTTGTGTGTTAATGCATGCATTGCAATTGCTGAGCTTTTTTCTAAATTACTTATCTTCTCGGGGTCAGCCATTCTTATCTAGGCTAAATTCTTTTGTTCCGACAATCCAATTACCCCTCATCTACTAGTTTGACCTATGTAGTTGACTTAACTCACAGTGATTACAAAGTATTTGGTTTAATTGTGTCCACCGGGTCTTTTGGCCTACATAGTTTGTCGTCGCTGAGTGACTTTGTAGGTTTAAATGCCACCCCCAATTCCTGCTTTATTTAGAATCCTACGTAGGGAGTGTCTCAGATGTCTCCTCTTTATATGGTATAACTTTAGATGATAACATCTCGAAACGTGGTCATCAGTAGTAAACACTACTGTACAACACTGTAAGACTTTATCAAAACAAAATTTTACGAGTTGATCACGGATTGATATCAGTTAGAGAACCATTGAAAACCAGGAAGTACTGGACAGCTGCTGTTTCATCCTAGTTTGGGAATCATCGGCAGTACGCACCCACTGGGATTCGAACCCAGGACCTTCCGGTTACAAGGCAAGCTCGTATACCATTCAGCCACTGGGACCCGATTCAATGGCTCGTGAATTCTAACTTCTACTAATCCTTACAAACCAAAACTATAGAAAGTTAATCTGATGCCCGCCAGTGACTTGCTACAGGTTGGAGTTTCCTGAGTTCTAGTGAGAAGTCGTGACCAGTGAGGTCCAATTAGAGGTCACGTGTGTGGATGGATGTCCCACCAACGACAATGGTTGGGGTCGCGCTAAATCACGAATTAGTAGAAGTTAGAATTCACGAGCCATTGAATCGGGTCCCAGTGGCTGAATGGTATACGAGCTTGCCTTGTAACCGGAGGGTCCTGGGTTCGAACTCTGGAAGTGGGTGTCTACTGGCGATGATTCCCAAACTAGGATGAAACAGCAGCTGTCCAGTACTCCCTATGGTTGGTTTTCAATGGTTCTCTAACTTTTGATATCAATCCGTGATCAACTCGTAAAACATAACTAATCCTTACAAACCAAAAAACTATAGAAAACAAAATTTACCTATAATGGAATCTATTAGATTGCTTGATATTTCATTGAAGCGCCTATATTCCCCCCTAAGACGGCACACAAAGGATGAACATGAGCAACCAACTAATTGTGTGTGTGTGTGATACCCTTAAAAAATATCAAAATTACAATGCCGTTTTATTAATACCGCTATTTTTGTTTCGTTTTACTTATTTGATGTTTTTTTCTCCATAATTTATCCAGCTCTCCTTCTTGGTTGTATCCTACAATCAAGTCCACGTTATACAGATCGTATCCGATCAAAGTTACCAAATGGTCAATTTCGTCCACTGGCTATTATGCTAGCCAAACTACTCAGTTTCTTATCATTAACAAAAGGTGTCGGCTCCTCAGGATCTGAATCAATTCTACGCATTGTACGCATACTAGAAGCTCAGGATAATATTGCTAATAAATCAGACATTGTAAAAGTGTCAACATCGAATGGTGTCGTATAAAAAAAAAGGAGAACACTGATGATGATTTAACCTCTGTGTAACTCTTTTTCTTAATTTGTTTTGTGTGCGTATGCGTGCGTGCGTTTTCGTTCGATTTGTTGTTGTGTTTCTCCAAAATTTTCTTGTTCAATCTTTATATATATATAAACACATAATATATGTAGGTTGAATATCCCTCTATTGAAGGGGAGTAACCAACCAATCAGTAGAGATAGGTGCGTAGGTAGATATGTGTGTATATTGTATGTCTGCGCACGCACACACACACACACACAGACAAACACTTGTAGAACCCTTATAGATTTATTGCACATAGCTTCCTTTATCCCCCTCCTCTTCTTCGACTACACCACGTCCCCGCCTTCTTCTGCTTCTTCCTGAACTGTTTCTATTGTATTCTCTTTGCTTTTTGTATCAAAGTTTTCATTCCATAATGGTTTTCCCCTCTTTTATCTTCCTTTATATATATACACAGTAGGGCCTGGTGCGCGCGCACACACGCACGCATAAGATGAGTAGTAGTAGCTTCCCCTTTATGATGTGAAAAGAAACAACGGGATGTACAAATTTATAATTGTTTGAAATTTTTATTCCTTTAATGTGTGTGTGTGTATAATGTGTAATGCGCACACTACAGTGGAACAACAGTAGTAAGTGTAATCTCTCCCTCTCTCTCTCTCTGTTTCTGTGCGTGTCTTGACAACTACTCACCACCTAGCCGGCCCAGCCCAGCCTCCTCCTCCTCCTCGTCGTTGTCACTTTCTTCTTCTTGTTGATCCAGTTAACAATCTGATCGCCCCCCACCCCGACCGCCACACACACACACATATTCTCTCTCTCACTCACTCCCTGTCTGTATTATTTATTGATTTATTTCATCCATATCAGATTGTGTTTAAATGTACATAGTTTTAATTTATTTATTTTTTCTTCTAAAAATTAATTTATTATTTCTTTTTTTTATATTTTTAATTCCCTTACATAATCACAAATGATTTCTTTATTACTATTATTATTATTATCACTATTAGTCATTCTTTATTCTGTGTGTTTGAATGGATGGATGGATTGGATATCTCGTGAGTCACCAGTATTGTATGGTGTTGATGATTGATTGATGATGATGTTCGGTGGGTTGTGTGAATAGGACTCTCATGATACTGATTCCTAGTAGTCTGTCTGTCTATCTCTTTTAATTTCAATATTATAAATGTGAATTATTTGTCGTCTCCCCTCACCGAAGACACTGACACTTCTAACTTGTGAAGACGAGAAAGAAAATGAACGGAAAGTTACAATCAGTTTCCTTTCAAATATTACTAATGATTACTAATAATATTAATATTATTAATTACTGTTACAACTCTCTCGCTCGCTTAATTATTATTCATTTTGTACATTATTTGACTCTCTCGGGTATATATATATATACGTTTTCGTAAATATATTATATAGTTATATTATGGTATTATTATTATTCCCTTGATACTTCCATCTCATTGTGTTGTTCTCTGGAGGCGTTTATATATGTATATCTGGCTCCACAATTCTGCCCATAAGATGTAATTTCCCCCCGGCCCAACTGTTGAGGGTCAATAATTAACGGTTTTTTATCAGTGTACCTGTGAATTCATCTTCATTATATTCAAGTATTGGTTTTTAGGAATTTTGATTAACTGGTTAAACGATTTCATCATGAGCTGACGACAGTTAGAGAACCACTGGGAAACCAGAAGAGAATACTAGACAGATGTTTCGTCTTAGCTCACGACTCCACCTCATCAGCGGGCACCCACACAGTGGGGTTCGAACGCAGGACTTTCTGGTTATTACAAGGCTACCGAGCTCGTAGACCATTAAGCCATTCACTGGGATCCAACCGATCCAATGGCCAGCCAGCCCATGAATTCTAACTTCTGTCAACCGCTAGCCAATTTCATAAACTTAACTTACAACAATAATCAATTTCATATCCGTTGTAGCAAATTGGTGCCTGGATTCGAGTCTTGGTGGTGCGAACATCTTAGCCCCTTGGAAGAGGCGGGTACATCGGGTTGACAAGTCCTATATCAGGACGAAACAGGTATCCCACAAACTATGTATTCATGTTTTGTCAGTGCTCTCGTTATACTGGGACAAAAACTGGACAATAAATTATAAAATTCTTTAAGATTGATGATCTTCCAGTTACTAAAGGCATTTATCGACTGCAGTCATCACGACTGAGGTGACTTAAAAACAGCACATAAGAATATTATCAATAGTAAGAATAACAGCTTTATTCTAGACAGAAATGTGGAACATAGGGATTCAAAAATACATCTCCACTCTCTTCTATTCTCTGCTGTTCTCTTCAGCTGGCTGGCTCGACGACTGCCCATAATCTCTCTCATCTCCTCTTCACACGATTCCCCAATGTCTCCCTCGCAACAACGACCCACTCGTCTCTTCCCATTCGGATTTCAATCGACAGCGTCCTCAACGTATGCCCGATCCATCCATCTCCACTTTCTCCTACATATTTGTTGAGCGATCGGCTCTCCTGTTGGTTTTCTCATAGCCAGAGTTTCTTGTTGCTAAATCTTTCTGGCCAGGCGGCTGGCTGGCTGGCCATTTGATCTTTAGTATGGGAACCATCCATAGAAGGAGGCAGTTGTTCCATAAATAATGACTGCAGTAGCCTGTTGGAAATCCTATTCGTGACACACTGGACAAGTCTCTCATGTGTATAAAGAAGAAGAAGCGACTGACTGAATTCGCATTTGTGTTGTATAGAAAATCCGAATCTTGTGTTGTTTACACTGGCTGTCTGAGTCAGTGCATAAGATTTCCAAACTGGTTTCAGGTTGATAAGGGTGTATGTATCTTGCCTTTCCGATTCTGACTGGTTTGACATCTTCATCTTGAGCTGTCTGCTTGCCTGTGGTTGAAACCATGCTTCCTTGCCAGATAAGTGAAGCCAGGTAGTATATATATATATTATCCGTTAATTTCTAGAGGAACATAGGGCTTCAGCTGCGCGTCTCCATTGCCTTCGGTTTTCTGCCAACTTTTTCACTCCGCTCCAGGTCTGTCCACATACTTTCATCTCCTCCTCACATGACCTCCTCCAAGTTACCCTTGTACTGACGACCAACTCGCCGCTTCTTTTTCGGGTTCCACTCGAGCAATGGCTTGTCAAGTGATATCACTTGATGGTTTCCTCAGCGTATGGCCAATCCACCTCGATTTCTTCCTGCCTATTTGTTTCGCAATAGGTTCCTGGTTGGTTCGCTCATTGCAGAGATCCCTGTTGCTGATCCTTTCTGGCCGGCCATCTGATCTTGAGTATTGAGGGAAGACAACTGTTAATGAAGGTCTGAAGTTTGTTGGAGATACTCTTTATGACGCGCCGATTCTCTGATCCGTAAAGTAGCACTGACTTCACATTGGAGTTGAAAATCCGGATCTTATTTTCATTTTCATGCTGAGTGCTGTTGACCTCCACACAGACTTAAGGGTAATGAAAGTCTGTCTTGCTTTTCCGATCCTTGCTTTGATATCCTCGTCAGTTCCGTCTGCCTGTAGTTGAAACGATGCTTCCCAGGTAGGAAAGTAGGTAGGTGAAGGAGGTTGTTTCTTTCAGGTTCCTCCATTTATGCTTACTGTCGTCTGTTGGTGTTGGCCAAGAATCTTCATCACCTCTGTTTTATCTATGTTCACTTGAAGTCCTATCTTTGATGATTCTTCTGCCAGCTTGTTGCTTTTCACTTGTATATCTTCCAGTTTGTGGGAAATCAGACATATGTCATCGGTGAAGTGCAGATCCTCCAAGTTTTTTGTGTGAGTCCATTTTATGCCTGTTTCCTCATTGCCCGTTGTCTGTCGCATTATCCAGTCAGGTAGTAACTTCTGTCAAATCTCTCAATAAGAATTAGAAAAAAATTTAATGCATTATTATGTTGGATGGAAATCCAGTGGACCCTGTGATTCTTCGAGAAATCCGCCATCCAACAATGACAGCTAATTCATTCAAGAATGACTTCATACTGTTCTTCACATGAAAGGAGTTACATTATCACTGTGTGTTGTGTGTTACCCCACGAATTGACAAGGTTAGAATTCTTGATTTGTTACAGGATTTCATTATGAGCTGACATTAGTTAGACAACCACTGGAAAACCACCTTACGAGTGCTGGACAGCCAGCTGTTTCATCAGCCTGGTTTGGGACTCTTCATCAGTACTCACCCACCGCCATGTTCGAACCCACGACCTGGTAACAAGACGAGCAGCTGGTAGCCGATTCAGTGGCCAGCCCGTCCATGAATTCTAACTTCTGCCAATTCACGACATAGCGCAACCGCTAGCCAATGTCTTCGGCGAGTATTTGTCCTCACACCCGACCGGCTGCACCCTACTGGTCACGACTTCCCACTGGAACCCAGGTAACTACCTACCTGAATAGGGCCAGTCGCCAGTGAGCATCTCATTGGTATTCAAGTGATGTTTTCTAGGGATTTGATTGGTTTCAGGATTTCATCATGAGCTGACATTAGTTAGAGAACCATTGGAAAACCTTGGAGTACTGGACAGCTGTTTCGTCCAAGTTTGGGACTCTTCGGCAGTACGCACCCACCAGGATTCGAACCCAGGACCATTGGATCAGGTCCCAGTGGCTTAAAGGTAAACGAGCTCCTCTTGTAACCGGAAGGTCCTGGGTTCGAATCCCGGTGGGTGCGTACTGCTGAAGAGTCCCAAACTAGACTGACGAAACAGCTGTCCAGTACTCCCAGGTTTTCCAATGGTTCTCTAACTAATGTCATATAGTCTCACAAACCACTGATTACACTCACTTTCGAAACTTGTATTTGTTGGCGATATTTGTATGTACACACACACTTCATTAATCTCATGTTCTCACTGACTATGCATATTTAAAACTATTGTTCCATCCCATCTTACTTATACGTGTTCCACAATACCCTTTATGATATGATTCTAACTTTCCTTTACTGGCTGGCTATTCTATGCTTAAATTAATCCTAGTTTGAGAATCATCATCAATACGCACCCACACTGCAGGGTTCAACTCAGGACCTTCCGGTTACAAGGCAAGCTTGTATACCATTCAGTCACTGGGACCCGATTCAATGGCCACTGCGTGAATTCTAACTTTTATCAATTTGTGATTCTTAGCGCGACCCCAATCAATGTCGTCCTGGGTTCGAACCCCTCAGTGTGGGTGGGTACGTACTGCTGATGATTCCAAACTAGGCTGATGAAACAGCTAGCTGTCCAGTACTCCCTATGGCTGGTTTTTAATGGTTCTCTAACTGTTGATATCAATCCGTGATCAACTCGTGAAAACATAACAAACCCTACAAGCCAAACTATAGAAAACTTAAATTAATTAATGGATTTATAATTGTAGAGCGTGAAGAAGAAGAATTTATTGAAAGCACACAATTTTTTCTTCATCTATAAAACATATTTGGGCCATATATATATACGTAAAAGCTCGTTGAAGAAAGGCTTGACCATAAAAAAGGCTTAATCCTGTCTCATCGTCGTCGAAAAATTATTTGTTATTACTTTGATCCTGCCATCTGAGGTGATCCAATTTGATTTTCACCTCACCCCCCTCCCTCACTCATCTAACACACATTATCCTTTCTCTTATCTATCGTCATGACCCGTAAACATTTTGACTTATGATTGATAAGACATTGTGACCCCATATGCCCTGTTGAGTCCAATATAATTGTAGATAAGACAAGTTCTGTGTGTGTGTGTGATCGGAATATCCGATGTCATTCTGTCGACATAAAACTTCAGACAATAATCACTGCATTTAACAAACCAGAACATAAAGTCAACTGATGGATGGTGACTAGCAGTGGAATCCAGGATGCGCATTTCGTCTTATCTGGGATGTGAGGATGTGCCTGCATTCCACCAGAACATATAGCCGAAAGACAATTTCTATAGGTGTCAAACTTATGAATTAGAAAATCAACACTGAAGGTTACTACTGAATGATGTCGGATTCGATAAAACAGAAACACTACGACAAGATGATACGTAATTGAGATATAAGTGTACGTCGGGGACGAACACTTCACTCTCACAAAATATTTATCAATGTAGGTTTGACAAATAGAAATTTAATCAACCGAGGTACTACCTTAAAGGATGATACAAGTATTGAAATAAAGAATTTCTACGTATCAAAGCGATGCTAAATAACTTCCATGACGAACTGACTTCCATTAGAGAGGAATATGAAGAGCCAGAAGGCAATACTGGTCACAGAAAATTTCGTCCTACTTTGAGATCCTTCAGCAATACACACTCATGACACCACCAACCACCAGGAAATGAACCCAGGTCCTTGAGTTGACAAGTAAAGCTCGTTGAAGTTTCATTCAGCTAGTGGGACGACATCCAATGACCAGCCCATTAATTCTAACTTCTAATACTTCGTGATATCAATACTTTATCACTAATATTTGAAAATGACGTTAGGAGTAACTGTAACACAAGTGATAACTTAATAAAACACCTCTACTGTAGCGTTGATATAACTCAGAAATTCTATACAGAGTTTTTAATAAAACTGTGATAAGGGTGGTGTAGCATTTCAATCTACAAGCAATTTAATAGGGTGAAAGGTCGTAGTCTGCATTTTGAAGAAAAGAAACGATTTAACTGTGTCATCAACTATTATGTCATGATGATTGTAAGGTCAATGTACATAGGTCAAAGCAGTTGATCACATACTTAGTTATTAAGTTTGTTAGTTAGTAAGAACACAGATATCTTATATCAAGAACACAGATGGTTCGCTGTATACACACTGACTAATTCTGTCTGTCTAGGTGAAACAAGCCTTCTAGGAGAAAGCTTAGTCATCACAAAGCATACAGATGTTCTGTCATCCAATATGGATAAGTGGAGAGGGAGAGACAGACTTAGATTAATGGGACTTTGGTTATCCAATCAACACTGCACACACATACACACATACGTGTTATTGGATCAATTAATATTGTAAATATTTGGAAATTTGTGATACCGATAGAAGTGAAGAAATGAGACACACTACAGATGAATAAAACTCAGTTTTGAACGTTGTATGATTTACTTTGAAATGACATATGTATATATATATATATATATATAATATTAAACACTATTCCGAACAATAATAGTCATACACAAAGGAAACATCCGATATTACGTAATCAAATGAAAGAGAGGTGAAAATATCCAGTTACCAGGCAGCAGGGCGAGGAAAGACTGATGACTGTTTCTTTCTGAACGCATAAATCAGGTTTCAGGCACTTGATGGAAATGGCTTCAGCAAACTTGAGGAGAATTGAACTCTTTTGCTTATTGATAATTTTGAACGACTCTTTGACATCCACCTCGTGGCCCGTGTTGAGGAGATGCCTGGCGATGGTACTGTTTAAATCATTTGTTCGTTTTAGACATAAGCTTTTTGATACATATTCATAAAATCGTGGATATGCTCTTCTTCTTTCTGTTTTTTTCAATGTAACTGCTCCCGCAGATACATGTAAATTTCCATATACAGTTGGAGTTGTTAACATGAGAAGGATATCTATCGATTTTCGATTCCACCTGAAAGCAAGTTATTCGGTAGGCGGGAACCAACTTAGCTAGCTGCAGGATAGGCTCTGGCTAGTGATGTACTCAGTCTTCTGTTGACCATTGCTGCAATATTTTCACCTTTATAATCAAGTTGAATGTAGATTTGCTTTTTCTCCGCTGTGATTTGTTCGACATTTGAGACTTCAGATTTTTTTTGATTTTTTTATATTTTGATTTCAGCTTAATTCCACACCGTATTTTTGGTACAAGTATGGAATTTTCAGCATGGATATCGGTAGCCCAAACTTTTCAGGCAGACCATAGATATCAGGTGTGAGTCGGTAGGGGATCGAACCCCGGACCATGTGTATGGTCGGTGAGTGTCCTAACCGCTATGCCACCGACGCACCATTAACCATTACTTTTCAACATCTTTCCAAGAAACATAAATTCTTCCTCTAATTTCTCTATAGAGCATAATCTCCTAGCTCTATAGTATAGAGCCTTGACTAGAGGTTCGTTTAAAGCTGCATTGCATTCAATTTCTTATGTATTAAATGGTACTATATAGTCAATACTATTGTGGTGAGAACTGGCTGTTAGTCAAAATTGGTGGACAGTAATTTACGTCAAATATTTATGTCCTATATATTGGTCGTGAGAGAAATGACAACAAAGACTTTGTGTAGGCGGATATAGTTAGCATACAGATGATCTGACATTCAAGAAACAGCCACAAAGAGATGCAAAATTAACTTTCTGTGAGAAACAACCAATCAGAAGAGTGTGTTTGTCTGCTAACAGTAATCTATAATAATATACATGCAAATCTGTAAATCTGTGTTGATTTCCTTAATAAACGAACTGTTGCCTGACTCTTGCCTTCTGTCGTTACACTATTAATAAAAGTAATAATAATGAGGTTAGGCGTTAGGGGGGGGGGGTTCGGTGGCATAGCGGTTAGAACACTCGCCGACCATGCACATAGTCTAGGGTTCGATCCACTGCCGACTCACACCTGATATCTATGGTCGGCCTGCAAAATTTGGGCTACCGATATCATATGCTGAAAATTCCATACTTCTACTAAAAAGTACTGTGTGGTATCAAGCTGTAATCAAAAAAATAAAATAAATTTAAGAATGAAAAGTCAATCGAGATGGCTTAAGTCATCACGTTTTTGAATGATCTGAACTCGTTTTTTTCTACACCACACCCACACCATCGGCGGAACTTATGATAGGATGAATGCTACGAACTTATCATCACATAAACGAAACAATCGTGTAGGATATTTCTACAAGGAAGGCTCCATCTACGCTAGCATGATTATCCACTGGGGAAAAGAAAATGGGCTGGGACTGTTATGTACTAGGTGAAACTCGAACAGGATAGGTGGAGGATATACCACGTCACCAGAACGTACGTGTTACCTTTGAGGATATCTAGTGCTTGAAACTTTCCAGTTACCAATAGTCAATGTCAGAATCCTAAACCGAACGAATCCAGAAGTCAAAAAAAGAAGATTTTATCTAGCTGATGATCCGATCAAAAAGAAAAGATCTCAGATAAAAACCTAGTAAATTATTTTGCACATTCCTTTTTTAAAGGGGAGGGGTTGATATGGTGTTCGATATCAATCCGATCTGGAAATATAACCAATCAAAATTGGTCTACGTAAAATAACGCCCACCTGTTTTATTGATCATTATGATAGACTAATAGACATATCCATATTGATTTTTTGAATTATAAGTTATTGTGTGAATACACTCTTTCCGAACATCTCCATGCGTTCTCAGCGATGTAGTAGTGGTGATTTCATCTAGCAGAAGTAGGGTGTTGGTGGCGAGCAGGTGATATCTGTAATTACTGTGATGACTACAACAGCCAGTGCGTTTGTCTTATCCAGAAATTATTCTAGGGAATATATCAGAAATAAGATTCGTTAATTTGGAAAAGACTTAGAAGTGGTCAGGCTACAATACGGTAAAATTTCATGAAGTCTTCGGTATCTGATTTAAGCCCTGCAGAAAGGTGTAGACTGTCTAGCTTAGTTCCGCGGGATGCTGAAGATCAACTGTTCGAGAACCGGCTCAAAATCGCTTGCAATCTCGCAGATATATTTACTTTATTCCAAAAACAGTACTTGTGATATAAAATGGATTTTTCAGCATTCATCACAATAGTGCATCTAATTTCCTCAAATTATAAATAAAATTAATCACACAGAAAATTTTTCACATTTACAATAGGGGTATTGTCAAAAACATGCAGCATATAAAATGGAAATTATAATAATAACGATAACAGCCAAGGTAATAATAATAAGAATACAAGTGAAAATTGCTGTGGACTTGTTTCGCACAGCATTGTCGATGCGGTATACAGAAATCTTAGCATGTTTAAAAAATTTTGAATATAATGTTCTCTTTACATGATATGGTGAGGGGAAAAACAAAGATTACAGACAGCAGTCATAGAGATAAGTTCGTGTTTGCAATTATGAAAGTAAAACAAACAAAGAAGCAACAGGACCATAATATATAATAGAAATAATAAAAGTAAAACTTGAAGGTATATAACGATGGACGGACAGAGCAAATTGTTTATTTACTAGATGAAAAAAGGTTAGTTAATTCTTTCCTGATGCTATTTTCATCACATAAAATACGTGCCAAGTATGGTATCATAGAATTTTTTTACTTAGACGTGCGAGCATACAGTTTTCTGAAGTTACTCCTTGTTCTACCTGAGGAGGAGAGGCGAGGTGAAAGCCGAGGGTAAAGTCGATGCTCCAGTTCAGACGAAATCCCTTTAGCAAGTTTATTGCACGAAGTCAAGTGCCTATCGACAACGACGTTAACTATGTGGTCCACTGGGAACACCACTCACCCTATTGACAGTCTTCAGCATTCTACGAATTGTGACATAGTCCTTTTTAAGCAAACCAAGAAAGAATAAGCAAGGGTGAACAATAAAGAAGAATAGGTAGGATGCAAGAATTTATACATTCCAAACCCCTAAATAAAGCTCATTAAGTATTTTTTTTCTCCCATATAAGCCTTCATTCATTGCACCTCTCATTAATTACATTTCTTTTCTCGGGTTTTGTGTGTGTGTTTCTGAGTGTATGATTTTTAAAAATGTAGCAATTTTTCTTTAAATTCTGTTCCCTAGTGTGAACTTTTACATCAAAAATTGTACTAGTTGTAAGGTGACGTGTTAGTCAGTAGTAATTCAACAGTTTTAAGTTTTAGGAAAGGTGAAAGGATGATCAGTTACGGAATTGAAGATCAACTAGCTTGTAGAAATTAGCAACACATTATTATATAAGTAATAATTTTGTAAATAATTTGAATAAAGCAAGAACAACAGTGGAGGTTTGTGCAGAATAAGAATATGGTACCATCCTTGGTTATTTCGTTGGCTTCTTATCAGCTCACACAGATGTTTACAGCCTAAATAAATTATAAGTAAGTTTAAGTACGGAAACTTTTTAACATACTTGCAAATTTTACACGTTGTCAGTTGACAGAAAGTTCCACAATCAGTGAACAGTGCTCAGAAAATTGCGCTTATATAGTTTTTACACAGGTAGTTCAAGTTTAAACAAAATAAATGTATACATATAGTGGTAAGGGAGTTACATAATAAAGATGAGATGTGCGTAGACGCACAGTGACTAATAAGTTAGGTAACAATGTACTGAGTTGAACTCAAATCATAGGAACAAGAGACAAGCAAAATTACAGATTATAAAGGGGGGGATGAGTTTAAAGACAAAGATTACGTAATCAGATGAGAGAATTAAGACAGCCAAGGAAAGACTAATAACTGCTTCTTTCTGAATACATAAATCTGGTTTCAAGCGTCTGATAGAAATTGCTTCAGCAAACTTAAGGAGAATGGAACTCCTTTGTCTATTGATAATTTTAAAGGATTTCGCGATTTTCACCTATCTCATGACCGTATTGAAAAGATGTTAGTAATAGCACTACTATAAGAGTTTGTTCCCTTGAGACATAGGCTCTTCGGCACATGTTGATAAAATCGGAGGTGTCGGTGTCCTTCTTTCTGTTCTTCCAATGCAACTGCTCCCGAAGATCCACGTAAATTTGTATACACATTTGGAGTGTAAATAATGATGGTTGAAAAGAATGCAAAGAAGTCTATGTATAAGATCCCCAATGGGATCATGGGTGCTTACTGTTAAAGAAGCTCAAAATAGAGCGAAACACTACTTTCCAGTACTCATGCCTAGTTATCAAGGATTCTGTAAGTGATATCAGTGAGTGGTCAAGTTTTAAATAAATTAAATCCTTACAAATTAACTCTTGAGAACTAATCTGATACTGGCTAGCGTCTGGAGACAGGACGACATTGCCCGGAGTTCTAGGAAGAAGTCGTGACCACAATGGAGTCCACCCAATCGGGAGGCAGGAAAAATACTCACTGATAGATGACACTGACTGATACCAGTCGCACTAAAATCACGAACTGAGAGAAGTTAGAATTCATGCAGTGGCCATTGAGTTGGGTCCCAGTGGCTGAATGGTTACGAGCTCACCTTGTAGCTGCAAGGTCCCAGGTTTGAACCCTGGTGGTGGGTGCGTACTGTCAGTAAGTCTCAAACGCGGGTGAAACAGATATCCAGCACCGTCAGCTGGTTTTCAATGGTTCTCTTACTGATATCAATCCGTAGGCTGCACAAATTTCGTTTGAATATTCACAAATTTTGCCTGGTTCAGATAAATATCCATCGCCTCTGCTTTGTGTAAAAGTTGTACTCGTAGGGAATGTGGAAGGTTGTTAAAGGGAACCTGATGTCCTGTATCGATGAGATGAGCTAGTACTGAGCTGCGTAGAGCATTGCTTTACGGTTCATTGCCTAACCAAAATGAGTGACATTCAGAAACTCAATAATAAATGTTTCCATTCTGCTTAATCTAGAATTCACAAGTGACACTGAAGCAGAAATCCTTCATAAACGCCTCTGCAAATCCCTGACGAAAACATACTTGGCCGCAAGCCTACGCCTGACGTTTTTCTGCAAACAAAATGTTCATCCAGGACGCGAAAGACAAGCTGTCGCATTGGGCCACCTCAACGTGCATATACCAAGGAGTGAAATTAAGACATCTGGGCATAGCCAAGGCACTAGCTATCCAAAAGTTCAAACCCACGATTTGTATCCAAAAGAAATACGTTCAACCACTGTCCATGTTATGGTCATCATAAACAGGTAATTCTTTTAATATTGACTACCCCATTACCTTTTTATCCAAACTTCTTGTTTATTCATGTTATTTTTAAGTTTTTTTAAATCCGCCTTTACACTACCATATTTCCATATCCGAACTTCCTGCTTGTTTTGTCATTCTACTATTTCACATATTTAATGCCTGATTGCATAAACAGTTATTCGTCACATTAGTTTTTTTTATCCAAACATCCTGTCTATTTTGTTTTTTTCTGCATTTCTAACCCCCAGCTGCACAATGTTAATCATCTTAGTAATTATGATGCTACTTTATTTGAGTTTATCCATCCCCCTTCCCTGTTTATCATGACATTTTATTGCCTAATTATAATTTTTATTAATTTGACCCTTAATCGGAAGTTATTCTGGAACTCTTCCATCCATTTGATATAAATACACGAATGTACAGCCTAGATGATGACTTCGTCGAAAAGAAAATTTCCCTCTTCTCTGCAACTGTCTTCTTAATAACTCCTATATTCCGTGAAATGTTGCCTAATGATACGCCACTGATAAATAATTGATTTGAAAAAGAGGAATCTACATCTTCGTTACTCATTTTTTGTCTGTTCATAAAGAAACTGGCATTAATATTGGTTCAGATCACCACAAAAATCCCACAATGTAAATATCCATCTAAGGCTCATTGGCGGCTACTAAATCGATTTCCTAAAGCTGAACTAAAAATTCATGGCCAGTAATGGCCGACATATCGAGGTGAAGCGGATGTTCATTGGAGACATTGTTTGGTAGCCATGCTATATCACGAATTAGTGGAAGTTAAATTTCATGGGTAGTGAGTCAGCCATCATTGGTAGAATACTTGTCAACGACGCTTCATGTGGGCTGAAGTTTGAACCTCTGTCAGCTCACTCTTAATTCGATAATAACGCCGAAAAAGATGGAAGTAGTCGAGCGTGAGGCTAACAACCCCGTCCTGTAAAAAAAAACCGACCAGAACTTCAAAGCTGCAGCTTGAAGCCCTATTTTCCAAGGGGAACCTAAAGGAATTTTTAGAAATAGGATTTCATAATTAGTTGAATTTCTGTTAGAGTGGTTAAGTCATCATTAGGCTTGGCTTAATAACTTGAAGATTCCTAGTTCAGTTCATAGTAAACTCATAGGATGTAGAGTACTGAAGTAGGACGAAACGGTTAACTGTCCACTGCTTCCTGATTTTCAGTGGTCTCTAACTCAAGTTCGTTCCTGACGAAATTCAGATTCAAATCCTTAAATTGCTGAATATTCAATTCAATTTACCATTATCATTAATTTTTTGGATGGCTATTAGTCGTGATGGAATCCAAGCTGCAAGATTTCATCCCATTTTGGGCTCGTCACCAGCTAAAATGTACTGCCTTATCAAATGAGTGGTGATGTTCCCCTTAGTGAAACTCGAAGCCACTACTCATCATTTCAAACTCCAAAGTGGTGTTATCTATGTGATCTAGTGGATAATGCCTAGAAGTTTGAAATGATAGCTACCGGGTTCGAGTCTTAGTAAGAGAATCACCGCCATTAAATGGTGCATGCAGTTGATAAGCTCCAAATAGGACGTTTCCGTCACTGTTAGTCACCATTTACCAAATTACTTCAAGTTAATGCTCAGACATACCGTCAAAGCGTCTGCACTAGGAACCAGCTAACATGTTAACAGAGGTCGAGCAAGATTTCCCCAAGTGTTTGTTTCCCAATCTCCAGTGTATATGATTATTTGTATATATATGTGCGTGTGTGTGAACTCCTTTCGTTAAAGATAGACAATAAGAAAGGCAATCAGTTTGGAATAATGCTTACGTCATCAAAATACTTTGAATTAGAGAAGATCACTCAAAATGTAGCTAAGATTGTGAAGATTAGTGAAGTCTAAAACTAGAGGGGTTACGTAATACGAAGGATAAAATCTGTAGAAATTGTTTTATTGATGGTTGGAATGTCATGGATACAAGTATCAAAAAATACTTACGTAATAGATGAGTACAGTAAACTAAAGAAAGTAGATTAGAAGGTACTTGCAACTCACCTCCGCACATTAGTAACACCATGACTAATCTCTCTTTTTGATGTCGTTTGAAATGACTCACTATATCCACTCTTTATCAAGGTATCACCACTTTTCTACCCCCTGTTTTATTTCTCTTATCAAAGTCTGACACACTGCACAAATACATTTCTCAAGTTTCTCCTCATGAGCTGACACTTAGTCAGAGAACCATTGGAATTCAAGAAGTTAGAATTCAAGGACCATTGGATCCTGTCCCAGTGGCTTAATGGTATACGAGCTTGCTCGCCTTGTAACCGGAAGGTCCTGGGTTCGAACGCTGGCGATGGGTACGTACTGATGGAGAGTCCCAAACTAGATTGACGAAACAGCTTTTCAGTACTCTAGCTGGTTTTCCAATGGTTCTCTAACCAATATCAGCTCATGATGAAATCCTGTAACCAATCAATCAAATCCCTACAAACCAACACTTGAAATCGAACACCTTGTCAATACTGATCATTCCTATATCTCAACAAACGCCTCCTCTTTCAAAGTGATCTACAAATTGAAGAACAATCCGCCTATCAAAGACAATACACTTTCGTCTGCTTTCCACTGACTGCAGCCTTAATCATTCAGTTAGAAAAAATGGAGTTATGCATACAAGAGAAAATTATGCAGTCACTTTTACTATCATGGTATGGTAACAACCGTGTTGATTTCTACTGACTTGGTGTTTGTTTGCTTGTATGATTGTTTGCTTTTCTAACTCCTTATAACTCTTGTATTTCTTTAGAACTATCACGTAGTATCACATTTACCTTCGTTACTATGTGCATCTTAATCACAACTCACTCATTACATTATTCATCTTATTACGTAACTATGATACACGTATTCAACTTCTCTAATACATTGACTAGCATTAACAACTATGAGGATTGTGACAACTCATCACTTTTGTTACTATTCTCTTTTCTATATAAATGCAGTTATTGTACAGGTAAAGAGAAAAATAAGTTCTACGAAAAGATCCTCATCACTGAACTGTGTGTTGTGTTTTCATATCAGTTAGGAAATATTTAGATTCATTTTCTTTCCCTTCCCTTACGAATGGAGCATAAGGCTTCAAGCTATGAAGCTTCAGTCGCGATAGTGTCACCTTATTTCACAGGGTTCAGTGTCGCTAGCTTCATTCATAGTTTCCCATCTTTTCTGCGAATTACTTTTGCCAGTGAGGCGAGGTTTAAGAGTACGTTGGCCGGGGATCGAACCTGGATTGCATATATAGCTGGTAACCATTTACACTTACCTTCATTGTAGTAATAACTACATAGCACACTGAAGCTGTTCGATTTTGATCCATTGTACATGGAAGATATGTAAAGGCTAGTTGTCTCTGGCAGCAGATGTTTGCGTCCTGTCTGCGGTTTTAAGTGGTATAATATGGTGAGTAAAAATGAGATTCGACCTAGAGTGTAAATTAATCTGTAAGGTTGTGAATCTATATTGATTGAGACGACTAGAACATATGTTGTGCACACTGAGTCATAACATAAAATTAAGGCTGGAAACAAGTGAGGCATGGTCAAACGAAAGCCTGGCATCAATCCATGAAGTATTTGATTGTTGGTTTGAGCTAAACACCTAGGGAGCTGTAGACTACATGGTTGGTGTCCTCAGAATTCACAAAATTGTTCTCATTACTGTAGATGAATTCTGTCTGAGTAATTTCCCATTTAAAATAATAATTCGCGTCATTCTGAAGACAATAAAAGATGCATTGAATGCAGAACTCCGCCAACCGAAACAAGCTGGATTCAGGAAAATAAAGTCATATGATGATCAGATTGCAACTCTACACATCGTCATCACGGAACAAAGCATAGAATGGCAGTCAAACCTCTCCCTACTTCAGCTTCGTCTACTTCGAAAAGACCTTCGATAGTGTTGACGGAGAAGTAATTTGGAAACTACTCTAACATTATGACATGCAGCACCCAAAATCTTTATCAACCTCATTCAGCAACTGGCTGTATGACAATGCCACGTGTCAGATGATCCAGAATGGAAAACTTAGCGAGACTTTCGAAGTGAATACAGTAAGTAATAAGACAAGGCTGGCTGCCCATAATCACCGATGATATTCTTATTTGCCGTGGACTAGTTTATGCGTCAGTCAGTCAGTCTGTCGGGAGCGAGGAGACAGGAATGCGTTGGAACACCAATAGAAAGACTCTTGAAGATCTAGATTTCGCTTGTAGATAATTTATGTCTAATGTCACACAAACTAGAAGATTTGCAGGGAGGCAAAAACCAAAAAAATTGGCTGAAGAGGCCTACAGGACCTCCAGGTGAACATAGAGAAGACAGAGGTGATGAAGATAACCAACCAGGAGCAACAACAACAACCAGCCCCAATTACCCACCATCAACGAGAAAGATTTGACAGAGGTCACTTCGATGACTTATTCAGCCAGGAAGTATGGTTTCCAACACAGGCACACCCCACGGATGAAGATGTCAGTGTTATAACTGCACTGAATTAAGGTAAACCCGTCGCCAATTTGTTATAACTGTAGGGAATTGAATGAAGACGTTTTCACCTTATTCTGTCTGCGCCTGAACTTATCTGCCTATCTGCTCGTCGTACCTTCCGACTTAGTAAAGCACGCAAATATCAAAAGACAAAGGCTGGACTGTGACTGTGTATTGAAGTGCAACAACGACAAAGAAAGCCATGGTATTTATACATTTTACAACAATATGGACAGCTAACAGCATTTGAAATAATTGATCTTAATAGCCAATAACAAAGTGCGTGAGAGATGATAATATACCATATGTGCGAGATTGACAGTCAATACCAAAATGTGTGAGAATGATAATATACCATATATACAAGATTAACAGTCAATACCAAAATGTGTGAGAATGATAATATACCATATATACAAGATTAACAGTCAATACCAAAATATGTGGGATCCTATCAGTCAGAGCCAGCCAGCCAGCCAGAATCGGAAAGGCAAGATACATACATACACCCTAATCAACCTGAAACCAGTTTGGAAATCTTCTGCACTTACTCAGCCAGCCAGCCAGCATAAACAACAAGATTCGGATTTGGTTCAACACAAATGTAAAGTCAGTAAGTCAATCACTTCGTCTATGTGGGTGAGGAGGAACTTGCACTGTACGAGAGTCACGAGAAGCATTTCCAACAGCCTGTTGTAAACTTCGACAGCTAGCTCCATACTGAAGATCAAATAACCAGCCGACCCAGAAAGAATCACCAACAAGAAACTTTGGCAATGAAAAAACCAATAGTCAAGAGATGATGATTACTCAACAAATATGCAGGAGAAAGTGAAGATGGATTGATCGGGTATGCACCACTAAGGAGACCGTCGAATGATATCACGCGCCAGCCAGGCCATCGTTCGAGTGAAACCCCCAATAGGAGACGACGAGTGAGTGTGACATGGAGGAGATTATGATGAGAGATTATGGGAAATCGTGAACCTAACTAGTTGAAGAGTACATCAGAGAATAGAAGAAAGTGGAGATGTGTTGTTGAAGCCAGGCCTTATGTTCCACTTGGAACCCAAGAGAATAATAATAATAACATTATTATTATTATTATTATTATAATCTCTCGTTTATTATACTTCGTTCAAATCTCTTTTATCTACCTTTGTATGCTCTGTATAAAATTGACTAGCAACTTGAACTGAGCTACACTTGTCTGTAAATTTCTCTATTGAAACCCCATTCTGTAACATTTCGATCCATACTCAATCATAAAATGTTTCCTAAGATACTTAAAAATTGACTAAACATGCCCTTTTACAATAAATTTCAACAAGATTGTTTTGGTGAATAAAGAATAATTCTTTTCAAGTATAGAAAGGAGTACAGGACAGCCGTCTGTTTCTACCTAGTTTCGGACTTTTCATCAATATGCACCTATAACTCCACCTATAAAGGATCGTATGGAAGACCTTCAGGTGTATGCGCCTATCCAGTTGATGATTTAACATTTGACACGGAATCCAATCGCCTAAGAATTATAGTATCGTTTCAATCGCTTCATCATCTGATTTCTCAGATATAATGAAAAATTATTTAAATTTTTGATTTTCCCTTTGATTGATTGAACCGAAGTGCTAGGAAGTTAGATCATTTCTGAATGGAAACACTTTTTTTTATTACATTGTATTCTACGCCTGCAAAATCTCCGATAAACGCCTACTTAGCCAATGATAAATGAGGTAGTCTTCAGGTCTGTGCACTATAGAATGGGATTAAATATTTTTTCGTCCCATATCGGACGAAATGCGCCTTATCCTGGATTCCACTGCTAGTCATCACCATCCACCAATTAAATACTAATTAAATGCCCAAACATCGTCGAAGTATCTGCACAAGAAGCCGATATGGAAACCTGACACCGAGCACTTCGGTCCAATCAATCGACGGAAAAACCTAAAATCTAATTAAATTAATATAACCCGTTGCACAAGAGGTGGCCAGCTCTCGTGGCCCAAGTAGTCTAGTGGATAACGCTTTGGCGTTTGAAACTATGGACACTGGGTTCGAGCCTAGGTGGTGGGAACATCATCACTCACTGAGAAATGCAGGTACATCCAGCTGACGAGTCCCAAATAGGATGAAATGCACGTTATCCTGGATTCCACTGGTAGTCACCATCCACCAATTAAATAATAATGATTATATTTGTACAATATCAGTGAAATTGAAATAAGTATTTTCAACATACTTTTGTTGGCCAAACCCATGGTACGAACTTCGTCAGGGGAATTAGTCAAAATTAAAATAACGAAGGATGCAGCTCCCTGTAGTGAATTCTAGTGAGAAGTCGTGACCACAGTGAGATCCATCCAGTCAGGAGTAGGGATGGATTTCTTACCGATGACACTGGGTGGTGACAGTCGCCATATAAATCACGAAGTTAGAATTCATTCAGTGGCCATTGAATCGGGTTCCAATGACTGAATGGTATATGAGCTTGGCAACTAGAAGGTCCTGGTTTCGAACCATGGTGGTGGGTACGTACTGTGGATGATTCCTCTGACTAGGCTGACGAAACAGCTGATTGTCCAGTACTTCAGATGGGTTTTCAATGGTTCTCTAAGTGATATTGATCCGTGGTCAAATTCAAAAAACAAATCAGTTCTTTTACGAGTTGATCACGGATTGATATCAGTTAGAGAACCATTGAAAACCAGCCACAGGGAGTACTGGAAATCTCTTTCATCCTAGTTTGAGAATCATTGGGAGTATGCACCCACCACCGTCGTTTGAACCCAGGACCTTCCGGTCACAAGGCAAGCTCGTATAACATTCAGTCACTGAAAGCCGATTCAATGGGCACTGCATGAATTCGAACTTCTACCATTTCATGATTTTACGGCGACTGGCACCAATCAGTATCATCGGTGGAAACTCCATCCTCACTCCTGACTAGATGGACCCCACTGTGGTCCAAACTTCTCACTAGAACCTACCCTAAACAACCTCGTCCTGTATCCAGTCAATAGCGGGCATCATATTTAGAATTATTCATAAGACTTATAGATGTTGGGAAGGAGTGTATATGGGATTAGTAGGCGAATCGAATAAAAGTACTAAAGTCACGTTGCATAAAACTGTGTGAAGTTTGATAACATAGAATTAAACGTTGCAAAACAAAACTGATTTAGAAGGACAAGTGGAACAAGTGAAATAATAGCGGCAACAATTCCTAGTGTGAATAGTAATGGTAACAACTGACGCAATAAAGGAAGAGTATACAAACTGAATAAACAAAGTGAAAAATTGGTAGAGCTAAAATATGATTGGGGATTACCATACTTTAGCATAGAGGGATTAAGACCATGAAATTTGGAGGGGCTGAACGAACTTCTCCTGTGTACAGAGATCTGGCTTCTCCATTTCAATGACTGAAGATTGAATGATTTGGGCGAATTATTTTTCGCCTTGTAGATGACTTTAAAGGTGGAGGCTGTAGTTGGAGATAGGGTGATCATTATCGACCAGATGTTCCGTTCAATGATCGCGCTTCTGATTACTCCACTTCTCTACCTCTTTGTAACCATGCAGGATAGTGTTCTTGCACGATAGATATACCTATCTATCCATACGAGCAGGTTAAATGATAAACGCAAATAGAGTTGGTCAATTGTGGGATCTTGTCCTTCAGGTTATTGAACAGTACTGATTGACTGGAAAACGATATTCTCAACGATGCAACAAGGAATGTTCTCTTCAGGGACTGGGAGATCCTTCTTCTAGGGATATCAGAAGCTGAGTCTCTTGTAAATTCCGTGCTCATGTACAGTATTTTCTTGGGTGTGGATGATAAGTCTGTATATTCTTGTCTAGGGGAAATCCATTTTCGATTAGGATTTTCCTTAAAATATTTAACACTTCCTCCACAGTATTAGGACTACATATATACGCCTAATGCGAGTGGCAAGCGACCTGATAAGACATATGTTTAAATTCTTCATTTAATCATGTGAGTCATGAATAGACATCAAAACAAAATAAACAAAATTGTATGAAATGTGATCATGATTTCATTATAATAAAGGTTTTTTTTGTATTTCCCAATGAATGAATGAAAAACAAAACGATATTGTTGCTCTTACTGACGTTTCGCTATTTAATGCTCCTAATAGCTTTATCAAAGTAGTATTATTAAACCGGAATTTACAAAATCCACTCAGCTTATATATAACAAAGAGTTAAGAGGTGAGAAAATAGACAAGTTAGGTCAAGTTAAAATGACGTATTGAAAGTTAAAATAACAATGAAGATCATGATTTGACCACAGACTTGATATTATTGTTATTAGTCTACTGGGTTTTTTTTATTTGTTAACCCTGTAAACACTGTGTGCATGTACTTTTGCATCAGATTTTTAGTGATCATGTTCGATTAAAGTTCATCGTCATGAATAAATAAATAATACGATTTACAGTCAGTTGTATGTGTAGAGGTGGGGGGAACAATTGTATACATATCATTTACACACAACAAGGTGGTAAATCATAGTGTTAAAGACGTTTTTTGAATTTATTGCTAACGTGTACATGATATTAATGTAAATGGGAAGCAAATGATATCCTTAAATGTATTTTCAAGTATTGGTTTTGCAGGGATTTCGTTTGATTGCTTGGAGGATTTCATCATGAGCTGACATCAGTTAGAGAACCACTGGAAAACCAGCTGGGAGTACTGGACAGCTGTTTCGTCGGCCTAGTTTGAGACTCTTCAGCAGTACGCAGCCACAAACCCTACGGTTCAAACCCAGGACCTTCTGGTTACAAGGCTAGCGAGCTCGTAGACTATTGAACCAATAGGATGCGATCCAATGGTCCTTGAATTCTAAATTCTTCCACTTTTGGTCCACCGAGGGAGAGGCCTCTCGAGCGGTTGCACCACAGGATGATCCTGCATGCCAGTCTCGATTAGCAAGAGGCAGGGATGGGTGTGTTTGGTTCTCCTGAAAACCAATACCCAGTCATTGAGTATATCACTGTGTGGATTTGGTCGTGCTATGTCGTGAATTGGCAGAAGTGAGAATTCAAGAACCATTCAGAAAGTCCCAAACTGGGACGAAACAGCTTTCCAGTACTCCCAGGTTTTCCAGTGGCTCTCTAACTGATGTCAGCTCATGATGAAATCTTTACTGCAATCCTTAGATATAGCATCACTGTTCACCGATGTACCACTTATGGAGACTGTGGAATTTATATGCTAACAGATACTAGATAAACAGTTCGATATCGGAATTCCAATTATTAGTCTGAAATAGCTGCTTTTAAGATGGACTATGAATTTACAATTCACATTCAACAACCTTTATTTATTACAGACAAACTGACGGTATTGCCATGCGTGGTTCTTCATTGCATCCAATTTGGGGAGATTTCTTTCTTGCTAAGCTTGAAACTGATCCATTGAAACAAGTAATAGATAAAACTGATTCTTATTTTCGCTATGTTGATGGTACGTTTATTATTTTTGATATGAAAGCTGACAAGAATGAAGTGCTAATAAGACAAATTTAATGATGCACATCCATCGCTCATCTTCACCTGTGAAGAAGAACATGATGGTACACTACATTTCCTTGACGTCCATTTGAGCAGAAGAGAGGATGGTTCCCTCAAGAGAGATGTTTACAGAAAACCTACATCTGTAGAACAATATACACATTTCGCCAGTTTTGTGCCGATCCGATACAAAATCAATTTGGTCAGATGCCCCACGAATAGAGCAAGAAGGATCTGTCTGTACAGATGACTCACTAGAAAATGATGAATTAGGATACATCCGAAATACTCTTGTCCAAATGGGTTATCCTAGTAGATTTGTAAGGAGACAGGCACATGAACACCAGGTATAATGTGGAGAAACTGACAACAGTTAAAAAAAGAAACAACTGTTCCTAAAATTACAATTTAGTGGGGACGTGACTAGTGAACTCTTCCATCTGAGATTATCAAGAGCATTAAAATGGACTTGTACTGCAACCACCCTATGTTTGTGATTTTCTAACTGCCGATCACAATTATGACTGCTCAAGTGAAAGACAGGCTACCTAGCTGTATCACCTGTACGTGTATCTCTACAAATTTAGTTGCTCCTAAAGAGAAAGCTGGCTATTTAGGGCGAACAACTAGACAGCTAAACAAACGAATTAATGAGCATCTTCCTTCATGGTTCAGTAGAAAAGGCCAAATAAAGTCTATAAGAAGTTCTATTTTGATTCATTTGATGAATGATAGCTGTCACCAAATTGGACAGAAATAGTACCTTTAAAGTTATCTAACGCATTCTATCGAGCCTTTCGAACGGAATTCGAACCCGCGTTTTACACATAGCCGAAGAGGCTATGGGAATTAATTCGAGAGAACAATCCTAGTGTCTTTGCATACAACAAAAAAAGTTTGTTCTACCTTTGTCTCTCCCTTACCGGGCCTAGGTGAATTCTATTCAAAACCCTCCCACCCTTTCTTATTTTCCATCTCCTTCGTATTTTTATGATATTTATTTAAACTCTGATTATCTGTCCACTTCACCTTTAGTATTACGTAACTTTTAAGATTTCACGTAATTTATTTATTGAATTGTCTACATATACACACACATATTACTACCTTTGTTTTTCTTATCGCCATCTGCATAAACCTTATTATCGATATTTTGGTATCATTATAATCACCGTTATTAATGACGTTCAAATTATTATTATTATTTTCTATAGTTTGGTTTGTAAGGGTTAGTTGGGGTTGCGCTAAATCACGAATTCGTAGAAGTTAAAAATTCATGAGCCATTGAATCGGGTCCCAGTGGTTGAATGGTATACGAGCTTGCTAGCCTTGTAACCGGAAGGTCCTGGGTTCGAACCCTGGTAGTGGCTGCGTACTGCCTATGATTCCCAAACTAGGTTGAAACAGCAGCTGTCCAGTACTCCCTGTAGCTGGTTTTCAATGATTCTCCGACTGATATCAATCCGTGATCAACTCATAAAAACATATTATTATTATTATTTGACCCATAAACCACCGTCATTGGTTAAGTCTTTTTATATTTAAATGTATGTAAGGTAAAGTAAAGCCTGAAGAAGATCTAATTGGAAACAACAATACTGTTCGCTTTTATGTCTTGTTCCATTATTAATAATGGGAATATTTAAAGATTTGTATATAATTATTTAGATTTTCCATAAGAAGATATAGACAATCGGGGAATTTAGGTTATGTAAGATAAATCATTGATACATATCCATTTTTAATCTATTTAATCAGAACTTACCAAAAACATCAGCTAACATCACATCGTCACATCTGTTCAAACGTTTTGGGATTCCCCCATAAATATATGTAGGGCTTTTGCAATCAATCTTTCTTTATATGAATCAAAACCTTTCTGTAGAATGTTAGTTGTATCATTAAAGTCTATCTTGTGTCACGTTTCTATCGAGTTTAGTGCAATCGCTGATTCGTCTTCTAGGTTCTTCAAATCTTCAGCAGTCAATGGAAGCATATTTTGACATTGTTAATACTCTTTTCTCCATTATAGATAAGATTTTATTTTTATAAAATCACACAGTGTTGTACAGTAATATTAACTGATGACCACCTTTCGAACACAATTTATTATTACTGCTCCTAATCATATCAAGTCACTCACACAACTTTTTAATTCATTTGTATACATGTGTGGAATTGATGATTAGACATTTGAATAAAATCAACATGAGATAATGTACATTCAGAAATAATAATAATAATATGAGTGTTATTGATCAATTACAATCAGATGGGAAATAAGACGAGTGTTTTTATAGTAAAAATAAGTAACTTGTTAGAATGTTATGATGTACGTGAATTGAATTGAGATATTTTAAGATTATTTATTATCCTCCTCTGATTTGACTGACTGGTGGTAATAATATCTTCCATGCATATCTCTGGTATTTACATTGAGTCATTTCTGTTGCATTTGTTGAGTGTAGATTCACTTGATGAACCAGGCAGGATTCAGTAATCAACCTCTCTCACTCTCTCTCCATCTACCTATATTACTCTTAGAATTTTAACCCTCTTCCACCACACTATTGTGTGGTTGTGTGTTAATGCGTGCATGAAGTGCAACTGCTGAGCCTTTTTCTCGGGTGGCGTCAACGATTCTTATCTTAGCTAAAAATCTGATGTTACGACAATCTGATTACCTCCAGTCTACTAGTTGGCTTAACTCATTGTCATTGCAAGGTATTTTGTAAATTATATTATTTTGTTTAATTGGGTCAACCGACTGGGTCTTTTAGCCTACAGAGTCTAGGCCGAACACATGCAACAGAAATGACTCAATGCAAATGCTTCATTTATAAGCATGTGTGGAATTGATTAGACATTTGAATAAAAATTAATATAAGATAATGTAAATTCAGAAATGATAATATGAAGTAAAAAGTTGTGTGAGTGAGTGACTTGATATGATTATGAGCAGTAATAATAAATTGTGCTCGAAAGGTGGTCATCAGTTAATATTACTGTACAATACTGTTTGATTTCAGTAAATTGAATATTCCCATAACTTATTCAGAACAAAACAGTTAGGGCGAACAAGTGTGGTTTCAATAAATTCCTCTTCTTCTTTAGGCTCTACAATTATAAATCCATTAATTTAAGCATAGAATAGCCAGACAGCCAGTAAAGGCAAATTAAAATCATATCAGAAAGTGTATTGTGGAACAAGTATAAGTAAGATGGGATGGAACAATAGTCAGATAGGTTCTGAAGATTCCATTTGTTTCTGGAGCCATTTTGGAATATGCTCTGAAGCCCTTACTTGCAGAGATCGATGAGTCCTCCGTATGTGTGTGTGTCAACACGTACATTCAAATTGGTAAATACAATGGGATGTGACGTCATTTTTCGCATGTTCAAAGGGCTTAGATAGATATAATGGCTTTACATTCTCTAATATTATGATATTAGCTGCATAAAAGTCTTTTTAACAGCAGCGTTCAGCCTTTGTCTAGTTATCAAGCTGCTTTGATGCCCCATATAGGGTAGCTTGATGTACACGTCTTTCTTAGGGGCGAGTTGGAGAGTGGGTTTGGTGTTCTGACTACTTTATATCTCCTGATGAACTTTTCTGGATAATTGTTATCAACCAGAGTTTGTGTCAATATTCTTTCTTCTTCATCAAGCGTGTCTTCAGTGCATATTCGTCGGATTCTACTGAAGAGGCACCTTACTAAGCCTCTTTTGTACCGAATAGGGCAGAAACTGTGGTAATTAAGATACTGTCCTGTCCAGGTAGGTTTTCTATAAATAGATCTTTTTATTGACCCATCAAGCCGTCGACTAAGCAATATGTCTAGGAAAGATAAACAATTATCTTCCTCTTCTAACAGATGTAAGTGATATGCTATTCTGAACTTCATTCATTCGATTTAAAATTGAGGTGGCAGAACAAGGCTTATCACTGATGACTACGATATCATCTACATACCTTCTATAAAGTGGCACATTTTCGATTAAATCTTCCGATAAATTCTCAATGTACGACATATAAATATCTGCTAAAAGGGGCCCTAACGGACTGCCCATAGCAACACCATCAACTTGGCGGAAACAATCGCCTTCAAATGTAAACCTAACATTGTTAGTACATAGAAGTAATAAATCCCTTAAGTAAGATATAGGGAACGGGATGAAAAAATTGTTTGTGGAAATATAATCACACAAAATGTCAACTGTTTTGACCAAAGGCACATTAGTAAATAACGTGTTTACATCAAAAGAGTACATATTCTTGTTCATAATATTAATATCGTCAAGATCATCAACCAATTCAAATGTATCTTTTAACACATACTTACAGAATTGTGTTTTGACTGGATTCAATAATTCTACTAACCATTTAGCAAGTTTATGCGTTGGGGGTTTGCACATTGACAATATAGGACGTAGAGGATTATTGGGTTTATGTAATTTTGGCAACCCATACATATGTGGGAATTTACAATCTGATGGACGCACATGCATATGGAGGACTCATCGATCTCTGCAAGTAAGGGCTTCAAAGCATATTCCAAAATAGTCAGATAGTTTTTTAATATGCATGGTCAATGAGAATATGGGGTGACATGAGATGAAGTAATTTAATTTAATGATGTGTGTGTGTATATATATGTAAATATAGTCAACAGAAAATGTAGGTTTCGAGAGTGAGTGTAATCATCAGGGTGTGTGAGGCAATATGAAAATAAACCAACGAATGGGGCGGTCTAGACTTAAGTTCAAGGTTGAAAATAACAACAATAAGTATGATTGTAAATTAATGACGGTGATATGATGCAAAATTGCAAGCAGTATTGGTGAATGATTGTCAAATAATAATAATGAATATAATGAAGTGGAATGAATAGGATTTTTTGTAAATACAATAGCAAGTTAGAAAAGCACTACTTAAACCTGAGGTAATAAAATCATAAATGAAGGTCATGGAATCATAAAAGTCGAAAATGAACGTTTGTCAATGAAACAGAGAAAAGAAAAGAAAAGTGTGACAGGAAACGCATTCCGAAAACATGGACCTCAGCAGTTGTCACTCTATATAGATCAGAAACGTCGAACGATATCAGAAGAGTACTCAATCAGCTCGACATTAGAGTTTTCTTCAAAACACCAGACACACTTCAAAGCAACCTTGTCCATATAAAAGACCAAATCCCGAAAGATTCTCAATCTAATTGTGTCTGTAAAATAAAATGCTTGGAATGTGATGCAATCTACAGCATCGGACAAACATCGTCGACAGAAATCTAAATCAGAAGAAATGAACACCGTAGAGCATCTATTCGACCAGCGAGAAATCCAGTCAGTGAACTAGAAAAACTTGAAAAATCATCAGCCATAGGTCGTCTACACATTAGAGAATCAGGTCACAAAATTGATTTTGACAATATTGAAATCATCATCCAGAAAAAGCATCTCAGAAATCACAAAGAACGTCTCATATCATCAGAAGCACTTCATATCAAGTGGAATCCAAATCGCCTGAATAGGAATGATGGACTAAAAGAGAATCTCACCTGGTTACAACAACAACCCCACCTCCCCCATGAAATTACAAAATCAATATGAATGTGATGAGGAAGTTCGCTATGTAAACACACACTACTTTTACAACTTTATACACTGATCAAATCCAACAATCTACACTTGGTTTGGTTACCTTTACCTATTCTCCAACTTGACAACAACAAAAACGACCCAGACTGACGAATGATGATCAAGTTAGTAAACTTTATTTTGATATAATAACAGATATACTATTACCTTTGATATTTGGTTTGAACGTTCTTCATTGTTATTTTGACTTTCAATATGTCCTTTTAAGTTTCTCACCCCCTAACTCTTTGTTATATAAATATGCTGAGTGGATTTTGTAAATTCCGGTTTAATAATACTTCTTCGACAAGGCTATTAGCATGAAATAGCGAAACGTCAGTGAGAGCAACAATATCGTTTTGTTTTTCATTCATTCATTCATTGGGAAATACAAAAAGACCTTTATTATAATGAATATCACATACCCAATGCCCAAATTTTTTCAAACCGTTAAAAGTGAACTTGGTTTGGTGGACATATATAATTAAAGTGTTAATGTTTATGAAGGATTTGTTGGCTTTATTGTAGGCCAAGGTAAACATAGATGTTGAAAACAATTGTTCACTCTAACTATTTTGTTACTGTGTGATTTATCAAAATAAAATCTTATCTATAATAGAATTATACTCTACCACAGTGCCCAAGTTTTATACTTATATCAATTTATGCTCTTTTATTCTCACATTCACCTATCTGGGAGTTTCTCCTGAACATAGGGCGTCACAATCCCCACAACTGATATGGTATACGTAATTCTGTTGATTGCCTTCTTCTATTTTATCTTTAACCTTCACTAGTGATGAGTAGTCATAAGGTGTTCTTTGCACCAAAATGCACCCTCATGTCATGTGACTGTTAAGGATTCGCTTTATCCTATCTGATGTTTCTTTGCCATAAGGAATCAACACGAGTTCAGTTGCATCCTTGTCTTCACTTTTTAAGTATTTTTTTTTTAAAGAATGTCTCCCAGTGATTATTTGTTTCGAGTGTAGATTGAACCAATTTCAATTCCCTGCTGGTCTTTTCTACCTTAGTAACTAGACATCTAGCTGTGTTAATCAAATTCTAAGCCATAGTTATTATGGTGATAAAGGATTGTGCCGAATTATAATCTAGGTAGGCATCTGTCCTAATGTGTAGACTTTCTGAATAATATTATATTGATGTTTAGTTTACCATCTGGTTGTCTTTAGATGAAACAGTCCAGAAAAGACAAATCATATGCGTTGGATTAAACCTCTTTGGTGAACTTGATGGTCTTTGGTATATTGCTAATTATAAAATTTATACAAATATCTGATAATTGCCGAAAGAGTGTGTGTGTTTGTCAGTTGGTTAGTGAAGGTCTTACAATTAGGCGTGTTTCTCGTCTAACATTTCCGAACATCACCCTGCGTAGTTGGTTAAGTAAAGGACAAACGAAATCTATTCGCACAGCGCTATTCTATCCCATCTTGTGGATGCAGAATACAAGATTGATGTCAACAAGGCGACTTTCAAAATCATTTACCGCATACCAACAAATTATAACTTCACCTTAAGAGTACATTTACTAAATATTGCTGAGGCTGACTGTTGGGATCCACATGAACAAGCCTAATTTATGTGTCCAAATGAAGCTGGTTCAGACATTAACCTTACCTTCTTCATCTAGGTTCGAATGGTCCGAAATTTTTGTAGAAATTTCCTTAATTTTAGTTGATATTGTATTTGCTAGTATATTTTTACTATGCTCATTATAATTTATGCATCCTTAATGAACTGTAATTTCACTGTGATCTTACTTTACAAATCGATATTATTTAAAAAACACTAATATTGTTATGTTTTACGGGTTGATCACGGATTGATATCAGTTAGAGAACCATTGAAAACCAGGGAGTACTGGACAGCTGCTGTTTCATCCTAGTTTGGGAATCATCGTCAGTACGCACCCACCGGGATTCGAACCCGGGACCTTCCGGTTACAAGGCTAGCAAGCTCGTATACCATTCAGCCACTGGGACCCGATTCAATGGCTCGTGAATTCTAACTTCTACTAATTCGTGATTTAGCGCGACCCCAACCATTGTCGTTGGTGGGACATCCATCCACACACGTGACCTCTAATTGGACCTCACTGGTCACGACTTCTCACTAGAACTCAGGAAACTCCAACCTGTAGCAAGTCACTAGCGAGCATCAGATTAACTTTCTATAGTTTGGCTTGTAAGGATTAGTTATGTTTTACGGGTTGATCACGAATTGTTATTAACCGCTAATCTAGAATATTCTGTTTATATAAACATATAGATATCTACTTGTACAGCGAGAAGATGAAATTATCGAAAGGTGGATATTCTTCTTTCCTCAATTATTTTGTGTTTTTTTCTAGATGTCTAAATAAGGATCAGTTTAAACACACCAGGACGGATGGTCATAGCTAAAATGATGTGACGTAGTAGAACATTCATGATTCTACATCGATTCTATAGAAGACCACAGTGACAGTCTGTAGTGACTGGACTTATTTCTTTTGTACACAATGTTCCTACTGTTTTAAGCTAATTCCTATGATTTTTGATGTCCAGGGTACTCGATACTTAGCGACTTTTGGCAATTAATTTGCTACCTGGTAAATGACAGAAGAAGATTCTTCAGTTACAGGATTTCATCATGAGATGACATTGGTTAGAGAACCATTGGAAAACCCCCGCTAGAGTACTGGACAGCTGTTTCGTTTAGTGTGTGTGTGTGTGAGGGCAAATACTCGCCACCGATGACATTGGCTAGCGGTCACGCTATGTCGTGAATTGTCAGAAGTTAGAATTCATAGGCTGGCCATTGGATCGGGTCCCAGTGGCTCGACGGTCTACGAGCTTGCCTTGCATCCAGAAGGTTGTGGGTTTGAGCGCCGGCGGTGGGTGTGAACTGCTGAATAGTCCCAAACTAGGACGAAACAGCTGTCCAGTACTCTAGCGGTGGTTTTCCAATCGTTCTCTAACCAATTTCAGCTTATGATGAAATCCTGTAACCAATAAATCAAATCCTTACAAACCAACACTTGTGTTTGTGGTCTATGTTGGTGGACAAGGTTGTCTTATATTTAGCCACTTACTGGTAGGTGTTTCCTAAGCACGAGAAGGAATCATTACTCCAGCCAATTTTAATTATTCTCTAACTTTTAGGAATATTATTTGGTGGATGGTGACTAGCAGCATCCTGGTGGGATCCAGAATGCACATTTCAAGTTATTTCCTTAGACACATCGTTGAAGTGTCCGCGTACTAGGTACTAGGAGCCAGCCTATATATCAACCGAGGTCGAACGTTTCATTTCAATCAATAATCAGTGGAACCGAAAATTATAACTGACATCCATTTCACAGGAGATGGCTGTCGTGGCCTAATTGGTCTAGCAGATAAGTACACTCTGAAATGATTGGTACTGGATTCTAGCTTGTAAATAGAGACTCCATCACTGACTTGAGGATGGTGGTACATCACACCGACGAGTCCCAAATAGGACGAAATAAGCATCCATCCTGGATTCCACTGCTAACCACCATCCACTAAATTATTTTAAATACCAGTTAAGATTAGTAAATACACGATGGAAGGTCATACCTAAGAGATATGACATAATAGAGCATTTATGAGTAGCAGTCATTAGTGGCTGAACTTGTTTCTTTTGTACACAATGTTACAGTTCCTATGGCTTTTGACGTTTGAAGTATTCGATACTTTGTGGCTTTTGGCAATTTATTCGATGCATAATAAACCATAGAATAGGGTTCTTCTATCCTGCCTTTATGACGACGTGTTTGGACTGGGTGGTCTAACATCGAACTGTTGGTGGATTTTACTACACCTTTAGTTAGCCACATACTGCTAGGTGTTCCTGAGCACCGCAAAACATTATCATTGTCGATAATAATTATTTTTCAACTGTTATGGATATATATATATATATATATCCTTGAATCCATCAGGCATAACTATCTGTTCCTTCCCTTCATGACACCTTCCAATTTGTTGAATGTATGTAGGATATAAATGCGTCGAATAAACATATGTTGTCTTTGGATGTAGAATCCCAACATGGGAACGTTCCACTTTCAGAAACCATATGTTTTATATGCAAATATATTGAAGATAACAACTTGAATATAGGGATACCTATTACAGATTTGAAAGAACTACTTTTGAGATGTACACTGACTGTACAATTTACTTGCGATGAAATAATCTATAGAGAGAAGGATGATATTGCATCGGGTCCTACCTTGGGTTCTCTCCTTTGCAGAATGTTTCATAGCCAGTCTACAAAATGGTCAGTTGATGTATAAATTCTGCTTCGAATTTGATGCGATATACTACATGAAACAAACCTCACCGGAGAGAAATCACAAGAAATGAACACCTTAGAGCATCTGTTAGATCAACCACCGAGAAATCAAGTTACTGAACTAGGAAAGCTTGAAAAATCGCTAGTCATAGGTGGCGAACTACTCGCCATGGAATCAGGCCAGAAAATGGATTTTGACAATATTGAAATAATCCAGAAAAAACATTTCAGAAATCACAAAGAACGACTAATTTCATCAGAAGATCTTCATGTCATCAAATGGAATCCAAAATTGTCTGAACTGAATAGGAATGATGGATTAAAACAGAATTTGACGTGGTTGCAACACCCCAGCCCCCTCCCCCATGAAATGACAAAATCGACGCAAATGTGATAAGCATTTTCATTATGTAAACACACGCTGCTTTTTATAATTTCATACACCTATCAAATCCAACAAGCTACGTATGATGGATTTGTTGTCCTCACCAGTCGGCCAACTTGACAATGTAAAAATGACCCCATGCTGATGAACGATGATAATTTAGTTGTTATATATAAGCTGAGTGGATTTTTTTAAATTCTGGTTTAATAATACGACTTTGATCAAGCTATTAGCAGCAGTAATAAATAGCGAAATTTCAGTAAGACCAGCAATAATATCGTTTTGTTTTTCATTCACTGGGAAATACAAAAGCTTTTATAACGATGTGTAAACATTCTGTCCACAATGAAATTATTATTATTATTATTATCGATGAGGATAATCACTAATCATAAATCGGATTTTAAATTAGTTGGACTGGAGCCCACCATAGTGAGTGATTGTATCCATTTTATGAATCACTAAGTATGGCGAAACAAATAGTCTTCTGCTCCCCAAGGACACTAGACATTGTCGACATCTTGATGACGATAAAATATCCCCTTAAAAATCACTTGACTTGACATTAAACTACTCTGTTAGGATAATTTACTCCGCATAATCATCACACGATTCGGATTGTTGTCAACACAAATGTGAAGTCAGTCAGTCAGTCAGCCACTACTTCTAAGCAGGTCAGAAACTTGCACTGCGCTTGAATCACGAAAAGGATTTTCAACAGCCAGTTGCGGATTAATATATGTGTAAAACTTGGGCACTGTGGTAGTAAGTAATTCCATATTAGTTTGTTTATTGGACGTATCACACAGTGAAACAGTATTATTTACTCGGAAACCTTACGCAGAATTCTTAACAATGCTGATAGGAATAAAAGTGGCTGGAATTCAAACCCCCCACCCCCCACCCACCCACAAACTCAATTAGAAACAAGCTTTGTCGGTCAAATGGTGGATCCTGTGGACCCAATAACACAAGACAATTTAGTTTATCTAATACTCTGCCTACTGGAATGATTGTCAGGTCAGTCAAATACATAGGTCAAAGTAGTAGAACAGGTGCAGTCAGTCAGTCAGTCAGACTAGCTGAACATAAAAACCTAGCAGCAAAATCTAGATTGGTTGACCCAAATAAGATAAGAAATATAGAGAATAAATAGTTCAGCCATAGTATTACCTGCAGTCACATACAACCATACAATAGGATGGATGGGATAGGATGACCGTTTTAAAATCTAATGTCACAGGTTGGAGGGAGGGAGGGAGAGATTGATAACAGAAGCTTTGTTTATCGAATCGACTGAGAACGAACACATGTAATAGGAATCATTCAACACCTGTCCCAGACATCTTGAAAAGTCTACTGCCCCAACGACGACAAATAGGAGAAGACAGAGAAAACTATAAAACTCAAGTTTCGAAGTTGTGTGATTATAATTGATGAACTGATTATGAACAATAATAGATTGTTTTCGAAACTGTGTAATCCAGTAAATAATACTGTTTCACTCACTGTGTGTGATACATCTGATAAACAAACTGATATGGAAGCCAGTCGCGGACTTGTATCAACAGCTGCCTCTTTCGCTGGCTTACTCCATGCTGAAGATCCAATAGCCAGTCAGCCAGCTGTCCAGAAAGAATTAGCAACAAGAAGCTCTGGCTGACAACCAGCCAACAGTCGAGAGTTGACTGCGCTCAACAAATATATAGAAGAAAATGGAATTGGATTGATCGGGCATACGCCACTCAGGAGGCCATCGAATGACATCTCTCAACAGTCGGGTCATCACTCGAGTGGAATCCAAATGGGAAAGATGTTTGGGTCGTCGACGTGAGGATGACATGGTGGAGATTGTATGGCAAGAAGGAGATGAGAGATTCTGAGCAATCATGGAGATGATAGGCAGCTAAAGAGGACAGCCGAAAAAGAAAAGAAAATGGAGGTGTGTTTTTGAAGCCAACCCTCTGTTCCGCCAATCGGAACCCAAGGGAATAATAATAATAGGAAAAATGCCTTGAAATGAAATTCAGTCAAACCTTCCAAAGGCGTGGCCTTTTACCATTGACCATCAAAATCTGCCATTGTTTAATATTCAACAAAATGTATGCAAAGTTGTCTATCTGAACTCCACACCTTTGAATAATAATTTCATTTCGTGTATTCGATGGATAGCAGAGTTTGAGTCTGGAGAAAGTAGGTACACAATCAAATGATGAGTCTCATATGGGATGAAATCCGTGACTCATAACTTTCATTGCTATTCACCATCGACTAAACTGACTTCATACACAATGGATAATTTATTTAAATCAACAGAAAAAGGTTTTTAATGAGATATAAAAATACGATATCGTCGAAAATTATGATTATAAATGAATTGCTTCAATTAGTATTGATTATTACTATTATTATTATTATTATTATTGTTATCATTAGTATGGTTATTATTGCTATTATAATAATGGTAATCACGCGTAAGGTTATTCACAACTCAAATTATCGATCTGTGATAGAAATAAACTTGAACAGACTTGTTGAGAATTACTGAATTCTAATTTCTGATTCATATTTTCTACATATCCTAAACTATTACAGAAATGAATTATGGAAAAAATCCCCATTTAGACATTTAGAAAACAGAAAGATTGAGCCAGCGAAGAAATATTTACTTTTCAATTAGATCCTCATCTCACTCTGGCTCTACTCTAATATATATATATATATACACCGGGTTCGAATCCCGGTGGGTGCGAACTGATGAAGAGTCCCAAACTAGGACGAAACAGCTGTCCAGTACTCCCAGGTTTTCCAATGGTTCTCTAACTGTTGTCAGCTCATGATTAAATCCTCCATGCAATCAAACAAAATCCCTACAAAACCAATACTTGAAAATATATATATAGCATTTTAATTACAACACAACAGTTTGCCAATCAATGTTAATAAAATTGCAGTTCGTCGGTGATAACATCAACGAAATAATAACACAGTGCCTGAAGAATGTAGTCAAAAGAGCTTATTATGGAGCAGAGGTACGTTGTCTCTTCACAACCACCCCTATTCTACGTTCGAGAAATAAGGATAAACGATATAAATTCGCCTCCTCTATGTGTATCTACCAGTTTGACTGCAGCTGGGGAGTCAGCTACATTGGACGTACAATTAGGCAAGTTCATCATCATATTTCCGAACATCATCCAAAATTGTTAAGGAAGGGACAAAAAAGTTCTATTCGTAGTTCCATTTTAGCACACCTCGTTGATACTGAGCATAAGATTGATGTGAATACTGCATTTAAAGTTATTTATTGCATTCCGACTTATCTTAATTTTGCTCTGCGAGTTCGTCTTCTACATACCTACAGCTGAAGCAATCGGAATTCACTTGAAGAAGAAGCCAAACCTGTGTGTACAGAAGAAATTTGTACAGCCACTTTCCCTGCCGTGGCCATCGTCACAAGAATGCATAAACAGGACTGCGTCACCCCCTCCCCCTAAACCTATAAAAAACTATATTTGTCTAAATTATTTATTTTATTTTTATCTATTTTGACCACTTCATTTTTAATTACGTGTTATCCTTGTAAAATTAATTTATTCTATCCTTTTCTACCTTTTAAATGTGTGTATTGATTTTCTTCGTTAATTATCACCCGTCGCATCGACATTTTGACACTGACTAATTATTGTTAACAAACATGTCACAGTGCCACTACCTGATTGGTAAACTGTTGTTTATTGTAATTAAAATGCTATGGATATATATTAGAGTAGAGCCAGAGTGAGATGAGGATCTAATTGAAAAGTAGATATTTCTTCGCTGCTCAATCTTTCTGTTGCCTAAAAATGAATTAATTGGTCAAAAATGCCTGTAAGAAATGAAAAAAAAAACAACTGATCAGTGAATGGAGAATATTCACATTTTCAACAACCTGCTCTTCATCATCAGGTTCTACAGTTATGTATATATCCATCCATCCGTAATAATGAAAGAATTAGGGTCATTAACAACATTAATACTGTTTATTGAATTCAAGTTTAGATTTTCCCGTCAATTGATTGAACCGGTCTCAGGTTAACATGTCTGTTAGAGATTCTTGTGCACATGCTTCGACGATGTCTGGGCATGTAATTAGAAGTTAATTAATTTGTGGATGGTGACTAGCAGTGGAATCCAGGATGTGCATGGAAACATTATTACTCACTGCGGAATACAGGTACATCCAGCCACCAACGAGTCCCATATAGGACGAAATGCTCAACATAACACTACACTACACAATGAATATCAGACAGGTGAATTAGGAAAAATAACATTACAGAACTCATAAATTCATAGGCTCGTCAGGGATGCAGACCAGGGGAGTCGTAGTGGCTGGGTGAACTTATTTCTTCAGCACATATAGCGCTGGTTGTTTTAGGTGGATGGCAATAGCCTCTGCTGTTTGAAGTATTCAGTACCTGAATACTTTTGGCAATCTGTTTAGTACCCGGTAGATGATGATAGAGAAGGATTCTTCAATGCTGGCTGGATTTGTGGCCGACCAGTTTGAACCAGGTGGTCTAATATCTATCTGTTGACGGTTTTTACTACATCTTTACTTAGCTATAATGGGAGATGTTCCCCAACGAGCACGAGAAATCAAGTTCCTAGAACAGCTGAGATATAGCTCGCTCCACAGGCGGCGCAGTTGAACTGGTAGATACAATTGGAAGTGGTTAGTCTAGGTACTTCCTCTTTCAATCGAGGAATCACCACCGGTCTTGTGGAAAATAAGACCTTCAGTTTAGCAGCATTGATAGATCTTTGAACTGATTTTCCCGATTTCTTCGCGATTATCTCGCTTGGTATATCGCCCTTGAATTGTATGAAGGCTTTTTGTTTACGGATAGTAAGTAGTCCTTTTCCGCCGCTTTCTTTGTCATGTGTTTCTTGATAAATTTGTCGGGATAACTATTTTCAATCAAGGTGTAATATACAATGCTTAATTCATCTTCAGTTACTTCTTCTGAGCATATAGCTCTAACCCTGCGTGGCTGAGGGTCTTTACTAGATTTCTTTTGTACTTGAGAGGAACGAAGCTGTGAAAAAATGTGCATATTGTCCTGTCCTGTCCATGTACTTTTTCTATGCAAATTTCTCTTTATACTTCCATCTGGTTTTCTTGTAAGAAGGACGGACATCCAGGAAGGCAATTCATTCTGTTTTGGGGGATTTCTCTATTCTCACGTGAATTTCATAACCGCATGTACTTCATTGAATTCAGTTATTATTGTACTCCTATTCGAGTGATTATCACAAAGAATGAAGGTTTCATCCATATCCTGGCAATAAAATGAGAACTTTCTGATAAGGTTGTTCAAAGATCCATATTTTCTAATTTAGTTAGAAATAAAATTCCAATGTGTTTACAATCTCTTGAACTTTTTCTTCCACCATAAGAGTAGTTGAATTGGTAGATAAAATTAGAGGTGGCTAATCTAGATACTTCATCTTTCAGTCAAGGAATCACCATCACCCCCAGTGCTACAGTCAGAGAGAGAGACGTCACCACTGAGCTATCCATGCTCGCGATTGACCTCCTGTAGGAATGTATTATATACTTTTGATTGGACACTAACTAGTAACATGTGTCTAGTCCTTTGTTTTTACTGCAGACTGTATTCTGTCAGTCAAGTTTGGGTGACACGGGTTCGAATCTCAGAAGAGACATCAGTTGTTTCTTCAAGATTGCAGATATGCCTGCTTTGCTGACTGACTGATGAATGCCAACTAGCACGAAAACTAGGTCAAGTAAGCTTCCTTGTGAGACCTCTAACCTTTTAGTAATAACACTACACTATGCAAATTATTATTATTATTATTATTATATCCTTTAATTCCTAGAGGAACATAGGGCTTCAGCTGCGCGTCTCCATTGCCTTCGGTTTTCTGGCAACTTTTTCACTCCTCTCCAAGTCTGCCCCCATGCTTTCATCTCCTCTTCACATAACCTCCTCCAAGTCACACTTGGACGACCACACTATGCAAAATATCAGTACAAATGGACTTTTTCAAGGTGCCTCAGCTACAGGGTCAGAGCTATATGTTCAGAAGATGTAATTGAAAATGAACTTAGCATGGTTTATAACTCCTAAATTTAAAATAGCTATCCAGAAAAGTTTATCAAAAACACATGAGCAAGAAAGTAGAAACGGACTATTCTCCATTTGTGCATAAGAGGCCTTTACGTGTACGACGGCGATTCAAGGGCGACTCACCTAATGATGAAATAATTACTAAAATGTTAAAAAAATCTATTCAAAGAACTTTTAATGCTGGTAAACTATAAGTCATATTTCCTACACGACCGATGGCGATGAAGTATCTAGACTAGTTACTGATAATTGTTTTTGATAACTTCTTCTTCAGGCTCTACAGTTTTAAATCCATGATTAATAGAGTACATATAGCCAATAAAGGCAAATTAAAATCATATCAGAAACTGTATTGGAGTGCATGTGTAAGTTGAGGTGATAGTCCATTAGTTAGCATAGTCAATTAAATGTGTAGTATAAGGTGTATAGTCAGCAAAAATGTGATGAAGTGTGAATGAACAATTGGGTGATATAGTGTTGTTTTATAGTCAACAGAATACAAGTGTCATTGGGGTTAGAGAAATGCGATAACCACAAAATACATACAAATACACATTAACAAAGGACACTGAATGTGAGGGTTGACCGATAATGTCTAATGATAAAATAAAGAGGCTAAATTGTAAATTGTAATAAAATGCTACTTGTGTTCTGTTAACCATAAAACAACACTCTATCACCCAATTGTTCATTCACACTTCATCACATTTTTGCTGACTATACACCCTATACTACACATTTAATTGACTATGCTAACTAATGGACTGTCATCTGAACTTACACATGCACCTCAATACAATTTCTGATATTATTTAATTTGCCTTTACTGGCTATATGTACTCTATTATTCATGGATTTATGTGTGCGTCGGTGGCACAGTGGTTAGGACTCTCGCCGACCATGCACATGGTCGAGGTTCGATCCCCTGCCGACTCACACCTGATATCTATTGTCAGCCTGAAAAATTTGGGCTACCGATATCACATGCTGAAAATTCCATACTTGTACCAAAAATACAGTGTGGAATCAAGCTGTAATCAAAAATAAAAAAAAATATTACTGTAGAGCCTGAAGAAGAAGTTATCGAAAACAATTGTTCGCTCAAAATCTTGTTTTGAGGATTTTTCATTTACTGCTAATTGTGTCTACCGATTCAGCTGCTCTCCCGTGAAGCTAGTTATATTGCCTGTCGCTCTAGGAAATTGATTTTTCGTGCTCGCTCGGGAACATCTACAAGTGTGTGGTTAAATAAAGGTATTACCGCGAAATATCAACAGGTCGATATTAGACCATCAGGTTCAGACCGACCACACAGCTAGTATTGAAGAATCCTTCTCCATCATCTATTGGGTATTAAATAAGTTGACAAAAAAGTATCCAGGTACTGAATACCCCCGATAGCAGAGGCTGTTGCGATTCGCCTGAAACAAACCGGTTCTCTGTGTGCAAAATAAACATCTCCAGCCGCTACTGGTGTTCTAAACTTTTTTAAATTATAGCTTCATTCCACACAGTATTTTGGTACAACTGTAGAATTTTCGGCTTATGATATTGGTAGCCCAAATTTAGCAGGCAACCTATTGATATCAGGTGCGCATCGGCCGGGAATCGGGCTCCAGAACATGTGCACGGTCGGCGAGCATCCTAACCGCTGTACCACCTTCTCTCGAGCCTATAAATTCATGAATTACCTATTATTTTTTTTCTAATTCGCTTGTCTGTTATTCAGTGTGGTGTAGTGTTATTTTGATGTATATTATCCTACTTACAGATGCCATTGAACTGTAAACTATTAATATTTTTGACTGAATCGATGTTATTTTAACAAACATTAATGTTGATTTGTAAGGATTAGGTGTGTTTTTCGAGTTTTACCAGGGATTGATATCAGTTACAGAACCATTCAAAATCAACATGAAGTAATGGACAGCTATTTCATCCTAGACTGGGGATTATCAGCAGTACACACCCTGCTGATTACAAGGTAAGCTCGTAGGCTATTCATCCACTGGGACCCGATTCAACGATCAATCGATGAATTCTAACTTCTACCAATTCGTGATTTATAAGGGGAGACTGGCACCACCATTGCCATCGGTGGGAAATCCATCCCCACACTTGACTGGATGGACCGCAGCACTATGGTCACAACTTCTCACGAGGACTTCAGGCAACTCCGACCTGTAGCCAGCAGTCACACTAGAGAGCATCAGATTAATTGTCAAGAGTTGATTTGTAAGGATTAGGGTCTGTTTTTATGAGTTGCTCACGGATTGATATCAGGATGAAACATCTGTCCAGTACTCCGGTGCTAGTTTTCAATGATTCTCTAACTGATATCAATCCGTGGTCAAACTCAAAAAACATTAATGCTGCTAATAACCCTAATTCTTTCATTATTATGGATGGATATATAACTGTAGAATCTAATGATGGTTATCGAAAATGTGAATATTCTTTGTTCAGTGATCAGCTTTTTGAAAAACAAATAACTTGTAAAAATCTTAGAGATTGCGACGTTACACATCATCATCATCATTATCAGTAATGAGCAGAGCGTGGAATGACAGTCTATCTCATACTGATCGAATTTGATAAAAAGACGCCTTGGACATATTATTTATTATTGTTCTTTTGGGTTCTCAGTCGAACATAGGGCTTCAGCTGAACGTCTCCACTTGCTTCTGTCTTCCTTCTGCTGTACTTTTCACCTCCATCCATGTTAGTTAGTGCATACTCTTTCAACTCCTCTTCCCACGATCTCCCCCATGTCACCCTTGCACTGAGGTCCCACTCGCCGCTTCCCATTCTGTCGAGTTCCACTCGAACAATGGCCTGACGCGCGTGCGATGTCACCTAGCGGCCTCCTCAGCGAGTGAGTGTCCAATCCATCTCCACTTTCTCCTGAGTTACTGCCTCATCTTCGACTCATTGAAGAAGACATTGCGAAGTGGTCGCGCTATGTCGTGAATTGGCAGAAGTTAGAATTCAAGGACCATTGGATCGGGTCCCAGTGGCTCAATGGTCTACGAGCTCGCCTTGCAACCAGAAGGTCCTGGGTTCGAACCCCTGTGGTGGGTGCGTACTGCTGAAGAGTCCCAAACTAGGACGAAACAGCTGTCCAGCACTCCCAGGTTTTCCAGTGGTTCTCTAACTGATGTCAGCTCATGATTAAATCCTCCATGCAATCAAACAAAATCCCTACAACAAACCAATACTTAAAAATTCATCTGATGCTCACTAGTGACTGGCCCTATTCAGGCAGTTAACCTGGGGTTCTAGTGGGAAGCCGTGACCAGTAGGGTACAGCAGGTTGAAGATGAGGCAGTAACTCATCGAAGAAGACATTGCGAAGTGGTCGCGCTATGTCGTGAACTGGCAGAAGTTAGAATTCAAGGACCATTGGATCGGGTCCCAGTGGCTCAATGGTCTACGAGTTCGCCTTGTAACCAGAAGGTCCTGGGTTCGAATCCCGGTGGGTGCGTACTGCTGAAGAGTCCCAAACTAGGACGAAACAGCTGTCCAGTACTCCCAGTAGCCTGGTTTTCCAATGGTTCTCTAACTGATGTCAGCTCATGATTAAATCCTCCATGCAATCAAACAAAATCCCTACAAAAACCAATACTTGAAAATATTTCAATATTGTCAAAATTAATTGTGTCACGTGATTCTATGGCGTGTAGACCATCACCTATGACTGACGATTTTTCAAGCTTTTCTAGTTCACTAACTGGTTTTCTTGGTGGTCGAACAGATGCTCTATGGTGTTCATTTCTTCTGATTTAGATTTCTGTGCGACGATGTTTGTCCGATGCTGTATGTTGTATCACATTCCAAGCATTTTATTTTATAGACACAATTAGATAGAGAATCTTTAGGGATTCGTTCTTTTATATTGACGACAAGGTTGCTTTCCAGTGTGTCTAATGTTTTGAAGAAAACTCTGATGTTCTTAATGAGTACTCTTCTGATATCTCCAGATGTCTCTGCTCTATTTGGAATGACAACTGTTGAGGCCCATGTCTTATCAATACGTTTTCCACCATATTTAATGTGACTGTTGATTTTATTGATGAAATTCTATGAGTAGTTATTTTGCTGATATCAATCCGTGGTCAAATTCGTAAAAACAAAACTAATCCTTACAAACCAACTATAGAAAGCTACAGAACTATTGAAAACCAGCATAGGAGTACTGGACATCTGTTTCGTTCGCATTTGAGACTCATTGGCAGTACATCTCCACCACCAGGGTTCGAACCCAGGACCTTCCGGTTACAAGGAGCTCGTATACTATTCAGCCACTGGAACCCGATTCAATGGCAACTGCATGAATTCGAACTTCTACCAATTCGTGATTTTAATGCCACCTTCAGCTAGCCAATGTCATCCATCAGTGAGTATTCGTCCTCACTCCCGACTGCATGGATCCCACTGTGATCATGACTTCTCTAGTTAACTTCATCGTGTAACCAGTCACTAGCGAGCAGCAGATGAATTTGTAAGGCTCATAGTGACTGTATGGTCTATGAGCTCGCTTTGTGACCGGAAAGTCGTAGGTTCGAGTCTCGCTGGGTGCATGGTTCTCTGACTGACATCAATCCGTGATCAATATTTATATTGAGTCATATGTTTTCATTAGAATTATGAATAGCCATCAAAACAAAACGATTTTATATGAGCTGTGATGATTTGACCGGAACTAGCACAAACTTACTATTAATCCCTTCTGTGTTGTACACGGTGTTATTGTGTGTTTTGTGTGTGTGTGCGTGCATCTGTGTACTTTTATGTTAATCGCTACAATGCATATGTTAGAAATAAAGGTCACGCTGATGATGTGATGTTTTTGAAAATGTTCACATGATATGAGAGATCACTGCAAACCAACTAGGAGTATTGGAATGGTGTCTCGTATTAGTCTCTGATACTCTTCATCAATATGCCTCCACGACTCCAGACGTCAAAGAGGTTGAACTCAGGATCTTTAGGTTATAAAACCAAGTTCGTTGATCGACCATTTAACAGCTAGTTGGGTCGATATTTAATGACCTGCTCGATCAATATAGATGCACTAGCAACTATTTTGTCTACGATGAGCATCCACATCAACTTGACATAGTGTTTATGCTCCTTGGAAGGACATTAAAGTTGTTTCTGTGCCTAAGTCATCAAGTGGACGTACAGTTAAGCTCAGACTTATTGCCATCACTTCATCTGTATTAAAAATAATGGAAACATTAATAATAGTAATAATAATTTGCTTTATTCCAAATCAGTACTTGTGATACAAAATGGGATTCTCAGCATTTCACTACAGTATTCCATCCAGTTAGTACATTAAAAATAAATAAAATTCTACATAGATTAAGGGTAATCTCAGTTAATTTTGACAACAACATATCGCCATGTCGGTAGAAAAGCCAAAATTCAACAGAATGTTTGAAGGTTTTAGAAGAGTAGATACACTAGCATATTTACTGGCGTAAGCGGTAACAAATAGGTCGAGGTATACAGAGTGTGAAAGAATGAAGAGGAATGTTTTAAATAGAGTTTGTAAGGAAGAGAGAAACAAAACAGCACATAACAAAAAAAAGGATATGAGTTGGAAAGACAAGATCCAGTTGTTCTACTGACTATTTAATAAGTTATAGGTATCACGCCTGATGCTTTCTTTATCGCACAGAACACGAGCCAAGTAGGGTATGGTTGAGTTTTGTACTTGCTAAAGCGAGCATATCTGTCTGTCTGCTGCACAAATGTGCGGCAGTTCAAGTCGTCACACTCCATGTAGCGTATAGTTTTCTATGTAGGCTTCTGGTTGTGCCTGATGAGATACAAGGGGAGAGTTGTGAATGAAGAGGGTGGTGTGAGTTAGATAGAATGGATTTAGCCCATTTTTCGCATGAGTCCAAGACTGCTTTTACTTAACCTAGAACCTTCATTGAAGGTATCTCACGACCCTAATCAATTTTCTTATAAACATAGTAGGGTGTACTTTACACATCACTGTCGTCTTATATCATGATAGTGTCTCTAGATTGGATAGAGGTGGCAAATATGTTTATTGTGCCTTCCTAGACTACTCAGTTACCTTCGACTCTATGCCCTAGGCCTCTTTTGTTAAACAAGCTTGTTGAATCACAAGCAAATGGTTGCATTCCTATTTTTCTGATAGGAAGTAGTACATTGTCTACAAGGGGGAAGTCCTCCACTATCTCCTTCACTTACTCTAACTGGTGTTCCTAAGGGTGTTGTTGTATCTCCCTCCACCTTCTGTTTTCTTTCTTATTACACGTCAATTGCCTCCATTCTGATGACAAAGTCAGTTTTGTTAAGTATGCTGTTCATTTGACTGTTTCTATACCGGTACGTCGGTGGAACAGTGGTTAGGACTCTCGCCGACCATGCACATGGTCCGGGGTTCGAGCCCACGCCGACGCACACCTTGATATCTATGGTCGGCCTGCGAAATTTGGGCTACCAATATCCATGCTGAAAATTTCATACTTGTACGAAAAATACGGTGTGGAATCAAGCTGTAATCAAAAATAAAAAAATAAAATAAAAATGAATAACTTTTTAACTGATTACAAATGCCCATTAAAATTTTTCAAACAATGGTCACTGAACAAAGAGTACTCTTTTCGATAATCCCTTCTTCATCACGCTCTACAGATATATATATATATATATATATATATATATATATATATATATATACATCATAGTGAATGAATGAGTTAGTGTTATAAACAACATTATTGCTGTTTAAATAACATCGAATCAATAATATTGATAGATTACAGTTCAATAGCATCAACACAAAATACGCTGAATGTCAGAAAAAGTTGGAAAGTTAATATTACAAATTCATGAATTTATTGTCTCTACTGGAGGCCAGGGCAGTAGTAGGGGTTGGACTTGTTTCTTTGGCACACAGAGCACTGTTTGTTTGAGGCGAATTGCAATAGCCTCTGCTGTTTGGAGGATGTGGTGCTTCGATGATTTTGGCACCCGGTAGATTATAGAGAAGGATTCTTCCACGATGGCTTAGTGGCCGGTTTGCACCAACATTTTGCACGACATTAATGTTGTTCATAACACTAATTCATTCATTCGCTATTATATATATATATATATATATATATAACTGCAGAGTCTGATGGTGAAGTTATCGAAAAGAGTACTCTTTGTTCAGTATCCATTCTTTTGAATAATTTTTTATCAGAAATTAGTCACTGGTCTTTGTCAAATGGTCTTAAGCTTAATCCCTCCAGATATGTCAGGTTGTTAATTTCACTTTCAGATGCAAGCAAGACTTAAGTGAAATTGGTTAGTTCGCATGGTTCCACTATTACTGATGACAGTGAGGTTGAAACCAAATTGAACGTTAAATACCCTGGACTATATATCTTCTCTGATCACCTTTCTTCGTCTTACCACATTATGTTAGTTTCCAGAGGGATATTTCGTTTGACATTCTATGTAAAGAAGTTAAGGCGATCTGGTATCATTCCATCTGTAGTGTTATTGTTTGTTAATTCTTGCATTCTGCCCATACTTCTTTATTGCTCCCTCGTCCTTAATCTTTCCCAGGCTACTTAAGAAAGACTTTGTTTTGTCATCCTGAGAAGGGAACTAACAGCCGTCAATAAGGTGAGTGGGGTGTCACTAAATTAAACCAACTCGTTAATACTATTGTAGATAGACACTTGGATTCCTCCAAAAAATTAGCAAATATTATTCAATGTCAGACTCTGAACATCCTCTCCAGACACAACTCTCTCCTTGCATTTATCTCATCAGGCATGGGAACTAGAAGCAACTGTGGAAGACTGTCTGCTCGGACGACTAAGTACAACAACTCTACAATACCTTATTTGAGCCGGGATACACTTTATGTGACGAGAAAAGTGTACGGCAGGAAATTGCCAACCACCTTACTGAGAAACTGTGAATAAACGGCGCCACTTTTGTTTTCATTGTTACATTGTCAATTAATATTTTCACTTGATTTAATTTTATATTCATTTCTTATTGCTAATGTAAATGTCCCCTATTTTAATTATTGCCCGTCTAATGAGAAAATTAGATGCAATACTGATTGTATTACATGCTGAAAATTCCATATTTGTACCAAAAGTACTGTTTGCAATAAGGCTATTATTATTATTATTATTATTATTATTATTATTATTATTATTATTATTATTATTATTATAATGGACAGCTACATTCAGACAGTTCCTTTTCAACAAAATCCACCTCTTCATACAACCTATCTTCAAAGCATAGTTTACGTGCTCTCACAAACAGCAGCTTGACTAATACTTGTTTAAATACTGTCCAATGTAGATATCCTTGAAGTATGTTCCTGTTATGGATCTGTCGCCAATTTGTCATAATCTCAGTGACAGCTGATATGGCCGAGTGGAGTTTTGCGTGTGGCTATAATAATACCAAGGCAATGAATAACTCAATTGATATACTAAATACGCCTATTCATCCGTGGCACCTTGCACTTCACTGAGCCATGTAAATATCGAAAGACAAAGACTGCCGCCTGTGATTGTTAGGATAGGACTTTATTAGGAAAAAAAACCTCACTACAATAAAATCGGACCAGGGTAGTGGAAATAGATTGTTCCAATTGATAGGTGATTCAGCTAAGTCACGAAAAGGATTTTCAACAGCCAGTCGCGGATTAATATATGTGTAAAACTTGAGCACTGTGGTAGCCACTTCTAATTGTATGTATCAATTCAACTGCGTTTGTGAAGCCAGTTATATTGGCCGTTGCTCTAGGAACTTGATTTTTCGTGCTCGCTCAAGAACATCGCCCAGCATAGCTAAGTAAAGGTGTAGTGAAAACTATTAACAGCTCGATATTGGAACATCTGGTGCAAACAGGCCACAAAGCCAGCGTAGATGAATCCTTCTCTATATTATACGGGTGCCAAATAAATTTCCAAAAATATCGAAGCACCACAGGCTCCAAACAGAGGCTATTGCGATTCGCCTCAAACAACCAGCACTCTATGTCCAAAAGAAGCAAGTCCATCCCATACTATTGCCCTGGCCTTCAATAGAAGCTATAAACTCATGAATTTGTGATATTATCCCTCCTAATTCTTCTGACATTCAGCTTATTTTATGTTGATGCTATTCAGCAGTAATCTATCAATATTATTGATTTGACGTTATTTAAACATTAATATCGTTCATAACACTAATTCATTCATTCACTATGATGTATATATAAATGTAGAGCCTGATGATAAATTTATCGAAAAGAGTACTCTTTGTTCAGTATCCATTCTTTTGAAAATTCCATATTAGTTTGTTTATTGGACGTATCACACAGTGAAACAGTATTATTTACTCGGAAGCCTTACGCAGAATTCTTAACAATGCTGACAGGAATAAAAGTGGCTGGAATTCAAACCCCCCACCCCCCACCCACCCACAAACTCAATTAGAAACAAGCTCTGTCGGCGAAATCGTGGATCCTGTGGACCCAATAACACAAGACAATTTAGCTTATCTAATACTCTGCCTACTGGAATGATTGTCAGGTCAGTCGAATACATCGGTCAAAGTAGTAGAACAGGGGCAGTCAGTCAGTCAGACTAGCTGAACATGAAAACCTAGCAGCAAAATCTAGATTGGTTGACCCAAATGAGATAAGAAATATAGAGAATAAATAGTTCAGCCATAGCATCACCTGCAGTCACATACAACCATACAATAGGATGGATGGGATAGGATGACCGTTTTAAAATTTAATGTCACAGGGTGGAGGGAGGGAGGGAGAGATTGATAACAGAAGCTTTGTTTATCGAATCGACTGAGAATGAACACATGTAATAGGAATCATTCAACACCTGTCCCGGACATCTTGAAAAGTCTACTGCCCCAACAACGACAAACAGGAGAGAAGAAAGAAAACTGTAAAACTCAAGTTTCGAAGTTGTTTGATTATAATTGATGATATGATTATGAACAATAATGAATTGTGTTCGAAACTTTGTCATCCAGTAAATAATAATACTGTTTCACAGACTGTGTGATACATCTGATAAACAAACTAATATGGAATTATTTACTACCACAGTGCCCAAGTTTTACACATATATTTATACCAAAAGTAGTACTGCTTAGAATAAAGCTATCATTACTACTAATATGCATGGTTCTTAATTGGTTCACTGCCTACCGCAGTACTATGTTGCTGATTCTATCTCGTCAACCGACCATCTTATCTTAAGTCTAGAGTGAAGACGACTATTAGTCAATGAAAATGTACAGTAGGCTGATGGAAAATGCTTTTGGTTAAGTAAGTCTTTGAATAATAATAATAATAATAACAGTGAGTTTATTTCAGATAGTATTGTCGATTCAGTTTGGAAATTTTACCATGTTATAGATTATTGAATTTAATGTTCCCTTGATAACGCATGGTGAGGGGAAATACAAAATATAACAACTATTACAGAGCCTAAATGGTGTTTACACTTATGAGTAAATAAACAAATAAAAACTAAAAATTGAGAGGATTATAAATATAAGAAGAACAATAACAATAAAGTTTATAAAGTTGAAGTAGAGGTTTGATTGCCATTTCATGCTTTGTTCTGTGATAATGATGCGTAGAGTTGTAATTTGGACAGAACATGATTTGCCTTTCCTGAATCCAGCTTGTTCTGGTCGGAGTTCTGTCTCCAGTGCGTCCTTTATTCTCTCCAGGATGATGCGACTCGGAATTTTACTCGGCATCAACAGGAGCATGATTCCTCGCCAGTTCTTGCAGAGTCCTAAGTCTCCCTTCTTTGTTAGTTCAACGAGGTAACCATTCCTCCAGTCAGTAGGCACCTTTCCCTCCTTCCAGACCTTTTTCCAATAAAGGAGTCGGCATATCTGGTCCAGCTGCTTTTCCAGCTTTCAGAAGCTTGATTGCGTTCAAGACTTCAACTCTCGTCGGAGGATTGGTGTCAACTTGCAGTTGTGTGCGCGCTGTTGTTGGTATTTCTGGACGGGTTGCAGGTGATGGTCGGTTCAAGAGTCCTTTGAAGTGATCCGCCCATTGTTTAATCTGTTTTTCTTCCTTGGTAATTGGGTTCCCTTGGCTGTCTTTTATAGGTTTCGCTTGTGTTGGTCTCTTCCCGGATAGAGATTTGGTTATCTGATATAGTGTCCTCAGGTCCCTTTTGCCTGCTGCCTTTCAGCTTCAGTGGCCAGGTTGTCGTAGAATCGTCTTTTGTCCTTCCTAGCACTCTTCTTCACTTCTTTGTCCAGTGCTTTGTAAGTTGAGCTCATCGTCTCCTTCTCCTGTCCGTCCTTGCATTGAATCATTTTCTCTTTCACCATTCTCCTCTCTTCTATTAATTTCCAAGTGTCCGTTGAGAGCCATTCCTTGTCTTGTCTCTTCTTTCTTCCTAGAACCGTTGAACACGTTTCGTTGAGAATCGCCTTCAGAGACTTCCAATGTTCTTCCACGCATGATTCTTCAGTGATGTCGCGTAGTGTTTCCTGCTTTGCTCTGACAGTTGCAGTGAAAGTGTCTTTTGTGGTTGTGTCCTTCAGTTATTGAGTGTTGAACTTGCATTGTGGCCTATCCCCAGCTATCCTCGAGGCTTTTAGTTTCACCTTGAAAGTCCCTTGTACTAGATAGTGGTCTGAACCCACATCTGCTCCTCTCCTTGACCTTGTGTCCAGTAGGCTCCGTCTCCACTTTCTTGAAATTGAGATGAAGTCTATTTGATTCTTGGTGTTTCCATCTGGTGAAATCCATGTCGTCTTGTGTATATCCTTGTGTTTGAACACACTACCACCAATCACCAAATCATTGAAGGCGCAGAAGTCTGAGAAGAGTTCACCATTGTCGTTCATTTCACCGAGGGCCTCACGACCCATGGTGAGTTCTCTTCCTGTGTTGTCTCCTCCCAGCTTCGCATTCATGTCGCCCATCAGGATTTTGATATCGCCATTTGGGACGTTGTCCATTATTGCTTGTAGTTGTCTGTAGAACGCCTCCTTCTTCTCTTGTTCTGAGACGTTTGTAGGCGCATAAAATTGAATGACTGTAACTTTCCTTCCTTTTGAGTTGAACCTGGCTGTCATTATCCTGGAGGAGATTGGTTCCCACTGCATGAGAGCTTTGGCTGCTGTTGGTGACATCATGATGGCCACTCCCTCGGTGTGCTCGTGATTGTCCTCTAGGTGGCCGGAATAGATTATTGTCTCTCCAGTAGGTAGTTGGCACCTTCCAGTTCCGTTCCATCTGCTTTCGCAGATTCCCAACACTTCTATTCTGTACCTTCTCATTTCAGCGGCTATCTGGGCAGCCTTTCCAGTTTCGTACATTGTACGAACATTCCAGGTACCCATCCTTACTTTTGCTTTCATCGAAAGAAGGCACATCGGCTGACTGGCTTCCCGAAGGCTTTCACCAGCCTGCGTCATTTCACTTCCCCGATTCCAGCGAAAAGTAAGGCTATTGCTTATGTTTTTAGAATTTTTAATATATTTATTCGTTGAAGTTTCTGTAGCGATTTGGTTAAGTTTTTGGGGTGGAGTTGCTAGCACCACGCCCCAACCCTCCCTCTTTATCCGGGCTTGGGACCGGTTAGAAAACTAGCGAATTAGTAATCTAGGCGAGGTTGAATTGTGAGTATAAGAAGAACAATAACAATAAAGCTTGGTGGACTAAAGATGGAGAAAATGGCTTTATCATTAGTGCAGAGAGGGTTAGGGTTAGTTCCTTCCTAGCACTACTTTTATCACATAAAATACTTGTCAAATATGGCATAGTGGAATTTTTATACTTAGACGTCCACACGTGGTCTTTTGAAATGACTTCTTGTTTTACCTAAGGAGATACAAGGTTGGAGCTGCGGTTAAGTAAAGTGGAGGCTCACAGTTTGAAAAAATTCTTTTAGCCAATTTTGTTGCATAAAATCAAGTACCTATCAATGATGATGTCAACAGTATGATCCAATGGGATACCACTCGCCCTACTGGCTGACAGACAGTCTTCAGATTTCTACGAAATATGACATAGTCTTTTTTAAGCAACCCAGGGGAAAAAATAAGGGTGAACAGTAAAGAAGAGGAATAGGTAAGATACAGGAGTTGACAAACTGTAAGAGAAGGAGGGGTTGAGTTATAACCTCAGTTCCCTAACTCCTTCATGTAAAAAGTCAGATGAAATATTCTTTCAGAAATCGCTAAGACATGGGAAGACATGGGATAGGTCAGAAGAAAGAATTAATCCAAGATACTCTATATCCACCAAGTCTGACGTTAAGTATCTTGGATTAATTCTTTCCTCTGATCTATCCTGGTCTTGCCATGTCTTAGCGATTGTCCCATACAAAATCAATGTCTCACACGATATTGGTGTTGACAATCTGAATTTTGTTCCTAATGCTGAATGAAGTAAGCTTCCAAACTGATTTCAGGGTTAATGAAGGTTAATGTACAATTCACCTTCAACGAGGATATCTAGAAACAGAAAGATGGAATTACCATGGGCTCTCTCCTTTGGCCTACTTTGGGCAGACTCCTCCTTTATGAACATTTGAAGATGGAATCTTAAAATCAATAATCGACGAATTACTGTTGTACAAGGACAAGGCTAAGGGCGCGGTTCACGTTTGAGGCTCCTGCAGCAGCTGGTTAGAATATCTGCCTATGTTTCGGCAGCATTCTTCAGTGTCACAGCCTTCACATTCGCCGTCAACTTCCCAGCCATACTTCTCTAGGATACTTTTGCCGAAAGAGTCTAGTAATGGTGCAGTTAATCATTCACGAAGAAGACATTCTGTTCTAAATGGTTCAAGTTCAAACTCATCTGAACGTTCAAAGCAGTCATACGTTTCGGCCTATTTTTCTAGTGATCAGGATACACGAAAAGGTTCACCAAGTTATATGCCAACTATCTTCAACTTTCAGCCTGTAAATGATTATCATTCTCCAGCACTTAGACGTCGCATTATTCGAGCTGAAAGCACAAAGACAAGTCTAATTGGAGCACCTGAGCCTCCGAATTCTAATGTCACTATTCAGCGTGGTTTACAGGTCTTTGGGTCAAAGAGGCGTCTTCGTGAACCTGTGACCGCTAACGCAGAAGAATCAACTCATGGTGGATTTGATTTTGCAAGTTCTAAACGTCGACGAACCTCTGGTACATTCGACATATCTACCCTAGGTTGTACAACCGATATTGATGGCTTTTCCTTCACATCACTGCGTCAATTAAAAAACGAAGTCGTCATCAGGAATGTTCATTCAGATGCTAGCATAGTCTCTCATGAAAACAGTGGTCAGAATAGTAAATGTGTCCAAACTCAAGAGGTTAATGAATGTGGAGATAAGAAACGGAAACAGGTATTCTTTTCACAGGGTATGTAGAGTCATCTGGGACTACCACTCGCGGGTCTGGTGCTGCTTTGAGGCGGAAGATTCCATACATGTCACCTTCTGAACTTGAGGCTCATTTGGTGTCTATCAACGCTGTAACACATTCGGAGCAAAATTCAGTCGATAACTCTTCGAACACAAGTGATGTTAGTCTTACAGAAGATGATACGCTGCCTGTTGTGTGTCCTTGTCGACCATTTTTTTGAAATATTCTGTAATGATAATTCCCAATTAAATTATTCATTACAAGAATTTAATAATTACCTTGCTTCAACTAAATTCACAATGGAATTAGCAAATGAATTAAAGATTCTATTTCTGGACATCAAATTGACAAGAAGAGTTAATGGAACAACTCTGAAAAGATCTATCTACAGAAAACCATCATTGAATGGCCAAATGACAAGCTTCTACAGTTGGATACCTGTCAGTCGACAAAGAGATCTCCATTATTGTTTCTCAAAAAGGTCCTGGCTCAAAATGAATACTCGGCATGTTTTGTGGAGAATAATATAAAATCAAGGCCAAAAAGAGAAGAATCCACTTCAGTACCAAAGAAAACACTCTATATGAGTTTGGACTTCAGGGGGATCATAGCAACCAATATTCTTAAGAGGAGAACTTTTCGTTCCCTAAAATAGACCTTCCCTGTACGACTCTAATAGTGATATCCCCTAGCTGCCTACTGCTTCTAAGCAACATGAAGGACAAACTTCCACATATGTCCACTATAATACGCACATAGCAGTTAATCCGCTCTTGCGGAGCTAGGCACACAGGTAGAGAACACGACTCAGTATCGTTTCAAAGATGAGGTAGTGGTTCAATCTGAAGAGGCATAATTTAACACCTCGTCAGTACACCTATCACAGCATCTCAGGTGACTCATCATTCAGAGTCACTTTTAAGATAGACAAAAATCTACCAAAGACAGTGTGTTTTTTCGACTTCTTTGTACTTCAGAAGCCCATGTCATCTACATCGAAAAGCCGAAGCTAAGTCTTCAAAAAGAGCACTAGTCCGACGTCTACACTTACCATGAATCTAATTCGGTTTGACTCTTCAGTTTTCACCTTTTTTTCATTCCCCCGTTCTTTTTTATTCCAGTTATATAAATACCACGTGTCAGGTGATCCGCAGCGGAAAACTTAGCGAGGCATTCGAAGTGCATACAGAAGTAAGACAAGGCTGGCTGGCTGGCTGCCTGCCTGTTACCACTAATGATATTCCTAATTGTGGTGGACTGCATTGTGCGTCAGTCATTGTGTAGGGGAGTGAGGAGATAGAAACACGTTGACCCACCGATAAGTTGACTCTAGAAGATTTGGATTTCGTGTGTGGATGATTTATGTTGTCTAGTGTCACACTAACTCGAAAACTTACAAGTGAAAACCAACAAACTGGCAGAAGATACTGGCAGTCAGCGAAGACAGGACTTAAGGTCAGCTATAAAGCAGACGGAGATGATGATGAGGATAACTAACCAACAGCGACAACAACAACTAGAACCAATCACCCACCGTCAACGAGAGTCTGTTTGTCTGGATTCAACATAGAACTTGGCACCGAAGTGCAGCAGTTCGAGTTGCCACCTTCCAAATAGCACACAGAGGTAGACAAGAAGATGAGTGAAGAGAATCAATACAGTCTGACAAGTGTAAGAGTGAAACAGAATGGGTAATGGTAGAAAGGAATATGAAAGATTACAGAGACTGAATACACCTGCGCTGGCCATTGACAACGATTTTGAGCCATGTCACCTATTGTCTCCAGCCATTGATTCCTAGAGTCCCGAGGGCCCCAACCCGGAAGTCTGCATCTCCCTACCTGACTCAGTTTAACTGTCAAGGATTTCATGGATTGATGAGGCCATGTTTTTGTTTGGCCACCACTGGGCTTTTTTCCAAGCTGCACCTATATCAGCTAGTAATGCCCGTTGGGGAAGGCGATGGTTAGGCATGCGCACCACGTGACCTAGCCATCTTAGTCTATGTAACTTTATGGCCTCTTCGATTGATTTTCGCTCTTTGCCCAACACTCTACGCCTAACGTCAACATTACTTACCTTATTAAACCACCTAACGTGAGACAGAGATCGTAGACATCTATGATCGAAAGCAGTCAACCTTTTCATGTCTTCAACGCGTATTGGCCATGTTTCAGAGCCATAGACAAGGACGGAGCGAACTGATGAGCAGTACACACGTCCCTTGGTTGATAGCCAGCCGGATGTCACGCCTACGCCAGAGATGGTGTAAGTCAGCGAAAGCAGCTCGAGCTTTTCGGATCCGTGCTGAGATTTCATCGCCAATCAGTCCGTTGGTGCTAATACAACTTCCCAAATAGGTGAAGTGCTCAACATGTTCTATCACTTCACTCCCTATCATTAAGTTAGGGGTTGACGGGGTCCAGTCCTGTAGCAGCATCTTACATTTTGCAGGGGCGAATCGCATGCCAAACATACAAAGATTGCCAGCTCAAGGTGTTCAGAAGACTCTGCTGGATTTTGTCAGCATCCTCCCCTAACAGGACTATGTCATCTGCATATTCTAAGTCCATAAGACTATTCCCTGGTAACAAGTCGATTCCTAAGTCGTTTCGTTCAGTTAAGGATACTTCCATCAGCATATCTATGATGAAGTTAAACAGAAATGGGGAAAGTGGACACCACTGGTTGTTACCAATTCAGATGACAATTCCCCATAAGCCCTTACACGACTACGTGAGTGATGTGACAGAGGTTACTTCCTTGACTTATCTGGGAAGCATCACATCAACCACAGGCAGTGGGACATCATGGATGAAGATGTCAAAGTCAGACAGAATCGGAAATGCAAGATACGCATGCCTTCATCAACCTGAAACCCGTTTGGAACTCTTCTGCCGTAACTCAGAATAGAGAACAAGATTCGGATTGTATTGAACACCAATATGATGTCGGTCACTCCTTCTATGCAGGTCATAAACTTGGCGTGAGCATCAGCAAATGGTCTGAGTCTAACGGTCTTAAACTGAATCCTTCTAAAGGTCAAACTGTTAATTTCAGCTTAAGATGTAAAAGACAGTAAACAGAAGTCATCGATTCTCATGACAGTTGTAAAATTGACGACAACGATATAGGAATCAAATCGCAAATTAAGTATCTTGGACTCACTTCCTCTTCTAATCTCTCCTGGTCTTCCCATGTCTTAACAATCTCCAGTAAAATATTCCGCCTGACATTTTACATTAAGAAGTTAAGACACTCGGGTATAACTCAACCTCTCATCCTACAGTTCGTAAACTCTTGCATCCTACCTATTCTTCTTTATTGCTCACCCTTATTCTTTCCTGGTTTCCTTAAAAACGACTATGTGACAATTCGTAGAATACTGAAGACTGTCAGTAGGATGAGTGGTGTCCCAGTGGACCACATAGTTAACGTTGTTATCGATAGGCACTTGACTTCATGCAATAAATTTGCTGAAGGGATTTTGTCTGACTTGGAGCATCCACTTTACCCTCAGCTTTCACCTTGCATCTCAGGTAGAACAAGAAGTAACTTCAGAAAATTGTATGCTCGCATGTCTAAGTATAAGGATTCTATGATACCATACTTGGCACGTATTTTATGTGATAGTGAAAATAGTGTCAGTCAAGAAAGAATTAACTAACCTTTTTTCATCTAGTAAATAAACAATTTCCTCCATCCATCCATCCTTATATACCTTCAAGTTTTACTTTTATTACTTCTATTATATTTATGGTCCTGTTAATTCTCTGTTTTACTCTCATAATTGCAAACACCAACTTATCTCCATTGATAGGATCCCACATATTTTGGTATTGACTGTTTAATTTTGTATATATGGTATATTATCATTCTCACACATTTTGGTAGTGACTGCTAATTTTGTATATATGGTATATGATCATTCTCACACATTTTGGTAGTGACTGTTAATCTTGCATATATGGTATATTATCATTCTCACACATTTTGTTATTGACTGTCAATGTCGCACATATGGCATATTATCATTTCTCACACACTTTGTTATTGGCTATTAAGGTCAATTATTTCAAATGCTGTTAGCTGTCCATATTGTTGTAAAATGTATAAATACCATGGCTTTCTTTGTCGTTGTTGCACTTCAATACACAGTCACAGTCCAGCCTTTGTCTTTTGATATTTGCGTGCTTTACTAAATCGGAAGGTACGACAAGCAGATAGGCAGATTAGTTCAGGCGCAGACAGAGCAAGGTGAAAACGTCTTCATTCAATTTCCCTACCGTTATAACACCATGACGGCTGTAATCTATGTTTTTGCCTTCACCATATCATGTAGAAAGAACATTATATTCAATATTTTTAAACATGCTAGGATTTCTATACCACATCGACAATTACAGCGTGGAACAAGCCCACGTCAATTTTCACTTGTATTATTATTATTATTACCTTAGCTGTTATCATTATTATTGTTACTCTCATTTTATATGCTGCATGTTTTTGACACTACCTCTATTGTAAATGTGGAAAATTTTCTGTGATTAATTTTATTTATAATTTGAGGAAATTAGATGCAGTAATATTGTGATTAATGCTGAAAATTCCATTCTGTATCACAAGTACTGTTTTTTTTTTGGAATAAAGTAAATCATTATTATTATTATCATGAAAAGGATTTCCAACAGGTTTCAGACTTTCATCAACAGTTACCTTCGCCTCATACTAAAGATCAAACGGCCAGAAATAATTAGGAACAAGAAACACTGTGGGAACCAACCAACCAAAAGATGATTGCTCGACAAATATGTAGGGGGGAAAAAAAGATGGATTGATATGGCATACATTGAGGAGGCCACTGAATGACATCGCACGCCAGCCCCTCGATTGGAATACAAGCAGGAAACGACTAGACAGTCATTAGTACGACGGTGATATAGTGGAGATCGTGTGATGATGTGGAGGAGATGAGATGGCCAATCGCGGACCCAGTTGAAGAGGATGGCAGAAAATGAAGGAAAGTGGAGATGTGTTGTTGAAGCCAAACCTATGGTCCACTCAGAACCCAAGGGAACAGTAATAATAATAATAATAATATAAATTATTATTATTATTTCAATTTATTTCGACTCTTATCCACTCACACCTGTATTAGTTAACGCAACTAATTTGTAATCCTGTGTAATTTTGTTACCAAGCCCCCTGTAATCTATATTCACACCCTAGAAGTTTCATATCAAGTTGAAAATTATTTTTATTTTTAATCTCCCCCTTCGTTATCATGTAGAACTAATTAGTGATTTTATCTATATAAATTTATGTATATATAGATCCTATTGTACAGCTGCTTTTGAGAATGAAATCGGTGAAAAAATATCAGTTTGCTGAACTTCTTTCCTGTCTAGTAAAAGTTTTGCCTTTCCTATTGTTATGTACTCGTCGCTGAAATTATTGTTATGGACTGGTCGAGAAACTAATAGTCCTGACGCAAGAAGGCGGAAATCAGAAGACCGCTAGGTTTGCGATGATACTTCTATTGTCCAAACACAAGGAGAATGCAAAAGTGGTATCACACCAAAGTAGTAAGTGAGTCACACAAATTGTGAATGCGAAATATATATGACAAGGGTGTGAACAAATCATTAGACAGTCTTAACATGAATGGCTAATTATAATGAAGTATCGATCCATATATACATAGCGAAATATAGCAGACATGTCAACAACCACCATATATGGATATATGTCACCAAGCAACGGACTGTCAACAAACACTCATATTATATATAATATAATATAAGGAGAATATACATCGTTAAAGGAGACAAGTTCATACAAGTGAAATGGTCACAGACTAAGCGAGCAAACAGAAAGAGATACCAACATACACACACACATAAATACATATATGTGGATACATATCACCTTTCCTGGCTGGTTTGACACATCCACAACAGCGCTGTATGTAAATGAAACAAACCAAGCAATAGCACTTATTATTTATTTTTATTTTTTATTTTATTTTTCATTACAGCTTGATTCCACACTGTATTCTTTTTGGTACAAGTATAGGATTTTCAGCATGGATATCGGTAGCCCAAATTTTGCAGGCCGACCACCATAGATATCAGGTGTTCGTCGGCGAGGGCTCGAACCAGGGACCATGTGCATGGTCGGCGAGAGTCCTAACCACTGTGCCACTAAGTAGTACACAACTAAAAACCTAAACGATGAAATGAAACAGATGGAAGAAGAAGCTGTGACAAGCCAATAGATGCAGGTGTCAGTCAGACTACCATCAACTTCGTCTATAGCTAAACATCTAATCGAGATGAACCATAAGACTGATGTTAACTCAGCCTTTAAGGTCATCTATCTAGACAGTCAAGGGCGCTTACTTAAATAAGCTGAGGCTATAGCTATTCATAAACTTAAGCCCACCCCCCCCCTTGTGTATTCAAAAACAGTTTGTTATTACTCTTAACCTACTACCTTGGTAATCCTTATTTGATTGGATTACCAAACGTTTGTGTTAATTATTCTTAATTCTTTTTTGTTGTCACTTTGTTTAATTTAACTTTTCCATATATATATATTGATTGACTTGACAAGTAAATGTGTGAGGGTTTAGATTATTCGAAATGTATAGAGCAAATACATCCCACATTTTATTCAGATAATCTCCGTCTTCTAATAACGCTATCAGACGAAAAAGCGTTAGTGTTAAATAACTAACTATCCTATAAAATTCATTAGGAACATCGAAATAAGATCAAAAGCAAAATAAAAATGATGGGGAAACTAATATTGATAACATAAATAAGAAAGAATATAAGGCATATACAGTTCTACCATAGAACGAGAGGACATCTGAGACCCTACTTAAGGTTAGGGTAGGGATTTAAACCTACAAACTCACTCAGGCCGGGACAAGCTCTGTAGGCTAAAGGACCCCAGAGGTTGAACCAATTAAACAAAATAATATAATTTACAAAATACCCTGCTATGACTGTGAGTGAAATCAACTATATAGGTCAGTCAAACTAGTAGATCAGGAGTAGTGAGATTATCAGAACATAAGAATTTTGTTAAGGTTAAAGTGATTGACCCTGCCCGAGAAGATAAGTAATTTAGAAATAAGCTCATCAGTTACACTCCATGGATGCATTAACACACACAACTACACAATCCAGTGGGTGGGACAGAGTGAAAATTCTAAAAAGTAATAGGTAGGTGGAGAGAGAGAGAGAGAAAGAGATTGATTACTGAATCCTGGTGGTTCACCGAATAATCTACACTCAACACATGCAACAGAAATAACTCAATGCAAATGCCAGAGACATACATGGAAGATATTATTACCACCAGTCAGTCAGTCAAATCAGAGGAGATCAATAAATAATTTTAAAATTCTATTTCAGTTCACGGACACCACAACATTCTAACAAGTTACTTATTTTGACTATTTCCCATCTGACTGTAATTGATCAATAACACTCGTACTATTATTTCTGAATGTACATTATCTCATATTGATTTTTATTCAAATATCTGGCCAATTCCACTCATGTATATAAATGAAGGAAAAAAAGTTGTGTAAGTAGTGCCTTGATATGATTATGAGCAGCAATAATTTGTGCTCAAAACGTGATCATCAGTAAATATTACTTACTGTATAACTGTTATGTACTCGTCGCTAAATTATTGTTATGGACTGGTCGAGAAACTAATAGTCCTGACGCAAGAAGGCGGAAATCAGAAGACCACTAGGTTTGCGATGATACTTCTATTTTCCAAACACAAGGAGAATGCAAAAGTGGTATCACACCAAAGTAAGTAAGTAAGTGTAAGTCACACAAATTGTGAGAGCGAAATATATATGAATGTTCAGACAAGGGTGTGAACAATCATTAGACAGTCTTAACACTAATGGCTAATTATAATGAAGTATCGATCCATATATACATAGCGAAATATAGCAGACATGTCAACAACCACCATATATGGATATATGTCACCAAGCAACGGACTGTCAACAAACACTCGTACTATATATAATATGAGGGGAATATACATTGTTAAAGGAGACAGGTTCATACAAGTGAAATGGTCACAGACTAAGCGAGCAAATAGAAAGAGAGACCAACATACACACACACATAAATATATATATATATGGATACATATCAATAACACCACTGTGTAATTTATCAAAATAAAATTTTATCAATAATTGAGTTATATACCCTACCACCATAGTGTCCAAGTTTTATACCTATAAGTTGAAACGATGCTGTTTAGATAAGTGAAAAATGCGACCCCCTTCATATTTCTCTCGATGCTAATGACTAGTGTGTGTGAGTGTGTGTTGTTTATGTTTTTGCTGTTTTTCAGATATCATCGTCACCTGTATGTCTTCTCTGTGTTCACGTGAAGACCTGTTTTCGCCGCACCACGCCTTTTCTTCCAACACGCTGATTTTCTCCTTAGACTTTTGAGTTTGTACAACACTAGACAATAAATCATCCACAAAGTATATTACCATCGTCTTTTAGAGTCTTTTTGTCTATTCAACGTATTCTTGTCTTGTTTCTCCTTTTCTTAGCTACTGTATGTTTCCCAGTGGCACATAGCGAGGGCCTAAAGCTAGAGACTTGAACGTTTGTTAGCAATGGTGTGTATTTTTACGGGATGGGGTGGCTCGCCTCAATCACAACCGTCCTTCTTTACCAGTCTTATAACTGGCTTAGAGAGGTAAAGGAGAGTGTGTCGATGACCGGAGATCGAACTTCAAACCACTAGCGTGGTCTGCAAGCATCCTGCCGTTGTGCCAACGACGCAGTGATCATCATCTAGCTCCCTAAAATCTGCTAATTGATCCAGTCTACCGTAATTAGAAATAGTATCAGTGATAGTAGGCAATAGTCGGCTGTGTCTTACACCTGTCACTTTAATTCAAAGGCTTTACTGAGCTTTCCGTTGGGAATAATGAAGGTCTGGTTAATTTTTTGTTTCACTTCTACCCTTGAAATCCTTCATATCTATTGAGGACAGGATGATTTCAGCACTTTATATCATTAAGTCATATGTCACTTAACGAATAATCGACTCCCTCCAAACTAATATCAATGAGATGCTCATTAGTGACTGGCCCTATTCAGACAGGTAATTAGTTACCATTGTTCTAGTAGGGATTCGTGACAAATGGGGTACAGCAGGTCAGGTAGGAGAACAAATACTCGCTAGCGATGACATTAGTTATTGCCAGTCGCGCTCTATCGTGAACTGATAGGAGTTTGAATTCAGGGTCGATTGGATGGGGTTCCAATGGCTTAGTGGTCTACGAGCCCGCTAATCGGAAGGTCGTGGGTTTGAACTAAGGCGTTGGGTTGCTATTCCTTAAAAACTTAAGTTTCCAAAACCAAGTTCCACTCAAAACGTAAAAGGAGTCACAAGGAAAACTATTTAAAAGTCCTTGAACAATCTTCAAGAAAAGTGGCACCATAATTAGCTCCCAGGATAGACGACTGGAGCGCTGGAAAGAACACTATGAGGAGCAGTTTAACTGGCCTACAATCTTGCTTAACCTGCCGAACATCCAACACCTCCCTAAACGGGATATAGACACAGGTCCTCCGTCGCTAAATGAGGTTACTAAAGCTGTCACTAGTCTGAAATTAGGCAAGAGAGCGGGATCTGATGGAATGATTCCAGGGGTGTATAAGGACGGTGGAGATAGTTTACTGTTTGTGTTAACCAAGGTATTAGGCAGTGTCTGAGAATCACCGATAGTCCCGTCGGGTTTCTGTAAGTCACTGAATATTCCGACACACAAAAAGGGAGAAACGTGTTCCTGTGATAATCACAGAGGGATTAGCTTGACGGGTATGGTATCTAAAGTTCTAGGCTCAATAACAATGCGTAGACTGAGAGGTTCACGGGAGGAACAAACACGAGAGAACCAGACAGGCTTTAGATTAAGAAGAGGGTGTATTGATCATATCTTCTGGAACATAGGCACCAACAATCGTTAAATTTCTTGCCCTGAAAGCAGCATTCGACTCCGTCAACCTGGATGTACTGTAGTGATATTTGGTTGTGAAGGGAATGCCGAAAAAATGCATTGCTCTGAACAAGGCACTCTACTCGAAATCATGCAGCCACCCAGGTGAGAGCCTACGGCAAGTTGTCATCTGAAGTGGTGACAACTAGTGGTGTCCGTCAGCGGTATCCCCATTTCTATTTAATTTCATCAGAGAGAAGATTTGAAACTCAGGTGGATGATTTTGATGTGGTTGTGTTCTCTGAGATGGATGGTTAGTTTGCGAAGCTTTCATCACCCTACTAGGTGACATCTTCAGCGCATACTTCAATTTGAAGTGAGCTTTTAGATTTCACCACGAGTTTATTATTCATCTCTCCTGGTGACCTTGGACGTGATTGGTTGTTTATGTGTGTTTTGACATCTTCTAGGTTACTTGTATTGGAACTGATTGTTTCTTTGACTTGAACACAAAGGGTCAAAGTTCAAGTCAAAGAAACAATCAGTTCCAATACAAGTAACCTAGATGATGTCAAAACACACATAAACAACCAATCACGTCCAAGGTCACCAGGAGAGATGAATAATAAACTCGTGGTGAAATCTAAAAGCTCACTTCAAATTGAAGTATGCGCTGAAGATGTCACCTAGTAGGGTGATGAAAGCTTCGCAAACTAACCATCCATCTCAGAGAACACAACCACATCGAAATTTCATCATAGTTGGGTCAATGGACTTCAGACACTCAGGTATTGACTTGTTACCAGGGTATAATCTTGTTGACTTAGAATATGCAGACGATATAGTCATTTCACGTAAAGAAGCAGACAAAATACAGTCTTCTCAACACCTTCAGCAGCAATCTGTGAATTTTCGGTATACGATTCTCTGCCGTCAAATATAAGATGATGCTACAGGACTAAACTACAATGACTATTTCTAGCTTAAAGACAAGCAACAGTGAAATGTTAGAGTGTGTTGACAAATTCACGCATTTGGGAAGTTGGATCAGCCAGCCTCAACAGGTTGATCGCAGACGAAATCTCAGCACTGATACAGAAGGTTTGAGATGTGTCAACATACTCTATCTCTGGCTTAGTAGACGCGATATCCGGCTGGCTGTCTGGCTATCGACCAAAGGGCGTGTATACCGCACATCAACAGTTCGTTTTGTCCTTCTTTATGACTGTGAGTGAGACATGGCCATTGAAAATGGAAGATACGAAAAGGTAGGCTAGCTGTCTTTGATCGTAGGTGTCTGCGTTCTATCTCCTGTATGTGTTAAGTGGTATAATAAGGTGAACAATATTGAGGTTAGACGTTGGTCGAGTACTACGTAAGCAGGGGAAATCAATCGATGAGATTGTGAAGTTACCCCGATTAAGAGAGACGGTAGGATATGTGTAACGCATTCCTATCCTAGACATCGCCTTCCATGACAATGGACAATGTTAGTTGACTGACATAGGACGAATCAGGTTGGAAGAGAACTAGTAGAGGTAGTGGTGGTCAAACCAAAATATGTCTCCATCAATCAGTAAAACCCTTGACATTTAGTTTAAGCAAGCCAGTCAAGTAAGTAGGTGTAGACTAGCCTCCCGAATGGTTGGGTTCCTCGGGGTAGGTAAAAACCAATGAAGGCTGGAAACAATTGGTGATATGGCTAGCTCAAAATCATATATATATATAAAGACAAATGTCTTTAAAATTCTTGTTCAATCATGTTAGTTCGTCAGCTGACTTGAAATTACTTAATGTCATGCAAACCAACACGTAAAGACAATTAATCATTTACACTCTAATGAAGTGAGTAATAATCCGTAATATTTGTAGAAAAATTAATATAAACTTTGGTTGAAGTTTATTTTCCACCATGACGCTTGGATTCCTATTGGAACATTGAGCTCTAGCGGCGCGTCTTCACTTTATCCTTTTTGCATACATTTATTCCCCCCTTTAATGAATTTGAACAAAGCAAGAACTACCTACAGTGATTTGTGCAGAATAAAGTGGCACCATCATTGCTTATTTCGTTGCATTCTCGTCAGCTCAGCTGCTTACAGGCCAAAGACATTATTAAATATATCTACAAAAACAATTTTAACATACTTACCCACAGAGAGTTCATTTTAAACAAAAAGATCAATCGATCAATGTATGCATACAGTAATAATATATACATACATATATGTAATATTAAACACTATTCCGAACAACAATAATAATCATATACAATGGAAATATTTCAGCATTACGCATTCAGATGAAAGAGAGATGAAAATATCCAGTTACCAGGCATCAGGGCGAGGAAAGACTGATAACCGCTTCTTTCTGGACGCATAAATCATGTTTCAGGCGCTTGATGGAAATGGCTTCAGCAAACTTGAGGAGAACTGAACTCTTTTGTGCCTACTGATAATCTTGAACGACTTTTCGACGTCCACCTCATGACCCATGTCAAGGGGATCCCTGGCGATGGTACTGTTTAAATCATTTGTTCCCTTTAGACATAGTCTTTTTGGTACATGTTCAGAAAATCGTAGATATGCCCTTATTCTTCCTGTCCTTCCGATGTAACTGCTCCCGCAGAAGTTTTCTTTAGCTTGCTGCCCTCTTTGCCATAAGCTCCTACTCCTCCTCCTCGCCAGAGAATTTCCTTTCCATGTCACATCTGAAGTGGCACTCAACTTCCCGTCCGTCATTCGCCTACTACTGAGAAGCCTATCGTGCCATGTAGTTCAACAGTTTCCTTAGCTTGTGTCCAGTCCATCTTTACTATGATAATTAAGACGAATCTATACAATATAAATATGAATGAACATAAGTCAAAGATAACTAGGAAGCCCTTGACAGGTAACTATCTCATACTACTTGGGGATTCAACATTAGACTGTCCATAGCTGCACAAGAAATTGAAAGTGAGATCTTTAAATTACAAAGCTCTTCATCGGACATTCAGTCACTTAAGCCAGAATTTACCTTGATACTGGTGGATCCCACTCAAGTCACAACAACTTTGATCACAGCCTTTAGATATCCATCCAGTTGCCGCCAGTGACTTGGCGATTGTAGAAGAAGAACAAGCATACTTCTAGAGAATCATTGAAAACTAAGCAGTAATAGATACTTAAGTGTTTCATTCTAGTTTGGGACTCTTCACCGCTATTATTATTATTGTTCCCTTGGGTTCCTAGTGGAACATATGGCTTCAACTGCACTTCTCCACTTGCTTCTGTCTTCCTTCTGCTGTACTTTTCACCTCCATCCATGTTATTAAGTCCATACTGTTTCAACTCCTCTTCACACGATCTTCTCCATGTCACCCTTGCACTGACGACCCACTCGCCGCTTCCCATTCTGTCGGGTTCCACACGACCAATGGTCTGACTCGCGCACGATGTCACCTAGAGGTGGCCTCCTCAGTGGATGTCCAATCCATCTTCACTTTCTCCTGCATATTTGTTGAGCGATCGGCTCTCGTCTGTTGGTTTGTTCCCATAGTTTGCCATAGTTGTTGATTCTTTCCATCCCGACCATCTGATCTTCAGTATAGAGTCAGCGAAGACAGTTGTTGATAAAGGTAATGTCTGCAACAGACTGTTGGAAATATTCTTTGTGACCCACCCGCCAAGTTTCTAATCCATCCGTATAGAAGAGCTGACTGACTTGACGTTGTTTGTATTGAAAATCCGAACGAATTTGTTGTTCGATGCTGGCTTAGTGACGACGATTTCCAGATTGGTTGTTTCAGGTTGATGATGATGATGTGTTTCTTGCCTTCCCGACTCTCGCTCGACTTGACATCCTCATCCGTTCCGACTGCGTGTAGTTGAGACAATGCTCCCTAGATAAGTGAATGAAGTAACTAACCTCTTTCAAATCCCTCCTGTTGATGGTGACTGGCGCTGGATGTTGCTGTTGTTGTTGTTGTTATTGGTTGGTTGGTTATTTTCATAACCTCCGTCTTGTCTATGTTCACTTGGAGTCATGTTTTCGCCAGCTGCTTCTTCGACCAGTTTGTCGGTCGGTTTCTGTCTGCAAGTCTTCGATTTTGTGACAGTGACATGAAACATAAGTCATCCACGCTCGAAATCCGGGTCTTCTAGGTTCTTCACGTCGGTCGGTCCAGGATATCCCTTTCCCGTTTCTCGTTTCCCACTCACTGTCTGACGCATAATCCAGTCAGTCCACCACAATTAGGAATATCATTGGTTTCATCCGTCAGAGACACCTAAAAACAACTCTACCAGCGATAGAATCTAGGTTTATCAGATTAACAAGGCCACTCCACTTGTTTGTGATCATAATCCAAGAAATATTATAGATTTAATTATAGGGGATAGAAATACAGTCTCGTATTTATTAGAAGAAGGAGAATTAGAATTTAAGAAAGGTATTGGATATCTTGTGACTTGACTAACGATTTATTGTCTTTTAAGTGGATTGTGCTGAAATTATTCTAGGTCATACTATTTTGTGGAATATATATATATATATATACAATCAGACACTTGTAATAAACGTATATAAGTATGTATATTGATGTAAATAATTGTTCTATATTCAGGTCATGATTCAATAGTAGTTTGTATATGTGATAGAATCTCCCGAGGACAGTCAAGTTAAAGTATCATGATCTAGGAATGTGAACTCATCAATGACCCTAACGCATACTAGTCTTTGTATAACGAATAACGTAGCCCAGCATTATTATAGCACCATTATGAACCCTGTTCACAAAGTGATTATTGTTTAGATAATAGGTTGATACTACATTGGCCTTAAATGTTCTTGTAGTTCTTGCATGTATGTACATCCAGTCGTTTTTAGTAGCAGGTGATGGACATTGTTGTATTAAGGTGTATATATAATGTAGGAAGAGAAAACAGAGGTAATGAAGATTCTTGGCCAACACCAAAAGCAACAACAACAGAAAACCATCAGCATAAATGGGAGGAACCTGAAAGAAACAACCTCCTTCACCTACCTACCTATCTGGGAAGCATCGTCTCAACTACAGACGGATGGAACTGACGAGAATATCAAAGCAAGAATCAGAGAAGCAAGACAAGCTTTCATTACTCTTAAGTCTGTGTGCAAGAGGTCAACAGCACTCACCACCCAGAATGAAAAATAAGATCCGGATTTTCAACTCCAATGTGAAGTCAGTCAGTGCTGCTTACTATACGGATCAGAGACTTAGCGCGTCATAAAGAGCATCTCAAACAAACTACAGACCTTCATCAACAGCTAGCTGTTTTCGCTCAATACTACTCAAGATCAGATGGCCAGAAAAGATCAGCAACAGGGATCTCTGGGAGCGAACCAACCCAGTAGAAACCGGTTTTGAAACAAATAGGCAGGAAGAAATGGAGATGGATTGGCCATACTCTGAGGAAAACATCAAGTGACATCACTAGACAAGCCATTGCTCAAGTGTAACCCGAAAGGGAAGCGGCGAGTTGGTCGTCAGTGCGAGGGTCACATGGAAGAAGAGGTCATGTGAAGAGGTGATGAAAGCATGTGGGCAGACCTGGAGCCAGGTAAAAACGTTGTCCGAGAACCGAACGCAGTGGAAACGTTTGGCTGAAGCCCTATGTTCCTCTAGGAATTAAAGGAAATAATAATAATATATAATGTAGGGAAGGAATTAGTATTCTTAAGGGTACGTTTCACACATTCAGTTCATTGTTTTGTAGAAAATTTTCTTTCTAAACCTAAAGGGCCACTGATGAATACTGTTTTTATTTGTCTTTGTTCTGTCTGTTTTCGACATAGAACTTTGCACCACCGATGAGCAGCAGTTCAAGTCACCCCCCCCACACACACACACACCATGTAGCACACAAAGCAAGAGAAGAAAGTAAAAAGAAATGCATAATACGGACAGTAGACAGGGATATGAGACAAAAGGAATAGTAATAATGAAGAACAATATGGTTTGAATTTCATTGGTGAATGGGGACTAGCAGTGGATTCCAGGGTGTGCATTTCGTCCTATTCGGGATTCGCTGGTGGCTGGATGCACCTGCATTTCCCAGTGCCCATAGTTTTAAACTCCAAAGCGTTATCCACTAGACCACTTGGGCCACGAGAGCCACCTCTTGTGCAACGGGTCATGTTAATTTGATTTTTAGATTTCCCGTCGATTGATTGGATCGAAGTGCTCGGTCTCAGGTTGACATGTGGTCTAGTAGATAACGCTTTGGCGTTCGAAACTACGGGCACTGGGTTTGAGCCTCGGTGGGAACATCATCACTCACTGTGAAATGTAGGTACATCCGGCTGACGAGTCCCAACTAGAACGAAATGCGCATCCTGGATTCCACTGCTAGTCACCATCCACCAATTAAATTCTAATTAAATCCTCAGACATGGTCGAAGCATCTGCACAAGAAGCCGACATGTCAACCTTAGACCAATCATTTCGGTCTAATCAATCGCCCGGATAATCTAAAAATTCAATTAAAATAAAAACATTGGAAATCATAAGTCACAAGGAGTGGATGCATCTGCCGTAGCCATTGAGAACGATCATTTCGAGCCATATCACCGATTGTCTCCAGCCTTCATTGGTTTTTACCATCTCGAGAACCCCAGCTAGGAAGTCTGCACCTCCCTATATGGCTTAAACTAACTGTTGTGGATTTCATTGACTGGTCCCATGTTTTGGTTTGATCACTACGTGCTAGCTCTTTTCCAGCCTGACTGATCCTATGTCAGCTAACATTGCCCACTGTCGACAAAGAAGGCGATGACTAGGCATTCTGTCATCGATGGATATTAAACACTTGAGTGAGACTAATAGTTGTACTGACGGAAAATTTGTTAGTATCTACTGTGCGACGGTTCCATGATTGCCGAGATATAGCATCCTGGAAGATTAATATTGTCACACAGCTGTCGGGAAGGAGTTGGTGTTATTCTTCACATCGATGAAGCCATTGTCATAAAGACGACATCTAACCCTGGTCGCCCTAGGGCGAATAATGTTTGGGTCCTGGGAATCTATGACACAAAACTTCAGAAAAGAATTGTAGAGGTAACTCTTAATTGTAGTGCCGACTCTCTTATACCGATTATACGAGGCTTAGTCGTCCGTAGCACTACCATTCATGCACACAAATGGCCAGACTTGAATCCGCTAGCAGCTTTGGGTTTCATCCAACATCAAGCGAATTATTCCAATGGTTTTTGTCAACCTGCTTACTTAAACCCATACTATTTCAATCAAAGACTTTTGGGGAAGACTGGAAAACAGGAGAAGAGAGAAAAATTGCGTACCTCGATGAATACATGTACAGAAACGTGTCTAATTTAAAAACTGATACTCTTCATTGTAATTGGGAGATATTTTTGAGTCATATCAGGGGAAAATATCTTGTTTAATGTGTGTTTGTATGTTTTATTTCAGTATTCTTAGTATTTCGCTTATAAATAAACATTCGTTTCCATATATATAAGCCACTGGTTTTCCTGATTGGTCGCCTCAAGGTCAGTCGTGCATTAGCATTTCCATCGGTCGATATAAGTTAAACAAACATTCGACTACACTGTCAATCAATGCAATCATTAAACTAGTGTCAATTTAATTAAGGATTAGTGATCAAATAACCAGTTCGTTTGATTATACAAACTACAATACAATACAATACAGTGAGTCAGACAATTACTATTTTCAATTATTGATTTTTGTAGGGATTTTGTATGATTGGTTGGAGGATTTCATAATGAGCTGACACATCAGTTAGAGAACCATTGGAAAACCACCACTGGAATCCGGGACAGACAGCTGTTTCGTCAGCCTATTTGGGGATTCTTCTGAAGTACGTACACACAGCAGGGGTTAGAAATCAGAACCTTCTAAAAACGAGTGAGGCGAGCTCGTAGACCATTAAGTCACTGGGACCCAACTTATCCAATGGCCAGCCAGTCCATGAATTCTAACTTCTGTCGGTTCATGACATAGCGCGACCATTTCTCAACGTCTTCTTTAATTAGTTACTGCCTCACCTACAACCTGCTGTACCCTACTGGTGTCGGCTTCCCACTAGAATCCCAGGTTAACTTCCTGAATAGGGCCAGTCGCTAGTGAGCATAAAATTAATTTTTCACGTATTGGTTTTCGTAGAAATTTTGTTTGATTAGTCGGAGGATTTTATCATGAGCTATTTGCATATACAGTTAGAAATTCATTCCACTTTATCAAAAAGCTGAACAACAATAAAAACATTTCCAATAAGTTCATGATGTCGTCTGATGTAGCCTCCAGTTCTAATTCATGAAACTGTCGATATTATCCTTTAGTATTCTGAACTACTCCGTTTGACAATGCCTGAATTTAAACGCCTACTGCTTATGTTCACTACGGATGTACAGTTTCAACCAAATAGTACTCTTTACCGTCAAACAGATGATGTTTGGAGGATTTCATCATGAGCTGACATTGGTTAGAGAACCATTGGAAAACCACGAGGAGGTACTAGCCATCCTAGTTTGGCACTATTCAAAAGTACGCACTCACCGTCAGGGTTAGAACCCGGAACCTTCTGCTTACAAGTAAAGAGAGCTCATAGACCACTAAGCCATTAGGACCCTATCCAATGGTCAGCCAGCCCATGAATTCTAACTTCTGCCAAGTTACATCATAGCGCGACCACTTCGCAATGTCTTCAATGAGTAACTCTCCTCAACTTCGACCTGCTGTACCCTACTGGTAATAGACGATGTTGCAACGAGCATCCACTAGGCCCTAGACCTTTTCAAATCTAATCTTGAGACAACAAAACTGGAAGGTGGAGTCGATGAAACAATCTCCTATTTTTGATATTTTGATGACACTTTCATATTATATGATAATAAAAGTTGTACATCTCACCTACTTCAACTATTCAATGATACGCATGAAATTGACTGATAGAAAATTCCATTCTCGTGACACCGTCATTGAACACTTGGATAGTGGAAGTCTGCAAAGATCTATTCATGAAAAATCCACATGGAATGGATTATACCTATATTCCAACAGTTTCTCTCTACTTAGCTATAGACGAGAAGAGGTCGAAGATCTGTTTTACACAGACAGAAGAAAATGCTCCACTGAAAAAATGAATGAAGAACGTTGGAACCTTGAGAAAAGTTTGAAAAACTAACGGTTACCTTCCGGAAGATCCAGAAGCAAACCACAGTAAATAAGTGATCTGTTTCCTTTCAACTAAATTGTAAAGGTGATAATATTGTAGGCATAATCAGAAGAAGATTGAACACTTCTCTAGCTAAAATCTATCCTGCAGTCAAGATGGTTCCTGTTTATCAAACAGCATACTCTTTGGATGCAATTAAAAGTTGGCAGACACCTTTCCTATATTAACTCGAATAGTGTATACAAGCTTACATACATCTGCGGTAGCAGTTACATTGAGGAGAACAGAAAGTAGGGGGGGGGTTATGAGGTGGACACTGTGAAACCCTTCAAGATTATTAACAGGTAATATAACTCAACTCTCCTTTAATCTCCAGAAGACATCGCTAACAAACGGTTCAGGTCTGACTTATATGAACAGAAAGATCTACTTATGAGTATTTATTTGCCCTGGTAAATCAGTGTCTAATCTCTTCGCCTCAGTTAACCCCCACCCCTCGTATTTTTTCCATTTGACGCGGTTTGGTTTACTCCGTTTTTGTTTCCATAACTTGAGTTGGACACTAGTAACTAAGGTGACGTATCTAGTTTGTTTTCTTGTTTGGTGCAGATTGAATTCTATCAGACAGTCAGGTTCGCTGTATGGCCACCATACCACTAGGTGGCTCGTGGCTCATGGTGCACATTGATTTGATGATATCAGATGGTTGGAGGCAATCGGAATGAAGCCTTACCTGACCTGCTAGTTTCGTGCTAGTTGGCACTAGCAAGTCAACAAGGCGTATCTGCAACCCTAAAGGAACAATGCATATCCCTTCTGAGATTCAGACCCGCGTCACCCAGTGAGTTCTGCAGTCAAAGTTGTTACCACTGAGCTAGTTGGTTTCGCGATTACTGACCTCCTGTAGGAGTGTATTGGATATTTTTTTTTGATCGGACACTAGTCAGTAACTAGTGTAATGTGCCTATGTGTCTAGTCCTATCTTTGGTGCAGACTGAATTTCTGCCGATTGCCTCCAACAGTCTAATACTAACAATTCACAGTGCACCATGGTGGTGAGCTACCTAGTGGCATGGTGACCACATTGCAAACCTGACTGATAGAATTCCCTCTGCACCGAAGATAGGACTAGACACACATCACACTAGTTACTAGTGTCCAATCAAATGCCCACTACAGTCAGTCCTACAGGAGGTTAATCATCGCCAGCCTGAATAACTCAGTAGTAACATCTCCAACTGCAGCACTCACTGGGTGATATGGGTTCGAATCTCAGAAGGGAGATGAGTTCCTCCAAGGTTACGGATATGCCTTGCTGACGAGTATCAATTAGCACGAAACCTAGGTCAGGTAAGGCTTCCTGCTGATTGCCTTCAACCATCTAATATCTACCATACTATTGTGTAACTAATTAGTTACTTATCATAAACTTCTCACCTCTTGCCTAGATTGCGTGAATCAATTTTCACTATATCCAACCAGTAATTCTATATCTTGGTATCTGGGTTAAAATTTGACCTCTTTGAATAACTTATATAAGCGTAACTTCTGAGCATTAGTTATTGATTTTGTGTCTCTACTTTAATAAGGTGAGCAACATGGAGGTTAGGCGTAGAGTTCTAGGTAAACAGGGGAAATCAATCGACGAAGTCGTGAAGCTACAAAGACTGAGATGGTTAGGACATGTGTTACGTATGCCAAGCCATCGCCTCCCTCGACGAGCAATGTTAGCGGATATAGGGTCAGGCTGGAAAAAAGCTAGCGGCAGTCAAACAAAAACTTGGCATCAGTCAATGAAATCCACAACAGTTGGTCTAAGCCACGTAGGAAGGTGTAGACTTCCAGGCTGGGGTCCTCGGGACGGTAAAAATCTATGGCTGGAAACAATTGGTGACATGGCTCAAAACCGTTCTCAGTGGCTCAGATGCATCCACTCCCTGTGACTTATGATCTTCAATGAAACTGTTTTGTATTTCTTTATTACTCCTTTGTCTCACACCTCTGCTCACTGTTTCTATTATGCTTTTCTTGTACTTTCTTCTCTTGCTTCGCGTGCTACACGGAGTGTGGCGACTTGAACTTCCGCACATTTGTGCAAAGTTCTATGTCGAAAACAGACAGACTCTACTATAATCAAAAATCATGTGACTATTGTAGCAAATAGTTTAAAAATTTTTTATGTACCTATAAACAAAATTTAACTTTTAGGTTGTACGCAGTTGATGAGAAACCAATGAAATAAACGATGATGCACCGCTACAGTGTACATCCAACTGGTGACTGTCCCAAATAGGACAAAGTATGCAGCCTAGATTCTATCTGTACTGGTCACCATCCATCAAAACAAACATCATGTTAATCCTTTTTTCAGAAGCAGTATCGAAGTGTTCGCACCAGGTGCCAACATATCAACAGACATGGAACATTCGTGTACAGTGCAATATCATCAGTTAAGAGATTAACTCAAACAATTAATTTTAACTTTGTAGATTATTTTGAATGATGAATATCTTGACAGAGAATGACTAGTGTTGACAAGGTGTTCAGTCATCCCACTACTTACTCATACATCAAATGCTGCCTTTTTTTTCAACCCTTTTAGACAAAATATCCATCTTTCATACATTTATTCCCCCTTAAATGAATTTGAACAAAGCAAGAACTACCTACAGTGATTTGTGCAGAATAAAGTCGCACCATCATTGCTTATTTCGTTGCCTTCTCATCAGATCAGCTGCTTACAGGCCAAAGATATTATTAAATATATCTACAAAAACAATTTTAACATACTTACCCACAGAGAGTTCATTTTAAACAAAAAGATCAATCGATCAATATACGCATACAGTAATAATATATACATATATATGTAATATTAAACACTACTCCGAACAACAATAATAATCATACCCAATGGAAACATTTCACCATTACGCATTCAGATGAAAGAGAGATGAAAATATCCAGTTACCAGGCATCAGGGCGAGGAAAGACTGATAACCGCTTCTTTCTGGACGCATAAATCATGTTTCAGGCGCTTGATGGAAATGGCTTCAGCAAACTTGAGGAGAACTGAACTCTTTTGTGCCTACTGATAATTTTGAACGACTTTTCGATGTCCAACTCATGACCCATGTCAAGGAGATACCTCGCGATGGCATTTTTGAAAGCATTTGTTCCCTTTAGACATAGTCTTCTTAGTTCATGTTCAGAAAATCGTAGATATGCCCTTCCTGTCCTTCCAATGTAACCGCTCCGGTAGATACATGTAAGTTTGTATATACAGTTGGAATTGTTAACATGAGAAGGAAATCTATCGATTTTTGATTGCATCAAAGAAGAGCAAGTTGTTCGATAGACGGGAACGAGCTTAGCTGCAGGATAGGCTATGGCTAGTGATATACTCAGCCTTCTGTTGACCATTACTGCAATGTTTTCAGCTTTATAATCAAGCTGAATGTAGATTGGCTGTTTTACCCACTGTGATTTGTTTTACTTTTGTGACTTCAGATCTTCCATACTTGTTGATGAACCTTTGAGGCTATCCATCGCTCTTCAACATCTTTCCAAGAAACACAAATTCTTCCTCTAATTTCTCTATAGAGCATAACCTCCTAGCTCTATAGTATAGTGCCTTGACTAGCCCGCCTTTATAGCTGGCTATTTAGACAAAAGCTATTAAAATGTAAGTATTGTCCTTTCCATCTAGACTTTCGATATACATCTAACGACCAATATATGTTGCTCCACAGGAACATATGAACTGATATATATGTGCACACTGAAGTGCTCAGATGCGAGACTTTGTCATGTAGGCTTGTGCAAACCAGTGGATAACTGGAGAACACTACTCTTAAGGTTTCTGATGCGTCGGTGGCGCAGTGGTTAGGACTCTCGCCGATCATGCACATGATCCGAGGTTCGATCCCCTGCCGACGCACGCTTGATATCTATGGTCGGCCTGCAGAATTTGGGCTACCGATATCCATGCTGAAAATTTCACACTTGTACCAAAAATACAGTGTGGAATCAAGCTGTAATCAAAAATAAAGTAAAAATGAAGAATGTTCCTCTCAAAAATGATGAAATTTTCATGGCAAGCCTCTCAGAATGTTCCATTAAATTCGATTATTCATAATATTCAATTGTATGCAACATATGTGGATTATATTTCCATCATTTCTAATAAAAATTATGACCTTAATCAGTTCTTAGAGGTGCTAAACAACTGTCATCCAGCAATAAAATTCAACCCTGAAATTTTCAATTATTGGTTTTGTAGGTATAATAATAATAATAATAATAATAATAATCTACTTTATTCCAAAAACAGCACTACTTATAATACAGAATGGAATTCTCAACATTTGTCACAACACCTTGCATCTGATTTACTCAAAATATAAATAAAATTAAAACAAAATTAACCAGAGGAATTTGTCCACGTTTACGATATAAAATCAAAAATATTCGAAGCACGAAATGAGATCATTAAATATAATATTAATAATAATAATAATAATAACAGTGAGTTTGTTTCAAACAGTATTGTCGATTCAGTTTGGCTTAGAAATTTTATCATGTTATAGATTATTGAATCTAATGTTCTGTTGATATAGCAACATGGTGAGGGGAAATACAAAATTAACACAGATTAAATGACGTTCACACTTATGAAAAACAAACAAAAACAAAAATTGAGAGGATCATAAATATAAGAAATACAATAACAATAAAGCTTGGTACTGTAAGGGTGGAGGAAATAATTTATTTATTAGTGCAAAGAAGGTTAGTTGGTTAGTTATTGCCTGACACCATTTCCATCACATACACTACGTGCTAAATATGGTATAGTGGAATTTTTATACTTAGGCGTACGTGCATAAAGTCTTCTGTAAAGACTTCTTGTTTCCCCTGAGGAGGAGACACAAAGTTGGAGCTGTAGGTAATGTGGTAGTTCACAGTCTGACAAAATTCCTTTAACAAATTTGTTGTATGACATCAAGTGCCTATCAATAATGACGATGTCAACGATATGGCCCATTGGGATACCACTCGCCTTAATGACTGACAGTCTTCAGAATTCTACGAAGTATGACATAGTCTTTTTTAAGCAATCCAGGAAAGAATAAGGGTGTACATTAAAGAAGAACAGGTAAAATACACGAGTTGAAAAACTGTAAGAGGAGAGGTTGATTGAGTTATGCCTGAGTGCCTTAACTTCTTAATGCAAAATGATAGATGAAATATTCTTTTAAAAATCGCCAGGACATGGGAAGACCAGGATAGATCAGTTGAAAGAATTAATCCAAGATACTTAACTTCTGATCAGACTTGATTTCTATATCAGTAACATCAATTTTGCAGGGGTCATAGGAATTAACAGCTTCATTTTATTTTACATTGGAAACTGAAATTAACAGTCTGACATTCGGAAGGATTAAGTTTCAGACTATTAGACGAAGACCATTTGTTAACTCCTGAAAGCTACTCTTCATAGTACAGTCTATCTGGGAGTTATTAGACTCTGAAATAGTTAGATCATCGTCATACTAACTTAACAAAGTTCATTTTGTCATCAGAGTGAAGCGAGTCATGCAAGAAGAAAGAAAACAGAAAAGGAGAAAGGACAGCACCTTGAGGGACACCAGCCTCAGTAAGCAATGACGTGGACAACTTCCCCTGATTGGTTGGAGGATTTCATTATGAGCTGATATCAAAAGTTAGACATCATAGCAGAAATTAGAATTTACGGATTGACCGTTAGATCGGGTCCCTGTAGGTTAATGCTCTACGAGCTAGCTCGCTATCCTTGTAACCAGAAGGTCCTGGGTTGAAACCATGGCGGTGTGGGTGTGTGTGCTAATAAAGAGTCCCAAACTAGGCTGACGAAACAGCTGTCTGTCCAGTACTCCAGTGGTGGTTTTCCAATGGTTCTCTAACCGATGTCAGCTCATGATGTAATCCGTCAACCAATTAACTCTGAAATGTAAAACGAATCTAAAATCCCCCCTTTTTATTGACGTGAAGCTAACAAGAAGACCCGATGAAACCTTAAGAAGGTCAGTTCATAGTAAAACCCACATGGAATGGGCATCTGACCAGCATCTACAGTTAGCTGAATGCCTGTTAGGATAAAATTTAAAAAATCTAGTTCAATCGCTTGTCAGTAGCATCCGGCGCTTCTCTAGCCTTGACACTCTAGAAGAATAATTCAACCTTTATGAAAAAAAAACTTTCATATAAAATTAATACCCTCTTTGATTCATGGATAATACGAACTCATTTTTATTTCATGGATTCTCTCTTTGTCAACTGAGTACATCTTAAATGAATCAATTATATGATACAAAATGGTGTCTCAACCTACTTTTTTTTACAATGATTTCAAGTTTTGATCTGTTAGTGTTTTTATCTGTCCAGGGTTCAAACGTGAACAAGTATCTCTATAAGAACAGAAAACAGAATTGAATGTGCATTGAAAAAAGAACTTCATCGACTTTGAAAAAGCCTTCTACAATGTCGATCGAGAGTTAGATTTGGAAACTACTCCACTACCACGAGGCGCCGCCGACAATTATACATCTCATCCAACAGTTGTACAACAGTGCTGCATGCCAAGTAATCCAAAAAAGAGAAACTCACGGAATTTTCTCCGAAGTGAAGACGGGGGTAAGACAAGGCTGGCTGCCTACTATATACAGTGATTTTCCCGAATGCAGTAGATTGGATAATGCGACAGACAACGGGCAGCGAGGAAACAGGTATCAAATGTACTCACACAAAAAATTGGAGGATCTGGACTTCGCCGATGATATATGTATGATTCCTTACAAACTGGAAGATATGCAAGTGACAAGCAACAAGTTGACAGCAGCAGAAGAAGTATCAAAGATAGGAAGGACTTATTATTATTATTATTATTATATAAGCTTTATTCCAAATCAGTACTTGTGATACAGAATGGAATTCTCAGCATTTTACTACAATATTGCATCCAGTTTTTTGTTTACATTAACAATAAATAAAGTTCTACATAGTTTAAAGATTATCTCAACAACATATTAGTATGTCGGTAGCAAAGCCAAAATTAAAATGTTTGAAGGTGTTACAAAAGTAGATACTACTAGCATATTTACTGGCGTAAGCGATAGCAAAATGGTCGAGATATACAGAGTGTAAAAGAACGAACAAGAATGTTTTAAGTAGAGTTTGCAAGGAAGAGAGAAACAAAACAGCACATAACAAAAATAAATACAGAATGAAGAGAGAGAAAACGTTGTACCTATAAATGATGTGAGTTGGAAAGACGAGATTCATTGGTTCTAGTGACTATTTAATAAGTTAAAGGTTTCATGCCTGATGCATTCTTTATCACACAGAACACGGGCTAGGTAGGGTATGGATGAGTTTTTGTACTTACTAGTGCGAGCATATAGTTTCCTATATAGACTTCTTGTTTTCCCTGAAGAGATACATGGGGAGAGTTGTGAGTGTAGAGGGTGTTGTGAGTCAGATAAAATGGACTTCGCCCATTTTTCACATGAGTCCATGTGCCTGTCCACCAGAATGTTAACAAGCTGGCTAAGTGGCAAGCTGCTTACCCTGCTGACAACCTTTAACATCCTACGTAATAAGGTATAGTCTTTCTTCAATAGCCCAGGAAAGACTAAGGGGGAGCAATAGAGAATTATAGGCAGAATACGGGAGTTAACAAATTGTAGTAGTAAGGGTTGGGTTACACCAGAATGTCTTAACTTCTTGATGTAGAAGGTAAGACGGTATATTTTCTTGGAAATCGTCAAGATATGAGACGACCAGGAAAGATCAGAAGATAGAGTGACGCCTAGGTATTTAATTTCCGACTTAGTTTCTATTTCAGTGCCATCTATGTTGCACACCTCGTGAGCGCTAACCAGTTTGTTTAGGTCAGATTTATGCCTAAAGGTGAAATTAACTGTTTGGCATTTGGAGGGGTTTAAGGTTAGACCGTTTTCCTTGGACCATTGGCTAATTTCTGATAAGAAGCCATTTAGTTTAGAGCAGTCATTTTGACATTTGACAGGTAAAGATACAGTCAGGTCATCAGCATATTTGACAAAGTTAATATCATTTGAAGACGGTAGGTCATGTAGGAAGAATGAAAAGAGAAGTGGGGAGAGTACAGCACCTTGGGGGACACCAGATTCAGTGAGCACAGCAGAGGAGGATTGACCTTTGTATACGGTGTACTGCATTCTGTTTGAAAAGTAGGAATGCAACCACTTAGTGACCCAAGACTCGGTTTGTGTCGTGGAGAGCTTATTTAGCAAGAGACTTCTAGGTACAGAGTCGAAAGCAGAAGTGAAGTCAAGAAACGTGCAGCGGACATATTTGGCATCTTTGTCTAATGATGAGACAATACTGTTGTGTAAGACGGCTGCAGCGTCTAAAGTACTCCTACCCTGTCTGTAGGCAAATTGTTTGGGGTCTTCGAAGCTTTTAAGGGAGGGTTCGAGTTTAAGAAGTATTAGTTTTTCCATGAGCTTTAGAAACGGGGAAGTGATGGCGATGGGTCTGAACTTTACGTTCTTGCTATTTCCAGGTTTAGGGACAGGGACTATTTTAATGTCTTTCCATGGAACAGGTACAACGTTTTCGGAGAAAGAAGCATTTAGTATATTAGTTAGAGGAGAACATAAAGCATCTGCACATTGTTTTAGGACATATGCAGGTATGCCATCAGGGCCAAGACTATGTGAGGGCTTAAGAGTTTTAAGACATTTCAAAACATCGAGAGTATTGAAGTCCTGGAAGTTATCAGCTACAAGATTGGTAACATTAGGAGTGGTTATGGTAGAAGGAGAGCGTGAACATAGAGAAAACAGACGTAGGAGATGAAGATTCCTGGCCAACAGAAACAACAACAACAGACAACAATCACCATAAATGGGAGGAACCTGAAAGAAACAAACTCCTTTACCTACCCTACCTGGGAAGCATCGTTTCAACTACAGACAGACGGAACTGATGAGGATATCAAAGCAAGGATCGGGAAAGCAAGACAAGCTCTCATTACTCTCAAGTTTGTGTGCAAGAGGTCAGCAGCACTCATCATTAAAAATAAGCTCCGGATTTTCAACTCCAATGTGAAGGCAGTCAGTTCTACGATATGGATGAGAGACTTCGTGCGTCATAAAGAGCACCTCAAATAAACTACAGACCTTCATCAACAGCTAGTTGTCTTAGCTTAATACCATTCAGAATCAGATGGCCGGTCAGTAAAAATCAGCAATAGGGATCGCTGACAATGAGCGAACCAACCCAGCAGAAACCGGTTGTGAGACAAATGGGCAGGAAGAAATGGAGATGGATTGGCCATACTCTGAGGAAAACATCAAGTGACATCACTAGACAAGCCATTGCTCGAATGGAACCCGATAGGGAAGGAATCGGCGAGTTGGTCGTCATTTCGAGGGTGACTTGGAGGAGGTCATGTGAAGAGGAGATGAAAGCATGTGGGCAGACCTGGAGCCAGGTGAAAACTTTAGCAGAGAACGGCATGCAATGGAGATGTGCAGCTGAAGCCCTATGTTCCTCTAGGAATTAAAGGAAATAATAATAATCAGAATAACCGCCGCTAGACTCAGTCCACTTTACAACACAGTGTGCTCGTTAACCTAGTCAAAATATAGATAAGTATACTGCTGTGCGTGTCAACTCCAATTGCACTTGCGGTAACAAGTACATAAGAAGGATGACTGAGAGGAGAGAGTCTACTAGATTCTCCGAGCATATCCCTAGAAATCTCCGTTTTCAAGGCACCAAAGTTTTCTCAAGCGCAATCGCCAGACACCTAATTCATACGGAACACACAGTGAAAATTAGTCGACCTTTCAAATTAATCAGTGCACTAAGAAAAGCATAGTTACTTCGGTTTTCAGAAGCCATTGCCACCATCAAAAGACTTCCACCCAAACTATGCATATAGAAAGAGAGGGTGGCTAATCTTTCACTATCCATCCCAGTAACCATAATTATTTTGGTAACAGGATTTCACCATGAGCTGTCACTATTTAGAGAACCATTGGAAAAACCAACAGTTTCGTCCTAGTTTGGGGCCCTTCAGCAGTACGCATCCACCGGGGTTCGAACCCGAGGTTCTGGTGGGGGACGCGACCCCTAAGGTGCAGCAGGTCGGGTGTGAGGACAAATACTCACCGAAGATATTGGCTAGTGGTTGCGCTCTGTCGCGAATTGGCAGAAGTTAGAATTCATGGACTGGCTGACCATTGGATCGGTTGGGTCCCAGTGGCTTAATGGTATATGAACTCGCCTTTTAACCAGAAGGTCGGGGGTTCGAACGCTGGCGGTAGGTGCGTACTACTGAAGAGTCCCAAACTAGGACGAAATAGCTGTCCAGTACTCCTGTGGTAGTTTTCCAATGGTTCTCTAATCAATGTCAGCTCATGATGAAATCCTGTAACCAATCAACCAAATCCCTAAAAACCAACCAACATAATTGTTTTGTTCGTGTAGTTTTGTGCTTTCCTCTATTGCATAAAAGTCTACTCAACCTTGATTTAATTTTCACCGATTGAGTTGAACTCACTATTACTGTTCGAAATCTATTAAATCAAATTTATTTTATGTATTTTATAATTTTTATTTCACTATTCATCCCACCACTAATCTCCTGAACTCTCCATCATATTATGTATAAATCCACTCTGTGTTGTTCTGCCTTGTACTTTGTCTCTAGTTCATTCTTGTTTCCAAGCGAAATTGGAATTCCACCCCGATCTTGTCTAATTGACTACATCAATAGTTACATTCTTTGACACTGAATAATTGTCTGCCTACATCGTCTTTGAAATGATGGATCTACAACCTAAAGTAATTGTAAAAAGTATGTTCACATACCATTTTGTAACATATAATTGATTTATTTAGAATGTAGACAGCTGAAAAGGGAGAATCCACGAAATAATATAAGCTCGTATTATCCTGCCTGGAAATATCCTCCATTATGGATGAGATTTTATTTTGATAAAATCACACAGTGTTTATTACACAGTAATATTTACTGATGACCACCTTTTGGAGCACAAACTATTGCTCATAATCATATCAAGTCACTCACACAACCTTGTTCCCTTCATTTATATACATGAGTGGAATCGATTAGATACTGGAATAAAAATCAATATAAGATGATGTACGTTCGCAAATAATAATATGAGTGTTATCAATCAAGTACAATCAGATGGGAAATAAGACGAGTGTTTTTTATGGTCATAATAAGTAACGTGTTAGAATGTTGTGAAGTGCTTGAATTGAAATAGAATTTTAAGATTATTTATTATCCTCCTCTGATTTGACTGACTGACTAGTGGTAATAATATCTTCCATACATATCTCTGTTATTTGCATTGAGTCATATCTGTTGCATGTGTTGGGTGTAAACTCGATGAAGCAGACAGGATTCACTAATCAATCTCTCTGTCTCTCTCTCCACCTACTTTTTAGAATTTTGACTCTTTCCCACCCACACCATTATGTGGTTGTGTGTAAATGCAAGCGGTGTGATATCTGAGTTTCTTTCTAAATTCCGTATCTTCGTTGGATCAGTCATTCTAACCTTATCTAAATTCTTACGTTCTGACAATCTCACTATCGCCGATCTACTAGCTTGACTGACATATGTAGTTGACCTCACTCACAGTCATTGCAAGGTATTTTGTAAATTATATTATTTTGTCTAATTGGGTCAGGCGACAGGGTCCTTTAACCTACAGAGGTTGTCCTACCTAAGAGAGTTTGTAGGTTTGAATGCCACCAGCCTAATTCCTGCTTTATTAAGAATCCTACGTAGGGAGGGCGTCAGATGTCCCCTCCTTATATGGTAGAACTGTGGATGCCTTATATTCTTTCTCATTTATGTTATTATTATTAGTTTCACCAGTATTATTATATTGCTTTTGACCTTTTGTGTGAGTAGTGACTTGATATGAGATTATGAGCGGCAATAATTTGTGCTCGAAACGTGGTCGCATTAGTTAATATTACTGTATAACACTACACTGTGTGACACTTTATTAAAATAAAATCTTATCTATAATGGAGTTGTACACTACTGCCACAGTGCCCAAGTTTTATACTTATATCAATAATGCAAATATGTTCGTTCTTCCCTTAATAAAACTGATTAAGATAACCGGCTGTATGAAAGGAAACATTATTTATACTAAAATAAAAAGTAAGTTTCTATGAACCTTGATTTCAACTGAACATTAATCTGCGGTATCCTAAAGAGGGAAGAATTTTATCATCTCTGAGAAGAACATTCTTTGCAAACAAGAACGCTAAGAGTGGTGTTCTCCTGTCGTCGACTGGTTTTAGCAGAAGCCTACAGGACAAGATCTCGCATCTAACCACCTCTATGTGAACATGTATTAGTTCCCCATATACCACTTGAACCAAGTGTATTGGTCGTTCTACGTGCGTCGGTGGCGCGGCGGTTAGGACGCTCGCCGACCATCCACATGGTCCGAGGTTCGGTCCCCGGCCAGTGGACGCACTCCTTTACCTTGCTAAGCCAGAAATAATTCTGGTAAAGAGGAAAGGTTGGGCATGAGACTAGCAACCCCATCCTGTAAAATTAAACACTCCTACAGAAATTTCAAGCCAATAGCTTGGAGACCTATGTTCCACTGGGGAACGTGAAGGAAAGAAAAACGTCCTATCCTGTCTAAAAGGGATGTCGGATGACTGCAGGAAGGCAACAATGGCTGCATAAAAAGTATGATAATTGAACATCTTGTCAACAATAGCCATTCTATCTCAACAAACGCCTGCTTCAAAGTAAACCACAGAGTTAAGAACAACGAGCTAAAAGTAATTTTAAAATTTATCCACCATGTGGTAACTATTCCTTATAGTTGCCTGGAGAAGAAATGATTTTTCTGCGTGCATGTTTATCCTCTTAGCTGGATGGTTTAATTGAGTGTAGGCTTCATTGTCTCTCTCTAGACACAACATACTTTCCGCTTACTTGAAATATGAAGGAAGCTTTGATAATTCTCCATTGATGTTATGCTCAACTATCTCTCTCTCCCTACCTCCTGATGACCTTGACATGTGATTGGTACCTCACAAAAAATTTCTCTCACCCTCCAATTCACTTTTATTGACTGGTATTGATTTAGATTCTTTGACCCTGGTATTTGACCTTTACAAGTCTATATGACTTCTGTGTTTATTGTTTGGTCCATCTGATCACCTAGGCTAAATAAATCTGCCGGGATAAGATAAAGTATCATGTTTCAGGGGAGTGCGGTGACCTTGAACGCACATTAGTCGTTGGATAACGGGGACATATTTATAGGACCACTATGAAGGAAGTGAGGTGCAAATTTCATCCCAGTCTCGTTACTAAGTTCTGTTTGGACAATGTATTAAGAGCTTGTTAGGTTGAAGAATAAGGTTAGGGTTTAGGGTTAGGACCAGGGTTCATGTTAAGATCAAGGTTAGGATTCTTATTAAAGTTAGGTTAAGGTTTGGGATTATTGTTAGTGTTTATATTTCTATGTCTATTATTCGAGTTAGTAGTTGTCGATTCCCTTACTACGACTCACTTACTAATTTACTGGAAAACTTTTAGGGAAAACTGGAAAAACAGGAGAAGAGAGAGAAATTAGTGATGAAAAGAACGCATCATCAGTCAACTCGAAGAATATATGCATAGAAACTGGTCTAAATTAAAAACTGATACTCATTGTAACTGGAAGGTATTTTAAAGTCACATCACGGGAAAAACATCCTGTTTAATATGTGTATGTGCTTTCACCATTAATAATAACAATAATAATAATAATAATAATAATTTGCTTTATGCCAAAATAGTACTTGTGATACAGAATGGAATTCTCAGCATTCCACTACACTACTGCATCCACTTTGTACATTAACAATAAATGTAATTCTACATAGATTATGTGCATCGGTGGCACAGCGGTTAAGACGCTTGCCAACCATGCACATGGTCCGGGGTTCGATCCCTGGCCACAGACGCACTCCTTTACCTTGCTAAATCAGTAATAAGACTGGTAAAGAGGGAAGGTTGGGCATGAGGCTAGAAACCCCATCCTGTAAAAATAAAGACCATTGCCACAGAAACTTCAAGCCACTAGCTTGAAACCCTATGTTCCACTGGGGAACTTGAGGGAAATACATAGATTATGGGTAGTCTCAGTTAATTTTGACAACTACATATTGGCATATCGGTAGCAAAGCCAAAATTGAACAGAATGTTTGAAGGTATAGAAAAGTAGATACTAGCATATTTACTGACGTAAGCGGTAACAAAACGATCAAGATATACAGGGTGTGAAAGAACGAAGAATGTTTTAAGAGAGTTTGTAAGGAAGAAAGAAACAAAGCAGAACATAACAGTGAAAAAAAAGAGAGAAAAGGAAACGAAAGAAAGAAAGAAAATGTTGTACCTATGAATGATATGAGTTGGAAAGACGAGATCCAGTTATTCTACTGACTATTTAATAAGTTATAGGTATCACGCCTAATGCTTTCTTTATCGCACAGAACACGAGCTAAGTAGAGAGGGTATGGTTGAGTTTTTGTACATACTAGTGCGAGCATATAGTTTTCTCTATAGGCTTCTGGCTTTGCCTGATGAGATACAAGGGGGGAGAGTTGTGAATGAAGAGGGTGGTGGTGTGAGTTAGATAGGATGGATTAAGCCCATTTTATCTAACTCATTCTCTGTATTTCCCTTATAAATAAACGTCATTTCTATGTACAAGCCACTTGTTTTCCTGATTAGTCGCTTAAGGCCCAGTCGTGCATTCGAACACCCTGGATCGTGGAAGTCTAGCTTAGCCATCTGTTTATTGTAGATTCGTTCTTGTACAAACCAGGATCCCAGGAGTTCTTCATTATTATTACCTTTAGTTCTTAATAGAACCGACGGCTAAAACAACACGTCTTCACTTCAAGTGTTGGTTTGTAGGGATTTGATTGATTGGTTACAGGACTTCATCATGAGGTGACATAAGCAAGAGAACCATTTGAAAAACCCCTAGGGAGTACTGGAAAGCTGTTTCGTCCTAGTTTGGAACTCTTCATCAGTGCGTACCCACTGGAGTTCGAACCCAAGACCTTCTGGTTACAAGGCAAACTAGCTCGTAGACCATTAAGCCACTCAGACGCGATCGAATGGTTCTCTAACCTATGTCAGCTCATGATGAAATCCTGTAAACATACCTTCACTTCGTTTTAGATTTTCGCCTATCCACATCATCTGGCTGACTTTACGACTATCCACAGAATCTCTCCTCCCTCCTCATCCTCCTCCTCCTCCTCGTCATACAATCTCCTCCATGTCACCCTGATACTGACGACCCACTCGTTGCTTCCCATTTGGATTTCACTGGAATGATGGCCTGGCTAGCGCATCATGTCATTCAACGGCCTCATTAAGGCAGCTCCTCGACCGGGAATCGAACCCGGGCCTTCCACGTGACAGGTGGAGATACTCACCACTGTGCGTCGGTGGCACAGTGGTTAGGGCTCTCGTCGACCATGCACATGTCCCGGGGTTCAAGCCCACGCCGACGTACACCTGATATCCATGGTCGGCCTGCGAAATTTGGGCTACCGATGTCCATGCTGAAAATTCCATACTTGTACCAAAAATACAGTGTGGAATCAAGTTGTAATCAAAAATTAAAAAAAAAATAAAATAATCAATGTATGTCCAGTTCATCTCCATTTTCTTCTACATATTTTGTTGAACAATCGGCTCTCGCCTCTTGTCTTTGTTATCTTCAGAGTTTTTTTATTACCAATTCTTTCTGACCGACCATTTGATGTTCAGTATGAAGTCAGCCATCGAAAGAGGCAGTTGTTGATAAATGCCTGCAGTTGCCTTCTGGAAATCGCCTTCGTGACATACTGGCTAGGTTTCTGACCCATATCAAAGAAGTGACTGTCTGACTGACTGACTGACTGACTGACTTCACATTTGTGTTGAATAAAACCTGAATAATGTTATTTATGCTATCTGATTGAGTGCAGAAGATTTCCAAACTGGTTTCAGGTTGATGAGGTTGCATGTATCTTGCCTTTCCAATTCTTGCTGACTGGTTGGCTAGCTGACTTTGATATGTTCATCCGTTCTGTCTGCTTGTGACTGAAACTGTGGTTCCTGGATGAATAAGAGAAGGAGGTAACTTCTGTCAGATCTCTCCCATTGATTCTGCTTGTTGTTGCTGTTGGGTATTTTCATCGCCTCACTTCATCTTCTCTATGTTCATCTGCAGTCCTGTCTTCGCTACCTGCCTGTCTGCCTGCCTGCTTCTTCTGCCAGTTTGTTAGTGTTCTCCTGTATGTCGTCGACTTTTTGTGATATTAGACATAAATCATCCACGCTCGAAATGCAGATCTTCTAGAGTCTTCTTGTCCCCTCAATCCCTGTGAACAATCTTCCGCATAATCCAATCCACCATAATTAAGAATATCATTGTTGATAATACGCAGCCAGTCAGCCTTGTGTCTTATTCCTGTATGCACTTCGAACACCGTCTCTGGCGTACGAGGTGATATCCGGCTATCGACCGAAGGGCGTGTGAACTGCTCATCAGTCCGCTCCGTCCTCCTTTATGGCTGCTAGGGAGACATGGCCATTGAAATTGGAAGACATGAAAAGAGCCTGGTTAGCTGTCTTTCATCAAAAGTGCCTCCGTTCTATCTCCCGTGTGAAGTGGTACAATAAGGTAAGCAATATTGAGGTTAGGCATCAGTCGAGTGCTAGGTAGGTGGGAGGGGAAATCAATCGACGAGGTGGTGAAATCACATGGATTGAATGAGATGGTTAGAATATGTGTTACATATGCCTAGTCATCGCCTTCTTCATCGACAGTGGGCAGTGTTAGCTGACCTAGGGTCAGGCTAGAAAAGAGCTAGAGGCTGTCAAACCAAAACATGGCACCAGTCAATGAAATCCACAACAGTTAGTTAAAGTCACGTAGGAAGGTGTAGAATTCCTGACTGGTTGGGGTCCTCGGGATGGTAAAGAGCAACGGCTTGAAACAATTGGTGATACGGCTCAAACTCATCGTTTTCAATGGATGGTGCAGATGCATCCACTCCTTGTAACTTCGAATTTCCAATGAAACTATATTGTTCTTCGTTATTATTATTACTTTGTCTCTTCTCTTGCTATGTGTGCTACATGGAGTGTGCTGACTTGAACTGCTGCCTATCGGTGTGCAAAGTTCTATGTCGAAAATAGACAGACAGACAGACTTCGAATGCCTCGCTGAGTTTTCTGTTGTGGATCACCTGACACGTGGCACTGCCATATATATACCCAACTGTTGAATGAGATTGATGAAGCCTTGAGGTACTCCATAGTGTTGAAGCAGTCTCCAAATTACTTCACGGTCAACGCCTCCCTGCCGAAGGCGTTTTCAAAATCGATGAAAGCGACTTAAAGGTTTAACTACCACTCTATACTTTATTTGATGCGACTAGACATTTACATAGTTTTTCTTTTGTTTGATGTCTACCGAGTTGGAAAAGTTAGTCAGTTAAACCTGCATCAAAAATATTTCCAAAAATTCAATAAATATTGATCTCAAATCATAACTTTTATTCTGCCTACACAAATTGTACAGATGGATAGATGTAATGTAAATGCTTCATGTTTCCGTAAAAATCAATAAGTGATAATAAAATTTATTTCTGGATGCTTTCGTTTCCATCCCAGGGGATGAATAATAATCAAAGGACTGACCTCGTAAGTTAAACATCTTGAGTTCGATCCCCGACTGGGCGATGTCATGATCGCATACTTATTTTTGAAGGAGCCCAGACCTGGAGGATTAAATAGCTGTTTCTAGGAGTCCATTTTGGTTCTCAGTGATTTTCTAACTTATGTCAACAAATTGAATGAAGATACATACATATCTTTTGGTCTCATTAGGAATACACACCCACCACTACAATTCGAACCCAAGACATCCCATCAGAAGAAATGCTCTTGAAGACCATTCAGACACTGGTACCGGACTCAATGGACAGTGAATGAATTCCAACTTCTACTAATTCGTGATTTTAGCGTGACTAACAGCCATTTTCATATCTGGCGAGTATTTATCCTCACTCATAATCAGATGGACCCCACTGATCATGACTTCTTACCCGGTCAGGTCTACGAGCTTGCCTTGTAGCTGCAAGGTCCTTGTTTTGAACCTTGGAGGTAGATACGTGCTTCCAACGAGTCCCAAACTGGAGGAGGACGAAACAACTGTCTGATACTTCCTACTGGGTTTCAGTTGTACTTTAACTTATATAAATCCTTGGTCAAAATTCAAACAAATCAAATACCTACAAACAGACTCTTGAAAAGGTTTATTCTTTTCCACTTGGAGGCAGTCGACATGAAGCCCTGCTCGACCTAAGCTGCATTCTTGGTGACATTCACCAGTCAGCAGTGTGTAACTGTAATCTCGAAGGTATTGATTCCCCTTTGAAATTTGAATCTCCATCATTCAGTGCTGTAGTCATGGACGGTTACCTACCTACCTACCTTATAGGGGATATGGAATCTAGACGAAGCAGGGCTTTCTGCTGGCCGCCTTCAATCATCTAACATCTTATTGAGTGTACACTGCGATGCTGGGTTATAGTATCATGATGACCATTCGTATTGTAAATTTGACTGTTGATAGAATTCAGTCTGAACCAGTTACCAGTTTTAAAGTAAAGGATGGATAAAAACAGTAATGGATCACAGGATCAGTTAATTTAGAGGGATTAACAATAAGCTATTGCACGATCAATGATTTGTTAAGTAACAGTGACTAAAATGAAAGGAGATAAATGAATTACGTAAAAGTATCGAGATACGAACAAATCGATTAATAATAAGCTTAATTAAAAAAACAATATTAAATGATGTATACAAGGATAGGTGGGGAAAATTCAGTCTGATGCCCTAATGTAGTTCTTCTGAACTGAAAAGACCACATGGAGAAAATGAAGAATACACTCTCTGACAAAAGTAAGTTTTCTAAACTTTCAAATGAAAGAGTCATTGAATCGGGTCCCGATGGGGCTGAATGGTTTACGAGCTTGCCTTTTTAACCAGAAGGTCCTGGGTTCGAACCCTTGTGGTGGGTGTGTGCTGCCGATGAGTCTCAAACTGGGACGAAACTGCTTCCCGTACTTCATGTTTGTTTTCATTTGGTCTGACCCGGAAAACTGAACTAACTGAGAAACCGTTTAAAGATGTTTTAAAAACAATCAAAACGGATCAGTTAATTATCTGTGATCTATCTGTATGATCGAAACCCCGATCAAAAGATTCAATAATACCAAGGCTTTATGGTTTACCAGAGATACACAAAGTTGGTCGCCTACTCCATCGAATTCTGGATATGTCACGTTCTCCTTATCACTCTGTTGCAAGATGGTTGGTGGATATTCTGGAGCCTGTAAAGAAAAATCTGTGTAGATATTCGCTTCGTGACACCTTCAACTGCATAGACTGAGTGCAAGACATAAATGTCATCAATAGAAGAAGCATGCTATCATTCGACATCGAATCACTGTTCACCAATGTTCCACTGACAGAAACTGTCTGTTATATATTTATATTATTCCCTTGAGTTTCAAGTGGCTTCAAGAACACATCTCCACTTTGTTCCGTTTTCTGCCATCCTCTTCATCTGAGTCCACGATTGATCAAACTCTCTCACGTCCTCCCCCACATTACACAATCTTCTCTATGTCACCCTCTCGTTGACGACCCACTTGTCGCTTTCAATTGGGATTCCAGGCGTACGATGGCCTGCATCACGCACGATGTCTTCAATGTATTCCCGATCCATCCATCTGCATTTTCTCATACATATATGTTAACCAATCGCCTCTTGGTTCATTTTTTGCAAGCCAGAGTTTCTTGTTGGTAATTCTTTCTGACCAACTGTTTGATCTTGTTATGTACTCGTCGCCAAATTATTGTTATGGACTGGTCGAGAATTTAATAGTCCTGACGCGAGAAGGCGGAAATCAGAAGACCACTAGGTTTGCGATGATACTTCTATTTACCAAACACAAGGAGAATGCAAAAAGTGGTATCACACCAAAGAGTAATCACACAATATTGTGAGAGCGAAATATATATGAATATCCAGACAAGTGTGTGAACAAATCAACAGACAGTCTTAACATGAATGGCTAATTATAATGGAGTGTCGATCCATATATACATAGCGAAATATAGCAGACATGTCAACAACCACACATATAATATGGATATATGTCACCAAGCAACGGACTGTCAACAAACACTCATATTATATATAATATAAGGAGAATATACATTGTTAAAGGAGACAGGTTCATCAAAGTGAAATGGTCACAGACTAAGAGAGCAACAGAAAGAGAGACCACCATATATATATATATATATATATATATATATATATATATGACAACCACTTTAACATTGGAATACCAACAACACGTTTGGAAGAACTGCTACTGAGGTGAACTCTCAGTGTAATATTCCCTTTCAGTGATACCATTAGCAAACAAAAGGATGGTACTGCAATGGGATGTATCCTGAGTCCATTACCTTCAGATAATTTACAACTGCATGAACGGTACGCAGATGACATTTTCACCACTGGTGATAATAGTTACAACCCTAATCAATTGCTATAAGTATTTAACAACTGTCATCCGGCAATAAAGTTCACTCTAGAAACAGAATGCTAATTCTAAATTACCTTTCTTGATATGCAACCAATAAGACGACTTGACGGAACCTTCTTAGAAAGTTAGTACATAGAAAACCCACTTGGAATGGTCAACTAACAAGTTTCTACAGTTGGGTATCTATCTATTGAGCGGAAATGAAATCTAAATAAATCCCTTGCCACTCAGATCCGAAGCATCTGCAGTCCTGACGTCATGGAAGCAGAACCGGATCTTCCGAAAGAAACCTTCATCCCAAATGGATACCTACTAGGATTCATCAACGGGAGTATCAAGTCAAAGGTTCAGAGGAACAAAATATCACTTATTTCAAAAACGATACTTTTTAACGAATCTGGATTTCAAGGGAGACTTCCTCATGAGAAGAATTTCAACATTTTCGAAATGAACATTCATTGCAGCAATGTTAACAGTAGTGTTGGTCTGTAGAAAGCTTATGAACAAGATTTCGCATCTCACCATTTCTATTGCTTTAGAGCCAGATACATTAGTCATTCAACGCATACCCTATCCTCTGCAAAAAGGATCAAGAACACAATCCCACATGGCTTCAGGAAGATAGTAATGCCTCTACAAGGAGTGAGATAATCGAACATCCTGTCAAAAATGGTCATTCCATCTCAACTAACGACTCCTTCAAAGTAATCTATAGAGTCATGAATAACACCTACCAAAAGCAAGACGTTTGCGTTAACTTTGCATTGCTGAAGTATTAGCCATCCAGTTGGAAAAACCAGAGTTAAAAAAGGAAATCGTTCAACCACTTCTGCTACCATGGCAACAACCTTACTGATTTCTACTAACTTGATGTTTGTGTGCTTGTATGTGTGTTTTTCTAACTCCTTGTAACTTTTGTATTTTTTTCACAACTCTTGTACAATTCCATACTTTCCTTTGTTTCTGTGCTCACCCTTGCCAAAAAGTCTCTTATTAAGTCATTCATTGTATTACGTAACTACGAAACACTTATTCAGTTTCTCTTATGCAATGGCTAACATTAACAACTCATCACTCTTTAACTAGCTTTTGCGCCCCCCTTAGTTACAGTATGATTATTCATCACACTTCTTGAAATATTTTTGTCTGATAAACCTGATGTTCACACACACACACACACACACAGATAATTATGTATAATTGCAATTATACAACTAAGTGAATGAATTCGCCTCCGAGAAGAGACTCTTCACTGAACTTTACGTGTTTTGTTTTTATATTAGTTTGTTTATTAGATGTATCACTCACAGTGAGTGTAACAGTATTATTTGCTGGATGACAGAGTTTCGAAAAAAATTTATCGTTCATAATCATATCAATTGTAATCACGCGACTTCGAAACTTGAATTTTATAGTTTACTTTGTCTTCTCCTATTTGTCGTCGGTAGGGTAGTAGAATTTTCCAGATGTTCGTCTGGGACAGGTGTTGAATCATTCCTATTACACGTTTAGGTTCGCAGTTGACTCGATAAACAAAGCTTCTGTCATCAGTCTCTCCCTACACCATATTAGTTACGTTAGATTTCAAAACTGTCATCTTATCCCATCCATCTTATTGTATGGTTGTGTGTAATTGCATGTGATGAGTGTTACAGCTGAACTATTCTCTAGATTTCTTATCTTATTCAAGTCAACCAATCTACATTTTGCTAGGTTTCTATGATCGGCTAGTCTGACTGACTGCACCTGTTCTACTACTTTGACCTATGTATTTGACTGACCTGACAATCATTCCAGTAGGCAGGGTATTAGATAAACTAAATTGTTTCTTTCGAAAGGCTCCACCGACAAAGCTTGATTCTAAGTGAGTTTGTGGGTTTGAATGCCAGCCACTTTTATTCCTGCCTGACTTGTTAAGAATTCTGCGTAAGGCGGTTTCCGAGGTTCCTTCCTTTTATGGAATTACTACTGATGATTTAGATTCCTTATTGTTGTTGTCGTCACTAATATTATTATTACTATTATTAAACTATCATTATTATCACTATCACTACTATCATTATTTATTTTAATTTTACATTTCCTTACATATTTCCTGACTAATTTATCTGGGTAATGAAATGACAGAGCACAAAAACTAAGTAGTACCAAGGAAATTTTGTTCGAAACTGTGTTATCCAGTAAATACTAATACTGTTTCACTTACTGTGTGATACATCTAATAAACAAACTAATATGGAATTACATATTACCACCACAGTGCCCAAGTTTTTTACATATATATATGAATATGACTTTTGTTTTCATTCATGTCTGGATCGGAATTATTCATGAATCATTTGCAAGACTACTTAATGCATGTTGTCCAGTCGATCATGGCAAAGAATATACAGACTTGACTTATTCATCAGATGAATTCCGATTGCTCCTGGTATATGTAAAAGTTGTACTTGGAGGACATGAAGAAGACTAGATGAAATAAGATAAAGAACTTTAAAAGCTTTGTGTTGGTGTCAGCCTGACGTCTTGTCTCGAACAGAGGTTAGCTAGTACTGAACTGCGTATAGCAGCTTTATTCAGCAATCTGCCTGAACAAAATGAATTGTATTCAGAAGTTGAACGATGAAGATATCCAACAATGCGCCCATACCGGTAACTACACATAAAACAGACGAAATCAGACAGTCTGTTTTTACTTCGCGAACTAAATAAGTATTTGGTTGGCTGGGGAATAAACTGCGCATAAATTAACTGCATGAAAGCTGCTTTTTCTGGGAACTGTAAGCACCCCTGCTTGGTGTTTGAGTTTGTTAAATCGATATATTTATTCAAAAAATTCTATTGACTATCCGTTTCTAGTTGGTAGAATACAAATATTGAGGCGTTCGGAGTAAATGTAGGAGTAAGGCGAGGGTGGCTGGCTGCCTATTATGACTGATGATATTCTTATTGTGGTAGATTGGATTATGCGGAAGACAGAGCGTGGAGAGGGTGAAGACAGGAATACGTTGGACGACCGATTAGAAGACTCTAGAAGATCTGAATTTCGGGCGTAGATGACTTAGGTCTAATGTCACATAAATTCGAAGACTTACAGGCGAAAACTAACAAACTCGTAGAAGAAGCAGACAGACAGGTAGCGAAGATAGGACACTAGGTGAACATATAGAGAAGATGGAGTTAGGTGATGAAAATAACCAACCGAAACAACAGCAAGCACGAATCACTATCAACGGAATGGATTTGAGAGGTTTCATTTCTCACACTTATCTAGGAAGCATCGTTTCAACTATAGGTGGAACGGATGAAGGTGTCAAAGCCAGCCAGCCAGCCAGCCAGCCAGAATCGGAAAGGCAAGATACACCTTCATCAACCTGAAACCAGTTTGGAAATCTTTATTATTTCGCTGCAGCATAAAGAACAAGATTTGAATTTTCAACACAAATATGAAATCAGTCAGTTAGTCAGTCACTTCTTCTATACCGGTCAGAAACTTGCACTACGCTTGACTCAAGAAAGGGATTCTAACAGCCAGCCGCAGACTTTTATCAACAACTACCTCTTCCATACTGAAGATCAAATGACCGGCTAGTCAGAAAGAATTAGCAACAAGAAACTTTGGCTGGCGACGGATCAACCAAGAATCTCTTGTTCAACATATATGTAGAAGAAAATGTAGATATATCTGACTGACACACACACACACACACGCTGAGCAGACCATCGAATAACATCGCGCACAAGCCTATTACTCGAGTGTAATCCGAACGGGAAGCGCCGAGTATGTCATCGATGCAATGGTGACATGGAAACGGTCTTGTGAGAAGCGGATGAGAGATTAGGCTCAGTTATTGAGCCAGCCAGAGGAAGAGGACAACAGAGAATAGAAGAGAGTGGAGATGTGTTGTTGAAACCGTATTTTCCACTCAGAACGTGAGGAAATAATAATATTAGTATAAAACTTGGACACTGTGGTGGTAGAGTATAACTCCATTATGGATAAGATTTTATTTTCATAAAGTGTCACACAGTGTAGTGTTATACAGTAATATTAACTGATGATAACCATGTTTCGAGCACAAACTATTAGTGCCACTCATAATCGTATCAAGTCACTCACATAACTTTACTTCATTTATATACATGAGTGAAAATTAACGATTAGACATTTAAATAAAAATCAATACGAGATAATGTACATTCAGAAATAATAATACGAGTGTTATCAATACAATACAATCAGATGGGAAATAAGACGAGTGTTTTTATAGTCAAAATAAATAATTAACTTGTTAGAATGTTGTGATGTGCTTGAATTGAAATAGAATTTTACGATTATTTATTATCCTCCTCTGATTTGATTGACTGGTGGTAATAATATCTTCCATGCACATCTCTCATATTTGCATTGAGTCATTTCTGTTGCCTGTGTTCGGCCTAGACTCTGTAGGCTAAAAGACCCAGTCGGTTGACCCAATTAAACAAAATAATATAATTTACAAAATACCTTACAATGACAATGAGTTAAGCCAACTAGTAGATCGGAGGTAGTCAGATTGTCGTAACATCAGAATTTAGCTAAGATAAGAATTGTTGACGCCACCCGAGAAGATAATTAATTTAGAGAAAAAAGCTCAGCAGTTGCAATTCATGCACGCATTAACACACAACCACACAATAGTGTGGTGGAAGAGGGTTAAAATTCTAAGAAGTAATATAGGTAGATGGAGAGAGAGGTTGATTACTGAATCCTGCCTGGTTCATCGAGTGAATCTACACCGAACATATGCAACAGAAATGACTCAATGCAAATACCAAAGATATGCATGGAAGATATTATTACCACCAGTCAGTCAAATCACAGTTGGATAGTAAATAATCTTAAATTGTATTCTATTTCAATTCACGCAGATTATAACGTCCTAACAAGTTACTTATTTTTACTATAAAAACATCTCATGTCCTGTCTGATTATCATAGAGGAGATCATGTGGAGAGGAGGAGGAGGAGATTCTAAGCAGTCATTGAGTCAGCCAGCTGAAAAGGTTAGAAGAAAATAGAGCGAAGTGGAAATGTGTTGTTTTAGCTCTAGTTGTACCACTTGGAACCCAAGGGAATAATAATAATTCTATTCTTTCATTCAAAAGTATTTTAACTCTACAACCATGTTCTTATTGACATTATTATCAATGTAATTGCCCTGTTATTGATGTCAACCCATAGAATGTAATGTCAAGCGAAAATTAGATGCATTATTGTACCAAATATGCTGAAAATCCCACATTGTATCACGCTTACTTTCTGGAATACAGCTATTATTATTATTATTATTATTATTATTATTATTATCGTGTGTACGATGTCCTTACCCCAGGATTTGTAGTGTCGAGCTATTTGTCAATAAGACTTACAAATATGAAACCTCGTTATTGATGGTCTCGGTCTGAGATTTTACCATGGGGACATCTAAACTGTGATTGATGTGATTTACAATTGTGGTTAACAAATTAACTGCTCATTGGATTGTAACAAATATTATATGTTATATGATCCTTATCGATTAATAAATTCTATCGGTCTCGTGTTTGTTATGAGGTCACCAGGTCAATTAACATTTCAAGCATCGAAACATTCAATTTAAAAACCTGGGCAAAGTTAAACAATAGTGTCCCAAGAGATGTGGATGCACGAGTGACCTTGAATCGACGAACCATAAAAATAAGTAATTTTCTCACATTATATAACGTTTATTTATAAGAAAATGTATGAAAACAGATTAGATAGAGTATCTTTCTCTGACATGACTTAAAAATACGTTCCAGTTATAATGAAGAGTATCAGTTTTTAAGTTAGACCAGTTTCATCGAGGTGACTTAACGTGAACCTTTTCTCTGACCCGTTTACCTCTGTTATCTGTTTCGTAGTCTTCCCCGAAAGCCTTTGGTTGAATTACCATGGTTTCCAGTAAGAGGATCGACGACTACTTACTTACTAGGAAAATGTGTATAATGGAACAAATTAAAATAAATAATACCAACTATAAATCTATCCCTAATCGTAACCCTAACCCTAAACTGAACACTGATCCTAACCCTAATACCTACCTTAACTCTAACTAGCTATTAATACATTTAATTGAATTTCAGATTTTCCCGTCGATTCATTGGACTGATGTGCCCGGTCTCAGGTTGACATGTCGGCTTCTTGTGCAGATGCTTCGATGATATCTGGGAATTGCATTAGTATTTAAATGGTGGATAGTGACTAGCAGCGGAATCCAGGACGCGCATTTCGTCCTATTTGGGTCTAGTGGATAACGCTTTGGCGTCGGGAATTATGGGTATTGGGTTCGAGTCTCGGTGGGAACGTCATCACTCATTGAGAAATGCAGGTACATCCAGATGACAAGTCCCAAATAGGACGAAATGCGCGTTATCCTGGATTCCACTGCTAGTCACCATCCACCAATTAAATAATATTAAAACACTGTCCACATAGTACTTAAACACGTTATCTGGGTGAAATTTGCTCCTTAATTAGTGAATAGCGTTGATATTTGCGCTATGATAATGACAGGTGTCGTTAGCCAACGACCAACATGCGTTCAAGGTTATCGGAGAGTCCGTATCCCTTTGGACGCTATTGTTTAACTTCACCCAAAAACAGTTTCAAGGCTGTTTAGTCATTCCCCTTACTCCAGTAGTAAGCAAATCGAGTTTAAATTTTCCAATAGGTCAAGCGTAATTTACCCCAACTTTTGCAAGCATACATGAAGTAATAACAGCCTTCTGCTGGACAGAAATGTTTACACAATGTACAGAATCCTTGGAATAATTTATTGTAAAACATTTTCGCCTTATCCAGGATCATCAAGTGAAACTCCAATCTGTAATATATCATGTAATGCATTGCTTTTCAGGGAATGCTTATCAATTGTTCGAAAGCCAATTCAAAATCATGCGTGAGTAGATTTCGTAACTCAAGGACATAATTGCATGGTTAAAACATATTAAGAATTAGAGAATATATGATGCACTGCTGTGTTGCATGGGAATTCATGCGTGGCCCAGTGATTCAGACAGGTCGTCGCCAAAGTCCATGGTTGACTTCCTTCTGACTGTCCCCAATCCTATCTACCTGCTATCAAATGAAAGTTTACAACTCGACTTAGTTATATAAAGTACAAATCCGATCGATAAATTTCGTCGACCTAATACGACTACCTAACATGCTATTGGTTACTTCTCGTCGACCAATCACTATAGAGTAAATCAAGGAAGTAGGTAATCGATTTTTGTAATACATACAAATTGATTGGTCAATATTACATAGCCAATGTCATAAATCTAGTCTTATTGTTTTAGTGCAAATCGAGTGGTTTTAGTCAAATTCGCTATGTGGTCAACAAACTAGATGACTTGTGATCGCATTGCTCTCTGAATTGATGTTATATGGATGGAAGCCATCAGCAGGAAGCCCTCTGCCTACTTTTTGTGTTTCTTGACACTCGCCTGATATCTAGAAAGAATTGATGTCCAACGTGGAGATTCGAACTCACGCTACTCATCACCGAAATCAGAGATGATGACACTAAGCTATACAGGCTTACGAGTGACCTTCTTTAGGACTATAATGCTTTCAGACCTTAGTTTCAGTTCTGACTGAAATATGGTCAGTCTACCCGAAGTGCACTTTGAACTGATATTTATAGTGAGATGAAAGCGATCAGCAAGCTGAAGATACGCCTTATTGAAGAGTGTCATGGGGCCTCATGACACTCCTCCTCTTGTTGATCGCTTCGGACCACCTAAAATATTAGTTTCCCTCTTTTGATTTACGGCGAAGTGACTGACTGGAATTACACTCCATCACACTGCTCAAGATATACTAATATATATATATATATATATATATATATATATATATATATATATATATAATATATATATATATAACTGTTTGCATCGGTTGCACATGATCCGGGATTCGATCCCCAGCCGACGCACTCCCTCACGTCGCTAAGCCAGTAATAAAGCTGGTAAATAGGAAAGATAGGGCATGAGGCTAGCGACCCCATCCTGTAAAAATAAACACTGCTACAGAAACGTCAAGCCTCTAGCTTGTATGTATATGTATATAACTGTTTACGAACAAAGTTTAGGTTAAAATCTGACCAAAGAAAGGACGAACACATTTGCAGATCGGGTAAAATGAGCTCGTTTTATTTCATGGTTTCTCTTCAGTCGAGTGCATCATAAACGAAATAAAAAATCGTAAATTATAAAATTTCTGAACAAGCTTTTTTGACAGTAACTTCGAGTTATTATTACAGGTAGAAAGTGTTAGCAATATATTTCCAAAAATAATATAAGTCGACGAATTATTCAGTGTTAAATGACTAACTATTTATAGTATATTTTCAAGAGTGTATTTTGTAGGGATTCCACTTTGTTTCAGGTCAATAATAATAATGATAATAATAATAATAATAACGAATAACTTTATTCCAAAAACAGTACTTGTGATACAGAATGGATTTTTCAGAATTAATCACAATATTGCATTTAATTTCCTTAAATTATTAATAAAATTAATCTCACAAAAAATTTTCCACACTTAATGCAGCATATAAAATGGAAATAATAGTTATAATAATGATAACAGCTAAGGTAATAACAATAATAATAATACAAGTGAAAATTTCCGTGGGCCTGTTTCACACAGTATTGTCAATGCAGCACAGAGAAATCCTAGCATGTTTAAAAATTTTGAACATAATGTTCTCTTTACATGATATTGTGAGGGGAAAAACAAAGAATACAGACAGCAGTCATAGAGATAAGTAGGTGTTTGCAATTATGAAAGTAAAACAAACAAAGAAGCAACAGGACCATCAGTATATAATAGAAATAATAAAAGTAAAGCTTGAAATAATATAAGGATGGATGGATAGAGCAAATTGTTTATTTACTAGATGAAAAACGGTTAGTTAATTCTTGCCTGACGCTATTTTCATCACATAAAATACGTTCCAAGTATGATATCATAGAATTTTTATACTTAGACGTGCGAGCATACAGTTTTCTGAAGTTACTTCTTGTCCTACCTGAGGAGGAGATGCAAGGTGAAAGCTGAGGGTCAAGTGCCTACCGAAAACGACGTTAACCATGTGGTCCACTAGGACACCACTCACCCTACTGACCGTCTTCAGCATTCTAGGAATTGTGACATAGTCCTTTTTAAGCAAACCAGGAAAGAATAAGCAAGGGTGAACAATAAAGAAGAATAGGTAGGATACAAGAATTCATACATTCCAAACCCCCTAAATAAAGCTCATTTAAGTATTATTACTCCCTTCGTTCATTGCACTTTTCATTAATTACATTTCTTTTCTTGAATTTTGTGTGAAGATGTGTGTGATTTTTAAAAATGTAGCAGTGTTTCTTTAAATTTTGCTAACTTGTGCAAAGTTATACAACGACATTAACTATATGGTCCACTGTGACACCACTCACCCTAATGACAGTCTTCAGTGTCATAGATTGAATTACTGAAAACCAAGAACAGATGTTTCGCCAGTCCGGTTTGGCACTGACCGAACGTACGCATCCACTGGATTTCTAAACTAGACCCTTCCTGTTGCAAGGCAAGCTCGTATACCATTCATTCAGTAGGACCCAATCCAGCGGCCAGTGCATGAATTCTAACTTCTATAAATTCATGATTTTAGCTCGACCGCCAAATTAATGTCATCTGTGTGACATACATCGTCAATCCCGACTGGAAAAACCCCACTGGTCTCAACTTCTCACTAGAACTCCTGACAAATTCGTCCTTCAGTCATTCATTAGCGAGCATCATCAGACAGTATAATTAGTCAAGAAGGTGAGGGAGTGGCGTTCAGATTTCGCTTGAAAAGAAGAATAGACCAGAGACAGAATACAAGATAAAACAACAGAATGGATATTACACATAATACTATGAAAAGTTCAAGAGGATGAGAGTGAATAGTTAAATTAAATTTATGATATAGACAAAAAAATTAAGTAGATTTGGTTGGGGTCGCGCTAAATCACGAATTAGTAGAAGTTAGAATTCATGAGCCATTGAATCGGGTCCCAGTGGCTGAATGATATACGAGCTTGCTAGCCTTGTAACCGGAAGGTCCCGGGTTCGAATCCCAGTGGGTGCGTACTGCCGATGATTCCCAAACTAGGATGAAACAGCAGCTGTCCAGTACTCCCTGGTTTTCAATGGTTCTCTAACTGATATCAATCCGTGATCAACCCGTAAAACATAACTAATCCTTACAAACCAAACTATAGAAAGATTTGGAAACATTAATAGTGAGTTCAACTCAGTAAGTGAAAATTTAAATCAAATTTAAGTAGAATTTTATGCAAGAGAACAAAACACACACACACATAAAAACACACCCAGTTGAAGAGAATCCACGAAATAAAACGAATTCGCATTATTCTGTATGCAATATGTTCGTTCTTACTATCTTCAAACCGGTTGTATGAAATTTCAGATTGAACTAATTCACAGGATGGAATTATGTAATACAAATAGCGATCAAAAAGGGAAATAACGATAAAAAAGCCTGAAAATAACAAGAGTTTTAGATAATAATAATAATAATTATTATTATTATAGCTGTTGACAAAGACAAAGGCTAGTATCGTTAATGCTTCAGCTAAGTCGAAATGCCTTCAACCTACTCCCTTTGAAAGGTTCGATTAGATCCTGTACATAAATATGGGGGATTCTTTAAATGGAGCTGAGTGTATTGAGTTAGCGAGATGTTGCATTATGAAATTACGTTATTCCTTTGCTAACCAACCTGGATAGTGTTCGTGAGGGAGTTCTACAAACAGATATATCTTACAGCCAATGTACTCAGCTCTACAGGAGAAAATGAACTGGTGTATACCCATGCTGACTTGGCCCAGTATAACAACTTCCATTTCATGTACTGGTCGAAAACTTTCTTGTATGAAAATGTGGCTCGTCGGCTGACAGTGAACTACGTTGAATAAGTTAGATTAAATCATTCATAATTATTCATAGGGCCGTTATACGACTGCAGTAATCAAATAGAAGTCTTTACGTAAAAGTTCATTTAATGCCTCTGTAATATGAATTACTGTGTCACGTCTAGTTTAAACTGATACGTGTTTTCATAGTTTCACAAGTAAAGAGACTGTATGAATCACTAACCACATTTTACTTACCTAGTAAGCACTAACAAAAACTATTGGTAAATGACTACGTTATGGAGTATTGTGATATGTATCCATTTATATATATTTATGTGTGTGTGTATGTTGGTCTCTCTTTCTATTTGCTCTTCTAGTCTGTGACCATTTCACTTGTATGAACCTGTCTCCTTTAACAGTGTATATTCTCCTTATATTATATATAATATAATATGAGTGTTTGTTGACAGTCCGTTGCTTGGTGACATATATCCATATATGGTGGTTGTTGACATGTCTGCTATATTTCGCTATGTATATATGGATCGATACTTCATTATAATTAGCCATTCATGTTAAGACTGTCTATTGATTTATTCACACCCTTGTCTGAACATTCATATATATTTCGCTCTCACAATTTGTGTAACTTACCACTTACTTTGGTGTGATACCACCTATTGCTTCTCCTTGTGTTTGGAAAATAGAAGTATCATCGCAAACCTAGTGGTCTTCTGATTTCCGCCTTCTTGCGTCAGGACTATTAGTTTCTCGACCAGTCCATAACAATAATTTAGCGACGAGTACATAACATATTGATTACTTAAATTATTGGAGGAAATTCAGATATCCTATAAAAAATACAATATGCAAACCTTCATCCTTATTGATTTTTATTCAACCGGTATCTGCTAACACATATCGTCACCTAGGATGGATGATTTAACAATGCCTTCACGCCGATATCATGTTATTTGATTGACGGGGCTTGGCCCTAGGATCTAGTAATCGCACACTCAAATTACGACTAATCCTGAAGTATTAGTTTTCTTGGATTCAATTTGATATCAAGTTTGATGCTAAACTAAATTCAGTTACAAAATCATTGATAAACACCAGGGAATACTGCAGAGGAGGTTCATCCTAGTTGGGAGCTAACTACACCACTGGATTCCATCCCAGTGGCTGGATGGTCAGCGAATCCGCCTTGAAACCTGAAGATCTTCGGTGTTATGCCCGATAGGTGGAGTCACTGGTTAGGGTACTGGTACTTCTGAAGAGTCTAACACTAGGACGAAACAGCAACCCAGTGCTCCATTCTGGTTTTCAAAGGTAGTCCAACTGAAATTGGCTCGGAATGATAACTGAATTAATAGCTAATACCAGTTACAAGAGACATGGCCTCATGGGCCAGAGGACAACACTTGAAAGTTTGAGATGATAAGTGCTCGCTTCAGTTGGCAGTGGGAACACCGTCAGTCCTTGAGGGTATAATTACATCCAGCTGAAGAAATCATGGTTCGACATGGATCTAACCGAGTCAGAATTCCTTTATTCATGTTTGGCTTTTTGTTTGAACTCAGTGAGTTGATTTCAGTCATGTGTTGTGTAATATTTTTGCTGATATTTGTTGTCTGACCCTTTTACAGAAAATCTAAACCAGGTTACGAGCAACTTCGTTGGTTAGAGCTAGAATTTGTGGACCATTCGACTCCATCCCATTGGTCAGATAGTCAACGAGCTTGGTCTCGTGACCCATATGTCCTAAATTCTATCCCTGGTGGAGTAGTGGAGCTTACCACCGAAGAGTTCTAAAGTAGGACGAAACACGTATACAGTATTCCCCGGTTTTTGATGACTATTTAATTAAAGTCAGTTCATGATCACGCTTGAAATCAATTCTGAATCGTTACAAGGGAACACCTGAAACATTATTTATTGAATTAAATGAGAACACGCGCAATAGGGACGACTCAACACCTATTCCAGACATCTCGAATATTGTAATATACGCTTAGAGTGAACTGGGATTAACAAGGAAAACTACGAAAACCTATAAATGCGTGAAATTTGGGCACTGTGATATAATCTAGTGTAATTCCACTGTTGATTTGTTTATTAAATATATAACACGTCATAAAACAGTATTATTCACTGGATAATAGGATTTTGAGCACAATTCTTTTCTGGTTTTAGATTTCATCATGAGCTGACATCAGTTAGAAAACCATTGGAAGACCAACAGGGAGTACTGGACAGCCAGCTGTCCCATCAGTCTACTTTGGGACTCTTCATCAGCACACACAGACACACACACACACCACAGAGGCTCAAACCCAGGACCAAGGCGAGCTAGCTCGTAGACTATTCAGCCACTGGGACACGATCCAATGACCAGTCCATGAATTCCAACTCCTGCGAATTCGCTACATAGCGTGACCATTTCTCAACATCTTCTTCGGTGAGTAATTGTCTTTACCTTCAACTTGCTGTACCCTACTGGTCACGACTTCACCCTAGAACCCCAGGTAACTATTTACCTGAATAGGATCAGTCGCTAGTGAGTATCTCATTGATATTTAAGTATTGGTTTTACAGGAACTGGATTGATTGGTGACAGAATTTCATTATAAGCTGACATCGGCTAGAGAACCATTGGAAAACCTACACAACTTCGAGACTTGATTTTTATACTTCTTCTCTTCACAAACATTTCACCTCGACATTACAGACATGTAAAGTAATGAAGGAGGAGTATCCAGTGGTGCACAGTAACACGCTATAAAAAGCAAAGCAGATTAGAAGTTAAACACTAATTAGTTAGTGTTTACTGGAAACCTACACATTCAAATCGATATGTGGATTTAGATTCATTCCACTGCTCGCCAATGTCAAGGAAAATAGAATTAGTGAGATTGTTTAAGTAATAAGGGAAAGAATAGCAAAACAATACCAAAGATAGCCTAGGGCAGGAAGTCACATATATAAGAGAATTCCTGATCAACTATAATAAGGAAGTGTACAGGAAATCAATAATAATAGTAACAATTTTTGAGAGTTAGATTGTGGCGATTTGATTGGTTAAAAAACCATTCAGAAAAAAACAGGAAGTACTGATTAGCTGTTTCATCCTTGTTTGAAACTCTTCATTAGGACACACTAATGACTCATCCTGGGGCTGAATCCAAACCGTGAACTGCCAGAAGTCAAATTCACTAATCACTGAATTCCTACCCAATTGGTTGGAAAGTCAGTGAGCTTGGTATTGTAACCTGACGGTTCTGAGTACGATCATCGGTCAGTGGGATCACGGATGATGAGTACCAAAATCGGAGGAAACAAATTTCCAGTAGTGTTTGGTGGTTTTCAATGGTTCTCTAACTGATATCATTCCCTGATCAAATCTGAAATAGTAGTAATAATAATAATAATAAGGGTGACATGTACAGACAGTGCTTGCATACTAAACTGAAAACTTAAGTAGAATTTCAACGAAATGAAGGAACAAAAGTGGTATTCAATGCCCCCCCCCCCCCCGTAGACTTACTTAGAAATAAATTATGTTGGTTAAAGAATCCTGTGGTGACAATTGAACAAAACAATTTAGTTTAATCAAGCACCCTACTATGATTTCGAGGTCAAATATACATAGGTCAAAGTAGTAGGACCAAAGTTAGTTAGATTAGTAGAGCATAAAAAACCTATCAAAATCTAGATTTGGTTGACCGTAATCAAATAAGGCATTTAGAAAAACATGTAATTACACACAATCACACAATAGGGTTCAAGGGAGGTTTGGTTATCGAATCATATGAGAGAATACATGCAATAGGAATCACTCAACATATCTGTTCACCCGGATATCTGGAAAATTCTACCACCCCTACAACAAATGAGGAACAAGAAAAAGAGCTATCAGAATAATATTATTAATAGTAATAACTTTATGCCAAGTAATAATTCTATCTCATTTTGTGGATACACAACATAAGACTTATGTCAACGAGGTGACTTTCAAAGTCATTTACCGCATACCAACAAATCTTAACTTCCAGATCTCTGTGTACAGAAGAAGATGGTAGTGACTCCGAGTCTACCATGGTAATACGTTTCACTTATTATTCTACCTCTTATTATTAATATTATTATTATTCTTCATTCATTTAAAACTATCCTTTTTCAGTAGGATTATCTTAACTCACTTCAACACTATTATTATTATTATTATTACTATTATTATTATTATTATTATTATAACCACTACTATTGATATTAGTCTGTTTGCAATTCTTAATATATTCTCTAATGACTAATTGTTTATCTAAGTGATGCTTAATTGAAGCGTAATGCAATTTATCTTAATTTTGATCTTTCATACTCTCTCTCCCCTTATCTATTTGAACATGACCTGGAAAACATTCACGCCTGTCTTTCTGCATGGCTAATTCAATGTAGTTTATTTGTGCTTATCAGTCTTATATCTCCCAATGTAATTTCAAAAGTGTATATATCCGTGTATGCAGAGTAGTATTCAACTGACGGGTTCTACCGAAATTTGATGAATCCATCACTAAATCCTGCTTTATTTTAACCCTTATTGCTTGTTTTAAATTCGTATCGGGAAATAAATGTTTTCAAATCTCAACTTCGCCTTAACAGTTCGTTTACTAACTAGTGCTGAGGTTGGCCGTTGGGATCCACATTAATAAGCCTAATTTATGTGTTCAAAAGAAGCTGGTTGGTTCAGACACTGTCCTTACCTTGGCCATCTAGGTTCGGATGATCCTCAATTTTTTGTAGAAATTTCTTTAATCTTAGTTGATATTCTATTTACTAATATATTTATTATTATTATAATTTAAGCATCTTTAATGAACTGTAATTTCATTGTGATCTTACTTAACAAATCGATATTATTTAAAAAACACTAATATTGTTATTGACTACTTTTCTAGAATATTCTATGTATATATACATACAGATATCTCATTGTAGAACCAGAAGAATAAATTATCGAAAGATGGATATTCTTCTTTGCTAAATTATTTTGTTTTTTGTAGATGTCTGAATGAGTATTTTCGCAATAATTTATCATACCAAATGGTATTTCCAGTGCTGGTACATATTGTAATAACATCTCCGTTTATAAAACATACATCAAAAATGGTTAAAAATAATAATCGCGAAAATTAGAACTATTAACATATGTGTGTGTTGTGTGTCTTTACACAACACCTGGGAGAAATATGGTATGTTTCATTGAAAATAGTAAACTGTACATTCAATGTACACCTCAAAAGTAGTTCTTTCAAATCTGTAATAGGTATCCCTATATTCAGTTTGTTGTCTTCAATATATTTGCATATAAAACATATGGTCTCTGTCAGTGGAACGTTAGTAAATAGGGATTCTACATCCAAAGACAACATACGTTTATTCAATGCATTTATATCCTACATACATTCAACAAATTGGAAGGTGTCCCGAAGGGAATGATTAGATATTTGTCTCCTGAGAGGTTCGAGTATTTCAGCTAACCACCCAGCTACTGGATGATAAGGCGATCCAGACATATCTAATCATTCCCTTCGGGACACCTTCCAATCTGTTGAATGTATACAGGATATAAATGCGTCGAATAAACAAGTGTTGTCTTTGGATGTAGAATCCCTATTTACGAACGTTCCACTGACAGAGACCATATGTTTTATATGCAAATATATTGAAGACAACAAATTGAGCATAGGAATACCCACTACAGATAAAAAATATGGTATGTTTGAACTTCTATATTTAGTAGTTACATATAAGCCTGAATATTTTATGAGGTTCCTTCTGAGAATGATCAATGTATCCGACAAGATGACTGCTTGAAAGAATTGAAGTGCCCATCAATAACAGTTAGTTAGTTAGTTGAGTCAAAGACACATCATTAACCTTGCACTTACAACCTCCAATGCCCTACGTAATACAAATCAGGGGATAATAAGGAGTCGTCATAGAGACGAATGTGTCGGTGGTATAGCGGTTAGGACGCCCGCCGACCATGCATATGGTTCGGGGTTCGATCCCCGACCGCCAACGCACTCCTTTACCTCGCTAAGCCAGAAATAATGCTGGTAAAGAGGAAAGGTTGGGCATGAGGCTAGCAACCCCATCCTGTAAAATAAACACTGCTTCAGAAACTTCAAGCCACTAGCTTGAAGCCCTATGTTCCAATGGGAACGTGAAGGAAAAAAAATAGAGACGAATGGGGAGAACACATGAACTCATAAACTGTAAAAGAAGTTGAGTTATACCAGAGAATCTCAAATTCCGTATGTAATCAGTTAAACGAAGGTTTCTGTTGGAAATCAACAAGATATGAGACGATCAACAAAGATTTCAAGAGAAACTGATGTTAGCATAAGTATTAATTCCATTTATTTCCTATCACACAGTTTCGTCGTTATTATAAAAATTATGAAACCTAATCATTCCAGGAAAGTCATCTTTGACATCAGACATGGTCGACCTCAGATAAGAAACCATTCGTACTCAAACAATCCAATATAGAAAACGACACAAGTTATCATACCACCAGCATATTTATTAATAAAATTGGCCTTAAAAGAATACTATTATTATTATTATTATTATATCCTTTAATTCCTAAAGGAACATAGGGCTTCAGCTGCGCATCTCCATTGCCTTCTGTTTTCTTCCAACTTTTTCACCCCGCTCCAAGTTTGCCCACATGCTTCCATCTCCTCTTCACATGACCTCCTTCAAGTCACCCTTGGACGACCAACTCGCCGATAACTTCTACAAAAAGAAAGAAAAACCGAAATGGAGAAAGAACAGCACTCTGAGACGCATAGACCTTCCGGAAGAAAGGAAGTGGAGAGCTTCCCTATGGGAACAGTATGTTGTTTCCTACCTGTGAAATAAGAAGACAAACACCTTGTGACCCAGGAGTTTCAATACATGCTGAAGTTAGCTTGCTTAGTAAAATTGCCTCAAGAAGAGAATCTAGAGCAGCAGTGGAGTTCGGAAAGGCAGATCGAACAAACTTTGCACCTTTATCTCGACTTGAAACAGTATTATGGTGGCGACACATTAGTAGCATCTAAAAATCAAGTTCCAATTATGATATGACTTAGAACAATAATAAATTTTGTTCGAAATTTTATCATACAGTGTGATAAATATATCCAATAATGTCACAGTTCATTTTATTCCTCTTTATTCCTTTCAATGTTACTGAGTCAAATTCAAAATTCGATTTCTGGTAGATTGGACCATAGATATGCACTGATTGATGAAGAGTCCAAAACTTTCGATGACGAAACAGCTGTGTGCAGTACTCCCTTCTGCTTTTCAATAATTCTCCAACTTCATGATCTATTTTGTTATTACAGGGGTAATCAAGCTGAGACAGAAGATGTAACCATTACGTTTGCAAATTTTTATACGATGATAATTTTTGAAGTTTGTTAAACCATTAATTCTATGACTGGATCAGAATAAAATTTTTATTGAAAATCATGAGGTGTCTCCTCTGCCATTTTATAGCGATTATCTTATCAAAAATGTATTATTATTATTATTTCCCCACCCCTTTCCATTCAGCATTATTATTATTATTGATAGGTGAGATGAAATATAACGAATCAGATGGATGTGTTGTCTAATCTATCGATCGATCTCTTTTGACCTACAACAACCACCAATACCTGTCTATCTAACCATCCCCCTACATACCTATCTGACTACTTACTACTAATAATATCACTATGACACGCCTGACCAATCAGGAATGGGTATACATTGATTGACCTTCTCATTCATTGATCATAAAAATTGATTTTCTCTACATAACAGTCCTCCAGAATTTGGTGAGATAAAAAAATGCTAGCCAGCTGGATTTCAGTTTGCTTCTTTTTTCACTTAGCAAGTGGTAGGTGGCTTCTCCTTACGTCAAACACGATGATCTAGTTGGTTTTCTTCACCAAAGACAAGAAAATAAGTGTTATAGCTCGACAGAATTCTTGTAGACTGTTGCCACGGTTACACTAGAAACATATTATAGGAAGAGACGAAAACACTCAACAAAGTAAGAGTAATATTTCTATTCCTGAAGGCGGGAAATTTATCAAAATGTACTGACACTTACAAATTTGGATAGTGTTATTAGAAGAGTTTTAAAACCAATTTCTGTAGTGGATTAGAATCTAAGCTGAAAAAATGGTCTTGGTCACGAATAGGTTTCTAACTGCTAGTGGTCTGGTAATTAATTATTAGCTCAGAGCATTGGCTCCACTGAGTGCAATTTTGCGCCATAACAACAGTGGCTTGCAGCATCCGTTTATTGGTATCCCAAATAACTCAGACAAGGAGTTTGCGCCCAACTACATGGCACCTCAAATTGACTGTTGAATACTTCATGTTCTCACCATCCCAAACTCTTTTCCAACCTAATCCTATATCTAATTGGTGGGTGGTGACTAGCGGTGGAATCCAGAACAATGCGCATTTCGTTCTATTTGGGACTCGTCAGCTGGATGTGTCTGCATTTCTCAGTGCGTGATGATGTTCCCACCAAAGCGTTACCCACTAGACCACTTTGGCCACGAGAGCTGGCCACCTCTTGTGCAACGGGTCATATTAATTTAATTTAACTTCAAATTTTCTCGTCGATTGATTGAACTGAAGTCCTCGGACTCAGTTGACATGTCGGCTTCTTGTGCAGATGGTTCGACGATGTCTAGGCATTTAATTAGTATTTAATTGGTGGATGGTGTTGACTAGCCGTGGAATCCAGGATAACGCGCATTTAGTCCTATTTAAAATTAAATAAAATAATTAATATGACTCGTTACATAAGAGGTGGCGCTCGTGTCCCAAGTGGTCTAGCGGATAACGCTTTGGCGTTTGAAACTATGGGCACTGGGTTTGAGCCTAGGTGGTGGGAACATCATCACTCACTGGGGAATGCAGGTACATCCAGCTGACGAGTCCCAATTAGGACGAAATGCGCATTATCCTGGATTCCACTGCTAGTCACCATCCACCAATTGTATCCTAACTAAATGCCCAGACATCGTCGAAGCATCTGCACAAGAAGCCGACATGTCAACTTGAGTCCGAGGGCTTCGGTCCAATCAATCGACGGGAAAATCTAAAATTCAATTAAATAACCCTATATCAGCTAACATTGCCCGTCGAGGCATATGCAACGCGTTTCCTCGCCGTCTCAGTCGTTGCAGATTCACATTTTCATAGATTGACTTACTTTCACCACCTTATCAAACGCTCAACATCTATCCTCGATTTAGCTCACTACACTGTACCACTTAACACAGGAGATAGGACGTAAACACCTGTAGTCAACAACGGATAGCTTCTTTGGGTTTTCCATCTTCATGCATTTATTCCCCTTGATGAATTTGAATAAAGCAAGAACAACAGTGGAGGTTTGAGCAGAATAAGAAGATGGTACCATCATTGTTTATTTCGTTGGCTTCTCGTCATCTCAAGTGCTTACAGCCTAAATAAATTACGAGGTAGGTTTATGTACAGAAAGGTTTTAACATACTTGCAAATTTGTTTACATGTTGTCAGTTGACAGAAACTTCCACACTTAGTGAACAGTGCTCAGAAAATTGCGCTTATGTAGTTTTTACACAGGCAGTTCAAGTTTAAACAAAAAAATAAATAAATGTATGCATACAATGGTAAAGGAGTTACGTAGTAAAGACGAGTTATGCGTTAGATGCAGAGTGACTAATAGGTTAGGTAACAATGTACTGAGTTGAACTCAAATCATAGGAACAAGAGACAAGCAAAATTACAGATTATAAAGGGAACAAATGCTTTAAACCGTGCCATCGCCAGGCATCTCCTCGACATGGGTCATGAGGTGGAAATCGAAAAATCTTTTAAAATTATCAATAGACAAAGGAGCTCCATTCTCTTCAAGTTCACCGAAGCAATTTCTACCAAACGCTCCAAACTAGATTTATGTGTTCAGAAACAAGCAGTTATTAGTCTTTCCTTGCCCGCCTGGTAACTGAATGTCTTTTTTCTCTCATCTGACTACGTAATCTTTGGCTTTAACCTCACCCTAACCTATTTGTCACTCTGCATCTAACGCATATCTCGTCTTTATTACGTAACTCCTTTACCATTGTATGCATACATTTATTTATTTTTTTGTTTAAACTTGAACTGCCTGTGTAAAAACTACATAAGCGCAATTTTCTGAGCACTGTTCACTAAGTGTGGAACTTTCTGTCAACTGACATAACGTAAAATTTGCAGGAATGTTAAAACTTTTCTGTACTTAAACCTAATAATTTATTTAGGCTGTAAACATCTGTCAGAGCTGATAAGAAGCCAACGAAATAAACGAAGGATGGTACCATCTTCTTATTCTGCACAAACCACTGCACTGTTGTTCTTGCTTTTCCATCTTCACTGACTATATTTCACAGCCATGAAAATGGACAGTGGGAACTACTGCTGTGCAGTACAATATGTCCTTTGATAGTTGGATGTCATGTCTATGCTAGTGATGAAGTAAGTATGCTTTATTTATCAGTATTAAACATATCGTCTAAGAGGTCATCTAATCATATGACTTACGAGTAGGCTATATAGATTGTATCTTCGGATATGAGCTTACACAGGAACAGTCAATGGTACACAAATCAAATAATTGAAAACGTTACAGGATTTCATCCTGAGCTGACATCAGTTACAGAACCATTTGAAAACCAACAGGGAATACTAGACAGCTATTTCGTCCTAGTGTGGGACTCTTCATCAGTAGGCAAACACTGAACTCCAAACCCAGAAATTTCTGGTTACAAGATGATCTCGTAGACGATGTGGCGTGACTGGAACTAGCCAATGGCATCGGAGACAATCACTTGTCCTGACATCCAACCTGTTGTACCCTACTGGTCACGATTACTCACCAGAATCCCATGTATCTACCTGCCCTGAATAGGCCCAGTCGCTAGTGAGCATCAGATTGATATTGAATTGTTGGTCTGCAGGGTTTTTATTTGACTAATTACAGGATTTCATTATGAGCTGACATCGATTAGAGAACCGTTGGAAAACTAGCGGAAACAGCTATCCAGTACTCCCAGATGGTTTTTGCAATAGCTTTCTAACTGACTTCAGCTGATCTTGATGTGTATCGGTGGCACAGTGCGGTTAGGACTCTCGCCGACCATGCACATGGTCCGAGGTTCAATCCCCTACCGATGCACATCTGATATCTATGGTCGGTGTGCAAAATTTGGGCTACCGATATCACATGCTGAAAATTTCATACCTGTACCAAAAAGTACTGTGTGGAACCAAGCTGTAATCAAAAAACAAACAGTATTATTCATATGAATGAAGAACACAACAAATTAACGTTAAGAAAGTATACATAAGTTAGTTTCCAGACCGTATATGTTAAGAATATTGATTTGACTCTTATTCCTAAACCCGCTGGAATTTGTTATAGACAATTTATAACGAGTAACAAAGAGTTATTTGAGAGGTAGGGTTGTAACAACAGAGAGCAAAACACAGAAGCCAAGGTACCTTTTTTGATTAATCAAACAGCTGCTTACATCTATACAGTATTATATATTCTTCAACCAATCATTGAGCGTGTGATTTTGGTTTATATTAAATGACATGAAATACAAATGTTCCAGTGTACATACAGCATATCCAGTAGCTAAGGTCGTATTGACCAGTGGGAATACGTGAGAATGATATTCTGTTGGAACACACTGTCTGTATCACACCATCACAGGGTTATATATGTACATAGTTAACTGACAACAAAGGTCAAAGGTTATTACTATCAATTAGTAACAAAGATAAGTCAGAATGTATAAGAAACATGTGAAAAAATAAGATGTTATCCACCTTAATGAAGAGGACTGACATTTGGCCAAGTGATGAGTATTCATTTGGAAACAGCTGGCAGGAGACAGGGGAACAAAAGATTGAAAATGGATTACAAAAATAGAAAAATAAAAAGGGACTACTTAAGTTTATGTGATAAAACAATTCAATCCGATGTAAAATCAACCTCGTTTATATTTATTCCATTATTTCTCATCTCTTGATTTGATTTGTAGTACCAATTATTGAGAGAGTGTGGAATTTATATGCCAACAAATGTTAGAAAAGCTTGGTTACAGGATTTCATCATGAGCTGACATTGGTTAGAGAACCATTGGAAAACCAGCTAGTCTTCATTAAACGTCAACTCAAATAACAACAGCATTTGTTGTTGATTGTTTGATATTTCAGTTGGGAAATAAATAAAACTCATACAGCACCACTCCTTCTAAAATCCACTCAAAACTGGATAAATACCCTGCTGATGTCATATCCTGCTGCGTTTATGAATTTAAGTGCACTTGTGGGAGTAAGTACATTGGAAGGACAGAAAGAAGGGCTTCTATCCGGTTTTCTGAACATATTTTCCAAGAAACCTGTGTCTGAAAGGAAGCAGATATTCTCAGAGTGCAATTACCAGACACATTGTTGATACCAGACATCTCGTAGAGATTTTTAAGTCCTTCAAAATGTTAAATAAACAAAGGACAGCAAAATTTACTACAATTTTCCGAAGGGATCGCAATCAAACGATTCACACCAACCAGACTTATGCATACAGAAAGAGAGTGTGATTAATCTCCCCTCACTCCCTTGGTAACTGAATTTTGATTTTGATGACATTAATTAGTCATCTAATTCAGTGATCTCAACTCATTGAATAAATCTCAGTCTCATAAACTGTAACCGTTTTTTGTGAACAAGCTACAAGCTAACACTGTTCTGTTAATTAATTTTTTCTGCTTCCTGTCTTACCCCTTCCCCTTTTTTCAACTTTAAAAGCGTATAAATTGATGATGAAAACTTAAACCAAAAAATTGTAATACTTTCATTTTTTTCTCTACTACCACTTGAACATTAAAGTATGTTAATTACCATCTATAAAACCATTGTAATTTCAGGTACTCTGCAACTGATGAGAGAAATCATATAATTTTATACTGCAAATTTCGCCTTCCTTTCTTTATCAAAATAAATAAATGTTTCTTAAAGGTATGCAGTTCGAACCCTGTTGACGTCATGAGTTTACACTACAGGGCAATAGTGAATAGAGGGACAAACAATTCCCCCAATAATCTTAGCTTTTCAATAGTTCTGTATATACTGTCAGTTTGTCATAAAATCTATAATAATTTATATAATAATAAATAAATAAATAAATAAATAAATAAACTTTATTCCAAAACAGACAGTACTTATAATATAGAATGGAATTCTCAGCATTTGTCACAACACCTTGTATCTGATTTACTCAATATATAAATAAAATTAAAAATTAAAACAAAATTTGATAGTGTGAAATATTCCCAAATTATGATCAGATTGACCTTTAATACAATAAAATTAACCAGAGGAATTTGTCCACGTTTACGGTATAAAGTCAAAATATTCGAAGTACAAAATAAGCACAAAAATAATAATAATAATAACAGTGTGTTTGTTTCAAACAGTATTGTCGATTCAGTTTGGCTTAGAAATTTTAGCATGTTATAGATTATTGAATCTAATGTTCTGTTGATATAGCAACATGGTGAGGGGAAATACAAAATTAAAAGTCATAACACAGCTTAAATGATCTTCACACTTATGGAAAAAATAAACAAAAACAAAGATTGAGAGGATTATAAATATAAGAAATACAATAACTATAAAGTTTGATGGTGTAAGGGTGGAGGAAATGCTTTATGTAGCAGTGCAAAGAAGGTTAGTTAGTTAGGTAGTTAGTTCATGCCTAAGACTATTTTCATCACATAGAGTACGTGCCATATATGGTATAGTGGAATTTTTATACTTAGACGTGCGCGCATAAAGTCTTCTGGGGAAATGACTTCTTGTTTTACGTGAGGAGACACAAGGTTGGAGCTGCAGGTAAATAAAGTGGATGCTCAGAGTCTGACAAAATTCCTTTAACAAATTTGTTGTATGACATCAAGTGCCTATCAATGACGATGTCAACAATATGGCCCAACGGGAGAGGATACCACTCATCCTACTGACAGTCTTCAGAGTTCTACGAAGTATGACATAGTCTTTTTAACCAATTCAGGGGAAAGAATAAGGGTGAACTATAAGGAAGAATAGGTAAAATACACGAGTTGACAAACTGTAAGAGGAGGAGAGGTTGATTTATGCCTGAGTGCCTTAACTTCTTGATGTAAAAATTTAGACGTTATATTCTTTTAGAAATCTCTAAGACATGGGAAGACCAGGATAGGTCAGAAGAAAGAACTAATCCAAGATACTTAACTTCAGACTTGATATCTATATCATTATCATCAAATTTGTAAGGGTCATAGGAACTGAAATTAACAGTCTGACATTTGGAAGAATTTAGTTTAATGCCATTAGAATAAGGTCATTTAGGTAACTCCTGATAGAAAGCTATTCATCTTAGTACAGTCAAGCTGGGAGTTAACAGACATTGAAACAGTTAGATCATCGGAATACTTAACAAAGTTCATTTCGTCATCATAGTGAGGCAAGTCATGCAAGAAGAAAGAAAATAGAAAAGGAGAAAGAACAGCGCCTCAAATCAATAATATATATTGATAAGTATTGTAGAATGAATTAAATTTAATGTCATTTAGTATGTGCTATAAATCTACCATATATCTACTGAAATCGAAAATTGGTGTACAAGTTAATACACTTTAAGATTAAGTAACTTTGTTAATCAAATTCAGGAGAGTTGGAACATCATGAGAAGCATTTTCAACCGGATACTGTAGACTTTCATCCACAACTCTTTCGCTAGCTCAATACTGAAAGCTTCAGAAGGCCAGCATGAAATGATATGCCACAAGGAACTCTAGCAATGAACCAATCAATAAACTTCAGGTATTGGTTTGTAGGGGTTTTGTTTGATTCGTTGGAGGACTTCATCATAAGCTGACATCACTTGGAGAACCGTTGGAAAACCATCTGAGAGATTATTCGAGAGCTGTTTTGTCATCCTTGTTTGGGACCCTCAGCAATAAGCACACACCGCTATGGTCCTAACCCAACACCTTCTGGTCACAAGACGAGCTAGCTCATAGACCATTAAGCCACTGAAATCCGATCCAATGACCAGTCCATCAATTCTAACTTCTGTTAATTCATGACATAGCGCGACTGGCACTAGCCAATGTCTTCTTCGATCAGTTACTCCCTGACCTTCAACCTTCTGTCACCTACTATTCACGGCTTCCCACTAGAACCCAGAAAACTAATCACCTACATGAATAAGTTCAGTCGCCAATGAGCGTCTCATTGATATTCAAGTATTGGTTTTTGTAGGGATTTTGTTTGATCATTTGAAGGATCTCATCATGAGCTGACATTGGTTAGAGAACCATCGGAGAACCAGCTAGGAGTACTGGACAACTGTTTCGTCCTACTATGCAACTCCTAGATTCAAACCGTGGTGGTGGGTGTGTGTGCACTGAAAAGTCCCGAACTAGGCTAAGGAAACAGCTGGCTATCCAGTACTCCCTGCTGACGTAAGTTAGAGAACCGTTGTAAAACCGGTATCAGCTCATGATGAAATCCTTCAACTAATCAAACAAAAATCCCTAAAAATCAATGCTTGGATATATTCTGTACTTGTTAAAATTGCTCTTAATTTCTTTTTTTTGTGGAGGGGGAGGGGATGACGGGCGCACAGATTTATTTGCTGTGATGACCTTTTCGGTTTCACTTGGTTACTAAGATTTTGCAGCAGTTATTTAAGCAGAAGCGCTGATCACTTTCAGTCGCACACCCAGAAACAAATGAAATTAAACTGATTGTTTACAGGATTTCATCATGACCTGACAATGATTATAGAACCACTAAAAAACCTGGGAGTGCTGGACAGCCAGCTGTTTCGTCCTAGATTGGGACTCTTCAAAGTACGCACCCACCACAGAGGTTTGGACGCAGGACCCTCTGGTTACAAGGCGAGCTCGTATACCAATAAGCCACTGGGACTCAATCCAATGGCCAGCCCATGAATTCTAACTTTTGACAATTCACAATGTACTTGCTGTATCTTACTGGTTACGACTTCCCACTAGAACCCAGGTATCTGCCCACCTGAATAGAGCCAGTCACTAGTGTATTGTTTGGTTACAGAATTTCATCATGAACTGACATTGGTTAGAACACAATTGCGAGTAGTGGACAGCTGTTTCGTCCTATTTTGTGACTCTTCAGCAGTATGCACCCGTCGGGGTTCAAACCTGGAGTCTATTGGGGGTCGTGACCAGTAGGGTGCGGCAGGTCAAGTGTGAGGACAAATACTCACCACCGATGACATTGGCTAGCGATCGCGCTATGTCGTGAATTGGCAGAGGTTAGCAATCATGGGCTGGCATTTGGATCGTGTCCCAGTGGCTTAACGGTCTACAAGCTAGCTCGTCCTGAAACCAGAAAGTCGTAGGTTCGAACCATGGCTGTGTGGGTGCGTACAGATGAAGGGTCCCAAACTAGGACGAAACGGTTGTCTATGTTATGTACTCGTCGCCAAATTATTGTTATGTACTGGTCGAGAAATTAATAGTCCTGACGCAAGAAAGACGGAAATCAGAAGACCACTAGGTTTGCGATGATACTTCTATTTTCCAAACACAAGGAGAATCAAATATGTATCACACAATAGTGTGAGAGCAAAATATATATGAATGTTCAAACAAATGTGTGAACAAAAGTGTGTGAGCGAATATCCAAAATGAACAAATCAATAGACAGTCTTAACATGATTGGCTAATTATAACGGAATATCGATCCATATATACCTAGCAAATATAACAGACATGTCAAACAAACACACGTATTATATATATATATATCACCAAGATCAGACTGTCAACAAACACACATATTTGTATACAATTGGTGGATGGTGGCTAGCAGTGGAATCCAGGATGCGCATTTCGTCCTATTTTGGACTCGTCAGCTGGATGTACCTGCATTTCTCAGTGAGTGATGATGTTCCCACCGAGGCTCGAACCCAGTGCCCATAGCTTCAAACGCCAAAGCGTTATCCACTAGACCACTTGGGCCACGAGAGCCACCTCTTGTGCAACGGGTCATATTAATTATTGAATTGAATTTTTGATTTTCCCGTCGGTCCAATCAATCGACGGGAAAATCAAAAATTCAATTCAATAAACACACATATATATAATATAAGGGGAATATACATTGTTAAAGGAGACAGGTTCATCAAAGTGAAATGGTCACAGACTAAGAGAGCAACAGAAAGAGAGAGACCACCATACACACATATGTATCTGGATACATATCAGTCTAGTACTCTCAGATGGTTTTCCAATGGTTCTCTAACCAATGTCAGCTCATGATGAAATCCTCTAGTCAATCATCCAAATCCCTACTAACCAATACTTGAAAATTAAACTGCATTCAGCTTATCCCACCTACAATAATTGCCAGTTGTTCTTACTTTCTAATAGTGATAATAATAAGATATAATCAAATATTATTTTTGATGTTATTTGGCTAAAACATTGATTTATGTTATTACATCATGTGAACAGTAAGTTCATGTATATTAAACTGTATACAGAATAAGAGAGAGAAAATAAAAATAAAAACGAGGTTTATCTTATCAGCTGATCTCAAAATATCATTAAAGTTCTTTTGATCGGAATACTTGTATGTAGGTTATATAAACCCTTTTTTTTTATTACAACCACACTTTGACACAGATCAATACACTTTTTCGTTAAATGATTAATTCAATTTAGATCAGTAACTGAAATCACTTAGAGAATCCAATTGCAACAGATGGCTGTCGTAGCCTAACTATCCGAAGCGGATACCTCCTTGAAGTTAATAAACGGTTGGATAAAAGTACAAGTCTTAGGGATTCAGATAATTCAAGCTGATGAGTCCCAAGTGAGACAAAATGCAAATCCTACAGTTCTATTACTGGTCCTGCTGGATTCAAGAAAAGTGAATCAGTTGCTGAGTAAATTGAAACACTACGCATCACCATCACCATCATCGTCATCATCATCATCATCATCATGGAACAGAGCACAGAATGGTAGTCAAATCTCTACCCGACAAAAATCATACACCTTAAAAAGGCACCTTTGATACCACAGTGTTGACTGCGAATTGATTTGAAAACTGCTTCAACACTTTTTCATTTATCAACTTTATTCCTCAGTTAGACTGTTCTAAAATGAATAACTTTTTATCGAGAATAAGTCAGTAGTCTTTGTCAAATGGTCTTAAGGAATTAACCCTCCAAATGTGTCAGGTAATTAATTTCCCTTTCATACACAATCACAACTTAAGTGAAATTGGTTAGTTCACACGGTTCCACTATCATAGATGGAACTAAAGTTTAAACTAAATCGAACGTTAAATACCGTGGACTGTGTGTTTCCTCTGATCACCTTAACTCGTCTTCCCACACCATGTTAGTTACCAGAGTGATATTTCGTTTGGCGTTCTATGTAAGAAAGTTAGGACAATCTGGTATCATTCCGTCTCTACTGTTACTGTTTATTAATTCTTGAATTCTGCCTATACTTCTTTACTTGCCCCCTCGTCTTTAATCTTACCCAGGCTACTTAAGAATGACTTTGTTTGTTATATACTGCGAAGAGAACTAGGGCGAGTGGGTTGTCCACTAAATTAAACCAAATCGTTAGTATTGCTGTCGATAGACATTTGGATTTCTCCTCTCTCTCTGCACATACAACTCTCTCCTTGCATTTATCTCATCAGGTATGGGAATTAGAAGCAACTATAGAAAAAACTATGTGCTCAAACGACTAAGTACAAAAACTCTACGATACCTTATTCGGTCAGGACACATTTTATGTGAAAAAGAAAGTGTAGCACAGAAAATTATCAACCAACTCACTGAGAAACTATGAATAAACGGCGCCATTTTTGTTTTCATTGTTACATTGTCAATTAATATTTTCACTTGATTTAATTTTATAAACGCCGCTCATTGAATAATATTTGTCTGATTTCCTATAAACTGGAAGATATGCAAATTGAAAAGTAACAAGTTGGTGATAGAAAAACCCTCAAAGATAAATCTCCAGGTGAACATAGAGAAAACAGGAGTTGATGAAGATTCCTGGTCAACACCAAAACCACCACCACCATTAAAAATAGGCAACAATAAGTATAAATGGGAGAAATCTGTAAAAAGCAACAACGTTTCACTACTGACCTGGGAAGAATCGTTTTAATTACGGGCAGACGGAACTGATGAGGATATCAAGGCGACGATCATCGGGAAAGCAAAGTCAGCTTTCATTACTCTCAAGTCTGTGTGGAGGTCAACACCACTCATTACTCAGATAGAAAAATAATATCGTGATTTTCAACTCCAGTGTGAAGTCAGTCAGTGCTACTTACTATACGGATGAGAGACTTGACGCCACCCCGCGTCATGAAGGCCACTTCGAACAAACCACACACCTTCATCAACAGACGTCTTCACCTACCACTCAAAATCAGACGACTGGCCATTAAAGATCAGTAACAAGGAGGGATCACTGTCAATGAACGAGCAAACACAGCACAGCACGAATCAATTGTGCAACAAATATGTAGGAAGAAGTCGAGATAGATTGCATTGTGGCCATACTCTAAGGAAACAAACCATCGAGTCAGTGACATCCATCACACGCCAGGCCATTGCTCTAGTGGAACTCGAATGGGAAGCGGTAAGTCAGTTGTTCGTCAGTATGAGGGTGACATGGAGGAGGGGTAGGTGATGCGAAGAGGAGATGAAATCATGTGGAGAGACGTGGAGCCATGGTATGAAAACGTTGTTGGAGAACCGAACACAGTGGAAAGGTGAGGCTCAACGCCCTGCGTTCCTCTAGGATTTAAAGGGAATGATAATAATAATAATAATAACATGCGTATGCATACAAGATGAATCCAGTTTTAGTTAAGCTGGATAGTTAAACGCCTTTCATGAAAGAATTCGTTTACCTGGAATCAGGTTTTTATTTGGTTTTAGGGAGGCAGTGGAGATGGTCCGCTTTTGGATCAAGGTAGCTTAGCTGACAGAACACTTGACGAGTAACTAATTCAACAGCTTCTTGTTCGAATTCCAATGAGACAACTAGATTTTCATCCCTTCCTCAAATAAAAATTTCTTCTGAAATTTGCGCAACTACAAGTATGATGTATACAGAAAGAGAACATTTATTGTTGGTTGGACCGAAGTGCTTGGTCTCAGGTTGACATATCGGCCTCTTGTGCAAAAAGCTTCGACGATTACTGGACATGTAATTAGAATTTAATCTGTGGATGGTGACTAGCAGTGGAATCTAGAATGCGCGTTTCGTCCTATTCAGGAGTCGTTAATGGCTGGATGTACCTGCATTCCGCAGTAAGTGATGGTGTTCCCACCACCTAGGCTCGAACCCAGTGCGCATAATTTCAAACGCCAAAGCGTTATCCACCAGACCACTTAAGCCACTTGAGCCACCTCTTCTGCAACCGGTCACATTAATTATTTAACTGAATTTTTAGATTTTCCCGTCGATCGACTGGGTTAGAGCTTCGGTAGTGGGAACATCATCACTCACTGGGAAATGCAGGTACATACAGCTGACGAGTCCCAAGTAGGACTAAATGGAGATCTTGGATTCCACTGCTAGTCACCATTCACCAATGGGCCTCCATTTATTGTTTGTATCATTTTTTCTATATGAATTACTGAACATTGATATAATTTGAGGTCAATACAAATAATGTGTGTGTGTGTGTGGCCGTTCGAGTTAATGACAGAAAAACAAAAAAAATTGGTTTATCTGTGAAAATTTGAAACAATTTTTAAGTGAAATTTTACCGAAACGTCAGCAGGATCCCTGTCTCAGTGATATCTAAAATATAGGTAAATATAAGAGGAAATATTAGTATATTTATAGATCGTTGAGCCAATAAACATTATCATTACCATTACTATTATTATTATTGTTATTAGGTCCAAGGCTTCCTGCTGACTGCCTCCAACCATCCAATACCAACAATTCACAGTGCACAGTGATGGCGAGCCACCTAGTGGCATGGTGGCCACATTGCAAGCTTGACTAATACCCATCCCTCTTTACTGCTCCCCATTAATCTTTCCTGGATTACTCAAGAAAGACTTTGCTTGGTTGAGAAGGCCACTAAAAGCCGTTAGTAGGGAAGGGGGATATCGGTAAACCAACTGGTCAACACTATTGTGGATAGACATACAATGAATGTCATGTAAGAAACTGGCGAATACAACATTGCCAGACCCCGAGAATCCTCCACATACGCAGCTGTCTCCTTGCATTTCATCTGGGAGAACTAGAAGCAGCTATAGGAGGCTATATGCTAGGATTACTACAAAGTACAAAACTCCACAATACCTTATCTGGAACAGCTGTTGTTATGTGATGAGAAATCCGTTAGGTATGACACGATCAACTTACAGCGGTACTCTAACAAATAGTTCCCATCAGTTTTTGTTTTCCTTTCCTCGTTACTATTACACCGTTGTTCACATCTTCGATTACACACCAATTTTATATTTTATATCCTGTGGTGCATTGTTTAAAATGTAAACGCAACGCTGTTCTTTTTATTTATCTTTTTTTTATGGTTGTTGCTTTTTGTTTTTAAAGTCTTATAAAATTTATGAGGTAATTAGATGCAATATATTGTAATGCACGCTGAAAATTCCATACCTGTACTACAAATACTGTTTGGAATAAAGCTGTTATTATTATTATTATCCAGGATCTCCATTGCAGTCCTTTAGGACTGTAATGAATATTTTTGATTGCACACTAGTCAGTAACTATAGTAACGTGTCTAGTTCTATGTTCGGTGCAGACTGAATTCTATCAGTCTATCTAATACCATCAATCCAGTGTTCACCGTGATGGCGAGCCACCTAGTGGTATGGTGGCCACATTGCAAGCTTGACTGATGATAGAATTCAGTCTGCAGTGAAGATAAGACTAGACACATCACACTAGTTACTGACTAGGATCCAATCAAAAACATTCAGCACTTTTCAGACTAATTTTATTCTCTAGTATTACTGTCCAAATCGAATTCTATCTAACTGAAGTATTGTATTGTTCAAGAAGTGTTAAAGATAAATTGAAGGAAGTAGAATAACTTGAAAATTAATGAGTTATATACTCATAAGTCAAGTTATCCACAACAGAAAACTCAGTGAGGCATTCGAAGTGCATACAGGATTAAGAAAAGGCTGATTGCCTGCCTATTATCCTCGATGATATCCTGAATTGTGGTATACTGACTGGATTATGCATCAGACTGTTGGGGGAGGGGTGAGGAGACAGAGATACGCTGTAACATCAATAAGAAGACTCCAAAAGATCTGGATGGCATATGACTAATGTCGCACAAATTGGTTGGTTTTTATTTATTTATTTATTTTAAAAATCTTATGAAATTTATGAGGTAATTAGATGCAATATATTGTAATGCACGCTGAAAATTCCATGCCTGTACCACAAATACTGTTTGGAATAAAGCTGTTGTTATTATTATTATTATTAAAAAATTAGAATTCAGTCTGCACCGAAGATAGGACTAGACACACAGGCACATTACACTTGTTACTGACTAGTGTCCAATCAAAAATATCCAATAAAGTCCTACAGGAGGTCAATCATAGCCAGCCCAAATAGCTCAGTAGTGACGTCTCTGACTGCAGGTAGCACTGGGTGACGCGGGTACAAATCTCAGAAGGGACATGCGTTGTTCCTTCAGGATTGCAGATACACCTTGCTGACTGCTGAGTGCCAATTAACACGAAACCTGGGTCAAGTAAGGCTTTCTGCCTATTGCCTCCAATCATCTAATACCAAACATTATCATTACTATTTTTCGCCCAGGTTTCTGGTGGAATATTGACTTGTATTAGTACGTTGTCATTCAACTCTGTTCGTTGAATTCTTTTTTGTAACTGTCTCCACAACGGTTGATAAACTCTCATTTTCGCCCTCGCACGATCTCTCCCACGAAAACTTTTGGATATTCATTTCGATTTTTTTTCTCCATTCTGAGTGTATTTTCAATGCATCTTCAATTTCTTCTGCATATTTGTTGAGTTGGTTCGTGGTCTCCCAGAGTTCTCTGCTGGTTACTTATGCATTCACCCCAGTCGTCTGACTTGCAGTATCAACTGTACACCGTCAAGGATGAATGTCTGTCACAGGTTGCTTGAAATACCTTTGGAGACTCGCGTACCAAGTCTGTGATAAAGATACACAGAAGCAGTAATGTTTTCAATGAAACTATCGAATCTTAATCCCCTGATGGATACTTGCCATAGTTTTGATTGGACAGTAGTCATTAACTAGTATCCTGTGTCTAGTCATTTGCCTACTGCAGATTGAATTCAGTCAGTCAGTCAGGTTTGCAATATGACCACCATGCCACTAGGTGGATGGCTGGTTATAACAGCGCATTTTGAATTTTTGATATTAGGTGGTCGGAGGTAATAATAATCTATTTATTCCAAAAACAGCACTACTTATAATACAGAATGGAATTCTCAGCATTTGTCACAATATTGAATCTAATTTACTCAAAATATAAATAAAATTAAAACAAAATTAACCAGAGGAATTTGTCCACATTTACGGTATAAAGTCAAAATATTCGAAGTACAGAATAAACACAAAAATAATAATAATAACAGTGAGTTTGTTTCAAACAGTATTGTCGATTCAGTTTGGCTTAAAATTTTATCATGTTATAGATTATTGAATCTAATGTTCTGTTGATATAGCAACATGGTGAGGGGAAATACAAAATTAACGGTCATAACACAGCTTAAATGATGTTCACACTTATGAAAAAATAAACAAAAACAACAATTGAGAGGATTATATATATAAGAAGTACAATAACAATAGAGGTTGATGTTGTAAGAGTGAAGGAAATGGTTTATTTAGTAGTGCAAAGAAGGTTAGTTAGTTGGTTGATGCCTGACACTATTTTCATCACATAAAGTGCATGCCGCCAAACATGGTATAGTGGAATTTTTATACTTAGACGTAGGTCCATAAAGTCTTCTGGGGAAAAGACTTCTTGTTTTACCTGAGGAGACACAAGGTTGAAGTTGCGGGTGGTGAGGTGGGTGCCCACAGTCTGACAAATTTCGTTTAAAAAAGGTATGGATACTGAACAAAGAGTACTCTTTTCAATAACTTCATCATCAGGTTCAACAGTTATATATGCATTATAGTCAATGAATGAATGAATTAGTGTTATGAACAACATTAATGTTGCTGTTTAAATAACATCGAATCAATAATATTGATAGATTACAGATGCATAGCATCAACATAAAATAAGCTGAATGTCATAAGAATTAGGAAAGATAATAATACGAATTAATGAATTTATAGTCTCTAATGAAGGCCGGCCAGGGCAGTAGAAGTGGCTGGCTCGCTGGACTTGCTTCTTTTGAACACAAAGCGCTGGTTGTTTCACACGAATCATGATAGCCTGTGCTCTCTGAAGCATGCGCCACTTCGATGTTTTTGGCAATTTATTTAGTAACCGGTAGATGATAGAGAAGGATTCTCCAACGCTGATTGGCTTTGTGACCGATTTGGACCAGATGGTCCAATATCGAGCTGTTAATGGTTTTCACTACACCTTTACTTAGCCATGCTGGGAGATGTTCTCGAGCAAGAAATATCACGTTCCTAGAGCACCGTCCAATATAACTCGCCCCACAAGCGCAATGAATTGATAGATACAATTTGAAGTGGCCAGCTAGTCTAGGTACTTCATCTTTCAGTCGAGGAATCACCATCGGTCGTGTAGAGAATAATACGCGTGGTTCGTCAGCATTAAAAGTTCTTTGAACTGATTTTCTTAATATCCTCGCAATTATCTCGCTTGGTATATCGCCCATGAATTGTAGTCATATATAAAAAGAGGCTTCTTTTTTACAGATAGTGAGTAGTCCTTTTCCGCTTTCTTTGTCATGTGTTTCTTGATAAATTTTTCCATTCTTTCGAAAATTTAAATAAGCATTTTCAGTCAGTTAAAATTCCTTTAGATAATTTGTGGCATGACATCAAGTGCCTATCAGTGACAATGTCAGCGATATGGCCTAATGCCTGACAGACAGTCTTCAGAGTTCTACGAAGTATGACATGGTCTTTTTTAAGCAATCCAGGGGAAAGAATAAGGGTGAACAGTAAAGAAGAATAGGTAAAATACACGAGTTGACAAACTGTTAGAGGAGTGGTTGGGTTATGCCAGAGTGCCTCAACTTCTTAATGTAAAATGTCAGGCGAAATATTATTTTAGAAACTGCCAAGACTTGGGAAGACCAGGATAGGTCAGTAGAAAGAATTAATCCAAGATACTTAACTTCAGAGTTGATTTCTACATCATAACATTGCTTCCAGTCTAGACAAGGGGGCTAAATTTGTTCGTTGCGCCTTCCTAGACTATACATCTGCTTTCGACTCGGTCCCTAGGGACATCTTATTAAATAAACTTGCTGCTAGTCAAACAGAATGTTGGGCTGTTAACTGGTTGCATTCCTATTTCTCAGATAGAAAGCAGTACACCGTATATAAAGGGAAGTCTTCCACTTCATTGCCTACTGAAGCTGGTGTCCCTCAAGGTGCTGTTCTTTCTCCTTTTCTTTTTTCTTTCTTCTTGCATGACTTGCCTCACTCTGATGAAATAAACTTTGTGAAGTACGCTGATGATTTAACGGTTTCAATGGCTGTTAACTCCCAGCTAGATTGTACTAAAATAAATAGCTTTCTATCGGAAGTCAGCAAATGGTCTGAGTCTAACGGTCTTAAACTGAATCCTTCTAAGTGTCAAACTGTTGATTTCAGCTTAAGATGTAAACGACAGTTAAAAGAAGTCATCGATTCTCATGACAGTTGTAAAATTGACGACAATGATATAGGAATCAAATCAGAAATTAAGTATCTTGGACTCATTCTCTCTTCTGATCTCTCCTGGTCTTCCCATGTCTTAGCAATCTCCAGTAAAATATTCCGCTGACATTTTACATTAAGAAGTTAAGACACTCGGGTATAACTCAACCCCTCATCTACAGTTCGTAAACTCTTGCATCCTACCTATTCTTCTTTATTGCTCACCCTTATTCTTTCCTGGTTTGCTTAAAAAAGACTATGTCACAATTCGTAGAATACTGAAGACTGTCAGTAGGTGAGTGGTGTCCCAGTGGACCACATAGTTAACGTCGTTGTCGATAGGCATTTGACTTCGTGCAATAAATTTGCTAAAGGGATTTTGTCTGACTTGGAGCATCCGCTTTACCCTCAGCTTTCACCTTGCATCTCCTCAGGTAGAACAAGGAGTAACTTCAGAAAACTGTATGCTCGCACGTCTAAGTATAAGAATTCTATGATACCATACTTGGCACGTATTTTATGTGATGAAAATAGTGTCAGGCAAGAATTAACTAACCTTCTTTCATCTAGTAAATAAACAATTTCCTCCATCCATCCTTATATACCTTCAAGTTTTACTTTTATTACTTCTATTATATTTATGGTCCTGTTACTTCTCTGTTTTACTCTCATAATTGCAAACACCAACTTATCTCCATGACGGCTGTAATCTTTGTTTTTCCTTCACCATATCATGTAGAAAGAACATTATATTCAATATTTTTAAACATGTTAGGATTTCTATACCACATTGACAATACTGTGTGCACAAGCCAACGGCAATTTTCACTTGTATTCTTATTATTATTACCCTAGCTGTTATCATTATTATTGCTATTTCCATTTTATATGCTGCATGTTTTTGACACTACCTCTATTGTAAATGTGGAAAATTTTCTGTGTGATTAATTTTATTTATAATTTGAGGAAATTAGATGCAATATTGTGATTAATGGTATCATCAATTTTGCAACGGTGATAGGAACCAACGGCTTCATTTAACTTTCGTTTACATCGGGAACTGAAATTAACTGTCTGACATTTGGAAGGATTTAGTTTAAGACCATCAGATGAAGACCATTTGGTAACTCCTGATAGAAAGCTATTCATCTTAGTACAGTCAAGCTGGGAGTTAACAGACGTTAAAATGGTTAGATAGTCAGCATACTTAACAAAGTTCGTTTCGTCATCAGAGTGAGGCAAGTCATGCAAGAAGAATGAAAGCAGAAAAGGCGAAAGAACAACGCCTTGAGGGACACCAGACTCAGTAAGCAACGAAGTAAACGACTTCGTCTGACTTACAGTAGGGTACTGCTTTCTTCCTGAGAAATACTACAGTCGCCATTTGACAACCCAACAGTCAGTTTGAATTTCAGCAAGTTTGGGAGGAAGGCCATTTGACATTCACCACTCAGTCACCAAGGCAGGCGTGCATCTTCAACCTTGAGGGAACAACTGAGATTTGAACCCACATCACTCAGTGCTGCTTGAAGTCAGACATGTTACCGCCTGAGCCACTTAGCATAGTGGCTAAGAAAAACACATTAGACTGAGTGAAGTAAATATATAATTATTAGCTAAATGAACACGTCTACCTGTTTCTTATTGTCAATATGATCTTGCCAATTCACTTTGAAAAATAGTGTGTGTTTATGCACCTTTTGATTAGTGCCAATATATTTTTTTTGTTTCAGTCCTATTTAGACGTTGTAAACAAATAAATATATAATAATAATAAATCGTGAATCAATCAAAACTACAAGAACAAAACAAACACTTGTGGTTCTTGTATTTTCAAGTTTCAACCAGTACACACCTAAAATTGTAAAAAAAAAAGAATAATAGGTAAAGTTCATTTTATGTATACCATCTTGGCTTAGTAATATGAAAACATATAAACATAGGTAGCCTGTCTTTGTGAGTGTGTGTGTGTGTGCGTGTAGTAAATCCCTGACCTGTCTACATTTTCATCTGTTTTAATTAAAGAATTATATTTATGAAATATTATTACTATTATTGTTTCTATGGGTTGCGTGTGGAACATAGGGCCTGGCTTCAACAACACATTTCCACTGTTCAAGTGTTGATTTGTAAAGATTTGATTGGTTTCAGGATTTCATTTCAAATCCCTACAAACCAACACTTGAATACCAATGAGATGCTCACTGGCGACTGGCCCTATTCAGGTAGGTAGTTACCTGGGTTCCAGTGGGAAGTCGTGACCAGTAGTCTGCAGCTGGTCGGGTGTGAGGACAAATACTCGCCGAAGACATTGGCTAGCGGTCGCGCTATGTCGTGAATTGGCAGAAGTTAGAATTCATGGACTGGCCTTTGGATCGGGTCCCAGTGGCTTAATGGTATACGAGCTAGCTCGCCTTGTAACCGGAAGGTCCTGGGTTCGAATCCCGGTGGATGCGTACTGCTGAAGAGTCCCAAACTAGGCTGACGCAACAGCTGTCCAGTACTCCCAGGTTTTCCAATGGTTCTCTAACTAATGTCAGCTCATGATGAAATCCTGAAACATTTCCACTGTCTTCTACTCTCTTCTGTCCTCTTCAGATGGTGAACTCTATGATCGTCCACAATTCCTCATCTCTCCTCCTCCTCCTCGCCACACGATGTCCTCCATGTTACCTTCTCACTGATGACCCATTAGTTGCTTTCCATTCAGATTCCACTCGAGCAATGGTCTGCATTCCGTGTGATGATATCCGACGATCTCCTCAATGTATGCCAGATCAATCCATCTCCATTTTTTCCCACATATTTGTTGAACAATCCGCTCTCGCCTGTTGGTTTACTCCACGGTGGAGTTTGTTTTTGCTGATTCTTTCTGGCAGGTTGACTATTTGATCTTCAGTATAAAGCCATCGTTATCACTGAACAAAGCTTGGAATGGCAGTCACCTCTCTATCTCACTCAACTTCATCGACTTTGAAAGGGTCTTCGACAGCGTCGATCAAGAGGTGATTTGACAACTAATTCGCTACTACTGTGGGGTCCCATCGACAATTATACATCTCATCCAACAGTTACACGACATTGCTGCATGCCAAGTAGTCCACAACGGGAAACTTACGAAAGCCTTCGAAGTGAGGACGGGAGTGAGGCAAGGCTGCCTACTATCACCAATGATCTTCCTGATTGCAGTAGATTGGATAATGCGACAGACAGCCGGCAATGAGGAAACAGACATAAAATGAACCTTAACGAATAGCTCGGAAGATCTGGACTTTGCCGATGTGATATATATATGTCTCATTTTCCACAAAATGTAAGATATGCAAGTGAAAAGCAACAAGTTGGTGATAGAAGAGGCATCAAAGATAGAACACCATTCAAGTGAACATAGAGAAAACAGAAGTAGGTGATGAAGATTCCTCGGAAACACCAACATCAACAACAACAACAACAGACAACAATCAGCCAGCATAAATGGGAGGAATCTGAAAGAAGAAACCTCCTTTACCTACCTACCTACCTACCTACTTGGGAAGCATCGTTTCAACTACAGGCAAACGGAACTGATGAGGATATCAAAGCAAGAATCGGAAAGCAAGGAAATCTTTCATTACTCTCAAGTCTGTGTGGAGGTCAACAGCACTCAGCATCAAAAATAAGATCCGGATTTTAACTCCAATGTGAAGTCAGTCAGTGCTACTCACTACACGGATCAGAGACTTGCACTGCGCGTCTTGAAGAGCATCTCATACAAACTACAGACCTTCATCAACAGCTAGCTGTCTTCGCTCACTACACAAGATCAGATTGCCGGACAGAAAAGATCAGCCACAAAGATCTCTGCAATGAGCGAACCAACCAGGAACCGATTGTGAAACAAATAGGCAGGAAGAAATCGAGGTGGATTGGCTGACCATACTCTGAAGAAACCATCAAGTGAGTGACATCACTAGACAAGCCATTGCTCAAGTGTAACCCGAAAGGGAAGCGGCGAGTTGGTCGTCAGTGCGAGGGTCACATGGAAGAGGAGGTCATGTGAAGAGGAGATGAAAACATGTGGGCAGACTTGGAGCGGGGTGAAAAAGTTGGCAGAAAACCGAAGGCAATGGAGACTTGGGTGGCTGAAGCCCTATGTTTCTCAAGGAATTAAAGGAAATATTTAATAATAAAATAATAATAATCATGGAGCCATCGAAAGAGGCTGTTGTTAACAAAAGTCTGCTGTGGCCTGTTGGAAATCCTTTTTGTCACACGCTGCCGAAGTTTCTGGTCCCTATAGAAGGACCTACTCATTTGACATTGGTGTTGAAAATTCGAATCTTGTTCCTTATGCTGAGTGCTGGAGATTTCCAAACTGTTTTAAGGGTTGACGAAGGCGTATGTATATTGTCTTTCCAATTCTGACTGGCTGGCTGGATAGCTTTAACATCTTCATCCGTCCCGACTGCCTGTAGTTGAAACGAGGCTTCCTAGATAAGTGTGAGAGAGAGAGAATTATATTTACCCTGTTTCATCTGGTTTAAATTATCCACGCCTGTCCTTGAATAGCAATGCAAACTTACAATGCACCTTTCATGGCCAATAAAATAAATCTAAGGGTAAGATCAGCTGGGGAAAAACTCAGTTGATTGAAGGATTTCATCATGAGAGGAAATCAGTTAGAAATTTATTGGAAAACCACCTAGGAGTATTGGACAGCTGTTTTCCAATGGTTCTCTAATCGATGTCAGCTCATATTGAAATCCCATAAACAGTCAAATTAAATCCCTGCAAACGAACACTTCAACATCAATCTGATGCACACTAGAGAATACCCTTATTCCAGGTAGTTAACCTGAGGTTCTAGTGTGAAGTTGTGACCATTGTAGGATGAAGCAGGTTGAAAGTGAGGATAGCTACTCATCAAAGAAGACTTTGTGAAGTGTTTGCGCTATGTCATGAATTGCACGGAAGTTGGAATTCACAGACTGGGCATTGGATCGGTTGGGTCTCAGTGGCTTAATGGTCTACGAGCCAGCTCACCTTGTGTCGGGAAAGTCCTGAGTTCAAACAGTGGCGATGTCGGTGCGTATTGCTGAAGAGTCCCAAACTAGGCTGAGGAAGAAGCTGGCTGTCCAGTACTCCAGTGGTGGTTTTCCAATGGTTCTCTAACTGATTTCGGGTCATGATGAAATCCTCCATTCAATCAAACGAAATCCTCACAAGGCCAATGTTTGAAATGCTGAGTCAACTTAGCGCTGACTAAATAAACACCTAACCAATTTACTAAAAGTTGCCTTAGGGGTTTTAAATTTTATTTTATCCGGTACACATCTGATAAGGTTCAGATGTCATTCCGCCTTCCTTCCTTGGACTGTTGATGTATAGTGACTCTGAGTCTGCAATTCATTTATGCTAACTAGGTAAGTTTCAAAAGTTTTTTATCTCCCTAAATGTAACATCAAATTTTCATTCTATTTAAATATACTACTCATTAGAGCATATTACAAAATAATATAGTCTTTTTCATTTGAGAAAGACATATAAGCGAAGAATATTGTTGTTTTCAATTAGATCTCCTTCAGGCTTTACTGTAATGCACACAGCTTTATATTTTAATGGATTTATCCACTAGACAAGCCATTGCTCGAGTGGAACCCGAAAGGGAAGCGGCGAGTTGGTCGTCAATGGTAGGGTGACTTGGAGGAGGTGATGTGAAGAGGAGATGAATGCATGTGGACAGACTTTCACGGGGTGAAAAAGTTGGCAGAAAACAGAAGGCAATGAATGGAGACGCAGCTGAAGCCCTATTTTCCTCAAGGAATTAAAGGATATAATAATATAGTAATAATATCCAATAAGAGCAGTCACTTCGTGGATCAAACTATAATAATAATTATTGTTATCACCTCCTCACCCTCCTCCTCCATGTCACCCTCACACTGACAGTCAACTGACTAGCCACTTTCCATTCGAGTTCCACTCAAGCGATGGCCTGGCATGTGATGTCACTCACTGGATGGTTAGTTTTCTCAAAGTATCCACCTCGATTTCTTCCTGCATATTTGTTGCACAATTCGTTCCTTTTGGTTTGGGTTGATTCGTCCATTTCCAGAGATCCCTTCCTGCTGCTGATCTTCTCTGGACAGCCATCTGATTTTGAGCGAAGTATTGAGCGAAGACAGCTAGCTGTTAATGATGAAGGTGTGTGGTTTGTTGGAAGTGGCCTCCGTGATGCGGCGTGACACCAAGTCTCTCATCCGTATAGTAGGTAGCGCTTACTGACTTCACATTGAAGTTGAAAATCCGGATATTATTTTTGACGCTGTGTGATGAGTGTTGATTTCCACACAGACTTGAAAGTAATGGAAGCTTGTCTTGCTTTCCCAATGATCGTTGCCTTGATATTCTCATCAGTTCAGTAGTTAAACATCGTTGATTCTTTCATGTTTCTCCCCTTATGCTGATTGTTTTTTGTTGTTGATGATGTCGCTGGTGTTGACAAGGAATCTGCATCACCTCTGTCTTTCTCTATGTTCATCTGACGTGAAGTTCTGTATTTGATGCTTCTTCTGTCGCCAATCTGTTGCTCTTCATTTGCATATTTTCCAGTTTGTGAGAAATCAGACATATATATCATATCGGCAAAATCCAGGTCCTCCAAGGTTTTGTGTGGGTCCAAAAGTATAATAACAATAATTATAATTCATGAATAATTCCCATTCGAACATTAGTAGACAGAAGACAAGTAGTTCAGCGAAGAGTCTCTTTTCGGCGAATTCATTTTCATAGCTGTACAATCGCAAATATATATGGTTATTTTTGTGTGTGTGTGTGTATACATTAAATTTGTCAAACGAAAATACAATTAGTAGGTTCAGATGAATTGGATGTTGATAAGAGGATAGCAACAAAAGTGATGAGTTGTCATAAATGATTGTTAAATAAGAGTTACGTAATGGCATGAATAGTTTGATGAATGAGTTGTGCTCAAAGGGTGTACATGGAAACAAAATAATATACAGAATTACACAAGGGTTTTAAGTTAGAAAAATAAGCATACAAACAGAAGTAAGGTCAAATCAAACAAACAAAGAAAAGTTAGGTCAAATCAAAGGAGTAGTTACCATGCGAGTAGAAGTGGTTGGATAATTTTCTTTTGTATGCATAGTTCTGGTTCCTCCAACTGGATGGCTAGGGCTTCTGCGATGCAAAGAAGACGGAATCGTACTGTCTTTGGAAGGTTGTTCTTCACTTTGTAGATTACTTTGAAGGAGGCGTTCGTTGAGATGGAATGACCAGTATTGACGAGATGTTCGATTATTGCACTCCTTATATGGCCATTATTTCCTTTCTGTAGCCACGCTGGATAGTGTTCTTTTACCCTTTTAGACAGGATGCGCGTTGAACGACCGATGTACCTGGCTCCACAGCAACAGGTGAACTGATATATACACATAGAAGTGGTCATGTGCGGAATCTTGTCCTTTGGGTTTCTGCAGATCAGCGGGCGACTGGAGAACACTATTCTTAGTGTTGCCGCAGGGAAAGTTCTTCCTAAAGAGGTGGAAATTCTCCTTCTGAGGACGTCACTAAATAGGTCTCCTTTGAAGTCTAGGTTCATATAAAGTATCTTTTTCGGCACGGATAGTGTCTCTTGCTTTTGGTTTTTCTGTTTGATGTTTTTCTCTACAAATCTTGGTGGGTAGCCATTTTGTATGAAGATTTCTTTCAGGAAGTTTAGTTCTTCTTCCATGGTGTCGGAGCTGCAGATGCGTCTGACGCGAGTGGCAAGGGATTTAATTAGGTTTCTTTTCCGACTGATTGGTACCCAGCTGTAGAAACTTGTTAATTGTCCGTTCCAAGTCGGTTTCCTATGGATTGACCTTCTTAAAGTTCCGTCATCTCTCCTTGTAAGCTGAACATCAAGAAAAGGGATTTTAGATTCATTTTCAGTTTCCAAAGTGAACTTTGTGGCTGGATGGCATTTGTTGAATATTTGCAGTAGTTGATTGAGATCGTGACCGTCATCACAGATGATAAAGATGTCGTCAACATATCTAACGTACAACTGGAAATTGTCGATGGTTGATTTGAGTGGGCCATTCTCGAGGCTTGCTTGTTGCTATCCTCTTATCAACATCCAATTCATCTGAACCTACTAACTGTATTTTCGTTTGACAAATTTAATGTATACACACACACACAAAATAACCATATATATTTGCGATTGTACAGCTATGAAAATGAATTCGCCGAAAAGAGACTCTTCGCTGAACTACTTGTCTTCTGTCTAATAATTATAATGTTAAGTGTTTTTAACGTCACTAATAAGAATGATTATAGGGATAGAATTGGACGCAATGGATTATCAGCCTTATGAATCTTGAGTAATCCGTAAAGGTTTGGAAAGTTAGATCCCATACCAATTAAATCCTGATAAGTATGCGACAACTTTTGGTACATTATAAGTAGGTGCTATCACTCGGTTTCAATTTTTCTATCCCATTAAGCAATATTTCAGACTTATTAATTGATTTTTAGTTTGAAAATGTCTACGATCAATTCAGCCGTCTAATTTCAACCTCAACAGATGACCAAAGATGGTTGAAAGCTTAACTCGTGTAGATGTGGTCCATCAATTCAAGCAATTAAAAGTGGGAAACAAAAATAGGCACTTTGACATCAACTCATTTTAAAGCCCCAAAGGAATTACGTAACAGATCCGATTTATAAACCACACAATGATTGAGCAAAGAATATCCTATTCGATAAATTCCTCTTCTGGCTCTACAATTAGATATCTGTATGTTTATATACGTAGAATATTCTAGATTAGCAGTCAATAACAATATTAGTGTTTCTTTTAAATAATATTAATTAATAAGATCACAATGGAATTACAGTTCATTAAAGATGCATAAATTATCATAATATTAAAAAGATATAATAGTAAATAGAATATCAACTAAAATTACGAAAATTCCACAAAAATTGAGGATCATTCAAACCTAGATGGCCAAGCGGGTAAGGATAATGTCTGAACTAATTTCTTTTAGATGCACAAATTAGGCTTCTTAATGTGGATCCCAACGGCCAGCCAGACTCAGGAATATTTAGTAGTCAAACACTTAAGGCAAAATTGAGATTTGTCGGTATGCGGTAAATGACTCTGAAAGCATCATCATGGCAACATCAGTCTTATGTTGTGTATCTGTAGTGCAGATTGTACCTTTGAACTTTTGTTTTAACTCGCTCACCCACGGTGACACACTTTTTATCTTTTGAGTTGGGAGTCTTCCGTGCGTTCATTGGTTCGCTCTCTTGTTGTGCTCTCTTTCTGCACACTCTCCGAGCCTACCTCCAGCAACGTCTGCAGCTAAGTTGTACAGTCACTTTATTTATTAAATCTGTTATTCATTTACGTTAAATACAACTCATACTAAGAATTCTTTCCATTGTTAGCTTTTAAACTTTGATTGAGTTAATCAGTACTTACACGTTAGGTAGAGTACTGGTAAAGTCATAAGACGGTGAAGTTTTTAGTAAGTGTGGTGATATCGAAGACTATCTTAAGTCTAACCTCAACACTTACATATCCACAAGATGAGAGAGAGATAGAATAGCACTGAGAATAGATTTCGTTTGTCATTTGCTCAACCACACAGAACGATGTTCGGAAATTCGATGAGAAACACGCCTAATTGTACGGCCTATGCAACTGACTGGCTCACTACACAGGAGCAGTTAAATTGGTAGATACACACACATAGAAGAGGCGAAATTAGGCAGTTGGTCTTTTATTTCCGAACGCAAAACAGGGGAGTGGTTTTAAAGATACAGCGTAATTCAGCAGCAGGGAATTCTGTTTTTACCGCATTTCTAAGACGCTGTGTAAGTAGCTGGCTGATGTTGTCCCCAACGAACTGCATTTGTAAGAATAAAGACAAGTTGTTTAGAGGATAAGGAAGATTTGTTTATTTTTCAGTTGCATTGCGACTCCACATGAAGCAAAAGATTATATGAATGCCTTGCTTCTCATAAATGATTGTTAAATAAGAGTTACGTATTGGTATGAATAGTTTGATGAATGAGTGGTAGTCAATAACAATATTAGTGTTTCTTTTAAATAATATTAATTAATAAGATCACAATGGAATTACAGTTCATTAAAGATGCATAAATTATCATAATATTAAAAAGATATAATAGTAAATAGAATATCAACTAAAATTACGAAAATTCCACAAAAATTGAGGATCATTCAAACCTAGATGGCCAAGCGGGTAAGGATAATGTCTGAACTAATTTCTTTTAGATGCACAAATTAGGCTTCTTAATGTGGATCCCAACGGCCAGCCAGACTCAGGAATATTTAGTAGTCAAACACTTAAGGCAAAATTGAGATTTGTCGGTATGCGGTAAATGACTCTGAAAGCATCATCATGGCAACATCAGTCTTATGTTGTGTATCCACAAGATGAGAGAGATAGAATAGCACTGAGAATAGATTTCGTTTGTCATTTGCTTAACAAACCACACAGAGTGATGTTCGGAAATTCGATGAGAAACACGCCTAATTGTACGACCTATGCATCTAACTGGCTCACTCCACAGGAACAGTTAAATTGGTAGATACACACACATAGAAGAGGCGAAATTAGGCAGTTGGTCTTTTATTTCCGAACGCAAAACAGGGGAGTGGTTTTCAAGACACAGAGTAATTCGATTAAATTATTCTGAAAATGGATCTGGTGTAGTTGTAATGGACAGAAGTGGTGACAAAACAAAAATATTATCCATCCTTAATGATAAAAGCAAATTCATAGCCGATGTTTCTTCTGATGATATCAGAAAACTGGAAGGAAAAGTAACTTCGTACTTAGTAAAACTTCGTGGCATGGATGTTATCGATAAACAGGAGTTTAATTCATTGATTATAGCGATAACAGAAGTAATAATAACAAGGAATTTATGCAGATGGCGATAAGAATAACCATGTAGACATTTCAATAATTAAATTAGGTCAAGTCTAGAAAATATAATTTGTGGATGGTGACTAACAGTGGAATCCACCAGGATAACGTGCATTTAGTCCTATTTGGAACTCGTCAACTGGCTGGATTTACCTGCATTCCCCAGTGAGTGATGATGTTCCCATCACCGGAGCTCGAACCCAATGCCCGTAGTTTCAAACGCCAAAGCATTATACACTAGATCACTTGGGCCAAGACAGAGACCTCTTTTGGAGCGGGTCATAATAATTTAGTTGAATTTTAGATTTTCCCGTCGATTGATTGACTGGGCCGAAGTGCTCGGTCACAGATTGACATATCGGCTTCTTGTGCAGATGTTTCGATGATGTGTAGGCGTGTACTTAGAAGTTAATTGGTGAATGGTGACTAGCAGTGGAATCCAGGACAACGCGCATTTCGTCCTATTTGGGACCCGTTGGTGGCTTGATGTACCTGCACTCCTCAGTGAGTGGTGATGTTCCCAAGTGGTCTAGTGGATATCGCTTTGACGTTTGAAACTTTGGGCACCAGGTTCGAGCATCGATGGTAAGAACATCATCGCTCACTGGGAAATGCAGATACATCCAGCTGACGAGTCCTAAATGGGACGAAATGCGCTTTATCCTGGATTTCACTGCTAGTCACCATACACCAGTTAAATTCTAATTAAATGCCCACACATTATCGAAGTATCTGCACAAGAAGCTGATATGTCAACCCGAGACCGAGCGCTTCGCTCCAATCGATCGACGGGAAAATCTAAAGTTCAATCAAGTCTAGAAGAGTTACGTAATACTAAAGGTAGGTGAAGTGGATAGATAATCAAAGTTTAAATAAATATCACAAAAGTATGACAGATACCAGAATTTCTAGAACCCTTGTACTCAAGTCAATCAGCGGTAAACAAACATATTAATATTTGAAAGTACGTGTGGCCACACATAAATATGGAAGAACTCATCGGTCTCTGCAAGAAAGGCCTGGCTTCAGAGCATATTCCTCAATGGCTCCAGAAGCAAATAGAATCCCTAGAACCCATTAACGGTGAGGTGAGAATAGGAGACCTGGCTCCTCTATTACGAAACATATTACAGACGAGACAGAACATAAAATTGATGTTTCCACACGTCTTTTAAACCGATCTATAAATCTTGTTTGGTGGAGAGCATATCCTAAAGTTTGTGGAAGCTGTAGTTGGCAATTAGAAAGTTTAAACCACATTTATGCGATCAAAGCAACAATTTGTCATCACACTATAGGCCTTCCTTGGTAAACTTTATTTTAGTATCATAGCAGATGTACTATTATCTCTCTTATTTGGTTTACTGATGATCTTCATTGTTATTTTCACCTTCAATATGTCCTTGACCTAAGTCTATTTTCTCACCTCTTAATTCTTTATTAATTTCACATATATGACAAGTCCGTGTATGATGGTTCAGATTGTTCGAAATGTGTTGCTCAAATACAACATTACACACACGATTCAGACAGATAAATTACGTCTTCTTATTGCTTTGTCTATATATATTAATACAGACCGAATTAAAGAGCTGCTAATAAAAAGAAAGTAATCACATGACAAGACAGTTCTAATCAGCTGACTCGTTGAACGCAACTCAGTCGAAATCATCCACCTGAGTTACAAATCATCTCCATTAGACGAGCATGACACTAATAGTGGAAATGATGACTAGAAATATAATGTAAATGTGCATTTCGTCCTATTTGGGACTCGTCATCTGGATGTATCTGCATTTCCTACTGAGTGCAGAGATTCCCACTTAGACTCGTTGTAAACGTTACAAAACAGTATCCACTAGGAATGAATGACGTTTAAAAGATAACCAACATGGAGAAATATTCAGAAATTTCACTACACGCAGTAACACACAGTTAGACAAAAAAGTGGAATACACCAACACTTTCAATAGATAAAGTTATGGTGATGTGATAGAGACAGTGTGTTCCAATGGAATATTATTCTCATGTATTCCCACAGTTCAATACCGGATCAGCGACAGAATACGATATATATTATTATTATTATTTATTATTGTTCCCTTGGGTTTCTAGTGGAAAATAGGGCTTCAACTGCACGTCTCCACTTGCCACTTCTGTCTTCCTTCTGCTGTACTTTTCACCTCCATCCATGTTAGTTAGTTAGTTAGTGCATACTCTTTCAACTCCTCTCTCTTCACACGATCTCCTCCATGTCACCCACCATTGCACTGACGACCCACTCGCCGCTTCCCATTCTGTCGGGTTCCACTCGACCAACGGACTGACGCGCGCGTCATATCACTCAGCGACCCAGTGGCCTCCTCAGTGGGCGAGTGTCCAATCCATCTCAATCCACTTTCTCCTGCATATTTGTTGGTTGGCGATTGCTTCTTGTTTGTTTTGTTCGTCTGTTCCCATAGTTTCTTGTTGGTGATTCCTTCCGGCCCAGCCATCTGATTGATCTTCAGTATAGAGTCAGCGAAGACAGTTGTTGATAAAGGTAACGTCTGCAACAGGCTGTTGGAAATATACTTTGTGATCCGCCCGCCAAATTTCTGATCCATCCGTATAGAACAGCTGACTGACTTGACGCTGTTTGTATTGAATTGAATCAGACCGAATTTGTTGTTCGATGTTGGCTGAGTGACGAAGATTTCCAGATTGGTTGTTTCAGGTTGATGATGATGATGATGATGTGTTTCTCGCTCACCACCCGATTCTCGCTCGATTTGACATCCTCGTCCATTCCGACTGCATGTGGTTGAGACAATGCTCCTTAGATAAGTGAGTGAATGAAGTAACTAACCTTTTCAAATCCCTCCCATTGATGGTGATTGACGCTGGATATTTCTGTTGTTGTGGGTTGGTTGGTTATTTTCATCGCCTCCGTCTTGTCTATGTTCACCTGGAGTCCCGTCTTCACCGGCTTCTTCTTCGACCAGTTTGTCGGTTTTCGCTTGTGAGTCTTCGAATTTGTGTGGCATCAAACATAAATCATCCACACGCGCGAAATCCAGGTCTTCTAGGTTCTTCACGTCGGTCAGTCCAGGATATCCTTGTCTTCTTATTTTCCACTCACTGTCTGACGCATAATCCAGTCCACCACAATTAGGAATATCATTGGTGATAATAAGCACCTTTGTCTGACTCCAGTGTTTACTCAAAACGCCTCACCGAATTTTCCGTTGTGGATCACTTGACATGTGCCGTTGTCGTACAGCTGTTGAATAATAAAATTGATGAATATTTGGGGTACGCCGTAGTAATATATATGAAAGTGGAAAATTTTAAATTTGATGGCGAACTCTATAGTCAAGTGGAATGAGTGGAAGTGGCACCCCCCCCACCTGTTGGGTCCCATGTTCACGTATTCACTTGTAGATAATAAACTGAAAAATAATCCTTTCAACAATTTTATTAGAAGGTTCTCTTCATTTTTTTTATATATGTAGGATCCATCCATCCATTCGTCGATCGATTGTGAGAAGGGTCTAGATAATTTCTCAGTTAATGGCTGAATTCAATAAGGTTCATCCAACTATCAAATTTACCTGGGAAGAACAATATCAAAGAAGCATTACTTACTTAGATGCCCTTAACACAAGAAAATCAGATGGTAGTATAAAAAGAAGTTTGCATAAGAAAAGTACATGGACAGGACAATATTTTTATTTTTATTTTTTTGATTACAGCTTGATTCCACACTGTATTTTTGGTACAAGTATGGAATTTTCAGCATGGATATCAGTAGCCCAAATTTCGCAGGCCTACCATAGATAATATCAGGTGTGAGTCGGCAGGGGATCGAACCTCGGACCATGTTCATGGTCGGCGAGAGTCCTAACCTCTGTGCCACCGACGTACACATAAAGAGATTTGATAAGTGCCATCAGCAATAGGGTAAGAGACGTATTTTCAGAAGATGTAATTGAAGGTGAACTGAAAATAGTCAGATATCCAAAAAAAAAAGTGGAAAAGAATACTTCATTACTTTTGAATAATAAAGCAAGAACGATATTCCGTGTACCAGGATAATCTGAGCTCATGTTTTTCTTCTTCTTGTCTCATGGATTCTTCTCAACTGGCTAGCTACAACCTGAACAATATCGAAATTAATAATAATAGTAATAACAACAGTTTTATTCCAAACAGTATTTGTGGTACAGGTTTGGAATTTTCAGCGTGCATTACAATATGTATTGCATCTAATTACCTCATAAATTTTATAAGATTTTGAAAACAAAAGTCAATAATCACAAGAAAAATAGATAAATAAAAAGAAATAAAAAAGAACAGCGTTGCGTTTACAATTTAGACAATGCACCAAAGGATATGAAGTATAAAATTTGTGTGTAATAGAAGATGTGAACAACGGTGTAATAGTAACGAAGAAAGGAAAACAAAAACTGATGGGAACTATTTGTTAGAGTGCCGCAGTAAGTTGATCGTGTCATACCTAACGGATTTCTCATCACATAACAACAGCTGTTCCAGATATGGTATAGTGGAGTTTTGTACTTTGTAGTAGTCCTAGCATATAGCCTCCTATAGCTGCTTCTAGTTCTCTCAGATGAAATGCGAAGAGAGAACTGCGTATGTGGAGGATTCTCGGGGTCTGACAATATTGTATTCGCTAGTTTCTTACATGACATTCATTGTATGTCTATCCACAATAGTGTTAACCCGTTGGTTTACCGATATCCCACTTTCCCTACTAACGGCTTTTAGTGCCTGACCTTCTCAGCGAAGCAAAGTCTTTCTTGAGTAGTCCAGGAAAGATTAATGGGGAGCAGTAAAGGGGGATGGGTAGAATACAAGAATTGACAAACTGAGAAAGCAAAGACTGCTTTATGCCAGACTGCCTAAATTTCCTAATGTAGAACGTTAAACGAAACATCTTTCTAGTAACTAGCAAGATGTGGGAGGACCACAAGAGATCGGTGGAAAAACTCAGCCCAAGGCACATTGACATTAGATGTATTTTCAACCTCTATGCGGTCAATGATAGTGGGGCCATTTGAGCTAGCTAGTTATTGTAGGTGACGTTTTCGTCTGAAGGCGAAATTGACTACCTGACATTTAGACGGATTTAGCTTAAGACCGTTTAAAGAGGACTACTGACTAATTTTCGACAGAAATTTATTTAATTTGGGACAATCTGACTGAGAGTTGACAGGCATAGAAACAGAGAGGTCATCAGCATACTTAACAAAAGTGGCTGCACGAGAATGAGGCAAGTCATGTGAGAAAAACGAAAACAGAAAGAATGAAAGAACAGCACCTTGAGGAACACCAGCTAAAGTAAGTGAGGTAGTGGAGGACTTTCCATTGTAGACGGTGTACTGCTTCCTATCAGCGAAATAGGAATTCAACCACTTATTTGTCCATCTCTCAACCTGTGTTGCAGCAAGCTTACTTAGCAAGAGAGACCTGGGAACAGAGTCAAATGCAGATGTGTAATCAAGGAAGGCACACCGAACGCATTTAGCTCCTCAATCTAAGCCGGAGACTATATTATGATATAGGACAACATCGGCATCTAAGGTACACCTACTATGTTTATAAGCAAATTGGTTGGGGTCATTGAAAGGCTTTAAAGAGGGTTCAAGATTAAGTAAAATAAGTCTTTCCATAACTTTCAAAAAAGGTGAGGTAATAGCAGTGGTTCTAAACTTAACATTAGGTACACTTGTTGATTTAGGTACTGGCATAATCTTGATATTTTTCCAAGATTCAGGTATAATACTTTTGGAAAACGATTCGTTGAAAATGTCAGTTAATGGGGAACATAAGATGTCAGCACACTTTGTAAGGATAACAGCAGGAACACCATGAAGGAGAGCCAAGGGAATGAGTAGGTTTGAGAGATTGAAGACACTTAAGGACATCATTCGTAATAAAGCATGAGAAGCAGTCATTATTTACACTATTCGAGTTAGGAATCATAACATCTGCACGGAAACAGATGAAGGATATATTAAGCATATCAACATGGACAGAAGTATCATTTATTATTTGCTTACCATCTGTGATTTCCTTTAATAAATTCCACATATTAGATGAGGATTTACATCAAAAGAAAGATGTGAACATTCTCTCTTTTTTACAATGATAATAAGTAATTGATTGGAACTGAGAATAACATTAGTCAGGAATAATGTAAGTTGTTGGATAATTAAGAGTAAAATGTATCGACTAATTAATTTTTTAAGAGAAATTGCATGACTAAGCTTGGAAACTAAAAGGATAGAGTTCAATATGGAAATACCTTTACCCACAAAACATCTGTTCAAAAATTGCATGAAGTTTTTAAAGCAGCGTGTCTTCTTTCCTGTATTTGTTAACACGAAGCCTCTATACATACATAGACGACTACAATTCAAAGGTGACGTACCAAATGAAATAATCAATAAGTTAAAGAAATCGATTTAAACTGCTTTCAATTGGTGCCGCTGCTTGTCGAAAAATAAACAACCTATGCCCCGCAGTTTTTGAAGAAGGAGACATATGGATGTTCTTGCAGGACCTCCAGGTTGTCACGCAGTTGAGTGGCGTTCGAGATCCGTCAGCGATGAGGCTGTTACTTGGAATGCTGGTGGGATGTCGGGTGACTGCAGCATATGATAGTGTGAGGCGAAACACCGGCGAATACGCGCCAGGCAGGGTCATACAAACTGCTTTCAAAATGGGGAGAAACATACATGGTGATCGTCAGACGCGGTCACGTATATATGTTCGATCAGAAATGCAAACGAAGAGAAGCGACTAAACTTCCGTGAGCTCCGTAACTGGATACAAAAAGACAAGCTAAGAAAGCTGCCAGAACCAAGAAGATCGAACCGACATCAGTCGAAAGTATTTAACGGGGAGGGGGATGAGTTTGGTGGTATGATACAGAAAATGTGTTCCAACTAAATATTATTCTCACATATTCCCACAGTTCAACACTGCATTAGCAACTGGATATTCTGTATGTATATTTGAACATTCTGTTTCATGTCGTTTAATGTAAACCAAAATCAAACGCTCTGTGATTGGTTAAAGAATATAAAATTGTATAAATATAAACTGCTTTGTTCGAAGATGATGCGTAGAGTTGCAATTTGATCAGAACATGATTTATGTTTGATGTCACACAAATTCGAAGACTTACAAGCGAAAACCGACAAACTGGTCGAAGAAGAAGCCGGTGAAGACGGGACTCCAGGTGAACATAGACAAGACGGAGGTGATAAAAATAACCAACCGACCAACCAACAACAACAGCAACAGAAACATCCAGCGTCAATCACCATCAATGAGAGGGATTTGAAAAAGGTTAGTTACTTCATTCACTCACTTATCTAAGGAGCATGGTCTCAACCACACGAAGTCAGAACGGACGAGGATGTCAAATCGACCGAGAATCGGGTGGTGAGCGAGAAACACATCATCATCATCATCATCAACCTGAAACAACCAATCTGGAAATCTTCGTCACTCAGCCAACATCGAACAACAAATTCGGTCTGATTCAATTCAATACAAACAGCGTCAAGTCAGTCAGCTGTTCTATACGGATGGATCAGAAATTTGGCGGGCGGATCACAAAGAACATTTCCAACAGCCTGTTGCAGACGTTACCTTTATCAACAACTGTCTTCGCTGACTCTATACTGAAGATGAATCAGATGGCTGGGCCGGAAGGAATCACCAACAAGAAACTATGGGACAGACGAACAAAACAAACAAGAAGCAATCGCCAACCAACAAATATTCAGGAGAAAGTGGATTGAGATGGATTGGACACTCGCTCACTGAGGAGGCCACTGGGTCGCTGAGTGATATGACGCTCGCGTCAGTCCGTTGGTCGAGTGGAACCCGACAGAATGGGAAGCGGCGAGTGTGTCGTCAGTGCAAGGGTGAGTGACATGGAGGAGATGGTGTGAAGAGAGAGGAGTTGAAAGAGTATGCACTAACTAACTAACTAATATGGGTGGAGGTGAAAAGTACAGCAGAAGGAAGACAGAAGTGGCAAGTGGAGACGTGCAGTTGAAGTCCTATTTTCCACTAGGAACCCAAGGGAACAATAAAAAAAATAAATATAAACAATGGTCTGATCACTTGGAGAAAATGTACCTTTGCTTCCGTGTCTTGCCATCTGCTGTTACAATATAATCAAATGGAGCCGGGTAGGGTGGTAGTGAGAGATTGTTTACTGAATTCTTATTCATTGAATACGTGCCTAACACACATGTAATAAGATGGATACAATATAGATACTAGAGAATATGAAAATTACAATCACCGTTGAAAAAATGAAAAGATAAGAAATAATACAGTCACGTAAACAAAATTTCTAAACTTATGTGAGCACACTAAACTGATCATGAGAAGTAAGAACCTTATCAGTACACTGAATAATTATCATATCACCATTGTGCGTTTTATCAAATTAAAAATTATTCTCTTATAGAAGTTTACTAAACCAGAATAATTGTGTGTGTGTGAGTGTGTGTGTGTGTGTATGTGGAGAGAGAGAGGGGGAATTGTATTAACACTGTGTATTCTTGAGTAACAGGCGGTGACATTATTATTATATTATCCTGTCTGGGGGCATTTTTCATTGTCAAGTCATTATTATTATTATTATTATTATTATTATATCCTTTAATTCCTTGAGGAACATAGGGCTTCAGCCACCCAAGTCTCCATTGCCTTCGGTTTTCTGCCAACTTTTTCACCTCGCTCCAAGTCTTCCCATATGCTTTCATTTCATCTTCACATGACCTCCTCTTCCATGTGACCCTCGCACTGACGACCAACTCGCCGATTCCCTTTCGGGTTACACTTGAGCAATGGCTTGTCTAGTGATGTCACTCACTTAATGGTTTCCTTAGAGTATGGCCAATCCATCTCCATTTCTTCCTGCCTATTTGTTTCACAATCGGTTCCTGGTTGGTTTGCTCATTGCAGAGATCTATGTGGCTGATCTTTTCTGTTCGGCCATCTGATCTTGAGTATTGAGCGAAGACAGCTAGCTGTTGATGAAGGTCTTTAGTTTGTATGAGATGCTCTTCATGACGCATTGGTCAAGTCTCTGATCCGTTTAGTGAGTAGCACTGACTGACTTCACATTGGAGTTGAAAATCCAGATCTTATTTTTTATTCTGAGTGGTGAGTGTTGACCTCCACACAGACTTGAGAGTAATGAAAGTTTTCCTTGCTTTCCCGATTCTTGCTTTGATATCCTCATCAGTTCCGTTTGCCTGTAGTTGAAACGATGCTTCCCAAGTAGGTAGGTAGGTAGGTATGTAGGTAGGTAGGTAAAGGTTTCTTCTTTCAGATTCCTCCCATTTATGCTGGCTGATTGTTGTCTGTTGTTGTTGTCGCTGTTGCTGTTGACCAGGAATCTTCATCACCTTTGTTTTCTCTATGTTCACCTGAAGTCCTATCTTTGATGCTTCTTCTATCGCCAGCTTGTTGTTTTTCATTTGCATATCTTCCAGTTTGTTGGAAATCAGTGACATACTTGATATAATTACTCAAAATCGGCTTCAAATATAAAAATAAAGATTGTAAATTGTGTAATACTCAACGTCACAAAGGAAGAAAGCGTCAGAAATTTGATAAGGTTAAAAGATTCTTATTAAGTGATAAGAAAGCTGGTAGTTGAGTGCCCAATTATGAACAAGTTTGAAAGTGTTGAGAATAGGTACAAAAAGAACATATGAGAGAGTGATAATATTGAATTAATAATTAAAGTAAAAAGCACAAAGCGGTTGTGCTTTATCGTGAATTGGCACAAGTTAGAATTCAAGGACCATTGGATCGGGTCCCGGTGGCTTAATGGTATGCGAGCTCGCCTAGTAACCGGAAGGTCCTGGGTTCGAACGATGGCGGTGGGTGCGTACTGCTGAAGAGTCCCAAACTAGGCTGAAGAAACAACTGTCCAGTACTCCCAGCTTGTTTTCCAATGGTTCTCTAACTAATGTCAGCTCATGATGAAATCCTGAAACCAATCAAATCCCTACAAACCAACACTTGAATAATTGAAGATGAATTAAGCATTGTATATGACTCTTTGATCGAAAATAGCTATCACAAAAAAATTTTATCAAGAAATCCATGACATAGAAAACGGAAAAGGACTACTCACTATCTGTAAACAAGAAGCCACTTTATTTACGACTGAAATTCAAGGGCCATCGATATACCAAGTGAAATAATTACGAAGAAATTAAAAAAATCAGTTCAAAGAACTTTTAATGCTGACAAACCACGCGTATTATTCTCTACACGACCGATGGTGATTCCTCGACTGAAAGATGAAGTACCTAGACTAGCTGGCCACTTCAAATTGTATCTATCAATTCAACTGCGCTTGTGGAGCGAGTTATATTGGCCGTTGCTCTAGAAACTTGATATTTCTTGCTCGAGAACATCTCCCAGCATGGCTAAGTAAAGGTGTAGTTAAAACCATTAACAGTTCGATATTGGACCAGATGGTCCAAATCAGTCACAAAGCCAGCCAGCGTGGAAGAATCCTTCTCTATCATCTACCAGGTGCCTAATAAATTGCCAAACAGCAGAGGCTATGGCGACTCACCTCCAACAACCAGTGCTCTGTGTGTAAAACAAGCAAGTCCAGCCAGCCCCTACTACTTCCCAGGCTTGCCTTCACTAGAGACTATAAATTATTATTATTATTAATATTATTGTTCCTAATTTTTCTGACATTCAGCTTAGTTTTATGTTGATGCTATTCAGCTGTAATCTACCAGTATTACTGATTCGCAGTTATTTAAACATGAATGTTGTTCATAACACTAATTCATTCATTCACTATAATGTATGTATAACTGTTGAGCCTGATGATGAAGTTATCGAAAAGGATATTCTGTGCTCAGTATCCATTCTTTTGAAAAAATTTTGATGGGCATTTTTAATCAGTTAAATATAAAAATGAAAAATTTACAGGGAACGACTAGCGAAGAGGTTAAGACCAAGGTAGAATAAGAGACCGGACAAACTTTTTCTGTATACAGAGAGAGTTCGGAGTTGTATTGACGAATTGGCAGCGCCCCCGCCATACACAAATGCAGACACCTAACGCCCTCTTTTTAGCATTTGACCTCACCTACCATTTAAAACTTGTAGGCATTATCCACCAAACCACATTTAGGAGGGTGAAATGATGAGTACTGGGTTCAAGTCTCACTGGGTGAACACCGCTACTCACTGTTAGACAAGATATGCGTTGAACAACCAATGTAACAGGCTCTAAAAGAACAGATGAGCTGATGTATGTGCATACAGAAATGGTCTTCTATGAGATTTTGTCCATTTGGGTAACATGAGAGTCCAAGTTTTGATTCTTCGTGGCCCCATGGGTGCATATTTCTGAAAGGGTACCAAACTAGAATGAGACATTCTGTTATTCCTTACTGAAAACATTTATTTCCCGATACGAATTTAAAACAAGCAACAAAGGTTAAAATAAAGCAGGATTTAGTGATAGATTCATCAAATTTCGGTAGAACTCGTCAGCCGCTCAATACTCTACATACACGGATGTATATATACTTTTGAAATTACATTGGGAGATATAAGACTAATAAGCACAAATAAACTACATTGAATTAGTCATGCAGAAAAACAGGTGGGAATGTTTTCCAGGTCATGCTCAAATAGATAAGGGTAGAGAGAGAGAGCATGAAAGATCAAAATTAAGATAAATTGAACTACGCTTCAATTACACATCACTTAGATAAACAATTAGCCATTAGAGAATATATTAAGAATTGCAAACAGACTAATATCAATAGTGATAGTTATAATAACAATAATTATATTAGTGTTGAAGTGAGTTAAGATAATCCTACTGAAAAAGGATAGTTTTAAATGAATCAAGAATAATAATAATAATATTAATAATAATAAGAGGTAGAATAATAAGTAAAACGTATTACCATGGTAGATTCAGATTGACGAACATCTCCTTTTGTACAAAGAGACCACTGGGTTTGCAAACTCGAATTGCACAAACCTCCTCCGCAGTTGCAAGCATCTTCTTGTTTCTTTGTCTGCTGACAACAGTGAATGACACGACAGCGTCGATATCATGTCCATAGTCCACAAGATGTTTTGTTATTTTGGCACACTGCACTCAGCTGTTTTCAACCTTTTTGGCAAATGCTCCATTATACGAGTAGACAATCGCCTTTCCGTACGACCTACATATTTCTTACTGCCTGGTTTTCAATGATTTCGAACTTATGCCAATCGATTCGTGAAGAAATCTGCATTGAAATTAATATCGGTCGTTAGAAAAATACTCATATTCTAAATATTCTTTACCTGGTCTTCAAACACTATTTAAGGCTTCGGTACTAGGAGCTCTGACACATCAGCAGAAACTACCCCCTGCAAAACAATTCAAACAGTTCCAAAGAAACCTGTCTATATAAATTTGCCGTTCAAAGGAGATGACGTACAGGAAGTAGTGAAACGAAGACTCGACAAAGCCATCAAGAGAACTTATTATGCTGCAAAACTTGTTATCCTTAACACCACCAAGTGAGTGCTTCAACAATCTGGGAAAGACCAGTCGCCAAACCCCGACACTTCAAACTCCATATATCAATTTGAGTGTGTTTGTGGCAGCAAATACATAGGTCGTACGGAAAGGCGATTGTCTACTCGCATAATGGAGCATTTGCCAAAAAGGTTGAAAACAGCTGAGTGCAGTGTGCCAAAATCCTCAATAACAAAACATCTTGTAGATTACGGACATGATATCGACGCAGTCAAGTCATTCACCATTGTCAGCAAACAAAGAAACAAGAAGATGCTTGCAATTGCAGAGGCTTGTGCAATTCGAATTTATAAACCAGCTCTCTGTATACAAAAGGAGATGGTCGTGACTCTTAATCTACCATGGTAATACGTTTTATTCTCTACTTGTTATTATTCTACCTCTTCTTCTTACTATTATTGTTATTATTATTACCATTATTATTAATTATTATTATTCTTGATTCATCTAAAACTATGCTTTATCAGTAAGATTATCTTAACTCACTTCAACACTATTATTATTATTATTGTTATTATAACTATTACTATTGATATTACTCTGTTTGCAATTCTCGTTATATTCCCTAATGACTAATTGTTTATCTAAGTGATGTGAAACTGAAGCGTAATGCCATTTATCTTAATTTTGATCTCTCATACTCTCTCTCCCCTTATCTATTTGAACATGACCTGGAAAACATTCCCACCTGTCTTTCTGCATGGCTAATTCAATGTAGTTTATTTGTGCTTAACAGTCTCATATCTCCCAATGTAATTTCAAAAGTATATATATCCGTGTATGTAGAGTATTGAGTGGCTGACGAGATCAACCGAAATTTGATGAATTCATTAAATCCTGCTTTATTAACCTTTAATGCTTGTTTTAAATTCGTATCGGGAAATAAATGTTTTCACATCAGCAGAAACCGAAAATTTCAACCTAATATAGTAAATCATTTGGAAAGACTGGTGTGAATTCAACGAATAATAACTAATACCCGTTGTATAAGACGACGCTCTTGTAGTCCATTAGCATAGTAGGTGACACTTCAGACACAATGGATGCAGGATTTGAGTGTCAGTGGGAATATCACCGCTCAGTTGGGACTTCAGACATATCTGGATATGTATATATATCTTCATAAACCAGTTTACTTGCTCGTGCGGAGCTGAGTACATCAATCGTACCATGCGTTTAACTTGAAAAAAGCACTCGTGAACACTATCCAGCCTGGCTAGTAAAAGAAGAACAAAAACGCGTATATAGTTCAGTGACAGAACATCTGGTCAATTCAGGACATTCAGCTCCATTCGGAAAACCCTTCAAAATAATATGCAAGATTCTATCAAACCTATCAAAGGGAGTGAAATTAAGACATCTAGGCATAGCCGAGGCACTAGCCATCCAAAAACTCAAACCTACGCTATTTATCCAAAAGAAATACGTTCAACCCTTGTCCCTCCTTGGGCATCATAACACAGGTAATTCCTTTAGTAATGACCATCGCATTGCCTTTCATATCTGAACTTCCTGTTTATTTTGTCATTTTGTTATTTCTACGTATTTAATCCCTGATTGCATAAACAATTATTCGTCACATTAGTTATGATTCTACTAGATTTTTTTGCATCCAAACATCCTTACTATTTCGTTATTTCTAAATTTTCAATTATAATGCTACTTTGTTTGAGTTTTATCCGCCCTTCCGTCTGTTTATTATGGCATTTTAATTCCTGATTGTAATTTTATTAATATGACTCTTGACCAGAAATTATTCTGGAACTTTCCCACCCATTTATTATAAATATACGAATGTAGAGCTGTCTAGTTGATGATTTCGTCGGAAAGAAAATTTTCCTCTTCGGTACAACTGTCTTTTGATTATTCCCCTATGAAATGCACATCCCGAATTCTTTGACGAGTTACTACTCTTCAAACAACGTCATAAGAAAGCTTAGACATCTTCTAGACATGACCAGTAAAAATGGAAACATTAAAAGGGACCGCAAATTTCTTCAGAATAAATCTACGGTAAAAAAAAATTGACGTAAGTAACTGATGACCTCTGGACATGTTGTAGCTGTTGTGGCCATGGTAGTCCAGTGGTTATCGATCTCCTCTTTGAAACAATTAGGTGCAGGTTTCGTGTCCTTTTTAACATGCAGATACATCCAGGTAACTAGTCCTAAATAGCACGAAATGTCCATCCTGGATTCCAGCGCTAGTCATCATCAACAGAATATACGTGAGTTTTAAATAATCATGGCAGATAAAAGAATTCACTGATAACCTTTATGATATATATATATATATATATATATATATATATATGGGTGTATGGTGGTCTCTCTCTTTCTGTTGCTCTCTTAGTCTGTGACCATTTCACTTTGATGAACCTGTCTTCTTTAACAATGTATATTCCCCTCATATTATATATAATATGTGTGTTTAATGCGCATTTCGTCCTACTTGGGACTCGTCAGCTGGATGTACCTGCATTTCTCAGTGGGTGATGATGTTCTCACCGAGGCTCGAACCCAGTACCCATAGTTTCAAACGCGCATCCTGGATTCCACTGCTAGCCACCATCCACCAATTGTATACTAACTAAATGCCCGGACATCGTCGAAGCATCTGCACAAGAAGCCGACAGACATGTCAACCTGAGACCGAGCACTTCGGTCCAATCAATCGACGGGAAAATCAAAAAATTCAATTCAATAATATGTGTGTTTGTTTGACATGTCTGTTATATTTGCTAGGTATATATGGATAGATATTCCATTATAATTAGCCAATCATGTTAAGACTGCCTATGGATTTGTTCATTTTGGATATCCGCTCACACACTTGTGTCCACACACTTGTTCGGACATTCATATATATATATTTTTGCCCTCACACTCTTGTGTGATGCATTTGATTCTCCTTGTGTTTGGAATATAGAAGTATCATCGCAAACCTAGTGGTCTTCTGATTTCCGTCTTTCTTGAGTCAGGACTATTAAATTCTCGACCAGTACATAACAATAATTTGGCGACGAGTACATAACACTTTAACAGATATCCATCAATGAGAGTCTGTCCTTCAGAATTGGTGGGAAATACAAAAGGTGTCATAAGAGTTATTTTAAGGTTGTAAGCTTATTGTTAGGTGAAAGTTCGACAGGATTAGAGATAGTATAACACTGACTGAACAGGTGTTTATTTCACAATGACACTTAGTACTTCATTCGGTATCTGATATCCTCACTTTCTGTGAGGATATATGTCAGATATATACCTCCTTCTTTCCATCCATATATCTCTTTAATTCCTTATGTGATGTATGATAAGACAGGTTCGTTTGGGGATTGGGGAACATATACTAGTTCGGTTCAGATAGGGGGAAATTCAATCCACAATAAGCTTAGTTCTGTCACGTATAATAGATGCAGAACATCTTGTAATTGCGTTGGTGGCACAGCATTTAGGAGGCTCGATCTCCACCCGAAGCACACCTGATATCAATGGTCGACCTTCTAAATTTGGGCTATCGATATCACAAGCTGAAAATTCCATACCTGCACCAAAAATACTGTGTAGAATCAAGCCAAAATTAAAAAAAATAAGAAGAAGAAATTTACATCACTTGAGTGCCATAAATCGCATATCTAAGAGATTTTTCACTTACAGACTGTATATGTATTCCATAAACAGGTTAGGCTTTGGGATTAAGGTAAATGAATTTGGGACAAAAGTTAAAGAATAGGTATCCAAGAGATCGAACACACCAAAAACCTTGGAAAAATTAGTTACCCTAATTCAACTCTAGTCCTAACCTTTACATATGTCCAAACAAAGTTCACCTTTAAGAGCTCTGCAGACTTGAAGAAGCTAGAAAACAACTCAGTGATTGCGCTACATTCAATAGAAACGGGACACAAAATCGACTTTGATAAGACTAAGGTTTTACAAAAAGGTTTTGGTTCATATCAAGAAAGATTAACTGCAGAAGCCCTACATATATGGGTGAATCCCAACAGTTTAAACAGACGTGAATGTGTGATGTTAGCCGATGCATGGCAAATCCTGACTAATAAACAAAGTAAAATTTGATATGTATGATCAAGTAGTCACACTTAGTCAAATTCCCGACTATCTACGTCTTCTTATGGAGAGAATAACAAAGCTATAAAAAAAAATTAAATTATATTTATAAAAATGTCAATTATTTGTAACTATCCGGTCAAATCTTGATCACAGCTCATATGAGAATAGCATATGTTTTATGACTGCTCCACCCACACACACACGCATACACACACACGCCATTGTATCCTGCATATACTGCATATACACATATATTTTAACAAAAGTAGACAAATTTTGAAAGTCTGAGGTCAAAAGTTTTTTGATCACAGTTCATACAATTTTTGTTTTGTTTTGTTTAGCATACCTATTGATTGTACTATTGTACTTTTGTATAAACATACAATTCTATTTATTTATGTTTGATACATGTTGATACCTGTCGCATGATTGATGATTGGATAAGAATTTTAAAAACAAGATGTGTCCCTTTATATATAAACTTTGTTATGTTAATTTCGATTAATTTCCCTGAAGAAGTTCGGACCAGATTGCCGAACGAAACGTTGGAATTAATCATTTCAATTTCGCTGAGATTTTACAAATATAACTTTATAAATGTTCACCTTTAAGGGTTGAAAAAATTTGGGCATTGGGTATATGATATTCATAATAATAAAGGTTTTTTGTATTTCCCAATGAATGAAAAACAAAACGATATTGTTGTTTTTACTGACGTTTCACTATTTAATGCTGCTGCTAATAGCTTTATCAAAATACTATTAAACAAGAATTTACAAAATCCACTCAGCATATATATAACAAAGAGTTAAGAGGTGATAGAACAGACAAGTTAGGTCAAGTTAAAAGGACATATTGAAAGTCAAAACAACAATGAAGATCAATCACTGAACCAAATAACAAAGGTAATAGTACATCTGTTATGATAACAGAATAAAGTTTACTAACTTGATCATCGTTCGTCAGTCTGGGGTCATTTTTCTTTGTCAAGTTAGTCAATTGGTGAAGCTAACAAAACCCTCATGTGTAGATTGTTGGATTTGATCAGTGTGTAAAATTATAAAAGTAGTGTGTGTGTGTGTGTTTACATAGTGAACTTGCTTATCACATTCGTGTTGAGTTTGTCATTTCATGGGGTGGAGGAGGTGTTTTAGTCCGTCATTCCTATTCAGACAATTTGGATTCCACTTGAAATGAAGTGCTTCTGATGATTCTAGACTTTCTTTGTGATTTCTGAAATGCTTTTTCCGAATTATTTCAATATTGTCAAAATCAATTTTGTGGCCTGTAGACCTATGGCTGATGATATTTCAAGTTTTTCTAGTTCAACCGGATTTCTCACTGGGCAAACAGATGCTCTACGGTGTTCATTTCTTCTGATTTTGAAATCTCTGCGGTGAAGTTTGTCCGATGTAGTATATCGCATCACATTTTAAGCAAGCATTTTATTTTATAGACACAATTAGATAGAAAATCTTTAGAGGTTTGTTCTTTTATATAGATGACAAGGTTACTTTGTAGTGTGTCTGATGTTTTGAAGAAAACTCTAATGTTGAGCTGATTGAGTACTCTTCTGATATCGTCTGACGTCTTTGCTCTATATGGAATGACGACTGTTGATGTCCATGTTTTCAGAATGCATTTTCGACCATACTTAACGTCTGTGTTAATTTTGTTGATGAAGTTCCTTGGGTAGTTGTTTTCCTTGAGGAGAGTTTCAGTAATGTTTGATATTTCCTCTTCTTTTTCTTTCTCATCTGTTATCAGAGAGTTTTCTCGTCTAAGAAGACTTGAAACAACTGAAATCTTTGCGCTGATGGGTTGCGATGATCTGAAGTCTTTTTATACATATTCACTGAAGTGGGTTTTTTTCCTGAATATGCATACACTAAAATGTCCGTTTTCCCTACTCTTAACTAAAGCTATTAGCAGCATTAAATAGCAAAACGTAAGTAGAACCAGCAATATCGTTTTGTTTTTCATTTATTCATTGGGAAATACAAGAAAACCTTTATTATAATAGTCCTAATCTTTATACAATTGGTGGATGGTGGCTAGCAGTGGAATCCAGGATGCGCATTTCGTCCTATCTGGGACTCGTCAGCCAGTGGATGTACCTGCATTTCTCAGTGGGTGATGATGTTCCCACCGAGGCTCAAACCCAGTACCCATAGTTTCAAACGCCAAAGCGTTATCCACTAGACGACTTGAGCCACGAGAGCCACCTCTTTTGCAACGGATCATATTACATCCAGCTGACGAGTCCCAAATAGGACGAAATGCGCATCCTGGATTCCACTGCTAGCCACCATCCACCAATTGTATACTAACTAAATGCCCGACATCGTCGAAGCATCTGCACAAGGAGCCGACATGTCAACCTGAGACCGAGCACTTCGGTCCAATCAATCGACGGGAAAAACAAAGATTCAATTCAATAAGTCCTAATCTTTGCCTAACCTAACCTTAAACTAACACTGATCCATCCTTAACCTATTCCTAACCCTAATCTTTATCTAACCTTACCCTAATCTATCCCTAACCTTTGCCGTGAGCTAACCTCAATCCTAAGTCTCAACTAACTGGATATCCTGTTCAATATTACTTAAACCTGATTCATTACTTCTTCACGAATATCGTGGCTTTTACCAGGTTTCACTAATTTGTTCTGTTTTTGCGTTTCAAAGTCATTAGTATCCTCGTCCCCCTCCCCCTATATCACACTATTCTTTAACTTAAATATTGAGAAACAACACGTTCAGACATTCTACCTTCCCTTAACCATCCCGAAGTCGTACACCAACCCCCTCCGCTAAATGCCTCCATATGTAATAATAACAATAAAGCTTTATTTCAGATAATATGTGAACATATGGTACAAAAAGTCTCAGAGCATTTAGTTAGTTTTCTATAGTTTGGTTTGTAAGGATTAGTTATGTTTTACGAGTTGATCACGGATTGATATCAGTGAGAGAACTATTGAAAACCCACCAGGGAGTACTGGACAGCTGCTGTTTCATCCTAGTTTGGGAATCATCGGAAGTACGAACCCACTGGGATTCGAACCCAGGACCTTCCGGTTACAAGGCAAGCTAGCTAGTATACCATTCAGCCACTGGGACCTGATTCAATGGCTCGTGAATTCTAACTTCCACCAATTTGTGATTTAGAGCGATCCCAACCATTGTCGTTGGTGGGACATCCATCCACACACGTGACATCTAATTGGACCTCACTGGTCACGACTTCTCACTAGAACTCAGGAAACTCCAACCTGTAGAAAGTCACTAGCGAGCATCAGATTAACTTTCTATAGTTTGGTTTGTAAGGATTAGTTATGTTTTACGAATTGGTAGAAGTTAGAATTCATGAGCCATTGAATCGGGTCCCAGTGGCTGAATGGTATACGAGCTTGCCTTGTAACCGGAAGGTCCTGGGTTCGAATCCCAGTGGGTGCGTACTGCCGATGATTCCCAAACTAGGATGAAACAGCAGCTGTCCAGTACTCCTTGGTTTTTCAATGGTTCTCTAACTGATATCAACCCGTGATCAACTCGTTAAACATTTAGTTAGTGTGAAATATTCCCATATCGCATGAATTAAAAGTCAATCTGAACGAAGAAGAATATTCTTTTCAATAATTTCTCCTCTTCAAGTTCTTACAATTATAAAATAACCGAGAAAAGATATCCAGAGAAGTTCATTAAAGCCAACATAGGTCACAATAGTCGTAAAAATCAACCGGCGACGGTGGAGAAAAAGCCTCTACTTTTACGTCTTCAATTCAAGGGAGATACTCCTGCATAGATTCTATCGCAACTTTTAACCAGAGCGATCAAGAAAACTTTCCATTCTGCATGTCTGTGTCTATCCTTCAGTAGCCGTCCATTGTTCACACAGTAACTGAAAAATCTTTTACCTAACCTTAGCTCTTCTTCATGCATATACCATTCCAACTATTCCTGTGGTTCAAGTTACATAGGGCGCACGATTAGGTAGGTTCGTCTACGGGTTCGAGAACATTTACCAGCTTAATTCAGCTGGAGAGGTGGGAAAATAAGTGCATAAAAAGCTCGAACCTGTCACACTTGGTCGATACTGGACATCTTATCGATGTCAAAACAGCTTTCACGGTTATATACCGAATTCCGAAGTCATTATCACGCATAGTTCGCTTACGTCTCCTACACATAGCTGAAGCTGTTGTAATAAGATCGACTAAACCAGGACTTTGTATCCAAAAAGAACACGTCCAGACACTGTTCCTACCATCGCCAAACTTGGATTGATGATTCTTCCTCTTACCAAGAGTGCCCCTTCCCCTTAACGCTCTTGGTTTCTTTTTTCTCTTTGCTTATTATTACAATTATCATTATTATTATTATCGCCATAAGTTATACCCTTCATGCAAACATTCTCTCAATAATATCGAATTTTCCATTTATACTATCCGGACTTATTATTAGTTGGTATTATCTCTTTTCTCAGTATATGCTTCCACCCGTTTCATTTCACACATTCTTCATTTCATTATAAGCCACCTCTCAATGCAGTCTTACTATCCCTCTCCTCTTTAATACATACTACTTTGTACCAGCCACTCACTCACCTGACACCCTTTATAACCTTGAACTGACTTATCAATTTTTCCTACCCCGCACTCTACAAATTATATGATGACTAGTCATCCCCATTGTCTCCCATTCTAGTCCATTGTGAATTATTTAAATTAATCCAAGCGCGTGTTTAAGAAGAAATCAAAAGAAGATCAACTTTCCGAACAATTCTCTGTGTAAGCCACAGCCTCTTCAGCAGAAGAATTATTCGAATTTTATTAATCATCAAAATATTTTGGATGGAGGATTTCGTCATGAGCTCACATCAGTTGAAGAACCATTCGAAAACCTCCTGGGACTACTGAACAGCTGTCTCGTCCTAGTTTGGGACTCTTCATCAGTACGCAGCCGCCACCAGCGAGTTCGAACCCAGGACATTCTGGTTACAAGGCTAGCGAGCTAGCTCGCAGACCATTGAGCCACTGGGACCTAATGGCCAGTGCATGAATTCTAACTTCTACCAATTCACGACATAGCGCGACCATTTCGTAATGTCTTCTTTGGTGAGTTACTGCCTCATCTTTAACCTGCTGTACCCTACTGGCCACAGCTTCCCACTAGAACCCCAGGTTAACTGCCTGAATAGGTCCAGTCGCTAGTGAGCGTCAGATTAATTTTCAAGTATTGGCAGAAGTTAGAATTCATGAACTGGCTGGCTATTGGATCGGGTCCCAGTGGCTGAATGGTCTACGAGCCAGCTCACTAGCCTTGTAACCAGAAGGTCCTGGGTTCGAACCCTGGCGGTGGGTGCGTACTATGAAGAGCCCTAAACTAGGACGAAACAGCTGTTCAGTACTCCCAGCGGGGTTTTACAGTGGTTCTCTAAATAATATCAGCTCATGATGATATCCTCCATCAAATCAAGCTAAATCGCTACAAAGCCAGTACCTGAAAATAGTGAAAAAATTATTTTACATAAATTGAAGTCAGTGTATTTGAAGGTCTCCTGTCGATAGACATTTATACCAATAGAAATATGTAATTTAAAACAATTAGTTCCCTTTAGGAATTTAGATAAAGCAATAAGAAGACGTAATTTGTCTGAATCGAGTATTGTGTATTTGCGCAACACATTTCGAACACGGACTTGCCATAGGAATATATATATGAAATTAATAAAGAGGTAAGAGGTGAGAAAATAGACTACTTAGGTCAAGTTAAAAGGACATATTCAAGGTCAAAATGACAATGAAGACCACTAAACCAAACAGCAGAGGTAATAGTACATCTAACCTAGCTCGTATCAAAACAAAGTTTACCAAGGAAGGTTTAATGTGATGACAAATTGTTTTTGAACGCATAAAGGTGGCTTGAACTTTCTAATTGCTAGGGCTTCTACAAACTTTAGGATACGCCCCAAACACGTTTTATAGATAGGTTTAAAAGATCTGTCAACATCAATTTTATGACCTGTCTCTATAATATGTTTCGCAATAGAAGAGCTAGGTCTCCTGTTCTCACCGTTAATAGGTTCTGATGATTCCATTTGTTTCTGGAGCCATTTTGGAATATGCTCTGAAGCCAGCTCTTACTTGCAGAGATCGATGAGTCCTCCCTATGTATGTGTGTCCACACGTACATTCAAATTGGTAAATATAGTGGCATGTGACGTCATTTTTCGCATGTTCGAAGGGCTTAGATAAATATAATGGCTTTACATTCTCTAATATTATGATGTTAGCTGCATAAAAAGTCTTTTTAACAGCAGCGTTTAGTCTTCGTCTAGTTATCAAGCTGCTTTGATGCCCCATGTAGGGTAGCTTGATGTACACGTCTTTCTTAGGGGCGAGTTGAAGAGTGGATCTTGGTGTTCTGACTACTTTATATCTCCTGATGAACTTGTCTGGATAGTTGTTATCAACCAGAGTTTGTGTCAATATTCTTTCTTCTTCATCAAGCGTGTCTTCAGTGCATATTCGTTGGATTCTACTGAAGAGGCACCTTACTAAGCCTCTTTTGTACCGCACAGTCATCACATATATTTGTAATGACTAATGTCAAATTGTCATTGTGTATATTTGTCTGTATGAATGCATGTGAGTGTATGTTATTTGTCATGTGGCAAAAAATGTCACTTCGTATGTGATAAACATGATAATACCTTATAATAAAGGTTTTTTTGTATTTCCCAATGAGTGATAAACAAAACGATATTGTTGTTGGTTTTACTGACGTTTCGCTATTTTCTGCTAATAACTTTATCAAGGTTACAACACCTCCCTCCCCCATGATGTGACAAGTTCACTACGTAAACACACACTGCTTTTATAATGTTACATACTTATCAAATCCAACAATCTACACTTAGTTTTGTTATCTTTACCAACTGACTAACTTGACAAAGAAAAATGACCCCAGACTAACGAACGATGATCAGGTTGGTAAACTTTATTTTGATACTATTATGTACTCGTCGTCAAATTATTGTTATGTACTGTTCGAGAAATTAATAGTCCTGACTCAAGAAAGACGGAAATCAGAAGACCACTAGGTTTGCGATGATACTTCTATATTCCAAACACAAGGAGAATCAATATGTCACACAACAGTGTGAGAGCAAAAATATATATAAATGTCCGAACAAGTGTGTGAGCGAATATCCAAAATGAACAAATCAGTAGACAGTCTTAACATGAATGGCTAACTATGATGGAATATCGATCCATATATACATAGCAAAATATAGCAGACATGTCAACAACACACACATATTATATATAATATAAGGGGAATATACATTGTTAAAGGAGACAGGTTCATCAAAGTGAAACGGTCACAGACTAAGAGAGCAACAGAACGAGAGAGACCACCATACACCCATATATATATATATATATATATATATATATTAATATATATATATATATATATATATATATTGATACATATCAGATACCATAACAGATGTACTATTACCTTTGTTATTTGGTTCAGTGATTGATCTTCATTGTTATTTTGACATTCAATATGTCCTTTAAACTTGACCTAACTTGTCTATTTTCTCACCTCTTAACTCTTTGTTATATATAAGCTGAGCGGATTGTGTAAATTCCGGTGTGATAATACTTTGATAAAGCTATTAGCATTAAAGCTTGCTGAAACTCAAACTGACTGTTGGGTTGTCAAATGGCTGCATTCTTATTTCTCAGGAAGAAAGCAGTACACTACTGTAAGTCAGGCGAAGTCATCCACTTCGTTGCTTACTGAGTCTGGTGTCCCTCAAGCGTTGTTCTTTCTCCTTTTCTGCTTTCATTCTTCTTGCATGATTTGCCTCACTTAGATGACGAAATGAACTTTGTTAAGTATGTCGACTATCTAACCATTTTAACGTCTGTTAACTCCCAGCCTAACTGTACTAAGATGAATAGCTTTCTATCAGGAGTTACCAAATGGTCTTCATCTGATGGTCTTAAACTAAATCCTTCCAAATTCCAGACTGTTAATTTCAGTTTCCGATGTAAACGAAAGTAAAGTGAAGCTGCCGGTTCCTATGACCCTGGCAAAACTGATGATATTGATATAGAAATCAACTCTGAAGTTGAGTATCTTGGATTAATTCTTTCTTCTGACCTATCCTGGTCTTCCCATGTCTTGGCAGTTTCTAAAATAATATTTCGCCTGACATTTTACATTAAGAAGTTGAGGCACTCAGGCATAACCCAACCACTCCTCTAACAGTTTGTCAACTCGTGTATTTTACCTATTCTTCTTTACTGTTCACCTTTGCTTATTCTTTCCTGGATTGCTTAAAAAAGACCATGTCATACTTTGTAGAACTCTGAGGATTGTCTGTCAGCCAATAGGGCGAGTGGTGGTATCCCATTGGGCCATATCGTTGACATGGTCATTGATAGGCACCTGATGTCATGCAACAAATTTTCTAAAAGAATTTTGTCAGACTCTCAGCATCCACTTTATTTACCTGCTGCTTCAACCTTGTCTCTCCTCACGTAAAACAAGAAGTCATTTCCCCAGAAGACTTTATGCGCGCACGTCTAAGTATAAAAATTCCACTATACCATATATGGCACGTACTCTATGTGATGAAAACAGTGTTAGGTATGATCTAACTAACTAACCTTCTTTGCACTACTAAATAAACCATTTCTTCCACCCTTACAGTATCAAACTTTATTCTTATTGTACTTCCTATATTTATAATCCTCTCGGTTTTTGTTTTTATTGGTTTATTTTTTCATACGTGTGAACATCGTTTAAGCTGTTACCACTACTAATCTTGTATTTCCCCTCACTACACTATATCAACAGAATATTAGAACCGATAATCTGTAACATGATAAAATTTCCTAACTGAGTCGACAATACTGTCTGAAACGAACTCACTGTTATTATTATTATTATTATATTATATAATATTCTCAATTTGTACTTCGAATATTTTTGACTTTATGTTATAAGCGTGGACAAATTCCTCTGGTTACTTTTGTTTTAATTTTTAATTTTATTTATATTTTAAGTAAATCAGATGCAAGGTGTTGTGACAAATGCTGAGAATTCCATTCTGTATTATAAGTACTGTCTGTTTTGGAATAAGGTAAATTGTTATTATTGTTTTTGTTTGTGAGTGTGTGTGTGATTTATCATTTTGAAAAGACGTCACCTTACATGTGATAAACATGATAATACATTTTTTAAAGGTCATGGAGGATCATAGAGGTTTTTGTTGTCTTTTCATCTGTCTTACTCCATTAGGCTGTTTGCCATATAATAATAAATAATTTTTCTTTCACATTCCCAGTGGAACATAGGGCCTCAAGCTAGTGGCTTGAAGTTTCTGTAGCAGTGTTTACTTTTACAGGATGAGGTTGCTAGCCCATGTCCAACCTTTCCTCTTTACCAGGATTATTTCTGACTTACCTAGGTAAAAGAGTGCGTTGGCTGGGAATCAAACCCCGGACCATTTGCATAGTCGGCGAGCGTCCTAACTGCTGTGCCACCGACTCACGTTTGCCATATAGATGGGTGATAAATCTATCCCCTTCCCTACTATTTACCACATTCGATGTGGTTAAAATGTGCAAGGCATCAGAGGTCAACGTTTCTTTATTTTGTTGAATGAAAACCTCTTCTTAGAATTTCGACTTTGTAGAAATCAATCTTATGTCCTCTGTCCATAGACAGCATGCATCGCGCTATAGCCGATCTTTTCTCTAGACTTTTTAATTCTACTTCATCATTTCTAGGTGGACGTTTCCTGCATTTTCAAACTGAATCGACAACACTTTTTGAAACATACTCACTGTTATTATTATTATTCTCACTTTCAAAAGAATGGATACTGAACAAAGAGTACTCTTTTCGATAACCTGCTCTCCATCAGGCTCTACAGTTATATCTACATATTATAGTGAATGAATGAATGAATTAGTGTTATGAACAACATTAATGTTGCTGTATAAATAACATCGAATCAATAATAATGATAGATTACAGCTGAATAGCATCAACATAAAATAAGCTGAATGTTAGAGTAATTGGGAAAGATAATATTACAAATACATGAATTTCTAGTCTCTACTGAAGGCCGGCCAGGGCAGTAGTAGTGGCTGGCTGGCTGGCTGGACTTGCTTCCTTTGCACATAGAACACTGGCTGTCTGAGGCGAATTGCAGTAGCCTCTGCTGTTTGGAGCATGTGGTGCTTCAATGATTTTGGCAATTTATTGGGCACCCAGTAGATGACAATAGAGAAGGATTCTTCAATGCTGGCGGCTTTGTGACCAGCCGGTTTGGACCAGATAGTCTGATATCGAACTGTTAATGGCCATACTGGGAGATGTGGACAAATTCCTGTGGTTAATTTTATTAAATATATTTTGAGTAAATCAGATGGAATATTGTGACAAATGCTGAGAATTCCATTCTGTATAATAAGTACTGTCTGTTTTGGAATAAAGTAGATTATTATTATTATTAATAATAGTTGACTACGATTTACTAGTTTGACCTATGTAATTGACCTCACAGTCATTCCATGGTATTTGGTAAATTATATCATTATTTTTCTTAATTGGATCTATTGAGTCCTTAAGCCGACAAAGTTGATCTCTGAGAGCATTGATTGGTTGGTTGTTTTGACTGCCAGTCTGATTCCAACCTCATCAAGAATCCCATATAAGGCCTCTGACATTCCTTCTTTATACGGTAGTACTTCAGGGCTTCGAATGCCATATTTATCTTGACATTTTGTCATTTTAATTACTAATCTTACTTTTGCTATGATTCTTCATATATTTTTGAATAAATTCTTGCGGATAGTTATTCATTACTGATATTCCTGTTATTTCTTTGTTTTCGCTATTTAAATCTCCTGGTCTACTAACGCTCTGATGACCTTGAAACACACAGACAAAAACAGAAAACATTAGTGAAGCCTGATTAAAAGACACTGTATCCGTGGAACAGTAATGATTGCTTGGAGGATTTCATTGTGAGCTGAAATCAATTAGAGAACCACTGGTAAAACCACCTTGGACTACTGGACAGCTGTTTCGTCCTAGTTTGTGACTCCTCATCAGTACACATCCACACTGAGGGGTTCGAACCCAGGACATTCCGGTTACAAGACTAACGAGCTAGCTCGTAGACCATTGAGCCACTGGGACCCGTTCCAATGGCTCTTGAATTCTAACTTCTACCAATTCACAATATAGCGCAACCACTTCGGAATGCCTTCTTCGATGAGTTACTGCCTCATCTGCAACTGATGTGCCCTACGAAACCACAACTTGGGAACAGTAATTAGTCATGTGTAAGGATTGAACTCTGCAAACACTATTCACTTCTCCAAGCATACCGAAAGCGGTGAAATTTAACGAAAGCGTCCCAAGGGTTGGGAACGCACGAGTGTGACCTTCAGTTGACCAATCATAAAAATGAGGAATTTTTGCACAAAAAATGACGTATTAAATGCATGAAAACACATTAAACAGGGGTGATCTTTCTCTGACATGACATAAAAATACATCCCAGTTATAATGAGGAGTATCAGTTGCTAAGTAAGACTAGTTTCTGTACATGAGTATTCACCGAGGTGGCTAAAAATGAGCTGTTTTTGTGAATCGTTTATCTCTGTTATCTTGTTGTGCAGTCCTTCCCAAAAGCCCTCGATTAAATTACAACGGTTCCCAGTAAAAGGATCGACGACTACTTACCAGAAAGCAAATTAAAATAAACGACATCTATCCCTAATCGTAACTATATCCTCAATCCTGACCCTAATCCTAGATTTAACACTATCCCTAACATCAATCCTAACACTAATTGTGACCGTAAACCCATTAATTTTTTTTAGATTTTTAGATTTACAGCTTGATTCCACACTGTATTTTCGGTACAAGTATGGAATTTTCAAACATGGATATCGGTAGCCCAAATTTTGCAGACCAACCATAGATATCAGGTGTGCGTCGGCGTGGGCTCGAACCCCGACCATGTACATGGTCGGCGAGAGTCCTAACCACTGTGCCACCGAACGAGCTATTAACACATTGTCCAAACAGTACTTAAAACCGTGATTTGGGTGAAATTTGCTGCTTAGGTGGTAAATGAATGCTGTTGATATTTCAGCTATGATAATGATAGGTTCTGTTAGCCAAAGGCTAGCATGCTTTCAAGGTTATTGGAGCGTTCTCACTTCTGGGAGGCTACTTTTGAAATTAGAACTCCGGATGCAGCTGTTCTAATTGATTATTCCTGATATTGTATTTATTTTCCGATGACTTTCTATGACTTTACTTCACATTTGACAAGTTTGTGATAAATTATTCTTTGTCAGGCTCTCCTGTCTGTCTGTCTGTCTGTCTATCTATCTGTGTATCTCCATTTTTTAATGCTGTGAACCATCTTTTTTTCAAGTATTGGTTTTTGTAGGGATTTTGTTTGACCTAACCACTCATGTTTTGCAACCCTGAACTAGTCGAGTGGTTGATTTTTCTACCCCTTACCCTAGCTAGCACCACAGATTGTATGAATCTGTGTATGGACTAATCACCTCCATCATTATTATTATTATCATCATCGTCATCATTTCGTGATAAACACTGTTTTTTGAACTCACCATACTAGCCACTCTAAAGTAATTTGATTTTTAAAAGTCATTCTGAATGAAGAATATTCATTTCAATAATTTCCCCTCTTGAGGTCTTACAATTAAAGAGAGAAACTGACAACTGTTCATGAAATTGCAATTTAATGGGGACGTGGCTAGTGAAATCCTACATCTAAGATTATCGAGAGTAAATAGAACGGACTTATACTGCCGCCACCACCCTTTGTTTACATTTTCCAGCTGCCGACCAATTATGATTGCTCAAGTGAAAGACAAGTACCTAGCTAGCTGTGCCACTTCTATGTGTATCTACAAATTTAGTAGCTCTTAAGGAGAAAGCTGGCTATATAGGGCGAACAACTAGACAGCTCAACAAAGGTATTAATGAGCATCTCCTCATGGTTCAGTGGGAAAGTCCAAATAAAATCGATAAGAAGTTCTATTTTGACTTATTTGATTGATGATAGTAGTCACCAAGTGGACAGAAGAAGTGCCTTCAAAGTTATCTATCGCATTGCATAGAGCCTTTCGAACAAAATTCGAACTTCTCCCCTTTTACATATAGCAGAAACCATGGAAATTTATTTTCTTACTATCTATGACTTAACTTCATATTTGACTAGATTGTAATAATTTACTTATTCCCATTGTAGAATTAAAACACAATATTCAGCGAAGAGACTCTTTTCAACAACGAATTTATTATCAAGCTGTACAATCATATATATATATATATGGTTTTATTTTAGAAATTATATCCGGTGAGGGAATTAAGGCCAAAGGTGTAAATACATGAAATAATAATAGTAGTAGTAGTAGTATGAAATATGCGTCGGTGGCACAGTGGTTAGGACACTCGCCGACCATGAAAATGGTCCGAGGTTCAATCCCCTGCCGACGAACACCTGATATCTATGGTCGGCCTACAAAATCACGGCTACCGATATCCATGCTGAAAATTCCATACTTGTACCAAAAATACAGTGTGGAATCAAGCTGTAATCAAAAATTAAAAAAAAATAAATAATTCATAAGTGTATAGATTTTGGAAAGGGGTACATTATTATATGATTAGTAGGCGAATATAAAATGTTACATAACATGGTGTGAAATTTGATAAGATGGAATTCAATATTGTAAAAATAAAATTTTAAAAATATAAAAATTACCAATTTTGGGTTTAGAATGGCAAGTGGGTCAGGTGGAAATGATTCAGGGTGAGAATAGTAATAATAATAATAATCGTAGTAATAAGGGAAAAGTACATAGAATAACCAAATAAACAAAATGAATAAATGTCTATCCCTCTACGGCCAAGGCAGAAATAGGGATTGTACATACTTCTTTTGTACACAAAGCTCTACTTGGCTTAAATTCATGAATTGCCAAGGCCTCAGCTGTATTTAGAGTTTGTAACGAAGAAAACGCGGCTGACAAGTTAGCATGAATTCTATATATGTGATCTTGAAATCATGGTCAGGGCTGACAGAGTGACAGAAGTCGATCAGGTGTGTTCTAGAACAGAGCTTCGCACACACTTTCATTCTCACTTCTTTGTAAAGCCATGCTGGAATATATTCTCCTATCCGTGTGGTGGAAATCATCCGCTGACTACGGCCAATGTACCTTGCTCCACAAGAGGATCAGGTGCACTGATAGATGCATATAGAGGCGGCCAGATGGGAGAGCTTATCTTTTAGAGAGGTAGAGAACAACTTGCGGTTAGTGAACGTCATATGTAATTTTGCTGCAAAGAACGTCTTACACTGACTGCTTTAGAGAGACGATTTTTGAGCATATCTGAAGCTTGATCACCTTTGAATTCCAAGTTCATGAATAAGATATTATTTAGAACTGAGTCGGTGATCAATTTAGACTGTTTATCTCTCATGTTGCTGTCAATAAATCGGTTATATATATATATATATATGACATTAAACCCTGATTACAATCACAAATATTTTAATTGCATTTCATACTACTATTATTTCATGTATTCACACATTTGACTTAATTTCCTCACCGTATATATTTTCTTAAAAACCATATGTGCATATACGATTGTACAGCTTGATAATAAATTCGTTGTTGAAAAGAGTCACTTCGCTGAATATTGTGCTCTAAATGACCACTTGACGAACATAAAATTTATACAGTGAGTGTACTTTTGATTTCAGAATGGTCTGTCTCACTGCCCAAAGTATGATTGTGAAAGCCTACACACTTCACAAATCAACGCATTACACTGAAGTAGAAAAACTTCTATTTGTTCTTGGTGAACTTAAAATGGAGTCTTGTGAAGGAACCCCAGTGTTATTTATGCTGAAGAGAGAAGCAAGGCATTCATATAATCTTTTGCTTCATGTGGAGTCGCAATGCAACTGAAAAAGAAACAAATCTTCCTTGTCCTCTAAACGACTTGTCTTTATTCTTATAAATGCAGTTCGTTGGGGACAACATCAGTCAGCTACTTACACAGCGTCTTAGAAATGCGGTAAAAAGAGAATTTCCTGCTGCTGAATTACGCTGTATCTTTAAAACCACTCCCCTGTTTTGCGTTCGGAAATAAAAGACCAACTGCTTAATTTCGCCTCTTCTATGTGTGTGTATCTACCAATTTAACTGCTCCTGTGGAGTGAGCCAGTCAGTTGCATAGGTCGTACAATTAGGCGTGTTTCTCATCGAATTTCCGAACATCGTTCTGTGTGGTTGAGCAAATGACAAACGAAATCTATTCTCAGCGCTATTCTATCTCTCTCATCTTGTGGATACAGAACACAAGACTGCTGTTAACTAGGCTTTCAGGCTCATTTACCGCTTACCTGCGAATATCAATTTCGCCTTAAGAGTTTGACTACTAAATATTCCTGAGGCTGACTGGCTGTTGGGATCCACATTAAGAAGCCTAATTTGTGCATCCAAAAGAATCTGTTAGTTCAGACATTATCCTTACCCGCTTGGCTATCTAGGTTTGAATGATCCTCAATATCCCTAATTTTAGTTGATATTCTATTTACCATTATATCTTTGTTATTATTATAATTTAAGCATCTTTAATGAACTGTAATTCCATTGATTTAACTTTACAAATCGACATTATTTAAAAAACACACTAATATTGTTATTGACTACCACTCATTCATCAAACTATTCATGCCATTACGTAACTCTTATTTCACAATCATTTATGACAACTCATTACTTTTGTTACTATCCTCCTATATGAGCATCCAATTCATCTGAACTTACTAATGCGTCGGTGGCACAGTGGTTAGGACACTCGCCGACCATGCACATGGTTCGGGGTTCAAGCCCGCACCGACGCACACCTGATATCTATGGTCGGCCTGCAAAATTTGGGCTACCGATATCCATGTTTGAAAATTCCATACTTGTACCAAAAATACAGTGTGGAATCAAGCTGTTAATCAAAAAAATAAAATAAAATTGTATTTTCATTTGACAAATTTAATGTATACACACACACACACACACACAAAATAACCATATATATTTGCGATTGTACAGCTATGAAAATGAATTCGCCGAAAAGAGACTCTTCACTGAACTACTTGTCTTTTGTCTACTAATGTTCGAATGGGAATTTTTCATGAATTTTTTATTACAGCTTGATTCCACACTGTATTTCTGGTACAATTATGGAATTTTCAGCATGGATATTGGTAGCCGTGATTTTGCAGGCCGACCATAGATATCAGGTGTTCGTCGGCAGGGGATCAGACCTTGGACCATGTACATAATTGGCGAGTGTCCTAACCACTGTCCCACCGACGCACAGTATATAAACATACAGATATAATTGTAGAGTTAGAGGAGGAATTTATCCACAGGGGAATACTCTCTACTCAATTATTTTGTATTCCAAATAAGGCAATGAGTATCTTTCACATATGGGGCTAAGTTATGCCGGTGAAATGGGAATATTGTAGCAACTAAATCTTCCCTCAAACAATAAAGGCCACTTGAAACACAATAGTGCTACATATTTTATGATCATATAGTGTTAATGCTTTTTGTCTTAAATTGACAAACTGATTGTGATAAATTATTCTTTGTCAGGCTCTCCTGTCTATCTGTCTATCTATCTGTGTGTCTATCTATCGATCTGTGTATCTCCTATTTTTAAGTGCTTAACCATCTCTTTGTTTAACCTAACCACTTACTAAAAACATGTTTTACAACCTTGAACTAGTCGAGTGGATGATTTTTCTACCCCTTACCGTAGCTAGCACCACAGATTGTATGAATCTAATGTATGGACTAATCACCTCCATCATTATTATTATTATTATTATTATCGTCATCATTTCGTGATAAACACTGTTTTTTGAACTCTCACTATACTAGCCACTATAAAACTTAAAAGTAATCTGATTTCTAAAAGTCAATGTGAACGCAGAATATTCTCTTCAGTAATTTCTCCTTTTCAAGTTATAAAACAATTATAATATTTAAGTATTGCTTTGTAGGGATTTGACTTACTTGGTTACAGGATTTCATCATGAGCTCATATTGGTTAGAGAACAATTGGAAACTATTGGAATTGGCAGAAGTTAGAATTTAATGGGCCAGTCATTGTATCAGGTCCTAGTGGTTTAATGATCTACGAGATCGCCTTGTAAATAGAAGGTCCTAGGTTCGAACCCCGTGGCGTGGGTGCGTACTGATGAAGAGTAACAAACTAGGCTGACGAAACAGCTGGTTGTCTTGTACTCCAGTAATGATTTTCCAATAGTTCTCTAACTGGTTTGAGCTCATTATGAAATCCTGTAACCACTTGTAATATTTGTGGTCGTTACAATCATGATAGCCAGTTAGTTATGCGGAGGATACATTTTCTTCAACGTAGTAGAATAACAGATTAGTAGTTATGGAGTATCAAAATAAATAGTCGTATTTGTGTGTGAGACAAACGTGCTCTGGGCTGAAATCGATTACAAAAAATATTTCGGTGAACTGGGAGACAATGGTGGTGATTAGTCGTCATAATCTATTTGTAGAGTGTAGGGTAGGAAAAGCTGACAAGTCAGTTCAAGGTTATAAAAGGTGTCAGGTGAGTGAGTGGCTGGTACAATGTGGTATGTATCAAAAGAGAAGGTAGATGGTAGGACTGCAATAAGAGGTTCATGATGAAATAACTAATTCAATGGTGAATTGAAGCAGATGGAGGCATATATTGAGAAAAGAGATAATATCACTAATAATAATAATAAATCCGGAGAGTATAAATGAAAAATTCGATAGTATTGAGGGAATGATTGCATGAAGGATATAGATTATGACGAATAATAATAATAGTTAGAGCGAACAATCGTGGTTTTAGTAAATTCTTCTTCAGGCTCTACAATTATAAATCCATTAATTTAAGCATACAATAGCCAGACAGCCAGCCAGCCAGCCAGTAAAGGCAAATTAGAATCACATCAGAAATGTGCACTGGGGAACAAGTATAAGTAAGATGGATGGGATGGAACAATAGTCAGTTAGTTTTTCTAATATGCATGGACAATGGCAACATGGGACAAAATGCTAGTCACCACCCACCCTTTAAATACTAACTAAATGCCTAAACATCGTCAAAGCATCTGCACAAGAAGCCGACATGTCAACCTGAGACCGAGCACTTCGGTCCAATCAATCGACGGGAAAATCAAAAATTCAATTCAATAATAATATGACCTGTTGCACAAGAGGTGGCTCTCGTGGCCCAAGTGGTCTAATGGATAACGCTTTAGCGTTTGAAACTATGGGTACTGGGTTCGAGCCTCGGTGGGAACATCATCACTCACTGAGAAATGCAGGTACATTCAGCTGACAGACGAGTCCCAAATAGGACGAAATGCGCTTTATCCTGGATTCCACTGCTAGTCACCATCCACCAATTAAATACTAAGAAGTAATTTAATTTAATGATGTGTGTACATATATATGAATACAGTCAACAGAAAATACAGGTTTCGAGAGTGAGTGTAATCAGGGTGTGTGTATGAGACAATATGAAAATAAACCAACGAATGAGGCGGTGTAGACATAAGTTCAAGGTTGAAAATAACAACAATAAGAATGATTGTAAAATAATAACGATGATGTGGTGTAAAATTATAAGCACTATTGGTGAATGCTTGTCAAATAACAATAATAATGAATATAATGAAGTGGAATGAACAGGATTTTTGTAAATACGATAGCAAGTTAGAAAAGCACTACTTAAACCTAAGGTAATAAAATCATAAGAAAGGTCATGGAATCATAAAAGTCGAAAATGAACGTTTGGCGATGTAATAAAGGAATATAATAAGAAGAAGATAAGAAAAGAAATTTGTGATAGGAATTTCTAGTGTTAAGGTTTATGGAGGATTTGTTGGCTTTATTGTAAACATAGAGGTTGAACATACTTCTTCTGGATACAAAGAGATGGTCTTCTGGTATTGATTGTAACCGCTTCAGCTACTGATAGAAGACGTAGTCGGGCTCCTCTAGACAGACAATCAGGAACGCGGTAAATAAGTGAGAACGCCTGATTACACTCACTCTCGAAACCTACATTTTCTGTTAACTATATTTATGTATATATACACACATCATTAAATTAAATTACTTCATCTCATTTTGTCCCATGTTGCCATTGTCCATGCAATTAGAAAAACTAACTGACTATTGTTCCATCCCATCCATCTTACTTATACTTGTTCCCCAGTGCACATTTCTGATGTGATTCTAATTTGCCTTTACTGGCTGTCTGGCTGGCTGGCTATTGTATGCTTAAATTAATGGATTTATAATTGTAGAGCCTGAAGAAGAATTTACTAAAACCACGATTGTTCGCTCCATAATATTTTCATAAAGGTTTTCTTGTATTTGAAAACAAAACGATATTATTGTGTTTTACTGACGTTTCGCTATTTAATACCTAGTTAAGAGGGGAAGACGACAGACATTTTAGTATATCTACTATATTCAGGAAGTAAACCCACTCCAAGAAATATTTAGACTTCGGATAATCAAACCCCATCAGCGCAAAGGTATCAAGTTGTTTCAAGTCTTCTTAGACGAGCACACCTCTTTGATGTTAACGGATAAGAAAGAAAAAGGAGAAGAGGAAATATCAGACATTACTGAAACTCTCAAGCAAGATAACTACCCAAGGAACTTCATTAACAAAATCAACACAGACATTAAATATGGTCGAAAACGCATTCCGAAGACATAGACCTCAACAGTTGTCATTCCAAATAGAGCAGTCTGGAGATATCAGAAGAGTACTCAATAAACTCGGCATCAGAGTTTTCTTCAAAACATCAGGCACATACACACACACACACACACTAAAAAGCAACCTTGTCCATATAAAAGACCAAATCCCTAAAGATTCTCTATCTAATTGTGTCTATAAAATAAAATGCTTGCATAGAATGTGATGCGATATACTACATCAGACAAACCCCACAGGAGAGAAATCAAAATCAGTAGAAATGAACACTGTAGAGTATCTGTTCGACCACCACCGAGAAATCCAGTTAGTGAAATAGGAAAGTTCGTAATAACCATCAGTTATAGGTGTCTACACATTATAGAATCAGGTTACAAAGTTAAATGTCGACTTATCCCAAAGAACGCCTAATATTAGAAGCAATTCACATCAAATATAATACAAACTGTCTGAATAGTAACAACGAATTAAGACAGAGTTAGACCTGATGGCAACAATCCCACCTCTGTTTGATGGTTCTATACATCAGTTGAGAGCAATTTAAGCAACTTTCTAGTTTGAAACATCGTTTTATGTCCTCATGCATATTTTCTTAATTTTTCATCGAAAGAAAACACTTCGACTTACTCAATACCAGTCCGCCTAATTTCGCTTTTCTTACTCCAGCAGGAAAATAAGTTCACTTTTTTTTTTCCTGAATTCATATATTCGAGTGGAACTTGGATGAAAGAAAAAGGATGAGTTGGCCTTGTTACGGCTACATGGATGAGGTGAGAGATTATGGTCAATCCTGGAGTCAGAGCGAGTCAGGACGACTAAAGGAAACAAGATGAATAACCAACCCATTAGTACGTCTATAATGGAATTGAAATGTTAATAGGACATAATAAATTTAGCAAAAATATTCATTCAGACATCAATAAAATATAAATTAATTGAGCCAGCAAAGAAGAATATTCCTCTTTCGATAATTTCCCCTCTTCTGGCTCTACAATTAGATATATCTGTATGTTTATATACATAGAATATTCTAGAATAGTAGCCAATAACAATATTAGTGTGTTTTTAAAATAATATCGATTTGTTAAGTAAAATCACAATGGAATTACCACAGTTCATTAAACATGCTTAAATTAGAATAATCATAAAAATATGATAGCAAATAGAATTTTAAATAAAATGAAGTAAATTTCTACAAAAAACTGAGGATCATTCAAACCTAGATGGCCAAGCGGGTAATGATAATGTCTGAACTAACTTTTTTTAGATACGCAAATTAGGCTTCTTGATATGGATCTCAACGACCAGCCAGCCTCAGGAATATTTAGTAGTCGAACTCTTAAGGTAAAATTGAGATTTGTTGATATACGGTAAATGACTCTGAAAGCAGCCTGGTTAACATCAATCTTGTGTTCTGTATCCACAAGATGGGATAGAATAGCGCTATGTGAATAGATTTTATTTCTCCTTTACTTAATCAACCACACAGGGTGATGTTCGGAAATTCAATCTGTCTTTAATGCAATAGAATTTTTTAACCAAATCTTGCGGGAGGGGTGAGGGAAGATAAGGGTAGCAACAGTGATGCACAAATTATAAGGCTACTTAACTCACCACTAGAAAATTGCAAGTCAACGAAATAAAATACTGGTTACAGAATTTCATCATGATGAGCTGATATTCGTTAGAGAACCATTGGAAAACCACCACTGGAGTACTGGACACATTCTTCGTCAGCCTTGTTTGAGATTATTCAGGAGTACGTACATCCCCCTCATCCAGGGTTTGAACACAGGACCTTCTAGTTACAAGGCTAGCGAGCTAGCTCGTAGAACATCAAGCCACCGAGACCCAACCGATCCAATGGCCAGCCCATGAATTCTAACTTCTGCCAATTCACTATATGGTGCGACCGCTAGCCAATGTCACTGGCGGCGAGGTAATTAATTACCTGAAAAAAAGAACAAAGAGTATTTTTGTGGGTTAAGTTCATGCAGTAAGGTATCACAGATATTTATTTTTCACCAAAGTGCTTAACATACTGATGACGTAACTAATTAGGAACTGAAAAAAAATAGAAGAAAAGGTCAACATTTAAATTGCATTAGATAAACACTTAAAGAATAAGAGCCAAATTATCTGGTTAAGTTGAGACAGACAGAAGCAGAATGACTTCAGCTTATTTCTGATTATATAAATCAGCTTTCAATTGTATGATACCGATGACCTCTTCAATACTCTCAAAGGTTTGAGATTATTTACTTTTAAGGAACATTTATATTATCGATTTCTGGAAAGATTTGCCTGAATTTCACTGTGGGTCTCACCAAAAGTTAACACCATTTAAGGGAATCGTTGCGACCGAAGAAGCACTGGACAACCGAATGTTTCGTCCCAGTTTGGGACCTTTCAGTAGTGAAATTGCTTTTACATTCCTACAGAAGGACATCGTTTAAATATCAACCTCTAGCTCACCGATAGCTAATTGATGAATTTCTTCAAGCTATACTAAAAGGTCACAACCAGAGGGTTCCGATATGTCAGGGGGAAGCAGAGACCCATCAAAGGCACTGGTGTAGACAGCGTTATAGCATGAATTGACAGCATTAGAATGCAAAGGTCACTGAATTCCGGTCCAAATGGCTGAATAATCAATAAGCTTCGTCTCGTAATCTGGAGGTCAAGTATTCAATCTCTGGTGGAGTCCTAAATTAGTATGAAGCAGTTGTCTAGTACTGACGTTAGCTTGTGATCAATCCTATAACCGAACAAAAACCTCTGAAAATTAATACCTGAACAAAAGAGTATAATATATGTAAGTAGAACACCCAAATCAACTAATCGAATCTCGTAACTATTGAGATCATTTGTCAGCAGTCTGATCATGCCCCACTCCCAGAGTCGGAATTCAAATGCCTACTGCTAATGAGTACCATGGATGTGCAATTCCAATTTGAAACACACTCTTTACCGCCAGATAGATGATGTAGCTATGGGTAGTCCAGTTAGCTCTGTTTTAGTAGATATATTCATGTCCAACCTTGAAAGAACAAAGTTGAAGCATGCAATCTACGAAACAACTTCTTATTGTCGATATGTCGATGACACCTCTGTAGTTTGCAACAATGAAAGTCATGCCTCCCACCTACTCAGACTATTCAATGATGCATATACCAATACTGGATTTACTATGTTACATGGAAATGATGGGAAGTTCCACTTCCTCGATATTGCCATGCAATGTCTCGAAGATGGTAGTCTTTAGAAGTCAATTTAACGAAAGCCTATTTGTAAAAGACAATACCTACATTAATAGTTTTTGTCCAAATAGCTAGCTATAAACGAGCATTAGTCAAGCAAGACTCTATACTAGAGAGCTTGGAGATTATCCTCTATAGAGAAATTAGAGGAAGAATTTATATTCCTTGAAAAGATGTTGAAGAGTAATGGTTACACTCAAAGATTCATTAACAAGTATGGAAGACCTCAAGTTTCAAAAGTCAAACAAATCACAGTGGGTAAAACAGCCAATTTACATTCAAGAATTGAAAACATTTACTTCCCGATACGAATTTAAAACAAGCAATAAAGGTTAATAAAGCAGGATTTAATGAATTCATCAAATTTCGGTAGAACTCGTCAGCTGAATACTCTACATACACGAATATATATACTTTTGAAATTACATTGGGAGATATATGACTGAGCACGAAAAATTTGTTCTGACAGTACTTTTGAACATGAAATAAAATCTCTGAAGGATATTTTATGTAAGAATGGATATCCTGAGAAGTTCATTAATAAATACTCTAAAGAAACTACCCCTTGCAAAACAATTCAGACAGTTCCAAAGAAACCTGTCTATATCAATTTGCCGTTCAAAGGAGATGACGTACAGGAAATAGTGAAACGAAGACTTGACAGAGCCATCAAGAGAACTTATTATGCTGCAAAACTTGTTATCCTTAACACCACCAAGCGAGTGCTTCAACAATCTGGGAAAGACCAGTCGCCAAACCTCGACACTTCAAACTCCATATATCAATTTGAGTGTGTTTGTGGCAGCAAATACATAGGTCGTACGGAAAGGCGATTGTCTACTCGCATGATGGAACATTTGCCAAAATGGTTGAAAACAGCTGAGTGAAAAGTGCCAAAATCCTCAATAACAAAACATTTTGTAGATTACGGACATGATATCGACGCCGTCAAGTCATTCACCATCGTCAGCAAACAAAGAAACAAGAAGATGCTTGCAATTGCAGAGGCTTGGGAAATTCGAATTTACAAACCAGCCCTCTGTATACAAAAGGAGATGGTCGTGACTCTGAATCTACTATGGTAATACGCTTTACTTATTATTCTCTACTTGTTATTACTATTATTCTACCTCTTATTATTATTATTTTTGTTATTATTACTACCATTATTATTATTATTCTTGATTCATTTAAATCTATGCTTTATCCGTAAGATTATCTTAACTCACTACAACACTATTATTATTATTATTGTTATTAAACTATTACTATTGATATTACTCTGTTTGCAATTCTCGTTATATTCCCTAATGACTAATTGTTTATCTAAGTGATGTGTAACTGAAGCGTAATGCCATTTATCTTAATTTTGATCTCTCATACTCTCTCTCCCCTTATCTATTTGAACATGACCTGGAAAACATTCCCACCTGTCTCTCTGCATGATTAATTCAATGTAGTTTGTTTACTTATCAGTCTTATATCTCCTAATGTAATTTCAAAAGTATATATATTCGTGTATGTAGAGTATTCAGCTGACGAGTTCTACCGAAATTTGATGAATTCATTAAATCCTGCTTTATTAACCTTAATTGCTTGTTTTAAAATCTACATTCAGCTTGATTATAAAGGTGAAAACCTTGCAACAATGGTCAACAGAAAATTGAGTACATCACTAGCCAGAGCCTATCCTGCAGCTAGGTAAACTGGTTCCCGCCTACCGAATAACTTGCTTTCAGGTGCAATCAAAAATCGATAGATATCCTTCTCATGATAACTCTAACTGTATATACAAATTTAAATGTATCTGCGGAAGCAGTTACATTGAAAGAACAGAAAGAAGGGCATATTTACGATTTTTGAACATGTACCGAAAAGCCAATGTCTAAAGGGGACAAATGCTTTAAAAAGTGCCATCGCCAGGCATCTCCTTGACACGGGTCATGAGTTGGACGTCGAAAAGTCGTTCAAAATTATCAATAGGCAAAAAAGCTCAATTCTCTTCAAGTTTGCTGAAACCATTTCCATCAAGCGCCTGAAACCTGTTTTATGCTTCCAGAAAGAAGCAGTTATCAGTCTTTCTTTTCCATGTCTGGTAACCGGATATTTTCACCCTATCTTTTCATCTGTTTACGTAATATCTAAAGTTTCCACCGTGTATGATCATTATTGTTCGGAATAGTGTTTAATATTTTTACATATATTACTACTGTATGCATATATTGGTTGATTGATTGAGTTTTGTTTAAAAATGAACTCTATGCAAGTATGTTAAAAATATTTCTGTAGATATACTTAATAATAAATGACTTTTGCCTGTAAGCAGTTGAGGTAATGAAAAGCCAACGAAATAAGCAATGATGGTACCGTCATCTTATTCTGCAAAAACTATTGCTGTTCTTACTTTATTCAAATTTAAACTCAACTGTGTAAAGTGTTTAGTTCACAGAGATAGAGTAATTCTGGCCTAATGACTGCTTGAATGAAGAATTCAAGATTATTAGACAATTACTGAGAGAAAATGGATACCTAGAGAAAGAGAAAACGTTTATTTGATAAACATATGAATTTAAAGGGAAGGCAAGCGAAAATGATCTTATTCTTAAAGCTACAAAGTTTCTAGGTGATAAAATCAATGAAATAACAAGATAAATTCTTTAAAAACCAAAAATGGATATTATGTTGTATATACATATAACTATGGAGTCGGATAACCAAGAAATTACCAAAAATGTGAATATTCTCTTTGCTCATTCTTCTCTCTTTTGTGTCTTCTAAATGAGCAAAATGGGAATTTTAGTTATATGGAAAACCAGTGATTGGTGTTCAGCATTAAGGGAAACCTTATTTATCCTCAAAAATTGCTTGAAACTAAATCATTCTAACCTTAACTCTTATCTAACTGTAAGGAGTAGTTGTTTGGATTAGTATCGAAGCCATTTTCAGGAATCATTGTGGGTGGAGATGTCGGGGATCGAACCAGGGACCTATTGGATCCGAAGCAAGAGCTCTATCACTGACCTTAATCCCAAAAATCTTCACTTCGCATTAATATCGATATTGATAAGAGAAAGTGGTTGGGTATGGGTAGTATACTTATAACACTTTACAGAAGGTAACCTATTTGATAAATGTGGGCTTTGCTCACCAGTTTTTTCATTATTTTAAAGTTATTGTTCTACTCAAAGTCATCGGTGTACTCATCTCCCTCAGGGCTATCTACTGAGTAATTAGAAACTTTAGCGCGTAGGTGAACAAATCAATTAGAAAAGGCTTTATGAATCTATCATACAAGCTGTAGAAATTCCAAACTTTATCACACAGTGTCACAGTTACTTCTGTCACGTCGTTGTATTCTTATCCTTTGAGTGGTTAACATTATGCCAGAAATGTTAAGGAAGTATGTCACCTAATCAACAGTATTGATTTTAATTGTTGGTTTGTAGGGATTTGATTCGTTACAGGATTTCGTCATGAGCTGACATCAGTACTCTTCAAGAGTACGTACACACCACAGGGGTTCGAACCCAGGACCTTCCGGTTACAAGGCGAGCTCGTAGGCCATTAAGCCATTGGGACCCGATCCAAAGGCCAGTCCATGAATTCTAACTTCTGCCAATTCACGACATAGCGCGTGTGAGGACAAATACTCGCCGAAGACATTGGCTAGCGGTCGCGCTATGTCGTGAATTGCTAGAAGTTAGAATTCATGGACTGGCCTTTGGATCGGGTCCCAGTGGCTTAATGGTCTACGAGTTAGCTCGCCTTGTAACCAGAAGGTCCTGGGTTCGAACCATGGTGATGTGGGTGCGTACTGATGAAGAGTTCATAACTAGGACGAAACAGATTTCCAGTAGTCCCAGGTGCTTTTCCAATGGTTCTTTAACTGATGTCAGCTCATGATGAAATCCTCCATGCAATCATACAAAATCCCTACAAATCAATACTTGAATCCCAACTTTTTCTTCTCTTTTTCGTCTGTTTCGTTTCAGACAGCTTACGAATGAATCTATGTCCTTTGTGTTAACGTCTATTACTAGCCTAGGTATATATATATATATATATATATATATATATATATATATATATATATATATATATTGCTTTTCAAACCTGCTATTGTATTTCAACAAAAACCTTCATTAAATTGTTTATTGCCTGATAATCGTCTACTAAAAGTATTTTTGTGTTTTTACGCTATACCATTGTTATTATTTCATCCTCATTATTATTGTTTATGTTTGCCACGCCTGAATGCTGAATTTACGTCTAGTCTATCCTATTAGTTAGTTTATTTATCTGTAATATACATATTGTCACTCACTCACTCACTCACTCACTCACTCACTCACTCACTCACTCACTCACTCACTCACTCACTCACTCACTCACTCACTCACTCACTCACTCACTCACTCACTCACTCACTCACTCACTCACTCACTCACTCACTCACTCACTCACTCACTCACTCACTCACTCACTCACTCACTCACTCACTCACTCACTCACTCACTCACTCACTCACTCACTCACTCACTCACTCACTCACTCACTCACTCGCTCACTCACTCACTCACTCACTCACTCACTCACTCACTCACTCACTCACTCACTCTCTCTTTCTCTCACCGCTGACTGCACTCACTCCATGAAACCTGTACTTGTACTATGCACTGAAAATCAACAGGGAGCACTGGACAACCGTTTCGTCCTAGTTTGGGACTCGTCGTCAGTACGGACCCACCTCCACCCAGGACCATCCGGCTACAAGTCAAGCTCATAAAACACTCATACACTGGGATGAATTCTCACTTCTACTAATTCATAATTTCAGCGCTACTGACGAGTATTTTTTCTGACCTGTTGATGGCGGACCCCACTGGTCACGACTTCTCACACTAGAACTCCAGTGAACTTCGTCATGTAAACTGTTGCTAGTGAGTATCACAGTAATTTTCAAGAGTTTGTTTTGTAGGGATTTAATTTGTTTTAAGGTCGATCACGGGGAATTCTAAACTAGGATGAAACAGCTGTCTAATACTCACAAGTGGTTTTTCAATGGTTCTCTAGCTGATATCCATCGAGGTCGAAACTAATCAAATCCGTACAAACAAACAATTGAAGACCATAATCCTTCAGCCTAAAGAAGAAGAACTTATCGAAACATAAATTTGCTCAGATTGATCTTGTTCTGTGAATAAATTATGCAGATATTCAAATTCCTTTTTTCGGAGTTGTAATACTGATTAGAATTGATTACAAATCACGGAGGATTTCATCATGAGATTACATCAGTTAAATAACCGCTGGAACACCTGGGAGTACTGAACCCAGTACGCACCCACTGCCACGGTTACAACTCAGGACCTACTGGTCACAAGGCTAGCAAGATGGTTCGTAGACGATTGAGCCACTGGGACCCGATCCAGTGGCCAGTCCATGAATTCTAACTTCTGCCAATTCATGACATAGCGCGAAAACTAGCGAATGTCTTCTTCGATGAGTTACTGCCTCATCTTCAACCCGCTGTACCCGATTGATCACGGCTTCCCAAAAGAACCCCAGTTAAAACTGGCTGATTAGGACCAGTCACAAGTGATCCCGATGGGTGCTTACTGCTAAAGAGTCATAAACTATGCTGACGAAACAGCTATCTGTCCAGTACTCCCAGGTGGTTTTCCAATGGTTCTCTAACTGATGTCAGCTCATGATGAAATCCTCCATGCAATCAAACAAAATCACTACAAAACGAATACTTGAAGATTACAAATCAGTTAGCGTTCAGTGGTATTTACAGAAGGCAGAATCCTTTTCTTTATTAGCCAATCAATCGAAAAATCCTTCAAAATCATATACAAGTTTCGATCAAACCTATCAAAGGGAGTAAAATTAATGCATCTTGGCATAGCCGAGGCGCTGGCTATCCAAAAGCTAAAACCCACGCTTTGTATACAGAAGAAATACGTCCAACCCTTGTCCCTCCCATGGCCATCATAAACAGGTAATTTTTTAGTAATGACCATCCCATCGCCTTTCTTATCTAAACTTCCTGTTTATTCATGTTATTTTAAGTTTTTCTTAATCCCTGTTTACACTACCATATTTTCATACCCGAACTTCGTGTTTATTTTGTCATTTTACTATTTCTACATATTTAATCCCTAATTGCATAAACAATTATTCATCACATTAGTTTTTTTTTATCCAAACATCCTGTCTATTTTGTTATTTCTACATTTCTAACCACTAATTGCACAGTGTCTATTATGATGCTACTTTGGTTGTTTTATCCATCCCCCTGTTTATTATGGCATTCTAATTCCTAATTTTAATTTGTATTCATTTGACCCTTGACCGGATATTATTCTGGAACTTTCCCTTCCATTTGATATAAATACACGAATGTACAGCCTAGATGATGACTTCGTCGAAAAGGTAATTTTCTTCGCTGCTATTGTCTTCTTATTAACTACTATGACCCAAGGTTTTAGGAGTAAATCGTCCAGGAATCCGAATTGGATCTTCCATTATGGCTGACAAGCTATTCTACTATTGAATTACCAGCTTACATATCTGATAGGAAATCAGGCTTGTAACCTACATTCCATACAATTTTCTCAAGTCATTTAAAAATACAAATTCATCCAAGTTTGAAGGTTAAGAAGAATTCATTCATGCATTCAGAAGAAGAAGAAGCAGAAGACAAGAATCCCATAGAATCTAAAGACAACACAATCATTTCAAAAATAGAATAATGATTATCTTCAAATTTCCTTAAACAACCGCCACCAACCACTGACCTTGAAACAACCAATCACATCGTACACGCTATGTCCACTATTCTTCACTGCGATTGGTTGTTCAAAGTCATTTTGTGAAAGATTCATCATAATGATGGCTTCAACCAACATGCATACGACGCAATCTCCTTAAGATATCTGATAACTATACTTAAAGGCATCGATAATTAATGCAAGGTGAGTTGACTACGATGCATAATATCCTTTCTTTATAAAATCAATTATAACTAACCTTACACGTAAAAGTTTTCGGTGAAAAGAACAGTGGTATACCAGTATTCAGAGCGTTGTATATAATGACTTTAAAGTTCACCCACGCATCCTGAAGAAAAAGAATGTAATTACTCACCAACCAAAAAGTTATAAAATTAATTTAGAAAAACATAACATACAAACACACGCGTATAGATGCATATGGTCACACGAACATATATATTTGGTCATTTACAAACATTTACAAAACTTGAAATTTCAGAGTATCCATTTTCCCCCTTGATAGCCTTGATTGGCAGATAGAACAACGTGTAACGATAGGTTAGGTGACAGTAGCTATCAGCTTGGAAAGATTAGCATTTAAGAAACAAGAAAAAGAAGTCGTTAAACAGCCACACACACACATACACACAGGCGTATAATGACTTATTATATGATGTTTCTCATCAGAAAACACTCTTACCAATTATAGTTTTGCGCATAGTAGGGGTGTATGCGTTTGGTTATCTATGTGCGTCTCACCACTCTTTCTATATATGTGTCTAACCATTATAAGAAAACAAAACAATAACTGGAGTGAGATTAAAATCTAGTCACTAATGTTTTTTTGTTAGTTTGCTGTGCTGAAAACTGTTTTCTTTTGTTTCTTAACTTTTTTTTTGTCAAAATAACCATAATTAATAGAAAGAATGAACGAAAAACAACTAAAAAAGCATGCCTATTTTTGCATACTTTCTATATTCAATGTGATTGGTAGTTTTGACTTTTGTTTTTCTTTTATTTATATTTAATGTAGGCGATCAATAACCCACAAGGTCATTTAAGCTATACGAAATTCTATTGGTTGAATATTATAATCGAATTGATTATTTTGGTAGGGCGGTATATGTCTGTGTTAGTTAAATAGCTTACTTGGTTAATTTAATTCATTCATTGATTCATTCATTTACAGCACGTATTGGAAGACAGTATCAATAGGTTTTGTAGAAATAGCCCTGGTTAATATGTACTCTATTGAATATGTATGGCTTATGTATGATCGTGTACTATTATTATCATGAATTGTTATTTGTATTATCGGATTTGTCCGGATTGGGATTTATTTCAGTTTGGCTTGTTAGATATCATCAAAAACCACCATCAATTGGAGAGAACATTGATAATTACGGAGCACTTGGCAATTTCTCCGTCCTATTTTAGGAGTGCTAGCAACAGCAAATAAAAGACACCATCATCGAATGACCTTGAAGCAACCAATCAGATCGCTTAGCACTACGGATGGATGTTTGTCATAATCTTCATTGCAAGTCTCACACTAAAGTTAATCAATCATAACTCTACCTTAATCTTATCCAGATCTTAACTCTGACTTAGAATGAAACTTGTAACGAAGATTATGAAAAATATTCATTTGTAATGCTCAGCGATGTGATTGATTGGTTCAAGGTCAGTCGACTATAGCATCTATTCTTTACTGTTGCCACTTTTCATCGATGCACACCCACGATCCCCTCCCCTCTCCAACCTGTTCACACAACCGGTAAATTAAGTCATGCTTCCACTAAGTATTTACATGACCTCTAGCTATCTCCTATCTTTAAATAATTTAATAACTCGCGGTCTGTAGTGATTAACTACTAGGATATCACCGAGGTTATATGTCAAGTCATTGGTGTAAGTCTGTCGTAAGCACTAGCTGATAAGAGGTTTTGAATCTCATGCATAAGTTCCTTCAATGTTATGGATACGCCTTTCGGAGGCTTGACAACAAGCATGAGACATGAATGGTTGCTTTCCTGCTGACTGCCTCAAACTATCTAGCATTTACCAGTCTCGTATGTACACACCTTTAGGAAAGGTTCAAAAGGAAAGTTTTACAACAGAGATAGCTGGAATAGTGAATTCATTTCCTCTTGTGAACATAGAAAGAGAGTAGGTAACTCAAGTATTGGTTTGTAGGGATTTGGTTGGTCGGTTACTGGATTTCATCATGAGGTGACATCAGTTAGAGAACCATCGGAAAACCAGATGGGAGTACTGGACAGCTGTTTCGTTAGCCTAGTTTGGAACCCTTCAGCAGTACTCACCCACCGCCACGTTCGAACCCAGGACCTTCGTAGACCATTCAGCCACGTGGACACGAGCCAATGGTCCTTGAATTCCAACTTCTGCCAATTCAAGATATAGCGCAACCACTAGCCAATGTCTTCGGCGAGTATTTATCCTTACACTCGACCTGCTGCACCCAACTGGTCATGACTTCCCACTAGAACCCTAGGTAACTAACTACCTACCTGAATAGGGCCAGTCGCCACTGTACTTGGAAATAAATATCGAACGTCAAGTTGGTACAGACTGTCTGTAACGGTCAGTCCACACCTAAGAAGAGACAGAATGAAACATCGACAGAATGATCACGAGTGTGAAAGGATCCAGTCAACAACTGAAAGTCCTAAAAAGAGAAACGCAAACCTCTGTAAACGATAAAACCACCAAAACCTACACTTTACTGAGATAACACTTTGTGTGTATGTGTGTGTTGATGTTTAGAGTTAGTATACAGAACGGAGAAGTATACCTTCTTGTCCCTAGTACTCACAGAAATCTCCAAATCCTGTAGCCATTCAGTTCTTAACTGTATGTGTGGGAAATGCTTGATGAATAGACTCAAGCACCCAAGCAGATGGTCGGAAAAGTCTTGAAATTCAGCTGATAACGCATACCTTATGAAGAGTTACATATATTAGATAGGATATGACAGAGGTTAAGTATCCCCAATCCCACCAACCATATTTGATAAAAGGAATGACCTTGTATGTTTTTCAAAGAAATGACATGAAGTCATTGGATAACATTTTATATGACCTAATATTTTGTAAATAGAGTTATTAAGTTCAGCTGGGTGTATAAAATTCAATCGGAAACATAATCTGGTTACGACTACCCCCGATTGTGAATACAAATGTACTTTTATCTGAACTATCGTCAATGGCTCTGTGATAGAACACTAGCCAACTACGCAAGGAGTTTGGAGTTCGATCCCTGATCGCCTCATTCCTTCATCTCTCTCAACCGATAATAAGCCCAGTCGAGAGGGAAGATTAGGCATGAGGTTAGGAAGTCTATCCCGTAGAAAACACCACTGTTGCTAAGACTCCAAGACTATAGTTTGAAGCCTGGGAACCAAAAACAATCAAATAATAGATTTATCTGAACTAAAACAAGAGGTATACATATTTCATCATGATCGTATCAGAGAATCATTGAAATCTAGAGAGCACTGGACAGTTGTTTCGTCCCATTCTTGAGGTCTTCAGGAAGTATTCAGGATAAAGTTATCTAAAGTTCTAGTGAAAAGTCATAACCAGTGAGGTGGTCTACTAAGTTGTTGACTATGAATACATACAAACTGGTTAGCACTCACGAGGTCTGCAACATAGATGGCACTGAAATAGAAACCATGTCGAAAATTAAATACCTAGGCGTCATTCTATCTGCTGATCTTTCCCGATCGTCTCATATCTTGATGATTTCTAAGAAAGTATTCTGTCTTACCATCTTCTACATCAAGAAGTTAAGACATTCTGGTATAACCCAACCCTTACTCCTACGATCCGTTAACTCTCGCATCCTGCCTATTATTCTCTATTGTTCCCCCTTAGTTTTCTCAAGGCTACTGAAGAAGGAATATATCTCATTACGTAGAGTGCTAAAGGTTGTCAGTAGGGTAAGTAGGCAAAGTGCCACTTAACCAGCTTGTTAATATTCTGATCGACAGGCACTTGGACTCGTGTGAAAAATGGGCTAAATCCACTTTACCTAACTCACACCACCCTCTTCATTCACAACTCTCCTCTTGTATCTCATCAGGCACAACCAGAAGCCTATTTAGAAAACTATATGCTCGCACTGGTAAGTATAAAAACTTAACCTTACCCTCCCTACTTAGCTCGTGTTTTGTACGATAAAGAAAGCATTAGGGGTGATACCTATAACTTATTAAATAGTCAGTAGAACAACTGGATCTCGTCTTTTCAACTCATATTATTTGTAGGTACAGTGTTTTCTTTCTTTCTTTTCCCTTTCTGTCTCTCTTTTTTTCTGTTATGTGCAGCTTTGTTTCTTTCTTCTGCTTACGCCAGTAAACATATTAGTATATCTAATTTTCTAACAACTCTGATCAATTTCGGCTTTGCTACCGACATGCTTCAAACATTCTGTTGAATTTTAGCTTTGCTACCGATATGCTAATATGTTGTTGTCAAAATTAACTGAGATTACCCTTAATCTATGTAGAATTTTATTTATTGTTAATGTACTAACTGGATGCAATACTGTAGTAAAATGCTGAGGATTCCATTCTGTATCACAATTACTGTTTTGGAATAAATCAAATTATTATTATTATTATTAAAAATATTCACTAACTGGCTGTAGGTCCCACTACATATCATGAATTGACAGAAGTTAGAATTCATGGGCCAGCCATTGGATTCCATCTCAGTAACTGAACTGTCAACGAATTCGCCTCATAACTTGGAGATCTTAGAATCGATCTCCAATAAATGAGGTCATGAGTACCTACTGCTGAAGAGTCCTAAAGAAGGATGAAATAGCCGTCCAGTATACTCTGTTATTCTGTGTTGTCCATCAATCGATGTAAACACATAATCCACCTTAAAATCACTCAAGTTTTTCTAAACTAATAGTTAAAAATGAAATGAATGAGACTGCTCTCCTCTCCCAGCCCCTAGAACATCATGATTCTGCCGCTCTGTACCTTTCCGCGGTACATACAGTCATATATTCATGGGTGACTCTAAACTATAACAACCCAAAACGAAACTACTTCTAGCGACCAATCAAATGCGTAAGAAGTAAAAGTGCACAATATGAAATAAACGTCTATGTTCATATGAACAGTGTGATCCAAAGAGGTTGAATCCGATGAGAATGAGTTGGCGTTTCTGGACTGTTTAATAAAAACAAAAAATTAGATGGCAAATTTAAAATAAACATTTTCAGAAAGCCAACAAATTCAGATAGATTTTATTTTATTTTTATTTATTTTTTATTTTTGATTACAGCTTGATTCCACACTGTATTTTTGATATAAGTATGGAATTTTCAGCATGGATATCGGTAGCCCAAATTTCGCAGGCCGACCATAGATATCAGGTGTGCGCCGGCGTGGGCTCGAACCTCAGACCATGTGCATGGTCGGCGAGAATCCTAACCACTGTGCCACCGACTACTACTATTCAGCTCACCCATTTACCACCAAAGTAACTGTGGCCAAGAATCTGATCAACAGAGCCAAACGTCTTGTTACTGAGGAGGAAGATATTAGCAAGGAACTAAAAATTCGTTCAATTCACTCTTGAATCAAATAATTATTCTAAAGCCTTCATAAACAGATACATTTAAAATGTGAAGAAGATAAGGATGAATCGAAACCTGCTGCTAAGAATTGGGTTAGTACAGCGGTGATTCCTTACCGCAAAGAAATATCCGATGTAATAAAGCGAAACCTTAACGACCATAACATAAGAGTGTACTTTCGTGCATCTAACACTTTACGCTCATTACTCGTGAAGGTTAAGGATAAAATAGAACAAGAAAACCATCAGAATTGTGTATACCAGATCAGTTGTGGGGATTGTAACGCCGCATATGTAGGAGAAACTTCCATACAGGTAAATATCAGAATGAAAGAGCATAAACAATGTATAAAGGTGGTTTTAAAGACCTCTGTAGACTTGAAGAAGATAGAATACAACTCAGCGATTGCACTGCACTGCATTCGATAGAAACGGGACAGAAAGGTTTTGGTTCATATCAAGAAAGACTGACTGCAGAAGCCCTACATATATATGGGTGAATCCCAACAGTTTAAACAGACATGAAGCTGTGATGTTAGCTGATGCATGGCAAATCCTGACTAATAAATAAATAAAATTGGGTATGTATCAACAATTAGTCATAGTTGGTCAAAATTCTCGATTATCTACGTTTTTTATGTAGAGACTAGCAAAGGTTTTATGACTGTTCACCTACACACTATTGTATACTGCATATACACATATATTTTAACAAAAGTAGACTAATTTTGAAAGTCTGAGGTCAAATTTTTATCACAGTTCATACAATTTTTTGTTTATTCTACCTGTTGATACCTGTTTCATGATTCATATGGCAGGACAGACAATTTAAAATAAGAGATGTTCCTTTTATATATAAACCTCTGTTATGTTAATTTCGATTAATCTCCTTGAAGAAGTTCAGACCAGATTGCCGAACGAAACGTTGGAATTAATCATCACGTCAATTTCGCTGAGATTTTACAAATATAATTTTATAAACGTCTATATAGAAGTAATGTAATGTTAAAAAAATATCTACATAGGATGATATTGTTGTATATGTTTCAAAAAAAACCTAATTTCTCACGGGAGTCCTCATAGTCAGGTAAAGCCAATTTCTGTAAATAAATTCGTCAAGGTCATCAATCCGTTCATCATTAGGTAGTTTCGTCTTGGGCTGTTAAAGTTTAGACCCACATATTCATTTGAATCGATGACGTATGCTGACTTGTCTATTTATCTCCTGATTATGTAGACAGGTACATACAATGTTAACGTAATACTATAAGGAAGAGAAAGACCGATGAAGCTAGAAGGAATGTTTTGCATTGTGAGCACATAAATTTGATAAACCTGATCTTTAATACTTGATATGCACATCATTTGAAAATTGGTCGAATATCACCACATTCGAGAGCTTGTTTGGATTTTACAAGGTGTTGTTTTTAACGTTCTTCTCAGAGTTCTCTTCTTCGAATACTTTTTCCCAGTGTCCGAAACATAGTGTTGCTTTTCTGAACTCGTTTACTGGCATACTACTTATATCTGATTATAAGTAGCACTCACCACAATGCATTAGTCCATTTCTACCGCCTTCAATGTTTCTTGTTTAAGCTTGTTTGGGAAATAGATATAGATTGCATAAGCGAAATAGGTGAGGAGGATATGAGTAATCCTAAGGCATTTTCGTAAATAATATAGCAAAAGAACATTTGAGTTAAGAGAGATTCTTTTCGATGAATTCCCTTAGATGTACAGTCGTACTCGTATATAATCACTTTCGTGTGTTTGTGCAGATTTAGTCTGTCGAACATAGCACACGAGCGACTACCAGTGGCTGAATGGTGTACTACCTTACTTTTTAACCAGAAGCGTTCTGGGTGTTTACGGTGCTCTGAAGAGTTCCGAATTATTCAGCACTTTTATTATTAGTTTCTTTAATTCCTAGAGGAACGTAAGGCTTCAGCCACACGTCTCCATTGTGTTCGGTTCTTTGCAAAAGTTTTCACCTGGCTCAAGGTCTGCCCATATGCTTTCATCTCCTCTTCACATCACCTCCCCCCTTCCATGTTACCCTCGCACTGAGGACCAACTCACCGCTTCCCTTTCGGGTTCCACTCGAGCAATCGCTTGTCTAGTGATGTCACTTTATGGTTTCCTCAGTGTATGGCCAGCCAATCCACCTCGATTTCTTCCTGCATATTTATTGCACAATCAGTTCCTGCTGGGTTGGTTCGTTCATTGCCAGATATCCCTCCCTGTTGCCGGTCTTTTCTGGCCAACCATCTCATCTTGAGCAAAGTACTGAGCGAAGACAGCTAGCTGTTTATGAAGGTATGTAGTTTGTTTGAGGTGCTCTTTATGACGCACCAAATCTCTGATCTGTATAGTGTGTAGCACTGGCTGACTTCAAATTGGAGTTGAAAATCCGGATCTTATTTTTGATGCTCAGTGATGAGTGTTGATCTTCATACAAACTTGAGAGTAATGAAAGCTTGTCTTGCTTTTCCGATTCTTGCTTTGATATCCTCATCAGTTCCGTAGGCTTGTAGTTGAAACGATACTTCCGAGGTCGGTAGGTAGGTAAAGGAGGTTGTTTCTTTCAGATTTCTCCCATTTTTTCTGTCTGATTGTTGTCTGTTGGTGTTGGCCAGGAATCTTCGTCACCTACGTCTATTTTCTCTATGTTTACTTGGAGTCCTATCTTCGAAGCTTCTTCTATCGCCAACTTGTTGCTTTTCATTTGCATATCTTCCAGTTTGTGGGTAATCAGACATATATATCATCGGCGAAATCCAGATTCTTCAAGTTTTTTTGTGGGTCCATTTTATGCCTGTTTCTTCGCTGCTCGCACCGCTCTTTGTCGCAATTCCAATCTACCGCATTCAGGAAAATCATTGGAGATAGTAGGCAGCCAGCCTTGTCTTACTCCAGTCTGCAATTCTTCGAAGGATTCCGTAAGTTTCTCGCTGTGTATTACTTAGCAAGTGCACCATTGTCGTACGACTGCTGGATCCAGCACTCCTAGCTGGATTTTAATGGTTCTCTAACTTATATCGATCCGTGATCAAACAAGAAACCAATCAAATCCATACCAATTGACTCTTGACAAGCGTTCAGGGGAAACTGGATGTGAATGAGACAGCGTGAAGGCGCATAACAAAATAAATTATGCAGTCAGTTTAGAGAGTAAACAGAATGTTAGTTAATAAAATGATGCTAATAGACGTCAAATGGAAAAATGCATAAAATAGTATTAATAAGACATCATTGATAACACTTAAGCATTGGAATCATACGCAAGGTAGAAACAGGAGATGGAGAAGCCTTTTCCGTGTACATAAATCACGATCTCCCCTCTGAATCGCTAAAAGCTCAGAAATATATTGTTTTCGAGCGACAGACTGGTCGAAGAAGGCGCCGGCGAAGACAGGACTCCGTGTGAACATGGACAAGACGGATGTTATGAAAAAAACCAACCAACTAACAACAGCAACAACACCCAACGCCAATCACCATCAGCGGGAGGGATTTGGAAGAGGCTACTTCATTCACTTATCTAGGGAGCATTGTCTCAACTACATGCAGTCGGAATGGACAAGGATGTCAAATCGACCGAGAAACACATTCACATCAACCTGAAACAACCAATCTGGAAATCTTCGTCACTCAGCCATCATCAACAACAAAATTCGGTCAGATTTTCAATACAAACGACGTCAAGTCACTCACCTCTTCTATACGAACCAGAAACTTGGCGGGTGTCACAAAGAATATTTCCAACAGCCTGTTACAGACCTATATCAACCAACAACTGTCTTCGCCGGATCTATACTGAATATCAGATGGCCGGGCCGGAAAGAATCACCAACAAGAAACTTTGGCTGGAACAAACAAAACAAACAAGAAGCAATCACCAACCAACAAATATGCAGGAGAAAGTGGATTGAGATGGATTGGACACTACTCGCTGAGGAGGCCGGGCCGCTGGGTAACATCGCGCGCGCATCAGTCCGTTGGTCGAGTGGAACCCGACAGAATGGGAAGCGGCGAGTGGGACGTCAGTGCAAGGGTGACATCGAGGAGATCGTGTGAAGAGAGAGGAGTTGAAAGAGTATGCACTAACTAACTGACTAACATGGATGGAGGTGAAAAGTACAGCAGAAGGAAGACAGAAGTGGCAAGTGGAGACGTGCAGTTGAAGCCCTATGTTCCACCAGGAACCCAAGGGAACAATAATAAAAATACAATAATAAATAATACTGTTTTCGGGAGGCTTCTTTTGACTTTGTAGATAACTCTAAATGAATTCTCCTTGGACAATAACTCATCAGTGATGCATATAAATGTTCCAATTTCGCATTCCTTATTGATCCATTGTGGGTTTTTCCTCAGCCAAGCGGGATAATGCTCCTTGAATCCACTATCCAAACAGCGATTCGAACAACATACACTTCAGCTGGAAATCAAATGCATAAGACAATAATTGGATGATACTGAGTACGAACTTGTTTCCATCACACTCCATCTGCTATTCAGTCAAACATTCTCTCTATCCAAAAAAAATCAAATAAATAATCGGGAGTATATCACAGAAGTGTAATGTGTTGAAGAGCACTATTGATCACTAACACTGTCTCAAACACAATCACTCTTCATTATGAATACAAATCATTGAAGTGGTCAACTAGCTTTACAATTAATTATCTGCGTTTTTACAACTTTTCAATAGTCAAACCATCTGTTCAATAATTAATCACGACGACGATGATGATGATGATATTAAGAAGGATTATTAGAATGATAATTTTGAACATATTCAGATGTGTACTTGAAGAATTCATGATAATAAGGACAGTGGAATACGACTCAGCAGTCATTCTGAGTGGTAGTAGTTGTTGTAGTAGTAGTAGTAGTAGTAGTAGTAGTGCTAGCAGATGTGTAATTGTTTGTTTGCTTTGTCACCATGACAACGGATACACATGGCTGCCTATTTTAAATCATTGGGCTACCTAAATTTCTATCCAATATAGTGCATAAAATTTTTTTTTATTTTTCTTTGTTTAAACCGCTCAATTGTATCTGGTGAGAGAAATTTGTACTCACGCACATGTTTAAGTGTCTTTCACCCCATTGTTATTGTGTATATCTCAGTGACAAGAGGAAAACTACCATAAAGGATAACTTTTATTCTTTAGATCGAACGGCATTACATCGCATATTGTTTCATAGTGTGCTATGATACTTGTGTATCCTGGATAAAGAGAAATTATTGTGCACTAATATATGTTGATTATTCTGTAGATTAACATTTTGTGCAGAGTAACGCTGCTATTAGAATTATTATTAATATGTATGATCCTTTGTACCCTTCAGAATTCCAGTATCTTTTCAATAAATATTTTGGATTGAGTATTTCATCATGAGCTGACATCAGTTAGAGAACTATTGGGAAACCAATAGCAGGTAGTCGACAACTGCTTTGTCCTAGTGTGGAACTCCTCATCAGTACTCACCCACCGCCACGTTTAGAACCCACGACCTCCTGGTTACAAGGCTAGCGAGCTGGCTCATAGACCATTAAGCCACTGAGACCCAACCGATCCAATGGCCGGTCCATGAATTCTAATTTCTGCCAATTCGGAATTAAAATGTCGAGCAAGTTCAATCCCTCCCGAAGAAGATACTTCTGCTTAATCTAGAATTCAAAGGTGACATTGAAGTAGAAATCCTTCGTAAATGCCTCTGAAAATCTATGAGGAAGACATACTTCGCCGCGAGCCTACGACTAACGTTTTCCTGCAAGAAACTGTTCAGCCAGAACGCGACAGACAAGCTGTCACATTGGGCCACTTCAATGCACATATACCAGTTTACTTGCTCTCTGGCGGAGATGAGTACATCGGCCGTACCATGCGCCGACTTGAAAAACGCACTCGCGAACACTATCCAACTTTGGTTAGTAAAAGGAGACCAAAAGCGTGTATACAGTTCAGTGAAGAACACCTGGTCAATTCAGGACATTCGGTGCCATTCGAAAAATCCTTCAACATCATATACAAGATTCGATCAAACCTATCAAAGGGAGTAAAATTAAGACATTTGGGCATAGCCGAGGCATTAGCCAGCCAAAAGCTAAAACCCATGCTATGTATCCAAAAGAAATACGTTCAACCTTTGTCCCTTCCATGGCCATCATAACACAGGTAATTCTTTTAGTAATGACCATTCCATTGCCTTTCATATCCGAATTTTCTGTCTCTTTTGTCATTTTAATATTTCTACATATTTAACCCCTAACTGCATAAACAATTAATCGTCACATTAATTATCATCCCACTAGATTTTTTATCCAAACATGCTGTCTATTTTTGTTATTACCATATTTCTGACCCCTAATTACACAATATATCAATTTTCTCAGTAATTATGATGCTACTTTGTCTGAGCTTTATCCGCCCTCCCCCTGTTTATTATGACATTGTAATTCCAAACTGTAATTTTATTAATCTTACCCTTGACGGGAAACTATTCTGGAACTTCCTCGTGCATTTATGATAAATACACGAATGTACAGCTATCTAGTTGATGACTTCATCGAAAAGACAATTTTCTTCGCTGCAACTGTCTTTTTATTATAACCCTATGATCAAATGTGTATATTCCGTGATTCCACCAATTCATGACATAGCGCAACTGTCACCAGCCAATGTCTTCTTCCATGAATAACTGTCCTCACCCCTTCAACTTGCTGTACCCTACTGGTCACGGCTTCCCACTGGAACCCTACCCAGGTAACTACCCACCTGAATAGGGCCAGTCGGGAGTGAGCATCAGATCAATTTTTCAAGTACTGGCTTTTATGGGGATTTTGTTTGTTTGTTTGGTTGATTTTTCAATGGTCCTCTAACTGATGTCAGCTCATAATGAAATCCTTCAAACAATCCAATACAATTTAATTGGTGGATGTGACTAGCAGTGGAATCCAGGATGCGCATTTCGTCCTATTTGGGACTCGTTGGTGTCTGGATGTACCTGCATTCCCCAGTGAGCGATGATGTCGCCACCAAGGCTCGAACCCGGGGCCTATAATTTCAAACACCGACCAAAGCGTTATCCACTAGACCACTTGCGCCACGAGAGCCGCCTCTTGTGCACTGGTTTCAAGCCTCGGTGAGAACATCATCATCACTCACTGAGAAATGCAGGTACATCCAGCCACCAACGAGTTCAAAATAGGACGAAATGCGCGTTGTCCTGGATTCCATTGATAGTCACCCACCATCCACCAACTGAATACTAATTAAGTGCTCAAACATCGCCGAAGCATCTGCACAAGAAGCCGACAGACATGTCAACCTTAGACTGAGCACTTCGGTCCAATCAATCGACGGGAAAATCAAAAATTCAATTAAATCCATTAAAATCCCTACAAAAAAACAATATTTGAAAATATTTTGGAGTGGGTAGATGATTAGTATCAGGTAGGCTTAAATTCAGACATTAATGGATTTCCTATTGTTTCAAATAACACCCTATTGAATTAATCATTTGTTAAGTTGGAGGTAGGCTTGAATCACTGGATGCCTGAATTTCAATCCGAGATGATGCATCTTATTTTCTTTAGTTCTTGCTGTCAATAATCATTCATTAAAGTCCCTTGTTCGCCAAAATGTTGCTCATTTCGGGGGGAATGAAGAAAAATACCGCAGTCGATGGAGATGGCTACTTCTACTTGAAACTCCTGGATGAAGGGGAAATATTATGCCATAAACTAGGCTGGAAATTATGCATGTTGTGTAAACTTATTGTGCATAATAAAGCCACTGTTATTATTACTATTATTATCGGCACAGTAGGTGATCTACTTTAGTGTTGTAATACCAGAAACAATAATGTAATGTTACTTCATACCCTTATTTTCTCTTTATGAATTTGAATAAGGTAAGCAAAACAGACGGTTTGTGTTGCAATAAGATGATGGTACCATTGTCTATATATTTTAAGGGCTTCAAATTCACTGTAATCAGTTTAAAGAGTTTATTAAGTTTATTAAGTAGCTCAATGATTTAAAATAGGCAGCCATGTGTATCTGTTGTCATGGTGACAAAGCAAACAAACAATTACACATCTGCTAGCACTACTACTACTACTACAACTACTACCACTCAGAATGACTGCTGAGTCGTATTCCACTGTCCTTATTATCATGAATTCTTCAAGTACACATCTGAATATGTTCAAAATTATCATTGTAATAATTCTTCTTAATATCATCATTATCATCATCGTCGTCGTGATTAATTATTGAACAGATGGTTTGACTATTGAAAGTTGTAAAAACGAAGATAATTAATTGTACACGAAAGAATTTGAGATGATGATGGAAAGATTTGTTGTCGGAGGAGTGTGTGTGTGTGATAGGACAATGAATCGAAATGTCTGTTTCAGTGAATAGTGATCATCACCATTGAAGTGTATCGTTTGACTGACTGTCTGTCTGTCTGTGAATATGAGACTGATCGCAGGTGTTTTAATGCTTGTGAAGCTAGTTGACCACTTCAATGATTTGTATTCATAATGAAGAGTGATTATGTTTGAGACAGTGTTAGTGATCAATAATGCTCACTATGTATTATTATTATTTCCTTTAATTCCTAGAGGAACATGGGGCTTCAGTTGGACGCCTCCATTGCGTTCGATTCTCTAACAACTTTATCATCACCTGGCTCCAGGTCTCCCCACACGCTTTCATCTCCTCTTCGCATCACCTCCTCTTTTATATTACCGTCGCACTGATGACGAACTTGCCGCTTCCCTTTCGGATTTCACTAGGGGACTTGTCTAGGGATGTCGCTTAATGGTTTCCTCAGAGTATGGCCAATCCAATCCACCTCCATTTCTTCCAGCTTATTTGTTACATAGTTGGTTCCTGCTAGGTTGGTTTGCTCCCAGAGATCCTTGTTGCTGATCCCTTCTGGCTGGGCAACTGATCTTGAGCAAAGTACTGAGCGAAGGCAGCTAGCTGTTGATGAAGGTGTGTTGTCTGTTGGAAGTGGCCTTCGTGACGCGACGTGGCACCAAGTCTCTGATTCGTATATTCAGTAGTACTGACTGACTTCATAATGGAGTCGAAAAGGCGGATCTTACTTTTCATGCTGAACGCTGTTGACCTCCACACAGACTTGAGAGGGACGAAGGCACTGTCTGCTTTCCCGACCCTCACTTTGATATCCTCATCAGTTCCGTCCGCCTGTATTTGAAAAGATGCTTCCCGGGTCGGCAGTTAAATGTCATTGCTTCTTTCAGACTTCTCCAATTTATGCTGATTGTCGCCTCTTGCTGTTTTTGTTGGCCAGGAATCTTCATCACCTCTGGTTTCTCTATGTTCACCTGAGGTAACATCTTCTCTGGTTGCTTTTTCTGTCTACTTGTTGCTTTTAACTTGCATATCTTGCAGTTTGTGGGAAATCAGACATATATCATCGGCGCCATCCAGATCCTCCAAGTTTTTTTGTATGGGTCCATTTTATGCCTGCTTCCATGTTGCCCGCTGTCTGTTGCGTTATCCAGTCTAGCGCAGTCAGGAAAATCACTGGAGATAGTAGACAGTCTCCGTTGTCTTACTCCCTTCTTCACTTCAAAAGATTCCATGAGTTTCCCGTTGTGGATTACTTGGCATGCAGCATTGTCGTACAACTGTTGGATGAGATGTATTGTTAACGGCACCCGTTAGTAGCGAAGTAGTTTCCGAATCACCTCTCGATCGACGTTGTCGAAGGATTTTTCAGAGGCAAAGAAAATAATCGTGTAACAGCGAATACTAACTTATTCTCATCACAATCCAACTACCAGTCAATCAGCGATTCAGAGAGATCTTTCCCTGTTGCTGATCTTGAGTATTGAGCGATTTTATTTTTATGGAGTGGGACTACTAATCTTATTCCTAACCTTCCCTCTTTAACAAGCGTTTTACCAGCTATGAGAGGTTGGGAAATGAATCGGCGGGGAATCGAACTCTCAACCACTCGAGTAGTCGACGAGCATTCTCCTACTGTTATAGATCAAGTTCAAAAGCTATTCAACAATCTTTTTTTTTGTTTTTAAATATTATTATTAATCATTTTATATACATTATCACATGATTTGATGATATTGTTATAGTGATACGCCTTCGTTCTTTCCACACCTCATCATGTGACAACAAACTGTTGTATTAAATATTACAGGATGGAAAATAACATTAAAACTATTGTCAACAGTTTGTTTACATCTTTTTATAAATGTACAGTTTATCTATCACTTCATGACATGAACATCAAGGTCACGTAACAAACACAATATGACACTAGTAATAGTGCGGTGGTGGTGTGATACAAACAATGCGTACTCCAATCGAATATTATTCTCACATATTCATACAGTTCAATACGGGATTAACGACAGAATATTATATATATATATATATATATGAACATTATATTTCATATCGTTTTATGTAAGCTAAAATCACGAGCTCAGTGATTGGTTAAAGAATACAAAACTGTATGGATAATAACAGCGGTTTGAATAATGAAGAAGATACTTTGGATTCCGTGTCCTGCCTTCTGTTGTTACATTTAGTGTCGTTGTCTGCCGGCAAATGAAAAGCCTAAACCCTGCAGTCGTTGTTTTTTTAAGAAGTAGACATATGGATCTTCTTGCAGGACTTACAGGCTGTTAAGGAATTGAATGGCATCCAAGATCCATCAGCGATGAGGCTGTTACTCGGATGTCAGGCGAAGGTAGCATATGATAGTGGGAGGCGAAACACCGGCGAATACAGCTTGATTACAGCTTGATTCCACACTGTATTTTTGATACAAGTATGGAATTTTCAGCGTAGATATCGGTAGCCCAAATTTTGAAGGCCAACCATAGATATCAGGTGTGCGCCGGTGTGGGCTCGAACCCCGGACCATGTGCATGGTCGGCGAGAGTCCTAACCACTGTGCCACCGACGCACGCGACAGCCAAAGTCATACAAACTGCCTCCAAAGTTGGAAGGATTATACATGGTCACAGTCAGACGGGGTAACGTACATACGATCAGAAATGCAAACAAAGAGAAGCGGGTGAACGTCAGCCAGCCCTGCAACTGGATGCATTATGACAAGTAAACAAAGACGCCAGCACCACGAAGACCAAACCGACCTCAGTTGAAAGTATTTGACGGGAAAGGGAACGAGGGTGGTGGTGTGATACAGACAATGTGTGCCAACGGTATATTATTCTCATAAACTCCCACAGTTCAATACTGCAGTAGCAACAGAATACTATGTATAGCTACTTGAACATTCTATTTCATGTCGTTTAATGTAAACCAAAATCACAACCTCAGTGATTGGTTAAAGAATATAGGCTGTATAGATATAAATAGCAGTTTGAACAATGGAAAAGATACTTTGGATTCCGTGTCCTACCTTCTGCCATTACCGTAATAATAATAATAATAATAAGCTTAGTTAATCAATAAATACCCAATAGGGGTTAATGCACCAATAATCACGAAATATGCAATTTCTCTGACTTCACCTTTCGCCAAAAATAACCCAACAACCCACTTTCATCAACTTACGATGGATCCCTAACATTCTTAATATTTGCATCATCTATCCTTAAGCTTTTGAAGTAATAAAGAAGATTTGTAGCTGTAGAAGTTTCTCTGAGTTGGTTGGTTTAATTGCAAAGCTTTCGTCCCCTCCCCTCCTCTTCTAGACAACATCCCCTTTCAGCACAACTTTTAGCATAAAATGAACTGATTTAAATTCTTCATGAATGGTGATAGAATTGTGTTTCCTGGTAACCATCTTTAAATAGGTATTGACAATTTTTTATTGACTTGGATTTTGAACTTTCTTGTCATGTGTGATTTACTTTTTATTAGTTGGTAGATATGGTCTATATTAAGGTGTTTGTTAATTGCATACTCGTTTGAGTATCAGGCTTCTAGGAATTCTCTGTTATGGAAGTGTCAACCACACAGCTTTACCAATCCAATCAGTTCCCAAAAAGTATGTTTACATATCCTTGCCGTTCAGAGGGGATCAACAAAGTCTAGTCACTAGACAAAGACTAAAGGCCGCAATTAATAGAACCTATTATGCAGCTGAACTTATCTTCATAGAGAAAACGAAAACTATGCTGTCCTGTAAACCCTCACATTATCCGAACGATAGTGTCACATCCCACTGTGTTTATCAATTTACATGTATGTGTGGAGACACGTACATAGGGAGGACCCATCGGTCTCTGCATGTTAGGGCTACAGAACACATTCCAAAGTGGCTGCAACAACAAATGAAATCGCCAGATACAATTGACCCCGGAAATAGATGTCCAACATCATCTATAGCGAAGCATATTATAGAGACGGGTCATAAGGTTGATTTTAATAATGCCTTTAAGCCGATATATAAGACAAGGTTGGGTCACATACTTAAATTCATTGAAGCCTTAGCCATTAAAAGACTTAAACCTGTCTTATGCGTCCAAAAGTTATTTGTTATCACCTTAAACTTGCCTTGGTAATCCAACTTAGAACCAAGGACCAATTTTACTTCATAATATTTTCAAACCCTTTCTTTGCCTTTTTTTCCTCCCTTTATCTTTCTTACCCACACCTTTTGCGTCTCCCTACCCATTATTTTGTGACCTTGACCTGTACACAATCTGACCTGTATTGTAATTATTCATGCTTTCTTGCCTTATATAAAAACTGTGTATGACAAGTACGTGTGTGATCAGAATGTTCGAAATGTGTTGCGCCAATACATTATACGTTTCAGATAAACTACGTCTTCTTGTTATTTTGTCGAAATTCTCTGTTAGTATTTCTTGTGTTTCCTCCGTCTAAAATCTCGACATTATCCCAATCATCAAATTTGTGTCCGTAATTATCTACATGCATCGACATGAAACGGGAATATATATCATGTCTTGTCACGGTTGATTTGTGTTCTTGGATTGGGATTCTAAGGGGACGCCCACTTTGTTGACCGATGTAATGCCTGTTACAGTTCATACAATTTATTTTGTAAATGGTATTTAATTTCATCTTCTTTCTCTGTTGGATGGGTCTTTCGGTCTGCACAATATCGATGAATGAAGTGATTGTGCTGGTCAGCTTGTTTGCTATATGTGTTTCAAATGATTTTAATATTCTAGCTGTTATTTCAGAGATATTTTTGCTTATATATGGTAGAATGAATTTTCTTATGGTCCCTCATGTTGGTTTATTGGTGGTGTTGTGATTCTATTTTAAACACTTTTTAATGAAATTGTGTGGATATGCATTCCTCTTGAAAACAGTCAGTAGGTACTTTTTCTTCCATTCTCTTCAACACAGGAGTAGTGCTACAATGTGTTTGAACTCTTTTAAACAATGTCTGCACACAGTTTCTTTTGTGAGTAATCGGGTTATTGCTACTATAGTTGAGTATTTGGTCTGTTTGAATTGATTTTCTATGTACTTGTGTTTCTAAATTTACTGTGTTAGTTTTCTTGACTAAGACATCTAAGAATGAAATTTTGTTGTCTAATTCTTCTTCTTCTCTCATGGTGAATTTAATATCTTCGAATATGTTGTTTATTGATTTATGGGTATATTCCCTTAACGTAACTTTGTATCGTGTGCTACTAACTGGATTTATCAGTAGTACATAAACAGACATTCATCGGTACACAAACACAGAATATCAAATAGCCGAGAGATAGATTTCACGTCAAAAAAGGCTGAAAATGAACAACCAGTATTGTGGCGGCAAAACACCGGAGACACACGGAAAGTAGACAAAGAGACACAATACGCGAAGGAAGAGCAGAAGTAGCAATCACAGTACGGAAGATCTGTGTAAATGACAACTTTCATATAATTATATTATTATTATTATTATTATTGTATCCTTTAGTTCCTAGAGGAACATAGGGCTTCAGCTGCGCACCTCCATTGCCTTCGGTTTTCTGACAACTTTTTCACCCTGCTCCAGGTCCGTTCACATGCTTTCATCTCCTCCTCGCATGACCTCCTCCAAGTCATCCTTGGACGACCAACTCGCCGCCTGCCTTTCGGGTTCCACTCGAGCAACGGCTTGTCTAGTGATGTCACTTGATGGTTTCCTCAGCGTATGGCCAATCCATCTCCATTTCTTTCTGCCTATTTCTTTCACAATCGGTTCCTGATTGGTTCGCTCCCAGAGATCCCTGTTGCTGATCTTTTCTGGCCGGCCATCTGATCTTGAGTATTGAGCGGAGACAGCTGTTAATGAAGGTCTGAAGTTTGTTTGAGATGCTCTTTATGACTCGCCAAGTCTCTGATCCGTATAGTAGCACTGACTTCACATTGGAGTTGAAAATCCGGATCTTATTTTTGATGCTGAGTGATGTTGACCTCCACACAGATTTGAGAGTAATGAAAGCTTGTCTTGCTTTTCCGATTCTGGCTTTGATGTCCTCGTCAGTTCCGCCTGTAGTTGAGACGATGCTTCCCAGGTAGGTGAAGGAGGTTGTTTCTTTCAGGTTCCTCCCATTTATGCTGATTGTTGTCTGTTGTTGTTGCTGTTGATGTTGGCTAGGAATCTTCATCATCTCTGTTTTATCTATGTTCACGTGAAGTCCTATCTTTGATGCTTCTTCTGCCAACTTGTTACTTTTCACTTGCATATCTTCCAGTTTATGGGAAATCAGACATATATCATCGGCGAAATCCAGATCCTCCAAGTCTTTTGTGTCAGTCCATTTTATGCCTGTTCCCTCGTTGGTTGCCGTTGTCTGCCGCATTATCCAATAAATTGCAATCAGGAAGATCATTGGTGATAGTAGACAGCCTTGCCTCACTCCCGTCCTCACTTCGAAGGCCTCCGTAAGTTTCCCGTTGTGGATTACTTGGCATGCAGCATTGTCGTATAACTGTTGGATGAGGTGTATAATTGTCGATGGGACCCCGTAGTAACGAAGTAGTTTTCGAATCACCTCTCGATCGACGCTGTCGAAGGCCTTTTCAAAGTCGATGAAGTTGAGATAGAGAGGTGACTGCCATTCCAAGCTTTGTTCAATGATGATCCGTAGAGTGGCGATTTGATCAATACATGATTTGTTTATCCTGAATCCGGCCTGTTCCGGACGAAGTTTTTCATCTAGGGCTTGTACATACATAATTTTCCTATAAGTGTATCTCAACCAAGTCCGCTGATTTCTCCCGTTAGAGATCGTTATCACTGCCAGACCAATGAAAGTGGTAATGAATTAACCGAACTAGGCTGATGAAACAGCTGGCTACCCACTACTCCCTGCAGGTTTTCCAATGATTCTCTGACTGATGTCAGTTCATGATGAAATCCTCCATCTAATCAAACAAAATCCCTACAAAAACCAATATATACTATACAGTCGTTTGGAGAGTAACGTTTGTTCTAAAATACACAGATAAAGACGTAAACAGTTGGAGTAATGCAGTAGCCCTTTTGATCCGTAGTCTCTCACTCACTCCGCGCAAGAGTATGTCAATAGCCCGAAAGGTAATTCCGAAGAGAAAATGAGATTGAAGCAAAAGATCCAAAACGTGGATATACGGTTCAGGGACACGCCAGCGATGATTGGCAATAGTGGAAAGCAAGAAACTGGGGGAAGGAAGTTGTCTCGTCTGTAATACGCGGTGGACCAGCTGTCGTACTTATTCAGTCTCAATTAACAACCATGACGTGAAGTGAATTTATTATTTTTTTTACTATTTTACATTGAACGTATACATTGATATTTTCTCAGCCTCCACACCACCTATATGAAGAGTGAATATTTTACAGTTTCAATACGCTAAGAACTATTTATGTCTTATATGCAAACATATATGGTCTAGAATAAAGCTGTTAATTACTATTATTATTATTATTAAAACTATATACTGTGGCGTGTATTTTTGATTGCACACTAGTCAGTAACTAGTGTAATGTGTCTAGTCCTATCTTCGGTGCAGACTGAATTCTATCATCAGTCAAGCTTGCAATGTGGCCACCATGCCACTAGGTGACTCACCATCATGGGGCACTGTGAATTGTTAGTATTAGATGGTTGGAGGCAATCGTCAGGAAGCCTTCAACCTAGGTTTCGTGTTAGTTGGCACTCGTCAGCAAGGAGTATCTGCGACCCTGAAGGAACTCATGTCCCTGCTTCTGAGATTCGAACCCGCGTCACCCAGCGCTGCCTACAATCAGAGAAGTTACCACTGAGCTATTCAGACTCGCTAATGACTTCTTGTAGGACTGTATTGGATATTTTTGATTGGACACTAGTCAGTAGCTAGTGTAATGTATCTAGTCCTATCTTCGGTGCAGACTGTGTTCTATCACTCAGTGGTATCGTCTCTGACTGCAGTACTCACTGGTTGAGGCGGGTTCGAATCTCAGAAGCAGGGATATGAATTCCTTCAAGGTGGTTACAGATACGCCTTGCTGAGTGCCAACTAGCACGAAACCTAGGTGGTGTCCAAGGCTTTCTGCCGATCGCCTCCAACCATCTAATACTGTGGCGTGTGCTACTGATAAGAGTTATCGTCCATACTTAATGACAGTGTTGATTTTATTGATGAAGTTCCTTGGGTAGCCAGCTATCTTGCTTGAAAGTCTCAGTAATGCCTGAAACTTCTTTTTCCTTCTCATCCGTTATCAGCGAGTGTGCTCGTCTAAGAAGACTTGAAACAACTGAAAAATAAGATTTCATTTGTTTCAAGTCTTCTTAGACGAGCACATTCGCTGATAACGGATGAGAAGGAAAAAGAAGTTTCAGGCATTACTGAGACTTTCAAGCAAGATAGCTGGCTACCCAAGGAACTTCATCAATAAAATCAACACTGTCATTAAGTATGGTGAAGAACGTATTCTAAAGAAATTGGCCTCGAAAGTTGTCATTCTATATAGAACAGAGACGTTAGACGATATCAGAAGAGTACTCAATCAGCTCGATATTAGAGTTTTCGTCAAAAAACACCAGACATACTACGAAACAACCTTGTCCATATGAAAGACCAAATCCCGAAAGATTCTCTATGTAATTGTGTCTGCAAAATGAAATGCTTGGAATGTGATGCGATATAGTACATCAGACAAACCCCACGTGAGATAAATCAAAATCAGAAGAAATGAACACCGTAGAGCATCTGTTTGCCCAGTGAGAAATCCGGTTGAACTAAAAAAACTTGAAAAATCATCAGCCAAAGGTCATCTACACGCTATATAATCAGGTCACAAAATTGATTTTGACAACATTGAAATCATCATCCAGAAAAAGCATTTCAGAAATCACAAAGAGCATCTAATATCAGAAGCACTTCATATCATCAAATGGAATCCAAATTGTCTGAATAGGAATGATAGACTAAAACAGAATTTGACCTGGTTACAAAAACCACCTCACCTCCCCCCATGAAATGATAAAATCAACACGATTGTGATAAGTAAGTTCACTAGGCAAACACACACTGCTTTTACAACTTTACACACTGATCAAATCCAACAATCTACACATGATGGTTTTGTTATCTTTAACAAATGACCAATTTGACAACAACAAAAAACGATCCCAGACTAACGAACGATGATCAAGTTAGTAAACTTTGTTTTGATATCATAACAGATGTACTATTACCTTTGAAATTTGGTTTAGTGATCTTCATTGTTATTTTGACTTTCAATATGTCCTTTTAAGCTGAACTAAGTCTATTTTTCTCACCCCTTATCTCTTTGTTATATAGAAGCTGAGATTTTGTAAATTCTGGTTAAATATTTCTAATTTGAGAAAGCTATTGGCATTAAATAGCGAAACGTCAGTAAAAGTAACAATATCGTTTTGTTTTTCATCATTGGGAAATACAAAAGCCTTTATTATAATGAATATCATATCCCCAATGCCCAAATGTTTTCAAACTGTTAAAAGTGAACTTGGTTTGGACATATATAATAATAATAGTACTATGAAATGTAATTAAAACTAAAATATTTGTGATTATAATCATAGTTAAATGTCAAGTGGTCAAACAAATAATGTCAATATATAGAATAATTCATAGGATGGATAGAACTTGAAAAAGGGTGTGCAATTATAGATTGGTAGACAAATCGAATAGAACAAAAACGTTACGTAATATTGTGTGAAATTTAATAGCATAGAATTTATCGTTGTAAAAAGAATTGATTTAGAATGACAAGTGGAACAAGTGAAATAATACCGGGAACAGTTCAAAGTGCGAATAGTAATAATAACAATTGACTTAATAAGGAAGAGTATACAAATTGAATAGACAAAATGAAAAATTGGTAGAGCCAGGATATGACTGGGGATTACCATACTTTAGCATAGGGGAGTTAAGACTGTGAAATGAAATTTGGAGGGGTTGGACGAACTGTCTCTGAATACAGGCGTTTGGCTTTTCTGTTTCGATAGCCAAAGCTTCAGCAGTACAGATGAGTCGGGAACGTAGTGATTTGAGTAAATTACTTTTCAAGTCCAGTACTCCCAGGTGGTTTTCCAGTGGTTCTCTAACTGATGTCAGCTTATGATTAAATCCTCCATACAATCAAACCAAATCCCTACAAAACCAACACTTGAAAATTACTTTTGTCTTGTAGATGACTTTAAAGGCAAAGGCTATAGAGATAGGGTGATCATTATCGACCAGATGTTCTGTTCAATGATCGCGCTTCTTATAGCTCCACTTCCACCTCTTCCTGACCATCCAGGATAGTGTTTTTGCACCTTCTTGGACAAAACTCGAGTCGGACGACTGATATATATATTTTTTGTTTATTTTTTTCTTTTTGATTACAGCTTGATTCCACACTGTATTTTTGGTACAAGTATGGAATTTTCAGCATGGATATCGGCAGCCCAAATTTTGCAAGCCGACCATAGATATCGGGTGTGCGTCGGCAGGGGATCGAACCTCGGCTCCACACGAGTAGGTGAATTGATAAACGCACATAGAGTTGGTCAACTGTGGGATCTTGTCCCTCAGGTTATTGAACAGTAATAGTTGACTGCGTCGGTGGCACAGTGGTTAGGACTCTCGCCGAGCATGCACATGGTCCGAGGTTCGAGCCCTCGCCGACGAACACCTGATATCTATGGTGGGCCTTCAAAATTCGGGCTACCGATATCCATGTTTGAAAATTCCATACTTGTACCAAAAATACAGTGTGGAATCAAGCTGTAATCAAAAATAAATAAATAAATAAAATAAAAAAACGGTATTCTCAACGATGCAGCAAGGAATGTTTTTTTTTTCAGGGACTGCGAGATCCTTCTAATGATATCGAAGGTTAAGTCACCTTTGAATTCCCAGCTTATGTACAGGATTTTCCCAATTTAACCTCTTTATTTTTATCACTACACGTGATATCTGTCAGCCGTTGTTTGAACCTACATTCAGTCTATGTGTTAAATTCTCTTCAATTTCTTTGAAAGTCATAAATAACAGACAGGTGGACGGTGGATACCGTTTTAACATAGAATATACAATCGCTGACTTTGAAAAAACAGAACAGTTTAAAGTTTTAGAATGACATGAATGGTGAATTCAGCCTATATATATAAATAGAAAAAAAACCAGTCAGAAATGCGAGACGATAAGGGAGATGTGATGGCGATTAGTCATAACAGATTCATACAATCTATAACTAAGGTTGGAAGGGGGGGAAAGAAAATTGATTAGTCAGTTAGTTCAAGGTTGTAAAACATATTTGACTTAGTGAGTGAGTGGGTGGCTAGATAAACAAAGATAGTTAGTGCACTAAAAAGAGGAGATAGCCGGATAGACAGTTAGATAGATAGATAGATAGACAGACAGACAGACAGAAGAGACCACAGAGTTCATCATCATGAAATGATGATCGGATGTGAAACAAATGTGAAGTAAAGTCATGTATATAATGAGAGAGAAGAAATAGAATGTCATGAATAATAGATTAGAACACCTTGTTATTGTTGTCTGGTATGTATGCAAAATTCAATATTGTGTGAATAATGCTAGAATGAAGAGTGTGAGTGATGGAACACTGTGTGAATAAAGAAAAAAAACCTCTATTTATTAAGCTATAATTTAATGGTGATTCGTCAAGTGAGATTTTATTCAGCGAAAAGACTGAACAAACTTTTATTGCATATAGAGATCGGGGTTGCACTGACGAATTGCCAGCGCCTCAGCCATATATATATATATAATGAACAACACATTTAAGCGAACAATACTGTTTTCAATTAGATCTCATCAGGCTTAACTCTAATATATATATAAGTTTACAAAGGTTAACATAGACGAGCTGCTACTTAAATTCAACAACATCCACCCACTTCGCTTACCTTTACTCGTGAAGAGGAGCAGGGGAATAAACTACATTTCTTGGATGTTTTGCTAAGTAGGAGAGAAGATAGGTCACTTGGGAGAAGGGTGCGCAGAAAAAGCACATTCACAGGACAGTACACACACTTCCTTAGTTACGTGCCCATTAAATATAAAAGGAATCTTGTAAAATGTCTCGCGAGAAGAGCAAGGAAGATATGTACGGTGGACCTCTTACAAAAGGAATTTGAATATATTCACGATTCCTTGACGGAGATGGGTTATCCGAGTAGTTTCATAAAGAAACATATGAAACCATCAGAGAAGAAACCTGTGACTCTGACTGCACACAAGAAACCTCTATTTATTAAGTTACAATTTAATGGGGACTTATCTAGTGAGATTCTATTCCAAAGACTTTAAAGGAGCATACGTAGAACATTTTACGCAGCACACCTATGTTTGTCATTCTCTAGCCGACGAATGATTGGGACGCAAACGAAGGATAAGCTTGATAGTTTTGCCACATCTATGTGTATTTATCAATTCAACTGCACCTGCAGTGACAGTTATATTGGGCGTACTACTAGACAGCTTAGCCAGCCAACGTGTTAGTGAACATCTCCCATCGTGGTTTGGCAAAGGACAGACAAAAACAATCCGTAGCTCAATTCTGTCACATCTAATTGATAGTGATCATGTAGTCGATAAAACGGAAGCCTTCAAAGTAATTCATCGTATCCCTCCGAATCTTTCTAATAGACTTTGTATTCGTCTACTGCACACAGCTGAGGCAGGCGACAAACATTCGAACTATTAAACCTAAACTATGCATTCAAAAGAAGTTCGTGCAGCCATTATCCCTCCCGTGGCCTAATAAGACATAACCAACGAAAGACTTCTACACCACCCTTTATTTATATTTCCAACCCCTTTCTTATCATCCCTTAATCTTATCTTATATTCATTATAAACGTGTTTCATTTCCTTCCCCTACAATCTAACATTACGTAATCGGTTCATTTGTTTTTACTAGCCTTTATCGACTACTTCCTCCTGAACAATTGTTTGTTTAATCATACTGTTTTTCATTACTCGTGTTATCACAGATTGCCTCATTTTTTCATCCTTATTATTGATAAGACCATTATTATTATCATTACTATTATTAATATTATCATTACCAGTATTATGACTAACTGCACAATTTATATTCACCATCGTATTATCCTATAGACAAAACACCATGATTGGTTTATATTTGAATTTTTATTTGTAAACTTATATATATTAGAGTTAAGCCTGATGAGATCTAATTGGAAACAATATTGTTCGCTTAAATGTGTTGTTCTAAATTTTACTATGGGAATATTTAATATATATATATATATATATATATATATATATATATATATATATATATATAATGGTGTATCTTCCTCTCCTTTGCTTACTGAAGCTGGTGTTCCTCAGGGTGCTGTTCTCTCTCCCTTTCTCTTTTCCTTCTTCTTACATGACTTACCTCTTTCCGATGAAATCAATCGCCAAATATGCAGACTACCTGACTGTTTCGCTTCCCGTTAAGTCTCAGTCAGATTGTTTCAAATTAAATAGCTTCCTGTTGGACATCAGTCAGTGGTCTAAACTAAATGGCCCCATGCTGAATCCCAAAAAATGCCAGACTATTGACTTCTCCTTTAGGCATAAACGAGGTCTACAAACACTAGTAAGCACTCATGAAGCCTGTAGCATTGAGGGGACTAAAATTGAAACTAAGTCTAATGCAAAATACCTTGGATTAGTTCTATCTTCCGACCTTACATGGTCATCTCATATCCAAACGATTTCTAAGAAAGTGTTCCATCTAACCTACTACATTAAGAAACTCAGACTAACTGGAGTCACTCAACCTCTGCTTTCACAATTTGTCAATTCTCGTATCTTACCTATTCTACTTTACTGCTCCCCATTAGTCTTTCCTGGGCTAATGAAAAACGACTATATCATTCTGAGAAGGATGTTGAAGAAGGTAGTTAGTAGGACTAGTGGTGTAAAACTCAGTCAGCTCGTCACTACATTAGTAGAAAGGCATCTGAATGCATACGGAAAAAGGTCTAGACCCCCAACACCCTCTCTATTCCCAACTCTCTCCTTGCATCTCATCAGGTAGAACCAGAAATCAGTACAAAATAATACATGCTCGTATAACCAAGTATAGGAACTCAACGACACTATATTTGGCCAGCCCGCGTTCTAAGTGACAATGTTAAGAGCGAAACCTATGACTTGCTTTGTTGTTAATAACATAATTTTGGCTCTTTTATTTCTCTCTTATTTGTATTCTATAGTGAACACCTTCTTAAACATACTTAGCTATCTAAATTATTAATATTGGCCTCACTGTTTTTGTACTTTACTCTATTCCATCTTTTGTGTATCTACTGGTTTCCGACTATATCATCACTATGAGTATTACAAAATTGTCCTGTCATTAACCATCATGTAATATTAGTTTTGTGATTGTTTCTTTATTGTTCGGCAATATTAAACTGACAATCTTGGTTGTGAACGCCATCATCACCATCTTAAAAATTTTATATTATGCAGGATTACTCACACTACCACTACAAACACCGCATTAGACCTGACAATCAAAAAAAAATACCTGAAATGTTTATTTTATGATTGTTTAGTGTTGTTCAATCAAGCTAACTGATCATGTTGGCTATAAACCTTCTTAAGAACATTTCATAACTTCTTGGTATGATTATAGCTGTTACTGTTCACCACGCATACACATATCATAGCTTCCATTACCCAATACTGAGATATTATTTATTATTGTTGTTTATTTTCCATTCTACTTCTTGGTATTTTTTCCGCATTTTTTAAAATTTATTTTTGTTGTTGTTTTTTGATATTAATTTTTTTGTAATACTCGTTTTAAATGTGCGATGAAATTAGATGCAATATTGTAGATATGTGCTGAAAATTCCACACTGTACCACTAGTACAGTTTCTGGAATAAAAGCAAAATTATTATTATTATTATTATTATCTTGAGAGATGATCATGATCTTGGTGAACTCAAGCCATGTATCTCCACCAGACTCGTCTTCCGAGATCATCTACAAGGTGAGACCAAATGATACAATAGGCGTCAGGTTTCGGCTTTTGTGTATGGCGGAGGCGCTGGCAATTCATCAATACAACCCTGAAATCTGTATACAGAAAAATTCTGTCCAGTATCTTATTCTATCATGGTTTTAACCTCCTCTAGTGGTTCCCTGTAAAAAACAATTTAATTTTTTTAATTTTCAATCTTACTTTTAGTTTGTGCTTCTACTTTAATAATTAATTCACTATTATCACTCTCATTTGTTCCTTTCTGTAGATTTTCACACCCTCTTCACACGAGTTAAATGGCCACTCAATTACCGCCTTTCTTCTCACTCAATAAAAATTTTAACCTTATCAAATTTCTACCACATCATTTACAACTTTTAATTTTCACTTCTAAAGCCACTTCTGAGTAATTATATCAATGATGTCATCCCCCGATTAGTCAATAATAGACTACTAAACAATTTTTAGGTAAATATAAATTCAACTGTACAGCCAGTCTGTGAAGATGATTTCGCCGATAAAGAAAATGTTCATCATAAGCTGACATTGGTTAGAGAACCTAGAAGTACTGGACAGCTGTTTCATCAGGCTAGTTTGGGACTCTTCATCAGTACGCGCCCACCGCCACTGTTCGAACCCAGGACCTTCTGGTTACAAGGCTAGCAAGCTGGCTCGTAGACCATTGAGCCACTGGGACCCAACCAACCCAACCGCCAGGCCATGAATTCTAACTTCTGCCAATTCACGACATAGTGCGACCTTTAGCCAATGTCTTCGGCAACCATTTGTCCTTACACCCGACCTGCTGCACCCTATGGGTCACAACATCTCACTAGAATCCCAGGTAACTACCTACTTGAATAAGGCAAGTTGCTAGTGAGCATCACATCGATATTTCAGTGTTGGTTTGTAGAGATTTGGTTTGTCACAGGATTTCATCATGAGCTGATATTGGTTAGACGTTGAAGATGAGGCATTAACTCATCGAAGAAGACATTGCGAAATAGTGGCGCTATGTCATGAATTGGCAGAAGTTAGAATTTATAGAATGGCCATTGGATCGGTTGGGTCCCAGTTGCTGAATGGTATACGAGCCAGTTCACTAGCCTTGTAACCAGGAGGTCCTGTGTTCGAACCCGGTGGGCATGTACTGATGAAGAGTCCCAAACTAGCCCGAGGAAACAGCTGTCCAGTACTTTCAGGTTTTCCGATGGTTCTGTAACCAATGTCAGCTCATGATGAAATTCTGTAACCAGTCAAATCCCTACAAACCAACACTTAAAGAAAATTTTCTTCGCTGAATATGTCTTTTATTTTCTTCACGACTCAATGAGTATTTTCGTTGATGAGATCTTATTCTAGGAGTATACAAAGAACGTTTTACGCAACAAACCTATAATTTGTCATTCTCTAGTCGATGAATGTTTGCGATGCAAACGAAGGATAAGCTAAGCAGTTTTACCACATCTATGTGCATTTATCAATTCAACTTCACCTGCATTGACAGTTATGTTGGACGTGCTACTAGACAGGCTAACATGGAAACGTGTTACTGAACATCTCCCATCCTGGTGTTTTCGCAAAGGACAGACAAAATCTATCCGTAGCTCCTTTTCGTCATATTTACTTGACAATGGTCATGTAGGGGAGAAAACGAAACCACTGGTTCTTGCTTTCCCAAAGGCCCAAACCAGACTGGTGGTATACGCCTCCCTACGTGACTGCCTGGTTGGCTTAGATTAACTGTTGTGGATTTCATTGACTGATGAAGCCATGTATTGGTCTGACCACCACCACCAACACCACTAGCTCTTTTTCAACCTGATCCATCCTACGTCAGTCAGTTAACATTGTTCATTATCGAGTAAGGCGATTGAGGGCTAGGCACAACACATGTCCTAACCATCTCAATCGGTTCAGCTGCTTCACAACTTCGTCGATTGATTTTCCTCCCTTACCTAGCACTCGATGCTCACCCTATTATGTCACCACCTAACACAGGAGATAGAAGACAGGCACCTATCATCAAAAACAGCTAGCCAGCCTTTTCATGTCCTACACTCTCAAGTGACTGCTGAGCAGTACAGACGCCCCTTGGTCGCCAGCCACCCAATCGGATGTCACGTCTACTAATCCAGAGATGGTGTAAGTTGGCTGGCATATGCCAAAAAAGCCTTCTGTATATCCATGCTGAGATTTCGTCAGCAATCAACCCATTGGCGTTAGATGATGCAACTTCCCAAATACGTAAATTGGTCAAAACGCTCTACCACTTCACTCCATAAGAAATTAAATGTATTTAAACAACACAGTTAAACTATCGGGTGTTAGTTTGTTGCGGAGATATGATTGGTTTCAAGTTGGATCACGGATTGATGTCAGGGAAGTACTGAAAGCTACCAGGTGTACTATATATTATTGCGAATTAGCAGAAATTAGGATTGATGGGTCATCAGGGATCATCATCCCAGTGGCTGAACAGTCACCTTGTAACCTGAAAGTCCCGACAGGTGATGTCATGGATGTGTAATGCTGAAGAGTCCCAGAATGGGATGAAATAACCTTCTAGTACTCCCTGGACAGGACTCCAAGTGAACATAGACAAGACGGAGGTTATGAAAATAACCAACCAACCAACCAACAACAACAACAGCATCAACATCCAGCGCAAATCACCATCGACGGGAGGGATTTGGAAGAAGTTAGTTACTTCATTCACTTATCTAGGGAGGGAGAATTGTCTCAACTACAGGAAGTCGGAACGGACAAGGATGTCAAATCGAGAATCGGGGGAAGGGGGCGAGAAACACATTCATCAACCTGAAACCAAAATTCGGTCGGATTTTCAATACAAACGTCAAGTCACTCAGCTCTTCTATACGGATCAGAAACTTGGCGGGTGTCACAAAGAATATTTCCAACAGCCTGTTACAGACCTATATCAACCATCAACTGTCTTCGCCGGGTCTATACTGAAGATCAGATGGCCGGGCCGGAAAGAATCACCAACAAGAAACTTTGGCTGGAACAAACAAAACAAACAAGAAGCAATCATCAACCAACAAATATGCAAGAGGAAGTGGAGATGGATTGGACACTACTCGCTGAGGAGACCGGTGGGTGAAATTGCGCGCGCGTCAGGCCATTTCTCGAGTGGAACCCGACAGAATGGGAAGCGGCGAGTGGGACGTCAGTGCAAGGGTGACATCGAGGAGATCGTGTGAAGAGGAGTTGAAACAGTATGCACTAACTAACATGGATGCAGGTGAAGAGTACAGCAGAAGGAAGACAGAAGTGGCAAGTGGAGACGTGCAGTTGAAACCCTATGTTCCACTAGAAACCCAAGGGAACAATAACAATAATAATACTCCCTCGTAGTTTTTCAATGGTTCTCTCTCTTAATCAAATCGCTACAAATTAATACTTGAAAATTGATCTGAGGGACGTTAGTAACTAACTAAACGACAAATTCACCTGCAGTTTCAGTGCGAAGTTATGATCAGAGGGATCCACCATGTCGGATGTGAGAACATATACTTGCTGATGACATTGGTCCGTGGTGGCAATATATATAATCTGCAAATACAGATAACTGCTGCATTTTTGGTTAATGAAACTTTTTAATCCATGATTAAATCAAATAATTTTAAATCAGCAGAAATTGAAGCCACTGACCAGCCGTGATGATGTTAACATAATTTTTTTTAATAACTGCAGAGAGCAACCCCCAAAGCTCTGACCTATTAAGAAATAATTTCATAATTAAACCAATCAAATTTAAGAACGTGATTTAATAAAACTAATTTAATTGATTCCCTTGATTGGAGAGTATTAGTGTGTGTGTGTGTGTATGTGTGTATTCTAAAAAATCAATAGCACCTGACTGACTACATACAAATCAATAATTTAGCTTATTTTTGATTGGTTCTTCATTCATTCATTCACATATAATATGTATATGCATGCATCAGACAGGTTTAGTTGCAGATCAATACTTATTCGATTGGTGCACTTCGGATTAATTGTTTGATTGTCTGTCTGTCTATCTGTGTGTATTTATAGATTATTTGTTAAGTAATATTTGAATCACTGGTTGCGTTAGAGTTCCATACTGTTTAGCCGTACCGCAAAAACCTTTAATTTGATTTCAGAGGTTTATTTTACTGTTATGTTTTATGGACTTCTGCCTTTATCCGTCACCGCGATTCTCCCAGATGGATTGAGATGAGTAGCTTGATAACAGGCAGATGTCTGAAAGTTGTGCTCAATAGCCAAATGGAAAATATCTGAACACCAGACAACCATTTGACTAAGTCTCAGGCCTTAGCTCATATAATTCCATTATGGGTAAATTTTGTTTTGATAAAGTCTCACAGCGTTATACAGTAATGTTTACTGATGACGTTTCGAGCACAATTTATTGCTCATAATCATATCAAGGTAATCACACGACTTCCTAAATTCATTTATATAGTTGGTCAGGGGTAGTCAGATTGTCAGAGCATAAAAATTTAGTTAAGGTAAGAATGGTTGACCCCGAGAAGATAAGTAATTTAGAAAAAAGCTCAGCAATTGCAATGCATGCGCTAACACACAACCACACAATAGGGTGGGAGAGGGTTAAAATTCTAAAAAGTAATCTAGGTAGGTGGAGAGAGAGGTTGATTACTGAATCCTTGTTCATCGAGTCTACACCCAACACATGCAATAGGAATGACTCGTCACTCATACCTGAAATATGGAAAATACTATTACCAATCAAATCAAGTGAAAATCAAGAGAAAAACAATCGAGCTATATAAATGAATTTAGGAAGTCGTGTGATTACCTTGATATGATTATGAGCAATAAATTGTGCTCGAAACGTCATCAGTAAACATTACTGTATAACACTGTGAGACTTTATCAAAACAAAATTTACCCATAATGGAATTACACTCTACCACAGTGCACAAGTTTTATTCTTAGCTCATATAGACAGAAAGACAGTCAGAATCAGTTGAAACTACCTGACTTCTGTCTAGCTACTTAGGTGAACTGGTAAGACATAGACATTAGGTTCCAGGTGGAACATAGGGTTTCACCAGCAAATATTTATTTCACCTTCTTCCTTGCAGTCTTTTTCTAGTTGGTCCCATCATTGGACTTTGATCTTCTTCTCACATGATCTCTTCCAATGTCAACTTCAAAATGATGCCCACCAACTCATCGTTTCTCATATATGGCAGCTCATGAGTGCTTGTCTGGCGTGAACTTTGCTCAGCGTTCTCCTTGGAGTGTGTCTAATCCATTTGCCTATTTGCTGGACTATACCCCGGTTCACTTGCTAGTTTTATTAGTATTATTCCCTTGAGTTTCGAGTGGATGGTACATAGGGCTTCGACAACACATGCCCACTTTGTCCTATTTTCTGCTGTCCTCTTCAGCTAGGTTCACGTTTGCCTTCTCCTCCTCACATGATTTCCTCCATGTCACCCTTTCACCGATGACACAGTCGTCGCTTCCCACTGGGGTTCCACTCGAGGGTCTGGAGCGCGATGTCATTCGACGGCCTTCCCAACGTATACCCGATCCATCTCCATTTTCTCCTATAGATTTGTTGAGCGGTCGCCTCTCGCCTGTTGGTTTGTCCTCATAGTTTCTTGTTACCAATTCTGTCTGGTCATTTGGACCTTCAGTATGGAGCAAACGAAGCGGGCAGCTGCTGACAGACTGTTGGAAATCTTTTTAGTGATGCGCACACCAAGTTTCTAATGCGTATAGAAGGACCGACTTGACAATGGTGTTTAATTTTTTAATAATAATAATAATAATAACAGCTTTATTCCAAACAGTATTTGTGGTACAGGTATGGAATTTTCAGCATGCATTACAGTATATTGAATCTAATTACCTCATAAATTTTATAAGACTTTTAAAAATCAAAGATAAATAAATAAAAATAAAATAAATAAGTTATAAATAAATAAAATAAATAAATATTAAAAATTAAGAAAAAAAAACAGCGTAGAGTATTTCATTTCAAACAATGCACCACAGGATTTGAAATATAAAGTTGATGTGTGGTAGTAGATGAGGACAACAGTCTAGTAGTAACGAGGAAAGGAAAACAAAAACTAATGAGACTATTTCTTAGAGTGATGCAGTAAGTTTGTCGTGTCATACCTAACGGATTTCTCCTCACATAAACAGCTGTTCCAGATATGGTATTGTGGAGTTTTGTATTTGGTAGTAGTCCTAGCATATAGCCTCCTATAGCTGCTTCTAGTTCTACCAGATGAAATGCAAGGAGAGAGCTGCGTATAGAGAGGATTCTCGGGGTCTCACAATATAGTATTCTCTAGTTTCTTACATGACATTATATGTCTATCTACAATAGTGTTAACCAGTTGGTTTAACGATATCCCACTTGCCCTACTAACAGCTTTTAGTGGCCTTCTCAGCAAAGCAAAGTCTTTCTTGAGTAGTCCAGGAAGGATTAGTGGGGAGCAGTAAAAGAGGATGGGTAGAATACAAGAATTGAAAAATTGAGAAAGTAAAGATTGCTTTATACCAGACTGCCTAAATTTCCTAATGTAGAACGTTAAGCGAAATATCTTTCTAGTAACTAGCAAGATGTGGGAAGACCAGGAAAGATCGGTGGAAAAACTCAGCCCAAGGTACTTGACATTAGATGTATTTTCAACCTCTGTGCCGTCAATGATAGTGGGGTCATGTGAGTTAGCTAGTTGTTGTAGGTCATGTTTCCGTCTGAAAGTGAAATTTACTGCCTGACATTTAGATGGATTAAGCTTAAGACCGTTTGAAGAGGACCGCTGACTAATTTCCGACAGAAAGTTATTTAATTTGGGACAATCTGACTGAGAGTTGACAGGCATAGAAACCGAGAGGTCATCGGCATACTTAACAAAATTGGCTACATCAGAATGAGGCAAGTCATGTAAGAAAAACGAAAACAGAAAGGGAGAAAGAACAGCACCTTGAGGAACACCAGCTAAAGCAAGTGAGGTAGTGGAGGATTTTCCATTGTAGACGGTGTACTGCTTCCTTTCAGAAAAATAGGAATGCAACCACTTATTTGTTCAGCTCTCAGCCTGTGTTGCAGCAAGCTTACTTAGCAAGAGAGACCTGGGAACAGAGTCAAATGCAGATGTGTAATCAAGGAAGGCACAGCGAACGTATTTAGCTCCTTTATCTAAACTAGAGACTATGCTATGGTGGAGGACGACAGCGGCATCTAATGTACTCCCACTATGTTTATAGGCAAACTGAACATTCCAATCTTGTTCCTTATGATGAGTTACAGCAGAAGATTTCTAAACTGGTTTCAGGTTGATGAGGGTGAATCTGTCTTGCCTTTCCGATTCAGGCTGGCTGGCTTTGATATCTCCATCCGTCCCTACTGCCTGTGGTTGAAATGAAGCTTCCCAGCCAGATAAGTGAAGCCAGGAAGTAACCTCTGACAAATCTCTCTCGTTGAATGTGGGTTATTGGTGCTGATATTTCTGCTATTCGTTGGTTGGTTATTTTCATCACTTCCGTCTTGTCTATGTTCACCTAGGGTCTTGTCTTCGCTGTCTGCTTGCCTTTTCAGCCATTTTGTTGGTTCTCGGCTTCCTGCAAGTCTTCGAGTTTGTGTGACATTAGGCGTAAATCATTCACACGCGAAATCCAGATCTTCTAGAGTCGTCTCATAGGTGGTCCAGCGTACTCCTGTCTCCTCGCTCCCCACAGTCTGACGCGTCATCCAGTTCACCACAATTAAGAATATCATTATAGGTGATAATAGACAACCAGCCAGCCAGCCAGACTTGTCTTACTCCTATATTCACTTCGATCGCCTTGCTGAGTTTTCCGTTGTGTATCAACTGACACGTGTCACTGTTATATAGCCGTTGAATGAAGTGGATAATGACTTAGACACTGCACGCCGTAGTTTTGAAGGAGTTTCCAGATTGCTTCTCGGTCAACGCCTCCATGTCAAAGGCCTTCTTGGAGTCGATGAAGTTGAGGTAGACTGTGGTTTGCCTTCCATTCTTTGCTTTGTTCTGTGATGACGATGCGTAGAGTTGTAATTTGATCAGCACATGACACTTGCCAGTAAGTCAAGTCTTATAAATTTTAAGGAAATCAGTTCTGCAGTATGCATGTATGTGTTTAGTGGTTTGATATATTTTGGTATAAGCCATTGATGTATGCTGTGTTTCAGAAACACGCATACAAGACCCAAGTGTGGTTATTCACCTAACCCCACCTGGCCAACAGGTTGAATCTGCAAAATTCACCTTGAGGGTGTCAGGAGATGCCACAGCTAGTTCACGAGGATTAGCTGGCGTAGGGATAGCTTTGAGTACTAGGGCAGAAAAGACATTGCTTGACTGGATCCCGGTAGATAGCCGAATGTGTGCTGTCCGCCTGAACGGATCAGTAAGAAGGAGAAGGACTGCACTACTCGCCGATGCCTTTTCGTAATCTCCGCCTACGCCCCCACTGACTGCAGTTCAGATGAAACGAAGGATGAGTTCTACCAAAAGCTGTCTAGTTTGGTGCGAAAGGCTAAACGCTCAGACATAGTCGTTCTAGCTGGTGACTTTAACGCTCAAGTAGGGAAATTGTGTCAATCTGAGAAGGATGTCGGTGGCACCTATGGAGTTCCGTGCCAGCGAACCGACAACGGTGACCGTCTCCTACAGTTCTGCTCTGATAATCATTTGTTTCTTGTAAGCACTAACTTAAACACAAGGAGAGACACTGTTTGACTTGGAGACCCCCTTCATCAAACCAACGCTGGACACAAATAGACCACATAGCAATAAGCTATCGTTGGCGTGGGTCGGTAGGAGATTGTCGCTCCTTCTGGAACACGTGCGTAGATACCGACCATGCACTGGTCCGCGCTCGGGTGTGCTTACGACTGAACGGACGTAGGAAACAGCTGGCGGTAAAACCATCACGTCCCCAGCTCGATCAGGAAACTAAATCCGTATTTGAGGAAGAACTAGCTAAACACATATCTGTGTTCGACAGCTGTGCTCACCCTGAAGAAGCTTGGAAAAATATCCAGGCAGCCATAGATACAGCTGTAAAAGCTGTGAATAAGGTAAACCCAAAGGTGAGTAAAAACCACTGGATCTCCACCGCCTCATCCGAACTGATAGATGCTAGAAGACTTATTCCGGCGAGCTCCGAATTCAATGAGGAGCGAAAGCTGCACAAGAGGAAACTTACGAAAAGTCTCCGCAAGGACCGTGAACAGTGGTGGGCGACAAAAGCCAAAGAGATGGAGAAAGCTTCGAGGATAGGCAACACCAGGCAACTCTTTGGACTCATCAGGGAAACGGGTGGGAGAAGACAAATCATTAGTGAGACAATCTCGGAAAAAAATGGCACTATAATTAGCTCCCAGGATAGACGACTGGATCGTTGGAAAGAGCATTATGAGGAGCAGTTTAATTTGCCCACAGCCACGCTCAACCTTCCGAGCATCCAACACCTCCCTGAATGGGATATAGACACAGGTCCTCCGTCACTAACTGAGGTTACTAAAGCTGTCACCAATCTGAAACTAGGCAAAGCAGCGGGACCTGATGGAATGACTCCAGAGGTATTTAAGTACGGTGGAGACAGCTTACTGTCCGGATTAACTGAGGTACTAGGCAGCGTCTGGGAATCAGAAGAAGTCCCATCGGGTTGGTGTAAGTCACTGATTATCCCCATATACAAGAAGGGAGACAAGTCTTCCTGTGATAATCACAGAGGGATTAGCTTGACTAATATAGTATCTAAAGTCTTAGGCTCAATAATCATGCGTAGACTGAGTGGTGCTCGGGAAGCACAAACACGAGAGAGCCAGGCAGGCTTTAGACCAGGAAGAGGGTGTATTGATCATATCTTCACCCTCCGACAGATTCTAGAACATAGGCATTCCTACCGGCGTCCAACAGTCATTATATTTCTTGACCTAAAGGCAGCATTCGACTCTGTCGATCGGGAAGTTCTCTGGAGATGCTTGGCTGTAAAGGGAATTCCAAGAAAATATATTGCACTGATTAAGGCACTCTACTCGTACTCATACAGCCAGGTGAGGGCTTACGGCGAGCTGTCATCTGAACTGATGACGACCAGTGGTGTCCGTCAAGGATGCCCATTATCTCCTTTTCTATTCAACTTCATCATAGATGTGTTAATGGACTTAACCCTAGGTGACTTCAGCGACTCAGGGATTGACTTGCTACCGGGGAATAATCTCGTTGACTTGGAATATGCAGACGATATAGTCCTTCTAGGCGAAGACGCTGACGAAATGCAGAGTCTTCTAAACACCTTGAGCCGCAATCTACGAATGTTTGGCATGCGATTCGCTCCCGCCAAATGCAAGATGATGTTACAGGACTGGACTACATCGACGCCTAGTTTAAAAATAGGAAGTGAAGTGGTAGAGCACGTTGACCGCTTCACTTATTTGGGAAGTACCATCAGCCCCAACGGGCTGATCTCTGACGAAATCTCAGCACGAATACAAGGGGCTCGTTTCGCATTTGTTAGTTTACGCCGACTCTGGCGTAGACGAGATGTTCGACTATCGACCAAAGGGCGGGTGTACTGCTCATCAGTCCGCTCCGTCCTCCTTTATGGTTGTGAGACCTGGCCACTGAGAGTGGAAGACATGAAAAGACTAGCTGTCTTTGATCATAGGTGCCTGCGTTCTATTTCCCGTGTAAAGTGGCATAATAAGGTGAGCAACATGGAGGTTAGGCGTAGAGTTCTAGGTAAACAGGGGAAATCAATCGACGAAGTCGTGAAGCTACAAAGACTGAGATGGTTAGGACATGTGTTACGTATGCCAAGCCATCGCCTCCCTCGACGAGCAATGTTAGCGGATATAGGGTCAGGCTGGAAAAAAGCTAGCGGCGGTCAAACAAAAACTTGGCATCAGTCAATGAAATCCACAACAGTTGGTCTAAGCCACGTAGGAAGGTGTAGACTTCCAGGCTGGGGTCCTCGGGACGGTAAAAATCTATGGTTGGAAACAATTGGTGACATGGCTCAAAATCGTTCTCAGTGGCGCAGATGCATCCACTCCCTGTGACTTATGATCTCCAATGAAACTGTTTTGTATTTCTTTATTACTCCTTTGTCTCACACCTCTGCTCACTGTTTCTATTATGCTTTTCTTGTACTTTCTTCTCTTGCTTCGCGTGCTACACGGAATGTGGCGACTTGAACTTCCGCACATTTGTGCAAAGTTCTATGTCGAAAACAGACAGAGAGAGGTATAAGTTTCGTACTGAATAACGTCATAAATAGAACGACTGAAAATCGATTAATACACACCGACCGTATTCATTCATAACTCTATGAAGAAACAAACCAGGGACAGTCAGTCACTAACCACATGTTCTACGCCCATGGCACAAATCTGACAAATCTGCACTTGAATTCTGATTTGATTTTGGGGTATACACACACTATAGAAAATAAACAGCTAAAAATGGTATCGAAAGAAATGTTTAGTGTCCACAAGTTTGATCAAAGTTTGACTTTACTTATAGAACCATTGAAAATCACAGAGTACAGGAGGGTGGTTTCGTCCCGATTTGAGACTCTTCACTTTAGGAGTACGCACTTATAACCTCATCCACCAAGAATTAAACCCAGAAGCTTTAGGTTACCAGGGGAGTCCGTAGACTATTCAGTCACTGGGATGGAATTGAATCGACCTGGTTTTCACTAGTTCTGTGACTGCAGTCAGTTTCTTGATTGAATTTGAAATCGACTGAAATTCCTGTAACCTAGCGCATATGTTTAGTTTTCAGTGTTTAGTTTTTCCGAATAACTTCCAATTGTGAAAATATTTGTGTTGATTTTATTTTTTTCGAAACTTTCATATAATTGATATAATTTCGAATACAGTGAGAGAAGAAACACAATTTTCTATTGTCTACGGACAGGCCTATAAATTCTCTTCTTATTTTCCCCTTATTTCTTTACGTTCCCAGTGGAGCATAGAGCACCTTCAAGTGAGAAGCTTGAAGTTTCGGTAGCGGCGGTGTTTATTTTTACAGGATGGGTTGCTAACATCATATGCCCAACCTTCCCTCTTTACCAGTCTTATTACTACTGACTTTGAGAAGTGAATGATTGCCTCCTCGGCCGGGAATCGATCCCGGACCACATGAGGCGTAGTTGGCGAGCATTCTACTGCTGTGCCACCGACGCATGATCTAAAATTTACAAGAATTTATTCTAGTCTAGATATGTGTAACATTTTATGAATGTATAGTACACCTACCACAGCACCAAAATGTGAATTAACTCAATATTAGCTATACAAAATTGTCTGGTTCACTTGGGAATACTGTAGGGGATGATTTAAGTTCTCTTTTTTTAGCGGGTATTCGTATCCGACCGAGCTGGGATGCCACTTTGCTCTTTTCCTGTCTGCTGGTAACATATCATGCAATTTGAGTTCGTATTTCAACCGTACTAGCCATATAACTTCCTAAAGTCTTCTCCTTAAGCATTAAAAAAATTTATTCTACTTAAATATATTACTCATCAAAACTTATTTTTAAATAACTAAGTCGTTTTGACATTTAGATTATGCGTTTGAAACTATGAGCATTTGGTTTGAGCCTCGATGGTGGTGGGAACATCATCACTCACTGGGGAATGCAGGTACATCTAGCCACCAACGAGTACAAATAGGACGAAACGCGCTGTATCCTGGATTCCACTGCTAGCCACCATCCACCAATTGTATTCAATAAACTATATTCGTATGACCTTGATTAGAATTAGAATTTATCTGGCTTTCTTAATCTTACTAATGTACCGATCGATTTATTGTGTGCTTAAAGTGATTGTTAAAGTTGTTCAATTGTCAATAGGTTGGAATTTTTCTCTTTTAGTTTGATCTGACTTTAATTTCATTGTATTTTTTTTAATTGTTTATCATCGGCGCTCGAGGTTTTCAGGTCGCATTACCTTTGATTCGTGTAATTTATTTATATCTTTAGATATTCGGCGTTTAGTTTTTATTTTGATAAGGGCGGTATATTTAAAAAAATACATGTTAGTGCATGTTCGCTTGTTTGATGCAAGAGTTAATTTTGATCTTGTATTTAAGTAGTCGTTTGTAGGGATTTGATCATAAGCTGACATCGGTTAGAGAACCACTGGAAAACGAACTGGGAGTGCTGGACAGCTGTTTCGCTAGCTCAGTCTGGGAGTTTTCATCAGCACGCACCCACCACCAGGTTTCGAACCCACGACCTTTTGGTCACAAGGCTATCGAGCTCGTAGACCATTAAGCCACTTCGACCTGATCCAGTGGCCACTGTATGAATTCCAACTTTTGTCAATTCACGATATAGCGTGACTGGCGTCATCGTTGGAGAGTGTTTATACTCACTACTGACCTGCTCATAATAAAGTCCTGTAACGAATCAGTCACATCGCTACAAATCAGTACTTGAATATCAATTAGATGCTCATTGGCGACTGGCCCTATTTAGGTAGGTGGTTACCTGGGGTTCTGGAGGGAATTCGTGACCAGTAGGGTACAGCAGGTTGAAGGTGAGGATAGTCACTCATCGAAGAAGACATGGCCAGCCCATGAATTTCAACTTCTGCCAGTTCACGACATAGTGCGACGAAACAGCTGTCCAGTACTTCCAGGTTCTCTAACTGATGTCAGTTGCTCATGATGAAATCCTCCAATCAATCAAACTAAATCCCTAGAAAAACCAATACTTGAAAATTCATCTGATGCTCACTAGGAACTGGCCCTATTCAGGCAGTTAACTTGGGGTTCTAATGGGAAGCCGTGACCAGTAGGGTACAGCAGGTTGAAGATGAGGCAATAATCCATCGAAGAAGACATTTCGAAGTGGTTGCGCTATGTCGTGAATTGGCGGAAGTTAGAATTCATGGGTCATTGGATCAGGTCCTATTGGCTCAATGGTGTACGACCTAGCTCACCTTGTAACCAGAATGTCCTTGGTTCGAACCTGCTTGTGGTGGGTGTGTACTGATGAAGAGTCCTAAACTAGGCGGACGAAACAGCTGTCAAGTACTCCCAGGTTTTCCAGTACTCAGAGTGATTGTGTTACTGAGATTAGTGATGACTGATTACCACTTCCAGTCAATCACTCTGGTTTATTCAACATTCTATAGGTGGGACAAATAGTAATTTATCGATTACCACTCAGTTAAACAGTTCACATGGATTCTACATTTTCACTATTGATTAAGAGAAAAACAGTTGATCAATAAATGTGTGAAATATGTCAGCAACAAAATAACTTTTGTAGGGATTCAGATTAACTACAACGTCAATTTTATCACAAACTAAATATCCTTTAGAAATCATTGAATTGTAAGTAGCACTAGACGACTAGGTGTTTCCACCTGATTTGGGACTCTTCAGTAATTCATGCCTGTAACATCACCAATGATCGGAATGAGGACCTTCTTCAGGTTAAGATGTCAAGCTACTTGACTATTGAATCATCTGGGTAGGAGTTTAGTTATCTCTGAATTCTGTCTTGTGTCAATTCATAAGATATTGCACTCTGCTCATTCAATGATTATTATTTATTATAATTATTGTTTTCTTTAATTCTTAAAGGAACACCGGGCTTCAGCCTCACCTTTCTACCTCTACCCACATGCTTTCATCTTCTCTTCGCATCACCTCCTCCTCCTCCTCCTCCATGTCGCCCTCACACTGACGACCAACTGACTCGCCACTTTCCATTTGAGTTCCACTCGAGGGATGGCCTGGAGTGTGATATCACTAACTTGATGGTTTGTTTTCTTAGAGTATGGCAACAATCCAATCCACCTCGATTTCTTCTTTCATATATGTTGCACAGTTGGTTCCGGCTGGGTTGGTTTGGTTCGTTCATTTCCAGAGATCGTTCCTTGTTGTTGATCTTCTCTGGCCAGCCATCTGATCTTGAGTAGTATTGATCCAAGACAGCTAGGTGTTGTTGATGAAGGTGTGTAGTTTGTTCGAAGTGGTCTTCGTGACGCGGCGTGTCACCAACATTTTGATCCGCATAGTATCACTGATTGACTTCACAATGGAGTTGAAAATCCTGATCTTATTTTTCTTGCTGAATGATGAGTACTGTTGATTTCCACACAGACTTGACAGTTATGAAAGCTTGTCTTGCTTTCCCGATCTTCACTTTCATATCCTCATCAATTCCATCCACCTGTAGTTGAAATCATGCTTGGCTGGTAGTTAGGTTGTTGATATTGTTGTTGGTGTTGGCAAAAAATCTTCATCACTCTGATTTCTCTATGTTCACCTGAAGTCCTATCTTCTCTGGATGCTTCTTCTGTCGACTTGTTGCTTTTCACTTGCATATTTTCCAGTTTGTGGTAAATCAGACATATATATATCGTCGGTGAAATCCAGATCCCCCAAGTTTTTTGTATGGGTCCATTTTATGCCTGTCTTCTCGCGTTGCCTGCTGTCTGTCGCATTATCCAGTCTACCGCCAACAATCAGGAAAATCATTGGAGATAGTAAGCAGTCAGCCAACTTGTCTTACTCCCGTCTTCACTTTTTCAAAGGATTCCATGAGTTTCCCATTGTGAATTACTTGGCAAGTGCAGCATTATTTAAAAATGATGAGCAATCATTATTCTCCTCTTCTTTTTTCCATTCGATAAATTAGGTCTTCTTATTGTTTTATTGGAAATCAATAACTAATCAACTAGTGGCCTAATTAAAAGTTTTTTTTGTCTTAATCTACACCTTCTGTTTTGTTTTTTCAATTTTCTTTGTTACCAATGGTTACCACTTATTGATGTTTAATTCTCGCTGTGTTTTGATCTTCTGTTTATTGTTTTTCGACTGATAAATAGAGTTATTTTCTTTTTTTTTGTAAACTTTCAGCTTAAATTTACTTTTAGTCCCGTGGCTTTTATGAACAAGTTCCGAGTGGAACACATATGGCTTCATCCTGAGCCCAGTAGTGCCTTTTAGCTAATTTCAAGGGAATTGCTCATTAGTTTATATCTCCTCCTCTTCACACGATCTCCTCCATACCATCCTCAGAGTGGCGTCCAGTTGATCGTTACAAATTCGGTTTCTATTTGGGAACCTGCTTGGAGATTCCATATTAGTTTGTTTGTCAGATATATCGCTCACAGTGAGTAAAACACTATCATTATTTACTGGATGACACAGTCTCGAACACAATTCATTATTGTTCATAATCATTTCATCAGTTATAATCACACGACTTTGAAACTTGACTTTTATAGTTTTCTTTGTTTACTCCTATTTGTCGTCGTTGGGGTAGGAGAATTTTCCAGATGTCCGCGGGTGGACAGGTGTTGAATCATTCCTATTACACGTGATTCGATAAGTCAAGCTTCTGTCATTAATCTCTCCCTCCACCCTGGTGGTCATATCAGGTTTTAAAAATGTCATCTCATCCCATCATTCTATTGTATGGTTGTGTGTAATTGCATGTAGTGAGTGCTATAGCTGTACTATTCTTTAGATTTCTTATCTTATTCAGGTCAACTAGTGTAGATTTTGCTAGGTTTTTATTTTCGGCTAGTCTGACTGAGTGCCCCTGTTCTACTAGTTTGACCTATGTATTTGACCTGACAATCATTCCAGTAGGCAGGTATTAGATAAACTAAATTGTTTTGTTTTAAAGGCTCCACAGGATCCACCATGTAACCGACAAAGCTTGTTTCTAATTGAGTTTGTGGGTGGAGGGTTTGAATGCCAGTCACTTTTATTCCTGCCTTGTTAAGAATTCTGCGTAAGGTGGTTTCCGAGATTCCTTCCTTGTATGGAATTACTACTGATGATTTAGATTCCTTATTGTTGGTGTTGTCTTGCGCATGTTTGACAGACATATTGGCATTAATATTACTACTATTATTATTATCATCACTATCACTACTATCATTATTTATTTTATTTTTACATTTCCCTACATACTTTCTGACTAATTTATCAGGGTAATTATTAAGTTTCAAAGCTTCTCTTATATGTCTCAATTCCTGTTTTAGATTTTCCTTTGTACTGCTTAGTTTTTGTGCTCTGCCACTTAAACATTTCACCAATCCTATTTTTACTGACATAGGATGGAATGATCCGAAATCCAAATATCTGTTTGAATGTGTGCGTTTCCTGTAAACACACACTAGTGTTTAACCTCCCATATTCTTTGATTGTAGTGTAAAAAGGAAAAAAAGATGGGAAGTTAAACAGTAGAGTCCTAATCAGAAGGTCTGGGTCCGAACCCTACTGAAGAGTCCCAAACTAGGACGAAACAGCTGTCCAGTACTCCCAGTTGGTTTTCAGTGGTTCTTTAACTGATGTCAGCTCATGATGAAATCCTCCATGTAATATGGAATTACTTACTAACACAGTGTCCAAGTTTTACAAATATACATCTTGGAGATTGATGTTACTCAGCAGTGTATAAGATCTGTAGCGGTGCGACGGGCACTGGACAGGAAGGCAACGAAGCACGAAATCTAACGAACTAACATAAACATAGCGATGTACATACACTGAATTAGCATAGATAAACCATCAGAAGGTAATCCATTAAGCCGATCGTAACAGTTTCACTAATGGGGTCACCATTAGGTTTTTACTTCCTATTGGTTTCTTCACAGTGTCGTAGAGGTAGATAATTCTCCATAGTTATTAGCCATAGCATTCGTCACTGAATATTGGATGCAGATACTGACTGTTTAGGTCGACTTGTTTAGCTGAAGGCTTACGGTCAAGCATCCACGCCATTTGGCACACTGTCACGTTACGTTCGTTCGTTCGTTCGTTCGTGCACTGTCTCTAGCTAGTTAAGCAGTCAATCTCGCACTAAGATTTCGCCCTGAAATATACTTTGTAATTTGAACTATCACCTTGGTGTGTTGCATTGTCTTTGGTTTAGGCGAAACGAAAACTATAGAAGTTGTGGGTATTAGATCTTGTGTTGGTGTACATCATACTGTCCGTGAACATCAACACCCTGAGACTCTAAAGATATACATCTCCATTTCCTGCTGTATATTGGTTAGACAATAGATTCTTCGTTGGTTCGATTCCCAGAGTTAACTGTTGTTACTTATGATTTTTAGCTATCTGATCTTTAGTATCAAAATAACGAAAGCAATTGTTAATGAAAGTCTGCAATCACCTGTTCGAAATAATTTTTGTCATGCGCAGGGCAAGTCTCTCAAACATGACCCTAACACAATGGTCATTTTAATTGAATACCTGACACTCATGAGAAAAGGTGTTTCAGCATCCAGATTAGCCTGGCTCACTCTGATTATCACTCCGATTCAAGGTCACTAGACCGGACGTCATAGTAGATCAATATTCTTTAATTTCTTCTAGAAAAGAGTTAGTTGACAGAAAGATGTGTTTTACATAGGCTTTTTTTCTTTTTTACCACTTATCAACAGTGTGTTTAATATACGGCGGTATTCTTTGAAGATTCATTAGCCGTGGCTTTGTACCTTCTACAGCGGGTGGGGGTGAAGTAGGTGAGCTGCTAGCCTCACTCGTACGTAGCCTTGCCTCTTTACCATGACGGGCTAACAAATAAATAGTAAATTAGGCGGCATTTAGTGGTGCATTGGCAAGGAATTGAACCAGGTACCATGCTCATGACCTTCTATTCCTCTATGTCATCCACATTGAAGTGAATTCCACTTGAGTGAATTGCATGTGTAATACCACTTGAAAGTCTGCTTAGCGTACGTCCCATCCATCTCTATTCAAGTTTTCATTTTTCTGAAAATACCTACAGACTCATGAAGAAAATAAAAGACAAATTCAGTAAGGAAAATCTCCCCTTATCGATGAAATCATCTCCACAGGCTGGCTGTACAGTCGTATTTATATTTATCAAAAACGTAATAGGGGGTGACGTAATTCATACAATTACACAGAAGTGGCTTTTAAAGTAAACATAAAATTTATAAATTACGAAATACTCAACAATGGCACAAAGCAAGAAAGTGTTAGGAATTTGATAAAGTTAAAATTAATTAATTAAAATTTTCATTAATGCCTGGATGGGGATTATCCATGAATTGAAAGTTAAAATTGTTATTGAGTGAGAATAAACATGGTAGCTGAGTGGCCGCTTAACAAGTGTGAAGAGGGTATGAAAATGTACAAAAGGAGCATATGAGAGTGATAATAGTGAGTTAATTATTAGAGCAAAAGTTAAGTAATCATTAAAATTAAAAAAAATTAGAATTCACAGGGAACGACTGGTGAGGAGGTTAAGATCAAGGTAGAATAAGAGATTGGACAAACGTTTTCTGTATACAAAGAGAGTTCGGGGTTATATTGATGAACTGCCAACGCCTCCGACATACACAAATGACGAAACCTAATTCCCTCATTGTACCGTTTGACCAGACTTTGTAGATTATGCTGAAAGATGACTATGATGGAGCTGCGTGACTTGAGTTCACCAAGTGCTCGAGAATTGAGCTGGTAATTGTCCTGTATTGTCCTTCTGCTAATTATACCAGATAATGTTCAGAGATGCATTTGAAAAGTGTGTGCTTTGTGAAGCCAATATGACTAGCTCACCCCGTATTACTCAATAATGGACTACTATACATTTTTGGTAAATATAAATACGATTGTACAGCCAGCCTGTGAAGATGATTTCATCGATAAAGAAAATTTTCTTCTCTGAATTGTCATTTATTCTCTGCATATTTGTTAGGCAGTAGATTATTGATTGGTTCGTTGCCTGAGAGAGTTCCTTATCCTTTCTGGCTGGCCTGGCATCTAGTCTTCAGCATCAAGAGGACTAAATTGGACTGAATTCCACTGATCAGTTGTGCGATATGGTATTTTCATTTCTTCTGTGTCCCGTGTGGTACACAGGGCTTCAAGCCTCAAACTTAGAAGATTCCGGGCGGGGGGGGGGTTACTAGCTTCACGCTCAACTCTCTATCTCTATCGAGCTCACCACGAAGAAAGCGAGGGCTTCTAGGAGTGTGTATCAGCTGGGAACTAAGTCCAGACTACGCACGTGGTTGGTGAGAGTTGTAGCATGGGGTAACTGAGACAATATCACTGCATTCTTTAATGCAGTATGATTTTTTATCAAGTTTTTTTGTGGAATCATTCAGGTGAAAGTTCTCAAATTGGATTGGATTTTATGCTTGCTGTAACTCAACAGTAGGGTTTTATGTGGCTGACAAGAGTACAGACAGAGTACGGACAACAACTTAGTTGGTTCCAGTGTGAATTTCGTCAACAACCTGCATTAGTCACCATTGGGAAACTTTTTTTGAAACCCTCTATTGAGCAAATTTACAGGATTATTGAATTCTAACCCAGTGACTGAACAATGCACACTCACCATGCAACAACTTGTAATTCATAGATTCCATCGATGGTAGGATTGTGAGGCAGCAATATACAAAACTGCCACAAAATGGAGCTAAACGGCTACCCAGTTCTCCCTGGTCTTCATTGATCTCCTAACTACTGATACCATCAGGTGAAAACTACGGCGACTTCTTCTTACTTTCGCTTTAATGTTTAAAGGGAATCCACATCTGAAATGAAGAACGCATCTAATATTCTTGTTCTTGATGCAAAGCTATCAAGCAGGTGGAGTGATGGGAGGTTCTTGAGGCGATTACTTTATACTAATATGTCATGAAACGGTCAAGTGACAAAAATATTATTAAAAACCAACCAATCGGATAATAATTTCCCTACCAATAGCATATACTACTTATTTTGTGGAAATTCGCTTTTCAGTAGCATGTTGCTTATCAAAATTTTGTTTATTACGGCTAAACGTGGACATCTTGGGTTTTTCTCACTGTTCAACCTAGGGTTGGATTTATGGCTGTTACTGTAGAGAGATACTTTCGAACTGTAATCTGTTGATATTATTGATTCCATGCTTTAACCCTGCAGAGTAGCCTAAAGATTTATCAGATGTCAAGTGACTGACAACATGGAAACTCAACAAATTGTTTGAAGTGATGTGTCAGGAGTAAGACAAGCCTGCTGCCTACTGTCACCGAGGTTATTTTTGGTTGTAGTGAAATGAATCATTTCGAAGACCATGGGAAGTGGGAAGACAGGCAGATCCACAGGTGAAGACTCACAACAAGTTGACAGAAGATGCTTGTTCTGAAGCCGGGAATTTAATTGAACATGGAAGGGATGAAGCAATGAACAGACCTAACCATCAACGACAGAAATCCAAAAGTAGCTAGCTCTTTTACTTACCTGACAGTGTCGTTTCAACTACAGGCAACCTCGGCGGCCTGTTCGAATTTTTGGGCCTGCTACCAAAATATCTACATTTTGCATCCAGTCCTCTGTTTACCAACATTTATTTATCACCTAAACATGAATTCTAACAGAATCATTTACTCTCGTAACTTTATTAATCATCTACGACCAAATGACTTTCATATTCCAAAGAAACCAAGAAGGAAACATCGTAGTGGTTGGCAGAGAGCTCTCAAACGTACACCAATACACTTAACTACGGTCCCCGTCATAATGAACACAAACTGTCGCTCTCTGCCAAACAAGATAATGTACCTACAATCCTTGATGTCAACTGATACGTATCATAACATCGCCATAATCACATTACAAGAAACGTGGTTGCATGAACTGTATGATGACAACCTTATCTCACTAAAGGACTTTATTTTATTTCGTCAAGACCGTCAATGTTGTAATAAGAAAAATGGTGGTGGCGTTGCAACTTTTATTCACTCCAAATGGTCTGTCTCAAATAACGTCTGCTTCACCTTCTCAAATGACTTCATTGACTGTATTACTGTCAAATGTCGCCCCAAACATCTCCCCAAATATAAACAAAACTATATTACAAACATGTACATTTCTCCTAGTTGCTCTCCATCTGATCTATCTAATTTTGCTGATGAATTCACCATGTTTGCTGCTGCCAACTTCGACAACTCTCTATCCGTTATTACTGGAGACTTCAACACCTCAGATTGCTCCTTTCTTGAAGCTCTTGGTCACACAAACATAGTCAAATTTCCCACTCGACTTGACAAAACACTCGATCTAGTTTTTACTAATGACGAAGGAGTATATGAAACACGTAGACGTTCACCGATACATAACTCCGATCACTGCATTGTCCGCGTTTTGCCAAAAATATACAGCAAAACACATATTAAAATCTTCTCACACCTGTCTACGAAGCACAACAAAGAAGCTACACATCTGACAACCTTCTCAATCTAAGATGCATGTTAAAAGATACTAACTGGGATCTATTCTATGAAAGTACATTAGATGACTCAATCACCAATATAATGGATTATCTCAAGTTCTGCCTCGACATATGCTGTCCCAAACAAACACTGTTCAAACGCCTCGACCGCTTCTCGTCTCCCATCTCAAACAACTTCGCAGGCAAAAAGAAATGTTATATAAATGCAAAGACAAGTTAGGACTTAAAAAGATTAATGCTCAAATCAAATCTGAAATCAAAAATCTTAATGCTATCTATAACCAAACACTTTTATCATGCAAATCTCCTAACAGCATGTGGAAACTTTTCAATGAAATTACTGGCAAAAGTAAGCGATGTAATGTTTTTCCCTCTTGTGATGTTAATGCTCTTAATCTGTCTTTTTTACGCTCTCCTTCTACTATAACCACTTCTAACGTTACCAATCTTGTAGCTGATAACTTCCAGGACTTCAATACTCTCGATGTTTTGAAATGTCTTAAAACTCTTAAGCCCTCACATAGTCTTGGCCCTGATGGCATACCTGCATATGTTCTAAAACAATGTGCAGATGCTTTATGTTCTCCTCTAACTAATATCCTAAATGCTTCTTTCTCCGAAAACGTTGTACCTGTTCCATGGAAAGACATTAAAATAGTCCCTGTCCCTAAACCTGGAAATAGCAAGAACGTAAAGTTCAGACCCATTGCTATCACTTCCCCGTTTCTAAAGCGTTAGGCGGGAAACCTTTAACTTATTAAATAGTCAGTAGAACAAGGGAATCTCGTCTTTGCAACTCACATCATTTACAGGTACAACGCTTTCTCTCTACCTTTTTCTTTTTTTTCCCTTCTCTATTTATTTTTGTTATGTGCTGTTTTGTTTCTCTCTTCCTTACAAACTCTACTTAAAACATTCTTGTTCGTTCTTTCACACTCTGTATACCTCGACCATTTTTGCTATTGCTTACGCCAGTAAATATCCTAGTAGTATCTACTTATCTAACACCTTCAAACACTCTGTTTAAATTTTGGCTTTGCTACCGACATGCTAATATGTTGTTGTCAAAACTGACTGAGATAACCTTAATCTATGTAGAACTATATTTATTATTAATGTACTAACTGGATGCAATACTCTAATAAAATGCTGAGAATTCCATTCTGTATCACAAATACTGATTTGGAATAAAGCTTACCTTATCTTATCTTATCTTATCTAGAATAAGGATGTCCAAAACCAGCTATGATTGGGAAAGAAAAGTGGACGGTCATTAATTTTTTTATTTTTTTTTTATTTTTTTGATTTACAGCTTGATTCCACACTGTATTTTTGGTACAAGTATGGAATTTTCAGCATGGATATCGGTAGCCCAAATTTTGCAGGCCGACCATAGATATCAGGAGTGCGCCGGCGTGGGCTCGAACCCCGGACCATGTGGATGGTCGGCGAGAGTCCTAACCACTATGCCACCGATGCACGTACGAAAGTCTGCAACACTCATTGAAAGGAACAAGATTCCGATTTTCAACACTAATTTAAAATCAGTCATCGTTTCTATATATGACAAGTTTGCGACCAAAAGGATTTTTCATACATTTATTCCTCCTTAATGAATTTGAATAAAGCAAGAACAACTGGGGTTTGTACAGAATAAGGTGATGGTACCATCTTTGTTTATTTCGTTGGTTTCTCACCACCTCAGCTGCTCACAGGCCAAAATCATTCATTCTTTAGTTTATCTACAGAAACAATTTTAACATACTTACACAATGAGAGTTCATTTTTAAACAAAAATCAATCGATCAATCAATATATGTATACAATAATAATATATATTCAAAAGAATGGATACTGAACAAAGAGTACTCTTTTCGATAACCTACTCTTCATCAGGCTCTACAGTTATATCTACACATTATAGTGAATGAATGAATTAGTGTTATGAACAACATTAATTTTGTTTAAATAACATCGAATCAATAATAATGATAGATTACAGTCCAATAGCATCAACATAACAATAAACGCTGAATATCAGAAGTCCTGAATGCAATCAAGATGCTTAAAGCTGGGAAAACACCGGGACCAGATGGAATCCCAGCAGAGGCTTTGAAAATAGACCCAGAGACAACAGCGGACTTGATGACACCACTGCTGGAGAAGGTGTGGAAAGAGGGCAAAGTACCCGAGGACTGGAAGAACAGTTACTTATTCAAACTTCCAAAGAAAGGAGACTTAAGTCAATGTAAAAACTGGCGTGGAATTATGCTTCTGTCCATTCCAAGCAAGATACTAAGTCGCATCATCCTGGAGAGAATCAAACAAGCCCTAGATGAAAAACTTCGTCCGGAACAGGCTGGATTCAGGAGAAACAAATCATGTATTGATCAAATCGCCACTCTACGGATCATCATTGAACAAAGCTTGGAATGGCAGTCACCTCTCCACCTCACTCAACTTCATCGACTTTGAAAAGGCCTTCGACAGCGTCGATCGAGAGGTCATTTGGAAACTACTTCGCTACTACGGGGTCCCATCGACAATTATACATCTCATCCAACAGTTATACGACAATGCTGCATGCCAAGTAATCCACAACGGGAAACTTACGGAAGCCTTCGAAGTGAGGACGGGAGTGAGGCAAGGCTGTCTACTATCACCAATGATCTTCCTGATTGCAATTGATTGGATAATGAGACAGACAACGGCAACCAACGAGGGAACAGGCATAAAATGGACTGACACAAAAGACTTGGAGGATCTGGATTTCGCCGATGATATATGTCTGATTTCCCATAAACTGGAAGATATGCAAGTGAAAAGTAACAAGTTGGCAGAAGAAGCATCAAAGATAGGACTTCACGTGAACATAGATAAAACAGAGATAATGAAGATTCCTAGCCAACATCAACATCAACAACACCAACAGACCACAATAAGCATAAATGGGAAGAACCTGAAAGAAACAACCTCCTTCACCTACCTGGGAAGCATCGTCTCAACTACAGGCGGAACTGACGAAGACATCAAAGCCAGAATCGGAAAAGCAAGACAAGCTTTCATTACTCTCAAATCTGTGTGGAGGTCAACAGCACTCAGCATCAAAATGAGTATAAGATCCGGATTTTCAACTCCAATGTGAAGTCAGTGCTACTATACGGATCAGAGACTTGGTCAGTGCGTCATAAAGAGCATCTCAAACAAACTTCAAACCTTCATTAACAACTGTCTCCGCTCAATACTCAAGATCAGATGGCCAGAAAAGATCAGCAACAGGGATCTCTGGGAGCGAACCAATCAGGAACCGATTGTGAAACAAATAGGCAGAAAGAAGTGGAGATGGATTGGCCATACGCTGAGGAAACCATCAAGTGACATCACTAGATAAACCATTGCTCGAATGGAAGCCGAAATGAAAGCGGCGAGTTGGTCGTCCAAGGGTGACTTGGAGGAGGTCATGCGAGGAGGAGATGAAAGCATGTGGACAGACCTGGAGCAGGGTGAAAAAGTTGTCAGAAAACCGAAGTCAATGGAGGTGCGCAGCTGAAGCCCTATGTTCCTCTAGGAACTAAAGGATACAATAATAATAATAATCAGAAAAATTAGGGAAGATAATATTACAAATTCATGAGTTTATAGTCTCGACTGAAGGCTGGCCAGGGCAGTAGAAGTGGCTGCCTGGACCTGGTTCATTTGCACACAAAAAGCACTGGTTGTTTCACACGAATCACGATAGCCTGTGCTGTTTAGAGCATGCGGTACTTCGATGTTTTTGGCAATTTATTTGGTACCCGGTAGATGATAGAGAAGGATTCTTCTACCCTGGCTGGCTTTGTGGCCGGTCGCTTTGGATCAGGTGGTCTAATATCGAACTATTGATGATGGTATACAATTGGTGGATGGTGGCTAGCAGTATACAAATCAAATCCCCAGGCACCGTCGAAGCATCTGCACAAGAAGCCGACATGTCAACCTGAGACCGAGCACTTCGGTCCAATCAGTCGACGGGAAAATCAAAACTTCAATTCAATTATTGATGATGGTCTTTACTGAACCTCTATTTAGCCATACTGGGAGATAAACACCTTATCCCAAACCATAATGATCATACACAGTGGAAACTCTTGGCATTACATATTCAAATGAAAGGGAGAATGAAAACATCCATTTACCAGTCATGGCAAGGGAAGACTGATAACAGTTTCTTTCTCAACATATAAATCGGGTATTTTGATTGGACAGTCTTACAGGAGGGCAACCGCGAGTCCGAATAGTTGGTTCAATGGTAATGTCTCTGACTGTAGTACTGACACTGGGTGACGCAGGTTCAAATCTCAGAAAGGGCATGAGTTCCTTCGAGGTTGCAGATACGCATTGCTGACTGACTGATGAGTGCCAACTAGTACGAAACCTAGGTGGTGTTCAAGACTTCCTGCCGACTGCCTCCAACTATCTAATATCATCAAATCAATGTGCACCGTGATCGTGAGTTACCCAGAACGGTGACCACATTGTACACCTAACTGACAGAATTCAGTCTGCACCAAATAAAGGACTATACACATCACACTAGTTACTGGTGTCCAATCACAATCCACTCGCATTGGTGGTTCAGCGAACAGAACACTCGTTGAACACCCATTTGGTCTAGGGTTCACTGCCCGGCCGACGCACTCCTGAACTTCACTAAGCCCGTGATATGGTCAGCAAAATCACTGCTACTAAAACCACTACCCTGAACCCTATATGTTACAATAGGAGAAACATAGGAGAATAAAATAAATAACAATTTCTTCATCATTACCATTAACTACTTATTTCATAGAAACTGACTTATCAGTAGTATAGATACCATAATAAATGTTTGGTTAATAATATAAATATAATAGCATCATAACTTATTCGATCGTGCACTCTACATGTAACAGTTTTACAAACCATATGTTTAAAAATATAACACATATGACCTGAATATATTCTTTTCAGTTTATCTGATATATTCAGTTTAATTTCATATACATATATATATTTATATAGATTACCATTTGCAGAGGCTTTTGAATTGTAATCTATCGGTCTGGATTATTTGATGTTATTTAATAAACATTAGTGGTGTCAAGGCTAATAATTTCATCATGAGCTGATATCAGTTAGAGAACCATTGAAATACCACCACTGGAGTACTGCACACCTGTTTCGTCAGCCGAGTTTGGGACTCTTCAGCAGTTTATTTTTATTCTTTCACGTTTCCCAGTGGAACATAGGGGGCTTCAAGCTAGATGCTTGAAGTTTCTGTAGCAGTGGTGTTTATCTTTATAGGATGGGGTTGCTAGCCACCAGCCTCATGCCCAACCTTTCCTCTTTACCAGATTTACTACTGGCTTAGCGAGGTAAAAAACTAATACTTGAATATCAATGAGACGCTCATTGACGAGTGGCCCTATTCAGGTGGGTGGTTAGTTACCTGGGGTTTTATTGGAAGTCGCGACCAGTAGATTATAATAAGTTGAAGATGAGGACAGTAACTCATGGAAGAAGACACTGCGAAATGGTCGCGCCATGTCATGAATTGTCAGAAGTCAGAATTCATGCAGTGGCCATTGGATCGGGTCCCACTCGCTAAATGGCCTACGGGTTCACTAGCCTTGTAACCAGGAGGTTCTGGGTTCGAACCTCGCGATATGGGTGCGTACAGAGGTTTGGACGCTCGCCGACCGTGCACATGGTCCGGGGTTCGATCCCCGGCCACTGGACGTACTCATTTACCTCGCTAAGCCAGAAATAATGCTGGTAAAGAGGAAAGGTTGGGCATGAGGCTGGCTAACAACCCCATCCTGTAAAGATAAAAACCACTGCTACAGAAACTTCAAGCATCTAGCCTGAAGTCCTATGTTTCACTGGAAAACGTGAAAGAATAAAAATAAACTGCTGAAGAGTCCAAAACCTGGCTGACGAAACAGGTGTGCAGTACTCCAGTGGTGGTTTTTCAATGGTTCTCTAACTGATATCAGCTCATGATGAAATCCTCCAACCAATCGAACGAAATCCCTACAAGAACCAACAGTTGAAAATATCAATAATTCTTTAATTATTATGGATATTTATAAAACTGTAGAGTCTGATGAAGAGGAAGTCATTGAGAAGAATATTCTTTATTCAATAATCAATCCGTATAATTTACTTATAGAAGAAGAAGAATTGAAGTGACAGAATTGTAATCTGACAAATAAATTCTTCAGATTCATATTCCATAATTAGAAATTTATTTGTTTTTATAGTTTTACAATAGTGCCAGTGAAGGTGAATTAGAATTAAATCAGAAGGTGTATTGGATGGGGTACAAGTACAAGATTGAATATCAGAACTAACTGGATATATTAAATTAGAACCTTTTTATTGATTTCGTCACGAACCAACATCATTGAAAGAGATCTTTGAAGTCTAGGAAGCATTGAACAGTTAACTGTTTCGTCCTTGTTTGTGACTCTTCAACAGTGCACTACCACAATGTCACTAAATATCGTATCCGGAACGTTTTTGTTTGGAGGTCAGGTTTGTTGGACATTCAATAAAATTTGGGTGGGAATTTAGTAACCTGAGTATCCTAACTTCAGTCACTTCGTGTCCTCTTTAATGGGCATCCACTTCACCTTGATATATTGGACCCTAGTGACAGTCTGAAGGACCTGCGTGTAGTCCCTGGTGTGATTGTATTTCCACACGGATGAAAAATCTTAATCTAGGATGAAACAAATGTCCGGTGCTTCTTAGTTTAGAATGATTTGTAAAATTGATTTTGGTCTGTGACAAAATCTACAATGAAATTAACTGACAATGAGTATTCTGCGTTAAATGTGTATCACATAATACACTTTCTGATGAAAAATTTCTGTAGGCCTTTATTGATTCTATTTGTATGATGAAAATTAACGAATCGATTGGTTACAGGAATTTCATGATAAGTTGATATCGGTCAGACAACAATTGGAAAACCAGTAGGGAGCACTGGATGGTTATTTCATCCTGGTTTGGAAGCTCTTCGGAAGTACACACATACCGCAGAGGTTCGAACCCAGGGCCTCTCGGTCAGAAGGGGAGCTAACTCATAGACCATTAAGCCAATGGGACCCTATCCAATGGCCACTGCATGAATACCAACTTCTGACAATTCATGATAAGGCGCGACCACTAACCAGTGTCATAGCTGGCAAGAATTTGTCCTCACACTTAACCTACTGTACCCCATTGTGGTGACGAATTCTCACTAGAACCCAGGTAATTACCTACCGGAATAGGGTCAGTCGCTAGTGAGCATCAGATTAATATTCAAGTTTTGGTCTGCAGGTCTTAACCGTCTGCAAGGTCGCCTTGTAACCAGAGAGTCCTGTATTCAGATCCTGACACGGGGTGCGTACTGATGAAGCAGCTCTTCAGCACTCTCTAGTTGTTTTCCAATGGTTCTTCAACTAATATCCTGTAACCAATCAGATCGAATCCCTGCCAACCAATCCTTGGATATTGGATTGATTATTGCAGACCCTCGAGAAGAAGAATTCACTAAATTGACAATAGTCCACTTTTGTTAACTTTTATATTGTTGTCAAACTTCAAAACGAGATTTAAATATCATAGGCTTTAGCAATCATTACACCAGTATATATAAATATATAAATTTTAAAAAATTTTATTTTATTTATGTCAATTTCATAAACAAACCTCTTCTTTTCTTTATCTTTCCCTTGGGCTTTAATCATTCTTTGTATTTATATAATATGTTCTATATCATGTGTGTTGATTTGTTCCAAGGTCATTTGGGCAGATCAATAGGCCTTAAATGTTATATATATATATATGTACATATATACATGGGTATCGATCTGATTCTAGGTCAGTCGGGTAGATCGATAAAATTTCAAATTACGCATATATATATATATATACATAATTATTGATTAAATTTCAGATGAAGACATCGGTAGTTTCAGTTGAATGAAAATTATGACATAATAAATAATGTGTACATCTTAATAAAAATCTGATAAGAATAATAAATAGTTAAGCAATAGTTAAATAACTTACTCACTCAAGTTTATGAATAAATAAAACTCTTAAAAAATGTATTACAGTATGAAATATTTAGAATTTTAATGCATACTATTTTTGGAGTTTCTAAATGAAGTTTAGAATAATTAATTAATTATATTAGTTTGCTTACTAGATGAAATAACACTATTTGCTGGATGACGTTTCGAACAAAATTTATCACTGTTCATAATCATATCAATTGTGATTACACGACTTCGAAACTTGAGTTTTATAGTTTTCTTTGTCTTCAACTATTTGTCGTAGTCGGAGTAGTAGAATTTTCCAGATATCTGACTGGATAGGTGTTGAATCATTCCTATTACACGTATTCCCTTTCAGTTGATTCGATAAACAAAGCTTCTGTTACCAATCTCTCCTTCCACCCTGTGACTGTCATCCTATCCCATCCTATTGTGTGATTGTACGTAACTGCATGTAGTGAGTGGTATAGCTGAAGTATTCTCTAGATTTCTTATTTTATTCGGGTCAGCCAATCTAGATTTTGCTAGGTTTTTATGCTCGGCTAGTCTGACTGACCTGACAATCATTCCAGTAGGCAGGGTATTAGATAAACTAAATTGTTTTGTTTTAAAGGCTCCACAGGATTGATCCTTTAACCGATAATGCTTGTTTCTAATTGAGTTTGTGGGTTTGAATACCAGTCACTTTTATTCCTGCCTTGTTAAGAATTCTGTGTAAGGTTTCTGAGGTTCCTTCCTTGTATGGATTATTTAGATTCCTTGTTCTTGGTGTCGTCATTAACATTAATACGTTTTACGTTGCAATCTAACATTAGAAGTTCCCCTTCCTGACTTTCCAATTCATAAGTGAAATGAATTGCCTCTACCTTCGTGTTGATGTGTCCGAAAAATCTATCTATATCTTGTGTTCTAAGTACAGTGAATGTGTCATCTATATACCTCCACCATACTTTTGGGGTGGGGGTGAACGTTTCAATCGCTATCTTTTCCCACCTATCCATGAATATACCTGCTTCAACCGGGTATATTGGTGATCCCATAGCAACTCCCTCAATTTGCTTGTATATTTTCCCTTGGAATTTAAATACTGTGGAAGTCAGGCATAGCTGGACTCCCAGCATTCTGTCCTCAAGTGGCACTTTCGTCCTAAGTTAGGATAAGATGACAGTTTTAAAATGTCACAGGGTGGAGAGAGAGATTGGTAACAGAAGCTTTGTTTATCGAATCAACTGAAAGGGAATACGTGTAATAGGAATGATTCAACACCTATCCACCTATCTAGACATCTGGAAAATTCTACTATCAATTGTACGACGACAAATAGGAGAGAACAATAGAAACTATCAAACTCAAATTTCGAAGTCATGTGACTATAATTGATGATATGATTATGAACAGTAATAAATTTTGTTCGAAACTTTGTCATCCAGTAAATAATACTGTTTCACTGTGTGATACACCTAATAAACAAACTAATATGGAATATTGAAAGGATTCATATGGTTTCTGTGAAAAGAACTCACCTCGCTTATTGTTGTAGTCAGAGTGGTTGAGCTCGTCAAAACCCCTTGTGAAACTAATGGAACAGTAATTTCAAGTGGTCACTAGATCTAATCTTTGGTTTGCCGTAGATTGAATTCTATCAGTCAAGTTTTCAATGTGGTCACCAACAACCCAGGTGACTTGGCATCACGATACACTCTGAATTCACATTAGTGAGGAAGGCCTGCTTGATGGAACCCAATCAATATTCAGCCACCCAAACCATTTATTGCTTCAGTCAGAGATGTTAACACTGACTAAGGGATTTCAAAAGTTGTTTTGCCTAATTATAAGGAAATGATGACAACTTCGGCGTTCATATTTCATAATAATAATTATTTGATTTATTCCAAAACAGTACTTGTGATACAGAATGGAATTCTCAGCATTTTACTACAGTATTGCATCCAGTTTATGCATTAACAATAAATAAAATTCTATATACATTAGGGGTAATCTCAGTTAGTTTTGACAACAATATATTAGCGCATCGGTAGCAAAGCCAAAATTCAACAGAATGTTTGAAGGTGTTAGAAAGGTAGATACTAGCATGTTTACTGGCGTAAGCGGTGACAAAAAGGTTGAGATATACAGAGTGTGAAAGAATGAAGGAGAATGTTTTAAGTAGAGTTTGTAAGAAAGAGAGAAACAAAACAGCACATAACAAAATAGGAAAGGAAAGAAAGAAAACGTTGTAGCTATAAATAATATGAGTTGGAAAGACGGGATCCAGTTGTTCTACTGACTATTTAATAAGTTGAAGGTATCACGCCTAATGCTTTCTTCATCGCACAGAACACGAGCTAAGTAGGGTATGGTTGAGTTTTTGTACTTTCTAGTGCGAGCATATAGTTTTCTATATAGGCTTCTGGTCTGGCTGCCTGATGAGATACAAGGGGGGGGGAGATTTGTGAATGAAGAGGGTGGTGTGAGTTAGATAGATAGAATGGATTTAGCCCATTTTTCACATGAGTCCATGTGCCTGTCCATCAGAATATTAACAAGCTGGTTAAGTGGCACGTTGCTTACCCTGCTGACAACCTTTAACATCCTGCGTAATAAGGTATGGTCTTTCTTCAGCAGCCCTGGAAAAACTAAGGGGGAACAATAGAGAATAATAGGCAGGATGCGAGAGTTAACGAATCGTAAGAGTAGGGGGTTGGGTTATACCAGAATGTCTTAACTTCTTGATGTAGAAGGTAAGACGGAATATTTTCTTAGAAATCATCAAGATATGAGACGATCAGGAAAGATCAGCAGATAGAATGACGCCTAGATATTTAATTTCCGACTTGATTACTATTTCAGTGCCATCTATGTTGCACACCTCGTGAGTCCTAACCAGTTTGTTTAGGTCAGATTTGTGCCTAAAGGTGAAATTGACTGTTTGGCATTTGGAGGGGTTTAAGGTAAAACCGTTTTCCTTGGACCATTGGCTGATTTCTGATAAAAAGCCATTTAGTTTGAAGCAGTCACTTTGACATTTGCCAGGCAAAGATACAGTCAGATCGTCAGTATATTTAACAAAGTTAATGTCATTTGAAGATGGTAAGTCATATAGAAAGAAAGAAAAGAGAAGTGGGGAGAGTACAGCATCTTGGAAACAAGGGACACCAGCTTCAGTGAGCACAGCAGAGGAGGATTTACTTTAGGAACCAGTTCGTGTCACCGAGAGCTTCTTTAGCAAGAGGCATCGAGGTACAGAGTCGAAAGCAGAAGTGAAGTCGAGAAACATGCAACGAACGTATTTGGCACCTTTATCTAATGATGAGACGATACTGTTGTGTAAAACGTTTCAGTTTGTTTAATTCAGTTAGAAAAAACAACAACTGCTTGAGCAAAGAAATACGCATTCCTTTTCAATTAGTTCCTCATCGTCGGCTGGCTCTACACTCATATATAGTTTGTTTTACTAAGTAGAAACGGATATCCAACTAAATTCGTGAACAAACACATGAAATCAGAAAGTAAAAAAAACCGAAGGCGCCGAACGTTCCCAAAAAGTCAGTCTTCCTTCCTTAGGTTACAATTCAAGAGTGATATCAATAGTGAGATCTTATTATACCGTTTGAGAAGGACCTTCAAAAGGACTTTCAACGCAGACAAGCTATGCTGTGTATATTTACCAGTTTAACTGCCCGTCTATAGCTAGTTACATAGGGTGTACTATCAGGTAAGTTCATCGTCGAATTTATGAACACCTCCCATCTTGGTTTAGCAAAAGGTTGGAATAAAGCTGCTATGCGCAGCTCAATACTAGCTTATCTCGTCGATACTGGCTGGACATAAAGGTGATTCTAACAAACCTTTTAAAGTTATTTATCGTATATCACTCAACCCCTCGCCGCATGGTCTACGAGTACGACTTTCACGCATACAGTAGAGACAACTGAAATGCATCTGAACAAGCCAGATCTCTGTGTGTCTGTTCAGAAATAATTTGTACTGCCCGTTTCTTTGCCCCATGGCCAACTATATAATATGTATTAAGTTTTTAAAAACGTTGTTTTCCCCTCCCCTTGTAACCATCTTTTGAGTTTGTAAATTTTTACAATTCTAGCTAATTCTATTAACTTGTTTGTATCGTACGTAATTCTTCTGAGCCATCCTATTCTTCTTAGTCATCGTCGCTATTTCACAAATTTCCTGATTATGTAATAACTTGTTGCTAACGTCTAAGAATCAACTTATCTTGAATTCCGTAATTAATTAAATTTCACCCCTCCTTCCAAACGTAGATATCTTGTTACTAACATCGATTAGTTATTTAAAACAAGCAATAAAGGTTAATAAAGCAGGATTTAATGAATTCATCAAATTTCGGTAGATCCCGTCAGCTGAATACTACTCTGCATACACGGATATATACACTTTTGAAATTACATTGGGAGATATGAGACTGATAAGCACAGATAAACTACATTGAATTAATCATGCAGAAAGACAGGTGGGAATGTTTTCCAGGTCATGTTCAAATAGATAAGGGGAGAGAGAGTATGAAAGATCAAGATTAAGATAAATTGAACTACGCTTCAATTACACATCACTTAGATAAACAATTAGTCATTAGAGAATATATTAAGAATTGCAAGCAGACTAATATCAATAATAATAGTTATAATAACAGTTTTAATAGTGTTGAAGTGAGTTAAGATAATCCTACTGATGAAGCGTAGTTTTAGATGAATCAAGAATAATAATTATAATAATGGTAATAATAATGACAATAATAGTAAGAAGAAGAGGTTGTTATTATTATTGTTATTATTATTACCATTATTATAATTATTATTCTTGATTCATCTAAAACTACGCTTCATCAGTAGGATTATCTTAACTCACTTCAACACTATTAAAACTGTTATTATAACTATTATTATTGATATTAGTCTGCTTGCAATTCTTAATATATTCTCTAATGACTAATTGTTTATCTAAGTGATGTGTAATTGAAGCGTAGTTCAATTTATCTTAATCTTGATCTTTCATACTCTCTCTCCCCTTATCTATTTGAACATGACCTGGAAAACATTCCCACCTGTCTTTCTGCATGATTAATTCAATGTAGTTTATCTGTGCTTATCAGTCTCATATCTCCCAATGTAATTTCAAAAGTGTATATATCCGTGTATGCAGAGTAGTATTCAGCTGACGGGTTCTACCGAAATTTGATGAATCCATCACTAAATCCTGCTTTATTTTAACCCTTATTGCTTGTTTTAAATTCGTATCGGGAAATAAATCTTTTTGATTAGTTATTTGTTTCGATAACCTTTAACCTCTTAATTTCACCAACCACCCGTCACCCGTATACCAAAACTGATTAAATAAATAACCACTTGAGTGGTAAAAAACATTTTGATGTGAAAAGCGACTATATATTAGTGTAAAGCCAGCCGATGTTGAGGAACTAACTGAAGCACAGGAATGCATATTTCTTCGCTCAGTCGGTTGATTTTTCTAAATGCGTAAATGGAAATTTGGTAATTCAGTTAGACCATTCAATGCGTCCCGTTTCTCAAGCTTTTATTATTATTATTATTATTACTACCAAAAAAGATCTAGGTGACAATAAAGTCATTTATATATTTACAATGGCCTGCTCAAATTTCTGGGCAACCTATCCACGTGAATGCTGCATATTCACTTCGATTCATATCTTTCTATAGTTGGTTTGTAAGGATTAGTTTTGAATTTTTACTAGTTGATGAGGGGATTAATATCAGTTACAGAACCTTTGAAAACCAGCCACAGAGAGTACTGGACAGCCAGCTGTTTCTTCAGCCTAGTTTGGGATTCTTTAGTAGTACTCACCCACTGCCTTCCGGTTACAAGGAAGGCAAGCTGGTATACCATTCAGTCATTGGGACCCGATTCAATGGCTACTGCATGAATTCTGACTTCTACCAATTCGTAATGCATTTAGTGCGACTGGCACCAACCAATATCATCGGCGAGAACTCCATCCACACCTTCGACTGGATTGGCCTCACTGGTGGTAGCGCTAAATCACTAATTGGTGGCCATAGAATCGACTCCCAATGACTGAATGGTATACCAGCTTGCCTTTTAACCGGAAGTTCCTAGATTTGAACCCTGGATGTAAGTGCGAACTGCTTATGATTCCCAAACTAGGATGAAACACCCAATTCATATCGTTTTAATCATTCATCGTCTCTATGAGTCGTAATCTACTAACCCAGCACACCTTATTTTAAATAGGTTTGAACTCATTCCTATGAAATTTTTGTTGAAAGAAGTGGATGGAATACTGGGGTTGTCAGTACTGACAAACTATCATTGTTAGCCGTAAAGATATTGATTATCTATTTATGATTTAAATTTCCTCTAACATAAGAAAACAAAACAAGATAATGTGAATAATAAAGTTGATGATTGATGTAAGTATAAAACTTGGGCACTGTGGTAGAGTATGATTCCATTATAGATAAGATTTTATTTTGATAAATCACACAGTGTTGTTATACAGTAATATTTACTGTTGACAACGCTTCGAGCACAAATTATTGCCCCTCATAATCATATCAAGATACTACTCACACAGCGTTTTTACTTCATTTATATGCATGAGTAAAAGTTGATGATTAGACATTTGAATAAAATCAATATGAGATAATGTACATTCAGAAATAATAATAATATGAGTGTTATTGATCAATTACAACCAGATGGGAAATCAGACGAGTGTTTTTATAGTCATAATAAGTGAGTAACTTGTTAGAATGTTGTGCTGTGCATGATTTGAAATAGAATTTTAAGATTATTTATTATCCTCCTCTGATTTGATTGACTGGTGGTAATGATATCTTCCATATTTCCGGTATTTGCATTGAGTCATTTCTGATGCATGTGTTGTGGTGGGTGTAGACTCGATGATCAAGGCAGGATTCAGTAATCAACCTCTCTCTCTCTTTCTCCACCTACCTATATTACTTCTTAGAATCTTAACCCTCTCCCACCCTATTGTATGGTTGACTGGTGATGCATTCAGTGTGATTGCTGAGATTTTTTCTAAATTACTTATCTTCATGGGATCAATCACTCTTATCTTAGCTAAATAAATAATCTTAAAATTTTATTTCAATTCAAGCACAGAACAACACTCTAACAAGTTACTCACTTATTATGACTATAAAAACACTCGTCTGATTTCCCATCTGATTGTATTTGATTGATAACACTCATATTATTATTATTTCTGAATGTACATTATCTCATATTGATTTTATTCAAATGTCTAATCATCAACTTTTACTCATGCATATAAATGAAGTAAAAACGCTGTGTGAGTAGTATCTTGATATGATTATGAGGGGCAATAATTTGTGCTCGAAGCGTTGTCAACAGTAAATATTACTGTATAACAACACTGTGTGATTTATCAAAATAAAATCTTATCAATAATAAAGTTGTTCATCTTGTCGTCGTAGTTGTGTCAGTTAAAACTGACTTCTGTGTCTACGTCAGATGGTAAGGAAGATTTCCAAGTGATCGATTGGCTACAGTGTCGTGACTGCAGACTCATTCTAATCAAGATACACAGCGACCGACAAATCATGAATACCCCTCTACAACAGGGGTGAGCTTCGGATCGATTAATATTGCACTAGATGATACGTACGGAATAGGATCAATTTCTACAGCCGAAAAATTATCAATGGATGTGTCAAGGATAAACTGACGCTTTCGACGGGCCAATTCAGTGTGTGCGTTTATAAATTCATCCGCTGCTGTGGGGTTAGTAATGTTGGCCGCACAAAGTGCACACTCTCTCCAAACGCATCTCTGAACATTATCTGACATGGTTAGCGAAAGGACAATGCAGGACAATGAGTTACTAGCTCAATTCTTCAGCAGTTGATGAACTCAAGTCACACAGCTCCATCAGAGTCGTCTTTCAACATTATCTACAAGATGAGGCCAAATGGTACAAAGATGGCGTCATGTTCCAATATAATTAATGGCGGAGGCATTGGCAGCTCGTCAATACAACCCTGAACTCTTTATACAGAAAACGTTTTTCCAATCCCTTATTCTACCATGGTCTTAACGTCTTCACTGGTCGTTCCATGTAGATTTTTTTTATTTTTATTAATTATTTTGCTTTTACTTGAATAATTAATTCATTATTATCACTCTCACATGTTCCTTTTGTACACTTTCTCACCTTCTTCACAATTTTAAAATGAAGATTCGACTATCACCTTTATTCTCACTCAATAAGCATTTTAACCTTTTTAAATTTCTAATGCTTTCTTCCTTTGCGCCATGGAGTATTACGTAATTTATAACTTTTATATTTACTTTTGAAGCCACTTCTGTGCGTCGGTGGCACAGTGGTTAGGATTCTCGTCGACCATGCACATGGTCCGGGGTTCGATCCCCTGCCGACGAACACCTGATATCTATGGTCGGCCTGGAAAATTTGGGCTACCGATATCACATGCTGAAAATTCCATACTTGTACAAAAAATACAGTGTGGAATCAAGCTGTAATAAAAAAAAACAAAATATCAATTATATCGCCCCCTATTCCATTTTTGGTAAATATAAATATCACTGTATAGTCTGTGAAGTTGATTTCGTCGATAAAGGAGATTTCCCTTACTGAATTTGTCTTTTATTTTCTTCATGATTCAGCGGGTATTATCAATTTCAATGCAGATTTTGTCACAGACCATCACTAGTTAGATATCAGTGAAAGTCAAGAAGTACTATGCAGTTGTGGATTGGATGCTTATTGAAGGCATTTCATTAGCATCAGAAGTGTATCACGGATTGACAGAAGTCAGAATATTTAATGGTTCTCACCCATCTTTGCTTGTCACGATCGAAGAAGAGTCGGATTCTTCGTTTCACTTCCTTGATGTTAAGCTAGATAGAAGAGAGAATGGAACGCTTCTAAGGTCGATTTACCGAAAGCCAATATTCACTGGACAGTACACTAACTTCTTCAACAGTTGGGTACCTTTAGGGAGAAGGTGAAATCTTATTCATTCCTTATGCTCCAGAATTCGTAAAATCTGCTCTGCAGAGACAATCGATAGGGAACTAGACAACCTTCGATCAAATCTCCTTAACAATGGTTATCCCACAAGGTTCATTGAACGTAACATCAAGAAAGAATCCGCCCCGAGACAAGTCACAGTCTTGCATTCAAAGGTGACACCATTTCGAAATTCATTAAAAATCGTTTATCTAAATGTATTAAATGTACTTTTCCTGCAGCTGACTTGCATCTAGTTTTTACCAGCCGAAATATGATTAGACAATGCGCGTCAAGGATAGATTACCGCTTATATACACATCTATGTGCATTTACTCTTTTACCTGCTCTTGAGGAGCTGATTATATTGAACGCTGTAACCGTACTCTCCGAAAACGTGTAGCTGAACACTATCTGGTTTGGTTAATGAAAGGCGAACGTAGAATTGAGAAGTCGTCTATTTGTGATCACCTGTTACAGTCTGGTCATTTAGACCCACATGATTCATCCTTCAAGATTATCTACACGGCGAAATCGAATCGCTTCAAAAGTTTACGTTTTCTTCACTTATGCATAGCTAGCCGAAGCTTTAGCTATATATACATGAACAGAAACATAAATTATGTGTTCAAAAACGTTTTGTCAAACCCCTTTCTTTACCTTGGTCATAGTAATGTTCTTTCTAGTTTTTATTTTATTTTATTTTACCACTTGAATTCATTCCACTTCACTTCACATCTTTATTCTTAGCGTAATTGTACTCCTAATTTTCATAATTTTTAGACAACACTTGACATTTTTGTTATAGAACAATCTTTAATATTTTTGTAATTTATCCACTTCAACTCTGCCCCTTATAACTTTTATCACATATACGTACATTGACTGAGCAATTATTTAGTGCCACTTAATAACCTTTATCTGTAATATAAATACGACTGTACAGCTTGCAAATGAAGTCGTTGAAAAGAAATTTCTTCGCTGAACAAAAAAATGTGTTTTTACTTAAGAAGTCAGAATTGACGGGTTATTAAACTCCTGCTGGATGACCTCTTAATTAGAAGATTGTGAGTTTGATCCTCAGTATGGTTTTGGGTGCAGGTTGCTGAAGAGTCACAGACTAATTGTCTAGTGCTCGATGGTTCCCAGTGACTTTCTCTCTCTCTCTTTCTCTCTAAATGTTGTTAGTCCATGACGAAATCTATCAAATGAAATAAAATTAAAAGCCTACAAAAATCCATAGACTAAATATAATCGATTATTGCTTTACAACGAAGATTCTACTCAAACAGTTGCTTGGGGTGAGTTCTAGTGAGAAGTTGTGACCAATAGGGTCAATCTAGTAGGGAGTGAGGATCGCATTGCTTGGTGGTTGCGCTAAAATCATGAATTGCTAGAAGTCAGAATTCTTTGGCCGGTCATTTAATCGGGTCCCAGTGGCTGATTGGTCTGAGAGCTCCCCTTGTAACCGGAAGGTCATGGGTTCAAACCTTGACTTTGGATGTTTATTACCGATGATACCTAAACTAGACTGAAGAAACAGCTGTCCATTAACTCCATCCTGGTTTTCGATTGTTCTCTACCTGATATCGATCCGTGGTCTAACCTGATAGAATTAGAATCCCTACAATCTAATACTTTATCATCAAAAAGACGCTGAGTATTCTGTACTCTGTATAGATGCACTTCTCAGAATTAGGCTGTTATTACTAGAAGTATTATTTGTTTGCTGGTAGTGCGTGATAGTAGGAAACATTATAAATCTTTTGTACCGGTTCGGAATCATTAGCTGGATGATTGTTAGTCTTCCTACACTTCATATCGCCTCTAAATATTCCTGTGAATACTGAAAATTTCCACCTGTCGGTGACAAATGAGGTTACTTATAGGATATTATTGGGACATCCGTCTCGACAGAGTCATAAATGATTGAAAAATAACTGGTCACTTAACAGGCGTTTACCAAAAGTTGCTAAAATCTGATTGGTTGCTTTTTTGTCTGTCTGGCTAACAATCATTATTTTTGTTATTACGAAGTGAATTCTGATTGGTAGATTCCCATGTCGATGGCGTTGTGAATGGCTACACTCAGGTGCAGCATCATTATAGCAATAACTACTGCTTGATGCAACTGGTAATTAGCTACTTATTTCAGTCTGTTAGTAGTATATTGCCACACGAAGCTAAAAAAATTTTTCCTGTGTTAGGAATTTTGTTGTATTAAATGTATATTTTTGTGGGATTTTTAATTTAGTAACCATAGGAGGTTGACAATAGGATCATGAAAATGTGTTTTGTAATCAGTAGACCTTAATAATAAGGTATGCTTGAACGCTTAGAAGACCTTGAGTTGAACTCCAATGATAAACAGCGAGTTAGACATCACTTCGAGGAGATCTTATGCAGTGCATAATTGATTGACGAAATCGTTGATCGGCGTAACTACACTTACCTAAGCATTATTGTGTATACTAACCATGCGAATGGTCCACCAAGGGAGAGGGCGATCGAGTGGTTGCGCAACAGGATGACACTACATACCGGTCTCATCTCGCAAGAAACAGGGATAGGTGTATTCGGTTCTCAATTCCAAGTCAGTGAGTGTACCACTATGTGAATAAACTGGTTGATCATGCCAGGAGTCATATGATTGTCTCAGAGATTAAGCTATGCATGTCTAAGGAAATTCATGAATTTATATTCTCTACTGAAGGCCAGCCAGGGCAGTAATAGTGACTGGACCTGCTTCTTCTGCACACAAAGCTTTGGTTGTTTCACGCGAATTGCGATAGCCTCTGCTGTTTGGAGCATGTGGTATCTCGATGTTTTTGGTAATTTACTAGGCACGCGGTAGATGATAGAGAAGGATTCTTCAATCCTGGCTTCGTGGCCGGTCACTTTGGACCAGATGGTCAAATATCGAACCGTTCATGGTTCTCACTACACCTTTACTTAGCCACAGTGGGAGATGTTTCCCAATGAGCACGAAAAAACAGAGTTTCTAGAGCAATGGTCAATATAACTCGCTCCGCAAGCGCAGTCGAATTAGTAGATACAATTTGAAGTGGCTAGTCTAGGTACTTCATCTTTCAGGAGAGGAATCACGATCGGTCGTGTAGAGAACAAGAAGTATATTTCATCAGCATTAAAAGTTCTTTGGACTGATTTCCTCAATTTCTTCGTAATTATTTTACTTGGTATATCGCCCTTGAATTGTAGTCGTATATAAAGAGGCTTCTTGTTTACAGATAGTGAGTAGTCCTTTTCCGCTTTCTTTGTTATGTGTTTCTTGATAATTTTTTCGCCATAGTCATTTTCGATCAGAGTATCATATACAATGCTTAATTCATCTTCAATTACTTCTTCTGAACATATAGCTCTAACTAACCCTGTGGCTGAGGGTCTTCACTAAATTTATTTTGTACCTGAGAGCAACGAAGCTGTGAAAATGTGTATATTGTCCTGTCCATGTACTTTTCCTATGAAAATTTCCCTTTATACTACCATCTGGTTTTCTTGTAAGGAGGAGGACATCCAGGAAGGCGATTCTATTTTAGAGGATTCCTCTTCTCACGTGAATTTCATAACAGAATGTACTTCATTGATTTCAGTAATCATTGTACTCCTCCTATCCGAATCATTATTACAAAGAATGAAGGTGTCATCCAATATACCGGCAACAAAAATGAGAACTTTCTGATAAGGCTTTTTCAAAGATCCATATTTTCTAGTTTACTTAGAAAGAAATCTGCCAAAATAGGACCCAATCGGGAGCGCATCGTCAACTCGTCCACTTGTCTGTAAAGTTTGAAATGTACAAACTAATTAAATCAATGAAGTACAATAACAATAAAATACAATTCTTCTATTATGCAGAGAGAGACAGATGTGAATGTGTATATGTGAAATGGAAATTGATTATATACCATCTGTTTTTGTAAACAATTGGTAACCATAGTAGCGGAATTGACCTTGAGAAGGAAGACATTTAAAACGTTACATTTTATTGTGTTGCATATATATAATTCAAAACAGTATATGGTCTAATGATGCATAAATATATAAATTTTGTGCGTTAATATTTCACATCATATGTGATATGATCACGTGATACGCTATACACACTTAGTCAATGTATGATTTGATTAATTGATTAATGGATCGATTAAATATGGATTACTGACACACATTGAACGTGTGTTTTTGTGCGTATGTGTGTGTGCGCTTGATTAGCATATAATCTAGAATTTTGACGACTTAAACAAGTTGTTCAATTGATCGATTATCTAGTAATTATTTTCTTTTTGTTATTATTGTTATTAGTCTCGAGCATACTACTAGCAATAGTTTGTAAGTAATATATATTGTGTGTGTGGTCTTTTACAAGAATATTGAATAATAGAGCGATGGGTTAAATAGCGAAAAGGAGAGATGAAATATCCTTGTAAAACAAAACAATATATGTATGGAATGCATAAAATATGAAGACGAAAGAAAATAAAATTCGAAGAGTATATGTATAGACGGAGTATGTCGGTGGCACAGTGGTTAGGACTCTCGTCGACCATGCACATGGTCCGGGGTTCGATCCCCTGCCGACGAACACCTGATATCTATGGTCGGCCTGGAAAATTTGAGCTACCGATATGACATGCTGAAAATTCCATACCTGTAACAAAAAGGTATGGTGTAGAATCAAGCTATAATAAAATAATAATAATAATACTAATACATCTACAATGCTGTCAAAACAAAGTTTACCAAGGGAGGTTTAATGTTGGTATTAGATGGTTGGAGGCAATCGGCAGAAAGCCTTACCCGACCTAGGTTCCGTGCTAGTTGGCACTCATCAGCAAGGCATATCTGCAACCTTGAAGGAACTCATGTCTCCTCTGAGACTCGAGGCCGCGTCACCCGGTGCTGCCTGCAGTCAGAGACGTTACCATTGAGCTATTCAGACTTGCTATTGACCTCCTATAGGACTGTAATGGATATTTTTGATTGCACACTAGTCAGTAACTAGTATAATGTGTCTAGTCCTGTTCTTCGGTGCAGACTGAATTCTCTACCAGTCAAGCTTGCAATATGGCCACCATACCACTAGGTGGCTCTCCATTACGGTGTACTGTGAGATGTTGGTATTAGATGGTTGGAAGATTTATTGTGATGACGAAGTTTTTGAACGCGTAAAGGTGGTTCGAACTTTCAAATTGCAGCTTGATAAGTAGACAAAGACTGAATGTTGTTGTTAAAAAGACTTTTTATGCAGCTAATATCATAATAATTGAGAATGTGAAGCCATTATATTTATCTAAACCCTTCGAACATGCGAAAAATGACGTCACATCATACTGTATTTAGCTATTTGAATGTACGTGCGGACACACATAGATAGGGAGGACTCATCGTTCCCTACAAGTAAGGGCTTCAGACGATATTCCAAAATGGCTCCAGAAACAAATGGAATCATCAGAACCTATTAACTGTGAGAACAGGAGACCTAGCTCTTCTATTGCGAAACATATTATAGAGACAGGACATAAAATTGACGTTTACATATATTTTAAATCTATCCATAAAACGTGTTTGGAGCGGATCCTAAAGTTTATGGAAGCCCTAGCAATTAGAAAGTTTAAGCCACCTTTATACGTTCAAATCAACAGTTCGTCATGACACTAAACCACCTTCCTTGGTAAACTTTGTTTTGATACCATACCAGCCAGGGTAGATGTACTATTACCTCTGTTAATTGGTTTAGTGATCGTCATTGTTATTTTTACCTTCAATATGGCCACCTTTTAACTTGACCTAAGTCTGTTTTCTCACCTCTTAACTCTTTATTAATTTTATATATATATATATTCCTATGACAAGTCCATGTGTGATCAGATTGTTCGAAATATGTTCCGCAAATACAGAATACACGATCCAGACAGACAAATGACGTCTTCTTCTTCTTATTATTATTAGTCTCGTGCATACTACTAACAATAGTTTGTAAGTAATATATATTGTGTGTGCGCGGTCTTTTACAAGAATATTGAATAATGGTGCGATGGATTGAATAGCTAAGAGGGAAGATAAAAGATCCTTGTAAAAGAAATAATATATGTATGGAATTCATGAAATGTGAAGACAAAGAAAACATAATTCGCAGAATATATGTGCAAACAGACTATTGATATGTCTGTGTAAAACTTGGGCATTGTGTTATTAAATTATTATTGTTCCCTTTGGTTCCGAGTGGATGGTACACAGGGCTTCAGCAACACATCTCCACTTTCTTCTATTTTCCCATAAGCTTTCATCTTCTTCTTCTCCTCCTGCTGTTGGTCACACAATATCTCCTTCATGTCACCCTCTCACCGACGACCCATTCGGGTGCTGCTCCAGTGATCGCCTGACTGGCGCGAGATGTCATCCAACGGTCTCCTCAGAGTGTTTCCGATTAATCCATCTCCATTTTCTCCTACATATTTGTTGAGTGGTCGACTATCGTCTGTTGGTTTGTTCCCAGCCAGTCAGAGTTTCTTGTTAGTAACTCTTTCTGACTAGCCAGCCATTTGATCTTCAAGAAAAGAGAGAAGGCAGTTGTTGATAAATTTCTTCAACAGGCTATTGGAAATCCTTTTCGTGACAAGCTGGGCAGGTTTATAACGCGTGTAGAAGGACCTACCGACTTGACATTGGTGTTGAATAAAAAACCGAATCTTGTTCTTTATACTGCAGTGAAATAAAGAAGATTCCCAAACTGGTTTCAGGTTGATGAAGGCGTGCGTATCTTGCCTTTCCGATTCAGGCTGGCTGGTTGGCTGGCTGGCTTTGCCGTCTTCATCCGTTCCACTGTAACAACAGAAGACAAGGGCCAGGCAACAGATCGTTTTATTATGAAAATCAACACGTATTTATACATCTTTCAACTACATTATTATAGACAAGCGCAGTCATCTGATTGGTTGTTTAGGTAGACAAACGCAGGCTTCTGATTGGTTGTTTCGGGATTCCTTGACAAATAGAGTTCTCTCTGCGAATCATATTTTGCCACGTCAACTTTGCTGTGATTGGTTGTTGACTCAGGCTTGTTCACGGCCCATATTAGTGACCTAGACCTTAACGTAGATTAGTGCCAACCAATCGGCTAGCAGCCTGCTCTCACCACACTCGTCCCCCCGTCAAATACGTGCGACTGAAGTCGGCTTGATCTACTTGGTGCAGGCGTCATCGTTGGCTTGTCTCGCTGTATCCATTTCTGGAGCTCGCTGACGTTCACGCGCCTCTCATTGTTCGCCATTGCGACTGTGTCTGCGTAACCCCATCTCGAAGTGACCATATATGGTCCTTCCCACTTTGGAAACTGTTTGCCTGACCCTGTCGAACATTCGTCCATACTTCGGCCCACACCTTCATATGCTGCTTTCGCCCGACCTCCCAGCAGCGTCTCAAGTAGCAGCTCCATCGCTGACAGATCTTGAACGCCACTCAACTGCGCAGAAGCCTTGAAGTCCTGCCCGAAGATCCATATGTCTCCATCAAAAACAGCAGGGTATAGGCTTTTCATTTGTCGGTAGGCAGCGACACCAAATGTAACAACAGAAGACAAGGGCCAGGCAACAGATCGTTTTATTATGAAAATCAACACGTATTTATACATCTTTCAACTACATTATTATAGACAAGCGCAGTCATCTGATTGGTTGTTTAGGTAGACAAACGCAGGCTTCTGATTGGTTGTTTCGGGATTCCTTGACAAATGGAGTTCTCTCTGCGAATCATATTTTGCCACGTCAACTTTGCTGTGATTGGTTGTTGACTCAGGCTTGTTCACGGCCCATATTAGTGACCTAGACCTTAACGTAGATTAGTGCCAACCAATCGGCTAGCAGCCTGCTCTCACCACACCACCAGTTGTCGTTGAAACGGTGCTTCCTGGATGGATGAGTGAAGCCAAGAAGTAACCTCAGTCAAATCTCATCCGTTGAAGATGGTGATTGGTGATGTTTGTTGTTGTTGTTGCTGTTGTTGATGATGATGTTCGTTGGTTATCCCCATCATCTCCGTCTTCTCTATGTTCACCGGGGGTCTTGTTTTCTCTGTCTACTTGCTTCTTCATCCATTTTGTTGATTTTCGCCTGTAAGTCTTCGAGTGTGTGTGTGTGTGTGTGACACTAAACATAAATCATTCAGGCGGGAAATCCAGATCATAAGAAAGTTCATGAAATCATAAAAAGTCAATGAAACAAAGGAATAGAAGAAGAAGAAGACGAAAAGAAAAAAATCATTAAATTATTTCATCTGATGTTCTCATTGACCATTGCCTATTCAAAGATAACTGACTATTGTTTCAACCCATCTTAATTATACTTGTTCCACAATACACTTTCTGATATGATTCTAATTTGCCTTTACTAGCTGGCTGGCTGGCTATTATATGCTTAAATTAATTGATTGATAATTGTACAGCCTGAAGAAGAGTAACTTCAATAAAACCACAATTGTTCGCTCTAAAAATATCTTTATTATTATTGTTTCCTTGGGTTCCTAGTGGAACATAGGGCTTCAACTGCACGTCTCCACTTGCCACTTCTGTCTTCCTTCTGCTGTACTTTTCACCTCCATCCATGTTAGTTAGCTAGTGCATACTGTTTCAACTCCTCTTCACACGATCTCCTCCATGTCACCCACCCTTGCACTGACGACCCACTCGCCGCCTCCCTTTCGGTCTGATTCCACTCGAGCAATGGTCTGATGCTCGTGCGATGTCATCCAGCGGCCCGGCCTCCTCAGCGAGTAGTGTCCAATCCATCTCAATCCACTTTCTCCTGCATATTTGTTGGTTGGCGATTGCTTCTTGTTTGTTTTGTTTGTTCCAGCCAAAGTTTCTTGTTGGTGATTCTTTCCGACCAGGCCATCTGATCTTCAGTATAGATCCAACGAAGACAGTTGTTGGTTGATGAAGCTCTGCAACAGGCTGTTGGAAATATTCTTTGTGACCCACCCGCCAAGTTTCTGGTTCGTATAGAAGAGCTGACTGACTTGACGTCGTTTGTATTGAAAATCCGACCGAATTTTGTTGTTGATACTGAATGGCAAATATTTCCAGATTGGTTTCAGGTTGATGAATGTGTTTCTCGCTCACCACCCGATTCTCGCTCGATTTGACATCCTCGTCCGTTCCGACTTCCTGTAGTTGAGAGAATGCTCCCTAGATAAGTGAGTGAATGAAGTAACTTCTTTCAAATTCCTTCTGTTGATGGTGATTGGTGCTTGATGTTGTTGCTGTTGTTGTTAATTGGTTATTTTCATCACCTCCGTCTTGTCTATGCTCACCTGGAATCCCGTCTTCGCCGGCTGCTTCTTCGACCAGTTCGTCGGTGGGTTTTCACTTGTAAGTCTTCGATTTTGTGACAGTGACATCAAACATAAATCATCCACACGCGAAATCCAGGTCTTTTAGATTCTTCACGTCGGTTCAGGATATCCCTGTAAAACTATCTTTGTTCCGAATAAATAATGAGAATATTCAAATTAAATATCTGATTGAAAATTGAACAAAGACCTTAAGAAAGAGGGCATATTATTGCTACATTTTGTTATGTATGTGTGAACCAAACGATGAATATAATTCGATCATATATATATACGTTTTATGTGTTGATATTTCACATCATATGAAATAGGATCATGTGATGTGCTGTGCACTTAGATAACGGATGATTTGATCGATTGAATTATCGATTAAATATGAACTATTGAAGGACATCAAATGTGTGTAATAAACATACGTATATAACCTAGATTTCTACAATTTAAAACAAGTTCTACTGATCAATTTTTTATTATTTATTTTCTATTATTATTATTATTATTATTATTATTATTATCATTATTATTATTATTCCCTACGGTCCCAAATAGAACATTTGGCTTCAGCAGTTAATCCTGGTGTCTACAGTCCTCTTTAACTAGTCCCACGATTTCCCATAGGCTTTCATCTCCTCCCCGTATGATCTGTTCCATATGACCCGCAAACCAACGCCCAACTCTTGGTTTCCCATTGTGGCTTTACTGGAGCAGTGATGGCCTAGCACTCGATGTCACTTAACGATCTTTTTCTTGATTGGACTTTAGTATCGAAATTTGGGAGGACTAGACAGATGTTTCGTCCCAGATTGAGACTCGTCACCAAAAAGTACACAAGATCCCTCCAGGGACCGAAACCCTCAACTTCCAGATCACTAGTCCAGCTAATCCAAAAACCAACAATCTAAAAATCAGTCTTGACCTCTTCGGTGACTACCGGATGAATGTCCTGTGGTTGTACAGAGAGCTCATAGTCAGTATGATCCACCATGTTAAGGCGAAGTGGTTATTGAATTCTGGTTCAAGTGGCTGAAAAGTCGAGGCGTTGGCCTCATAACCTGCGGGTAACGGGTTCAATTCGTATCAGAACTGATTAGTGTGTATTCTTGAAGAGTACCAATCTAGTGCGAAACAGTTGATTGATCAACCTTAACCCTGGTTCTTGATGATTCTCTCTCTCTCTCTCTCTAAATGATATTGATTAGCGATGAAATCAATAACAGTTGTTTATTGTTTTTCTTTCTCTTGTTTTCTAAAATCAATAATTTGCAACTTGATATCATCTTTTCGTTTAACTAGATCATTCATAAACTAAGAGGAAGGGGGTGAGAGAGACTTCATTGTCAGCCTGTCAAATTATCCCTAGATCGATTGTTATATACATGTATATATATTATCGATCTATATGTATCGGTACTGCTAAATAGCTATGCAGGTACGAAAGACAAACACACAACCACAGGCACACACATACGCATCGATAGATAGATAGATAGATGGACTGAAGAATAGGTCTTATTAAAAACATGAATTCTGGACAGACTGTATCGATTTCTGGTCTGTTTTTCTAATGTAAATATGCACAATAATGGAAGAAAGAGTAAATGACGAACGAGGATAAAAACTTAAGTGATAAACAAACTTGTCGCACTTTCGTCTCAATATACGTGATGAAACAGTAAATTGGAGGCGATCAATTACAATTTAAATTTTCAAGTATTGGTTTTTATAGGGATTTTGTTTGATTAAATGGGGGATTTCATCATGAGCTGATATCAGTTGGAGAACCATTGCAGGGAGTACTGGACAGCTGTTTCGTCAGTCTAGTTTGGGACTCTTCAGTAGTACGCACCCGCCAGTGGCTCAGTGGTCTTCGAGCTCGCCTTGTAACCAGAAGGTCCTGCGTTCGAACCACCCGTGGTGGGTGCGTTCTGATGAAGGGTCCCAAACTAAGGCTAAACAGCTGTTCAATACTCCCAGTAGCCTGGTTTTCCAATGGTTCTCTAACTGTTGTCAGCTGATGATGAAATCCTCCATCCAATCAAACAATTTAAATTTCCTCAGGTAGTTGGTAATCTCTGTATGATGCGTGCTTTGAGGAATGGTGTTGTAGCCGCCGTAGTACATGCTACTTCACCTTTAGGCGTAAACGACGTGACCTACACGAACTACTGGTTCGTTTAAATGATGCTGTTTGTAGAATAGAGGAGGAGATTGAAATATTTTATACATTTGGATCCTTTGATGAATTGTGATAGAGAAATAAAGATCAGATTTGCTGTATAAAATGTGATATAAACATTCTATTTCACAGGTTCTCATCAGCTGCTATGGACTACTTGAAATTACAATGGTTATATATAGATGATAATAACATACTTTAATGTTTAAATGGTCATAGAGAAGAGATACTATAAAGTTGACGCATCCAAAATTTATACGCTTTCAAAGTTGAAAAGAGGTGGCAGGGGTAAGACAGAAAACAGAAAGAATTAACGAACAGTGTTAGTTTGCGGGTTCACATAGCAACTCAAAAAACAAAAGCGGTTACAGTTTATTAGACTTAGATTTGTTCAATGAGTTGAGATCACTGAATTAGATGACTAATTAATGTAGTAAAAATCAAAATTCTGTTACCAAGGGAGTGAGAGGTTAGTCACACTCTCTTTCTGTTTGCGTAAGTCTGGTTGGTGTGAATCGTTTGATTGCGATCGCTTCGGCGAATCGTACTGAATTTGCTGTCCTTTGTCTATTTAGTATTTTGAAGGACTTAGAAATCTCTACGAGATGTCCGGTATCAACAATATGTCTGGTAATTGCATTCTGAGAATATTTGCTTCTTTTTAGGCACAAGTCTCTTGGAATATGTTCAGAAAACCGGATAGAAGCCCCTCTTTCTGTCTTTCCAATGTACTTGCCGCTGCAGGTGAACGTAAATTTTTTGAATGCAGGTGGAGGTGTCATCAGCAGGGTACTTATCCTGTTTCGATTGGCTTACAGAGGACGTAGTGCTGTATAGTGTCACCAGCTTGGGTGCAGGGAAGCATCTCTTTATTGCTCCTTTCATCCTCTTTTCAATCTTTTGCGATACGGTTTCTCCTTTGTATAGGAGGCAAATGAACACTTTCTTCTTTTCAACTGTTGGATACTTCTCTTTCTCATCTCTTTCTTTGCTGTACTTCAGGATAAGTCCCTTTGGATATTTGTTTTCCTTAAGGCGTTTTTCAGTGAAAAGCTTAATTGTTCTTCTACCTTGTTAGGCGGACATAACTTCCTGGCCCTGTCGTACAGTGTCCTTAATAATGCCCGTTTATAGTTTATAGGGTTGTCCATGTATAGGTATTGTCCAATCCATGTTTCTTTTCTGTAGATGGACTTTTCAACCGTTCCATCGTTTCTGCTTTTTACACTTAGGTTCAGGGAACTGAACTTGTCGTTGTGTTCGTATTCCATGGTGAATTCAAGGTTTGGGTGAACCTCATTTAGGCGGTCAAATAATACTGATGCCTGACTCATGTCGTTACAAACAACAAACATATCATCGAAATATCAACGATAATATGTTGTTTCATTGATAGCGTCACTCAGTCGCGTCTGTTCAAGATAACCAATTAAAGATGTCGGCTAGGATAGGTCCTAGAGGTGAACCCATAACGACCCCTTCAATTTGTCGGTAGAATTGGTTGTTGAATCTAAACTGGATGTCTTTTGTGCAAAGAATTAGTAGGCGCTTCATCTCTCTCTCTCTGTTTCCGGTAATGGCAATAGATCTGTTTGTTTACAAATGATGTCTGTCGTCTCCATCTCTGGTACATTTGTAAATAAGGTAGTTACGTCGCATGACACCATTCATTAGTTTATTTGATATATCAACATGGTCAACTTCTTTAAAAAATTGGAAGGTGTCATCCAAGCTATGATCTGCAAAATTTTTGTTGGATTGGCTCTAATGAATCAGCTAACCATCGAGCTAGTTTGTGGCATGGTGAGTTTATCATTGAAATCATTGAGACTGAAAGGGAAAGAATTTATAGTGCTATGTACTCGTCGCTAAATTATTGTTATGTACTGGTCGATAATTTAATAGTCCTGACTCAAGAAAGACGGAAATCAGAAGTCCACTAGGTTTGCGATGATACTTCTATTTTCCAAAACACCAGGAGAATCAATGTCACACAAGAGTGTGAGAGTCAAATATATATGAATGTCCAGACAAGTGTGTGAACAAATCAATAGGCAGTCTTAACATGATTGGCTAATTATAATGGAGTATCGATCCATATATACATGGCAAAATATAGCAAAAATGTCAACAAACACACATATTACATATAATATAAGGGGAATATACATTGTTAAAGGAGACAGGTTCATCAAAGTGAAATGGTCACAGACTAAGAGAGCAACAGAACGAGAGAGACCACCATACACCCATATATATATATATATATATATATATATATATATATATATATATGGATACATATCACTAACTCAAACTTGAATGACCTTGGAATAGTTCTATCCTCTGATATTTCTTGGTTGATCATCTGATATCTTGTTGATTTCGAAGAAAATGTTCCGTCGTCTAACCTTCTACATTAAACAGTTAAGAAAATAAGGAAGGTACCACTCAACGTTTACTTTTATAATTTGTCAATTATTGTATCCTACTTATTGTTCTTTATTGCTTACCGCACCCCGGCTAGTCTTTCCTGGATTACTCAGAATGGTGATTGTCAGATGTTGCAGGTAAGTGGTGTGCTACTTAGTCAGCAAACTAGCTCGTTACTATTGTAGTCGACAAACATCTGAACTCATTCGTGGCTAAATCCTTCCATAGTGTCTGACTCTTATCATTCCCTCTATTCTCAACTCTCCCGGCTTGGGTCTCGTCAGGTAGAGGACTAAGAGTCATTATAATTGATATGTATCCACATATATATATTTATGTGTGTGTGTATGTTGGTCTCTCTTTCTGTTTGCTCGCTTAGTCTGTGACCATTTCACTTGTATGAACCTGTCTCCTTTAACAATGTATATTCCCCTTATACAATTGGTGGATGGTGGCTAGCAGTGGAATCCAGGATGCGCATTTCGTCCTATTTGGGACTCATCTGTCAGCTGGATGTACCTGCATTTCTCAGTGAGTGATGATGTTCCCACCGAGGCTCGAACCCAGTACCCATAGTTTCAAACGCCAAAGCGTTATCCACTAGACCACTTGGGCCACGAGAGCCACCTCTTATGCATGTATATTCCCCTTATATTATATATAATATGAGTGTTTGTTGACAGTCCGTTGCTTGGTGACACATATCCATATATGGGGGTTGGTGACATGTCTGCTATATTTCGCTATGTATATATGGATCGATACTTCATTATAATTAGCCATTCATGTTAAGACTGTCTAATGATTTTCACACCCTTGTCATATATATATTTCGTTCTCACAATCTTGTGACTGACCACTTTGGTGTGATACCACTTATTGCTTCTCCTTGTGTTTGGAAAATAGAAGTATCATCGCAAACCTAGTGGTCTTCTGATTTCCGCCTTCTTGCGTCAGGACTATTAAATTCTCGACCAGTCCATAACAATAATTTATCGACGAGTACATAACAATAATGAAAGAATATATGTTCGCCCAACCAAATTGAAAAACTCAATGATATTGATATATGTGTAAAACTTGAGCATTGTGGTGGTAGTAAGTAATTCCATATTAGTTTGTTTATTAGATGTATCACTCACAGTGATTGAAACAGTATTATTTACTAGATGACACAGTTTCGAACAAAATTCATTATTGTTCATAATCATATCACCAGATGTAATAACATGACTTTAAAACATGTGTTTTATAGGTTTCTTTGTTCTCTCCTATTTGTCGTCGTACAATTGGTAGTAGAATTTTCCAGATGTTTGGGTAGACAGTTGCATCAGCTGCAAACACGTGTAATAGGAATGATTCAACACCTGTCCAGTAAGACAGAAAAATCTAGATTGATTTACCCAAATAAGATAGGAAATCTAGAGAATAGTTCAGCTATACCACTCCTTACATACAAATACATACAACTATACAATAGGATGATGGGATAAGGTGACAGTTTTAAAATGTAATATAACAAAGTGGAGGGAGAGATTGATAACCGACTAAAGCTTTATTTATCGAATCAACGGCAAACACGTGTAGTAGGAATGATCCAACACCTGTCCACTCAGACATCTGGAAAATTCTACTACCCTAACGACGACAAATGGGAGAGAACAAAGAAAACTGTAAGACTCAAGTTTCGAAGTCGCGTGATTATAATTTTTTTAAAATTTATTTTTGATTACAGCTTGATTTCACACCGTATTTTCGGTACAAGTATGGAGTTATCAGCATGGATATTGGTAGCCTAAATTTTGCAGACCGACCAGAGATATCAGGTGTGCGTCGGCAGAGGATCAAACCTCCAACCATGTACATGGTCGGCGAGAATCCTAACCACCGTGCCACCAACGCATAAAGCCAGCTCCTCGACCGATGATATAATTATGAACAATAATGAATTGTTATAATTTGACACTAGTAACTATGTGTGATGTGTCTAGTCCTCTCATTGGTGCAGAATGAATTCTATCAGTCAGTCAGGTTGTAATGTGGTCACCACTCTAGGTAGCTCGTCATCACGGTGCACGTTGATTCCTGCCGATATTGCCTCCAACCATCTAATAATGAATTATGTTCGAAACGTTGTCATCCAGGAAATAAATAATACTGTCTCACTTGCTGTGAGTGATATATCTAATAAACAAACCAATATGAAACTCAGTGATACTCTATTTAGCCCAGCGGTGTTCTAAGTGATGGAGATAGTGTTGGGCGTGAAGGCTGTAACAACTTACTATGTGATTAGCAAGATAAATGACTCTCTTATGTTCGCCTATTTCTCATTTATGGCGGCGCTATTCCTCCAAGTATTCTTATAATTTTAGTTGTTATTATGATTTTATGCTTTTATTTTTTTTTTTTTACATTTTTGACTTTATTGTTACTGCTAATGCCAAAAACGTTGGTGCTACCTGAATTTGACTTTTTGATTTTCCCGTCGATTGATTGGACCGAAGTGCTCGGTCACAGGTTGACATGTCGGCTTCTTGTGCAGATGCTTCGACGATGTCTGGGCATTTAGTTAGGATACAATTGGTGGATGGTGACTAGCAGTGGAATCCAGGATGCGCATTTCGTCCTATTTGGGACTCGTTGCACAAGAGGTGGCTCTCGTGACCCAAGTGGTCTAGTGGATAATGCTTTGGCGTTTGAAACTATGGGTACTGGGTTCGAGCCTCGGTGGGAACATCATCACTCACTGAGAAATGCAGGTACATCCAGCTGACAGATGAGTCGCGAATAGGACGAAATGCGCTTTATCCTGGATTCCACTGTTAGTCACCATCCACCAGTTGGTGCTACCTGTTAACATATAGGGATTTTTTGATAAAACATAACAATAATAATATTGTTATTCTCTTGGGTTCCGAGTGGAAAGTAGAGCTGTCTTCAACAACACATCTCCGCTTTGTTCTCTATTCTCCCTTGTCCTCTTCAGCTGGCTAGGTTCAAGACTGCCCATAATCTGTCATCTCCTCCTCCTCCTCTTCGCACGATCTCCACCATGTCACCTTCGCATCGACGACCCACTCGCCACTTCCCATAGGGATTCCAATCGAGGAGCTGGCGCGCGGTGTCATTCTCTCTGGTTTCCTCAGTGTCTGCCCAATCCATCTCCAATTTCTCCTACATATTTGTTGAACGATCGGTCCTCTCCTGTTGGTTTGTTCCTAGCCAAAGTTTCTTATTACCAATACTTTCCGGTTAGCTGGTCATTTGATCTTCAGTATGGAGTTAGCGGTGGGTGTAGCTTGTTGGAAATGCTTTTCGTGACATCCTGATCAATTTATGGGTGATTTTGATATGTATCCATTTATATATATATATATTTATGTGTGTGTGTATGTTGGTCTCTCTTTCTGTTTGCTCGCTTAGTCTGTGACCATTTCACTTTGATGAACCTGTCTCCTTTAACAATGTATATTCCCCTTATATTATATATAATATGAATGTTTGTTGACAGTCCGTTGCTTGGTGACATATATCCATATTATATGTGTGGTCGTTGACATGTCTGTTATATTTTGCTATGTATATATGGATCGATACTTCAATATAATTAGCCATTCATGTTAAGACTGTCTGATGATTGTTCACACCCTTGTCTGAACATTCATATATATTTCGCTCTCACATTTTGTGTAAATTACTGACTTACACTTACTTACTATTTGGTGTGATACCACTTATTGCTTCTCCTTGTGTTTGGAAAATAGAAGTATCATCGCAAACCTAGTGGTCTTCTGATTTCCGCCTTCTTGCGTCAGGACTATTTAATTCTCGACCAGTCCATAACAATAATTTATCGACGAGTACATAACAATTTGGCGACGGGGAAAACTACTATTAACCACTCAGCAGCAGCAACATAACAGATTTCTTATTAGCATGCACACAGAAACGAAGGAAAATATGGAATAATGTAAGAGTTCTAAAGAAACTCAAGAATTATATAGGGAGTTAGAAAGACAAACAAACAAAACAAAACTCAAATCATTAGAAATTCACACAATTGTTATCATGATAGCAAAAGTGGTTGAATAATTTTCTTTTGTATGCATAGCTCCAGTTTTTCTAGCTGAATGACTAAGGCTTCAGCAATGTAAAGGTGAAGAAAGCGTATTGTCTTTTATAGGCAGGTTGTTCTCCGCTTTATAGATCACTCTGAAGAAGGAGGCATTCGTTGAAATGGATTGATCAATGTTGACAAAATATCCAAATATCACACTCTTTATACACCCACTACTATCTTTCTACAACCAGACGGGATAGGCTTCTTCAACCCTTTTAGATAGGGTAAGTGTCGAATAGGCAATGTACTTGGCATTAAAGCTACGAGTGAACTGGTATTTGCATAGAGAAGTGGTCATATGCGAGGTCTTTTGATGGAAAACTAGTTTTTATGCCTGTTTGAAAAACCTAATGAACACACACACATACAAAAATAATTATATATAATTGTGATTGTACAACTAAGTGAATGAATTTGCCGGCGTAAAGTGACTCTTCTCTGAACTACACGTGTTTTGTTTTCATTAATGTTTTCTGGATGGGAATTATTCATGATTTTCATCTGGTTTCACAAATAGTTCTAACCAATCGATTTTCGGCTAGCTAATTCGGTGAAATGATGATGCAAGAAGTCGAAATCATTATTTACGTGCTTCTGAGCTTTTCACAAATGGATTAGAAAAAACGCCTTTTGCGTTCAAATTCTAGTCCACTACTATGTATGATGTGAATCTGCAGGCCTTACCAACTGTCTTACACTAGTTAGCCTTTCTTTGTGTGTAAACGTCGAAGGATTTGTCGAAACAGAATATTTCATTTGATTTATGTTATCTGATAAAATGTAGTGAGTGGTCTAGTTACCTGGACAACAGAATGACTCATATCAGTTAAATAAGATACGCCTAACACACCAATAAGAAATTGAAGAGATGGCCTTGAGGGACGACCAATCACATTATCGATAACTACGTATTCAGTTCACGTATGTCACATTTATAGTTCATTTATAACGTTACTTTTTATATATTTTTGTGTAGATCGTAGATTATTCTTAACGCTTAAAAAAGGGGAAACTTTCTTAAAGTACACAGTGGAAAATTATCTGAATTAAATTAAGCTGTTTATTGATTGGGAGATTCCATCATGAGCTGACATCAGTTAGGGAACCATAGGAAAACCAACAGCGAGTGCTGGACAGCTGTTTCGTCAGCCTACTTCGGAAATCTTCATCAGTATACATCCACCGCCAGGGTTCGAACCCAGGACTTCCTGTTTACAAGGCTAGCGAGCTAGCTCGTAGACCAATAAGCCACTGGAACCCAACCGACCCAATAGCCAGTCCGTGAATTCTAACTTCTACCAATTCACAATGTCTTCTTCGATGAATAACTGTCTCACCTTTCACCTGCTGCATCCTATGGTGGTCACGACCTCTCACCAGAACCTCAGGTTAACTACCCGAATAGGGCCAGTCACCAGTGAGCATCACATCAAATTTTTCAAGTATTGGTTTTGTAGGGATTTTGTTTGATTGGTTGAAGGATGCCTCGTGAGCTGGCATCGGTTAGAGAACTATTGGAAAATCTGGGACAAAACAGCTGTCCAATACTCCCAGGTGGTTGTCCAATGGTCCTCTAACTGATGTCAGATGATGATGAAATCTTCCAATCAACCAAACAAAATCCCTACAAAAGCCAATACTTGAAAAATTAAGCTGTTTATGATTCCAAAAATACGATTTTTAAATTAAATCCCACAGTTTTAATGTTCTCCTACTGTGATTGGTTGTTCAAGGTCATGTGGGAGATCATTTGTAGACTGATGAATAGCGTGTGAGTTTTTTTATTGATTTTTTAGGGAAATAGATTCAGTCGACTGATGAGTCGTGAATTGAATGAAATCAGAGGTTGCCAAACAGCTGATTCAGTCACACTGAATACAGCCATTCAGAGCTAAGCGTTCTAATTTAAGAGGGTTGTAAGAATAATTGCTACTACCTCATAGGAGTGAATTGTGGTATTTATCTCAATGGTTAGACACTCAACAGTGGCGAACTCACCAATGAGTTAGCGCTTAAAGGCAACCTTGGTTTTCTAACTCAGCTCTAATCTATCTCTAGCCTAAACTGAACCTTAAACTAACCAAATAGTGTTATTTACGTGGTTTTACTGATACACTCCTTTTCTGAGTGATTTCAGCATAGATGTTTAATTCGGTCCTGGCTGCTCCTAGATTACTGACTCACCAGTTGACAATTTTGATAGTCTACATCCACTCTATCCGCTCTCACAGATTCCTAGTACTTCTATGCTATATCTTCGCATTTCTTTGGCTACCTAGGCAACCTTCCCAGCCAACCTTGTACACTGTACATACATTCCACATACCCATTCATATCCTTGCTTTCATTGAGAGAAGACACATCATCTGGCTGACTGGCTTCCCGAAAGCCGCATTTCACCAGCCCTCTGTATTATTTTTGGCTTTTTACATTTTTTGTATTAATAAAATTTTTAGTGTGCACTGAAGTTTGATTGGTTTTGTGGGGTTGGCTCGCTAACCCGACGGCCAAACCCCCCACCCCCTCTTTACTAGAGCCTGGGACCAGCTAGAAAAATAGCGAGCTAGTAAACTAGATGAGGCTGATTGCTCCCAGACCTACATTTATTTAAATATTACTTTAAAAAACTTATCTCATCAAGACTAATACTATTATTTTCCATTGTTTTCTATTGCAATACCCTTCACGCTCTGTTTCATTTCATTATGTGGATCGATTAGTTGAGATAATACGAAGTTGAAAATCCAGATCTTATTTTTAATGCTGAGTGTTGCTGTTGATCTCCATACAGACTTGAGAGAGATGAAAGCTTGCCTCACTTTCCCGACCCTCACTTTGATATACTCATCAATTCCGACCGTCTGGAGCTGAAACGATGCTTTACAGGTCGGTAGGTAGGTGAAGGAAGTTGTTTCTTTCAGGTTCCGCCCATTTATGTTGGCTGATTGTTGTCTGTTGTTGTTGTTGTTAGTATTGGCCAAGAATCTTCATCACCTCTGTTTTATCTATGTTCACCTGAAGTCCTATCTTTTTTGGATGCTTCTTCTGCCAACTTGTTGCTTTTCACTTGCATATCTTCCAGTTTGTGAGAAATCAGACTTATATCATCGGCGAAGTTGAGATCCTCCAAGCTTTTTGTGTGAGTTCATTTTATGCCTGTCTCGTCGGTGCCCACTGCCTGTCTGTCTCATAATCCGGTCTTCTGAAGTCAGGAAAATCATTGGAGATAGTAGGCAGCCAGCCAGCTTGTCTTACTCCTGTCTTCACTTCTTCGAAGGATTCCGTAAGTTTCCCGTTGTGGATTACTTGGTATGCAGCATTGTCGTACAACTTTTGGATGAGATGTATAATTGTCGGCGGCACCCCGTAGTAGCGAAGTAGTTTCCAAATCACCTCTCGATCGCCGCTGTCGAAGGCCTTTTCAAAGTCGATGGAGGTGAGATAGAGAGGTGACTGACGTCCCAAGCTTTGTTCAATGATGATCCGTAGAGTGGCGATTTGATCAATACATGACTTGTTTCTCCTGAATCCAGCCTATTCTGGTCGAAGATTTTCATCCAGCGCGCGTTTGATTCTCCAGGATGATGTGGCTTAGTATTTTGCTTGGAATGGACAGGAGCATGATGCCGCGCCAGTATCCTTTCTTCCAATCCTCGGGTACTTTGCCCTCTTTCCACACCTTCTCCAGCAATGGCGTCATCAAGCCCGCTGTTGTCTCTGGGTCCATTTTCAATGCTCCTGCTGGGATTTCGTCTGGTCCTTCTGCTGTTCCAGTTGTTAGCATCTTCGATAGATTAACGACCTACTATTCACCACTTCACCTATTTGGGAAGTTGTATTAGCACCAACGGACTGATTGGCGATGAAATCTCAGCACAGATCCGAAAAGCTCGAGCTGCTTTCGCTGACTTACACCATCTCTGGCGTAGGCGTGACATCCGGTTATCAACCAAGGGACGTGTGTACTGCTCATCAGTTCGCTCCATCCTTCTCTATGACTCTGAAACATGGCCAATACGAGTTGAAGACATGAAAAGGTTGACTGCTTTCGGTCATAAATGTCTGCGATCTCTGTCTCACGTTAGGTGGTTTAATAAGGTAAGTAATGTTGACGTTAGGCGTAGAGTGTTGGGCAGGCAAAGAGGGAAAATCAATCGACGAGGCTATAAAGTTACATAGATTGAGATGGCTAGGTCACGTGCTGCGCATGCCTAACCACCGCCTCCCCCGATGGGCATTACTAGCCGATATAGGTGCAGGTTGGAAAAGACTAAGTGGTGGCCAAATAAAAACATGGCTTCATCAATCCATGAAATCCGTGACAGTTAAACTGAGTCAGGTAGGTAGGGAGATGCAGACTTCCGGGTTGGGGCCCTCGGGACTGACTCTAAGAATCAATGGCTGGAGACAATTGGTGACATGGCTCAAAATCGTTGTCAATGGATAGCGCAGATGTATTCAGTCTCTGTAATCTTTCATATTCCTTTCTACCATTACCCATTCTGTCTCACTCTTATACTTGTCAGACTGTATTGATTCTTTTCACTCATCTTCTTGTCTACCTCTGTGTGCTATTTGGAAGGTGGCAACTCGAACTGCTACACTTCGGTGACAAGTTCTATGTTGAATCCAGACAGACAGACAGACAGACCTACTATTCATCAGTAACTACTTTCACCACGACGTGTCAGAACACCAGAACAACCCAAGCTCGCATATGCACCTTGTGGAGACGTGTCAACTAGGGCGAAAACAAGGTGGAATGAGGCTTCATCTTTCCCTTAATTGATTTCAACCGTCTAACATATTTATTTATTTATTTTTGATTACAGCTTGATTTCACACTTTGTTTTTGGAATTTTCAGCATGGATATCGGTAGCCCAAATTTTTCAGGACGACCATAGATATCAGGTGTGCGTCGGCAGGGGATCGAACATGAAAATGAAAAGCACACTCACTATCATGAATGTTGAATTTAACATTAATAAATGATTTCGTCTAAATGATCCAATGCTTGGTTCAGTTCAGTGGATATATATTGTCTTGTTAAGACCAGAATAAAAATAACAATCCCTTCAATCTTTTGACGGATGATTAGATGAGGCAGATTGTTGTGTGACGTTTCCCTTCTTCTACTGCCTGACTGGATTAGGTGACAGAGATCGCATCTTCATCATTTGTGAGAATTTACGTTGGTTCACGATCTCCTCACCTTCCACACATGCACACACACAGACACAAACTGAAGAGATTGTCGCTTTCTGCCGAAGATCAGGTAGAGTGATAATTATTTTAACCTTCTTTAACATTTACTTGACCTCTGACCTTTAGTGATCTTTAGTGTGATTTCGATTCTCCTATCTCTCCTACCTATTTCATTGACTATGTTAAGTTTATACGTGAATTCGACGCATGTTCAATCTTGTATGAATCAATGAACCGGAGTGTTTACTGCAAGGGTGACTGAGGAGATTGTTGAGTTATATGCTAAACATACACACACAAACACAGACACAAATTCATTTGATCATTTGATTTAAACTGGTGGATGGTGACTAGTAGCGGACTCGAGGATGTGCATTTCATCCTATTTGGGACTCGTCAGTAGCTGGATGTGCCTGCATTTCCCAGTGAGTGATGGTGTACCCATAGAAAATTCACATGAAATGTACAGAACAATTCTGTCACTTTTTGTGCAACTTCTTCTTGTACGCTTCTGTGCTACCCTTGTCTTCTATTCTGTAATGTCAAACACTCGTCACAGTGTTAACTCTCAGAAACCATCTACACCTAACTTATACGTATCTCATTGACTATGTTATGTTTATTTAATTCAGTTTTAGATTTTCCGGTCGATTGCTTGGACTGAAGTGCTCAGTCTCAGGTTGACATGTCGGCTTCTTGTGCAGATGCTTCGACGATGTCTGGGCAAGTAATTAGAAGTTAATCGGTGGATGGTGACTAGTAGGAGTGGAATCCAGCGAGGATAAGGTGCATTTCGTCCTATTTGGGACGCATCAACTGGATGCATCTCATGGCCCAGGTGGTCTAGTGGATAATGCTTTGACGCTCGAAACTATGGGCACTGGGTTCAAGCCTCAGTGGGAACATCATCACTCACTGGAGAATGTAGGCACATCCAGCCATCGATGAGTCCCAAATAGGACGAAATGTGCGTTATCCTGGATTCCACTGCTACTAGTCACCGTCCACTGATTAACTTTTAATTATGTTAAGTTTAACTGTGAATTTAGTGCTCGTTTAAGCATGTATGAATCAGTGAATGAGCTATCTGCTAAACTCTCTTTCTCACACACACACAATTTCATTTGATCACATCGAAAAAACACACAAGGTGTAGAGAGCATGTCCGCCTTCTTTTCTTCAACTGCTTCGAGAATGCTTCTCTTCTACCCTTGTCTTCCAATAATTCTGTGATGTCAAACACTCGGCACACTCTTCAACTGCCAGAAACCATCTACATCCAACATTTGCAAACAGGAGCGACTCATCATGATCACTAATACCAGAGATATGGAGAATATAACTACCAATCAAATCAAGAGATGAGAAACAATAATGGAATAAACAAAAACGAAGTTGGAAAGTTGTGTGTGAGTAGTGTCTTGATACTGATTATGAGCAGTAATAAAATGTGCTCGAAACGTTTTCATCATCAGTAAATACTAGCGTATAACACTGTGAAACTTTATCAAGATACATTTTCGCCATGATGGGAATTATACTCTACCACAGTGAAAAAGTTCTATTCTTATACCAAGAAAACCATCCACTTTCTATGTGATTTCATTCAATCGAGTCATTATCAATTTATCTGTGTATACTGACAAATTCGTGATGTGATCGTCATTCTACTGACTGTCTGACTGAGTTTTAGTTGTCTAATCCAATTCACAATTTGTGAATCACTTAACAATTTCACCCCAGTTGACTTTCAAAACCGAAACTATTCACATCACACGCACACAGATTATGTGATCTTCTCGACACCACCATGAATGGTATTCAACAAGTCAGAAAAATGTTTGCATAAAACTTCAGACTACTGATTGACTGATTGATTGATTGATTGATTGATTGACATGAGTAGTTGTCACACACTCCATGTGAACAACCACTGTGGACTTTCTAGTCAACCATAGATTGACCAGAGTCATCTAATCACAAATTGGATTTAAGCTGTTCCCAGTTCACTCAATCAGATAACCAGAACGAGGGATGACCTGATCTGACTGACTTGGTCGGTTGTCTGAGGCTCTTTGAGACCGACCAAGTACACAAATGACAGACAAATGAGCTCGGCTCCGAATGAGAGAAACGGTGGTTATACGGTAGTGATTCGTTAATCACTCCGATAATCTGACTGAATATATACAGCAATGCTAGTTGTTGATATGGGTGGTATAAAACTACTTACTGATCTGAGCTAATCAGTAGTATATGATTATCATATTTTGTATGGATTTGGACTAATTTCAATCGAGTCGTAGGTTGAAATTAATCCAAATCCAAATCATGATGAATCAACAACAGCTAGAGAGAATCATTGTAAGACAGAGAGTACTAAAATGTCGCTGGATCTTTCCATCACATCATGAGTTCTGAAGTACTGAGTTCGATTAATTTCAGTCTAGCCTTCATCGGGAATCAAACAAGGACAGAACAGCTCTCCAGTCATCCTTAATTCTCAATGATTCTCTCACTCTCTATGGGAAATCGGTTCGTCACAAAATCTAACAATGCGAATAGCATTTGCACTAATTTGTATTACTACTACGAATAGTATTTAAGTGTCATTATTATTAACCGCCTGAAATGTATCGATTTTCTTATTCAAATTTATAACCGATCAATAATAATAATAATAAGCGAAGCAATCGTCATTTCCATTTTGTTTATTTATATTAACAAAGGTGGTATGCCTTGTTTTGATTCAATGTGTTCAATCAAATTGAGTAGAGTTAAAAACAGTTCAATGTAACAAAATAAAACAAAACAATAAAACAATCAAATTAGCATCACTTAACTCGTGATGTTTATGAATAAATGGATAAGTGTGTGTGTGTTTAGTTAATCGTCAATTGAACAAAATTATCCCTAGACTTCTTCTGTTGCATAAATTAACTATACCAACTTAATAATGCTTGAACACTTGTTCACATGTGGCGTGTGCTACTACTGACACAACTTAGAAGTAGTATATAGATGTGGATATAAATATGCATATAGACATGAAGCATACGGAATAGCGGAGAGATGGATTTAATGAACGATGCTGCAGAACCAACATAGAAAAAACGAAACCAAGACATAGAAGTGTGATTCTGTCATATTTGGTAGACGTATTTCACCTTCATCTGTACGTTGAGTTGTCGTTACACCACACATCTGCACACACGCAGCTCACCTCAGATGGTATCACTTTCTGTAATGTAGAATTAATAAGAAGACAATAGCAGCGAAAGAAAATTTCTTTTCTACGAAGTCATCATCTAGGCTGTACATTCGTGTATTTATATCAAATGGAAGGGAAAGTTCCAGAATAATATCCGGTCAAGGGTCAAATTAATAAAAAATAAAATTGGGAATTAGAATGCCATAATAAACAGGGGGATGGATAAAACAAACAAAGTAGCATCATAATAACTAAGAAGATTGACATTGTGCAATTAGGGGTTAGAAATGTAGAAATAACAAGAATAGACAGGATGTTTGGATAAAAACTAATGTGATGAATAATTGCTTATGCAATTAGGGATTAAATATGTAGAAATAGTAAAATGACAAAATAAACACGAAGTTCGGGTATGAAAATATGGTAGTGTAAACAAGGATTAAGAAAGACTTAAAAAAATAACATGAATAAACAGGAAGTTTAGATAAGAAAGGCGATGGGATGGTCATTACTAAAAAATTACCTGTTTATGATGGCCATGGGAGGGACAGGGGTTAGACGTATTTCTTTTGTATACAAAGCGTGGGTTTTAGCTTTTGGATAGCCAGCGCCTCGGCTATACCAAGATGCATTAATTTTACTCCCTTTGATAGGTTTGATCGAAACTTGTATATGATTTTGAAGGATTTTTCGAATGGCATTGAATTTCCTAAATTGACCAGATGTTCTGTCACTGAACTATTTACCCGTTTTTGTTCTCCTTTTACTAGGGAGGCTGGATAGTGTTCGCGAGTGAGATTTTCAAGTTGGCGCATGGCATTCTAATTCCTAATTTTAATTTGTATTAATTTGACCCTTGACTGGATATTATTCTGGAACTTTCCCATCCATTCGATATAAATACACGAATGTACAGCCTAGATGATGACTTCGTCGAAAAGAAAATTTTCTTCGCTGCAATTGTCTTCTTATTAACTCCTATGACCCAATGTGTATATCCCGTGATTTAATGTAGAATTTCTGATGACAGCTATTCGGACGTAGTCTGATGGAAAGTTAAAAATTCACCAGTGAACCTATCTGAATTCTCTAATCAGTTGACACTGTGGTATAGAATTACTGCACGTGTCACCTGATTACACACAATTATAGCCAGAGAGATGTTGACTGTAATCACTGGTTGACGTCGTCGTATTGATTATCAGCAGGCCAGTGACATAAAAGAAGGCAAAATAGACTTCAGTGAAGTGTGATTCCTTTTCTCAATGAGATCATTCTTAAGTACATGTTTGTGTCATACGAACAAGTGAGATGGAATGTTTTTCAAAGATGCGTCGCTAAAAGTTTTCTTTTGAGTTTTAAATAGTAACGAATGTGATCCTAAGTGACGTGTTACAAGGAAACATGAATCAGGTAGAAACTGAGGCAGAATTGAGTAAGTTTAGTGGAGTGATGTGACATAATTAAAAGAAGTGAGTTGAGTTCAACTGGAATTGAAAGAGTGAGTCAGTTGCTCAGCGGTAGAATGCTCGCTAACCACGCCTCATGTGATCCAGGGTTCGATCCCCAGCAGATGCACAGGTTTCCCTCGCCAAGCCAATAATAAGACTGGTTAATTGGGGAAGGTTAGGCATAAAGGTGGCTAGCAACCTCATCCCGTAAAGATAAACACCACTACCATCGAAACTTTAAGCCTCTAGCTTGAAGCCCTGGGAACGTAAGATCAAATAGCGAGAAAGAATTAACAGCAAGAAACTCTGCAGTGGAACAAATCAACAGGCGAGAGCCAACTGCTCAACAAATATGGTGGGAGAAAATGGAGATGGATCGAGCATACACTGAAGAAGTCGTTGAATGACATCACCTGCAATGCAGGCCATCACTCGAGTGGAATCCGAATGATAAGTGACGAGCGGGTCATCGGTACGAAGGTGACATGGAAGAGATAGCCTAGGGACGAGGAGGAGGAGCAGACAAGAGATTATGAGCAATCTTGGAGCTATTCAGCTGACGAGGACGGCAGAAAATAGAACAGAGTGGAGGTGCGTTTGTTGAAGGGAGTCCTACGTCCCACTCACAACCCAAGGGAACAATAATAATAAAATATAATACAAAATTTACGTGTATGTTTAAACAAGCACTGACATATAACCAGTATTAAGCCAATGGGACCCTATCCAATGGCCCTTTTTCTATCAATTTCAACTTCTGCCAATTCATGAATTAACGCGACCACCGGCCAATTTTTTCCATGAGTAACTATCCTCACCGTCGACCTGCTGTACCCTACATATGAAAGCTTCCCAATAGAAGCCTAGGCCACTGCCTGTATAGGGCCAGCTGCTTGTGAGCGTCAGATCAGTTTACGAGTATTGGTTTGTAGGGATTTCATATGGCTGGTTGGGGGATTTCATCATGAGCTGATATTAGTTATGACATTATCATTATATGGGGAGTGCTACTGACAAGATTTTGTGAGTAGTCTAGGGTGTAAGATTTCTACATTTTGTTATAGTCGTACATCATTTTGATAAAATAAAGAATTCTCTTGCCAAATTCTACGGTAGTTTGCCGTTACAACTGTAATGATGGTGACACGTGTTGGTTCGTATAGAGAACGTCGATTCCTTCGAGGATACAGAAATGACTGCTGACTGCTTCCATCCATACAACAACAAATCAAAGTACACCATGACAACAAGTCATATAGTTTGGTAACTGTGATTACATTATAAACTTGACCGATAGAATTCAGTAATAACTAAGATGCCATTATTGTTATGATTTTTATTGTATTATTCTTTTACGTTACGACTGGAACATAGGGTCTCAAGCTAGTGGCTTGAAATTTCTGTAGCGGTGTTTATTTTACAGGATGGCGTTGCTAGCCACCTCATGCCCAACCTTTCCTCTTTACCAGCATTATTTCTGGCTTAGCGAGGTAAAGGAGTGTGTTGGTTGGCCGGGATCGAACCCCGGACCATGTGCATGGTTGGCGAGAGTCCTAACCACTGTGCCACCGACGCACGAACAAGAGAGATGGAATGTTTTTCAAAGATGTGTCACTAGAAGTTTCTCTTTTGAGTTTTAAATAATAACCAGTGAGATTCCAAGTGTGATAATACCATAGATACTATTCAGGTACAAACTAAAGCAAAATTAAGTCAGTTTAAATGAGTAACGTGACATCAAAATACAAAGAATTGTGTAGAGTTCAAATCACATGAAGTGATCTTCACGTGAAAAGGAATAGAACTCTAATGGTAGAATTTATTAAAACAATTAGTCCCTTTGATAAATTCGAATAAGTAAGGCATTTAGAAGATAAATTTCGTGAGATGATATCGTCATATCGTAGTTTCTTTACAACCGCTTTACAACTAACAAGGTTAACAATAATAAAATAAAGATCATGACAATTATTCAGTTAAATGAAAAACAAAAGTACATACTAATGACCAATCATATTTAGATACGTCATGCAGTCCATGGTAGGCGAAGATTGAAGTCTATTGTTTTTTTGTGCACACAGTTAAGGCTGTATGTGATTAATCCAAAGTGCTTCCATCACCTTCAATAACCTTGAATTAGAGTTATGTGAAATAATTGTGAAACAGTCATTAATATTGATTGATTTTGTGACCTGACAATAATAAGTGTTTTGCAATCGATGATGATGGATTTCTATGCGGATGAATCGCGTTGAGATTTTCGATATGATTTAGTAGCCATTTTGGAACATGTTCTTTTCAACGACCGCATCGGAACATTCTGTTGGTTCTACCTATATATGTGTGTCTCATCGCAGCTGCAGGTGAACTTGTAGATACAGTTTGAATTAGAGTCTACAGAATTTCGTCCTTTAATCGTTGGTAGGTACAGGGATCAAAAATGTTCAGCAAGTGAGAAAAAGTGATGCGGCGGCGTAGAATGTGCGTTTGATGGCTGACCGAAGTCTTTGAGATAGCTGTCAACTTCATAATCTGGTCACCCTTGAATGGTAGGTTAATAAAGATAGCTTTCTTTGGGACAGAATCTGTCTTTTCAAGATGTGGTCTATCCTTACCGTGACAATTGATGAAGTTCTCTGGATAACCATTGCCTAATAAAACTGAATGTATATGTCGAAACTCATCCATCAATGTATCACTCGTGCATATTTTTCTGGCCCTTGAGAACAAACATTTCACGCACTAGGGAACGTTTATACTGGATAGAAACAAAACTGGTGAAATGAAGATATTGTCCATTCCATGTCTGTTTACGAAACATAGATCGTTGAATAGTTCCATCATCTCTCCTAGTCATCGTAATATACAGGAAACCGAGTTTGTTGTTCGATTCTGGTTCAGAAGTCACTCGTATATTTGGATGAATATGATTAAATAGGGTGGTAATAAAGTTTTCAATAGATTTACTAATTATTACCAATAATAAGAGTATCATCTACATAACGTTTGTACAGCATAAATTCTCCAAGCATACCTTGCATTTGTTTCTCTAATTTCGACATAAATATATCTGCTAACAGGGGCCCCAGAGGGCTACCCATTGCAACACCGTCGATTTGTTTGTATGCCTTTTCTTGGTACAATTTATGTCTAATTTCACACAAACTCGAAAATATACAAGGCTGGGGACCACCAGCGTGTTTGCAGAAGAGGTAAGCAGTGAAGACAAGACTTCAGGTGAACACTGACTGAGAAGAAACAGGTGGTGAGGATAACCAATCGCCACCACCACTACCAACAACAACGACAACAACAACAACGGCAATCGTCAGTCACCATCAATGGGAGAAATCTAAGGGAGGTCATCTCTACTGCTTGTCTAGGCAGTATTGCTTCAACTACTACAGGTTCGGTAGGGTCAGGCACACCTTCATTATTCTGATATCGATCTTCAAATCTCTTGTCCTCAGTATAACGAAACGAGAGTTGGATTTTTGACACTCATGTCAAGTTACTGGACGCTTCAAATGTACTTCAGAGAATCGGTAGGTCACACCGGAAGCAGTTTCTCGAATAGGCAACATACGTTTAATAATAATAATAATAATAATAATAATAATAACAGCTTTATTCCAAACAGTATTTGTGGTACAGGTATGGAATTTTTAAGCGTGCATTACAATATATTGCATCTAATTACCTCATAAATTTTATAAGATTTTAAAGTCAAAAAGCAATAACCACAAAAAAATAGATAAATAAAAAGAACAGCGTTGCGTTTACATTTTAAACAATGCACTACATGATACGAAATACAAGATTTGTGTGTAATAGAAGATGAGAACAATGGTGTAATAGTAACGAGGAAAGGAAAACAAAAACTGATGGGAACTATTTGTTAGAGTGCTGCAGTAAGTTTATCGTGTCATACCTAACGGATTTCTCATCACATAACAACAGCTATTCCAGATATGGTATTGTGGAGTTTTTGTACTTTGTAGTAGTCCTAGCATATGGCCTCCTATAGCTACTTCTTGTTCTACCAGATGAAATGCAAGGAGACAGCTGCGTATAGAGAGGATTCTCGGGGTCTCACAATATTGTATTCTCTAGTTTCTTACATGACATTCATTATATGTCTATCCACAATAGTGTTAACCAGTTGGTTTAACGATATCCCGCTTGCCGTACTAACGGCTTTTAGTGCCCTTCTCAGCAAAGCAAAGTCTTTCTTGAGTAGTCCAGGAAGATTAATGGGGAGCAGTAAAGGCGAGAGGATGGGTAGAATACAAGAATTGACAAACTGAGAAAGCAAAGACTGCTTTATGCCGGACTGCCTAAATTTCCTAATGTAGAACGTTAAGCGAAACATCTTTCTAGTAACTAAAAAGATGTGGGACGACCAGGAAAGATCGGTGGAAAAACTCAGCCCAAGGTACTTGACATTGGATGTATTTTCAACCTCTACGCGGTCAATGATAGTAGGGCCATTTGAGCTAGCTAGTTATTGTAGGTCACGTTTTCGTCTGAAGGCGAAATTGACTACCTGACATTTAGACGGATTTGGCTTAAGACCGTTTGAAGAGGACCACTGACTAATTTCGACAGAAAGTTATTTAATTTGGGACAATCTGACTGAGAGTTGACAGGCATAGAAATAGAGAGGTCATCAGCATACTTAACAAAACTGGCTGCATCAGAATGAGGCAAGTCATGTAAGAAAAACGAAAACAGAAAGGGAGAAAGAACAGCACTTTGAGGAACACCAGCTAAAGTAAGTGAGGTAGTGGAGGACTTTTCATTGTAGACGGTGTACTACTTCCTTTCAGAAAAATAGGAATGCAACCACTTATTTGTCCAGGTCTCAGCCTGTGTTGCAGCAAGCTTACTTAGCAAGAGAGACCTGGGAACAGATTCAAATGCAGATGTGTAATCAAGGAAGGCACAGCGAACGTATTTAGCTCCTTTATCTAAACTAGAGACTATGCTATGGTGGAGGACAACAGCGGCATCTAAGGTACACCTACTAAGTTTATCAACAACTGCCTTCACTGCATATTGAAGATCAGACAGACAGACAGGCAGGGAAACAAACAACCAAAACCTTAATGCCCAGGCTGATGACACCGTTGGGTGAAATCGTATATCAACCAGGTCATTGGCTTGTGTGGAACTATCATTCCATCTCATACGTCTAACCCAAATACGGCGTCTGATGCAATTTTCATTTCCATTTATTTGTATTCTAATATTCATTGAGCTATTACATTAGTTTGAGTACAATCGAGATATACACAACAGAATTACCGACAAAGTAGTCAGGTCATCACATTTCAAGTTATTAAACTGTGACGTGTATATTATTATTATTATTATATCCTTTAATTCCTAGAGGAACATAGGGCTTCAGCTGCACGTCTCCATTGCCTTCGGTTTTCTGCCAACATTTTCACCCCGCTCCAAGTCTCCCCACATGCTTTCATCTCCTCTTCACATGACCTCCCCAAGTCACCCACCCTTGCACTGACGACCAACTCGCCGATTCCTTCTCTATCGGGTTCCATTCGAGCAATGGCTTGTCTTATGATGTCACTTGATGGTTTGTTTCCTCAGGGTATGGCCAATCCAATCCACCTCGATTTCTTCCTGCTTATTTGTTGCACAATCGGTTCCTGCTGGGTTGGTTGGTTCGTTCATTTCCAGAGATCTCTGTTGCTGATCTTTTCTGGCCGCCCATCTGATCTTGAATGGTATTGAGCCAAGACAACTGTTAATGAAGGTCTGAAGTTTGTTTGAGATGCTCTTTATGACTCGCCAAGTCTCTGATCCGTATAGTAGCACTGACTTTACATTGGAGTTGAAAATCCGGATCTTATACTCATTTTGATGCTGAGTCCTGTTGACCTCCACACAGACTTGAGAGTAATGAAAGCTTGTCTTGCTTTTCCGATTCTGGCTTTGATATCCTCGTCAGTTCCGTCCATCTGTAGTTGAAACGATGCTTCCCAGTTAGGTAGGTGGGTAGGTAAATGAGGTTGTTTCTTTCAGGTTCCTCCCAATAATGCTGGCTGATTGTTGTCTGCTGCTGTTGTTGCTGTCGCTGTGGCTGTTGGCCAGGAATCTTCATCACCTCTGTTTTCAATAAGGTTCACCTGTGTCGTGTGCTACTCATCAAATTTATCACTAGTATATAAAGAGGCGTTCATCGGCATAAAAACATCAAATAGCAAGGAGATCGATTTGGCGTTAGCGAAAGCAAATGATTCAGGGTTGTGGAGAAACATGGGGGAGACGTGAGAGGAACACAATACGCAAATGAAGGTCAGAAGTAGAAGGCGCAACACACAGGATCTGTGCAAATGATGATTCGAAGATAAGGTGCACATAATTTGGCTATATAACGATACCGAATTCCGAATAAGCATTTGTCGTCAATTACCGTTACGACACTACACTGAATGAATAGTTAACGTCGGATCAGTGAAACACCATCATCGTACTTTTAATAATAATATTAATAATAATCTACTTTATTCCAAAAAACAGTACTTATAATACAGAATGGAATTCTCAGCATTTGTCACAACACCTTGCATCTGATTTACTCAATATATAAATAAAATTAAAAATTAAAACAAAAGTAAGCGGAGGAATTTGTCCATGTTTACGATATGAAGTCGAAAATATTCGAAGCACGAATTCAGTTCGTTAAATATTAAGAATAATAACAATAACAGTGAGTTTGTTTCAAACAGTATTGTTGATTTAGTTTGAAAATTTTAGCATGTTACTGTAGAGTATTGAATCTAAGGTTCTGTTGATGTAGTATAGTGAGGGGAAATACAAGATTAACAGTGATAACACAGCTTAAACGATGTTCACGCTTATGAAAAATAAATAAATAAAAACAAAAAATTGAGAGGATTATAAATATAAGAAATACAATAACAATAAAGCTTGGTACAGTAAGGGTGGAAGAAATGGTTTATTTAGTAGTGCAAAGAAGGTTAGTTGGTTAGTTCATGCCTGACACCATTTTCATCACATTAAAGTACGTGCTAAATATGGTATAGTGCATAAAGTCTTCTGAAAAGAATTCAAGTTTTACCTGTGCAGACACAAGATCGGGGCTGTGGGTGTTGCGGTGGATTCTCACAGTCTGACAAAATTTCTTTAGCAAATTTGTTACATGACATCAAGTGCCTATCAGTGACAATGTCGACGATATTACCCAATGGGATACCACTCGCCTTACTGACTGACAGACAATCTTCAGAGTTCTAAGAAGTATGACATAGTCTTTTTAACCAATTCAGGGGAAAGAATAGGGGTGAAGAGTAAAGAAGAATAGGTAAAATACACGAGTTGACAAACTGTAAGAGGAGTGGTTGGGTTATGCCTGAGTGCCTCAACTTCTTAATGTAAAAAGTCAGACGAAATATTCTTTTAGAAATCGCTAAGACATGGGAAGACCAGGATAGGTCAGAAGAAAGAATTAATCCAAGATACTTCAGACTTAATTTCTATATCAGTATCATCAATCAGAGGTGATGAAGATTCCTAGCCAACATCAACAGCAACAACAATAACAGACAACAATCAGCATAAGTGGGAAGAACCTGAAAGAAACAGCCTCCTTCACCTACCTGGGAAGCATCGTCTCAACTACAGATGGACGGAACTGACGAGGATATCAAAGCCAGAATCGGAAAAGCAAGACAAGCTTTCATTACTCTTAAGTCTGTGTGGAGGTCAACAGCACTCAGCATCAAAATGAGTATAAGATCCGGATTTTCAACTCCAATGTAAAGTCAGTGCTACTATACGGATCAGAGACTTGGCGAGTCATAAAGAGCATCTCAAACAAACTTCAGACCTTCATTAACAGTTGTCTTGGCTCAATACCATTCAAGATCAGATGGGCGGCCAGAAAAGATCAGCAACAGGGATCTCTGGGAGCGAACCAATCAGGAACCGATTGTGAAAGAAATAGGCAGAAAGAAATGGAGATGGATTGGCCATACGCTGAGGAAACCATCAAGTGACATCACTAGACAAGCCGTTGCTCGAGTGGAACCCGAAAGGGAAGCGGTGAGTTGGTCGTCAGCGCAAGGGTGACTAGGAGGAGTTCATGTGAAGAGGAGATGAAAGCATGTGGACAGACCTGGAGCAGGTTGAAAAAGTTGTCAGAAAACCGAAGGCAATGGAGGTGCTCAGCTGAAGCCCTATGTTCCTCTAGGAACTAAAGGATACAATAAAATAATCATCAATTTTGCAAAGGTGATAGGAACCAACAGCTTCATTTAACTTTCTTTTATATCGGAAACCGAAATTAACACTCTGACATTTGAAAGGACTTAGTTTTGGGACCATTAGATGAGGACCATTTGGTAACTCCTGATAGAAAGTTGTTCATCCTAGAACAGTTAAGCTGGAAGTTGACAGACATTCTAGGGATCAGTCCTATAATACTTATTTGTGCGTCGGTGGCACAGTGGTTAGGACTCTCGCCGACGATGCATATGGTCCGGGGTTCGAGCCCACGCCAACGCACACCTGATATCTATGGTCGGCCTGCGAAATTTGGGCTACCGATATCCATGCTGAAAATTCCATACTTGTACCAAAAATACGGTGTGGAATCAAGCTGTAATCAAAAATAAAAATTAAAAAAAAATATTAAAAAGACGGTTGCAACGAAGAAAATTTTCTTTTCGACCAAGTCATCTACTAGGCTGTACATGTGTGAGAAAGTTCTAGAATTATTTCCGGTCAGGGGTCAGACTAATCAAAATTGCTAAGTGCAACAAACAAAAGATGCCTAATGGCAGTATTCTGGAAATATTCCAGGCCAAAGGTCGAGTTAAAAATCCCAATGTGTAATAATCAGGAAGATTTAATATTTTTAATTTTTTTTTTGATTACAGCTTGATTCCACACAGTACTTTTTTCGTAGAAGTATGGAGTTTTCAGTATGTGATATCGGTAGCCCAAATTTTGCAGGCCGACCATTGATGTCAGGTGTGCGTCGACAGGGGATCGAACCCCCGACCATGTGCATGGTCGGCGAGAGTCTTAACCACTGTGCCACCGACGATCAGATAAAAAAGACAAAATGGGATTATAATTACTAGAAAACTCGTCAATTTGTATAATTACGCGTTAAGGACATAGTACTAACGAAATGGGTAGGAAGTTCGGACATATAAAAATAACTAACCCTTACAAACCAAAAACTATAGAAAATTAATCTGATGCTCGCTAGTCACCACTAGCTACAGAATGGAGTTTCCTGGAGTGATTTCTGGTGAGAAGTCGTGACCAGTGAGGTCCAGTTAGGTGTCACGTGTGTGGATGGATGTCCTACCAACGACAATGGTTGGGGTCACGCTAAATCACGAATTGGTAGGAGTTAGAGTTCAGGCGGCGGCCATTGAGGAATTGGGTCCTAGTGGCTGAATGGTATACGAGCTCGATGGCCTTGTAACCGGAAGGTCCTGGGTTCGAACCCTGGTATTGGGTACGTACTTCCGATGATTCCCAATCTAGGATGAAACAGCAGCTGTCCAGTACTCCTTGTAGCTGGTTTTCAATGGTTCTCTAACTGATATCAATCCATGATCAACTCGTAAAAAAATATATAAAAGTAAAAACAGTAAGCAAATCTAATAATGCAGATAGGGATTTAAAAGGTAAATATAACAAATAAACGGGAGGGTTGGACAAGAAATGTAATAGGAAAATGATTATTGGTGAGGCTGACTTTTCATGATGTCCACGGTAGGGACAACGGTTGGATGTACTTCTTCTGGACACATAGAGTAGGCTTCAGTTTTCGTATAGCCAGTGCCTCAGCTATTCTTAGATATCTTGATTTCACTCCCTTTGATAGGTTTGATTGGATCTTAAAAATGGCTTTGGAGGACTGAATGTCCGGAATTCACCAGATGTTTTGTTATCGAACTGTATACCCCTTTGCGTTCTCCTTTTGCTAACCATGCTGGATAGTATTACCGCGCTCGTTTTACAAGCGGACACATGGTACGGCCAATGTACTCAGTTCCACACGAGCAAGTGAATATGTATATGCATGTTGAAGTGGCCAAATGCGAGAGCTTGTCTTTCACGTGTTGGGTGAGTAGTTTCTTGCAGGAGAATGTTATTCGTAGGCTGGTTGCGAAGTATGTTTTACTGAGAGACTTCGAAAGCCGTCTCAGGCGAGAATTTCTGCTTCGGTATCACTTTTAAATTCGAGGTTCAACATCGTCATCTTTTTTTGGGCGGGGGGGGTGGGGGTTGGCTTGGTCCTTTTCAGGTGTTTTCTTTGACTTTAGATTCTTGTCTATGAAGCTGGGTGGGAATCCATTTTCTATTTTGATCCACAAACTCCACCGTCATTGGTCAAAATTTTCGATAATATAAATCTATGTAAATTAGGGTTAAACATTTAGAAGATTTAATTGAAAACAGAAGTATTGTTCGCTTATATGTCTTGTTCTAATATTAATAATGCGAATATTTAAAAATAAACATGAAATAAATCTCAAATGCCTAAACAAACTATACTACTTATTGTCATCATGTGAACAAAACAACAAACTAGACTGTTACGATTAACGTCATTGTTATTGTCAGAATGACCTATAAACACCCCATTGTAAATATATATATTAGAAGAGAATGAACATGCTGTGTCTAGAACAGCAAGTGACGTCGATTGTCAATAGATGGTTGAGACATCATATGAAAAATATAGTCAGACTATCTGGTGTATTTCTCACTGTCTAACTTGGGTGATGTTTATGTGCCTGTGTGAAACAGTTTACTCATTATTTAGAAAACAAATAGTGAATACGAATCATAAATATTTGGGTATAGAAAACTACGACATCGTTTTACAATTGACTTTACAACTCTGAGAATTAGTCCTACAAAGAATTGTAACGCCAGAGAACAAAAGAGTGTTTACCAATGGGATACTACTTATTGGCGATTCGATGTACAGGCAGAGGCGAAATACGTCCACGAATATCTAATAGAATCACAATTTGCAAACAGATCTTCGCTACTGGGCTACCCTTGTCTTCCTCTGATGTTTTCCATGTTGTGTTTCACAAGCATCGTTCATATCTCTTCTCTTCACAGTCAAATCCACCATCTCTCGGCGATTCATTATTCCTGCAGACGATATACATATTTCTCTCTGTATCCGTATACTACTTATAAATGTTGTCAGTAGAAAACTCCAGGTGATATATATATCCCTTTTTTCAAAGTGGCGCCACCTGCTTTATCAGGTAGGTGCTACGACTTTTCAATAAATAGGCCATAATCTACCAACATGATTTCATGAAAAATCAATGAGACACGTTTAGCTGTTGAACTTACTCCCTCCTTTAATCCATTACAATATTTCGCAGATATCAGGTAAGAGTATCGAGGCGACATTTTGTGACAAAAGTGAAGCAGATATAACACAATGCAAGAATTTTTTCACTTTAATTTTTTGTGATAACATGATTTTACACCATATTATTGGTACAAGGTATGGAACTTTCAGCATGTGATATTGGTAGCCTAAATTTAGCAGGCCAACAATTGATATCAGGTATGCGTTGCCTAGGGAGTGAAACCCGGACCATATGGATGGTCGGCGAGTGTCCTAACCGCCGTGCCACTGACGCCACTGACAATATGTACGCCAGAAAAGGCTTATTTAATACAAAATCCCGTTTGAAAAGGATATAACATCTTCGGCGAGTATTTATCCCCACTCTCGACCTGCTACACCCTATTGGTCATGACTTCTCACTGGAACTGGGGTTCTAGGGGTCGGGCTATGTCGTGAATTGGCAGGAGTTAGAATTCATGGACTGGCGTTCCACTGGCTCAATTGTCTACGAGCTAGCTCGCTCGCCTTGTAACCAGAAGGCCCTGGGTTTGAACCCCGGTGAGCATGTGCTGCTGAAGAGTATCAAATTAGGCAGACAAAACAGTTGTCCAGTACTCCCAGGTTTTCCAGCAGTTCCCTAACTGATATCAGCTCATGATGAAATCCTGTAACCAATCAAGTCCCTACAGAGCAACACTTAAATATAACTTGTCAGTGAACCAGCTTAGCAACGGACTAAGACTCTACAGTTAGCAGGGATGTCGAAAGAAGCCACTGGAAAGCACTACGGGTTTAATGGGCCGTCTTAATCAACTAGTGCTTGTATGCGGTCCAGAGACTTGGAAAATGCATCACAAAAAACCATTTACAATAGCCTGATGAAGGTATATATATATCCAAACCAAGTTTAATTTTAACAGTTTGAAAAAATTTGGGCATTGGGTATATTTGATATTCATTATAATAAAAGTTTTCTTGTATTTCCCAATGAATGAATGAAAAACAAAACGATATTGCTGGTTTTTAATGACATTTCGCTATTTAATGCTTCTTCTAATAGATTCATCAAAGTAGTATTAATAAACCAGAATTTGCAAAATCCACTCAGCTTAAATGTAGCAACTTAATCAGCGTTCATCAACATGGGGTCAGCTTTGCGTTGTCAAGTTGACCAATCGGTAAAGATAACAAAGCCGTTATGCGTAGATTGTTGGATTTGATAGGTGTGTAAATTTATAAAAGCAGCGTGTGTTTACAAAATGAAATTTGCTTATCACATCCGTGTTTATCCCATCATTTCATGGGGGAGGTGGGGGGTTGTTATAACTAGGTCAGATCCCGTTTTAGTCCATCATTCCTATTCACTTCAGACAATTTGGATTCCATCTGATGATATGAATAGCTTCTGATGATACCTAGACTTTCTTTGTAATTTCTGAAATGCTTTTTCTGGATGATGCTTTCAATAATGTCGAAATCAATTTTGTGGCCTGATTCTATACTGTTGCGTGTAGACCACCACCTATGACTGACGATTTGTCAAGCTTTTCTAGTTCGTATAGGGCAGAGGAACTTTGATTAATATTCCGTTGCAGTTCGGGCATACGTGATCTGATAGAATCAGCACCATTCATTGCATGATATCGAAGGGACTTCGTATTTGGACATACATGATTGCGTCGCAGTGCTTTCCAGAACCACTTTGGATACTGATGATTAGCGACGCAATCCTCGAGAAAGCCAACTTCCGCATTCCCCACAGCAAGCTTGACAGAGTACCCTAGAAACCCATTGAGTTTCTTGGCTGTCGAAGGGTCCTTGTTACATTTCAATTCATGGATAATCCCCATCCAGGCATTAATGGAAACAAAACACGCAGTTCAATTGAATTTCTCAGCGGTGGTCGAACAAATGCTTTACGGTGTTCATTTCTTCTGATTACCTTGATTTGTGTCTCGCGAGATTTGTCCGATGTATATCGCATCACATTCCGAGCATGTTATTTTATAAACACAATTAGACGGAGAATCGTTAGGGATTTGGTCTTAAATATGGACAAGTCTGTTTCGTAGTGTGTCTGATGTTTTAAAGAGAACTCTGATATCCAGCTTATTGAGTACTCTTCTGATATTGTCTGACTTCTCTACTCTATATGGAATGACAACTGTTGAGGTCCATGTCTTCGCAATACGTTTTTCGACCATATTTAGTGTCAGTGTTGATTTTGTTGATGAAGTTCTTTGGGTAGCCTGATGAAGACTTTCTTCAGCGATTGCCTTCACTGGGTGGTTGGATACTAAAGTTCAGATGATTAGACGGCGTCAAGGCAACGAACCAACCTACAATCTATATTTCAACAAATGCGCCGAAGAAAATGCAGACGGACTGGACACACACTGATCAGATGGTTGCGTGAAATTTTGTGTGTGTGTGTGTGTACCAGGCAGGCGATCACTCGAATCGAACCCGAATCAGAAGAGACTAGTTGAGCATGTGTCCAAGATTGACGTGGGGGAGATCATCTGAGGATGAGATGAAAGCTTATGGGCAATCGTGGAGGTGACTAAAAAGAGGATTGTGGAGACAGGATAAAAGGGGATGTACTGCCGCAGCCTTACGTTCCAATGGGAACCTAAGGGAATAATATGTTAGTATCATTACAACATACATAGAAACACTCCCCCTCCCACACACACTATTTAGTCTATGTTTTTCAAGTTATCATACCACTCAGGATACACAGTTGACATCAGATCAACAAAACACTGTGACCATTACAAATACTCAGGAACAACTCATCATGACTATGAAATAATAGAGAAGATTTGTAGCTCAGGTGGATGATTTGCAATTATTAATGTTCTCTTAGCTGGCTGGTTTAGTTGCGGTGGAGATTTCTTCGTCTGCCTACTAGATGACATCCCCTTTTAGCGCATTTTTTTTAGCAGAAAGTGAACTGATTCAAATTCTCCTCCGAATGGTGATAGAATTGCATCTCCCGATATCCATCTTTACATCTGTAGTGATTGACTTGGATTTTAAACTTTCTCGTCACATGGTTTACTTTTTATTAGCAGTTGGTAGATTTAGTCTATATTAACATGTCTGTTAATCCGTATACTCGTTTGAGTACTAGGCTTCTAGGAATTCTCTGGCATTACTTTTGGTGTTTCCTCTGTCTAAAATTTCAACATTGATCTCAATCAAACTGAAGATGTTGTCCAGAAGGAAGACGAAAGCTTGGCAACTTAACCAACCAGCTCAGAGAACACTACTAATTGGAACTCATGACTATTTTACACTTAAAGAAGGTAAATATAATCTCCGAAATGGGCAATTTTCAATTAAGGTTGATATGATTGATGTAAAGGACAAAACAGGGTTGCCTGGCTGATGAATGAATATGCAGGGAGATCAATGGAATAGTCATTGCATAACAGTAAAGGTGATTATCAATCAGACAGTTATTAGATGGTCGGAGGCAATCTGCGGGAAGTCTTGCTAGTTGGCACTCTCCAGTCATTCAGTAAGGCAGGTGTATTTGCAATCTTGAAGGGACTCATATCCCTTGTGAGATTCGAACCCGCGTCACCCAGTGAAGCAATTACTAACTAGTGCCTAATCAAAGTATCCAAATACAGTCAGTTCTACAGGAGGCCAATCGCCAGCGCGAATAGCTCAGTGGTAACCTCTTTGACTGCAGTACTCAGTGGGTGATGCGGGCTCGAATCTCAGGAGGGAAATGAGTTCCTTAAAGGTCACAGACTGGTGATTTCATACATTTATTGCCCTTAATGAATTTGAAGAAAGCAAGAACAATAGTGGTTTTTGCAGAATAAAATGGCACCATCATTGCTTATTTCGTTGCCTTCTCGTCAGCTCAGCTGCTTACAGGCCAGAGACATTATTAAGTATATCTGTACAAACAATTTTAATATACTTGCACAGTAACTATATATATATATATATATGTATATATATTAAACACTATTCGGAACATTAATTATCATACACGATGGAAACTTTTCAGCATTTCGCATTCAGATGAAAGAAAGATGAAAATATCCAGTTACCAGGGCGGGACAAAGAAAGACTGATAACCGCTTCTTTCTGGACACATAAATCAGGTTTCAGGCGCTTGATGGAAATGGCTTCATCAAACTTGAGGAGAATTGAACTCTTTTGCCTATTGATAATTTTGAACAACCTTGCGACGTCCACCTCATGACCTGTATCAAGGAGATACCTGGTGATGGAACTGTTTAAAGCATTTGTTCCCTTTAGACGTAAGCTTTTGGTACATGTTCAGAAAATCGTAGATATGCCCCTCTTCTTTCTATCCTTCCAATGTAACTGCTCCCGCAGATACATTTAAATTTGTATATACACTTGGAGTTGTTAATATGAGAAGGATATCTATCGATTTTTGATTGCACCAAAGGAGAGCAAGTTGTTCGTTTGACGGGAACCAGCTTAGCTAGATGCAGGATAGGCTCTGGCTAGTGATGTACTCAGCCTTCTGTTAATCATTGCTGCAATGTTTTCACCTTTATAATCAAGCTGAATGTAGATTGGCTTTTTACCGACTGTGATTTGTTTTACTTTTGTGACTTCAGATCTTCCATACACTTGTTGATGAACCTTTGAGGCTACCCATCGCTCTTCAACGTCCTTTCAAGAAACCTAAATTCTTCCTCTAATTTCTCTATAGAGCATATTCTCCTCGCTCTATAGTACTGGTGATTGTCCACCTAGCACGAGACCTAGGTCCAAAGCTTGCTGTGATTGCCTCCAACCACCCAATGTCATTGAATCAATGTACACCATGATGGCGAGCCACCTAGTGGCATGGTAGTCACATTGCAAACCTGACTGACTGACTGACTGATAGAATTCAGTCTGCATCAAAGAAAGCACTAGACGCATCACACTAGTTACTAACTCGTGTCTAATCAAAATCAGACAGTTAGCGTAATCCAGCCGACTATATTTGACACTTCAAAGACCATCTCTCTCTCTCTCTCTCCAGATAAACAACTCACTCGAACAGCAGATATCATGATGCGTGATAAGCACAAGTGGTTGTACAATTTTTTACAAATCACTTTTTGTATATCCACTGGATAGATGATAATCAGACGGAGGAGCAGCAGGAGGAGGTGGAGAACAGTTTTAAAAAAAATCGATGCAATCAAACAAAAATCCCTACAAAATCAATACTTGAAAATTCATCTGATGCTCACTAGCGACTGGCCCTATTCAGGTAGACAGTGACCTGGGGTTCTAGTGGGAAGTCGTGACCACAGTAGGTTACAGCAGGTTGAAGATGAGGCAGTAACTCATGGAAGCAGAAGACATTGCAAAATGATCGCGCTATTTCGTGAATTGACTGGATCGGGTCCCAGTGGCACAATGTTCTACGAGCCAGCTTGCTAGTTTTGTAACCAGAAGGTTCTCGGGTTCGAACCCCGCTGGTGGGTGTGTACTGCTAAAGAGTCCCAAACTATGCTGACGAAACAGATGTCTAGTACTCCCTGTTGGTTTTCCAGTGGTTCTCTAACTGATGTCAGCTCATGATGAAATCCTCCTTGGAATGAAACAAAAACCGATAACCTCCTGGACACACATACCATACTGTAACCTGAAACAATTGAATTTCAACGGTATATGAATGTATCCCACACAGAGAATAGGATGAACTAAACTACCAATTTTAGTCCAGTTGATAAAAAATATATCCGACAGACACAAAAAAATAGTTGAAATCAATACATCGATTTTTTTTAAATAATGATAATATTAATAATATGATTAATCTTCTATAAATCGATCCTAGTAACTGGCCAGATATGAAAAAAAAAAAGCAGCTAGACAGACAAAAGAGACAACAACAATAAAGATGAAAATAATCAATATAATCGATACCATCCTTTTTTCCATTCATCCATGCATCCATCCATCGATCCCGTCTGTCTGTCTATCTATCTATCGAGCTACCTGTCTGTCTAGATTTTAGGGAATATACCAAAATAAATAAATCAATAAATAATTATTATATATTTGATATCATCAGTCCCACAAGCATTACAGTCAGATAAATGAAAGATTGATTATCAATGTTAAATAGTGAAGGAATTGTACATATTTGCTTTTGTTTAAATCAGACTAAATTTGAATTTATTGTATTAGTGTGATATGTTGGTGAGAATAAGATATTTTTTGGAAGATAAGTAAAGGATGACTGAGATAATAAAGGAGTGTGACATTCATGCATCATAGTCAATCAATGCTTAGAGAAGCTAATGTGTTTGTGTGTGTGTGTGTGTGAGTGTTTCAGACAAGTTGCAATTCAATGTAGAAATAACTAGAAGCATTTATTTCCTAATACGAATTTCAAAAACAAGTAACAAAAGGTGTTTTTGATGTGGTTTTGTTCTCTGAGCTGGATGGTTAGTTTGCGAAGCTTTCATCACCTTACTGGGTGACATCTTTAGCGCATACTTCAATTTGAAGTGAGCTTTTAGATTTCTCCACGAGTTTATTAATCATCTCTCCTGGTGACCTTGGACGTGATTGGTTGTTTGTGTGTGTTTTCACACCTTCTAGGTTACCTGTATTGGAACCGGTTGTTTCTTTGACTTGAACTTTGACCCTTTGTGTGTGAAGTTTCTTTCTTATTGGTTGATAAATTTTGTCTATGTCGATGTGTCTACAAAATAAACTGTAACAACTGCGAAAAACACTACATCGGCCAAAGTGGACGTCCCCTTCGTCTTCATATCCACGAACATAAGCTAGCCGTCAAAAGACATGATATCCACTCCCTCATTTCACTACACACAGACAACTACGGACATCAATTCGACTAGGACAACGTTCAAATATTAGACAGAGGAAATAACAAGAATGCTAGAGAATTTTTAGAAGCTTGGCATTCCAGTGGATCATCAATCAATAGACACATCGAGATAGACAAAATTTATCAACCGATAAGAAAGAAACTTCACACACAAAGGGTCAAAGTTCAAGTCAAAGAAACAACCGGTTCCAATACAGGTAACCTAGAAGGTGTGAAAACACACACAAACAACCAATCACGTCCAAGGTCACCAGGAGAGATGATTAATAAACTCGTGGAGAAATCTAAAAGCTCACTTCAAATTGAAGTATGCGCTGAAGATGTCACCCAGTAAGGTGATGAAAGCTTCGCAAACTAACCATCCAGCTCAGAGAACAAAACCACATCAAAATCATCCACCTGAGCTACAAATCTTCTCTATAATATCTAAACAAAAGGTGTGTTGATAAAGCAGGATTTAATGAATTCATCGAAGATTTCGGTAGAACTACTCTTCCTCAACTGAATGTTCTACATACACAAAGGAACATAAAATTAAGATAAAATACATTACGGTTCAATTACATCACTTAAATAAACAATTAGTTATCAGTGAGTGAAAAGACTCGAATATCTATAAAACACAAAATAATTGAGCAAAGAAGAATATCCACCTTTCGATAAATTCCTCTTCTGGCTCTACAATTTGATATCTGAATGTTTATATACATAGAATATTCTAGATTAGTAGTTAATAACAATATTAATGTGTTTTTTAAATAATATCGATTTGTAAAGTAAGACCGCAATGGAATTACAGTTCATTAAAGATGCTTAAATAATAAGAACAATAATAAAGATATAGTAGCAAATAGAATATCAAGTAAAATTAGGAAAATTCCACAAAAATTGAGGATCATTCAAACCTAGATGGCCAAGCGGGTAAGGATAATGTCTGAACTAACTTCTTTTGGACGTACAAATTAGGCTTGTTAATATGGATCCCAACAACCAGCCTCAGCAATATTAAGGCGAGATTGAGATTTGTAGGTATGCGGTAAATGACACTGAAAGCCTGGTTAACGTCAGTCTTGTGTTCTGTATCCAAAAGATTAGTGAGATAGAATAGCGCTGCGAATCCATATGAACAAGTCTAATTTATGCATCCAAAAGAAGCTGGTTAGTTCAGACATTATCATCACCCTGTTGGCCATCTAGGTTCGAATGGTCCTCAATTTGTTGTGGAATTTTCCTAATTTTAGTTGATATTCTATTCGCTATTATATCTTTATTATTATTATAATTTAAGCACCTCTAATGAACTGTAATTCCATCGTGATCATTCTTAACAAATCGATATTATTATTTAAAAAACACTCATATTGTTAATGACGGCTATTCTAGAATACTCTGTGTATATAAACACACAGATATCTAATTGTCAAGCCAGAAGAGGAATTTATCGAAAGGTGGATATTCTTCGCTGGCTCAGTTATTTTGTGTTTTATAGTTGTCCGAATGAATATTTTTACTTATATTGAACTCGAATATATCAAGAATTGCGAACTAAATAATATTGATTATTATTATAATAGTAATGCTAATAATAGTAACAATGATAATAATAATAATCAATAGTAATAATGATGGTAATAATTATTTATTTCACTAGTTGATTTGTAAGAATTAGATTTGTTTTTCACGAGTTGGGAATCCTCCGCATTATGCCCAGTACTCCCTGGTTGGTTTTCAATGCTTCTCTAACTGATAAGTCTTGATCAACTCGTAAAGAAACAAATCTAATCCTTACAAACCAAATATTGAAAATTAATCTGATGATCGCTAGTCACCACTAGCTGCTACAGGATTGAGTTTCCTAGAGTGAGTTCTAGTGAAAAGTCGTGACCACAGTGAAGTCCAACGAGTCAACTGTGAGGATGGATTTCTCACCGATGACATTGGTTGGTGCCATCCACGCTAAATGCATTACGAATCAGTATAAGTTAGAATTCATTGGCTAGCCACTGAATCGGTTCTTGGTTGGTTTGTTGCCAGGGTTTCTTGTTACTAATTCTTTCTTACTGGCCATTTGACATTACGTTCCCAGGGCTTCAAGCTGGAGGCTTGAAGTTTAGTTAGCAGTTGTGTTTATTTTTTTTACGGGATGTGGTTGCTAGCCAGCCTCATGTCTAACTTTCCAACTTTACCAATCTTATTACTGGTATTAGCGAGATAAACATGCATATCGGCAGGGGATCAAACCCCTGATCACATGAGGCGTGGTTGGTGAGCATTCTACCACTGGGCCACCGACGTATTCTGTTAATTTTAGTTGAACTCAACTTACTCCTCTTAATTATGTTACATCAGTCATTTAAACTTAATCAATTCTACTTTAGTTTCTACCTGATTCATGTTTTCTTGTATCACGTCACTTAGAATCGCATTGGTTATTATTTAAAATGAAAAGTTCCATAGTATTGAGGGAATGTTTGCATGAAGGGCATAAATTTTGACGAATAATGATAAAAACGATATTTGTAATAATAAGCAAAGTAAAAAAAAAACCAAGAGGGTTAAGGGGAAGGAGCAATCTTGGTGAGAAGAAAATTCATCAATTCAAGTTTGGCCACGGTAGGAACAGCGTCTGGACGTGTTCTCTTTTTTTGATACAAAGTTCCGGTTTAGTCGATCTCATTGCAACTGCTTCAGCTGTTTGTGTAAGAGACGCAAGCGAAATGTACGTGATAACAACTTCGAAATTCGGTATATAACACTGAAAGCTGTGTTGACATCGATGCGATGTCCAGTATCGACCAGGTGTGATAGGATCGAGCTTTTTATGCAATTAATTTCCCGCCCCCCCCTGCTGAACCAAGCTGGTAAATGTTCCCAAACCCGTAGACGAACCTGCTTAATCGTGAGCCCTATATAACTTGAACCACAGGAACAGTTGAAATGGTAAGTTTTCTTGATCGCCCTGGTTAAATGTTGCGATAGAATCTCCATAGGAGTATCTTCCATGAATTGTAGACACAAAAATAGAGACTCTTTCTTCACTGTTGTCACATCATGTTTACGACTATTGTAACCTATGTTGGTTTTAATGAACTTCTCTGGATATCCGTTCTCACTTAGAATGTCTCGGATGACCTGGAGTTCTTTCTGTACGCAGTCTTCGGAGCAAATAGACCTCGCTCTAAATGCCCCATACTCTACGAATCTATTATTTAAAACTCAAAAGAAAAACTTTTAGCGACAAATCTTTGAAAACATTCCATCTGGTTCTTATGACAGAATATTATCACTGGTTCACTGATGAATTTGTTACTTTCCATCAGACAAGGTCAGAATAGCTGCCATCAGCAATTCTGCACTACAGAAAGTGGGGTGAGGTGTGTGTGGATGTGTGGTGTAGCGACAACTCGACGTACAGATAGAGGCGAAATATGACAGAATTCGAATATGCGCATATCTTCGGTATCTTGCTTCTACGTCCTTCTTTCATATTCCCCAAGAAGGTTCTGAAGCATCGTTCATTAAATCCATATCTCTCCACCGTTCTATATTCTTGATGTTGGAAAGTTTATTTATATCCACATCTATATACTACTTATAAGTTGTGTCAGTAGTAGCACACGCTACATATGAACAAGTGTTCAAGTATTATTAAGTAGTATAGTTAATTTATGCAACAGAAGAAGTCTAGAGATAATTTTGTTCAATTGACGATTAACTAAACACACATACTTATCTATTATTTATTCATAAACATCACGAGTTAAATGATGCTAATTTGATTGTTTTATTGTTTTGTTTTATTTTGTTACATTGAACTGTTTTTAACTCTACTCAATATGATTGAACACATTGAATCAAAACAAGGCATACCACCTTTGTTAATATAAATAAACAAAGTGGAAATGACGATTGCTTCGCTTATTATTATTATTGATCGGTTAGAAATTTGAATAAGAAAATCGATACATTTCAGGCGGTTAATAATAATGACACTTAAATACTATTCGTAGTAGTAATACTAATTAATGCAAATGCCATTCGCATTGTTAGATTTTGTGACGAACCAATTTCCTATAAAGAGTGAGAGAATCATTGAGAATTAAGGATGACTGGAGGGCTGTTCTGTCCCTGTTTGATTCGCGATGAAGGCAACACTGAAATTGATCGAACTCAGTACTACAGAACTCATGATGTGATGGAAAGATGCAGCGACATTTTAGTGCTCTCTAGCTGTTGTTGATTCATCATGATGAGTTGTAGACTGAAATTAGTGGAAATCCATAAAAAAATATGACAATTATATACTTCTGATTACCTCATATGAGTAGTTTTATACCACCCATACCAAAAACTAGTTGTGCTTTATATATTCAGTCAGATTATCGAAGTGATTATCGAATCACTACTGTATAACCACAGTTTCTGTCATTCGGAGCAGAGCTCATGTGTTTCTCAGTGGTGTACCTGGCTGGTCTCAAAGAGCCTCAGAGAGCCGATCAAGTCAGTCAGATCAAGTCATCCTTCGTTTTGGTTATCTGATTGAATGAACTGGGGACAGCTTAAATCCAATTTGTGATTAGATCACTCTGGTCAATCTCTGGTTGACTAGAAAGTCCTCGGTGGTTGTTCACATGGAGTGTGTGACAAATACTCATGTCAATCAATCAATCAATCAATCAATCAGTCAATCAGTAGTACGCAGTTTTATGCAAACATTTATCCAACTTCTTGATTACTACTCATTGTGGTGTCGAAAAGATCACATACTCTGTGTGCGTGTGATGTGAATAGTTTCGGTTTTGAAAGTCAACTGGGGTGAAATTGTTAAGTGATTCAGAAATTGTGAACTGGATTCGACAACTAAAACTCAGTCAGTCAATGAGGCAGGTAGACAGTCAATAGAATGTCCGTCACAGCATGAATCTGTCGGCATACACAGATAAATCGATAATGACCCGATTGAATGAAATCACATAGAAAGTGGATGGTTTTCTTGGTATAAGAATAGAACTGTTTCACTGTGGTAGAGTATAATTCCCATCATGGTGAAAATGTATCTTGATAAAGTCTCACAGTGTTATACATCAATATATTTACTGATGATGAAAACGTTTCGAGCACATTTTATTACTGCTCATAATCAGTATCAAGGCAATACTCACACACAACTTTCCAACTTCGTTTTTATTTATTCCATTATTGTTTCTCATCTCTTGATTTGATTGGTAGTAGCATTCTGTATATCTCTGGTATTATTTGTGTTGATGGTGATGAGTCACTCCTGTTTGCATGTGTTAGGTGTAGATGTTTCTGACAGTCGAAGAAGACATAGGTAGCATAGATGCATACAAAAAGAAATGTAAAAATAAAATAAATAATGATACTAGTGATAGCGACAATAATGATATTAATAACGACATGCAAGTTCAATGTGCACAAGACAACACCAACAATAAGGAATCTAAATCATCAGTAGTAATTCCATATAAGGAAGGAACCTCGGAAACCGTATGCAGAATTCTTAACAATACTGGCAGGAATAAAAGTGGCTGGAAGTCAAACCATCCACAAACTCAATTAGAAACAAGCTTTGTCGGTGAAATGGTGGACCATGTGGAGCCGTTAAAACAAAACAATTTAGTTTGTCTAATACCCTGCCTACTAGAATGATTGTCAGGTCAAATACATAGGTCAAAGTAGTAGAACAGGGGCAGTCAGTCAGACTAGCCGATCATAGAAACCTACCTAAATCTAGATTGGTTGACCCGTATAAGATAAGAAATCTGGAGAATAGTTCACCTATAGCATTCACTACATGCAATCACACACAACCATACAATAGGCTGGATGGGATAGGATGACAGTTTGAAAATCTAATGTCACAGCACGGTGGAGGGAGAGATTGATAACAGAGGCTTTGTTTATCGAATGATTCAACACCTACCGACTCGGACATCTGGAAAAGTCGACTACCCCTATGACGACAAATGGGAGAGGACAAATAAAACTATAAAATTCAAGTTTCGAAGTCGTGTGATTATAATTGATGATATGATTATGAACAGTAATGAATTGTTATTGAATTGAATTTTTGATTTTCCCGTCGATTGATTGGACCGAAGTGCTCGGTCTCAGGTTGACATGTCGACGGGAAAATCAAAAATTCAATTCAATAATTAATATGACCCGTTGCACAAGAGGCAGTGGCTCTCGTGGCCCAAGTCGTCTAGTGGATAACGCGTTGGCTGGTGTTTGAAACTATGGGCACTGGGTTCGAGCCTCGGTGAGAACATCATCATCACTCACTGAGAAATGCAGGTACATCCAGCTGACAGACGAGTCCCAAATAGGACGAAATGCGCGTTATCCTGGATTCCACTGCTAGCCACCATCCACCAGTTGTATAGTAATGAATTGTGTTCAAAACTGTGTCATCCAATAAATAATAATACTATTTCACTCATTGTGAGTGATACATTTAATAAACAAACTAATATGGAATTCAGAACAAAGTATTTAGAGCGAACAATTGGTTTCAATAAATTTCTCTTCAGGCTCTACAATTATAAATCCATTAATGTAAGCATACAATAGCCAGTAAAGGCGAATGAGATTCATATCAGAAAGTGTATTGTGGAACAAGTATAAGATGGAATGAAAAAATAATATGGAATTACATACAAGAAGAAGTTGAACAAAAGAGGACAAAAATGTTGTTTATACTTCATGTGTATTTTCCATATGATCAAATGAAATTGTGTGTGAATGTTTAGCAGATAACTCAACAATCCCCACAGTTATCATTGCAGTAAACACTCCCGTTCATTGATTCGTACAGGATTGAACATGCGTCGAATTCACGTATAAACTTAACATAGTCAATGAAATAGGTAGGAGTGATAGCAGAATCGAAATCACACTAAAGATCACTAAAGGTCAGAGGTCAACTAAATTTTAAAGAAGGTTAAAATAATTATCACTCTACCTGATCTTCGGCAGAAAGTGACAATCTCTTCAGTTTGTGTGTCTGTGTGTTTGTGTGCATGTGTGGAAGGTGAGGAGATCGTGAACCAACGTAAATTCTCACAAATGATGAAGATGCGATCTCTGTCACCTAATCCAGTCAGGCAGTAGAATAAGAGAAACGTCACACAACAATCTCTCTCATCTAATCATCCGTCAAAAGATTGAAGGGATTGTTATTTTTAATCTGGTCTTAACAAGATAAGATTTCCACTGAATTGGACTACTCATTATTATTATTATTCATTTTTTTTTTATTACAGCTTGATTCTACACCGTGTATTTTGGTACAGGTATAGAATTTTCAGCTTGTGATATCGGTAGCCCAAATTTTGCAGACCGACTATAGATATCGGGTGTGGGTCAGCAGGGGGTCGAACTCCGGAGCATGTGCATGATTGGCGAGGGTCCTAACCGCTGTGCCACAGACGCACATTATTATTATTATTTCCTTTAATTCCTAGAGGAACATAGGGCTTCAGCCAAACGTCTCCATTGAGTTCGGTTCTCTGCCAGCGTTTTCACCTGGCTTCAAGTCTCCCCACATGCTTTCATCTCCTCTTCACATGACCTCCTCCAAGTCACCCCACCCTTGCACTGACGACCAACTCGCCGCTTCCCTTTCGAGTTCCACTCGATCGATGGCTTGTCTAGTGATGTCAATTGATGGTTTGCTTCCTCAGAGTATGGCCAGCCAATCCACCTCGATTTCTTCCTGCTTATTTGTTGTACAATCGGTTTCTGCTGGGTTGGTTTGCTCATTGCCAGAGATCCCTGTCTGTTGCTGATATTTTCTGGCCAGCCATCTAATCTTGAGTATCGAGCGAAGGCTGCTGTTGATGAAGGTGTGTAGTTTGTTTGAGATGCTCTTTATGACGCACAGTGCAAGTCTCTGATCCGTATAGTAAGTAGCATTGACTGACTTCACATTGGAGTTGAAAATCCGGATCTTATACTCATTTTGATGCTGAGTGCTGTTGACCTCCACACAGATTTGAGAGTAATGAAAGCTTGTCTTGCTTTTCCGATTCTGGCTTTGATATCCTCGTCAGTTCCGTCCACCTGTAGTTGAAACGATGCTTCCCCGGTAGGTAGGTAGTGTAGGTAAAGGAGGTTGTTTCTTTCAGGTTCTTCCCAATAATTCTGGCTGAGTGTTGTCTGTTGTTGTTGTTGCTGTTGGTGTTGGTCAGGAATCTTCATCGCCTACTTCTGATTTCTCTATGTTCACCTGAAGCAAGTCCTATCTTTGATGCTTCTTCTATCGCCAACTTGTTGCTTTTCACTTGCACATCTTCCAATTTGTGGGAAATCAGATATCATGTACTACTCATTAGATGACTAAATCATTTATGAATGTCAAGTTTAAAAATAAAAAATTAAAGTAATTATTATTGATTATTTCTAGATTGAATTTATGCCTTTCACTGTCATGTTAGATGTTAGACGGTGGAAATCTATTTGAGGAAGGAAGAAGTGACATTTCACCTCGCTTTCATGCTAGTTGACTGTTATGTACTAGTTTTCCCCGTCGCCAAATTGTTATGTACTCGTCGCTAAATTATTGTTATGGACTGGTCGAGAAACTAATAGTCCTGACGCAAGAAGGCGGAAATCAGAAGACCACTAGGTTTGCGATGATACTTCTATTTTCCAAACACAAGGAGACGAAAAAAATGGTCTCACACCAAAGTAGTAAGTAAGTAAAGTAGTTCACACAAATTGTGAATGCGAAATATATATGACAAGGGTGTGAACAATCATTAGACAGTCTTAACATGAATGGCTAATTATAATGAAGTATCGATCCATATATGCATAGCGAAATATAGCAGGCATGTCAACAACCACCATATATGGATATATGTCACTAAGCAACGGACTGTCAACAAACACTCATATTATATATAATATAATATAAGGAGAATACACATTATTAAAGGAGACAAGTTCATACAAGTGAAATGGTCACAGACTAAGCGAGCAAACAGAAAGAGAGACCAAAATACACACACACACATAAATATGTATATGTGGATACATATCATTGACACGTCTACACCAGGTGTATATTAGAGTTAAGGTTATTCTGGTATTTAGTTACGATCATGTAAATCTAAGCTGGTTAATGTGTAAAACTCGAAGAACATATCTAATGCTTACAAATAAACTCTTGAAAAATTATTCTGATGCTCTCAAGTCACTTGTTACAGGATGGAGTCGCCTGGAGTGAGTTCTAGTGAGAAGCGATTCTCACTAAGTGCAATTTTCTGAACACTGTTTATCAATATTCTAGTGTTGCTTCGCAAGTATATGATTGATTACCTGATTTCGCCATGAGCTGACATCGGTTAGAGGACTATTGGAAAACCAGCACTGGAGAGCTGTCTTATCCTAGTTTAATGACTCTTCATCAGTACACACCCATTGGGAACCGAATCCAGGTTCTTCCCATTACACGGCTAGCGAGCTCGTAAACCATTAAGCCACTGGGACCCAATCCAATCGCCATTCCATGAATTCCATCTTCTACAGCTAAATTTCGTCACGAACCAACGGAGGTCAGAGAGATCATTGAAGACCATGTTGGGTCTCTTCACAGTGCGCAACCATGACCACACCTAGGGTCTCTATCCCGAAACTTTCAGATTGCAAGAGCCAGCTGGTTAACAACTCAACCAGTTGGATGGAAATTCGATGACCTGTGAATTCTAACTTCTGTCATTTTGTTATATAGCGCTACCTTCAAGCAACGCTTTCAATGAGCATTGACTTCCCCTTGACATGGTGGACCACACTGGTCACAGCTTCTCAGGACATCAAAAACAGTAGCCATCAAGGAAATAGAGGTCAGGATTTCGATTATAGGATTCTTAGGGATTTCATCACAAATCAACATCAGTCAGAGAATTCCTGGAGGTTGTGGGTTGGGGCACTACTGAAAAGTCGCAGACTGGGACGAAACAGTTGGCTGTTCAGTGTTCGCCATTTATCAATGAAGCGACATCAAACTTGTTGTTTTTCATTCAGGTTCTATTTTGAGGGTTTGACTAGCTCCTGGTGTCACCCAATTGTCTCTTCAGCATGTGTCTAATTCATCTGCAATTTCTTCGGAATATTTTTGTTGGGTGATAAGTTCTCGTCTTCTGGTTCGTTCCCAGAATTTCTTGTTGCTAATTGTTTATAGCAGGCCGGTCAGCTTATCTTTAATATGCAGCAGAGGGGAAAATTGTTGACTGAAGTCTTCTGTAGACTGCTGGAAATGTTTTTCGTGACACGCCAAGTTTCTGAGTCACATAGAAGAACTGATTGACTTGACACTGGTGTTGTGACCGACAGGTACTCTGGCGATGCTTGGCCGTAAAGGGAATGCCAAGAAAATACAATGCACTAATCAAGCTACTCACTCTACTCGAACTCATGCAGCCAGCCAGGTGAGGGCCTACGGCGAGTTGTCATCTGAAGTGGTGACGACTAGCGGTGTCCGTCAGGGATGCCTATTATCCCCGTTTCCATAGGATGTACTAATGGACTTAACCCTAACTCACTTCAGCGACTCAGGGATTGACTTGCTACCAGGGAATAATCTCGTTGACTTAGAATATGCAGACCATATAGTCCTTCTAGGCGAGGACACTGATAAAATGCAGAGTCTTCTGAACATCTTGAGCTGCAATCTACGAATGTTTAGCATACGATTCGTTCCCACTGTCAAATGTAAGATGATGTTACAGGAGTGGACGACACTGACTCTTAGTTTAGAAATACGGAGTGAAGCGGTTGGTGGAGCGTGTTGACCACTTCACTTATCTGGGAAGTTGCATCAGCCCCAACGGGTTGATCTCTGACGAAATCTCAGAACGGATACAGAGGGCTAGTTTCGCATATGCCAGTTTACGCAGTCTCTGGCTTAGTAGACGTGATATCCGGCTATCGACCAAAGGGCGGGTGTACTGCTCAGCAGTCCGCTCTGTCCTCCTCTATGGCTGTGAATGAGACCTGACCACTGATAGTGGAAGACATGAAAAGATTAGCTGTCTTCGATAATAAGTGCCTATACTCTATTTCCCATGTGAGGTGGTGTGCGTCGGTGGCACAGTGGTTAGGACTCTCGCCGACCATGCACATAGTCTGAGGTTCGAGCCCACGCCGACGCACACCTGATATCTATGGTCGGCCTGGGAATTTCGGGCTACCGATATCCACGCTGAAAATTCCATACTTGTACAAAAAATACTGTGTGGAATCAAGCTGTAATAAAAAAAAAAAAAGATATAATAGAGTGAGCAATATTGAGTTTAGGCATCGGTCGAGTGCTAGGTGGATGGGAGGCTGTGGAATTACATCGACTGAGATGGTTACGACGTGTGTTACGCATGCCTAGACATCGCCTTCCTCGACAATGGGCAATGTTGGCTGATATAGGGTCAGGCTGGAGAAGAGCTAGTAGCGGTCAAACCAAAACATAGCACCAGTCAGTGAAATCTACAACAGCTAGTTTAAGCCAGCCACGTAGGAAGATGTAGACTTCCTGACTGGTTAGGGTCCTCGGGACGGTAAAAACTAATGGTTGGAGACAATTGGTGACATGGCTCAAAATCGTTCTCAATGGCTGGCGCAGATGCATCCACTCCTGTGACTTGTGATTTCTAATGAAACTATATTGTTCTTGGTTATTACTATTCCTTTTGTCTCATATCACTGTTTGCTGTCTCGATTTTGCATTTCTTTTACTTTCTTCTCTTACTTTGTGTGCTACACGGAGGGAGTGTGGTGACTTGAACTGCCGCACATCAGACAGAGAGACATACAAACACTAGTGTTGAAAATTTGAATCTTGTTCTCTATGCCGAATGCAACAGTTTTCCAAACTGATTTCAGCGTGATGAGACTCTGTCTTACCTTTCTGATTCTGGTTTTGTCAGTTTCATTCGTGTCACATTTGTTTGATACCGGTTCTCGCTGACTAGATAAGTGAAGGGAGTGACCTCTTTCAAATCCCTTCCATTGATTGTGATTGGTGTGCTTGTTGTTTTCGTGGGGGGTAGTTGTCTTCATCACTGAATCTACTCTATGTTCACCTGGAGTCCTGTCTTCACTACCAGCCTGCCTTTTCTGTCAGTTAATTGGTTGTCGCCTGTCTGCAAGTCTTCAAGTTCGTGGGACGCTAGACATAAATCATCGACACTCGAAGTTTAAATCTTCCAGAGTCTTATTATCGATAGTCCAACGTATTCCTGTCTTCAGCCTCCCCAATCTCTGTCTTCCGCATCATCCAACCCACCGTAATTAGGAATATCATTAGTGATAGTAGATGGCAGCCTTGTCTTACTTCTGTATGCACTTCGAACGCCTCGCTGAGTTTCCTGTTGTGGATCACCTGACTAGTGGTGGTATTGTCATGTAGCCAGATGTTGAATGAGGTTGATAAAGACTTTAACACTGTATGGTTTAATGTTGGAGCAGTTTCCAAATTACTTCTTGGTCAACGTTGTCTGCCAAAGGCCTTTTCGAAGTTGATGGAGCGAGTTGAGTTAGAGGTTTAACTGCCATTCTATTCTCTGTTCAATGACGATGCATGGAGTTGCAATTTGGTCGGCACATGATTTGCTTTTCCTGAATCCAGCTTGTTCCAGCTTGGGTGGCAGAATTCTGCACCCACCGCATCTTTTATTCTCTCTGGGATGACGTGATTTCATATTTTACTTGGCGTGGACAAGAGCCTAATATCTCTCCAGTTCCTTCAGAGGCCTAATTCGCTCTTCTTCAGTTGTTTGACAAGGTATTCTTTCTTTCATCCGAAATTTTGAACTAGTGTGGTGTCAACAAACCTGCCGCAGTCTCTGGGTTATTTTTCAGTGCTTCATGGGGGGGGGGGTGGTATTTCGATCAACGTTCAGTAGCTTGATTGCATTCACGACTTCTGGTTTTATAGGAAGACTGGTGCCCACTGTCAGGCACTTTTGTACGTGTTGTTGGTAGTATTTTCCATCGAGACCTCTTGACGTATTAGTACGTACTTTTATTTTATATAGCTGAGTAATTGTCATACATTTTATTGTATTATTATAACTGTGAATCATACTACTTGTAAAACGCCAGTAAAGAAAGCACGAAATGTGAACGATATCTCATCATCTCGCCGCAACATTTGTCTTCTTAATGTCTAATTTATTAAACTATTCATGCATGACTCAGACAATGACTAGACAAGATGTTTTGATTATTTCCCTGACCAACTTAGCCAATGAAACTCTGGAATTATTGTTTTTACTTCAATTTCTCTAAGATTTATACATAACGTAATTAATTATATTGTTTTGTCTAGGTTACATGGCTAGTCTGAACTAATCCTCCATTTCTGTCTAAGTGTATGAGTCATGAGTCATGCATGTTCTTACAAAAATGCTTGTCTGTCTTATTAAACACACACACACACACTTTACTGATGAGTGTCATATTAGGATGAAACACATGTCCTACTATATCATACTTGTAACACCAGCAAATATTATGACAAGACATATAAACAAACAATATTTATTATTATTATTTCCTTTAATTCCTAGAGGAACATAGGGTTTTAGCCAAACGTCTCCATTGCCTTCGGTTTTCTGCTCCAAGTCTCCCCACATGCTTTCATCTCCTCTTCACATCACCTCCTCCAAGTCACCCCACCCTTGCACTGACGACCAACTCGCCGCTTCCCTTTCGAGTTCCACTCGAGCAACGGCTTGTCTAGTGATGTCACTTGATGGCTGGTTTCCTCAGAGTACGTCGAATCCAATCCACCTCGATTTCTTCCTGCTTATTTGATGCACAATCGGTTCCTGCTGGGTTGGTTTGCTCATTGCCAGAGATCCCTGTCTGTTGCTGATCTTTTCTGGCCGGCCATCTAATCTTGAGTATCGAGCGAAGGCTGCTGTTGATGAAGGTGTGTAGTTTGTTTGAGATGCTCTTTATGACGCGCAGTGCAAGTGTCTGATCCGTATAGTAAGTAGCACTGACTGACTTCACATTGGAGTTGAAAATCCGGATCTTATACTCATTTTGATGCTGAGTGCTGTTGACCTCCACACAGACTTGAGAGTAATGTAAGCGTGTCTTGTTTTTCCGATTCTGGCTTTGATATCCTCGTCAGTTCCGTTCACCTGTAGTTGAAACGATGCTTCCCCGGTAGGTAGGTAGTGTAGGTAAAGGAGGTTGTTTCTTTCCGATTTCTCCCAATAATGCTGGCTGATTGTTGTCTGTTGTTGTTGTTGCTGTTGGTGTTGGTCAGGAATCTTCATCGCCTACTTCTGATTTCTCTATGTTCACCTGAAGGAATTCCTATCTTTGATGCTTCTTCTGTCGCCAACTTGTTGCTTTTCACTTGCATATCTTCCAATTTGTAGGAAATCAGATATATATCATCGGCGAAATCCAGATCCTCCAAGTTTTTGTGTGGGTCCATTTTATGCCTGTTTCCTCATTGTCCACTGTCTGTCGCATTATCCAGTCTACCGCAATCAGGAAAATCATGGAAGATAGTAGGGAGCCAGCTTGTCTTACTCTCGTCTTCACTTCTTCGAAGGATTCCGTAAGTTTTTCGTTGTGGATTACTTGGCATGCAGCATTGTCGTATAACTGTTGGATGAGATGTATAATTGTCGATGGAACCCCATAGTAGTGAAGTAGTTTCCAAATGACCTCTCGATCGCCGCTGTCGAAGGCCTTTTCAAAGTCAATGAAGTTGAGCGAGATAGAGAGGTGACTTCCATTCCAAGCTAGCAAATACTATTGTTTCAAGTAAATAAGTGGATGGTGACTAGCAGTGGTGGAATCCAGGATGTGCACGTTTCGTCACATTTGGGACTCTTCATCATCTGGATGCATCTGCATTCCCCAATGAGTGATGGTGGTGTTCCAACCGGGGCTGGAACCCAATACCCATCCTTTCAAACACCAAATCGTTACCCAGTAGACCACCTGGGCCATGAGAGCCACTACAACTTGTGCAACGGGCATCAGTTTTGATTTTCCTGTCCGTGCTAGGAGGTCCCCTGTCAGCTGAGGCTGAATGTTCCACTCCACTCAATCAATAAGAAAATCAAAACCAAATTCAAAACGAATAAATTAAAGTGTTAGTTTGTAGGGGGCTGGTTTGTTTCAAATCTAATCGCAGATTGATATCATTTAGAGAAGTGTTGATAACCAGGGAATCTTCAGCAGCACACACCCGCTGAGGTTAGAAGTAACTGGCTACAGGACGAAATTGCCTAGAACTCTAGTGAGAAATCGTGATTGATGGGGCTCATGAAGTCTGGAGTGAAGATAAATAATCGCCAGTGATGATATCGGCTACCTGCCAGTAGCACTAGAGTCACGAATTTGTAGAAATTGAAATTCATATACCATTGAATCGAGTCTAAGAGCTTTCCTTGTAAATGCAATTCCCTGGGCTGGAACCCTGGTGGGTACATACTACTGAAGAGTCTTCGAGTGGGACAAAATTACTATCCATTACTCTCTGATGTGTTTAAGTGGTCCTCTAGCTGATACCAATCCATGATCAAACTTGAAATAAATTAAGTTGAAGTCCTTAGGGTTACGTAATGCCAAGATGATGGGCATACACAAACAGAGTTTAATTTAAGAATGTTATAAAAATGCGAAAGAAATTGGCGAATAAGAGAGGCGGTTGGAAGTTTTAATTAGAATTTACCTAGGCCAAAGGAAAGACAAAGGTAGAACAAACTTCGTTTCTTTTAACAAAAAGACGAGAATTGTTCTCTCGAATCCCATAACTTCAGCTAAGCATAAAAGCTGAGTTTGAATTCCATTCGAAACATTCGATGGGATGCAATAGATAACCTTACACTTTCCTCATTGTACAAAATGTTTCCCAGCTAAAAATAAGGTATTGTAGAGCTTTTTTACTTAGTCGTCCGAGTATATGGTCTTCTATATTTGCTTGTAGTTCCCTATACCTGATGAGATGCAGCAAAGGGGAGAGTTGTGTACAGAGAGAGGAGGATGTTCAGAGTCTGACAGGATAATATTTGCTAATTTCGTGTAGGAATCCACGTGTCTAACCCACTTTCCTTACTGACGGCTTTTAGTACCCTCTGGAGTTTTATCAAAGTCTTTCTTAAATAGCCCAAGAAAGATTCAGGGGAGCTCTAAAAGATCTGGACTTCACTGATGATTTATGTCTAATGTCAAACAAACTCGGAGACTTATTAGTAAAGATAGGACTTCAAGTGAACATTAGAGAGAAGACAGAAGTGGCGCAGATAGATACCTAATCAATAAAATCAACAACTTCAACTACAGTAAGAATCAACCAACACTGAAGGATGTCCCCTCTTTCCCTCCTCTAGGCATCATCGTTTCAACTATAGACAGTCGGCACAAATAAGGCTATGGAAGGTAACAGGGACTTGAATAGTAAGACAGACATTCATTAGTCGGGATAAAGAACAGGATTTGGATTTTCTACACTGATATGAATTCACTGTACGTCGGTGGCACATCAGTAGTATGCTAGCCATCCACACAGACGGTTCAGGGGTCAATCCCCGCCACGGACGCGCCTATTCACGTCACTAAACCCGTAATAAGACTGGTAAAGAGGGGAGGTTGGGTGTGAAGCAACTAGCAACCTGATCCTGCCAAAATAAATACCACTGCTACCGAAACTTCAAGCTAGAGGCTTGAAGCCCTCGCTATGTTCCACTGGGAAGGCCCAGGAACAAAATAATAATGACCGTATCAAGTCAGTATTGCTTCTTTCTATATAGCTCAGACACTTGGTACGGGTGTCATAGAAATCATTTCGAACAGGCCACTGTACACTTTCATGAGGAGCTGCCCCCCTTTACTCCATAGTGAATATGGGATGACCAGCCAGAAAGAATAGGCAACAGGGAACTCTGTCACACAGCGAACCAATCAAACAACCGATTTATTTCCCAACAAACATACAAAAGGAAATGGAGATGGGTTGGAGATACATTGAGTGTAGCATCAAGACAACAGGTCCTGAAGTGAGACCCAAGAGGGAAACGACAAGTGGAGCGTCACTTTGTGACTGATATGAAGCAGGCTGTGTAAGGCGGATGAAATGAAGGTTTATAGGCATTCACGAATTCTGTTAAAGAGGTCTGTAAGGAACACAGTAAAATGGAGCTCTTACTTGTAATCTAAATTTTTTAAATTTATTTTTTAACCAATATTTGGTTTTTAAAACTATTGATTAATGAGATTTAATAGGGCGTGAAATATTCCCATATCCCATAAATTAAAAGTCAATCTGAACAAAGAAGAATATTCTTTTCAATAATTTCTCCTCTTCAGGTTCTGACAATTATAAAATAGAATATATTTGTTGTCGCTACAGCAATGGTAGCCAGTTATGCGGCGGGTACCTCTCTTTTACGTAGAATGACAGATTAGTAGTCAAAGTCGTATTTGTGGGTGAGACAAACGTGCTCTGGGCTGAAATCGATTACAAAACATTGTAAAACAGGAGACAGTGGTGGTGGTGATTAGTCGTCATAATAGATTTGTAGAGTGTGGGGCAGAAAAAGCTGACAAGTCAGTTCAAGGTTATAAAAGGTGTCAGGTGAGTGAGTGGCTAGTACAAAGTGGTTTGTGTGAAACAAGAGATAGTAAGACTGCAATGAGAGTTCATTCGTCACGATATAACCAGTGTGTGAACTGAACATAGGTGGAGGCATCATATTGAAAAAAGAGATAATATCACTACTAATAATAATTCCGGATAGTATAAATCGAAGATTCGCTAGTATTGAGAGAATGTTTGCATGAAGGGCATAAACTATGACGAATAATAATAATAATATTTGTAATAATAAGCAAAGAGAAAAAAGAAACCAAGAGAGTTAAGGGGAAGAAGCAATCTTGGTGAGAAGAAGAGTCATCAATCCAACTTTGGCCACGATAGGATACAAAGTTCCGGTTTAATCGATCTCATTGCAACAGCTTCAGCTATTTATGTAGGAGACGTAAGCGAACTGTACGTAATAAAGACTTCGGAATTCGGTATATAACCCTGAAAGCTGTGTTGCGGCGCCGACGAGATGTCCAGTATCGACCAAGTGTGACAGGATTGAGCTTTTTATGCACTTAATTTCTCACCTGTCCTGCTGAACCAAGCTGGTAAATGTTCTCGAACCCTATATAACTTAAACCACAGGAACAGTTGAAATGGTATATGCACGAAGAAGAGCTAAGGTTAGGTAACGACAACAAATATTATAATTGTTTTATAATTGTAAGAATCTGAAGAGGGGGAAATTATTGATAGAATATTCTTCGTTCAGATTGACTTTTAAATATTGATTAATGAAAATTCACAAAATGCTTTTTAGTTTTCTAGTGTCGCCTAGATCCTTCTGTCATTAATAAAAATAAAAAAAATTAGTTATTTGGTCGGTTAGTTAGTTAACACTTTCACGTTTTCTGTTTATTATCCCAAAACATACACAGAATATGTGCTTAAAGCAGTGGTAAGTGTGATGGAGTGAAATTTAACTGTAAGCGAATATACTACTTAAACAATGGTAATCAGCAACCTCAATTTTTTAGTGAAATGATTGACAAAAAATTTGCTGTCTCTCTCTATCTCTCTCATTGTAAATATGACGTGATTCTAACACAGAAATAAAAACAAATGCGCCAAATTAAAACTGAATTTGTGTTTAACTGTTAGTCACACTATCTGAGAAGACGTGATCGGCGGAGTCCACATAGTTAGATGTGTGAGGGTAAACACTCACTGTGATGTCACTGGCTGGCTATGGTACTCTATATACACACCACAAATTTGAATTCTAGCCCAGTAACTGAATAGCTAAAGTAGTGGATCTAATCCCACTTAGGTGGGGCGGTGGGTGCGCACTGATGAAGAGTTCCGAACTGGGGGACGAAACAGCTGCCCAGTACTCCCTAGTATTTTCAATAGTCCCGTAACTGATGTCATTCTGATGATGACATATAACTTAGAATATCAAGAGAATGTTACCACAACGAATACAATAAATCGAGCAATATTATGAGGGGGAATGTTCAGAATACCTCCGAACTACGAGAAGATATTCTGAGCTGTGTCATCAAGAATCTCCATTATAGATAAGATTTTATTTTGATAAGTCACACAGTGTTACACAATGATATTAATTGATGACATTTCGAGCACAAACTATTACCACTCATAATCATATCAAGACACTACTCACACAACTTTTTTCTTAATTTATATATACATGTGTGGAACTGACGAGATATTTAAATAGAAATCACTATAAGATAATGTACATTCAGAAATAACAATACAGGTGTTCTCAGTCAATTACAATCAGATGGGAAATAAGACGAGTATTTTTGTAGTCATAATAAGTAACTTGTTAGAATGTTGTGATGTGCTTGAATTGAAATAGAATTTTGAGATTATTTATTATCCTCCCCTGATTTGACTGACTGGCGGTAATAATATCTTCCATGCATATCTGTGGTATTTGCATTGAATCATTTCTGTTGCATGTGTTGGGTGTAGATGCGATGAATCAGGACAAAGCTGCCTATTGAGGAAATTATTTGAGGAATTCAGTTATGCCGCACATCTACTATCTTTAAGTTCCAAGACAAAATATATAGACAACAGAAGGTGTAGCAATGGGGTGGATCATCAATATCCCTTATCGTAGCAGACATATTTATGGACAGCTGGGAAAATATGGCTCTTAACACAACATTTAATCCTACTGCAAAAATATGGTGGAGATATGTGGATGACACTTTCACAGTGTTAAAAACAGAACATATCTCTAGCTTCTTGAAACACATAACCTCACTAGTGGAGGGAATAAAATTCACATTTGAATCAGAAAATGAACAAGGAAAATTAGCTATGGTGTTAGATTGTAAAATAAAACGAATAGAAGAAGGTAAACTACACACTAGTGTTTATAAAAAGGTAATGCATTCTGCTAATAGGTATTTAAACTTTAGTTCATCTCATCCGTTGTCTGTAAAGGCTGGCTTAGTTAATTGTCTGGTAAACCGAACAATAGCACTACGTAGTACAAAAAAAGACCTAAACGATGAAATGAAACAGATAGAAGACGCGTTGGTGTTAAATAACTAACTATCCTATAAAATTCATTAGGAAGATCGAAAAAGGCCAAGCGAAAAATAAAAATGATGGGGAAACTAATATTGATAACATAAATAAGAAAGAATATAAGACATCTACAGTTATACCATATAAGGAGGGAACATCTGAGATCCTACATAGGATTCTCAATAAAGCAGGAATTAGAGTGGCATTCAAACCTACAAACTCACTCAGGTAGGACAAGCTCTGTAGGCTAAAGGACCCTGTAGGTTGACCCAATTAAACAAAATAATATAATTTACAGAATACCCTGCAATGACTATGAATGAGGTCAACTATATGCGTCAAACTAGTAGATCGGGGTAATCAGATTGTCAGAACATAAGAATTTAGTGGCTAAGGGAAGAATGGTTGACCTCACCTGAGAAGATGAATAATTTAGAAAAAAAGTTCATCAATTGCACTGCATGCATTAACACACAACCACACACAATAGGGTGGGAGAAGGTTAAAATTCTAAGAAATAATACAGATAGGTGGAGAGAGGTTGATTACTGAATCCTTGTTCATTGAGTGAATCTACACCCAACACATGCAACAGAAATGATTCAATGCAAATACCAGAGATGTGTATGAAAGATATTATTACCACTGGCCAGTCAGTCAAATCAGAAGAGGATAATAAATAATCTCAAAATTCTATTTCCATTCAAACACATCACAACATTCTAACAAGTTACTTATTATGACTATAAAAACACTCGTCTTATTTCCCATCTCATTGTATTTGATCAATAACACTCGTATTATTATTTCTGAATGTACATTATCTTATAGTGATTTCTATTTAAATATCTCGTCAATTCCACACATGTATATAAATTAAGAAAAAAGTTGTGTGAGTAGTGTCTTGATATGATTATGAGTGGTAATAGTTTGTGCTCGAAACGTCATCAGTTTTAATATTACTGTACAACACCACTGTGTATAACTTTATCAAAATAAAATCTTATCCATAATGGAGTTATGCTCTACCACAGCGCCCAAGTTTGATACTTATATCATCAAGAGTCTCTCGAGTTATCCATCCACTACAGTTAAGACTACTACAGGGGCTTTGAGATATAATCCCACTACAGATAAAAATTCCGCTTACTAAAGAACAGAGCGACTCAGAATGCATGAAACATGTCTTTTTCAGATTACCCAGTGAAGATTTACAACCACATCGAATTTTATTCATGTACCTTACTTGCACTAATATTAATTCCTAAAAGTCTTCATTATTAATATTCCATGTTATTAATTATGACCAGCAACTAAACACTACTCTACAACTAATGTTACAAGACGATAGAAGAATTCAGGACCAGATGGAGGATTTCATTATGAGATGACATTAGTAAGAGAACCATTGGAAAACCATCTGAGAGTACTGGATAGCCAGCTGTTTCGTCAGCCTAGTTTGGGACTCTTCATCAGTACGCACCCACCAGCATGGGGTGGAGTTAGACAGGGTTGCCGAATCTCTCCATTTCTCTTTAACTTTGACATCGATGACATTCTGGAGTCAGCTCTGAAGGATGTACGTGAAGGTGGTGTAGATCTGCTACCTGGAGAGAAACTTTTCGACCTCGAGTATGCAGATGATATCGTCTTACTGTGCAATAGCATGCAGACTGCCCAAATCGCACTTAATCAGTTGGCGATCAGTGTCTGTAAGTATGGTATGTGCTTTGTGCCGTCTAAGTGAAAAGTACTGTTACAAGATTGGCAGGAGCCTGTACCTGCATTCACTCTTGTGGATGAACCACTTGAAGTTGTTGGCAAGTTTATGTATCTGGGTAGTTGTGTGACTGCTGGCGGAGGGGTGACGGATGAGATTTCCAACCGTATAATGAAGGCTAGGATGGCATACATCAACTTCAGCCACCTCTGGCGCCGTCGTGACGTAAGCCTGGTTGTCAGAGGTCGGGTATACAATGCTTCTTGTGCGGGCTTCCCTGCTCTACGCCTGTGAAACCTGGCCTCTCCGAGTAGGCTGAGGATGTGCGGCGACTCTGCGTGTTCGATCATTGCTGTCTCCACGGATTGCTTGCGTTCGATGGCATCACCGTGTGAGCAATTATGAGGTTCGGCAGCGTGTGTTTGAACACAGTGGAGATCACCATTCATTGACTGTTGTCATCTGGAGACACCGGCTCCGGTGGCTTGGACATGTGCTGCGTATGTCATTCCAGAGGCTTCCGTACATGTCTCTGTTCGCTAGCCCTGGGACGGGATGGAGAAGGCGGAGAGGTGGTCAGTACATGACGTGGCGTCGTGGGATGAAGGATGTTTGTGCTAGATTAGCATCGGTTGGTGTGTCACGACTCCCTGGTTTAGGTCCGCGAGATAGCTCGAATCGATGGCTCGACACGCTATCGGATATGGCCAGAAATCGTAATCAGTGGCGAACGTGTTGCAATTTCCTTCTTTCTTCCCTTCCCGATGATAGTTAACGAATACTGTTTGAACTTGTTAAGGATGACTGTTTTCCTTCCAGATGAAGTTCTTTATCCGTTCTCTACTTATATTTTTTTCCGTTCCTTTTTTTTTCTTTTGATCTATGTTGTTTTATTATTACTGTGTGGCGCATCCTTCTTGGTGCCATATTGTACCGAGATTTTATGCGTTTAAATAAATAAAAATAAATGAATAACCCAGCATGGAGTTCGAACCCAGGACCTTCTGGTTACAAAACTAGCGAGCTAGCTTGTAGACCATCAAGTCATTGGGACCCAACCGATCCAGTGGCTGGCCCATAAATTCTAAATTCTACCAATTCACGACATCGCGCGACTAGCACTAGCCAATGTCTTCTTCGACGAGTTAATGCCTCACCTTCAACCTGCTGTACCCTACTGTGGTCACGGCTTCCCACTAAAACCTCAGGTAGCTAACTACCTACCTGAATAGGGCCAGTCGCTAGTGAGCATCAGATGAATTTTCAATTGATGGTTTTTGTAGAGATTTAGTTTGACAAAACAGCTGTCTGAGAGTACTCCCTGACTGGTTTTCCAATGGTTCTCTAACTGATGTCAGCTGCTCATGATGAAATCCTCTATCCAATCAAACAAAATCCCTACAAAACCAATACGCAAAGGGCAACAGTAAAGAATAGACACCAAAGACAAATGACCTTGAAACAACCAATCAGATTCTCTCAGTTGAAAACTGGCATGAAATTAATAAAAAAAACTGTATTTACAACATATATATGTATTATACAGGATAAATTTCTTTTTTTTTATTTTTTTATTTTTTTTTTTACAGCTTGATTCCACACTATATTTTTGGTACAAGTATGGAATTTTCAGCATGTCATATCGGTAGCCCAAATTTCGCAGGCCGACCATAGATATCAGGTGTGCGTCGGCAGGGGGTCGAACCTCGAACCATATGCATGGTCGGCGAGAGTCCTAACCACTGTGCTGCAAAAACTGGTGTCAGTTTCTCATAGGAGTGGTTCTAGACATATGAAACTAGTGCCGATACAAAAGCTCATCTAAATGGCTATTTACCATATCACTTTGGGAACCATTTACCATCCTGATACGTTTTTCGACGTGAGCCCAAACTCCTTCTAATGGGATCTGTATGTGTTCCTGTTACAGGATCCATCAGTTCAGAAGAATGATTGAGACTTTGTGGTGAATTTAGCCAGCCTAGTGATGATAACTGAGAATAACCTCTCCACTCGTCGTCTGTGTGAATAGTAGTTCCTGAGAGGACTAGTCGTTGTATGATTGGTATTAACACATCACAGTACTTCTGTTCGGGATGCATTCCACAAACCTTTTACGGCAAAGTTAAACTTTCGACACCACTAACAACCAATCAGAAAACGACCTTGAACGGTCCAGTCACATTAAAGAGGCATATATGATGAATGGAAATGTATATTTGTAGAAAAAAGCATAAAATAGAGAATAAAAAAGTTAAATGGGATATCTTTCTCGAACATGTGAGAGAAAAATCTCCCAGTTTAGCATGGGACTGTCAATGGAGAAGTTACACCATATCCTGTACATATATTCATCCAAATGACCATAAATGAGATCCATTTATAGCCCTTATCCTATTTTTCAACCTACCCCAAAATCCTTCAATAGAATTTGTATGTGTCCTCGTAACGGGATCCACAAAATCACTTGAATGGTTGACTCTATGATGAATATATCCCAGAGATGACAGTGAATTGTAGCCTTTCCACTTGTCGGTGTGTATAGTTGACCCCGGCTTAACAAGTCTGGTAATAATAGGTATAAGAGTAGTTGCTTTTCTATCTGCTATCCTTAGGGAGAGAAACGACCTAGCGAAAAAAGTTCCTACGAAATATTAAAATTATCAGCTTACTCTCTCTAGCGTTAGTAGGCTTCAAACATATAGCACAACGATGAACAAACCCATCAGTTGATTTGGTATAGCTTTTTAAAGTCATGATACCACCACACAAACAAATTCGCTCTTTCCGGAGCAACTGAAATCTAGGAAATACTGGAAAACGCTAACCTCCTCGAATTGCAACAATAGCTTTGTAAGGTCACGCATTAGAAATGAATCAAGCGCTATACAACATTGAACTGCGTTCGTGAACCTCATTGGATAATTCGACATCGTTCGTGAATCTCATTGGATAATTCGCTGATTGGTAGTTAGTGATGTCGAAAGTTTAACTTCGCCCCCTTTACGAAGATTTATGTTGTAAAGTCCCAGTACCCAAACATGATTTGCTCTACTCCTCCCTCGACTCATCACTTTCCGCTTAATAAGTATAGTTTCGTCAATATTCACGACGACGCCAACTCCCCCAAGTACAAAGGTGATCTCATTTAGCTTTTGTGAAGCAACATCAGGTAGTGCTGATACCACTGCACTGTTGAAATCTGTAGCAGATACTGGTCGCTTTAGTGTAGCCAGTTGTGTGGCATATGCGCAATATTTTACTTAGGCGACAATTTCTATTCGGAGAAGAAAGTATCCAAAAAAATCACCAAAATGTACGACTTGCCAACTCGAACAGATTTCCTCATGTACCAGTGGTTGCATTTAAATGCATAGCCGTCAATAGCCGCCTGGCAATACTTTTGTAGAGTCATCATCCCTCCACATAGCTTTCTGTCTGGAGTCAGTAAATGGTCTAAGTCAAACGGCCTTAAACTGAATCCTTCTAAGTGTCAAACTGTTGATTTCAGCTTAAGATGTAAACGACAGTTAACAGAAGTCACCGATTCTCATGACAGTTGTAAGATTGACGACAATGATATAGGAATTGAATCAGAAATCAAGTATCTTGGACTTATTCGCTCTTCTGATCTCTCCTAGTCCTCCCATGTCTTAGCAATCTCCAGTAAAATATTCCACCTGACACTTTACATTAAGAAAGTTAAGGCACTCGGGTATAGCTCAACCCCTCCCACCTCTTACAGTTCATAAACTCTTGCATCCTACCTATTCTTCTTTATTGTTCACCCTTACTTATTCTTTCCTGGTTTGCTTGATAAAGGACTATGTCACAATTCGTAGAATGCTGAAGACTGTCAGTAGGGTGAGTGGTGTGGTTTCCCAGTGGACCACATAGTTAACGTCGTTGTCGATAGGCACTTGACTTCATGCAATAAATTTGCTAAAGGGATTTCGTCTGACTTCGAGCATCCACTTTACTTACCCTCAGCTTTCACCTTGCCTCTCCTCCTCAGGTAGAACAAGAAGTAACTTCAGAAAACTGTATGCTCGCACGTCTAAGTATAAAAATTCTATGATACCATACTTGACACGTATTTTATGTGATGAAAATAGGTAGTGTCAGGCAAGAATTAACTAACCTTTTTTCATCTAGTAAATAAGCGATTTCCTCCATCCATCCATCCTTATATACCTTCAAGTTTTACTTTTATTATTTCTATTATATTTATGGTCCCGGTGCTTCTTTGTTTCGTTTACTCTCATAATTGCAAACACCAACTTGTCTCTATGACTGCTGTAATCCTTGTTTTTCCCCTCACCGTATCATATAAAGAGAACATTATATTCAATATTTTTAAACATGTTAGGATTTCTATACCACATCGCCAATGCTGTGCGAAACAAGTCCACAGCAATTTTCACTTGTATTACTATTATTATTACCTTAGCTGTTATCATTATTATTATTATTTCCATTTTATAAGCTGCATGTTTTTGACATTACCCCTATTGTAAATGTGGAGGATTTTCTGTGTGATTAATTTTATTTATAATTTGAGGAAATTAGATGCAATATTGTGATCAATGCTGGGAATTCCATTCTTTATCACAAGTACTGTTTTTGGAATAAAGTAAATCATTTGTAAACAATTATATTTGTAAAATCTCAGCGATATTGAAATGAGTAATTCCAACGTTTCGTTCGGCAATCTGGTCCGAACTTCTTCAGGGAAATTAATCGAAATTAACATAACAGAGGATTATATATAAAAGGAACATCTCTTATTTTTAAGAACTTTGTCCAATCATGAGTCATAAAACAGGCATCAACATGTACAATAAACAAAATTGTATGAGTTGTGATCAAAATTCGACCTCAGACTTACACATATTGATCTACCTTTGTTAAACACTTTAAACACAGTGTGTATGTGTGCGGATAAACAGTTGTAAAAGAATGTCTTAACGTCTCCATAAGTAGATATAGACAGTCGGGAAACTTTGACCAAGTATTATTAGTTAGTGATACATATCCATTCTTATTTATTAATCAGGATTTCCTATGCGTCATCTAACATCACACCTTCATGTCTGTTCAAACTGTTAGTATCTAGAATCTTATGATTAGACGTATTTTCAAAATTATAGTGTTTAGGATTATAGTTTAGTTGAAGCACCCTGTCAAACTCATGACTTTGTCTTCTTTCTGAAAAATGAGCTGATTTATTCGACCTACTGAAGTTGTCAGTTGACTGGACAGCTACGGATTATTATTAGACCTCCTTTCAACCCATTTTCCACAAAAACAAAATCTGGGTGAAACTTGCAACGTAGTTCATGAGCCGCATCCATTTCGAAGGATGAACGATCTGATTGGTTGTTTCAAGATCGATCATTTGACTTTGGTGTCTATTCTTTACTCTTACCCACGCAAAGATAATATCATCAAACAATCTTGTTTGCAGGTTTTTGTTTAATGTCTGGTTTTAGGCTGAGGGATTATCAGATTAAATGTCTGTTTCAATGAATAATCATAAATTGATGTGTACTGTCTGACTGTCTGTCTGGTAGTTTGAGACTGAGAGAGTCACACGTTTTTTGCTCTTTAAGGCTAACTAGTTCAACCAGTTTCATTCATGAATGATGAAGGATTCTATTAGTGATCAATATTAGATGATTGGAGACAATCATAAGGAAGGCTGCGACACCACCTAGGTTTTGTCCTTGTTGGCACTCACCAGTCAGTCAGTCAGTCAGTCAGTCAGTCTGAGATTCAAACCGGCGTCATCCAGTGAGTGCTGGAATGAGAGACGTTACCACTGAGCTTTTCCGACTTACGATTATTGCCCTTCTGTGTGACTGACTGTATTTGATGACTTTGATTGGGCGATGCAGGTTTGAGGCTCAGAATGGACATGAGTTTCTTGAAAGTTGTAGATGCACTCTATCTGTCTCTCTGGATTAAACATAGAACTTGGCACCGGCAGTGCGAGTTGCCACGTTCCAAATAGCACACAAAGGTAGACAAGAAGATGAGTGAAGAGAATCAATAGAGTTTGACAAGTATAAGAGCGAAACAGAATGGGTAATGGTAGAAAGGTATATGAAAGATTACAGAGACTGAATACATCTGCGCCATTGACAACCATTTTCAGCCATGTCACCTATTGTCTCCAGCCATTGATTCTTAGAGTCCCGAGGGCCCCAACCCAGAAGTTTGCATCTCCCTACCTACCTGACTCAGTTTAACTGTCAAGGATTTCATGGATTGATGAAGCCATGTTTTTGTTTGGCCACCACTGGCTGTTTTCCAACCTGCACCTATATCAGCTAGTAATGTCCATCGGGGGAGGCGATGGTTAGGCGTGCGCAGCACGTGACCTAGCCATCTCAATCTATGTACCTTTATAGCCTCGTCGATCGATTTTCCCTCTTTGCCTGCCCAACACTCTAAGCCTAACATCAACATTACTTACCCTGTTAAACCACCTAACGCGAGAAAGAGATCGTAGACATCTATGGTCGAAAACAGTCAACCTTTTCATGTCTTCAACTCGTATTGGCCATGTTTCAGAGTCATAGAGAAGGACGGAGCGAAGTGCTGAGCAGTACACACCTCCCTTGGTTGATAGCCGGATGTCACGCCTACGCCAGAGATGGTGTCAGTTAGCAAAAGCAGCTCGAGCTTTTCGGATCCGTGCTGAGATTTCGTCGCCAATCAGTCCGTTGGTGCTGATACAACTTCCCAAATAGGTGAAGTGGTCAACATGTTCTATCACTTCACTCCCTATCACTAAGCTAGGTAGGAGTCGACGTGGTCCAGTCCTGTAGCAGCATCTCACATTTTCCAGGGGCGAATCGCATGCCAAACATACGAAGATTACTGCTCAAGGTGTTCAGAAGACTCTGCATTTTGTCAGAATCCTCCCCTAACAGGACTATGTCATCTGCATATTCTAAGTCCATAAGACTATTCCCTGGTAACAAGTCGATTCCTAAGTCGTTACGTTCAGTTAAGGATACTTCCATCAGCATGTCTATGATGAAGTTAAACAGAAATGGGGAAAGTGGACATCCCTGTCGGACACCACTGGTTGTTATCATTTCAGATGACAATTCCCCATAAGCCCTTACACGACTACGTGAGTTTGAATAGAGTGCCTTGATTAGTGCAATGTACTTTCTTGGCACTCCCTTCCCAGTCAAACATTGCCATAGTACCTTACGATGCACTCCTTGCTGACTAACTGGTTAGCGCCAACAAGCACGAAACCTAGGTGTTGTCTCAGGCTTCCTTGTGAATGCCTCCAACTATCTAATATCAACAATTCACAGTGCAGTGCATCGTGATGATGAGTTACCTAGAATGGTGACCACATTGCAAACTTGACTAGTTATTCACTAGTATCCAATCAAATTATTAGTGATTCAGCAATAGTCACTAAGAGTTTTCGTTCTTATTGTAACGAAAGAAGACAAGGGTCATGCAACAGATCGTTGACTGAGAAAATCAAGAGGTATTTATAAATTTTTATGTACATTTTTATTCAAAAGAATGGATACTGAACAAAGAGTACTCTTTTCGATAACGCATCCTTCATCAGGCTTTACAGTTATATATACACATTATAGTGAATGAATGAATGAATGAATTAGTGTTATGAACAACATTAATGTTCCTGTTTAAATAACATCAAATCAATAATATTGATAGCTTACAGATCAATAGGATCAACATAAAATAAACTGAACGTCAGAAAAAGTAGGAAAGATAATATTACTAATTCATGAATTTCTAGTCGCTACTGAAGGCCGACCAGGGCAGTAGTATTGGCTGGCTGGACTTGTTTCTTTTGAACAGACAGCACTAGTTGCTTCACGTGAATTGCGATAGCCTCTGCTGTTTGGAACATGCGGGACCTCGATGATTTTAGCAATTTATTAGGCACCCGGTAGATTCTAGAGAAGGATTCTTCTACGCTGGCTGGTTTTGTGGCTGGTCGGTTTGCACCAGATGGTCTAATATCGAACTGTTAATGGTTTTCACTACACCTTTACTTAGCCATACTGGGAGATGTTCCCCAACGAGCACAAAAAATCAAGTTCCTAGAGCAACGGAAATATAACTCGCTCCACCACAAGCACAGTTGAGTTGGTAGATACAATTTGAAGTGGCTAGTCTAGGTATTTCATCTTTCAGATGAGGCAGCACCACCATCGGTCGTGTAGATGAAAAAGACGTGTAGTTCGCCGCCAGCATTAAAAGTCCTTTGAACTGATTTTTTTAATTTCTTCGTAATTATCTCACTTAGTATATCGATGGCTCTTGAATTGCAGTCTTACATAAAGTGGTTTCTTGTTTACGGATAGTGATGTGTAGTCCTTTTCCGCCGCTTTCTTTGTCATGTGTTTCTTGATTAATTTTTCAGGATAGCTATTTTCAATCAAGGTATCATATACAATGCTTAATTCATCTTCAATTACTTCTTCTGAGCATATAGATCTAACTTTGTGGCTGAGGGTCTTCACTAGATTTCTCTTGTACTTGATTATAGCTTGACTCCACATCATATTTTTGGTATAAGTATGGAATTTTCAGCATGTGATGTCGGTAGCCTAAATTTTGCAGGCTGACCATAGAAATCAAGTGTGGGTCAGCAAGGGATCGAACCCCGGACAATGTTCATGCTCGGCGAGAGTCCTTACGACTGTGCTGCCCACACAACGTCTCCTGATTGGTTGTTTTCTTGCTGAAGTTTATTCCGTTTCTCAGAAAGCTAAGCCATGCATTTGCGAATCGTATTTGCACATGCTAAGTCTGCTTTGATTGGTTTTTGAGTTCCTCAAGGTTAAGTCTTGTTATTGTTTGTTTTTTCTCATGACCCCGATTAGGGACGTAAACATTGACACGTCAATTGTTGTCTACAATTTTCGCCTTGCAGACAGCTTTCACCACAGTATTATGATATACTAACGATGATTAATTTAATTTGTCTCGATAATCAAAATATCTGACTGAATGGCAGTTGAGCTGTAATGAAAACAATTTAATATACACATTATTAAGCCTTTTTACTGCATGAATAATTGTCAAATATATTTGGAATGAAATTAATTAGTGTGCCATTAAGTTATTCAGAAAATCACAGGGATATAAGTGAACTAGAATTCGAATGGCTCTGAATAGTCTAACACAACATGCCGTTTATTTTTGTACTGAGGGTCAATTTGTCACCTGCCTGTTTTGGAAATACACATTAACAACCTTTTGAACTGTGTGAGTCTTCTGGAAAACAATACTTGAATATTGATTTGATGCTCACTAGCGACTGGTCCTATTTGGCAGTTAACCTGAGGTTCTAGTGGGAAGTCGTGACCAGTAGGCTACAGCAGGTTGAAGGTGAGGCAGTAACTTATAGAAGAAGACATTGCAAAGAGGTCGCGTGATGTCATGAATTGGCAGAAGTTAGAATTCATGGACTGGCCATTGGATCGGTCCCCAGTGGCTCAGTGGTCTACGAGCTAGCTAGCCTTGAAACCAGAAGGTCCTGGGTTCGAACCCTGTAGTATGGTTGCGTACTGATGAAGAGTCCCGAACTAGGCTGGAAGAAACAGGTGTGCAGTACTCCCAGTTGGTTTTCCAATGGTTCTCTAACTGATGTCAGCTGCTCAAGATGAAATCCTTCAACTGATCTTCTGGAATTGACTAGTTTCGAGTGGGTCAGATTATAATCGACTAAGAAATTACCAAGTTTTATGAAATAATAGAGAAGATTTGTAGTTCAGCTGAATGATTTGCAATTAGTTGTGTTCTCTGAGCTGTTTAGTTTAGTTGCAGTGGAGCATTTGTCGTCCCCCTGATAGACAACATCCTCTTTCAGCGCAATTTTCAGGATGAAATGAACTGATTTAAATTCTCCATGACTGGTGATAGAATTGCGTCTCCCGGTAACCATCTTCGTGACATCTGTATTGATCTTTTTTATTGACTTCGATTTTAAACTTTCTCATCACATGATTTACTGTTTATTAGTTGGTATATTTGGTCAGTATTAACATGTTTGTTAATCGTATATTCGTTTGAGTACCAGGCTTCTAGGAATTCCCTGACTGCATTTTTGGTGTTTCCACTGTCTAAGATTTTGACATTATCCCAATCAAACTGATATCCATAATTATCTACATGCATTAATATGAAAGAATACATACATCATGTCTTTTCACAGCTGATTTGTGTTCTTCGATTCAGGTGAAAGGTCAAGTCTAGCAGGGTAAATATGGTTTGTATGAACCTCGACTTCAAAGGTAACCTATTCAGTGATGTCCTTATGAGGAGAATATCCACTTCTTTAAGAAGAATTTTCTTAGCAGCAACATTGAGATTAGTGTTATCCAGTCGCCTACTGATCTGCAAAAGCTCAAAGGACAAGATCTCGCACCTGACCACTTCTATGTGTATATATCAGTTCATCTGTTGCTGTGGAGCCAGGTACATCGGTCGTTCAACGCGCATACTGTCAAAAAGGGTCAAAGAACACTATCCAGAGTGGCTGCAGAAAGGAAGTAGTGGCCTTTATAAGGAGTGCAATAATCGAACATCTCGTCAACACTGATCATTCCATCTCAATAAACGCCTCCTGCTTCAAAGTAATCTACAAAGTGAAGAACAACATTCCAAAGACAATACGTTTCCGTCTTCTCTGCATTGCAGAAGTCCTAGCCATTTAGTTGGAACAACCAGAACTATGCACACAAAAGAAAATTATTCAAGCACTTCTACTATCATGGTAACAACTCCGTTGATTTGACTTAACTTTTATTTGTTTGCGTGATTTGACTTGACTCATGTTTGTATGCTTATTTTTCTAACTACTTAAAACCCTTGCGTAATTTCGTATGTTATTTTATCTCCATGTACACCCTGAGCACAACTCTTTCATCAAACTATTCATGTTATTACGCAACTCCTCTTTAACAATTGTTTGTAACAAGTCGTCACTTTTGTTACTACCCTCTTATATCAACATCTAATTCATTTAACGTACACACACAGACAAAACAACCATGTATATATTTGCGATTTTACAGCTATGAAAATGAATTCACCGCCGAAAAGAGACTCTTCCCTGAACTACTGGTCTTCTGTCTATTAGTGTTCGAATGGGAATTTAATAATAATAATAGTGGTAATTAACAGTTTTATTCTAGACCATATATGTTTCCATATAAGACAGATGATACTTAGCGTATCGAAATTGCAAAATATTCACTCTTCACATAGGTGGTGTGGAGGCCGAAAAAATATTAAGGTATGCGTTCAGTATAAAATAGTGAAAAAAATAATGAATTCACTGCAAATCATGGTGGTTGCTAATTGAGACTGAATAAGGACACCAGCTGGTTCACCGTGCAGTACAGACAACATAACTTCCCTCACCAGCTTCTTGCTACAAATAAATGTATCGTATTCTGTTGCTACTAATGCAGTATTGAACTGTTTGAATATGTGAGAATAATATTCCGTTGGCACACATTATCTGTATCACACCATCACACTCGTGCCCCGTCAAAGACTTTCTACTGAAATTAGTTTGATCTTCTTGATTCTGGCGACTTTGTTTGTTTTTCTTGCTGTCCGGAATTCTGGCGCTCGCTGATATTCACCCCTTTCTGTTTGTTTACATTTGTGATCGTATGAATGTGACCCCGTGTTACAGTGACCATGCATGGTCCTTTCCACTTTAGAAGCAATCTGCATGACACTAGCTGGCACGTATTCGCCAGTGTTTCACCTTACATTATCATATGTTGCCTTCTCCTGACTTCCAAGTAACAGCCTCATCGCTGACGGATCTTGGACGCCATTCAGTTCCTCAACAGCCTGTAAGTCCTGCAAGAAGATCCATATGTCTACTTCTTAAAAAAACAACAACTGCAGGGTGTAGGCTTTTCATTTGCCGGCAGACAACGACACAAAATGTAACAACAGAAAGCAGGACACGGAATCCAAAGTATCTTCTTCATTATTCAAACCGCTGTTATTATCTATACAGTTTTGTATTCTTTAACCAATCACTGAGCTTGTGATTTTGGCTTACATTAAACAACATGATATAGAGTGTTCAAATATATATATATATGTTTGCAATTAATAGTGTTCTCTGAGCTGGTTGGTTTAGTTGAGGAACTTTTATCGTCTTTCTGGATGACATCTTCAGCGCAGTATTTAGGATAAAGTGACATGATTCAAATTTCTTCATGAGTGGTGATAGAATTGCGTCTCCCAGGAACCATCTTTGTGACATCTGTATTGATCTTTTTTATTGACTTCGATTTTAAACTTTCTCATCACATGATTTACCTTTTATTAGTTGGTATATTTGTTCAGTATTAACATGTTTGTTAATCGTATATTCGTTTGAGTACCAGGCTTCTAGGAATTCCCTGACTGCATTATTGGTGTTTCCTCTGTCTAAGATTTTGACATTATCCCAAGTAAATTGGTGTCCATTATTGTCTGTATGCATTGATATTATATGATATACCATGTCTTTTCACAGCTGATATGTGTTTCTGGATTGTGATTCGAAGGGGCCACCCACTTTGACCGATGTTATGTTTATTACAGTTCATGAATGCACTTTATTTTTTAAATGACATTAATTTTATCTTTTTTTTCTGTCGGATATTTCAGTTTGCACAGTATCGAATGAAGTGATTGTGTTGGCTGGCTGGCTTGTGTGATATATCTATTTCAAATGGTTTTAATATTATAGCAGTTATTTCAGAGATATTTTTTATATATGGTGGGATGAATTTTCTTGTAGTCTTTGATGTTGGTTTCTTGTTGGTGTTGTGACTTGAGTTTAAACACTTGTTGGTGAAATTTTGAGGATATCCATTATTTTTGAAGACAGTATTATTATTGTATTATTGTTCCCTTGGGTTTCTAGTGGAACATAGGGCTTCAACTACACGTTTCCACTTGCTTCTGTCTTCCTTCTGCTGTACTTTTCACCTGCATCCATGTTACTCAGTCCATACTGTTTCAACTCCTCTTCACACGATCTCCTCCATGTCACCCTTGCACTGACGACCCACTTTCCACTTCTCTTTTCGGTTTCTACTCGAGGACCTGACGCGCGATGTCACCAACCGGCCTCCTAAGCGAGTGTCCAATCCATCTCCACTTTCTTCTGAATATTTGTTGGTTGACGATTGGTTCTTGTTTTGTTTGTTCCCATAGTTTTTTGTCGATGATTCTTTCCGGCCCGGCCATCTGATCTTCAGTAGAGAGCCAGCGAAGACAGTTGTTGATAAAGGTAACGTCTGCAACAGGCTGTTGGAAATATTCTTTGTGACCCGCCCTCCAAGTTTCTGATCCGTATACAAGAACTGACTAACTTGACGTTTGTATTGAAAATCCGACCGAATTTTGTTGTTGATACTGAATGGCGAATATTTCCAGATTGGTTTCAGGTTGATGAATGTGTTTCTCGCCTGCCTTCCCGATTCTCGCTCGATATGACATCCTCGTCCGTTCCGACTGCGTGTAGTTGAGATAATGCTCCCTAGATAAGTGAGTGAATGAAGTGACCTCTTTCAAATCCCTCCCGTTGATGGTGATCGGCGGTGAATGTTGCTGCTACTGTTGTTGTTGGTTGGTTATTTGAAGACAGTAAGTAAGTATTTTCCTTCCATTCTCTTCAACACTGGAGTGCTGTAGTGTGTTTGGACTCTTTTAAACAATGTCTGCACACAGTTTCTTTTGTGGTTTATTGGGTTATTACTACTATAGTTGAGTATTCCGTCTGTTTGCGTTGATTTTATACTTATGTTTAAAATCCAAGTCAATAATAAAAATGATCAATACATATGTAAGGATGGCTACCGGGAGACGCAATTCTATCACCATAGCGGCGCCTAGTACGGATGCTGTTGCCAACCAGCAATAAAATTCACTCTTGAAATGGAAAACGAGTCAAAAATTCCGTTTCTTGATGTGGAACTAACAAGAAGAACTGATAGGAGCCTAAGAAGATCAATCCATAGAAAGCCAACGTGGAATGGTCAACTAACAAGCTTCTATAGCTGGGTACACCACTCAACAAAGGTGGGATTTAATTAAATCCCTTGTCACCCGCATCTGTAGTTCCGACGTTGTGGAAACAGAATTAGATATTTTGAGAGAAATCTTCATCCAAAATGGATACCCAATGAGATTCATTGATAAAAATATCAAACTAGGAATTTTAGAAATGAAACTTCACTTGTGACTAAAAGGAAACTCTACATGAACTTGGATTTCAAGGGAAATTTAACAAGCAATATTCTCAAGAGAAGGATCACATCATCTCTGAAAAGAACATTCTTTGTAACAACGCTAAGAATAGTGTTCTCCAGTCATCGACTAATCTGCAGAAGCCTCAAGGATAAGATCCCGCATCTAACCACTTCTGTGTGCATATATCAGTTCACCTGCTGCTGTGGATTCAGGTACATCGGTCGTTCGACGCGCATCCTGTCCAAGAGGATTGAAGAACACTATCCAGCATGGTTGCGAAAAGGCAATAGTGGTGCAATAAGGAGTGCGATAATTGAACACCAGGTTAACACTGATCGTTCCATTTCAACAAACGCCTCCTGCTTCAAAGTAATCTACAGAGTTAAGAATGTCCTATCAAAGGCAATACGGTTACGTCTCTTTTGCATCGCTGAAGCTCTGGCCATTCACATAGATTAACTGGAGCTGTGCATACAAAAGAAGATTACTCAACCACTTCTACTCTCATGGCAACAATGTTTTGATTTGTTTTGGGTTTTTTAAAATTTTTATTTTGATGACTTAATTTTGTTTCTTTGCCTGTTCTTTAATTGCTTATAATTTTTGTATTCACTTAGATCTCTTACATAATTTCGTATTATCTACTTTCTTCCTATGTGTATCCTGAGTAAAACTCAATCATCAAACTATTCATATTATTACATAACTTCTTTTTAACAACTGCTTGTGACAACTCATCACCTTTGTTACTACTCTAATTTCATTAACATCTAATTTTCTTGACTGATCTTGTATTACGTAACTCCAATCACCAATCTTGACCTGTTTAGTTAAAATAACCATAACCAATTGTATTTTTGTTTGACAAACTTAATGTACACACATACATACAAAATAACCCATTGACATATTTGCAATTGTACAGCTAAGAAAATGAATTCGCTAGCGAAAAGAGACTCTTTTCTGAACTACGTATTTTGTTTTCTTTGGTACGAATGCATCAACGAACATCTAAGGACTACCATAATAGTGACTAGCAGTGGAACTTGTGAACTGAAGAATGTACCTACATCCATCGCATGAAGGATGATCTTATCTCCCCACTGAGAGTCAAACCCTGCACCCACCTAGCATGGGGAAATGTAAAATAAACCTGAAAATAAATAAACAACTGATACTCGTTGTAGAAGAGGTGGTTCTTGTGACCCAAGTGATCTAATGTGGATAACGACTTGGCGTTTGAAATAATACATGAAGGGTTCGAGTCACTGGATAGAAATGCCACTACTCACTCACTCCCTGGAAATGCAGATACATCCTTGTAGCTGACGAGGCTCAAATAGGACGAAAGTCGGATCTTGGATTCCACTGCTGATCACCTCACCACCCACTCAAATTATAAGCCTTATTTTTAGTTCAAGTCAACGGATGGGGTAGGATACTTTCGTCTACTGGGAAAATCGACTTTTGGCGTTGCGAAAATGGTCTGTACTCGAGAAAGGTTGTTTCGACTTGAAAGAAATATGTTCATTCATCACCGGAGAGTTGTTCTGAGGTGGACAGTGGTTCTCTTTACGTCTGAAACGGTGACACTTGCGGCATTTATGTCTCTTTAAAGGAGAGAATTTGTCAAAATGCCAGGAACTACAGTACCAGCACACTGACGGAGGTTTATCTTAATTTTGAGACTGATTTGATGTATGCTTAACAGTATTCGGGGGGAGTTTTCACTACTTTAACTGAGCTGAATTCAGACGGCTGTGGTTTGCACTCTACCATTGCAGTGTCGTGCTTCAAGTTGATTAAGCATTGGCATTTTGCTGTTACCATAATATGTGAAGTCATTTTCGGGTCTTGCCCCACAAGTGACATAAGTCGAGTTCTCATGTCAGCATCTTCTGGGCTCTTTAAACCACAGATAGAAATCAAACACTTGAATTGATCTGATGTCATGTCGTGTGGTTTGAACCTTTCGCATTCCTTGTTCACTTCGCCAGCATAAATGACATAGTCATCGGAAAGCATTTTTGTTAACTGAAAACATTGATACCGAATAATAAACATGGATGACTGTTCACCAAGAAATTTGGGATAAAACGCCAACTGTATCATCAACGAAAGATAATTCACCCGAGTTCCTTGACAGAATGAACTTTAGCAGCAACATCATCATCAAACATGGAGCATCCATCAATACGGAAAAAGTCTTCAAAACGGTTGAAAAACTATGCATCAAATATGAGACCAGATATTGGATCGTAGTTGAACTCACTGATAGAATTTGAGATGCTCGTATATTTGTCTAAATGAGATGGAAGTTGAGGGAACTTGAATGGACAGCTTCTGAGTGAGTGAGTGAGAGCTTCGATTAATTTTAGCTGAGCTGCAAAATGGATTTGAGTTCAGCAAAAGAAATAGACATTCTAAGTGGAATGAAATTAGCACAGTCGAGAATATGTTATAGATGCGCTGAACACAATGATAAAATCCCTTCACTACTTTGTTGTCTGCACCTTATTATTATTATTTCCTTTAATTCCTAGAGGAACATAGGGCTTCAGCCAAACGTCTCCATTGCGTTCGGTTTTCTGCTAAAGTTTTCACCTGGCTCCAGGTTTGCCCAAATGCTTTCATTTCCTCCTCGCATGACCTCCTCCAAGTCACCCCACCCTTGAACTGACGACCAAACCGCCGCTTCCCTTTCGGGTTCCACTCGAGCAACGGCTTGTCTAGTAATGTCACTTGATGATTTCCTCAGAGTATCGCCAATCCATCTCCATTTCTTCCTGCCTATTTGTTTCACAATCGGTTCCTGGTTGGTTCACTCACAGAGGTCCCTATTGGTAATCTTCTCTGGCCATCTGATCTTGAGTATTGAGCAAAAACAGCTAGCTGTTGATGAAGGTCTGTAGTTTGTTTGAGGCGCTCTTTATGACACGCCAAGTCTCTGATGCTTATAGTGTGTAGCACTGACTTCATATTGGAGTTGAAAATCCGAGTCTTATTTTTGATGCTGAGTGATGAGTGCTGTTGATCTCCACACAGACTAAAGAGTAATGAAAGCCTGTCTTGCTTTTCCGGATCCTTGCTTTGATATCCTCGTCAGTTCCGTCCGCCTGTAGTTGAAACGATACTTCCCAGGTAGGTGAGGGAGGTTGTTTCTTTCAGGTTCCTCCCATTTACGCTCATTGTTGTCTGTTGTTGTTGGTGGAGTTGCTGTTGGTCAGGAATCTTCATCTCCTACGTCTGTTTTCTCTATGTTCACCTGAAGTCTTTCCTATCTTTGATGCTTCTTCCTCTGTCAACTTGTTGCTTTTCACTTGCATATCTTCCAGTTTGTGAGAAATCAAACATATATCATCGGTGAATTCCGAATCCTCCAAGTTTTTCGTGAGGGTTCATTTTATGCCTGTTTCCTCGCTGCTCGTCACTGTCTGTCACATTATCCAGTCTACTGTAATCAGGAAAATCATTGGAGATAATAGGCAACCAGCTTTGTCTAACTCCCGTCTTCACTTCTTCGAAGGATTCCGTAAGTTTCCCGTTGTGCATACACTTGGTATGCAGCATTAACGTACAACTGTTGAATGAGCTCAACTGGTACGCGAATATGCCTCCATTTGTGTGTTAAACCTTCCGATTTACTGAGCCTTGTAAATATCAAAAGACAAAGGCTGGTTGACATGCGACTGTAAGATACTGTACTGTACTGTATTGTATATATTTATTCGGAAAACGATACATGATATTTATACATTTTCTTTACTACAATAAAGTTAGCTAACAGCTGTGGGAAATAATTGATCACACAAGTCACAATATGCATGAGAAACGATTGATCGCATAATCAATGACAATATGCGTGAGACAGGATGACATGCAATTTTACGTGGGATCCTATCATCCTGGAACTTATATACTTTAAGAAAAAATTTAATATAGCAAAAATATTCATTCAGACATCAATAAAATATAAATTAATTGAGCAAAGAATATCCTATTCGATAATTCCCTCTTCTGCCTCTACAATTAAACATATATGTTTATATACATAGAATATTCTAGATTAGTAGTCAATAACAATATTAGTTTAAAACAATTAGTTCCCTTTATGAATTTAGATAAAGCAATAAGAAGACGTAATTTGTCTGAATCGTGTAATGTATTTGCGCAACACATTTCGAACAATCTGATCACACACGGACTTGTCATAGGAATATATATATATATATATATATATAAAATTAATAAAGAGGTAAGAGGTGAGAAAAATAGACTTAGGTCAAGTTAAAAGGACATATTCAAGGTCAAAATAACAATGAAGACCACTAAACCAAACAGCAGAGGTAATAGTACATCTAACCTGGCTCGTATCAAAACAAAGTTTACCAAAGAAGGTTTAATGTGATGACAAATTGTTTTTGGACGCATAAAGGTGGCTTGAACTTTCTAATTGCCAGCTAGGGCCTCTACAAACTTTAGGATACGCCCCAAACACGTTTTATAGATGGGTTTAAAAGATCTGTTAACATCAATTTTATGACCTGTCTCTATAATATGTTTCGCAATAGAAGAGCTAGGTCTCCTGTTCTCACCGTTAATAGGTTCTGATGATTCCATTTGTTTCTGGAGCCATTTTGGAATATGCTCTGAAGCCCTTACTTGCAGAGATCGATGAGTCCTCCCTATGTATGTGTGTCCACACGTACATTCAAATTGGTAAATACAGTGGGATGTGACGTCATTTTTCGCATGTTCGAAGGGCTTAGATAGATATAATGGCTTTACATTCTCTAATATTATGATATTAGCTGCATAAAAAGTCTTTTTAACAGCAGCGTTTAGTCTTCGTCTAGTTATCAAGCTGCTTTGATGTCCCATATAGGGTAGCTTGATGTACACGTCTTTCTTAGGGGCGAGTTGGAGAGTGGGTCTTGGAAATTTCTACAAAAAGTTCAGGATCATTCAAACCTAAATGGCCAAGGTGACGATAATGTCTGAACTAGCTTCTTTCGAATGCACAAATTAGGCTTCTTAATATGGATCCCAATAGCCGGACTCAGGAACATTTAGTAGTCGAACTCTTAAGCAAAGGACAAAAAAATCCATTCACAGAGCTATTTTATCTCATCTTGTGGATACAGAACACAAGATTGATATTAACGAGGTTGCTTTCAAAGTCATTTACCGCATGCCAACAAATCTCAATTACGCCAAAAGAGTTCGACTACTAAATATTGCTGCTGCTAGCCATTGGGATCCATATTAACAAGCCTAAGTTGTGCATCCAAAAGAAGCTGGTTAGTTCAGACATTATCATCACCCTGTTGGCCACCTAGGTTTGAATAATCCTGAATTTTTGTGGAAATTCCCCTAATTTTAGTTGATATTCTATTTGCTACTTTATCTTTATTGCTATTATAATTTAAGCATCTTTAATGAACTGGAATTCCATCGTGATCTTATTTAATAAATCGATATTATTTCAAAAAAACACTAATATTGTTATTGACTACTAATCTAGAATATTCTATGTATATAAGCATACATCTATCTAATTGTAGAGGCAGAAGAGGAGGAAATTATCGTAAGTTGGATATTCTTCTTTGCTCGATTATTTTGTGTTTTACAGAAAAAGTTTACTCATTGTGGCGTGAGTTACTGACAAGATTTATTAGTAGTATGTGAAGAGATATTCGTCAGCACAAAAAAAATAAGATGAGATAGCGAAGAGATAGATTTGACGTCAAATCGGATGAAAATGAACCAGTGTGAACCGACAAAACATGGGAGAAACGACAGGAAGACAAAGGAACACATAATACGTGAAGGAAGGGCAGAAGTAGCAAGCACAACACGGAAAATCTGTGCAAATGACAATTTGAAGATAAGGTGTACACAATTCCTCTATATGCGAATATGAAACTGTAAATAAACGATTCCATCATGAAGTCTCTTGACTTCCCGCATTACATTTGATATCGCTACCTCCATACAATAAAAAATTCCATGAGCTACTGCCTCCGGGAAAGGAAATATCAGGAGCTTCTTGCAGGACTTCGATGCTGTCGCTGAGCTGGTGCTCACCAGTGTCAAGGATCCGACGGCGAAGGCGACTGTGCTGGGGACGCTGCTAAGATCTCCGGAAAAAGGCTGAGTACGCCATTGTAGAGCAGTCGGGTGGTAAACAGACCTGGAAGGTATTGGTTGAACGACTGATGCCAGAGTTCAACAACACGATGGATAGGCAGCTGGTAATGCAGCAGTCTCGTGCCATGAAGCTCGACCCTAACAGAGACCCATCAGCGTTAGCGGTGAAGCTGTAGAGTTTATCACGTCTCGCACTCCCCCACAATGGATGAGGGAAGAGTCAAAGTTGCAGTTATTCACTTTCCAGTCCATCAACGTAGGTAATCCAGATCACAATTCTCAGTAGCACACGCAGGTACAGCAAACAGTTGACGAGTCTTAACCAAGCAGAATGAAAGCCATATCCTGGCTTCCATTGCTAGTTACCATCAACTCAAGTTATGAATGAATGTTGTTTCTAGTTCAAGCTAACAGGAGGGAACGATCTCGAAGTTGTACAAGCAGTGAAACTTTAAGGGAAAGAGACGTACTCATATCATATTTATGAATAAAATAGAGAATTAAAATTGATAAGAAAAGATGAATCACTGTTATGTGAGAAATTTAAAAGTAGATAGATAGACAGAGAGAGAGAGAGAGTAAGTAATAATAATAATAATTTGCTTTATTCCAAAAACAGTACTAATGATACAGCAAGGAATTTTCAGCATTCAGTACAATATTCCATCTAATTTACTCAAAAACGACAACAAAAAGAAAATTAAAAATGAACATTACATAATAATAATAATGAAACGTTGTTATAGCAGCTACATAGCAAAATACTGTATGCAATACGGTGAAAAATATGCATAAAGTGCAAAATTGTATTTATTTATATTATTTATTTTTGATTGCAGCTTGATTCCACACCGTATTTTTGGTACAGGTATGGAATTTTCAGCATGGATATCGGTAGCCCAAATTTCGCAGGCCGACCATAGATATCAGGTGTGCGTCGGCCAGGGCTCGAACCTCGGACCATGTGCATGGTCGGCGAGAGTCCTAACCACTGTGCTACCGACGCACAAAAAATAATAGTAATAACAACTAACATAAAATAGCAAAGTAATAATTAAACGAGAGAAAGTGTGACAGCATATAATACAGAAAGATGAACGATGAAAGGGTCGATTCACTGTGCTAATTACATAGTAACTTATGTGTTTCACGTCTAACAGAGTCTTCGTCACATAAAGTACGCGCTAAATAGGGTATTGTAGAATTTCTATACTTAGTGGTACGAGCATATAACTTTTTATATTGACTTCTCGTCCTACCTGATAAGATACAAGGGGACAGGTGTGAATAAAGGGGGTGCAGAGGGTCTGACATTATAGCCTTTGCCCATTTCGTACAGGAATTTATATGCCTCTCGACTATAGTATTAGCGAGCTCATGCAGTGGCAGACCACAAGCTCTACTCACAGCATTTAATACTCTTCGTAATATGATATAATCTTTTTTGAGTAGCCCAGGAAAGATTAATGGAGAGCAGTACAGTACAATAGGTAAAATACAGGAGTTTAAAAATTGCAAAACTAAAGGTTGGTTGATACCTGATTGTCTTAACTTCTTAATGTAGAAGGTAAGACGAAACATTTTCTTAGAGATAGATAAGATGTGTGGTGACCATGAAAGGTCAGAGGAAAGAACTAATCCAAGGTATTTAATGCTTGACTTGGTTTCAATTTCTGTGCCATCTATGCTACAGGTGTCATGGAAACTAACTAGTTCATGTAAGTCACGTCGATGCTTGAAAGTAAAGTCAACTGTCTGACATTTGGAAGGATTTAACATAAAACCATTTGACTTGGACCACTTGTTGATGTCCAACAGAAAGCTATTAAGTTTGGAGCTGTCAGACTGGGAAGTGATAGGCAGTGATACAGTCAGATCATTTGCATATTTGACAAAGTTAGTTTCGTTTGAATGAGGCAGGTCGTGTAGGAAGAAAGAAAAAAGAAAAGGAGAGAGGACAACACCTTGAGGAACACCGGATTTTGAAAGCGGTATAAACACTGCTTGTTTGATATGAGTGATACCCAACTACTCATCTCATATAATCAGTAGTATTGTAACGGTAGAAGACGAGAGACTTAGTATAGGAAATCATGCTTGGTCAAAATTCCCGATCGTCTATATATTCTTATGGAGAGGTTAACAAATGTTTTATGACTGTTTACCCACACACACACACACACACACCATTGTACACTGCATATACACACGTATATTTTCATATTCAGTTATCTACGACCCTGAACTTTGAGTCGAACGTAATCTGATGAAAAGTACACTTTGTTTAAAGTGTTTAACAAAAGTAGACTAATTTTGAAAGTCTGAGGTCAAATTTTGATCACAGCTCATACGATTTTGTTTATTATACATGTTGTTACCTGTCTCATGACTCATATGATTGGACATAAACCTGTGTTATGTTAATTTCGATTAATTTCCCTGAAGAAGTTCGGACCAGATTGCCGAACACAGGAAACGGTGGAATTACTCACTTCAATTTCACTGAGATTTTACAAATGTCTACTTCTCACTCGGCGCCCAATTATTTTAGAACTATTAGGTCAATGTTATAACTGTAGGGAATTCAAGGAAGACGTTTTCACCATGCTCTGTCTGCGCCTGAACTAATCTGCCTATCTGCTTGTCGTACCTTCCGATTTAGTAAAGCACGCAAATATCAAAAGACAAAGGCTGGACTGTGACTGTGTATTGAAGTGCAACAACGACAAAGAAAGCCATGGTATTTATACATTTTACAACAATATGGACAGCTAACAGCATTTGAAATAATTTATCTTAATAGCCAATAACAAAGTGCGTGAGAGATGATAATATACCATATGTGCGAGATTGACAGTCAATAACAAAATGTGTGGGAATGATAATATACCATATATACAAGATTAGCAGTCACTACCAAAATGTGTGAGAATGATAATATACCATATATACAAGATTAACAGTAATACCAAAATGTGTGAGAATGATAACATACCATATATGCAAGATTAAACAGTCAATACCAAAATATGTGGGATCCTATCACCTCTCCCCGTAAAGAGTGTAGGACTTGCTTTTTGGATCTATTTGAAAAGGTTTCGGAGCTCTTCTTTGTCGAGTTGACCTTTGCGTGGTACTGGATAGAGCGTGATCTGTGTGTCTGACACATAACTGTCCTTTTTCATTCGTACGATAATGCAGCAAGAATTTATCCAAAATTTCTTCTGTTGTTCCCTCCCCCTTCGCTTTTGCATAAGCACGCTTAAAGGTGTCGACGAAACGTTCAGTCTGTCCATTCGATTGGGGATGATACGGGGGGCTACGAATATGCTGGATGCCAAACAGTTTGCAGCAACCAAGTTTGTCCTGGAAGACAGAAGCGTGCTTTTGACGACGGCGTTGCAAGAGAGATTGATCAGATACATCTCCGGGAACAACGTTGTGTGGTGAAGACGAAACATTAGAGCATACTGAATTTAATGGTACATTAAAGATATGGAGCTTGTCTAACCAGTCAAGACCAAGCAAATTCAAATCATGGTAGTTTGTAACGTAACATACACCATTGAAGTGATGCTCACCAAACTGAACCTGGCAATTTATCTCACCCACGAGTTTCAGTATATCTCCAGAGACATTCTTGGCGACATGCTCGGTCGGCAGAATCTGTGGGCAACCAAGTTTGCGCCACGTAGTTCGGGAAATTACGGTGATATCTGATGCCGTATCCAACTGAAGACGAATACGTTTGCCGTTAATATCTAGTGTTATGTACTTACGTTTGCTGGCGAACTCGACTTTGGAAGTAGTGAAAACGGTCTGTACTCGAGGAGATTGTTTCGGCTTGAAACGACTACTTCTGTTCCTCACCGAAGAATTTTTCTGCGGTGTACAGTAACCCTCCTTATGTCCAAAACGGTGACAATTACGGCATTTATGTTTCTTGAAAGGACAGAACTTGACAAAATGCCACGAACCACAGTGCCAGCACACTGAAGGAGGTTTAGCTGAATTTTGAGACTGACGTTCTGTGTGCTTAACGGTGATCGGAGGACTTTTCACTGTGTTAATCGAACCAAATTCAGACGACTGTCGTTTGCACTCCACCATAGCAGTATCGTGCTTCAAGTTGATTAAACGTAGGCATTCTGCTGTCACCATTTGTAAAGTCATTTTCGGGTCTTGTTCCACGAGTGACAGAAGTCGAGTTCGTATGTCAGTATCTTCTGGGTTCTTCAACCCACAAATAAAAATCAAACACTTGAACTGATCTGATGTCATTTCGTGTGGTTTGAACCTTTCACATTCCTTGTTCACTTTGCCAGCGTAAGTCACATAATCATCGGAAGGCATTTTTGTCAACTGAAAACATTGATACCGAATATTAAACATGGATGACTGTTCACCAAAGATTTGTGATAAAACGGTGACTGTCTCATCGAATGATAACTCACGTGGGTTCTTAGGCAGAATGAAGTTAACATATCTGTTGTGCTCAACAGTACCAAGTTTTCTTAGTAACAATCGGACTTTGGCAGCATCATCAAACATGTAGCATTCAATACGGAAGACGTCTTCGTAACGATTGAACCATGCATCAAATACGAGACCAGATATTGGGTCGTAGTTGAACTCACTGATGGAATTTGAGATGCTTTCATATTTGTCAGAATGAGATGTTGATGGAACTTGAATGGACAGCTTCTGAGTGAGAGCTTCGATTAATTTTAGTTGAGCTGCTTCATTCTGAACTTGCTGCTGCTGCAAGATAGATTTGAGATCGTCCAGAGAGATAGACATTGTAATTGGGTTGTAATTAACACAGTCAAAAATGTTATATAGCTGCGCTGAACAGAATAAAAACTGTCGTCGTTTGCTTGCTATAACTGCAATGAATTAAGGTAAAACCCCGTCGCCAATTTGTTATAACTGTAGGGAATTGAATGAAGACGTTTTCACCATGCTCTGTCTGCGCCTGAACTAATCTGCCTATCTGCTTGTCGTACCTTCCGATTTAGTAAAGCACGCAAATATCAAAAGACAAAGGCTGGACTGTGACTGTGTATTGAAGTGCAACAACGATAAAGAAAGCCATGGTATTTATACATTTTACAACAATATGGACAGCTAACAGCATTTGAAATAATTTATCTTAATAGCCAATAACAAAGTGCGTGAGAGATGATAATATACCATATGTGCGAGATTGACAGTCAATAACAAAATGTGTGGGAATGATAATATACCATATATACAAGATTAGCAGTCAATACCAAAATGTGTGAGAATGATAATATACCATATATACAAGATTAACAGTAAATACCAAAATGTGTGAGAATGATAACATACCATATATGCAAGATTAAACAGTCAATACCAAAATATGTGGGATCCTATCAGTCAAATCTTGATCACAGTCCATATGAATTGGTAAAAGGAATGTTTATTGGCAATTTGGTATCTATCTATAACGAAATTATGTACACCTTATCTTCAACGCACCATTTGCACAGACCTTCCCTGTTGTGCTTGATACTTCTGACCTTGCTTGGCGTAATGTGTTTATTTGTCTTCTTTTCGTTTCTCCCATGTTTTGCTGGTTCATTTTAATCCTCTATAACGTCAAATCTATCACTTCGCTATCTGATATTATTTTTTGTGCCGATTATTATTATTATTACTATATCCTTTAATTCCTGGAGGAACATAGGGCTTCAGCTGCGCACCTCCATTGCCTTCTGTTTTCTGCCAACTTTTTCACCTCGCTCCAAGTCTGCCCACATGCTTTCATCTCCTCTTTACATGACCTCCTCAAAGTCACCCCACCCTTGAACTGACGACCAAGTCGCCGCTTCCCTTTCGGGTTCCACTCGAGCAATGGCTTGTCTAGTGATGTCACTTGATGGTTTCCTCAGAGTATGGCCAGCCAATCCATCTCCATTTCTTCCTGCCTATTTGTTGCCCAATCGGTTCCTGGTTGGTTCGCTCCCAGAGATCTTTGTTGTTGATCTTTTCTGGCCATATGATATTGAGTATTGAGGGAAGACAGCTAGCTGTTGATGAAGGTGTGTAGTTTGTTTGAGATGCTCCTTATGACTCGCTGGCCAAGTCTCTGATCCGTATAGAAGCACTGATTTTACATTGGAGTTGAAAATCCGGATCTTATTTTGAATGCTGAGTGCTGTTGACTTCCACACAGACTAAAGAGTAATGAAAGCCTGTCTTGCTTTTCCGATTCTGGCTTTGATATCCTCGTCAGTTCCGTCCGCCTGTAGTTGAAACGATACTTCCCAAGTAGGTGAAGGAGGCTGTTTCTTTAGGTTCCTTCCATTTATGCTGATTGTTGTCTGATGTTGTTGCTGTTGGTGTTGGCCAGGAATCTTCATCACCTCTGTTTTATCTAGGTTCACCTGAAGTCCTATCTTTGATGCTTCTTCCTCTGTCAACTTGTTGCTTTTCACTTGCATATCTTCCAGTTTGTAGGAAATCAGACATATATCATCGTCGAAGTATTTTTGTGTGAGTCCATTTGTGCCAATTAACTTCTGTCTATATATAACTGATAGCATACGTCACATAGTATCATGTGTTATTTAAGAGTTGAAAGGAGAGAGAGTGTTATCGTCATATATCCACTGTAACTAATACAGTTCATGGTAAACGACTGCAACAAGGCAATCATCCTGTGCTAAGTGATAATCATATGGCCAGTAATATTTCTAGTCAGGCGTCGTGTTGGTAGAGGGCGTTGACCGCTTCACTTATTTTGGAAGTTGCATCAGACAACGCCAGAGGGTTGATCGCTGACGAAATCTCAGCACGAATACAGAAGGTCCGTTTCGCATATGCCAGTTTACACCGTCTCTGGCTTAGTAGACGTGATATCCAACTGGCTGGCTATGGACCAAAGGGAGTGTTTACTGGCCAGAAGTTCGCCACTGAAAGTGGAAGATATGAAAAGGCTGGCCAACTGCCTTTGATCATAGGTGTCTGCGTTCTATCTCTTGTGTTAGGTAGTGGCCTAATAGGGTGAGCAATATTAAGGTTAGGCATCCGTCCAGTGAGTGCTAGGTAGGCGGGAGAGGAAATCAATAGACTAGGCTATGAAGATAAATCGACTCGGGTGATTATGAAATGTGTTACGTATGCCTAGGCATTGATCGCCTTCCTCGACGGGCAAGGTTAGCCAACTTCCATAGGATGGATCAGGTTGGAAAAGAGAAAGCTACTAATGGTCAAACTAAAACATGGCGTCATCAGTCAATGAAATTCACAACAGTTAGTTTAAGCCAGCTAGCCAGCCAGTCACACAGGGAGGTGTAGACTGGCTTCCTGACTACTTGTGGTCCTCGGGATGTTAAGAACCAATAAAGGCTGGAGACAATTAGTGATATGGCTCAAAATCGTTGTCAGTGACTGGCTGGCATAGATGCATCCACTCCTTGTGACTTATAATACCCAACAAAACTATATTGTTCTTTGATATTACTATTCCTTTTGCCTCATATCTCTCTTTCGCATTTCTTTTTACTTTCTTCTCTTGCTTTGTGTGCTACATAGAAGGAGAGTGGCAAGTCGAAGTGCTGTACATCGGTGCAAAGTTCTGATATGTATCCATTTATATATATATATATATATATATATATATATATATATTGGTCTCTCTTTCTGTTTGCTCTCTTAGTCTGTGACCATTTCACTTGTATGAATCTGTCTCCTTTAACAATGTATATTCCTCTTATATTATATATGATATGAGTGTTTGTTGACAGTCCGTTGCTTGGTGACATATATCCATATATGGTGGTTGTTGACATGTCTGCTATATTTCGCTATGTATATATGGATCGATACTTCATTATAATTAGCCATTCATGTTAAGACTGTCTGATGATTGTTCACACCCTTGTCTGAACATTCACATATATTTCGCTCTCACAATTTGTGTGACTGACTCACTTTGGTGTGATACCACTTTTGCATTCTCCTTGTGTTTGGAAAATAGAAGTATCATCGCAAACCTAGTGGTCTTCTGATTTCCGCCTTCTTGCGTCAGGACTATTAAATTCTCGACCAGTCCATAACAATAATTTAGCGACGAGTACATAACAAGTTCTATGTTGAAACCAGTTAGTCAATTGTCGAGTGTGTTAGACAAGAAAGGTAATCGATGAGGTTGTGAAGCTACGTTGCGTTAGCCACTGTCTATCCCAATGAGTAGTATGTTAGGCAAGATAGGGAAACTTGGCATCAAATCCACGAAATCTTCCTCTCGTACATATTCACCCATTATTGGTTCTTTTTAATCGCTTTTTTCTCTTTCTCTTTTCTACATTTTTGTAATACAATATGGAGTGTGACAAGTTTCGACTGCTGTACTTTTCTGTGTAAAGTTCCATATAAAGTTGAAACTCAGTAACAGTCAAACTTTGATCAACACTCAAATATGCTATCCAACTGGAATATAGAGGTGATAATTAGGCATTAAAACTTTGAAATTTCCATAGCCTTTGTACTGCCTTGCATTCAATCCTTCCTTTGTCTCTGAGCTTATTACTATTGCCTAAGCAAGGTTTCAGGGTATGTTGTTCGGGTACCCTACCAACCAGAACCCTTTTGGAGAGCATTCCTAACCCTGAACAGACGACGTGGAAATTTTTATAATTTTTACGGAGTAGGGATGTTAGCCTCACACATTAGCTAGCCCAACTTTATTCCTATCTTTCTCTAGTTTACTGTTAAAGCTTATAGTAGTACAGTGTGTGGAGCGAGTTAGTTGCATAGGCCGTACAATTAGGCGTGTTTCTCGTGGGATTTCTGAACATCACCCTGCCTGGTGGTCCGTTAAGCAAAGGACAAACGAAATTTATTCGCATAGCGCTATTCTATCTCATCTTGTGGATACAGAACACAAGATTGATGTCAACAAGGCGACTTTCAAAGTCACTTACCGCATACCAACAAATCTCAATTTCGACTTAAGACTTCGACTACTAAATATTGCTGAGGCTGGCTGTTGGGATCTACACTAAGAAGCCTAATTTATGTATCCAAAAGAAGCTGGTTGGTTCAGACATTGTCCTTAACTTGGCCATCTAGGTTTGAATGATCCTCAATTTTTTTGTAGGAATTTCCTTAACTTTAGTTGATTTTCTATTTGCTTTTACATTTTTAAGTTTATTATGATCTATGTATCTTTCGTGAACTGTAATTCCATTGTGATCTTACTTACTTTTTTTCCTTCACGTTCCCCAGTGGAACATAGCGAGGGCTTCAAGCTACTGGCTTGAAGTTTCTGTAGCATTGGTGTTTATTTTACGGGATGGGGTTGCTAGCCTCATTCATGCTCAACCTTTCCTCTTTACCAGCATTATTTCTGGCTTAGCGAGTTAAAGGAGTGAGTCCGTGGCCGGGGATCGAACCCCGGATAATGTGCATGGTCGGCGAGCGTCCTAACCGCTATGCCACCGACGCGATCTTACTTAACAAATCGATATTACTTGAAAACACCAATATTGTTTTTGACGGCTATTGTTACGAGTTGATCATGGATTGATATCAGTTAGAGAAACACTGAAAACCAGCATAGGAGTACTGGACAGCTGTTTCGTCAGTCTAGTTAGGGAATCATCGGGAGTACGCACTCACAGCTAGAGTTCAAACCTAGGACCTTCCGGTTACAAGGCGAGCTCGTACACCATCCAGCTACGGGGACCCGATTCATTGGCCAACCCATGAATTCTAACTTCTACCAATTCGTGATTTACCGCGACCCTAACCATTGTCGTAGGTGGGACATCCATCGTCATACGTTACATCTGGATTAACCTCACTGGTCACGACTCCCCACTAGAACTCACTCCAGGAGACTCCATCCTGTAGCCAGTAGTCACTAGCGAGCATCAGATTGATTTTCTATAGTTTGGTTTGTAAGGGTTAGTTTTGTTTTTTCAATGGTTCTCTAACTGATATCAATCCGTGATCAATTCGTAAAAAACAAAACTAACCCTTACAAACCAAACTATAGAAAATTGACTACTATTCTATGTATATAATTGTACAGCCAGATGGGGAAATTGTCGAAAGGGGGATATTCTTCTTTTTTTGCTCAATTATTTTGTGTTTTATAAATATTTACGAGTGTTTCAGCCAGGAAACGTGTATTGACTCGGGCCACTTTCAGCGTCTCATGACTGTCATCAATATTGTTCACCTTGATAGACGGAATGTCAACCGGAAGGTCCCGGGTTCGAATCCCAGTGGGTGCGTACTGCCGATGATTCCTAAAACTAGGATGAAACAGCAGCTGTCCAGTACTCCCTGGTTTTCAATGGTTCTCTAACTGATATCAATCCGTGATCAACCCGTAAGACGGAATGTCGTCCACTTCATAGTAGTAGTAGTACAGTGAGAACAAAAGAGCGCAATAACCGAATAAAATTATTTAATAACATTAGTAATAGTAGTGGTATTTATATATGTATACATCTGTGTTATATAGTCTGAAAATGAAAAGAAGTATACGATATAATATGTGGGCATGGATGTATATATGCGTATGTGTGTTTATATGTGTATATGTACTACATGCATGTGTCTGTATGTCAATGAATGATAGATGATACAATAGATAGACTAATAGATAGATAGGTAGGTAGATAGACGAACACGCTCACAGACAAACGCACATGTGATGGAAAGACAGACATAGACAAGTATAGAATAAAAAAAGAAGGTAGTGAGTTAGAGGCAATGGACTAGCGCACACGTATCCACTCACGCGCATACATATAGACACACACACACACACACTCAAAGAATAATAGACTTCTAGGAGGAAGACAAAATGATCAATGTATACAGACACACACACACAACAGCCGCCCACACAATCTCTATATTATTATTAGGTGCATAAAGGAAATATATTAGACAGTAGGAATTCGAATTGAAGGCCAGACACACACACGTATACGAGAGAGGAAAAGTAACAGAAGTGATTGTCGAGACCCACCTAAACAAAAGGAAACTCGTTCTGACAAACTTTGCCGTTGTTGTTATACGCACAACTAGTCTAATTAATTGACAAACACAGACGAACAGCATAGAGAGATAGGCAGCATGGGGGGGGGGCGGGTGACAATGAAAAGTCATAACAATTAATGATGAATGAATAAGGAAGGAATAAACAAGAAATGTGACAAAAACACTTTATCATCCTCCTAGTCACTGGATAATTACTATTATTAGTATTATTGATCTAAGACTAATCATTACCATAGTAATGGCAGTTATATGTATCTGTATATACTACTCTTGTGATATATTTTACCAGTAGTATGACGACGCAAATACAGTAGTTCGTTATCTTTGGGAAAAAAGTGTATCATATTATGAGTATCGAGCATATAATACAAGGCAGGCAGACAGACGTCCAGAGTGGGTAGAGATAGTTATACAAACATGCACAACTAACCTCCCTCCAACCCACCCACCCACACACAAATCGTACGAGGAAGAACTGAAGAAGAAGAAGAAGACAAAATCGATCGATAGATCAATCAATCAATATAATAATAAGACAGGAATGCCATTTTGTGGTTAAATTCCTATACGAGTGTAAAAAGAGTGAAGAGGGAAAAGCAGTAGTCAACATAGAGACATTCACCAACACATATACACACGCAGACAAACACAAACGAACTGAAGGAAACATCGATACACGACACAGTGCGCTTTGGTTTTGCTGTTTTTTTTTATCACTGCAAAAGGTACAATAAAGAAATTTGAATCAGTTAATGAGGTTAGAAATGATTATCTTTCATTTTTATCTATTTGTCTGTCTGTCTGTCTATCTCATAGAAAAGGATTATTATTGGTTGAACGACCATTATGAATGGCTCCACCATTCATCATCAATTGCATATGAGGAGTAGTGGCAGTACTGGTTAGTTGGTTTTGATTTGTGAATACTAGAGAATGTTGTTGAGGCTGTAAAATTAGTGTTGAAAAACCGGAAAAACAATGCGGTTAATATATAAATAAATAAATAAATAATAATGTATTTGCGCAACACATTTCGAACAGCCTGATCCATCACACACGAACTTGTCACAGGATATACCCGCTTAGCCATCACCACCTTCCTCGACAAGGGATAATGTTAGCTGCCAAAATACGATCATGTTAGAAAAACAGCTAGTGGTGGTCAAGCCGAAAAATGGCTTCATCAGTCAATGAAATCCATAACAGTTAGTTTAAGCCGGCCAGCCAGCCAGCTACATAGGGAGGGAGGTGTAGACTGGCTTTTTGACTGGTTGGGGTCCTTGGAATCGCGAAAACCAATGAAGGCTGGAGACAATCGGTGATATGGCTCAAATTCGTTGTCAACGGCTGGCTCAGATGCATTCACTTTTTTTGATTTGTTGTTATATTCAATAAAACTGTATTATTCTTCCATACTGCTATTCTTTTTCCCTCACACTTCTCTTCTTTCTCCCTTTCTGTTTTCTTTTTTCTTACATGACTTGCCTCATTCTGATGTAGCCACTTTTGTTAAGTATGCTGACGACCTCTCTGCTTCTACTATACCTACCAACTCTCAGTCAGATTGTCCCAAACTAAATAACTTTCTGTCAGAAATTAGTCAGTGGTCCTCTTCAAACGGTCTTAAGCTGAATCCGTCTAAATGTCAGATAGTCAATTTTACTTTCAGACGAAAACGTGATCTACAACAACTAGTTAGCTAACATGACCCCACTATCATTGACGGCATACGGGTTGAAAATACATCCAATGTCAAGTACCTTGGCTGAATTTTTCCACCGATCTTTCCTGGTCCTCCCACATCTTTTTAGTTACTAGAAAGATGTTTCGCTTAACGTTCTACATTAGGAAATTTAGGCAGTCTGGCATAAAGCAGTCTTTGCTTTCTCACTTTGTCAATTCTTGTATTCTACCCATCCCCTCGCCTTTACTGCTCCCCATTAATCTTTCCTGGACTACTTAAGAAAGACTTTGCTTTGCTCAGAAGGGCACTAAAAGCCGTTACTAGGGCAAGTGGGATATCGTTAAACCAACTGGTCAACACTATTGTGGATAGACATATAATGAATGTCATGTAAGAAACTAGCGAATACTACATTGTGAGACCCCGAGGATCCTCCATATACGCGGCTCTCTCCCTGCATTTCATCTGGTAGAACTAGAAGCAGCTATAGGAGGCTATATGCTAGGACTACCAAGTACAAAAACCCCACAACACCATATCTGGCACAGCTGTTATGTAATGAGAAATCCGTTAGGTATGACACGATCAACTTACTGCGGCACTCTAACAAATAAATAGTCCCATTAGTTTTTGTTTTCCTTTCCTCGTTACTATTACACTGTTGTTCTCATCTTCTATCACACATCAACTTTATATTTCAAATCCTGTGGTGCATTGTTTGAAATGTAATACTCTACGCTGTTTTTTTTATTTTTTTGTTTTTATTTATCTTTTATTTTTTTTGGCGTTGGTTTTTATTATTTATTTTTTGATTTTAAAAATCTTATATAATTTATGAGGTAATTAGATGCAATATACTGTAATGCACGCTGAAAATTCCATACCTGTACCACAAATACCGTTTGGAATAAAGCTGTTATTATTATTTATTATCTCTCTCTCGAATCTCTTAACTCTCTTCTCTTGTTTTGTGTACTACATGGAGAGAGGGAGTGTGTGATAACTCGAACTGCTGCACATCCGTGCAAAGTTCTAGGTTGAAAGCCGTCAGACATGGTAACCCTGACCACATTATTACTCACTGTTTCAAAATATCAAAGGGACAGGATTCACTAACTAAAAATATAGTTACAACACTCAAAGCGATGTCTGAACTCCACAGGTATCCACTGTTGAACAGATAACATCTAGAATGATGGATTAAAAACCTAAAGTGAGGTGTTTGTTTCGTAAACCCAACAGCTGTGACAAAAACAAAACGATCGATCGGTTTGATCTAACAGATCTATCAATAGAAGCTCAACTAGTGAAACGGGTACATACCGATGAAGAGTCGCGAACTAGGACGAAATTGCTGTTCAGTACATCCCTATTATCTCATTTCATTGATTCTCCAACTGGATTCAGTTCATGATTTAATTTCAAGTAAATGTCAATAAGTAACTGAGGTTGTTAACAGAAAACAAGCTGTCGACGTTTAATCGTAGGAATGCTCACCAACTACCCCATGAGTAGTCCGATTTAGATTTTCAGCCGATTCACTCATAAATCTTACAACCAGCTATTGGCAAGTTCATTTTTTTACTCTTTTAAGTTCCCACTGGAATATAGGGCTTCAAGCTAGAGACTTGAAGTTTCGGTACCAGTGGCATTTATTTTTACAGAATGGGGTTACTAGCCACCTGATGCCCAACCTTCCCTCTTTACCAGTCTCATTACTGACTTCGCGAGGTAAAGGAGTGCATCGGTGGCCGGGGATCGAACCCCGAACCACCTGAGGCGTGGTTGGCGAGCATTCAACCGCTGTGCCACCAACGCGTTTAATCCTTCTATAGAGATGGAAATTTGGGCTAGCGTCAGGCTAACAACTCCACCACCTCGTAAAAAGCATAATAAAACCAACGTTTTCAAAAGAATGGATGCTGAACAAAGAATACTCTTTTCGATAACCCCTTCTTCATCAGGCTCTACAGTTATATATACATTACAGCGAATGAATGTTATGAGCAACATTATTGCTGTTTAAATAACATCGAATCAACAATAATATCAATAGATTACAGTTCAGTAGCACCAACATAACAACAAACTGAATGTCAGAAAAATTAGGATAATATTACTAGATAATACTTAGATAATATTACTAACTCATGAGTTTATAGTCCCTACTGAAGGCCAGCCAGGGCGGTAGTAGTGGCTAGCTGCACTTGTTTCTTTGGCACCGAGAGCACTGGTTGTTTGAGGCGAATTGCAATAGCTTGTGTTGCTTGAAGCATGCGGTACCTCGATGATTTTGGCAATTTATTAGGCACCCGGTAGATTCTAGAGAAGGATTCTTCCACGCTGGCTGGTTTTGTGGCTGGTCGGTTTGCACCAGATGGTCCAATATCGAACTGTTGATGGTTTTCATTACACCTTTACTTAGCCATACTGGGAAATGTTCCCCAACGAGCACGAAAAATCAAGTTCCTAGAGCAACGGCTAATGTAACTGGCTCCACCACAAGCGCAGTTGAGTTGGTAGGTATTTCATCTTTCAGGCGAGGTAGCACCACCATCGGTCGTGTAGATGAAAAAGACGTGTAGTTCGCCGCCAGCATTAAAAGTTCTTTGAACTGATTTTCTTAATTTCTTCGTAATTATCTCACTTAGTATATCGATGGCTATTGAATTGCAGTCTTACATAAAGTGGTTTCTTGTTTACGGATAGTGATGAGTAGTCCTTTTCCGCCGCTTTCTTTGTCATGTGTTTTTTGATAAATTTTTCGGGAAAGCTATTTTCGATCAAAGTATCAAATGTAATGCTTAATTCATCTTCAATTACTTCTTCTGAGCATATAGCTCTAACTAACCCTGTGGCTGAGGGCCTTCACTAGATTTCTTTTGTACATGAGAGGAACGAAGCTGTGAAAATGTGTATATTGTCCTGTTATCCAAGTACTTTTTCTATGCCAATTTCTTTTTATGCTACCATATGGTTTTCTTGTAAGGAGGACGAACATCCAGGAAGGCAATTAATTCTGTTTTGAGGGATTCCTCTTCGCACGTGAATTTCATAGCCGAATGTACTTCATTGAATTCAGTAATCTAAGTGTTGGTTTGTAGGGATTTGGTTGGTTTCAGGATTTCATCATGAGCTGACATTAGTTAGAGAACCATTGGAAAACCCAGGAGTACTGGACAGCTGTTTCGTCCTAGTTTGGGACTCTTCAGCAGTACGCACCCGCCGGGATTCGAACCCCGGACCTTCCGGTTACAAGGCGAGCTGCCTCGTATACCATTAAGCCACTGGGACCCGTTCCAATGGCCCACGAATTCTAACTTCTGCCAATTCACGACATAGCGCGACCGCTAGCCAGTGTCTTCGGCGAGTATTTGTCCTCACACCCGACCCGCTGCACCCTACTGGTCACGACTTCCCACTGGAACCCAGGTAACTACCTACCTGAATAGGGCCAGTCGCCAGTGAGCATCTCATTGGTATTTAAGTGTCCAGTACTCCCAGGTTTTCCAATGGTTCTCTAACTAATGTCAGCTCATGATGAAATCCTGAAACCAACCAAATCCCTACAAACCAACACTTAAATACCAATGAGATGCTCACTGGCGACTGGCCCTATTCAGGTAGGTAGTTACCTGGGTTCCAGTGGGAAGTCGTGACCAGTACGGTGCAGCTGGTCGGGTGTGAGGACAAATACTCGCCAAAGACATTGGCTAGCGGTCGCGCTATGTCGTGAATTGGCAGAAGTTAGAATTCAAGGACCATTGGATCGGGTCCCAGTGGCTTAATGGTATACGAGGCAGCTCGCCTTGTAACCGGAAGGTCCGGGGTTCGAATCCCGGCGGGTGCGTACTGCTGAAGAGTCCCAAACTAGGACGAAACAGCTGTCCAGTACTCCTGGGTTTTCCAATGGTTCTCTAACTAATGTCAGCTCATGATTAAATTCAGTAATTATTGTACTCCTCCTATCCGAATCATTATCACAAAGAATGAAGATGTCATCCGTATATACCGGCAACAAAAATGAGAGCTTACTGTGATAAGGTTGTTTAAAGATCCATATTTTCTAGTTTACTTAGTAAGAAATCAGCCAGAATGGGACGCAATGGGGACCCAACGTAATCGTAGCGAAACTCCACAGTTCAAAACTTGAAGCCCCCTATATATATATGCTCATACACCACAGAATGCAAAACAATGTAGGAAACAAACAAGCTAACACACAAACAATAAAAAAAACTGTTAAACTAACCAATGATTGAGGGACAATTGCTGTCGCCCATGGATTATTAGCATTCAGTACAAAATTGTTTGTAAATCCTGGTGATGTACCACCACCCATAAATGAGCTACTATTGATCTGATTCATTGAAGGGGATGGATGAATTGGTGTGGATAACTGTTGACCACTGGACATAGTGCTGTTATTCGCATTACTACTGCTATTACTGCTATTATTGTTGTTGTTTGAAGTTTGAACAACACATGGCATTGTACCAGACCAATTCACGGCGGATAGACTCCCATCTGGAGCACGATATATTCGACAACCTTGACTAGCTGCATAACTATCACGGATCGATAGATTGCCAGCGATTTGAGCTATTTTATCATCTAATGACAAGGTGGATTGTGATGGCTGGACAGCATTGGCTGAATAGAAATTAGGAGAAAAATAAAAGAAATATTTAATTAAGTGATGGTTGGTTCATCGTGTTGGTGGCTTTTTGGTCTATTTCAAGTTAGGTAATCACCACCAAATGACGTCACCAAAAATTAGGCAGCATTGGAAAGCTGTGTTCTCCTAGTCTGGGACTAACATAACCAACAATAATAAATAGCAGCACCAATCACTATCCAGGGTAGAAATAAACTTGAGGGAAGTCACTCGTCTCACTCATCTGGTTAAGCAGTGCCATTCCAGTTACAGACAGTCAGCACCGATGTAGATGTCTAAGTCAGTTTGGAAATCTAATTGGTGGATGGTGACTAGCAGTGGAGTTCGGGATAACGCGCATTTCGTCCTATTTGGGACTGGTCAGTGGCTGGATGTACCTGCATTTCCCAGTGAGTGATGATGTTCCCACCACCATCGGGACTCGAACCGAGTGACCATAGTTTCAAACACCAACCAAAGCGTAATCCACTAGACCACTTGGGCCACAAGAGCCACTGCCTCTTGTGCAACGAGTCATATTAATTATTTAATTCAGTTTCAGATTTTCCCGTCGATTGCTTGAACCGAACATCCAGATGACGAGATGCGCATTCTGGATTCCACTGCTAGTCACCATCCACCAATTAAATACTGATTAAATGCCCAAAACATCATCGAAGCATCTGCACAAGAAGCCGATACGTCAACCTGACACCAAGCACTTCGGTCCAATCAATCGACGGGAAAATCTAAAATTCAATTAAATTAACATGACCCGTTGCACAAGAGGTGGCTCTCATGGCTCAAGTGGTCTAGTGGATAACGCTCTGGCGTTTGAAACTATGGGTACTAAGTTCAAACCTCAGTGGTGGGAACATCACCACTCATTGCGGAATGCAGGTACATCTAGCTGACAGACGAGTTCCAAATAGGACGAAATGCGCTTTATCCTGGATTCCTCCACTGCTAGTCACTGATCTACCAATTAAATTCTAATTAAATGCCCAGACATGGATGGTAGAAGCATCTGCACAAGAAGCCGACAGACTGTCAACCTGAAACCGAGAAGCACTTCGGTTCAATCAGTCAATCAATCGACAGGGAAAATCTAAAATTCAGTATGGAAATCTCCTGCAATAAGCATAAAGTAAAAAAATTCGTATGTTTGACACTCATAGGTTTGTGCGCGCGTCACGAGAAGTATTTCAACACAGGTCACTGTAGACTTCTGTCAATACCTGTTGACTTCCCTCCATAAATGGCCTGTTGGCCAGAAAATACACGGAAGAAAATGAACTAGGATTGTTAACATACTGAAGAGGCAGTTGAGAAATATCATTCGACAGGCTCTCCAGCTGAAGGTGAATGGGAATCAACTAGTTGGGTGCGTGTGCTCGAGGATGACACGGAAAAGGTTATCGTGTGAAGAGATAACAGCCTGTGGGTAGTCGTGGAGCCAATAGAAGTTTAATGTTCCCCTCGGAACCTAAGGGAATACTAATAGTAGGCTACATGCCTATGACTCTTTCGGGAATTGACCCAGTTAGCCATTCAGTGTCACGCAGTTTAGCTGGTTGACTGTCGTATATAGTAATTAGGAGGCCACTGTGTCGAATTCCGATCTGAAGCCACATGGGTGCGGTCCAGCAGTCGGATGATCAAGAGTGCGTACGTACTACTGTAAAAGGATCAAAACTGAGACGAAACGGCGTTTTCCGTTACTTGCTGATTTTTAATAGTTCCCTAAGTGATGTCGATTCGTGATGTAACTTGAAAAAAGTAGAAATAACAACTGAAATATGTTGAACGAATATTGAAAAAATCTGCCGAAGTAATCTAGATATGATAGAGAAGATTTGTAGCTCAGGTAGATGATTTTGGTGTGGTTGTGTTCACTGAGCTGGCTGGATAGTTAATTTGCGAAGCCTTCATCACCCTACTAGGTGACATCTTCAGCGCATACACTTCAATTTGATGAAGTGAGCTTTTAGATTTCTCCTCGGAGTTCACTATTAATCATCTCTCCCGTGACCTTTGGCGTGATTGGTTGTTTTTGTGTGCACGTTGTTAGGCATAGGTTTATGCATTCCATTCATATGCATAAACCTAAGCCTGACAACGTACTTCCAATTCAACGGCCAAACAAGTCAAAGGAACACCCATGAGATCGCCAATATCAGGTTTGATTGTAGAAGCGGTGATGCAAAGGCTCGGAAACATAATCCTACCAGAGTATTAGATAAACTAAATTGTTTTGTTTTAAAGGCTCCACCATTTAACCGGAAAAGCTTGATTCTAATTGAGTTTGTGGGTCGTTCGAATGCCAGCCACCTTTACTCCTGCCTCGTTAAGAATTCTGCGTAAGGTTTCTGAGGTTCCTTCTTTGTATGGAATTACTACTGATGATTTAGATTCCTTATTGTTGGTGTTGTCATTATCTTGCGCATGTTTGGAAAGCATGTCATTATTATTATTAATATTATTATTATGACTACTATCAAAGCTTCTCTTATATGTCTCACTTCCTGTCTTAGATTTTACTTGGTACTACTTAGTTTTTGTGTTCTGTTATTTAAACATTTTACCAGTCCTATTTTCACTGATATAGAATGGGATGATAGGAAGTTCAAATATATATATTTGAATATGTGGGTTTCCTGTAAACACACACACTAGTGTTTAACTTCCCATTTTCTTTCCTTTTTTACGCTACAATCTAACATTAGAAGTTCCCCTCTTTATAACTTTCCAATTCATAAGTGAATTGAATTGTCCCCCACCTTTGAGTTAATGTGTTCTCCTACCCCTACGACGACAAATAGGAGAAAACAAAGAAAACTATAAAACTCAAGTTTCTAAGTCGTATGATTATAATTGATGGTGTGATTATGAACCACAATAAATTTTTATACAATTGGTGGATGGTGGCTAGCAGTGGAATCCAGGATGCGCATTTCGTCCTATTTGGGACTCGTCTGTCAGCTGGATGTACCTGCATTTCTCAGTGACTGATGATGTTCCCACCGAGGCTCGAACCCAGTGCCCATAGTTTCAAACGCCAGCCAAAGCGTTATCCACTAGACCACTTGGGCCACGAGAGCCACCTCTTATGCAACGGGTTACACAATACATTTTGTTCGAAACCTTGCCATCCAGTAAATAAACACTCCTGTTTCACTCACTGTGAGTGATATATCTAATAAACAAACTAATATGGAATTACATACTGTCACAGTGCCCAAGTTTTACACACATATTGCTCTGTAGTTTTATTTTTTTCTCTCAATAATCTGAACTTAAAGTAGAGTTTAGACACATGACGCCACATACAACTGATTGACTCATACGAATAGATGAGCACCGTTCACATCTACCAGTAGGCCTCGCTAGCTAGACCGTACTGATCTAAATAACATCGGACAGCAGTTTTTCGCTCTTGTTTCGGGGCAGTGTATCCAGTTGAAAGAGGGCCGAATGAGTTTAACTACTTATGACAATTATTCAGTAGTATATAAAAACAAACTGAAAAATAATTTGGTAACAACTCTAGAACTACAGTGGAGTGCACTGCCCAAAAAATCTTTATCAACTCATTCAACAACAACAACAGTTGGCTAATATGACAATACCACATGTCAAGTGGTCGACAATGGGAAATTCAACGAAGGCTCTAAAGTGAATACGGGAGTAAGACAAGACGGTCTGTCTACTATCACCGATGATATTCTCTCTCTTAGTTGTGGTGGTGTGAATTATGCAGAAGGACCTAAAAAGACAAGAATACCTTGGACCACCCTATAAGAAGACTCTAGAAGATGTGAACTTAGCGCACAACCTATGTCATATAAATTCGAAGACTTACAGGAGAAACCCAACAAGTTGGCAGGCAGAAGAAGCAGCCATCAAAGACAGGACAACAAATGAACACATACAGGGGGAAGACAGAGGTGATAAAGATAACCAACCAACCAACCAACAACGAAAACAACAAGCACCAACCACTATCGACGGGAGAAATTTAAAACAGGTTACTTATATCGGACAGAATCGTTTCAACTATAGACAGCCGGATAGCACGTATAAGGATGTCAAATGCAGCCAGGATAGAAAAGTTAAGACAGACCTTTAGTACTTTGAAAATTAGTTCGGAAATCTTCTGCACTTCACAGCATAATTAATTCAGTTCTTCGGCATGGATCAGAAGCTTGGTGAGTGTGTCGCGAAAAGCATTTGCAACAGACTACTGCAGACCTCTATCAACAGTCCTGACCTATAGCTGCTAACCTTGGTGTGGTGGTCGCCGGGCTTGCACATCGCAATGACCCCAACAAGCTACACTGGCTGGAACCAATGTTCCTGCAAGTCCTACCATGCAAGGAAGGTTGTTAAGATAGCCATTAGACTAAAAGCAGTTACCGGAGTAGTGTAAGGTTTTGTTCCTTACATTATGCTGGGGATCTGTGGGCGAAGTCGTACTGCTGGGGAACAGGGATGTAACAGCAGGAGTAAGGTGTTATCCTCAGATGACCAGCATGCCAGCCAACTATGCTGTCTCTCCACTATGCTGGAGAGAGGGGGTTAGAAAAGGCCGACCCCGAAAATTGTACATACCGACTTACCAAACCTACGGTGGTCCGTTCACTGATTAGGAACCAAACCAAGAAACCAGTTCATTCAGGCTGTGTGTGACCGGCTGGCTTCAGGCAGCTGTCCCCTGGGCTCTGCCGTCATGCAAAACTAACCCTCTTTCTGTTTCAGGAACCCGAAGAATCACACAACTTCCACGGTGTGGGCAGCCGCCCGGGAAGTAACAACCGCGCACATACTTCCAAGTTCACACGAAGCTTTTCTCGAGCATCATTCTCCTCTATCCACATTCTCTTTATCAACAGCTGTCTCCTTCCCTGACTGGTTCCATACTGAAGACCGTATATGGTCAAACAGAAAGAATTTATTATTATTTCCCTTAATTCCTAGAGGAAAATAGAGCTTCAGCCTCACGTCTCCATTGCGTTCGGTTTTCTGCCAACTTTTTCACCCCACTCCAAGTCTGCCCACATGCTTTCATCTCCTCTTCACATAACCTCGTCCAAGTCACCTTTGGACGACTAACTCGATGCTTCCCTTTCGGGTTAAACTCGAAGGATGGCCTGACATGTGATGTCACTTGATGGTTTGTTTTCTCAGAGTATGGCCAATCCACCTCCTCTATTTCTTCCTGCCTATTTGTAGCACAATCGGTTCCTGGTAGGTTGGTTCGCTCCCACAGATATCCCTGTTGCTGATCCTTTCTGGCCAGCCATCTCATCTTGAGCAAAGTACTGAGCGAAGATAGCTAGCTGTTGATGAAGGTCTGTAGTTTGTTTGAGGTGCTCTTCATGACGCGCAGTGCAAGTCTCTGATCCGTTAAGTAGCACTGACTGACTTCACATTGGAGCTGAAAGGTCATTAACTGGCGGAAAAAATGGGGATGGATAGTACACATATAAAAAGGTGAGGAGACGGTAGGATGACACATTGTGCAACCAGATAAACCCCATCGACTGGAACCTTTAATGAGAAACGGTGAGTTGAGAAGGGGGGGAGAGGGCGGCGTTACTCTTAGAAAGTGACATGGAGGAGATCAGAGCTTATGGACACAATCGTGGAGTCAGATGCAGAGGAATGTAGAGAGATGTGCTGTTGAAGTTATATGTCGTCCACTCGAAAGAACCTAAAGGAGTAATCATAGCAAATTTTAAAAAAAATGTGAACACCACAAAAATAGAATGAGATGAGATAAAGTAGTGAAATGGTGAACAATGGTGATCAATTAGCACAGACAACTATAAGCTTTATATTATTATTGATTCTTGTAGTCAATCTCACACACCACACCCCGGTAAATTAACAATTTAAAGGAAAGTATCAGAGTAAGTAAACTCTCTTTCAAAAAATAAAATGAGAATAACACCCATGTTAGATAGATCAATTCGCATTCAAGAAAAATTATTGAAAGAAAGAGCAAAATAAAACTTTCCATAGATCAAGGTATTGTATTGTATTGTATTGTATTATGAACACCAATCAATCATATGTATACATATATATGAAGGGAATTTCATCATAGCAAAAGCAAGTTCATGGAGATCTTTCACGAAAGAGAGAGAGAAAAAATGACATGATCTTTTCACTATTTCTAACTGATTATCATCACATCACATGAACTGTAATCAAGGTTTAACCGAATAGTTACAAAATATAATTGGGTACCGAAAATCTCAGCGAAATTGAATTGATGATTAATTCCAACATAATTAGTTCGGCAATCTGCTCTGAACTTCTTCAGGGAAACTAATCGAAATTAACATAACAGAGGTTTTAATGATATTATTAGATGGTTGGAGGCAATCGGCCACAGGAAGCCTTGAACAATCAAAATATCCATTAGGGTCCTATACAGGGGGTCAATCGCGAGCTCGAATGAGTTAGCTCAGTGGTAATGTCTGACTGCAGGAAGCACTGGGTGACGCGAGTTCTAATCTCAGAAGCAGGGACATGCATTGTTCCTTCAAGGTGGTTACTGACTTGTGGGTGCCAACTAGCGCGAAACTTAGGTGGTGTCCAAGGCTTCCTCCTGTGGCCGATTGCCTCCAACCATTTAATATCATTAAATCAATGTGCACCATGATGGGTGGGAGAAGACACATCAATAGTGAAACAATCTCGGAAAAAAATGGCTCCCAGGACAGACAACTGGATCGTTGGAAACAGCATTATGAGGAACAGTTTAATTGGCCACGCTCAACCTTCCATTTCATGGAAGTATCCTTAACTGAACGTAGTGACTAAGGAATCGACTTGTTACCAGGGAATAATCTAATGGACTTAGAATATGCAGATGACATAGTCCTGTTAGGGGAGGATTCTGACAAAATGCAGAGTCTTCTGAACACCTTGAGCAGCAATCTTCGTATGTTTGGCATGCGATTCGCCCCTGCAAAATGTAAGATGCTGCTACAGGACTGGACCACGTCGACTCCTACCTAGCTTAGTGATAGGGAGTGAAGTGATAGAACATGTTGACCACTTCACCTACTTGGGAAGTTGTATTAGCACCAATGGACTGATTGGTGATGAAATCTCAGCACGGATCCGAAAAGCTCGAGCTGCTTTCGCTGACTTACACCATCTCTGGCGTAGGCGTGACATCCGGTTATCAACCAAGGGACGCTGCACTTCGGTGCCAAGTTCTATGTTGAATCCAGACAACCTTCCGAACATCCAACACCTCCCTGAATGGGATATAGACACAGGTCCTCCATCCCTAACTGAGGTTACTAAAACTGTCACCAATCTGAAACTAGGCAAAGCAGCGGGACCTGATGGAATGACTCCAGAGGAATTTAAGTACGGTGGAGACAGCTTACTGTCTGCATTAACTGAGGTACTAGGCAGCGTCTGGGAATCAGAAGAAGTCCCATCGGGTTGGTGTAAGTCACTGATTATCCCCATATACAAGAAGGGAGACAAGTCTTCCTATGATAATCACAGAGGGATTCGCTTGACTAATATATTATCTAAAGTCCTTGGCTCAATAATAATGCGTAGACTAAGTGGTGCTCGGGAGGCACAAACACGAGAGAGTCAGGAAGGCTTTAGGCCAGGAAGAGGGTGCATTGATCATATCTTCACCCTCCGACAGATTCTAGAACACAGTCATTCCTATCGGCGTCCAACAGTCATTATATTCCTTGACCTAAAGGCAGCATTCGACTCTGTCGACCGAGAAGTTCTCTGGAGATGCTTGGCTGTAAAGGGAAGGCCGAGAAAATATATTGCACTGATTAAGGCACTCTACTCGTACTCATACAGCCAGGTGAGGGCTTACGGCGAGCTGTCATCTCAACTGGTAATGACTAGTGGTGTCCGTCAAGGATGCCGCCACTATCCCCATTTCTATATTCAATTTCATCATAGATGTACTAATGGACTTGAGCCTAACTCACTTCATAGACTCAGGAATTGACTTGTTACCGGGGAATAATCTCGTTGACTTGGAATATGCAGACGATATAGTCCTTCTAGGCGAAGACGCTGACGAAATGCAGAGTCTGCTAAACACCTTGAGCCGCAATCTACGAATGTTTGGCATGCGATTCGCTCCCGCCAAATGCAAGATGATGTTACAGGACTGGACTACATCGACGCCTAGTTTAAAAATAGGAAGTGAAGTGGTAGAGCACGTTGACCGCTTCACTTATTTGGGAAGTACCATCAGCCAGTGCCAACGGGCTGATCTCTGACGAAATCTCAGCACGAATACAGGGGGCTAGTTTCGCATTTGCCAGTTTACGCCGACTCTGGCGTAGACGAGATGTTCGACTATCGACTAAAGGGCGGGTGTACTGCTGAGAGTGGAAGGCATGAAAAGACTAGCTGTCTTTGATCATAGGTGCCTGCGTTCTATTTCCCCTGTAAAGTGGCATAATAAGGTGAGCAGCATTGAGGTTAGGCGTAGAGTTATAGGTAAACAGGGGAAATCAATCGACGAAGTCGTGAAGCTACATCGACTGAGATGGTTAGGACATGTGTTACGTATGCCAAGTCATCGCCTCCCTCGGCGAGCTATGTTAGCGGATATATGGTCAGGCTGGAAAAAAAGCTAGCGGCGGTCAAACAAAAACTTGGCTTCACCAGTCAATGAAATCCACAACAGATGGTCTAAGCCACGTAGACAAGTGTAGACTTCCAGGCTGGGGTCCTCGGGACGGTAAAAATCTATGGTTGGAAACAATTGGTGACATGGCTCAAAACCGTTCTCGGTGGCTGGCGCAGATGCATCCACTCCCTGTGACTTATGATCTTCAATGAAACTGTTTTGTATTTCTTTATTACTCCTTTGTCTCACACCTCTGCTCACTGTTTCTATTATGCTTTTCTTGTACTTTCTTCTCTTGCTTCGCGTGCTACACGGAGTGTGGCGACTTGAACTACCGCACATATGTGAAAAGTTCTATGTCGAAAACAGACAGCACCGTGATGGCGAGCCACCTAGAACGGTGGTCACATTATAAAGCTGACTGACAGAATTCAGTCTGCACCAATGAAAGGACTAGGCACATCACATTAGTTACCAGTGTCCAATCAAAATAACAGAGGTTTATGTATAAAAGGAACATCTCAAAACTAAGGTTCTACACAGAAAGGTTTTGATTCATATAAAGAAAGACTGACTGCAGAAGCTCTGCATATATATGTGGGTGAATCCCAACAGTTTGAACAGACGTGAAGGTGTGATGTTAGCTGATGCATAGCAAATCCTGATTAATAAATAAATAAAAATTGGATATGTATCAACAATTAATCATACTTGGACAAAATTCTCAACTGTCTACGTCTTCTTATGGAGAGGCTAACAAATGCTTTATGACTGTTCACCCACACACCATTGTATACTGCATATACACATATATTTTAACAAAAGTAGACTAATTTTTTAAAGTCTGAGGTCAAATTTCGATCACAGGTCATACGCAATTTTGTTTATTATACATGTTGATACCTGTTTGATGACTCATATGATTAGACAGTTTTTAAAAACAAAAAATGTTCCTTTTATGCATAAACCTCTGTTATGTTAATTTGGATTAATTTCCCTGAAGAAGTTCGGACCAGACTGCCAAACGAAACGTTGGAATTATTCATCACTTCAATTTCGCTGAGATTTTACAAATATCTCAAAGAGAGTATGGGCATGGGGTGGAGGTTAATGGATTAATGAATGAATACATGACAGATGTTACAGCCTACTGAATATATTTTCTCCGTTTTTTTCGGGGATGTTGATATGCACCGTATTCCCTCCGCCTCCAATGGATTGACAGTTAGTTGGATGGTGTTATTCTTTCTAGCTAACATTTCCTGCTTCAGTTACTTCCGTATCTGAGAAACTGGAGGCAGTATCTATCATATCTAAACTGGAGGCAGTATCATCAGTCCTGCTACGCATAAACACCCTGGTACGGGGTCGGGTGTGAGTGGATATAGACATCGGTTTTCCGCTAGAAATGCTCTCATTCGGCTACACGCGTTCATAGTCTCTGCCAGCTGAGTGAGTCTCATTCATTATTACCTTTACACGATGGGGCTGGGGGCTGGCGGTTCTTTACAAAAGTCAAATTCAGATGTCTGGTGCTTAAAACTGGACTCGGCGACATACAGATCTACCTAGGGGAGTTGGAAAATTTTCATTCCAGATGTATTGTGTGCATAGACTTGAGAATCCGTAAGGATTGGATAGTGTATAAACATGTTTCTGTCACTGAAAACCATTGGAATGTGGCTGCTGACACTGATCCATTGCCTTGTGGATCAAACTTCAAGGTGAACGCTTTGGGGTGGGTGGGTGGAGGGCTTCTTAAGACAACCACTTGCTTCGGTCTTGGCGTCCAGGCACTACTCTAACCCTTTCAGAAACTAAGATTTTGTATGGCGCAGCACCTGGTGCCCATAATATGCCAAGTTTGTGTGCTAATAATAATAAAAATTATTACTATTATACATATATTTTTACTAGTTGATCACGGATTGTTATCAGTTAGAGAACCATTGAAAACCAGGGAGTACTGGACAGCTGCTGTTTCATCCTAGTTTGGGAATCATCGCCAGTACGCACCCACTGGGTTTCGAACCCAGGACCTTCCGGTTACAAGGCAAGCTCGTATACCATTCAGCCACTGGGACCCGATTCAATGGCTCGTGAATTCTAACTTCTACCAATTCGTGATTTAGCGCGACCCCAACCATTGTCGTTGGTGGGACATCCATCCACACACGTGACATCTAATTGGACCTCACTGGTCACGACTTCTCACTAGAACTCAGGAAACTCCAACCTGTAGCAAGTCACTAGCGAGCATCAGATTAACTTTCTATAGTTTTTGGTTTGTAAGGATTAGTTATGTTTTTGCAAGTTGATCACGAATTGATATCAGTTAGAGAACCATTGAAAAACAGGGAGTACTGGACAGCTGCTGTTTCATCCTAGTTTGGGAATCATCGGCAGTACGCCGATAGAAAATTAATCTGATGCTCGCTAGTGACTTGCTACAGGTTGGAGTTTCCTGAGTTCTAGTGAGAAGTCGTGACCAGTGAGGTCCAATTAGATGTCACGTGTGTGGATGGATTTCCCACCAACGACAATGGTTGGGGTCGCGCTAAATCACGAATTGGTAGAAGTTAGAATTCACGAGCCATTGAATCGGGTCCCAGTGGCTGAATGGTATACGAGCTTGCCTTGTAACCGGAAGGTCCTGGGTTCGAAACCCAGTGGGTGCGTACTGGCGATGATTCCCAAACTAGGATGAAACAGCAGCTGTCCAGTACTCCCTGGTTTTCAATGGTTCTCTAACTGATATCAATCCGTGATCAACTCGTAAAACATAACTAATCCTTACAAACCAAACTATAGAAAGTTAATCTGATGCTCGCTAGTGACTTGCTACAGGTTGGAGTTTCCTGAGTTCTAGTGAGAAGTCGTGACCAGTGAGGTCCAATTAGATGTCACGTGTGTGGATGGATGTCCCACCAACGACAATGGTTGGGGTCGCGCTCAATCACGAATGGTTAGAAGTTAGAATTCATGAGTCATTGAATCGGGTCCCAGTGGTTGAATGGTGTACGAGCTTGCCTTGTAACCGGAAGGTCCTGGGTTCGAAACCCAGTGGGTGCGTACTGGCGATGATTCCCAAACTAGGATGAAACAGCAGCTGTCTAGTACCCCCTGGTTTTCAATGGTTCTCTAACTGATAACAATCCGTGATCAACTCGTAAAAACATAACAAACCCTTACAAACCAAACTATAGAAAATGATACATATATGCTGAAGATTCTATATTCCACATATTCGATTCTTACAATGTTGTTACGTAACAAAAATGAGACAGATGTTACATAAGACATTACAGAACATTGTTATTCTAATATGTATAACGCATGATGAAAAAGCGTTTATGTAACTTCACACCAAATAGTAAATTACGACTGAACAATCAACTTTGTTCATTCTCTTGGGTTTCGAGAGGAATATACTGTTTCAACAGGTGTCATTTTAAAGATGGTGGCGAGACTCTCACAATGGCTCTAACTGGGTTGTTCAGGAAGGTGTGGGAGACAGAGAGTGTACCATCAATGTGGAACGAAGCCATTATCGTCCCCATCTTTAAAAAGGGTCGACGTAATTCGTGTGACAATCATCAGTCTGCTACCAGTCGCGTCTAAAATATTGGCCACCTATGGCGCCGTCACCATGTTAGCCTGGCTGTCAAAAGTCGAGTATACAATGCTTCGCTGCGGGCTGTCTTGCTCTGCGCCTGTGAAACCTGGGGTCTCCAGGCTGAGGATGTACAGTGACTCTGCGTATTCGACCATCACTGTCTCCGCAGGATTGCTTGTGTTCGGTGGAATCATCACGTGAGTAATTCTGAGGTTCAGTGGCGTGTGTTTGGACACAGTGGAGATCACCATTCATTGAATGTCGTCATCTGGAAACACCGGCTCCGGTGGCTTGGAACACGTGCTGCGAATGTCATCCCAGAGGCTTCCGTACAGGTCTCTGTTCGCTAGCCAGCCCTGGGACGGGATGGAAGAAGTGGAGAGGTGGTTAGTCCATGACGCGTGGCATCGTGGGATGAAGGATGTTTGTGCTAGATTTGCATCGGTTGGTGCGTCACGACTCCCTGGTTGTTGTCCGAGAGATAGCTCGAATCGATGACTTGAAACGTTATTGGATATGGCCAAGAATCGTAATCATCACTGGCGAACGTGTTGCAATTTCCTTCTTTCTTCCCTTCCCGATGATGGTTACCGAACACTGTTTGAACTTGTTAAGCATGACTGTTTTCCTTCCAGATGAAGTTCTTTATCCGTTCTCTACTTATATATATATATATATTCCTTTATTTGATCTATGTTGTTTTTTATTATTGTGTGGCGCATCCTTCTTGGTGCCATATTGTACCAAGTTTTTATGCGTTCAAATAAATAAATAAATAAAATTCAACAACACATCTCTATTTTATCTTGTTCTCTGCAGTTTATTTTTTAGCTGGTTCCACAATTGCCCATACACGTTCATTTCTTCCCTGCACGATCTACTCTACGTCACCCTCAAAGCGACATCCAACTCATTGTTTCCTATATGGGTTTCATTCAAAGGTTTTTGAGCGTGAAGTCACTGTATATCCAATCCATCTCGATTCCCTTAAGCATATTTATCGGGCAATAAAGTTGTTTGGTTGGTTTATTGCTAGAGATTCACATTATTCAACAATCACAGGCCTGTTTAATGACATACAACATGGTGCACCATACCCTAATGTGTAAGCGTTGATGTGAAACTGCCTAGCTGACCAAGTCTTAGAGCTGACAGAGAAGACTTTTGAACTCATTACTTATCCAGTTAGTGGAAATCAGGGACCTGAATTAATTCAACAAAAATCCCACAGATTCTTAGAGCCGTATAATAGCTCATTGGTGTAAGTATGTCACAGATCCGAACCCCTGAACCTTCGTCTACCGAGAAGGTGGTTTAGGCAACCATCAGATAGTAAGTAGTATCCCTCTGCTTCATCAGTACGCATCCACCACCAGCAGGTTCGAACCCAGAACCTTCTGGTTACAAGGCTAGCGAGCCACTAGCGACCCGATCCAGTGATCAGCTCATGAATTCCAACAATTCACAATTCCAATTCACAACATAGCGCGACCACTTCGCAATGTCTCCTTCAATGAATAACTGTCCTCACTTCAGCCTACTGTACCCTACTGGTCATCACAGAGCTTCCCACCAGAACCCCTGGCGACTGCCTGAATACGGCCAGTCGCGTTTTAAGCGTCTTTTTTGAACTGTAATTCCACCACTGTGATCTTACTTAACAAATCGATATTATTTAAAAACACTAATATTGTTAATGTTGATTATCCTAGAATATTCTTAGTAGATAAATATGCGTATATATAATTGTAGAGCCGGAAGAGGAATTTATCGAGGAGGATATTCTCTCCTCAATTATTTTTTGTTATTCTTTCTAAATATCTGAAATAAATATTCTCGCTATACACAAAATGAATAAAAATGTGAGTAGTGTGTTAAGTAATTTTAATAATTGAGCAAAATCAAGTTTCCTACAGTGTGAAAGCAATTTGTGAACAGAATGAGGAAGACTTCAGAACAAAACACCCACCACCATGTAAGTGATTGTATGTTTTCAAGTGGTCATTGAATAGTTTTAAGCCCGGTCACGGATTGATATCAGTTAGAGAAGCATTGAAACACACCCAGGCTTACTGGGCAGCTGTTTTGTCCTAGTTCGGGACTTATCATCAGTACGTATCCATCGGGTTTCAAACCCACGACCTTCCGGTTGCATGGAAGCATTCAGCCAATGACCAGCCCATGAATTCTAACTTCTACCAATTTATGATTTTAGCGCAATTGGTATGGTACCGATCCGGTGTCATCACTGGCAAGTGTTTGTCTTCACATCCGACCTATTGGATCCCACTGGTTACGCATTTCTTAGGAGAACACTCAAGGCAAATTCATTCTGTAGCCAACCAGTCACTAGCAAACATAAGATTAGTGAGTTCATGAGTACGTTTGGAGAGATTTGATTGATTTAACGGTGACCAGTACACACCAACAACCTGACTCACATCAAGGATTGAACTCAAGACTTTCAAATTATGAGATGAAATTGTTGATCATTCGATCCATTGGCTTATTCATTCCTAACCTCAATATTACTCGGAACAGACTAACATTTATAGACCAGGCTAAGTGCTACACTGAATCGCGTGAGACCTAATGATAACATACCCATTTGTCCAAGATGAAAAATAGGTATATAGTGGGAGTAGGATTCGTGACCCATATAGGTGGAAAAAACCAAGTTGGTGCTTAAGTCAAAGAAGTGGTCGTCCATAGGTAATCAATCGACAGCAGCAAGATTCTCTTCATACTCCAAAAAATCAATATAATCAGGTCATGAGTGTGACCGGATATTGGTTACTTAATAACTCGGATATTTTAACTTGAGGATAGCAACAAACCCTCCCCCCCCAAAAAAATATGTTTGAAATAGGTGATACCTCTCTCATCACCAGTTTCAGTGAAAATCATATGAATATACTACCCGACACACACACACACACAAAACAAAATGTACGTTGTGTATATACATATATATACACACACAGACCTGTAAGCCATAAGTGCACCATAGTTGGAAACAGCATAATATGACTGCACGCACACACAAACACACAGACACACACATACACATAAGCACACTTGTACACCAAAATCAAGTTAAATGAAATCAGTGGAAAGATTTTCTAAAGTGCGGATACCACTCCAAACACAAAAACATTACCCATATTTGGAGAAGACTTGGAACCATAACCAGTACTGCTAATACTACTACTATTATTATTATTATTCTTGAAGGCTGAATCAAAGTCTATAGCACTGTTGACTATAAAATGATGGAAATAAGAAGAAGGATTAAGAAAACTGGCGGAATTATTTCCATACTATTTGAAATAATAATAATAATAATAGTAATCATAATAACAATAATAGTAATCGGCGAACACAGACGAGGACATTTTGACAGAAACATTCAATCTGGATATGTACTATTGAGTAAATTGTCAACTTATGGCCAAATTGGTTTAGGCAATTGACTCAGTGAAAGGTTCGAATCCTGTCCTCCACCTACAAAGGAGGTATGCGAAATAAACTTTGTGAAGTACGCTGCTGATGACTTAACAGTTTCACTTACACAGCTAGATTGTACCAAAATAAATAGCTTTCTGTCGGAAGTCAGTAAATTGTCTGAGTCTAACGGTCTTCAACTGAATCCTTCTAAATGTCAAACTGTTAATTTCAGCTTAAGATGTATGTAAAAGACAGTTAAAAGAAGCCGTCGATTCTCATGACAGTTGTAAGATTGACGATAATGATATAGGAATTAAATCAGAAATTAAGTATCTTGGACTTATTCGCTCTTCTGATCTCTCCTGGTCCTCCCATGTCTTAGCAATCTCCAGTAAAATATTCCGCCTGACATTTTACATTAAGAAAGTTAAGGCACTCGGGTATAACTAACCCCCCTCCCTCTTACAGTTCATAAACTCTTGCATCCTACCTATTCTTCTTTATTGTTCACTCTTGGTTATTCTTTCCTGGTTTGCTTGATAAAGGACTATGTCATAATTCCTACAATGCTGAAGACCGTCACTGAAGTCATCAAATACTCTACACTCACCTATATGATGAATGAATCACTCAAACCTGATTAAATGACCTCGATATTACTCAACCCATTACACTACCTAGAACGGAAGAGAGAACGCAGAAACTTATGATCAAAGACAGTTAGCCAGCAATATTTTCCCAGCTGTCCATGAAGATATCTGTGACAAATTGGGGATATTGATGTTCCACCCCATTGCTACACCCCGTCTGTTTTTATTTATATATTTTACCCTGGAATTTAAAGACAGTAGATGTGAGGCAATAACTGAATTCCTAAAATAATTTTCTCAATGGGCAGCTTTGTCCTATAACTAAGTTTGGGATCAAAAGTTAGTTCCCTTTTTAACTGCTGTTATATGAATCAATAACATTTAGCCAGCCTTTTCATGTCTGCCACTTTCAATGGCTATATCTCACTAAGCCAAAAATGAGGCACATAGAAATGCCGATGTGAAGTACACACCTCCTTTGGTCGACAGCCAGTCAGTCAGCCAGCCGGATATCACGTCTACTAAGCCAGAGATGGCGTAAGTTGGCGGGTGTATATGCTAAATGAGCCTTCTGTATTCGTACTGAGATTTTGTCGGTGATCAATCTGCTGGCATTGCCTGAATAATGGCTGAATAGTCACCAGGTTCACTATATAACTTGGAGGTAATGAGTTAAATCTCAAGTGGGTTCATTGGTGAGTGCATTGCTGAAAACGTCTTAAATTCTGATGTGATACTGCTCATTGACTATTGTATTAAGTACAACATACATAGAAAAATATAATTCTGAATACACCTTTGATCATAGATTGATATCAAGTTAGAGAGAGCCATTGAAAACCAGAGAATACTAGTGACCAGCTTTTTTATTCTCCAAATAAAGTGGTACTGTTTAGTAGTTCGCAAACAGGATGCCAGAGTAACACCGGAGATCGAAACAAGAACTCTCAGATTACGAGGTTAGCGTCCATTGACCATTCCATCCACTGGGACAGAATCCAATAGTCATCGTCTCATGACTTTCAACTTTTGTCAATGAATGATGTGATTTGACTAAGGCGCTGATAACAGTTGTTAGAGAACCACTGGAAAACCCAGTACAGAGTATTGAACAGCTGTTTTGCCGAATTTCGGTACTTTTCAGTAGTACTCACTCACTCGTCCAGCTTCGAACCAAGAATCTTCCAGTTACAAGGCGACTTGGTAAGCTCTGTCTGTCACTTCTTTCTAAATGGTCTACCTATGAGCTTACCTTGTAATTGAAAGATCCTTGGTTCGAACCCCAGAGAGAGAGTGCATGCTACTGAAGAGTCCTAAACTGGGGGCAAAGCAGCCATCCAACTACTCTCTACTGGTTCTCTAACAACTAATCTCACCCTACCATCAAACAACAGTTGTAACCAATCAAATCCCTGGTAAAAACCAACACCCATTATCAGCCACACCAATAATTAAAAAAAGAAGGACATCTTACAAGTAGACTTCATCATTGGTGCAGGAAATGTTGTCAACATTGGATTAGGATTAGTGAATTGATTCGATGGAAATTTGCAAGCATCAATTGATTTGATGATGATGTGTTAATATTATTATTACTATTCAACAGAAATGGATTAGTCGACTGTACTACGGAATTAGTTGGCGGGATAAAAGGAACAAGTGATGTTGATGATGACGCAGAATGAGCCGTGGGAAAATAGAATTGTGGAGTTGTAGAGTTCAATCCACCGCCGAATGGAGATGGTGTTGTTGAAATATCATTGAGATCTATATAAAAAGAAGAGTAAATTTAACATCCATCAATTTGTGAGTACATATATATATATATATTAACACCAAAAATAAACAACACTGATTAACGCAACTAGTCTGATAACGAAACGTTTACACATATAGAAAATCAAAATAAGTGGTGATTCAGCGAAAAGACTCTTTTCAACGAATTTAATGGTTGCCATCTTGAGATAAAATTCACACTCGAAATGGAGAACAAATTGAGCATCCATTTCCTAGATGTGAACTTATCAAGGAGGATCGATGGAACTCTGAAGAGATCGATTTGTCGAAAGCTGTCATGGAATGGTCAGTCAACTGACAAATGTCTACAGCTGGGTACCCATTGGTCGAAAACGAAACCTTATCCAGTCGCTTGCCATGTAGCCCTGATACTGTGGAAGATGAGTTATATCTTTTCAGGGAAATCCTATTATGAAATGGGTTTCCATCACGTTTTATAGACAACAATATACATTAAAATCCTATAAAACGTGACTTATCATCCGTACCCAAGAAAATACTTTACATGAGCTTGAAATTCAAAGTGAACTTAACTTCCGATATCATGAAACGAAGGATATCACAGTCCCTGGAAAGAATATTCCTTGCTGCATCTCTGAGAATAGCTTTTACTAGTCGACCATTACTGTTCAATAACCTGAAGGACAAGATCCCGCTGTTAACCAACTCTATGTGTGTTTATCAATTCACCTGCTCGCTCGTGTGGAGCTAGGTATATCAGTCGTTCGACTCGAGTTTTGTCCAAGAGGGTGCGAGAACACTATCCTGAATGGTTACAAAGAAGTGCAATTGGAGCAAAAAGACGCGCGATCATTGAACGGAACATCTGATCGATAATGATCACCCTATCTCTATAGCCTCCACCTTTAAAGTCATCTACAAGGCAAAGAGTAATTTACCCAAATCACTACGTACTCGACCCATCTGTATTGCTGAAGCTTTGGCTATCGAAACAGAAAAGCCAGATCTATGTGTATAGAAAAAGTTCGTTCAACCCCTCCAACTTTCATGGTCTTAATCTCCAATCATATTTTGGCTCTACCATTTATTTTTCATTTTGTCTATTCAATTTGTATACTCTTCCTTTATTACAATGTCAATTGTTACTATTACTACTCTCACTTTGAACTGTCCCCGGTATTATTTCTCTGGTTCCACTTATCATGCTAAATCAATTCTTCTTAGCGTAATCGTACAGCTAATTTTTAAAATTAATCGTTTTGCCATTCAACTATGATTATAGTCACAAACATTTTAGTTCCAATTGCATTTCATACTACTATTACTACTACTACTACTATTATTATTATTTTATGCATTCACACCTATGATTCAATTCCCTCACCAGGTAAAAGTTTTTTAAAAAACCATATATAATATTATAAGTGGTATACAATTGCTGGGTGGTGGCTAGCAGTGAAATCCAGGATGCGCCACCATCCACCAATTGTATACTAATTAAATGCCCAGACATCGTCGAAGCATCTGCACAAGAAGCCGACATGTCAACCTGAGACCGAGCACTTCGGTCCAATCAATCGACGGGAAAATCAAAAATTCAATTCAATAATTAATATTATAAGTGTTTATTCCTGAAGTTCTTAGTGGTACATTGAACCACAACAGCCGATATCTATTTTTTATTTTTATTTATTTATTTTTTTTGATTTACAGCTTGATTCCACACTGTATTTTTGGTACAAGTGTGGAATTTTCATCATGTCATATCGGTAGCCCAAATTTTGCAGGCCGACCATAGATATCAGGTGTGCGCCGGCGTGGGCTCGAACCCCGGACCATGTACATGGTCGGCGAGAGTCCTAACCACTGTGCCACCGACGCACTGAACTCCCTTTTACCGGCATCATTTCACACTGACTTTCTAACTGACCACATGCTTTTATGTCTTGTTCGTATAATTCTCTCCTTGTTACTCTCACATCAAGGCCCAAATCTTGGCTTCCATTTCAAGTTTTATGCAAGGTTTGGGAGTGTGGTGTCATTCCATATTAGTTTATTTATTAGATGTATCACACAATGAGTAAAACAATATTATTATTTACTGGATGACACAGTTTTGAACACAATTCATTATTGTTCATGATCATTTCATCAATTATAATCACACGACGTCGAAACTTGAGTTTTATAGTTTTCTTTGTTTTCTCCTATTTGTGGTCGTCCGGGTAGTAGAATTCTCCAGATATCAGGGACAGGTGATGAATCATTCCTAGTGCACCTATTTCCAGTTGTTTCAATAAACGAATCTTCCGTCCCAGTGGCTTAATGGTATACGAGCTCGCTTTGTAACCAGAAGGCCCTGGGTTCGAATCCCGGTGGGTGCGTACCACAAACCATGCTACTGACCCGGATCCTCAGTGACACAGATTTTGTGCGTCGGTGGCACAGTGGTTGGGAATCTCACCGACCAGCCACTTTTATTTCTTGCCCCACACCAACAATAAGGAATCTAAATCATCAGTAGTAATTCCATACAAGGAAGGAACCTCGGAAACCAGCTTACGCAGAATTCTTAACAATGCTGGCAGGTATAAAGTGGTTGGCATTCAAACCACCCACAAACTCAATTAGAATCAAGCCTTGTCGGTGAAATGGTGGACCATGTGGAGCCGTTAAAACAAAATTTAGTTTATGTAATACCCTACCTACAATGATTGTCAGGTCAAATACATAGATCAAAGTAGTAGAACAAGGCAGTCAGTCAGACTAGCCGAAAATAAAAACCTAGCTAAATCTAGATTGTTGACCCAAATAAGATAAAAATCTAGAGATTGGTTCAGCTATGCCACTCACTACATGCAGTTGCACACAACCATACAATGGGCTGTGGGATAGGATGAGAGTTTAAAATCTAATGTAACAGGTGGAGGAGAGATTGATAGGAGAGGCTTTGTTTATCGAATGATTCAACACCTACCGACTCGGACATCTGGAAAAGTCGACTACCCCTATGACGACAAATGGGAGAGGACAAAGAAAACTATAAAATCCAAGTTTCGAAGTCGTGTGAGTATAATTGATGATATGATTATGAACAATAAATTGTGTTCAAAACTGTGTCATCCAGTAAATAGTAATACTGTTTTACTCACTGTGTGACGCCTCTAATAAACAGGCTATTATGCAAGGACAGAAAAAAATTGAGATGTGCTGTCCAAACCTTATGTTCCACTAGGAACTCAAGGGAACAGCAGTATTCGTAACGGACACTTTAAAGCAAAATTTGTGGATTTATTGTAAGTCAAAAGATCATTAGAGTGATTTCAAAACAGACCAATATTTGAAAATAAATGTTGTATCCCATCATGACTGACCATAGGGTGAAGTTGCCTGAGGTTCTGCGAAGAATATGAGACCACTATGGTCTATCATCTAGGTTGGTAGGTCGCTGGTGGTGGCGTTATATATATCGTGAATTGACAGAATTTAAAATCGATGACGCATGAAATTCCATCCCGACGGCTGAATAATTGATGAACTCACCTTGTAACGTCAAGGTCCTTAGTGCAAACCGCCGACTTAAAGTTAAACCAACTGTCTGAAAATGCTGGTATTTTCTGTCTGTCCTGTGGCATATATCATCATAGTCCAACTAATGAGTGACTAGTTAGTTGACTTATATAAATACAATTGTACAGCTTGATAATAAAGTCGCCATTTGAAAAGAGTCTCTACGCTAAATCACCACTTGTTTTGATTTTCTCTATATGTTATAGCGGGAATTTTCCATGTGTTTACACAGAAATAAAATTACAATCCGAACCGGCCAAGTTAGCAAATGTTTTATTCTAATCCAGGTTACTTTGAGGGCCAAATTACTTCAATGCAGATTTCGTCAGAGAATCAATAAAAGCTGAGAGTATTAGAAAGCTATTTTTCGTCCTTGTTTTGTGACTTATATCTTATCATCCAAGGACCCCAAACCTAAGAGATCAGATCAAGAGGGTTCCATGCTTTATCATTATCACATAATGTTGAACACTTCTATTCCCAGAGTTAATTATAAGATAAGATAAGATAATAGCTTTATTCCAAAACAGTATTTGTGATACAGAATGGAATTCTCAGCATTTTACTACAATATTGCATCCAGTTAGTACACTAACAATAAATAAAATTCTACATAGATTATCGGTAATCTCAGTTAGTTTTGACAACAACATATTGGCATGTCGGTAGCAAAGCCAAAATTGAACAGAATGTTTGAAGGTGTTAGAAGAGTAGATACTACTAGCATATTTACTGGCGTAAGCGGTAACAAAAGGTCGAGATATACAGAGTGTGAAAGAACGAACAAGAATGTTTTAAGTAGAGTTTGTAAGGAAGAAAGAAACAAAACAGCACATAAAAAAAGGTAGAGAGAAAGGAAAAGAGAGAAAACGTTGTACCTATAAATGATATGAGTTGGAAAGACGAGATCCAGTTGTTTTACTGACTATTTAATAAGTTATAGGTTTCACACCTAATGCTTTCTTTATCGCACAGAACACGAGCTAAGTAAGGTATGGATGAGTTTTTGTACTTACTAGTGCGAGCATATAGTTTTCTATATAGGCTTCTGGTTTTCCCTGAAGAGATACAAGGGAAGAGTTGTGAATGAAGAGGGTGTTGTGAGTTAGATAAAATGGATTTAGCCCATTTTTCACATGAGTCCATGTGCCTGTCCACCAGAATATTAACAAGCTGGCTAAGTGGCACACTGCTTACCCTGCTGACAACCTTTAACATCCTGCGTAATAAGGTATAGTCTTTCTTCAGTAGCCCTGGAAAAACTAAGGGGGAACAATAGAGAATAATAGGCAGAATACGGGAGTTAACAAATTGTAGGAGTAAGGGTTGGGTTATTCCAGAATGTCTTAACTTCTTGATGTAGAAGGTAAGACGGAATATTTTCTTAGAAATCGTCAAGATGTGAGGCGACCAGGAAAGATCAGTAGATAGAGTGACGCCTAGGTATTTAATTTCTGACTTAGTTTCTATTTCAGTGCCATCAATGTTGCACACCTCGTGAGTGCTAACCAGTTTGTTTAGGTCAGATTTATGCCTAAAGGTGAAATTGACTGTTTGGCATTTGGAGGGGTTTAAGGTGAGACCATTTTCCTTGGACCATTGGCTGACTTCTGATAAAAAGCCATTTAGTTTGGAGCAGTCACTTTGACATTTGACAGGTAAAGATACAGTTAAGTCATCAGCATATTTGACAAAGTTAATATCATTTGAAGATGGTAGGTCATGTAGGAAGAATGAAAAGAGAAGTGGGGAAAGTACAGCACCTTGGGGGACACCAGCTTCAGTAAACGGAGACGACGACGATTTTATTTATTCTCATGGACGATTAAGAGTGCGTTCTGTAGCCTTAACCTGAAGAGACTGATAGATTTCCTCTATGCATGTGTATTATTATTATTGTCATTGTTCCTTTGCGTTCCGAGTGGAACGTAGGACTCCCTTCGACAACACATCTCCAATTTGTTGTATTTCCTGCCATCCTCATCAGACGGCTAGCTCCACGACTGCCCAAAATCTTCTATCTTTTCTTCACACGATCTCCCCTCCATGTCACCCTGGCACTGACGACCCAACGGACTGATTGGCGATGAAATCTCAGAAAGGATCCAAAAAGCTCGAGCTGCTTTCGCTGACTTACACCCTCTCTGGCGTAGGCGTGACATTCGGTTATCAACCAAGGGACGTGTGTACTGCTCAGCAGTTCGCTCCATCCTTCTGTATGGCTCTGAAACATGGCCAATACGAGTTGAAGACATGAAAAGGTTGACTGTTGTTTTTGATCATAGGTTTCTGCGATCTCTTTCTCACGTTAGGTGGTATAACAAGCTAGTAAGTAATGTTGACGTTAGGCGTAGAGTGTTGGGCAGGCAAAGAGGGAAAATCAATCGACGAGGCTATAAAGTTACATAGACTAAGATGGCTAGGTCACGTGCTGCGCATGCCTAACCACCGCCTCCCCCGGCGGGCATTGCTAGCTGATATAAGTGCAGGCTGGAAAAGAGCCAGTGGTGACCAAACAAAAACATGGCTTCATCAATCCATGAAATCCTTGACAGTTAAACTGAGTCAGGTAGGGAGATGCAGACTTCCGGGTTGGGGCCCTCGGGACTCTAGGAATTAATGGCTGGAGACAATAGGTGACATGGCTCAAAATCGTTGTCAATGGCCAGCACAGATGTATTTAGTCTCTCTAATCTTTCATATTCCTTTCTACCATTACCCATTCTGTTTCACTCTTATACTTGTCAAACTCTATTGATTCTCTTCACTCATCTTCTTGTCTACCTTTGTGTGCTATTTGGAAGGTGGCAACTCGAACTGGTGCACTTCGGTGCGAAGTTCTGTGTTGAATCCAGACAGACAGACTGACGACCCACTCGTCGCTTCCGCGATTTGGATTCCATTCAAGCGATGGCCTGGCTTGAGCGCGATATCATTCGACGGTCTCCTCAATAATGGCGTATGCCCGATCCATCCATCTCAATTTTCTCCTGCATATTTGTTGAGCAGTCAATCGGCTCTTGATTGGTTTGTTCCCAGCCAGTGCTTTTCGTTACTAATTCTTTCTGGTAGGTAATTTGATCTGAAGTGTGGAGTGGAGTCAGTCATGTGTGACTATCTAATATTATTACCCCGATGAACCAGGATTCAGTAATCAAACTCTATCTCTCCACCCACCCACCCACCTACCTGTAATACATTTTAGAATTTCAGACCTCTCCCACCATGCTATTGTGTGGTTGTGTGTTAATGCATGCAGTGCAATCGCTAAGCTTTTTTTTTAGAAATTACTTATCTTCACGGGTTGGGTCAACCATTCTTCCCTTAGCCACTAAATTCTTATGTTCCGACAATCTGACTACCCCGCAGACCTACTAGTTTGACCTAACCGACAATCATTACAAGGTATTTTGTTAATTATATTATTTTGTTTAATTGGTTCAACCTATAGGGTCCTTTAGCCTACAGAGCTTGTCCCTGTCCCTGAGTGAGTTTGTAGGTTTCAATACCACCCTAATTCCTGCTTTATATTTAGAATCCCACATAAAGAGGGTCGTCTCAGATGTCCCCTACCTTCTTATATGGCAAAACTGTAGATGCCTTATATTCTTCCTTATTTATATTATTATTAGTTTCACAATTATTTTTATTTTGCTTTTGACCTTTTCTGATATTCTTAATGAATTTTATAAGATAGTTAGTTATTTAACACCAAAGCCTTTTCTATCTGTTTTATTTCATCATTTAAGTGTTTTCTTGTGCTATTTAGTGCTACCCCTCGCTTTGTTAAACACTTAACTTAGCCTGCCTTAACAGTTAACGAACGGATGAGATGAATTACAGTCTAAATATCTATTAGTAGAACCTCGCCTAGAATACTAGCTTGCTAGTTTTCTAGCCGATCCCAAGCCTGGATTAGGGAGGGAGGGTTGGGGCGTGGTGCTAGCAACTCCACCACCGCAAAACTCAACCAAACCGCTACAGAAACTTCAATGCACCAATATATTAAAAATTCTAAAAAATATAAACAGTAACCTTATTTTTCGCTGGAATCGGGGAAGTGAAATGACGCAGGCTGGTGAAAGCCTTCGGGAAGCCAGTCAGCCGATGTGCCTTCTTTCGATGAAAGCAAAAATAAGTATGGGTACGTGGAATGTTCGTAGAATGTAAGAAACTGGAAAGGCTGCCCAGATAGCCGCTGAAATGAGAAGATATAGAATAGAAGTGTTGGGAATCTACGAGAGCAGATGGAAAGGATGTGGTAGGCGCCAACTACCAACTGGAGAGACAATAATCTATTCCGGCCACCCAGAGGACAATCACGAGCACACCGAGGGAGTGGCCATCATGATGTCACCAACAGCAGCCAAAGCTCTCATGCAGTGGGAACCAATCTCCTCCAGGATAATGACAGCCAGGTTCAACTCAAAAGGAAGGAAGGTTACAATCATTCAATGCTATGCGCCTACAAACGTCTCAGGACAAGAGAAGAAAGAGGCGTTCTACAGACAACTACAAACAGTAATGGACAACGTCCCAAATGGCGATATCAAAATCCTGATGGGTGATATGAATGCGAAGCTGGGAGGAGACAACACAGGAAGAGAACTCACCATGGGTCGTGAGGCCCTCGGCGAAATGAACGACAATGGTGCACTCTTCTCAGACTTCTGCGCCTTCAATGATTTGGTGATTGGTGGTAGTGTGTTCAAACACAAGGATATACACAAGGCGACATGGATTTCACCAGATGGAAACACCAAGAACCAAATAGACTTCATCTCAATTTCAAGAAAGTGGAGACGGAGCCTACTGGACACAAGGTCGAGGAGAGGAGCAGATGTGGGTTCAGACCACTATCTAGTACAAGGGACTTTCAAGGTGAAGCTAAAAGCCTCGAGGATAGCTGGGGATAGGCCACAATGCAAGTTCAACACTCAATAACTGAAGGACACAACCACAAACGACACCTTCACTGCAACTGTCAGAGCAAAGCAGGAAACACTACGCGACATCACTGAAGAATCATGCGTGGAAGACCACTGGAACTCTCTGAAGGTGATTCTCAACGAAACGTGTTCAACGGTTTTAGGAAGAAAGAAAAGGCAAGACAAGGAATGGCTCTCAATGGACACTTGGAAGCTAATAGAGGAGAGGAGAATGGTGAAAGAGAAAATGATTCAATGCAAGGACGGACAAGAGAAGGAGACGCTGAGCTCAACTTACACAGCACTGGACAAAGAAGTGAAGAAGAGTGCTAGGAAGGACAAAAGACGATTCTACGACAACCTGGCCACTGAAGCTGAGAAGGCAGCAGGCAAAAGGGACCTGAGGACACTATATCAGATAACCAAATCTCTATCCGGGAAGAGATCAACACAAGCGAAACCTATAAAAGACAGCCAAGGGAACCCAATTACCAAGGAAGAAAGACAGATTAAACAATGGGCGGATCACTTCAAAGGACTCTTGAACCGACCACCACCTGCAACCCGTCCAGAAATACCAACAACAGCACGTACACAACTGCAAGTTGACACCAATCCTCCAACGAGAGCTGAAGTCTTGAATGCAATCAAGCTTCTGAAAGCTGGAAAAGCAGCTGGACCAGATGGAATACCCCCTGAAGCACTGAAAGCGGACCCAGAGACGACAGCAGACATGCTGACTACATTATTGCAAAAGGTCTGGAAGGAGGGATGCCTACTGACTGGAGGAAAGGTTACCTCGTGAAACTACCAAAGAAGGGCGACTTACGACTCTGCAAGAACTGGCGAGGAATCATGCTCCTGTCGACGCCAAGTAAAATCCTGAGTCGCATCATCCTGGAGAGAATAAAGGACACACTGGATACAGAACTCCGACCAGAACAAGCTGGATTCAGGAAAGGCAAATCATGTTCTCACCAAATTGAAACTCTACGCATCATCATCACAGAACAAAGCATGGAATGGCAATCAAACCTCTACCTCAACTTTATAGACTTTGAGAAGGCCTTCGACAGCGTTGACCGTGAAGTAATTTGGAAACTACGCGAGTACTACGGCGTACCCCAAATATTCATCAACCTTATTCAACAGCTGTACGACAACGGCACATGTCAAGTGATCCACAACGGAAAACTCAGCGAGGCGTTTGGAGTAAACACAGGAGTCAGACAAGGGTGCTTATTATCACCAATGATATTCCTAATTGTGGTGGACTGACTGGATTATGCGTCAGACAGTGAGTGGGAAACGAGAAGACCTGGATTTTGCGGACGATTTATTTTTGATGTCACATAAAATCGAAGACTTACAAGCGAAAACCGACAAACTGGTCGAAAAAGCAGCCGGCAAAGACGGGACTCCAGGTGAACATAGACAAGATGGAGGTTATGAAAATAACGAACCACCAACAACAGCAGCAGCAACATCCAGCGCCAATCACCATCAACGGGAGAGATTTGAAAGAGGTTACTTCATTCACTCACTTATCTAGGGAGCATTGTCTCAACTACAGGAAGTAGGAACGGACGAGGATGTCAAATCGAGCGAGAATCGGGTGGTGGGCGAGAAACACATTCATTGATCAACCTGAAACCAATCTGGAAATCTTCGTCACTCAGCCAGCATCAACAAGAAAATTCGGTCGGATTTTCAATACAAACGTCGAGTCAGTCAGGTCTTATATACGAATCAGAAACTTGGCGGGTGGGTCACAAAGAATATTTTCAACAGCCTGTTGCAGACCTTTATCAACTAACAACTGTCTTCGCTAGCTCTATACTGAAGATCAGATGGCCGGGCCGGAAAGAATTACCAACTATTGAAACTATGGGAACAAACAAAACAAGAACCAATCGCCCAACAACAGCAAATATGTAGGAGAAAGTGGAGATGGATTGGATCACTCACTGAGGAGGCCGCTGGATGACATCGCGCGCGCGTCAGGCCATTGCTCGAGTGGAACCCGACAGAATGGGAAGCGGCGAGTGGGACGTCAGTGCAAGGGTGGCATGAAGGAGATCGTGTGAAGAGGAGTTGAAAGAGTATATATAACTAACATGGATGCAGGTGAAAAGTGCAGCAGAAGACAGAAGCAAGTGGAGAGCTGCAGTTGAAGTCCCTATGTTCCACTAGGAACCCAAGGGAACAATAATAATAATATCTATTAGTAGAATGCGTTGGCATTTTATAAACACTAGTGCGCAGTTTAACTTCTTGTATTCGTTTTATTTTACAATTTAACATAATAGCTAATTCTCCATGCTCATTTTTTGACTCAAATGTGAGTTTTATTCACTATACTAGTGCGTTTTTATATGTGTGTGGAGAAGCTAGAGAGGGATATGCTCTGTTGTTAACACTGAGTGATACTGTAATCCACATATCTCCACCATATTTTTGGGGTAAGATTAAATATTGTGTTAAGTAAGGGCAATATTTTCCCAGCTATCCATAAAGATATCTGCTACAATAGGGGGGATATTTTGGTGATCCATTGCATTGCTACACCTTCTCTTTGTCTATATATTTTGCCTTGAAATCATTCCTATTGCAAGTGTTCGGTGTAGAGTCGATGAATGCACTGCAAGTATTAATTTAATTTTTTTTTTTTAATTTTTGATTACAGCTTGATTCCACACTGTATTTTTTGTACAAGTATGGAATTTTCATCATGTCATATCGGTAGCTCAAATTTCGCAGGCCGACCATAGATATCAGGTGTGCGTCGGCAGTGGATCGAACCTCGGACCATGTGCATGGCCAGCAAGAGTCCTAACCACTGTGCCACCGACACGTAATCACACAATATAGTGGGTGGGAGAGGGTTGAAATTCTAAAATGTAATATAGATAGGTGGAGAGAGAGAGGTTAATTACTGAATCCTGGTTCGAACAAAGCAAGAACTACACTGGTACCACCTTTTATTTCGTTGCATTCTCGTCAGCTGCTTACAGGCCAAAGACATTATTAAATATATCTACAAAAACAATTTCAACACACTTGCACAGAGTTTATTTTAAACAGAAATCATTCAATCACTATATGCATACAGTAATTATATATATATATATATATATATCCAGGGCAAAGAAAGACTGATAACCGCTTCTTTCTGGGCACATAAATCAGGTTTGAGGCGCTTGATGGACATGGCTTCAGCATACTTAAGGTGAATTGAGCTCTTTTGCTTACTGATAATTTTGAACGACTTTTCGACGACCCGTGTCAAGCAGATGCCTGGTGATGGCACTATTTATAGCATTTATTCCCTTTAGACATATGCTTTCTGGTAAATGTTCAGAAAATCGTAAATATGCCCTTCTTTTTCTGTTCTTCCAATGTAACTGCTCCCACAGATACAATTAAGTTTGTATATACAGTTGGAGTTGTTAACATGAGAAGGATATCTATCGATTTTTGATTGCACCAAAGGAGAGCAAGTTGTTCGATAGACGGGAACCAGCTTAGCTAGCTGCAGGATAGGCTATGGCTAATGATGTACTCAGCCTTCTGTTGATCATCGCTGCAATGTTTTCAAGTTTATAATCAAGCTAAAAGGAAGATTGGCTTTTTTCCCCAATGTGATCTGTTTTATATTTGTGACTTTAGATCTTCCATACTTGTTGATGAACCTTTGAGGGTACCCATTGCTCTTCAACGTCCTTTCAAGAAACTCAAATTCCTCTTCTAATTACTTGCTTTGTTCAAATTCATTAAGGGGAATAAATGTATGGAGTCCTGGTTCATCGAGTCTACACCCACCCAACACGCCCAATACAAATGAGTCATCACTCATACCGGAAATATGGAAAATACTACTACCAATCAAATCAAGCGATAGAAAATAATGGAATCATTTAAACGAAGTAAGAAAGTTGGGGTGAGTAGTGACTTCATATGGATTATGAGCAGTAGTAATAAATTATACTCGAAACTTGATCATCATCAATAAGTATTACTGTATAACAATACACTGTGTGAGACTTTTATCAATAGAAAATTTTACCCATAATGGAAGAATTGTGATCGTTTATGCTCTTTCGCCTCACACACACACACACACACCCGCACATTAGGAAAACTATCGTCTTCTTATCTTATCTAATTTTCATTCAGACATCTATAAAACACAAAATAATTGAGCCAGCGAAGGATATCCACCTTTCGATAAATTCCTCTTCTGGCTCGACAATTAGATATCTGAATGTTTATATACATAGAATATTCTAGATTAGTAGTCAATAACAATATTAGTGTGCTTTTTAAATAATAATATAGATTTGTAAAGTAAGATCACAATGGAATTACAGTTGATTAAAGATGCTTAAATTATAATGATAATAATTAAAATAAAGTAGCGAATAGAATATCAACAATTCATGATCATTGAAACCTAGATGGCCAAGGTAAGGATAATGTCTAAACTGACTTCTTTTGAATGCACAAATTAGGCTTGTTAATATGGATCCCAACAACCAGCCTCAGCAGTATGTAGTAGACGAACTCTTAAGACAAAATTGAGATTTGTTGGTATGCGGTAAATGACTTGAAGTCGCCTGGTTAACAACATCAATCTTGTGTTGTGTATCCACAAGATGAGATAGAATAGCGCTATGTGAATAGATTTTGTTTGTCCTTTACTTAACCAACCATCCAGGGTGATGTTCGGAAATGTTTGACGAGAAACACGCCTAATTCTTGTACGGCCTAAGCAGCTAACTGGCTCCAAAGGAGCAGTGCTTGGTCAGCCATGGAGCAAGAGCAATCTGCTCTGATGAATGTATTGATGAGGAACTTAATAATATTACACGGTGGCTGAGTGAAAATGAATCTTAAATCAAAGCAGCTCAAGTTACCAACAGTTCATAAAAAGGCCTTATTCTTACAGACACAGTTCTTTGGGGACAACACCAGCGAGATACTAACACATCGCCTTAGAAATGCAGTAGAAAGAGTATTCCCTGCTGCTGAATCACGCTGTATCTTTAAAACTACTCCTGTATTGCGTTCAGGAGTAAAAGGCAAACTGCCTAATTTCATCTCCTTCATGTGTGTGTGTGTGTGTATCTACCTATTTAACTTCTCCTATGGAGTGACGCAGTTAGTTGCTTAGGCCGTACAATTAGGCATGTTTCTCATCGTATTTCCGAACATCACCATGAGTGGTTGTTTAAGCAAAGGATAAACAAAATCTATTCACATAGCGCTATTCTGTCTCATCTTGTGGATACACAACACAACATTGATGTTGTTAACGAAGCGACTTTCAAAGTCATTTACCGCATACCTACGAATCTCAATTTTGTCTTAAGAGTTCGACTACTTAATATTCCTGGGTCTGGCTGTAGGGATCCATATTAACAAGCCTAATTTGTGCATTCTGTCTGTTTGTCTGGATTCAACATAGAACTTCGCACCGAAGTGCACCAGTTCGAGTTGCCACGTTCCAAACAGACACACACATGTAAACAAGAAGATGAGTGAAGTGAATCAATAGAGCTTGACAAGTATAAGAGTGAAACAGAATGGGTAATATTAGAAAGAAATATGAAAGATTACAGAGACTGAATACATATGCGCCATTGACAACGATTTTGAGTCATGTCACCTATTGTCTCCAGCCATTGATTCCTAGAGTCCCGAGGGCCCCAACCCGGGAGTCTGCATCTACCTACCTGACTTAGTTTAACTGTCTTTGTCTTCATCTTCATCTCTATTACCTTGCCTTCCTCTCACTGATTTGTACATTCAAAAGAAGTTAGTTTAGACATTATCCTTACTTGGCCATCTAGGTTTGAATAATCCTTAATTTTTGTGGATATTTCCTTAATTTTAGTTGATATTCTATTTGCTACTTTATCTTTATTATTATTATTATAATTTAAGCATCTTTAATGAACTGTAATTCCATTGTGATCTCACTTTACAAATCGATATTATTTAGAGAAAACACTAATATTTTTGTTGACTACTAATCTAGAATATTCTGTGTATATAAACACACAGATATCTAATTGTAGAGCCAGAAGAGGAGGAAATTATCGAAAGGTGGATATCTTCGCTGGCTCAATTATTTTGTGTTTTATCCTATTTTATCACAGTTTATTTACACATAAAGGGAACGAATCGCCTTCAAAGAAAAAAAAAGAATCCCCAAATAAACAAACACCCGACAACCAACCCACTTACCGAGTAAATTGTGTTCATTTGAGACACTTGAATTCTGTGGATTACCCAGAGCAGTACTACGACTACTACCTGTGAAATCATTCAACCCGTGTGATACATCTGCTGTCGCAGTAGTAAAAGATGATTTCTCATAAGACATTAGATCAAGAAATTTATCACTATCTGTAATAGTGGATGATCCAGATGAACCATAATGATTTGTCTGTTGTTGTTGTTGCGTTTGCTGTTGGTGTTGCGCCTGCTGTTGATTGCTGTGATCTGATGAATAAGCGTGTTGTCGGGCTGTTGATACAAATGCCTCTAGTCGGGCTCTTTCCTCTTCAATAATTCGTTGACGTTCAGCTGGAGTCAGGGTGAATTCTCCCCCACCATTATCTTGATTATAATATGATGGTATAGTTGATTCAGATTCATTCGGTGTTGACTTTGATGTAGACAGTGTCGATGTGATTGGATTAGTTTGTGATTGTTGTGGAGATGGATTACTTGGCGTTTTTCTATTGAAAGTAGAAGTAGAAGTAAATAAGTAGTATACATAGATTGATTAGTTTGACTAATATGGTGGTATATAAAGTCTTAGGCTCAATAATATTGCGTAGACTAAGTGGTGCTCGAGAGGCACAAACACGAGAGAACCACGCAGACGCTTTTGACCATGAAGAGGGTGTATTGATTGATCATATCTTCACCCTTCGACAAATTCTAGAACATAGGCATACACTCACTGTCGGCGTCCAACAATCATTATATTTCTTGACCTAAAGGCGGCATTCGATTCTGTCGACCGAGAGGTACTCTGGAGATGCTTGGCTGTAAAAGGAATGACGAGAAAATAAATTTCACTGATCAAGGCACTCATTTTACTTGAACTCATGCAGCTAGCCAGGTGAGGGCTTACGGCGAGTTGCTATCTGAAGTGGTGACGATTAGTGGTGTCCGACAGGGATGCCCATTATCCCCATTTCTATTCAATTTCATCATAGATGTACTAACCCTAACTCACTTCAGAGACTCAGGGATTGACTTGTTACCTGGGAATAATAGTCTCGTTCAGTTAGAATATGCAGACGATATAGTCCTTCCAGGCGAGGACGCTGACAAAATGCAGAGTCTTCTAAACACCTTGAGTCGCAATCTACAAATGTTTCGGATGCGATTCGCTCCCACTGTCAAATTTAAGATGATGTTACAGGACTGGGCTACACCGACTCCTAGATTAGAAATAGGAAGTGAAGTGGTAGTGCATGTTGACCGCTTCACCTACTTGGGAAGTACAATATGCCTCAACGGGTTGATCTCTAACGAAATCTCAGCACGGATACAGAGGGCTAGTTTCGGATATGCCAGTTTACGCCGTCTCTGGCGTAGAAGTAATATCCGGCTGGCTATCGACCAAAGGGAGGGTGTACTGCACTACAGCAGTTCGCTAAGTATTCCTTTATGGCTGCGAAACGTGACCATTGAGAGTGGAAGACATGAAGAGATTAGCTGTCGTTGGTCATAGGTGCCTGCGCTCTATTTCCCGTGTCAGGTGGTGGTATAATAAAGTGAGCCATATTGAGGTTAGGCTTCGGTCAAGTGCTAGGTAGGTGGGAAATCAATGGACGAGGCTGTAAAGTCACACCGATGAGATGGTTAGGACATGTGTTACATATGTCTAGTCATCGCCTTCCTCGACTGACGGGCGATGTTAGCTGACATACAGTCAAGTTAGAAAAGAGCCAGTGATGGTCAAAAGAAAACATGGCTTCATCAGTCCATGAAATCCACAAAAGTTAGAATAAACCACGTAGGGAGGTGTAGACTTCCTGTTTAGGGTTCTCGGGACGGTAAATACCAATGAAGGCTGAAAACAATGGGTGATATGGCTCAAACTCATCATTCTCAATGGCTGACGTAGATGCATCCACTCTTTGTGACTTACGATTTCCAATGAAACTATATTGTTCTTCGTTATTACTACTACTTTGTCTCACACCTCTGTTTACTGTCTCTATTATACATTTCTTGTACTTTCTTCTGTTGCTTTGTGTTCTACATTGGGGGAGTGTGGCGACTTGAACTGGTGCACATATGTGCAAAGTTCTATGTCGAAAACAGACAGACAGAATTCTTAACAAGGCAGGAATAAAAGTGGCTGGCATTCAAACCGCCCACAAACTCAATTAGAAACAAGCTTTGTCGGTTAAATGGGAGATCCCATGGAGCCAATTAAACAAAACAATTTAGTTTATCTAATACCCTGCTTGAATGATTGTCACGTCAAATACATAGCTCAAAGTAGTAGAACAGGTGTCAGGCAGTTAGACAAGTTGAGCACAAAAAACATGGCAGCAAAATGTAGATCAGTTAACCTGAATAAGATGAGAAATCTAGAGAACAGTTCAGCTATACCACTCACTGCATGCAGTTACGCACAATCACACAATAGGATGTGATGGGATAAGATGAGGGTTTTAAAATCTGATGTAGCAGGGCGGAGAGAGAGAGATTGATAACAGAAGCTTTGTTTATCGAATCAACTGTGAAAAAGACGTGTAATAGGAACGATTCAACACCTGTCCACCTATCTGGACATCTGGAAAATTCTACTACCCCTACAACGACGTATAGGAGAGAATAAAGAAAACTATATAAGTCAAGTTTTGAAGTCGTGTGATTATAATTGATGATATAATTATGAACAATAATGAATTGTGTTCAAAACTCTGTCATCCAGTAAATAATAATACTCTTTCACTCACTGTGTGATAAATAATATGGAATCACTAACTACCACAGTGCCCAAGTTTTACACATAAATTAAGGTGAAAAGCACAATTATTCAACCACTTCTACTAGCAGCCATGGTAACAACCTTGGCATTATTTTCTGTCAATCTGATTTTTCAAGTATTGGTTTTGTAGGGATTTTGTTTGATTGCATGGAGGAAGCCGTGACCAGTAGAGTACAGCAGGTTGAAGATGAGGCAGTAACTCATCGAAGTAGACATTGCGAAGTGGTCGCGCTATGTCGTGAATCGGCAGAAGTTAGAATTCAAGGACCATTGGATCGGGTCCAGTGGTTCAATGGTCTACGAGCTCGCTGGCCTTGTAACCAGAAGGTCCTGGATTCGAACCATGGTGGGTGCGTACTTCTGAAGAGTCCCAAACTAGGACGAAACAGCTGTCCAGTACTTACAGGTTTTCCAGTGGTTCTCTAACTGATGTCAGCTCATGATTAAATCCTCCATGCAATCTGATTTTTATTTGATTTCCTAACTCTTATGTTTCTTTCAAACTCTTAAATATAATAATCACACTTTTTCCTCTGCGTCGGTGGCACAGTGGTTAGGACTCTCGCCAACCATGCACATGGTCCGGGGTTCGAGCCCACGCCGACGCACACCTTGATATCTATGGTCGGCCTGCGAAATTTGGGCTACCGATATGACATGATGAAAATTCCATACTTGTACCAAAAATACAGTGTGGAATCAAGCTGTAAATCAAAAATAATAAAAAAAATTATTTAACCCATTCATTAAATCATTCATCTTCTTAGGTAAATCTAACAACCTTATTCAACGCCTCTTATGTTTTGAATGATATTAACAACTGTGATTCATGACAACTCATCAACTTTGTTGTTAAATAGGGAAATGAATTCACCGCAAAGAGTCCCCACCCTCTCGGCTTAGACTCGAACTCAGTGTCTATCATTTTAAACTCGGGAACACCTAGCTGAAGAGTCCTGAACGGAATGAAGTGCGATTCTTAAATTCTACTTCCAACCAACATTCATTATTATTAAAACATATACTTATCACATTATGCGCACCAAGAGGTGCGCCCCACAAAATTTCATAGTTTGTGCAACAGCTGGGAGTATTACCGGCGGCCCACCATATTGAAGCAGATGACTGTCTTAAAAGAGGCCATCCCATCCCCCTCAGTTGAGCCTTTAGTTTGAAATCTGACCCACAAGGCAGTGGGACAGAGTCAGGAGCTGTTTTTCCACGGATCCAAGCAACTAAACTAGGTCCATACGCATTTGATTCTTTCAGATTCTGGAAGCCCCCTTATATACCGTAGGTTTGGAGTTAGGGTTTCCCATTGCCCCTAAGTAAATCGATATGTTCAACCGTCCACCACCACATGTTTGCGTTCGTTCTTCCAATTTGTGATAATAAACACCCAGGCTGCGTGAAAGCAGAGAATATGATTTACCTGGCAGAGGTTATGAAGACGTAGCCAGATGAGAGCATTTCGAGAGGAAAACTGAAATCTAACCATCATTATCTACCAAAACAGGAACTATGGTTTCCTTTGTCACATTTATCAACGTCCACACATATAGAGGGGCAGAATCGTAGTATGCTGTATACAGGGTAAAAAACCTACGAAAGCTGTCGAAAGATACGTTTTAAATGCTGGTTTTATTACAGAGAGCAATAAAAAGTTGGAAGGATCAGTCTGGATCAGTTGGAAGGGAAAATCAATACGACTGGGTGATAATCAGAGCCTCAATATTATTACTATTACTATTATTATTAATTTCTTGAGGTGCCAAATACAGAAAGAGTATTAGTGTTACATGACGGCAAAACCGAAGGAACAACTACTTGAAGCCAGTCAATCACATAAAACCTATTTGCATTAGCTTTCAGAGATGTGTCCCACATCAAGATCTTACCACAGGATATGGACCATATCTCAAGGTCAGTTGGGATATACAACTTTCAGGATCAACCTTTCCTAATCGCCTTCCTTCCTAGAGCCATTACATCCATATTGTAAAACAGTACAATTTTGTCCACAGATCTCCAGGGAGTAAGACGAGCTGACTGCCTACTATCTCCAATGATTTTCCTGATGGTGGGTGGTAGACTGGATAATGCAACAAACGGCGGGTAATGAGGAAACAGGCATAAAATGGACTCACACAAAAGTCTTGGAGGATCTGGACTTCGCCGATGATATATATGTCTGATTTCCCACAAACTGGAAGATATGCAAGTGAAAAGCAACAAGTTGGCGATAGAAGAAGCATCAAAGATAGGACTTGCTTCAGGTGAACGTAGAGAAGACAGAATTAGGTGATGAAGATTCTTGGGCAACACCAACAGCAACAACAACAACAGACAACAATCAGCATAAGCGGAAGGAATCTGAAAGAAGCAACCTCCTTCACCTACCTACCTGGGAAGCATCGTTTCAACTAGAAGCGTACGGAACTGATGAGGATATCAAAGCACGGGGATCGCGAAAGCAAGACAAGCTTTCATTACTCTCAAGTTTGTGTAAAGATCAACAGCACTCATCACTCAGCATGAAAAATAAGATCCGGATTTACAACTCCAGTGTGAAGACAGTCATTCCTACTAAACGGATGAGAGACTGGCGCCAGGCCGGGTCATGAAGGCCACTTCGAACAAACTACACACCTTCATCATCAACACCTAGCTGTCTTCACTCAGGATCAGATGGCTAGCCAGAAAAGATCAACAACAGGGAGGGATCTCTGGCAATAAACCAACCAACCCAACACAGCACAGCACAGCACGAACCAACTGTGCAACAAATATGCAGGAAGAAATCGAGGTGGATTAGATTGCGGCCATACTCTGAGAAAACAAACCATCAAGTGAGTAACATCACATGCCAGGCCATTGCTCGAGTGGAACTCGAATGGGAAGCGGAGAGTCAGTTGGTCGGTTAGTGTGAGGGTGACATGAAGGAGGAGGAGGAGGTGATGCAAAGAAGAGATGAAAGCATGTGGGGAGAGGTGGAGCCAGGCGATGAAAAGGTTGTCAGAGAGCCGAACGCAATGGAGACATGTATCTGAAGCCCTATTTCCCTCCAGGAATTAAAGGAAACAATAATAATAATGACAGTGTCTGCTTTTTGTCTAACTACTATCCAAACGACCTTTGTGGCATAGAAGGACCTACAGGAATATTCCTTCTAAACAGTGTAGCTCCTTGGGTCATGACGATATGCAGGGTAGACCACCACACCAGGGTAACAGCTATCAGTCGGTCACTCCTACTTTGATTTCATTACCATCGACTTTATTCAGTAGTTTTAATACACTATATGATGATGATGATGATGGGAAGCTTAGGACAGGGGAGGGGTTGGGTAGGGTACTATCCTGAGGAAGAGAATTTACTAACACACATATAAAAAGAATAGTAAATGCAAAAGAATGAACATACTTACTTGTCACCTTGTTTATGAGCTTCTAAATAGGCTAAATGTTGTTCAAGAGCTTCTAATACAGACGGTGGTACCTGAAATATTGTATGTATGAGTCCATTTTAGAACAAGGAAATCATTATTATATAAGTTGTACTGTATAATAATATATAAAATCACACACGAACACATTCAAAGAATAATACGAACTCGTTTCACCTCCAAATTTGCTTAGTTTTTTATATCTACGGCATAATTTTACCTTCACTTTGAATTTTCCACGTATGGATAAGTGGTCTGCCTCTCTGGTCAATCTTTATTCCTATATCAAAAGTTTGAACTCTGCTCTTGCCTCATCATTAATAAAAAGTTTGTCTTTTTAACACACTGATGAATAATTTGTGTCTATTGACATCATTTTAAAAGAGAATGTTGAAGCGCTTATATACTTTTTATCTGTAATAACTCAAAGATGTCACACTATGATCAGACACTAGTATGATGTGCCTAGTCCTCTGTTTCGTGCAAACTGAATTCTATCAGTCAGTCAGTCAGTGGTCACTATGCCACCACTAGGTGGCTCACCATATCACGGTGCACTTTGAATTGTTGATGTTAGATAAAAGTATCGAATGCAGTCCTACAGGATGTGAATCGCTAGCTCAAATAGCTCAGTGATGGTAACGTCTTTGACTGCAGGCAGGCAGCACCGGGTGACGCGGGTTTGAATATCAGAAGGAGGGATATGAGTTCCTTCAAGGTGGTTGCAGATATACCTTGCTGACTGACTGGTAGTGCCAACTAGTAGCATGAGACCTAGGTGGTGTTCAAGGTTTCCTGTGGCCGATTGCCTCCAAACATCTGGTGTCATACTGTGCAAAAAAGATGTTCAGACAGACCTTTTGTAACTTATAGTATTTTGATAGAGTGTTTAAGTTTGTTTGCAGTTGACATTAAATCCACAAATAGTAAAATATGACCTCATATTATCCTAAAAATTATGCATTCATTCTTTCTTGGTCTGTTCAAATAAATCAAGGAGACCAGTTTTATGATATCAGAGGGCGTGTTTTGATCTTTAACATCGTGTTGGTATGTGATACAAATAAATAACTTCCAAGTGTTTAGTTTGCAGTCCACTTTTATGGGCGTGTGTTGCTAATCAATGTGACCAATAGTCCTTCCACCGATGCATTCCTCAACATCACGTCCCGTAAAAAAATCAATAACACTGCTTTTGAACCTATACAGTTCAAATTTGGAATGCAAAGAAATCAAAAAGAAAGAATGCCAATTTCCTGCGAATTACAAAATCTATTCATATGTCAATGAATAATCATCTTAGATTTTGAAGTAAATTTCAAATATCTAGCTAAGCTACTTAATTATAATTACAGTAGTATATAAAATAAAGGTGAAAATATCACAGTTATGTGAGGCAAGGTAAGACGAAGCAAAATGGATACTGTGGAGAAATCAAAAAATTTACACACAGACGAACCAAAGAACGAACGAACGAAATTGACTAAGAGTCTTAAATTTTCCTTTTTTGGCACAGTTAATCATTTCATGGGCACATTGGTTGCATTAGTGAATTATTAACACAATGTTTCTACTTACAGGTTGAAAAGGATTGTTCTCTGAATCCAAAGGCAGAGGTGTACCGCCAGGTTCAGCAGACTGTATGATAAAGAAAGTAATATACCAGGGAATAGAAGATTAATACAAAGCGACATATACATATATACACTCTACAATAATAGGATTATAAAAAAGCGAAACTAATATGTTCTGCATAAAAGAGACCTTCTATTTTAGTCAGATTTCACGACTATCACAAACGACTTATATCGATATAAAGGATTTTATGGATTTAAGCACCGCATTGTTATTCCTTTAGTTCCCGAGTCGAAAATAAGGCCCCTCCAGGACATCCCTATGTAACTCTAATCTCCACAAATGATTACAAGCCTTTATTTTATCCACATACGATTTTATTCATGTCATCCTAGACCGGTTGTTTAGCATTGAGAGACTACTTCAAGACCTGATTAGTGTGCAGGGTCAATCAACGGTTTTCTCAGGGTGCTTGCATAATCATCCATTTCGACTTGCCGGCCATGTGATCTTCTACTTTGACTACAGATTGATATCAGTTAGAGGATTGTTGAAAACTAGCTGGGAGTATTGGACAGCTGTTTCATCAGTCTACTTTGGGACTCTTCTTCAGCAGCATCCATCGACCTCCAGGGTTCGAACCCATAACATTCTGGTCACAAGGAAGGCTTGTAGAACATTCAGCCAATGAAACCCAATTCAATGGTCAGTCAATGAATGCTAACTTCTACCGATTCGTGATATTTAGCGCGACTGGCACCAACTAATGTCATCCGCTGGGAACACTATTGACACTCCCTACTGGGATGGATCTCACTGAGCCATTGAATCCTGTCCTAGTGGCTGGATGGTATACGAGCTTGCCTTCCTTGTAACTGGAAGCATTTGGGTTCGAACCATAATGGTCGATGGGTACCGCCGATGATTCCCAAACTAGGCTGACGAAACAGCTGGCTGTCCAGTACTCTCAGGTGGTGGTTTTCAATGGTTCTCTCTCTAACTGATATCAATCCGTGATCAAACTCGTAAAAACAAATCTAATCCTTACAAATCAACTCTTGAAATGAAAATGTCATATGCTACAGCACACTGTTTATAATACAAAGTGTCATACATCAAATCAGCATGTCTAACATTGTCGTTGAAAGTAAAAGAGATATAAAAAGCCTCGTTGACTTTGATCACAAACATTTACGTTTCATCTCTCAGCTTAGATGATAAAAATAATGCACAATAATATTGAAGTTATCCTGGTGTTCGTTTACAAGGGTTTGACTGGTTTGATTGGTTACAGGATTTCATCATGAGTTGACATCGTTAAGAGAACCATTGGAAAACCACCAGTGGAGTACTGGACTGTCAGCTGTTTTGTCAGCCTAGTTTGAGGCTCTTCGGCAGTACGCACACACACACACACACACCAGCAGGTTCGAACCCAGGACATTCTGGTTACAAGGCTAGCGAGCTAGTTCGTAGACCATTAAGCCACTCACTGGGAGGCGATCCAATGGCCAGCCAGACCATGAATTCCAACGTCCACCTTAATTCACGATACAGCGCGCGACCACCAGCCAACATCTTCGTTGGCGATTATTTATCCATACATTCAACCTACTGTACCCCACAAGAAACCAGATAACTACCTACCTGCATAAGACTAGTCACTAGTGAGCAATCAGACTGATATTCAAGCGTCGGTTTGCAGGAATTCGATTGGTTACACGAAGTTAGGCATAGAGTGTTAGGTAAATAAAGGTTTGTGAAGTTTTACCGATTGAAATGACAGAGAAACATGTTATGAATAACAAGTTTTTGAGTTTTTCCTCAGGTAATATGGTCTAATATCAACTTAAGGGGTAGATAAGATGAGGTTTCTAACGATTAGCTTGAGCTAGCCACATAGAGGGGAGGGACTTATAGACTGCATGACTGGGTTCTTTGCGATACCAAATTATATATTAAAAACTAAAAACTGTTAGTGGTAGTCTCTGTCGGCCTGTTTTCGACATAGAACTTTGCACATATGTGCACCAGTTCAAGTCGCCACACTCCCCCAATGTAGAACACAAAGCAACAGAAGAGAGTAGAAAAATGCATTTTAGAGAGAGTAAACACAGGTGTGAGACAAAGGAGTAGTAATAACGAAGAACCATATAGTTTCATTGGATATTGTGAGCCACAAGGAGTGGATACATCTGTGACAGTATTGGAGAAGAACAATTTTAAGCCATATCAGCGATCGTCTCTAGCCATTGGATTTTACCGTCCCGAGGACCCTAACCAGGAAGTCTACACCTCCCTACGTGGTTTATTCTAACTTTTGTGGATTTCATGGACTGATGAAGCCATATTTTCTTTCGACCACCACTGGCTCTTTTCTAACCTGACTGTATGTCAGCTAACATCGCCCGTCAGTCGAGGGAGGCGATGACTAGACATACGTAACACATGTCCTAACCATCTCATCGGTGTGACTTTACAGCCTCGTCAATTGATTTCCCACATACCTAGCACTCACTGGACAGATGACTAACCTCAATATTGCTCACTCTATTATACCACCACCTGGCACGGGAAATAGAGCGCAAGGACCTATGACCAAAGACAGCTAATCTCTTCATGTCTTCCACTCTCAGTGGTCACGTTTCGCAGCCATAAAGAAATACGGAGCGGACTGCTGTAGTGCAGTACACCCGCCCTTTGGTCGATAGCCAGCCGGATATCACTTCTACGCCAGAGACGGCATAAACTGGCATATCCGAAACTTGCCCTCTGTATCCGTGCTGAGATTTTCGTTAGAGATCAACCCGTTGAGGCATATTGTACTTCCCAAGTAGGTGAAGCGGTCAACGTGCACTACCACTTCACTCCCTATTTCTAATCTAGGATTCGGTGTAGTCCAGTCCTGTAACATCATCGTACATTTGACAGTGGGAGCGAATCGCATGCCAAACATTCGTAGATTGCAGGTCAAGGTGTTTAGAAGACTCTGCATTTTGTCAGCGTCCTCGCCTAGAAGGACTATATCGTCTGCATATTCTAAGTCAAGGAGATTATTCCCTGATGGTAACAAGTCAATCCCTGAGTCTCTGAAGTGAGTTAGGGTTAAATCCATTAGTACATCTATGATGATGACTATCGACCAAAGGGCGTTGCCATCGAGAGTGGAGTATTTGAAAAGTCTGGCTAGCTGTCTTTGATCATAGGTGCCTGCGTTCTATCTCCCGTGTGAAGTGGTGGTATAATAGAGTGAGCAATATTGAGGTTAGTCATCTGTCCAGTGAGTGCTAGGTATGTGGGAGGGGAAATCAATTGACGAGGCTGTGAAGTTACACCAATTTACATGGTTAGGATATGTGTTATGCCTGCCTGCCTAGCCATCGCCTTCCTTGACAATGGGCAATGCTAGCTGACTGAAATTAGAAAAAAGCGAAAGCTACTGGTGGTCAAAGACAAACATGGTTTCATCAGTCAGTGAAATCCACAACAGTTAGGTTACACGCCGACCAATCACTTAGGGAGGGGGTGTAGACTTTCAGACTGACTGATTGGCGTCTTCGGGACGGTAAACACTTAAAATCATTCTCCGTGATGACTGGTACAGATGCATCCACTCCCTGTGACTTGTAATACTCAATAAAACTACATTGTTCTTCGATATTATTATTCTTTTTGCCTTATATCTCTGTTTTGCATTTCTCTTGCTTTGTGCACTATATCGAGTGTAGCGACTTGAACTACTGCACATGGGTGTAAAGTTCTATGTTGAATCCAGTCAGTCAGTCAGTCAGTTAAGTCAGCAAAGTTTTACATTGAAAAATTTAGTTCACTTCATCAAACTGAATATATGATCAAAGTCTATCTGTCTGTCTGGATTCAACATAGAACTTGCCACCGAAGTGCACCAGTTCGAGTTGCCACCTTCCAAATAGCACACAAACGTAGACAAGAAGATGAGTGAAGAGAATCAATAGAATTTGACAAGTATAAGAGTGAAACAGAATGGGTAATGGTAGAAAAGAATACGAAAGATTACAGAGACTGAATACATCTGCGCTGGCCATTGACAACGATTTTGAGCCATGTCACCTATTGTCTCCAGCCATTGATTCCTAGAGTCCCGAGGGCCCCAACCCGGGAGTCTGCATCTCCCTACCTACCTGACTCAGTTTAACTGTCAAGGATCTCATGGATTGATGCCATGTTTTTGTTTGGCCACCACTTACCCTTTTCCAACCTGCACCTATATCAGCTAGTGATGTTCGTTGGGGGAGGCGGTGGTTAGGCATGCGCAGCACGTGACCTAGCCATCTCAGTCTATGTAACTTTATAGCCTCGTCGATTGATTTTCCCTCTTTGCCTGCCCAACACTCTACGCCTAACGTCAACATTACTTACCTTATTAAACCACCTAACGTGAGAAAGAGATCGCAGACATCTATGATCAAAAACAGTCAACCTTTTCATGTCTTCAACTCGTATTGGCCATGTTTCAGAGCCATAGACAAGGACGGAGCGAACTGCTGAGCAGTACACACGTCCCTTGGTTGATAACGGGATGTCACGCCTACGCCAGAGATGGTGTAAGTCAGCGAAAGCAGCTCGGGCTTTTCGGATCCGTGCTGAGATTTCATCGCCAATCAGTCCGTTGGTGCTAATACAACTTCCCAGATAGGTGAAGTGGTCAACATGTTCTATCACTTCACTCCCTATCACTAAGTTAGGTAGGAGTTGACGTGGTCCAGTCCTGTAGCAGCATCTTACATTTTGTAGGGGCGAATCGCATGCCAAACATACGGAGATTGCTGCTCAAAGTGTTCAGAAGACTCTGCATTTTGTCAGCATCCTCCCCTAACAGGACTATGTCATCTGCATATTCTAAGTCCATAAGACTATGATCAAAGTACACTTTATTAATGTTAAACTCTTTGACCATTATATAGATGAATTCATCAGATCATACTCGGAACACTAAAGCCATTAATCAATTAAAACCACTTACAATACTGTAATGAATCTTTACTCTCTCCTCTCCCTCTGCTTATCTGTTCAAACTGAATTGATGAGCATTAGATGAACATTCTTAAAGTGGATTTTTACTTCTCTCTCAGTGAGTTAATATCATTTAAGTAGATATTCGCAAAAAATTATGATATTTGATAGAAAGGTGTTAAAGGCTCTACCACCGTGTACTTTACTGAACCAACCAACCAACCAATCAACTAATCATTGGTTACAGGATTTCATCATGAGCTGATATTGGTTAGAGAACCATTGGAAAACCAGCTGGAAGGAGTACTGGACAGCTGTTTCCGTTGTCCTTAGTTTGCGACTATATCGTGAATTGGCAGACGTTAGAATTCATGGACTGGCCATTGGATCGGATCTCAGTAGCTTAATAATATACGAGCTCGCCTTGTAATCAGAAGGACCTGGGTTCGAACCATGCGGTTAGGGTTCGTACTGATGAAGAGTCCCAAACTTGAATGGAAGAAACAGCTGGCTGTCCAGTATTATCAGGTGGTTTTCCAATGATTCGCTCATCAATGTCAGCTCATGCTGAAATCTTGTAAACAATCAGACGAAATCCCTACAAAACCAATTCTTGAATACAAATTGGGATGTTTGTATGAGGATTTGCTGTTAATGTACAACTTACTGTTTATTATTAGAACGAATAAGTTTCTTTTATTAGCCGTGAAGTAGTGATTTATGCATTTACTGACATGATAATAGTTATAGTGTCGTGCTATGAAGAAGCCTTCACAAGTCAAGCTAGGCGAACCAGCATCACTCCTTCATAATGCGGTTGTAATAATATATAGTTCAATGCTAAATCATTTGTCAGATATATGGCAGTATAAAAACACTGTATAGCGAATGGCATTGTATTTAAAAGTTTACTAAGTAAATAATACTGTCTTATTGTTCATTACATAAATTTTTTTCAAGAAATGCTAAAATGGATCGATATTAAAAAGACAGACCTTTAAATCGCTGGGTGATATGTCCTTATTTATTCTTTGGCCTTCTAGTGGAACATAGGGCTCCCCTAGCACCTATCCATTTCTTTATTACCATGTTCTCCGAAGTCTTTCACAGCTAGTTGTTCCACCACAGCTCTCATAAGTCTTCATTTCCTTCATATCACCCAAGAGGTAACACCCAACTCTTCGTTTACCAAAACCGCGTCCCACTCGAGGCCATGGCGTTTGACAAAATCAAAATAGGACGCATAGGGACACAGCCACAAGATGTTTGAGGTGAGCAAAGATGCTCAGATTGCAAAAATAAAACGAGAAAATATGGTGCAGATGTGTTAGGAATCTATTTGTGGCAGCTAATTCACTTCTACGAAATTCCCAAACATAATACCAATCTTCAGGTATTGGATTTGTAGGGATTTTTGTTTGATTGCATAGAGGATGTCATCATGAACTGACATCATTTAGCGAACCATTGGAGAACCCCCTGGGAGCCTAATTTGTGACTCTTCATCAGTACGCACCCACCATCGGGGTTCGAACCCAGGACCTTCTGGTTTCAATGCAAACTGGCTCGTAGACAATTGAGCTTTACGGGTCATTGCGTCTACGAACCCGCCTTGTAACCAGAAGGTTCTGGGTCCAAACCATGGCGATGGGTGCGTACTGATGAAGAGTCTCAAACTAGGACGAAACAGCTGCCCAGTACTCCCAGGTTTACCGATGGTTCTCTAACTGATGTCAGCTCATGATAATACCAATCATAAAGTTATTCATCATTGGCTTATCTCAGACATCTAAAGGTTACACACCCATTGAAGACCCTTCAGAGAACACGATAACACTCATTCTGTCATCTAGTGAATAATGACTGGAAGTGGTGGAATACAAGGACGGCAGACTTGGCAGTTGGATGTGTGCATCCAGCCTCCCTCCTCCCAAGTCGATGAGTGATGGCGTTTCCATTCAGGGACTCGAAACCTGAAACTATCGTTTCATACGCCAAAGCGAACACACAGCTGATGAGAACCAAAAAGAACGAAGTGAGCATCTTGGTTTCCCTTGCTGTTAGTCACTGCCTCACACCAAATTAATCGATGTTAACTCCTCAGGAAGAAAATTCTTTTCATCATCCGTCTCTGCCATGCTTCCCTGTATACTTAATATTATGAAGGAGACAGTGACGTTGAAAGCATAAAAGAGGAAAAAATTAACACAACATGAGATGACAATACACATAATCTAATGTATTAATTACCTCAGCAACTTTGACAAATACATTCATTGCTTCCATACGCTTGACGAAACTTTTATATATCTCCAAGGATAAACGACAATCACGTTTAGACATTGTGAAATATCGACCTGTATGTGTGTGTGTGTGTGGACGGCGGGGAAGAAGGAAATCAAAAAAGCAAAAAAAGGAGTATGAATATCTCTCATTACACCAAAATATGATACGAATAAAAAAAACCCTATAACCAGGTGAGGTGCAGTGACAAATTACTCACCAATGACATTAACTGACGGTCACGTTGCCAGTCACGAACCGATAGAGGTTATAATTCATGGAATATTGACTTCCTACGCAATGACTGAAATGCCAACACAGGTTGTCTCGTAAACGGAAGGTCTTGGGTTAGATCTGATGATATCATATTTGAGTGCGGTCATAGGTGCGTAAAGATGAAGCATAGCAAACTAGGACGGATTTTCAATGGGTTATTTTTAAAACTCATATCAATCCTTGATTAAACCCGACTAAATTCGCGTACATTTCAGTAACCAATAAAAACTGTTGCAATTCTATGTGGTTGGGATCCAGGTATTTCGGTTCGACTTTTATGAAACAGCCTATGAAAAAACATTTACCGTGTGAAACAGTTGATGATACTACCCGGTTTCCAAAGGCTGAATTAGTTTGGAGAAGGATTCGAAACCATATTCTGTTTGGTTGAAAATCGTGTCGTTGAATCAATAAGTCACACATCTAACTGTTTGTAATATAATATATATATATATATATATATATATTATATATATATATATATATATATATATATATATATATATTGACGTACGGTAAACAGAAATGATGCGCTCGAGTACATTTTATATTCTTTAACCAATCATTCAGCGTATGATTTCGGCGTACACGAAAAGACATGAAATGGAATGTTCAAACATATATACATATTATTTTGTTGGCCAAGTCAAACTTTAAGCACCACTAACTACCAAAGGAGTGCGACCACACTAATGACCCTGAAACGCTAGCTGAGGAAGTTAGTGAAACCTGGCAAGTAATGTCGTCATCATCAATAAAATATCTTCATTGACGTGTCATGCCATTAAATGGAATATCTGACAAGTTTCAGCCTTGGTTTGAGAAGGATTAAGTTACGCATTAAGCCCAGGGACAAGGTTAGGGTTAGACGGGGGGTCCGTCAAGGGGACCCTCTATCCCCACTTCTCTTCATCGCATGCATGGATGAAGTCATCAAGAGGAGCTCTCCGGGAGTTGGCTTCGACTTCGGCTCAACTAAGGTAGACTCCCTGGCATACGCGGACGACCTGATAGTATTAGCTAACACTCCTAAGGAACTCCAGAGTAAGTTGGATGACTTGGACAAAGCACTTCAGGAAGCAGGTATGCATATCAACGTAGCAAAGTCCAGCGCGCTAACTCTAGTAATCGACGGTCAACGCAAGACCACAGTAACTTTACCATCCACATACACCATAGGCGCAGATAGGATCCACCCTATGAAACCGGGAGAGTGCTTTAGACACCTGGGACTAGATTTCAACCAAGGAGGTATAGTTAAGAAAAACCTAACGGAAACCTTAGAGGCAATGCTTAAAGAGGTGGATGACGCTCCTCTGAAACCACATCAGAGATTACGCATCTTACAGACTTTCCTGATACCACGGCTGCAATACGCCATTCTTGCCCACCCCATGGGCGCAACCACTATGCAGGCCATGGATCGCATGATTCGCATACACGTGAAGCAATGGCTGCACCTACCGAAGGATACCCGAACGCCTACTTTTACACAACCATTCCAGACGGCGGATAAGGCATAGAATGCCTCCATACAGCAGTTCCAGTTAGACGCATAGCGCGCCTAAGAACCCTACAATCTTCCACATGTCCAGCAGTTCAAGCCGCAATGGAGAAGGCGGCGATGCAACCAACTATCAGATTATGGTCAAAGGGGGCTATAATAGGAGGAAGGAGATATGCAAATAAGATAGAAACGGCGAAGGCTTGGAGAGAAGAATGGTTGGGAAAGAAGGATGGTATAGGCATGAAGGACGCCCCGAAGACTCGAGTGTCGCATAGATGGCTTCGGAAGACGGACACAATTTTCCCAAGAATCTTCATTAGGGGGACACAACTAAGGGGGAACCTACTAGGTACCAAGGTAAGGGCATCAAGAGGACGCGCAACGAATGGAAGGGAAATCGACCTGCGTTGCAGGTGCGGTAGTGGTCACAAGGAAAACCTATCACACATCTTACAAAGATGCCGGATAACATATAGGCCAAGGATTGCTCGGCACGACAGGATAGTTCATAGTTTAGCAGAAGCAATCGGAAAGAAAAGCTTCAAGGTACTAAAGGAGCCAAACGTGAAATACTTTGGTACATACTTCAAACCCGACATTGTTGCAATTAAGGACAGAACAGCCTATGTCATCGACGTTAAAGTGACAAACGATAATACTCTACGGCAATCCTGGAGAACCAAAGTATGTAAGTATGACGACATCAACAGGAACAGGAAACTGAGGGACCATATAAAGAAAACCATAGGAATTACAGTAGTTCGATTCCTCCACTACCCTTCCATCATCAGCATGAAAGGACTCCTATACGAGGGCAGTGAACGGGCAATGACTAGACTAGGACTATCGAAAATAACACTCTCCGATCTCTGCCTACTAACCATCGTCGGATCCCTCAAATGCTACGACGGCTTCTATTTGGAAGAGGGACAGAGGTAAGTTTGACAATTTTTGGTTATTTACATACCATGTTTCCTTTCCCTTACAGACAGCCATGCCCCCCAGAAAGGTAGGTTTCTCTCAACATGAATATCCTCATAGAAACGCAATTACTAGGATAGCAAGATCAGGAAAAACGTATCCCACGTAGTATCCTATGATCGGAGTTAATATTCCCTCCAAACGGATCCGTGAGGCGATACGAATTGCTGGTCTCGAAACCCTAGAAATTGGGCTTCTACCTTTCTACCCCTACAGATGGAGTTAGACGAAGAGGGGGGATGGCTACAACGCTAGAACCCTGGCGCTGCGTCGTCAGCAACCGGTATCGAACAGCCCTTTGATGATGCTTAAACCAACCCAGTCTGGCCGAGTGTGTAAAGGATCTTCATGATATGATTGATTCTGAAGCTCGGACAATTGCTTGCTAACCACGCAAGCACTAAAGGGCTGAAATGCTCTGGGTGCCACCGCTCGCGCAAGCGGGCGGTGTGGACTGGGTTGGCAGACAGCGAAGAAGGGTGCGTAGTGAGATCCGGTTGGTTTAAGTGGTGGGCAACCTAGGTCGGGTACTTGATACCGTCCCCACTTAGACGGTTTGGAGTAGAAGACTAGGGACAGTGGGGCCTTCTCCGTTAGTAGGAGTGTCAGGACCTAGCTGGCACACCGTTTTCATGCAAGCGCACTTTTTAGAAACCAATCCAGAACACCGGGTTGGTGACGATGGTCGACCTGCACAGCAGGAAAGATCGTGAAACCGAACTAGCCAAATGCCTCACCATCGTGTTCCGCCCAGTGCTCTGAGTATCAACGTGAAGAAACTCAACAGGGCATGGGTAATGGCGAGATGATTTGCGATGACACTTCCGCTATGTGATGGCTTAGCAAGGGAGGCGTGCTTCCTTTGTCAAGTCTCCAACTAAAATGGATTTTATCCAGGGCGTATGTTGGTAGCCCCAGCATGCGTCTTACACGGTTCCAAGAATCGGTGGGAGTGAAATCGCCCGTCGCCGATTTGAGGGGCTTAGCACGTGTGGCCCTACATGCGGTGCAAGGACCGTAATCCTTTGACCATCGTGTGTTTTCCAATATTGGCTTCTCTTGTTAAGTCTACATTTGGTTCCCTTAGTTCGGCCCATTGTTTTGAGTGTCAACGTGAAGAAACTCAACCGGGCATGGGTAATGGCGGGACAGAGACGTAATTGCACGCGGCAGGCGCCTCCTAGTGGTGACCGCTGGGTGGGGCTTATCGGCAGGCAAACCGAGCTCCAGCAAAGACCTGTCGCAGTATGCGACAACGTCTGGTTACTCAGTCTTGATGAAGCAGTGGTACCGTCCTTAGGCTTTATGTGGTGCACGAGACATCGGCGGTGCCGAGATCTGTTGGATTCTTGATGAGAGGACCGGGGCCAATAACAACTGGTTCACGGGTGGCTACGGAGGACCGGTAATCCCATTCGCGAGGCGCGGCAGGGCAGCTGTTGCCGAGGCCAGTCCGACGTGGTGTCTTGTGCAGTGGGCTGTGGCTTGGAGGACGGGATCTCGGTCCATGACTCAGGATGGGCTGACTCCAGTGCGTAAATGTCCATGATATAGATGTTCTGGTATGACGCAGGGGATACCTTTGGCTGTCTCAGGATAGTCAACCCTCCTTATGCTATGGTGTGGTCTTTGGCTTCGGCCTGCAATAGAGGAGTTATACACAGGTAAAATTAAATAGACAATTTAATAAACAAATAAATAAATTAGGTGACACCTCAAAAGTTATGTAATTCGAAGGGTGGGTGAAGTGGACAGATGTTCAGAGTTTAAACATTAAATATCATAAAAGTACGAAGGAATTGGAAAATAAGAAAGGGTGGTGGAGGGTTTTAATTAGAATCTACCTAGGCTAAGCAAAGGAGAGACAGGTGGTAGAACAAACTTCTTTTGGTGCATGCAAAGACACTAGGATTGTTGTCTCAAATTAATTCCCACAGCTTCGACTGTGTGTAAATGGCGAATTCGAATTCCATACGATAGGTTCGATGGACTGGGATAAATAACCTTGAAGTCAGACACACTCACTATTTCTGTCCACTTGGTGGCCGTTATCACCAATCAAATGAGTCAAAATAGAACTTCTTATAGATTTTATTTGGCCTTTTCTTCTGAACCATGAAGGAAGATGTTCATTAATGCGTTTGTTAAGCCCTATATAACCAGCTTTCTCCACAGAAGTCGCACAGCTAGGTAGCTTGTCTTTCGCTTAAGCAATCATGATTGGTCGGCAGTTGGAAAATGACAAACGAAGACTGGCTGTAGCACAGGTCTATTTTAATGCTCTCAATAATCTTAGATGTGAGACTTCAACTAGCCACGTCCTCATTAAATTGCAATTTAGAGATAGAGTTGTTTCTTTTAAACTATTGTCAGTTCCTCCACATTATACCTGGTGTTCATGTGCCTGTCTCCTTATAAATCTACTAGGATAACCCATTTGGACCAGCGTATTTTGGATGTATCCTAATTCACTTTCTAGGGGGTCATCTACACAGACAGATCCCTCTTCCTCTGTTCGTGAGGTATCTGACCAAATTGATTGTGAATTGGATTAGTAAAACACTGAAGTAATGTGTATATTGTCTTACAGATATAGGTTTATATATATATATATATATATATATATATATATATATATATATATATGATTTAATCACGCTCCTGTCGACGCCAAGTAAAATCCGAGTCGCATCATCCTGGAGAGAATATAGGACGCACTGGATACAGAACTCCGACCAGAACAAGCTGGATTTAGGAAAGGCAAATCATGTTCTGACCAAATTGCAACCCTTCGCATCATCATCGAACAAAGCATGGAATGGCAATCAAACATCTACCTCAACTTTATAGACTTCGAGAAGGCCTTCAACAGACAGCGTTGACCGTGAAGTAAATTGGAAATTACTCGAGTACTACGGCCTACCCCAAATATTCATAAACCTTATTCAACAGCTGTACGACGACGGCACATGTCGAGTGATCCACAACGGAAAACTCAGTGAGGCGTTTGGAGTAAACATAGGAGTCAGACAAGGGTGCTTATTATCACCAATGATACTCCCAATTGTGGTGGACTAGATTGTGTCAGACAGTGGGAGACCGGAAGACAGGGATATCCTGGACCGACCAACGTGAGGAACCTAGAAGACCTGGATTTCGCTTGTGGATGATTTATGTTTGATGTCACTGTCACAAAATCGAAGACTTACAAGCGAAAACCGACAAACTGGTCGGTCGAAGAAGCAGCCGGCGAAGCCAAGACTCCATGTGAACATAGACAAGACGGAGGTTATGAAAATAACCAACCAACCAACAACAGCAACATCCTGCGCCAATCACAATCAACGGGAGGGATTTGAAAGAGGTTAGTTCATTAACTTATCTAGGGAGCATTATCTCAACTAGAGACAGTCGGAACGGACGAGGATGTCAAATCGAGCGAGAATCGGGAAGGCGAGGAACATATTCACTCATCAACCTGAAACCAATCTAATCTGGAAATCTTCGTCACTCAGCACCAACAACAAAATTCACTCGGATTTTCAATACAAACGTCAAGTCAGTCAGTTTAATTTAATCCTCTCTATACGCAGCTGTCTCTTTGCATTTCATCTGGTAGAACTAGAAGCAGCTATAGGAGGCCGTATGCTAGGACTACCAAGTACAAAATCTCCACAATACCATATCTGGAACAGCTGTTATGTGGTGATGAGAAATCCGTTAGGTATGACACGATCAACTTACTGCGGCACTCTAACAAATAGTCCCATTAGTTTTTGTTTTCCTTTCCTCGTTACTATTACACTGTTGTCTACATCTTCTATTACACACTAGTTTTATATTTCATATCCTGTGGTGCATTGTTTGAAATGTAAACTCTGCGCTGTTTGTTTTTTTATTTTTATTTATCTTTTATTTTTTTTGGCGTTGGTTTTTACTTATTTATTTTTTGATTTAAAAAATCCTATATAATTTATGAGGTAATTAGATGCAATATATTGTTATGCACGCTGAAAATTCCATACCTGTACCACAAATACCGTTTGGAATAAAGCTGTTAATATTAAAATTAAAAAAATTATTATTATTCTATACGGATCAGAAACTTGGTGGGTGGGTCACAAAGAATATTTCCAACAGCCTGTTGGAGACCTTCATCAACAACTGTCTTCGCTGGATCTATACTAAAGATCAGATGGCCGGGCCGGAAGGAATCACCAACAAGAAACTTTGGCTGGAACAAACAAAACAAGAACCAATTGCCAACCAACAAATATGCAGGAGAAAGTGGAGATGGATTGGACACTCTCTGAGGAGGCCGGGTCGCTGGGTGACATCGCGCGCGCGTCAGGCCATTTCTCGAGTGGAACAAGGCCGAAAGGGAAGCGGCGAGTGAGACATCCAGGGATGACATGGAGGAGATCGTGTGAAGAGAGAGGAGTTAAAACAGTATGGACTAACTAACTAACATGGATTTACAGCAGAAGACAGAAGCGGCAAGTGGAGACGTGCAGTTGAAGCCCCCAATGTTCCACTAGGAACACTAGGGAACAATAATAATAATATATACATATAAATATAATAAACAAAAGAGGATATATATGTAGGTATGCAGCTTACCTATGAGATTAATCATACCCTCATTATACACAGCATACAATCGGATAAGATCACGATAAAGGAAGAGATGTGCAACACGCAGAAGTGAATTCGATAGCTCACTTGTTGTTGCCTAAAGAAAAGATAAAGCACAGAGTATGCATGTGTGTAGGTACGATAGATTAAGGAATAGACAAACGACACAAATGACAACAACGAAGTGTACATGACATATTTTTTTCGACTCCTCGCTTTGAGAGTTTCGAAGTTTCAGTAACAGTGGAGTGTTGTGACTACTAGCCGAGAAGTAATTTGGAAATTGCTTCAACACACTACGGTAGACCTCTGAAGGCTTTGTCAACCTCATTCAACAGTTGACTATAATGACAATACCACATGTCAAGTGTTCCCCCAAACAGAAAACTCAGTGAGGCGTTCGAAGTGGATACAGGAGTAAGACAAGGCTGGCTGGCTGTCTGTCTGTCTATTATCACCGATGATATTCCTAATTGTGGTGGACTGGATTATGCGTCAGACGAGGAGTTAGGAATACGCTGGACGATCGGTAAGACTCTAGAAGATCTGGATTTTGCAGATGATATATTTTTCTAATGTCACACAAACTTGAACACTTGCAAGCGAAAACAGGACTCCAGATGAACATAGAGAAGACGGGCAGAGGTGATGAAGATAACCAACGAACCGCAACAATAACAACAACAACAACAACAACAACAACCAGCACCAATCACCCACCACCATCAACGGGATAAATTTAGAGGAAGTCACTTCCTTCATTTATCTGGCTAGGCAGCATCGTGTCAACTTTTAGGCAAGAGCACAGATGAAGATTGTTAAAACCAGCCAGTCAAAAATCGGAAAGACAAGAGATACGCCTTTATCAACCTGAAACCAGTTTGGAAATATTCTGCATTGCATTAAGAACAAGATTCGGATTTTTAACACCAATGTCAAGTTGGTCCTTCTATAAAGGTTAGAAACTTGGCGAGTGTATCGCGAAAAGTATTTCCAACAGGTTGGAGACTTTCATCAACAGCTGCCACCTTTGCTGGCTTCATACTGAAGATCAAATGGCCAGAAAGAATTAGGAACACGAAACTGGCGTGGAACAAACCAAAAGGTGAGAGTCGATCGATCAACAAATATGTAGGAGAAACGTGGAGATGGATGGATTGGGCATACGTTGAGGAGGCCGCTGAATGACATCGCACGCTAAGCGATTGCTCGAGTAGAATCCAAGCAGGAAGCGACGAGTGGGTTAGTCGATGCGAGTTTGACATGGAGGAGATCGTGTGAATTGCAAGAGATGAGAGAGTTTGGTCAATTGTGGACGACCCAGTTGAAGAGGACAGCAGAAAATAGAACAAAGTGGAGATGTGTTGCTGAACGCCGCCTCACACTTCAACCTTCACTATCTCTCCTGTAGACTTACTATAAGAGCTAGGAGATTAGCTGTGGGGAGGGGGGGGGTTAAACAGTAAGTCGGTTGGGAATGGAACCCGGACCATGTGTGTATGGTTAAAGCGAGCACATTTTACTACTAACCGCACTATACGTATACGCCCACGCACACACACACCAAAGAGTACTTACATCGAACAATAGTAGGGCATCTATTTGTTTCTCGATAACTGGTAGAGTTTTCAACAACTATTAGAAAAAATAAAAAACAAAATTAGAAAAACATATAGAAAACAATTAAGAGTTATCATACGTATTATTTCTTCTCAGTCTTTCAACAGCCTCTCGATGGTCTTTTGTCTGTCTGTCTGTCTGGATTCAACATAGAACTTGGCACCGAAGTGCAGCAGTTCGAGTTGCCACGTTCCAAATAGCACACAGAGGTAGACAAGAAGATGAGTGAAGAGAATCAATAGAATTTGACAAGTATAAGAGTGAAACAGAATGGGTAATGGTAGAAAGGAATATGAAAGATTACAGAGACTGAATACATCTGCACTGTCATTGACAACGATTTTGAGCCATGTCACCTATTGTCTCCAGCCATTGATTCCTAGAGTCCGAGGGCCCCAACCCGGAAGTCTGCATCTCCCTACCTACCTGACTCAGTTTAACTGTCAAGGATTTCGTGGATTGATGAAGCCATGTTTTTGTTTGGCCACCACTTACTCTTTTCCAACCTGCACCTATCTATGTCAGCTAGCAATGCCCGTCGGGGAAGGCGATGGTTAGGCATGCACACGCAGCACGTCACCTAGCCATCTCAGTCTATGTAACTTTATAGCCTCGTCGATTGATTTTCCCTGTTTGCCTGCCCGACACTCTACGCCTAACGTCAACATTACTTACCTTATTAAACCACCTAACGTGAGACAGAGATCGCAGACATCTATGATCGAAAACAACAGTCAACCTTTTCATGTCTTCAACGCGTATTGGCCATGTTTCAGAGCCATAGAGAAGGACGGAGCGAACTGATGAGCAGTACACACGTCCCTTGGTTGATAACCGGATGTCACGTCTTTTGTGAGTATACTATGCGGCTTATTTTTATTCTTCTGCCTATACTGATAGAAACAGTCTACCAGGGTTGATTTGAATCTTTCGAGGTCCTCATCACAGGAAGCGATCAAGTCCCTTGTTTGTATATAGAGGTTCTCGAACTGTACATCACTGTCAATCTGACTAATTTCTGTACGAAAATCACAAAACTTCGGTCCTAGAGATAATGCTTCAAGTTGTAGTTTATCAAGAGTCATGCTAGAAAATTTATGGAGGTACCTTTCTGGATTAGCAGGAAATCTACTTTCGAAGGTTCGAATTTCTAAACTATTTAACAGTTGATACAAGTATAAAACTTGAGCATTGTGGTAGAGAATAACTGCATTATGGATAAAATTTTATTTTGATAAATCACAGTGTTGTTACACAGTAAGTAATATTTACTGATGACCACGTTTCGAGTTCAACTTATTACAACTGCTCATAATCAATCACATCAAGGCACTACTCACACAACTCACTTTCTTGCTTCATTTATCATACATGAGTGAAAATGGATGATTAGACATTTGAATAAAATCAATACAAGATGGTTAGGTACATTCGGAAATAATAATACGAATGTTATTGATCAAGTACAATTAGATGGGAAATAAGACGAGTGTTTTTATAGTAAAATAAATAAGTAACTTGTTATAATGTTATGATATACGTGAATTGAAATAGAATTTTAATATTATTTATTACCCTCTTCTGATTTGACCTGCGGTAATAATATCTTCCATATTTCTGGTATTTGTATTGAGTCATTTCTGTTGCATGTGTTGGGTGTAGACTCACTCAATGAACCAGGATTCCGTAATCAACCTCTCTCTCCACCTGCACAGATTACTTCTTAGAATCTTAACTCTCTCCCACCAACCATATTGTGTAGTTGTGTGTTAATGTGTGAAGTGGAATTACTATGCTTTTTTTTCTAAATCACTTATCTTCTCGGGGTCAACCATTCTTACCTTAGCTAAATTCTTATGATCCGACAATCTGATAACCCTCGGTGTACTAGTTTGACCTATGTAGTTGACTTAACTCACAGTGATTGCAAGGTATTTTGTAAATTATATTATTTTGTTTAATTGGGTTAACCTACACAAATTTCCAACTTCCTTTATATTTGTTCCATTATTCAAGTATTGGTTTTGTAGGGATTTAGTTTCATTGGTTGGAGGATTTCACTATGAGCTGATATCAGTTAGAGAACCATTGGAAAACCACCTAGGAGTATCGGACAGATGTTCGTTCCCCTAGTTTGGGACTCTTCATCAGTACGCACCCATACCACCATAGTTCGAACCCATGATTTTGTGGTCACAAGGCGAGCTAGCTCTTTGATCATTGAGCCAGCGGGACCCTATTCAATGGCCAGCCCACGAATTTTAACTTCGGCCAATTCATGATATGGCACGGCCACTTCCCAATGTCTACTCGGATGATCTGATGCTCACTAGTGACTGGCACTCTCTATTCAGACAGTTACCCTGGGGTTCTAGTGGGAAGCCGTGACCACAGTTGGGACAGCAGGTTGAAGGTGAGGCAGTAACTCATCGAAGAAGACATTGCGAAGTGGCCGCGTCATATCATGAATTGGCAGAAATTAGAATTCATGGGCTGGCTGGCTGGCCATTGGATCGAGTCCCAGTGAGTGCCATAATGGTCTACGAGCTAGCTCACCTTGTAGTCAGAAAGTCCTGGGTTCGAATCCTGGCGATGGATGCGCACAGATGAAGAGCCCCAAGGCTAGGAGGACGAGGCAGTTATCCGGTACTCCCAGGTGATTTTCCTATGATTCTCTTACTGACGCCAGCTCATGATGAAAACCTCCAACCAATAAATAAAGATATTTTGAATGGATATCTATAAGTCACTTGCATCACCCTCAAGGGAATGTGAGCAAACTAATTCAATTATACGATCTCGTGTAGGGTGAATGAAACGCTTCATCATAAACTTCTGTTATTCACCCCCTAACAACTGCGCCACTCAGTGTTATGAAATTATTAAATTCAAGAAAAACTGTTAGGTAATACAACGTTTATGATGGCGTCATCTTCCAACACAGTGGAGTGTTATACAGTAATATTTACTGACAACCACGTTACTAGCATAATTTGTTGCTCATAATCATATCAAGGTCCTCCCACAAATTTTTTGCTTCATTTGTTTACATGAGTTGAACTCCAAGGTGAAGTCAGTGCTACTTACTATACGGATCAGAGACTTGGAGTGTCATAAAGAGCACTTCAAACAAACTACAGATCTTCATCATCAACAGACCTTCACTCAGTACTACTCAATATCAGATGGCCGGCCAGAAAAGATCAGCAAAAGAGATCTCTGGGAGCGAACCAACCCAGCAGGAACCAATTTTGCAACAAACAGGCAGGAAGAAATCGAGGTGGATTGGCCATAATCTGAGAAAACCTCCAAGTGACATCACGCGCCAATCCATTGCTCCAGTGGAACCCGAACGGGAAGCAGCGAGTTGGTCGTCAGTGGGAGGGTGATATGTAGGAGGAGGTCATGTGAAGAGGAGGTAAAAGCATGTGGCGAGACATGGAGCCAGGTGAAAACTTTAGCAGAGAAGTGAAAGCAATGGAGACGTGCGGCTGAAGCCCTATGTTCCTCTAGGAACTGAAGGAAATAATAATAATGTACATGAGTAATTAGGTCAACTGGATCCTTTAATCTACAGGACTTGTCAGTGAATGAGTTTGGAGGTTTAAATGCCACCCAATTAGACAAAATAATATAATTTACAAAATACCTTGCAATCGCTGTGAGTTACATCAACTATATAGGTCAAACTAGTAGGTTGGGGGTAGTTAGATTGTCAGAACATAAGAATTTAGCTAAGGTTAGAATGGTTGACCCCGAGAAGATGAGTAATCTAGGAAAAAGCTCAGCAATGGCACTGCACGCACTAACACACAACCACACAATAGGGTGGGAGAGTGTTAAAATTCTAAAAAGTAATCTAGGTAGGTGGAGAGAGAGGTTGATTACTGAATCCTGGTTCATCTAAACCCAACAGGTGCCATAGGAATGACTGATCACTGATACCGGAAATATGGAAAATACTACTACCAATCAAGTCAAGCGATGAAAAACAATGATGGAATTATATACAAACCAATACTTGAATATCAATGAGATGCTCACTGGCGATTGACCCTATTCAGGTAGGTAGTTACCTGGGGTTTTAGTGGGAATTCGTGACCAGTAGGGTGCAGCAGATCGGGTGTGAGGACAAATGCTCTCCAGAGATAACATTGGCTAGCGGTTGCGCTATATCGTGAATTGGCAGAAGTTGGAATTCATGCACTGGTTATTGGGTCGGGGGTCCCAGTGGCTCAATAGTCTGAGAGCTAGCCTTGTAACCAGGAGGTTCTGGGTTCGAACCTCGTTGGGTGCGTAGGGACTAAGAATCCCAAACTAAAACAGGAGAAACAGCTGTCCAGTACTCCCAGCTGGTTTTCCAATAGTTCTCTAACTAGTCTCAGCTCATGATGAAATCCTGGAACCAACCAAATCCCAACAAACCAATACTTGAATGTATACACGAAGTTAGAAAGTTGTGTGAGTATTGTCTTGATATGATTATGAGCAGTAATAAATGGTGCTTGAAACTCGGTCATCAGTAAAAACAAATACTGTACAACAAACTTTGTGAGATTTCATCATAATTAAATTTTATCCATAATGGAGTTATACTCTGCCATCACAGTGCAAAAGTTCTATTCTCATATGGCATCAATTAGTAGTTATAAAAAAAACAAAAAAAAACAGACACTCTAATGCACCAGAAAAGTCACAAACAGACACACGCACGCAAGCACGCATAAAAAAACAGGTATTATCTGAAATTTATCATCATTTCGTAATTACGTCGATATTTTTTTTTTTTAATTTTTGCTTGACAGTGAATGCCAATTTCATATCAAGTCTAAAATATTGGGTTACTACTATTATATATGTAGAGGATAATTATAAAATGGGGAATATGATAAATGCATCGACGATGATAAGCGCGCATAGCTCTTCTTCATCTACGCTTAGCTCACAAAAATGACATGCAGTGTTTCAAGTCGGGTTTATCTCTTCTCACTCTGCTGATTGTATTTCAAGCAGCCTTATTGAATAGACATATAAGTATAAAACTTGGGCACTGTGGTAGAGTATAATTCCATTATAGATAAGATTTTATTTTGATAAATCGCACAGTGTTTACAGTTATATGAACTGATGACGTTTCGAGCACAAACTATTGCTCATAATCATATCAAGTTACTCACACAACTTTGATCTCTCATTTATATACATGTGTGGAATGGATTAGATATTGGATTAAAAATCAATGTGAGATAATGTACATTCAGAAATAATCGTACGAGTGTTGTTGATCAATTGCAATTAGATGGGAAAATTGGACGAGTGTTTTTACAGTCATAATAAGCTGCTTGTTAGAATGTGTTTGAATTGAAATAGAATTTTAAGATTATTTATTATCTTCTTCTGGTTTGACTGATGGCATTAATACGAGTGTTATTGATCTACTATAATCAGATGGAAGATACGACGAGTGTTTTAATAGTCATAATAAGTTTTTTGTTAGGATGTTGTGATGTGTTTGAATTGAAATAGAATTTTAATATTATTTATTACCCTCTTCTGATTTGACCTGCGGTAATAATATCTTCCATATCTCTGGTATTTGCATTGAGTCATTTTTGTTGCATGTGTTGGGTGTGGACTCGATGAAGCAGGATTCAGTAATCAACCTCTCTCTCCACTTAGCTATATTACTTTTTAGAATTTTAACCCTATCCCACCCTATTGTGTGGTTGTTTGTTATTGCATGAAGTGCAATAGCTGAGCTTTTTTCTAAATTACTTATCTTTTTAGGGTCAACCATTCTTACCTTAGCTAAATTCTTATGTTCTGTTAATCTGACTATCCCTGACCTACTAGTTTGACCTATGTAGTTGACCTCACAGTTATTGCGGATCCTGAACTGAATCATAGGACAAAGCTGCCCATTGAACAAATTATGTTAGGGATTCAGTTATGTCTCACATCTACCATCTTTAAGTTCCAAGGCAAAATATATAAACAAACAGAAGGTGTAGCAATGGGATCACCAATATCCCCTATTGTAGCAGACATATTTATGGACAACTGGGAAAGTAGTGCTCTTAATACGTTTAACCCCACTCCAAAAATATGGTGGAGATATGTGGATGACACTTTCACGGTGTTAAAAACAGAACATATCTCTAGCTTCCTGACACATATAAACTCACAAGTAGAAGGAATTAAATTCACATTTGAATCAGAAAATGAACTAGGAGAATTAGCTATGTTAGATTGTAAAATAAAACGAATAGAAGAAGGCAAACTACACACTAGTGTTTATAGAAAACCAACGCATTCTAATAGATATTTAGACTTTAATTCGTCTCATCCGTTAACTGTTAAGGCAGGCTTAGTAAAGTGTCTAACAAATCGAGCCATAGCACTAAGTAGCACAAAAAAAGACCTAAATGATGAAATAAAACAGATAGAAGAAGCGTTGGTGTTGAATAACTATCCTATAAAATTCATTAGGAAGATCACCAAAAACCAAAAGCAAAATAAAAATAATGGTGAAACTATTAATGATAACACAAATAAGAAAGAATATAAGTCATCCACTGTTATACCATATAAGGAAAGCACATCTGAGGCCCTACGTAGGATTCTTAATAAAGCAGGAATTAGGGTGGCATTCAAACCTACAAACTCACTCAGAGACAAGCTCTGTAGGCTAAAAGACCCGGTGGATCCAATTAAACAAAATAATATAATTTACAAAATACCCTGCAATAACTGTGAGGTCAACTACATAGGTCAAACTAGTAGGTCAGGGATAGTCAGATTAACAGAACATAAGAATTTAGCTAAGGTAAGAATGGTTGACCCTAAAAAGATAAGTAATTTAGAAAAAAGCTCAGCTATTGCACTTCATGCAATAACAAACAACCACACAATAGGGTGGGATAGGGTTAAAATTCTAAAAAGTAATATAGCTAAGTGGAGAGAGAGGTTGATTACGGAATCCTTATTTATCGAGTCCACACCCAACACATGCAACAAAAATGACTCAATGCAAATACCAGAGATATGGAAGATATTATTACCGCAGGTCAAATCAGAAGAGGGTAATAAATAATATTAAAATTCTATTTCAATTCAAACACATCACAACATCCTAACAAAAAACTTATTATGACTATTAAAACACTCGTCGTATCTTCCATCTGATTATAGTAGATCAATAACACTCGTATTAATGCCATCAGTCAAACCAGAAGAAGATAATAAATAATCTTAAAATTCTATTTCAATTCAAACACATTCTAACAAGCAGCTTATTATGACTGTAAAAACACTCGTCCAATTTTCCCATCTAATTGCAATTGATCAACAACACTCGTACGATTATTTCTGAATGTACATTATCTCACATTGATTTTTAATCCAATATCTAATCCATTCCACACATGTATATAAATGAGAGATCAAAGTTGTGTGAGTAACTTGATATGATTATGAGCAATAGTTTGTGCTCGAAACGTCATCAGTTCATATAACTGTAAACACTGTGCGATTTATCAAAATAAAATCTTATCTATAATGGAATTATTGAATAGACCTTTTTCTCTTCTGATTTGATTGTATTCTCCTAGCTGGATGGGTGGTTGAATTTCGCGGAGCTGTTCCCGTAAAATAAGCTTCATATATATATATATCCACATATACAAATTGGGTACAATATTTGTGCTGCTATATAAGTCTGGTATACAGAAAAACCTGTTCCGGTGAATTGACTTCAAATTTAACATTTGATGTAGACCAAGAGCATTAAATACAACAAAGTCTTCCACCTTCAAATTAGGTTAGGGTAACGCAACAATAACCTGCAGACAGGACCTGGTAAGGCCTGTACACGGTGGGTGGATAAACTTTGATCTTCCCCTCGAAATGGTCTCATGCAGTCAGGTATTTATAACATCTTCACGCGGCAGTATTCCTCACACAAAAGTGAAACGGCAGTTTGAAACGTCTGGCATTTACACAACCGGGCTAAACTACCGGACATGCAGGTTCACTTATGGGGGCCAGAAGAAGTCTAATTATTCCACATCTATGATGGTGTACATGGTCAGCAGAATTCAAAAGGGTAGAATGATGTGTGAACTTATTTCGGGCACAAGCACCACCACCCCCTTAGGAACATATTTCCTGACACTTCTCCACTGTTGTGCTGATCAAACTTTAAGTCAAAGCCTCAGAATGCGGCTGGCCTCTTAAAATTAACCACCTGCTCGGCTTTGGTATAAGGGTCCAAGTGTGGTAGGAGCAAGCTGCTAGCAACAATTGGTAGACAGCAATTTACGCCAATGTTTATGTCCCAAATATTGGTCGTGAGAAAAATATGAACAAAGACTGATTCAACAACCAACCACAGCAGATTCTGCGTAGGCGCATACCGTTAACATATAGATGATCTGACATTCAAGAAACAGTCACAAAGAGATGAAAGGTTAACTTTCTGTGAGAAACAACCAATCAGAGAACTGTGTTTGTTTTCTTACAATAATCTATAATAACGTTCATGAAAATATATAAATACGTGTTGATTTCGTAAATAAAGGATCTGTTGCCTGGCCCTTGTCTTCTGTTGTTACAACTGGTGTCGATGGCTCCGAAAAATAAAGATCCCATGGCCAACTGCGTTTGAAGAAGGAGACATACAGAGCTTCTTACGTGACTTCGAGGCCGTTGCTGAGATGGTGGGTATCAAGGAGCAGGCGACGAAGGCGGTTGTAATGGGGGCGCTGTTGAGAGGCCGAGTGAAGGCGGCATATGACAGCGTAGAGAGGTCAGATGGCACAGCGCCTTTTAAGACAATGGTTGAACGGTGCAACAGACAGACAGCTAGCAATGCAGCAGTTCCGTTCAACGTAGCTGGGACCTGATGGAGACCCTTTAGTGTTGGCAGTGGCATTGACGAATCTACTTCGACGTGAGCTTCCCACTTTGGATGTGGAATCAGAGGCGAAGTTACTGAGTCCCCAGTCCATCGAGAGTATCCCAGACCACATTTCTCAGCGATTACAACTGGTTAACGCTGTGCAGCCGATGGATATTAGTGAGCTGGCGAAGGTGACCAGTCAGCTGATGAGCACAACTGTAGCCGCTATAGAGCAACCGAAAACTAAACGAATACGAGCAGAAAATCGAAGCGTTGGAACGTGAAGCAGCCGCGCTGAGAATGAGCGTGCAAAGAGACCGATGTTTCGCATGTGGTAAACTGGCCCTTGTCTTCTGTTGTTACACAAGTAGTAAGTATCCTAACTGTAGCACAAACTATGAGATTTTGTGTGTGATGCATCTCTCTTGGTGACTATAATGTTCCAAAATTTGTGTTTTAATTAAATGATTAATAAATAAGAGTAACAATGATATCACCATAAGATGTAGCCACCCCCTCCATCGCACAAAAAACAAACAAACGCGGCAACTTACTTTCTCTTGTGGCATTGTTCTCATATCACTGTCATCTTTTCTAAACAAGGGGAGATAATGAGACAAAACAAGAAGGAATTTTGATATTTTTTTAAAAAACTAAGACTTGTAAAATAAAAAAAATATTAAATAAGATAAATCGGAGAGAAAACTGATCTGACTGCTCACAAACTTGATAGCTTCTTGACGGATAGCAAACAGCCAGTGAGTGGTCTAAGCTGAATAGTCTTGCCTTAAATTATAGAAAATCGAAACAAGTGGTGATTCAGCGAAGAGACTCTTCTCAACAACGAATTTGTCATCAAGCTGTACAATCGTATATATATATATACTTCAATTTGAAGTATGCGCTGAAGATGTCACCCAGTAGGGTGATGAAAGCTTCGCAAATTAACTATCCAGCTCAGAGAACACAACCATATCAAAGTATAATAGGCATAGATATACAGCAAAAAGAATATAGAAGATTGCAAAAAATGAATGCACCTGTGTTACTGGGAATCATATTGAGCCATTGGTTCTTAGTATCACAAAGACGCAACACTTCCCTACATGTCTCAAACAAACTATTTAGTACTATACGAAGTAATATCACGTTTTGATTTGGTAACCTTTAACTCGTCTCCGGCTTAACATTACTTGCCAAGAAAGGCAGTAGTTTAGAATGAGTGACACTTGTTTTAGCCGCCTCGAAAGACGCCGGTTTATAACCACATCGATTAACTCGCCATCCTTACATAACACTCTAGGTTTAACCTAAAAATTAATCACCACATTGTAACCTATCAACATGGATGATAGAACGTAAACGCTTTTAGTCAAAGACAACAAAGTCACTTTAAGTCTTCCAAATTACAACTGCCACATTACTCACAATCACATAAAGAAAGACACATAGAACCACTGCACACTATCTTTCTTAAATCATTAGCAGTAAAAACAGATTACAAAAGTTTGGAAAAAAATGGCAGTAACTTAGTTCTGGGTAAACACGTGATTCAAATTTTTGCGTTGATTAATTACTACTCATTAGAATAGTATAAATCTTCGCTGAATTTTATAAACAAAAAGATACCAGAATAAAAGTCGCCTGTTGTTATTACCATTATTATTATTATTAATCACAACAACGCAAAAGTCGATAAAATTTAACCAATCAGTTACAATACTACTATAAATAATATTAAGTAGTATACTGTCGATTTAACTGAAAAAAAAGAGAAAAGAATTTATGAGTGTAGTCAACCTTTCGCATCACGTGAAGTGCTTGCTAAATGAATTGATCATCTCAGAGGACAGACAAGCAACCAAAATCAATATTTTGCATTTTTTGTTACTTTCTTACAAAACTAGTAAGTAAGTAATTAAAGGAATCTACATAAGTGTTTTAGGCGCCGGTAGCATAGTGGTTAGGACGCTCGCCGTCCATGCACATGGTCCGGGGTTCGATCTGTTGCCGGCGCACTCCCAAACCTCGCTAAGCCAGTTATAAAGCTGGTTAAGAGGAAAGGTTGGGCTTGAGGCTTGCAACCCCATCCCATAAAAATAAAAACTGCTACAGAAACTTCAAGCCTCCAGCTTGAAGCCCTATGTTCCACTGGGAACGTGAAGGAATAAAAAAAAACATAAGTGTTTTACGGATTTGTTTTCTTAACTTTTAAGAGAAAGGGAGCAGCATATAAGAGAAGACTTTAGAGGCTGGACTTTTGAGCCTTGTGTGTAAAATGATCTTTACATAAAAGCAAGAAGATAGTTCTAGATTTGATTTTTAAGAGATGATGTCATTGATGCGTACTGGCGGAGCGAAACAGTACTGTAAAGTACTCTGCCTCCTCTCTATGGTGATTTTAATATTTTTCTCTGATTGTAATCACAGTTTGTGAGCCCTGAAAAAGCAAAACTTCTGAAAAAAACCATATACTCAGTAGTGGCTGATTGCAGAACGAAGTTCCCCGAGAAGGCGTGACCAGCGGGGTCCAATATATTTGAGGAATTGTCCACTGGATTTCATCCGAGTGACTGGATTGTCAACAAGGTCGCTTTGTAACGTAAAGGTCCTGGATTCCATCCCCAGTGGGTGGAATCACGGCTACATAAGGCTGAAGGGTCGCAAATCAGGACAAAACAGCTATCCACTATTCTCTTGTAGTGTGCAGAGGATCATGGTGATTCTCTTCAACTGTAGGCAGCCTAAAATATATACACACTACAAGATATATACACCGTAGATACGAACAGTGACCACCAACTACTGAAGTGGAATTTCAATAGGAATGCACTGATGTAGATGTAAAGTAGAACTCCTTACACCATCGGAAAACCACTTACCTACGAGTACTGGACAGACAGCTGTTTCGTTAGCCTAGAGTTTGGGACTGTTCTGCAGTGTACACCCATCTCCAGGATTCGAACCCACGACCTTCTGGTTACAAAGCTAGGGAACTGGTTAGTAGACCATTAAGCCACCTCACTGGGACTCGATCCAATGGCCAGCCAGCCCATGAATTCTAATTTCTGCCAATTCATGATATGACGCGGCCACTTCGCAATGTCTTCTTCGATGAGTTACTGCCTCACCTTCAACCTGCTGTCCCAACTGTGGTCACGGCTTCCCACTAGAACCCCAGGGTAACTGTCTGAATAGAGAGTGCCAGTCACTAGTGAGCATCAGATCATCCGAGTAGACATTGGGAAGTGGCCGTGCCATATCATGAATTGGCCGAAGTTAAAATTCGTGGGCTGGCCATTGAATAGGGTCCCGCTGGCTCAATGATCAAAGAGCTAGCTCGCCTTGTGACCACAAAATCATGGGTTCGAACTATGGTGGTGTGGGTGCGTACTGATGAAGAGTCCCAAACTAAGGGAACGAAACATCTGTCCAGTACTCCCTGGTGGTTCTCTAAATGATGTCACCTCGTGGTGAAATCCTCCAACCAGTGAATAATTCTGTTTTTAAGCGTGGTGAATAAGTCAGTGATAATTACGTAATCAGAGTTAATAAAATACAAATGATTAGAACTCAAAAAAAAGTAAAAAGAAAAAACTAATAAAAATTTGGTGTCTACAAAGTCGAATGAAAAGATGACGCTGACGATGATGATGATGATGATGACGTAAAAGGGTGAGTAGAATTCAAAGAGTCAAAGATTAAGTCTAATTATAAATTCAAATGAAAAATGTAGGAAGATACAAAGTGTGACGCAATGAAAAAATAAACAGTTACCCCCCACCCCCTCTGTTTTCGACAACCTAGACTATAAATTTTGATTGATTTTTTGGACTCCATGAATTGTACTCATTGTATTTTATTATCCACTGACTTATCACCACACTAACAATAAATTTATTGACTGATTAAAAATGCCCATTAAAATTTTTAAAATAATGGATACTGAACAAAGAGTACTCTTTTCGATAACCCCTTCATCATCATCAGGCTCTACAGTTATATATACATTATAGGGGATCAATGAATTAGTGCTACGAACAACAACAACATTAGTGTTGTTTAAATAACATCGAATCAATAATAATGTCAATGGATTACAGTTCATTAGCATCAACATAACAATACACACTGAATATCAGAAAAATTAGGAAAGGTAATAATACAAATTCATGAATTTATATTCTTTACTGAAAGCCGGACATATCAGTATTAGCGCCTGCCTGGCTGGACTTGCTCCTTTTGCACACAAAGCACTAGTTGTTTGACGCGAATTGCAATAGCCTCTGCTGTTTGGAGCATGTGGCACCTCAATGATTTTAGCAATTTATTTGGCACCCGGTAGATGCTGATAGAGAAGGATTCTTCCACACTGGCTGGCTGGCTGGCTTTGTGGCCTGTCGGTTTGCACCAGATGGTCCAATATCGAACTGTTAATCGTTTTCACTACACCTTTACTTTACTTAGCCATACTGTTTTGTATTTCTTTATTACTCCTTTGTCTCACACCTCTGCTCACTGTTTCTATTATGCTTTTGTTGTACTTTGTTCTCTTGCTTCGCGTGCTACACGGAATGTGGCGACTTGAACTGTCGCACATTTGTGCAAAGTTCTATGTCGAAAACAGACAGACAGACTTAGCCATACTGGGAGATGTTCCCCAACGAGCACGAAAAATCACGTTTCTAGAGCAACGGCTAATATAACTCGCTCCACAGGCGGCGCAGTTGAATTGCTAGACACAGTTAGAAGTGGTTAGTCTAGGTACTTCATCTTTCAGTCTAGGAATCACCACCATCGGTCCTGTAGAGAATAAAACGTCTAGTTCACCAGCATTAAAAGTTCTTCGAACTGATTTTCTTAATTTCCTCGTAATTATTTCACTTGGTATATCGCCTTTGAATTGCAGTCGTATATCAAGAGGCTTCCAAGTTTGACCAAAAATTCATACCAGTTAAAGTACTATTGAAAGCCAGAAAGGTGTACTGGACAGTTGCTTCGTATTAGCTTGGGGATCATCGGCAGTGTGTACCACCCAAGACCTTCCGATCACAAGGAAAGTGCTTCTAGACCATTCAGCCAATGGGGGCAAGGCTCACCCATAGTTTCTAACTTGTACCAATTCGTGATGCTAGCGCGACCATCAGCTAGTGCTATAGGCGAGTAGTATTTGCACTCACACCCAAGCTGGTGGCTCCACTAGTCACGACTTCTCACTAGAATTTCAGGAAACTTTGTCCCGTAGCCAGTCACTAGAGACCATTAGATTAATTTTCAAGAAATTTTCTTTTCCTTTAATGATAGGATCCCACATATTTTGGTATTGACTGTTTAATCTTGCATATATGGTATGTTATCATTCTCACACATTTTGGTATCTACTGTTAATCTTGTATATATGGCATATTATCATTCTCACGCATTTTGGTAGTGACTGTTAATCTTGTATATATGGTATATTATCATCTCTCACGCACTTTGTTATTGGCTATTAAGATCAATTATTTCAAATGCTGTTAGCTGTCCATATTGTTGTAAAATGTATAAATACCATGGCTTTCTTTATCGTTGTTGCACTTCAATACACAGTCACAGTCCAGCCTTTGTCTTTTGATATTTGCGTGCTTTACTAAATCGGAAGGTACGACAAGCAGATAGGCAGATTAGTTCAGGCGCAGACAGAGCAAGGTGAAAACGTCTTCATTAAATTCCCCACAGTTATAACATTTAAGGATCGTCATCACTGTAAAATCAGTTTGGAAATCTTCTGCACTCAGCACAAACTGCAAAATTCGGACTTTAAGCGTCAATGTAAAGTCAGTCATTTCTTTTATATGGATCAGAAACAGTGCCAGAATTACGAAAGGCATTTCAAACATGCGACTGTACACACTGACTGGTTTCAACATAGAACCGATGTGCAGCAGTTCGAGTCACCATACTCCCCCGTGTAGTACATAAAGCAAGAGAAGAAGAAAGTAAAAAGAAACGCAAAATAGAGATAATAAACAGAGATATAAGGCAAAAAGAATGGTAATATAGAAGAACAATATAGTTTTATTGGATATTATAAATCACAAGGAGTGGATGCATCTGCACCGGATATTAAGAACGACGAGTTTGAGCCATTACACCAATTGTTTCCACTCTTTATTGGTGTTTACACCATCCCGAGGACCAAAAACAGGAAGTCTACACCTTCCTACCTCGCTGGTTTAAACTAACTGTTGTAGATTTCATTGACTGATGAAGTCATGTTTTCGTTTGACCACCACTGGCTCTTTTCCAACCTGACTCTATGTCAGCTTACATTTCCCAGTGTCGAGGAAGGCGATGACTATGCTAAGCATGTGTAACACATGTTCTGACCATCTCATTCGATGTAGCTTCACAGCCTCGTCTACTGATTTCGCCTCCAACCTACCTAGCACTCACTGAATGAATGCCTAACCTCAATATTGCTCACACTATTATACCATTTCATACGGGAGATATAGCGCAGGCACCTATGATCAAAGACAGCTAGCCAGCCTTTTCATGTCTTCCACCTTCAATGGCCACGTGAATGGTAGAATGCAGAACTTACTTTTCATTCTGTTTAGTAGTCATCAATTGTGTATGCAACTGTCCCCGCCCCAGTTCCCACTGTGATTTGAACACAAGACTTTATATTTCAAACATTTAATCATTACCCACTAGATCACTAGAACTGCCAGTTTAGCAACGGGTATGATCTGACATTATTTATTCTCATTTGTATTATTGAGGCCTAAATGATAGTCAGCAACATTCACATGTGATAGTTGAGCTTGAATATATCGTAATGATCTAATCCCTGCACTAATTGGAATGAGTGTTCCTTCAGGCTGTAACTACGCCAGAAAAATCGTTTGGATAGCTGTTAGACTAAAAACATTCGCCATCATATTTTAAGTCACTCATATTGTGTTGGAGGTCTGAGAACGACTTCGTGCTGTTAACGAACAGGGATAATAACAGCAGGGAGGAGTTTCGCTCAGGTGACCACCATACCAGCTATGCACACTGATTTATCCCCACCTGGGTTAGAAGAGGTCTATCTCCCTTATCTTATCTTGTGACTGTCCGTAGCCAGCGGGAAGATTTTTATGCTCTCAAAACCACATCATCAAATAGGTCATGTGTGTCATCTGCCGCGAGTTGTTCTTCCCTGGAAGTTTTGATTACGCCACATTTTATGCTACTTCAATTTTCAGGCACACTTAGAAAGAACGGAATTGCACAGTACGGACTGTCGAAAAGTAACACCTGCCCATAACCACACTTCTTACCGATATCTGGGCTTGCCTTCAAACTGGCGCTCCATATCTCAAATTGAGGTCGGTCAATTGGGTCGAGATATATATGAACAGGATAATTAAAAACATGAGTAAATCATTTCAAATTACTATTATTATTATTATTCCTTTGGGTCCCGTGTGAGACATCGAGCTTCATCAGCACATCTTCATTTTGTCCGCTTTTCTGCAGTCGTCTACACCTGACCCCACAATTGCTCATAAACTTTTGTCGCCCTCCCACGTGATCTCCCCAATATCACCGTCGGACGCCCAAATTATTGTTTCCCATTCGGGTTCCACTAGAGTATCTGTCTGATATGTGTGATGTCATCCGACGAATTCTTCAGCGTGTGTTCGATTCATCTCCATTTTCTTTTACATATTTGTCGAGCAATAAGTTATCACCTGTTGGTTCGTTACCAGAATTTCTTGTTGCTAATTCTTTATGGCTGATCATCTTATCTTCAGCATGAGGCCAACAAAGTCAGCTGTTGATGCTGACAACTAGTATGTATTAATGGATTTAACCCTAACTCACTTCAAAGATTCAGGGATTGACTTGTTACCATCAGGGTATAATAGTCTCGTTGACTTAGAATATGCGGATGATATAGGCCTTCTAGGTGAAGATGCTGTCAAAATCCAGCAGAGTCTCCAGGACACCTTGAGCAGCAGCAATCCTCGAATGTTTGGCATGCGATTCGCTCCTGCTGTCAAATGCAAAATGATGCTACCTCTGTCATATCTCTCCTGTTGGTGGTGGGTGCTGACGTTTTTGCTGTTCGTTGATTAGTTGGTTACCTTTATTCCCTCCGTCTTCTCTATGTTCACCTGCAGTCCTGTCTTCACTGCCTGCCTCTTTTACCGGTTTTTTGCCAGTTTTCGCCTGCCTGTAAGTCCTCGAGTTTGTGTACCAACAAACCTGAATCCTCCACGCTCGAAATCCAGGTCTTCAAGAGTCTTCATATGGGTGGTCCAATGTATAAGGGGGTAATCAACTGTTGAAGATTAGCGTGTATCATTGATCGATATACAATTCTACCTTACTATTGTTTTTAGCCTCCTCTCTTCTTATTGAATTGAATTTTTGATTATCCCGTCGATTGATTGGACCGAAGTGCTCTGTCTCAGGTTGACATATCGGCTTCTTGTGCAGATGATTCGACGATGTCTGGGCATTTAATTAGTATACAATTGGTGGATGGTGGCTAGCAGTGGAATCCAAGATGCGCATTTCGTCCTATTTGGGACTCGTCATCTGGATGTACCTGCATTTCTCAGTGAGTGATGATGATGTTCTCACCGAAGCCGACACGTCAACCTGAGACCGAGCACTCTGGTCCAATCAATCGACGGGAAAATCAAAAATTCAATTCAATAATTAATACGACCCGTTGCACAAGAGGTGGCTCTCGTGGCCCAAGTCGTCAAGTGGATAACGCTTTGGCGTTTGAAACTATGGGCACTAGGTTCGAGCCTCGGTGAGAACATCATCATCACTCACTGAGAAATGCAGGTACATCCAGCTGACGAGTCCCAGATAGGACGAAATGCGCATCCTGGATTCCACTGCTAGCCACCATCCACCAATTGTATCCTCTCTTCATAGCTAACCGCAATTTTTCCCCATCACTTTTATCCTGATTGAGTGTGATTGACTTTTTTTTATTGTAGAATAAAAACAGCTTGGTCTGGTCAAATAGACACTATGACCTTGACATTATTATTATTATGAAGGTGAATGATGGCTTTGTGTGGTAGACGCATAGAAAACAAAATACAAACAAACCCTATCAGAAAGTGTAATTCCATTCCATCAGCCACACACACACACACACACACACACACACAAGACAGATGGAGAGTTTTTAAATATGAACACTAATCAACTTATTAGATAGTTCAATAGACACAATAAGACCGTCACTTTGTAGTATACGATGCCATATTGCCTTACTATATTTATCTACTCTATGAAACTGAATGACCTAAATAATTAAGAATAAATTTTTTTTACTAATAACCAACTTAATAAAGCCACTCTCTATCTCTCCTCTTTTCCGATTTGATCACGGGGTGAGGTAAGCTACAGCCACGCTTAACCTGCCGAACATCCAACACCTCCCTGAATGGGATATAGACACAGGTCCTCCATCCCTAACTGAGGTTACTAAAGCTGTCGCCAAACCGAAACAAGGCAAAGCAATGGGACCTGATGGAATGACTCCAGAGGTATTAAAGTACGGTGGAGACAATTTACTGTCTGCATTAACTGAGGTATTAGACAGCGTCTGGGAATAAGAGGAAGTCCCGTTGGGTTGGTGTAAGTCGCTGATTATCCCCACATGCAAGAAGGGAGACAAGTCTTCCTGTGATAATCACAGAGGGATTAGCTTGACTCATATAGTATCTAAAGTCTTAGACTCAATAATCATGCGTAGACTAAGTGGTGATCGAGAAGCATAAACACGAGAGAACTAGGCAGGCTTTAGACCAGGGGGACGGTGTATTGATCATATCTTCACCCTTCGACAGATTCTAGAACATAGGCATACTCACTGTCGGCGTTCAACAATCATTATATTTCTTGACCTAAAGGCGCTATTCGATTCTGTCGATCGAGAAGTTCTCTGGAGATGCTTGACTGTAAAGGGAATGACGAGAAAATACATTGCACTGATCAAGGCACTCATTCTACTTGAACTCATACAGCCATAAAGGAGGACAAAGCGAATTGACTGCTGAGGAGTACACACATGACAGCCTTTGGTCGACAGCCAGCCAGTTGGATATCACGTCTACACCAGAGACGGTGTGAACTGGTATATGCGAAACGGGCCTTCTGTATATCCGTGGTGAGATTTCGTCAGCGATCAACCCGCTTGGGGGCTGACTGATGCGACTTCCCAAATAAGTGGAGTGATCAATGCGCTCTACCAACACGACACCTACCTGACTAGAAATATTACTCGGTATACGATTTATCACTTAGCACAGGATGATTGCCTTGTTGCAGTCGTTTACCATAAACTGACGTCTATTTCATGCTCCTTGAATTAGTTACATTGGATACATCATGATGACACACTCTGTCTGTCAGTTCTCGACAAAGAACTTTGCACATATGTGCGGCAGTTCAAGTCGCCACACTCCCTCCATGTACCACACAAACCAACAGAAGAAAGTAGAAGAAATGCTTAATGGGGACAGTAAACAGAGGCGTGAGACAAAGGAGTAGTAATAACGAAGAACAATATGGTTTCACTGGAAATCATAAGTCATAAGGAGTGGATGCATTTGCAACGGACATTGAGAACGATTTCAAGCCATATCACCAATTGTTTCCAGCCTTCATTTGTTTTCACCGTCCCGAGGACCCCAATCAGTTAGGAAGTCTACACCTTCATAGGTGGCTTAGACTCACTGTTGTAGATTTCATTGACTGATGCCATTTTTTGGTTTGACCACCACTGGCTAGCTCTTCTCCAGCATGACTCTATATCTGCTAACATTGCCCGTCAGTCGAGGAAGGCGAAGACTAGGCTAAGCATGTGTAACACATGTCCTAACCATCTCAGTCGATGTAATTTCACAGCCTCGTCGATTGATTTTCCCTCCCACCTACCTAGCACTTGACCGACGCCTAAACTCAATATTGATCACCTTATTATACCTCCACTTAACACGGGAGACGGCGCAAACTGGCATATACGAAACTAACCCTCTGTATCCGTACTCAGCTGAGATTTCGTCAGAGATCAACCCGTTGGAGCCGGCTGATGGTTCAGAGACTTGGGGAGAGTATCAAAAAAAGCATTTCCGTTAGGCTACAGACTTTTATCAACAGCTCACTTCCCTGGCTCCATACTGAAGATCACATAAGGGGTCAGAAAGAATAAAGAATAAGGAACTCTGAAGATGAACCAACAAAAAATGTATCGCCTGACAGACATGCGCAGAAGGAAATGGAAAGGAATCGGGCTGAAGCTTACGGTGTGTTGAGAGCTGGGTGTTAGTCAAAATTGGTGGACAGTAATTTACTTCAATGTTTATGTCCCCAATATTGGCCGTGATAAAAATGAGAACAGACTGCATAGGCGGATACAATTAACATATAGATGATCTGACATTCAAAAAACAGCCACAAACAGACGCAAGGTTAACGTTCAGTGAGAAACCACCAATCAGAGGACTGTGTTTGTTTTCTTAAATAATCTGTAATAATGTACATGAAAATCTATAAATATGTGTTGATTTCCTTAATAAACGATCTGCTGTCTGGCCCCTGTCTTTTGTTGTTACATTTAGTGTCACTGCCTACCGACAAATGGAAACCCTATGCTTTGCAAATTTGATGGAGACATAAGGAACTTCGAGCAGGACTTCGAGGCTTCTGCGCAGCTGAGTGTCGTTCAAGATAGGTCAGCGATGAGGCTGTTACTTGGGACGCTGCCGGAAGAAAGTAACATATGAAATTGTTAGGCGAAATACCGACGAATATGCAACAGGGTCAGACAAACAGTTTCTAAAGTGGGAAGGACCACATATGGTCACGTTGAGATGGTGTTACGCAGACACAATGGCAATGGTAAACAAAGAGAAACAGGTGAACATAAGCAAGCGCCGAGATTACAGACAGCAAGACAAATAAACAAAGCCCCTAGAACAAAGAAGACCGAACCAACTTCAGTCGCAAGGCTTTGACAGGGGGACGAGTGTAGTAAGAGCTGGCTGCTAGCCAAAATTGGTAGACAGCAATTTACGCCAATGTTTATGTCCCCAATATTGGTCGTGGGAAAAATGAGAACGAAGACTGATTCAACAACCAACTACAGCAGACTTTGCGTAGGCGGATACAGTTAGCATATAGATAATCTGAACTTCAATAAACGGCCACAAAGAGATGAAAGATTAACGTTCAGCGAGAAACCACCAATCAGAAGACTGTGTTTTTCTGCTAGCAATGATCTATAATAATGCACTTGAAAATCGATAAATGTCTGTTGATTTCTTTAATAAACGATATGTTGCCTGGCCCTTGTCTTCTGTTGTTACAATGGGACCATTCAGGGGCATTATGCATCGAACAGACCCCTGAGTGGAACTCGAATAAGAAAAGATAAATTGGGTGCCGTTTCGAGTGTGACAGAGAGGAAGAGGAGGAGGAAGAATCCCATTGGGTTCCTTTCGGAACCCAAGGGAATAACAATAACATAGGGATTACAAAAATACACACATATTAGAATTGAATGAGATGACTTACCCACGTTTTAAACGACAAAAATCAAAGGCAACTTCACGATAAGATGCTGCTTTTTCATCTAAATACTTTGCATAAGGTCGTAGAAATACAGAGATCCTGTGAGTTGCTAAAATAATAACAATAACAAACAAGAAAAGATTGAAAATTGAGGAAGGGGAGATGGGAGAAAGCGAAAAACACAACAACAACATTAAACTGCATGTGACTACACGGAATACGCTTATTTGTGCACCCGCTATCGGAGGTAGGTAGGTGTGTGTGTGTATCTGAAATAGTGGAGATGTGGTGTATTGGCATAAGCTGTTAACTTGCATCCAGCAAATCCTGCGTTCTAATCCTGCCCTACAAGCACAGAGGCTGGACAACTAGGGGTGGTATTATTTAACCCTCACACAAGAAGTGTATGGCTCACATAGTCCAGGGATCGAGTTTGACGGGCTCAGCTTAGATAGAGGAAAAGAATTGCTAGGGGGTTCTTTGGAGCTTTGACATTTTCTCGTGAATGTTTCATACTATCAGGCTGGGCAAATTCATCAGAGTTAAACCTCATAAAGAGATAAAGTATTCTGTCAGTGATATATAAATATTTATGCAGAATTTCTGATTACTACAAGAACTGTTAATATCACGAATACAATCTAGTCACTGAACAGATTCATGATAACTTCTTGAGGCCAAGTTAAACTTTAAGCACCATTAACTACCAATCAGCTAACGACGTCGAATTATCCAATGAGATTCATGAACGTTAGTTCAATATTGTATAGCACTTGATTCGTTTCAAATGCGTGCCCTGATAAGGTTACGGTGTTTTCCAGTATTGCCTGGATTTAGGGTTGCTTCGGAAGGAGAGAATTTGTTCGTGTGATGGTGGGATGACTTTAAAAAGCTTTAGCAGGTCAACTAATGGACATGTTCATCGTTGTGCAATATGTTTGAGGCAAGTTAGCATTAGAGAAGGTGAGCTGATAATTTTAATATTTCGTAGGAAATTTTTTGCAAGATCACATCTCTGCTTAACGCAAATTTTGTGTATTTGTAACTACTGGATTTTGAAACAGCCAGTGAGAGCCGCAGCTGCTGGGATGGAGAATAGTCTTGTCTCAACAGTTCAGTGGTATCAGCATTGTAGAAATATTGCTTCGTGGAAAATGGAGAAAATCACTTCTTTGTTGGGTGGAGAAGACATTGTTGTGCACGTCGATGAAGCTGTGTTGGTGAAGAAGTAATACAATCGTGGTTGGCAGAGAGTGAACAATATTTGGGTAATTGGTTTGTATGACAACTCCCTCCGAAAGGGATTCGTCGAAAGAATAGCAGACAGAAAAGTAACTACTTTAATACCTATTATTACGAGATTTGTAAAACAAGGGTCTATAATTCATACGGACGAATGGAAAGGTTACAATTCTCTGTCATCTCTGGGATGTATTCATCATAGAGTCAATCATTCAAGTGATTTTGTCGATCCGGTTACGAGGACACATACAAATTCTATTGTAGGATTTTGAGGCAGGTTGAAAAATGGGATAAGGGCTATAAATGGGTCTCAAAACGATCTCATTTATAGTCATTCGGATGAATATATGAACAGAATGTGGTGCAACTTTTCTGTTGACAGTCCGATGCTTAACAGTGAGATGTTTCTCTCACATGTTAGAGAAAGATACCCTATGTAACATTTTTATGCAGTTTTTTCCATATATATACGTTTCTATTTATCATAAATGCCTCTTTAATGTGATTGGCCCATTCAAGGTCGTTTGCCGATTGGTTGTAAGTGGTCCTGAAAGTTTAACTTTGCCCTTCTTGAAATACTGATTCATATTACCTCCTGGACTCCATTACGGAGGGAGGTTGTGATGCCCCGACAGATGCCAATCTAACACAACTACCCATTATCCCACGGTAACAAGTTGTAGGCTAAATAACTTCCTAACTTTTCCTATCTAGTCCCAGGACTAACAAATAGTGAACGGTATACGAGCCTCTGGGATGACATTACCAGTACATGTCCGGTAGGTGTACTAAGATGACGCCACATTTACCGAAAGACCATATTAATCATCGCGTCTAAACACAATGAGATCTACAGATGCAAGCAATTATACACAGTTGACACACACACACACACACATCCTCAGCTTAGAGAGGCGAGTTTCCGCTAGAATACACAGCAAGACAGAATCCTAAAACACAACAGATGTTAGCTGTCTAGTGAGGTTTGCAGGCTATTGCAAGTTTTCAACCGGTTCGTATTATTATATTAACTATTACTGGGGTGACAGTTGATATGATTATGAACAATAAATTGTGTTCGAAACGTCATCCACAGTATACAATACTGTTTCACAGTGTAATACATCTAATAAACAAACTAATATGGAATTACTTACTACACAGTGCCCAAGTTTTACACATATATTAACATGATTGGTTACAGGATTTTTTATTGATTACAGCTTGATTCCACACTGTATTTTTGGTACAAGTATGGAATTTTCAGCATGGATATCCGTAGCCCAAATTTCGCAGGCCGACCATAGATATCAGGTGTTCGTCGGCAGGGGATCGAACCTCAGACCATGTGCATGGTCGGCGAGAGTCCTAACCACTGTGCCACCAATGAATCATCATCAGCTGAGAACAGTTAGGGAACCATTGGAAAATTATCTAGGAGTACTGGACAGCCGTTTTGTCCTCCTAGTTTGGGAACCTTCATCAGTAGGCATACGTCGGGCTCGAACCCAGGACCTTCTGGTCACAAGACGAGCTAGTTTGTAGACCATAAGCCAATGGGACGCGATCCAATAGCCAGTCCATGAATTCCAACTTCTGCCAATTTATAACACAATGCGATCGCTAGCCAACGTCATTTCTGGCGAGTATTTGTCCCCACACCCGATCTGCTGCACCCTATTAAATTCAATCTCCATCATGAAAGAATTGACTTCAGTTAGGGAACAATTTTCAAGCCATATCATCACTAATAGTTTCTCCAGTCATTGGTTCTTAGAATTCCAAGGGCACCAACCAGGAAGCCAACACATCTCCCCCTATGTGGCTGGCTAAAACTAACTGTCAAAGATTTCACGAACTGATGACAAATTTTTGGTGTGATCACCATCTGTTAATTCTGCTCGTCGAGGAAGGCGATGACTAGGGGCATGCGTAATCCATATATACTAACTAGCCATCTCATTCGATGTAGCTTCACCACCTCGTTAATTGACTAGAGAACTATTGAAAACCAGAAGAAAGTACTGGACAGATGTTTCTTCCTCCGAGTAATGAACTCTTCATCAGTACTCGCCATCCAACTGAGGAACTTCGGGTTACAAGGAGAGTTCAATATTGAGCCACTAAAAGAGGCCTTCAATCCCGCGACATAGAGCGACCTCCAGCTATTGTGATCAATATCTATCTGAACTCAGAATACTGATGAGGAGACCCAAACTTGAGGGACGAAACACTTGTATTCAATACTCCTCAGTACATGTTGTTTTTAACTGAAATCAGGTCAACTGAATAATTCATGCCTGTCTGTCTGTCTGGATTCAACATAGAACTTGGCACCGAAGTGCACCAGTTCGAGTTGCCACGTTCCAAATAGCACACAAAGGTAGACAAGAAGATGAGTGAAGTGAATCAATAGAGTTTGACAAGTATAAGAGTGAAACAGAATGGGTAATGGTAGAAAGGAATATGAAAGATTACAGAGACTGAATACATATGCGCTAGCCATTGACAACGATTTTGAGCCATGTCACCTATTGTCTCCAGCCATTGATTCCTAGAGTCCCGAGGGCCCCAACCCGGAAGTCTGCATCTCCCTACCTACCTGACTCAGTTTAACTGTCAAGGATTTCATGGATTGATGAAGCCATGTTTTTGTTTGGCCATCACTGGCTCTTTTCCAGCCTGAACCTATATCAGCTAGCAATGCCCGTCGGGGAAGGCGATGGTTAGGCATGCGCACGCAGCACGTGACCTATCCATCTAAATCTATGTAACTGTATAGCCTCGTCGATTGATTTTCCCGCTTTGCCTGCCCAACACTCTACGCCTAACGTCAACATTACTTACCTTGTGAAACCACCTAACGTGAGACAGAGATCGCAGACAACTATGATCGAAAACAACAGTCAACCTTTTCATGTCTTCAACTCGTATTGGACATGTTTCAGAGCCATAGAGAAGGACGGAGCGAACTGCTGAGCAGTACACACGTCCCTTGGTTGATAACCGGGGGACCATGACCAAAGATGAAATCAATGGGGGAAAAAACAAAAAGATAAACGCTTCAAAAAAAACCAAGACACTTGAGAAGATGAATTCAATTCATACTAGGTAGGAGTTACCAGATTTTAGTAAGAGAATGAAGAGAGAAAAAAAATAGTCCAAATTCCATGTGAAACATCTCTTGTATTGATTGTAAATTTTGTGTACCAATAAAATGAATATTCAGTTAGACTTTTTATAAAATAACTACATTTACGCATTTAGGTTTCCTGCTCAATGTAATAGTAATAATAATGATAGCATATATAGATAGACAAAGCAATAAGAAGACGTAATTTATCTGTCTGAATCGTGTATTGTGTATTTGAGCAACACATTTCGAACAACCTGATCCATCACACACGGACTTGTCAGAGAAATATATATATATATATATGAAATTAATCAAAAGGTAAGAGGTAAGAAAAATAAACTATTTAGGTCAAGTTGAAAGGATATATTGAAGGTTAAAATAACAATGAAGATCAATCACTAAAAACCAAATAACAGAGGTAATAGTAAATCTACCCTGGCTGGTATGGTATCAAAACAAAGTTTACCGAGGAATGCATAAAGGTGGTTTAAACTTCTCAATTACCAGCTACGGCTTCCATAAACTTTAGGATACGCCCTCCTCCAAACACGTCTTATAGTTAGGTTTAAAAGATGTCTTAAAGTCAATTTTATGTCCTGTTTGTATAATATGTTTCGCAATAGAAGAGCTAGGTCTCCTGTTCTCACCATTAATGGGTTCCGCAGATTCCATTTGTTTCCGGAGCCATTTAGGAATATGCTGTGAAGCCGGGACTTACTTGCAGAGATCGATGAGTCCTCCCTATGTATGTGTGTGTCCACACGTACATTCAAATTGGTAAATACAGTGGGATGTGACGACATTTTTCCCGTGTTCGATGGGCTTAGATGGATGGATATAATGGCTTTACATCCTCTATTATTATGATATTAGCTGCATAAAAAGTCTTTTTAACAGCAGCGTTTAGTCTTCGTCTAGTTATCAAGCTGCCTGCCCCACATAGGGTAGCTTGATGTACACGTCTTTCTTAGGAGCGAGTTGTAGATTGGGTCTTGGTGTTCTGACTACTTTATATCTCCTGAAAAGGCACCTTACTCACTAAGGCTCTTTTGTACCGAACAGGGTAGAAACTGTGATAATTAAGATACTGTCCAGTCCAGGTAGGTTTTCTATAAATAGATCTTTTTATTGACCCATCAAGCCGTCGACTAAGCAATATGTCTAGGAAAGATAAACAATTATCTTCCTCTTCTACAGATGTAAGTGATATGCTATTCTGAACTTCAGCCATTCGATTTAAAATTGAGGTGGCAGAACAAGACTTATCACTGACGACTACGATATCATCTACATACCTTCTATTAAGTGGCACATTTTCGATTAAATCTTCCGATAAATTCTCAATGTACAACATATAAATATCTGCATATATGTATAATAAATGCATGCGGAGAAGCACCAATCCTCACTCAAACAGACGGCCACAGTCACACACACGCACACACACCCTTACACCAACGCAGAAAGGCAGATTGGATCAGAAAACCGAGGTATATATACACATATAGTATGTGAATATAACATATATACAACTATGCAGTAGTGTTCCATGTACCATTCAAAATGCATGTAATCGAGTAAAGGCGTGGTGGGGGACGGGTGATAAACAGCAGACTTAGTTAGCTAATTAATTCACATTCAGTGAATGATGATGATGATGGTGAGGTGAATAAAACTCATGGAAATGATCGATCCACCACAGTCACCAAGTAGGCAGCAAGCAAACAAGCAAGCCAGCAAGTACACAATCAAAGAAACTAAAGCTGAACGGATTAATAAAAAACAAACCAAGAAGTGTTTAACAAAGATATTGATCAGAAACGAAGAGAAAAAACAGATCAACACCACAACCAAAATAACAATAAGAATAATTTGAATATATAATCAAATATATATACAAATTAGCGGGTGTGTGTCAGCATAGAACGTGTCATCAAGAGGCTTAAATAAAAATGCAATTATATTCGGATTAGTCAAGATAATCTGTGCCGTGTTAGGCTTTATTAATTACTTAGTTAGTTAACTAATTGATTAATGAATTAGGGTGACTGACTCTTGTCAAATGTAAGATGATGTGCTGCTCTACAGGACTGAACTACACTGACACGCCTAGCCGCGTAAGGATAGAGAGTGTTGTGCCACTTTATTTCACTTATTTGCGGAGGGTAGGAGTAGAGAGTTGTATCAGTCACCCCACTCTCCCCAATGGACTGATTATTGCTGATGAAATCAGGTACAAAATGGATCATGTGGGGTAGATGTTAGTGATATCCGCGGGTGGCTATCGATCAAAGGACTAGTCAAGACTTTGTACTATACAGTGAGGAGAATATGCTCTATAGAGAAATTAGAGGAAGAATTTGAGTTTCTTGAAAAGATATTGAAGAGCGTCGGGAGCCCTCAAAGGTTCATCAACAAGTATGGAAGATCTGAAGTCACAAATTTAAAACAAATCACAGTGGGTTAAAAGTCAATTTACATTCAGCTTGATTATAAAGGTGAAAACATTACAGCAATGGTTAACAGAAGACTGAGTACGTCACTAGCCAGAGCCTATCTTACAGCTAAGCTCCTTCCCGTCTATCGAACAACTTGCTCTTTGGTACAATCAAAAATCGATAGATATCCTTCTCATCCCAACAACTCCAACTGTATATACAAATTTACGTGTATCTGCGGGAGCAGTTACATTGGAAGGACAGAAGGAAGAGCATATCTACGATTTTCTGAACATGTACCAAAAAGACTATGTCTTAAAGGAACAAATGTTTTAAACATTGCCATCGCCAGGCATCTCCATGACACGGGTCATGAGGTGGACATCGCAAGATCGTTCAAAATTATTAATAGGCAAAAGAGCTCAATTCTCCTCTAGTTTGCCGAAGCAATCTCCATCAAGCGCCTGAAAACTGATTTATGTGTTCAGAAAGAAGCAGTGATCAGTCTTTCCTCGCCCTCCTGCCTGGTAACTGGATATTTTCATCTCTCTTTCATCTGATTATGTAATGCTGAAAAGTTTCCATTGTGTATGATTATTATTGTTCGGAATAGTGTTTAATATTGTATATATATTGTTACTGTATGCATATATTAATTGATTGATTTTTGTTTAAAATGAACTCTATGCAAGTATGTTAAAACTGTTGTTGTAGATATATTTAATAATGTCTTTGGCTTGTAAGCAGCTTACGAGAAGGCAACGAAATAAAAGATGGTACGCCTTTATTCTGCAAAAACTGTAGTTCTTGCTTTTTTCAAAATCATTAAGGGGAATAAATGTATGAAAGATCAAAGGATACGTTTACTAAACAACAGAAATCACTTTGCTTCGTCCTTTCTTTATGCCAGTGAGACATGGTCATTGTGAAAGTGCAAGATATAAGGAAAGGCTAGTTGTCTACATTCTATCTCTCATGTCAGGAGGTGGTGGTATAATGAATAAGGTGATTAATATTCAGATTAGGCATCAAGTGTTAGGTAAGCAGATGGGGGGGGGGTGCGGCGGGAAGTGAGTTGATGAGATTGTGAAGTTACATTGATGGAGAGATAGCTGCGATGTGTGTTACACATTTCCAGCTATCACCATCCTCGACAATAGCCAATGTTAGCTGACCACAGGATCAGATTAGAAAAGAGTTCGGAGGAGGGTGATCAAACCAAAACTTCTCATCAGTTCATGAAATCGTTGACTGTTAGTTTAAGCTAGCCATATAGGGGGATACTTAGGCTTCTCGATTGGCGTGTTTGAGATTCTAAGAACCAGTAGGTGCAGACAATTAGTGATATGGCTCAAAATTGTCCTCAGTGATAGCTCAGAAACATCTGACTGACTGGTTTTAACATACAACTTTGCACCGATGTGCAGTAGTTCAAGTTGCCACACTCCCTCTATGTAGCATACAAAGCAAGAGAAGAAAGTAAAAAGAAATGCATAATAGAGACAGTGAACAGAGATATGAGGCAAAAGGAATACTAATATGGAAGAACCATATAGCTTCATTGGATATTATAGGTCACGAGGAGTGGATGCATCTGCGCCGGCCATTGAGAACAACATTGAGTCATATCACCAATTGTGTCCAGACTTCATTGGTTTTTACCATCCTGAGGACCACAATCAGTCAGGAAGCTAGTCTACACCTCCCTACGTGTCTGGGTGGGTTGAACTAACTGTTTTGGATTTCATTGACTGATGAAGCCATGTTTTCGTGTGACTACCACTAGCTTTCTCTTTTCCAACCTAATCCATCCTATTTCAGTCAGTTAACATTGCCCGTCGTCGAGGAATGCGATCGATGGCGCTAGGGATACACATGAGTAACACATGTCTTAACCATCTCAGTCAACGTAGCTTCACAGCCTTGTCTATTGATTTCGCCTCCCACCTACCTAGCACTCGACCGACGCCTGACCTCAATAGTGATCACCTTATTATATTATTTGACACATACGGGAGATAGAACACAGACACCTATGATCAAAGACAGCTAGCCGGCCCTTTCATGTCTTCCACTTTCACATCCATAAAGTAGGATAGAGCGAAGTGACTGCGGAGCAGTACACACGCCTTCTGGTCGATAGTTAACCAGCCGGATATCACGTCTAATAAGCCAGAGATGGCGTAAGTTGACGGGCATGTGTCAAACGAGCCTTGTATATATCCGTGCTGAGATTTCGTCAGAAATCAACCCACTAGCGTTGGTTGATGCAACTTCCCAAATAAGTGAAGTGGTCAACGTGCTCTACTACTAAACTCCCTATTTCTAAGCTAGGAATCGTGTAGTCCAGTCCAGTCCTGTAGCATCATCTCACATTTGACAGCAGGTGTAAATAACATGCCAAACATTCTCAGATTGCAGCTCAAGGTGTTCATAAGACTCTGCTGGATTTTGACAACATCTTCACCTAGAAGGACTATATCATCCACATATTCTAAGTCAACGAGACTATTATACCCTTGTGGTAACAAGTCAATCCCTGAATCTTTGAAGTGAGTTAGGGTTAAATCCATTAGTACATCTATGATGAAATTGAATATAGAAATGGGGATAGTGGGGGCATCCCTGAAGGGCACCATTAGTTGTCACCAGTTCAGATGACAAAACCTGACTAACAGAATTCCATCTGCACTAAACAAAGGACACGTAACCAATAAAAGAATATTATAGCACTGACTGACTGTGTGTTATAATATCATATGAACTAAAACTAATAAGGAATATTTACATTTAACGCAACAGTCAACTTTATTTAAAGTGAAATAGGTACCTACACTAATCAACTTAAAATTTTCATTATAGATTTGACCACCAGATGATATCAGTTAGAGAACCAGTGGAGAGGCCACCAAAGAGTACTAGGGGGAGGCAATAGCCTCCCCCTAGTTTCGGACTCTTCAGCGGTACACCCCCACCCAGGACTAGCATATAAACCATTCAACCAGTAGGATCCGATCCAATCGCCAGACTATGAATTCCAACTTCTGCCAGCCAATATGTCATAGACTGTGTGTGTCATAAGTGTTCTCATACCTGACTTTGTGGTTACCTGACAGGTTATTTTTATCCCAAACTAGGACGAAACAGTTGTTCAGCACACTCTCCTTGTTATTGAAATGCTTCTCTAACAACTGATGTCAATTACCGATCACACCTGGAACCAATCGGAAAAAAAATATCCTTGCACGCCAACACTTGATACAACATTTTCATTATAAGGTTATTTTAGAAGATGAAATGATGAAATACGGTATGCATGCCTATTAGCATTATTTTTTACGAGTTGATCACAGATTGATATCAGCTAGAGAAACATTGAAAACTAGCCAAAGGGAGTACTGGACAGCTAGCTGTTTCATCAATCCTAGTTTGGGAATCATCGGCAGTACGCACCCACGCGCCATGGGGTTCGAACCCAGGGCATTCCGGTTACAAGGAAGGCAAGCTCGTATACCATTCAGCCACTGTGACGCGATTCAATAGCCATTGCATGAATTCTAAATTCTACCAATTTGTGATTTAGCACGACCAATCAATGTCAACGGTGGGACATCCATCCTCACACACTTGACTCGATAGACCTCACTTCTCACTAGAACTCCAGGAAACTCCGTCTGTCCTGTAGCAAGTCAGTCACTAGCGAGCATCAGATTAATTTTCTATAGTTTGGTTTGTAAGGGTTAGTTTTCTTTTCACGAGTTGATCACGGATTGATAGCATCAGTTAGAGAACCACTGAAAACTAGCCACAGGAAGTACTGGACAGATGTTTGTTTAGTTAGCCTAGTTTGGAAATCATCGGCAGTACGTTAAATCACGAATTGGTAGAAATTAGAATTCATGAGCTGGCCATTGGGGAGTTAGGTCCCAGAGGCTGAATGGTATACGAGCTTGCTAGCCTTGTAACCAGAAGGTCTTGGGTTCGACCCCGGTGCAGTGGCAGGTGCGTACTATCGATGATTTCCAAACTAGGATGGATGAAACAGCAGCTGTCCAGTACTCCGTGTGGTTGGTTTTCAATGGTTCTCTAGCTGATATCAAACCGTGGTAAAACTCGTAAAAACAAAACTAACCCTTACTGATATGTATCCACATATATATATTTATGTGTGTGTATGTTGGTCTCTCTTGCTGTTTGCTCTCTTAGTCTGTGACCATTTTCACTTGTATGAACTTGTCTCCTTTAACAATGTATATTCTCCCTATATTATATTATATATAATATGAGTGTCGTTTGTTGACAGTCCGTTGCTTGGTGACATATATCCATATATGGTGGTTGTTGACATGTCTGTTATATTTCGCTATGTATATATGGACCGATACTTCATTATAATTAGCCATTCATGTTAAGACTGTCCAATGATTGTTCACACCTTTGTCTGAACATCCATATATATTTCGCTCTCACAATTTGTGTGACTGACTTACTTACTTCCTTTTGGTGTGATACCACTTTTGCATTCTCCTTGTGTTTGGAAAGTAGAAGTATCATCGCAAACCTAGTGGTCTTCTGATTTCCGCCTTCTTGCGTCAGGGCTATTAAATTCTGGACCAGTCCATAACAATTTAGCGACGAGTACGTAACACTTACAAACCAAACTATAGAATATTAGTATTATTTTATTGAACAAAGGATATATTGTGTCAAGTGATATCATTATATAGTTTCTTTACAAATAGCACTAACGTTGACAACAATACAATTCTATATAATAATTAGATTAGATTAAAGGACATATTTATATACATATATATATAAACCGTCATTATATTTTAATGGGTCAAGTTTATTTTATGATAAGCAAAGGTCGGAGCTAATCATCACTGTTTTTATGTATATAATAGCTTTTGATCACTTTACAAAGTACTTCCATCCGTCGTCTTTAAATAACGCTGAATTAAAATTATACAAAGTAATATTATGAAAAGCCCTTAAGATTGATTTTCACTGTTTGATAACGGATGATAATTAGATTTCTATACAGATAAAGTGCATTGAAATCCAGAAAAGGTGTTTCGTCCCATACTGGGACTTATCAGTTGGATATGATCTGTATAATAATAATAATACTAACAATTTGCTTTATTCCAAAACACTACTTGTGATACAAAATGGAATTCTCAGCATTTTACTACATACAGTATTGCATCCAGTGAGTACATTAACAATAAATAAAATTCTACATAGATTATCGGTAATCTCAGTTAGTTTTGACAACAACATATTAGCATGTCGGTAGCAAAGCCAAAATTGAACAGAATGTTTGAAGGTGTTCGAAAAGTAGATACTAGTATATTTACTGGCGTAAGCGGTAACAAAAGGTCGAGACATACAGAGTGTGAAAGAACGAACAAGAATGTTTTAAGTAGAGTTTGTAAGGAAGAGAGAAACAAAGCAGCACATAAAAAAGGTAGAGAGAAAGGAAAAGAGAGAAAACGTTGTACCTATAAATGATGTGAGTTGGAAAGACAAGATCCAGTTGTTCTACTGACTATTTAATAAGTTAAAGGTTTCACACCTAATGCTTTCTTTATCGCACAGAAAACGAGCTAAGGTATGGATGAGTTTTTGTACTTACTAGTGCGGGCATATAGTTTCCTATATAGGCTTCTGGTTTTCCCTGAAGCGATGCAGGGAGAGAGTTGTGAATGTAGAGGGTGTTGTGAGTCAGATAAAATGGATTTCGCCCATTTTTCACATGAGTCTAAATGCCTGTCGACCAGAATATTAACAAGCTGGTTAAGTGGCACGTAGCTTACCCTGCTGACAACCTTTACATTCTGCGTAATAAGGTATGGTCTTTCTTCAGCAGCCCTGGAAAAACTAAGGGGGAACAATAGAGAATAATAGGCAGGATGCGAGAGTTAACGAATCGTAAGAGTAGGGGGTTGGGTTATACCAGAATGTCTTGACTTCTTGATGTAGGAGGTAATACGGAATATTTTCCTAGAAATCATCAAGATATGAGACGACCAATAAGGAAAGATCAGCAGATAGAATGACGCCAAGATATTTAATTTCCGACTTGGTCTCTCTATTTCAGTGTTATCTATGTGAGTGCTAACCAGTTTGTTTAGGTCAGATTTATGCCTAAAGGTGAAATTGACTGTTTGGCATTTGGGGAGGGGGTTTAAGATAAGACTGTTTTCCTTGGGCCACTGTCTGATTTCTGATAAAAAGCCATTTAGTTTGGAGTAGTCACTTTGACATTTGACAGGCAAAGATACAGTCAGGTCGTCAGCATATTTGACAAAATTATTGTTATTTAAAGATGGTAGGTCATGTAGAAAGAAAGAAAAGGGAAGTGGGGAAAGTACAGCAACTTGGGGTCACCAGCTTCAGTGAGCACAGCAGAGGAGGATTTACCTTTGTATACAGTGTACTGCATTTTGTTTAGGAAGTAGGAATGTAACCAGTTTGTGACACAGGACTCACATTGGGTGTGTGAGTAAGTGGTGTTCTCAATAAGACTCGAACCTGGCGACCATCGTCTCATACAAATACCATAGAGCTAATTTTAAGGAGTCGTCGAAGCAACCGCACTCAAAGCTAGTAAATTAACAGGGACCAAAGGTATCAATCACTCCAGATAAGGTCAGCCTATTTATATCTGTGAGTTATCAAACAGCTCAGGAATATATCCTTTTCGACAAGATCGAAACATTTTATTAGTCCTATGCATAATAATATGTGGTTCATTTGTTCAAGCAGTCAATCGAGGGGGATAGGGGGTCTGGGTCTGAATCCCACCTGACTAACTATCTGACTGATTGGTTTTATTCAACACACAACTTCACACAGAAGTGATCCATACGGCAGATAAATGAAGACATATGAGAAAATTAAAAAGAACATCAATAAACAGAAATATGAAGCGAAAGAACAGCAGTAACTTAGAAGAACAATAGAATCTTATTCGATATTATAAATCATAATGAACAACACATTTAAGCGAACAATATTGTTTTCAATTAGATCTCATCAGGCTTAACTCTAATATATATATATAAGTTTACAAATAAAAATTCAAATATAAACCAATCAAGGAAGATATGTACGGAGGACCTCTTACAAAAGGAATTTGAATATATTCACGATTCCTTGACGGAGATGGGTTATCCGAGTAGTTTCATAAAGAAACATATGAAATCATCAGAGAAGAAACCTGTGACTCTGACTGCACATAAGAAACCTCTATTTATTAAGTTACAATTTAATGGGGACTTATCTAGTGAGATTCTATTCCAAAGACTTTCAAGGAGCATACGTAGAACATTTTACGCAGCACACCTATGTTTGTCATTCTCTAGCCGACGAATGATTGGGACGCAAACGAAGGATAAGCTTGATAGTTTTGCCACATCTATGTGTATTTATCAATTCAACTGCACCTGCGGTGACAGTTATATTGGGCGTACTACTAGACAGCTTAGCCAGCCAACGTGTTAGTGAACATCTCCCATCGTGGTTTGGCAAAGGACAGACAAAAACAATCCGTAGCTCAATTCTGTCACATCTAATTGATAGTGGTCATGTAGTCGATAAAACGAAAGCCTTCAAAGTAATTCATCGTATCCCTCCGAATCTTTCTAATAGACTTCGTATTCGTCTACTGCACACAGCTGAGGCGATAGGCATTCGAACTATTAAACCTAAATTATGCATTCAAAAGAAGTTCGTGCAGCCATTATCCCTCCCGTGGCCTAATAAGACATAACCAACAAAAGACTTCTACACCACCCCTTATTTATATTTCCAACCCCTTTCTTATCATCCCTTAATCTTATCTTATATTCATTATAAACGTGTTTCATTTCCTTCCCCTACAATCTAACATTACGTAATCGGTTCATTTGTTTTTACTGGCCTTTATCGACTACTTCCACCTGAACAATTGTTTGTTTAATCATACTGCTTTTCATTATTCGTGTTATAGCAGATTGCCTCATTTTTTCATCCTTATTATTGATAAGACCATTATTATTATTATTATTATTATTATTATTAATATTATCATTACCACTATTATGACTAACTGCACAATTCATATTCACCATCGTATTATCCTTTAGACAAAACACCATGATTGGTTTATATTTGAATTTTTATTTGTAAACTTATATATATATATATATATATATATATATATATATATATATATATATATATATATATATATATATATATATATATATATATATATATTAGAGTTAAGCCTGATGAGATCTAATTGAAAACAATATTGTTCGCTTAAATGTGTTGTTCTAAATTTTACTATGAAAATATTTAATATACTGAAATCACAATGAGTGAATGCATCTGACCTAGCCATCAGAGAGAACAATTTTGAACCTAATCACCAATTGTCTCCAGCCTTCAATTGGTTCTTAACCATCCCGAGGACCACAACCAGCCAGTCAGGAAGCTGGTGTACACATCCCTACTTGACCGGCTAGCCTGCTTAAACTAACTGTTGTGGATTTCATTGACTGATGAAGCCATGTTTTCGTTTGACCAGCACTAGTGGTTCTTTTCCAGCCTGACCCTATGTTAGCTAACATTGCCCGTCGTGGAAGGCGATGGCTGGGCAGGCATGTGTAACACATGTCCCAACCATCCCAATCTACGCAGCTGCTTCACAACCTCGTTGATTTCCCCCCTTCTGCTTACTTAGCACTAACTGGACGAATGCCTAACCCTAATATTGCTCACTTTATTATGCTACTGTCTAAAATGGGAGATAGGATACAGACAACTATGATCAAAGACATCTAACCGGCCTTTTATATCTTCCACTTTCAATGGCCATGTTTCACTCACAGCCATAAAGGAAGACGGACCGAAGTTAATGCTGAGTGCTACACACGCCCTTTGGTCGACGGTCAGCAGGATATCACGAGATGACATAATTTGGCTGACAAATGTCACACGAGCCTTTTGTATCCGTGCGAACCCCACACCTCTGTCTGTTTCAGTTTGGGCAACTGGATAGTATCACAACAACCCCTCGCCCCCCCCCTCCCACACAGGCACATCAACTATGGTAAATGGCCTGGTACAGCATGCGAAATTTGTTCTGGATAAGGAAGCGGATTACAATCTAACATTGTATATAATCGTTAATTATAATAGTGTTATATACCGATTGTAAATGGTACACCATATCGGAATTTCGCTTTCTAAAATTCATCATTTAGAATGTATCGAAGGAGTAAATGATCGACTGACTGAGTAAACGAGCTACAGCGTAGACCTGTACATAGGAGAATGCAACAACAGCAGCCCAAAAAGGTAGGGGAAAAAGACAGAAAATAAAAATTTAAAAGAACCTATGCAGTGGACAGAAATGTACGGAAGGTACAAATAGTTACATGAGGAATCAATAGACTGATTTTACTCTACAACACGATAAAATAATCGTTAACTCGGTCAAAAAATAGATAAATAAATACGTAAATTAACAACTCCAACTGCAGCTACCAAGTCACTTGTACTTGCGGCAACAAGTACACACAAGAAGAACTGAGAGGAGAGAGAGCGTCTCTATCAGATTCTCTGAGTATATCCCTAAAAGTCTCAGTATGAAAAATAGTAGTTGCCAGATGCCTAGATGACACGGGACATACAGTGGAAATTTAGTCAAACTTTTAAAATAATTCATACATCAAAGGAAACTATGGTTATTTCGTCTCGCAGAAGTCATTGCTGTCAGCATAAAAGATTTCAACCCAAAACTTTGTGATACGGAAAGATGACACATGATAAATCTGTCACTATCCTGGTAACTATATTAGTATACCCTTGCGTTCCGATTGGAACATAGGGCTCGCTTCAACAAGACATCTCCGCTTTGTTCTGTTTTCTGCCATCCTCTTCAGCTGGGTTCGCCATAGGACCGACGACCCACTCGTCGTCGCTTCTCATTTGGATTCTACTCGAGCCATGGCCTGGCGTGCGATGTCATTCGACAGCCTCCTCAATGTATGCTCAATCCACTTTCACATTCTCATACATATTTGTTGAGTGGTTGACTCTTGCCTGTTGATTTGTTCTTGTTGGTAATTCTTTTTGGCCATTTGATCTTCAGTATGGAGCCAGCGAATCCCACTGTTGATGAAAGTCTGAAACCCGTTGGAAATCCTTTCCGTGACACGCTGGTCATGTTTATGTCTGTCTGTTTTCGACATAGAACTTTGCACAAATGTGCGGAGGTTCAAGTCGCCACATTCCGTGTAGCACGCGAAGCAAGAGAAGAAAGTACAAGAAAAGCATAATAGAAACAGTGAGCAGAGGTGTGAGACAAAGGAAGAGTAATAACGAAGAACAAAACAGTTTCATTGAAGATCATAAGTCACAGGGAGTGGATGCATCTGGGCCACTGAGAACGGTTTTGAGCCATGTCACCAATTGTTTCCAACCATTGATTTTTACTGTCCCGAGGATCCCAACCAGGAAGTCTACACCTTCCTACGTGGCTTAAACCAACTGTTGTGGATTTCATTGACTGGTGAGGCCAAGTTTTTGTTTGACCGCCGCTAGCTTTTTCCAGCCTGACCCTATATCCGCTAACATTGCTCGTCGAGGGAGGCGATGGCTTGGCATACGTAACACATGTCCTAACCATCTCAGTCTTTGTAGCTTCACTGCCTCGTCGATTGATTTCCCCTGTTTACCTAGAACTCTGCGCCTAACCTCCATGTTGCTCACCTTATTATGCCACTTTACACGGGAAATAGAACGCAGGCACCTATGATCAAAGACAGCTAGTCAGCCTTTTCATGTCTTCCACTCTCAGTGGCCAGGTCTCACAGCTGGCCATAAAGGAGGACGGAGCGGACTGATGAGCAGTACACCCGCCCTTCGGTCGATAGTCGAACATCTCGTCTACGCCAGAGTCGGAGTAAACTGGCAAATGCGAAACGAGCCCCTTGTATTCGTGCTGAGATTTCGTTAGAGATCAACCCGTTGGCACTGGCTGATGGTACTTCCCAAATAAGTGAAGCGGTCAACGTGCTCTACCACTTCACTCCCTATTTCTAATCTAGGAGTCAGTGTAGTCCAGTCCTGTAACATCATGTTGCATTTGGCGGGAGCGAATCGCATGCTAAACATTCGTAGATTGCGGCTCAAGGTGTTTAGAAGACTCTGCATGACCTATATATGACCTATATAGAAGAACTGACTTGACATAGGTGTTGAAAATGCGAATCTTGTTCCTTATACTGACTGAGTGTAGAAGATTTCCGAACTGGTTTCAGGTTGATGAAGGCGTTTGTATCTTGCCTTTCCGATTCTGTCTGACTGGCTTTGACCTCTTCATGCGCTCCGACCGCCTGTAGTTGAAACGATGCTTTCTAGTCAGATAAGTAAAGGAGGTAACCTCTGTTAAATCTCTCCCGTTGATTGTGATTGGTGTTGATTGTTGTTGCTGCTAACTGGTTATCTTCACCACATAACTCCGTCTTCTCTGTGTTCACTTGGAGTCCTGTCTTCACTGTCTGCCTGCCTGATTCTTCTGACATTTTGTTGGTTTTCACCTATCTGTAAGTCTTCGAGTTTGTGTGACATCAAGCATAAATCATCCACGCGCGAAATTCAGATCTTTTAGAGTCTTCTTCTTTATTGGTCATCCAGCGTATTCCTAACTCCTCGACCCCAACACAGTCTGACACATAATCCAGTTCACCACAACTAGGAATATCATCGGTGATAATAGACAGACAGACAGCCAGCCTTGTCTTACTCCTGTTGTATTCACTTCGAACATCTCACTGAGTTTTATGTGTTATGGATCACTTGATATACATGGCATTGTCATATAGCCAGCTGATGAATGAGGTTGGTAAAGAGTTGGGGATTGCACTCCATATTGTTGAAGTAGTTCCTAAATTACTTCTCGGTCAACACTTTCTGTTGAAGGTCTTTTCGAAGTCGATGAAGGAAGTTGAGGTAGATAGAGGTTTGACTGCCATTCTATCCTTTGTTCTGTGATGACGATGCTAGGAGTTGCAATTTGATCAGTACATGACTTGCCTTTCCTGAAACCAGCTTCTTCCAGGTAAGGTGGCAGAGTTCTGTATCCAGTGCATCTTTTATTCTCTCCAGGATGATACGACTTAGTATTTTACTTGGTGTGGACAAGAGCATTATTCCAGGTAACTGTACTTGTTTTATTCTGTTGTGTAACATTCCACTTAATTTGGGTTTCCACTTACTGCACTTACTGAGTTGAACTCACTATTAATACTTCCAATATTTACTAAATTGTTTATCTATGCCCCAATCTTTTGAACTTCTCACCATTATCTATTATATACACATAAATTTACTCTTGTAAAAATTCTATATTTGTAAAATCTCAGGGAATTGAAATGAGTCATTCCAACGTTTTGTTCGATAGACTGATTCGAACTTCTTCAGAGAAACGTTGGAATGACTCATTGTGTAGTTTCGCTGAGATTTTAATTTTTACAAGTGTCTACTTCTTACTTGGTGCCCAATTATTATTATTATTTTTTTTGAACTATTCGGTCAAATCTTGATCACAGATCATATGAATAAATTTACTCTGTTGTTCAATCTTCTGTCTGTTTTCGAAATAGAACTTTGCACCGATGTGCGGTAGTTCAAGTCGCCACACTCCATGTAGCACACAAAGCAAAAGAAGAAAAAAGAAGAAATACAAAATAGAGACAGTAAACAGAGGTGTGAGACAAAGGAATAGTAATAACGAAGAACAATACAGTTTCATTGGAAATCATAAGTCACAAGGAGTGGATGCATCTGAGCCATTGAGAACGATTATGAGCCATATCACCAATTGTTTCCAGCCTTCATTGGTTTTCACCGTCCCGAGGACCCCAACCAAGAAGTCTGCACCTTCCTACGTGGCTTAAACTAAATGTTGTGGATTTCATTGACTGGTGCAGCCATGTTTTGGTTTGACCGCCACTAGCTCTTTTTCAACCTGACCCTATGTCTGCTAACATTGCCCGTCGAGGAAGGCGATGACTAGGCATACGTAACATATGTCTCAACCATCTCAGTTGATGTAATTTCACAGCCTCGTCGATTGATTTCACCTCCTTACCTAGCACTCGATGCCCAACCTCAATATTGCTCACCATATTATACCACTGCACACGGGAGATAGAACGCAGGCACCTACGATCAAAGACAGCCAGCCTTTTCATGTCTTCCACTCTCAATGGCCACGTCTCGCAGCTATAAAGGTGGACGGAGCGGAGTTCTGAGCAGTACAAACGCCCTTTGGTCGATAGCCAGATATCACGTCTACGCCAGAGACGGTGTAGACTGGCATATGCGAAACTAACCCTCTGTGTCCGTGTTGAGATTTCGTCGAAGATCAACCCGTCGGCACTGGTTGATGGTACTTCCCAAATAAGTGAAGCTGTCTGGATTCAACATAGAACTTGGCACCGAAGTGCAGCAGTTCGAGTTGCCACGTTCCAAATAGCACAGAGGTAGACAAGAAGATGAGTGAAGAGAATTAATAGAGTTTGACAAATATAAGAGTGAAACAGAATGGGTAATGGTAGAAAGGAATATGAAAGATTACAGAGATTGAATACATCTGCGCCATTGACAACGATTTTGAGCCATGTCACCTATTGTCTCCAGCCATTGATTCCTAGAGTCCCGAGGGCCCCAACCCGGGAGTCTGCATCTCCCTACCTGACTCAGTTTAACTGTCAAGGATTTCATGGATTGATGCCATGTTTTTGTTTGGCCACCACTGGCTCTTTTCCAACCTGAACCTATATCAGCTAACAATGCCCGTCGGGGGAGGCGGTGGTTAGGCATGCGCACCACGTGACCTAGCCATCTTAGTCTATGTAACTTTATAACCTCGTCGATTGATTTTCCCTCTTTGCCCAACACTCTACGCCTAACGTCAACATTACTTATCTTGTGAAACCACCTAACGTGAGACAGAGATCGCAGACATCTATGATCGAAAGCAGTCAACCTTTTCATGTCTTCAACGCGTATTGGCCATGTTTCAGAGCCATAGAGAAGGACGGAGCGAACTGATGAGCAGTACACACGTCCCTTGGTTGATAACCGGATGTCACGCCTACGCCAGAGATGGTGTAAGTCAGCGAAAGCAGCTCGAGCTTTTCGGATCCGTGCTGAGATTTCATCGCCAATCAGTCCGTTGGTGCTAATACAACTTCCCAAGTAGGTGAAGTGGTCAACATGTTCTATCACTTCACTCCCTATCACTAAGTTAGGGGTTGACGTCGTCCAGTCCTGTAGCAGCATCTTACATTTTGCAGGGGCGAATCGCATGCCAAACATACGAAGATTGCTGCTCAAGGTGTTCAGAAGACTCTGCATTTTGTCAGCATCCTCCCCTAACAGGACTATGTCATCTGCATATTCTAAGTCCATAAGATTATTCCCTGGTAACAAGTCGATTCCTAAGTCACTACGTTCAGTTAAGGATACTTCCATTAGCATATCTATGATGAAGTTAAACAGAAATGGGGAAAGTGGACATCCCTGTCGGACACCACTGGTTGTTACCAATTCAGATGACAATTCCCCATAAGCCCTTACACGACTACGTGAGTTTGAATAGAGTGCCTTGATTAGTGCAATGTACTTTCTTGGCACTCCCTTCACAGTCAGACATTGCCATAGTACCTTTCGGTCCACGGAGTCGAAGGCCGCCTTCAAGTCAAGAAATATGACAATTGTTGGACGCCGAAAAGTGTGTCTATGTTCTAGAATCTGTCGAAGAGTGAAGATATGATCTATGCACCCTCTACCTGGTCTAAAGCCTGCTTGATTTTCCCTTGTCTGTTCCTCCCGAGTTCTGCTTAGTCTATGCATGATTACTGAGCCTAGGATTTTAGAGACTATGTTCGTTAGGCTGATCCCCCTATGATTATCACACGAGGACTTGTTTCCCTTCTTGAATATCGGTATAATGAGTGACTTACCCCAGTCTGATGGTACTGTCTCTGATTCCCAGACTTTGCCTAGTACCTCAGTTAATCTACAAACTAGTCTGCACCTTCCTACGTGGCTTAAACTAAATGTTGTGGATTTCATTGACTGGTGCAGCCATGTTTTGGTTTGACCGCCACTAGCTCTTTTTCAACCTGACCCTATGTCTGCTAACATTGCCCGTCGAGGAAGGCGATGACTAGGCATACGTAACATATGTCTCAACCATCTCAGTTGATGTAATTTCACAGCCTCGTCGATTGATTTCACCTCCTTACCTAGCACATAGCACTATATATATATATATATATATATATATATATATATATATATTTATATATTTATATTTATATATATATATTTATATTTATAAATAAGTGAAGCGGTCAACGTGCTCTACCACTTTACTCTCTATTTCTAAACTAGGAGTCAGAAAGTCAGTTCAATCTTCTAGTCTGTCTCTATTCGATCCTTGTTTATAAAAACTAAATTTGATCTCTACCCACTCCCACCCACCCAAGCACTTGTTTAATCTTACTATAAAACTAGCTGACCTTTTAACAAACGAATAATTTGTCTACTTAAATTATTTTTGAAATGTTGCTTGTATCTGTTTATCTATGTAGTAACTCAACATCACTGTGAGAGCAGTATGTTCAGTCAGATATTTTGTAATTTTTATATTTTGATATTATTTTGGTTGTATGGCAGTAGTTGACAAGCGTAGGATTCCTTCCTACTGTCAAATGTAAGATGATGCTACAGAACTGGACTGGACTGGACTACATTGACTCCCTCCTAGCTTAAAGAAAGATAGGTACGAATGAAGTGGGTAGTGGAACGTGTTGACCAGGTCACGCATTTGGGAAGTTACATCAACCAACGCCAGTGGGTTGATCGCTAACGGAGTCTCAGCACTGATATACAGAAGGCTCGTTTCGCATAGGCCCTCCAACTTACGCTATGCGTGGCTTAGTAGACGTGATATCCGGGTAACTGGCTGCTCAGCAGTTACTTCGCTCTATCATCTTTTATGGTTGCTAGTGAGACATGACCATCGAAAGTGAAGATATGAAAAGGCCGGCTATCTGTCTTTGATCGTAGGTGTCTGCGTTCTACCTCCGGTGTTAAGTGGTGGTATTATAGGGTGAGTAATGTTGAGTTTAGGCTTCAGTCGAGTGCTAGATAGGTGGGAGGGGAAATCAATCGACGAGGTTGTGAAGTTTCACCTATTGAGATAGATATGATATGTGTTACGCATTCCAAGCCATCACCTTCCTTAACAGGAAATGTTAGCTGATATAGGATTGAGTCAGGTTGGAAAAGAGTTAGTGTTGGTGGCGGTCAGACGAAAACATGGCTTCAGTCGGTGAAATCCATAACAGGTAGTTTAAGCAGGTCATCCGGTTAAGTAGGAAGGTGTAGACTAGCTTCCTGACTGATTGTTGTCTTCGAGATGGCAGGAATCGATGAAAACTGGAGACAATTGGTGATGTGGCTGGCTCAAAATCGTTCTCTGTGATGGCTGGTGCAGATGCATCTACTCCCTATGACTTATAATATCCATTAAATCTCTATTGTTCTTTCATATTACTATTCTTTTTGCCTCATATTTCGGTTTATCTCTCTTCTCTTGTTTTGTGTGCTACATGGCGAGGGAGAGAGTGGCAAAGTTCTACGATGAAACCAGTCAGTCAGTCATTTAGGGAGTATTTGATGACGAGAATCCACGAAATAGGACATGAACTCATATTGCTCTACAAATATGTTCCGTTCTTTCTTTTTCCGATCTAATAAACTGAACACGTAATAATATTGAAGTTGGATGCAGTGTTGGCTAAGAAAGGAGAGAGAGAGAGAGAGTTTATCGATGAGGTGATTGTAAAGCTGCATCGATCGAGATGAACTAGGACACGTGTTAAGGCATGAGAAGCCACTACACTAATATATGTGTAAAACTTGGGCACTGTGATAGTAAATAATTCCATATTGGTTTCTTTATTAGATATGTCACACAGTCAATGAAACAGTATTATTATTTACTGGATGACGTTTCAAACAAAATTTATTATTGTTCATAACCATATCATCAATTATAATCACACGACTTCAAAACTTGAGTTTTATAGTTTTCTTTAATCTCTCCTATTTGTCGTCGTTGGGGTAGTAGAATTTTTCAGATATCTGGGTGGACAGGTGTTGAATCATTCCTATTACACGTATTCTCTCTCATTTGATTCGATAAACAAAGCTTCTGTTATCAATCTCTTCCACCACTCTGTTACATTCGATTTTGAAACTGTCATTTTATCCCATCAATCCTATTGTATGGTTATGCGTGATTACATGTAGTGAGTGGTATAGCTGAACTATTCTCTAGATTTCTTATCTTATTCGGGTCAACTAATTTAGATTTTGCTAGGTTTTTATGTTCGGCTAGTCTGACTGCCCCTGTTCTACTAGTTTGACCTATCTGTGTATTTGACCTGACAATCATTCCAGGTAGGGTATTAGATAAACTAAATTGTTTTGTTTTAAAGGCTCCACAGGATTGATCCTTTAACCGACAAAGCTTGTTTTTAATTGAGCTTGTGGTTGGTTTGAATACCAGCCACTTTTATTCCTGCCTTGTTAAGAATTCTGCGTAAGGTTTCAGTATGTGATACGTCTAATAAACAAACTAATATGGAAGCCAGTATTTTTAATTTTTTATTACAGCTTGATTCCATACTGTATTCTTTTTGGTACAAGTATGGAATTTTCAGCATGGATATCGGTAGCCCAAATTTCGTAGGCCGACCATAGATATCAGGTGTGCGTCGGCAGGGGATCGAACCTCGGACCATGTGCATGGTCGCCGAGAGTCCTAACCACTGTGCCACCGACTAAACACCTTGACAAACAATGTTAACTGGATATAGGATTCGGTTGAAAAAGAGTTTAGATTGATAAAATCAAAAAAAAAGATGGAATCAATCCATCCATTCATCAAATTACTGACTGTTAAAGTCACATAGAGAGAGAGAGAGGGGGAGAGTGGTAGGATTGCTTGGTTAACTTTTTTGAGTCACTGAGACCCAAATGCTCTGAGATTATGCTTAGTGATGTGTTCTGCTCTGTACGGGGCGGGGGGGGGATGGCGACTTGAACTGCCCTATTTCTGCGTAAACATTCTACCTTTGAAAACTCAGTTGACTCAGTTATTAGTCAGCTGAAATATTTCAGCATCACATGATGCAATTTTTTTTTTAAAAAAAAAGGCAAATACACAAAGAAAGATTAAACCATCTTACATTGAAATGTGTTGCGATCATGTACACTTGGCACATAGAAATGACAATTATTCGATGCAATGTATTGTGAAAATCTCTGAAATTAAACATAAGGAAAAGGATAATTAGAATTTACTAGCAGCTATATGGATGTATGTATAGAAAAAAGCAGTAAATTAACTACAGTGTAGATGACAGTATAAATAAAATAAGCTTTTTTTCATATGGGAAATGCTTGAACGTAGTCTTCTCTACAAACTGTTAATCGACTAAGAGCCCGGTTGATATTTGTAATGTTAATGAACTCTCCTGACAGTCCCCCCACAAATATTCAGGGAAAAGACTCTTTTCAACCCCCGGCCGATGACTGCTACCTTGTCGTGGTGGTCGGGCTTGAATACCGTAATGACCCAACATGCTAAACTGACTGGGACTCTGTGCCTGCAGGTCCTACCATGTCAGGAAGGTTGTTTGGATAGCAGTTAAACTAAAAGTAGTTACTATGGGGTATATGGGCTCCAGTATCCAATCGGATCAAATGGCGTATGAACCCATATGGGTCACTGGAAACCATGGGAATGCAGCTCCTGATGCTGCTGCTCCGCTGCCTTGCGGATTAGACTCCAACCAAGTCAAAGGCTCGGGGGAGGGTGGTCCCTTAATAAAACCACCTGCTTCGGTCTGGGCACCCGGGCAGTATCTCAGCACTCACACAATGAATTGAATAAAGCAACAAACGATCAATGAAACTTATCGCGTGCTTCCCGATGATAGTTGGCGAATACTGTTTAAACTTGTTAAGCAGGACTGTTTTCCTTCCAGATGAAGTTCTTTGTCCGTTCTCTACTTAAATATATTTTTTTCTTTTGATCCATGTTGCTTTGTTATTATTGTGTGGCGCATCCTTCTTGGTGCCATATTGTACCAAGTTTTTATGCGTTTAAATAAAAATAATGATAAAAAAATCGACTAAGAGACTAAGTTTAATCACGAAGTGGGTGCACACTGATGAAGATTCCCAAACTAGGCTGACGAGACAGCTGTCCCAATACTCCCTGCTGCTGATGCTCATGATGAAATCCTGAAACCAATCAAATCCCAACACTTGAATATCTGATGCTCACTAGTGATTGACCATATTCACGTAGGTATTTACCTGGGTTCTAGTGGGGAATAGTGACCAGTGGAGTGCAGCAGGTTGCGTGTGAGGACAAATACTCGCCAGCTATGATATTGAATAGTGCCAATCGCGCTATATTGTGAATTGGCGGCAGTTAGAACTCACAGACTGGTTGTTGGATCTTGTCCCAGTAGCTGAGTGGTCTACGAGCGTGCCTTGTGACCGGAAGGTCTTGGGTTCGAACCATGGCGGTGGGTGCATATTGATGAAGAATCCCGAACTAGGACGAAACATCTTTCTAGTATTCCCTGATGGTTTCTCAATGCTTCTTTAACCAATGTCAGTTCATGATGAAATCCTGTAGTTAGAAAACTGTTTAAAATCAGAAACGGGTTACTGGACAATATTCTTTATTTTTTATTTTAGTTATTTTATTTTTTATTTTTGATTACAGTTTGATTTCACACCGTATTTTTGGTACAGGTATGGAATTTTCAGCGTGGATATCGGTAGCCCAAATTTTGCAGGCCAACCATAGATATCAGGTGTGCGTCGGCGTGGGCTCGAACCCTGGACCATGTGCATGGTCGGCCAGAGTCCTAACCACTGTGCCACCGACGCTCTGGTTTGGAACTCTACAGCAGTTATTTATTTAAACGCAGAAAAAACTTGGTACAATATGGCACCAAGAAAGATGCGCCACACAATAGTAATAAAACAACATAGATCAAAAGTATAAAAAAAATATAAGTAGAGAACGGATAAACAACTTCATCTGGAAGGAAAACAGTCATACTACTTAACGAGTTCAAACAGTATTCGTTAACTATCATCGGGAAGGGAAGAAAGAAGGAAACTGCAACACGTTCGCCATTGATGATTACGATTCTTGGCCATATCAGAGTTATCTCGCGGACCCCAACCAGGGAGTCGCGAAACACCAACCGATGCTAATCTAGCACAAAAATCCTTCATCCCACGACGCCACGTCATGGACTGACCACCCCTCCGCCTTTTCCATCCCGTCCCATGGCTAGAGAACAGAGACCTATACGGAAGCCTCTGGGATGACATTCGCAGCACATGTTCAAGCCACCGGAGCCGGTGTCTCAAGATGACAACACTCAATGAATGGTGATCTCCACTGTGTTCAAACACACGCCGCCGAATCTCAGAATTACTCACGCGATGATTCCGTCGAACGCAAGCAATCCGACAGAGACAGCAATGATCGAACACGCAGAGTCGCCGCACATCCTCAGCCTAGTCGGAGAGGCCAAGTTTCACAGGCGTAGAGCAAGACAGCTCGCACCGAAGCATTGTATGCCCGACCTTCGACAGCCAGGCTAACGTCGCGACGGTGCCAGAGGTGGCTCATGTTGATGTATGCCACCCTAGCCTTCATTGCACGGTTAAAAATCTCATCCTTCACCCCTCCGCCAGCACTCACACAACTACCCAGATACACAAACTTATCAACAAATTCAAGCGGTTCACCTGAAAGAGTGAGTGCAGGTACAGGCTCCTGCCAATCTTGTAACAGTACTTTGCACTTAGACGGTGCAAAGCACATACACCATACTAACAGACACTGATCGCCAACTGATTAAGTGTGATTTGGATAGCCTGCATGCTATCGCACTCTACAGCAGTAGCTAAATATAACCTCATCAGGTATCGAAACCAGGACTATCGGGTTACGAGGCGAGCTCATTACCCATCCAGCAACTAAGATGCAATTCAATGGACGATCCGCGAATTCTAACTTCTGCTAATCCTGCACATACTCAGCACGACCATTAGCCGATGTTATCAGTGAGTGTTTATCATCAACACCCAACTTGATGGACCACACTGATCACACAACTTCATCCCGTAGTAATCAGCCATTAGCCAACACTCAATTAACTTTCAAGTGTTGATTGGCAGAGATATGAATTCCTTTGATGGTTAAACCTAGAATCAATCAAATCCCTGACAATCAACGCACACGTGAGTGACTTTAACGAAAACCTCTCTATTACTGAACCTTCAAATTAGTGGAGAGCAAACAAGTTATTCACCATATTTCCTTACATTTGATCTTATTTGGAAGAGAGGGTAAAATCGCTTTGAAGAAAAAAAACTGAGTGTGAGACAAACATTATTGGTTATCAACCCTGAAGGTCGATTAGAACATTAGAGAGATACACAAAAACATTCTTATTCAATCCTTCCTAAAATATAAATATGCTTTGAAATTTCTGTAGCGATCGGATCGATTTTCTAAGGTGAAGGTGGCTAGTCCTAAACAGCCAACTTTCACTACTTTCCCAAGCTTAGAACTGTAAAGGATATAAGCAGGCAGTGAACCAACCAAGAACATATTATTATCCCACATTTATGCAGAAGGAGTGGATATACGCTGAGGAGACCGTTGAATGACTAAGTAAATCCTTGATTAGAAGCCAAATCGGAACAAGAGAGAATTGGATTTCATTCCAAGCATGAAATGGAGGAGAGGTGCCAGTTCATGGCCAATCGTGCGGTTAGCTAAAACAAGACTGTTGAGAACAGAGTGAAATAGTGAGTGGTGTGCATGTAAAGCCCTGTGTAACAAATAGTGGGGACCCAGGGAATGAATACTAATACAATAATCAACTATTTAAAAATCTCTCTTCCTAGTAAAAATCGATCTGAGTCTTTTTATTAGATATTGTACAGTGAGAAAGAATTATTTGCTTGGCAATCTTTTAAACGCAATGCCTTCGGGATATAATGTTTTATACTGTGATATATCTGATAAATAAACTAGTAACAGACTATATATGCATCGGTCGTTCAATGGTAGAACACTAGTCAACTAAGCCGCCTTGACCTCCTTTATGTCTATGAGACCTGGCCATTCAGAGTGGAAGACATGAAAAGATTAACTGTCTTCGATCATAGGTGCCTGCGTTTTATCTCCCGTACGAATTGATATAATAAGGTGAGCAATATTGAGATTACGTGTCGAGTGTTAAGTAGGTGGGAGGGGAAATCAATCGACGAGGCTGTAAAGCTACATCGACTGAGATGGACATGTGTTACGTATGTCTAGTTATCGCCTTCCTCGACAGGCAATGTTAGCTGATATAGGGTCAGTTTGGAAAAGAGGCAGTGGTAATCGTAGTCAAACCAAAACATGGAACCAGTCAATGAAATCTACAACACTTAGTTTAAGTCACGTAGGAAGGTGTAGATTCCCTGGTTGGGGTCCTCGGGACGGTAAAAACCAATGAAGGTTGGAAACAATTGGTGATATGGCTCAAAATCGTTCTCAATGGCGCAGATGCATCCACTCCTTGTGACTTACAATTTTAAACGAAACTATATTGTTCTTCGTTATTACTATTCCTTTGTCTCACACACCTCTGTTTAGTGTCAAACTACCACAGGTAATGATCTAATATTCTTCTGTATTGTCCAAATGTGAACGTCCGGCGCTTACAATCAAACTGATGAACAGGTAGGTAGGTTTACCTAGGGGAACTGGAAAACCCTGATTCCAAACCTGATGCACACCAGCTCCAGAATCCAAAATGATCGGACGGCGTTTGAACCTGTTTTAGGCACCAGAAACTACGGAAACGCAACTCTTGACGCTTTACACCTACCTCGTGTTAGGATCAGACTTCAAACCAAAGACTCGTGGGGTAGCTCCTTAAGACAAGACAAACATATGCTTTAGTTTAGGTGTCCGGGATGCATCCTAGACCTTGCAGAAACTGGAATTTTGTGTGGCGCATCTTTTAGTGAAAATAATGTGCAAAGTTCGTGTTTCAATAAAAGATAACTTTCTGTATGTATCAATTATACAAACTGGTTTTTTTTATTCCTTTACATTCACAGTGGAACATAGGGGGCTTCAACCACACACTTCCAAAAGCACACGAAGCCTTCCTGAGCATCATTCTCCTTTACTTACATCCCCTTCCACATCTTGCTTCTCTACTACTCTTCTGCAGGCTGATCTCTGACGAAATCTCAGCACAGATACAGAGGGCTAGTTTCGCATATGCCAGTTTACGCCGTCTCTGGCATAGTAGATGTGATATCCGGCTGGCTATCAACCAAAGGGCGGGTGTACTGCTCATCAGTCCGCTCCGTCCTCGTTTATGGCTGTGAGACCTGGCCATTGAGAGTGGAAGACATGAAAAGGCCGGCCAGCTGTCTTTGATCATAGATACCTGCGCCTTATCTCCCATGTGAACTGGTATAATAGAGTGAGCAATACTGAGGTTAGGCGTCGAGTTCTAAGTAAGCGGGGAAATCAATCGACGAGGCTGTGAAGTTACATAGACCGAGATGTTTAGGACATGTGTTACGTATGCCTAGTCATCGCCTTCCTCGACGGGCAATGTTAGCTGATATAGATAGATATAGAAAAGAGCTAGCCAGTGGCGGTCACACCAAAACATGGCTTCACCAGTCAATCAAATCTACAACAGTTAGTTTAAGCTAGCCACGTAAGAAGGTGTAGACTTCCTGGTTGGGGTCCTCGGGACAGTAAACACCAATTGGTGATATGGCTCAAAATAATTCTCAATGTCCGTTGCAAATGGATCCACTCCTTGTAACTTATGATTTCCAATGAAACTGTTTTGTTATTCATTACTACTATTCCTTTGTCTCACAGCTCTGTTTGCTGTCTCTTTTATGCATTTCTTCTACTTTCTCTTGCTTTGTGTGCTACATTGGGGGTGTGTGTGGTGACTTGAACTGCTGTACATCGGTGCAAAGTTCTATGTCGAAAACAGATAGATAGACAGACAGGGGGCTTCAAGCTAGAGCTTTGAAGTTTCAGTAAGCACTGGAGTTTATTTTTACGAAATGAGGTTGCTAGCCAGCCTCATATGCCCAACCTTCTCCCTTTACCAGTCTTGTTACCGGCTTAGCGAGGTTAGGGAGTGCGTCAGTGACCGGGGATTGAACCCCAAACCACCTGCGTGGTTGGTGAGCATTCTACTGTTGTGCCACCGACGCACATACAAAGTGGATGGGGAATGAATAAACAGGTGTATTGGAACTATACTCCATGAAAATGTGTACACGATAAGTGGTTGCAATGTCTGATTTAGTCACCATAATATTAAGAATAACATGTTTGAATGCAGTATGGCCATTCCGACTACTACTACTACTCTATTTTTAAATATAAAATAAAACTGATGTGTGAACAACAAAGACAAATTTACAAGGCATGAATAACAAGTGGTTTTTTTCCTAACATCTTATCCAATAAGTGTGTAATACACATTCTGCATCCAGGCTTCCACACTCAACCTTACAAGCACATGAAATTGTTTCCCTTTGCCTAATAGATAACCATGAACAACGAGTTACCTATGGACGATACAAACGCAAGTGCATCGGTGACACATAGGTAAAGTGCCCGCCGACTACGACTCACGTGGTCAGGGGTTCGATCCCCGGCCACCGACGCACTCCTTTACCTCCCCAAGCTGGTAATAAGACTGGTGAAGAGGGGAGGTTGGGCATGAGGTTAGCAACCCCATCCTGTAAAAATACATACCATTGTTACCGAGACTTTAAGCCTCTAGCTTGAAGCCCTATGTTCCACTAGGAACATAAAATAATAAAAATTTAAAAAAACACGCACAATTGCAAAATTAATGTTAGTAAAGACTATGACGTGTGGATCACTTACTAAAGAACTACAGAAAATAGAAAAAAAAAGATTTCTAATCACTTGCATAACTTAAAACCTCCTCTCACTACCACACCGAAGCGGATTTAATTTGAAGTATCGTGTATACTTAAATGATTTGAGTGTTGACCTTTCTAGCCTTTTCTCTCTTTTAGAAAAACATTGAAAGGTTACCGATAAATTGGTGTTCAAACTGCAGTCGAACAAAATACCTGTAGGATTTAGATTCTTACATAGGGTGGCCAACAAATGGAACTCCTCATTGCTCTATTGGTGAGCACTTTCAAAGAAAAATTAGATAATTACAAGGAAACATATTGCAAATATTAACACTGGCTACAAGGGCCTACTATCTCTTATCATTTGAATTAGAAAGTGGTAAACAAAATTTGTGAGATCGTGTCATAAAAGGATTAGCCATCGATTACTAAGTGCTACAATAACTAAGACCACAGTCTATTACGCGAAAAGCATTCAACTATTGACCATAATATTTGAAACTTAAGTAATGCGTTTGTTTTAAACAGGAACTCTCGATTTACCACCACAAGTAACTCAATCCAGGGATCCTCGAAACTACCAGTTATACCACTGATTAGGAATGCCATGCACGTATATAGTTAGTTTACTATTCAATTACCCACTTGTTACGGTTGAGTGCGAGTAGACTCCAGTTTTTCTCTCAAAATTCCCTTATGTGGCCACAAGTTCATAGCCTCTGCCATGTAAATCTTATTCGTTACCTTCAGGCATCTCCAGACTTGTTTCGGTTAAAGGCGATCAAAGAAAATTTGCTCCTAAGGCTGTTCTACTGCCATGCTTACCAGACTTTAAGTCAAAGGCTCAGGAGGGAGGGAATCATTGAGACAATAGCCTGCTTCGGTTTGGGTGTCCGGGAGCACCTGGCTCTCCCATTAAATTTAAGATTTTGTTTGGCGCATCTCTTCGTGACCATAATTTACCATAATTAAATCGTTATCTCGTTTCCTAAGTTTTTCTCTAGCTATTATACCATCTAATATGTTTAACTAGGAAGCTTCATTAAAGTTCCTTAGGAGAATTAAGGCTGTCCGTGTATATAACGATACAGGTTATCGTCAAGTTTACTAGTCTTATGGTTGGTGACTGCCATAGTTAAAATTCGAATAGCTGGTAGTCAAAGGCGGGTTAACGACGATTAGAGACTTTCGACTTGGTTGACTCTAATAATACGTAAGAAGTTATAGAAAATGTATCTTAATATTGCTGCTTAAGCAGTGATTTGGACGAAATTACTACTAAAGCGTACTGACTCCGCACCAAAATCAATGATGACAGCTGACACTCACAAAAATACACAAATAAAAAAAATTATGGGACAACTTAATGCAAAACACTTCGGGGAAACGCATCAATTTTTCCTAGAAAACCCCCCTAAATGTGCTACAGAATTCTCCCATGCGGATTAAATGGCCACGCATAGTAGGATATCAATGTCGGTAAAAAAAAACAGCTGTGACAAGATTTAGACTAATTTATTGAGGAGAGAAGGCTTACAACCTGCAGTAATCGTTTTATAATAAGTTTCTGTGTTATAAACCCTTCTTGAAAAGGCCAATCGAGGCTGCTGATATCACTTATGGGAATCGGTTCTCAGAGTTTATGACTCGGGAGAACCAGTACTCCACATCAGAGAGTATTTACACACCAAAAGATGCCGATAGATAAGCAGAACTAGTGACAGAGCACTCAAAAAGGTTTTAACAATAAAAATATTCCAAGTATTCCTACCTCATTGCCGTACTGCATTAGATGATGTATTGTTAATAGCGCCTTGAACGCAACAACCAAGTTGCTATGTTGAGTCCGATTTACAATTTGGTTAGCAAAATCTGGGACTGAAAGTCGAGGCTCAAATGTACATTGGACAAGATCTAGAAACGTGGTGAAAAACCATTCCATTAATTACATGCTAAATGTTTCTTTTTTGGAGCACACATTTCCTCTGTGGTAGCTTTGCAGATGACTTTCACCACCACTGAACCAGATAAGGTGTATTTCATGGCTGTCATTAGGTCGGAAAGGCTTTGGCCTGTTCCACTACCAGCCAGTTGCTTAACAACCTTTCCAGCCATCACTCTGAAAAGTAACGCAAAATCTCACATATGGCGCGGTAAGGATCAGCTGTGAAAGTCAGGACAGACGTGTACTAAAACACATATAACTAGTTTTCCTATTCCTCATGCTTTGTGTCAGTTGTACTAAATATAGGTCCCAGAAATGAAATATGACTTTCGAAGCTCGAAAAGTCGAGAAAATCTGAATAGGCAAATTTCGGGTATTACAACTTAGCAACCAGGTGATTTCTCGGCGTATACTTGCATGCATGTGAGACATTCCTGAACAAATTTCCCACAGTGTCTTCAAGTAACCATTTACAACTGATATGCAACATCTTTCAGCCTTCTATAACTAAAGTTAGTAGGTTAGAGGTAGCCTTAGTCTTCTCAACGCTTATCAGAGGTTGCTATTGAAAGCGTCTACTGAAGGGACCTATGTCACTTGACCCTGTTAAGATTTCCAGCCGCTAAGCACTTCATCTAAGCATGTGAATTCAACCCGACTCTTGTTCCACGTAGCGTTACGACCTGTCAGGGTATACTCAAAGTGTACCATTCCTAGTGCTATTACTTCAGCATTTGATGATTTGGCTGTAAACAGTATTCATGATGACGTACAAAATACGCTGACCACTTTTCCCCAATAACGTTCCTGTCTAAGGACGGAAAAGCCGTACCAAGTTCCTACCCTATTCGAAAAACCTTAGCTACAGCTAAGCGGAAAACTCATCAGCATCATTTTTTAGGTTATACATGACAGCGCCCTCTAAACCATTTTACCCCCTGAAAGTTAATTGCCTCTATCCTGTTACAGGAAGCATGTTGGATAGAATTTCTAGCTTAGATGCATAGTTGCAATTTACCCGGAGTTGATTTTCAAACTCCAGTGATTAGACTATTTTGTTAATTCGCCCAATATTTTTTCTAGCACTAACCTATCATCATTATTACCATAATCCCCCCTTCAAGTATCCTTCGAATGGTAGTGAAGGTGAGTTTATGGTTTCATTGAGATCTGTTACGTCTAAAGAGTATAGCAGTGAGCTCAATATGGTGCCCTATGAGACTCCCCTTGAAATGGGTTTCTTCTCAGAGAGTGTTCCATTTGCTCTCAACCTTTACCTTCTAGATAGGTCACGCATAGTGTCACCCTCAAGAAACCGGTTATTTATCCTGCTTGAACTACTTCAAGGCCGTTTGTAGTTAGTTTGAATCGAAAGTAACTCTCAAGATTGTTTATTTGCCATCAATTCTGGTAGATCTGAGCTCTGGCCACAATATCCGTTAACTCTTCAGCCCAACACACCTAACCCCGTTACCAGACAGTCTTTAACATTGCCGCAGATAGCGAAGGGATATGTAAATTTAAGAGTTGCCAAAAAGTGTATTTATTAGCAATGGTATGAAGACAATGTTAGCCACGTCTCGCAAACCGTTAATGCCCAGCTCTTGCTACGCTCGGGCTCACGCTGTCGCTTGAAGTTTCTCAGAAACGCTTAGTAATAACGGACGAAAAACCAAAACTCCGATTGGCGACTCGAGGATTCTTTATTGTTACACCAACATATAAATCACTTATGACTAAGGTTTCTGACGGTGTTTTACTCTTCTTTCTGAACAGCGACCGATGAGACGATGACTGCCGGATTGATGACCCAGGAAAAATTGGGGAAGTTTGATTTGAGCAAACAACCATGAATTGATCGTTCAATCTTCAACTACATTGACACTCCCCGCCAAAACAGAGATCCAACCCCTTTTTTTCATCACGACCAATACACGTTGACTTGGATGCCATTGCGAGAACCTTGGTCACACAGACAGAGCTGAAATGGAAAACAAACAGAAAAGCCAACATACTACAAGCATACTCACAGCACAATCTCACACATCAATGACGACCTGCGCCTTCCAGTTAAAGGCATCCTCTTGCAACACAATCGCCACTTACTAGAATGACTCTTGCAGAACGCAACGTGACCATGGCAGTACCTCACGATACTCTACGCACATCCTCTTATCCACTCACTACCAATTACCACTGAAATCGCTTGTCACTCATTCTGCCTCAATTCTAGTAACGATGACGTATGCGAGCCTCAGTCGTTTACACTCTTTCTCCCCGGCGTGTCGGACCACAGCTAACAATTATCTCCGTATGCATTTCATTCTCAGTAATAGCCTAGCATCCCCGGCGTATACGACCCATCTGCTGCCCTTAACATCAATCAATTCATTCATGGATGTAGAAGACTCGAAACAACTTCAGAAGTAATCACGACGAAAATTTCAACAAAATTATGTAATAACAACAAGGTACGAAAACAACGAGTAAACACAATGAATCCAAAAAACATCAATTGATATGACACACCACACGTATATACAAACAGTACACACAAACTCGCAGTTCATGTCTCGAAGTTATTCCTTTGAAGAATCTCAGGACTTACACCAGTACCCCTACAACCCTTTTCACGTTGACGATTGTAAGTTGTGGAATGTCTGGACACAAAAAAGATTAACCAACAATTACAATAATTAGAACTCACACAACTATTTAACACAAACATATGTACAATCACTACATCAAATGTTGTGGATTCTGCCATGACGAACTACCCTTGAAGAACTGTAAGACTTACAGCAGTACGCCTACAAACCTTCTCAGGTTGACGCTCTAGGTTGGAAAATCTTTGCAGAGTTCATTTGCTGACTTCCTTCTATCAGCTATATCCTCAAATCTGAACGGTAACACGCTCATGTCATTGTATCGTAGAATATAGATGACCAAAAAACATACGACATATCTCATCAACCAAGTGTAGAAACAGAGTAATTTACACCAAAGATAATAACATTCAAATAGTAACTTGAAACTAGAAATGCCTTTATTCATGCAAGTCAATTTAACAATTACTCTTTCGTTTACACTTGGCTTATTCTCACTAAACTGACCAATATCTTTCGTCTTTTCAAACGAACTGATACTATCATAGTCATTGCACAAGATACTTGAGTTCATGGGTCCCTGTTTCATTGTGGATGACAACACCAACGACGACTGTGTGACACAAGTTGATGAACTTAGCAGTGGATCAAAACCTGTTGTTACTCGACTTTCAGAAATTTGTCTACCTGCAAGACCACCACCACTGCTGTCTTTTACTATCAGCTCAGGTTTAACACTAGCATCTGATGATAGGTGGGCTACATGCTGATCACTCACACTGACGGTCTGACAAGTGTGCATGCCTTCTGCAACTGCACCTGCGTTTATTTCCACTTCACGTTCAAGTTGTACAGAACCTTTATTTAACTTAGCGGTAGTAGGCATTCCCCCCATTTCATCATGATCAACCAAAGACAAATCTGCACTATCATGATCATTACCACAAATATTCAATTTACCATCAACTTCATCATTTTCAAACTCTTTAATAACAGAAGTAGACAATTTTGATTCCACCTCGCAAGTCCTGAAAGGTTTTATAACTTCACTCTGACTAGTAATACCTTGTAAACTTGTGTAGTCAGAACTGCACTCTGAAGCAGCAACTCTATTCTGTGACACTCTATTCAACGATGGTGTCAATGGAGTTGAAGATTGAACGATCAATTCTTGGTTGTTTGCTTAAAATCAACTTCCCCAATTTTCGCGGAGGCATCAATACGACAGTCATCGTCTCATCAGTCGCTGTTCAGAAAGAAAAGTGAAACATCGTCAGAAGTAATACAATGATTTATTATTGTAATATTTGTTTTCAGACCTTAGTTCGCTTATTCTTTTTATATGTTGGTGTAACAATAAAGAAATATCAAACGGCAGATCGGTGTTTTGGTTTTTTCGTCCGTTATAACTAAGCGTTTCTGAAATCTTCGAAGAACAGCGTGGGCCCGAGCGTAGCGAGAGCTGGGCATTAACGGTTTACGAGACGTGGCTGACAGTTTCTGACGATGGAAACAGATCTGGCGGATTCAAACAGGTGGTGAAAGTTTGGATAGTCGCCGTTCATATTTCCTGGTGCAGGTCAAGTCCTCTTTGAACAAGCAATATCTAGAATGTTTTTGGAATTGGGTCAAGTTCAACAATGCCTGGGTCAAAGAAGGGACAGAGTGTCCTGGATGCAAACAGGAAAGTAAGTCATGGTGACTTGTCTGTTAATTGTAACGATGTGTCTGATGTTAGGCATGACATGGTTGATGTTACTGTTTCGCCGTTCAGGGATAATAGGAACATCAAACTCCCTAAATTTGAACTACGGTGTTTTGATGGACACCCAGCTGATTATTTACAATTTGTAAAGGAGTTTGAGATTATGTTGAGTAGTTTTCTATTAAGTGATGAATTGAAATTGATGTATTTGATGAGATATTGCAATGGAGATGCTTCAAGAGCTATACAGTGCTGTAAGTTTATGAAGCCAAAAGAGGGCTACGATGAGGCTATGGGCATATTATGTCAAAGGTTTGGAAGACCTGCGATGATTGCAGGGAAATTATTCGAGGCTGTTAAGGGTAATGGTGGTCAATTACAGGATGACTCCAAGGCACTCACTGAGTTTTTAGATAATTTGTTAATTTACAAGAATGGAATGATTTCGATGAATCTCATGAGTGACCTCAACTCGAGTTTTATACTAGAAGTAATAGCAAGACGCCTACCTACTCGACTGCAAAGGAAGTGGGTGAAGATAAGCTCCCGTATGGAGGATGAGGGTATCGAGCCAAAATTTGATGATATCCTGAAACTAGTAAAAGATAGTGTCAATCAATCTATGAGCAAGTTTGCCAGTATATTGAATCTTACCCCTAGAATAGAGCAGTCTGAGAGCAAAATGCAATCATTGATGACGAAAGGGCCTCAGAGAGGTGGATATCGAGAAGGCTCCATGATGTCTAGCAATGCATATAGACCTAGTGAGTGTAACAGGTTTCGTAGTACATGCTCAACAGATAAGTTACAAGATGCAAGACAAACACGGTTTTGTTTTACACGTGTGCAAGAAGTGCATACAGAAGTGAACTGTGAACCAGTGAGCAAGTTCAGGGATAAGCTAAATGTGAAATCAAGGTCTGACTCCGAATTGTGTGACGATAACGGTGCGGTGAAGAAGTCTGTAGTGAAGGTGAGTTTATGGTTTCATTGAGATCTGTTACGTCTAAAGAGTATAGCAGTGAGCTCAATATGGTGCCCTATGAGACTCCCCTTGAAATGGGTTTCTTCTCAGAGAGTGTTCCATTTGCTCTCAACCTTTACCTTCTAGATAGGTCACGCATAGTGTCACCCTCAAGAAACCGGTTATTTATCCTGCTTGAACTACTTCAAGGCCGTTTGTAGTTAGTTTGAATCGAAAGTAACTCTCAAGATTGTTTATTTGCCATCAATTCTGGTAGATCTGAGCTCTGGCCACAATATCCGTTAACTCTTCAGCCCAACACACCTAACCCCGTTACCAGACAGTCTTTAACATTGCCGCAGATAGCGAAGGGATATGTAAATTTAAGAGTTGCCAAAAAGTGTATTTATTAGCAATGGTATGAAGACAATGTTAGCCACGTCTCGCAAACCGTTAATGCCCAGCTCTTGCTACGCTCGGACTCACGCTGTCGCTTGAAGTTTCTCAGAAACGCTTAGTAATAACGGACGAAAAACCAAAACTCCGATTGGCGACTCGAGGATTCTTTATTGTTACACCAACATATAAATCACTTATGACTAAGGTTTCTGACGGTGTTTTACTCTTCTTTCTGAACAGCGACCGATGAGACGATGACTGCCGGATTGATGACCCAGGAAAAATGTGGGGAAGTTTGATTTGAGCAAACAACCATGAATTGATCGTTCAATCTTCAACTACATTAACAGAGATTATAGAGACAACAAAACGCTGCTACTGGGATTTTAGGATGAGGATAAACGCAAGCATGTTTTAAAACGACCTCGCTTCTGTTTTTCTCGTCTTTCATTTGGCAGAACGGTAGCGGTCAATTGGAATTTTGATTTGCCTTAGGTACGTGTATGGTTTTGTGTGGTTGTGTTATCCGTGGTTTTCATGTGACTCTGATGTATATGAACGTAACATTTGACTATTCTAACGTTTTTTCACCGTTTTTCTATACAGTCACAATGCTTTTTTCGTTGTACATTCCCTGATTGTACCCCATTTTCGCAAAGATAAACGCATATAACGCCTCTATAGGCACCAACACGATACCTGACACTATGCTTGAACATACATCGCGATAAAGTTTACCCTAATTCGAGATTTTGTCAGTCCGCACGAATAAATAGATTGATCATTGGCGGTTAAGAAACTGAAGTTCATTTTATCTGATGAATTTCTTAGATTCCAATCTGATCCCGCTTATTCTATCGAGGGCGTCTAGATGGAATACCTTATAAAGTACTCTATCAAAATACATAGACACTGCATCGGTTGGTATATCTGCATACTAATCTTTTGCCTAGGTATTAGTATGTTTCTCAAACAAGGTAGTCCCGATTTGAATCAATACCATGTAATCTCTCGAATATCATGGTCATGATGCATTTCAGAATGATAGGTCATTAGTATGTTATCAAACATTTGTTAATCCTTTTGGAGTTATGGCTTACGACTGCATTTTTCCAATCCCGAGATAACTGCGTGGAAAAGAAGGACATTGTGTCAACTAAGGTGAGTGGCAGCCTGCAGGAAAGATTTCCAGGCCGTAGCGAATTACTTAGATTCGATTCAGATGACAATATTTGCAATGATAATAGCATTTATGTAGCGCTGAGAGGAGATTCACCAAGCCCTGCGTTTTTGCCCTTAGGCGAGAAAACATTGCGGCAGGTTTTACTTTCAGGCTCAGCCGATTTGGTCGCCTCACGCCTGTCATCTGTGTGTCCTAGCATACCATTACCTAAATTAATCCTAGATTTTATATAAAAGCGTAGATTTTCGGGAGAGTGTATGTAGTAAAATAGCAATTGTTTCTTATTCCATATAGCTTGTTGGCTATGAGGCGTGTGCGTTAATCAAAACATTTGTGTATCGGCACTTCACCTTGGCTTCTTCAATGGTTAATCAACTTTTGACACATTGGTAGCCTATCATTATTATTATTCCTTTGGATTCTTAGCGGAAAAAAGATCTTCAACAGCATATCTCAGATTTTCCGCTTCGCTAAGGTCCTTTTCAGCCGACCCGATGGTTGCGCGCAGTCCCTAATTACCTCCACACACGAATCCCTCCGTGTCACCCTCGGACGCCTCACTCACCGTTTCCTATTTGGATGCCACTCCAGCAATGACCTGGTGTGCGATGTTACTCGGTGGTTCCAGAGTAATTCCAGTCCGCCTCCATTCTCTTCGGTATTTGTTGAGCAATAGGTTCAGGCTTTCTGGTTCAGTCCCAGAGTCTCTTGTTGCTGATTGTTTCTGCAAGGCCATTTAGTCTTCAGTATGAGGCAAGCGAAAACAGCTGTTGATGACGGTAGCGCCAATCCTTGATCCATTTAGAAGAACTGACTCCACATCGCCATTGGGAATCCGAATTTCGCTGCTTCTGCTGGCTGAGTTCAGAAGATTTCCTCCAAACTGATTTCAGAGTAATGAAGGTCTGCCCTTACCTTCCCGACCCTGTATGTGACATCCCCATCTGTGCTGTTGCGTGTAGCTGAGAGGATGCTTCATATGTGAGTGGAGGGAATGGCCTCTTCCAAATCTCTTCCGTTGATAGTGAATGGTGCTTGTTGTTGCTGTGTGGGTGTCTTTATCGCCCCCGTCATCTCTACGTTCACTTGAAGTCCTGTTTTTGCTGCTTCTCCATTCGGTTGGTTGGTTTTCGCCTTCAGGTCTTCAAGTTTGTGTGAAATAAGACGTAAATCGTTCGCGAAATCTAGATCTTCTAGAGTCTTCTTATCAGTCAGAAGTATTCCTGTCTTCTTTCTCTGTGGTGTGCCGCAATTAGGAATATCAACAATGATAGAAGACAGTCAGCCTTGTCTTACCAGTTTCTTCACTTCCAAGACTTTCCTGAGTTTTCCGCTGTGGACAACCTGACACGTGCCATTGACACATAGCTGTTTAATGACGTTGACGAAGATATAGGGCGCCGCACCCCATAGTGTCGAAGCAGTTCCCAAATTACTTGATGGTCGACTCCACCAAAGCCCTTTCTAAATTCAGTGAGGTTACTGCATATGTTTGACTGCCACTTTATAATTTGTATAAGTAAAGGTATTTCTGGACAAGATGCAGGGCCTGAGTTATGTCTATGAAATCTCAATATTACATCACTTAAATCTTCTTCCAAAACCAAGGCCACTTGAAACCAATAGCAACATAGCAACAAGCGTCATTGCGGGGATATGCAATAAAGTCGCTCTAAATGTCGATTCAAATGTCCTATGAGGTGATTAGCCCACTTTTTGTATATCTCCCGCCTCTTTGGTAATTAGATTCTTTTAACCATCTTTTGTAAGTTTCATCTGTGTAGAACGTTTCATGCATAGAGACCCCGTTATCTGATATAACATTTTGAGGTCTCTACAACATGAGGCCTGTCCTGCTTCCGCCGCCAATATGTCTTAGAACTGCCTTTTGTCTATACTAGCACTCTCCTTCAATAACTCCTTCAGTGAAATGTGCAGTGAACTCAGCTTCTCCTTCTACTGGCTATCTTTGCATTGAGAAGATATCCCTTTCATCATCCCCCTGCTTTCTATTAGCCTCCGGGTGTCCGTTGACATCTGTTCCTCGTCTACTCTCTTCTTTCTTCCCAGAAGAGTTGTACACTATTCCTGAACATCACCTTCAAAAACATCTGAAGTATTCCCACACAGATTTCCCCACTGATACCATGTAGTGCATTGAAGGTACGCATAGTAGTTATGTCAATGAGTTACTAAGTGTCTCATCTCGTATTCCGCTCGTATCAAGGCGTTCAGGCGGCTTTGACCTAGGCCACTAGGTTTTCTTGAAGACAACAGCAGTATGGGGATACTCAGAGCATTCGTGAAACCAAGGCTGTCAGCCATCTCTCATACCTTGTCACTGTTCAGCTCTTGCTACGCTGGACCTTATACTGTGCCTGGAAGACTTCCAGAAACACTTTGTATTACCAACGCGAAAACCGAAGCACTGATTGGCGACTCAAGAATCCTTTATTCTTACGCCAACATGTAACCCACAATAAGGTTATTACACAAGGTCTGAGAACAAATGCAATAACGATAAATCACAATAAAACTTCTGATAGTATTTTGTCTTCCACCGAACAGCGAAGGATCAGACGAAGACTGCCGGATTGATGACCCGGGAAAAATATGGGGAAGTTTGATTTGAGCAAACAACCATGAATTGATCGTTCAATCTTCAACTACATTGACACTCCCCGCCAAAACAGGGATCCAACCCCTTTTTTTCATCACGACCAATACACGTTGACTTGGATGCCATTGCGAGAACCTGGGTCACACAGACAGAGCTGAAATGGAAAACAAACAGAAAAGCCAACACACTACAAGCATACTCACAGCACAATCTCACACATCAATGACGACCTGCGCCTTCCAGTTAAAGGCATCCTCTTGCAACACAATCGCCACTTACTAGAATGACTCTTGCAGAACGCAACGTGACCATGGCAGTACCTCATGATACTCTTCGCACATCCTCTTATCTACGCATTACCAATTACCACCGCAATCGCTTGTCACTCATTCTACCTTAGCTCTAGTAACGATGACGTATGCGAGCCTCAGTCGTCTACACTCTTTCTCCCCAGCGTGTGGGATCACAGCTAATCATTAACTCCGTGTGCATTTCATTCTCAACACTAGCGAAGCCTCCCCGGCGTATACGACCAATCTGCTGTCTCTAACGTCAATCAATTCATTCATGGATGTCGAAGACTCGAAACAACTTCAGAAGTAAGCACGACGAACAATTTGCCAAAATTATGCCATAACAACAAAGTACGAAAACAACAAGTAAACACAGTGAATCCAAAAACACCAATTGATATGACACACCACACATATATATACAAAGAGTACAAACAACCTCGCAGACCGTGTCTCGATGTTATTCCTTTGAAGAATCTCAGGACTTACACCAGTACGCCTGCAACCGTTCTCAGGTTGCAAAATGTCCAGACACTAACAAGATTAACCAACAATTACATTAATTAGAACCCACACAATTACTTAACACAAACATATGTACAATCAATACATCAAATGTTGTGGATTCTGCTTTGACGAACTACCCTTGAAGAATTGTAGGACTTACAGCAGTACGCCTACATTCCTCCTCAGGTTGATGATCCGAGTCGAAGTCATCCGGACACAAACAGAATTACCAACAGCTAGATGACCGATGATACCAATTCAGTACATACACTGTGAACATATGTGCAAAATCACACACCAAGCACGTTGGGCTGCTCACCGATGTACTACCCTTTGAAGAATTGTAGGACTTACAGCAGTAAGCCTACAGCCCTTCTCAGGTTGACGCCCTAGGTTGGAAAATCGTCGCAGAGTTCATTTGCTAACTTCCTTCTATCATCTATATCTTCAACTCTGAACGGTGACACGCCCATGTCATTTTTTCGTGGAATATAGACGACTAACAAACATATGACGTATCTGACCAACCAAGCGTAGGTACGGAGTAATTTACACCAACGTTAATAACATTCAAATAGTAACTTGAAACTTGAAAGGCCTTTACTCTTGCAAGTCAGTTTAATAATTACCCTCTCATACACAGTTGGCTTATCCTCACTAAAATGGCCATTGACTTTCGTCCTTTCAAACGGGCTGATACCAGCATGGTCATAGGATAAGACACGTGAGTTCATGGACATCCCTTTCATTGTGGATGACAACACCATCGACGACTGATTGATACCAGTTGATGAACTTAGCGGTGGATCAGAAGCTGTTGTTGTTCGGCTTTTAGAAGGTTGTCCAACTGCAAAATTACCACCACTGCTTTCTTTTACTATCAGCTCCGGTTTAGCACTAGCATTTGATGATAGGTGGACTATACCCTATTCACTTAAACTGACGGGCTCACAAGTATCCATACCTTCTGCAACTGCATCTGTCTTTAAGTCTACTTCACGTTTAACTTGTACAGAACCTCTGTTCAACTCAGCAGTAGTGGGAATTCCCCTAATCTCATCATGATCAACCATAGACAAAAGTGTACTATCATGATCATTATCACAAATATTCACTATACCGTCATCTATATCGTCGACTTCATCATTTTCAAACTCTTTAATAGCAGCAGTAGATAACTCGGCTTCTTCCTCACAAATCCTAAAGGTCTTTTCCTCCACTCTGAATAGTAATAACTTGAAAACTTGTGAATCAGAACTGGACTCTGAATCTGTAACTCTCCTCTCTTGCATAAACTGCCGTGTCGTCTGTGACATTCCGATCAACAATGGCTTACCAGTTGCAACTACAGGCTTCTTCACTGCTCTAAAGGAGGTAGGGTGGCGCTAGCTGATCACTAGATATGGTGGTGGTCACCAAGGTGAATTGCCCCATTCTGCAGGAACAGCAATATGCAATTTGACGGCTCGAGATTTTTCTGATTTTTCTGAGGGCTTAGATCTTTATCTTGAAAAAGATAATAATGAACGCCTAGACAGATCATGCTTCTGCTTTTAAACATATACCATCCGCTCAGCCTATTGTTGAGATGCGACCACGTGAGCTGTGCACAGATTTATGCGGCATCTCATAAATTAACTTGCTATCCATTGTCAGATCTTTAAATACCACTTCACAATGTCTCATCTCATTCATTTTCTAATAACGTCTTTACTTGATTCTCATTACATTCCATTAAAACTAACATTTTATAGCTTTTTATGAATTTGATTCGGCTTGTTCTATTCCTATTCTCTGTAGGGTACGGTTGTGCACCAAACAGACAAGGTGTGAAATAAGCTTAAATACTACATCTGTTGTTTTTTGCCTTTATTTATAATTTCAGATAAAACATTAACGATTAGGATACTTACCCTCAAACAGACAAAACACTTCGTTTGTAAAACTTCTACCCAACACAATAAGTGGAATAAAATGGACATAAACCGACAACATGAAAAAGGTATAACTCACCGCAACATCACATGGACAGATGTACGCTCGTCGGGCATTATATATGCCTCACCAACTACAACCTAACTTTCCTAAGATAATGTGATGAACTTATATCCATAATGTTGCTGAGCAGTTAATATCCACAACTCCTGTCGGGACAACTGAAATTCAAAAACCTTCCTCACGAGAAGTAAACACCCACAAGCAGTAGAAATCCATTAATTAATGCGTCTAAAGCTTATGTATTTTACTCCCAACACTGACATTGCAGATCAAATGAGATAAAAATAACACTGATTTCAAATAACACATCAATGAGCTATAATTCAAGGATTCTGCACACAACAAAATTATGTATGAAAACTGACTTCAAGCTTTATTTTTTTCCCAGGCACTTATAACCCATCCACCAAAGACCTGTTTTTTGTTAATGCGAAGACAATACTTCTGTATTTCCTGATGTGTTGCACTCGTTGACAATCTAGCAGAAATTTCTAACTGTGCACAGAAATGATTGTACATAAGTGAAAAGGATGTTTTATACTACTGGGATTAACATTTATCAGGTGTATGTATAATCTCCAGCGAACATGTAAAACACATTTTGCTATCGATTGTAAAATGTGACTGAATAATATGGTCCTATTTCTGTAACAATTTGATGATGCCTGTAAACTGGCGTCCCTCATGTACTATATCATGAGAATAAATTTATTTATTTATAAAAACAACTAGCTTGAAAATAATTATATTAAGGCCAAAAGTGGACATCATGATAGTAAGGCATATATGGGCAGCATTATACATTGCAAATGAACGTTGTCAGCCTAGGGATTAATTACTTTCCCATTCTTTTTCCTATACAAATGTATTTATTAATGATATATTGCACTTACTTATTTCATTACACTTTAATGATTCACGTTAGCACTTTTAATTTTCTAAAACAGCTTTCAATTCCTTGTAAAAGTTGTACTTACCTCAATGTTGGTTGGTTATCAACTGGTTTTCAACATTTTACTCAACTTACGAGTACAGTCCGCCATGCAGACACAAATGGAGCAAATGGAGAATTCTGGAATCGACCTCGGGACCATTTGATGCAGTAAAACAACTTAGCATGACTTTATCTAATTTTCGCCCCCACGATCAAATTTCTTTCCTGTTATGAAACTACGATAAGACTGCTGAAAAATGGAATAAATATGTCACTGATCTCAATATAATACATCAATAATCTTTAAGCAAGGGTGCTGTTCACAACAAAGTTATGTAGGAGAATTGACTTCAAGCTTTATTTTTCCCAGATATCTGTATTACATTCATGTGATGTCTGGGTTTTTTGTTAATGCGAAGACAATATTTCTATATCTCTTTATGTGCTACACAAACTGACTTTATAGCAGACTGTTCCGACTGACTCTAATGTCAGAAAGAACAACCAAACTGTAAGTCCATTATACATCAAATTATGTGTAATTTATATAATAACTTATCCATGCCTGTACAACAGGTATGTTCCTGCATGAACAGGAAGGAATATATTATTATTATTAAAACAATATTTATGCATGCCTATACAATTGGTGTACCCTACATAGCTAGGGAAAAAATGTACTTTATTATATTATCTTTACTAAATATGCTTATTAATATTATGTGTAAATTATCGAATTGATGATGCCTGTAAACTGGCGTCCCTCATGTAAAAAATGAGAATATATATTATTATTATTATTATTATCGTATGCCTACAACCACGGGATGAAAACGAAACGAAGTCGATTTTCCCACGCAACCTGGAGGACAACTGTACAATTCAATAACTATACGGCCTGGTTCAGACAATGAGTGTATTTATATATGTATCAAATATTTAACTGTTGAAATATTACTAACTTGTAGACAATCTACGATTTGAGATAATATCATACTTGATCGTGCCTGTAAAAATGGCATGCATTTTCATGTAAATATATATGTTTATATGAAAATAGAAATTATTATTATCGGGAACTTTTCTGGAATTTCGGTCATGTTCATTGGTGCCTGGGTCAACGAAGGAACGGATTCTCTTGGAAGCAAGCAGGAAAGTAAGTAATATTGAGTTGTCTGTTACATGTAATGATATGTATGATGCTCAGCATGATGAGTCTGTTGTTCGTGGCTCGAAGTCTAGTAATAATAGGCCCAAATTTGAACCACGGTGTTTTGATGGACACCCAGCTGATTATTTACAATTTGTAAAGGAGTTTGAGATTATGTTGAGTGGTTTTTATTAAATGATGAATTGAAGTTAATGTATTTGATGAGATATTGCAATGGAGATGCTGCAAGAGCTATACAGTGCTGTAAGTTTATGAAGCCAAAAGAGGGCTACGATGAGGCTATGGGCATATTATGTCAAAGGTTTGGAAGACCTGCGATGATTGCAGGGAAATTATTCGAGGCTGTTAAGGGTAATGGTGGTCAATTACAGGATGACTCCAAGGCACTCACTGAGTTTTTAGATAATTTGTTAATTTACAAGAATGGAATGATTTCGATGAATCTCATGAGTGACCTCAACTCGAGTTTTATACTAGAAGTAATAGCAAGACGCCTACCTACTCGACTGCAAAGGAAGTGGGTGAAGATAAGCTCCCGTATGGAGGATGAGGGTATCGAGCCAAAATTTGATGATATCCTGAAACTAGTAAAAGATAGTGTCAATCAATCTATGAGCAAGTTTGCCAGTATATTGAATCTTACCCCTAGAATAGAGCAGTCTGAGAGCAAAATGCAATCATTGATGACGAAAGGGCCTCAGAGAGGTGGATATCGAGAAGGCTCCATGATGTCTAGCAATGCATATAGACCTAGTGAGTGTAACAGGTTTCGTAGTACATGCTCAACAGATAAGTTACAAGATGCAAGACAAACACGGTTTTGTTTTACACGTGTGCAAGAAGTGCATACAGAAGTGAACTGTGAACCAGTGAGCAAGTTCAGGGATAAGCTAAATGTGAAATCAAGGTCTGACTCCGAATTGTGTGACGATAACGGTGCGGTGAAGAAGTCTGTAGTTGCAACTTGTAAGCCATTGTTGAATAGAGTGTCATAGAATAGAGTTATTGCTTCAGAGTGCAGTTCTGACCCTACAAGTTTACAAGATATTACTAGTCAGAGTGAAGTTATAAAACCTTTTAATAATAATAATTTTATTCTCATATAAACATAAATTTACATGAAAATGCATGCCATTTTTACAGGCACGATCAAGTATGATATAATCTCAAATCGTAGATTGTCTACAAGTTAATAATGTTTCAACAGTTAAATATTTGATATATATATAAATACACTCATTGTCTGAACCAGGCCGTATAGTTATTGAATTGTACAGTTGTCCTCCAGGTTGCGTGGGAAAATCGACTTCGTTTCGTTTTCATCCCGTGGTTGTAGGCATATGATAACCAACCAACATTGAGGTAAGTACAACTTTTACAAGGAATTGAAAGCTGTTTTAGAAAATTAAAAGTGCTAACGTGAATCATTAAAGTGTAATGAAATAAGTAAGTGCAATATATCATTAATAAATACATTTGTATAGGAAAAAGAATGGGAAAGTAATTAATCCCTAGGCTGACAACGTTCATTTGCAATGTATAATGCTGCCCATATATGCCTTACTATCATGATGTCCACTTTTGGCCTTAATATAATTATTTTCAAGCTAGTTGTTTTTATAAATAAATAAATTTATTCTCATGATATAGTACATGAGGGACGCCAGTTTACAGGCATCATCAAATTGTTACAGAAATAGGACCATATTATTCAGTCACATTTTACAATCGATAGCAAAATGTGTTTTACATGTTCGCTGGAGATTATACATACACCTGATAAATGTTAATCCCAGTAGTATAAAACATCCTTTTCACTTATGTACAATCATTTCTGTGCACAGTTAGAAATTTCTGCTAGATTGTCAACGAGTGCAACACATCAGGAAATACAGAAGTATTGTCTTCGCATTAACAAAAAACAGGTCTTTGGTGGATGGGTTATAAGTGTCTGGGAAAAAAATAAAGCTTGAAGTCAGTTTTCATACATAATTTTGTTGTGTGCAGAATCCTTGAATTATAGCTCATTGATGTGTTATTTGAAATCAGTGTTATTTTTATCTCATTTGATCTGCAATGTCAGTGTTGGGAGTAAAATACATAAGCTTTAGACGCATTAATTAATGGATTTCTACTGCTTGTGGGTGTTTACTTCTCGTGAGGAAGGTTTTTGAATTTCAGTTGTCCCGACAGGAGTTGTGGATATTAACTGCTCAGCAACATTATGGATATAAGTTCATCACATTATCTTAGGAAAGTTAGGTTGTAGTTGGTGAGGCATATATAATGCCCGACGAGCGTACATCTGTCCATGTGATGTTGCGGTGAGTTATACCTTTTTCATGTTGTCGGTTTATGTCCATTTTATTCCACTTATTGTGTTGGGTAGAAGTTTTACAAACGAAGTGTTTTGTCTGTTTGAGGGTAAGTATCCTAATCGTTAATGTTTTATCTGAAATTATAAATAAAGGCAAAAAACAACAGATGTAGTATTTAAGCTTATTTCACACCTTGTCTGTTTGGTGCACAACCGTACCCTACAGAGAATAGGAATAGAACAAGCCGAATCAAATTCATAAAAAGCTATAAAATGTTAGTTTTAATGGAATGTAATGAGAATCAAGTAAAGACGTTATTAGAAAATGAATGAGATGAGACATTGTGAAGTGGTATTTAAAGATCTGACAATGGATAGCAAGTTAATTTATGAGATGCCGCATAAATCTGTGCACAGCTCACGTGGTCGCATCTCAACAATAGGCTGAGCGGATGGTATATGTTTAAAAGCAGAAGCATGATCTGTCTAGGCGTTCATTATTATCTTTTTCAAGATAAAGATCTAAGCCCTCAGAAAAATCAGAAAAATCTCGAGCCGTCAAATTGCATATTGCTGTTCCTGCAGAATGGGGCAATTCACCTTGGTGACCACCACCATATCTAGTGATCAGCTAGCGCCACCCTACCTCCTTTAGAGCAGTGAAGAAGCCTGTAGTTGCAACTGGTAAGCCATTGTTGATCGGAATGTCACAGACGACACGGCAGTTTATGCAAGAGAGGAGAGTTACAGATTCAGAGTCCAGTTCTGATTCACAAGTTTTCAAGTTATTACTATTCAGAGTGGAGGAAAAGACCTTTAGGGATTTGTGAGGAAGAAGCCGAGTTATCTACTGCTGCTATTAAAGAGTTTGAAAATGATGAAGTCGACGATATAGATGACGGTATAGTGAATATTTGTGATAATGATCATGATAGTACACTTTTGTCTATGGTTGATCATGATGAGATTAGGGGAATTCCCACTACTGCTGAGTTGAACAGAGGTTCTGTACAAGTTAAACGTGAAGTAGACTTAAAGACAGATGCAGTTGCAGAAGGTATGGATACTTGTGAGCCCGTCAGTTTAAGTGAATAGGGTATAGTCCACCTATCATCAAATGCTAGTGCTAAACCGGAGCTGATAGTAAAAGAAAGCAGTGGTGGTAATTTTGCAGTTGGACAACCTTCTAAAAGCCGAACAACAACAGCTTCTGATCCACCGCTAAGTTCATCAACTGGTATCAATCAGTCGTCGATGGTGTTGTCATCCACAATGAAAGGGATGTCCATGAACTCACGTGTCTTATCCTATGACCATGCTGGTATCAGCCCGTTTGAAAGGACGAAAGTCAATGGCCATTTTAGTGAGGATAAGCCAACTGTGTATGAGAGGGTAATTATTAAACTGACTTGCAAGAGTAAAGGCCTTTCAAGTTTCAAGTTACTATTTGAATGTTATTAACGTTGGTGTAAATTACTCCGTACCTACGCTTGGTTGGTCAGATACGTCATATGTTTGTTAGTCGTCTATATTCCACGAAAAAATGACATGGGCGTGTCACCGTTCAGAGTTGAAGATATAGATGATAGAAGGAAGTTAGCAAATGAACTCTGCGACGATTTTCCAACCTAGGGCGTCAACCTGAGAAGGGCTGTAGGCTTACTGCTGTAAGTCCTACAATTCTTCAAAGGGTAGTACATCGGTGAGCAGCCCAACGTGCTTGGTGTGTGATTTTGCACATATGTTCACAGTGTATGTACTGAATTGGTATCATCGGTCATCTAGCTGTTGGTAATTCTGTTTGTGTCCGGATGACTTCGACTTGGATCATCAACCTGAGGAGGAATGTAGGCGTACTGCTGTAAGTCCTACAATTCTTCAAGGGTAGTTCATCAAAGCAGAATCCACAACATTTGATGTATTGATTGTACATATGTTTGTGTTAAGTAATTGTGTGGGTTCTAATTAATGTAATTGTTGGTTAATCTTGTTAGTGTCTGGACATTTTGCAACCTGAGAACGGTTGCAGGCGTACTGGTGTAAGTCCTGAGATTCTTCAAAGGAATAACATCGAGACACGGTCTGCGAGGTTGTTTGTACTCTTTGTATATATATGTGTGGTGTGTCATATCAATTGGTGTTTTTGGATTCACTGTGTTTACTTGTTGTTTTCGTACTTTGTTGTTATGGCATAATTTTGGCAAATTGTTCGTCGTGCTTACTTCTGAAGTTGTTTCGAGTCTTCGACATCCATGAATGAATTGATTGACGTTAGAGACAGCAGATTGGTCGTATACGCCGGGGAGGCTTCGCTAGTGTTGAGAATGAAATGCACACGGAGTTAATGATTAGCTGTGATCCCACACGCTGGGGAGAAAGAGTGTAGACGACTGAGGCTCGCATACGTCATCGTTACTAGAGCTAAGGTAGAATGAGTGACAAGCGATTGCGGTGGTAATTGGTAATGCGTAGATAAGAGGATGTGCGAAGAGTATCGTGAGGTACTGCCATGGTCACGTTGCGTTCTGCAAGAGTCATTCTAGTAAGTGGCGATTGTGTTGCAAGAGGATGCCTTTAACTGGAAGGCGCAGGTCGTCATTGATGTGTGAGATTGTGCTGTGAGTATGCTTGTAGTGTGTTGGCTTTTCTGTTTGTTTTCCATTTCAGCTCTGTCTGTGTGACCCAGGTTCTCGCAATGGCATCCAAGTCAACGTGTATTGGTCGTGATGAAAAAAAGGGGTTGGATCTCTGTTTTGGCGGGGAGTGTCAATGTAGTTGAAGATTGAACGATCAATTCATGGTTGTTTGCTCAAATCAAACTTCCCCATATTTTTCCCGGGTCATCAATCCGGCAGTCATCGTCTCATCGGTCGCTGTTCAGAAAGAATTCAGCAGAAAACCGTCAGAATTAATATTGTGATTTATTATTGTAATATTTGTTCACAGACCTTAGTTGTAACAATTTTTATATGTTTGTGTTACAATAAAGAATCCTCGAGTTGCCAATCAGTGTTTTTTTTTGCGTGCGTTGTTACTAAGCGTTTCTTAGATACTTCAAGGAACAGCGTGAGCCTGAGCGTAGCAAGAGCTGGGCATTAACGGTTTAGGAGACGTGGCTGACAGACAGTGAACAAAAGTTTCGTGAAGAAAATATTGTTAATAAATGTCATATGAAAAATAATACTAGTTTATTCGAACTAATGAAGTATTTCTCTGGTTAGCGTGCTGATAGGTTTCGTCTTTATCTGTAAACGAGAAGACGCCGCCTTCTGTACACAAAGCCGTAAAACAGTAAAAGATATCTACGTAGACAGCTGCGATTATCCGACAACACAGTGAGGCTTTCGGCTGGTTATTACTTATGAAAAAATGATTACTACCATGGCATCACATGTTTTCAGAAGTGACGTCCCTCTTATTTCTTGAGCTGAAATGCTCATACATGCGCGGGAATGAATGCACGAGGAACTCGATGGTTATTTTCGTCCGTGTTAGTTTGCCATGTTGGGTAGCTCTTCGCCAACCAACCGTTTACACACTGGCTTTTACGTTTATCCTGTAGGTGTCCGCACCTGACCCTGATATAGATTATTCACAAATGCTGCGTTTCATCTCATTTTGGCTTCCATTGCCATTAAAAATTACTAATTCCATTCGTTTCGAGAGTTGTACCACCTAATCAGTTCATTCATTTCATTGTAATTGTTTCATATGTTGCTTTCATGCTTCGTTGCGGCGTTCTGGTTATTTTTCAGTTAACAGAACAACACTATGTACAATTCTTAGAATTATATATATGAACGTGTTTCGGTGGTAGAAGCCGTTGTTCCCAGTTCATTTGTTGGTTGCAGCTATTGTTGCTGGCTCAATTGATTACTTCACATGTGGAAATCTGGAAAAAACAATGTCTTTCACGTCGATTTTCATAGCATGCAACAATCTACGCGTCGGTCTGGTGAAGAAATCACGGTCAGAGTTGATATTAGTGAGCTTTTCGGAGAGCATATTAGACCTGGAGAACACATCAGAACCTGGGTTGAACTTGAAAAAGCCTTCACGTTCTTAGAGATTGTTGCATACTATGAAAATCGACGTGAAAGACATTGTTTTTTCCAGATTTCCACATGTGAAGTAATCAATTGAGCCAGCAACAATAGCTGCAACCAACAAATGAACTGGGAACAACGGCTTCTACCACCGAAACACGTTCATATATATAATTCTAAGAATTGTACATAGTGTTGTTCTGTTAACTGAAAAATAACCAGAACGCCGCAACGAAGCATGAAAGCAACATATGAAACAATTACAATGAAATGAATGAACTGATTAGGTGGTACAACTCTCGAAACGAATGGAATTAGTAATTTTTAATGGCAATGGAAGCCAAAATGAGATGAAACGCAGCATTTGTGAATAATCTATATCAGGCTCAGGTGCGGACACCTACAGGATAAACGTAAAAGCCAGTGTGTAAACGGTTGGTTGGCGAAGAGCTACCCAACATGGCAAACTAACACGGACGAAAATAACCTTCGAGTTCCTCGTGCATTCATTCCCGCTTAAAAAGTATGCTCACGCAAGATCTAATACCCACAACTTCTATAGTATTTCTACCGCGTAGACCAAAGACAAAGCAAAACGCTACAGTTGTTCGTCCGAATCACGAGATATATTTTGGGACCAAATCGGAGTGGAGATGATTGCTTAGTTGGCTAGAGATCGTGCACGAACGTGACAGGCTGGAGTACCGAATGGCGTGGATGCTTGACCGGAAACCTTCAGCTAAACAAGTTGACTTAAACAGTGAGGGTCATCATCCAATGTTCAGTGATAAGTGCTGTGGTCAATACTTTTGGGGAATTATTTACCGATACAAAGTACATGTAATTACGAGTGCTTGGAGAATTCAATAAATTCACAGTAAAGATACCCCTCTCTGAACTGTCTGTTCCCTATTTCATATCTGAATGTATAAGTTTCTTGAACGCCTGGGATTCGTCGTAAGTCACTCCTCTTTCTGCATTCTTGTACCTGTCTCAAATATATATATATTCCTTTCTGCTCACCTTGTTTTACCGGTTTAAAAATTTTCCCAGTTTCACTTTAAATCTCTTCAAAGCGAAGGCTGGACAGTCATGCAGTGACGCAAGGACTGCGTCCATTATAAACGAGTTAACTCATGAACTCATCGTTTTGCTTTGCATACTCTCTGGTCTTACTCTCGAGACTACTACAACAGCTACATCCTTTACACTGTTATTATTATGGATATATGTATATGTAAATATATCAATTTCAAGTTTCATTAGCTGTATATTTTAACTTTTTTCCCTTTCTTTTTTCATTCTACATAACCTACACTAATTATAGCTGTTACTATTATCTCTTTATTTTCCCGTCCACACCGGACGGGTAAAGTACGAACTTCATTCATAGTAGCTGCATGGTCTTGACACACCGCATACTAAAAACTGCATACAATCAATCCCAGCACTGCTCCCCTTGGAGTCAGCCAAAGCTACGAGTCGAGTGGCAGGACGAACTAAGTGTACGTTTACTCCACAACCGAGAAACGAGAACGAAGTAACGGAATTGGTCTACACTAGCCTATAAAAAACGATATTAGATATCGGAAAGATTCTCACTTTCTCAGCATATATGCAACTTATGTAAGTTACTGTGTTCTGAAGTGGCAACTGTAATATCTATATCCGCACCACCCGGGAATACACCAATGTGACTAATTCACTATGAGAAAGCTGGCGGAAGTTTACCGAAGGTCAGGAACCTATACCTTACAATCAAGGGGCGAGCACAAAGAAATAAAATTAGTTTATATTAGCTCGTAAAAACGATATTGGATATTGGGGAATTCTTTTTCAAACCAACTTATTAATTGTACATTGTAAGTTGAAGGTCATCCCGACAAATTTGTAGTGAAGGCCGCAGTATTCGTGAAACTAGTGTGTATTTATTTTTTTATTTTTTGGTTACTGCTGGATTCCACACTGTATTTCTAGTACAAGTGTGGAAGTTTCAGCATGAATATCGGTAGCCCAAATTTTTCAGGCCGACTATAGATATCAGGTGTGCATGGTCGGCGAGAGTCCTAACCACTGTGCCACCACTGCATAATTGTGGTATAACACTACTCCCTTCTTCTGTGTTATAGTTAGGGTCACATTTATTCCTGAAGGGGAATAGCGATCCAAGAAAACGAACGCACTAAAGGCCTTCAAACAGCCATTTGCATGTACCTGACAAATTTGGTTTAAAAAATGGAAACAGTTAAACGTTTATGATTAGGAAGCTAAGTGTAAAGAGAGCTACGATGTTTAATTTTCTTGTCATTTTCCAGCATTTCTTCGGGAATATGGTGTTTTTCGCTTTGTTTCATTGTTTTCAACTGGTTGCTCGTTAGATCATGTGTGCGTTTGTTTCCTCAGATCGCTATCCTTTAATTTGGGTATCGAACGGTGTGGATGAACTGAAAGTAAATAAAACTTATCCTCATGTTCCAACCGCCTTTACAGAATAGCAGACGACTAGGGTAACAAACTACCCGTGTGAATAAGGATCCTCTATCACTGTTTTGTTGATAGAGATCTAGACCACATAGCAATAAGCTATCGTTGGCGTGGGTCGGTAGGAGATTGTCGCTCCTTCTGGAACACGTGTGTAGATACCGATCACGCACTGGTCCGGGCTCGTGTGTGCTTACGACTGAACGGACGTAGGAAACAGCTGGCGGTAAAACCATCACGTCCCCAGCTCGATCAGGAAACTAAATCCCTATTTGAGGAAGAACTAGCTAAACGCATATCTGTGTTCGACAGCTGTGCTCACCCTGGAGAAGCCTGGAAGAATATTCAGTCAGCTATAGATACAGCTGTAAAAGCTGTGAATAAGCAAATCCAAAGGTGAGTAAAAACCACTGGATTTCGACTGCCTCATCCGAACTGATAGATGCTAGAAGACTTATTCCGGCGAGCTCCGAATTCAATGAGGAGCGAAAGCTGCACAAAAGGAAACTTACTAAAAGTCTCCGCAAGGACCGTGAACAGTGGTGGGTGACAAAGGCAAAAGAGATGGAAAAAGCATCGGCGATAGGCAACACTAGGCAACTCTTTAGACTCATCAGAAACGGGTGGGAGAAGGCAAATCATAAGTGAGACTATTTCTGAGAAAAATGGCTCCTTAATTAGCTCTCAGGATAGACGCCTTGAACGCTGGAAAGAACACTTTGAGGACAATTTAACTTGCCTACAGCCACACTGAACCTCCCCGACATCCACCACACCCGAATGGGATATAGACACTGGTCCGCCGTCTGTAGTGAGGTCACAAAAGCTATCAGTAATTTGAAACGAGGCAAAGCGGCAGGACCCGACGGAATTATTCCGGAGGTGTTTAAATATGGGGGTGACATACTAGTTTGTAGATTAACTGAGGTACTAGGCAAAGTCTGGGAATCAGAGACAGTACCATCAGACTGGGGTAAGTCACTTATTATACCGATATTCAAGAAGGGAAACAAGTCCTCGTGTGATAATCATAGGGGGATCAGCCTAACGAACATAGTCTCTAAAATCCTAGGCTCAGTAATCATGCATAGACTAAGCAGAACTCGGGAGGAACAGACAAGGGAAAATCAAGCAGGCTTTAGACCAGGTAGAGGGTGCATAGATCATATCTTCACTCTTCGACAGATTCTAGAACATAGACACACTTTTCGGCGTCCAACAATTGTCATATTTCTTGACTTGAAGGCGGCCTTCGACTCCGTGGATCGAAAGGTACTATGGCAATGTCTGACTGTGAAGGGAGTGCCAAGAAAGTACATTGCACTAATCAAGGCACTCTATTCAAACTCACGTAGTCGTGTAAGGGCTTATGGGGAATTGTCATCTGAATTGGTAACAACCAGTGGTGTCCGACAGGGATGTCCACTTTCCCCATTTCTGTTTAACTTCATCATAGATATGCTGATGGAAGTATCCTTAACTGAACGTAATGACTTAGGAATCGACTTGTTACCAGGGAATAATCTTATGGACTTAGAATATGCAGATGACATAGTCCTGTTAGGGGAGGATGCTGACAAAATGCAGAGTCTTCTGAACACCTTGAGCAGCAATCTTCGTATGTTTGGCATGCGATTCGCCCCTGCAAAATGTAAGATGCTGCTACAGGACTGGACCACGTCAACCCTAACTTAGTGATAGGGAGTGAAGTGATAGAACATGTTGACCACTTCACCTATTTGGGAAGTTGTATTAGCACCAACGGACTGATTGGCGATGAAATCTCAGCACGGATCCGAAAAGCTCGAGCTGCTTTCGCTGACTTACACCATCTCTGGCGTAGGCGTGACATCCGGTTATCAACCAAGGGACGTGTGTACTGCTCATCAGTTCGCTCCGTCCTTCTCTATGGCTCTGAAACATGGCCAATACGCGTTGAAGACATGAAAAGGTTGACTGCTTTCGATCATAGATGTCTGCGATCTCTGTCTCACGTTAGGTGGTTTAATAAGGTAAGTAATGTTGACGTTAGGCGTAGAGTGTTGGGCAAAGAGGGAAAATCAATCGACGAGGCTATAAAGTTACATAGACTAAGATGGCTAGGTCACGTGCTGCGCATGCCTAACCACCGCCTCCCCCGACGGGCATTGCTAGCTGATATAGGTTCAGGTTGGAAAAGAGCCAGTGGTGGCCAAACAAAAACATGGCCTCATCAATCCATGAAATCCTTGACAGTTAAACTGAGTCAGGTAGGGAGATGCAGACTCCCGGGTTGGGGCCCTCGGGACTCTAGGAATCAATGGCTGGAGACAATAGGTGACATGGCTCAAAATCGTTGTCAATGGCACGCAGATGTATTCAGTCTCTGTAATCTTTCATATTCCTTTCTACCATTACCCATTCTGTTTCACTCTTATACTTGTCAAACTCTATTGATTCTCTTCACTCATCTTCTTGTCTACCTCTGTGTGCTATTTGGAACGTGGCAACTCGAACTGGTGCACTTCGGTGCCAAGTTCTATGTTGAATCCAGACAGACAGATAGAGATCTATTTTGCACACGAGGGTTCAAATTGCCTAATTCTAAGCAAACTAACCACTGGAATCTGGCAAATGTTCCCCTTGGAAAAACGGGCAGACAGAGTTTCATCACTTAATTGAAAGGACTGCCAACTTGCATAGGCTACGAAATCCAACCGTTATTCGATTTTGTATGCAGTCCGATTTTTGGAATTGATGGGTAATTTATAAATAGGCAGATGATTTCACTGTTTTCGTGTATGTAGTAAACTCTTGTCGTTGTGTTTTGAGTTATTTTTCTTCGCCCATGTTAACCAGGATTTTGGCTACCCTTCAGCAAACAGTATTCAGTTCTCACTTTTGTCTGACGAGTAGTCGTAAGCGCTAACTAATTAGGTTTGTCAGTGGAATAGAAACTTCCGAGTATTTGTCGGCCGAAATATGTGACTGTCAGTGAATCTGCGGTTTATCGATGTAGACACTAAGCTTGAAGCTGGCGAGTTTCGAGTTGAAACATGGCTTTGCATGCCTAATTATGGTTAGACATGTAGTGTCACCAGCCTTCCTATTAAAAATGTAACTCACCTTGTGTAACAATGTGGTCGTCGTGTTGGAAAAAGTGCATTCTCCTCAAACGTTTTTGTGAGGGTGTTGTCACTAGATTTTATTTTGTTCCTGTTTACGTCCCCAGTGGAACATAGGACTTCAAGCTAGAGGTTTGAAAATTCGGTAGCAGTGGTGTTTATTTTTACGGGATAGATGGGGTTGCTAGCCCCTATGCCCAACTTCCCCTCTCTACCAGTCTTATTACTGGCTTAGCGAAGAAAAGGAGTGCGTCGGTGGCCGGTAATCGAACCCCGGACCACCTGCATAGTCGACGAGTCACCAACGCACGTCAGTAGCTTAGTACTGTTTTTTTTTTAACGTGTCTCAAGGTACATAACACATTCAGTAACTGAAGTTTACTGATTGTGTATAATACTGTAGGTAGCCTCCTACTTGGTAGATTATTACATTTTGTACACTTTTGTCGATTCAACCAAACGCCGCACAAAATAATTATATTTATAATATGTTGGGTTCAGTGTGTTACATTTTGTCAGGAACCAACATTTTGGAACCATCTAATTAATTTAGCTTAAAGTACTAACGTAGCTTCATTAACAAGCATACCTTTCCAAACGTTAACGTGAGTGCAGAAAAATTATAGTTTGTACATTTTCTTTGTGCAAAGAACAAGACAAGTAGTTCAGCAAAGTGGTCATTTTCGACGAATTCATTTTCTTCAGCTGTAAAGTGGAGTTGAGTTTACTTACAACTTTCCCACTGGAACCCATATGCAGGTAGCTAGTTACCTCGGGTTCCAGTGGGAAGTCGTGACCAGTAGGGTGCAGCAGGTCGGGTATGAGGACAAATACTTGCCAGCGAAGAAATTGGCTAGCGGTTGCGCTTTATCGTGAATTGGCAGAGGTTAGAATTCATGGGCTGGCCATTGGATCGGGTCCCAGTGGCTTAATGGTCTATGAGGTCACTCGCCTTGTAACCAGAAGTTCCTGGGGTTCAAACTCCCTGTGATGGATGCATACTGCTGAAGGGTCTCAAACTAGGACGAAACAGCTGTCCAGTACTCCCAGCTGGTTTTCCAATGGTTCTCTAACCAAAGTTAGCTCATAATGAAATCCAATGATGAATGAGTTGTCACAATCATAGCTGTTAAGATTCATTAGTGAATAAGAAGGGTTGAATAAGTGTGTTCTATCTACTCATTAAGATGAATATTGTAGGAGTTCGAAAGAAATGGAAATTAGGAAGAGATAGAACCAAACTAACAAAATCAAGCTGGTGGAAAACAATAGGGTCATTACCATGGTAATATTAGTGGTTGAAGGTTGGTTTGTGTATTCGGATCTCCGGTTTCTCTGTCAGAATGACGAGAGCTACAGCAGTGCAGCAGAGATGGAAACGCATTGTCTTTGACAAGTTGTTTTACACTTTGTAGATTACTTGGATGGATTAATTTGTTGAGATGTAATTACAAATGTTAACAAGCTATTCAATTATCTCACTCCCTCTACTTCCTTTCTGAAACTATGTAGCTAGTGTTCCTGAACCCTTTTAGACAGGATACCCGCCGAACGACCAGTATACTTGACTCCACAGGAAAAGGTCAACTAATATATGCACTAGGAAGTGATCGGATGCGAGATCTTGTACTTAAGGCTTCTGCAGACCAATAGACGACTGCATAACACTATCACCATTGTCGCAAAGAGTGCTATTCTCAAAGATGAAGAAATTCTCCTCTTAGGGTATCAAAGGTTGTCTCCCTTTAAATGCAAATTTATGTGAAGTATCTTTTTTGGATCAAGTAGTGTTTCATTCCTATGAACTTTTGGTTTGATATTCTTGTCAATGAGTCTCGGTGAGTATCAATTTTGGATGATGATTTGTCCCAGAAGTGTTGGTTCTTCTTCTAGAGTGTTAGGGCTACAGATATGTGAGATGTGAGTGGCAAGTGGTTCTAACAAAAATGCGTTTTCGATCAACAGGCACCCGATTGTAGAGAAACTTGTCAGTTGACTGTTCTGTATTAGTTTCCTCTTCTATGAATCACTTATTTTGTTCTTTTCACTCATGCCTAGATGAGGATTGTTCCTTTTTATTTGTCGCATCATTAAATACAATGAAAACCAGCAGTTTTAATATGATACCCTTAGGGATTCCACTATTAGTTACTCCTACCACCATATAGTTAGTTTTTGATTCACTCAGTGTGTATATTTCATCAAAACTACAATCTAATTTAGAAATATTGTTGGATTAAAATATTCTTATTTATGCAGACGCTATTTTTTAAAATTCCTTCACGTTCCCACTAGAATATACGGCTTCAAGTTGGAGGCTTGAAATCTCGATTGAAATGGTGTTTATTTTTACGGGATGGGGTTGTTAGCCTCATATGCCCAACCTTCCCTCCTTACCAGGCTTATTATTGGGTTAGGGGGTGGGGTTAAGGAGTGCGTTGGTGGCCGGAAATCGAACCGCGAACCACATGAAGCGTGGTCGGTGAGTATTCTGCCGCTGTGCCACCGACACCGACGCTTGTTGAAAATAATTTCAATTTTTAGATCTCATCACGAATGAACATCATTTAGAGCTCATTGGCAGCTGGGTCGCATGACCTAAAGGTCCTGGGGTTCGACCCCTCATCGGTGTGCACTGTTGAAGAATCCTAAAACAGGGTGAAACATCTTCTTAATGCTCCATGGTTTTCAGTGATCTCTCAGTGATGTTCTAAATCCACACAAATCCTATAATCTAGATTCTCGTTTCCATCTCAGTGACGATTACTGCATGAATTTCTTGAAGCTGTAGTGGGAAGTCGTCGCCAGTAGGGTTCACTCGCGTCAATAGGAAGTAGATCCTCATCGAAGGCACTCGTGTGAGAATAGCGCTATATCACGAGTTGATGAGTTTAGAATTCAAGGGTCATTGAATTCCAGGACAAACGGCCAGTTGGTCAATGAGCTTATTCTCATAACTTAAAGGTCCTAGGTTCGACCCTTCGAGGTGTGAACTGATGAAGAATCCCAAAGTAGGACGAAATAGCTTCCCAGTGGTCCTTGGTTTTCAACGTGCTCTCTTTCTCTCTCCCTCTAAATGATGTTTGTTCGTGACAAAAATCTAACCATTGGAATTAATCCGAATTCCCCACTAGTCCCATAATTTGAACTGTTAAACTCTATTTTAGTTAACTTGAGATATTCATTCCAACCATCGAGTAACTTTGATGCTTACGAAAATTCATTTTGTCAGTCAAAAATGTCCAAAAAGGGCCTGGGATAATGCACACAGACCACTTTTTGAAGTAGTTTAGCTAACTTAAAAAAGCCATAGAGTTCACCTTCACCATAACTAGTCGTCTTGTATGTTTTTAAGTGTTTATTTCTTTGCGTTCCCAGTCTGTCTGTCTGTCTGTTTTCGACATAGAACTTTGCGTTCCCAGTGGAAAATAGTGTTTCAAGCTTGAGTTTTAAAGTCTCATTAGCGGTGGTGTTTTTATTTTTACGGGTTGGGATTGCGAGTCTAACTGCCGATCTCCCCTCTTCCTCGAGTTTACTACCACTTAGACAGGGTCGAACCCTGAACCATTGGTGGTGTAGTTGGCGAGTATTCTGTAATTAATGAAAACAAAACATGTAGATCAGCGAAGAGTCTCTTTTCGCCAGGGAATTCATTTTCTTAGCTGTACAATCGCAAATATATATGTGGGTTATTATGTATGTATGCGTACATTAAGTTTGTCAAAAAAAAATTAAGTAAACAGGTAAAGATTGGTAATACAAGTCAAGAAAATTAAGTTCTAATGAAATTGGTGGTAGTAACAAAGGTGATGAGTTGTCACAAACATTTGTTAAAAGAAATTATGTAATCATAATATGAATAGTTTGATGAGTGAGGTTTACTCAGGATGCACATAGAACCAAAGTGGATAATACGAAATTATGTAAGAGTTCTAAATGTATACAAATATTATAAGCAATTAAAGAACAGGCAAAGAAACAAAATTAAGTCATCAAAATAAAAAAAAAGTTGTTACCATGACAGTAGAAGTGGTTGAGTAATCTTCTTTTGTATGCACAATGTATACAATGAAGAGGAAATGATATTGCTTTTGATAGGTTATTCTTAACTCTATAGATTACTTTGAAGCAGGAGGTGTTTGTTGAAATGGAATGATCAGTGTTAACCAGATGTTCAATTATTGCACCACTATTGCCTTTTCTCAACCATGTTGGATAGTGTTCTTGAATCGTCTTGGACAGGGTGCTCGTCGAACGACCGATGTACCTGGCTGGCACCACAGCAGCAGGTCAAATGATATATGCACATAGTAGAAGTGGTCAGATGCGGGATCTTGTCCTTGAGGCTTTTACAGATCAGTGGGCGACTTACTGGAGAACACTATTCTTAGCGTTGCTGCAAAGAATGTTCTCTTCTCAGAGATGATGTAATCCTCCTCTTGGGAATCTGTAATTGAAATGACAGGGTTTCAACGTAGAAATGTTTACCACATCAATTAATTTCTTTATATTTTACTTTTCATGGAATATCTCATTATTTTGATAAAACTTTATTGTCTATAACCTGAATCTACTATGTTGTTTTGCTTCTAGCAATCTTTTGAAAATGAATCCAAGTCTTATAAAGGAGAGGGAAGCTTTCCTGAAAAGAGCTATGGCTATGCCAGTTGTTGAGAAACCAAAAGTAAATTCAGCAGCAATCCCCTCCTCCTCGTCATCCGCCGCCGCCGCCTTAGAAGGAAATAGCCTTCGTCGACCGCCTCCTTCAGTTGCTTCCTCCTCTTCGTCTTCTTCTGTATCTACTGAATTACGATCTATTGATTCAACAAGACCTTCATTATTACAAGGAAAATTTGCTGTGCTATCCAGGATTGTAAAATACATGAAGGTTTGTTACCAATTATATGATTCTGACTGTGTTTTTTTCTTTTTCTTTCTTCAGCAACGTCATTTAGAAGGTGATACACATCCATTATCAGTAGACGAGATTCTTGAAGAAGCTGTACTGCATGATACACCACCAGCAACTATCCGATGGTTAGAAGAAGAAGTAATTCTACTGTATTCTGCCATTTTATTGGCTTGTCTTGTTTTGTTATTAGGCTCTTCCAAATAATCCAAAGATTCGCGTGACTGAGGATAGAAAATTTGTCTTCCGACCTAAATATGATATACGCACGCGTAAAGATTTGTATCAGCTACTTCGTCGTCAAGAGTTAAAAGGGCTAGGTGGGATTTATTTGGATGATTTAACTGAATCTATACCTGATGTGGAAAAAATTATTGCTGTAGGTAAATCAGTTAATTTAATTTATCAAATTTTGGTTTATTTATTTATGGTGTTCATTTTTGATTTTGATTATTATATTCTAAAAATATAAAAGCAAAAAAATTGTAGAATAAGGTGAATATTTCATTTCACTATGCTGTGATTCTTACACACATATTTGTTGCCATTATTATTATTATTTTCAAGTATTGGTTTTGTAGGGATTTGTTTGATTGCATCGAGGATTTCATCATGAGCTGACATCAGTTAGAGAACCATTGGAAAATCACTAGGGAGCACTGGACAGCCAGCTGTTTCATCAGCCTAGTTTGAAACTCTTCGTCAGTACGCACCCACCGCCAGAGTTCGAACCCCACGACCTTCTGGTTACAAGGCTGGCGAGCTAGCTCGTAGACCATTAAGCCACTGGGACTCAATCCAATATCCAACCCATGAATTCTAACTTCTGCCAATTCACGACGTAGAGTGACCATTTCACAATGTCTTCTTCGATGAGTTACTGCCTCATCTTCGACCTGCTTGTATCCTACTGGTCACGGCTTCCCACTATAAGTTAGAATTCAAGAACCATTGGATTGGGTCCCAGTGGCTCAATGGTCTACAAGCTCGCCTTGTGACCAGAAGGTCCTGGGTGGGTGCGTACTGATGAAGAGTCCAAAACTAGGATGAAACAGCTATCCAGTACTCCCAGGTCTTCCAGTGGTTCTCTAACTGATGTCAGCTCATGATGTAATTTTCCATGCAATTATTATTATTATATTTATTATTCTCTTGGTTTCTGAGTGGCAGATACATGGCTTCAACGGCGTACCTCTATTTTATTCTATTCTTTATAGTCCCCTTTAGCACGATCTCCTGCCTGTCTGTCTGTCTGGTTCCAACATAGAACTTTGCACCGGTGTGCAACAGTTCAAGTCGCCACACTGCCTCCATGTAGCACATAAACCAAGAAAAGAAAGTAGAGGAAATGCATAATACATACAGTAAACAGAGATATGAGACAAAAGGAATAGTAATAACGAAGAACATTATAGTTTTTTTTGGAAATTATAAGTCACAAGAAGTGGATGCATTTGTGCTGGCCATTGAGAACGATGAGTCTGAGTCATAACACCAATTGTCTCCAGCCTTCATTGGTTTTTACCGTCCTGTGAGGACCCCAACCAGCCAGGAAGCTAGTCTACACCTTCCTAGGTGGCTGGCTTAAACTAACTGTTGTGGATTTCATTGACTGGTGAAGCCATGTTTTGGTTTGATCGCCCATAGCTATTTTCCAGCTTGACTCCTGTGTCAGCTAACATTACCCAGTATCGAGGAAGGTGATGTCCTAACCATCTCAGTTGACGTAGCTTGACAGCCCCTCCGTCCTACCTAGCACTCGACTGATGCCTAACCTCAAAATCGCCCACCCTATTATATTGGTTGGCAACAAAGCTTTTAAAGTGAAAATATATACCGTGCCATTCCTGAAGATTTTCTAAACACAGATATTTCTCTTGTGCCCTCAATCCTTTTGACATAGAGAACATTGCACAGAAGTGCAGCAGTTCAAGTTGCCACACTTCATATAGCGCACACACATACACACACACACGCGCACATGAAGACAAAATCAAGGAGAAAAGCGTTTCAAAAGAATGACAGTATTTCATACAGCCGGTTCTCTTTATTAGTTTTGAATTAAGAAAGAACGAACATATTTGTAGCCTGGATAATACGAGCTCGTTTTATTTTGTGGATTCTCTCTCTTCAACTGCCTACATCCTAAATAAATTAAAAGTGGTGTGTAAACATACTTTTTTACAATGACTTCAGCTTGTAGATAGAAAGTATGAGCAGCGCATAATTTCAAAGATGATGTAAGTAGATGAAACAGGTGAAATTATGGGGCTTATACTTTCTATCTATAACTTGAAGTCACTGTGGAAAAAGTATATTTAGAAACCATTTTGTAACATGTAATTGATTTTGTTTAGGGTGTACTCATTTGTAAAGAGAGAATCCGTGAAACAAAACGAGCTTGTATTATCTATCCTGCCTGGAAATATATTCGTTCTTTCTTTATTCAGAACAATGACAAGCAGAATAATATTATCTTTATTCTGGACAGTATGTATAAAATGTACAGAATTTTCAGAGGAGTTTACTGTATGATCTTTTTTTTTCGTACAATATCTTCAAGTGAAATATGAATTGACAGTATATCCTTTCTGTAACACACGGTGGTTGGTCTGTCAGCTGATGAAGCACAAGCCATTCCATTTAGTGATATATATATATCTGCTTTGTCATTCTCCTTCAAAAAATCCATCCACGACATCTAGTTGAATGTAAATTGTAAGAGATGTTCATAAGTACACTTTGAGACCCAAGAAAATGACTGAAGAAGTTATGTCACGTATTGGAATACGTTGCCACCACAGTCAGGCCTTTCCCCAAGTTTAGTAGGAACTTGCGAATAAGAAGCTTGTAAACACTTTAAATACACACAAGAGTAGATAATACGAATAGAGGTCATATATTAATCAATTAAAGCAAACCGAACGAGAGAAAATGTACGCACTAGAGAGAGAGAGAGAGAAGTTTTTGGTAGCCCAAGTTTTAAGCAGGCCGCCAACTTGAGAGAGAGAAAGAATAAAGTTTAACAACTATATGGAAATCATAAAGAGTGAATGGATCTACGGCATCATTGAGAACGATTTTAAACCATATCACCGATTTTCTTTCCAACCAGGAAGCCTACTCTCAAAGATTTCATGAACTGATGGGAATTTTTAGTTTGGTCACCATCTATGTCAGTCAGCTAACATTGCCCATTGTCGTCGAGGAAGGCGATCGATGGATGGGCTAGGCAGCCATGCATAACACATATCCTATCCATCTCAATCTCGATGTTTGTGGTTTTACAACCTCATCGATTGACTTTCCCTCCTTACCTAATACACTCACTGGACGCCTAACCTGAATGTGTTACTCACCCTGTTTATTAAACCACCACTTACTTACCACAGCAGATAGAATGCAGACAACCTATGATAAAAGACAACTAGCCTTTCTATAAATCGTCCACTTTGACAATAGGCATATCTTACAGTGACGATAAGGAAGGATTTAGTGAACTGGCGGCGCTGTGCAGTACACACGCCACACACACACATATCCTTTAATCGATAGCCAATTGGATGTCATCACGTCTATGTTGTCAGAGATGACGTAAGTTAATAATAAGAATAGAATTATTGTTTTTTAAAACATGTGAATAACACTCATTATACTCTGTATAATTTATCGACAAATTACCACTGCTACATTTTAACCCCAGCCTTTTTGTGTTTTTTGTTTCTTCACAGAGTTTCGGTGATCATGTCATTCGCATTGTAACACCACATGATAAGAAAACTATTTTATTTTACAATGATAAATCATTCGATTTGAATGTTGATGAAGGTAAGTAAGTGGGATATGTCATTAAACAGACTGTTTTTTTTCTTGTTTGTTTTGTGATCATGACTTTTATTGTTTATAATATTATATTCCTATTATCATTCCCTTGCATTTCAAGGGGAACATCTCCACTTTGTTCTGCTTTCTGCTGTCCTCTTCAGCTGGATCGTGATCGTCCACGATTGATCGACCATTCACTCATCTCTTCCTCACACGATCTCCTCCATGTCGTCACCCCAATACCGACGAGCTTCGGTATTCGTCGCTTCTCATTTGGATTCCACTCGAGCTATGGTCTGGTATGCGATGTCATTCGACGGCCTCCTCAATGGCGTATGCCCAGTCCATCCATCTCCATTTTCGCCTACATATTTGCTGAGCGATCGGCTCTCGCCTGTTGGTTTGTTCCTCGCCAGAGTTTCGTCTGACCGGCATTCGATCTTCAGTGTGGAGCCAGTGAAATAGGCAGCTGTTGATGAAAGTCTGCAACAGGCTGTTGGAAATCCTTTTCGTGACATGCTGGCCATGTATTCTTTCTGACCGGCATTCGATCTTCAGTATGAAGCCAGCGAATCCCACTGTTGATGAAAGTCTGAAACCCGTTGGAAATTCTTTCCGTGACACACTGGTCATGTTTATGACCTGTATAGAAGAACTGACTTGACATTGGTGTTGAAAATGCGAATCTTGTTCCTTATACTGACTGAGTGCGGAAGATTTCCAAATTGGTTCCAGGTTGATGAAGGCGTGTGCATCTTGCCTTTCTGATTTTGTCTGGCTGGCTTTGACACATCTTCATCCGTTCCAACTAACTGTGGTTGAAACGATGCTTCCTATAATAAATGAAGGAGGTCACCTCTGTTAAATCCCTCCCGTTGATGGTGATTGGTGCTGGTTGTTGTTTTTACTTGACTTAATTGGAAAGACTTATTTTCATCACGAAAAATACCCATTTAATTCATAAGGAAAAAACACAGTTTTTTGTTCAGCGAAGAAATTTCTCTTCAACAACTGTACAGCTTGAAAATTATGCCGATGCTTGCAGAGCTAGCTTGCCTAATAACCAGAAGGTCCTGGGTTCGAACTCCGTAATGTGAGTGCATACTACTGAAGAGTCCCACATTCTAGGACGAAACTGCTGCCCAGTAAGTACTCCAGTGGTGGTTTTCCAATGTTTCTCTAACTGATGTCAGCTCCTGATGAAATCTTCCGTCCAGTTAGACAAAAATCCCTACAAAACCCATTCTTGAGCATCATAATTCACGTATACTGCTTACCACAACTACGCAAATTGATATTCTCGATTGTGGTAATCACACGGTACCTGGAAGTTGGGTGGTTTTAAAATCTATAAATGTCCTAGTTGCTGAATGGTCAATGGACTCGCCTTGTAACATGTGTGTTCTGGTACGTCATATCAAAGAGTTCCAAGCTAGGACAAAAACAGATGTTCAGCACTAACCGATCTCCAGTGGTTTTCTAAATGATATAATGCATCAGTGTTTCAGCGGTGGAATTGCTCGGGATTCGAATCCCGGTTGACGAATTCCTAAACTTTCCCTTATTTAGTTTACTAACTGATAAAAGGCCGTGGAAAGAGAGGAGGTTAGGCTTGAGTCTAGCAGCTCCACCCCGTAAAACAACATCACTATTGAAACTGCATAGCACGAGCTTTAAGTTCAATGTTCCACCCGAAACGCAAAGGGATAAAATATTAGAAGAATATAGCATACTACTCATGAGTAGCTGAAAATTTGTTTGTCATATTTTCTTCACATATGTACTACGACTTCATTAAACAGGGAATTGTCACAAAGAAGTAACTCTTTACGGTCGTAATATATCGTGTAGTATTTACCACGGTTATTTTGCTATTTTTCTATATATCATCTTAAATATTACGAGACATCAATTCGTCGGCCATTTTTTTTCTCTAGATTGCTTACGTATAATTCCACAGACGAGAAATTTCCATGGATGTTTATGTTTAATGGTTACTCACCCACCCATTGGTGTGACAGTGAATTCAAAGAAAGCCTCCACCTTCCTACGGGATTGGCGTAAACCAACTGTCAAAGACATGATGAAATGATGCCACGTTTTGGTTTGAACCACCCTTCCTCTCCCCCGGGAACACTTTTCCAATCTAATCCTATGTCAACTAACCTTGCCCGTTGAGAAAGTCGATGGCTCACCATGTGCAACACGCGTGTTCTACCTTTCTTTAATTCGATTTAGTTTCACAACTCCATACTTTGAATTAACTTCCTAAACTCAATATTGTTCATCCTATGATACCACTTAACACGTGGTCAAAGACAGCTAGCGCCTTCAGGTTTTCCGATGTCAATTAATCATTTTTCAAAGCCATAAAGGAGAAAGTAGTGATCTGGTGGGCAGTACACATGTCCTTTGATTGGTGGTGGTAGTTGGATGTCCTGTCTACGTCATGAAGTGATGTAATTTGACAAATGCCACATGAGGCTTTTTCTAAAATTTGTGCTGAGACTATCGGTTCGTTGGGTGGTGATGCAACTTTCCATATGAGTGGGATGGGGCGGGGGTCTACGTGCTCTGCTACTTCCCTGCCTATCTTTAACCTAGGAGTCAGTGCAGTCCAGTCTTGCAGAATCATCTTACATCTGACAGGAGCAAAATGCGTGCCGAACGTTTAAAGATGTTTAGAAGATCCTGCATTTTGTCAGCGTCTTTACCTTGTAAGACAATATGATCCACATACTCTAAGTAGACAAGACTACTCCTGATAAAAAGGCAGTTTCTGAATTGCTAAAGTCAATCAGAGTCAATTACTTTAGTACATGTATAATGGAATTGAACAAAAATGGGGACACTGGGCATCCGTGACGCACAGACACCACTGGTTGTTATCACTTCAGATGACAATTGTCCATAAACGGTTACACGACTGTCTGAGTTCAAGTGGAGAGTGCCTTGACTAAATTCAATAAACTCTTTTGGAATTTGCTTCGCGTTTAAATATTTTCACAACACCTGTCAGCCGACGGAATCGAATACCACCTTCAGGCCACGAACTATGACAAGTGTTGTATGCCGGTAAAGTATGACGATATCCCAGAATCTGTTGAAGGGTGATGATATGATCAATACACACCCTCTTCCTGATTTAAAGCCTGTTTCTCCCGAGCACCACTTAATCTACGTATGAATATTGAACTTATAACTTTAAATATCATATTAATCAAGCTTATCACCTTATGATTATCACGTAACTCCAGATTAGCATGTTGACTATATTGCAAACTTGGCTGACAGAATTCAGACTGTACTAAGTAAAGGATTAGATGTATCATGAACATTGCTTACTGTCTAGTAACTAATCAAAATATTCATTACATTCCTATAGGAGATTAATAATCACGAGCCTGAGTCTGTCTGTCTGTTTTCGACATAGAACTTTGCACAAATGTGCGGAAGTTCAAGTCGCCACATTCCGTGTAGCACGCGAAGCAAGAGAAGAAAGTACAAGAAAAGCATAATAGAAACAGTGAGGAGAGGTGTGAGACAAAGGAGTAATAAAGAATAACAAAACAGTTTCATTGGAGATCATAAGTCACAGGGAGTGGATGCATCTTCGCCACTGAGAACGGTTTTGAGCTAGCCATGTCACCAATTGTTTCCAACCATAGATTTTTACCGTCCCGAGGACCCCAGCCTGGAAGTCTACACCTTCCTACGTGGGTTAGACCAACTGTTGTGGATTTCATTGACTGATGCCAAGTTTTTGTTTGACCGCCGCTAGCTTTTTTCCAGCCTGACCCTATATCCGCTAACATAGCTCGTCGAGGGAGGCGATGACTTGGCATACGTAACACATGTCCTAACCATCTCAGTCGAGCCTGAGTAGCTCGGGAGTAACGCTCTGGATGACATAGATTCGAATCTTAGAGTTCTTTCAAGATTGTAGATACGCCTTTCTGACTGACATTGTATAAGTGAACAAATACTGGTTACGTGCATGTGTTTGTGTGTCTGTCTGTCTGTCTACTGAGGCCCCCGTCCTCCCCCCGCCCCCCAACTGAAATTGCCTTATTTTTACTCATATACTTCTAGAATTTAAACAACAATGGAGAGCAGTAAGCGTCGAGGGGGTGCATGAAACAAAAATAGAAGAATATTTAAAACGTAATGGTATTTCCTCTATGTCCGGTGATCGTAAAAGCTTTGTAAGTGTATTTTACAATAAATTTCGTTTTCTTTTTCGTTGTTGTCATAAATTACTGGATGTTTCATCTTCTGTGCTTTGTGTGGGGTTGTTCAGCCATGAGACCACTGACATGCTCCGGGATTCGATCCCCGGTGGATTCACTTCTATACCTCAATAAGCCGGTACTAAGCGCCTAAGGAAAAAAAGAGGGGAAGGCTAACAGCTACACACGTAAAAGATAACATCCACAAATACGCCTAGCTAATTGACGAGTGCTAACTAGCACGAAACCTAGTTCCCAGAAAGGCTTCCTGTGGCTGATCGCCTCCAACCGCCATCTAATATCATCAAATAAATGTGCACCGTGATGGCGAGCCACCTAGAATGATGATGGCCACAGTGCAAACCTGACTGGTAGAATTCATCTATAAAAGACAAAATAATTGAGCAAAGAAGAATATCCACCTTTCGATAAATTCCTCTTCTGGCTCTACAATTTGATATCTGAATGTTTATATACATAGAATATTCTAGATTAGTAGTCAATAACAATATCAGTGTTTTTTAAATACTAATAATAAATAATAATTATTATTCGAACCTAGATGGCCAGGGTAAGTACAATGTCTGAACTAGCTTCTTTTGGATACATAAATTAGGCTTCTTAATGTGGATCCCAGCAGTCAGCCTCAACAATATTTAGTAGACGAACTCTTCAGGAGAAATTGAGATTTGTTGTTATGCGGTAAATGACTTTGAAAGCCGCCACGTTAACAACATCCAATCTTGTGTTCTGTATCCACAAGATGAGATACAAAAGCACTACGAGCAGTGGGCTTTGTTTGTCCTTTACTTAACCAGCCACTATGCAGGGTGATGTTTGAAAATCTGACGCCTAATTTTACGGCCCATGCAGCTAACTGGCTCCACAGGAGCTCAGTCTGCACCAAATAAGGGACTAGACATACACATCACACTAATTACTGACTAGCGTCCAATCAAATTGTCTGTCTGTTTTCGACATAGAACTTCGCACCAATGTGCGGCAGTTCAAGTCGCCACACTCCCTCCATGTATCACACAAAGCAAGAGAAGAAAGTAGAAGAGATGCATAATAGGGTCAGTAAACAGAGGTGTGAGACAAAGGAATAGTAATAACGAAGAACAATAGAGTTTCATCGGAAATCATAAGTCACAAGGAGTGGATGCATCCGCACCAGCCATTGAGAACGATTTTGAGCCAAATCACCAATTGTTTCCAACCATAGATTTTTACCGTCCCGAGGACCCTAACCAGGAAGTCTACACCTCCCTACGTGGTTTAAACCAACTGTTGTGGATTTCATGGAGGATTTAATCATGAGCTGACATCAGTTAGAGAACCACTGGAAAACCTGGGAGTACTGGACAGCCGTTTCGTCTAGTTTGGGACTCCTCAGCAGTACGCACCCACCGGGATTCGAACCCAGGACCTTCTGGTTACAAGGCGAGCTCGTAGACCATTGAGCCACTGGGACCCGATCCAATGGTCCTTGAATTCTAACTTCTGCCAGTTCACGACATAGCGCGACCACTTCGCAATGTCTTCTTCGATGAGTTACTGCCTCATCTTCGACCTGCTGTACCCTACTGGTCACTGCTTCCCACTAGAACCCCAGGTTAACTGCCTGAATAGGGCCAGTCACTAGTGAGCATCAGATGAATTTTCAAGTATTGGTTTTTGTAGGGATTTTGTTTGATTGCATGGTGGATTTGATTGACAGATGAAGCCATGTTTTGGTTTGACCGCCACTAGCTCTTTTCCAGCCTGGCCCTATGTCAGCTAACATTATCCATTGTCGAGGAAGGCGATGACTAGGCATATGTAATACATGTCCTAACCATCTCAGTCGATGTAATTTCACAACCTCGTCGATCGATTTCCCCTCCTTACCTGGTACTCGACGCCTAACCTCAATATTGTTTACCTTACTATACCATTTCACACGGGGGATAGAATGCAGGCACCTATGATCAAAGACAGCTAGCCGGCCTTTTCATGTCTTCCACTCTCAATGGCCAGGTCACACAGATTTCGTCAGAGATAAACCCGTTGGCACTGGCTGATGGTACTTCCCATTCAAATTGAGCAATATTGTTCGCTTATGTGTCTTGTTCTAATATTAATAATGGGAATATTTCAACCTTTTGGAATCAAAAACTATCCAATAAGGTTATTGTTATTATTATTATTGTGTTATCAGTACTAATATATTTTGAATGGTATCAATCAATAAAAATTGATTAGTGAATATATAATTGATTTTCTTAATTGTTTATTTATTTATTATTTTTATTTTTGTTTGCACACTTTTGAAAAGACACCAGCACAACGCAAGAAACCAGGTCAAAAACGTGTTTCAAATCGTCCAGTACATTTTAAAGACAATGAACACGTCAATGATATTTTAGAGGATTTTTCAGAGAAATTAGCTAAAACTTCTTGATATTATTCCTCCACCACCGTCACCATCTTCTCCTTCTCTGTTTTCTCCGAATGAGTAATTGTAAATACATTTTCTTGTATCTGTGTTAGTGTGTGTGTGTGTGTGCGCGTGTACAGTGATGAGTAACACTCAAGTTTCTTTCTCTTTTTTGTATATTGTGAGTTGATCTCTCCTGTGCACAACTAACTGTGTGTGTGTGTATGCGCATGCATGTGTTTCTGTATCTATTTTGTATGAAGATTGCCTGCGCGCATAAACACACAAACACGCACGCATATACACACACACCAAAACATTCTCTGTGTTGTATGTTTTAGCGCTGATGTGATGTGATAGAATTATAAACCTTTGAATATATATATGCATATTTTTTGTTAATGCTCTAAAATTTTATCTGATCATCACGTCATATTGTTATACCATATAAAGAAGGGACATCTGAGGCCCTACGTAGGATTCTCAACAAAGCAGGAATTAGGGAGGAGGCATTCAAACCTAAAAACTCACTCACAGACAAGATCTGTGGATTAAAGGACCCAGTTGACCCAATTAGACAAAATAATACCATTTACAAAATACCCTGCAATGACTGTCGGTTAGGTCAACTACATAGGTCAAACTAGTAGGTCGGGGATAGTGAGATTGTCGGAACACAAGAATTTAGCTAAGGTAAGAATGGCTGACCCCGAGAAAAAAGATGAGTAATTTAGAAAAAAAAGCCAAGCTATTGCAATGCATGCATTAACACACAACCACACAATAGGATGGTGGGAGAGGGTTAAAATTCTAAAAAGTAATCTAGGTAGATGGAGAGAGAGGTTTGATTACTGAATCCTTGTTCATTGAGTCTACATCAAACACATGCAATAGGAATTAGTCATCACTCATACCTGAAATATGGAAAATTGTACTGCCAATCAAATCAAGTGAAAAATAATTGAACTATATAAATGAAGTTAGGAAGTCGTGTGAGTACCTTGATATGATTATGAGCAATAAATTGTGCTCGAAACGTCATCAGTAAACATTACTGTTGGGGATTTGATTGACTGATGAAGCCATGTTTTGATTTGACCACCACCACCACCAACCCCACTAGCTCTTTTCCAACCTAATCCATCCTATGTCAGCTAACACTGTCCGTCGTCGAGGAGGGTGATGGCTAGGCAGGCATGCGTAACACATGTCTTAATCATCTCAGTCGATGTACCTGCTTCACAACCTCGTCTATAGATTCCCCCCCCCCCCACCTACCTACCTACCTAGCATTCGATCGAAGCCTAACCTCAATATTGCTCATCTCATTATTTAATGATAATTTAACAATGTTTTCCTTCACGTTCCCCAGTGGAACATGGAGGGCTTCAAGCTGCTAGTGGCTTGAAGTTTCTGTAGCAGTGGTGGTTACTTTTTACAAGATGGGGTCGCTAGCCAACCTCATGCCCAACCTTCCCCCTCTTTACCGGGTATCGAACCTCGGACCATGTGCATGGTCGGTTGGCGTCCTAACCGCTGTACCATCGACACGCCATCTTATTATACCACTACCTAACACGGGAGATAGAATCCAGGTACCTATATGATCAAAGACAGCTAGCCGGTCTTTTCGTATCTTCCATTTTCGATGGGCTATTTCTCACTCACAGCCATAAAGGAAGACAGAGCGAATTTCTGAGCAGTACACACACACGCAGTTTGGTCGACAGTCAGCCAGCTTGATATCGTGTCTACTAAGCCAGAGATGGCGTAAATTGGTGGCCATATGCGAAATGAGCCTTCTTTGCTGAGATTTCATCGGTGATCAGTCCGCTAGCGTTGGCTGATGCAACTCCCCAAATGCATAAATTGGTCAACACACTCCACCAACCACTTCACTCCTGCCTTTCTTTACGCTAGGTGACAATATCTCATAGGCAACAATATCTAATGACTGACAACATCAGTTATTGGATAGTTATTTTAGAACCAGTCAGGGAGTAATGGACACCTGTTGGTGACTGCTAGTTTGGGACTCTTCTTTAGTGTGCACCTACCACCGGAGTTCGAACCCAGGACCGTCAGATTATTAGCAGAGCTTGTAGTCTGACTATTTAGCCCCACTGACAACCGATGAATTGGTTGCATCATACAATGGAGATGGACTTTTGTAGCCCTGTGTTCCATTCGGAACCCAAGGAATGAATTAGAGTAATATAATAAATTGTAAGCATTTCTGTAAGGGTCTGGCAACCATATTATCAGTGGTACATCAAGTTATTAATACATCCTGTGAAGAAATGCGGTTGAAGTGTCTATGTGTTCATCTCCTAGCTACCAACTGTTATTATTTAATGGTATCAGGTACACTTGGATGGTCACTTTAGTGGGGAGGATGGTGGAGGGGCTACCGAGTTCAGGGGTCATCTCGAAATCTCTGAGAAATGAAGGATTTAGGACAAAGTGGAGAGGATCGTCATTCAAATTGTCGTATTGTCTTCAGTATGTATGGTGTTGCTAGTTCACATCAAGTACGTGATAGGTGGTGACATATTTAACCAATTGGGGATCATTATGACGACTCGAAATGTGGGTTATGATAAAATCATTATAACCGGTGAATTAAATTCAAATATCTCGTATTAAGGCTGGGTACTCTACACGTAGCATTTTTGACCGACATTGCCGATGCATCGCCAATGACGCATAACAATGAAATGTCGTTTTAGACAAATTTCAAAGAGTTGTGGTGTGTATTCCAAGGACCTACATCGATGTACGTCCGAAAACAAACCTCAGTACATGCATTTTAAAGAGGTCAAAGCTGACATTATCTCACTAGTATGGAAATGGTCGAGGTCATTAGTTCAGTATGTGTCAGGTGATTGAACGACTCAGTACCCCACCGAGTCAATCTAAGGAAAAATAAATACCTCCATCCCAAATAAGCCTCACAATGCTCATAGTTTAGCTACTGAAACTCAACTAAGGGAAACTGATGGATCCTCAAGGCATTTTGGGCATCCGATGTGGAGGTTCATTCAGAAGCTGTCTGTTCACACAGTTGTCTCCAACCAAAGGCAGCGAACTGAAAATGCTGCCTAGGTGATGAAAGACAACCATCTTGTTCGAGGAGGAAACTGGTAATGCTACTTCAATTAGTGTTGAAGTTACCAGGAAGCTTAGTTGATTGTCAGATTAGGGAACAAGTCACTCCGTGAAATACAATATGGCTTCAGGAGAGAGAGAGAGAGAGATTCTGTGCAACAAGTCTACTGTCAGCAATTAAATGTTAGACATCCTTTTGGAACATGAATGTCTGAATTTATGGGACCTTCTTGATTTTTGTGAAAGCATTTGACACTATTTAATAATAATAATAATACACTGTCATTTTTTTGTACATGAGGGATGTCAGTTTACAGGCATCATCAATATGATAGATTACATATACAATTAATAAGCATATTTTATAATAATTATATAATGAAATACATATTTATTCCTACCTGTTTAGGACACACCAGTTGTACAGGCATGGATAAGCATTATTTAAATTACATAAATTTGCTTTATGGTGGAATTACATGGTTGCTGTCTCCATTTTAGTTTGTTTATTTAGATGTATCACACAGTGAGTGAAACAGTGTTATTTACTGAATGACGTTTCGAACAAAATTTATTATTGTTCATAATCATATCATCAATTATAATCACACAACTTCGAAACTTGACTTTTGTAGTTTTCTTTGTCTTCTCCTGTTTATCGTTGTAGGGATAGTAGAATTTTCCAGATATCTGGGTGGATAGGTGATGAATCATTCCTATTACATGTGTTTGCAGTTGATTCAATGGACAAAGCTTCCGTTGTTATCAATCTCTCTCTCTCCCTCCACCCTGTCACATTAGACTTTAAAACTGTCATCTTGTCCTATCCCATCCTGTTTTATGGTTGTGTGTAATTGCGTGTAGTGAGGGATATAGCTGAACTATTCTCTAGATTTTTTTTATCTTATTTGGGTCAACCAACTAAGTAGTATCAAGGAAAATCCATGACAGGAAGTGAGGCAGATAAGAGAAGCTTTGAAACTTAATAATTACCCGGATAAATTAGTCAGAAAGTATGTAGGGGAATGTAAAAATAAAATAAATAATGATAGTAGCGATAGTGATAATAATAATAATGATAACAATAATAATGATAATAATAATGTGGCGAGAGCAGGCTGCTAGCCAATTGGTAGACATTAATCGACGCTGATTGGTAGATATTAATCTAGGCTGATTCAACAACCAATCACAGCAGACTTAAACGTGGGCAAATATGATTCGCAGATAAATGGCTCTACTTTCCGAGAAATATCGAAAACAACCAATCAGGAGACTGTGTTTGTAAAAAAAACTTCCGAGAAACAACCAATTAGAATACTGCCTTTTTCTGCTTGCATAAGCCTTATTAATGTACATAAAATATATGTAAATACGCGTTGATTTTCGTAATAAAACGATCTGTTGCCTGGCCCTTGTCTTCTGTTGTTACAATAATAGTGGTAATAATAATATTAATATTAATGACGACACCAACAATAAGGAATCTAAATCATCAGTAGTAATTCCATAAAAGGAAGGAACCTCGGAAACCTTACGCAGAATTCTTAACAAGGCTTTGTCGGTTAAAGGATCCTGTGGATTCTTTAAACCAAAACAATTTAGTATATCTAATACTCTGCTGGAATTATTGTCAGGTCGAATACGTAGGTCAAACTAGTGGAACAGGTGCAGTCGGTCAGACTAGTCGAACATAAAAGTCTAGCAAAATTTAGATTGGCTGACCCAAATAAGATAAGAAATTTAGAGAATAGAGAATAGTTCAGCTATACCACTCATCACACGCAATTACACACAACCATAAAACAGGATGGTGGGGTAAGATAACAGTTTTAAAATCTAGTGTAACAAGATGGAGGGAGAGATTGAAAGCAGAAGCTTTGTTTATCGAATCAACTGCGAACCAACATGTGTAATAGGAATGATTCAACACCTGTCCACCCAGATATCTGGAAAATTCTACTACCCATACGACAAATAGGAGAAAACAAAGTAAAAACTACAAAAGTCAAGTTTCAAAGTCGTGTGATTATAATTGGCGATATGATTGTGAACAATAATGAGTTGTGTTCGAAACTGTGTCATCGAGTAAGTAATAATACTGTTTCACTCACTGTGTGATACATCTAATGAACAAACTGATATGGAATTACATACTACTACCACAGTGCCGAAGTTTTACACATATATATTAATGGTTGATGTCTTTTTTGTCTTTGGTTTGTGGGAACAATCTGCTAACTAGCAGTTCAATGGAGCACAACGAGAAATATAGAAATATAGCCTCCGCATTAACAATAGAAAACCCAAGTAAGTGTTGGATGGATTACAAATACTTGGGAAAAAATAGAGCTTAAAGTCATTCTCCCACATATAACTTTGGTGTGTACGGCATCGAATCTTATTCCTGATTTATATCGAAATTGGGTATTAATTTAAGAATAAGTGATATACTTGTATAATTTTGTCAGCATTTTCATCGTGAGTAACACCAGAAGTGAATTGTACTCAATGAAGACTAATAATAGTAATAATAATTTATATTTTTATAAACGGGTAAGTTAGCAAGAAATGCAAGCCATTTTTACAGGCCCAATCAGTTACGTCATAAATTACAATCGTGAAGTATTATAAATTAATACTTTTTCACTGGTATAAAGGTATATTCCACAACTGTAATCTGGACAGATATCGAATGCCAGCTCCTTTTGACAGCTTGCAGATTACTTGATAGAAGAGAATTTCACACAGAAGTTAGGGGTATCTGTCTGTTTTAGCACTGATCGGTATGTGGAGTTTCTGGAGGTGCGAATCTAGGTCAATTGAGGGCCAAGACAATTTACTCCCGGCTCTTTTTAAAGATGGTGGCGAGACTCTCACAATGGCTCTAACTGGGTTGTTCAGGAAGGTATGGGAGACTGAGAGTGTACCATCAATGTGGAACGAAGCCATTATCGTCCCCATCTTTAAAAAGGGTCGACGTAATTCGTGTGACAATCATAGGGGTATCAGTCTGCTACCAGTCGCGTCTAAAATATTGACTGCTGTCTTGCTTCGCAGGCTGTGCAAAATACGTGAAGGATTGATTCGCGAAGAGCGGGCTGGAATTCGTTCAGGTCGTGGACGCATTGATCATGTGTTCACCCTTCGTCAGTTGTTGGAACACCGCCACACGTATTGCTGGCCAGCGATCGTTGTGTTTCTTGATATTAGGGCTGCCTTCGATTCGTTGGACAGAACTGTGCTCTGGAACTGTCTGTTAGAGAGAGGTGTACCTGAGAAATTTGTTAACATCCTGAAAGCCTCGGGTAGAGTGAGGGCATACAGCCAACTATCATCACTGTTCCCAACCAACAGTGGGGTTAGACAGGGTTGCCCAATCTCTCCACTTCTCTTTAACTTTGCCATCGATGACATTCTGGGGTCAGCTCTGAAGAATGTGCGTGAAGGTGGTGTAGATCTGCTACCTGGAGATAGACTTTTCGACCTCGAGTATGCAGACGATATCGTCTTGCTGTGCGATAGCATGCAGGCTGCCCAAATCGCACTTAATCAGTTGGCGATCAGTATCTGTAAGTATGGTGTGTGCTTTGCGCCGTCTAAGTGCAAAGTACTGTTACAAGATTGGCAGGAGCCTGTACCTGCACTCACTCTTGCGGTGAACCGCTTGAAGTTGTTGATAAGTTTGTGTATCTGGGTAGTTGTGTGAGTGCTGGCGGAGGGGTGACGGATGAGGTTTCCAAGCGTATAGTAAAAGGTAGGGTGGCATACATCAACTTGAGCCACATCTGGGGCCGTCGCGACGTCAGCCTGACTGTCAAAGGTCGGGTATACAATGCTTCGGTGCAGGCTGCCCTGCTGTACACCTGTGAAATCTGGCCTCTCCGACTAGGCTGAGGATGTGCGGTGGCGACTCTGCGTGTTCGATCACCGCTGTCTCTGTCGGATTGCTTGCGTTCGACGGCATCATCGCGTGAGTAATTCTGAGGTTCGGCGGCGTGTGTTTGAACACAGTGGAGATCACCATTCATTGAGTGTTGTCATCTTGAGACACCGGCTCCGGTGGCTTGAACATGTGCTGCGAATGTCATCCCAGAGGCTTCCGTATAGGTCTCTGTTCGCTAGCCATGGGACGGGATGGAAAAGGCGGAGGGGTGGTCAGTCCATGACGTGGCGTCGTGGGATGAAGGATTTTTGTGCTAGATTAGCATCGGTTGGTGTGTCACGACTCCCTGGTTGGGGTCCGCGAGATAACTCGAATCGATGGCTCGAAACGTTATCGGATATGGCCAAGAATCGTAATCATCACTGGCGAACGTGTTGCAATTTCCTTCTTTCTTCCCTTCCCGATGATAGTTAACGAATACTGTTTGAACTCGTTAATTAGTATGACTGTTTTCCTTCCAGATGAAGTTCTTTATCCGTTCTCTACTTATATTTTTTTTATACTTTTGATCTATGTTGTTTTATTATTATTGTGTGGCGCATCTTTCTTGGTGCCGTATTGTACCAAGTGTTCTTCTGCGTTTGAATAAATAAAATAAAATACAATTAAGGTTCTTAATATTCATTGGTGATCTCTCCTACAATTATTCTTTGTTCCACTGATGATGGAGCAAATCGCGGTCGGTGAATCTACTTCCTTTACATCGTTATTATATAATCTGTTGTCTAAGGATAGCGCAACTTCTAAGGACATCCACCATGAGTCAGTGTTCTGTTAAAAGAAGAGATTTATCCGAGGAGCGGCTGTTTTTCAATTCGTAATCAGTTTAAAGCTACAAAATTTGTGCTAAACGTAGTATGCCTAATGATTCAGTTAATTAACATTCTACCTGAAAAGTTGGGTACTTGGTTCAAGTTGAACAGTGGGAACATTACCACAACAGAGGAATCCCCTGAATGGAACGTCGCTGGTACAGCGGTAAAATGCCCACCAACCACATATGTGTTTCAAGGTTGGATTCCCGGCCGACGTATTCCTTTATCTCGCTAAGCCAGAAATATGACTGGTAAAGAGGGAAGGTTGGGCATATGAGGCTGGCTAGCAACCCCATCCATCCTGGAAAAATAAATACCACTGCTGTCGAAACTTCAAGCCTCTAGCTTGAAGCCCTCGTTATGTTCAACTGGGAACGTGAGGGAATAATGCGTCTCCTGTATCCCTCCCACTGTTAGTCAGCACCATCTTCCACTATCCTGCTTGCCTTCTAGTCTGCAGTTTTAATCCCTAATTGGATTATGAGTGCACGCTGTTGAAGATTCCCAAATTAGGATAAGATATCGCTCATACTGAATACTTTCCAGTCAGTATTCATTAGTCCGTTAACTGACGTTGCTTTGTTACAACATCTACTTTCCAATCAATAAAAATCTTTTAAATCAAAGATATGGGAATAAATTATACCGTTTTTTGAATTAATGCGCTTTCCCACATCTATGTATGTATATACGTGCGTTAAATATACCTTAGACGTTTATAGAAGATATACAGATAGTGAGTACCTTTGAAGTAGTAAAAATTTTTGCGGCAATAAGATATTTATTTATCTGGTTAACTTTGGTTACGCCCATTTTATGTCATATAGTTAGTCAGTTAGAAGAGTAAAACATTTCTATCTAACGAGTGTTAAACCCACATAAAATGCAATTAGTACTCCAGACAATTTTTATGCATTGTACCCAACTTTTCAGTTGACAGATTTTGTTTTTCCCAAAGAACGCTTATTAAATGTCTGGAAACAATCTAAGAAAATTGAATTAAAAGTGAAGACTGGTTGGGCTCCACGATCGCGCATAGACTGCCATCTATCTATTCCTTCCTGACATGATCACCTTTTAGGTATTATCGGTCAACAAGATTATATCCACAGATTCAGTGTTCGAAAGGCAAATAATTACAATAAGTTCTACAATTTTCTTTTCGCAAGAAACTCCACAGAAATAAGAGTTTTGTGTAATTCTCGGTAAATGTAGCGTGTAAATCGAAAAGCACGTCAAAGGTACAAGGATATCAAAGTAGCAAGGATTGGGAAAGCAAGACAAGCTTTCATTACTTTCAAGTCTGTGTGGAGGTCAATAGTACTTATCACTCAGCATGAAAAATAAGATCCGGATTTTCAACTCCAATGTGAAGTCAGTCAGTGCTACTCAGTATACGGATCAGAGACTTGGCCAGCGCGTCATAAAGAGCACTTCGAACAAGCTACAGGTCTTTATCGGCCCCTAGCTGTCTTTGCTCAATACTAGTCAAGGTCAGATGGCCGGCCAGAAAATATCAGCAACAGGGATCTCTGGAAATGAGCGAACCAACCCAGCAGGAGCCGATTGTGCAACAAATCTGCAGGAAGAAATGGAAATGGATTGGCCATACTCTGAGGAAACCATCAAGTGACATCATATACCAGGCCATTGCTTGAGTGGAACCCTAGCGGAAAGCGGCAAGTCGGTCGTCGGTGCGAGGGTAGGGTGACATGGAGGGTGTCATGTGAAGAGGAGATGAAAGCATGTGGACAGACATGGAGCCAGGTGAAAATGTTGGCAAAGAACCGAACGCAATGGTGAGGCGTGGCTGAAGCCGTATGTTCCTCTAAGAATTAAAGGAAACAATAGAAATAATCACCTAGGCGACATGCAATCGATAAGGATATGATTTCATCAGGTATTTATTTGCTCGTTATTTACAAATGTACCATTAGTAGAAATTATTTTTTTATTTATTTGATTATAATGACCTAGAATGCATAAATATTGGAGTGTCGACTAACTAGCTGAAGCGGCTTTTATTGAGATGTACGCTTAATGTACAGGGATGGGGGTCTCCATTACGAACTCTTCACGGTGAGCTTGGAGATGGGACCATCGAAAGAAGAAATAATCTTGAGTTTGCATATGTATAAGTGATATGTTGGTGACATCTTCATTAGTTTTGATGAAAATTGTTCAACTGCTGAGCTTTTTGGAAAATTTAATGGTTCTCACCAATCGATGCTTTTCACTGGTGAAAAAGAATCGAATTCCACATTTCACTTCTTAAATGTGATGCTAAATAGAAGAGAGGACGGCAAGTTAAAAAGTTTGATTTATCGAAAGCCAACATTTACAGGGGAGTACACTAACTTCAACAGTTGACTACCTGTGTGGTGAGAGTAGGCTGCTAGCCAACTGGTAAACATTAATTTACGTCAATGTTTACGTCCCAAATATTGGTCGTGAGAAAATATGAACAAAGACTGATTCAACAACCAATCAGAGCAGACTTGGCTTAGGCAGATACAGTTAACATATAGATGATCTGACATTCAAGATACAGTCACAAAATGATGCAAGGTCAACTTTCTGTGAGCAACAACCAGTCAGAAGGCTGTGTTTGTTTGCTTAAATAATCTATGATGATATACCTGAAAATATATAAATACGTGTTCATTTCCTTAATAAAGGATCTGTTGCCTGGCCCTTGTCTTCTATTGTTACACCTGTAGGCAGGAAGAGAAATCTAATCCATTCTCTATGCTCCAGAATTCGGAAAATCTGCTCTGTAGACACAGCCGACATAGAACTAGAAAACCTTCACACTACTTTCTTAAATAATGATGGATATCTTAGATGTTATTGAATTGAAATTTTGATTTTCCCGTCGATTGATTGAACCGAAGTGTTCGGTCTCAGGTTGACATGTCGGCTTCTTGTGCAGATGCTTCGACGATGTCTGGGCATTTAATTAGTATACAATTGGTGGATGGTGGCTAGCAGTGGAATCCAGGATGCGTATTTCGTCCTAATTGGGACTCGTCAACTGGATGTACCTGCATTTCTCAGTGAGTGATGATGTTCCCACCGAGGCTCGAACCCAGTGCCCATAGTTTCAAACGCCAAAGCGTTATCCACTAGACCACTTGGGCCACGAGAGCCACCTCTTGTGCAACGGGTCATATTAATTATTGAATTGAAATTTTGATTTTCCCGTCGATTGATTGGACCGAAGTGTTCGGTCTCAGATATCTTAGATGGTTTATCGACAGAAACATGAAGAAACATGAAAGCGTCCCCAGCCAAATTACAATGCCAAATGAAGACACTGTTTATATACGAGTGTTTGGCTTTCAAAGGTGACAGTATTTTCTGAAGTCGTTTATCTAGTTAACTTTGGTTACGCCCATTTTATTTCACAGTTAGCCAGGTTAAAAAAGTAAAAAAGGCAATTAATATTCCAGAAAATTTTTGTAGATTGTACACACTGTTCAGTTGACTTTGTTTTTACAAAAACTCTTACTGAATGCTTTACTACAATCTACGAAAATGGAATTAAAAATGTAGACTAGTTGAAGAGATATTTTTCACATCTGATAGTTGACGGCGGAGGTTTATAGGTTTTTATGATGACTCTACAATTACCCATAGATTGCCATCTCTTCCTCACACGATGTCTTCTATGTCACCCTATAAAAGTGACATCTAACTCGTCGTTTCTTATTCGTGTTCTACTCGGGGGTGCATGGTGTTACTCAGAAGTCTCCTCAGTGTGTGTCAAATGTGTCTCCATTTCCCTTTACTTGTATATAAATATTGAGCGATAGGTTGAGAATACTTTTGCTGACGAGCCAAGTCTATGAACCATACAGATTAAAATTACTTTATTGGTTTTATCATGAGCTGAGAGAGAACCACTAAGAGAACAACTAGAACCCTAGGGAGACTCCTCAGCAGTACGCAACCACTGGAGTTTGAACCCAAGACCTCCTTGTTACGAGGCGAGCTCGTAGACCATTCAGCCACAGTGGTGACCTGACCTTGCGATCCATAAATTCCAGCTTTTGTCAATTCGTGATAAATATGTCACACAACCACTAGCCAATGTCATAGGCAAGTAACTGCTTTCTTACCAGACTTGGTGGATCTCATTGGTTACGATTTCTCAGTACAACTCCAGGTAACTTCTTGCATAGAGTCAGTAGCTCGTGAACACCAGATTAATTAAAATATAACTATAAAACTTGGGTCATGTGATAGATTATTGCTGCATTATGGATAAGACTTTATTTTGATAAATCAAACAGAGCTGTTGTGCAATAAGAGATATTTACTGATAACAACGTTTCGATCATAATTTATTACTGTTCATAATCATGTCAAGTCACTCAGACAACTTTTCCTTCATTTATATACATGTATGGAATCGATTACGTATTGGAATAGAAATCAATATGGGATAATGTACATTCAGAAATAATAATATGAGTGTTTTTCATCAATTACAATAAGATGGGAAATAAGATGTTTTCATATAGTAAAATAATTAAGTAACTTATTATAATGTTATGATGTACGTGAAATGAAATAGAGTTTTAAGATTATTTATTATCCTCCTCTGATTTGACTGACTGTTGGTAATAATATCTTCCACATCTCTGGTAATTATTGCATTGAGTCATTTCTGGGTGTAGACTCAATGAACCAGGATTCAGTAATCAACCCCTCTCTAACTCCAACTATATAAGTTACTTTTTAGAATTTTGACTCTGTCTCACCCACCCTATTGTGTGGTTGTGTGTTAATGCATGTAGTGCAATGTAGTGCTGAGTTTTTTTTCTAAATTACTTATCTTTGTGGGATCATCATTCTAACCTTTGCTAAATTCTTATGTTCCGACAGTCTGACTTCCCCCGACCTACTAGTTTGACCTATGTAGTTGACCTAACTCACAGTCATCGCAACGTATTTTTTTCCTTTACATTCCCAGTGGAACATAGGGCTTTAAGCTGGAGACTTGAAGTTTCTGTAGCAGCGTTTATTTTTACGGGATGGATGGGGTTGCCAGCCTCATGCCTAACCTTACCTCTTTACCAGTCTTACTACTGGCTTAGCGAGGTAAAGGAGTGCGTCAGTGGCCGGGGATCGAATCTCGGACCATGTGTATGGTCGGCGAGTGTCTTAACCGCTGTGCCACCGACACACACTAAACTATATTATTTTGTTTAATTGGGTCCACTGGGTCTTTTAGCCAACAGAGCTTGTCTCTGAGTAAGTTTGTAGGTTTGAATGCCACTCTAATTCTTGCTTTATTGAGAATCCCACCTAGGGCCTCAGATGTCCCCTCCTTATATTCAACATCAACGCCTCTTCTATCCGTTTCATTTCATCATTTAGATCTTTTTTTGTACTACTTAGTGCTATTGCTCAGTTTGTCAGACACTTAACTAAGCCAGCCTTAATCAGCTAGCCTTCACAGATAGATGACGAATAAGATGAATTAAGGTCTAAATATCCAATATGAGAATGCGTTGGCTTTTTATAAACACTAGTGTACAGTTTACCTTCTGCTATTCGTTTCATTCTACAATGTAACATCATAGCTGGCTAATTCTCCTTGTTCATTTTCCAATTCAAATATGAATTTTATTCTCTCTACTTGTGAGTTTGTGTGTGTGAAGATGCTAGAATTATGTTCTGTTTCTGACACTGTGAAAGTGTCATCCACATATCTCCACCATATTCTTGGAATAGGATTAAATGTATTAAGAGCACTATTTTCCCAATTGTCCATGAAGATATCTACTACGAAAGGGATATGGTGATCCAATCCCATTGCTACACCATCTGTTTGTTTATTTAATTTGCACTGGAATTTAAAGACAGTAGATGTAAGGCATAAATGAATTCCTAAAATAATTTTCTCAATGGGCAGCTTTGTCCTGATTCATCGTGTCAACACATGCAACAGAAATGACTCAATGCCAATACCAGAGATATGGAAGATATTATTACCAACAGTCAGTCAAATCAGAGGAGGATAATAAATAATCTTAAAACTCTATTTCATTTCACGTACATCATAACATTATAATAAGTTACTTAATTATTTTACTATATGAAAACATCTTATTTCCCATCTTATTGTAATTGATGAATAACACTCATATTATTAATATTTCTGAATGTACATTATTTTATATTACTGATTTTTATTCAAATGTCTAATCATCACTTTTCGCTTGTGTATATAAATGAAGCAAGAAAGTTGTGTGAGTAGTGCCTTGATATGATTATGAGGACTAAATAGTGCCCGAAACATCATCATTTAGTATTACTGTATAACAACACTGTGTGATTTATCAAAATAAAATCCTATCTATAGTGGAGATTAATTAAAAGTCCATCTGAACGAAGAATATTCCCTTCAGTAATTTCTCCTCTTCAGGTTCTTACAATTAGCAAATATAATATTTGTTAGCGTTGTACAATATTGGCCAGTTATGCGGCGGCGGTTACATTCCTTAACGTAGAGTAACAGATTAATAGTTATGGTGTGTTAAAATAAATAGTCGTATTTGTGAGTGAGACAAACGTCCGTCCTCTGGGTTGAAATCGATTTCAAAATATTTCGGTAAAATGGGAGACAATGCCAGTGGCTAGTCATAATAGATTTGTAGGATGTGGCGTAGGAAAAAGCTGACAAGTCAGTTCAAAGTTATAAAAGGTGTTAGTTGGGTGAATGGCTAATACAAAGTGGTATGCATTAAAGAGAAGATAGATAGTAAGACTGCAGTGAGAGGTTCATTCGTCATGAAATAAGGAATGTGTGAAATGAAACAGGTGGAGGCATATATTGAGATTGAGAAACGAGATAATATCGCTACTAATAATTAGTCCGAATAGTATAAATGGGAAATTCGATGGTATTGAGAGAATGTTTGCATGAAGGGCATAACTTATAACGGATAATAATAATAATAGTTTAAAAATAAGCAAAGAAAAAGAGAACCATTCACGAGTTTGGTTTAGCAAGGGGGAAATTAAATGCATGAAGAGCTCAATTCTACCACACTTGTTCGATACTGGACGTCTAATTGACGTCAACAATGCTGTAAATGAACGTGAACATTGAACGTTGGCTCATTGGCCTTCGTCGCCATTGGCGGGCAACTCGAAGGCGCAAATAGTTCAATCGTGCGTGTAAAAGTTGGAAGAAGACGAAAGAATACGAATAAAAGTATTGTATACTTATTGTAAAACATTTGTTCACAGACTTTGTACTAATCTTGATTTTAATTGCCAAACAATACAACTTCTTTCTTACAAGTACTGGGGTTTCGGAGTGAAAGTTGAGAAGCGGTTGTAGCAATTATCGGTTCGGAGCGTCTTCGCAAATAATAGGAACTTAGGGTTAACTACCTTGACAGCTGCCTTCAGGATTATACACTTCTCAGTCAACGCTGTCGAAGGCCTTTGCAAAGTGAATGAAACTGAAGTACAGGTTTGACTGCCATTTTATGCCTTTTTTTTGATGATGACGCATAGAGTTGCTATTTGATCAGCAAATGATTTAACTTTCCTGAATCCAGCTTGTTCTGTGGGAGGTGGGTCGAGTTCCCCATCCAGTGCATCTTTTATTCTCTCCAGGATAACTCAACTTAGCATTTTACTTGGCGTGGACAAGGATATGATTCCACGTCAGTCAGTTCTTACAGAGGCGTAACTCACCACCTTTTGGTAATTTAACAAGGTAGCTTTTCTTTCAATCGGCAGTCACCATTCCTTCCTTCTAAACTTTTTACAATAATGGCGTCAGTATATCTGTTACACGGTCAGATACTTCACATGAATCACATTTGAACATGTTAATTAAGATTCTGCCTCTAGGCACAAATATCCACTTTATTCTAAAGTAATTATAACGATTTGTTCAACAGAGACATTATAACTGGCATTACAATAGACTGTGTTTTGTGAAACCATATCTCTGAAATAACAGCTAAACAGCTGGATTTTCAATACTAACGTTAAATCAGTTCTTCTACATGGTTCAGAGACATAGTGGGTCATGAAAGACAATCCCAACAGGCCTTTGTCTTCTCTAGCTCCGTAGTGAAGGTCAGATGGTCAACCGGAAATGCCTAACAGCAAGGAAATCTTCCGGTCAACGAACCAGCTAAGAACCTACCTATTGACCAGCAAATATGCTGAAGATAATTTTGAGATGGATCGGAAACACGCTGGGAGACCATCGAATAACATCGCACGCCAGGAGGAGCTCAAGTAGAACCTCAATGGGTAACGGTAAGTTGAGCATGGTGTCGAGTACGACATGCAGGAGATCGTTTGAAGCGGAGATAAAGGCCTATTGGCAATTACAGGGCTAGCAAAGGACAACTGATGAGGACAGAAGAAAATTAAGATCTGCTGTCCAAACCTTATGTTCCACCAGGAACTCAAGGGAACAATAGCATTCGTAACGGACACTTCAAAGAAAAATTTGCGGATTTATTGTAGGTCAAGTGATCATTGGAGTGATTTCAAAACCGACCAACATTTGAAAATAAATTACCTAATAGAATCATGCGATCATTCTATCAATTCGTCAATCCAATTTTTAGAGAAAATCAAAAACATTCAAGTGAATGACAATGAAATAATGGTGTCCTTTGATGTCACAGCATTATACCTACTTCAATTAGTCCAGAACTTGCAACAGAAACTATGCAAAAATTACTCTGTAGTGATGAAAACATGAAAACGCAGTGACGTTCAACTTGGATAGAACTCACAGAATTAATTATGCCTTACAACATACTTCCAATTCAATACTCAAATATGTGAACAAATAAAAGGAACACCGATGGGATCATCGCCTATATCAGGATTAATAGCTGAAGTCGTTATACAAAGATTAGAATTAATAGCTCTACCAACCATAATTAAACCGAAAATCTGGACAGGTACGTTACGTTGATGATACATTTGTAATAATTAGGAGAGATGGTTTAGAATATACCCATAAATTAATAAACAACATATTTGAAGACATCAAATTCGCCACGAGAGAACAAGAATTAGGTAACAAAAGCCCATTTTTAGATGTCTTAATCAGGAGAACCAACACAGGAATTTTAGAAACACAAATATATAGGAAATCGACGCACACAGATGAAATACTCAACTATTCTAGCAATAATCCAATCACCCACAAGCGAAACTGTATGCAGACATTGTTTAAAAGAATTCAAACATACTGTAGCACTCCAGAGTTGAAAAGAATGGAATAAAAATACCTACAGAAGGATCTTCGAAAAGAATGGTTATCCCCGTCACAATTTCATCAAAAAGTGTTTAAAATCCAATCACAATACCAACAAAGAACCATCATCAAAGAACACAAGAAAATTCATCCTACCATACATGAAAAATATCTCTGAAATAACAGCTAGAATACTGAAACCGTTTGATATAGACATAGCACACAAGCCAGTCAAATCACTTGATTCGATATTATGCCAACCGAAAGATCCAACAGAAAAGGAGATAAAATTAATACCATTTATAAAATAAATTGTATGAACTGTAACAGGCATTACATCGGCCGAAGTGGGCGTCCCCTTAGAATTTGAATCTAGGAACACAAATCAGACGTGAAAAGACATGATATATATGTATATTTTCATATCAATGCAGATAGACAATTATGGACATCAATTTGATTGGAATAACGTCGAAATTTTAAACAGAGTAAACATCAAAAGTACAGTCAGGGAATTCCTAGAAGCCTAGTACTCAAACGAATATGCAATTAACAAACACGTTAATATGGACCAAATATACCAATTAATAAAAAGTAAATCACATGTGACCAGAAAGTTTAAAATCCAAGTCAATAGAAAATAGTCAATGCAGAAGTTACGAAGTGGTTACCGGGAGACGTGATTCTATCACTCATGGAAAATTTAAATCATTTCACTTTATGCTAAACATTGCGGTGAAAGGCGACGTTGTCCAGAAGGACGACGAAAGCTCCGCCGCAAGTAAACCAACCAGCTTCTCAGAGAACACCATTAATTGCAAACCATTTAACACTACTCAACGATTCTGTTTTACTTAATCGCTTCCTCATGATACCGATGGGTTTGTGTTTCAATAAAATTAATATCCTTGGAAATCTAATGGGACCAAAGAGTGTTTTCAGATAGACACAAGGATGTGGCCGATCGCAGTGAACATACATAAAATTCACACCTAACGGATAAGATATGCATCAGATTGAAATTAAAATAGATGAAATGTTGAATATGACTCATTTTATCGTTTTTTTATTATTTTAAAACATCAATATAAACAAATATAAATAAAATAACAAAGTAACAAAAACTCGTTGAAAATACACAATGAACACAAAAGTCTCTCCGAGCACAAATTCAGATATTAGACATAATGAATTCCAGTGACCTGCTAACACTTGCATATTCCACAGTCAAATCATTAATAGCAGGAAGGAACACTCCATTTGAAGCGACACCAATAATCGGTCCTTGAGGCGTCAACAGGAGTGGTCCACCACTATCACCTGGACCAACAATTTGTGCTGAAACAGGACCAGGTCGATACAGATTGGATTTCCAACAACTTTGTGCATACATTTCATTACAGTGGCACGACCTGTGTGAGAGAGGGACAGAAAAGTTGAATGGTGTAAATTCATATCCGTGATGATACGATAGGGTGAATGAAATCAATTTAATAACTTCAGGGAAGAGAAGTGAGTGCCGTTGTGAAAACAACGATTGACTTCGTGAGCAAAAGAAGTACATACCTTGACATCAGTATTTATCGAACCATAGCTTGGTTGCACTAATCTACTGTACCAAACCTTGAGTATCTCTCGTTTTCATTCCGCAGAAACTTCTTGATGAATGGGATGGATTCTGGGGAGAGACATTCTTCCTATACCAGCCATTCTGTTCTATCTCACTACATAATATACTATGGCACAGTGGTTAGGACTCTCGCCGACCATGCACATGGTCAAAGGTTCGATCCCCTGCCGACGCACACCTGATATCTATGGTTGGCCTGCAAAATTTGAGCTACCAATATCACATGCTGGAAATTCCATTTTGTTTTTGTTCGTTCACGTTCCCCAGTGGAACATAGGGCTTCAAGCTAGTGGCTTGAAGTTTCTGTAGCAGTGGTGTTTATTTTTTACAGCCCCATGCCTAACCTTCCCTCTTTCTGGCTCAGTGAGGCAAAGGAGTGCGTCGGTGACAGGGGATCGAACCCCGGACCATGTGCATGGTCGATGAGCGTCCTAACCGCTATACTACCGACTCTGAAAGTTCCATGCTTGTACCAAAAATACAGTGTGGAATCAAGCTGTAATTAAAAAAAATAAAAAAATGTTTGCTCACCCACTTTGACATAAAATTGTGAACTGGATTCGAAATGACGAGCTGACACTCAATAACCCATAGATACATCGTACAACAGTCACTCAACGGAGACGACTGAGTCTTATGTCGCCATCAAGCCATGCATACATACACACATATATACAAAATCTAGCAAACTTCAGGATCACTGCCCTCAGAAATATACATCGAAGGTATTACAACTACTTGTAAAACACACGGCGAAATATGACTGAATCTTAGGCGCAGATATAACAAAAAGTCACTGGACACTGATTTTGGGCTATGCAAGGAACTCACAATTCAGTCAGTTAGCCAATCAGTGAGTATATCAGGAAACCATTAATTAGTCGAAGGTGCTACCTACACTGTCACTGTGAAACTCCCAAATACTAAGATAAGTCAACAGTCTGCGAATAATCAATCAACTCACCCTTTTTCAAACACCACCATATTTACGCGTATCATCCGACGCCTTCGAATCCTTCCCATAGCCAACAATGAAAACAACACTATTCGGAACAGGAATATCCGATGCCGTCGCTAAACTGATCACTCGAACTCCACTCGACAAATCCACTAGCCCCGACAAGGTCACAATCGCCATATCATAACCACCGAATGACTGTCGCGTACGCCGTCTGGCTCGTTTCAACTGACATACTGGATCATATTCTGGAGCCACCTTGATTGATGTCGCCTGATAATTCACTGATCGCTTGTCGAAATCACTCAGTGTCTGGAAGGAGATCTGAACAAAACAGAAATAGGAAGGAAGTCAGAAAAAATATACGCACAACACGAAAAATCTCAAAACACAATCACCATCATCCGAAGAGCAATGCACACTCACCCGGTTGATTGATTTCGGTCCACACACACAATGACCAGCTGTGATCACAGCTCGGGTGGACACCAACGTCGCTGTACACATCGAACTGTCTGTCACCATGAGAGCGAGAAACGGGAATTCATTCTTATCTCTCACCGTCTCTCCACTACGAACTAACCATGTTGATACACTCAGGGTGACTAGATTGCATAGCAGAAACAATGAGAAGAGCAGCGACGGAGTAGGAATCATCGAATGAGTATGCATTGAGTTAGATTCACTCCACTTCTGGTCTACACATTCCACTGTCACACAATCGCCTATTTATACGCGTATTGAGTGTTCGATTTGATTGGTTTGATTGAGTGCATGTTGAGGTGAAGGTGTTTTCACGTCTATCAGTGCACTGAATTGAAGTGGTTATTCAAGTGAGTAATTCAGTAAGATAGCAGGTGATTTAACCAGCTAACTGATCTCTATTGTGTTTGAGTTATAAATTACTGTGATCGATTAAGTTTTATGCACTTTTTGGGGGAGGATGGACACACCTGAATTTTAAATTCTCCTATTTGTTTACTGAGATCATCGTTGTCACTTAACAGTCGGTCACATTACATCTGAAGACTTTAATGGCTATACCGAACACTGTCATGAACAAAACATGACATTATTCGCCTTTTCATAAATTAATACAATGTATGATTGGAATACAAAGTTAATGGTAAAACTACAGTGTATTTAGGAAATCGATTTCAGATAATTCTAAAACGAACTAAATAAGTAATTCAACTAGGTATCAGTAATAGCTGAAAATTTGTATCTTGGTGGTTCGGTGGTAGATTTATCTCAACGTAGGCAAATAGTCTGAGGTTCGATTTCTATATGACGTACTTCTGAAATTTGTCGAATGAATAAGGAAATTTCGTACATTTATTCCCCTTTAATGAATTTCAATATAGCAAGAACAACTGGGGTTTGTGCAGAAGTAAGGTGATAATATCATCAGTATTTATTTCATTGGCTTCTCATCAGCTTAGCTGCTTACAGGCCAAAGTCATTATTAAGTGGGTCTACAGAAACAATTTTGTCATATTTACAGATAGAGGGTTCGTTTTTAAACACAAGTCAGTCAATAAATATATAAGTGAGGATTAGAGAGGTTTTGTGTGCATTTCGGATTGTGAGGGCGATTGTTACTTCCCGGCTGCCCACACCGTGGAAGTTGGTTGCGTGACCGCAGAGCCCAGGGGACAACTGCTTGAGCCAGGCCGGTCACACGCGGCCTGTTTTTGTTCGTTCTCTTTTGTTTGGTGTGCCTCAGTAGCATACTTATCACTCCTGCCCTGTGACACGGCAGCGGGAAGCGCGGTCGTTGTTAATCTGGGCCACGGCCGATCCAGCATGATATTTTGTGAATTTGTTTGAATCATGGTATTGGATGGGGTAGCTGCTTTTTGTTTAACCGCTATCCAAACAACCTGCCTGGCATGGTAGAACCTCAAGAGACATAAGTCTCAGCCAGTATAGCTTGATTAGGTCATTGAAGTGTTCAAGCCCGACCACCACGTCAAGGTAGCAGCTTTACACACAATAATAATATATGTAACAATGATAAACACTTTATCGCAAACAATAATGATCATACACAATGGAAACTTTTCAGCATTTCGCATTCAGGCGAAAGAGAGGGTGAAAATATCCGATTACTAGGCAGGGTGAGAGAAGACTGATAACCGCTTCTTTCTGAGAGTACAAATCATGTTTCAGGTGCCTGATGCAGAATGCTTCAGCAAGCTTGAGGAGATAACGGGATTTCATCATGAGGTGACATCAACTACAGAACGATTGGAAAACCATGGATTACTAGACAACTGTTTCCTCCTTCCCGGTTTAGGACTATTCAGTAGCACGCACACACCACGCTGTTCGAGCTCAGGACCTTCTTCAGTGACTATTTGCCTTCACACCCGACCTGCTGTACCCTACTGGTCACAGCTTCCCACTAGGACCCCAGGTGACTGCCTACCTGAATAAGGCCAGTCGCTAGTGAGCAGTTCATTGATATTCAAGTATTGGTTACAGGATTTTATCATGAGCTGGCATCAACTAGTGAACCGTTGAAAAATTAACTGGGAGTACTGAACAGCTGTTTCGTCAACCTAGTATGAGGCTCTTCATCAGTACGCACCCACCGCCATGGTTTGGACCAATACTTGAGTAAACTTGAGGAGAATGGAACTCTTTTTGTCTATTGATAATTTCGAATGATCTTGCATCGTCCACCTCATAACCCGTGACAAGGAGATGCCTGAAAATGACACTGTTGGAATCATTTGTTCCCTTTAAACTAAGGCTTGTTGGCGCATATTCAGTAAATCAGAGGTATGCCCTTCTTTCTGTTCTCTAAATGTAACTGCTCCAGTAGGTACATGCATAGTTGCATATACAGTTAAGGATAACATGAGAAGGATATCTATCGATTTTTGTGATTGCACCAAAGATCAAGTTGTTCGATAGACGAGAACCAGGTTAACTGATAGTTAGGCTGTGCCTAGTGACGTCCTAAATCTTCTGGTGACAATTGCTGTAAAATATTTTCATCTTTATAATCAATCATCTTTATAATCTTTATGCACATGGTCCGGGGTTCGCACCCGCACCGACGCACATCTGATATCTATGGTCGGCCTGCAAAATTTGGGATACCGATATCCATGCTGAAAATTCCATACTTGTACCGAAAATACAGTGTGGAATCAAGCTGTAAATCAAAAAAAAAAAGTTGAATGTAGATTGGCTTTTTCTCCACTGTGTTTTGCTTGAAATTTGAGCTTCAAAATCTTCAGCGCTTCAGAGAAATAACACTACTGCTTATGCAACTTTACCACACAAAGACTGAAGCTCTATGAGCCTGTCAAAACGCAAAACAAATGAGGAAAAAATAAAGCTGAAATTGGTGAGTTGAATTCAGTGATGCTCCTTCGCATTTAATGCTAACATGTAAGATAACTTAGTATAGAATGAATTATTGAGTGTATTTTAAATTCAAGAAAATAGTGCTTCAGGAAACACGAATCAACATGTGTTGTCACCACTTCAACTCGTAATTGTTGGCATTACAAAACTACAAAATGATGTAGAGATTGACCAATACAACGCAAAACTACTGAGTGAATAGACGATTCGAAAGTTGAAGAAGCATATTACGATGTAATATCGTTTAGTAGGTTCCTCTGCATTGTTTAGGACTTATCGGCAGTACGTGATTATTGGGTTTCGAATCCAGGGCCTTCCGGGTACAAGACAAGCTTGGAGGACCATTCCGCTACTGGGGAGCGATTCAATGGCTACTATATGAATTCTAACATCTACTAATTTATGATGAATTTAGTGCGGCCACCAATCAATTTCATCGACGGGAACTCCACCCTCACTCCCAATTATACGAACCTCACTGGTGGTCCAGTAATCTAGTACTGGTTCTCAGTGGTTCTTTAGCTGATATCTATTCATGGTCAAACTGGAAAAAAAACAAATCAAATCTTTACACAACAACTCTTGAAAAATTATTTATCTGTTCGATGAATGAACAAATTTCTGAATTAGTCAGTTATATTTGGAGGCGGAATGAGTGTTTAGAGGTTGACGGAATTCTCTTACACAGCCTCTAAATTATTCTCGCGTACCAACAACAAAGCAAAAGCCAATATTTGATCGTCCAAACTAAGTGATATATTTCGGGACCAAAACAAGCCGTCAGACGAACGCTTAGCTAGCTAGTGATCGTGCACGTGACACGACGGGGTACCAAATGGCGGGGATGCTTGACCGGAAGCCTTCAGCTAAACAAGTCGACTTAAACAGTGGTGGTCAGCATCCAATGAGTGATTGCTGTGGTCAATAATTTTGGGGAATTATTTACCGCTACAGCTCACTCCCCCCTAGTGGGGTCGTGAGGACCCTAAGACAGAACCAGCCGGAAGTAAAAAAACTCGATGGTTCCCTTTCGGGTGAAAAAAATCTTCCGAGCGGCTTGGTATGCCTACTGGTTTGTCTGCCTATGCTAATAGGGTGTTTGTACATAGCTTCCTTGTTGTTGTTCGTTGGATTCCGTGCTTCGTTTGTTTCCTGTCCAGTGCCCGTCGCACCTGGAAAAGAAAACAAGAACGCTAAGAACCATGTCGAGGAAAATGTACGAAATGAGCTTTTTGGTTAAAAAAAATTGTGTGCATTTACTATACAGTAAAATAATGCTAAGTTCAGAACATCGAAAAAAAATACATCTAATTAATTTTTTTTGTGTATGTTACATGAACTGTTGAAAAAAAATTTTGTGTTCGGTGGTACTGTATATAAAAAAAAATTTATACGTCAAAAAAAATAGTACCACAAACGAATGAGTTGCGTGAATCACACGACTTCGTTAAGTCAAATAAGTGTGAAGATATTCTGGGAACCTTACGGTGCGTCCAGAACGGTTTTTCTTAGGAGGCTCAACCTTAGTAGCCAGTGGGCGAATGCCCTTGCAGTCAATAGTGTGACCCAGGAAGTCGAGTGAGTCAACACCGATTTGACACTTTTGAATATTAATGGTAACACCATGTTGGCGTAACCTGTCAAATGCCAAGTCCAAGTGCCTAAGGTGAGTTTCCTTGTCTGGACTGGCAATGAGGCAGTCGTCTAAGTATGCGTATACAAAGTCGAGACCGCGAAATACTTCGTCAATGAAGCGTTGGAATGTTTGGGCTGCATTCCGGAGACCGAATGGCATACGTAGAAATTCAAAAAGTCCGAAAGGCGTAATGATAGCCGTTTTCGGGATATCTTCTGTTGCCATCGGGATTTGGTTATACGCTTTAACCAAGTCGATTTTGGAGAATATAGTCGCGCCGGATAAGGTTGCCGTCAAGTCGTGTATATGAGGCAACGGGTAGCAATCAGGGGTTGTTTTGGCATTCACTCGCCGGTAATCACCGGTGGGTCGCCAATCATTGCTATCCTTTTTCGGAACCATATGAAGTGGGGATGCCCATGGGCTATTCGAAGGTCGAATGATGCCAAGGGTAAGCATATGGTCAAATTCATTCCTGGCGATTCTCAGTTTGTCAGGAGCTAATCGTCGTGCTTTAGATGTCACAGGTTGTCCTGTGGTAATGATGTGGTGCATAACATTGCTGGTTATGCACGGTAGGTCGTTCGACGGGCAATTAAGTTCCGGATACTTGTCAACATAGGTTGAAAAGTTGGATCAAGATTGCCTTTATCTTAACGGGTGACAAGCTAGGGCCTATGTAGCTGATGCCTTTGATAGACAGACTAGTAGTATTGTCAATCAGTCGTTTTCGGCGGACGTCTACGAGTAAATCATGATGATTAAGTAGGTCCGTGCCAATGATGGGCATTGTAACGTCAGCGAGAAGGAAAATCCACCGAATAGGTTTGCGTAAACCTACGTTCAGATAGACGTATTTCCTACCAAAGGTTGCGATTGGTTTTCCATTTGCAGCCTGTAAGTTGAAGGTAGGTTCCTTCTGTCGATCTGCTGCTGTAGCAGGAAGGACGCTGACTTCGGCGCCTGTGTCGACTAAGTATCGAGTCTGGCTTATCACATCATGGATGTAAAGTAGGCGGCTAGTGCCACCGGCGACGGTTGCCGCTAACGCGTGCCGGCGGGATAGTTTCCCACAGACTTTGAGACATTTCCGAAGTTACAAGGCTTACGGCAACACTTCGCTTCTTGGCCATAGGTGTTGTGGTACCAGCACCAGTCAGGGTTTTTCAGTGAACGTGGTTTGGACTTAGATCGACCACGTGAGTTCCTGCGTTGAGGAGATTTAGGACGACGGTCGGAGGAGTTAGAATGCATGTTCGACCTAAACATCTGCTGGATGGAGTTGCATAACTCTATCATTGCAGGATCCTTACTCGAAGTCTGCTTAGTCATCGAGCATATTTCGGGAAAAGACCGTTTAGTTATTTCTAGAATCCTATCTGCAGTAATAGCTAAGTCTCTATTACAGTACCCTGAAGTGTCACAAGTACGGTCTGTACAGACTGTGGCAACTTGGTTAAGAAGAGTTCTCTAAATAGTCCTTCGTCGAACTGACTTTGGCCGACGACTTCTTTCATTCTTGTCAGCATGCTCACGGCTGACTGATCTCCTAACTCGATGTTACGAAATAATTCATCTAGACGTTGTCGGTCCGTGAGAACGTTTCTCCTGAGGAGGGATGCTTTGAGCAACTCGTACGAGTTACTTACCTCGGGACTCAACATCTGTGATGTTACGTACTTGCTGAATTCCCGCGGTAGGGCGTGAATAACTGCAAGTAACTGTGAACGTTGATCGGTTATCCCATGCTCACAAAAATCTGCTTCAGCTAGCAGAAACCACGTTTCAGCATTATCTGGCCAGTATGGTACGAGCTGAATGGTTTTAGGAGTTGAGCGGATACGGATGACCTTGGGACTAAGATCACTCATGACGAAAATTATGTCGAATAATATATGGTACAAGAACAAATACAAAATGGAACGAACTCACCGGGGTTATCTGCGGATTTATCGTGGATGAAGTTCGCGGTTGGGCTCACCAGTTTAGAGTTTGACGGAATTCTCTTACACAGCCTCTAAATTATTCTCGCGTACCAACAACAAAGCAAAAGCCAATATTTGATCGTCCAAACTAAGTGATATATTTCGGGACCAAAACAAGCCGTCAGACGAACGCTTAGCTAGCTAGTGATCGTGCACGTGACACGACGGGGTACCAAATGGCGGGGATGCTTGACCGGAAGCCTTCAGCTAAACAAGTCGACTTAAACAGTGGTGGTCAGCATCCAATGGTGAGTGATTGCTGTGGTCAATAACTTTGGGGTATTATTTACCGCTACCAGTGAAATCTGCTGTCATTTCATCTCATTAAAGACTTTGGCATCAATGATAGATCTATACTGCTGTTATAACCTTCCAGATTCTGAGAGACAACTCCTACTCTATATAAAAAGTTACATGTATCTGAGGGAGCAGTTACATAGGAAGAACAGAAAGAAGAAGGGTATACCTCTGATTTTCTGAAGATGTACCAAAAAGCCTACTTTTCTAGCGGGGAAGAAATGCTTTCAGTGGTGCTATCGCCAGGCATCTTCTTGACACGGATTATGAGGTGGACGTAACAAGATTGTTCGAAGTTATCAATGGACAAAAGAGTTCTGTTCTCCTTAAGTCTGCAGAAGCAATCTTCTTCAAGCGCCTGAAACCCGATTGATGCGTTCAGAAAGAGGCAGTTATCAGTCTTTCCGTATTCATCCTGGCAACTTGATATTTTCATCCTCTCTTTCGTCTGATTATGTAATGTCAAAAGTTTCCATTGTGTACGACCATGATTGTTCGGGATAAAGTGTTTATTATTATATATATATATATATATATATATATATATATATATATATTAATATTGTGTGTATATGTTGATTAATTGATTTTTGTGTAAATATGAACTCGCTGTGTGGATGTTAACAGTGTTTTTGTAGATATACTTAATAATGACTTTGGCTTGTAAACAGCTGAGCCGATGAAATAAACAATGATGGTACCATCACTTTATTCTGCACAAACCTCCACTGTTATTCTTATTTTATTTGAATTCATCAAGGGGAATAAATGTATAAAATAACTTAAGTATGATCTAGCGTTTATCTAGATTTTTGAATTGGTTATCTAATAATAGAAAAGAAAAGGTGTTCAGCAAAGAGTTACTCTTTTCGGCGATATCATTCTCAAGCTGTACAAATCGTAAATTTATAGTAATTTGTATTGGCAACAAAAGGAATATTTCCAAATATGTGTTAATGCAATTGTTAGTTTTTGACAAACACTGTGCATCTACCAATTCACCTGCTCATGTGGAGCTAGGTATGTCGGCCGTACCCAGCGTTTGCTATCCAAACGAATCAGCGAACACTTACCTTCATGGTTTTATAAAGGAGAAAGAAGATCCCCCCGCCACAGCTCTATCCTAGAACACTTGATCGAATCCGGACACCAAGCAAACCCACAAAACAACTTCTCAGTTATCTACACAATACGTGGGAATCTTGCCAAAAGAGTACGAATTAAACTTCTTCAAACTGCAGAAGCAATGGCAATTCACATATTGAATCCTGAACTCTGCATACAAAAGAAGTTTGTTCAGTCACTAAATCTACAATGGTCCTGATCTATCTTAACACCAAATACGTAATTTTGTCTTACCTCTTTCTTCTTTGTTTGTCTATTTCTTAATTGCATTATTTTCTACCCCCACCCTCTATTGAATCTCTACGCTCATGACGACTGTTGCTAACTCGATTTCCGTTTATTTTTAAGTGAATTCTACTCAGCTTATTAACTTAACTCTCATTCATTTTCAAGTGAATTCAACTCAGATTATTAACTTGACTCTCATTCATTTTCAAGTGAATTCTACTCAGATTATTAACTTGACTCTCATTCATTTTTTCATTGAACCCTATCAATTAGATTACGTCATCCAACCTACTTTTGTAACTTTATTTTAGTTTCTAACCGATTGACACCTTCAAAATTACGTAATTTGTTTGTCAAAAACTAACAATTGCATTAACACATCTTTGGAAATATTCCTTTTGTTGCCAAGACAAATTACTATAAATTTGCGATTTGTACAGCTTGAGAATGATATCACCGAAAAGAGTAACTCTTTGCTGAACACCTTTTCTTTTCTATGACTGAATGGGAATTTTCAAGCTATCTAATAATTATTTCGGTTCAAGCATTCAGTAAGATTTGAATTTCTTCGACGATACTGGGTGCTTCTATTGGTTCTGTTAGTATGCATATTTGTGTATCTTCACATTTCAGGGCAAACGTGGAGATATATGGCATGTAAGAGAAAAATTAGTAGAGTTTCATTCTCTACTTGGCACGACTGTTGACAGGTAGACTTCAGTATTCTGCCCAAAACCCTCGCGCGTGACCCTCGTGTGTTTTTGCCAGGTAATTAAGTCTAGTTCACTGCATTCACATGGAGTGGATTAGTCTCGGAAGGTTGATACTGGTAAATGAAAAGGTTCGGTACTCATTTCCGAATTAATGAATAATATAGAGTTCACCTAGGATAACACCAGTTTCGAACACGTGGTGCATTAATGGCGTATGAACCATTTCGGTTAAGAGCAATGATGCGAACTCAGCACCTGAAATTGCCATACTACCTTGTTAATCAAGCTTCATATGAAAGGCCGAAAGAAAAATCTTTTAAAAAAACCTGCCGCTTTGATCTCAGTCTTCAAAATCATAAGCGAAACTCAAAATTACTCAAAAACTAATTTTTTTTCTAAACCCACTTGCAAATTCCTCACTTTTAGTGTATACTAAATCACAGAGATCCACTGACAGGGTTCCAGTCGAGTACCATTTAGTAATGTGCTACACATTCAGAAACTTCGTCCAGTAACTCCAGTCAAGTGTATTGACACGGTGCGATATCTTCTGAAAAGACTGATATAATGAGTTGGAAGGTTTGGTGCTCATTATCGGACTGGTGAAGAGTCCACGTTGGATTGTTTCAATTTTAAACCTGAGCTACATATTAACTCCAGAATACTGAAGAAAAACATGGTGTATGCGCCATTCCGGTTATCATACTTTGTATTAGGTGGTTGGAGGTGATCGTCAGGAAGCCTTAGACACTACCTAGGTTTCGTGCTTGTTGGCACTCACCAGTCAGCAAGGCATATCTACAACCTCGAAGGAACTCATGTCTCCTCTTAGATTCTAAACTGTGCTGCAGTCAGAGACATTACCACTGGGTCAGCTATTCGGGTTCACGATCGATCTCCTGTGGGACTAACTGTATTGGATATTTTTGATTGGACACTAGTCAGTAACTAGTGTAATGATTCGGGTTCGAACCTCAAAAGAGACCTGAGCTCCTGTAAGGTTGCAGATATGCCTTGCTGACTAGTGAGTGCCACGTAGAATGAAACCTAGGTCAGGTGAATTCGCCTGACGACTGCCTCCAACCATATATAATATCAATAATTCACAACACATCATGATGGTGAGACACCTAGTGTGGCATGTTGGCCATATTGCAAACCTGACTAAGTGATCGAATTCAGTCTGCACCAAGCAAAGGACCAGAGATACACATTACACTAGGAAGTGACTAGTGTCTACTCAAAAACATCATACTATGTGTTGTTTCTCAACTTGTAATTTTAAGGTTTTGAGAATAAATGTTTAACTGAGGTTCATTTAAGCGGAATGTTGGGACAATTCTCTCCGGGAATGATAATGGCGTCATTTTATTTCGACTCTGTTCCCCACCGGTTTAATGTTTCTTCTCGATGTCAGTATATTTCCGTCTATTATACTTCGTTAGGGGATGTTTATTATCTGTCAATTGAGTTTATGAGGGTTTGGAACTTACCATCGACGGGAGGGATTTGAAAGAGGTTACTTCATTCACTCACTTATCTAGGGAGCATTGTCTCAACTACACGCAGTCGGAACGGATGAGGATGTCAAATCGAGCGAGAATCAGGAAGGCGAGCGAGAAACACATTCATCAACCTGAAATCAATCTGGAAATCTTCGTCACACAACTCAGCATCAACAACAAAATTTCGGTCGGTTTTTCAACATAAACGACGTCAAGTCAGTCAGTTCTTCTATACGATGGATCAGAAACTTGGCGGGCGGGTCACAAACAATATTTCTAACAGGCCAACTCAGACCTTCATCAACAACTGTCTTCGCCCTACACTGAAGATCAGATGGCCGGAAAGAATCACCACAAACAAGAACCTATGGGAACAAACAAAACAAGAATCAATCACCAACCAACAAATATGCAGGAGAAATTGGAGATGGATTGGACACTCGTGGCAGAGGAGGCCTCTGGATGACATCGCGCGCGCGTCAGGCCATTGCTCGAGTGGGAGGCGGCGAGTGGGACGTCAGTGCAAGGGTGACATGGAGGAGATCGTGTGAAGATGAGTTGAAACAGTATGGACTAACATGGATGGAGGTGGAAAGTACAGCAGAAGGAAGACAGAAGTGGCAAGTGGAGACATGCAGTTGAAGCCCTATGTTCCACTAGGAACCCGAGGGAACAATAATAATAAGATTGTATCACTGTTGGATTATTTTTTTGATTACAGCTTGATTCCACACTGTATTTTAGGTACAAGTATTGAATTTTCAGCATGTGATATCGGTAGCCCAAATTTTGCAGGCCGACCGTAGATATCAGGTGTGCGTCGGCAAGAGATCGAACCTCGGATCATGTGCATGGTCGGCGAGAGTCCTAACCACTGTGCCATGTGATTATGTTAAGCTAAATTCCATGAATCATTTGTTCCTTGACATTTAACTGTTGAGAAGCATCAAAACACTGAAGTCAACGTTAGTCATCATGATTATTTGAATGTTAATGGACGCTTATTTTATTTTATCCACTGGAATAAGTCTGTGTAAAGGACACAGCATCAGTTTTATTGAAAGGAGAAAACCCTGAAGCAATTTAGTAGATGGTGACAAGCTGTGGAATCCAGGAAGCACATTTCGTCTGATTTCGGACTAGTCATTTGGATGTGCCTTCATTCCTCAGTGATTGGTGATGGTGTTCCCCCTTGAGTGTGGAAACCAGTGCCCATAGTTTGAAACTTTGGACTGATATTCACTAGGTAAATTGAGCTACGAGAGTCACTTCCTTTACACCGCGTATCGGTGATTATTCATTTCAATTTGATTGGACCGAAGTGTTCGGCGTCTGTTGACTTGTCCGCTCCTTGTGTGAATACTTCGAAGGTTTCTGAGGATTTAACTTGAAGTAAACTGATGGTTGATGACTAGCAGTGGTGCAAGCCAGGATTTCTCCCAGGGGGAACACTATCACCACCGACTGTGGAATGAAGGTATACCCAAATGAAAAGTCTTAAATAGGACGAAATGCGCATCCTTGATACCTGCCACTGCTATTCACATTATCCTCAAACATTTATCGAAGCATCCACCCAAGCAGCAGACACATCAACAGGTGCCAAACACTCCGGTTCAATCAATCAACAGGAAAGTTCCAATTCAATTAAATAAAGCAAACCTTGATGAGAAGACTGACTTTCAAGTAAGCTAAGTACCACTGCAAAACCTTGGAGTACTGGACAACTGTTTCGTCCTAGTTTGGGACTCTTCATCAGCACGCACCCACACTGCGGGGTTCGAACCCAGGACCTCCAGGTGCAAGGCTGGCGAGCTAGTTCATAGACCAGTAAGCCACTGGGACTCGATCCAATGGTCAATCCATGAATTCCAACTTCTGCCAATGCACGACATAGCGCGATTGGCACTAATCGCTGGCGTGTATTTGGACCTTCTGGGAAGCCGTGACTAGTAGAGTACAGCAGATTGAAAATGAGGCAGTAACTCATTGAAGAAGACATTGCGAAATGATCGCTCTGTGTCATGAATTAGCAGAAGTAAGAATTCAAAGACCATTGGATCGGGTCCAAGTGTCTCAATGGTGTACGAGCTCTCTGGCTTTGTAACCAGAAGGTTGTGGGTTCGAACCCTGGTGGTGGGTGCCTATTGATGAAGAGTCCCATACTAGGCTGACGAAACAGCTATCCAGTACTTCCAAATGGTTTTCCAGTGGTTCTCTAACTGATGTCAGCTCATGATGAAATCCTCCATGCAATCAAACAAAATCCCTGCAAAACCAATACTTAAGAAAAGTACATTTTTGACTTCATCACGAAAAAAAAGAGATTGAACAAAGCAGTTGGCAGCAAATGTAGGAGTGGATAAAATGGATCCATTATTTTTATTACCGCATTCCAGAATAATGAAATTAAATACCTCTATTACAGTTTCAACATGCCTTAGTTCATTGGATAAAAAATGTGAAACAGTGATCACTAGGAACGATCTAAGTAGATGTGGGTTCATGGAAATGTTAAATTAGTAAAATATAAGAATACTTATTCGCTTATATGTGTAATGCGATAGAATTTTTCCAAATGAAACACAAAATGCAGGGATAAAGGGCAGTAGCAAAGTATTGAGGTACATAAATTACAGGATTACCTAAGTCACAGTAGAAAACTGTTAATAATAAAATGAGATTGGAAGAAAATATTGTGACAGGATTTCATCATGTGCTGACATCGACTAGAGAACGATTGAAAAACAAACAAGGAGCATTGGACAGCTGTTTCGTCAACTCACTTTGGGACTCTTCATCAGCACGCACCCACCAACAGGGTTTGAACCGGGGATCTTCCGGTTACAAGGCAAGATGGCCGGTAGACTAATAAGCCACTGGGACCCGACCCAGTCGCCAGTCCATGAATTCCAATTTCTGCCAATTCACGAAGTAGCGCTATATTGGCACCAGTCAATTTCTTCGGAGAGTGTTTGTCCTCACACGCGACCTGCTGTATCGTCTTTTCGATTATATTAGTAAAACTGCATCGGTTCCGTAAGTTGGCTTTACAAGTGATTACAACTTGAAGTTTTGAATACACAATGATCACCTGATCTTGTGATGTCAGATATGTCGTCCGTACCCAGCGTTCGCTTTCCAAACGAATCACCGAACACTTACCAGCATAGTTTTACAAAGGAGAAAACGATACCCCAGCAGCTCTATCTTAGAATATCTGATAGATTCAAAAGCCGTCTACAGAATACGAAGCATTCTTCCTAAAAGTGTACAAATCAGACTTCTTCAAACTGCAGAAGCAATGACAATTCACTTGCTAAGTCGTGAACTCTACATACAGAAGAAGTTCGTACAATCACTACACTTACAATGGACGTAATCTATCTTATTACCCGACAAGTAAATTCTACCTAATCTCTTTTTCTTCTGTCTCTTTATTAGTATTATTTTGTCTTCTCAATTGTAATAGTTTACATTTTCAACTTTCCTGTTCCCTACCCCTACCCGATTTAATTTATGCACCTCACTACCACTGATAGTGACTTGACCAACGCTCAGTTTCTAGTCATTTATGTTGCGTCATCCAATTTGTTTGCTCAATTTTAGTTCTAATTTCAATGGCTTTATTCTCTACCCCACTTCTACTTACTCTCTACCTGTAATTACCTCTGCTGCTACGCTGATCCAAGTTGAAACATTTATATTACATTATCTAACTTACTAGCTCAATCTTACTTTAGTTGCTGTTTAACTAACCTTGTTTCTATATTAGATCATTCTTGTATTACCTGATTAATTATGTAAACTTGACAAACCTGATGTATACACACACGCAAAAATAATTGTATATAAATGCGATTGTACTGCTTGCTATGTGAATGAATTCGCCGTCGAAAAGAGTCTCTTCGCTGAACGTCTTCTCTTTTCATATGACTCAATGGGGATTTTTAAGCTACTCGTTTATGTTTATAGAAGCAGTTCATTCGAAAATTTACAATCCACTGAATAAGAATCCGTTTACGCCATTTTCACACACATGTAGACAATGATCGACACTGGCGAATTTGAGCGTCGAATTTCAGCTATCGATACTGGCCTGTTGGAATGCCTTAAGGTTCCCAGTGGAACATATTGAGGGCTTCAAGCCAAAGGCTTGAAGTTTCTGTTGCGGTGCTGTTTATTTTATGGGAGGGAGTTGCTAGCCACCTTATGCCCAACTTTCCTTTTTTTTCCAGTCTCATTACTGGTTTAACAAGGTAAAGGAGTGCATCGGTGGCCGGGGATCGAACTCCAGACCGCTTGTGGTATGTTTAGCGAGTATTCTACCAGTGTGCCACCGACGCACTATCCTGTTTTTGGACTGTTTCAAATATACTCCCTAAACTTCATCGCGTTCTCACCATAAAAGTTTTGCATATCGATCATACTGTATCAATTTATATGAAGAGGAATAATCGTTGGATCAGACAGCGACATGACTGGTAGCTGTACATCTTATCTCCAACCGTTGACTGATACGGACACCCTTTAATAACTATGTCATCGATTTATTTCCTCATTGAATTACTAATCTCAGTGAACTGAGGCGTATTCTAATAAATACAGTACTCAGACAATGACAACCATTTATGACTCATAGACAATGAAGATCCGTTAAGTACTCATTTGAATAAAACCACTCCAACACAGTGCACTGATAGGCGTGAAAACACCTTCGCCTCAACATGCACTCAATCAAACCAATCAAATCTAACTAACACTCACTACAAGTATAAATAGGTGAATGTGTGACAGTGGAATGTGAAGACCAGCAGTGGAGTGAATCTAACTCAATGCACACTGATTCAATGATTCCTACTTCGTCGCTGCTCTTCTCATTGTTTCTGCTATGCAATCTAGTCACCCTGAGTGTATCAACATGGTTAGTTCGTAGTGGAGAGACGGTGAGAGATAAGAATGAATTCCCGTTTCTCGCTCTCATGGTGACAGACAGTTCGATGTGTACAGCGACGCTGGTGTCCACCCGAGCTGTGATCACAGCTGGTCATTGTGTGTGTGGACCGAAATCAATCAACCGGGTGAGTGAGCATTGCTCTTCGGATGATGGTGATTGTGTTTTGAGATTTTTCGTGTTGTGCGTATATTTTTCTGACTTCCTTCCTATTTCTGTCTTGTTCAGATCTCCTTCCAGACACTGAGTGATTTCGACAAGCGATCAGTGAATTATCTAGCGACATCAATCAAAGTAGCACCAGAATATGATCCAGTGTGCCAGTTGAAACGAGCGAATCAGCGTACACAGCAGTCATTCGGTGGTTATGATATGGCGATTGTGACCTTGTCGGGGCTAGTGGATTTGTCGAGTGGAGTTCGAGTGATCAGTTTAGCGACGGCATCAGATATTCCTGTTCCGAATAGTGTTGTTTTCATTGTTGGCTATGGGAAGGATTCGAAGGCGACGGATGATACGCGTAAATATGGTGGTGTATTGAAAAGGGTGAGTTGGATTGAAGTATTTTTTATGGTTGAGTGTACACAGATTATGGACTTATTTATTTGCATATGGTGAGCTAACTGTTTCTTTATTTGTTGACTAATTGTGTGAGTGTTGAATGAAGTGGTGTCTGTTTGATTTCTCCTTACTGCTGGAAAGCTATTCCCACTGAGTGTTGCCTACGTATCCGAACTACAACTGTTTTCATAATTTCTTATGATAGATTCTAAATGTAACATATTGGTCTATCAATTCCACACCAATTTTTCAATCCCTTTTTGACACAGGTCGTGCCACTGTAATCGAATGTATGCACAAAGTTGTTGGAAATCCAATCTGTATCCGACCTGGTCCTGTTTCAGCACAAATTGTTGGTCCAGGTGATAGTGGTGGACCACTCCTGTTGACGCCTCAAGGACCGATTATTGGTGTCGCTTCGAATGGAGTGTTCCTTCCTGCTATTAATGATTTGACTGTGGAATATGCAAGTGTTAGCAGGTCACTGGAATTCATTATGTCCAATATCTGAATTTGTGCTCGGAGAGAGTTTTGTGTTCATTGTGTATTTTCAACGAGTTTTTGTTACTTTGTTATTTTATTTAAATTTGTTTATATTTCTGTTTTTTGAATAATATATAATGATATAATGAATTGTGTTGACTTCGTTTGCTTACGGTAATCTGATAAATGTCGAAGTACATCACGACGTTCTTTGGGTTCGAACTCAGAGTTCTGAAAATTAGTATAATGCACATTTGTCATGTGTTCAATGCAGTTTGATACTTATATGTTCTCATGTAATTGCCCACATCAATTACTTCGATACAACTAAATCAGTGGAAATCCTAAGAATAGAATTAGGCGAACCCTGTTAAGTGATTTTACGAATCCTTTGAGCGGCGCTCCCGTGAGAATGAAACTAGTATTTATGACCAGTGTAGTAACTCGCAGAAGGGTCGAGTTTTTTCGTCATTGTATAGTGGTTTTTCTTCCGAGGGCCTAGATATCACACAGGTGCGGAAACTGAAGTGTGTTCTTCTCTTAGCGGATTATTTTCCAAGCCTTTCACTGGAAGTTTGATCAACAAGATAGCGGAGAAACGTTAGATGCTGCTTTTCCATAGTTTTAAATGACCGAAATACTTCACACACACCATTATTTTATTCTTTAGGGTTCCACAGTCCGTCTGAACTAAAGTTTTGAAACCAGGGTTATCCAACGTGAACTCTACGTGTTCGCTAGTCCTGTTTTGACCGCCGAACACCTCCATTCACCATATTACTCTTCAAGATCATGTCACTGTATGTGAATTCACTGAACCATAATTACCCGACAAAAACCACGAGTGTGTGGCACATATAAGTGTTACGAACACGAAGACGGAATTCTTCCCACAAACAGTCCTACTGATTTTATTCCACATATCCTGTATCTTCACGTTCACTTTGAACTGTGTGAATACAAAGATGTGTGTACCTGTAGAACTGTTAGGAAGAGCCAGTATCATCACAGAAATCTGAATGTTACTAAATGCTTAGAAGAAACTAATCTGAGTCTAAATCATTATTGGAAAATCCATCGAAAACATCGAGACAGATGTTTTTGAGACAGACTGTTTGGTGCTTCTATATTCTAATCTGATAGCTCACGTCAATTACTTTCATACAACTAAATCAGTGAAAATCCTAAGAATAGAATTTCGCAAAGCGTGTTAAGTGATTTTGGGAATTCGGTGATTTGTGTTCCTGGAGAGAATGAACTAGTATTTGTGAAGTGACAAAATCTATAATCAAATTTACAGATATCATTTGTGTGAAGTCAATGAACATAAGGGACATTTCGAAAATATTACTTATGTTAATTATTATATTTGATTCTGAATGGATTACAAGGCTGCAACATCACATCTCTAATTTTGTCCTGCTCTCTGTAGTCTTCATCACTTGGTTCCAAAATCGCTCATAAACTGTCATCTCTTGCTCACACAATCTATTCCATATCACTCTATTAAGGAAGGCTCCTACTTGGGTTAAATCCAAGTGCTTAATATGTGATGTTAGTTGATGCTTTCCTGAACGTATGTCCAATTCATCTCTATTTTCGTAGGCATATTCCGAAATTTCAAAAATATAGGAGTGAAACTGACTTATGTTCAGTAGGAATGTTTATGTCTGTGCACAAGTGGAGTTACCTCGATTCTTACCAAGATATCATCTGATTACATAAGAAATGCATGTGAATTACTGAATAGCACAGTGCTCCTTAGTTATGAATCATCTCTTTATTTGATGTCAGTTCGTGATGAGGTATGAATTCACAACCGATAGGGTCCACCACATCAACTCGGAGTGAATGCGCTTATCAAAGACACGTTGGTTGCAGATAGCGATATATCGATTAAATTGACAGAAGTTAGTATTCATGGGGCATTGAATTCCAGCCGAAGTGGATGAATGATCAACTAGCTTGATCTCGTACCATGAAGTTATAAGGTTCGATCCATGATTGATTTGTGGATGCACATTACTGAAGGGTCTCAAACTATGGGATGGAACGGTTAACTCTTAAGCGCTCCACACCTGAAGACATTGGTTCATGACGAAATCTACAGTGAGAATAATCTAAATCCTTACAAAAAGAAAATCTATAATTGAAATAGTTGTGTTTTCTGTGAAGCTAGCTGATTTATTGTCAAGCTTTCATCGTCCCGTGCTAGACAACATCTTCCTTCAGTACAGCTTTTAGTATAAAATGAACTCATTTAAACTCCCCAGGAATGATGATGTCATTGCATCTATTTACTGACAACCACTGTAGTGACTGATTGTTGGTCGATTTACGTCTCTATTGATCATATTTTGATTGACTTGGAATTCGAACTTTCTTGTCATGTGAATTTTGTCTATGATAATGTATTTGTTAATTGCTGACTGATTCACTTGAGTACCAGGCTGCTAAGATAATAACGCAATTACTTCACAAAAAACCTTTTCCAAATATTGTTTAAAAGAGTTCAAACACACTGGAACACTACTCCAGTGTTGAAGAGAAGGGAGGGAAAATACCTACCAACCGGCCGTCTTCAAAAAGAATGAATACCCTCACAATTTCATCAAACAGTGCTTAAACTCGAGTCACAACACCAATAACAAGCCAACATCAAAGACTACAAGAAAATTCACTCTACGGTGTGCTACAAAATCTCTGAAATAACAGCTAGAATATTAAGACCGTTTGAAATAGATATATGTATTTATTATTTTATTTATTTATGATTACAGCTTGATTCCACAATGTATTTTTGGTACAATTATTGAATTTTCAGCATGTTATATCGGTAGCCCAAATTTTACAGGTCGACCATAGTTATCAGGTGTGCGTCGGCAGGGAATCGAACCCGGACCATGTGCATGGTCGGCGAGAGTCCTAACCACTGTGCCACCGACGCTCACATGTCAGACAGACAGACAGCACAATCTTCATTTTATTCGATACTGTGCAAACCAAAAGACCCATCCAACAGAAAACGAAGATAAAATTAATACCATTTACAGAATAAATTGTATGAACTGTAACAGACATTACATCGGTCAACAAATTAGGCGTTCCCTGCCAATCAAAATGCAGGAACACAAATTAGCTGTAAAAAGACATGATATATATATTCTTTCACATTATTGCATGTATGTAATTATGGAAATCAATTTGATGATTGGAATAATGTAGAAATTTCAAATAGAGGAAACACCAAAACAGTCTCCAACTAGGAGTACACTTTTAGCTGTCAAGCACTGCCCCATTCACTAATGATATTGGTTTTTTGACGAAATCGACAATGAGATTAATCTAAATCTTTATAAAAGAAATTCATAAGTCACTTAGTTGTGTTCTCTGTGGAGCTGGCTGGTTTAATTGTGAAGATTTCGTCGTCCACCTGACAGACAACATCTTCCTTCACAGCAGGTTTTAGTGTAAGATGCATTCATTTAAATTCTTCAGAAATGTTATTTATTTGTGTTTCCTGGCAATCACTGTCGTGACTGATTGTTGGTTAATTTATGTCTCTATTGATCACATCTTTATTCACTTGGAATTCAAACTTTTTTGTCATGTTATAATTTACGTTTTATTAGTAGCTAGTGAATTTTGTCTGTGATAATGTGCTTGTTAATATCTGGCTGATTCATTTGAGTACCAGGCAGGTTTCTTAGAATTCTTTGACATCAATCTAGGTGTTTCCTCTGTCTAAAATTTTGACATTATCCCAACCATCAAATTGGTGTCCATAATTATCCACATGCATTGATATGAAACAGGAATATATATCATGTCTTTTCACGGCTGATTTGTGTTCCTGAATTCTGATTCGAAGGGGACGCCCACTTTGTTGACTGTTACAGTTCATACAATTTATTCTGTAAATGGTAATAATTTTATCTACCTTTTCTGTTGAATGGGTCTTTCGGTTTGCACAATACCGAATGAAGTGATGACTGTGTTGGCTGGCTGGCTTGTGAGCTATATCTATCTATTTCAAACGGTTTCAGTAATCTAGCTGTTATTTTAGAGATATATTTTATAGATGGTAGAATGAATTTTCTTGCAGTCTTTGATGATGGCTTATTGTGTTGGTGTTATGACTCGAGTTTAAACACCGTTTGATGAAATTCTTTTTCAAGACTGTCGGTTGGTAGGTATTTTCACTCTATTCTCTTCCTCTGTCTGTCTGCCTGTCTGTCTGGATTCAACATAGAACTTGACACCGAAGTGCACCATTTCGAGTTGCCACCTTCCAAATAGCACACAGAGGTAGACAAGAAGATGAGTGAGGAGAATCAATACAGTCTGACAAGTATAAGAGTGAAACAGAATGGGTAATGGTAGAAAGGAATATGAAAGATTACAGAGACTGAATACATCTGCGCTGGCCATTGACAACGATTTTGAGCCATGTCACCTATAGTCTCCAGCCATTGATTCTTAGAGTCCCGAGGGCCCCAACCCGGATGTCTGCGTCTCCCTACCTGACTCAGTTTAACTGTCAAGGATTTCATGGATTGATGAGGCCATGTTTTTGTTTGGCCACCACTTACTCTTTTCCAACCTGAACCTATATCAGCTAGCAATGCCCGTCGGGGGAGGCGGTGGTTAGGCATACGCAGCACGTGACCTAGCCATCTTAGTCTATGTAACTGTATAGCCTCGTCGATTGATTTTCCCTCTTTGCCCAACACTCTACGCCTAACGTCAACATTACTTATCTTGTGAAACCACCTAACGTGAGACAGAGATCGCAGACATCTATGATCAAAAACAGTCAACCTGTTCATGTCTTCAACGCGTATTGGCCATGTTTCAGAGCCATAGAGAAGGACGGAGCGAACTGGTGAGCAGTACACACGTCCCTTGGTTGATAGCCAGTCGGATGTTACACATACGCCAGAGATGGTGTAAGTCAGCGGAAGCAGCTCGAGCTTTTCGGATCCATGCTGAGATTTCGTCGCCAATAATCAGTCCGTTGGTGTTAATACAACTTCCCAAATAGGTGAAGTGGTCAACATGTTCTATCACTTCACTCCCTATCACTAAGCTAGGTAGGAATTGACGTGGTCCAGTCCTGTAGCAGCATCTTACATTTTGTGGGGGCGAATCGTATGCCACACTGAAGTACTGCTAAAGTGTGTTTAAACTCTTTTTTGAATAATGTCTGCACACAGTTTCTTTTGTGGGTAATTCCATTATCATTAAAAAACACACAGATTGGCTGTAAAAAGACATGATATAAACTCTTTCATTTCGATGCATGTGGATAACTATGGACACCAATTTGAGGATTGGGATAATATTAAGACTTTGAATAGAGGAAACACCAAAAATGTACTCAGGGAATTCTAGAAGTCTGCCTGGTACTCAAGCGAATCAGCCAACAATTAGCAAACACATTACTATAGGCGAAATTAACCAGCTAATTAAAAAGCAAATCACATAACAGGAAACGTCGAATTCACAGTCAATAGATCAATAGAGAAGTAAATCGACCAACAATCAGTCACGTCAGTGGTTTCCGGCAGACACAAATAAATATCTTTGCTGGAGGATTCAAATGAGTTCATCTTACACTAAAACCTGTTCTGAAGGAAGGTGGACGATGAAATCTTCACAATTAAATCAGCCAACTCCACAAAGAAAACAGCTTATTCAATATCATCCACCTACCTGAACTACAAATCCACTCCATTATTTCAAAATACATAATTTAAATATCATAGGTGTGTTTATATTAAAGGAAGAGACACACAGTCCCTGTCATGCTTAACTGATATTTGACATTTTGCAGTACTAACTGATCAAATCAAAAAGCAAACGTTATAGACGAATTAAAGCGTGCAGAGTAAAGTATTCTTTTGGTGTCAGTGTTACAACTTGACATCTTTCTAATATCCAGTTCATTAATTAATTATAATTAAAAGCCTTAAATAAATATGAACTATGATCAAGAAAGACTGACTGCAGAAGCCCTGCATATATATGAGTGAATCCAAATAGTTTGAACAGACGTGAAGGTGTGGTGTTAGCTGATGCATGGCAAATCCTGATTAATAAATAAATTTTCAAGTATTGGTTTTTGTAGGGATTTTGTTTGATTGCATCTGATGCTCACTAGTGACTGGCCCTATTCAGGCAGTTAACCTGGGGTTCTAGTGGGAAGCCGTGACCAGTAGGGTACAGCAGGTCGAAGATGAGGCAGTAACTCATCGAAGAAGACATTGCGAAGTGGTCGCGCTATGTCGTGAACTGGCAGAAGTTAGAATTCAAGGACCATTGGATCGGGTCCAAGTGGCTCAGTGGTCTACGAGCTCGCCTTGTAACCAGAAGGTCCTGGGTTCGAATCCCGGTGGGTGCGTACTGTTGGGGAGTCCCAAACTAGGACGAAACAGCTGTCCAGTACTCCCAGGTTTTCCAATGGTTCTCTAACCAATGTCAGCTCATGATTAAATCCTCCATGTAATAAATAAATAAAAACAGGATATGTATCAACAACTAATCACACTTGGTCAAATTCCCGATTGTCTACGTTTTCTTATGGAGAGAATAACAAATTTATAAAAATTAAATTATATTTATAAAAATCTCAATTATTTCGCAACTATCCGGTCAAATCTTGATCACAGCTCATATGAGAATAGCAAATGTTTTATGACTGTTCACCCATACACCATTGTATACTGCTATATATATATATATATATATATATATATATATTAACAAAAGTAGTCTACTAGAATCAGATACTACACTATCACAAAGATGTCCACTAGACACCAGCGAAATAATTAAGAGCTTAAAATTCTGTCTAGAAAGTAATTATTTTACATTTAAAGGGAGTTTATATAGACAGACAAATGGTGTTGCTATGGGTTCACCAGTCTCCCCAATAGTCGCCGATCTTTACATGAATAAATTCGAAAATAATATCTTTTCAAGCATACTCACTCCTAAAATATGGTTAAGATATGTGGATGATACTTTTGTTTTACTAAAACGAGATCTACACAATTCATTCCTGGAGAAAATAAACTGTGTATCTCCCAAAATCCAGTTCACTTCGGAAGCAGAATCAGACATCGGTGAACTTCCATTTCTAGACTGCCTAGTTAAGAGAAAGGAAAACGGACATTTTAGTATATCCATATTCAGGAAGAAAACCCACTCCAACAAATATTTAGACTTCAAATCATCACACCCCATCAGCGCAAAGATTTCAGTTGTTTCAAGTCTTCTTAGACGAGCACACTCTCTGATAACAGATGAGCAAGAAAAAGAAGAAGAAATATCAAACATCACTGAAACTCTCAAGCAAAACAACTACCCAAGGAACTTCATCAACAAAATCAACACAGACATTAAGTATGGCCGAAAATGCATTCCGAAAACATGGACTTCAACAGTCGTCATTCCATATAGAGCAGAGACGTCAGACGATATCAGAAGAGTACTCAATCAGCTCGACATTAGAGTTTTCTTCAAAACATCGGACACACTTCAAAACAACCTTGTCCATATAAAAGACCAAATCCCTTAAGATTCTCTATCTAATTGTGTCTATAAAATAAATGCTTGTGATGTGATCTACATCGGACAAACATCTCGAGAAATCAAAATCAGAAGAAATGAACACCGTAGAGCATCTCTTCGACCACCAAGAAATCCAGTTGAACTAGAAAAACTTCAAAAATCATCAGCCATAGGTCTACATGCTATAGAATCAGGCCACAAAATTGATTTTGACAATATTGAAATAATCCAGAAAAACTTCAGAAACCACAAAGAACGTCTAATATCAGAAGCACTTCATATCAAGTGGAATCCAAATTGCCTGAATAGGAATGATGGACTAAAACAGAATCTGACCTGGCTACAACACCCCCTCCCCCATGAAGTAGCAAAATCAACGCAAATGTGATGAGCAAGTTCACTATGTAAACACACACTACTTTCATAATTCTACACACTGATAAAATCCAACAATCTACACTTGATTTTGTTATCTTTACCCATTCGCCAACTTGACAAAAAAAACGACCCAGACTGAGGAACGATGATCAAGTATTTCACAACCTACACTTAGTTTGGTTACCTTTACCTATTCTCCAAATTGACAACCAAAAATGACCCCAGACTAACGAACGATGATCAAGTTAGTAAACTTTATTTTGATATAATAACAGATATACTATTACCTTCGATATTTGGTTTGAACGATCTTCATTGTTATTTTTACTTTCAATATGTCCTTTTAAGTTGAACTAAGTCTATATTTTTCTCACCCCCTAACTCTTTGTTATATATATGCTGAGATTTTGTAAATTCCGGTTTAATAATACTTTGAGAAAGCTATTAGCATTAAATAGCGAAACGTCAGTAAAAACAATCTCGTTTTGTTTTTCATTCATTGGGAAATACAAAAACCTCTATTATAATGAAAAGTAGACTAATTTTGAAAGTTTGAGGTCAAATTTCGATCACAGTTCATACAATTTTTATTTACTATACATATTGACACCTGTTTCATAATTCATATGACAGGACAAACAATTTAAAACAGGAGATATCCTTTTATATATAAACATACACTTTTATTTATTTATTATACATGTTGACACCTGTTTCATCACTCATGATTGGACAAAGTTTTTAAAAACAAGAAACGTTCCTTTTATAATATAAACCTGTGTTATGTTAATTTCGATTAATTTCCCTGAAGAAGTTCGGACCGGATTGCCGAACGACACGTTGGAATTAATCATCACTTCAATTTCGCTGAGATTTTACAAATATGATTTTATAAAAGCCTTAAATGTACGAAGATAAACGTGAATTTCAACTTTACGTATTGGGGGAAAATCTACTACTCAGCATTAACTTTACATTGAAGTAAGCATCAAAAATAACTTGACAAACAACGGACATTTACTATCTGGTTGGAGTAATTGTCGTATAGTGCAGAGGATCCATGATCATCACCTATAAATCAAAACAAATAGCAGGTTACATCATCGATAGTCATGAGAAATGACATATGTGTAATAAATTAGAACAAATTGACATGGAAATGTTACATAACACGAGACTTGTGATGTTAGAAAAATAATTTTCTCTATAAAAATCGGCTAAAATAGTCACTTAACTACTCTTGTGGATGCTTTCTCTATGGTGTTCCATATAGTTTATTTAGGATTACTTAATTTTCAAAAGAATAGTTACTGAACAAAGAATGTTCACATTTTCGATAACCTGCTCTTCATCAGATTCTACGGTTATATATACATAGTGGTGAATGAATTAGTGTTATCAGCAACATTAATGATGTTTAAATAACATCGAATCAATAATAACATCAATAGATTACAGTTCAGTAGCATCAAATACAACAATAAACTGAATGTAAGAAAAATGAAGAAAGATAATATTACAAATTCATGAATTTATAGCCTCCCCTGTATGCCAACCAGGGCAGTAGAAATGGCCGGTTGAACCTGTTTCTTCTGCGCACAGAGCACTAGTTGTTTTCCGGCGAATTGCGATAGCCTCAGCTGTTTGGAGTTTGTGGCATCTGGATGTCTTTCGCAATTTATTTGGCACCAAGTAGATGATGTGGAGGGATTTGTCAATAATGGCTTTGTGTCTGGTTTGGAACATGTGGTCTAATGTAGAGCTATTGATGCTTTCAACAACACTTTCATTAGTCACACTGGTAGATGTTCCCAGGCGAAAACGAAAGGTCAGGTAAATGCAACGACGGCAAGCATAACTTACTACACCAGAAGCAGTGCAGCTGAATGTGTAGATACAATTAGAAGTGGCTAGTCTAGTCTGAGAAATCACCACTCGTCGTGTAGTAAACATGACTTGCTGTTTGCCAGCATTGAAACATCTTTGAACTGATTTTCCTGATTTCTTCGCGATTATCTTGCCTGGTATATCGCCCTTGAATTGCAGTCGTACGTGTAAAGGCTTCTTGTTTACGGATAGTGGTGAGTAACCCTTTTCCGATTTCTTTGTCATGTGTTTCTTGATAAATTTGTCGGAATAGCTATTTTCATTCAAGGTACCATATACAATGCTTAATTCATCTTTAATTACTTCTTCTGAGCATGTAGATCTAACCCTGAGTGGTTGAGGGTCTTTACTAAATTTCTTTTGTACTGGAGAGGAACGAAGCTGTGAAAATGTGTATATTGTCCTGTTATCCAAGTACTTTTTCTATGCAAATTTCTTTTTATGCTACCATATGGTTTTCTTGTAAGGAGGACGGACATCCAAGAAGGCAATTAATTCTGTTTTGAGGGATTCCTCTTCGCACGTGAATTTCATAACCGCATGTGCTTCATTGAATTCAGTAATTATTGTACTTCTATCCTAATCATTATCGCAAAAAATGAAGGTGTCATACATATATACCGGCAATAAAATGATAGCTTTCTGATAAGATTGTTCAAAGATCCATATTTTCTAGTTTACTTTGAAAGAAATCTGCTAAAATGGGACCCAATAGGAATCCCATCACCACCCCGTCTACTTGTCTGTATAGTGTGCTATCAAATTTGAAATTAACATTCATGGTTTGCCTTAATAAGAATTCTTTTAGAATTTCGGTTGGGATGCCAATATTCACTGATGTGGTTAACTGTTTCTGCTAGACGTACATTTTTTGAATAAATATTATAATACTATTCATTTGCGATTAGAAATGTAGAAACAGTATAACTTGTTACCTGTATTCATATCACACTAAATTCGATACACCTTTGTTGCTTTTTATACTAACGAACTTGTTAAAAACAAATTTCTACAAAGAAGTGTCCTTGTACTTTTTTGTCCGCAATGTATAACTTCTTTATATATATATGTATATCCAAACTTTTAACATTTAAATGAATCTTAGATTTTCCCGTCGATTGATTGGACCGAAATGCTCGGTCTCGTGGCTCAAGTGGTTTATTGGATAACGCTTTGGCGTTTTAAACTATGGGTACTGGGTTCGAGCCTCGGTGGGAACGTCACCACTCACTCAGAAATGCAGGTACATCCAGACGCTAACGAGTCCCAAATAGGACGAAAAGCGCATCTTGGATTCCACTGCCAGTCGCCATCCACCAATTGACTTCACTTTTAACAGTTTGAAAAAATTTAGGCATTGGGAGGTATATAGTATTCATTATAATAAAGGTTTTTGTATTTCTCAATGAATGAAAAACATAATGATATTGTTTCATTTTACTGACGTATCGCTATTTAATGCTAACAGCTTTATCAAAGTATTAATTAACCAGAATTTACAAAATCCACTCCGCTTCTATTTAACAGAGTTAAGGGTGAGAAAATATACTACTTAGGTCAAGTTAAAAGGACATATTGAAAGTTAAAATAACAATGAAGATCACTAAACCAAATAACAAAGGTAATAGTAGTACGTCTATTATGATATCAAAATAAACTTTACTAACTTGATCATCGTTCGTCAGTCTGGTGTCAATTTTCCGCGTTGTCAAGTTGGCCAATTTGTAAAGATAACAAACGAGGTGTAAAATTATAAAACAGCGTGTGTTTATATAATGAAATTGCTCAACACCTTCATGTTGATTTTGTTATTTTACGGTCGACCGTGGTGCTCGAACCATCACCTATGACTGATGATTTTTCAAGCTTTTCTAGTTCACCCACTGGATTTCTCGGTGGATGGTCGAACAGATGCTCTATGGTGTTCATTTATTCTGACTTTGATTTCTCTCCGGTGAGGTTTTTCCGATGTAGTATATCGCATCACATTCCAAGCATTTTATTTTATAGACACAATTAGATAGAGAATCTTAAGGGATTTAGGCTTTTACACAGACAAGGTTGTTTCATAGTGTGTCTGATGTTTTGAAGAAAAATCTAATGTCGATCTTCATTGTTATTTTGACCTAAGTCTATTTTCTCACCCCTTAATTCTTTGTTATATATATGCTGAGTGGATTTTGTAAATTCCGGTTTAATAATACTACTTCGATAAGGCTATTAGTATTAAATAGCGAAACGTCAGTAAAAAGAACAATATCACTTTGTTTTTCATTCATTCATTGGGAAATACAAAAACCTTTAATATAATTGTAAAACTTCTGTTTCCGTTTCCTTTAGGCGCCTTGAATAAGTTTTAATGCTACAGACCTTAAAGAGCAAATTTCAAGCTGACTAAAATAGGTGGATGACAAATTCTGCCCCAACTTTAATGATTTGTGCTGTTTTGAAAAGGTTACTGTCAACTGGAATTCGTATTGCAGTCTGTTGAATACCTAGAAGTTGCCGCCTAAACTACTTACGTTTATGGATTAAAAGTCAATCTGAACGAAGAATATTCTTTTCAATAATTTCTCCCCTTCAGGGTCTTACAATTATAAAATATTATAATATTTGTGGTCGTTACAATAAAGGCCAAATATGCGGCGGATACATTTTTAACGTAGAATAACAGATTAGTAGCTATGGGGTGTTAAAATAAATAGTCATATTTGTGTGACAAATGTGCTAGGCTGAAATCGAATAGAAATATTGTAAAACGGGCGACAATGGTGGTGATTTATCATAATAGAATTGTAGAGTGTGGGGCCGGAAAATTGACAAATCAGTTCAAGGTTATAAAAGGTTGTTCTACGTTAAAAATGTATCCGCCGCCGCATATTTGGCCTTTATTGTAACGACCACAAATATTATAATATTTTATAATTGTAAGACCCTGAAGAGGAGAAATTATTGAAAAGAATATTCTTCGTTCAGATTGACTTTTAATTCATGGGATATGGGAATATTTCACACTATCAAATACTTAGTTTTAAGACCAATTCAACTCAAAGTGAAAGTTGGTGGGGTTAGCCTTGTCATTCTATTTGACGGCTTTATCATTCGATATGGCTCATCAGTTTTTATTTATCATGATGAAGTCTTAAATTTATTAAAGTTAAGACGCGATGTCGAACTCTTGTTAATTTTTCTTATATGAACGAATTAAAACAATTAGTCCCTTAGATAAATTTGAATAGTAAGACAAATTTCGCGAGAGATGATATCGTCATTTCTAGTTTCTTTACAACCGCTTTACAACTACTAACATGGTTAACAATAACAAAATAAAGATCATGACAATTACTCAGTTAAATAAAAAACAAAAGTACATACTAATGACCAATCATATTTAAATAGGTCATGTAGTCTATGGTAGGCAAAGATTGAAGTCTATTGACTTTTGTACACACAGTTTAGGATGTAGGTGATTAATCCCCAAAGTGCTTCAATCACCTTAAATAACCAACCCTGAATTAGAGTTATGTGAAGAAATAATTGCAAAGCAGTCATTAATATTGATTTTGTGACCTGACTTTAATAAGTGCCTTGTGATGGATGATGTTGCTGGATTTCTCTTCAGATTAATAATTACATTGGGATTTCTATGTGTATTAATAACCATTTTGGAACATGTTCTTTTCGACGGCCAAATTGGAACATTCTTCTGGTTCTACCTATATAGGTGTCACCGCAGCTGCAGGTGAACTCGTAGATACAGTTTGAAGTAGAGTCCACAGGATTTCGTCTGTTAACTGTAGGTAGAGGGATTGAAACTGTTCGGCAAGTGAGAAAAAGAGATGCGGCATAGAATATGTGTTTGATGGCTGATCGAAGTGTCTTTGAGCTAGCTATCAACTGCATAATCTGGTCGCCCTTGAATGGTTGATTAATAAAGATAGCTTTCTTTGGGACAGAATCTGTCTTTTCAAGATATGGTCTATCCTTACCGTGACAATTGATGAAGTTCTCTGGATAACCATTAGCTAATAAAACCAAATGTATATGTTGAAACTCATCCATCAAAGTGTCACTCGTGCACATTTTTCGGGCCCTTGAGAACAAACATTTCACGCACTAGGGAACGTTTGTACTGGATAGGAACAAAACTGGTATAATGAAAATACTGTCCAATCCATATCTGTTTACGAAAAATAGATCGCTGAATCGTTCTATCATCTCTCCTGGTCATTGTAATATCCAGGAAACCGAGTTTGTTATTCGATTCGAGTTTGGAAGTCACTTGGATATTTGGATGTATATGATTAAATAGGGTGATAAAGTTTTCAATAGATTTACTAATTATTACCAATAATGAGAGTATCATCTACATAACGTTTAGACAGCATAAATTCTCTAAGCAGACCTTGCATTTGTTTTTCCAATTTCGACATGAATATATATCTGCTAACAGGGGCCCAAGATGGCTCCCTGTCACAACACTATCGATTTGTTTGAATGCCTTTCCTTCGAATATGAATCTAATATTTTCTGTACACATTAAAATGATGTCTTTGATGTTAACCATATTAGGTGTAAGGCGATTGTAGAGAAACTACGAAATTAGTAGACAGAAGACAAGTAGTTCAGCGAAGAGTCTCTTTTCGGCGAATTCATTTTCATAGCTGTACAATCGCAAATATATATGGTTATTTTGTGTGTGTATACATTAAATTTGTCAAACAAAAATACAATTAGTGAGTTCAGATGAATTGGATGTTGGTAAGAGGATAGCAACAAAAGTGACGATCTCAATCAACTACTGCAAATATTCAACAAATGCCATCCAGCCACAAAGTTCACTTTGGAAACTGAAAATGAATCTAAAATCCCTTTTCTTGATGTCGAGCTTACAAGGAGAGATGACGGAACTTTAAGAAGGTCAATCCATAGGAAACCGACTTGGAACGGAAAATTAACAAGTTTCTACAGCTGGGTACCAATCAGTCGGAAAAGAAACCTAATTAAATCCCTTGCCACTCGCATCAGACGCATCTGCAGCTCCGACACCATGGAAGAAGAACTAAACTTCCTGAGGGAAATCTTCATACAAAATGGCTACCCACCAAGATTCGTAGAGAAAAACATCAAACAGAGAAACCAAAAGCAAGAGACACCATCCGTGCCAAAAAAGATACTTTATATGAACCTAGACTTCAAAGGAGACCTACTTAGTGACGTCCTCAGAAGAAGAATTTCCACCTCTTTAGGAAGAACTTTCCCTGTGGCAACACTAAGAATAGTGTTCTCCAGTCGCCCGCTGATCTGCAGAAACGCAAAGGACAAGATTCCGCACATGACCACTTCTATGTGTATATATCAGTTCACCTGTTGCTGTGGAGCCAGGTACATCGGTCGTTCAACGCGCATCCTGTCAAAAAGGTCAAAGAACACTATCCAGCGTGCCTACAGAAAGGAAATAATGGCCATATAAGGAGTGCAATAATCGAACATCTCGTCAACACTGGTCATTCCATCTCAACGAACGCCTCCTTCAAAGTAATCTACAAAGTGAAGAAGAACCTTCCAAAGACAGTACGATTCCGTCTTCTTTGCATCGCAGAAGCCCTAGCCATCCAGCTGGTGGAACCAGAACTATGAATACAAAAGAAAACTATCCACCCACTTCTACTCGCATGGTAACAACTCCGTTGATTTGACCTAACTTTTGTTTGTTTGTTTGATTTGACCTTACTTCTGTTTGTATGCTTATTTTTCTAACTTAAAACCCTTGTGTAATTCTATATATTATTTTGTTTCCATGTACACCCTTTGAGCACAACTCATTCATCAAACTATTCATGCTATTACGTAACTCTTATTTAACAACCATTTATGACAACTCATCACTTTTGTTACTATCCACTTAAATGAACATCCAATTCACCTGAACTTACTCCTCTTTAACAATCGTTTTTGACAACTCATCACTTTTGTTGCTATCCTCTTACCAACATCCAATTCATCTGAACTCACTAATTGTATTTTCGTTTGACAAATTTAATGTATACACACACAAAATAACCATATATATTTGCGATTGTACAGCTATGAAAATGAATTCGCCGAAAAGAGACTCTTCGCTGAACTACTTGTCTTCTGTCTACTAATGTTCGAATGGGAATTATTCATGAAAACTACGAAATGACATCATTTCGCGAAATTTGTCTTCTAAATGCCTTATTCATATTTATCTGAATGACTTTGAATATTTAAATATCGAAAAGTAAATGAGTCAGTAAGTATTAGTGTGACGAGGAAGGCTACTTTGTCAAGCTACCAAAGAAGGGCGAGTTACGCCTCATGCTTCAAGAACTGGCGTGGAGTCATACTCTTGTCTACTCCAAATAAAACGCTAGGTTACATCAGCCTGGAGAGAATAAAAGATACACTGGATGCAGAATATCGCCAGCCCGGAACAAGTTGATCAGATTGCAAATCTACGCATCTTCATCACAGAGCAAAGCATAGAATGACAGTCAAACTTCTCGCTAACTCAACTTCATCGACTTCGAAAAGGCCTTCAACAGCTAAGCGTTGATCAAGAAGTGATTTGTAAACTGCTTCAGTGCTGTGGCGTCCAGTTACCAAGTCTTTATCAACTTCATTCAACAGTTGGCTATATGACAATGCCATCACGTGTCAGGTGATCCACAACAGGGAACTCGGTAAGACGTTTGAAGTGAAAACAGGAGTGAGACAAGGCTGGCTGACTGCTTATTATCACCGATGATATTCCTAATTGTGGTGATAGAGGAGAAAGGAATACCTTCGACCGATAAGAATACTCTAGGATATCTAGACTTCTTGGACGATTTATGTCTAATGTTGCACAAACTCGAAGGCCTACAGGCAAAATCCAGAAACCTGACTAATGTAGGATCCAGTACAGAGGTTGAGGTGAAGCTAGACAAAATGGAGGTATTTTAATTAACAAACCAATAAGAAGAACATCCAGTAGCGAACTTTTCATCGGGCGAAATTTTAAGGATTTCTTTCCGTCACTTATCTAGGCTTCTTCAAGAATTGAAAACATTTATTTCCAGATACGAATTTAAAACAAGTAATAAAGGTTAGTGAAACAAGATTTAATGAACTGATCAAGTTTCGGTAGAACTCGTCAGCTGAATACTACTCTCTATACACGAATATATTCACTTTTGAAATTACATTGGGAGATATAAGACTGATAAGCAAATGAACCACATTGAATTAGTCATACAGGAAGACAGGTGGGAATGTTTTCCAGGTCATGTTCAAATAGATAAGGGGAAAGAGAGTATGAGAGATCAAAATTAAGATAAATGGCATTACGCTTCAATTGCACATCACTTAGATAGACAATCAGACATTAGAGAATATATCAAGAATTCCAAACAGAGTAATATCAATAGTAATTGTTATAATAACAGTAATAAAAATAGTGTTGAAGTGAGTTAAGATAATCCTACTGATAAAAGATAGTTTTAAATAAATCTAGAATAATAATAGTAATAATAAGAGGCAGAATAATAAGTAAAACGTATTACCATGGTAGATTCAGAGTGACGACCATCTCCTTCCGCACACAGAGACCTGGTTTATAAACTCGAATCGCACAACCCTCTGCAATTGCAAGCATCTTCCTGTTTCTTTGTCTGCTGACAACAGTGAATGACTTGACCGCGTCGATATCATGTTCATAGTCCACAAGATGTTTTGTTACTGAGGATTTTGGCACTTTGCACTCAGCTGTTTTCAACCATTTTGGCAAATGCTCAGTATCATTCGAGTAGACAATCGCCTTTCTGTAGGACCTATGTATCTGTTTCCATAAACACACCCAAAGTGATATACGCAGTGTCGAGGATTGGCGACTGATCTTTCCCAGACTGTTGAAGCATTCAATTAGTGGTGTTGAGGATAACAAGTTTTGCAGCAATAATAAATTCTCTTGATTACTGATGGTATTAATCTGTTTGGAATTCTTGATATATTCTCTAATGTCTGATGGTTTATCTAAGTGATGTGCAATTGAAGCTTCATGCATTTCGTCTTAATTTTGATCTCTCGTACTCTCTCTCCCCTTATATATTTGAACATGACCTGGAAAACATTCCCACCCCTCTTCCTGTGTGACTAATTCAATGTAGTTCATTTGCTTATCAGTCTTATATCTCCCAATGTAATTTCAAAAGTGAATATATTCGTGTATATAGAGTAGTATTCAGCTGACGAGTTCTACCGAAACTTGATCAGTTCATTAAATCTTGTTTCACTAACCTTTATTGATTGTTTTAAACTTACCTAGGCGCCATCATTTCAACTACAGTTGGAACTAATGAAGATGTTCAAGTCAGAGTCGGAAAGACAAGTTACACCTTAGAGCCTCAGAAATCAGTTTGGAAATCCTCTGTACTCTACCGAAGCCTAAAGAACAAGATTTGAACTTTCAACACCACCGTCAAGTCATTTCTCCAGTGTGATTCATCATAGACTTGGAGGAGGTGACAGACTATAAGCAGTCCTGAGCCCCAGCTAAAGAGGGCTGAAGTAATATGTTCCACTCAGAACCCGACGAAACAATAACAATAATGATAATAATATTGTTGTGACACTACCGTACACCCGGACGGTTATTTAAACTGTTCAAGTCAAAATAAAGGCAAGTAAAATTGACAAACAACCTTTTCTATTCCATAGGTAAACATGGTGTACATGGATGGTTGAATAGCGGAAGGCTAACCAAACACACAGAAGGTGAGGGTTCAATTCCCGATGGATAAACGTCTAAACCTCACACAAAATGTCAAATTTGAAAACCTAAGGACCACTATGTTCCAATCAAAACGCAAGAAATGTGAAGAGTGCGAACCGCAGATGTGAATATATTCTGACTACAAGAAGGAATTTCAAAAAAAGAAACGGAGCGGATACGAGGAAAAATGGTACAATCACTATGGGTGCGTACTGCCGATGATTCTCAAACTAGGCTGATGAAACAGCTATCCAGTACTCCAGGACTGGTTTTCAATAGTTCTCTAAATGAAATAAATCCGTGGTCAAACTCGTAAAAACAAATTTAATCCCTACAAAGCAACCCTTGAAAATTAATCTGACACTACACGACGGAGTTTCCTGGAGTTCTAGTGAGAAGTCATGACCACAATGAGGTCCAACTAGTCAAGTGTGTGAGGATGGATTCCCCACCGATGACATTGATTGGTGCTAGTCGCGCTAAATCATGAATTGGTAGAAGTTAGAATTCATGCACACTGGCGATTGGATCCAGCCCCCGTGGCTGAGTGGTATAGGAGCTTGCCTGGTAATCGAAAGCTGCTGGGTTCGAACCCCACTGTGGTGGGTGCGTACTGCCAATGATTCCCAAACTAGGATGAAACAAATATTCATTAGTCCCAGGTGAGTTTCAGCGGTTCTGTAACTGATATCAATCCGTGGTCAAACTTGTAAAAACACACTTAATCTTTACAAAGCAACTCTTGAAAAATATGATATATGGCTAAAAAATGAATGACAAGTTCATCAATGATAAAAGTATAAAACTCGGGCACTGTGGTGGTAGAGTATAACTCCATTATGGATGAGATATTATTTTGATAAATTACACAGTGTTGTTATACAGTAATATTAACTGATGACCATGTTTCGAGCCTAACTTATTCCTGCTCATAATCATATCAAGGCAATACTCACACAACTTTTTCCTTCATTTATATAAATGTGTGGAATTGATTAGATTATTATTTCCTTTAATTCCTAGAGGAACATAGGGCTTCAACCGCGCGTCTCCATTGCGTTCGGTTCTCTGCTAGAATTTTCACCTGACTCCACATCTGCCCACATGCTTTCATCTCCTCTTCATATGACCTCCTCCAAGTCACCCTCGCAGTGACGACCAACTTGCCGCTTCCCTTCCGGGTTCCAGTCGAGCAGTGGCTTGTCTATTGATGTTACTTGATGGTTTCCGCCATTTCATCCAGCCTATTTGTTGCACAGTCGGTTCCTGGTTGTGTCGGTTCGCTCATTGCCAGCGATCCCTGTTGCTGATCTTTTCTGGCCAGCCATCTGATCTTGAGTAGTACTGAGTGAAGACAGTTAGCTGTTGATAAAGGTCTGTAATTTGTTTGAGGTGCTCTTTATGACGCGCTGGCCACGTCTCTGATCCGGATCCTATTTTTGATGCTGAGTGCTGTTGACCTCCACACAGACTTGAGAGAAATGAAAGGTTGTCTTGCTTTTCCGATTCTTGCTTTGATATCCTCATCAGTTCCGTCCGCCTGTAGTTGAAACGATACATCTCAGGTAGGTAGGTAGGTGGGTGGTAGGTGGCAGGTAGGTAGGTAGGTAGGTAGTAGGTAGGTAGGTAGGTAGGTAGGTAGGTGGTAGGTAGGTAGGTAGGTAGGTAGGTAGGTAGGTAGGTAGGTAGGTAGGTAGGTAGGTAGGTAGGTAGGTAGGTAGGTAGGTAGGTGAAGGAGGTTGTTTCTTTCAGGTTCCTCCCATTTATGTTGGCTGATTGTTGTCTGTTGTTGTTGTTGCTGTTGGCCAGGAATCTTCATCACCTCTGTTTTCTCTATGTCCACCTGAAGTCCTTTCTTCTCTGGATACTTGTTCTGCCAACTTGTTGCCTTTCACTTGCATATCTTCCAGTTTGTAGGAAATCAGACATATATGTCGTCGGCGAAGTCCAGATCCTCCAAGTCTCTTTTTGTATGAATCCATTTTATGCTTGTTTCCTCATTGCCCACTGTCTGTCGCATTATCCAATTTACCGTTTTCAATCAGGAAAATCATTGGCGATAGTAGGCAGCTAGCCTTGTCTTACTCCCGTCTTTACTTCTTCGAAGGATTCCGTAAGTTGATTAGACATTTGAATAAAAATCAACATAAGATAATGTACATTCAGAAATAATAATAATGATATGAGTGTTATTGATCTAATACAATCAGATGAGAAATAAGACGAGTATTTTTATAGTCATAATAAGTAACTTGTTAGAATGTTATGATGTACGTAAATTGAATTCAAGGAAAAAGTTGTGTGAGTATTGCCTTGATATGAATATGGGTGGCAATAGTTTGTGCTCGAAGCGTTGTCATCAGTTAATATTACTGTAGATGTAACACTGTGTGACTTATCAAAATAAAATCTTATCCAAAATGAAATTTATCAATGGATTGGTACTCAGAAGGCTTGATTTATGTGATAAAGCAAAGACAAAATGCCAGTCAACAAGACAGGAAATGTAAAGGAACTAACTCCCTCCCTAATGAACCAACATTAAAAGATCAATATACTGCTTAGAGTTCAAAGAGCGTTGTCAAATACCTTATTCAATCCACAAAGTAACAGACAGTACTTAATTTAGAGCATAATTTGTAATATGTGGTTTCACATCTCCAAACATTTATGTGACTAACTGTCTAATGACCGTGACAACCTCAATAATTAGGTAAAAACACCTGCTGAACTAATATTTCCATTGGAGTAAGGCGTGACCTGCCAAATTCAAAACTTAGTCAGTCAAAATAATTTTCATAACTCGAAAACAATAGCGATCAGCTGTCTGGTTACATTATATGTCAACCTAATTAATAACTCACTTTTACACGGTGCATTGATAGGCGTGAAAACACCCTTAAATGCACTCAATCACATCAAGGAGGTATAATGGTCTGTTTATGTATAAATAGGGAAATATATATTCCGGTAGAGTGAATTCCTTGACAATGCATGCCCATTCTATGATTCCTATTTCACTGTTATGCTTGATTTGCTGTTTAGTGTCTCCATGTGTAACCACATGGTTAGTGCGTAGTGGAGAAACAGTTAGGGAAGCGAATGAATTCCCATTCATCGCTCTCATGATAACAGACGTTTCAATGTGTACAGCGACATTAGTGTCAACAAAGGCTATTATCACAGCTGGTCATTGTGTATGTGGACCAAAATCAATCAACAGGGTAAGTATGAGTTTGTGTGTGTGTGTGTGTGTGAACGACACTTGTTTGTATTTTGAAATAAATGAAGTTGTACAGATCTCATATCGCTAACATTTTCCCCTGTTGTTTAGATTTCTTTCCAGACACTGAGTGATTTCGACAAACGATCGGTGAATTACCAGGTGGCGTCGATTGAGGTTGCACCAGAATATGATCCAGTGTGTCAAATGAAACGAGCAAGACAACGTACTCAACAGTCATTCGGTGGATATGATATAGCGATTGTGACATTATCAGAAATGGTTGATATGTCTACTGGAGTTAAGGTCATTAGTTTGGCAACTGAATCAGATATTCCAGTACCAAATTCTGTGGTATATATTGTGGGATATGGTAGAGATTCGAAGGCAACAGATGACACGCGTCTATATGGGGGTGTATTGAAGAAAGGTGAGTTGCTGCCGACGCAGTGAGTGAATTTTAGTCAATTTTATCCAATATGCTAATTTTTATTGTATGGTACTTTGAGAATTGTACACTGGCTTTGATATTTGTGTATCTGAATGTTTCTGAAGTTATTCATGTTTTTATATTTCCATTCCAAGTTCACTTTTAACAGTGTGAAAAAATTTGGGCATTGGGTGGTATACGATATTCATTATAATAGAGGTTTTCTTGTATTTCCCAGTGAATGAATGAAACACAAAACGATATAACTGGTTTTACTGACGTTTTGCTATTAAATGCTATTAGCTTATGCCTTCATATGACTTCATTTTCCAAATACAACACCGAGAAATTGATACAGAAGACATTATGGTAAGGTATGATATTAACTCATTATATACTAGTATCCCAATTACCGAAAGTATTGATATCATTTCCACTCTAATAGAATCACATACAACGCTATCACAAGGATGTACCCTGGACACCAGTGACATAACTAAGAACTTAAAATTCTGTCTAGAAAGTAATTATTTTACATTTAAAGGGAATTTATATATTGACGGACAAATGGTGTTGCTATGGGTTCACCGGTCTCCCCAATAGTCGCTGACCTTTTCATGAATATATTCGAAAATAACATCTATTCAAGCATACTCACTCCTAAAATATGGTTAAGATATGTGGATGATACTTTTGTAGTGCTTAAACGAGATCTACCCAGTTCATTCTTCGAGAAACTGAACAATCTATCTCACACCATCCAGTTTACTTTGGAAGCAGAATTAGACGTCGATGAACTACCATTTCTAGACTGCTTGGCTAGTTAAGAGGGGGGGGGGAACGGATATTTTAGTATATCCACTATCAGGAAGAAAATCCACTCCAATAAATATTTAGACTTCGGACCATCACTCTCTATCAGCTCAAAGGTATCAGTTGTTTCAAGTCTTCTTAGACGAGCACACTCTTTGATGTTAACGGATGAGCAAGAAAAAGAAGAAGAAATATCAAACCTTACTGAGACTGTCAAGCAAAACGACTATCCAAAGAACTTCATCAACAAAATCAACATTCAAATGATGGTTTGTAGGGATTTGATTTGTTTCAGGATTTCATCATGAGCTGACATTAGTTAGAGAACCATTGGAAAACCTGGGAGTACTGGACAGCTGTTTCGTCCTAGTTTGGGACTCTTCAGCAGTACTCACCCACCGGGAGCCACCGGGTCCCAGTGGCTTAATGGTATACGAGCTCGCCTTGTAACCGGAAGGTCCTGGGTTCGAATCCCGGTGGGTGCGTACTTCTGAAGAATCCCAAACTAGGCTGACGAAACAGCTTTCCAGTACTCCCAGCCAGTTTTACAATGGTTCTCTAACTAATGTCAGCTCATGATGAAATCTTGAAAAAAATCAACATTGACATTCTGTATGGTCGAAAATGTATTCCGAAGACATGGACGTCAACAGCTGTCATGCCATATAGAACACAGACATCAGACGGTATCAGAAGATTACTCAATAAGCCCGACATCAGAGTTTTCTTCAAAACATCAGACACACTACGAAACAACTTTGTCCATATAAAAGACTAAATCGCTAAAGATTCTCTATCTAATTGTGTCTGTGAAATAAAATTCTTGGAATGTGATGCGATATACTACATCGGAAATACCTCGAGAGACAGAAATCAAGGTGATTAGGTTTAATGAACACGGAAGAACATCTGTTCGACCACTGAGAAATCTAGTTAGTGAACTAGAAAAGCTTGAAAGATCATCAGCCATACCTGGTGGTCTACACGTTATAGAACCAGGTCACAAAATTGATTTCGACATTATTGAAAGCATCATCCAGAAAAAGCATTTCAGAAATCACAAAGAAGGTCTAATATCATCAGAAGCACTTCATGTCTTCAAATGGAATCCAAATTTTGATAGAGAAAGAAAGACCAGATTTGCAGTATAAAATGATATTATTCTATTTCACAGTTCACAGGTCTGAATAAGGATGATGGATAGAATTTGACCTAGTTACAACACTCTCCCATTTTCCCATGAAATGACAGAATCAACACGAATTTGATATGCAAGTTCACTATGTATTTATTTATTTTTTGATTACAGCTTTGTTCCACACTGTATTTGTGGTACAAGTATGGAATTTCCAGCATGGATATCAGTAGCCCGAATTTCGCAGGCCAACCATAGATATCAGGAGTGCGTCGGCAGGGGATCGAAACTCGGACCATGCGCATGGTCGGTGAGAGTCCTAACCACTGTGCCACCGACGCACAAGTTGCTTTTATAATTTTACACACTTATCAAATCCAGCAATCTACACTTGGTTTTGTTATCTTTACCAACCGGCCTACATGGCAATGCAAAAAATTAGCCCATGCTGAGGAATGATGATTAAATTGTTTTATATAAGCTGAGTGGATTTTGTTAATACTGTTTTAATAATGCTACTTTGATAAGGCTATTTGCAGCAGCATTAAATAGCGAAACGTCAGTAAAAACACAAAAATATCGTTTTGTTTTTTATTCATTGGGAAATACAAAATACCTTCATTATAATGATTATTCATGTTTAGTACACTTGAGTTTTTGTGCAAGTAGGATCACTGTAAAATGGGACTTGCCCACCTCTGTGGGATAAATGTAAGACGTTTTTACCAGTGGATTATTGAACGTCTGCTTACCGAAAAACTTCATTCCCAACCTGTTTGATAATCTTTCATATAACTCTGAAGCTCCTGTAAAACTGTAGATAGACGTTTTTAAAAAATACCTCTGAGGTGGTACTGTCGAAAATAGAAATATGCTGAGAGATGAATAGATTAGTGTGACAATGTGAAGGGTTGATATTAGTTGGCGTCCAGGTAGACCCAAAGAGTTGTAGATACTCCATCTGCTCTGGAATTCAGTTACTCTGAGTCGGTGGCACAGCGGTTAGTACTCTTGCCGACTATGTACATGGTACGGGGTTCGATCCCTTGCCGATGCACACCAATGGTGTGTATCAATGGTTGGCTGGAAAAATTGGGCTACCGATATCACATGCTGAAAATTCCATACTTGTACCAAAAGTACGGTGTGGAATCAAGCTGCAATCAAAAATAATCTACTTAGCAACAATATATATATATATATATATATATTCACCCTACTTTCAAGTATTTATCTTACTTCGTTTTATAGATTTTATTATTCGATAGTGTTCCGTTCATTCATCCTTGAATGTTTCTCTCCACCTTTCCTCTGTCTTTATTTCACAGGTCGTGCCACTGTAATGGAGTGTTTACACAAAACTGTTGGAAATCCAATCTGTATCCGACCTGGTCCTGATACAGCACAGATTACTGGTCCAGGAGATAGTGGTGGACCACTCCTGCTAACGCCTCAAGGACCGATTATTGGTGTCGCATCCAATGGGGTATATCTTCCAGCTATTAAGGATTTATCTGTAGAATATGCAAGTATCAGTAGATCACTGGAATTTATCATGTCTAATATTTGAAGTGTACTGCAGAAGAGACTTGTGTTTTGTGTATTTTCAACGAGTTTTTGTTACCTTGTTATTTTAGTACATTTTCTATGCGTTTCTGTTGAAAATTATATGTAAATGTGATGTGGTTTTGTTCTCTGAGCTGAATGGTTAATTTGCGAAGTTTTCATCACCCTACTGGGTGACATCTTCAGCGCATACTTCAATTTGAAGTGAGCTTTTAGATTTCTCCACGAGGTTATTAATCATCTCTCCTGGTGCATGATCTTGGACGTGATTGGTTGTTTTTGTGTGTTTTCACACCTTCTAGGTTACTTGTATTGGAACTGACTGTTTCTTTGATTTGAACTTTGACCCTTTGTGTGTGAAGTTTCTTTCTTATTGGTTGATAAATTTAGTCTATCTCGATGTGTCTATTGACTGATGATTCACTGGAATGCCAAGCTTCTGAAAGTTCTCTATCATTCTTGTTGTTTCCTCTGTCTAATATTTGAACACTGGTTGTCCCAGTCGAATTGATGTCCGTGGTTGTCTGTATGTAGTGATATGAGGGAATGGATATCATGTCTTTTGACGCCTAGCTTATGATCGTGGATACAAAGACGAAGGGGACGTTGTCCACTTTGTTCAATGTAGTGTTTTTCGCAGTTGTTACAGTTTATTTTGTAGATGATGTTGGTTTTATCTTCTTTCGCTGTTGAGTCTTTTGGTTGACATAGAATTGAGTGTAGTTACTTTGTTGGTTTGTGGACGACGTCAATTCCTAATGGTTTGAAGAGTCTTGTAGTGATTTCTGAGACATCCTTTATGTATAGTAAGGTGATTTTCTTCGCGTTCTCCTTGGTGGCTTTTGCTTTGGTAGGTTGACTTGGGGGTATATGTTTTTTGATGAAATTCCGTGGATATCCATTCTTTTGGAAGACGTCCATGAGATACTTTTCTTCAATTATCCTTAAGGTGGGAGTGCTGCAGTGAGTCCTTGCTCTCTTGAATAGTGTTTGTATGCAATTCCTTTTGTGTGTTATTGGGTTGTTGCTGTTGTAATTTAGGATTTGGTCTGTGTGAGTTGATTTCCTATAAACTTGAGTTTGTAATTCCCTTCTGGTCGTTCGCTTGACTAAGACGTCCAAAAATGGTATTTTGTTCTCGGATTCCTCTTCTCTTGTGAATTTGATGTCGTTGAAGACGTTGTTTATTATTTTGATGTGGTTTTGTTCTCTGAGCTGGATGGTTAGTTTGCGAAGCTTTCATCACCTTACTGGGTGACATCTTCAGCGCATACTTTAATTTGAAGTTGTTTATTAAGTTGTGAGTTTTATCTAATTCGTTTCTTTTGATTATTACAAATGTCTCGTCGACGAGGAGTATGCAAATCTTGGGTTTGATCTTTGGTAGAATTATGTTTTCAAGTCTATCATATGTAAATGTTTTGTTCAACGAAGAAGTACTATTTTTATCCAACGACTTCATCTTCAAGCTAACTGTACTGTCGTACTTGTATAATGGAAAAAGGCATTTAGTGGCACCAGAAATTTCTCAGTCAATATTGCACATATGATAAGAATTATTATTATTCCTTTGGGTTCCAAGAGGAACATAGGGTTTCAACGACACATCTCAGCCTTCTTCTACTTTCTACTATCCTCTTCAGCTGGCCAACTCCAAGATTGCTCATATTCTGTCATCTCCTCCTCCCAATACGATCTCCTCCATGTTATGCTTGCACCCACGACCCAGCTGTCCCTTCCTATTTGGATTTTACTCGAGGGCCTAGCTTGAACGTGATATCATTCGATGGTTTCCTCAGTGTATACCGGATCCATCTTTATTTTCTCCTACATATATTTGTTGAGCGATCGGCTATCGCCTGTTGGTTTGTTCTCAGTCAGCCAGCCAACCAGAGTTTCTTGTTACTAATTATTTCTGGCCATTTGGTTTTCAGTATGAAGCCAGTAAAAGGGGGAAGCTGTTGATCAGAGCCTGTGACTTGTTGGAAATCTTTATTGTGACACTCAGTGCAAGTTTCTGACCCAATCATAAGAACTGACCGACTTCACATCTGTGTTGCAACTAAGAATCTTGTTCTTTATGCGTCACAATTTTACTAGCGATAATAAAATGCTTCTTAGTTCCAGGAATAATTGTTCATATAGACAAGTGGACTGGATATTGCCAAATGTCGTTATTGGCATATACATACATATATATTCACCATAAACTAAGTCATTACTGGAATTTTGTTAGCCCAATAATTACCATGCATACTAATCGTTTATAGAAGGATTTGGAGTTCATCTGAAAAAAACATTGGGTTCCTAGTGGAACATACGGCTTCAACTGCACGTCTCCACTTGCTTCTGTCTTCTACTATACTTTTCACCTGCATCCATATTAGTCCATACTGTTTCAACTACTCTTCACACGACCTCCCCCATGTCACCCTCGCACTGACGACCCACTCGCCGCTTCCCTTTCGGCCTGGTTTCACTCGAGCAATGGCCTGACGCACGCGTGATGTTACCTAGCGGCGGCCTCCTCAGCGAGTGTTCAATCCATCTCCACTTTCTCCTGAATATTTGCTGTTGTTGGGCGATTGGTTCTTGTTTTGTTTGTTCCCATAGTTTCCAGTAGTTGGTGATTATTTCCGGCCCGGCCATCTGATCTTCAGTATAGACCGAAGACAGTTGTTGGTTGATAAAGGCCTGCAACAGGCTGTTGGTGGAAATATTCTTTACGACCCACCCGCCAAGTTTCTGATCCGTATAGAAGAACTGACTGACGTTGTTTGTATTGAAAATCCCACCGAATTTTGTTGTTGATGCTGGCTGAGTGACGAAGATTTCCAGATTGGTTTCAGGTTGATGAGTAAATGTGTTTCTCGCCTGCCTTCCAAATTCTCGCTTAATTTGACATCCTCGTCCGTTCCTCCTGTAGTTGAGACTTTAACATCAGTATGGTAAATTTTGGTCTCATTAGTGTGCATCTACCAGTTCACCTGTTCCATCTGTGGAACCAGGTATGTTGGCCACACCCAGCGTTTGCTATTCAAACGTATCATCGAACGCTTACCAACACTCATGGTTTTATAACAGAGAAAAAAGATATTTGCCCGTCGCAGCTCTATCCTGGAATATCTGATTGAATCCGGACACCAAGCAAACCTACAAAACAACTTCAAAGTTATCTACAGGATACATGGGAATCTTGCTTAAGGAGTATTAATCCAACTTCTTCAAACCACAGAAGCAATGGCAATTCAGATATGATGGAGAAAATTTGTAGCTCAGGTGATTGATGATTTTGATGTAGTTGTGTTCTCTGAGCTAGCTGGATGGTTTATTTGCGATTTGCGCAAATTTCTGTGTATAGCATTTTCTATTGAATCTATAGAACAGAGTTTTTACCAATGTTCGTTTATAGCTGTTTGGACAAAATCGACTAGAAAGCAAGTATTGTCTATTCCATGTAGACTTTAAGTAAATTGACCTCTGAAGACTAATATCTTCCAGGCATTGCATGGCTTGATGTCAAGGAAATGAAACTTTCCATCACTTTCATATTCCATAGTAAATTCAATATTTATGTATACCTCGTTAAATAACCAGATTAGGTTGGTAGGAAGCATGACTTTCATTGTTGCACACTAAAAATGTGTCATCAACATTTCAACAGTAAAAAGTTGTTTTTAGAAGGTAATTGGTGGATGGTGACTAGCAGTGGAATCCAGGACAACGTGGCTCTCGTGGCCCAAGTGGTCTGGTGGATAACGCTTTGGCGTTTGAAACTATGGACACTAGGTCCAAGCCTCGGTTGCGGGAACATCATCACTCACTATGGAATGTAGTGGCACATCTAGCCACCAACAAGTTCCAAATGGGATGAAATGCACATTGTCCTGGATTCCACTGCTACTAGTCACCATCCCCCAGTTAACCTCTAATTACATGCTCAGACATCGTTGAAGCATCTGCACAAGAAGCCGACATGTCAACCTGAGACCAAACACTTCGGTCTAATCAATCGATCGATGGGAAAATCTAAAATTGAATTAAATAAAAAGTTAAATATGTCCAAACCAAGTTCACGTTTAACGTTGTGAACAAATTTGGGCATTGGGTATATGATATTCATTATAATAAAGGTTTTTGTATTTCCCAATGAATGAATGAAAAACAAAACGATATTGCTGGTTTTACTGACGTTACACTATTTAATGCTTCTGCTAATAGCCTTATCAAAGTAGTATTATTAGACCAGAATTTACAAAATCCACTCAGCTTATATATATACAGCAACCTAATCATCGTTCATCAGCATGGAGTAATTTTTACTTTGTCAATTTGGCCAATTGGTAAAGATAACAAAGCCATTATGCGTAGATTGTTGGATTTGATAAGTGTATAAAATTATAAGAGCAGCATGTGTTTACATAATGAAATTGCTTATCACATTTGTGTTGGTTGTGTCACTTCATGGGGGAGGTGGTGAGTGAGTGTTGTAACAAGGACAAATTCTGTTTTAGTCCTATTCAGTTAAAACAATTTGGATTCCATTTGAAGACATGAAGTGCTTCTGATGATATTAGACCTTCTTTGTGATTTCTGAAATGCTTTTTCTGGATGATGCTTTCAATAATGTCGAAATCAATTTTGTGGCCTGATTCTATCGCGTGTAGACCACCAGCTATGACTGATAATTTTTCAAGCTTATCTAGTTCACTAACTAGATTTCTCAGTGGTCGAACAGATGTTCTTCCGTGTTCATTAAACCTAATCACCTTGATTTCTGTCTCTCGAGGTATTTCCGATGTAGTATATCGCATCACATTCCAAGAATTTTATTTCACAGACACAATTAGATAGAGAATCTTTAGCGATTTAGTCTTTTATATGGACAAAGTTGTTTCGTAGTGTGTCTGATGTTTTGAAGAAAACTCTGATGTCGGGCTTATTGAGTAATCTTCTGATACCGTCTGATGTCTGTGTTCTATATGGCATGACAGCTGTTGACGTCCATGTCTTCGGAATACATTTTCGACCATACAGAATGTCAATGTTGATTTTGTTGATGAAGTTCGTTGGATAGTTGTTTTGTTTGAGAGTTTCAGTAATGTTTGATATTTCTTCTTCTTTTTCTTTCTCATCCGTTAACATCAAAGAGTGTGCTCGTCTAAGAAGACTTGAAACAACTGATACCTTTGCGCTGATAGGGGTGTGATGATCTAAAGTCTAAATATTTATTGGAGTGGGTTTTCTTCCTGAATATGGATATGCTAAAATGTCCATTTTCCCTTCTCTTAACTAGCCAGGCAGTCTAGAAATGGTAGTTCATCGACGTCTGATTCTCCTTCCGGTTCACTTCGGAAGCTGAATGGATTTTATAAATTCCGGTTAAATAATACTTTGATAAGGCTATTAGCAGCATTAAATAGCGAAACGTCGGTAAAACTAGCAATATCGTTTTGTTTTTCATTCATTCATTGGGAAATACAAAAGCCTTAGTTATAATAAATAAAAAGTTGTTTTGTCGATTGCATGCTTCAACTTTGTTCTTTCAAAGCTGAATATAAAGTGATGTTTACTGAAATGGGAGTAAGGGGACTACTCATGTAGCTGTACATCAGTCTATTTAGTGGTAAAGAGTATTGTCAAACTGGAATTGTACACCCATGATACGCATTCATCAAAATTATTTTGAGCAATGAAATATCCTGTCATCTCAGTTGATTTGTCCGTCAATTATCACTCCATTTTATTCTTATGTTTTGCTGGAGAAATAAATGTGTACATAAATAATTCAATAGATTGAAATGTACTCAATCATAAGTAAATATAACCTCATGTATAAATCCTTCATATAGCTTCATCAGAACAAGAAGTATTTCAATATTGCATGAACATTTATTATTCACACAAACGGTAAAAACAACAAAAGCCATTAACAAACTGACAGCATTTTGTTTAGATAAACAATGTCAAAAAGTCATCTTGTCATTATGTATATTCAACAATATTTATCTGAGCAGAATTAAGACAACAGCTGAAAAGGAAGAGAGAGGAAGAACTCGTGAATTGAATGGTTGAATACTAGTGTATGAAGAAAATAAAAGACAGATTCAGCATAGAAAATGCTTCTTTATCAATGAAATCATCTTCAGAGACTGGCTGTGTACAGTCGTATTTATACTTAGAAAAGTATATAGTGGTCTATTATTGAGTAATAGCGGTGGGAGTGACATAATCGATATAATTACTCAGAAGTGGCTTTGGAAGTAAAAAATTAAAAGTTGTAAACTATGTGGTACTCAACAACGGCACAAAGAGAGAAATTTGATGAGGTTAAAACTGCTATTGAGTGACTGAAAAGAAAGGTGGTAGTTGAGTGTCAATTTAACAAGTGTAACGAGGGTGTGGAAATATACAAAAGGAGCATATGAAATTGATAATGGTGAATTAATTATTAAAGCAAAAGCAAACTAAAAGTAAAGTTAAAAATTAAAAACCAAAGAAAAAATTTAAATTTTTTTACAGTGAACGACTAGTGAAGAGGTGAAGACCAAGGTAGAATAAGAGACTGAACAAACCTTTTCTGTATACAGAGTTCAAGGTTGCTACTGACCATCTGAAACCGGCTTACTTGGAAGGTAATTCTATTAACATAGAGCTGAGTGTACCTTATAATCCACAAGTAACCGAATGTCCTTTAGTCCTCGAAGAAGTCACTAGCACGGCGAAAGCTACCGAATCTTCTGTCAAGCCCCGTAAGAAAACCCTGTTTTGAACATAACGTAAGATTCCCAGAATACCTTCACACCTATATAACAACATTAATATTAAAATCAAATCAGAAACATCGCAACGCTCGTTCTCCATCTGCATCATCAACATCGGCAGTTGGATCATTAATTGGCCAAAATCAAATGAAGTCACACAATAGTGGATTGTTGTTAAAACATAACAGACTATTGAATTCAGAAAAAAACTTTCCAGTTCTCCAATCAAAACACTTCTAGGCCAAACAGTCAATTGATAAAAAGACACAGCCAGAAACGAGATCTTATTTCACGTTATTTCTAAAAATGTTTTTTGTTTGTTTTGTGATCATTTTTTCCCTTCTCTGTTATCCTGTATAGTTTAATTTCTTTTTTTCGCTTAAACTAAGTTGGTTTAGATATGATAGAGAAGATTTGTAGCTCAGGTGGATGATTTTGATGTGGTTGTGTTCTCTGAGCTGAAGATGTTACCCTACTGGGTGATATCTTCAGCGCATACTTCAATTTGATGAAGTGAGCTTTTAGATTTCTCCACGAGTTTATTAATCATCTCTCCTGGTGACCTTGGATGTGATTGGTTGTTTTTGTGTGTTTTCATACCTTCTAGGTTACTTCTGTTGGAACTGATTGTTTCTGTGACTTGAACTTTGACCCTTTGTGTGTGAAGTTTCTTTCTTATTGGTTGATAAATTTTGTCTATCTCGATGTGTCTATTGATTGATGATTCACTGGAATGCCAAGCTTCTGAAAGTTCTCTAGCATTCTTGTTGTTTCCTCTGTCTAATAATTGAACGTTGTCCCAGTCGAATTGATGTCCGTGGTTGTCTGTAGGCAGTGAGGCGATATGAGGAAGTGGATATCATGTCTTTTGACGGCTAGCTTATGTTCGTGGATACGAAGACGAAGGGGACTGTCCACTTTGGCCAATGTAGTGTTTTTCACAGTTGTTACAGTTTATTTTGTAGATGATGTTGGTTTTATCTTCTTTCGCTGTTGAGTCTTTTGGTTGACATAGAATTGAGCGAAGCGACTTTGTTGGTTTGTGTACGACGTCAATTCCTAAAGGTTTGAAGAGTCTTGTAGTGATTTCTGAGATATCCTTTATATATGGTAAGGCGATTTTCTTTGTGCCTTTCTTGGAGGCTTTTGGTTTGATAGGTTGACTTGGGGGTATATGTCTTTTGATGAAATTCCGTGGATATCCATTCTTTTGGAAGACGTCCATGAGATACTTTTCTTCAATTTTCCTTAAGGTGGGAGTGCTGCACTGAAACCTGACTAGCCCTCTTGAATAGTGTTTGTATGCAATTCCTTTTGTGTGTTATTGGATTGTTGCTGTTGTAATTTAGTATTTGGTCTGTGTGAGTTGATTTCCTATAAACTTGAGTTTCTAATTTTCCTCTGTGGTTGTTCGCTTGACTAAGACGTCCAAAAATGGTATTTTGTTCTCGGATTCCTCTTCTCTTGTGAATTTGATGTCGTTGAAGACGTTGTTTATTAAGTTGTGAGTTTTATCTAACTCGTTTCTTTTGATTATTACAAATGTGTCGTCGACGTAGCGTATCCAAATCTTGGGTTTGATCTTTGGTAGGATTATGTTTTCGAGTCTTTGCATCACTGCTTCTGCAATCAAACCTGATATTGGCGATCCCATGGGTGTTCCTTTGACTTGTTCATATATTTGGCCGTTGAATTGGAAGTATGTTGTTAGGCATAGATTTATGCATTCCATCCAGCTTGTGTGTTGCATTTTTGATTGTTGTGGAAGTTGTTCGTCGTTGCTAAGTAATTGCTCCATGGTTTCTTTTGCTAGTTTTTGTCCGATAGAGGTATATAATGCTGTCACGTCGAAGGATACCATTATTTCTTGTTCATCTATTTGGATGCCTCTGATTTTCTCTAGGAATTGGATAGCAGAGTTGATGGAGTGATCGCAAGATTCCGTTAGGTGTTTTAGTTTTCTGTATAATTCTTTGGATAAATTATATGTTGGAGTTCCTGGGAGTGATACAATTGGTCGTAATGGGATATTTGCCTTGTGTATTTTGGGTCTGCCGTAGAATCGAGGTAGGACTGGTCCATTGGATTTCATTCGCCATTGGTCTTGTTTTGTGATCTGTCCAGTTTTGGTGAGCTTGTTTAAGGTCCTTTGGATGCGGTTGTCCAATGTTTGTATGGGATTTGTTGGGAGTTGTTGATATACATCTTCATCTTTGAGTAGTTCTTCAGCTTTTTTTGGTGTATTCTTCTCTGTCCATGACTACTGTTGTTCTTCCTTTGTCGGCTGGTAAAATGACGATGTCCTTCCTATTTTTCAGCTTTTTGAGGGCCTTTAGTTCTTGAGAGTTGAGTTGTGTGTGTTGTTTTTTCTGTTTGACCATTGGTACAATTGTTTGGCGTATCTCTTCCTGTGTTTCCTCGTTCAAGTATGATGATTTGAGTAATGATTCAAGGGAAGCGAAGAAATCAGTTTTTGAAGCATCTCCGATGTTGTAGTTTAATCCTTTTTGTAGTAGTTGTTGTTCCATTTTTGATAGTGGTTGTTTTGATAGCTTGACTACGCCGTCTATAGGCGTATTGTCTGGTTGTTGTTTTCTAATCTTGGCTAGTTTGGTTTTGAGGACTCTTATATTTTGCCACAACTCTAAAGTTAGTGGCCTATCTAACAAAAAAAGCAAGCCACTATGTACTAGTAATAGTAGTACTACAGCTGGAAAAGTTGAATTTTTCTCTCTTTGATAGTATTTTTCTGTCCCGTTTGTTGATATAAACGCTAGTGTTGAAGTGTTTGCGATTTGATCCCACCCCACCTGCATTTCATTCTTCAACTCTCTATGCCTTATAAATAGCTAGCTGATGATAAGAGAAATTATTATTATTCTAGCCTATCTGAAGAGTGGGGTTGATTGATTGATTGATATGTAGACTACTTGTTGTTGTTGTTGTTGTCAAGTGTTGCAACACACACACACACACACACACTGATTACCCTTGTACAGCAACATTTACTGATCGACTTTTAGAATCTACTTTTCTTTGAGAAATTGTTTTTTTTTCGTTCGAATATATTATTTTTCTTTAATTGTTGTTATCATTATTATTGTTATTGCTTCTTATTCTCTAATAATATTATTGGTAATTTCTTTGTTTGTTTGGATGTGTGTATGTGTGTGTGAGAGTGTTTATTGGTGAGATTATTGTTTAGTTATATATATGCGTAACCGGGAATCTTCTGGTTACAAGGCTAGCAAGCTCATAGGCCATTGAACCACTGGTACCAAACTGATCCAATGGACATCCCATGAATTCTAACTTCTGCCAATTCATGACATAACGCGACCGATTCACAATGTCTTCTTCGATGAGTTACTGCCAAAAAATGTATAGTGAGTAGTCTATTGTTGAGTAATAGGTGGGGTGACATAATTCATATAATTACTCGGAAGTGGTTTTAGAAGTAAAAAAAATAAAAGTTTTAAATAACGTAGTACTCAACAACGGCACAAAGTTAGGAATTTGATAAGGTTAAAATTGCTATTGAGTGACTGAGAACAAAGGTGGTAGTTGAGTGTCAATTTAACAAGTGTGAAGAGGGTGTAAAATTGTACAAAACGAACATATGAGAGAGTGATAATACTGAATTAATTACTACAGAAAAAGCAAACTAAAATTGAGTTTTTTTTACAGTGAACGAGTAGTGAAGAGGTGAAGACCAAGGTAGAATAAGAGACTGAACAAACTTTTTCTGTATACAGAGTTCAGGGTTGTATTGACGAATTTCCAGCGCCTCCGCCATACACAAAAGCCGAAACCTGACTCCCTTTGTACCATTTGGCCTCACCTTGTAGAATTCAATCTAGAAGGTAAAAGGATCGATCGAAGGTATACTTACTTTTCAATTAGATTTTCACCTCTCCCTCTACTCTTATATATATATATAATTTTTAATACATAAGAAACATTTTACCAATCTCTAGTGGCGCTATGTTTTCAACGATAACTAGTCAGTATCAAAATCTCAAGGGGTCGATAACTGACAAAGAAAATTAATATAAACAATTAAAGGATAGAAATCGTTACAACAAGTGGATTATATGATGCAGAATTTGAAAAAATGAACAATAATCATGGTACAAGCAAGTGTTTAAGTTGATTACGTAATAGGTAATTTAAGAAAAAATAAGACAATTTGGACATTTACAATTTTACAAAGGCAGAGGGCTAAATTGTGATATTTTTATATTTATTTAGCGTTAGCCAAGGTAATGAAAGCGGCTGTACGAATTTCTTCTTTTTTTCAGGTGGATTCTGATGGCTTCATCTGTATGTTACAAGACGAACTCGTAAAGCAAAATTAGGATTAATTGGAATACAATAAAAGTAACTTCAGAATACTGCATTCTCACCAAATTTATGCCCACCATCTACAAGACGAATGGATCTATTTTACTGCTTGCTTAAACAAGCAGGATGATCTTCAGGAATGGGATGATGAACCTGCCCAACTGTACTTCCAATGTAGCTGGCTCAGGAGCTGTTCCAACAATAAAGGCTAGACATCCGGTATCGTGTATGCCACAGTGATCAAACAGTGTAGTCTTGTGTATCTTTAGGTGATTAGTGAAAGAGTATTTGATCTAAGGTTATCATTCATCCCGGATTCATAAGAATTTTACAACCACTTAGAAATTAAGGAGACTTGAAAAGTTATTATGCCTTAATAAAATTAATAGTCAAGCGTTGGTTTGTAGGGATTCGATTTGATTGGTTACAGGATTTCATCATGAGCTGATATTGGTTAGAGAACCATTGGAAAACCAGTAGGAGGGGTAATGGGCAACATTTCCTCCTAGTCTGGGACTCTTCATCAGTACGCACTTGACGCCAGAGTTCAAACTCAGGACTCGATCCAACGGCCTATGAATTCCAATATTCCTTATTAGTATGTATAGGTGATCACAAAAAGAATTGAACATGACTGGTAGATTGATGAAGCAGTAATTCAGAGTTTGTTGGTTCGATTTACGCTGAGGCGCAGATTTCTATTCCACATTAAATTGTTATCGATTACATTAACTCAAGTCTGTCTCGGATGGCCCAACTATCAGTTGATAACCTGTATCTCCCCTGCCAACTCAATATGATGAGGATTAACACGAGGAGGTCTAGCTTTCCAGAGAGTGTGACCACAAGCGGAAGGTCACGTATCATTTATTCATATGACAATTGGTTAGTTACTCATAATAATTTCACTGGAATGACGACTTAGCTAGTAGTTAGCTTGTGCTGTTAATTCATCGCATAGAGCAGTGAACCAGTTAGTTTGATAGCTGCTAGTTCAAATCTCACCAGGTCCCAAGACTTTCATTTCATCTTTGATTATCACTCGGCACATTCATTACACAGAATAATCGAGCAAACAATATCCTTTTCGATAATTGCCTCTTCTCACTCTACAACTAGATATCTCTATGTTTATATACATCAAATATTCTGGATTAGTAGTTATTAACAATATTAGTGTTTTTTAAATAATATCGATTTGTAAAGTAAGATCAAATGGAATTACAGTTCATTAGAGATGCTTAAATAATAAATAATAAGCATTTAGTAACGAATAGAATATCAACTAAAAATAATGAAATTTCTACAAAACGTTGTGGATGATCATTCACACAAAGATGGTCAAAGTAAGGGTAATGTCTGCACCAACCTGTTTCTTTTGGACAAATAAATTGGGTTTCTTAATGTAGATTTCAACAGCCAGCCTCAGCAATATGTAGCAGACGAACTCTTAAGGAGAAATTGAGAATTGCTGGTATGCGGTAAATGACCCTGAAAGCCGCTTCGTTGGCATCAATCTTGTATTCTGTCTCCACAAGATGAGATAGAATAGCGCTGTGCGAATAGATTTTGTTTATCCTTTACTTAACCAACCACTATGCAGGGTGATGTTGGGAAATCTGACAAGAAACACGTCTGATTGTACGGTCTATGTAAAAGACAAACTGCCTAATTTCGCCTCTTCTATGTGTGTGTGTGTGTGTGTATCTACCAATTTAACTGCTCCTGTTGAGCCAGTTAGTTGCATAGGCCGTACACTTAGGCGTATTTCTCGTCGAAAATTCCGAACATCACCCTGCATGGTAGTTGTTTAAGTGAAGGACAAACAAAATCCACTCGTTGCGCTATTCTGTCTCATTTTGTAGATACAGAACACAAGATTGATGTCAACGAAGTCATTTACCGCATGCCAACAAATCCTAATTTCGTTTTAAGAGTTCGACTACTAAATATTGCTGAGGCTGGCTGTTGAGATCCAAATTACCAAGTCTAATTTGTGTATCGAAAAGTAGTTAGTTCAGACATTATCCTTACCCCATTGGCCATCTAGGTTTGAATGATCCTCAATCTTTTGTGAAAATTCCCCTAATTTTAGTTGATATTCTATTCGCTATTATATCTTTATTATTATTATTATTTAAGCATCTTTACTGAACTGTGGTAATTCCATTGTGGTCTTAACAAATCGATATTATTTAAAAAACACTAATACTGTTATTGACTACTAATCTAGAATATTCTATGTATATAGACATACAGATATCTACTTGTAGAGCCAGAAGAGGAATTTATCGAAAAGAATATTCTTCACTCGATTATTTTGTGTTTTGTAGATGTCTGAATGAATATTTTCACTATATTCATTACAGTTTAACAAAGTTTTAAGGCAATCTTAGATAGACTCACTATTTAGTTTCTTCTTTCTATTAATTAGCCATATGATCTAGTAGAATTTAACGTGCTCAACTCAATTTTCATAAGATTTCTTTTGGATTTACATAAAGAAAACAACTAACAGGACTGTAGGACTGTATACATTCATTTGATAAATACTGTTTACGCAAAAGAGTTTTTCTTCTCATTGTTTAAAGTTTGACAAGATATTCATGTGATAAACTATGTGCTCATGATTACGAATGAGAAAAACACAGCACCCAAAAGTAAAATGACAGATCACATGCCCCTCCCCCTCGTCACAATCTAATCGATAAAACTCTTTCTACGTTTTGGAGCCAAGAAGGTATATTTAATTCATACACAACATTAGATTGTGGTAAATTCATACCAGGAGTGGAGTGCATATTTTTGTTCAGTATATATGATATATTAAATAGGCATTTAGTATAACGGTTGGAATGGTAGTTTCTGAAAGATAAACTGAATAATTTGTTGATTTAAATTACTGAATAACACTCACATCAGTACATTCTCTTCACTGGCGGCTTGCTTGGGCTACCAAAAACTTCCATCTTTTTCTCTCTTTCGCTGTTGCATATATTTCCTCTCGTTCAGTTTGTTTTAATCGATTAAGATATGACCTCGGATGGTATTATCTACTCCTGTGTGTGTGTGTGTATTTAAAATGCTTACAAGTTCCTGATTTGTAAGTATCTACTAGACTTGAGAAATGACCTGTGATTGGGGGTGGGGGCATGTTCCAGTACAACATGAGACAGCTGTTCTTTAGTTATTATGTATGCTTTTGGGTCTAAAAATTTTACTTCTAAACATCTCTCTTACAATTGGCTTTCAACTAGATCGATATGGTGGATTTCTTGAAGGAGACAAAGCAGATATATATTAAAGTGTTGGTTCATAGGAATTTGTTTGGTTACAGGGTTTTCATCATGAGCTAACATCCGTTAGAGAACCATTTGAAAACCACATGGGAGTACTGGACAGCTGTTTCATTCTAGTTTGTGACTATTCAGCAGTACGCGCCCACACTTCGGGGTTCGAACCCAGGACCTTCTGGGTACAAGGCGAGCTCGTATACAAACCAACAATTGAATATCAATGAGATGCCCACTAGAGAATTACCCTATTCAGGTAGGTAGTTACCTGGGGTTCTAGTGAGAAGTCGTGACCAGTAGGGTGCAGCAGGTCGGATGTGAGGACAAATACTTGCCGAAAACATTGATTAGCGGTTGGGCTATGTCTCGAATTGGCAGAAGTTAGTATTCGTGGGCCATTGGATCGGGTCTCAGTGGATTAATGGTATACGAGCTCACTCACTTTGTAACCAGAAGGTCCTGGGTTCGAACCCTGGTGGTGTTTGCGTACTGATGAAGAGTCCCAAACTAGGCTGACGAAACAGCTGTCCAGTACTTCCAGCTGGTTTTCCAATGAATCTATAACTAATGTCAGCTCATGATGAAAATCCTAAAACGATATTGTCTTTCCTGACGTTTCGCTATATAATGCTAATAGCTTTATCACAATATTATAATGAAATGTATTCGAAACCTTGTCATCCAGTAAATAATACTGTTTCACTCACTGTGAGTGATACATCTCATAAACAAACTAATATGGAATTACTTACTACAACAGTGGCTAAGTTTTACACATATATTATTATTATTATTAGTGCTTGTTAGCTCGTTTCGAGCTTGATATCATCGGTAGTATACGGGGTATCATGCATTGATGCTTGCTGTCTTCACTGTCATTTATTATGGTATCAGGGGCAGATCACACCTATCCTGGGGTCTGAATAAATTTCAACTTCCAAAGAAAAATTGTGATGAGATTTTGCCCTGAACTGTTCAGACTTATGCGACATTGAGCGTAATTTGTAGCCTGAAGTAAAAGTTGTAAACACCTTTTTGTAAAAACAATATCGTTTTGTTTTTCATTCATTGGTAAATATAAAAACCTTTATTATAATGAAAAGTATTTCATTTCTAGACGTCCTTATGATCAGAAATGGGAATAGCGCAGTCAGAAGAAGAGTAAGTGGAAAATCTACATCAACTGACTCTCAGTATATTCATTTTCTTAGCTTCTTGCCTTTGAAATACAAACACAATCTGATAAAGTGTTTGGTTCACAGAGAGTAAGAGCAACCTGCTCGGATGAATGTCTTCATCAGGAACTTAATAATATTAAACGGTTTGGTTAGTGAAAATGGTTATCCAGAAAAGTTTATTGATAAGAATATGAATCTAAAATCAAAGCAGTCCAAGGTACCAACAGTTCCTAAAAAGGCCTTATTCTTACAAATACAGTTCGTTGGGGAAAACATCAGCGAGATACTAACACAATGCAGTGATAAAAAGAGCATTCCCTGCTGCCAAATTACTCTGTACCTTCAAAACCACTCCTCTTTTGCGTTCGGGAGTAAAAGACAAACTGCCTAATTTCGCCTCTTCTATGTGTGTGTGTGTGTGTGTGTATCTACCAATTTAACTGCTCCTGTTGAGCCAGTTAGTTGCATAGGCCGTACAATTAGGCGTATTCCTCGTCGAAAATTCCGAACATCACCCTGCATAGTGGTTGTTTAAGTAAAGGAGAAACAAAATCTATTCGCACAGCGCTACTCCACCTCATCTTGTGAATACATAACACAAGACTGATGTTAACCATGCTATCAGGGTCACTTAGTGCATACCATTAAATCTCACTTTCGACTTAAGAGTTCGACTACTAAATATTGCTGAGTCTGGCTGCTGGGATCCATATTAACAAGCCTAAGTTGTGCATCCAAAAGAAGTTAGTTCAGACACTATCATCACCCTGTTGGCCATCTAGGTTTGAATAATCCTGAATTTTTGTGGAAATTCCCCTTAATTTTAGTTGATATTCTATTCGCTATTATATCTTTATTAAGCTTATTATAATTTAAGCATCCGTAGTGAACTGTAATTCCATCGATCTTACTTTAGAAAACACACTAATATTGTTATTGACTACTAATCTAGAATATTATTTGTATATAAACATATATGTATATAATTGTAGAACCAGAAGAGGAAATTATCGAAAGGTGGATATTTTTCTTTGCTCAATTATTTTGTCTTTTGTAGATATCTGAATGAATATTTTTGCTATATTGAATTGTCACAAAATGGATTAAATCAGGTATTCAGTATTCTATTATTATAGGAAGTCACCTGTGTGGTGATTCGGTGTCACCGGAATCTAGGCACTCATTTCGGTCGCCTATAGTACTCATCAGTGAGGCGTACATATACGTACATACATACATATACATACACACATATGCGTCGGTGGCATAGCGGTTAGGACGCTCGACAACCATGCACATGGTCCGAGGTTGGATTCCGGGCCGACGCACTCCTTTACCTCGCTAATCCAGAAATAATGCTGGTAAAAAGGAAAGGTTAGGCATGAGGCTAGCAACTCCATCCTGTAAAAATAAACACCACTGCTACAGAAAGTTCAAGCCACTAGTTTGAAGGTGCCCTATATTCCAATGGGAATATGAAGGGAAAAAATTGAGGCGTACATGCTGTTTAAAGAGTGATTTTTGCTCTGAGACGCGTTGCAGACCAAGCATCTTCATTAGTCCTGTAGCCTAGTGGATAAAGCTTTGACATTTGAGGCAATGACTACTGTATTAGAGTTTTACTGGGGACGCTCTCAATCACCAGGGTGCTGACCAGTTCAGCTGATTGATTGAACAGTGAGTCCTACATTCTATCGCTAATCCCTACCACAAAAGGAAATATCAAGTTATTAATCTATGGAATACCGAGGTATCTTTTCAAATAGCCCATATGACAAAATTAGTATGAGCAATTCGGTTTGGTATATCTACTAAGAATCACAAGCATGACAGTTTGACTACTCCTGATATACTAGTTTGACCTATGTATTTGACCTAACTCACACTCACTGCAGGATATTTTGTAAGTTATATTATTTTGTCTAATCGGGTCAACCTACAGGATCCTTCAACCTTGCATAGCTTATCCTACCTGAGTAAGTTTGTAGGTTTGAATGCCAGTCTAATTCCTGCTTTATTGAGAATTCTAAGTAGGGTCTAAGATGTCCCCTCCCTTTTATGGTATAACAGTAGATGACTTATATTCTTCCTTATTTATGTTGTCATCATTAGTTTCACCATTGTTTTTATTTTCCTTTTGACCTTTTTTGATATTCCTAATGCCAGAGTTGAAGAATCCTTCTCTATCATCTACCAGGTACCAAATAAATTACCAAAAACATCCAGGTACCGCATGCTTCTTCATACAGCAAAGTCTATTAGCGATTCACGTGAAACAACCAGTGTTTTGTATGCAAAATAAGCAAGTCCAGCTAACCGCTACCACTGCTCTGGCCTTCAGTAGAGACTATAAATTCATGAAGTTGTAATATATCCTTCCTAATTCTTCTGACATTCAGTATATTGTTATTTGGATGCAATTGAGCTGTAATCTATCAATATTATTGATTTGGTGTTATTTAAACAGTAACATTAATGTTGTTCATAACACTGGTTCATTCATTCACTGTAATGTATATATAAGTGTAGAGCCTGATGATGAAGGGGTAATCGAAAATAGTATTCTTTGTTCAGTATCCATTCTTAATAAATTGAGTTCTTTGGAAACTCCATCACGAGATTCATGAGGTCATCTAGACTTTATCCCTCCTTCCACAAAAACCTTCACCTTCTAAACTTGGGATTCAATGAAGACCCATCCGTAGAAATGCTAAGAATCTATTTGTTCCTTTCGTGAAAGAACACCTTCTTCTCAGCAAGACTATGACTTACTGTCTCTCTGTAAGAACAATGATTCGTACAAACCTTAAGAATAAGGTATCATTACTACCTCGTGCGTTGATGTCTCAGCGATAGAACTCCCGCTAACCACTCAAGTGATCTGAATTTCCATCCTCAGCCGAGACACCTTTAAACCGCTCCCTCTAAGACGCTAGCAAGACCGGTGAACAGGGGGGGGATGTGCGACAGGATAGCATCCTCATCCCGAAAAATAAACACTTCTGCCAGAGAAAGTTCAAAGCTCTAGCTTGAAGCCCCTTTGTTCCACTAGGGAACGTAAAGGAATAAAATGTTTATCTATCAGTTTACCTGCTCTTGTGGAGCTTAGTATATCAGCCGCATTCAGCGTTTTCTGTCCATACGTATCCCTAGACATATACTTTCACATGGTTTTATAAAGAGAAAAACACATGCCAATACAGCTCCACTCTTAATCTACTTATCGATTCTGAACGGCAAAAAAACTCGCGAACTAACTACGGACTCATCAACAGAGTATGTGAAAATATTCGCAAAGGTGTGAAGACACAAATAAAACTTCTTCAAACCACAGAAGCTATGAGAATCCATATGTTAAATTCTGAACTCTAAATATAGAATAATTGTATTTTGTATCTAAATAAACAAAACTAACTTAATTAATACGTTTGCTGAGCTGTCTAGTTGTTTGCTCTATATAGCTGCTTTCTCTGCAGAAGTAGCTAAATTTAATGGGGACGTGGTGAGTGAAGTCCTACATCTAAAATTATCGAGAGCAATAAAACGGGCTTAAACTACCGTCACCCATTGTTTGTCATTTTCCAGCTACCAACCAGTTATGATTGCTCAAGAGAAAGACAAGTTACTTCTATGTATTATCTACAAATTTAGGGTGAACAACTAGACAGTTTAACAAGCGCACTATTGAGCATCCTTCTTCATGGTTCGGAAAAAGTCAAATAAAATCTATAAAAAATTCTATTTTGACTCATTCGATTGACGATAGAGGTCACCAAGGGGAAAGAAGAAGAATGACCCTCAAAGTTATCTATCGCATTTCAACGAACTTTTCAAATGGAATTCGAATCCGCCTTTTACACACATGGCCGAAGCTATGGGAATTAATTCGAGAGAACAATTCTAGTGTCTTTGCATACAACAAAAGATGTTTGTTCTACCACTTGTCTCTCCCTTGCTTAGCCTAGGGAAATTCTAGTCAAAACCCTCCCACCATCCTTTCTTATTTTCCATTTCCTTAGCACTTTTATGATATTTATTTAAACTCTGATTATCTGTCCACTTCACCTTTAGTATTACGTAACTTTTAAGATTTCACGTAATTTATTTATTGAGTTGTCTACATATACACACACATATTACTACCTTCGTTATTCTTATCACCACGTGCATAAACCTCATTATCAATATTTTGTTATCATTATAATCATCGTTACTAACGACGTTCAGAACATTTACCACATTTGAACAAGGCATTAAGAAGACAAATTTCGCGAGATGATATCATTTCGTAGTTTCTTTACAACCGCTTTACAACTAACATGGTTAACAATGATAAAATAAAGTTCATGAAATTTACTCAGTTAAATAAAAACAAAAGCACATACTAATGACCAATCATATTAAGATAGGTCATGCAGTCCAGGGTAGGCGAAGATTGAAGTCTATTGATTTTTGTACACACAGTTTAGGCTGTATGTGATTAATCCCTCAAAGTGCTTCCATCACCTTCAATAACCTTGAATTAGAGTTATGTGAAGAAATAATTGTGAAACAGTCATTAATATTGATTTTGTGATGTGACACTAATAAGTGTTTTGCAATGGATGATGCTGGATTTCTATTAAGATTAATCGCGTTAGGATTTTCGATATGATTTACTAACCATTTTGGAATATGTTCTTTTCGACGACATTGGAACATTCTGTTAGTTCTACCTATATAGGTGTCACCGCAGCTGCAGGTGAACTTGTAGATACAGTTTGAAGTAGAGTCCTATATAGGTAGAACTAACAGAATGTTCCAATTTGGTCGTTGAAAAGAACATGTTCCAAAATGGCTAGTAAATCATATCGAAAATCCTAACGCGATTAATCTTAATAGAAATCCAGCATCATCCATTGCAAAACACTTATTAGTGTCACATCACAAAATCAATATTAATGACTGTTTCACAATTATTTCTTCACATAACTCTAATTCAAGGTTATTGAAGGTGATGGAAGCACTTTGAGGGATTAATCACATACAGCCTAAACTGTGTGTACAAAAATCAATAGACTTCAATCTTCGCCTACCCTGGACTGCATGACCTATCTTAATATGATTGGTCATTAGTATGTGCTTTTGTTTTTATTTAACTGAGTAAATTTCATGAACTTTATTTTATCATTGTTAACCATGTTAGTTGTAAAGCGGTTGTAAAGAAACTACGAAATGATATCATCTCGCGAAATTTGTCTTCTTAATGCCTTGTTCAAATTTATCAAAGGGACTAATTGTTTTAATTTACCACATTATTATTATTTGGTCCACAAAATAACCGTCATTTGTTAAAAATTTTACATATAAATTTATATTATTTAGACTAAAGCCTGAAGAAGATCTAATTGAAGACAGCAATATTGTTCGATTATATGTCTTGTTCTAATGAGTACCTTCCCTAATTATGGGTATCATGTAATATTTATTTTATGGCACCCTGATAAAAACTTATGATATTAATCCAAGAGAGTAAATTTTGATGCTTTTATACGGGAAAGAACATTAACTCTAGGTAGTTATTTCATCTCTATAGACAGAAGAAATCCTACAGAAGTCATCCTTTTCACTTAGAAACCTGGACAACATTGTTTCCAGGAAAATTTCGACTTTTAAAAGCCCTGAAAAGTACCGAAGGAGAACAACCGCATCAATGACCACCTTGAAACACTCCATCAAGAAGATAGTGAAATCAGGAAAATAACACCGTACTTACGAATAAAACATGCCGAATCAAGTGTAATGATATTAAACGAGATAACTGGTGAGTTTCAGGTTAGATTTGGAAAAGATTAAGTTAGCGTTTAGTCTAAGGACAGGTCAAGGTTCATTTGACATAATAAGGGAGATATTGGAGTTGGGGAGGCGGGGTGGTTGAGCTGAGGAAAGATTAAGGTTAGGGGGTTGGTTACAAGACCTAGATGGACCCATATATAGAATGAGGTATAATTACTTTAATAGCACTCCAATGCAAAACTGTATCTAAAAGAAATACATTTAACCCTTGTCCTTGCCACGACCATTCTTTTTTAATAGTGACTATCCCACTGGCTTTCTTATCCAAACTTCCTATTTATTCATGTCATGTCATTTTTAAGTTCTTAATCCCTATTTACACCACCATATTTTCATATCCGAACTTCATGCCTATTTTGTCATTTTACTATTTCTACATATTTAATCTCTGATTTCATAAACTATTATTCGTCACATTAGTCATGATCCCACTAGATTTTTTATCCAATCATCCTGTCTATTTTTGTTATTTCTACATTTCGAACCCCCGATTGCACAATATATCAATCTTCTCAGTAATTATGGTGCCACTTTGTTTGAGTTATATCCGCCCTACCCCTGTTTATTATAGCACTTTAATTCCTAATTGTAATTTTTATTAATTTGACCCTTGACTGGAAATTGTTACGGAACTTTCCCACCCATTCATTATAAATACACGAATGTACAGATATCTAGTTGATGACTTCATCGAAAAAAAATTTTCCACTTCGCTGCAACTGTCTTTTGATTATTCCCTATGATTAAAAAGATATTTATGTTAAACGTCGGAGAAAGGTGCCCTGTGCAACAATTTCATCCCTTTAGTTCATTATTTTCACTAGCATTTATGTATTTTATACGTAGGATTACTCCTTTTCATCTGATTGGTGCGTTCAAGGTCATTTGTCTGTAGGTGAATTTTAGTGCTTATAGTTTAACTTCTCAAAACAGCTGGAAAAAATGCTAGATTTCAACCGACAATGTCAATTCACTTAGTACTGCTTCTATAGGCTTCGAAGATTTGGTACATCCTGTCATCAAAACCATTTTCATACATTTATTCCCCTTAATGAACTTGAACAAAACAAGAACTACAGTTTTTGCAGAATAAATTGGTACCATCTTTTATTTCGTTGCCTTCTCGTCAGCTCAGCTGCTTACAAGCCAGAGACATTATTAAATACATCTACAAAAACAATTTTTTCATACTTGCACAGAGTTCTTTTTAAACAAAAAGATCAATCGATCAATATACGCATACACTAATAATATACATAATATACCCTATTCCGAACAGTAATACTCACACACAATGAAAACTTTCCACATGACGTAATCAGATGAAAGAGAGGGTGAAAATATCCAGTTACGAGGCAGAAAGGTAAAGAAAGACTGATAACCGCTTCTTTCTGAATGCATCAATCAGGTTTCAGGCGCTTGATGGAAATGACTTCAGCAAACTTGAGGAAAATTGAACTCTTTTGCCTATTGATAATTTTGAACGACTTTTCGACGTCCACCTCATAACCCGTGTCAAGGGGATGCCTGACGATGACAATGTTGAAAGCATTTGTTCCCTTTAGACATAAGCTTTTTGGTACTGTTCAGAAAATCGTAGATATGCCCTCCTTCTTTCTGTCCTTGCAATGTAACTGCTCTCACAGATACATGTAAATTTGTAAAGACATTTGGAGTTAACATGAGAAGGATATCTATCGATTCTTGATTGCACGAAAGAGCAAATTGTTCGATAGATGTACAAATTTCGTCTGAATGCGTGATACTGAAAAGTTTCCATTGTGTATGATTATTATTGTTGGGAGTGTATAATATTATATACATATATATATATTTATTATTATTATTACTGTATGCATATATTGATCGATTGATTTCTGTTTAAAAATGAACTCTGTGGGTAAGTATGTTAAAATTGTTTTTGTAGATGTATATTTAATAATGTCTTTGGCCTGTAAGCAGATGACGAAAAGGCTAAAACTGTAGTTCTTGCTTTGTTCAAAGCCATTTTCGACAGTCTGCCTTAGACTCTCATCAGAACGATGAGTAACAGGGGACTCTGGAAACAAATTGGGCAAAAGTAAAATGCAAATGCACTGGATACCCGTTGACAAGACTAGTGAATGATATTACACATCAACAAAGCGCTTTTGGCCAGGACTGAGCGAGAAACGACGAGTTCGGAATCGCTTCGGCACTGACATGGTAGAGGCAATGAAAGCTTTCAGACTGTTGTTGGGCAGCTAAAAGAGACTGAAGAAAACGGTGGTGGAGTGGAGATATACTGTTGAAGTCCGACTTACTGCTTGGAACCCGAGGGACAGATAATAATGAGAACATAATATATTCAGCTAAGAGACTCTTTTCAACCTGGCGCCGGGGTTCAGGGTGATCATGAATGCTCTGACCCCGGATGGAGGCTCATTATTGCACCTCGGTGGGTTAAAACTCACGACGGACCCTAATCGGATACTCTCGGGAGTGTAGCTTTTGTCAGCGGGGAGGCCTCATGGTCCTCCCTTTGTTGTGCGTCGGTGGCGCAGTGGTTAGGACTCTCACCGACCATGTTCATGGTCCAAGGTTCAATCCCCTGCCGACTCACACCTGATATCTATGGTTGGCCTGCCAAACTTGGGCTACCGAAATCCATGCTGAAAATTCCATACTTGTGCCACAAAATACAGTGTGGAATCAAGCTGAAATCGAAAATAAAAAGAAATAAAACTTATCAAGCCGTACAATCGTTTTTTCTATAAGAAATTGTATCCGGTGAGGGAATTAGGTCAAAGGTGTGAATACATGAAATAATAAAAGTAGTATGAAATGCAATTAAAATATTTGTGATGATAATCATAGTTAAATGTCAAGTGACAAAACCATTAATGTCATACATAGAATAATACATAAGGTGTTTAGATTTTGGAGAGAGGCACATAATTATAAGATTAGTGGACGAATACAAAATGTTACATAACATGGTGTGAAATTTGATAAGATAGAATTCAATATATAAAAATAAAAAATATAAAAATTAATAATTTTGGGTTTAGAATAACAAGTGGAAATAATTCAGAGTGAGAATAGTAATAATGATAATAATAACCGTAGTAATAAGGGAAAAGTACATAGAATAACTAAATAAAGAAAATAAATAATATCTATCCCTCTACGGCCAAGGCAGAAGTAGGGATTGGACATACTTCTTTTGTACACAAAGGTCTGGCTGGCTTAAAGTCATGAATTGACAAGGCCTCAGCTGTCTTTAGAAGTCTTCAACGAAGAAAACGCGGCCAGCAAGTTAGCATGGATTCTATATATGTTCTTGAAATCATGGTCAGGGTTGACCGAGTGACAGAAGTCGATCAAGTGTTCCAGAATAGAACTCCGCACACATTTCCTTTCTCCCTTGTAAAACCATGCAGCTGGAATATGTTCTCGTATCCGTTTGGAAAGCATCCAGTGGCTACGGCCAATGTACCTTGCTCCACAAGAGAGCAGTGAACTGATAGATTCACATGGAGGCGCCAGACGGGGGGGTTATCCTTCACAGAGACGGGGACCAACTTGTGGCTGGTGAATGTCATATGTAATTTTGCTGTAAAAACGTCTTACAATGACTGCTTTAGCGAGACGATCTTTGAGCATATCTGAGGCTTGATCACCTTTGAATTCCAAGTTCATTAATAAGGTTTTCTTTGGAACTACTATTAATAATAATTTCATGAAAAGCTCCATAACATCCTATTTTGAAAACATCTAGGAGGAAACAGCTGTCTAGTTCTCCTGGTGATTTTCCAATGGCTCTCTAACTGTGATCGACCTTGTGGTCAAATTTTTAACCAATGGGAATCTTTACAAACAATTAATCTAATGCTGACTAGCGACTAGGTAGGTAGTTTCTGGGTTCTAGTAAGAAGTTTTAATCAGGAGGATCCACAAAGTCAGCTAAGAGAACATTCACTTGCTTATGACATTGCCTGGCAAATTAGCAAAAGTCGGAATTCAGGTCCCAATGTCTGAATGGTATACGAGCTTACCACCACCTAACCGGAAGGTCTTGGGTTCAGACCCTAGCGGATAACTACTAATGAAAACTTCCAAACTAGGAATAAACTATTGTCCAGTAAGTACACTCTTTAATGGCTTTCCAATTGCTTTTTAATCAATTTCATACCTTGTGATCAAATCTGTAACCAATCAAATCCCTTCAAATCGAACCTTGATAAAATTTTTATGGACATAAACAACTTCTGTGGCTGAAAACAATCCAAACTGCTTTTTCCTGCCGTTCATCATTCTCTTTTCACATACCTCACACAGATATTTCCATTTATTATACGCGCCTGTCTATCCACTAATTGACATTTCTTTCGTATATACGTAGAAAGAGAGAGAGACATAGAGTCTTGTTTCATTGTTTGTGATTGGCTGCGTAAATCATTTTCTGATGCTTCAACGGACCGAATTGTTGCTTTATCATTACTATTACTACTACTATTATTATTACTATAATTATCGTGACCAGTGGATATTACGTAGTAATAGTCAGTAAGGCATCAGATTAACCAGTCTCCCATCTCCGCACACACATACATACACATAAATTGATGACTTAAAGCAGTCCTTTTATATCTATCTCCCACGTGGTGGCGGTGGTGATATTGACATAACAAGCAAGCAAGTAATCAAGTCAGCAAGTAAGCGAACAAGCAAAAAGATTTTTAAAGCGTACAATCCAGACATGAACCAATCAAACGATAGATGTACTGAATTGTCGTGCCACTGGCAACATTCACTCACTCACTCACTATTTAACTCAGTAAAACAAGAAAAGGAGTCTATTCTAGGATTATTGAACCATTGAAACCATTGATTCCTCTCCTGTCTCTGTGGATTATTAGTTATTTTGACAAGGGATAAAATTATTTTTTTTTAAAAAGATGTCATCAGCATTGTCATCTCCATCGTCATCTTCAGCATCATCAGCGCCTGAGGAATTAAAACAATCTTTCCTGGCATTTTGTAATTTTGTTAAAAAAGGATCTACAACAGCAACGGATAAAACATTGAAAAAAATTTGTACAGATTGTCAAATTTATTCAAAAAAGTTGGATGCTAATCGTGTTGATATTGAATTTCGTGCACATATTGGAAGTGCTAAAAGGTAATTTATTTCTCTGCATTAATTAATAAATGGTTTAGTTCTTCTTGTATTTCCCAATGAAACTATGAAAAACCAAAATGATTATTCGAGTATTGGTTTCTAGGGATTTGGTTGATTGGTTACAGGATTTCATCATGAGCTGACATTGGCAGAGGTTAGAATTCATGTGGCGGCCATTGGATCGGGTCCCAGTGAGTGGCTTAATGGTCTACGAGCCCACCTTGTAACCAGAAGGTCCTGGGTTCGAACCGTGGTGGTGTGGGTGCGTACTGATGAAGAGTCCCAAACTAGGCTGACGAAACAGCTGTCCAGTACTCCTAGCTGGTTTTCCTATGGTTCTCTAACCAATGTCAGCTCATGATGATATTCTGTAACCAAAACGATTATTGCTGGTTTTACTGACGTTTCGCTATTTCAAATGCCGCTGCTAATAGCTTTATTAAGTAGTAATATTAAACCAGAATTTGCAAAATCTACTCAGCTTATATGTAATAGCTTAATCATTATCGTTCCTCAGCACAGGGGCATTTTTCGTTGTCAACTAGGCCACTTGGTAAACATAACAAAACCAACATGTGTAGATTGTTGGATTTGATCAGTGTGTACAATTATAAAAGCAGCGTGTGTCTTTACACAGTGAAATTGCTTATCACATTCCTGTTGGTTTTGTCATTTCATAGAGGAGAGGGGTGTTGTAACCAGTTCACATTCTGTTTTAGTCCATCATTCTTATTCACTTCAGACAATTTGGATTCCCGTTAATGATATGAAATGCTTTTGATGATATGAGACGTTTTTTGTGATCTCTGAAATGCTTTTTCTGGATGATGATTTCAATACTGTCAAAATCAGTTTTGTGGCTTGATTCTTTAGGGTGTAGACCACCACCTATGACTGCTGATTTTTCAAGCTTAGCTAGTTCACTAACTGGATTTCTCGGTGGTTGATCGAACAGATGCTCTATGGTGTTCATTTCTTCTGACTTTGATTTCTCTTCGACGATGTCTGTCCGATGTATATTGCATCAAATTCCAAGACTTTGTTTTATAGACACACTTAGATAGAGAATCCCTAGATATTTGATCTTTTACATGGACAACGTTGCTTTTCAGTGTGTGTGACTAATATTTTGAAGGAAACTTTGATTTTGTGCTTATTAAGTACTCTTCCGATATCGTCTGACGTCTCTGCTCTGTATGGAATGCCGACTGTTGAGGTCCATGTCTTCAGAATACATTTTCGACCATACAGAATGTCAATGTTGATTTTGTTGTGAAGTTCATTGGGTAGTTGTTTTGCTTGAGTTTCAGTAAGGTTTGATATTTCTTCTTCTTTTTCTTTCTCATCCGTCATCAAAGAGTGTGCTCGTCTGAGAAGACTTGAAACAACTGATACCTTTGAGCTGATGAGGTGTGATGATCTAAAGTCTAAATATTTATTGGAGTGGGTTTTCTTCCTGAATATGGATATACTAAAATGTCCGTTTTCCCTCCTCTTAACTAGCCAGGCAGTTTAAAAATAGTAGTTCCAATTCTGCTTCCGAAGTAAAATCGATTCTGGGAGAAATATTTTTCAGTTTCTGCAAGAATGAACTGTGTAGATCTCTTTTTAGCGAAACAAAAGTATCATCTACATATCTTGACCATATTTTAGGAGTGAGTATGCTTGAAAAGATGTTATCTTTGAATCTAACCACGAAAAGACTAGAGACTATTGGGGAGACTGGTGAATCCATAGCAACACCATTTGTCCGTCAATATATAAATTCCCTTTATATGTAAAATAATTACTTTCTAGACAGAATTTTAAGCTCTTAATTATTTCACTGGTGTCCGGTTGACATTTTGTGATAGCGTTGTATCTGATTCTAGTAGAGTGGAAATGATATCAAGACTTTCGGTAATTGGGTTACTAGTATATAATGAGTTAATATCATGCCTTACCATAATGTCTTCTGTATCAATTTCTCGGTGTTCTATTCGGAATTTGAAATCATTTGAAATCATACTCTATTAGCATTAAATAACGAAACGTCAGAAGAATGAAACAACAACGTTTTGTTCTTCATTCATTGAGAAATGCAAAAACTCTCATAATAATGAATAGCATATACCACTCAATGGCCAAATTTTTCAAACTGTTAAAAGTGAATTTAATTTGGATATATATAACTATTTCTTTACATATCTATTCATTTCTTTTTTTCTAAATGAACGGAGAGTGACTTGGGAGCTTGAGCTATGAGGTTTGAGTTGCAGTGATGTCGTTTTATGGGGGTGACGGGGTTGCCAGACTCAAACGCGACTTTCCTTCTTTTCTGGGCTTATTAATGGCTAGGCGTAAGGTTTACGAGTGTGTCGGCTAGCGGTCGAACTCAGATCATAGGTGGTGTGGTTGGCAGGTATTCTAGCTCTAAACTACAGACGCACGCAAAAACCAATGAATGCTGGACAGCTGTTTCGTCCTTGTTTGGGATTCTTTACTAGTACACACCCATGACCACATTCTGGATTTAATACCGGACATCCAGATTGTCAGAGGAGCTCTTTGATCACTCGGCTATTTGAAAAGCAGTACTGTTTTTGGAGTAATAGGGAGAAGATGTATTGCTCAGACGTATAGCTTTGCTTTGCTGTGTCACACATTTGAGTAAACAGTATTTTGTTTAAACGACTATTTCGTGGTGAGGCACCTCTTCAGTAGGATTCAACGAATACGCACAGAGGACACACACACACACTTGAAGGTGAAGGGCGAATATATATATATATATATATCAATCTACCCTAAATGGGTACTTCTACAAAGATTGAACGCTGTGGTTTGTAAGACAGTCTAGCATCTGAGATCTGAATAATTGAATTTGAAGCCTACATTATCCACCTAAGCCCCTTCTAACATAGGAAAAATGATGTCACATCCTACTGTATTTTGCAATTTAAATGAACGTCTGGTCACATATACATAGGTCAGACTTATCGATTTCCGCGTATTCCTGAATGGTTTTAAAAATAAATTAAATCCCCTGAATCTATCGGTGTTCTAAATCAGACAACCTAGTACTTCCATCGCGAAACATATTATACAGACAGTTCAAAAATTGATGTTTACGCCTCTTTAAACCTGTCTATAAAGCATCTTTGAGGCAGCCTATCCAAAGTTTGAGGAAGCTGTAGCGATTAGGATGCTTAAACCAACACAATTTATGTATTCAAAAATAATTTGTTATCACACGAAGTCTTTCCATATTGGTTTGTTTAATAGATGTATCACACAGTCTGTAAAACACTATTATTTACTGGATGACACAATTTCGAACAAAATTTATTGTTAAAAACCATATCATCAATTATAATCACACGACTTTGAAACTTGAGTTTTATAGTTCTCTTTGTTCTTTCCAATTCGTCGTCGTTGGGGTTGTAGAATTTTCCAAGTGTCCAGATGAGTGGACAGGTGTTGAATCATTCCTATTACGTATTGGTTCGCAGTTGATTAGATAAACAAAGCTTCCGTTATCAATCTCTCCCTCCACCATGTCAGTTAAATTAGATTTTAAAACTGTCATCTTATCCATCCCGTCCTATTGTGTGGTTGTGTGTAGTTGCACATGGTGAGTGTTATAGCTGAACTATTCTCCAGATTTCTTACCTTATTCTGGACAACTAATCTAGATTTTGTTAGGTTTTTCCGCTCGGCTAATTTGATGACTGACTGACGGACTGACTGCACCTGTTCTACTACTTTGACCCATGTATTTGACCTGACAAGCATTCAAGAAGGCGGGGTATTTGATAGACTAAATTGTTTTGTTTTGAAGGCTCTACAGGATCCACCATTTAACACACAAAGCTTGTTTCTAATTGAGTTTGTGGGTGGTTTGAATGCCAGCCACTTTTATTCCTGCCAGCACTGTTAAGAATTCTCCTTATGATTTCCTAGATTCCTTCTTTGTATGGAAGTACTGCTGATGACTTAGATTCCTTATTATTGGTGTTGTCCTTATCCTATGCATATTTGACATGCATGTCGTCATTAGTATTATTATTTATCACCACTATCATTATTTATTTTATTTTTATTTTTACATTTCCCTACATACTTTCTGGCTAATTTATCAGGGTAATTATTAAGTTTCAAAGCTTCTCTTATATGCCTCACTTCGTGTCTTAGATTTTCTTGGTACTACTTAGTTTTTGTGTTCTCTTATTTAAACATTTTACCAATCCTATTTTCACTGACATAGGATGGGATGATCAGAAGAGTAAATTTTGTTCGAAACAGTGTCATCCAGTAAATAATAATACTGTTTCACTCACTGTGTGATACATCTAATATTTTCAAGTGTTGGTTTTGTAGGGATTTGGTTTGATTGTATGGAGGATTTAATCATGAGCTGACATCAGTTAGAGAAACACTGGAAAACCTGATTAAATCCTCCATACAATCAAACCAAATCCCTACAAAACCAATACTTGAAAATTAATCTGATGCCCACTAGCGACTGGCCCTGTTCAGGCAGTTAACCTGGGGTTCTAGTGGGAAGCCGTGACCAGTAGGGTACAGCAGGTCGAAGATGAGGCAGTAACTCATCGAAGAAGACATTGCGAAATGGTTACGCTATGTCATGAATTGGCAGAAGTTAGAATTCAAGGACCATTGGATCGGTCCCAGTGGCTCAATGGTCTACGAGCTTGCCTTGTAACCAGAAGGTCTTGGGTTCGGACCCCGGTGGGTGCGTACTGATGAGGAGTCCCAAACTAGGACGAAACAGCCGTCCAGTATTCCCTGCAGGTTTTCCAGTGGTTCTCTAACTGATGTCAGCTCATGATTAAATCCTCCATACAATACATCTAATAAACAAAATATTATGCAATTATTTACTACCATAGTGACCAAATTTTACACATGTATTCACATTAAGTCTGCGTTAGTAAAATTTATTTGGAAACCTCGTTCCCCCTTCGTTAGTTAATAGATCTTCATTGTAGCCTTTTAACTTGACCTATGTCTGTTATCTCATCTCTTAAAGCCTTTATGTTTTTTACATACAAATTCCTTTGATAAGGTCGTGTGTTGTAATAAAATTGTTTGAAATGTGCAAATACCCAACAAAAAACATACATTTTCAAGGATTGGTTTCTGTATGGATTATGGATCATGAGCTGATATCGGTTAAAGAACCATTGGAAAACCACTAGGGAGTCCTGGACAGTGCGTACTCATACCACCATGATTTGAATCCAGGACCTTCTGGTTACAAGGGTTAGCGAGCTTGTAGACCACTCAGCCACCGGGACCCGATCCAATGTCCAACCTATGAACTCGAACTTCTGCTAATTCATGACATAGCGTGACCACTTCACAATGTCTTCTTCGATGAGTTACTTACTGACTAACCTTCAACATGCTGTACCCTATTGGTTACAGCTTCCAACTAGAACCCCAGGTAACTGCCTACGTGAATAGGGCCAGTTGCTGGTGAGAATTAGAAGAATTTTCAAGTATTAGTTTTTGTAGGGATTTTGTTTGATTGGATGGAGGATTTCATCATGAGCTGACATGACATATTATGCATACATTACGCGGTTCAGATAAAAATTACGTCTTCTTGTTGTATTTTGTGTCAAAATATATTTTTAAGGATAATAGAGATTTCTGACTTAAATGGATTTTCTTTTTTGTGTGGTTATACCCTCTGTACTTTCATAGGACTTCTGAGGATAACATCTTCAGCGCTTGCTTTACTGTGATATTGCCTAGAAGGACAATAAAAGATTTGCGATTAAATCACTGGGTTGGATAACAATATCATATAAAAATAACATTAATAATAGTACTGATACAAAGAAAGAACAATTAGTAGTGTTCTCTGAGCTGGTTGGTTTAATTGTGGCGGAGCTTTCGTCGTCCCTCTTGCTAGACAACATCCCCTTTTTCAGCGCATTTTTAGCATAAAGTGAACACTGATTTAAATTTTCCATGAGTGGTGATAGAATTGTGTCTCCCCGTAACCATCTTCGTGACATCTGTATTGATCATTTTTTATTATGGACTTGAATTTTAAACTTTCTGATCACATGATCTACTTTTTATTAGTTGGTATATTTGGTCTATATTAACATGTTTGTTAATCGCTTGATGATTTGTTTGAGTAACAGGCTTCTAGGAATTCCCTGACTGCACTTTTGGTATTTCCTCTGTTTAAAATCTTAACATTATCACAATCAAACTACAAGGAAAGGACGTAGATACTTACATTGACATTGCTATATTTGGATGGAAGGTATCAGCAACATAAATCCAAAAGTGATGTAAGGTAGACAAATTATTCAATGCATGGAAGATTTCATCATGAGCTTACATCAGTTAGAGAACCACTGGAAAACCTGCAGGGAATACTGGACAGTTGTTTCGTCCTAGTTTGGGACTCTTCATCAGTACGCACGTACCAGGGTTCGAACCCAAGACAAGGTTACAAGACGAGCTCGTATACCATTAAGCCACTGGGGTCTGATCCAATAGACTACTGAACAAAGTAACTAAGTTGCAGAAATAAATATCTTCTCACCATGGTAGGGAAAGATTGACAATATTCTAGTTTTCTGGATAAATAAGTTGGTTTTTAGTTACTTAACCGCTTCCACTTTAGCTATGTATAGTAGATTTCAATTAACTTGTATTTTAGTACTTATCCTGAATGATTTTAAGACGTCAGTGTCGTGGGGACGACTGTCTACCCTGTGACAACTTCCACATCTTTCAATTGCGCGTATTTTTTTTTTTGGAATATCCTTGGAACGTGCATGTAAATCGGTATATGCAAATTATTCGATAAAGTGTTACTAACCGGGGAACTAAAAATATTGATTTCTTCTAAACTGTATCAAATTTTACCTTTGGTGTTCTCTTGTGTTGATCAGTAACTTTTTGAAGGGGCCTATTGTCAAGTAGGCTCTTTTCAGCAGCAGAAGATTCATCATCGGGTGTTTTATTCCAACAGAATTGTTAATTAGGATGGAAATATATCCTCGTCAGACCATCTACATAACTTATCGGATAAAATCTAAAAAAATCCGAATACAATCCGTTCTAAACTTATTTACGATGGAAATACAGCCTGATCCAGGGACCTCAAGGTTACGAGGGGAGAGTTTTGATCAGTCAGATATTGGGGCAGAGACCAGTGACCTATAAGGGACTGAAAGTGCTATGCCAGCTAGCCATACCAGCCCCATACTAAACGTAATTTTTCTAATTACTCAATAAATAAGGCGGTATTCCACTTAACTTGTTAGTATTGACAACAAAATGCAAATCAGAAAGACCCAATTAGTGAGTAGTATGCTCTGATGGACACTATATTTGAATAAAATAAAAGGATTATGAGGGAAAAGGATTTAAAACTTTTTTTATCGACAAATTCATCTTCACAGACTGACTGTACAGTCGTACTTATATTTTTCAAAGCTGTGTAGTTGTCCACTATTGGGTAATGCGGGTGACATAATTGATGTAATTACTCAGAGGTGACGTGGAAAGTAAAAATAAAAGTTGTAAATTACGTGGTACTCAACAACAACGGCATAAAGGAAGAAAGCGTTAGAAATTTCATAGAGTTAAAATTGCTGTTGAGCGAGAAAAAAGGTGGTACTTGAGTGTGAAAAAGTGTACAAAAGGAATATATAAGAGTGATAACAGTGAATTGGTTATTAACGTAAAAGCAAAGTAGTCATTTAAAAATAAAAAATTTATAGAGAACGACTAATGAAGAGGTTAAAACGATGTTAGAATAAGAGACTGGACTAACTTTTTTCTGTATACAGAGTTCAGGGTTATATGTATTGACGAACTACCAACGCCTCTACCATACACAGATGCCGACACCTGATGCCCTTTGTACTATTTGGCCTCACCTTGTAGATAATGTTGAAAGACGACTCTGGTGGAGCTAGGTGGCTTGAGTTCACCAAGTGCTTGAGAATTCAGCTAGTCACTGTCTTGCATTGTCCTTTTTCTAACCATTCCGGATAATGTTCAGAGATGCATCTGGAAAGTTTGCGCTTTGTGCGACCAATATAACTTTTACTTTAATAATTAATTCACTATTATCACTCTCATATGTTTCTTTTGTACGCTTTCTCACCCACTTGGCAGTTGTTAAATGGACACTCAACTACAACATTTCTAACGTTCTCTTCCTTTGTGCCGTTGAGTACTGCGTAATTTGATTTTACTTTTGAAACCACTTTTTAATCATTATATCAGTTATGTCATCCCCCCCTCCAACTGTTACTCAATAATAGACTACTATACATTTTTGGTAAATATAAATACGACTGTACATCCCGTGAACATGATTTCGTCGATGAAGAAATTTTTCTTCTCTGAATTGTCTTTGATTTAGAACTTATCTTGTTGGTATGACCGAGATACGGACTCAGAGAATGTAAGTCTTAACAGCACAAGGAAAGAGCACAAAAATGGCGTTCGAGTCAGTCTATATATGTAGCCGTTAAGACAAAACGAAAAATACTTAAGACACTGGAAGGTTTACTAGAGGTCCATGAATTCTAATTTCTGCCATTTTGCAGTATATTTATGTACGTGTATATGGATCCTTCAATAGTCTGTGTCATCGGTGAGTACTTGTCCCCACTTCCGACTTAGTGGAACTCACTGGTCACAACTTCTTACTAGACTCTCAGGCAAAACCATCCCACAGACAGTTCTTTGTAAACAATAAATAAAATTTTGAAATGTTGGTTTTTAGGGTATTTTTTTTATTAATTTCAAGTTAGATCACGAATTGGAATCGGTCAGAGAAACATTGAAAGCCAGGTGCATTGGAAAACCGTTTCGTCCTGGTGGAAGACTTCTCAGGAGTATCCAAATATGACCCCGCTAGGTATCGAGTTCATCAAACAGCTTTGTAACTTTATTGTAGCCAATAGACAGCTAAACAGATAATTACTCACACGGAAGGAAACAAACAAACAATTTGAACGGATTAATGAGGGACAATAATTTGTTTTTTATAATTCTAAGGCCAACAGAAAGAGAATATGTTAAGAGTCTACAACTTTTTATCTCAGGGAGTTTCGTTCAGTGGTCTAAACTTCCACTATTCATGTTGAAATGAAGTCAGAGGACGCTATTCCTAATATAAAGTCAGCATTTGATGATTCAATAGGTAAGACTACAGAAGAAAAGGTTTGAGTACAGCGTGCATTAGGACTAAGACAGTAGAAAGAAAGCACAGATAAATGTTTCTGATTCAGTTTTCATTTCCCTATTGGTTGATTGATTGACAGCAAATGTTCTGCTTCGTTTGACATGTCAGTTTCTACTACGAATGCCTATTGCTTTTGTGGCCTCAGGGTGGTCAAGTGGATAACTCTTTGACATTTGAAACAATGGACACTGGGTTCAAGTCTCAGTGGGAACTGTATCGCTAACTCACTGGGGAATGTAGGTACATCCAGCCGGTGACGAGTCCCAAATAGGACGAAATACACATTCTAGTTTTCAGTGGTAGTCACCATCCATCAAAATTACTACAATGTACAGTAGAGTTTCTAATACTTTAGAAAAAATTGAAAATTGTATCAGATAACCGTCAGTTTATCCATTGTACACCTGCCCATATCTCCTCTTTCTTATTGATAATTAAAGCTTAATTCACTGATGTTTATACTCTGATAGTGCCTAGGCTTTAATCACACCCCCAGGCTGTTAGAAGCATGAAATATTTCCGATTTGTTTTGTTTTAACACCATATGGTTATAAAGTAATATCTGTTAGTAATGTAGTTTGGAAATGAAACTGATTATAGCAATAAAATTTTTTGTGATAGGCATTTAGTACTGAAAATCCCTATACTAGTAGTAGTAGTAGTCGTAGTGAATTAAAATCAGCTGATAGCTAAAGCACCTTTTGAAAACAACACACACACGTGTAGTTCAGCAAAGAGTCTCTTTTGGCCAGAGAATTCATTCACCTTGCTGCACAATTACAATTATGTGTACTTATTTTCGTATGTGCTTATACATTATGCGTCGATATTTATTTTGATAAAGTTTCACAGTGTGTTATACAGTAATTAATATTTACTGATGACAACGTTTCGAGCACAATATATTGTTGCTCATAATTATATCAAGGCGATAATCACACGACTTCCTAACTTCATTTATATAGTTCCATTATTTTTCACTTGATTTTCACTTGATTTGATTGGCAGTAGTATTTTCCATATTTCAGGTATGAGTGATGAGTCATTCCTATTGCATGTGTTGGGTGTAGACTCGATGAACAAGGCGGGATTCAGCAATCAAACCTCTCTCTCTCCATCTACCTAGATTACTTTTTAGAATTTTAACCCTCTCCCACCATCCGATTGTGTAGTTGTGTGTTAATGCTTGCATTGCAATAGCTGAGTTTTTTTCTAAATTACGTATCTTCACCGATGGGATCAACCATTCTTACCTTAGCCACTAAATTCTTATATTCTGACAATCTGACTACCCTTGACCTACTGGTTTGACCTATGTAGTTGACCTAACCGACAGTCATTGCAGGGTATTTTGTAAATTATGTTATTTTGACTAATTGGGTCAACTGGGTCCTTCAACCTACAGAGCTTGTCCCCCGCCTGAGTGAGTTTGTGTGTTTGAATGCCACTCTAATTCCTGCCTTATTAAGAATCCTACGTAAGGAACGTCTCAGATATCCCCTCCTTATATGGTATAACAGTGGATGCCTTATATTCTCTCTTATTTATGTTATCATTACTAGTTTCACAATTATTTTCGATTATGCCTTTGACCTTTTTCGATCTTCCTAATGAATTTCATAGGATAGTTATTTCATTTCGTCGTTTACGTCTTTTGTTGTACTACTTAGTGCTACTGTTCGGTTTGTTAGACAATTAAAACTAAGCCCGCCTTTACAGATTACGCATGAGATGAATTAAAGTATAAATATCCAATATTAGAATGTGTTGGCTATTTATAACCGCTAGTGTGTGTAGTTTACCTTCTTCTATTCGTTTAATTTTACAATCTAACATCACAGATAATTCTCCTTGTTCATTTTCCGACACAAATGTAAATTTTATTCACTCATATAAAATAGGATTGGAGAGGGTTAAAATTCTAAGAAGCAATATAGGTGGGTGGGTGGGTGGAAAGAGACGATGATTACTGAATCCTGCCTTGTTTATCGAATTGTCTATACCCAACACGTGCAATAGGAATGACTCATCACTCATACAAGAGATACGGAAAGTATCACTACCAATCGAATCAAGCGATGGAAAATAGTGATGGAATTATATGAACGAAGGTGGAGAGTTGTGTCAGTATTGCCTTGATATGATTATGAGTAGCAGTAAATTGTGCTCGAAACGTGGGCAATCATCACTAAACATTAATGTATAACACTGTGAGATTTTATCAAAACAAATTTTACCGATAGTGGAATTATACTGTACCACAGTGCACAAATTCAATTCCTACATCAGTGTGTTGTTGTCAAGACATATCAAAAATGTGATGAGTAATCTAATTGTAACTAGAGGGGTGGGGTGGAGAAGATTGGTAAAGGGGTAGTGGTGATGTATTGTCTAAAAACATAGTTATTAATGTTAATCAATACATAAAAGAAGTTGAATAAGCGTATTACGGTTACGTAATAAGATGAATAGTTTAATGAATGAGTTGTGGTCACGTTACACACACAGAAACAAAAGAAAATATGGAATTATATAAGAGTTCTAAACATTAAAAATGTAATAAGGAGTTAGAAAAAACAAGCACACAAACATCAAGTCAATAGAAGTCAAAACGGTTGTTACCATGGCAGCAAAAGCGATTGAATGATTTTCTTTTGAAAGCATATCTCTGGTTTTTCCAACTGAATGACTAAGGCTCTAGCAATACAAAGGAAACGAAAGTGTATTGCATTTGGTAGGTTGTTCTTCACTGTGTAGATTACTTTGAAGGAAGGAGGGTCGTTTGTTGAGATGGAATGACCAGTGTTGACGAGAGGTTCGATTATTGCACTCCTTATACGGCCATTATTACTTTTTTGTAGCCATGCAGGATAGTGTTCCTGAATCCTCTTGGTCAGGATACGCGTTGAACGACAGATGTATCTGGCTTCACAGCAACAGATGCACTGATTATATGCACATGAAAGTGGTCAAATGCGAGATCTTGTCCTTAAGGCTTCTGCAGATCAATGGACGACTGGAGAACACTACACTCTTAGGGCTGCTGCAAAGAATGTTCTTTCCAAAGATGCTGAAATTCTTCTCTTGAGGATATCGTAAGCTAAGTCTCCCTTGAAATCCAAAATCATGTAAAGTTTCTTTTTTGAAAGTGATGTTTTCTTCCTCTGTAACTCCGGTTTATTTATTCTTGTCAGTGAATCTTGGTGGGTATCCATGTTGAATGAAGGTTTCTTTCAGCATAAGATCCAGTTCTGCTTCCTTTTCTCACCCAAGCTAGGAGTGGTGATTCACTTCTGAATTTATTTATGTGATTGTTACTACTGTCTCTTTGAGTTCCAATTGAGACATAGGGCTTAACAAAGGCCCATAAGCTGACGTCATCTCTCGCACACACACTATCTCTTCCATATTACCTTCGAAGCAACACCCAACTCTTTATCTCTCTTTCAGGTTTATTTGGAGGACCTGGTTGGTGTGTGATGTCATTCAAAGGTCTATCCAACAGTGTGTACAATCTGCCTCTACTTTTTTCGACATATTTGCTGGACAATAGGTTCTTGACTAGTTTGTTGCCAGAGTTGTCTGTTGTTAATCGCCTCCGACTGACCATCTGATCTTCAGTATAAGGTGAGCAGAGCAACTGTTGATGAAAGGCTTCGTTCGACTGTTGAAAGTGCTTTTGTGAAACCTGGACTCTCCGAGTTGAGGATGTGCGGCGACTCTGCATATTCGGTCATCACTGTCTCCGCAGGACAGCTTGCGTTCGTTGAGGTTCGGCGGCCTGTATTTGGACACAGTGGCAATCACAATTTGTTGAGTACTGGCATCTGGAAACACCCACTTTGGTGGCTTGGACATGTGCTGCAAATTTCCTCCCAGAAGCTTCCGTACCAGGTCTCTGTTTTCTAGACATGGGAGTGGATGGAAAAGGCGGAGAGGTGGTCACCCAGCCCATGACATGGCATCGTAGAATGAAGGATATTTGTGTAAGGTTAACGTCATCTGTCGGTGGGTCAAAACGCCTTGGTTGGAGTTCGAGAGATAGCTCGAAACGTTATTGGATATGACCAAGAATCGCAGTTATCAATGGCGAATGTGTTGCGATTTCCTTCCTTATTCTCTTCCCGATGATAGTTGACGAATGATGCTTGAACTTGTTAAGTATGTGGTGCATCTTCTTGGTGCCATATTCTACTAAATGCTTTTGGTGACGAGCACACCAAGTTGTTGAAAAGCTGAATTGTGTTCCTTATGTCATTGACACACTTCAAATAGAAATCGCCAAAATCACTTATAACAACTAATATTCTCTCAACATTGATAACTATATAGAATATTTGTAGCTTAAAAGTAATAATTTTCTGCTTGTGATCATTCGCTAATATATATTAGTATAAGTAAAGCAGGTACACTCAGGTGACGAGCCCCAAATTAGACGGAATATACTTGCTAGATTCCAATACTAGTCGGTACCAGTACAAATAACTTCAGTTGTGCAACCTAGCTAATACAATTTTGAAATGTCCCACACTAGCGAATCATCAATTTTGGTGACCATGATAGAATTCAGCTCGCACCAACTGTGAAGACTAGAAGGATGACACATTATTTCACACCCCAGTGATCAATCATTCTGTATTTATTTATAACGCTCACAGAGGAGGTCAACGGTGAATCAGAATAGCTTATTGGTAATATTTCTACCTGTAGCACTGAGTGACTCAAGTTCAAATCACACAGGGAACATTAATCAGTTCGCTTTGCTGACGAGTATCAACAGGTGTACGTTCTACGTTTCTTGGAGATTCCTGCAGGCTGCCTTCAACACTCTGTGGTGAATCTCGGACTCATTAGTTCTGTGCATTGATAATACCACCTGAATGAACTCGATTATAAAGTGTTTGTGAATAAATATTGGAGAGTATTGGTGGATGGTGACTAGCAGTCGAATCCAGGATAACCCGCTTGTCGTCCTATTTGGGACTTGTCACTGATATACCTGCTTTCCTTATTGATTGAGCGACAGTGTTCCCACCGGGGCTCGAACCCAGTGTCCATTGTTTCAAAAGCCAAAGTATCAATTACATTTGAGAGTTACTCTTGTCTCCCCTATTATTATTATTGCTAATATATTAAGATCGGAAAATACATGAAAAGTTAGATCTAATTTCTTAGATCATAATGAACTTTAGGATATAGATTCAATCAGTTGAATGGGGTCAAAAAATCTAACGAGAGACTGGTTACTATGGTTACGATGAGTATTATTACTTCAGAGATGACTGATAACATTCTTCATTAGACTGACTGTTTGAATAAACAGATACAAGTGGTATAGAGGAGGTACGCGGGGAAGGAGGGTGGGGGGTTGTTTCCTGAGTTCACCATTGTGTGTGTGTGTGCGTATCGCAGTAAGAATTCACACTGTTCCAAAGAATAAAACAAGACTTGTAACTAGTGGATGGATGATATTATCAGTAAGATGGACAAGTACAGTTTCCTTCCAGTTGACTCCAAATGCATCTGACATATTAAGTATGCAGTATCAGCTATCTTTTTCAATAATAGACGTCAGCTGACATAAGTTTGTTGACTGGCATATGAGCCACTATAAAGCGCTTTTCTCAAAATGTTTTTTTCTAGGATACTATTGTAACCACAGAAAACAAGGGCCAGGCAACAGATCGTTCACGAAGAGATATTTATAGATTTTTATGTACATTATTATTCGTTATTGTTAGGAGAGAAGCAATGTTTTCTGATTGGCTGTTTTCTTGTCGAAGGTTATTCTCTACTGCTTGTGACCGTTTATCAGAAAGTTAAGCCATATATCTGCGAATCGCATTTGTACACGCTAAGTCTGCTGTGATTGGTTGTTTAGTTTTTCAAGGTTAGGCTTTTTTCTTGTTTTTATCTCATGACCCCGATTCGGGATGTTTATCGAATCAAATGAGAGAAAATACGTGTAGTAGAAATGATTCAACACCTATCCACTCAGAAATCTGGAAAATTCTATTACCCCTACGACAAACAGCAGAGAACAAAGAAAACTTTGAGACTCAAGTTTTGAAGTTGTGTGATTATAATTGATGACATGATTGTGAACAGTAATAAATTTTGTTCGAAACGTCATGCAGTGAATGATACTGTTTCACTGTGTGATACATCTAATAAACAAACTAATATGGAATTTCATCATGAGCTGACATCAATTAGAGAACCATTGGAAAACTAGCTGGGAGTACTGGATAGCTGTTTTGCCAGCATAGTTTGGGACTCTTCATCAGTACGCACCTGCATTGATAGGCTCGAACCCAGGAACTTCTGGTTACAAGGTGAGGTAGCTCGTAGACCATTAAGCCGCTGGGACCCAATCCAATGGCTAGTGGATGAATTCTAACTTCTGCCAATTCACGATATAGCACAACTGCTAGCCATTGTCATCGGTGGCGAGTATTTGTCCTCACAATCGACCTACTGCACCCTACTGGTCACGACTTGTCACTAAAACCCCAGGTAACTACCTACCTGAATAGAGTAAGTCGCTATTGAGCATCTCATCGATATTTAAGTGTTGGTTTATAGGGATTTGATTGGTTACAGGTTTTCATCATGAGCTGACATTAGTTAGAGAACCTTTGGAAAACCAGCAATGGAGTACTGGACAGCTGTTTCGTCCTAGTTTGGATCGAGTCCCAGTGGCTTAATGGTCTATGAGCTCACTAGCCTTGTAACCAGAAGGTCCTGGGCTCGAACCCCGCAGTGTGTGTGCGTACTGCTCGAAAGTCCCAAACTAGGCTGACGAAACAGGTGCCTAGTACTCCCAGCTAGTTTTCCAATGCTTCTCTAACCAATGTCAGCTCATGATGAAATCCTGTAAGAAATCAATCAATATCCCTACAAAACAACACTTGAATAATATAGAATTGATTTCTACCACAGTGTCCAAGTTTTACATATATATTAATACTTGTATCAGCAATCAGTAGATTACATAACCTCATCTGATATCGCTTACTTTCTTCATTATCGTTTATAGTAGGAAGCAGATCACATACTCTGTGTAATCTGAATATATGTTTTCTTGATGCAATTTACAAATCGGTAATCTGATTGCATTTGGGGAGTTAGTTTTACTGTCTCTCAGTGACATGGTTTACAAAAAAAACGTATTATTACCGTTACCTAGTTATTATAATAAAAACAATTACATAATTAATGAATCCTTGAAATTACACTTAAAAATTATTATTATCCTTTCCTTGGGTTCCTAGTGGAACATAGGACTTCAACTGCACGTTTGCACTTGCCACTTCTGTTTTCTGCTGTACTTTCCACCTGCAACCATGTCAGTCCATACTGTTACAACTCCTCTTCACACGATCTCCTCCATGTCACCTTTGCACCGACGAACCACTCGCCGCTTCCCTTTCGTCCTGGCTGCACTCGAGAAATGACCTGACGTACCCGCAATGTCACCCAGTGGCCTCCTCAGAGAGTGTCCAATCCATCTCCACTTTCTCCTGCATATTTGTTGAGCGATTGGTACTTGTTTCGTTTGTTCCCATAGTTTCTTGTCGGTGATTCTTTCCGACCCGGCCATCTGATCTTCAGTATAGAGCGGAGACAGTTGCTGATAAATGTTTGCCACAGGCTGTTGGAAATATTCTTTGTGACCCGCCCGCCAAGTTTCTGATCCATCCGTATAGAAGAACTGACTGACTTGACGTTTGCATTGAAAATCCGACTGAATTTTGTTTTTGATTCTGGCTGAGTGACGAAGATTTCCAGATTGGTTGTTTCAGGTTAATGAATGTGCTTCTCGCCTGCCTTCCCGATTCTCGCTTGATCTGACATCCTCGTCCGTTCCGACTGTCTGTAGTTGAGACAATGCTCCCTCCCTAGATAAGTGAATGAACTAACCTCTTTCAAATCCCTCCCGTTGATGGTGATTGATGCTGGATGTTGCTGCTGTTGTTGTTGGTTGGTTGGTTATTTTCATAACCTCCGTCTTGTCTATGTTCACCTGGAGTCCTGTCTTCACTGGCTGCTTCTTCGACCAGTTTGACGTTTTTGCTTGTAAGTCTTCGATTTTGTGACAGTGACATCAAATAAAAATCATCCACGCCTGAAATCCAGGTCTTCTAGGTTCTTCACGTCACTCGGTCCAGGATATCTCTGTCTTCTCGTTTCCCACTGTCTGACGCATCATCCAATCAGTTCACCACAATCAGGATCACCTCACCTGGATTACTAGCTCGCTAGTTTTCTAGCCAGTCTTAAGCCCGGATAAAGAGGGAGGGTTGGTGCGTGGTGCTAGCAACTCCACCCCTGTAAAACCTAACCAAATTGCTACAGAAACTTCAACACACTTAGAAATCATTACATTTATACTCCACGGGGAAAATAGATACACAGACATGCATTCATTCTTTCATGCAGATGAATGTGTACGCACAATATAGGACACAAAAATGTATCAGAAATCGTAACACTTACTTGCTGACTTTAAAATACTTTTTTGGGGAATGCATAAAAATTATGATGGACAGATAGATCTAAAGGGAAGTAATTGCTTAATTTTTATTTCTCATTTATCTATTTATACTACTTTTTTCATACTTGTTTAGATTTAGTTATTGCTGATAAGTAGTGTCCACTTCCTACTAACATTACTATTATTATTACTACCAATTTTATATTTACACGCGGATGGAATAATTTCATGTCTATCATAGTGGAAAAAATCGATGCTCTTATCTCTCATCCTCTCTGTAATCTGCAAAGATGGGTTTTTTTATTTTTACTTTTTTAAGAGTTATTTCTACGGAAAGTGACTGATCAATATATGCATACAGTAATAAAATATACATATAATATTAAACACTATTCTGAACAATAACAATCAAACACAATGGAAACTTTTCAGCCTTACGCATTCAGATGAAAGAGAGGGTGAAAATATCCAGTTACCAGGCAGCAGGGTAAAGAAAGACTGATAACTGCATCTTTCCGAACGCACAAATCAGGTTTCAGGCACCTGATGGAGATGGCTTCATCAAACTTGAGGAAAACTGAACTCTTTTGCGACGTCCACCTCATGACCTGTGTCAAGGAGGTGCCTGGCAATGGGACTGTTTAAAGCATTTGTTCCCTTGAGACATAAGCTTTTTGGTACATGTTCGTAAAATCGTAGATATGCCCTTCTTCTTTCTGTCTTTCCAATGTAACTGCTCCCGCAGATACATGTAAATTTGTGTATACAGTTGGAGTTGTCAACATGAGAAGGATATCTATCGATTTTTGATTGCATCAAAGAGTGAAATTTCGATTAGTTGACCTGAATAAAATAAGAAATCTGGAGAATACTTCGGCTTTAGCACTCACTACAAGCAATTACACGCAACCACACAATAGGATGGGATGGGATAAGATGACAGTTTTAAAATATAACTGGTATAGCAGGATGAAGGGAGGGATTGATTGATAACGGAAGCTTTGTTTGTCGAGTCAACTACGAACCAGTACGTGTAATAGGAATGACTGAACACCTGTCCACCCAGACATCTGAAAGATTCTACTACCCTAACGACGACAAATAGGAGAGAACAAAGAAAACTGACCGAGGTGATCTGAACACCAATGGTCGGAGATTTCGTTCATTTGGTGTATCCGGTGTGATTCAGCTCAGAGAGCTGTTGAATTAGGTCAAACTAGTCATGCGCATCGCATACTATGTGATCTCAATAATATGGTTTCCGAAGGAAATTTTCGTGGAATTTCGCTCCTCGAACTATGTAGATTTAGAGGAATCATGCTCTTGTCTATGCTGACTAAAATACTAAGTCGTGTCATTCTGGAGGGAATAAAAGTTGCCCTGGATGCAGAATTCCATCACAACGGGACAGGCTGCATTCAGGGAGGGAAAATCATATGTTGATCGGACTGCAACTCAACACATCGTCATCAAACAAAGCATAGAATTCCAGTCAAAATTCTACCTCGATTTCATCGACTTTGAAATAACCTTCTACAGTGTTGACCGTGAAATTATTTAGAAACTATTTCAAGAATATAGAATGAAATGTCCCAATCTTTATCCACTTCATTCAAGAGCTGGCTATATGACAGTGCCACCACCAATCAGGTGATCCAAAACGGAAAATTCAGCAAGGGATTTGAAGTGAATACATGAGTAAGACTAGGCTGGCTGACTGCTTATTATCACCTACGATGATATTCCTAATTGCGGTTTACCGCATTCTGCATTAGACTGTGGGGAGTGAGAAGTATGAAATATGTTCGACTTATAAGAAAACCCCAGAAGATCTGGATTTCGCGCATGGATGATTTTTGTTCAACGTCACACAAACTCGAAGACCCTCAGGCAGGCGAAAGCCAACAAACTGGCTAATTTTAATATCAACACATGGATGGAATAATTTCATGTCCATCATATTGGAGAAAATCAATACTCTTATCTCTCATCCTTTCTTTAATGTCCGTTTATTCAGTAATTTGCAGAGATGGGTGTTTTGTTTTACTTTTTCAAAAGTTATTTCTACGGAAAGTGAAGTAATCTACAGGGAGAAAAAATATAGTTTTATTTAAGTAGTGATTGCTAGCCAGTCAACTAGCCAGATAGGGGTGATCTGGACACCAATGGACAACGGTTGTGTTCATTTGGCGTTGACCTCATCCCTGATGTATCCGATGTGACTCAGCTCAGAGAACTGTTGAGTCAGTTCAAGTTAATCCAAAAGAGTGAAGTGGCTCCTTGGTGTCTGGATCACTTCCACCTGGCTAGATGGCAAGCATTACTGATTGATGTGAGTGGTATGGAACTACTCATTTCGCCTAATCAGTAGTATATAATTTCATGCATTCTTGTTAGATATCTTGATTACCATATTTGGTGGTATCATGAAGATTACATACTGTGTGATCTCAATAATACGATCTCCAAAGGAAATTGTAGTTTAATTTCACCCCTTGAATTATGTAGATTTAGAGGAATCATATTCTTGTCTGCTCAAAGTAAAATAGAAATTCGCATCATCCTAAAATGATTAAAAAATGCATTCTGGCTTCCCAAAACAAGCCGGATTCAGGAATGGTAAATCATGGACTGATCAAATTGCAGCTCTACACATCACCGTAGAACAAAGCAAACAGAATGGCAGTCAAACCTCTCCCTACATCAACTTCATCGGCTTCAAAAAAACCGTTGACTGCGTTGACTGAACATTAGCCTGGAAATTGTTTAAACACTACAGCTTAGAGTGCAAAAAATCTTTATCAACCTCATTAGTCGGCTGGCTGGCTGGCTGGCTATATGACAATGTCATGCGTCAGCTGATCCACAATGAAAAATTCTCGGAGGTTTTTGAAGTGAATACAGAAGTAAAACAAGTCTGACTGCCTATTATGACCGATCCTGTTTCTAATTGTGGTGGACTGGATTATGCGTTAGACTTCGGATAATGACAAGACAGGAATACGTTGGACCAATAAGGAAGACTCTAAAAGATCTAGATTTCACGCGTGGATAATTTATGTTTAATGTCATACAAACTCGAAGACTTACAGGCGAAAAGCAACAAATTGGCTGAAAATGCAGGCAGGCAGGCAGGCAGCAAAGATAGGACTGCAAGTGAACATAGACAAGATATGAATAATGATGAACATGAACAACAACGAACAACAACAACAACAAACAGCATCAATCAACATCAACGGGGAGAAATTTGACAGAGTATACTTCGTTCACTTACCGGGGCAGCCAGAATAGTTTCAACCACAGGTGGAACGGATGAGGATGTGAAATTCAACCATGATCCGAAAGACAGGGTACAGCTTCCTCACTCTGAAATCAGTTTAATAGTCTTCTACATTCATGGTAATTTGGATTTTTAACACAAATGTTAAATCAGTCTATCGATATGGCCAGAAGAAATTAGCAACAAGAAACTATGGGAAAAGATTGACCAAGAACGTACGCCTAACAGATATACAGAAGAATATGGAGGTAGATTCAGCACACACTGAGTAGACTGAAGAATCACAACGCGCAACAGGTCCTTGAGTGGAACCTGAATTGGATACAACGAGTGGGTAGTCGGTGCGAGGGTGACATGGAGGTGATTGTGAGAGAAGGAGGAGATAAGAGGCTACGGTCAGTCGTGGGCCAAGCCGAAGGGGCAGCAGAAAGTAAAAAAAAAGTGAAGGCGTTTCTTTGAAGCCGTATTTTCCACTCCCAACCCAAGGGAATGACAATAATAATAATATTATTATTATTAATAACTTATCTGCGAATTGTGAATTTGAGTAATTGATATAATATATGATGTGCTACTGATTGGTTGATTAGAGTAGTTGTGAGCTGGAGTTTCAAAATGATGATGTTCTAAATCGTAGAAGATTGTTTCAGTCATTTCAGGTTGAAATAATCAGAAATATGCTCTAACTGGTGTAGTTAAATATTTCAATCCATTAGCTTTTTGAACCAACTAGCAAAAATTAAAATTTTCAAGCCTAATGTTTTGAGGATTCATAATGCATCATGATGCTATTTCACTGTGAGACAAGAAGATTTCGCAAAATCATGTCATCTTTTCTACTGTCATATGGTACACAGAGCATGCCTGAGATTGGAAAGTCTCCTGACAATTGAATCTATAATTTAAAAATGCAATATTTTAAACTTCCGTTGGAAACTAGTTATTGCAGTACAGTCCTACAAGGAGGTTGATCGTGAACAGAAATACCTCAATGGTAGCATCTCAGGCTGTAGCTTCAAATGGTATAAGTTCAAATTTCAGAAGTGACATGGGTTCCTCCTTCAAGACTACGTCTTGCTGTCTGGTAAGAGCCAAGAAGTACAAAACCTAGGTCAGGCTAGGGACTCCTTTTGACTGTCTCCAACCATTTATTATTATTATTGTATCCTTTAGTTCCTAGAGGAACATAGGGCTTCAGCTGAGCACCTCCATTGCCTTCGGTTTTCTGACAACTTTTTCACCCTGCTCCAGGTCTGCCCACATACTTTCATCTCCTCCTCGCATGACCTCCTCCAAGTCACCCTTGGCCGCCTCCCTTTCGGGGTCTCACTCGAGCGATGGCTTGTCTAGTGATGTCACTCATTTGATGGTTTCCTCAGTGTATGGCCAGCCAATCCATCTCAATTTATTCCTGCCTGTTTGTTTCACAATCGGTTACTGGTTGTGATGGTTCGCTCCCAGAGATCCCTGTTGCTGATCTTTTCTGGCCGGCCATCTGATCTTGAGTAGTATTGAGAGAAGACAGCTGTCTGTTGATGAGGGTCTGAAGTTTGTTTGAGATGCTCTTTATGACTCGCCAAGTCTCTGATCCGTATAGAAGCACTGACTTTACATTGGAGTTGAAAATCCGGATCTTATTTTTGATGCTGAGTGCTGTTGACCTTCACACAGATTTGAGGGTAATGAAAGCTTGTCTTGCTTTTCCGATTCTGGCTTTGATATCTTCGTCAGTTCCGCCTGTAGTTGAGACGATGCTTCCCAGGTAGGTGAAGGAGGTTGTTTCTTTCAGGTTCTTCCCACTTATGCTGATTGTTCTCTGTTGTTGTTGTTGTTGCTGTTGATGTTGGCTAGGAATCTTCATCACCTCTGTTTTATCTATGTTCACTTGAAGTCCTATCTTTGATGTTTCTTCTGCCAACTTGTTACTTTTCACTTGCATATCTTTCTCTAGTTTGTGGGAAATCAGATATATATCATCGACGAAGTCAAGATCCTCCAAGTCTTTTGTGTCAGTCCATTTTATGCCTGTTCCCTCGTTGGTTGCCGTTGTCTGTCGCATTATCCAATCAATTGCAATCAGGAAGATCATTGGTGATAGTAGACAGCCTTGCCTCACTCCCGTCCTCACTTCTAAGGCTTCCGTAAGTTTCCCGTTGTGGATTACTTGGCATGCAGCATTGTCGTATAACTGTTGGATGAGATGCATAATTGTCGATGGGACCCCACAGTAGTAGCGAAGTAGTTGCCAAATCACCTCTCGATCGACGCTGCACTATCGAAGGCCTTTTCAAAGTCGATGAAGTTGAGATAGAGAGGTGACTGCCATTCCAAGCTTTGTTCAATGATGATCCGTAGAGTGGCGAAGGTAATCGACAGGATGGTCTGAAAAACCATACGAGGCCAAGTTTTAGACAACAGTGATCCAGGAGGATAGAATACTTCGATGAGCTTGAAATACACAAGCAGAGGAAGGTTACCAAACTAGGGATTCTAATATTCTAATCATGAAAAGTGGTTTGAAACGAAACGTGGGAATATTGAACAGGATACCTGATTGGTTTTTAGTTAGATTTGAGGAAGACTACGGCTATTATTATTTATTATTATTCCCTTGGGTTCCGAGTGGAACATAGGGGTTCAACAGCATATCTTCACTCTGTTCTGTTTCTCTGTTGTCCTCTTCAGCTGGCCACTTATCTCTTATTTCCTCTTCCCCATACGATCTCATTCATGTCACCCTCGATGTGACGACCCACTCGTCGTTTCCCATTGGGATTTCACTCGAATGATGGCCTACGTTGAGCGCGATGTCATCCGATGGCTTCCTCAATGTACGCCAGATCAATCCATCTCCATTTTCTCCTACATATTTGTTGAGTAATCGAATCTCGCCTGTTGGTTTGTTCCCAGCCAGAATCCCATGTTGCTAATTCTTTCTGGTCGACCATCTGGTCATTTGATCTTCAGTATGGAGCCAGCGATGGGCACAGCTGTTGACAAACGTCTGCAGTAGCCTGTTGGAAATCTTTTTCGTTACACGCCAAGTTTCTGACCCGCATAGAAAAACTGACTGACTAACTTCTTATTTATGTTGACAATTTGAATCTTGTTATTTATGCTGGCTTAATAAGTGCAGAAGAATTCCAAACTGGTTTCAGTTAGATGAAAGTGTATTTTGCCCCGCCCCCCGGCCCCCGCGCCTTTCGACTGTGGCTGCATTTCACACATTCATTCATTCCACCAGTTGTAGTTGAAACTATGCTTCCTGGCTGGATAAGCGAAGGAAGTAACCACTTTCAAGTTTCTCCTGTTTATATCGATTGGTGCTGGTTGCTGTTGGTTGGTGTATATATTCATCCCCTCTGTTTTCTCTTTGTTCATCTGGAGTTCTGTCTTCGCTGCCTACCTGCTTCTTGGTAGGTTTTCGCCTGCCTGCAAGTCTTCATCTGCGAAATCCAGATCTTTTAGAATTTTCTTCTAGTGACTTTGGTGGTGCAGGCACCACCTTTATTTCCTTTCAGGCAACAGGCACTGTATCCTTGTGAAACAATGCACTAAAAATGAAGTTATCTTATTGCTTACTACTCAATATATCAATCAGTAGTGCATACATGCCATTAGATAACTGTAATTTCATTCAATTAAAAAATTCAAACATTTTTAGAAAATCTTACTTATGATTTTTTTCCATACACAGTTTATTAATTCGATCTTCTATGTTTTTTCTGTCTCGATTTTCAGAGATGTTGATTTTCCTGGATTTTTAAGTTTTATTGAAGGTAGACTGGCTAAAGTGTATGCCGCCGCAAATGGTCTACAACAGGAGGAAGCTGCAGCTGAAATTAAACGAAAAATCGCTGAAACATCACCAGCTATTCATGGTGGTACTGTAAGTTACTTAAAAAACAAATATCAAATTTTCGTTGTGATCAGAATTACTTATTTCTGACATTCTGAATGGGACTTATGGCTTCACTGCTACACATATCCATTGAACCCAGCTGTCTGTCATCAATTTTCACTGACTTCATGAATGTACACAAAATCTAGTTTATCCCACACCACCCTCGAGCCATCCTGCGTCGATGGCACGGTGGTAGAATGCTCTCCAACTACGCATATGATTCAGGGTTCGATCCCCGGCCACCGACGCATCCTCTACCTCGTTAAGCCAGTAATAAGACTGATAAAGAGGGAAGGTTGGGCATGAGACTAACAACCCTACCTATCCTGAAAAAATAAACACCACTGCTACTTAAACTTCAAGCCTCCAGATTGAAGCCCTCGCTATGTTCCATTGGGAACGTACAGGAATGAAAAAATCCCACAGGCCTATGTCCCAACCCGCTGCCTCCCATCTGGGTCCCATTTGAAGATCCGACGAGTTATGTTTCTTGATTATCCCACCAGCGTATGTCCCACCCACCTCCATTCCTTTCTACTTAGTTTTTTGGACAATAGGCTCTTGCCTAGGGGTTCATTGCCTGGCCATCCGATCCTAATTGTAGAACAAAGACGATAGGTGTTGACAAAATTATCCTGTAGCCTATTGAAAATGCTATTGGTGACATGCTGACCGAGTGTCTTTAGTACGCAGAATCACTGACTGATTTGAAATGAGTGTTGAAGGCTCAGATTTTACTCCTTATGCTGAGTAAGTACTGTCTATCCGCATACTAATTTCAGAGGTAAATGTTCCCTCCCAATCATATTTAATTTCCATATGACCAGCATATCATTTTTGACTTGAGAACTGAGTGAATAGGCTCTCAATCTTTGGCAGTTAATGAGTTCCTGTGATCATAGTTGGCAGTGAAGAGAAAAACGTCTCAAACATGACTTCTTTTTCCTGGGTTCTAAGTGGAACACACGTCTTCAATAACACATATCCATCTTGTTCTGTTTTCTGCTGTCCTCTTTACCTGGATCCGTGATTACCCATAGTCTCCTCCTCATACGATGTCCAAGTCACACTCACACAGAGATGCCTAACTCGTAGCTACCCGTTGGGATTCCACTCGAAAGATGGTCTGGCTGGCGCACGAAGTCATTCCATGGCCTCCTTAACGTATGCCCAATCCATCTCCAATTTCTTTTACATATTTGTCGAGAGAAATCGGCCTGCTGGTCGGCCATTTGATCTTCGGTATGAAGCCAGTCAGTAAAGGAGGCAGCTGTTGATGAAAGTCTGCATAGACTGTTGGAAAACCTTTTTGTGACACAGTAGCGAAGTTCCTGACTCGTACAAAAGAACCGACTTGACATTGGAGTTGAAAATCCAAATCTTGTTCCTTATGCTGTGGTGGAGTGCAGAAGATTTCCAAACTGGTTTCAGATTACTGAAGGAGTATCTTGCCTTTCCGATTCTAACTTCATCGATTCCAGGTGCCTGTAGTCAAAAATGATGCTTCCTAGCCAGATAAGTGAAGAAAGTAACCTCTGCTGAATCTCTCCCGTTGATGGCGATAGGTTCTGGTTGTTGTTGTTGTTGTTACTCTTGGTTGGTTGTCTTCATCACCTGCCTCCATCTTCTCTATATGTTCACCCAGGGTCTCTTCTCAGGCAGTGCTCACATGATGAATCTCTTGGCAGAATTACTTTTTTTAACAAGTTCTTAACTCATATAAAAATGGATCCATATCAGACTTAACTCTCTATACTCTTTATTCTTTGATAAAATTTGGAACATTTTTGATCATGAGCTGACCATCAGAAAACCACCATGGATTACTGTACAACTGTTTCGTCTTCCTAGTTTTGGGTCTCTTCAGTATAACTTACCCATCGGGGTTAGAATCCAGGACCATAGGGTTACAAGACGAGCTCATAGACTATCCCCCACTGGGACGCCAGCCAATGTTTCATGAATTCGAAGTTCTGCCAATTCATGATATACAATATAAACAACACCAGTCAGTGTCCTCTTACTAGAATTGATGAACCCTGTTTTTTTCCTTTCATGTTCCCCAGTGGAACATAGGGCTTCAAGCTAGTGGCCTGAAGTTTCTGTAGAAGTGTTTATTTTACAGGATGGCGTTGGAAGCCTCATGCCCAACCTTTCCTCTACACCAGCATTATTTCTGGTTCAGCGAGGTAAACGGGTGCGTTGGTGGCCGGGGATCGAAACCCGGACCATGTGCATAGTTGGTGAGCGGCCTAACCGCTATGTCACCGATGCATTCGATGGACCCTGTAGGTTACAATAATAACAATAATAATTTGCTTTATTCCAACACAGTACTTATGATACAGAGTGGAATTCTCAGCATTTCACTACAGTATTGCATCCAGTTAGTACATTAACAATAATTAAAATTCTGCATAGATTAAGAGTACTCTCGGTTAGTTTTGACAACAACATACTAGCATGTCGGTAGCGAAGCCAAAATTGAACAGAATGTTTGAAGATGTTAGAAAGGTAGATACTAGCATGTTTACTGGCGTAAGCGGTAACAAAAAGTTCGAGATATACAGAGTGTGAAAGAACGAAGAAGAATGTTTTAAATAGAGTTTGTAAGGAAGAGCGAAACAAAACAGCACATAACAACACAAAAAAAGAGAATAGGGAAAGAAAGAAAGAAAACGTTGTACCTATAAATGATATGAGTTGGAAAAACGAAATCCAGTTGTTCTACTGACTACATAGGTATCACGCCTAATGCTTTCTTTATCGCAGAGAACACGAGCCTAGTAGGGAGGGTATGGTTGAGTTTTTTGTACTTACTAGTGCGAGCATATAGTTTTATATGTAGGCTTCAAGTCTGGTCTGGCTTGATGAGATACAAGGGGGGAGAGTTGTGAATGAAGAGGGTGGTGGTGTGAGTTAGATAAAATGAATTGAGCCCATTTTTCACATGAGTCCAAGTGCCTGTCGACCAGAATATTAACAAGCTGGTTAAGTGGTACGTTGCTTACCCTGCTGACAACCTTTAACATCCTGCGTAATCGATTTTAAAGTGTGTATTTATAGTTAACAAACCAAGAGAGGAAGGTGTGAAGAAGCGTGTGACTTGACAATTTTGATCCTGAAGTTATTTTTTTTAACTATTAATAGGAATTCGTAGTCGACCGCAGTGATTCAACTTACGCATGACATATCCTCCCCCAGTGTCTACTCTACCCTTTCCTCTCATCTTTATGCACAATGAATGGCTCGCAAAGACCATCACACTCTTCTAATTATTAAGGTTGTTCTACATTCAGGTTCCAGTGAAGGATATGGAGAGTGAGTGAAGTAATCGGAGACAAAATTCGGAGATGTCACAAAGTGAGATTACCTACTGAAGCTGTACTGTGCTGGTTACATTTACTGCATTTCGTCTTATTTCACTTCTCCGATTCTCCGCTGATGGTAGTTCACACACGAAATCAATTGTTCACGCTGCTGATGGTGGAATGTGTTCCAATCATATGACTTCAAATATTTAGCGATATTCACGCAATACACAGTCACTGTCTGTGCATCACATAATGCTTCCTATCTATATTGTGTTTGAATTACATGGTGCGATAATCTTCCGTTGATGAAGATATTGCAGGTGTCAATCGACTATGATTCTACGAAACACGAAAATGTCGCTGATCGCTTGTTCTAATGGGACACAATCTTGGATCAGTCGTGGAGTTGAAAACAGAATTATAATTACGAGCACAGTGACTTAATGGTGTTTTCAGTCGCATAGCTTCTCAGACAGCCTGTCTAGTTTTGTCGCTGCACAAGATACACTCTGTTCAGTTTCAATTTTCATTTTGTGATTTTGTGTTTATCACACAGCTGGTGAAATGATCCTGCCACAGATGGAGCACTGGGTGATATTACCTGAAAATTTGTCATTCATTCCGATTTGTAATCACGACTCAAGGATTGAGTAAATAGGCGCTTTGTTGATTTATTAGTCCACTATACGAGGTTAGCGGAGACTACAAAGTTGGATACAGAAAAGTTCACTTGTCTTATTCACTACAGTTCCCGCTATCCTCTCTGCTTCGTCTTTCTTTTCAACGGATCTTCAAAAGACTTCACAAACTAAACAGTTCACACACCAGAGATAACAAGATTTCACTGAAAACAACCGGATCTCTGTTCTCAGAGGGAACAGATCCAGCCATCAAGTATCACATCCATCATTTTCTGTTCAAACTATAAATTCATAAATCCTGTACTATTATTCTCAGTTGACCTAAAATTTAGTTCAATGTTATCGTAAGAATAATAATAATAATAAGCTTTATTCCAAACCAGTATCTGCCAATACAGAATGGAATTCTCATCATTTTACTACGGTATTGCATCCAGTTAATACATTATCAATAAAGAAAATTCTACATAGATTACGGAAATATCAGTTCATCAATGACAACAACTTACTGACATGTCAGTAGCAAAGCCAAAATTGAACAGAATGCTTGAAGGTGTTAGAAAAGTAGATGCTGGCATATTTACTGGCGTAAGCGGAAGAAAGAAACAAAGCAGCACATAACAGAAAAAAAAGAGAGGGAGAGAATAGGGAAAGAAAGAAGGAAAGAAAACGTTGTACCTATAAATGATATGAGTTGGAAAGACGAGATCCAGTTGTTCTACTGACTATTTAATCAGTTATAAGTTTCACGCCTAATGCTTTCTTTATCGCACAGAACATGAGATAAGTAGGGAGGGTATGGTTGAGTTTTTGTAATTCCTAGTGCGAACATATAGTTTTCTACATAGGCTTCTGCTTCTGCCTGATGAGATAGATACAAAGGGAGAGTTGTGAATGAAGAGGGTGGTGGTGTAAGTTGGATAAAATGGATTTAGCCCATTTTTCATATGAGTCCTAGTGCCTGTCGACCAGAATATTAACAAGCTTGTTGGTTAAGTGGCACGTTGCTTACCCTGCTGACAACCTTTAACACCCTACGTAATAAGATATAGTCCTTCTTCAGTAGCCCAGGACAAACTAAGGGGGAACAATATAGAATAATAGGCAGGATACAAGAGTTAACGAATTCTGGGAGTAAGGGTTGGGTTATTCCAGAATGTCTTAACTTCTTGATGTAGAAGGTAAGACGGAATATTTTCCTAGAAATCATCAAGATTTGAGACGACGTGGAAATATCAGCGGATAGAATGACTCCAAGATAATTAATTTCCGATTTGCTCTCTATTTCAGTGCCATCTATGTTGCACACCTCGTGAGTGCTAACCAGTCTGTTTGGTTAGATTTGTGCCTAAAGGTGAAATTGACTGTTTGGCACTTGGAGGGGTTTAAGGTGAGACCGGTTTTCTTAGACCACTGGCTGATTTCTGATAAAAAACCATTTAGTTTATAGCAGTCGCTTTGACATTTGACAGGCATAGATACAGTTAGGTCTTCAGCATATTTTTTTCTTGATAGAACTCCAGGTAACTTCCTGTATAAAGCCAATCGTCAGTTAGCTAAAAAAACAACCGTACTCTGCTCTTTCAGTGCTTCTTTAGCTGATATCAGCTGGTGATTACACCCGCAACCAGTCAAATCCCTGGCAATCAACAATTAATAATAATTGTTATTAAATAGTGGACAGAACGACTGCATTCTGGAACTTGGAATTTCGTGGCATGTCAAAGCTTGATTTAAGCATGACCGCTTTTCCAATTGTCCTGATACCTGACCAGGATTCACACTAAAAGCGCAAAATACTGCAGTTTTAGATTTTTGACCTTCTTCTTAGCATTGTAAGTGATACTGAAACTTTTACTATTAGTTACATACTACTGGCTTATTTAAGTAGTTTAAAATGTCTTGTATCACCTAAAAAGTATTTGTCATTTCTAAGCTGAAGTGATCTAAATTTAGGACACATATTTTCCTCCTTCAATGCTAAGCATATCCCTAGCCTAGAGAGTTGAAGGAATTCAAGCCATATGAGCATGTCTTCTGTCTTTATTATTATTATTAGGAATTTTAGGCAGTCTGGCATAAACCAGTCTTTACTTTCTCAGTTTGTAAATTCTTGTATTCTACCCATCCTCCTTTACTGCTCCCCATTAGTCTTTCCTGGACTACTTAAGAAAGACTTTGCTTCGCTGAGAAGGGCACTAAAAGCTGTTAGTAGGGCAAGTGGGATATCGTTAAACCAACTGGTGAACACTATTGTAGATAGACATATTATGTCATGTAAGAAACTAGCGAATACAATATTGTCGGACCCCAAGCATCCTCTCTATACGCATCTATCTCCTTGCATTTCATCTGGAAGAACTAGAAGCAGCTACAGGAGGCTATATGCTAGGACTAACAAATACAAAAACTCCACAATACCATATCTGGCACAGCTGTTATGTGATGAGAAATCCGTTAGGTATGACACGATAAACTTACTGCAGCACTCTAACAAATAGTCTCATTAGGTTTTCTTTTCATTTCCTCGTTACTACTACACTGTTGTTCTCATCTACTACCACACATCAACTTTATATTACAAATCCTGTGTTGCATTGTTTGAAATGAAATACTCTACGTTGTTTTTTTTCTTTTTTCCTAATTTTTAATATTTATTTATTTCATGGAGGATTTAATCATGAGCTGACATCAGTTAGAGAACCACTGGAAAACCTGGGAGTACTGGACAGCTGTTTCGTCCTAGTTTGGGACTCCTCAGCAGTACGCACCCACCGGGATTCGAACCCAGGACCTTCTGGTTACAAGGCGAGCTCGTAGACCATTGAGCCACTGGGACCCGATCCAATGGTCCTTGAATTCTAACTTCTGCCAGTTCACGATATAGCGCGACCACTTCGCAATTTCTTCTCCGATGAGTTACTGCCTCATCTTCGACCTGCTGTACCCTACTGGTCACGGCTTCCCACTAGAACCCCAGGTTAACTGCCTGAATAGGGCCAGTCACTAGTGAGCAAGCATCTGATGAATTTTCAAGTATTGGTTTTTGTAGGGATTTTGTTTGATTGCATGGAGGATTTAATCATGAGCTGACATCAGTTAGAGAACCACTGGAAAACCTGGGAGTACTGGACAGCTGTTTCGTCCTAGTTTGGGACTCCTCAGCAGTACGCACCCACCGGGATTCGAACCCAGGACCTTCTGGTTACAAGGCGAGCTCGTAGACCATTGAGCCACTGGGACCCAATCCAATGGTCCTTGAATTCTAACTTCTGCCAGTTCACGATATAGCGCGACCACTTCGCAATTTCTTCTCCGATGAGTTACTGCCTCATCTTCGACCTGCTGTACCCTACTGGTCACGGCTTCCCACTAGAACCCCAGGTTAACTGCCTGAATAGGCCAGTCACTAGTGAGCATCTGATGAATTTTCAAGTATTGGTTTTTGTATTTATTTATTTTTTATTTTTATTTTTTATTTATTTATAACTAATTTATTTTTATTTATTTATCTTTGATTTTTAAAAATCTTATATAATTTATGAGGTAATTAGATGCAATATACTGTAATGCACGCTGAAAATTCCATACCTGTACCACAAATACTGTTTGGAATAAAGCTGCTATTATTATTATTATTATTATTCTCTATTGTTCCCCCTTAGTTTTTCCTGGGCTATTGAAGAAAGACTATACCTTATTACGTAGGATGTTAAAGGTTGTCAGCAGGTTAAGCAGTTTGCCACTTAGCCAGCTCGTTAATATTCTGGTGGACAGGCACATGGACTCATATGAAAAATGGGCTAAATCCATTTTATCCAACTTACACCACCACCCTCTTCATTCACAACTCTCCCCTTGTATCTCATCAGGCAGGCAGAACCAGAAGCCTATATAGGAAACTATATGCCCGCACTAGCAAGTACAAAAACTCATCCATACCCTACCTAGCTCGTGTTCTGTGCGATAAAGGAAGTATTAGGCGTGACACCTTTAACTTATTGAATAGTCAGTAGAACAAATGGATCTCGTCTTTCCAAGTCACATCATTTACAGGTACAACGTTTTCTCTCTACTTTTTTTTGTTATGTGCTGTTTTGTTTCTCTCATCCTTGCAAACTCTACTTAAAACATTCTTCTTCGTTCTTTCACACTCTGTATATCTCGACCATTTTGCTATTGCTTACGCCAGTAAATATGCCAGTAGTATCTACTTTTCTAACACCTTCAAACACTCTGTTTAAATTTTGGCTTTGCTACCGACATGCTAATATGTTGTTGTCAAAACTGACTGAGATAACCTTAATCTATGTAGAACTATATTTATTGTTAATGTACTAACTGGATGCAATACTGTAGTAAAATGCTGAGAATTCCATTCTGTATCACAAGTACTGATTTGGAATAAAGCTTATCTTATCTTATCTTAAATTTCCTCAGACTGTCCGAGGTGTGATAAATTTAGCGTCAAAGGCAGACACTGTAGATAACAAGTTTTTTAAATTGTCAGCACTAATGTCAAATCAGTAATTTTACATGGTGCAGTTAAAGTCATTCTGAAACAAACTACTATAAACCTCAATCACACCACCTGTATTCGCTCGATCTAGAAGATCAGATGGCTGATTGGAAGAATTAGGAACGAGGAATTCTGGAAGCGAAACAGTCCAACAAATATGTAGATGAAAATGGAGATAGATCGGGTACACGGTGAACAGATCACTGAGTAACGACGGCATGTGAAACCACGAGTTGGGTGTGGATTTGAGGGTGACCTGGAGGGGATTGTATGAGAAAGAGTCAACTTAGAATGCCAGGTGAGAACAGATGGAAATGGCAATGTGTCGCTAACGCTGTATGTTCCATCATTTGAAACCCAATAGAATGAATGACACACTGCTACTGATTCTAAATTAGTTTCAGCGCCACTGAAGTCTCGAAAATGAACTTGGAACAGTTTGTATTCTGAAAACATGGAGTTCAAGAGTTGTCATTCCATATACAGCAGAGACGTCAGACGATATCAGAAGAGTACTCAATCAGCTCGACATTAGAGTTTTCTTCAAAACATCAGACACACACACACACTACAAAGTAACCTTGTCCATATAAAAGACCGAATCCCTAAAGATTATCCATCTGATTGTGTCTATTAAAGTAAATGCTTGGAATGTGATGCGATATACATCGGATAAACATCGTCGGAGAGAAATCAAAATCAGAAAAAAATGAACACTGCAGGGCATCTGTTCCACCACTGAGAAATCCGGTTGAACTAGAAAAACTTGAAAAATCATCACGCTAGAGAATCAGGTCACAAAAGTGATTTTGACAATATTGAAATCATCATCCAGAAAAAGCATTTCAGAAATCGCAAGGAACGCCTAATATCATCAGAAGCACTTCATATCATCGAATGGAACCCAAATTGTCTGAAGTGATTAGGAATGATGGACTAAAACAGAATCTGACATGGTTACAACACCTCCTCCCCCTCCCCATGAAGTGACAAAAACAACACGAATGTGATAATCAAGTTCACTCTATAAACACACACACACTGGTTTTACAATTTTACACACTGATCAAATCCAACAATCTACACCTACCTGGTTTTGTTATCTTCATCAATCGGCCAACTTGACAACGCAAAATGACCCCATGCTGATGAATGATGATTAAGTTTTTATGTTCAAGCTGAGTAAATTTTGTAAATTCTGGTTTAATAATACTTTGATAAAGCCATTAGTAGCAGCGCTAAACGGCAAAACGTCAGTGAAACCAGCAATACTGTTTTGTTACAGGATTTTCATCATGAGCTGACATTAGTTTGAGAACCATTGGAAAACCGGCTGGGAGTACTGGAAAGCAGTTTCGACCTAGTTTGAGACTCTTCAGAAGTACGCATCCGCCACAGGGATTAGAGCCCAGGACCTTCTGGTTACAAGGCGAGCTCGTATACCATTAAGCTACTGGGACCCGATCCAATGGCCCACGAATTCAAACTTCTGCCAATTCACGACATAGCGTGACCCCAGCCAATGTCTTCGGCAAGTAATTGTCCTCACACCCGACCACCTGCTGCACCCAACCAACACTTGAATATCAATGAGATGCTCACTAGCAACTGACCCTATTCAGGTAGGTAGTTACCTGGGGTTCTGGTGGGAAGTCGTAGCCAGTAGGGTGCAGCACGTCGGGTGTGAGGACAAATACTCGCCGAAGACATTGGCTAGGGGTCGCGCTATGTTGTGAATTGTCAGAAGTTTGAATTCGTGAGCCATTGGATCGGGTCTCAGTAGCTTAATGGTATACGACCTCGCCTTGTAACCAGAAGGTCCCGGGTTAGAACCCCTCAATGTGGGTGAGTACTGCTGAAGAGTCCCAAACTAGGCTGACGAAACAGCTTTCCAGTACTCCCAGCTGGTTTTACAATGGTTCTCTAACTAATGTCAGCTCATGATGAAAATCTTGTAACCAATCAAATCCCTACAAACTAACACATGAATATTGTTTTGTTTTTCATTCATTGGGAAATACGAAAACACCTTTATAATAATTGGAACAGACTGTGTTGTAAATAAGGGAAACTTAACAGACTAACTCTAAAACACTTAAACTTGATCAACGGAATTCAGTCTGAGCTAGTACTAAGGAAGGGAAGTATGATATTTGCGACTCCCAAGTAACCAGTCACAGATTTCATTACACCCCTAGACTAGGTCACTTGTGAGTCTGGATAGTTCAGTGAGAACATCTCTGACTGAAGCGGTCGATGATGCAGGTTCAAATCTCAGAGTGAGGAAATACGTTTCTTCACTACGGTACAAACGCCTTACTAACTAGTGACTGCCAACAAACACAAAGATCAAATCTTCCCAAAACTTCTTGCCATCACCTCCAATTTTATGTTTTCCTCTTCTCTTTTTTATTTTTCTTATAGAAAATCAGTTCTGATCCCACCATCTCAAGGCTGACAGACGTGAAATCATTTACTGGTTCGCATAAAGAACGTTTCAATGCTGAAACTGGTAAAGGTTTGGGTAAAGCTGGTCGTGCCGACCCAGAACCATGTTTTACAACTAGTGGGATTTCAGCTCCAAGAAAATAATTTTTAAAAAAAACAATTAATTATCCAGCAAAATCTTTTCTCTTTTTTAAAATTGTAAGACAAAAGACCAAAATGGAAAGTTCACTTATTCACTCACTTATATCAAAAGGCATTAGTTAAATATATATATTTCAAATATGTATATAAGTCGTAATATTCAATTTTCAATGTGAGATATATATTTAAACTATCCTCTCATGTGTGGTTTATATATATATATATGTTTGACCATTAAATTAGATTCTATACACATAAATAATATCATTTGAATCAATTGAACATTTAACGTTGAACATTGAAAATTGAATTTGTTTTACTAAATATGTAAATATGTGTACCAAGTTTAAAAAATAGAAGAAACTAAGCACTCCTCTCTTCATATAATCTACACGTATCTTTTTTATTTTTTGTTACCTTATAAGGGATATTGTAAGGTGATTTCACTAGCCGCCTCCTTAAAATGTGACGAATAACATTCTGTTGTACTACTGTCATGATTCGCTTTATAAGTAAGGTGTAGTGTGCTACTGACAAGAATTTCTAAGTAGTATGTCGTGTGAAAATAAAAAAAGTTGTGGATTAATGTAGAAATAAAGGCATTATATGAAGGCAAAAGAAGCAGGACACACAAATTACTATTACTGTTATTGTTATTCCTCAAGCTTCGTAATGGAAGTAGACGGTTGATGTAAGTCAATGGTCCGTCGGCATTTCCTTCGATAATATATTTTGTGCATTGGATTTGTCAAGGCCTTCGAAAGCATCGATCGAGAGGTGATTTGGCAACTACTTCGCTACTATGGGGTGCTACCAACAATTATGAATCTCATCCAACAGTTTTACGAGAATGCTTCAGGCCAAGTAATCCATAAAGGGGAAACTCACGGAATCCTTTGAAGTGACGGCTGTCAACTATCTCCAAATATTTTCCTGATTGTAGGCGGTAGACTCGATAATGAGACAGACAGCGGGTAACACGAGAAGACAAGCATTAAATGGACCCACACAGAAAAATTAGAGGATCTGGACTTCGCCGATGATGTATTTGTCTGATTTCCTACAATCTGGAAGATATGCAAGTGATGAAAAGCAACAAGTTGGCAGAAGAGGCACCAAAGATAGGACTTCCTTCAGGTGAAGATAGAGAAAACAGAGGTAGGTGATGAAGATTCCTGGCCAACAGCAACAGCAACAACAACAGACAACAGTGAGTCAGCATAAATGGGAGTGATCTGAAATAAGCAACCTCCTTTACCTACCTACCCCACCTGGGAAGCATCGTTTCAACTAAAGGCGGACGAAACTGATGAGGATATCAAGGCGAGAATCGGAAAAGCAAGACAAGCTTTCATTACTCTCAAGTCTGTGTGGACATCAACACTCAGCACTGAGAATAAAAAATAAGATCCGGGTTTTCAACTGTATTGTGAAGGCGCTGCTACTGTACGGATTGGAGACTTGGCACCACGTCACAAAAGGCACTTCGAACAAACTACAAACCTTTATCAACAGTTAGCTGTCTTCGCTGAATACTTAAGATCAGATGGCTGGCCAGAAAAGACCGGCAACAGGAATCTTTGGCAGTGAGTGTACCAGCACAGCAGGAATCAATTGTGCAAAATATGTGCAGGAAGAAATGGAGGTGGATTGGCCGCCATACTCTGAAAAAACAAACCATCGAGTGAGTGACATCACACGCTAAGCCATCGCTTGAGTGGAACCCGACCGAATGGGAAGCGGCGAATTGGTTGTCAGTGAGAGAGTGACATGGATAAGGTCGTGTGGTGAGGAGGAGATGAGAGTAAATGCAGGTGAGAACGTTAATGACTACACTGTGAGGTATGCATGGTAACTGAAGGTGTAAAAATCTAAGGAACAGTCGCAAAACCTCAACTTTATGCTCCTTATTCATCAAATTAAATATTTTAAAGGTTTGGGGGGGGGGATTAACCAAGCCTGTACTACTTGTTGTTCGCCGCTTATGGACACGACCTAAGGTGATGATGGCGGGTTCTTTGACATACTTTTATTATGTAACTGTTACATAAAAGCAGTTGAATTTACAGATCTACATAGAAGTAGCCAGATTCGATGTTAGAAGGCTGAAGAAAGTAAGAATTCATGGGCGATTTAATTCTGCCTTACTGGTTCACAGATAACCTGATTGTTTTATAACTCTAATGTCATGGGTTCTGTCTTCAGTTCGGGATGGTGTTGAGGGAGGGGGTAGAATTTCAAACAAGGATAAAACACCTATTGACTACTGTCTGGTTACAAGTGGTTCCATACATGTTCCCTGTCTGTGGAGAAATATAGCCTAAGGAGTCATTGAACAAACGTTTCAAGTCATATATTCCTCAAATGTGGACGGTATAATTACTGGCATGTCTTAGCAAACAGTCAGAGAAGGTTTATTACTATTATTGTTCCCTTGGGTTCCTAGTGCAACATAGGGTTTCAACTGCACGTCTCCACTTGCTTCTATCTTCTGCTGTATTTTCCACCTGCATCCATGTTAGTTAGTCCATACTGTTTCAACTCCTCTTCACACGATCTAATCCATGTCACCCTTGCACTGACGACCCACTCGCCGCTTCCAGTTCAACCTGATTCGACTCGAGTAATGGCCTGCATTGCGCGCGCGATGTCACCCAGCGGTCTCCTCAGCGAGTGTCCAATCCATCTCCACTTTCTCCTGCATATTTTTGGGCGATCGACTGGTTCTTGTTTTGTTTCTTCCCATAGTTTCTTGTTAGTGGTGATTCTTTCCGGCTCGGCCATCTGATCTTCAGCATAGAGCCAGCGAAAACAGTTTTGGTTGATAAAGGTCTGCAACAGGCTGTTGGAAATATTCTTTGTGACCCGCCCGCCAAGTTTGTAATCCGTATAGAAGAACTGACTGACTTGACGTTGTTTGTATTGAAAATCCGACCGAATTTCGTTGTTGATGATGAGTGATGTAGATTTCCAGATTGGTTGTTTCAGGTTGATGAATGTGTTTCTCGCCTACCACCCGATTCTCGCTCGATTTGACATCCTCGTTTGTTCCTACGTTCCTGTAGTTGAGACAATGCTCCCTCCCTGGATAATTGAGTGAATGAAGTAACCTCTTTCAAATCCCTCCTGTTGATGGTGGTTGGCGCTGGATGTTGCTGTTGTTGGTGTTGTTGGCTGGTTATTTTCATAACATCCGTCTTGTCTATGTTCACCTGGAGTCTTGTCTTCACCTGGTGCTTCTTCGACCAGTTTGTCGTTTTCGCTTGTAAATCTTCAATTTTGTGACAGTGACATCACACAAAAATCACCCACGCCTGAAATCCAGGTCTTCTAGGTTCTTCACGTCGGTCAGTCCAGGATATCCCTGTCTTCTCGTTTCCCACTATCTGACGCATAATGCAGTCAGTCAACCACAATCAGGAATACCATTGGTGATAATAAGCACCCTTGTCTGACTCCTGTGTTTACTCCAAACGTCTCGCTGAGTTTTCCGTTGTGGATGACTTGACATGTGCCGTTGTCGTACAGCTGTTGAATAAGGTTGGTGAATATTTAAGGTACGGCGTAGTACTTGAGTAGTTTCCAAATTACTTTGCGGTCAACGCTGTCTGTTGAAGGCCTTCTCAAAGTCTACAAAAGTCGAAGTAGGGAGAGGTTTGATTGCCATTCCATGCTTTGTTCTGTGATGATGGTGCATAGAGTTGCGATTTGGTCAGAACATGATTTACCTTTCCTGAATCCAGCTTTTTCTGATCGGAGAGAAGGTCTAATTCTAATTATGCACAGTTACCTGTGCTATTCTATTCATATTTCTAAAGGTTTTTTATCACAATAGACTATTGGGTGGTCAATGAACACCTTTAGGTAAATCTTTGTTTGAATGCACTTAAATCTCAGTGACTTGTCGTCTGTTGTCAAAAGTGACCTACCAAAAGTTCACCGCTATATATATATATATATTGAATGATTTAATTTAGGGTGTACACAGAGTACAACTTAACCGAAATGCCTTAATAAAAAAGAAATATTCCTGATTTATTAAATATGTGCGTAAGTGGTTAAACAATAAAGCATTATTGATTGACATGAGTAACTTTCAACTGAATTACTTCTTCAACTTAGAAGTTTGTCACACTTCGTAATAGCACACTTAAAGGTCCATGGGCGAAAGAATAATTCCATTGAGAACAGCGAAGAATTAACGACTTTAGAAGACCACGATGAGTGAATACATCTGCTCCATTGACTGACAATAATTTTGAGCTATGTCATCAGCAGTCTTCAACCATTGGTGCATATTGTCTTGATGACCTTATCTAAACAGTTTATATCTAGCCATGTTGTTCAAAGACTTCATGTCATCTGACCACCCTAATCTAATTGTATATTAGCCAAACTTTTCCCGGTTCGGCATGTGTAACATTTGTCCCAGACATCCTAATCGATATGACCTCATAATGTCATCATTTGGTTTTCCCTTGTTGCTTACCACTAGACATTTAACGTTATTATTACGCTTCATTTGGTATCATTTGGTAACATAAGGTTTAGAATGCAGACATCCGTTGTCAAATACGACAGTCTGATAGATGCAGCTGGAAGACTGAACACTATCCAAACTCTTGAGGTACATGCAACTTATGAATGAGTCTCTTGTACGGTCCGCATGTCTGACGGATTTCCAGTTGACGTGAAATAGTTGTTCTTGGAATCAGTAAGTCAAAACCCTGAAACTTTTCCTCTCAGCTTCATTGTGAAAACATGAGACCAACAAACTAAACGTTACTGGTTATTATTATGATTATTTCCTTTAGTTCCTAGAGGAACATAGGGCTTCAGCTGCGCGTCTCCACTGCCTTCAGTTTTCTGCCAACTGCCTCACCCCGCTCCAAGTCTGCCCAGATGCTTTCATCTCCTATTCACATGACCTCCTCCAAGTTGTCACCCTCACACTGATGACCAACTCTCTGCTTCCCTTTCGGGTTTCACTCGAGCGATGGCTAGTCTAGTGATGTCACTTGGTGGCTTGTTTCCTCAGAATATGGCCAATCCATCTCCATTTCTTCCTGCTTAATTGTTGCACAATCGGTTCCTGGTTGGTTCGTTCATTTCCAGAGATTCCTGGTACTGATCTTTTCTAGCCATCTGATCTTGAGTAGAATCGAGCGAATATAGCCAGCTTTTGATGGTCTGTAGTTTGTGTGAGATGTTCTTTATGACGCGCCAAGTCTCTGATCCGTATAGTAGCAGTGACCTCACAATGTAGTTGAAAATCCGGATCTTATTTTCCTTTTCATGCTGAGTGCTGTTGACCTCCACACAGACATAAGAGTAATGAAAGCTTGTGTTGCTTTTCCGATTCTTGCTTTGATATCCTCATCAATTCCGTCGGCCTGTAGTCGAAACGATGCTTCCCAGGTGGGGTAGGTAAAGGAGGTTGTTTCTTACAGGTTACTGATTAGCATACTGAAAACGTTTATATCAAATTCAAATGATTCAAAATGTGTTACACTACAGTTTTAAGTTACTTTGCATTCCAAGTAGAACATAACGCTTCACTTTTGACCTATTTTCGAAGTTGCTTGCGAGTAAGCGATAAAAAGGGGTGGTTAAGAAGTCATTTCAAAGGCAAGATGAGACCACCGGGAGTTGAACTTGGATCGACCACTTGGAAGGGAGTCATAATAACCGCTACACAACGGTTACGTTAATTTCTTAACATTTCCCCGAATAGCTCAGCTCTGACTGCAGCACTCACTGGGTGACGTGGGTTTGAATCTCAGGAAGGACATGAGTTCCTTCAAGGTTGCAGATACGCCCTGCTGACGAGTGCGAACCAGCTCGAAACCTAGATTAGGTCAGGCAAAGCTTCCTGGCGATTGCCTCCAACTATCTAATATCATTAAATCAATGTGCACCGTGATGGCGAGCTACCTAGAATGATGACCACATCGCAAACCTGACTGACTGATAGAATTTAGTCTGCACCATAGAAAGGACTAGACACATCGCACTAGTTACTAGTGTCCAATCAAAATCTCCCACTATCATTCAAACATCAGTCTGCATCTGCACAAGGAGCCGACATGTCAGCCTGAGACCGAGTACTTCGGTCAAATCAGTCGACAGGGAAATCTAAGGCTGAATTAAATAATTAGCATCACCTGTTGCACAAAAAAACAGTGGCTCACATGGCCCAAATAGTCTAGTGGACAATGCTTTGGCGTTTGAAACTATAGGCACTGGATTCGAGCTTCGATGGTGGGAATATCATCACTCACTGATTGGGGAATGCAGGTACATCCAGCCGGTGACGAGTCCCAAATAGGACGAAATGCGTCCTATCCTGAATTCCACTGCTTCTAGTCACCATTCACCAATTAATTAAAGTGTGTTATTTTCATTCTTGTTTTGAAGCTACTTCAACCTCGTAAAATAGAATGATATCATTTGATACAGCGAATCTGGTCTTTGTTTCTCTATCGAAATGTATCATTGGAACCAAGTGTACGAAATAAATACCACAAATCTACACGATTAGTGTAGACTGCACTGAAATTGTTGTGAAAATTATTATCCTACTGAGATGTAGATTAAGTAGTATTCTTCATCGTTTAATATTGGAGGTATAAAACATCACAAATATTCGCTCATTTATTGGACGCTAGTAACTAGTTTGAAGTGTCTAGTCCTTTCTTTGATGCAGACTGAATTCTATCAGTCAGTCAGGTTTGCAATGTGATCACCATTCTAGGTAGCTCACCATCATGGTGCACAATTAATTGATGATATCAGATAGTTGGAGGCAATCGGCCAAAGGAAGCCTTGCCTGATCTAGGTTTCTTGCTAGTTGGCACTCACCAGTCAGCAAGGCGTATCTGCAACCCGAAAGAACTCATGTCCCTTATGAGATTCGAATCTTAAAAGGGAGATGAGCATACACGTAAAATCATGATACTAAAATTTATCATTTCATTATTACTGTTGCTCGCCTATGTTGATTTCATCACGAACCAATAGGAGCACTGAACAGCTATTTGCACTTTACAAGAGTGCACACCTACCACCCTACAAGGTATCAGACGCAAGATCTTTAGTTAACGAGACAAAACTCGTTAACTATTCAGTCAAGTGGGCCAGATATCAATGACTCGTGAAGCCCACCCTCCGTCCATTGGTAATACAGCTCTGTCGCCCATCAATGTCTTTGTAAGCATTCCTCACAAACAATTTTAGCGCCCGACAATAATATACTACTGGTAACTCGAATATTATGCCCTCATTTTGGAAGAAACAGAAGGTTGGTTGAGAATTCAGAGATGCATTTCTCTATGTAAAAGGCAATATTACTAGAAATTGCAACTATTTATGCAGTTATCTTACGTGATCAGGGTATAATAAGCTATGTTTTACCTGGTAACAAGATGTGTCCCTTTATATATAAACTTTGTTATGTTAATTTCGATTAATTTCCCTGAAGAAGTTCGGACCAGATTGCCGAACGAAACGTTGGAATTAATCATTTCAATTTCGCTGAGATTTTACAAATATAACTTTATAAATGTCTACTTCTCACTCAGTGCTCAATTATTTTGCAACTATCCGATCATATCTTGATCACAGTTCGTATGAATATGTTTTACCTGGTTAGCATGGCCAATAAAAATCCCCCAACTTGACGCTTGATAGATTTAGAAATAATAAAAAGACGGTTACAGCGAAGAAAATTTCCTTTTTGACGAAATCATTAACTAGGCTGCACATTCGAGTACGTTTTCCTGCAAGAAACTGTTCAGTCAGAATGCGAAAGATAAACTGTCACATTGGGCCACTTCAACGTCCATAAATACCAGTTTACTTGCTCTTGCGAAGAAGCTGAGTACATCGGCCGTATCATGCGTTAACTTGAAAAATGCGATTGTGAACGCTTTCCAGCCTGGGTATTAAAATGAGAACGAAAGTATGCATGTAGTTCAGTGACAGAACATGTGGTCAACTCAGGACATTCAGCGCCATTCAAAAAATCCTTCAAATTAATATACAAAATTCGATCAGACCTATCAAAGGGAGTAAGATTAAGAGGTCTGACTGAGCATAACCGAGGCACTAGCTATCCAAAAATTCAAACCGATGCTATGTATCCAAAAGATATACATAGGAATTGAGTGTCCTGTTCACATTTAAGTAGGAGAACAGGATTTTTATAATCTGTCATGTTCTGGTCCAAAGGTTATTATTCCATTTCTTTTCGTTCGTGAGTGGAACATGTGGCTTCAAGCTAGAACTTTGCAGTCTCAGAAGTAGTAGTGATGTTTTTTTCTCAAGGGTTGGTGGGGTTTACTAGCCCCCTTCTAGTCGAAATTTTCTTCTTTTTTAGGAATTCTACCAGCCGAGACATGTTTAGGAGTGCATCAACCGGGATTCGAACCCCGGTTCGAACGTGTGCCATGGTTGGCAGGTGTTCAGCCACTGAACTACCGATGCACTAACACAACAGTTAGCACTGAGTTGACGAAATGGCATCACTGAGCAATAAAGTGAAGATGTAAAAAAAATAACCACATGGAATCACAATTAATCAATAAACTCGTAGAGTTATTTTTAGATCATCGATAAAATGTATTTGAGCAAAAAGTGATCAACATCCCAGTATAAAATAATTATCCTATTTAAATGGTTAAAAACATTCATCTGTGGTAGTGAGTTAAACAGAGATAAGAAACCTTTTGAGAAGAAACTGGCGTAAACAGATGAAAGTTAAAGCAAAAGTTTTACTGTTAGCATAACGTTTGTGGACATCCAGTGGACATCTGTTTGATAGTGATGTCTCTGATTCTATTAGTCTGGAAATGATATCAAACACTATCATAAAGATGCCCACTGAACACCAGTGAAATAACTTAAAGCTTGAAATTCTGTCTGGAAAGTAATTATTATACATTTAAAGGGAGTTTATATAGACAGACAAATGGTGTTGCTATGGGTTCACCAGTCTCCCCAATAATCACTGAGCTTTCCATGAATATATATTCGAAAATAGCATCATTTCAAGCATACTCACTCCTAAAATATGGTTAAAATATGTAGATGATACTTTTTTTAGTGCTAAAACAAGATCTAGACAGTTCATTCCTGGAGAACGAAAAAATGACCCCACACTGACGAACGATGATCAAGTCAGTAAACTTTATTTTGATATCATAACAAACGTACCTTTGTTATTTGGTTTAGTGATATTCATTGTTATTTCAACTTTCAAACTGTTAAAAGTGAACTTGGTTTGGACATATATAAAACTGTAGCCTTTGTATTTAGCCGACATCCAAAGGAGATTTAATTTGAAAGTGTTGGTTTGTAGGGATCTGATTGATTACAGGACTGATCATGAGCTGACATCAGTTAGGGAACCATTGGAAAACCGGCCAGGGATTACTGAACTGCTGCATCGTCCTAGTTTGGGAATCTTCATTAGTACGCACCCCTCCCCCAATTGATTTATCCAGTCAAATCTTCGCAAACCAACACTTGCTAATAAATCCTATGCTCACTAACGACTGACCCGATACAGGAAGTTGTAGTCGTAACCAGCGGGTCCAGCAAGTTAGGCAAAAGGATAGTGATTCACCTGTGAAAATGACTGGCATCATGAATTGGTAGAAGTTGGAATTCATGGGCTTGCCATTGGGTCGGGTCCCAGTGTTTGGATGGTCTACAGGCTCACTTCATAACCGGAAAGTCCTGCTTTCAGATTCCAGTGAGTGTGTACTGTTGGAAAGTTCCGAACTAGAACAACACAGCTGTCCAGTACTCCACTGGTGGTTTTCCTGATGGTTCTCTCAACTCTTTCCAGATACCTTAGGGTGAGTCTCTGTACAATTTTACACAGTGAAGAATAACTTATGGCGGTATCGTTAATGTAGGTAAAAAAATGTGTTAAGCTTGAGTACTTTGGTAGTGTGTAATCCCATATTAATTTGTTTACTAAGTCTAGTAACACACAATGTACCAGTGTTATTATTTACTGGACGACATAGTTTTGAACATCATTTTTTTTTTTATTGTTCACAATCACATCCCACGTTGTAGCCACAGGACTTTAAAATTTGATTTTCATAGGTCTGTTTCTTCCTTTCCATTCGTCGTGGGGGGAAGTAGAATTTTCCAGATGTCCAGATGGATAGGTGTCGAATCATGCCTTGTGCACGTATTCTCTCAGTTGATTCAATGAATAAAGCTTTTTTTTTTATTAATTTCTCTCTTCACACTGTTATATTAGATTTTAAAACTGTCATTTTATCCCATCCATCCTAATGTATCTTGTATGCAAGTGTATGCAGTGATCTGGCCTAAGTATTCTCCAGATTTCAGGATTTCATCATGAGCTGACATTAGTTAGAGAACCATTGGAAAACCTGGGAGTACTGGACAGCTGTTTCGTCCTAGTTTGGGACTCTTCAGCAGTACGCATCCATCGAGATTCGAACCCAGGACCTTCCGGTTACAAGGCGAGCTTGTATACCATTAAGCTACTGGGACCCGATCCAATGGTCCTTGAATTCTAACTTCTGCCAATTCACGATATAGCGCGACCGCTAGCCAATGTCTTCGGCGAGTATTTGTCCTCACACCCGACCGGCTGCACCCTACTGGTCACGACTTCCCACTGGAACCCAGGTAACTACCTACCTGAATAGGGCCAGTCGCCAGTGAGCACCTTATTGGTATTCAAGTGTTGGTTTGTAGGGATTTGATTGGTTTCAGGATTTTCATCATGAGCTGACATTAGTTAGAGGACCATTGGAAAACCTGGGAGTACTGGACAGCTGTTTCGTCCTAGTTTGGGACTCTTCATCAGTACGCACCCATCGGGTTCTAGTGGGAAGTCGTGACCAGTAGGGTGCAGCCGGTCGGGTGTGAGGACAAATACTCGCCGAAGACATTGGCTAGCGGTCGCGCTATATCGTGAATTGGCAGAAGTTAGAATTCAAGGACCATTGGATCGGGTCCCAGTGGCTTAATGGTATACAAGCTCGCCTTGTAACCGGAAGGTCCTGGGTTCGAATCTCGATGGATGCGTACTGATGAAGAGTCCCAAACTAGGACGAAACAGCTGTCCAGTACTCCCAGGTTTTCCAATGGTTCTCTAACTAATGTCAGCTCATGATGAAATCCTGAAACCAATCAAATCCCTACAAACCAACACTTGAATTCTCCAGATTTCTTATTTTATTCTGGTCAACTAATCTTAATTTCTTTTACGAGTTTGACCACGGATTGATATCAGTTAGAGAACCATTGAAACCTAGCACTGGAGTACTGGACAGCTGTTTCATCAGCCTAGTTTGAAAGTCATCGGCAGTACGCACTCATACAAAAGGGGGTTTGGACCAAAGACCTTTCGGTGACAAGGTAGGCTCGTATACCATTCGTCACCTGGGACCCGATTCAATGGCCAATGAATTCTAACTGACTTGAGACAAGACAGAGTTTCCTGTAGTTCTAGGGAAAAGTCGTGACCAGTAAGGTCCAACCAGTCAAGTGTGTGAGGATAAATTTCCCACCGATGACATTGTTCGGTGGTCGCGCTATTTCACGAACTGGTAGAAGCTAGAATTCATGGGTTGACCATTAGATGGGGTGGCTGAATGGTATACGAGCTCGTTAGCCTTGTAACCGGAAGGTCGAGGTTCGAAACACAGTCCAGTGGGTGCGTACTGTCGATGATTCCCAAACTAGGCTGACTAAACAGTTGTCCAGTACTCCCTGGTTGGTTTTCAATGGTTCTCTGTAACTGATAACGATCCGTGGTCGAACTCATAAAAACAAATCTAATCCTTACAAACGAACTCTTGAAAATTAATCTAGATTTCACTGGGTTTTTTGTGTTCTATTAACTTAACTGACCCCATCCTACTAATGTGTCCGATATATTTGACCTTGCATTCATTGCAGGATTTTAGGTAAACTAAATTATCTTATTTAATAGACTCCACAGGATCCGTTATTCCACATAATTTGTTCCTCTCTGAATTTCTCGGTCTGAATTTCACTTTTATTCCTGCATTGTTCCGATTTCATTCTACGTAAACATTTCTTTGTATGAAAGCACTACTGGCGTTTTAAATTCCCTATTAATAACAATAATAACAGTACTCAACAGTGTTATAGAGAGCTACTTAAGAAACTTATCCAGGGAAGAGATACCTATCGTTGTATAGTAGCTAATATTGGTAAGCAAAGTAGTCATGCTAAATTATTAAATCGAATTTCTGCAAAAATCAATAACAACAAATGTTTCACATTTATCTCTTCTTGTCTAGCTGTCTTTCCCCTTTTCACTCCCCTTAGCTATCCATCCATCCATCCATCCATTCATCGATTTTCTTTTATGGTTTCTCCCCAGCAATTTATTACTACCTGTCTTTGTCTTAATCAACACAGTAAGGGTCGAACAAAGAACATCCAATATCTCCTCATGTTGTTGTCATCATTGAGAATAGACAGGAAGCAAATATTTGGCAAATGTTTTAATCATTCAAGTGGAAAGAATTTCTGCTCGTGAATCATTCATTATTATCATTACTGACCTTAAAGTCACACACTCCTACCCGTATGTTGTATGTAAACCACATACGTGTCCACGTGCCCACTTAGACACACACACACATACACCCACACTCACGTGTATGTAGTTAGTAACCTGTTTAGGTCATTATAGAACGCAAATTATTGTTAGTTGCATTGCTGCCATTTTCAGACCAATTGGGATTAGTTGACTGAACGTGGCTGGCCACATCTCTCTCTCCCTGTCTCCCTAGCCTTCCTACTAGAAGGTGGGGGTGGGTGGGTGTAGGTGGGCATAATCACAGTAATAATCCTATTCATAATAATAACAACAAGGCGTAGGCGTAGGTTTATGAAAAATAGGAGAAAAAATGAATTAACCAATCCGATGAAGACGTTTTAAACAAAAGCCAGTTAGTTGTATCGATCTATTCCCATTTATTATTTAAACCAACGACGATTGACTAACTGACTAGCTGGCTGGTTGGTTGGTTTTTCTGTTGATCAACTCCCAAAGTATAAAAAAACAGAATGAGGAAATAGTTGAAGAAAACAGAACTCCATCACAGATGGTGTGATGGGTCTGTTTTAGAATGGTTGGATGAATGGACGGATGGTCATCATGGATGGTTGACAGTTTAGATGGGGAAGAATATTTAAATATGCTGGCTGTAGAATGGATTATCTCGTGGACAAGTAGAATTCGTATGCATTTCATTTACTGACATTCAAATGGTTCTGATCGTCGTCATGAATGTATGGATGAAGGAAGCAAGGAAGATCATTGGAATACATCTACAAGTAATGTGTTCACTTTTTTCCCATTCTCATGTAATCGAAATGTACTCATCAACTCACCATCAACATGAGCACTGTGATTATTTTTATTACTACTATCTTTGTTATACAGCTATTATGTAATACTTTCTCATTTCCATGACAAGGCGAAATGTGCAATAATAAGGCGATGTTATGTAACTAACTAACTAATTAACATGACCGCCTTTGTATACAACCACCTATGTACTCTCAATTATTTTATTCAATGTGATATATATATGTATAAACTGTAACTTTTCGTTTCGACGTTTGTTTACTATCGATTAGTTGAGTGCTTGATCTGGTCAAATTCAAAGTGTATTTATGAATTTACGTATGTCTAATATTCATCATGTGATTTTGTGATATTTTCACGTGGTCCTTCATCTCATTTTATCACTAAGTTTTATGTTTCCCCTCTCCGCTTAATTTCATTTAATTTTGTTTTTAATTTCTTTGAAAAGAACGTTAATTTTGTGGAGTATTTTCGAACGTCTCTAACACACTCCTGTGTAATGTGTGTCACTGCTTTTGATTTTGTTGTCGTTGAATGGGTAATTACACAAAACAACCAGCTTTATTGTTACAGGATCGATCTCAGCTGTACACAAACAAAATGTCTCCTTCCATCTGTGAATCTCAATCTCTCCATGTTTTTTGTTTTGGCACGTCGTAGCATTTGCCTATCACAGCAGACAAAATATTTTCTGTTGAACATGGATTATTTTTGATTTAAATAGTAAAAATATTAATAATAATCATAATAATATTTCCCTATTGAATACAGTTCGTCTTCCACGTGTTTGTTTGCCTATTGACTATCGTGGATGGGTTGCCGCTTATTCCCCGCTTAATTACTTCGTTTTAGCGTCTGTTTAGGGGATATAAACTGAAAGTAAAGATACTTTGCTGTAAAGTTTTTTTCAAAAGTGATGCGTGTTACTTAAATGAATTTATAAGTAGTAAGTATATTGTGTGTCATGTCTGTGACACAAGAAGGTGTTTCAAATTAATTTTGAGCATGTATTCTGTTAAATATGACTAGGTTTATTTTGAGGCTATTTCTGGTGAGTATACAGGAGTTCAATGTATTGAATATTCCCATCTTAAAATTTAGAACAACACATTTAAGCGAACAATACTGTGGTTTTCAATTAGATCTAATCAGGCTAAAGTTTACAAATAAGAAATTTAAATATAAACCAATCATGGTGTTTTGTCTATGCGATAATACGATGATGAATATAAATTGTGCAGTTAGTCATAATAGTAGTAATGATAATAATCATAATAATAATGGTTTTATCAATAATAAGGATGGAAAAAGTGAGGCAATCTGTGATAACACGAGTAATGAAAAAACGGTATGATTAAACAAACAATTGTTCAGCTGCACGTGGTAGTCGATAAAGGCTAGTGAAAACAAATGAACCGATTAAGTGATGCTAGACTGTAAGGGAAGTAGATGAAACACGTATTTAATGATGATGTGATAAGATTAAAGGATGATAAGAAGTAATTAAGGGGTGGTGTAGAAGTCATTAGTTGGTTATGTCTTAGCAGGTCAAGCAAGGGAGGGACAATGGCTGTACGAACTTCTTTTGAATGAGCATAGTTTAGGTTTAATGGTTTGAATGTCTATCGCCTGCCTCAGCTCTGTGTGTGGAGTAGACGAATACGAATCTAATGGAAAGATTTGGAGGGGGTATGATGAATTACTTTGAAGGCTCTCTCGTTTTCTCTACTACATGACCACCATCAATTTGAGGTGAAAAAATTGAGCTACGGATTGTTTTTGTCTGTCCTTTGCCAAACCACAACGGTGAGAGATGTTCAGTAACAGGCGTTGACTGGCTAAAGTGTCTAGTAGTACGCCCAACATAACTGTTAACGCAGGTTCAGTTGAATTGATAAATGCACATATATGTGGCAAAACTATCGAGCTTATCCTTCGTTTGCGTCCCAATCATTCGTCGGCTAGAGAATGACAAACATAGGTGTGCTGCATAAAATGTTCTTCATATACTCATGGGAATTCTCTAGAATAAAATCTGACTAGATAAGTCACCATTAAATTGTAACTTAATAAATAGGAGTTACTTATGTGCAGTCAGAGTCTCAGGTTTTTTCTCTCATGTTTTTGTATGTTTCTTTATGAAACTACTCGGATAGCCAGCCCATCTCCGTCAAGGAATCGTGAATGTATTTGAATTCCTTTTGTAAGAGGTCTTCCGTGCATATCTTTCTTGCTCTGCTCTCAAGACATTTAGCAACATTCATTTTATATTTGATGGGCACGTAACTAAGGAAGTGTGTGTATTGCCCTGTGAATGTGCTTTTATCTATACACGCCTCTCCCAAGTGACCCATCTTCTCTCCTACTTAGCAACACATCCAAAAATTGCAGTTTATTCTCTTGCTCTTCTTCACAAGTAGAGGTAAGTGAAGGCTGGATGTTGTTGAATTTTACCAACAATTCGTCCATGTTAACATTCTCATCACCTAAGATAAATGTGTCAACGATATATCGGTAATACATATCCAACTTCTTGATGATGTCCTTCAATTTCCCATTTTCACGTTTTGCGAGAAGGAAGTCAGGTAATATTGAGCTTAATGGTGAACCCATAGCTATTCCATCTACTTATCCATGGTATGAATTATTGAAGACAAGGTGAACAATGATTGTGCATTTAAGAAGTAATTCTTCGAGGCCACAAAAGGGGATCAATAAGTCTAATTGCCTCTCGGAGATTTTGTTGATAAATATAATCAGCTGTTTCCAGATGCGGTACATTAGTGAATTGGGATGATTCATCCATGGATAACATGCGTTTCTACCTCACATTAGTCTCGGATATTTTAGAAATGAAGTCGAAGATATGACTAAATCTATGTTGCACGATTTCTTTGTGCAAACGACCCAGAATCTTCACTAACCACATCGCTGTTCCGTGAAATGGAGAGAGTTACACATATCTAAAGCAGGACGAAGAGGAAGACCCGGTTTGTGCACTTTGAGTAGACCGTAAAGACGTGGAGTATTGGTACTCGTTGGTTTAATGAACCCACAGGTGGTTGATGATAATACTCGTATTTGGTTCAGTTTTTTTGGGGGGAGTCGGTCATTAGTTTCTTCGATCTTACATTGAGGTCTTTGGAATTACCAAGAGAATAGAAATTTAGTTAGATCAGTCAAAACACCTCCCATTTTCTCAACATAATCGCAGTACGAACCTGAGGAGTTTATGGCGTTCTCAGGGACTGAATCGAAGGATTGTTTGATTCCAATACGATGTCTATGTTTACACAACAAGGCTGTAGTATTTGTATTTCGAACATCATTTCAACATTGAACACAATTTAAAATTACAACATCCGAATTTCAAAAATCGTACGAGTTAAGTTCAGTCGTCTCACCAGATAGCATGTTCTGTCAGTCTCATAACCCAGACATGGCAGCTGACACTGACTGGAGGTCAAATGACTACCGACTGTGATCAAATGAGATTAAACAAAACCGTCCACTTGGTTATTAGAGCTGCCTGTCTATCTATCTCTCTGGCAGTGTATGTGCTTGATGGTAAGATGGATAACCGACATGAATGACAGACGTACGGTGAATGAAGAAAGAAGTGAGTGAAGCGAGTTATTGTGTAGTCATTAATTATAGAAGGCGCAGCTTATCTTTTAATTATTATTGATTAATATATGGAGGTGATTCAATTCGGCTGTTGTGGTGATCTGAAATCGATGACGAGAATTTAGAAGATGACAAATGACACGACTGGTCTGCGAGCATAACCCTGTCTTCTCGAAATTAGAAAGTATTGTTAAATCACTATTCCGCTTTACAAATCTTCTCTGATAAAATGCCTCGTTATGTCCTTTCTGAAAAGAATTTGACAGTGCCATACGTACATACATACACAGATATTTCCTCATGATCTCTGTGAATCGTAATCCTGTTTGACCAGATCACAACAATACACAATTCTGCACACGCTTCACGTTTAAAATAACAATAATGATATTATAACTATTATTGTAATAAGTGAATAGGGGGTGGGGGAATGATTGAATAAAATGATGTCATATCGCAACTCGCTCTGAGTGGTGTCACAACTTAACCATGTGTTAGGTGGGTAGACATCTAGTTGGTTTTCTTTCGAACATCTATGCTCTTATCCTACAGTAACACGCTGAACACATCGTCGATTTCTCCAGCTGAATAAGGTGATGATGACTGTAATGGGATTATCGCTCTCCTAAAACAGTCCACACAAGTAATTCTTAAAATTTGCATAATTCATGATTGTGCATTTGAAGACATTGTGTTTACAAATGTCAAGTGTTGATTGATACCTGAGAATGTGTCAGAAGAATATGATTTCGGAGACTTTTGATGATTTCATGATCTTCCATTAGGAATTCCAGCTTCGTAGGAGTGTACATTTCAGTAGTTTCACATATTTTCTCCATTGAGAGACGTTTCAGCAACCTGAGACGAGTAAAATTAGGAAAGTCAACTTGATGATGCATTGATTTTTTTCATATCAGAAAGACAGAGAGGAGGAGTGAAGCAGGAAAACGTACGATAAATGAAGAAAGAAGTCAGTGAATGGAAGTAGTGTGTAGCATATGGTAGAAGACACAGACTGAATTTTTATTTACGAACTAATTCAACTGAAGTCCCCTTTCGAATTACCTACCAATGGACAGAGTGATTGAAAACGTGACACTTGGCTTATAATTACTTTATTATGATTATTATTGAATTATAATTATTAAATGAAGAAGAGTGTGTTATTAAATTACTGTTAAATTATTGGAAAAACATGAGAAAATTAAGTTGTCACAAGGCAACGAGTCAACACTGTCGTTTCGTCCGGTACCACTGGTGAACAGACTACAGAAAGAAATCAAAAATGGTGACAGAAGATGACATGGAAAGTTGAATGTGAAGATACTTGCAACCAATATGAAGACAGAAGGGAAAAATTAACATGAAAACACATCACCAATAATACCACGATCTCCGCCACATCAGAATTCATTCACACCAGTTCCACATAAGTCACTGAATTGATAATTAATTACATTAAAACCTATGGAACACAGGATGACAACCACATGAAATTGCGTTTTGTTGCATACAAGACAACTAAGAGTGACGCGATCACTAAGATTGTTGTCGTTGAACGGCATCTTGCGAATTCATAAAGCGCTATGCGAGCTCCGATCGATTCACATGACACGCATTCTATTTGTTCTCAGTGAGTGAGTTGAATACAGTTGATGAAGACTTCTTAGCAGATGTTTATTCACAATATGAATCTCAAAGTGTTTTTGGTGTGAATGTGACAAGTGCTGAGCAGACTGACATGATTGCTTTTTAGCATTTCATGTTTCATGCAGATGGAAAAGTCGACAGGATATATTCGGAACAACACATTTACTGAATAAGGAAGGACACAAGTTAACTGAACGACTTCTTACCGTTAATTTGTCAGCGATGTTTTCATATATTGGTAATAATTCTGAAATTTGATTAAAATCCTGTGTTAGGGAGTGAAAAGTTTACAACGCAGAATATAAAGCATTCAATTTGAGCTACCTGTTTGAACTCCAGTGATATATAGAAGAAGAACATCTAGTACAACGTGAAGTCAGAATGTATCCACGTGCTTTCGATTACTGTCGAATTTCCGTCAAATTGTTTCATGAGTATTAGTAGCCCACTGTGATGTAACCTGCTCAGCTGTTCGAATGTGATATCCATAGACATTTGTGGCACTTTGGATGTTATCCGTAAATAAAACAGAGACTTAGATGCATTTATATTTCAAAATAATCTAACGATGTTTGCGGACTCTATCATGAATATCATATATGTTTATACATATATATGTATATATACGTATGTATATGTATTTATGTGTGTCCTGGATGAAAAACTTAGACCGGAACAAGCTGGATTCAGGAGAAGCAAGCCACATATCCATCAAATCGCCACTCTACGGATCATCATTGAACAAAGCTTGGAATGGCAGTCACCTCTCTATCTCGCTCAACTTCATCGACTTTGAAAAGGCCTTCGACAGCGTCGATCGAGAGGTGATTTGGCAACTACTTCGCTACTACGAAGTGCAATCGACAACTATACATCTCATCCAACAGTTATACGACAATGCTGCATGCCAAGTAATCCACAACGGGAAACTTACGGAAGCCTTCAAAGTGGGGACGGGAGTGAGGCAAGGCTGCCTACTATCACCAATGAACTTCCTGATTGCAGTAGATTGGATAATGAGACAGACAGCAGGCAGCGAGGAAGCAGGCATAAAATGGACTCACACGAAAACTTGGAGGATCTCGACTTCGCTGATTATATATGTCTGATTTCCCACAAGCTGGAAGATATGCATGTGAAAAGCAACAAGTTGGCAGTAGAAGCATCAAAGATGGTAGGAGTTCAGGTGAAAATAGAGAAAACAGAGGTGATGAAGATCCCTGGCCAACACCAATAGCAACAACAACAACAGACAACAATCAGCCAGCATAAATGGGAGGAACCTGGAAGAAATAACCTCCTTTACCTACACTGCCTACCTTGGAAGCATCGTTTCAACTACGGGCGGAACTCACGAGGGTATCAAAGCAAGGATCCGGAAAGCAAGGCAAGCTTTCATTACTCTCAAGTCTGTGGGGAGATCAACAGCACTCACCATGAAAAATAAGATCCGGATCAGAGACTTGGCGCGTCATAAAAGAGCATATCAAACAAACTTCAGACCTTCATCAACAGACAGCTGTCTTCTCTCAATACTATTCAAGATCAGATAGCCGGCCAGAAAAGATCAGCAACAGGGAGGGATCTCTGTCAGTGAGCGAACCAACCAGGAACCGATTGTGAAACAAATAGGCAGGGAGAAATGGAGATGGATTGGCTGGCCATACGCTGAGTAAAGCACCAAGTGGCACCACTAGACAAGCCGTTGCTCGAGTGGAACCCGAAAGGGAAGCGGCGAGTTGGCCGTCAGTGCAAGGGTGACATGGATAAAGAGGAGGTGATGTGAAGGGGAGATGAAAGCATGTGGTCAGACTTGGAGCGGGGTGGGGCAGTTGGCAGAAAACAGAAGGCGATGGAGATGTGCAGCTGAAGCCCTATGTTCCTCTAGGAATTATAGGATACATTAATAATAATAATAATGAATACAGCGAAGGTGGATTTTCTCTAACTGCACCACTTACTTTGTATAGCCTCACGAGTGGAGATTTCGTCATGTGCTTGAGATACTAGGAGATTCCAGCTTCTCATACCTACAAGACACCACCGCAGTGTATGGAGAGAAAAATAAACATTGGTGAAATAGTGTGCTGACTTCCACTGAATCAAGATGAAGTCATGTCTGCTTCAACCACCACCAAGCCGGAAACATACTTCTCTTCCGGGATACTATAAACTTAATACTCCTAAGGGGGATCTTCTATAGGAAGCACATGATATCTCCAGTGAGAAATATCCATCGCTCAATTTAGACTCATGAACAAGGAACAATATTGAGGTAAGTGGCATCGTTTTTCAGTGATCTCCATGTCATAATACTATTCGTAAATATGAGATAAACACAGGGGGATAGGATAATATTCACTCAGGTCTTTACTCTCACTCGTCATTCAAGTTTTAAAAAAGTCAGTTCGAGCGTCAAGTGGGATTCTGTCTCCCTGATTCTTGCAAATCATCCATCATTCAGAACAGCTACACTTACATTCTTATGATTGTATTGAGTGATTTCTACAAGTATATATATAGTAATTGCTCAAATGAGCGTCATGAAAGTACAAAGAATCATGATGGAATATTATAACTGATCGGAAAATACCTTGAGAAGGAATATGTAGCCGGAGCTTATCACATCCAGAATATTCAGGTCCAAATCCACTTTCTGCACCTAAATAAGGAATAATGGTAAATGACACGGAGTTAACTAAATGCAGTAGATCATAATGTTGGTATTCATGAAACCGTTATTCATTCAAATCACTCAGCAAATCACGTAATTCTCAGCCCTTCTGAAATTAAAATGATTTGTGTGTGTGTGTGAGAGAGAGAGTAAAAGATGATTTGTTCTTAAGATGGAGACTGTGATTCTGTTCACACATCGTCTTCAAGTGCAGACACTCCAACTATGTGTGAAGATTAACATGACGTAATTTAGTTGATGTTAATTTTACAGTGGAAAGTTTGGTTCCAATTTTGACCTGCTTTCGACTTGATGGTTGAATGTACCTCTACTAACAAATGAATGATTATGTTCCTACTTGAAGATTTCAAGTCAGCGCTAATCATGTCCGAATTCAAGGGTTTTTTTCACGAGATCACTTGGAAATCAGATCTCCAAGCATTCCTCCACTAGACACCATCATTCAAGTAACATCCATGATATTTCCATCAAATCTCTAACCAGGACAGTTGCATATTACTGTTCGATTCAAAATAGTGTTTCCAGTGCTTGTATCGACCATGAGAGCATCAAATTCATCAGCCACACCAAGCAAATGATCCGCCTTCATCATCTATGTTCAGACGACAGTGATTACAGGTTATCACCAATCATATTGATTGTTGCAGCGAGCCGTGTATCCATTATATAAGACCAGAATTTATGATCATCACAAACTGAATGACTTTCTATCAAATAAACATACTTTTATTTCCCTTCAATAGGTCTCTGTATCGAAGGAGAGTCGCTTTTATGTCCGGAACAAGTTCACCTGCAAACATAATGGAGGGTGAAGTTTCAGAGGTTATGCGAAAAATAGTAGAATCTGGAGCAGAATGTATAATTCATGCACAATATTCTCAACACTTCAGCGCATTTCGCATCGATTCGTGTCACATTCCATCATGATGATGCTGATTATGGTGAAGGTGAATGTGTTTGTGATTCTCATAACCACCATTCAAGTCGCCATACACTCCATTTCCAAATTTCACTGCAAATTATTGTAAAGCAAAATTATGTATATTTGCTTACCATGTTCTTCTAAGAGGACGAGCATTGACGCTATCATCACTGAATTCGTGTATGGAACGATGGAGAAGACAGTCAATAGACGACAAACATTATTATTATTAGTAGTAATGCAAATGTTCATATTATTATGGATATTATTAGGAATAGAAGTATTTATGACAAATTAGACGAAGTATCCTTAATAACGTCATCATCATCTTTCATCTTCTGAAGAGTTACTGTCACAAAGATGACAATATCTAAGTGTTTAGATTCCTCATGATTCGCTGGGGCTAACGACTGTCATGGGATAAGTCTATTTCAAAGCAGGCATCAAACAAGAGAATAGACAATCGTTAGCATTGTTCCTTAATAGTCAGATATAGATGATGTACCTCAGCAGTAGGTAGGATAAACGTTGGTGAGATTCTCAAAATTGTTGTGAATGGATGTTTTCAAGGTAGACAAAGACTGTAAATTGATGAAGAAATTCATCAACGTAACAGTTCCTTCAGGTGAAATGAATGCATCGAGAATATCATCAGAAGGAGCATTTTACAGAATGACAATAGAGGAAAATCACAAACCTTTGAAGATGTCCGGTTTGTAGTATTCTAGGTAAATTTTATTTATACAATTGACATCTGAAAATGTAAATTCATTGAAATACACACAAGTGATTCACCTACATTGATCAATGACTTTTTTGTCATTGGGGAACGCGTCTTTCAGATCATCTGCAAATAATACAACGAGATGTGTGAATTGAAATAAAAAGTTTGTCAAATAATATCAGTTTATTGCATTTGATATTCTGTATCTTTGACAATGTACCAGTTTGTAGGGAATGTACAACCGATGAGTTAGGCTGTAATCAGTTGTTGTACGCTAGTTGTGATTGCACCTTACTTTAAGGAATTAAATGAGTTTAAAGGAGAATATCTTCAGTACTGTCTTCGCTCTACACTGAAGATCAGATGGCCAGGGGGCCGGAAAGAATCACCAACAAGAAACTATGGGAACAAACAAAGCAAGAACCAATCGCCAACCAACAAATATGCAGGAGAAAGTGGAGATGGATCGGACACTCGCTGAGGAGACCGCTAGGTGACATTGCGCGCGCGTCAGACCATTGCTCGAGTGGAACCAGACCGAAAGGGAAGCGGCGAGTGGGTCGTCAGTGCAAGGGTGACATGGAGGAGATCGTGTGAAGAGGAGTTGAAAGAGTATGGACTAGCATGGATGCAGGTGAAAAGTACAGCAGAAGGAAGACAGAAGTGGCAAGTGGAGACGTGCAGTTGAAGCCCTATGTTCCACTAGGAACCCAAGGGAGCAATAAATAAATAAATCTCTTTCCCCACTTCTGTCAACATCTCATTTCGGATAACTGCGCTCAAAGCATCTTCACTATATCATCATGCTCACTCATTCATAACCTACCAACTGATATGTATCCACATATATATATTTATGTGTGTGTGTATGTTGGTCTCTCTTTCTGTTTGCTCTCTTAGTCTGTGACCATTTCACTTGTATGAACTTGTCTCTTTTAACAATGTATATTCCCCTTATATTATATATAATAGGAGTGTTTGTTGACAGTCCGTTGCTTGGTGACATATATCCATATATGGTGGTTGTTGACATGTCTGCTATATTTCGCTATGTATATATGGATCGATACTTCATTATAATTAGCCATTCATGTTAAGACTGTCTAATGATTGTTCACACCCTTGTCATATATATTTCGCTCACACAATTTGTGTGAACTACTTTACTTACTTACCACTTTGGTGTGAGACCATTTTATTTTCGTCTCCTTGTGTTTGGACAATAGGAGTATCATCGCAAACCTAGTGGTCTTCTGATTTCCGCCTTCTCGCGTCAGGACTGTTAGTTTCTCGACCAGACCATAACAATAATTTAGCGACGAGTACATAACAATTTGGCGACGGGGAAAACTAGAACATTACACCAACACAACACACTGATATTTGTGTTAGGCTGAGTGACTGCCTAACTGGATTTCGCCCTGAGCTCTCTTCATGTGTAGGCAACAAATTACAAACTACACTCTGATTTTTAAATAAGACAAAGTTAATTTTACTGGTCTGGAGTGAACCTCCATGAGAGAGAGAGAGATAGTTCAAAAAGTGAGAACCCTTTCGTTTCATAAAAGTGAGTTAACATGAATCAGAGTAGGAGATGACATAATCAGAATGTCTCATGTTTTACCTGTAATTATTTCAGAAATTCTTTGCAGATGAGTAATTCTCTCGTCGTATCTCGTATTCAACTCTGTGAAGAAATATAACTTGTTAATGTATACCATCCCGGAAATATCGTTTTCATAGTTTCAAAAATATGCGTTTTTATTCCATGATTTTGGAGAATCATTCGCTGGCATAGTCTAATCCCTATGACAATAATTTGCGTCAGCTGCTGATTATTAAAAATACGTCAGTTGTCACTGACGCTAGTGTCACGCTTGTGAACACATGCTAATCCTAACTGATATTTTCACACAACAGATCAGTGTACAGTACACAGTAGAAGTGAACAGTTGCAAATACACCTATTGATTTTATTTAGTTGTGAATTCGCTCCACTTGCAAGAATCTTCGATAAACAAAGCTATCCAACTTGTTCACTGTTGACTGAAGTGGCATTTCAAGGAGAGAGAGAGAGAGAGAGAGAAAGAAACATGAATTCACTCACTTTTATAACTGTCGATAATCCTTATGAAATTGTCAACCTTTTGTTTGATCAACTTCGTTTCTAAAATGTAAACGCAATGGTAAAAGATGGGTCAGGCAATTTCGGGTATACTAAATCGTCTTCAAGTGTTGGTTTGTAGGGATTTGATTGGTTTCACGATTTCATCATGAGCTGACATTAGTTAGAGAGCCATTGGAAAACCTGGGAGTACTGGACAGCTGTTTCGTCCTAGTTTGGGACTCTTCAGCAGTACGCACCCACCGGGATTCGAACCCAGGACTTTCCGGTTACAAGGCGAGCTCGTATATCGTCTTCTTTGACTCCGCCGACGATATGAGAGAAACGGAATGGAGTGACTGGACATCCCTACTGAAACTACTACTGATACAATCTTCTTAACATAATACAAATTTATTAAGATGCTTGTAAACTTCCACTTACTATGAGCATCAACGCAAGCGTCCGCTTTCTTTTTCTTACCAAATCCTCCAACTACAAAGACATTAAGGAATAGATATGTGTGTGGATGAAACATTCTGAGATGTATTTAAATACTGTACATGTATGATGGAAGTATAATTCATCCGAGTGTCGAAACACTCAGCTTATATGTTCTCTGTATTACCTTCAGGATCAATGTATCACTGTATAGCTGTCCGTCTATACTAGAAGATTAGATAACTTAAGGCTTTTGAATTTGGAAGGGTTAGTTAACGTGCTTTTGCAGTTATCGGTAGCTGTGATTACTTCGCGAGACAACCAGTGGTGATACAACATTAAAAAAAAGACTAAGTCCAAAATCACTCAGACGACATTATGCAGGTGGATGTCATTGCACGTTGCACGGGGGCTTGTATCGAAATCCAACATTCACCCCTGCATTTACGACCTGTCAGATCTTCATAGAATAGACCGGTGTGATACCACGTAGTATTCAATACAAATTTCATATATAAAGACAGTGAAATAATTGAATAAATCTGCACAAAACGGTTCAAGATTACTTACCTGTTACCAGAGAGGTACAGAGAAGCAGAACACTAATGACTGTGACAAGCGACATTGAAGGATACACCATGATTAATTGGTCTTTCGCCAAACCATCTGTATTTATACTCGTGAGTATTCTACTAACAGCCTTCAAGTGAAATTTGATTGGAAGATAAGAATTCGAATGGCAGACATATGTTTGTTAAGATTTAATTATGCACTTCAACCAGTCATGAACACAGTATCAACTTTAATTTTATTGGACACTGAGTGGTAACTATCGAAAGTAGAATCTTTCACCTATTCCTTCACGATTACTTTCCAACGATATATCGAGCATTGAAGCACACTGTCGTGATGATGTCAGGTTTCCACTGATGAAGTGTGTTATCTGTCGTGTTAACAGATAAACAAGACAACTTGTTGTGTATACCGTGATAATTACTGATTCAAACTACTGAAAGCAAAATAAGGAGCACCTGTTGAAAAATTCTTAGCATACATCATTCGTCGCCGACATCCCCTCCTTATTTTCCTTCATCTTTAACGACTTTTACAGATATGGGTCCATAATAATTATAGAATTATTGTCATTGAAATCATTGGTGTTTCAGCTGACATCAAATCATTGAAATGAGTAGATTTCAGACTAAAAAACATGCGTCTGTGATAGCACGCATCAATAGAAACCAAGTCTGAAATCATTCTATCTGCTGATCTTTCCTGGTTGTCTCATGTCTTGATGATTTCTGAGTCTTCTCAGAAGATATCGCACCGTGTGATGAATACGCTTGACTGGAGTTACTAGACGGAGGTTCTGAATGTGTAGCACATCCTAAATGACATCCCACTGGAACCCTGTAAGTAGATCTCTATGATTCAGTATACACTCAGAGTGAGGAATTTGCAAGTGAGTTTAGAAAAATGAGTTTTTGATCAAAGCGAAGTTTCCTGTTTGGTTTGAAGGCTGAGATATAGTTGAGAGACTGACATCAAACATTTAGGGTGTGTTAAAAGATGTTTCTTTCGGTCTTTCATATGTAGTTTGATCAACAAGGTAGTACGGAAACTTCAGGTGCTGAGTTCTCATGGTTGCTGATAACCAAAATGCTTTATACGCCATTATTCTTCATATGATCACAGAGTTTATTTGCACCACAGGTTCGAAACTGACGTTATTCAACGTGAACTCTACATATCCATTAATCCCGAAATGAGCACCTAACCTTTCCCTCACCACTATCAACCTTCTAAGAGTAACCGGCCCCATGTGAGTTCTTTGAACGGTCCCTCTAAATGCCAAACAGTCAATTTCACCTTTAGGCACAAATCTGACCTAAACAAACTGGTTAACACTCACGAGGTGTGCAACATAGATGGCAGTGAAATAGAAACCAAGTCGGAAATTAAATACCTAGGCGTCATTCTATCTGCTTATCTCTCCTGGTCGTCTCATATCTTGATGATTTCTAAGAAAATATTCCGTCTTACGATCTACATCAAGAAGTTAAGACATTCTGAAATAAACCAACCCTTACTCCTACCATTCATTAAATCTGAAATTCTGCCTATTATTCTCTATTGTTCCCCCTTAGTTTGTCCTGGGCTACTGAAGAAGGACTATATCTTATTACGTAGGGTGTTAAAGGTTGTCAGCAGGGTAAGCAACGTGCCACTTAACCAACAAGCTTGTTAATATTCTGGTCGAAAGGCACTTGAATTCATGTGAAAAATGGGCTAAATCCATTTTATCTAACTCACACCAACCTCTTCATTCACAACTCCCCCCTTATATCTCATCAGGCACAACAAGAAGCCTATATAGATTACTATATGTTCGCACTAGGAAGTACAAAAACTCATCCATACCCTCCCTACTTATCTCATGTTCTGTGCGATAAAGAAAGCATTAGGCGTGAAACTTATAACTGATTAAATAGTCAGTAGAACAACTGGATCTCGTCTTTCCAACTCATATCATTTATAGGTACAACGTTTTCTTTCCTTCTTTCTTTCCCTATTCTCTCCCTCTCTTTTTTTTCTGTTATGTGCTGCTTTGTTTCTTTCTTCCGCTTACGCCAGTAAATATGCCAGCATCTACTTTTCTAACACCTTCAAGCATTCTGTTCAATTTTGGCTTTGCTACTGACATGTCAGTAAGTTGTTGTCATTGATGAACTGATATTTCCTTAATCTATGTAGAATTTTCTTTATTGATAATGTATTAACTGGATGCAATACCGTAGTAAAATGATGAGAATTCCATTCTGTATTCGCAGATACTGGTTTGGAATAAAGCTTATTATTATTATTATTATTCTTACGATAACATTGAAGTGAATTTTAGGTCAACTGAGAATAATAGTACAGGATTTATGAATTTATAGTTTGAACAGAAAATGATGGATGTGATACTTGATGGCTGGACCTGTTCCCTCTGAGAACAGAGATCCGGTTGTTTTTAGTGAAATCTTGTTATCTCTGGTGTGTGAACTGTTTAGTTTGTGAAGTCTTTTGAAGATCTGTTGAGAAAGAAAGACGAAGCAGGCAGGATAGCGGGAACTGTAGTGAATAAGACAAGTGAACCTTTCTGTATCCAACTTTGTGTAGTCTCCGCTAACCTCGTATAGTGGACTAATAAATCAACAAAGCGCCTATTTACTCAATCCTTGAGTCGTGATTACAAATCGGAATGAATGACACAATTTTCAGGTAATATCACCCAGTGCTCCATCTGTGGCAGGATCATTTCACCAGCTGTGTGATAAACACAAAATCACAAAATGAAAATCGAAACTGAACAGAGTGTATCTTGTGCAGCGACAAAACTAGACAGGCTATCTGAGAAGCTATGCGACTGAAAACGCCATTGAGTCACTGTGCTCGTAATTATAATTCTGTTTTCAACTCCACGACTGATCCAAGATTGTGTCCCATTAGAACAAGCGATCAGCAACATTTTCGTGTTTCGTAGAATCATAGTCGATTGACACCTGCAATATCTTCATCAACGGAAGATTATCGCACGATGTAATTCAAACACAATATAGATAGGAAGCATTATGTGATGCACAGACAGTGACTGTGCATTGCGTGAATATCACTAAATATTTGAAGTCATATGATTGGAACACATTCCACAATCAGCAGCGTGAACAATTGATTTCGTGTGTGAACTACCATCAGCGGAGAATCGGAGAAGTGAAATAAGACGAAATGCAGTAAATGTAACCAGCACAGTACAGCTCCAGTAGGTAATCTCACTTTGTGACATGTCCGAATTTTGTCTCCGATTACTTCACTCACTCTCCATATCCTTCACTGGAACCTGAATGTAGAACAACCTTAATAATTAGAAGAGTGTGATGGTCTTTGCGAGCCATTCATTGTGCATAAAGATGAGAGGAAAGGGTAGAGTAGACACTGGGGGAGGATATGTCATGCGTAAGTTGAATCACTACGGTCGACTACGAATTCCTATTAATAGTTAAAAAAAATAACTTCAGGATCAAAATTGTCAAGTCACACGCTTCTTCACACCTTCCTCTCTTGGTTTGTTAACTATAAATACACACTTACAAATCGATCGAATTGAGTTCCAGTACACTAGGATTGCTGCCTTCACAATATTTACACTGCACATTTTGATGTGGTTTTGTTCTCTGAGCTGGATGGTTAATTTGCGAAGCTTTCATCACCCTACTGGGTGATATCTTCAGCGCATACTTCAATTTGATGAAGTGAGCTTTTAGATTTCTCCACGAGTTTATTAATCATCTCTCCTGGTGACCACTTTTGGACGTGATTGGTTGTTTTTGTGTGTTTTCATACCTTCTAGGTTACTTGTATTGGAACTGATTGTTTCTTTGACTTGAACTTTGACCCTTTGTGTGTGAAGTTTATTTCTTATCGGTTGATAAATTTTGTCTATCTCGATGTGTCTATTGATTGATGATTCACTGGAATGCCAAGCTTCTGAAAGTTCTCTAGCATTCTTGTTGTTTCCTCTGTCTAATATTTGAACACTGTTTGTCCCAGTCGAATTGATGTCCGTGGTTGTCTGTATGTAGTGATATGAGGGAGTGGATATCATGTCTTTTGACGGCTAACACTTCACATTAGGCTGTGTATGTAAATTGAATTCTGTTGTCTCTTTCCTCTCCACAGATGAATGTGATGAATGTTTCTGGGGTATCTGTTGATCAGGCTGTGTGTGTGTGTGTTTATTACTGAGTGTGGTTGCTAGCCCAACACTCTGTCTTTGTTTGGCCTACAACCTCTATAGAGCTTGAGTGAAGTGATATACACCGCTATTCACTGATCACGTTTCGAGCAATATTCATTACTCATAATCATAGAATCTTGAAAAATTCCCACTGACTTTGTGAGCTAATATGCACATAGCTTATCATTTGATGATATTTGTGTGAATTTGTTGTTTTCGTGTAGTGATTGAATAGCACTGATTATTATTATTATTGCTCCCTTGGGTTCCTAGTGGAACATAAGGCTTCAACTGCACATCTCCATTTGCTTCTCTCTTCTGCTGTACATTTCACCTGCATCCATGTTAGTTAGTTCATACTGTTTCAACTCCTCTTCACACGATCTCCTCCATGTCACCCTTGGCCGCTTCCCTTTCAGGTTCCATTCGAGGACTTGACGCGCTATGTCACCCAGTGGTCTCCTCAGCGAGTGTCTAATCCATCTCAATCCACTTTCTCCTGCATATTTGTTGGTTGGCGATTGGTTCTTGTTTTGTTAGCTCCCATAGTTTCTTGTTGTTGACTTTTTCCGGCCCGGCTATCTGATCTTCAGTATAGAGCCGGCGAAGACAGTTGTTGGTTGATAAAGGTCTGCAACAGGCTGTTGGAAATATTCTTTGTGACCCTTTCACCAAGTTTATGAACCGTATAGAAGAACTGACTGACTTCACGTTTGTATTGAAAATCCGACGGGAATTTGTTGTTGATGCTGAGTGACGAAGATTTCCAAATTGGTTTCAGGTTGATGAATGTGTTTCTCGCCCACCACCCGATTCTCGCTCGGTTTGACATCCTCGTCTAGTTGGGACAATGCTCCCTAGATAAGTGAATGAATGATGATGATTGGTGCTGGATGTTGCTGTCGTTGTTGGTTGTTTGGTTATTTTCATAACCTCCGTCTTGTCTATGTTCACCTGGAGTCCTGTCTTCGCCGGCTGCTTCTTCGACCAGTTTGTCGGTCGGTTTTCTCTTGTAAGTCTTCGATTATGTCTCACATAAAACATAAATCATCCACGCGCGAAATCCAGGTCTTCTAGGTTCTTCACGTCGGTCGGTCCAGGATATCCCTGTCTTCTCGTTTCCCACTATCTGACGCATAATCCAGTCAGTCCACCACAATCAGGAATACCATTGGTGATAATAAGCACCCTTGTCTGACTCCTGTGTTTACTCCAAACGTCCCGCTGAGTTTTCCGTTGTGGATCACTTGACATGTGCCGTTGTCGTACAGCTGTTGAATAAGGTTGATGAATATTTGGGGTACGGCGTAGTACTTGAGTAGTTTCCAAATTACTTCACGGTCGACTCTGTCTGTCGAAGGCGTTCTCAAAGTCTATAAAGTCGAGGTAGGGAGAGGTTTGATTGCCATTCCATGCTTTGTTCTGTGATGATGATGCATAGAGTTGCAATTTGGTCAGAACATGATTTGTCTTTCTTGAATCCAGCTTGTTCTGGTCGGAGTTCTGTATCCCGTGCGTCCTTAATTCTCTCCAGGATGATGCGACTCAGGGTTTTGCTTGGCGTCGACAGGAGCATGATTCCTCGCCAGTTCTTGCGGAGTCCCGAGTCTCCCTTCTTTAGTAGTTTCGCGAGGTAACTTTTCTTTCAGTCAGTAGGCACCTTTCCCTCCTTCCAGACCTTTAGCAATAATGGAGTCAGCATATTTGCTGTCGCCTCTGGGTCTGCTTTCAGTGCTTCAGGGGGTATTCCATCTGGTCAAGCTGCTTTTCCAGCTTTCAGAAGCTTGATCGCATTCAAGGCTTTAGCTCTCGTTGGAGTTAGCGCTAATTAGTCAATCTGAATTCACACACTGTCATTTCATTGAATTTCAAATACTCTTTACAGGTGGGAATCAGCATTCATCATTCAAAATTAGTATCAACTCGGAAACGTCACAAAAACATCGAAGGTTGCCTGAAGACATTTCTTCTTCGAATCAGCTGTATTCTTAACATGAAAACAAGTCGGAATTCACAATCATTCATGATGACGAGCGCATCACCTCTAAATCAATATCCGTCAAATAGCACAAACACCAGTATACACAAAACCCATTCGATCGAGTGTCGCAAGTGTCATTGATTTCCTGCGATGCAGTAGAAATTGAAGGCGTTTTCAACATGTCAAAACCTGCTCAGCTCAATGAACACGTACATTTGTTCTCCAGTTTTCACTAATGAGACATTTGATGATTATGTCTGTTCATGGATAACCCCCATTCAGGCATTAATAAAATCAAAACACGTAGATCAGAGAAGAGTCTCTTTTCGCCAGCGAATTCATTTTCTTAGCTGGACAATCGCGAATATATATGCGGGTTAGTTTGTATGTATGTGTACATTAAGTTTGTCAAACAAAATTAAAATTGGTTATGATTATCTTAATTAAACAGGTGAAGATTGGTAATTGAAGTGACGCAATACAAAATCAGTTAATAAAATTAGGTGTTAAAGAAATTAGGGTAGTAACAAAGGTGATGAGTTGTCATAAACAGTAGTTAAAAAGAACACCTGGTTAATACTGATCATTCCATTTCAACAAACGCCTCCTTCAAAGTGATCTACAGAGTCAAGAACAACCTATCAAAAGCAATATGGTTTCATCTCCTTTGTATCGCTGAAGCTCTGGCCATTCACATAGAAAAACCGGAGCTGTGCATACAAAAGAAGATTACTCAACCACTTCTACTCTCATGGTAACAATGTTTTGAGTGGTTTTGGGTCTTTTCAAATTTTTATTTTGATGACCTTATTTGGTTTTTTTGCCTGTTTCTTTAATTGCTTATAATTCTTGTATTCACTTAGGTCTCTTACAAAATCTCGTATTATCTACTTTGTTTCTATGTTCATCCTGAGTAAAACTCACTCATCAAACTATTCATATTATTATTACATAACTTCTTTTAACAAATGTTTGTAACAACTCATCACCTTTGTTACTACCCTAGTTTCACTAACACTTAATTTTCTTGACTTGTATTACCAATCTTCACCTGTTTAGTTAAAACAACCTTAACCAATTGTAATTTTGTTTGACAAACTTAATGTACATATATACATACAAAATAACCTATATATATATATTTGCGATTGTACAGCTAAGATAATGAATTTGCTGCCGAAAAGAGACTCTTCGCTGATCTACGTGTTTTGTTTTCATTAATGCCTGGATGAGGATTATTCACGAGTAGAAGCTAAAATTTCATCATAAAATAGTTTGATTTGATGTTTCGACGACAATAGTTCTTCTTGCTTATAAATCATATCAAACAAAGCAAGGTATTCGCATACCTTCCAAAATTCGTGTATATAATTACATGATTTCGCCGACCATGCATATGGTCCGGGGTTCGAGCCCGCACCGACGCACACCTGATATCTATGGTCGGCCTGCAAAATTTGGGCTACCGATATCCATGCTGAAAATTCCATACCTGTACCGAAAATACAGTGTGGGATCAAGCTGTAAATCAAGAAAATCAAAACTCAAGTCTTGCTTTCCCGATCTTTGTTTTGATATCCTCGTCAGTTCCGTCCGCCTATAGTTGAAACGATGCTTCCCAGGTAGGTAGGTAGGTAGGTAGGTAGGTGAAGGAGGTTGTTTCTTCCGGGTTCCTCCCATTTATGCTGGCTGATTGTTGTCTGTTTTTGTTGTTGCTGTTGGTGTTGGCCAGGGATCTTCATCACCTCTGTTTTATCTATGTTCACCTGAAATCCTTACCATCTTTGATGCTTCTACTGCCAACTTGTTGCTTTTCACATGCATATCTTCCAGTTTGTGGGAAATCAGACATATATGTCATCAGCGAAGTCCAGATCCTCCAAGTCTCTTTTTGTGTGAGTTCATTTAATGCCTGTTTCCTCGCTGCCTGCTGTCTGTCTCATTATCCAATCTACTGCAACCAGGAAAATGATTGGCAATAGTAGACAGCCTTGCCTCACTCCCGTCCCCGCTATGAAGGCTTCCGTAAGTTTTCCGTTGTGGATTACTTGGCATACAGCATTGTCGTATAACTGTTGGATGAGATGTATAATTGTCGATGGGACCCCGTAGTAGTGAAGTAGTTCCCAAATGACCACTCGATCGACGCTGCACTATCGAAGGCCTTTTCAAAGTCGATGAAGTTGAGCGAGATCGAGATGTGACTGGCATACCAAGCTTTGTTCAATAATGAATCGTAGAGTGGCGATTTGATCAATACATGACTTGTTTCTCCTGGACCCAGCTTGTTTCGGTCGAAATTTTGCATCCAGGTTGACTTGTTTACTTCTCTCCAGGATGATGCGGCTTTGTATTTTTCTTGAGATAGATAGGAGCATAATTCCTCGCCAGTTTTTGCATTGACTTAAGTCTCCTTTCTTTGTTAGTTTGAACACTAAACTTGTGGATATAATATTATTGACTACTAACACCCATAACAAAGTGTTTGACATTTTTTGATCTTTTAACACTAACTCATAGCTATAATTGTATATATTGTTGCATTTATATGTTCAAGTTGGCCCAAGTCAGTGAGTCTATGGTTTTGATTTTAGAGTATCCAGGATTATATTGTAGGTTGTTGACAGGTGTGTTTACGAACAACCGTTGGTACATGCATCCAGGACTTTCATGAATATTACAGATTCTGATACTGATGTCTCCTTCCGTTTGTTCATATTCGATTTCAGAATACAAACGTAGTTCCAATCAAAACTTTGACTATAATCCTTTGCAAGCATGTGCAGCTATTGATGAATTCGTCGCCTAAATTGATGTAAAAATCTGTTCCTGTGGGATAGAGACTCTCAGTTTTGCAGTTCTCTTTGTTTATTCACACTTAATTTGAGTGATGTGGACATTTGACACACATAATCCATTGGACACTCGTCATACGATATTTCGGAAATTGCATCAGTCATATTGTGCATCAGTCCTATTGTATGGTTTTGCTGATTTCTTTTATTTCTGATTAGTCGGATTCCTTGGTTCAAACGTGATCCGAATCCAATTATTGTTGAGATTTCTTCAAATTCCGCCTCTGATACACCATTATTGTATGGTATTTTGACCGGTTGCTTTTTCCAATCTTCCTTCCTGTCATTCTCTATCATACCTTCTCTATCTTCCTTTCTTTATATTGTCGCTGATACATCTTTTTGGCTGGTTGGCGTCAAGTGACATTTTGAATAAAACGATTATGTCTTCTCCTTAGTCATTTGGTGTTGTTGTAAGTCTACGTATAACGTCCAGAAGAAGTCGCATTATCCCGCTTGTCACCGTGAGTGAATGAGATGAGTTATGATAATCACGGAATCTCCCAGAATATGTAGTTTTTTTCTATACAGCGTCGTTTTCCTGTTTCAGTCTGTTACTGTGTGTACTTTGCAGTCTAACATTTTGAATTTTCCTGAAGTCCTAGTAAGATATCGTGACTTGCAGAGTTCACTGACTTGCTTGAGATGAGAGATACTCACGTTTAATAATTTATTTTTAGTTTATTCCAAAAACAGTACTTATAGTACAGAGTGGAATTCTCAACATTTGTCACAATATTGCATCTGATTTACTTAAAATATAAACAAAATTAAAAATTAAAACAAAAGGAACCAGAGGAATTTGTCCACGCTATACAATATAAAGTCAAAAATATTCGAAGCACGAATTGAGTTCCTTAAATATTAAAAATAAAAACAATAATAACAGTGAGTTTGTTTCAAACGGTATTGTCAATTCAGTTTGAAAATTTTAGCATGTTGTTATAGAGTATGTTCTGTTGATGTAGTATAGTGAGGGGAAATACAAGATTAACAGTGGTAACAAAGCTTAAACGATGTTCACATTTATGAAAAATAAATAAATAAAAACAAAAAAATTGAGAGGATTATAAATATAAGAAGTATGATAACAATAAAGTTTGGTACTGTAAGGGTGGAAGAAAGGGTTTATTTAGTAGTGCAAAAAAGGTTAGTTAGTTAGTTAGTTCATGCCTGACACCATTTTCATCACATAAAGTAGGTGCTTAATATGGTTTATTGGAATTTTTATACTTAGACGTACGTGCGTAGATTCTTCTGAAAAGACTTCTTGTTTTACCTGAGGAGATACAAGGTTGGAGCTGCGAGTAGAGTGGGTGCTCACAGTTTGACAAAATTCCTTTAGCAAATTTGTTACATGATATCAAGTGCCTATCCGTGACAATGTCAACGAGATGGCCCAATGGGATACCACTCGTCCTACTGACAGTCTTCAGAGCCCTTGGAAGTATGACATAGTCTTTTTAAGCAATCCAGGAAAGAATAAGGGTGAACAGAAAAGAAGAATAGGTAAAATACGCGATGTGACAAACTGTAAGAGGAGTGGTTGGGTTATGCCTGAGTGCCTCAACTTCTTAATGTAAAAAGTCAGACAAAATATTCTTTTAGAAATCGCTAAGACATGGGAAGACCAGGATAGGTCAGAAGAAAGAATTAATCCAAGATACTTAACTTCAGACTTGATTTCTATATCAGTGTCATCAATTTCGCAAGGATCATAGGAACCAACAGCTTCATTTAACCTTCGTTTACATCGGAAACTGAAATTAACAGTCTGACATTTGGAAGGTTTTAGTTTAAGGCCGTTAGACGATGACATTTGCTGATTCCTGATAGAAAGTTGTTCATATTAGCACAGTCTAGCTGGGAGTTAACAGACGTTGAAATACTGAGATCATTGGCATACTTAACAAAGTTCACTTCATCAGAGTGAGGCAAATCATGCAAGAAGAAAGAAAACAGAAAAGGAGAAAGGTCTGCGCCTTAAGGGACACTAGCATTATTAAGCAATGAAGTAGACGACTTTCCCTGACATACAGTGTACTGCTTTCTTCCTGAGAAATCAGAATGCAGCCATTTGACAACCCAACAGTCAGTTTGAGTTTCAGCAAGCTTATTTAACAAAATGTCCCTAGGTACTGAGTCGAAAGTAGATGTGTAATCTAGGAAGGTGCAGCGAACAAATTTAGCCCCCTTGTCTAAGCTGGAGACAGTGTTATGATACTAGACTGCAACTGCATCTAAAGTACTTCTACTGTGTCTATAGGCGAATTGTTTGCGATCGTTAAAGGCTTTAAGTGAAGGTTGAAGATTAAGTAAGAGTAATTTTTCCATAACTTCTGGAAAAGGAGACGTAATAACAATAGGTCTAAATTTGAAACATGTTCCAGTAGACGACTTAGGGATAAGTACAATTTTGACGTCCTTCCAAATGGCTGGCATGACATTCCTGGAAAAAGATTCGTTAAATATGTCCAAGAGAGGATAACACAGGATTTCTGCACGTTTTTTAAGAATAGCCCTAGGCAAGCCGTCTGGGCCCAAGCTAAAGAAGGTTTCAGAGACTGGAGACATTTTTGAACATCATTTGTATTGAAATCAGGGAAGCAGGTTTCATTAACACTTGTAACACTAGAAAGTTTGGCATTTGTGGGAGAATATATGAAAGACTTGTTTAGTGTGCAAACATCAAAGGAATAAGGAATACTATTCATCTGCTTACCACGTTCGACCTCCACCGTGAGTCTCTCGTGTGTTTATCTCTGGAGAACGGTGAAGAAATACTACCTGCTTTCCAATAGTCTCCGAAACCCAATCAGTCCGTGATCCAACTTCAAAAGCTTATTTCCGTCTGATCATCGCCATTTATTCCCTGCTTCACTCCTCCTCTCTGTCTTTCTGATATGAAAGAAATCAGTGCATCATCAAGTTGACTTTCCTACCTTTAATCGTTTAATTTGGCTAAAACGTCTTTCAATGAAGTAAATATATGAAACTACTGAAATGTACACTGCGATGAAGCTGGAATTCCTAATGGAAGATCATGAAATCTTCAAATATCACTGAAATCATATTTTTCTGACACATTCTCAGGTATCAATCAACATTTGATATTTGTAAACACAATGTCTTCAAATGCGCAATCATGAATCATGCAAATTTCAAGAATTACTTGTGTGGACTATTTTAGGAGAGCGATAATCCCATTACAGTCATCATCACCTTATTCAGCTGGAGAAATCGACGATGTGTTCAGCATGTTACTGTAGGATAAGAGCATAGATGTTCGAAAGACAACCAACTAGATGTCTACCCACCTAACACATGGTTAAGTTGTGACACCACTCAGAGCGAGTTGCGATATGACATCATTTTATTCAATCATTCCCCCAACCCCTATTCACTTATTACAATAATAGTTATAATATCATTATTGTTATTTTAAACGTGAAGCGTGTGCAGAATTGTGTATTGTTATTATTATTATATGTTTTAGTTCCTAGAGGAACGTAGGGCTTCAGCTGCGCATCTCCATCGCCTTCTGTTTTCTGCCAACATTTTCATCCCGCTTCAAGTCTGCCTACATGCTTTCATCTCCTCTTCACATGACCTCCTCCAAGTCACCCTTGCACTTACCACCAACTCGCCGATTCCCTTTCGGGTTCCACTCGAGCAATGGCTTATCTAGTGATGTCACTCATTTGATGGTTTCCTCAGCGTGTGACCAGTCAATCTACCTCCATTTCTTCCTGCCTATTTGTTTCATAGTCGGTTCCTGGTTGGTTAGCTCACTGCCAGAGATCCCTCCCTGTCCCTGATCTTTTCTTGCCGGCCATCTGATCTTGAGTAGTATTGAGCGAAGACAGCTGGCTGTTGATGAAGGTCTGAAGTTTGTTTGAGATCCTCTTTATGAGGCGCCAAGTCTCTGATCCGTATAGTAGCACTGACTGACTTCAAAGTGGAGTTGAAAATCCGGATTTTATTTTTAATGCTGAGTGCTGTTGACCTCCCCACAAACTTGAGAGTAATGAAACCTTGTCTTTGTGCGTCGGTGGCACAGTGGTTAGGTCTCTCGCCGACCATGCATATGGTCCGGGGTTCGAGCCCGCACCGACGCACACCTGATATCTATGGTCGGTCTGCAAAATTTGGGCTACCGATATCCATGCTGAAAATTCCATACCTGTACCGAAAATACAGTGTGGAATCAAGCTGTAAATCAAGAAAATCAAAACTCAAGTCTTGCTTTCCCGATCTTTGTTTTGATATCCTCGTCAGTTCCGTCCGCCTATAGTTGAAACGATGCTTCCCAGGTAGGTAGGTAGGTAGGTAGGTAGGTGAAGGAGGTTGTTTCTTCCGGGTTCCTCCCATTTATGCTGGCTGATTGTTGTCTGTTTTTGTTGTTGCTGTTGGTGTTGGCCAGGGATCTTCATCACCTCTGTTTTATCTATGTTCACCTGAAATCCTTACCATCTTTGATGCTTCTACTGCCAACTTGTTGCTTTTCACATGCATATCTTCCAGTTTGTGGGAAATCAGACATATATGTCATCAGCGAAGTCCAGATCCTCCAAGTCTCTTTTTGTGTGAGTCCATTTAATGCCTGTTTCCTCGCTGCCTGCTGTCTGTCTTATTATCCAATCTACTGCAACCAGGAAAATGATTGGCAATAGTAGACAGCCTTGCCTCACTCCCGTCCCCGCTATGAAGGCTTCCGTAAGTTTTCCGTTGTGGATTACTTGGCATACAGCATTGTCGTATAACTGTTGTTGTGATCTGGTTAAACAGGATTACGATTCACACAGATCATGAGAAAAGGTCTGTGTATGTATGTATGTATGTATGTATGTGTGTATGTATGTGTGTATGTATGTATGTATGTATGTGTGTGTGTGTATGTATGTATGTATGTATGTATGTATGAATGTGTGTATGTATGTATGTATGTATGGCACTGTCACATTCTTTTCAGAAAGGACATAACAAGGCATTTTATCAGAGAAGATTTGTAAACCGGAATAGTGATTTAGCTATACTTTCTAATTTCAAGAAGACAGGGTTATGCTCACAGACCAGTCGTGTCATTTGTCATCTTCTAAATACTCATCATCGATTTCAAATGACTACAACATGCGAATTAAATCACCTTCATATATTAATCAATAATAATTAAAAGATAAGCTGCGCCTTCTATAATTAATGACTACACAATAACTCGCTTCACTCACTTCTTTCTTCATTCACCGTACGTCTTTCATTCATGTAAGTTATCCATCTTACCATCAAGTACATACACTGCCAGACAGTTAGATAGACAGACAAACAAACAGAGAGACAATAAGAATGTTATCAGTAGATCAATACATGGATACGCACGACGCGTTCATCCCTCTGAAGTTCATATTATCACTAATTAATTAATTCAATACTTTTGTTTCATTTATCGATTCATTGAGTTCTAATAACCAAGTGGACGGTTTTGTTTAATCTCATCTGCTCACAGTCGGTAGTCATTTGATCTCCAGTCAGTGTCAGCTGCCATGTCTGGGTTATGAGACTGACAGAACATGCTATCTGGTGAGACGACTGAACTAAACTCGTACGATTTTTGAAATTCGGATGTTGAAATTTTAAATTGTGTTCAATGTTGAAATGATGTGTGAAATACAAATACTACAGCCTTGTTGTGTAAGCATAGACATCGTATTGGAATCAATCAGTCCTTCGATTCCGTCCCTGAGAACACCATAAACTCCTCAGCTTCGTACTGCGATTATGTTCAGAAAATGGGAGGTGTTTTGACTGATCAAACTAAATTCCAATCTCTTGGTAATTCCAAAGACCTCAATGTAATAGTGAACAAACTGTACTATAGACAAGTAGATGGAATAGGTAGCTATGGGTTCACCATTGGGCCCGCTATTAGCTGACTTCCTTCTCCGAAAACTTGAAAACGGTAAATTGAAAGACATCATCAAGAAGTTTGATATGTATTACCGATATATCGATGATACATTTATCTTAGGTGATAGGAATGTTAACATAGATGAATTGTTGCTAAAATTCAACAACATCCAGCCTTCACTTACCTCTACTTGTGAAGAAGAGCAGGAGAATAAACTACAATTTTTGGATGTGTTGCTAAGTAGGAGAGAAGACGGGTCACTTGGGAGAGGCGTGTATAGAGAAAAGCACATTCACAGGGCAATACACACACTTCCTTAGTTACGTGCCCATCAAATATAAGATGAATGTTGCTAAATGTCTTGAGAGCAGAGCAAGAAAGATATGTACGGAAGACCTCTTACAAAAGGAATTCGAATACATTCACGATTCCTTGACGGAGATGGGCTGGCTATCCGATTAGTTTCATAAAGAAACATATGAAAACATCAGAGAAAAAACCTGAGACTCTGACTGCACATAAGAAATCTCTATTTATTAAGTTACAATTGAATGGTGACTTACCCAGTGAGATATTATTCCAGAGAATTCCCAGGAAGGAGTATATGAAGAACATTTTATGCAGCACACCTATGTTTGTCATTCTCTAGCCGACGAATGATTGGGATAGTTTTTCCACATGTATGTGCATTTATCAATTCAACTGCACCTGCGTTAACAGTTATGTTGGGCGTACTACTAGACACTTTAGCCAGTCAACGCCTGTTACTGAACATCTCTCATCGTGGTGGTTTGGCAAAGGACAGACAAAAACAATCCGTAGCTCAATTTTTCACCTCAAATTGATAGTGGTCATGTAGTGGAGAAAACGAGAGAGCCTTCAAAGTAATTCATCGTATCCCACCGAATCTTTCCAATAGACTTCGTATTCGTCTACTCCACACACAGAGCTGAGGCAGGCGATAGACATTCGAACCATTAAACCTAAACTATTCATTCAAGAAAAGGTTCGTACAGCCAGTATCCTTCCCTTGGCCTATTAAGATATAACCAACTAAAGACTTCTACACCACCCCTTGTTTATATTTTCAACCGCTCTCCTATCATCCCTTAATCTTATCACATCTTCATTAAAAACGTGTTTTATTTACTTCCTTTACAATCTAACATTACTTAATCGGTTCATTTGCTTTTAATAGCCTTTATCGAATACGATGTCTACCTGAACATTTGTTTGTTTAATCAGACTGTTTTTCATTATTCGTGTTATCACAGATTGCCTCACTTTTTCATCCTTATTATTGATAAGACCATTATTATTATGATTATTATCATTATTACTCTTGTGACATTTACGGGTTGATCACGGATTGATATCAGTTAGAGAACCATTGAAAACCAGGGAGTACTGGACAGCTGCTGTTCCATCCTAGTTTGGGAATCATCGGCAGTACGCACCCACTGGGATTCGAACCCGGGACCTTCCGGTTACAAGGCAAGCTCGTATACCATTCAGCCACTGGGACCCGATTCACTAGCGAACATCAGATTAACTTTCTATAGTTTGGTTTGTATGTGTGTGGATGGATGTCCCACCAACGACAATGGTTGGGGTCGCGCTAAATCACGAATTAGTAGAAGTTAGAATTCACGAGCCATTGAATCGGGTCCCAGTGGCTGAATGATATACGAGCTTGCCTTGTAACCGGAAGGTCCTGGGTTCGAATCCCAGTGGGTGCGTTTTGCCGATGATTCCCAAACTAGGATGGAACAGCAGCTGTCAAGTACTCCTGGTTTTCAATGGTTCTCTAACTGATATCAATCCGTGATCAACCCGTAAAACATAACTAATCCTTACAAACCAAACTATAGAAGTTCTTGTGACTAACTGCTCAATTTATATTCACCATCGTATTATCCTATAGACAAAACACCATGATTGGTTTATATTTGAATTTCTTATTTTTAAATTTAAGCCTGATTAGATCTAATTGAAAACCACAATATTGTTCGCCGAAATGTGTTGTTCTAAAATATACAGGAGTTGTAAGACATCGTTGGACGCAGATAGAAGAACTTGACAAAAGATTCGGACGAAGGGAGATATTTGAATGTTATTTCACTGGGTTATGTTTGGTTATTGTATTTCATCATTACCCGACATCAGTTAGATAATCATTGGAAAACCAGCTTGAAGTTAGCCTTGTTGGGAAGCTTTACCAAGAGGCAGTCACCATTAGGGTTCGACTTCCCGTACCTTTCGGTTACAAGGCTAGCGAGCTAGCTCGTAAAAAAACCATTAAAAGCCACTGAGACCCAAACGGAATGGTAGGCATATGATATCCAACTTCTGTCAATTCATGATGTAGTGTGACTGACACTTAGCCAGTATCATCGCTACGGAGTATTTTTTCTCACACTCGACCCGGTCTACGCAACTGGTCATGACTTTTCACTGGAATTATTTACGTTTTTTAATCAGGTTCTCATCTCTGGCTCGACTCTAATGTATGTGTACATATAGCAGTTTTAATACAAAACAAAAATAAATTTGATTGCATGCAGGATTTCATTATGAGCTGACATCATTCAGAGAACCACTGGAAAACCTGGGAGTACTAGAGAGCTGTTTTGGTAATTCGTCGAAGAAGACATTGCGAAATGGTTGCACTATGTCGTGAATTGGCAGAAGTTAGAATTCAAGAACCATTGGATAGGGTCCCAGTGGCTCAATGGTTTACGAGCTTACTAGCCTTGTAACCAGTAGGTCTTGGGTTCGAATCCCGGTGGGTGTGTACTGATGAAGAGTCACAAACTAGGACAAAATAGCTGTCCAGTACTCCCTGACTGGTTTTCCAATGGTTCTCTAACTAATGTCATCTCATGATGAAATCCTAAAGCCAATCAATTCCCTACAAACCAACACTTGGATGTACTTTTCAATTAGGCTCTCATCTCTGGTTCTACTCGAATGTATGTACACATATAGAAGTTTTGATTTTGATTTGATTAAAAGAAAATCAATAATATCTTTCTGAATACAATCCATCTTCTACGTCTTTTTTCCACTTAAAGTGGAAAGTATGTTTAGAAAACCTCGGGAGGTTTTCATGACTACCTTTAACCCTTGTCGATATAAAGGCTACTTTACTGGGAAGTGAGTCAAGAATTTTTGGATCAATCTGTCATTGTTTGTGTTGATGACGAATAATAAGAAATGTATGGATGTTAAAATCTACAATTTAACATGATTTAATGTCTCTATCTGAGGGGATGTTGTCTATGAACTGCTGACATCCGTAAAAGAAGGATTTCACAGTCCTTCAAGAAGATATTCACTGTAAAATCCTGGAGGAATAGGATTTTCTAGTCTACCGCTACTATTAAATACTTTGAAGCACAAGATTCTGCAGTTGATCATCTATCTTTGTGGGCGTTGATTAATTCATCACCTGATTATCTGAAGTTAGGTATACCGGTCGTTATGCGTGGATTTTGTTCAAGAGGATGCAAGAACCTTCTCCTACCAGGTTACTATTACAAAGAGGTGGAAGTGAGGCTATAAGTGGTGTGACAGTTGAACATCTGGTCGATACTGAGATCACCTTATTTCTTTGGGCTTATTCTTTAAAGTTATCTATCTGCCTGCCCAAATTATTATGTAACTTACTCATCTGTATTCATGAAGCTTTTACCATGGAAATAGAGAAGTCAGAAAAAGTTTGTTCAATCACTCACTCCTTCACATGGATGATATTAATCAGTCTATCATTAGGTCCTGTTCATTTACCATTTTGCTTATTAAATTTATAATTTAATAATTCCCATTGTAGCACTAAGAACACAAAATATTCAGCGAAGAGACTCTTTTCAACGAATTTATTATCAAGCCGTACAATCGTATATAAATGGTTTTATAAAGAAATTATATCCAGTGAGGGAATTAGGTCAAGGGTGTGAATACATGGAATAATAATGATAGTAGTATGAAATGCAATTAAAATATTTGTGATGATAATCATAGTTTAATGTCAAATGGAAAAATAATTAATGTCATATGTAGAATTAGTACATAAGGTATATAGATGTGGGAAAGGGGTGCATAATTATACGATTAATAGACGAATATAAAATGTTACGTAACGTGGTGTGAAATTTGATAAGATAGAATTCACTATTGTAAAAGTAAAAAATAGAGAAAGTAATAATTTTGGATTTAGAATGACAAGTGGGTCAAGTGGAAAAGATTCAGAGTGAGAATAGTAATAATAATATAAATAATCGTAGTAATAAGGGAAAGATACATAAAATAACTAAATAAACAAAAGAAAAATAAATGTCTATCCTTCTACGGATAAGGCAGATGTAGGGATTGTACATACTTCTTTTGTACACAAAGCTGTGGCTTGAAGTCATGAATAGCCAAGGCCTCAGCTGTCTTTAGAAGCCTGTGACGAAGAAAACGAGGCTGGCAAGTTAGCACGAATTCTATATATGATCTTGAAATCATGGTCAGGGTTGACAGAGTGACAGAAGTCGATCAGGTCTTTTAGAATTGGGCTTCCCACACACTTCCTTTCTCCCTTGTAAAACCATGCCAGAATATGTTCTCGTATCCGTGCAGTGGAAGGCGTCCTCTGACCACAGCCAATGTACCTTGCTCCACAAGAGCAGGTGAACCAGTAGATGCACATGAAGTCATCCAGACGGGGGAGCTTATCCTTTACAGAGGTAGACAACAACTTGCGACTGGTGAACGTCATTTCTAATTTTGCTGCAAAGAACGCCTTATTGACTGATTTAAAGAGACGAGTTTTGAGCACATCTGAAGCTTTATCACCTTTGAATTCCAAATTCATGAATAAGGTTTTCTTTGGAATTGAGTCGGTGACCAGTTTAGACCGCTTATCTTTCATGTTGCTGTCGATAAATCGGTTAGGGTAACCATTTTCTGCAAGTGCAGCTTTTAAGAAGTCAAGTTCTGAGTCAATTTCTTTAAAACCATATATATATATATACGAATGTACAGCTTGATAATAAATTCGTTGTTGAAAAGAGTCTCTTCGCTGAATATTATATTCAATCTATGTCGACTGTTATTATTATTATTTTAATTTTGAACAATTCCCCAGTATTAACTCACTTATCACCTTTGTTTATTGTTACCTTGAATTCCTAGTGAAACACATACGACTTCAACAGCACATCTCCACTACTTTTTTTCTTATTCTCTCCAGTCCTTTTAAGCTGGTCTCACGGTTGCCCATAGTCCTTCATCTTCTTCTCACCCTTGAAGTAACGTCCAACTCGTCGTTTCCCATTCAGGTTCAACTAGAACGATAGACTGACGCGCGGTGATATTCGTCGACGATTTCCTCAGTGTGTGTGTGTGTCTCCCCGATCTACCTTCACTTTCTTCGGGTTATTTGTTGAGCACGAGGTTTGTTCCAAGAGTTTCTCTTTGCTTATTTCGTTCAGGTTGACCATTTAATCTTCATTGTGAAGCCAGCGAAGGGTGTAGATGTTGATAAATGTTTCCACTAGCCTAGTGGAAATCTGATTTCTGAGTGACAAAGAATATTTTGTTGCTTTTTTGATTCTGGCTTTAACATTATCCACAATTGTTCCGACTGCTTGTGGTTGAAACGATGCAGGCTACCTAGATAAGTGAAGGACTAGGCCTCCTTCAGATTTCTTTCGTCGTCACCTCCATCTTCTCTATGCTCATTTGAAGTCTTCCCTCTTCTGGCTGTGTTTTCCGTCAGTTTGTTACTTTTCTCCAGTAGATCTTGGCGATTGTGTGACATTGGACATAAATCAGCTGATCTGAGATCAGGTACAGCGTGCAAAAGGAAACTGTCGAGAAATTCAACCACGAACTGTATAAATTATTATTATTATTGTATCCTTTAGTTCCTAGAGGAACATAGGGCTTCAGCTGAGCACCTCCATTGCCTTCGGTTTTCTGACAACTTTTTCACCCTGCTCCAGGTCTGTCCACATGCTTTCATCTCCTCCTCGCATGACCTCCTCCAAGTCACCCTTGGACGACCAACTCGCCGCCTCCCTTTCGGGTTCCACTCGAGGGCTTGTCTAGTGATGTCACTTGATGGTTTCCACGAACTGTATAAATTGCAAATTAAAATTCCTATTGAATTTATTATCAATAGGTTCAAATAGCTAGTCACTCTTCGACTAGTTTCAACCGATTCCAGTATCTGTCTGTAATGAGTCAAGCTGGGAACACCGCTAATGAGCCCTGACCAGACGAGAGAAACAGCCGTTCAGTTTTGAAATCCCTTCGACAGTCCGTACAGCAAGCATTACTTCCATTATGGATAAGATTTTATTTTGATAAAGTGTCACACAGTGTTGTTATACAGTAATATTAACTGATGACCACGTTTCGAGCACAAACTATTGCCACTCATAATCATATCAAGGCAATACTCACACAACATTTTCCTTCACCTATATACATATGTGGAGTTGATGATTAGATATTTGAATAAAAATCAATATAGGATAATGTACATTCAGAACTATTATTATGAGTGTTATTGATCAAATACAATCAGGTGGGAATTAAGACGAGTGTTTTTATAGTCATAATAAGTAATCTTTTTTTAAATTTTTTTATTTTTGATTACAGCTTGATTCCACACCGTATTTTTGGTACAAGTGTGGAATTTTCAGCGTGGATATCGGTAGCCCAAAATTCGCAGGCCAACCATAGATATCAGGTGTTGTTGGACCCTACGTAGGATTGTTAATAAAGCAGGAATTAGGGTGGCATTCAAACCTACAAACTCACTCAGCGAGGACAAGTTCTGTAGGTAGGCTAAAAGACCCGGTGGACCCAATTAAAACAAAGTAATATAATTGACAAAATACCCTATAATGACTGTGAGTTAAGTCAACTACATGGGTCAAACCAGTAGATTGGGCGGGGTAGTCAGATTGTCAGAACATAAGAGTTTAGCTAAGGGAAGAATGATTGACCCCGAGAAGATATGTAATTTAGAAAAAAGCTGAACACCACTTTGCACTGCATGCATTAACACACAACCACACAATACGCTGGGTGGGAGAGGGTTAAGATTCTAAGAAGTAATCTATGTAGGTGGGGAGACAGAGAGGTTGATTACTGAATCCTTATTCACTGGGTTTACACCCAACAAATGCGCAATAGAAGTGACTCAATGCAAATACCAGAAATATGGAAGATATTATTACCGCCAGTCAGTCATATCAGAGGAGGATAATAAACAATCTTAAAATTATATTTCTCGTCACGTACATCATAACATTCTAACAAGTTACTTATTATGACTATAAAAACACTCGTCTTATTTCCTATCTGATTGTAATTCATAAATAACACTCATATTATAATTTCTGAATGTACATTATCCTATATTGATTTTGATTCGAATATCTAGTCAATTCCACACATTTATATAAATGAAGCGAGAAAGTTGTGTGAGTAGTATCTTGATATGATTATGAGCAATAATAAGTTACAATCGAAGCGTGGTCGCACCAGTTAATATTACTGTATAACAACACCGTGTGACTTATCACAATAAAATCTTATCCATAATGGAGTTACACTCTACGACCACAGTGCCCAAGTTTTATACATATATCAAGCATTACTTGTTGATATAAGTAGTATGCAACTACTCATATACATGAATTAGTAGTATATAACGTCACTTATCTATCCAAATAACGAATACTAAATGTCTTTTTTGCTTTAAAGGTCCATTATCCAATAAAATATGTCACCAAAAGTCACACCAATCAACCACCACCTAGTCAGCACATGTATGAGTCATCGGCTTTTAATCAAAAAACAACGAAAATGTCTGATATATATTCACAGTCAGATTTCTAAAATCAAATTTTCATCTAAACACTTATATTTTTGCTACTGAAAATCGATAAAGTATGGTTTTTTTCTTTTGAAGATAACAAATGCACAGAGAGGCGATTTCTAGGATATTTCGACATAGAAAATTGGGGATCTTGTTTCCCGATTGGTTAAAATACTCCATAGTCTAAATCTGCAGCTGAATCACATCCAGGAGTACGCTGAAGGGTAAAAAACACAGATTAAAAACAAAAATTTATTCCAGAAGTTATCAAGTGACAAAATAATCATGAATATTAGGCGTCAGATTTCATGAAATCAGTTGGACGGGACTGAACAGCCCGATGATTCTGCTACCTTTTACAGGTATCTCGATTCGCCTTTCCTAGTGTTTCATTCTGATGTTTTACTACCCAAATAATAGTTCCTACACGACTGTATGATCCTTCCCTCTAGTTAATGCAACTGCACATTCTAAATTCACTTTGATTGACGTCAAGAAAAATCAATTTTGGTTATTTTCAGCTATCGATTTCTAAGGATGTTATTGGTTGGTTACAGGATTGCATTATGAATTGACATCGACTACGGAACCATTGGAAAACCAGGAGTACTGGACAGCCGTTTCGTCAGCCTGGTTTGGGACTATGGGGTTCAAATCCAGGACCTTCCAGGATAAGGCGAGCTAGTTCGTAGACCATTAAGCCACTGCCACCGGATCCAAAGGCCAGTCCGTGAATTCCAATTTCTGCCAGTTCACTACATAGCGCTACTAATTTGCAATGTCCTTGGCGTGGGTTGGTATGAGGACAAATACTCGCCGAAGACATTGACTAGCCATCGAACTATGTCGTGAATTGGAAGGAGTTGGAATTCATGGATTGGCCATTTGATAGGGTCTCAGTGGCTTAATGGTCTACGAGCTAGCTCGCCTTGTTAACGGAAAGTCTTGGGTTTGAACCCCATAGTCCCAAACTAGGCTGACAAAACAGCTGTCCAGTACTCCCAGCTGGTCTTCCAATAGTTCCCTAATTGATGTCAGCGCATCATGATGAAATCCGGCAACCAATTATGTTTACACTCACTGCCTACTTAAAATATAGTAAGTAGATATTAAGTACAGATAAAATTAAAGCATCATTAATGAATGTTTTGATCCCAGTTCACAGTTATAGTGCTATAACAGAAGAACCCTTTATTCCAATGTGAACTGTAATATTGACTCATCTTACTGAAGAACTTTGACGTTATTCTAATTACTCTTATCACTGCCAACCAGAGTTCATGAGAAAGTAATTTTAGTATGTTTTGGGGAGTGTTTATAGACTAATTCGAACAACTCTTGCTTCAAATTCTGAGAATAATATTCAAACGGATCAACAGACCACTCTTCCACTGAAAGTCAAATTAACAAACATCAGAATATCAAAACTTGACTGATAGAATTTATTCTCCACCAAAAAGACACTAGACGAATAACACTAGTTACTAAATAGTTCCCAAATAATTTATCCAGTACAGTCCTACATGAAGTTGAACGCAAGCCCGAATACATCAATCTAACCTATATGAGGCATCATAGCAGCTTGATAACTAGACAAAGATTGAATGCTGCTGTTGAAGAGAATGTTTTTGCAGCTAATATCATAATAATAGAGAATGTGAAGCCAATATATCCACCAAAGCCCTCAGAATATGCGAAAAATGATGTCCAATCCAACTGTATTTAGCAATTTGAATGTACGTGTGGACAAATATACACACATAAGAAGAACTCATCGATCTCTGCAAGTAAAGGCTGGCTGGTTTTAGAGCATATTCCTAAATGGCTCCTGAAGCAAATAAAATTCCAAGAACCCATTAATCGAGAGAACATGTGACCTAGCTTCTCGATTTCGAAACATATTATGGAGACAGGACATAAATTTGACGCTAACAGATCTTTTAAACCTATCTATAGCACATGTTTGGGGGAGGGCGTATCCTAAAGATTGTGCAAGCCCTAACTAACAATTAGAAAATTTAGACCACCTTTATGCAATCAAAGCAACGATTCGTCATCACACTAAACCTACCTTGCTTGGTAAACCTTGTTTGATACTATACCAGCCAGGGTAGATGTATTATTACCTCTGTTATTTGGTTTCGTGATGTTCATTGGTATTTTCACCTTCAATATGGCGGCTTTTTAACTTGACCTGTGACCTCTTATCTCCTTATAAATTTTGTATGTATTCCTATGGCAAGTCCGTGTGTGATGGATCAGATTGTTCGAAATGTGTTGCACAAATTCATTACACGACCCTGACAGACGAATTATGTCTTCTTATTGCTTTGTCTATATATATATATATATATATATATATATATGTATATATATATATATATATATGTATATATATATTTATTTATTTAAAAGCAATATTTCAGTGAAAATAACACTCACCCCGGGGTAAGCTCCTTCGTCAACACTGAATTCTTTAGTTCTAATTTCCAGTTTCTCAATAATAGCAGCCATTCGTGTAGTTTGTAGTTTCGTTTCCTTATCAATCGATATAATCCTACATTATTGTATAACAATGATACATATATAGAGTTATTAATAGCAATACAGTGAGAGATAGTAAACAAGACATACAGTTGAGAGGTGAGTGTATTTGTAAGCATTTCTATCGCCCTGGTATCTGTTTGTTAAGTCAACTCATTAGTCGGGCTATGATATGTGCCATGGGACAGACAGAAAACACCAGCATCTTGAGACAACTGATTCAACTTTAAGTCAGTGGTTTTCACCCAGAACCTTGATGTTACAAGGTGAGTTCATCGGCCATTCAGCCGTCTGGATGGAATATAATGCCTCATCAATTAAAACTTCTATCATCTCACAACCAATAGCTATAAGATGATCCTACATGATGGATCATACTAGTCCCAACTTCTTAGTAGGACCTCAAGCAACTTCACCCTATAGTCAGTCGCTGATGGATACAACATTCGAAATCGTAGAGAAAATTTGTAGCTCAGGTGGATGATTTGCAATTTGTAGTGTTTTCTGAGCTGTTTGGTTTAGTTGCGGCGGAGCTTTCGTCATCCTTCTGGGCAACATCTTCTTTCAGCGCACTATTTAGCATAAAGTGAAATGATTTAAATTGCTTCATGAGTGATAGAATTGCGTCTCCTGGTAAGCATCTTTACACATGTATTGATCATTTTCAATTGACTTGGATTTTGAACTTTCTGGTCACATGATCTACTTTTTATTAGTTGGCAGATTTGGTCTATATCGACATGTTTTTCAATTGTATATTCATTTGAGTGCCAGGCTTCTAGGAATTTCCAGACTGCATTTTGCTGTTTCCTTTGTCTAAGATTTCGACATTATCCCAATCAAACTGATATCCATAACTGTCTATGTGCATTGATATGAAAGAATTTATATCGTGTCTTTTCACGGCTGATTTGTGTTCCTGGATTCTAAATCTAAGGTGACGCCCACTTTGGCCGATGTAATGCTTGTTACAGTTCATACGTGCAATTTATTTTGTAAATGGTATTAATTTTATCTCCTTTTTCTGTTGGATCTTTCGGTTGGCATTTTATTGAATTAAGTGATTTGACTGGCTTGTATGCTATGTCTATATCAAACGGTTTCAGTATTCTAGCTGTTATTTCAGAGATATTTTTCATGAATGGTAGGAAGAATTTTCTTGTGGTCTTTGATGATGGTTTCTTTTTGTGGGTGTTTTGATTCGACTTTAAACACTTTTTGATGAGATTGTGACAGGGATATCCATTCTTTCCGAAGATCCTTCTAAAGGTATTTTTCTTCCATTCTTTTCAACTCTGGAGTGCTACAGTATGTTTGGATTCTTTTAAACAATGTCTGCATACAGTTTCGCTTGTGGGTGATTGGATTATTGCTAGTATAGTTGAGTATTTGATCTGTGTGCGTTGATTTCCGACATACTTGTGTTTCTAAAATTCCTGTGTTGGTTCTCCGGAATAAGACATCTTAAAATGGGATTTTGTTATCTAATTCTTCTTCTCTTGTGGTGAATTTGATGCCTTCATATATGTTGTTTATTAATTTATGGGTGTATTCTAAATCATTTGTCTTAATTACTACAAATGTATCATCAACGTAACGTACCCAGATTTAAGTTTTCATTATAGGTAGAGCTATTAATTCTAATCTTTGCATGACGGCTTCAGCTATTAATCCTGATATGGGCGATACCACTGGTGTTCCTTTTAAACTGTTCGTATATTTGAGTATTGAATTGGAAGTATGTTGTATGGCATAATTCTATGAGTTCTATCCAAGTTGAACATTGCGTTTTTATGTTTTCATCACTACAGAGTAATTTTTGCATAGTTTCTGTTGCTAGTTCTGGACTAATCGAAGTACGTAATGCTGTGACATCAAAGGACACCATTATTTCATTGTCTTCTACTTGGATGTTTTTGATTTTCTCTAAAAATCGGATTAACGAACTGACAGATTGGTTGCATGATTCTATTAGGTAATTTTTTTCGAACGTTGGTCGGTTTTGAAATCACTCCAATGATCACTTGACCTACAACAAACCCGCAAATTTTTCTCTGAAGTGTCCGTTACGAATGCTATTGTTCCCTTGAGTTCCTGGTGGAACATAAGGGTTGGACAGCAGATCTTAATTTTCTTCTGTCCTCATCAGCTGTCTTTTGCTAGCCCTGTAATTGCCAATAGGCCTTTATCTCCGCTTCAGACAATCTCCTGCATGTCGTACTCGACATCTTGCTCAACTAACCGTTACCCACTGAGGTTCTACTTGAGCTTCTCCTGGAGTGCGATGTTATTCGATGGTCTCCCAGCGTGTTTTCAATCCATCTCAATTATCTTCGGCAGATTTGTTGGTTCGTTGACCGGCAGAGTTCCTTGCTGTGAATCCTTTCTGGTTGACCATCTAATCTTCAGTGTGGAGCCATAGAAGACAGGCGCCTGCTGGGAATGCCTTTCATGATACTCTAAGTCTCTGAACCACGCAGAAGAACTGATTTAACGTTAGTATTGAAAATCCGAATCTTTTTTATTTAGACTTAGTGTAGTAGACTTCCGCTCTGATTTTAGATTAATGAAGGTCAGCCTTGCTTCTCCGATGCTGGCCGGTTTAGTCACCCTCTTCCGTGACACTTTCAGTTGAAGCGTTACTACGGTGGTCAGTGAGTGTCTTAATCACCGTTGTCTTTCCTATGTCCACTTGAAATTCTGTCTCCACTGTTTCTTCCACCAGTTTGTTTATTTTCGCTTAACGACCTTCGACTCTGTATGACATGAGATAGAAAGCACCCACTAAGTTCAGATCTTCCAGTGTCTTATTGTCAGTGCAATGCTTGCCTTTCACTTCACTCCCCACAGCCTGTCGCATGATCTAGTCCACCGTAGACAAAAGCATCATCTGTGATACTTGGATCTGTAGCGGTAAATAATTCCTCAAAATTATTTATCACAGCACTCATCACTGCATATTAGATGCTGATATTCACTGTTTAAGTCGACTTGTTTATCTGGAGACTTCCGGTCAAGCATCCACGCCATTTGGTACTCCGTCGTGTCACGTTCGTGCACGATCACTAGCCAGCCAGGCAATCATTTCGCACCCCGACTTGGTCCCGAAATATATCTCGTGATTTGGACAATCATTTGTGGTCTTTTGCTTTGCCTTTGGTCTACACGGAACGAATAGCATAGAAGTTGTGGGTATTAGATCTAGTGTTAGTATACTCCGTACAATCCGTGAACGTCAATACCGTCAGCCTCTAATGATCCTTTGCAATAAAGGGTGGTTTTCCTAATGGGATGGATTGTCTGCGCCTTCCCTCTTTTCTGGACGGCCCAAGAGCCGGTTAGGGAACTAGGCGAAGATGAAGGTATTCAACACAGCCGCAATCGGAAAAGCAATAGAGGCGTTCATCAATCTAAAGTCTGTGTAGAGATTTAGAGCATTTAACACTAGGAATTTTTAGCACCCTTGTAAAGGAATTGCTTCCATTTGGTTCAGACACTTATAATATTATATATATGGTTTTTTAAGAAGTTATATCCGGTGAGGGAATTGAAGCATAGGGGTGAATGCATAAAATAATAATAATAGTAGTAGTATGAAATGCAATTAAAACTAAAATGTTTGTGATTATAATCATAGTTGAATGTCAGGTGGCAAAGCAAATTAATGTCATATATAGAATAATTCATAGGATGGAGAGAACTTGAAAAGGGTGAGCAATTATAGGATTAGTAGACACATCGAATAAAATAAAATCTTTACGTAATATTGTGTGAAAATTGATAACATAGAATTGAACGTTGCAAAACAGAATCGGTTTAGAGTGACAAGTGGATTAAGTGAAATTATACCGGGGACAGTTCAAAGTGAGAATAGTAATAGTGGTAACAATTGACATTGTAATAAAGAAGAGTATACAAACTGAATAAACAAAATGAAAAAATGAAAAATTGGTAGAGCCTAAATATAACTGGGGATTACCATACTTTAGCATAGAGGGATTAAGACCATGAAAGTTACAGGGGTTGAACAAACTTTTTCTGTACACAGAGATCTGGCTTTTCTGTTTCGATAGCCAAAGATGGCTTCAGCAATACAGATGAGTCGGGTACGTAGGGATTTTGGTAAATTACTATTTGTCTTGTAGATGACTTGAAAGTCTGAGGCTATGGAGATAGGGTGATCATTATCGACCAGATGTTCAATGATCGCGCTTCTTATAGCTCCACTTCGACCTCTTCGTAACCATTCAGGATAGTGTTCTTGCATCCTCTTAGAGGAAACTCGAGTCGAACGACCGATATACCTAGTTCCACACGAGCGAGCAGGTGAACTGATAAACCTACATAGAGTTGGTAAACAGCGGGATCTTGTCCTTCAGGTTATTGAACAGTAATGGTCAACTGGTAAAGGCTATTCTGAGAAATGCAGCAGGGAATGTTCTTTTCAGGGACTGTGATATCCTTCGTTTGATGATATCGGAAGCTAAGTCGTCTTATAATAATAGCCATATAAAAGCTACGAAAATAGTGTTGTACTCAAATTTATGGATCACTGAACTCCTAATTATCGTCTGAATGGTAGGTGAGCTCGCAGATGGACACTGCTAAGCATCCCTCAAATGAAATAAATCAAAAGTTCAGTATTCCCTGACTTTCAATGTTTCACCTAATCGTACCGGTTTACAACGAGATCTATCTTGAAACAATAATTCCATAAAATATCAACCAATAAGGTTACTAATAATTAATTCTGACAAACATTGACACAAGAAAATAGCCAATCAGAATCATTCAGTGTAAATAAGTACTCCTGATAATAACGCCTACACTGATTAAAATGTTCATCAAGACGATCAAGAAGCCTTTATCTAGTCGTGTGATGATCAAGTTTTCATTATCCTTCAGTTATTTCAGCTGCTTTCAACGTTCTTTGGAAATGACGTTACGAAAGCCGGACTTTTTGTTGATGTAATCGAGGCAGAAATTTAAAACGGTTGATTTGAAAAGGTCTGCATTCTCATATGAGATTGGGACCAGATCTTTCGTCTGGTCGATTAAATTCTCGAATTGGACTTTCGTGTTCAGTTCATTCACTTTTGACGTTGCATCACAAAACTTAGGTCCAAGTGCTAAGATTTCCATTTGAATTGGAGATAGTGGAACATTAGAATAATTGAACACGTATTTTTCTGGACAAGTAGGCGAGACGGTTTCTTTTGTAACGAACTTTAGGCCTTGGTCTTCATTATAACATTAACTGGAAATTATTCTGGAACCTTCTCATCCATTTGTTATAAATACACGAATGTACAGCTTCGTCGAGAAGAAAATTTTCTTCGTTGCAACTGTCTTCTTAATAATTCCTATGACCCAATGTGCATATTCCGTGATTTCAAGAGAAGCAAGGACTGTTCGACGGTAAAGGGACTGAACAAAGTTCTACGTTTGTCCGTCAAGCTTGCTGAGGCGAACGCAAAGATTTTCTTCTTGAAGAATTGTCTCGAGAAACATGAATATCCCAAGGTGCTTTGGAAGCATCTCAGACGAAATCACATATCTCTTAACTCACGTACACTGAGACGACACACTATGAATCACATCAATGCAGTGCGATGAAGACTACCTGGGCTAGAGCAGAATATCTCAAAAAACACTCCCACATTCTCTATGAGTTATCTGAAGATGAAAGAAAATCATTCGAAAACTACTGCAATACGGTTACAATGAAAGTAAACCAAGGCCTAAAGTCTGTTACAAAAGAAACCGTCTTGCCTACCTGTCCAGAAAAATACGTGTTCAATTATTCTAATGTTCCACTATCTCCAATTCAAATGGAAATCTTAGCACTTGGACCTAAGTTTTGTGATGCAACGTCAAAAGTGAATGAACTGAACACGAAAGTCCAATTCGAGAATTTAATCGACCAGACGAAAGATCTGGTCCCAATCTCATATGAGAATGCAGACCTTTTCAAATCAACCGTTTTAAATTTCTGTCTCGATTACATCAACAAAAAGTCCGGCTTTCGTAACGTCATTTCCAAAGAACGTTGAAAGCAGCTGAAATAACTGAAGGATAATGAAAACTTGATCATCACACGACTAGATAAAGGCTTCTTGATCGTCTTGATGAACAAATCAGACTACCTAAGCAAACTATCCGTGATACTATATGACTAAAATATCTAATATGACGTCGAAACGTTTCAAACGTTAGAGAAAGCAAAATTAGTTACTTACTTTTGAATGGTTTGTTCAAGATATTTTTGCATTGAATTCTCATCATTTGTCTCAGTTGTATGATTGACTTTATCTAAGAATGCCTGAAAAGCGATGCATGAAAATGACCGGATACTTCACATTAATGTGAGGTAGAGTTGTCAAGGTGTAAAAAATATGTATCGTCTATCTGATCGCCTTTATCGTGTCATGAAGGGAAATTGTAGACTACTTGTGTTTAATCCTCGAGACGCTAAGAATCAATGACTGAAAGCCTTTCTTAGTAACACAGAGGCATCCATTCATGGAAATCTCCTTTATGGATTAAACCCGAATGTTCTTACATATTAGCATGATTTCTCTTACATATTTCTGCTCAGTAAAGTTCCACTTTCTCTCTACCTTTGCGTTGTACGTTTATTAAGTGCACATCTATGAAAAGTTCTTCACTGAAAGTCAGTCAGCAGACTCTGAAATAATCAACTAAAGAGTAATTAATCTTCGTCAGAGGAATCACCCACTACAATAATTTAAATAAATTGAATTTTGAAGATATAAATACGATTATTTAAGTTATAGACTAGACTGGCAATATGCAAGCAAAATAGCTGACCAATGTTCATTCAGGTTAACAACTGTGTACATATTATTCGATATGGATCAGAAACTTGCCCTGTGTATCACAAAAAAACAGGTTACTGCGGGCTCGTATCAACAGCTCTTCACTTTACTCCATATTGAAGATCAAAAATCCGGCCGGCGGGCTAGAAAGAATCAGCAACAAGAAATTCTGGGAACCAAATAATCAGGATTCTGTTGCTCAAGAAATACACTGAAAAAAATTGGAGATGGATTGGACACAAGTTGAGGAGACCACTGGGTGACACACACACACACACAGGAGGTACAACGCTGGCACCTATGATCAAAGATAACCAGCCGGTTTTTTCTTGTCTTCCAATTTAAATGGCCATGTCTCATTCACAATCATAAAGGAGGATGGGGCGGACTGCTGAGCAGTACAAACGTCCTTTGGTGGATAGCCATTCGGATATCATGTCTACACCAGAGACGGTGTAAACTAGCATATGCGAAAATAGCCTTCTATATTTTTGCAGGGATTTCGTCAGTGGTCAACCCTTTTTGGAGCTGATACAACTTCCCAAATAAGTAAAGTGGTCAACGCGCTCCACCACTTCTTTTCCTATCTTTAAGCAAGGAGTCAATTATCCCAGTCATGCAGTATCATCTTACAGTTGACAGCAGGAGCGAATCACATGTCAAACATTCGAATATTGTAACTCAAGGCGTTCAGAAGACTCTGTTGGGTTTTGTCAGCGTCTTCACAGAGAAGATCTATATCATCCGCATGCATATTCTAAGTCAATGAGACTATTATTCCCTGGTAACAAGTCAATCCCTGAGTCGCTGAAGTCACTTAGGGGCTAATTCCACTAGTACATCTACGATGGAATTGAATGGAAATTGAGAAAGTGGGCATCTCTGTAGGACACCATTAGTTGAAACCATTTCAGATAACAACTCGTCGTAAGCGCTCACCTGGCTGAGTACCTCGGTCAGTGCAATGTATTTTCTCGACATTCCTTTCACAGCCAAACATCACTAGAGTACCTTTCGGTCGACAGAATTGAATGTCGCCTTTAGGTCAGGAAATATAACGATTGTTGCACGCTAGTAAGTATGTCCATTTTCAAGAATCTGTCAAAGTGTGAAGATATGACCAATACACCCTCTTCCTGGTCTAAAGCCTCCCTGGCTCTCTCGTGTTTGTACCTGCCAGGCACCACTTAGTCTACGCAATATTATTAAGCCTAGAACTTTGGATACAATATCAGTCAAGCTAATCCCTCTGTGATTATCACAGGAAGACTTGTCTCCTTTCTTGTATATGGGGATAACCAGTGACTTATATCAATCTGACGGGAGTTCCGCTGCCTCCCAGACGCTTCCTAGTACCTCAGTTAACGCAGATATTAAACTTTCTCCACCGTACTTAAATACTTCTGAAGTCATTCCATCAGGAGATGAAAGCCTCCGGACAGTGGCAGGGCCAGATGAAGAGAACTCCATTGAACAGGATTTAGTGAAGATGGGCTGTTGAAGCCCGAATGTTCTACTCGTGAAACAAGGGACAATAACAGATAATTTCTTATCGGTAACCAGTATCAGTAAAACGACCAACAGAAAGCAACTGTCAGTTAACAAAAGCAGGAGACCTTCATTACTTACTGTGTTTTTATTCCCCTTTGATATTTTCTTCCAGTGTGGTTGATACAGTCTGGAACGAAATATTCCTGTCAATTTTGGCTCTAAATCAGCTAACCAATAAACCTGTTGTGAGATCAACCGTTGAACAGCACTTCGTCTAACATTTTCGATATCACCAACAGCTAAACCAATCTATATGAGAATTAGAGAGAAATTAGATGATTCCTATTATGCCTACTGATATAAGAAATGCTACTAGTATGGATTTGTTGATTCGATAGCCAAAGTGAAAATAAAGTTTAACGAAAACCAGTCACTGTTGACCCACACAGGTCATACGATTAAAGACAAAAGACAGGCTGGTATGAACCAATGTGACAATTCCTTTCTGGCTTCACTTTGTAAATAATTTTAAAAGACGATTCTAGTGGATCTGCATGGTTTAAGTCTACAAATTGTTGGCGAATTGAGCTAGATATTGTCCAACACTGCCCTATTGATGTATTTGTAAAGTTTGTCTGTCTCTGTCTGTCTGGATTCAACATAGAACTTGGCACCGAAGTGCAGCAGTTCCAGTTGCCACGTTCCAAATAGCACACAGAGGTAGACAAGAAGATGAGTGAAGAGAATCAATAGAGTTTGACAAGTATAAGAGTGAAACAGAATGGGTAACGGTAGAAAGGAATATGAAAGATTACAGAGACTGAATACATCTGCGCTGGCCATTGACAACGATTTTGAGCCATGTCACCTATTGTCTCCAGCCATTGATTCCTAGAGTCCCGAGGGCCCCAACCCGGGAGTCTGCATCTCCCTACCTTACTCAGTTTAACTGTCAAGGATTTCATGGATTGATGAGGCCATGTTTTTGTTTGGCCACCACCTACTCTTTTCCAACCTGTACCTATATCAGCTAGTAATGCCCATTGGGGGAGGCGATGGTTAGGCATGCGTAGCGCGTGACCTAGCCATCTCAGTCTATGTAACTTTATAGCCTCGTCGATTGATTTTCCCTCTTTGCCTGCCCAACACTCTACGCCTAACGTCAACATTACTTACCTTGTGAAACCACCTAACGTGAGAGAGAGATCGCAGACATCTATGATCAAAAACAACAGTCAACCTTTTCATGTCTTCAACGCGTATTGGCCATGTTTCAGAGCCATAGAGAAGGACGGAGCGAACTGATGAGCAGTACACACGTCCCTTGGTTGATAACCGGATGTCACGCCTACGCCAGAGATGGTGTAAGTCAGCGAAAGCAGCTCGAGCTTTTCGGATCCGTGCTGAGATTTCGTCGCCAATCAGTCTGTTGGTGCTAATACAACTTCCCAAATAGGTGAAGTGGTCAACATGTTCTATCACTTCACTCCCTATCACTGAGTTAGGAGTTGACGTGGTTCAGTCCTGTAGCAGCATCTTACATTTTCAAGGGGCGAATCGCATGCCAAACATACGAAGATTGCTGCTCAAGGTGTTCAGAAGACTCTGCATTTTGTCAGAATCCTCCCCTAACAGGACTATGTCATCTGCATATTCTAAGTCCATAAGACTATTCCCTGGTAACAAGTCGATCCCTAAGTCATTACGTTCAGTTAAGGATACTTCCATCAGTGTGTGTGCTTTGTCCAAGCAATATGACTAGTTCTGTAGGAGTTAGTGGAATTATAAACACACAATGAAGTCGTCTCAAGCATCATCTTATCCTTGACGTATTTACTAATCATCAACAAACTGTAGAAACTGATCCGTAACTCAACCCTAAAAGGATGCCACTTCTCAACGATCTAGATAAGTGGCTTTTCTCAGAATCGCAGCCAAACTCTTACCCTTAAATTCAAGATTCATAAACATCAATTTCTTCAGCACCGTTTGTATGAATCTTGCCTTTGGCTATACTTTCATGTTTTGCTGCATAAATCTTTTAATGAGGACCTCATTAAATCTCTCCAGTTCACCACTAATTTTATCACTGTTCCTATTCTTGAAGATGAGCAGTCCACTGGATTTCTGTATGGCGCAAAAAATTCATTCAGATGTCTAGGAAAAAGCAAAATAACTGAGCAGAGAAGAACATCCACGTTTCGATTATTTTACTCTTCTGGCTCTACAATTAGATATATCTGTATGTTTATATACATAGAATATTCTAGAATAGTAGTCAATAACAATATTAGTGTTTTTTTTAAATAATATCGATTTGTAAAGTAAGATCACAATGGAATTACAGTTCATTAAAGATATATTGTAGCAAATAGAATATCAACTAAAATTACGAAAATTCCACAAAAATTGGGGATCTTTCACACCTAGATGGCCACTGGGGTAAGAATAATGTCTGAACTGGCTTCTTTAGGACGCACAAATTAGGCTTCCTAATGTGGATCCCAACAGTCAACCTCAGCAATATTTAGTAGTCGAACTCTTAAGGTAAAATTGAGATTTGCTTGTATGCGGTAAATGACTCTGAAAGTCGCCTCGTTGACATCAATCTTGTATTCTGTCTCCACAAGATGAGGTAGAATAGCGCTGTGCGAATAGATTTGGTCTGTCCTTTACTTAACCAACCACTATGAAGGGTGATGTTCGGAAATTCGACGAGAAACGCGTCTAATTGTACGGCCTATGTAAAAGACAAACTACCTAATTTCGCGTCTTCTATGTGTGTGTATCTACCAGTTTAACTGCTCCTGTGGAGTCGGTTAGTTGCGTAGGCCAGACAGTTAGGCGTGTTTCTCGTCGAATTTCCGAACATCATCCTGCATGGTGGTTGGTTAAGTAAGGGACAAACGAAATCTATTCGCAGCGCTATTTTATCTCATCTTGTGGATACAGAACACAAGACTAGTGTTGTTAACGAGGCGAATTTCAAAGTCATCTACCGCATACCAACAAATCTCAATTTCGCCTTAAGAGTTTGACAACTACATATTGCTGAGGCTGGCGGTTGGGATCCATATTAACAAGCCTAATTTGTGTATCCAAAAGAAGCTGGTTCAGACATTGTACTTACCCTGGCCATCTAGGTTCGAATAATAATTATTATTTATTATTAATATTTAAAAAACACTGATATTGTTATTGACTACAAATGTAGAATATTCTATGTTTATAAACATACAGATATGTAATTGTAAAGCCAGAAGAGGAATTTATCGAAAGGTGGATATTCTTCTTTGCTCAATTATTTTGTGTTTTATAGATGTCTGAATGAATAGTTTCGCTATATAAAAGAATTTATAAACGAAAAATACACATCATGTAATAGTAATCAACTTACTAATAAATTCATCAGAATAATTGGCACGAGAAATACAAATGTTGTATAAAAAACAAATGTGATTATGGGATAGTGTAATTTTAGTGAAGTTTTACTACTGGTTAACGGTTGTATCACAGTTGCTGTATGCTCATATTCACCTAACATCATCATGAGTGTTTTAAACAAGGATAAACCCAAATATTGAAATGGTTGTAATTCTAAGGAGATTGATGTCTCCGTTTGATTGCTGCTTGAGACATCATTGGCTATTGAAAAGCATTCATTGATAATTGAGTCTTTGAATTCATGGAAGTTTTATCTTCCTAAATTGAAAAAAGGTAAATATATATATATATATTTATAAAAACAAAATATTTATGGTGTTTAAAAACACCAAGGAAACAAACTTTGTTTAATAGAGAAGATTTCTAGCTCAGGTGAATGATTTGCAATTCGTAGTGTCCTCTCAGCTGGTTAGTTTAGTTGAAGAGATTTCGTCGTTACCCTACTACAAAATATCCCCTTTCAGCGCAATTTTTAACATAAAGTGAACTGATTTCAATTTTCCATGAATGAATGATAGAATTGTGTCTCCCGGTAACTAAGTCGACTTTAGCGTGGGCGGTCTCTTCGAATCAGAACCAAGGAACACAAATTGGCTGGAAAAGGCATGATATGTATTTTCCATATCAATGCATGTAAATAGTTATGCATACCAATATAATTGGGATAATGTAGAAATTTTAGATAGAGGAAACATCAAAAGTGCAGTCACGGAATCCATAGAAGCCTGGTACTCAAACAAATATGCGGTTAACAAACATGTTAATGTAGACCAAATCTACCAGCTATTATTACTTTATTATTATTACTGCTTCCTTAAATTCCTAGAGGAACTTAGGGCTTCAGCCGCACGTTTCCATTGCGTTTGGTTTTCTGCTAAAGTTTTCACCTGGTTCCAAGTGTGCACATATGCTTTCATCTCCTCTTCACATGACCTCCTCCAAGTCACCCTCACCCTTACACTGACTACCAACTCGACGCTTCCCTTTCGGGTTCCACTCGAGCAATAGATTGTCTTGTGATGTCACTTGATGGTTTTCCCAGAGTATGGCCAATCCAATACACCTCCATTTCTGCCTGCTTATTAGTTGCACAATCGGTTCGTGGTTGGTTTGCTCCCAGAGATCTGTGTTGCTGAACTTTTCTGACCAGCCATCTGATCTTGAGTGGTGAGTGAAGACGGCTGTTGATGAGGATCTGTAGTTTGTTGGAAGTGCCCTTTGTGAGACACGGCAAGTCTCTTACCCGTATAGTGGCAATGACTTCACAGTGCAGTTGAAAATCTGGATCTTATTTTTCATGCTGAATGCTGTTGACCTCCACAGAGACTTAAGAGTAATCAAAGCTTACCATGCTTTCCCGATCCTCGCTTTGATATCCTCATCAGTCCCATTCGCTTGCAGTCGAAACGATGCTTTCCAGGTAGGTAGGTAGGTGAAGGAGGTTGCCTCTTTCAGATTCCTACCATTTGTGCTGATTGATGTCTGTTGTTGTTGTTGCTGTTTCTGTTGCCGTTGACCAAGAGTCTTCATCACCCACCTCTGAGTTGTCTATGTTCACCTCAAAGAAGTCCTATCTTTGATGCTTCTTCTGCCAACTTGTTGTTTTTCACTTGCATATCTTTCTCTAGTTTGTGGGAAATCAGACATATATGTCGTCAGCGAAGTCCAGATCATCCAAGTTTTTGTGTGAGTCCATTTTATGCCTGTTTCCTCATTGGCCGTTGTCTGTCGCATTATCCAATCTACTGCAATCAGGAAAATCTTTGTCGACAGCAGACAACCTTGCCTTACTTCTGTCTTTACTTTGAAGGATTCAGTGAGTTTCCTGTTTTGGATTATTTTTCATGCAGTGTTGTCGTACAACTGTTGTATGAAATGTATAATTGTCGCGGCACCAAATAGTAAAAAGTAAATCATGTGACGAGAAATTTTAAAATCAAGTGGATAGAAAATAAACAATACAGATGTCACGAAGGTGGTTACTGGGAGACGCAATTCTATCACTCATGGAAAATTTGAATCAGTTCACTTTATGCTAAAATTGCGCTGAAAAGGGATGTTGTCCAGAAGGACGACGAAATTCCCCGACCCTCAAGTGTATTATTCTGGGTAATATACAAGTGAAAGGAGATGATGTATTCATGCAGTTAGAGGTCCAAAGTCCAGGTTCAACTTTTAGATGATGCATTCCTAAGCCTTGTCTAATATACTATTCAGTGGTTAACCTGGAAAAAAGAGGAAAGTCCAGTTAGCATGAGACCAGAAACTTTACACCGTAGAACAAAATAACATCACGGCTACCGTAACTTAAAGGTCTGTAGGTTGAAGCTGCATTCAGAATGCGATGAATGGAGAAAAAAAATGGTCCTAAGCGTCAAAATATCACCTTGAAGAGTTGAAAGAAGCACATAATCCTATCGACTACACGAACTACTGCCTCAAACGTAGTGAATAGGATTCTACTGTTATTTCGGAGACAGTTGTTACGATTCGACGTACATCCATTGGCAGATATTTCAACAGAGAATCGTTTGAAATAGACGCTATATGAAATCATCCATGCTCCCTAAAAATGATGTACTATCTTATCCTTCGTTAGTTTGTGTCCCAAATGGAACATAAGGCTTTAAGCTTTGTATGCTTAGTAATCATGGTGTTTTGTTTTTACAAGATAGGTTTATCACCAAGGGTAGTAAGATTGTCAGAGCGTAAGAATTTAGTGGCTAAGGTAAGAATGGTTGACCCCGAGAAGATAAATAATTTAGAAAAAAGCTCAGCAATTGCAATGCATGCGCTAACACACAACCACACAATAGGATGGGAGAGGGTTAAAATTCTAAAAAGTAATCTCGGTAGGTGGAGAGAGAGGTTGATTACTGAATCCTTGTTCATCGAGTCTACACCCAACACATGCAATAAGAATGACTCATCTCTCATACCTGAAATATGGAAAATACTATTACCAATCAAATCAAGTAAAAATCAAGAGAAGAACAATGGAACTATATAAATGAATTTAGGAAGTCGTGTGATTACCTTGATATGATTATGAGCAATAAATTGTGCTCGAAACATCATCTACTGTGAAAAGAAGGATGGATATGAGCAAATGATTAAACATAAATTTGTATGATTTCCAACTATAAATCGATTAAACTCACCGAATAGTTTGGAGCACGAAAAAGGACATGAAATGACAGGGCAAAGGCTACAAAGACTACGGAGAATACGACTAAACACTTGCCGACAGTTGCAAACACATGTAAAAACATGACGACAAATATACCAATATGCTTAAATCTGTGAAGGATAGATAAAATAAGGGTTAAAATACAATAACATCAATATATATATATATGTATATGTATATATAATTCACTAGGTAGCAGCCAGCATCATACACCTAACCAAGAACCAGACTCATGACAATGATTGCTACCGACTGCTACCTATCAAAATATGCATTACTATCCAAAAGGAGGTGAATTATGAACCCGAATGGCTCAGTGATAACGTCTCTAACTGAATCATTGGATGATCCAAGTTCGAATTGCAGGCGGGGGCGGTTGGACAGGAATCGTTTTAGATTGTAGATACGAGTATTATTAAGCTTGAAATCTGAGTCTTTCAGGGATTCCTACAGATTGCCTCTATCTGGATACATTATGCTCACGATACATTTGTAATAATTAAAAAAATTTTGTTTTAAATATACCCACAAAGAAATTAAATTCACCACGAGAGAAGAAGAATTAGACAATAAAATCGCATTCTTAGATGTCTTTATCAAGGGAACTAATAGAAGAAATTTAGGAACACACGTATATAGAAAATCAAAGCACACAGAGGAAATACTCAACTATAGTAGTAATGTCTCAATTATTTAAAAAAGAAACCGTGTGCAGACATTGTTTCAAAGAGTTCAAACACACACTGTAGCACTCCTGTGTTGAAGAGAATGAAGGAGAAATACCTACTATCTGTTAGTGAATTGGATTTTTTGATTTTCCCGTCGATTGATTGGACCGAAGTGCTCGCTCTAAGGTTGACATGTCGGCTTCTTGTGCAGATGCTTCGATGATGTCTGGGCATTTAGTTAGGATACAATTGGTGGATGGTGACTAGCAGTGGAATCCAAGATGTGCATTTAGTCCTATTTGGGACTCGTCAGCTGGATGTACCTGCATTTCTCAGTGAGTGCTGATGTCCCCACCGAGGCTCGAACCCAGTACCCATAGTTTCGAACGCCAAAGCGTTATCCACTAGACCACTTGGGCCACGAGAGCCACCTCTTGTGCAACGGGTCATATTAATTATTGAATTGGATTATTTGATTTTCCCGTCGATTGATTGGACCGAAATGCTCGGTACTGGTTCGAGCCTCGGTGGGAACATCATCACTCACTGAGAAATGCAGGTACATCCAGATGACGAGTCCCAAATAGGACGAAATGCGCATCCTGGATTCCACTGCTAGTCACCATCCACCAACCTACTATCTGTCTTCAAAAAGAATGGATCTCCACGCCACAATTTCATCCAAAAGTGTTTAAACTAAAGTCATAACACCAACAAGGAACCATCATCAAAGACTACAAAAAAATTCATTCTACCATATTTAAAAAATATCTCAGAAATAACAGCTAGAATATTGAGACCGTTTGAAATAGATATAGCTCACAAGCCAGCATAACCACTTCACACGATATTGTGCAGACCAAAAGATCCACAGGAAAGGAAGATAAAATTAATACCATTTACAAAATAAATTGTGTCGACTGCAATAAAACATTATATCAGTCAAAGTGGGTGTCCCCTTCTAATCCGAATCCAAGAACACAAATTAACAGTAAAAAGATATGCTTTACATTTCTGCATATCAATGCATGTGCATAATTATGGACACCAATTCAATGGGTACAACGTAAAAACTTTAGATCAAGGAAGCACAAAATCTGCAGTCAGGGAATTCGTAGAAGACTGCCTGGTACTCAAGCAAATCAGCCAGCAATTAACAAACACATTATTATAGACAAATTCACAGCTAATAAAAATCAAATCACATAACAGGAAAGTTCAAATTCCAATTTAATAAAAAAATATGATTATTAGAGATGTAAATTAACAACCAGGCACGACAGTGGCTGCTAGAGACACAAATAAATATCATTCATAGAGAATTCAAATGAGTTCATTCCATACTTAGACCTGCACTGAAGTGATGTTGTCTAGCAGGGGGACGATGAAAGCTTCGCAATTAAATCATCAGCCAGCTCCACAGAGAATACAATTAATTCCCAGTCAACCAAAATGAGCTACAAATCTTCTCTATTGTTTCATTATATATAAATATATATATGGCTCAGAAAGGCAGACCGTAGAGGCATTAATCCCAATTTATTGCAACATACAATAGGTAATATCCACGCAGTTTCTGATTCATTCTTTAACATAGTCTAAAGGACCATTTAAATTTTGTCAAAAGAAGACACAACTGCATTTGCTGTGTATGTATTACAGAAGCTTCGGCGATGCATAAAATTATTTTTGAGAACTTTGTATACAAAAACAAATTAATATGATCCTTCATACACAAAAGCGTTTCATTTCTCATTATTCCATTTTGTCCTTTTTTTCTTATTTCACTTTACGTCATCACATTCTAACACATTGGTTCGGTGTGAGGAAAACTACTTCCTAATGAACTCTTGTTGGCGGTATATATTTCATGAATTGACATAAGTTAAAATTCATGAACCCGCCAATGAATTCCATTCCTAGCAGTTTAACGGTAGGTTGGCTCGCCTCATCATCTGATGGCTTTAATTTTCATCCTCATTGAGTGTCGCCATAGGTGCGTGCTACTGCCAAAGATTCTTAAACCAGAGAGAAACAGCCATACCGTACTCTCTGGTTTTCAATACTTTTTCTAATTGATATCATTCCGTAATCAAATCTGAAAAAACAATCAAGTCTCTACGAACTAGTGACTGAAAACTGATCGCATTTGAAATTGATAAATTCACTCATTTACACATTCTGAACAGGTTGAGTTCAGGAGAAACAAGTCATGTATTGATCAAATCACCATACTACGGATCATCATTGAACAAAGCTTGGAATGCCACTCACCTCTCTATCTCAACTTCATCGACTTTGAAAAGGACTTCGACGATCGAGTGGTCATTTTGCAACTACTTCGCTACTACGGGGTGCCATCGACAATTATACATCTCATACAACAGTTGTACAACAATGCTGGATGCAAGTAATCCAAAACGGGAAACTCACTGAATACTTCAAAGTAAAGACGGGAGTAAGGCAAGGCTGTCTGCTGTCGACAATGATTTTCCTGATTGCAGTAGATTGGATTATGCGACAGACAACGGCCAATGAGGAAACAGGCATAAAATGGACTCACACAAAAAGAGACTTGGAGGATCTTGACTTCGCCGATGATATATGTCTGATTTCCCACAAACTAGAGAAAGATATGCAAGTGATGGAAAGCAACAAGTTGGCAGTAGAAGAAGCATCAAAGATAGGACTTCTTTGAGGTGAACATAGACAACTCAGAGGTGGGTGATGAAGATTCCTGGTCAACGGCAACAGAAACAGCAACAACAGCAGACAACAGTCAGCATAAATGGTAGGAATCTAAAAGAGGCAACCTCCTTCACCTACCTACCTACCTACCTGGAAAGCATCGTTTCGACTGCAAGCGAATGGGACTGATGAGGATATCAAAGCGAGGATCGGGAAAGCATGGTAAGCTTTGATTACTCTTAAGTCTATGTGGAGGTCAACAGCACTCAGCATGAAAATTAACATCCGGATTTTCAACTCCAATGTGAAGTCAGTCAGTGCTACTCACTATACGGATCAGAGACTTGGTGCGTCACAAAGAGCATCTCAAACAAACTATAGGCCTTCATCAATAGTTGTCCTCGCTTAGTACCACTCAAGATCAGATGGCCGGCCAGAAAAGATCAGCAACAGGGATCTCTGGCAATGAGCGAACCAACGTAGCAAGAACCGGTTGTGAAACATATACGTAGAAGGAAATGGAAGTGGATTGGATTGACCATACTCTGAGAAAGCCATCAAGTGACATCACTAGACAAGCCCTCGACTGGAACCCGAACAGGAAGCGGTGAACAGGTCGTCCAATGGTGACTTGGAGGAGGTCATGTGGAGAGGAGATGAAAACATGTGGGCAAACTTGGGGCCAGGTAAAAACTCTAGCAGAGAATCGAATGCAATGAAGACACGTGGCTGGAGCCCTATGTTCCTCTAGGAATCAAATGAAATACTACTACTACTAATAATACATATCCAAATGTACTTTAGCCCCATTAAGGCTGTTGTTATGCTCCATTCATGAGTACCAGGAAGTGCAAAACCTACGTGGAGGACTATTTGTAATTTTCCCTAACTGTCTAACATCAAGAGTATAACCTATAAGTTGTCTCTGAAATGTCTTTGACGTAGTGTAAGACAATTCTCTTAGTTAGTCAACCCAAAAAGGAATTACTGTTTATTCCGTGGATTAACAGTTTTTGGCCTCCCCTCATGTTCTCCTGTTTCTAAGAGCCAATCAAATAGAAAACTTAGTTCAAAAAATAGCTCTGTCAGAGGAAACAATCGCTTCGTATGAACTATTTAGTGCTTGGAGAATTAGGCTAAGTTTCAATGGACAATCTGTTGAAAATAAATCATGTAGTTGGATCATCTTCATATTAGTTCTTAGTAGTTGATCCTCATAGAGCTTTGAAGTACGCTGTTTCTGTGTACTCTGGTTAAAATCCTTCTGAAACCATGTATCATTTAGGCTTAATCATAAAAAGTTAGTTTATAAGGATTAGATTTGTTTTTTTACGAGTTTAACCACGGATTGATATCAGTTAGAGAGCCATTGAGAGAATAAAGGATGCACTGGCTACAAAACTCCACCATCCCAGAACAAGTTGAATTCAGGAAAGGCAACTCATGCACTGATCAAATTGAAACTCGACGCATCATCATCGAACACAGCATAGAATAGTAGTCAAACCTCACCTTATCTCAGCTTCATCGACTTCGAAAATGCCTTTAACAGAGCAGATTGAGAAGTTATTTCGAAACTATTTCAATACTATGGCGTACCTCAGGTCTTTATTGACCTAATTTGACAGTTGCCCATATAACAGTGTCAAGTGATACACAACGGAAAACTCAGAGAGGTGTTCGAAGTGCATACAGAAGTAAGATAGGCTGGCTGCCTGTTATCACTGACAATGATATTCTTAATTGTGTTGGACTGGATTATGCATCAGTCAGTGTGTGGGGAGCAAGGAGTCAGGAATACGCTGGATGACCGATGAGAAGACTCTAGAGGATCTGTATTTCGCGTGTGAGGACGATTTACGTCTAATGTTACACTACCTCGAAGACTTACAGGCGAAAATCAGCAAACTGGCAGAAGAAGCTGGCTGGCAGCGAAATCCGGACTGCGAGGGGAACATAGAGAGACGGAGGTGATGGAGATGACCAATGGACAGCAACAACCAGCACAAATCTCACCGTCAACTGGAGAGATTTGACAGAGGTTACTTCCTGGCTTCACTTATCTGACCAGGCAGTCGAAACGAAGGAAGATGTCAAAGCTAGTCAGATAGCCAGAATCGAAAGGGCAAGATACGCACGTCTTCATCAATCTGAAACTAGTTTTGAAATCTCTCTGCACTCACTTAGCCAGCCAGCCAGCCAGTCAGCCAGTCAGCCAGTCAGCCAGTCAGCCAGTCAGCCAGTCAGCCAGTCAGCCAGCCAGCCAGCCAGCCAGTCAGCCAGCCATCCAGCCAGCCAACATAAATGTGAAGTCAGTCAGTCAGTCACTTCTTCTATATGGCGTCAGACACTTGGCCAGTGTGTGTCACGAAAATGATTTCCAACAGCCTGTAGCAGACTTTCATCAACAGTTGCCCTCCTGAAGATGAAATGGTCAAAAAGAATAAGCAAAAAGAAATTTTGACTGGCTGAGAACAAACTAACAGGCGAGACCCTGTTGCTCAACAAATATGTAAGAGAAAATAAAGATGGACTGAGCATAAACTTAGGAGACCGTCTAATGATGTCACGTGCAGTGCAGTTCATCCATCACTCGAGTAAAATTCAAATGGGAAGCGACGAGTGGATGGTCAGTGCGATTGTGACATGGAGGAGATCGTTAGGTGAGGAGGAGAAGATGAGAGAGTTTGGTCAGTCGTGGAGTTAGCCAGATGAAGAGGACTGCAGAAAACAGAATGAAGTGGAGTGTGATGTTGAAGCCGTATTGTTTCACTCAGAGCTAAACGGAATACAGCTGTTTCATCCTAGTTTGGGAATCACTGGCAGTATACACCCTGGCTGGTTTTCAATGCTTGTCTAACTCATATCAATCCGTGGTCAAACTCGTTCATAATAATAATCATCATTAATTAACACTAAAAATAACGGAGTCATCTACTTAATTCTGTCGTACAGAATTACCAGTCGGTGGCATAGCGGTTAGGACGCTAGCCGACCGTGCAAATAGTCCGGGGTTTGAACCCCGGCCGACGCACTCCTTTACCTCGCTAAACCAGAAATAAAGCTGGTAAAGAGGAAAGGTTGGGCATGAGGTCGCTAGCAACCCCATCCTGTAAAAATAAACACTGTTACAGAAACTTCAAGCCTCCAGCTTGAAGGTGCCCTATGTTCCACTGGGAACGTGAAGGAAACAAAAAACGGACTCATCTACTTAATTCTGTCGTACGGAATTACCAGTCACTCTGTCTGAGCAAGGAATGTATGAACCGCTAAAGAAATGTCATTTCATTTTAAGATTGCACGCACACACTTACACAGACATTTTGTTGACATGTATCGGGAGAAGTTTCTTGTTAGCACCTGCCGTTAAACTGAAGTGGCGCAGATGCATCCACTCCCTGTGACTTATGATCTTCAATGAAACTGTTTTGTATTTCTTTATTACTCCTTTGTCTCACACCTCTGCTCACTGTTTCTATTATGCTTTTCTTGTACTTTCTTCTCTTGCTTCGCGTGCTACACGGAATGTGGCGACTTGAACTTCCGCACATTTGTGCAAAGTTCTATGTCGAAAACAGACAGACAGACAGAAGTGTACTGTAGCATCATTTCACTTGGTTTTATGCCAGTAGTGTGCGCCTAGTTGGAAAAATTTGAAAAATTTGCATGTGGGACTTTTTCTATTATATTCTTGATTTACAGCTTGATTCCACACTGTAATTCATTAGTGTTGATAGTGCTAGTCTCATATCCAGCCTTCTCTCCTTTTCCATGCTAACTATTGGTTAGCAAACTCGGCGAGGTTCCCGGCCGATAACTGCTACCTTGTCGTGGTGGTCGGGCTTGAATACCGCAATGACCCAACAAGCTGAGCTGACTGGGACTCTGTCTCTTCAGGTCCTACCATGTCAGGAAGGTTTTCTGGATAGCGGTTAAACTAAAAGCAGTTACCATGGGGTACATGGGCTCCAGTTTCCAATCGGATCAAATTGCGTATGAACCCACATGGGTCACCGGCAACCATGAGAATGCAGCTCCTGACGCCGCTCCGCTGCCTTGCGGATTAGACTCCAAGTCAAAGGCTCGGGGGGTGGTTCCTTAATAAAACCACTTGCTTCGGTCTGGGCGCCCGGGCAGTATCTCAGCCAGCACACAATGAATGAATTAAAGCAACGAACTCCCATTGAAACTCAACGCGCGCAAAATGATTCCAAGCAATACTGATCCCTCAAGGAACTTATTTCCCTCCTACCCTACTTTTATTTTTATACATAGTTTCCTGTATTGTACCTTTTCTAACCTTGGCTTCTTAACCTTCGACAGCCTTTTTTTGTGTGGCGCATCTTTCTTGGTGCCATATTGTACCAAGTTTTTTTACGCGTTTAAATAAATAAATAAATCGGCGAGGTTTCAGAGTGCACCAACTGGAAATCAAACCCAGACCACGTGTGTATGTAAGTATGGCTGTGCGTCGGTGGCACAGTGGTTAGGACTCTCGCCGACAGTGCACATGGTCCGGGGTTCGAGCCCGCACCGACGCACATCTGATATCTATGGTCGGCCTGCGAAATTTGGGCTACCGATATCCATGCTGAAAATTCCATACTTGTACCGAAAATACAGTGTGGAATCAAGCTGTAAATAAAAAAAGCATTTTACTACTGAATCACAGACACGCCTTATATTCTGAAGGTCCTGGGTTTTGTCCCCCCTCCCCCGTCGGCGGAGTCATGACTTGTGGAACTAGCAAATAGCAAAAACAATTATAAGAATAAAACATCATTTTACTTACCTCATCATTTGTAGTAGGAAATTAAACCATGCGAGGAACATAACAATCACTCCCAATGCAACATAATAATGATCTACATGATTCTTCAACGTCAGGGCGGAGTACGTCATAGCTAAGGAATTCAACAGGAATTCTAAGTAGTTATTCCAATCTCTAAAATATTCCCATTTCTATGGTATGTAGAAAAGATAAAAGTAGGTGAAAAAATGATCAAGGATATTCTCAAGTAATCAATGAAATAATGATTTTTTTATCAAAGAATGGATTCCTAACAAAGAGTACTCTTTTCGATAACCCTTTCTTTATCAGGCTCTACAGTTATATATACATTATAGTGAATGAATGAATTAGTGTTATGAACAACATTAATGCTGCTTAAATAACATCGAATCAATAATATTGATAGATTACAGCTGAATAGCATCAACATAAAATAAGCTGAATGTCAGAAGAATTAGGAAGGATAATATTACAAATTCATGAATTTATAGTCTCTACTGAAGACCAGCCAGGGCAGTTGTAGTGTTTGGCTGGACTTGCTTCCTGTAAACACAGATCATTGGTTGTTTGAAACGAATTTCGACAGCCTCTGCTGTTTGGGGTATGCGGTGCTTTGATGATTTTGGCAATTTATTAGGCACCCGGTAGATGATGATAGAGAAGGATTCTTAAAGGCTGGCTGGCTTTGTGGCCGATTTGCACTAGATGGTCCAATATCGAACTGTTAATGGTTTTCACTACACCTTTACTTAGCCATAGTGGGGAATGTTCTCGAGCGAGCACGAAAAATCAAGTTCTTAGAGCAACGACCAATATAGCTCGCTCCTTCAAAAGCAGCGCAGTTGAATTGGTAGATACATAAGGCTTCAAGCTTGAGACATTTCAAGTCTCGGTAGCAATGGTGTTTAATTTTACGAGATGGGGTTGCTAGCCTCATGCCAAACCTTCCCTCTTCACCGATGAGGTAAGGGACTCCGTTGGCTAGGAATTGAACCCCGAGCCACTTGTGTGGTTGGTGAGCATTCTATTGCTGTGCCACTAACGCGCGCACATGTCTAGATGTCTAGAAATTAGATGTGCGCCGGTGGCACAGTGGTTAAGACTCTCACCAACCATGCACATGGTCCGAGGTTCGAACCCCTGCCGACGCACACCTGATATCTATGGTCGGCCTGCGAAATTTGGGCTACCGATATCACATGCTGAAAATTCCATACCTGTACCAAAAATACGGGGTGGAATCAAGCTGTAATCAAAAATATAAAAAAAAATAAAATAAATATATCTATCCAGTGTGTGAACTACTGGTCGACGGTGACTAACAATTGTATCTCCAGACTGACTTTGGAGTAATGAGAGTATGCTTGGTTTTATCATTGTACCTGACTTTGCAATCCTCATCTGTGTCAGCTGACAGTATTTTCTAAACGATGCTACCAAGATTAGAGCAAAGGAAATAATTTCCACTGGTACTGATTGGTTGTTGTTGGTGTTATTGTTGGTTGGTTGGTCGGTGGTGGGTGCGTGGGTGGGTAAAAGTGCGATAAATTAAGGACAATACATCAGCAGAAGGTGTATATAAATGAATTATTACAACAATGGAAGAAAATTCTCTTGAAGTCAGCATTACCTGAGAATACAACTGCCACAATTTAATATTTAAATCCAAAGCTGTAAGAACAAGGATAATTGAAGCAACTGTTGAGAATAGATACATTCTTGTAGGGGATTCATAAAACTAAATTCAGGTAAAAGAAAATGAAGAAAAAAAAACAGACAAACAAAATATTATCAATTAAACTCAAATATTCTAGATAGTGAGCATGTGGTTGACGTTAATACAGCATTGAAAATTGTTTATCGCATTCCTACTAACCTTAATTTTACTCTATGAGTTCGTCTTCTACATACCTACCTACAGCTGAAGCAATAGGAAACCAAACCTGTGTGTTCAGAAGAAATTTACACAACCACTTTCCTTACCTTGGCCATCATCGTTACATGAATGGATAAACCGGACTACTTCGCCCCACCCTCCCCCTAAACCTATAAAAATTATAACTGTCCAAATTATTTTAGTTTTATTTATTTTGTCCCCTTCATCTTGAATTACGTGTTATCCTTGTAAAAGTAATTTATTCTAACCATTTCTACCTTTTAATTGTGTCCATTGATTTTCTTCGTTAATTATCACCTCATTAACTAATTATTGTTCACAAACATATCAGTGCCACTTGATGATTGGAAAACTGTTGTGTATTGTAATAAAAATGCTACGGGTATATATATATATATATATATATATATATATATATATATATATATATATATATATATATATTAGAGTAGAGCCAGAGTGAGATGAGGAACTAATTGAAAAGTAAAATATTTCTTCGCTCAGTCTTTCTGTTTTCTAAATATTTACTTTACTTTTCAAATATACTCACAAGTATAACATGCCATACGATTTCGTCCTGTAACCAGAAGGTCCTGCCTGGGTTCGAACCCATGCGGTCAGTGCGTACTGATGAAAAGACTCAAAGTAGACTGACAAAACAGCTGTCCAGAACTCCCTGACTGGAGTTTCCAATGGTTCCTCAACTGATGTCAGCTCTTGATGAAATCTTGTAACCAATCAATCAAATTCTTGCAAGGCAATGCTTGAATACAAATATTTTATGCTTAACAGTTAAGGATAAGATGTCGCTTTCGGCTTCCTCAGTGTGTATGTGTCAGTTTACTTCCTCCTGTCGAGTAAAGTAGAAATCAGCCGTACACAGTGTCAACCACGTAAATGCATTATGAAGCACTATCCAACCAGACCAGTTGCCATAAGAGAAATGGCAAATATCAATAGTTCTGTCCTTGAGAACTGTGTCAACTGTGAACATCAGGTACCTCCTATGTGACGGCTTCACAGTGATATATATATATATATATATATATATATATATATATATATATATATATATATATATATATTTCCTCAGTATCATAGAAAGATTTTCGAATATGCCGTTTATTTTGTAGTCAGATAATTAACTATTCGGGGACTCAAGGGGGACTTTTGAATTCGAAAGCACTACATTCACTCACTTGCCTTAAGCATGGTTAAACAATATTCTTGCCATAACCGTTTGATATTTTAATTAACTATTATTATTGTACGTCGGTGGCACAGTGGTTAGGACTCTCGCCGACCATGCACATAGTCCGAGGATCGATCTCCTGCCGACGCACACCTGATATCTATGGCTGGCCTGCAAAATTTGGGCTACCGATATCACATGCTGAAAATCCCATACTTGTACTAAAAATACAGTGTGGAATCAAGCTGTAATCAAAAAAAAAAACAAGAAATAAAATTTTTAATATTGTTTTAAATCATTGTAATTACCACTATTAAGTTTTTATTAGTAATTATGCATTTCTCATACAGATTTTGATATCAACACTTTACTGTATTTCATACATTTGGTTCCCTTGAAAAATTTCGATAGGTTCTCTTGAAAATGAAATGTTAGTGTGGCATATACTACTGACAAAATGTATTGGTTGTATATATAAAGAGACTTTCATCAGCACAGAAATTTCATCTTGTAACATCCCACTCACTTAATTGTTGCTCAACTTCTTTTTTCCAAATAGCATAGAACTCTTTCTTTGCAATGTGAATGTCGTCACATTCTGACCTGTCACAGGGATTTCAAGCTTCAAATAGTCACAGTTACTGTACGGGTTTCCATTTGGTGTAAATTGATAATCATATTTTCTAGCTAACACTTTCAGCATCTTCATTCCTGATATATCATTATTTTCATGCATGGTGATGGATCCGTACTTTGTATTTATGGCCCTTTCCTTAGTATTAATTACAGCACCTACTTGTTGCAGAAAATCAGTCCCCAGGATTAAACTCCGTAACTGAGGTGGAACAATGAATGCAAAATGTTATTTTGCGTTGGATAGTATGAACATCACAGTTGGAAATGCTTGTGACGTTTAATTTCTGCCCTACCAATGAACTTGGTCTGACATTCTCACAAGGATTTGCATTTATAAGTGAGAACGCCGCCCCTATATCATCTATAAAGCACAAAATATCCTGATCATTTACTCACAGCTTAGAAATACATTAACCCCCTTTCAATCTTCCCTATCACTTCTAGTTTTATCGCAGAGAATAAGGCACATTATTTTGTTTAAGACTGTTCTTTTTTTTATCCTTCTGGACAGTGTTTCCTTCAGTGTCCCCTTTGGACACATTCAAAGTACTTGTGTCTTCTGATGTTCACTCTTACAGCCACTTTTACTTGCTTGTTCCTAGTTGTTCGTTTTTGGTAGCTGTGTTGCGGCGACCGTTGTGTTCAACAACTGTCTGGTCACCTCTACTAGCTCACGAATGACCACGGGTTGTGCAGAGTTAACCGTTTCCTATCTGTTACCAATTCTCGTGTCTTGTGGACTCGTACTTCTTACTGAAAAGTATCAAGCTGGGATGAAACAGCTATCAAGAGCATCTGGTTTTTCATTATTTCTATCATCGTCTTACAGCTTATTATCGGTAATTAGGAGTCATGAAACAATGCGAATTTGAGTCGTTAGATTATTTTACAAACTTTCTCAAGTATATAGCAATCATCATTCCAGGTTGTATTGCAGTCACCTTGCATAAAGACGTCATTTATGTTGATATTCAGGAGTTACACCGCCAAATGTTTATAAGGTAAAAGATAAGTTATTATCCATTCAACTCCAGTCATTTTTACGCCCATTGCAAGTGTAGTGATTGAATGCATTTCTTCTTTATTCAGAGTTCAAGACTTAGAAAGTGAATCACCATTGCTTCTGCAGTTTGAAGAAGTGTGATGCGTACAACTTTAGGAAGATTACTTTCTACTCTGTAGACGACTTCGAAGTTTATTTACAGTGCAGCTTGGTATCTGTATTCTATCAGATGTTCTAAGATGGAGCTGAGGGGACATCGTTTTTCTCCTTTGTAAAACCATGTTGGTAAGTGTTCGGTTATAGGTTTAGAAAGTGAACGTTGGGTACGACCGACATACCTGGCTCCACACGAGCAGTCGAATTGATAAAAACACATTGATGAGGCCAGCAGTAGTAGCTCATCCTTCACGTTCATACGAATCATAAGTTTCGTGGGAAAATTTAGTCCTATTTCAGCTGCGAAGAAGGTCTTCTTGAGTAAGCGCGACAGTCGATTTTTCAGTGTTTCCATAAATGAATCCCCAGTGAATTGAAGGTTCATGTAGAGGAATCTAAGTGTGGGCCTCTTTTGCAGTCTGGGATTCATAGATTTTGCAATAAATCTTTCCGGATAACAACTCTCGACTAGGATTCTCTTGACATTGTCCAGTTCATCTTCTATGGTATCCGGGGTGCAAATTCTGCGAACTATGTAGCTGAATGAACGGATCAGGTTTTTTTTTGGTGTATAGGGGTACCCAACTGTGAAAGTTAGAAAGCTGTCCATTTCATACCGACTTTCTGTAGGTAGATCTTTCAGTGTTTCATCCTGCTCTCGTTTTGTTAGTTGGACATCAAGAAAGGATATTTATCAGTCCACCTGCTCGTTTGGAGCCAGGTATGTCGGTCGTACCCAGCGTTCACTTTCTAAACCTATCACCGAACACTTACCAACATGGCTTTACAAAAGAGAAAAACGATGTCCCCGCAGTTCCATCTTAGGACATCTGGTAGAATCCGGACACCAAGCTACGCTGCAAATAAACTTCGAAGTCGTCTACAGAGTAGAAAGTAATCTTCCTAAAGTTGTACGCATCACACTTCTTCAAACTGCAGAAGCAATGGTGATTCACTTTCTAAGTCTTGAACTCTGCATACAGAAGAAATGCATTCAGTCACTACACCTGCAATGGACGTAATCTATCTTATTACCTGACAAGTAATATTCTACCTCATCTCTTTTTTTGTCTGAGTCTTCAGTCATTTTTGCTTCTTCAGAAATGTTCGGCCTATGTGTGGACGATTCTTATACCTGTCTAAGGATTAATTAACATCACGTTATTTCCATGGATGATGAATAGTAGCTGTGGCATCCAACAAGATGCACCTCATCTTCATTTACAAATCGTCAGCTAGATGTTCACCAGAAACTCCCAGTGGGAGTGATGGTTCTTTCCCAAACCCCCGCCCCTCCTAATGAGATCTGAACCTAGCGCCGATGGTTTTCCAAACATCCAAGTTAGATAAAATGCATACTTTACGCATACAATTATAATATTTCGCTGATAATGATGAACTTACCAAATCAGAGCAAATGTCAATCTTCTTTGTATCATCCACGTGATATACTGGATTATGTCCCAACACCAAACAGGTGATTGCAATCAACAAGACAGCATAGTAAATGCTTACGCATAATTGTACCCAACGTCCATAAATCTGCCTTCATATGTATTTGTTTGAAAGTAAAAGTAGGTTAAGAATGAATCACTACATAGAAAAAAAAATTTTATTCTATTGTGGATAAAATTAATTTTAATAAAGGGGACATTTGAGACCCACCCTACATAGGATTCTGAATAAAGAAGGAATTAGGGTGGCATTCAAACCCACAAACTCATTCAGGGACAAGTTATGTAGGCTAAAAGACCAGGTGGATCCAATTAGACAAAAATAATATAATTTACAAAATACCTGCAATGACTGTGAGTTAGGTCAACTACATAGGTCAAACTAGTAGGTCAGGAATAGTCAGATTAACAGAACATAAGAATTTAGTGGCTAAGGTGAGAACGGTTGACCCCGAGAAGATGAGTAATTTAGAAAAAAGCTCAGCAATTGCACTGCATGCGCTAACACACAACCACACAATAGGGTGGGAGAGGGTTAAAATTCTAGATTTTAGATTTTTTAGATTTACAGCTTGATTCCACACTGTATTGTTGGTACAAGTATGGAATTTTCAGCATGGATATCGGTAGCCCAAATTTCGCAGGCCGACCACAGATATCAGGTGTGCGCTGGCGTGGGCTCGAACCCCAGACCATGTGCACTGTCGGCGAGAGTCCTAACCACTGTGCCACCGACGCACAAAAAGTAATTTAGGTTGGTGGAGAGAGAGGTTGATTACTGAGTCCTTGTTCATCGAGTCTTCATCCAACAGGTGCAATAGGAATGACTCATCACCACCAATATCAGAGATATGAAGAATATTACTACCAATCAAATCAAGAGATGAGAAATAGTCGAACCATGCAAACGAACTTAGAAAGTTCTGTGAGTAGTGCCTTAATATGATTATGAGCAGTAATAAATTGAACTGGAAAGGTGGTTATCAGTAAATATTACTGTATAACACACTGTGTATAACTTTATCAAAATAGAATTTATCCACAATGGAATAATACTCTACTGCCACAGTGCATAAGGTCTATTCTTATATCAATGATAATAGAAATTTCATTTAATTAAACAATAAAGCTCCATTAAATCGAATTAGAGAAGAAGAGTCATTCCATGAAGAGTTACTTTTTTTTCCGAGTGAAATACAACATTTTAAGGTTTCAGTAGTAGCACTGATGTTTTGTTTCTTACAGATTGTGGGTGGTAACTTCATGCTTGACCTGATGTATTCATCAGGCTTACAGACGATTTAGAGAGAAGTATGCCAACTGATATAAAAGTTAGCGAATACCCTGTCAGTAAATCATCCACTAACGCAAAACGAGGTATGTGTCTAAGGATTTCTCTAGAAGAATTTGAGTTTTAGATGATACTCAAAAGATTCTAGGTCTTATAATACAAGGAGCAATGCAATCGGTTAGAAAATAAAGCCGAAGTAAGTAGATCGATATGTGTAATATAGCAGACAGGACAGAGTAGAATTCGACCTAGAAGGAAAGATGATCAAAAATAGAAGTTTTGATGTGCTGGTGTTCTCTGAGCAGCTACTACTAGGCAACATCTTCAGTGCATACTTCAATTTGAAGCCAACCGTGATCATGGTGTAGTGTTCATCATGGTTGCCTTTCAAGCAGTCGATCCGGATTTGACTGTCGACGATCGCAACAACTTTTGAAATGACTATTCATTCACCACCCCCCCCCCAAATCAAGCACATACACACCAAACACAGACACGCACAGCGCTCTATACCATTGAGTACTCTGATCACACACCATCAACTCACTAGACAGTCACATACTACCGGGTATTGGTTATCTAAAAATCACTCCCAAGAAAACGCTCTTCAGTAATGCTGTTAATTCAGGTTTAAATGTTTTAGGGGTATTATTATCTTAGTGATTGTATAGAGCCAGTCAGCATTTATTCACAGCTTACTGAAATGGTAAGTCGACTAGCTTAATAAACACATTTTAAACTTGACAGGTGAATTTAATCAAAACGGATCACATGACACTGATCACTAATTATCAGTCAATTAATGTGATATACATTCATGTGCTCGTTTTTATTTAACAACTTCAAACGTATTTAAATAATCCTCTTATTTTATATCAAAGTATAGTAAAACAAGTTTGTTTTATTATTATTATTACCATTTCCTTTCCAAATACGCCGTACAAAGTGGATGAATTAATAATTCTTCACGTTTCAATTCGACCATCAACTGGAATAAAATATTCAACAAAAAAAATGTTGTCCTTGAGGTAATTTTAGAAAACTTATTGTTATTATTATTATTATTACTGTGGTCCTAGTGGAACATAGGGCTACAACAACACAACTCCACTTTTTCTATTTTCTGATGTCCTGTTTAGTTGGACCTACAATTGCCCATAATCTCTCACCTTCTCCCCCCCTCACAGCTTCATCTGTGTCACCCTCGCACTGACGCCTCACACTCCACTCCCTGTTGACATTCCACTCAAGCGATGGCCTGAATTGAGTGCGATGTCGTTTGACTGCCTCTTTAGTGGTGTGTGCCCAATCCACCTCATTTTCTCCTGCATATTTATTGAGTGATAGATTCTTGATCGATTTGTTTTCATAGTTCCTTATTACTAATGATTTCTGGTCAGTGATTAGATCTTCACTATGGAGCCAGCGAACTCAAGTGTTTGTAACAGTAAGCAGTAGTCTGCAAGAGACGGTTGGAAATGCTTCTGGTGACGCGTTGGCCAAGTATCTGACCCGCAGAGAAACACTGACTGACTTAAACATTTGTGCTGCAAATCCGAATCTTGTCCTTTATGCTACTGTGTCAGTGCAGAAGATTTCCAAAGTGGTTTCAGATTGATAAAGGTGCTTCTTCTTGCCTTTCGATCCCAAATGCCTAGTTTTGAAATAAAGTATAATTATATTTTAATAGTTTACACACAATGATAAGTTTTGTTATTGGTAATATTTCGAGCCAAATTACTGCAATCGGTTAGAAAATAAAGCCGAAGTAAGTAGATCGATATGGTGTAATATAGCAGACAGACAGAGTAGAATTCGACCTAGAAGGAAAGACGATCAAGATAGAAGTTTTGATGTGCTGGTGTTCTCTGAGTAGCTACTACTAGGCAACATTACTCAGCTCATCCACTCTCGGTAAAACGAGGACTAATACAAGGTCTTGCAGATAGAATACGTAGACGACTTACAACAGCACCATAGGACCAGCGTAAAGAAATAAAAGTCCTATTCAAAATGCTACTCGACAACAACTACCCTAGAGAATTTATAAAAGATAATATAAAAAAGAGAAAAAAGAGGGTAAAACCGGAGAATAACAAGAAGGAGGAATGGAAAAAAACAGTCGCAATACCATATAAAAATGGTACATCAGAGGCAATACAAAGAAACCTCAAAAATATCGGCATTCGAACAACCTTTAAACCGACAAATCTAATCAAAAATAAAATAAATCAACTGAAAGATCCCATAAAAATGATGGATAAAAACAATTTGATTTATAAAATATCTTGTGCTGACTGTCCAACTAAATATGTGGGGCAAACGTCCAGATCACTCAAAATAAGAGTGAATGAACATAAACGCCTAACTAAAGGTCAGTCAACAGGGACACAAGCTTACAAGAATCTTGAAAAAAATTCATCGATAGTTGCACATACATGGGACAAAAACCAAAATATCGATTGGGACAATGTGTGTATTCTAAAAACAAACATGAACAAATGGAAAGAAAGACTCATAACAGAATCGATATTCATTAAAGTCACACCGGATACATGTAACAAGGGTGACTCAGTACAACTATCAACAACTTGGAATATAACAGAGGTTTTTTGTATTTCCCAATGAATGAAAAAACAAAATGAGATTGTTTTTACTGACGTTTCGCTATTTAATGCCAATAGCTTTCTCAAAGTATTATTAAACCGGAATTTACAAAATCTCAGCATATATGCTGAATATAATGAATATCATATACCCAACGCCCAAATTTTTTCAAACCGTTAAAAGTGAACTTGGTTTGGATATATATAACTTGAAATATAATTCTAAATACAAACACATGAATGAATATGGAATAATTCTGAACACACATATGCACACACAAAACATGAATGAGCGAAATAATAATAATAATAATGAACTATATATATGAATACAAATCATAAATGTGTGAATAAAACAATTCCAACAATGGTGTGAACACGGACAGTAATTTTGCTCGAAATATTACCAATAATAAAACTTATCATTGTGTGTAAACTATTAAAATATAATTATACTTTATTTGATCTAATCCACAATGATAAAACGTTTTACTGATATTAAGCCTAGTTTTGACATCTTCATCAGTTCCAATTCTCTGTGACTGAAACGATGCTGGCTGCTTAGATAGGTGAAGGAAGTGACCTCACTCAAATCTCTCCCGTTGGTGGTGATTGATGCTAGTTGTTGTTGTTGTTGTTGTTATACGTTGGTTGGTTACCTTCATCACTTGTATCTCCTCTTTTTTTTTCCTGGAGTCCTGTCTTTGCTGGCTGCCTGCCTGCCTCTTCTGACAGTTTGTTGGTTTCCAGCCATCCGTAAGCCTTCGAGTTTGTGTCACATTAAACATAAGTCATCCATGTGCAAAATCCAAGTCGTCTAGAGTCTTCTTATTGGTTCAACGTATCCCTGTCTCTTCATTCTCTACACAGACATTGTATTCCGCACAATCCGGTCCACCACAGTTAGGAATATCATCGGTGATAATAGGAAGTCAGTCAGTCAGTCTTCTCTTACTTCTCCATTCACTTGGAACGCCTAGCTGAAGTTTTCATTGTAGATCATCGGACACATGGAACTGGTCAACGCTGTCGAAGGCCTTTTGGAAGTCGACGAAGTTCAGGTATATGTTTGACTACCATTCTATAAATTGTTCCATGATGTTGCGTAGAGTCGCCTAGTTTACTAGTTCGTCAGTGTTTTAGCCTGTCCCAAGCGCGGGAAAAGAGAGAGGGTTGGGAGTGGGATTAGCAACACAAGAAAAAATATAAAAAAATTATTACTGATTATGTAAGATAAACTGGTCTTTAAGTACCTCAGATAACTTTATTCAAACCTTTTTAAAAATTTAAAATTCACTATGAACCAAAAAACCCACAAAGAAGTACTGAACAGCTACCTTTTTGTCATAGTTCTAGTCTGTTCAGCGGTACTCACCCATAACAGAAGCATAGAACAGATCAATGAAAGCTTGTTTGTGTTCAATGGATTAATTAAGTGATTGTCTTATAACTGACTATTCAAGCCTCAGTTTAAAGTTCATTTTTTTGAATTCAAGGTTTTGAAGGCAATTAAAACTATACAAGTGTTTATTTTAATTGAATTTGAGATTTTCCCGTCGACTGATTGAACCGAAGTGCTTGGTCTCAGGTTGACATGTCGGCTTCTTCAGGTGTTTCGATGATGTCTGCGCATGTAATTGGAAGTTAATTGGTGGATGGTGATTAGCAGTGAAATCCAGGTTACAGCGCATTTCGGCCTATTTGGGACTCGTCATCTGGATGTACCTGCATTTCTCAGTGAGTGATGATGTTCCCACCGAGGCTCGAAACCAGTGCCCATAGTTTCAAAGCCAAAGCATTATCCACTAGGTTCATCCAGTTGACGAGTCCCAAATAGGACGAAACGTGCATCCTGGTTTCCACTGCTAATCACCATCCACCAATTATATACAAGTGTTTCTTCTCCATTGAGAATAATCATATATAAAAAATACAACACTTGTTTATCTTTAATTCTATCATTTCTGAGAAAAAATGTTACCAAGTTTTCTACTGCCCCTGATCATTGCATAGCTAGATCAGCTTTAATGCACTAACTAACGGACTGACTCAGATTCATCGTGGAACTTTCTTTTGATTATAACTTGAAACCACCCGGTATTTTTGGTACATGTATGGAATTTTCACTAATGTGATATCGGTGGCTTAACTTTTGTAGGCCGACTATAGATATCAGGTGTGCGTCGGCAGGGGATCAAACCTCGAAGCTTTTGCTTGGTCGGCAAGAGTTCTAACTCCTATGCACAGATGTGAACCAGTTCAGTTTGCCACATTCCATATAGCGTGGAAAGGTACAAAAAAGAGAGGAGAAAGAACTATGATGACATTTTGATTGGACATTAGTCAGTAACTAGTGCAGTGTGTATGTCTAGTCTTGTAACAACAGAAGACAAGGGCCAGGCAACAGATCGTTTTATTATGAAAATCAACACGTATTTATACATATTTCACATACATTATTATAGCTTATGCAAGTAGACAAGCGCAGTCATCTGATTGGTTGTTTATCAGAAGTTAGGCAGACAAACGCAGGCTTCTGATTGGTTGTTTCGGGATTCCTCGACAAATAGAGTTCTCTATCTGCGAATCATATTTTGCCACGTTAACTTTGCTGTGATTGGTTGTTGAATCAGCCTTGCTCATATTTTCTCACGGCCTGCTCTCACCACAGTCTTATCTTAGGTGTAGACTGAATTCTATCAGTCAAGTTTGCAATGTAGCCACCATGCAGCTAGGTGGCTCGCCATCATGATGCTCTGCGAATTGTTATAATATTAGGCGGTTGGAGGCAATCGACGGGCAACCTCACTGGTCAGCAAGGCATATCTGCAACTGCCTTGAAGGAACTCATCTCCCTTCTGAGATTCGAACCCGTATAATAACAATAGTTATTGATTAGTGTCCAATCAAAAATATCCTATGCCGTCCTTTAGGAGGTCCATCTTGAACCTGAATAGCTCAATGGTAACATCTCTGACCCTAGGCAGCACTGGGTGACACGGATTCGAATCTTAGAAGGGGCATGAGCTGTTCCTTCAAGGTTGCAGATGCACCTTACTGACTGCAATTGCATAGAATGAATACATCAGCGCCAATGGGAACAATTTTGAACTATATCATTGATATTTTTGGAGCTATTGATTCGTATCATCCTACGTAGTCTACCCCTGCATACATAGCTCAAAACCAGACTTCATGAACTGATACCACGTTTTGATCTGATCGCCCGTACTCTGTTTAAAATTAATCTTGTTAGGCAACATTGCTTGACAGGTTTGGCGGGGAATTGGTTTTACGCAAGACATGTCCTAGCTATTTCAATCAGTGTAGCTTCCTTTCCTCACCTAAAGCTCTAAACTTAATCTCAGTATTACTCATCGTATTATACCAAAGATATAAGGCAGTCATTTGTGGTCAGAGAAATACAAAAACTAGCCCTTACATATCTTCCACTTTGAGCTGTAGGACTTATCGCCAATCACCTCCTTTTCAACATCTGAATAGTGTTTGTGCCCTACAAGTTGTGTTTGGCTGGAACGAATTTTGCAGTTGTCTGTAAAACTGTCAAGTTGTTAGTGTTGAAGCCAGCCGCCTACCACAGAGTGGGGCACATTTGTTCAAGTGTTAGTCTGTGGGGATTAGATTGGTTCCAAGATTTCATCATGAAGTGACATCAGTTGGCAGAAGTTGGAATTCATAGACTGGCCATTGGATCGGATCCCAGTTGCTTTTTTTTTATTACAGCTTGATTCCACACGGTATTTTCGGTGCAAGTATGGAATTCTCAGAATGCGATATCGGTAGCCCAAATTTTGCAGGTTGACCATTGATATCAGGTATGCGTCGGCAGGGATCGAACCCCGGATCATGTGCATGGTCGGTGAGAGTCCTAACCACTTTGCCACTGACTCATAGTTTAGAGGGAGGACCGTAAGGCCTCTCCAATGACAAAAACTACACGCCCGAGCTCACCCAATTAGTGTCTGTCGTGAGTTTCAACTAACCGAGGTGAAATGGTGAGCCTGCATAAGGGGTCAGAGCATTCTTGATCATCCTGAACACGGCGCCAGGTATGTTTACGAGTGCTCCTTGTAACCAGAAAGTCCTCAGTTTGAACCCTGGCGGTGGGTGCTTACTGATGAAGAGTCGGAAACTAGACTAACCGAGCAGCTGTCCAGTATTCCGTGACTGGTTTTTCAATGCTTCTCTAACCAATGTGTTACTTTATGATGAAATCCTCAAACGAAAAATTTATCCAAATAACCGGGAAAACAAATTGACAGGATGATTGTAGAATGTGTACATGTGAATAACGCCTACCTTTATACGTTTCATAGGATTATCAGGTGGTTTCTCACGTGGTTTCATTGGTCTCTGAAGTATACTGAAGTCATAAATTATCTAAAATTAAATTAAATTTAGTGAGTTGTTGATACAAAAAGATATGTCTTTATGTGAAATAAGTGTTGTGTGATAAGTTATTAGGGGGGGGTAACGTCGACGGAAGTCAACACCTTGTAGACATTTTGAAATATATTAGACAGACAAGAAGACTTGTATACAATTGGTGGATGGTGGTTAGCAGTGGAATCCAGGAGGCGCATTTCGTCTTAATTGGGACTCGTCAGCTGGATGTACCTGCATTTCTCAGTGAGTGATGATGATGTTCCCACCGAGGCTCGAACCCAGTGCCCATAGTTTCAAACGCCAAAGCGTTATCCACTAGACCACTTGGGCCACGAGAGCCACCTCTTGTGCAACGGGTCATATTAATTATTGAATTGAATTTTTGATTTTCCGAGCACTTCGGTCCAATCAATCGACGGGAAAATCAAAAATTCAAGTCGATACAAGAAGACTCTAGAAAATTACACATTCGTGGACGACTTTTGTCTAATGTCAAACACAGAGATGATGGAGAAGTTTTGTAGCTCAGGTGGATGATTTTTGATGTAGCTGCGTTCTCTGAGCAGTTGGATGGTTGGTTGATTTACGAAGCTTTCGTCGCCCCAACACTAGGAGACATCTTCAGCGCATACACTTCAATTCGATGAAGTGAGATTTTACATTTTTATACGAGTTCACTATTAACCATCCCTCCTAGTGGGTGATCTTGAAGTTGATTGATTGTTTTTGTACGTATTCAAACCCCTTTAAGGCTACTTCTCGTATTTGAACTGATTGTTTCTTTGACTTAACTTTGACGCTTTGTATATCTGTGAGGTTTCTTTCTTAGATTACGTCATCTTACCTACAAACTAAATCTTACTTTAGTTGCTGTTCAATTAACCTTGTTTCTATATTAGATCATTCTTGTACTACCTGATCAATTATCTAAACTTGACAAACCTCATGTACACACACACGAAAGTTATTATATATAAATGTGACTGTACAGCTATGTGAATGAATTCGCCGTCAAAATGAGTCTCTTCGCTGAACGTCTTTTCTTTTTCATATGACTTGATGGGCATTTTTAAGCTGCTTGAAAGTGGCAAGGAAGTAAACGAGTGCTTCAAGATGGTATATTCGAATTATTGACATCAGAGGTTGGAAACTACTCCTTATATACACTTAAAATATATAATAAAGTATTGATTCAATATCGGGAATATAACATCATCACCGGCTAAGTTAAACTTTAATCACCACCAACTACCAATCAGCGAACGAAGTCGAATTATCCAATGAGATTCACGAACGTTAGTTCAGTGTAGTAAAGCGCTTGATACGTTTCACACACGTGCCCTAACGAAGTTATGGCTGCAATTCGAGGAAGATATTGTTTTCCAGTATTGCCTGGATTTAGGGTTGCTTCGGAAGTAGACAATTTATTCGTGTGGTGGTGCGCTGACTTTAAAAAGCTTTAGCAGGTCGACTGATGAATATGTCCATCGTTGTGCAATTTTTCTGAGGCGAGTTAGCATTAGAGAAGGTAAGCTGATAATTTTAATATTTCGTAGAAACTGTTTTTGCTAGGCCACATCTCTCCTTAACGCAGATTTTTTATATTTGAAACTACTGGGTCTTGAAACAACCGGTGGAAGCCGCAGCTGCTGGAATGGAAAATAGCCTTGGCTCAACAGTTCAGTTGCATTAGCATTGCAGAGACATTGCATCGTGGAAAATGGAGAAAATTACTTCCTTGGTGGGTGGAGAGAACATCGTTGTGCACGTCGACAAAACTGTGTTGGTGAAGAAGAAATACAACCGTGGTCGGCAGCGGGCCAACAATATTTGGGTAACTGATTTGTACGACACCTCTCCCCGAAAGGGATTCGTGGGAAGGATAGCAGATAGAAAAACAACTACTCTATTACTTATTATTACAAGACTTGTAAAACGGGATCTATAATGCATACGGATGAATGGAAAGGTTACAATTCTCTGTCATCTCTGGGATATATCCATCATAGAGTCAACCATTCCAGTGAATTTGTCGATCCTATTACGACGACACATACAAATTCCATTGAAGAATTTTCGGGCAGGTCAAAAAATAGTAGGGCTAGGGCTATAAATGGATCTCAAAAGGATCTCATTTATAGTCATTTGGATGAACACATGTACAGAATATGGTGTAACTTTTCTATTGATAATCCTATGCTTAACTGGGAGAAATTTTTCCCACATATTAGAGAAAGATACCCTATGTAACAGTTTTATGCAGCTTTTATGCTTTTTTTCCATAAATATACGTTTCCGTTTATCAAAAATACTCCATTCATTTGATTGGTCCATTCAAGGTCGTTTGCTGATTGGTTGTTAGTGGTGCTGAATGTTTAACTTCATCTTCACTGCATTAGGCTTTCATTTTCTGAATACTATTTTCCCCTCTTACTTTATGCGCTTTGTCAATCTGAGTCAATGAGCAGACGCTGGTCTGCAAGTTTACCACTCATTGAGTAGTCAAAATATTTTTTTGATTAATTTTAGTGCTAACACGTATGAGCTGAATGAATACACAAGTGTAGAGACTTGACGAATAATAACTTAAATTTCAAGTTAAGTAAACGCAGGGAAAAGAGATCTAAAAACGCCTAACTTAACTTACCTCATGATCTAGTGTGTTTTTTGATCCAATCTCTTTGATACACTGATCTAAAACAATCTGTAGATAAAAGAATAACAATTATGAGGTATCACTTTTTTAAAATTTTGACAAATTAATTCATACAAAGCGATAAGCACACGTAATTTGTCTGTCTGAATCGTGGAATGTTGTATTTGCGTAACACATTCGAACAATCTGATCTGTCACACACTGGCTTGTCATAGGAATATATACGAAATTTATAAATAGATAAGAGGTGAGAAAATTGACACAGATCAAGTTAAAAGGATATATTGAAGGTGAAAATAACACTGCGGATCACTGAACTATATAACTCAGGCAATAGTACATCTACCCTGGTTGGTACGGTATCAAAACAAAGTTTACCGAGGAAGGTTTAGTGTGATGACGATTTTTTTGTTTTGAAGGTGGTTTAAACTTTGTAATTGCCAACTACGGCTTCCACAAACTTTAGGGTACGCCCTCCCCCAAAAACGTTTTATCGATAAGTTTAAAAGATGTGTGCACATCAATTTTATGTCCTGTTTGTGTATAATATGTTCCGCGATAAAGGAGCTAGGTCCCCCGTGCTCAACATTAATGGGTTCTTGGGATTCTATATGCTTCTCGAGTCACTTAGGAATATGCTGTGAAGCCAGGCCTTACATCGGTTAGAGAAGCATTGGAAAACCACTTGCGAGTACTGGACAGCTGTTTTGTCCTAGTTTGGGACTCTCATCTAATCTGATACCCTCTAGCGATTGGCCTTGTTTAGGCAGTTAACCTGGGGATAGCTATTTTGTCACCCTGGTTTTCTGCTCTTCATCAGGATGCGCCTATCGCTAGGGTTCGAGCCGAGGACCTTTTGTTTACAAGGTGAACTCGAAGAGCATTAAGCTACTGGGACCGATCCAGTGGCCAGCCAATGAATTCTAACTTCTGCCAATTCACATTGGCTAGGGCGACCGCTAGCCATTGTCTTCGGCAAATATTCAACCAATTTCGCTATCATGGTAACAACCTTGTTGTTTTTTACCAACTTAGTTTTCGTTTGTTTGTCTTTTCATCTCTTTGTAACTCTTTTATGTCTTTGTCACTCACATTTTCTGTCGGTTCTATGCGCATCATGACTACACGACATTCACATCGCATTATTTATCACATCATGTTACTCTATCACACTTTTTAAACTCCTATGTATTGATTAATATTAACAAGCATGAGTAAGACGACGTGCGTCAGTGGTTCAGAAGTAGAACTTTTCGCCAACTACGCATGTGGTCTGGAGTTCGATCCTCCCGGCCGTTGTACTCTTAATTTCTGCTAAGCCTATAGCAAGGCGGTAGAGAGGAAAGGTTGGGCTACATGAGGCTGTCAACCCCACTCCGTAGAAATAAAACCAGTACTGCTGAAAATTTAAAACTCCAGCTTGAAGTCCTATATGTTCCACTGGCAACGTAAAGGAATAAAATAAGAGAAGAATGATAAGTACGACGGCACATCTCTTCTGTTGCCAACTTCTCTTGTCAAGAAGAAATGTATATTAAATATATGAATGCAGAGCTAGGAAAATGAATTTGCCCAAAAAGAGCATCTTTGCTGAGCTCTCCTTGTTCTGCTTCTTTCTATCTCACTAATACCCGGACAGAAGGCATTATATTCATGAATTTCGCTTTTCTATCATAAAACTATCCTATTTAGTATATTCCGATCTTAGTTCTTCTGTTTGATGCATATTCACTGTTGGTTCTCAGGAATTTTCGGTATTTTAAAGGTTTCAAGATCAACGTTATATTAATTTGTTTATTAGGCATATGACACAATGAGTAAAACAGTATTATGTAATTACTAAATGACAAGGTTTCGAACACAGTTTATCACGTTCATAATCATATCATCAATTATAATCACACGACTTCGAAACTTTCGTTTTATGGTTATATTTGTTCTTTCCAACTTGTCGTCGTAGGAGTAGTAGAAAACATTTATATTTCATACATTTATTACCCTTTTACCAATCTGGATAAAGCTAGAACAACAGTGATGGTTTGTACAGAATAAAAAGATGGTACCATCAATTATTTGGTTCCTTGGTTTCTCATCACCTCAGCTGCTACAGCCTAAATAAATAATTATTAAGTTCACGTACAGAAACGTCTTATCATACTTGCAAATATTTCATGATGTCAGCTGACAGAAGGTTCCACAATTAGTGAACAGTACTCAGAAAATCATACTTCCATATATTTAGTTTTTATACAGTCAGTTCAAGTTCAAACAAAGTAAATGTATGCATATAATGGCAAAGAAGTAAGGTAATAAAGACGACAGATGTGTAAGAAGTTGATTGACTAATAAATTAGGTAACAATGAACTGAGTTCAACTCAAATCATAGAAATAAGAGACAAGGAAAATTACAAATTATAAAAAGCCAGTGAGGTTAAAGCCAGAGATTGCGTAATCAGATGAAAAGAGAGAGAGAGAGAGAATAAAGACATCCAGTTACCAGGATGGACAAGAAAAGATAACTAACTGGTGATAACTGCTTCTTTCTGAACACATAAATCGGATTTCAAGCGTTTGACACAAGTTGATTAGGCAAACTTGAAGAGAATTGATCTCCTTTGTTTATTTATAACTTTGAAGGATTTTGCTATTTCCACCCACCTCATGACCCCTATCGAGGACATGTCTAGTAATGGCTCTATTGCAAGCATATGTTTCCTAAACACGTAGGCTTTTCGGCACATGTTCAGAAAATCGGAGGTGTCGGTGTCCTTCTTTCTATTCTCCCAGTGTAACTACTCACGCAGATACATATAAATTTGTATACAGAGTTGAAGTTGCTAACATGAGAAGGATATCTGTCAACTTTTGACTGAATCAAGAAGCATGTTGTTTGATGGACGGGAACCAAATTAGCTGGGCGTTATTTCCTGGATAGTCATGTATTCAGTTTTCTGTTGACCATTGGTTTTCACCTGTAAAATCGAGTTGATTTAAGACAGGCTTTTCTGTACATGAACTGCTTAATAATTAGTTTAGGCTATAAGCAGCTGATGAAGACAAGCTAATGAAATAAATAATGACACCATATTATTTTGCAAAAACCGTTTTCCTTGTTTTATTCAAATATATATATATATATTATATGCACCCCAATACAGTTTCCAATATAATTTTCACATGCCTTTAATAACTATTTGTACTATAATATTCATGGATTTATAGCTGTAGAGCCTGAAGAAAAATTTATCGAAACCAAAACTGTTCGCTCAATATCATCTTGTTCAAATCCTCCAGATTTCTTTTCTTACTGTCGTCAACTAATCTAGATGTTACTAGGTTTTTGTGCTCCACTAGTTTGATGGACCCGTCCTACTGCGTTGATTGACTAACGCAATTAGAAACAAGCTTTGTCGGTTAAACAATTTAGTTTATTAATACCCTGCTAGAATGACTGACAGGTCGAATATATAGGACAGAGTAGTAGAACGGGGTCAATCAATTTCTTTTTTATAAGATCTCTTAGTACGTGTGTGATGCATTTTTCAGCTGCATATGCCTTTTGTTTCTGGCAGTCGTCGACTTTAAACCTGAAAAAGGGTTATTCAGCACAGTTTTCATCTTTGCAGTGTGGTCATCTTTGTCCATCAGCACGATTCCTGAGCCTTTATCAGGTATGACGATTATGTCATTATTTCTGAGAGCTTCCAATGCCTTTTGATGCTCTTCAGACAGGATTTGGAATATGACGTTGGTAAAATGAGGTATTCATTTGCAACATCGACCAGCGTATATTATAACAAGCTCTTCTTGCCCGCATCAACTGGAGTAAGGCCATTCAGATGGTAGAATAAGTTTTCGAATTGAGCTGCGACATCGGTTCTTTTGAGAAGTTATTGGGGATATGAAAGTTGAATCCGAGGAAAAGCGACTTAAATTCAGAATCGACAGATTACAGACAAATTCCTCAGGATTTTCTAGGAAGACGTGAAATAGTTTCTCCTTTGACAATAATACGTACAATGAATTCAAACCCCGAGAGTCCTGTTTGCCGCATATGTATGGCTTTCCAAAGACACACAAGAAAGAGGTCCCTCTAAGACCTATACTTTTAATGATCAGTTATGCCCAACATAAGGTTGCCTATTGGCTTGCGGAGAAGTTGGAACCCATTCGTCAACGTTAGCCGTACACATCATGAAAGACTCATTTCAATTTGCCAAAAGTGTGAATCACACGAACGTTTCAAACGAGTTCATAGCATCATTTAATGCAACCTCCTTATTCACAATGATCTCAATCAGTGAAACTATTGAGATAATTTGTCAACAGTTTGATCTTCTCCCACTACCAGAATCGGAATTCAAACGCCTACTGCTAATGTGTACCATGGGTGTATAACTCCATTTTGACAGGACCCTTTACCGACAAATAGATGGTGTAGCTATGGGCAGTCCTCTTAGCCCTGTCTCAGCACATATCTTCATGTCAAACCTTGAGAAAACAAAGTTGAAGCATGAAAATGATCAACAACTTCCTATTGTCGATATGTCGATGACACATTTGTAGTGTGCAAGAATGAAAGTCATGCTTCCTACCTACTCAGCTTATTCAGCGACGCACATACAAACATTAAATTTACTATGGAAAATAAAAATGACGGAAAATTTCGTTTCCTTGACATTGCCATGTAATGCATAGAAGATGGTAGTCTTCAGAGGTCAATTTACAGAAAGCTGAAATGGAATAGTCACTGCTTACGTTTTTATAGTTTTTGTCAAAACAGCTAGCTATAAACAAGCACTAGTCAAGACTCTGTACTGTAGAGCGAGAAGAATATGCTCTGCAGAGAAATTAGAGGAAGAATTGAACACTCTCAAAAAAGTGTTGAAAAACAACGGTTATCCTCAAAGATTCATTAACAAGCACAGAAGATCTGAAGTCTGAAATGTCAAACAAACCACAGTTGAAAAAAGGCGTGTCTTCATTCAACTCGATTTTAAAGGTGAAAATATTGCAGCAGTGGTCAACAAAAGACTGAGTACGTCACTATACAGAGCCTATTCTGCAGCTAAATTGGTTCCGTCCATCAAACAACATGCTTCTTGAATCAGTCAAAAGTCGACAGATATCCTTCTCATGTTAGCAACTTCAACTCTGTATTCAAATTTATATGTAGTTACACTGGGAGAATAGAAAGAAGGACACCGACACCTCCGATTTTGTGAACATGTGCCGAAAAGCCTACGTGTTTAGGAAACATATGCTTGCAATAGAGCCATTACCAGACATGTCCTCGATAGGGGTCATGAGGTGGGTGGAAATAGCGAAATCCTTTAAAGCTATAAATAAACAAAGGAGATCAATTCTCTTCAAGTTTGCCTAATCAATTTCTGTCAAACACTTGAAATCCGATTTATGTGTTCAGAAAGAAGCAGTTATCACCAGTTAGTTATCTTTTCTTGTCCATCCTGGTAACTGGATGTCTTTATTCTCTCTCTCTCTCTGTTTCATCTGATTACGCAATCTCTGGCTTTAACCTCACTGGCTTTTAATAATTTGTAATTTTCCTTGTCTCTTATTTCTATGATTTGAGTTGAACTGAGTTCATTGTTACCTAATTTATTAGTCAATCAACTTTCTACACATCTGTCGTCTTTATTACCTTACTTCTTTGGCATTATATGCATACATTTACTTTGTTTGAACTTGAATTGACTGTGTTAGAAGTATGGAAGTATAATTTTCTGAGTACTGTTCACTAATTGTGGAACCTTCTGTCAACTGACATCATGAAATATTTGCAAGTATGTTAAATTGTTTCTGAACATAAACCTCATTATTAATTCAGGCTGTAAGCAGCTGAGGTGATGAGAAGCCAACGAAATAAACAGTGTTGGTACTATCTTCTTATTTTGCACAAATCACTGTTGTTCTAGCTTTATGCAGATTCGTAAAGGGGAATATATGCATGAAGTTTCGCACATATATTTGTTTCATTGTCGCCTTCATTAATTCTATGTGATAAGTAACGAATTGTCAGAATATTGGGCATGTTATATCACACTAATTCAGAACTTACTCCACACATAGATGGCATATCTCGTATAAATCCATCCACTGGACACTGTGATGTATTGTCTAACATTCCATGGAGTTCTGGCCAGCTGTAAAATAATGTTTTAGAAAAAAAACAACTAAAACTCATTACTCATTATATCAAGTGGATGTTTTTTGGGTGTTGTCGTGTCCCATTCTTAGCCGGATACTTTAATCATCAAAATATCTTCATTCACAAGTTTATTGTGAACTCAACATTCGAAATTCCCCAAGGATGAAGCATCAGCCTTTTCTGATGACCTGATATTGATCTCTAATTCTCGGGACTTGTAGTTTATTGATGGACAAGTTTAATCTATAACAATATATTCCTTAATTGCTGACTGACTAGAGCACGTGGTTTCTAGGAATTGTCTACGATTCTTTATCGCCTTATATCAGAATTTCCATATTATAACAGTTGAATTTATTAGAATTTAATTGGTGGATGTGACTAGTAGTAGTGGAATCCAGGATAAAGCGCATTTCGTCCTATTTGGGACTCGTTGGTGTCTGGATTTATCTGCATTCCGCAGTGAGTAGATGATGTTCCCCCACCGAGGCTCGGACCCATCACTCACTGGGGTATGTAGTTACATCCAACCATCAACGAGTCTCAAATAGGACGAAATGTGCTTTATCCTGGATTCCACTGCTACTAGTCACCATCCACCAGCTAACCTCTAATTACGTACCCAAACATCTGCATTAGAGGCCGACATGTCAACCTGAGACAGAGCACTTCAATCGACGGGGAAATTTAAAATTCAATTCAGATAAACAGTTGAATTTATGCTTACTGGTGTTCACCTGAATTGATGTAAATGAAAGTATGTCATCAGTTATTTTCTGGTTAATTTTACATTTACCCTCGATTGAATATATCGGAACAAATCGCTCGGTGTTTGTTGAGATCTCGTCTCTTATTATAACTAATGCCTGTTGCCAAAGAAGTAGCCTTCACAGTGATCAGGGTCCAGTAGACAATGGTTTGACTTTCGAAACGATGGGTACAGAGTTCGAATCTCGTTGTGGATACTGTCACTCACTTGAACTGGAGACATACATATAGATGACGAGTTTAAAATGGGAGAATTAAATGTACACCTCCTGGATCCCATTGCAGCTAGTCATAACCAACCAAGAAGGTACCTCATAGCCTTTTAGTCTGTAAGTTTGTAATTACGTATGACATGGTGTTGTGGAGGTCTCTTTTGGCTAATCTGTTTTTCATTAATGTTGTCCATAAATGTTGTTCATATATCATGAGTTGACATTGGTCTGAGAGGGAGAATAGTGACAAGTGATTTCGTCCTAGTTTCTTTGTCATTTCAGGGGATGATTTTGTGATGGCTTGTTGGGGTTGCATGGTTGGCGAGAGTCCTAACCGCTGTGCCACCGACTGGCTGGGCGTGGTGGCGTACGCCTGTGATCTAGCTACTTGGAGGCCAGGGTGCGGAATTCCGCGGGACCGGGAGTTCTGGCATATGGCTTGGTCCACCGAGGGAGAGGGCTCTCGAGTGGTTGCGCCACAGGTTGATCCTGCATGCCGTTCTCGTCTCGCAAGAGACAAGGATGCGTGTGTTTGGTTCTCCTGAAAACCAATGCCCAGTCAATGGGTGTATCGTGGTGTGAATGTGCGTCGGTGGCTCAGCGGTTAGAACGCTCGCCGACCATGTACATGGTCCAGGGTTCGATCCCCGGCCGACGCACTCCTTTACCTCACTAAACCAGAAATAATCCTGGTAAAGAGGAACGGTCAGGCATGGGGCTAGCAACCCCATCCTGTAAAAACTAAACACTGCTACAGAAACTTCAAGCCACTAGCTTGGAGCCCTATGTTCTACTGGGAACGTGAAGGAAAAATTATTTTTATTGTTGGGGTTGCTGATGGACATTTTTATAGAAGGCTCTCATAAAGCATTTCTCCTGTATTCTTCTCAACATAGGTGTGCTACAGTGAGTCCTAGCATCTTAGAGAGGGAGAGAGAGAAAGAGAAAGAATACAAAGAACGCCGGCGAATCCCTGGAAAACTGGTGTCAAAAGCGATTCCCAATTGATATATATATATATATATATATATATATATATATATATATATTGGTGTCGATCACATTTAACAACCAAGAAGGAATAAGTCAAACAAACTAGAGGTAAGACCTCAGAGGTCAACGAAAGGTTTAATTATAAGAAAGTCTGCAGACTCTATCTGTCATAATGAAGGTCACCAGATCTAGGAAAGATACATATCTCGTCCATGGGGAATTCTGTCAGTTCATTTTAAATTGAAATTAAAGCTGAAGATATTCTCGAAAAGGAAAATTAAATCCTCACGACTAAACAATAGAGCTGAAAGAATACTGTAACGACGAAAAAGGAGGGCCAGGCAACAGGTCGTTTATTGAGATATTTATAGATTTTGCTTAAGTCACTAGCTTAAAGTCAACTGTATGTCACGTTTTGCCTAAGAGATTTACTCATCCTTCAAATTTGTCATACTGATCTGTTAACTTAGAGTATTAAAGGCAGTTACAATGAATAGTTTATCCAGAGTATCAACCAATCATGCGTATCTGAGTATAGCTTTTTAATCTCAGGTTAGTTTTTATTTATAATCATAACTCAGTCGGCTGGTGCTATAAGCAAAGATTACTGAATCTGTTGTTTTTCCAGTAAATGCACTATAATGTCATCCCAGTGCTTCTGTTTGAGCTACAAACTCGGCGGATCACAAAACCATATCCTATAGGCTACCACAGACTTTCCCTAACACCTGCCTCCTGAGCTGCATACTGAACATCAGAGGACAAAGAAAATCTATCCACCTAATTGGTGGGTAGTGAATAGCAGTGAAGTCCAGAATGCGCGTTTTGTCTTATTTGGGACTCGTCAACTGGATGTGCCTACATTCGCCAGCGAGTGATGATATTCCCACCACCAAGGCTTTTACCCATCAACCAACAAATAAATATGCAGGAAAGATGCCCACTGATTGGAAGAGAGGCTACCTCATCAGGCTATCACAGAAACGCGACTTAGGCCTCTGAAAGAATTGGCATGGAACAATACTCTTGTCCACGCCAAGTAAAATACTAAGTCACGTCATCTTGAAGAGAATAAAAGATGCACTAGATGCAGAATTCTGCCTCATCCAAACAAACCGGATTCAGGAAAGGCAAATCATTTGCTGATCGAATTGCATATCTATGCATCATCATCATCATCATCAAACAAAGCACTGAATGGCAGTCAAACATCACTCTACACCAATTTCATCACCTTGGAAAAGGCTTCCGACAGACAGCGTTGATTGAGAAGTAATTTGAGAACTACTTCAAGACTACGGTGTGCAGTGCTCAAGTCTTTATCAATCTGATTCATCCTGTGAATGACAATGCCAAGTGTCAGGTGATCCACAAGAGAAAACTCAACTGGGTGTTCGAAGTGAATACAAGGGTAAGACAAGACTGGCTGACTGCCTATTATCACCGATAATATTCCTAACTGTGGTGGACCAGATTGTGCGACGCACTGTGTGTGCAGAGTGAGGAGATAGGAATGCCCTGGACTGATAATGAGAGTCTAGAAGATTTGGATTTCGCATGTGGACGACTTATGTTTAATGTGACACAAACTCGAAGGCTTAGGGGTAGACAAAAACCAACAAACTAGTAGAAGAAGCAGGCAGCAAGCAGCAAAGACAGGACTCCAGGTAAAAATAGAGGAGATACAGGTGGTAAAGATGAGCAACCAACGAATAACAACAACAACCAATATCAGCCACCATTAACAGGATAGATTTGACTGAGGTCACTTCCTTCACTTATTTGGGAAGCATCGGAACGGATGAAGATTCCAAAAACTAGGTAACTTCGGAAAGACGAGATGCACTTACAGTAATCTGAAATCAGGTTGAAAATCTTCTGCATTCAGCCAGTGAAATCAACGAGATTCAGATTTTCAACACAATTGTTTGAATAGTTAAACTTTAAGCACCAGTAAGTATCGAATTGAATTTTTGATTTTCCCGTCGATTGATTGGACCGAAGTGCTCGGTCTCAGGTTGACATGTCGGCTTCTTGTGCAGATGCTTCGACGATGTCTGGGTATTTAATTAGTATACAATTGGTGGATGGTGGCTAGCAGTGGAATCCAGGATAAAGCGCATTTCGTCCTATTCGGGACTCGTCAGCTGGATGTACCTGCATTTCTCAGTGAGTGATGATGTTCCCACCGAGGCTCGAACCCAGTGTCCATAGTTTCAAACGCCAAAGCGTTATCCACTAGACCACATGGGCCACGAGAGCCACCTCTTGTGCAACGGGTCATATTAATTATTGAATTGAATTCTTGATTTTCCCGTCGATTGATTGGACCGAAGTGCTCGGTCTCAGGTTGACAAGAGGTGGCTCTCGTGGCCCAAGTGGTCTAGTGGATAACGCTTTGGCGTTCGAAACTATGGGTACTGGGTTCGAGCTTCGGTGGGAACATCATCACTCACTGAGAAATGCAGGTACATCCAGCTGACGAGTCCCAAATAGGACGAAATGCGCTTTATCCTGGATTCCACTGCTAGCCACCATCCACCAATTGTATACCAGTATGTACCAATGGAAACATAACCTTGGACGCACTAATCAAAATGGTAAAAGCGATTTTTGGCGTATAAAAGGTATATTTATTCATGAAATGACGAATTAAAAAGCATGGAACTATCACACACGATACTTTTCTCTAACTTTTGACAAAAACACACCTCAGAATTTCGATTGGAGTATCAACAGAGTAATTTAATCACATTCTGTCCATTTAATTGTCTATTCTTCCAACCCTAATCTTTCGTGAACCTAACCATAATGTGAAAATATCCCTAAAACCACCTTTATCTAACTCGAACCAATCATAGCGTTGCCGTCACTAGGTTAACCTGACTCTAATCTGTTCTCAGTCTAAATTGAAACCTAACCTGGAACTTGTCAGATATCCCATTTAATAATAACATGACACTTCATTAAGCATATTTTATTCATAATTACAATATTATTTGCCAGGTTTCACTAACTTGCTCACTCAGTGAGTATTTCAAGGTCACCGGTGTGGTTGCCCTCCATTGGTAGTTATTGGTGTGCAAAGTTTAACTTGTTGCCCAAAAGTTAAGTCAATCATCGTTTCTCTATGGGTTAGAGACTTGACGCTAACTTCACGAAAAGCATTTCCAACAGCCCGTTGCAGACTTTTATCAACAAGTGTCTTCTCTGCCTCCCTAATAAAGATGAAGTAGCAGAAATAATTAGCAACAGGGAGTTCTGACAGGCAACCTACTAAGAGCCGACTGTTTAATAAATATTTACGTGGAAATGCAAGTGGATCGGACACGCACTGAGGAAAGCGTTGAGTGACATAACGAGCCAGCCAGGCCCTCGCGCGGAACCAGAATTTCAATCGACGAGTGACTTGTCGGTGCTAGGATGACACGGAGGAGGTCGTGTGAAGAATAAGAAATATAAGCGTATGGGAAGTTATGGAGTCTGCTAAGAAAGAATGTAGGGAAACAGCTAACATGGATATTGGATTCTCAGTTCCCAAATATTCCACTCGGAACTCAGCTGGATAATGGTAGTGGTAGTGCAAGCGTAGTCAAATACATATAATAGATATGATAGAGAAGATTTATAGCTCAGGGGGTGATTTTTTTGATGTGGTTGTATTCTCTGAGCTGGATAGTTAATTTTCAAAGCTTTCATCTCCCTACTAGACGACATCTTCAGCGAATACTTCACCCTGAAGTGAACTTTTACATTTCTCTACCAGTTTCTTTGTCTTGAACTTTGATTTTTTGTGTGTAAAGTTTATTTCTTATCGGTTGATAAATTTTGTCTATCTCTATGTATCTATTGATTAACGATTCACTGGAATGCCAAGCTTCTAAAAATTCTCTAGCATTCTTGTTATTTCCTTTGTCTAATATTTGAACGTTGTCCCAGTCGAATTGATGTCCGTAGTTGTCTGTGTGTAGTGAAATGAGGGAGTGGATATCATGTCTTTTGACGGCTAGCTTATGTTCGTGGATACGAAGACGAAGGGGACGTCCACTTTGGCCAATGTAGTGTTTTTCACAGTTGTTACAGTTTATTTTGTAGATGATGTTGGTTTTGTCTTCTTTCGCTGTTGAGTCTTTTGGTTGACATAGAATTGAGTGAAGTGACTTTGTTGGTTTGTGTACGACGTCAATTCCTAAAGGTTTGAAGAGTCTTGTAGTGATTTCTGAGATATCCTTTATATATGGTAAGGCGATTTTCTTTGTGCTTTCCTTGGTGGCTTTTGGTTTGGTAGGTTGGCTTGGGGGTATATGTCTCTTGATGAAATTCCGTGGATATCCATTCTTTTGGAAGACGTCCATGAGATACTTTTCTTCAATTTTCCTTAAGGTGGGAGTGCTGCAGTGAGTCCTTGCTCTCTTGAATAGTGTTTGTATGCAATTCCTTTTGTGTGTTATTGGGTTGTTGCTGTTGTAATTCAGTATTTGGTCTGTGTGAGTTGATTTCCTATAAACTTGAGTTTCTAATTCCCCTGTGTTGTTCGCTTGACTAAGACGTCCAAAAATGGTATTTTGTTCTCGGATTCCTCTTCTCTTGTGAATTTGATGTCGTTGAAGACGTTGTTTATTAAGTTGTGAGTTTTATCTAATTCGTTTCTTTTGATTATTACAAATGTGTCGTCGACGTAGCGTATCCAAATCTTGGGTTTGATCTTTGGTAGAATTATGTTTTCGAGTCTTTGCATTACTGCTTCTGCAATCAAACCTGATATTGGCGATCCCATGGGTGTTCCTTTGACTTGTTCATATATTTGGCCGTTGAACTGAAAGTATGTTGTTAGGCATAGGTTTATGCATTCCATCCAGCTTGTGTGTTGCATTTTTGATTGTTGTGGAAGTTGTTCGTCGTTGCTAAGTAATTGCTCCATGGTTTCTTTTGCTAGTTTTTGTCCGATAGAGGTATATAATGCTGTCACGTCGAAGGATACCATTATTTCTTGTTCATCTATTTGGATGCCTCTGATTTTCTCTAGGAATTGGATAGCAGAGTTGATGGAGTGATCACAAGATTCCGTTAGGTGTTTTAGTTTTCTGTATAATTCTTTGGATAAATTATATGTTGGAGTTCCTGGGAGTGATACAATTGGTCGTAACGGGATATTTGGCTTGTGTATTTTGGGTCTTCCGTAGAATCAGGGTAGGACTGGTCCATTGGATTTCATTCGCCATTTTTCTTGTTTTGTGATCTGTCCAGTTTTAGTGAGCTTGTTTAAGGTCCTTTGGATGCAAATAAACAATACAAATAAATAATTACACTTTCATTAATTTCTCATCTTATGACTTCAGTTTACTGACTTTCTTAATCAGCTCAATTATGTGTGCAGCTGAAATAACACCGCGAAATTCTCCTTCCTACTTACCGTGAATGTGCAACAATTGCTTTCATTGTTTCATAATTTCTTCTTTGTAAAGCATAAGTGACAAAATAGTTACCATCCTTATCTGGTAGAATCTTCGCTTTCGATGTCAGCAGATAATCCAGGATTTCAGCATTATTCTCTTTAGCGGAGTAATGCAGAGCTGTCATCTACAAGACAAATAAAAGTAGGACTAAAGTTTATGTCGTAAAAATTGTGATTCGACAAGAAAAGGCAAATGTATACCAGACACAAACACATATACACAAAAAGTGAAATCACCTTGCCTTCCGAGTGGAATAATGCGCCTCATCAGCCCATCTCCACTGAACATAACTCTCGACTATCTTTTCAAATGTCTTCATGACTTCCCATTGACGTCTGTTCTCTCCTCCCATTTAGACAGTAGACTCATCGCTTCCTATCGGAGTCGCACTGGCAAGGAGTTGGGGGCCTGTCCTTTGACGTAACTTGAATGTCCCTCCGATTATATCCAATGTACCTGCATTTCTGCTAGAGGTCATACTGGTTGTACTTTCCAGTCAGTAATCTGATCTACAATGTTGAGTGAAGGAGGTAGTTGTACTGATGAAAATCTGTCGTGGCCCGTTGAAATTTTGTTGACACTGTGTTCACACAGTTACTTAACCATATAGAAGCTCTGACTTGATATTATTAATGTTAGAAAATCAAGCGTGCTCAGTGTGGCAGATTCTTATTGCCAACTTCAGTGTAATGATCGCTGTCTAGCTTCCCTTATCATTTTGGCCTTTGACACTCTCAGCGTTGCTGTCACCTGTAGTTGAAAGGATGCTGTTCAGGTCAGGCAAGTGAAAGAGGTCAATTCATTAGGATTTCTGCCATTTTGTTGGTTATCCCATACTATCCACCCATCTATCCACCGAAAACGTACATGGAACGGACAACTAACTAATTTTTACAGTTGGGTGCCTATTTCTAGGAAAAGGAATTTAATCCATTCACTCTGCTTTAGGATAAGGAAAATTTGTAGTTATGATTGCGTCGACTCAGAACTTGACTTCCTGAAAGCCACACTCGCAGAAAACGGTTACCCTAACCGATTTATTGACAGAAACATGAAAGATAAGCAGCCTAAACTGGTCACCGACTCAGTTCCAAAGAAAACCTAATTCTTGAACTTGGAATTCAAAGGAGATCAAGCTTCAGATATTCTCAAAAATTGTCTTTCTAAATCAGTTAGTAAAACGTTCCCTGCAGCTAGATTACATATGACGTTCACGAGCCGCAAATTGTTCTCTACCTCTGTAAAAGATAAGCTCCCCCGTCTGACCGCCTCCATGTGCATCTACCAGTTCACCTGCTCTTGTGGAGCAAGGTACATTGGCCGTAGTCAGAGAATGCTCTCCACACAGATACGAGAACATGTTCCAGCTTGGTTTTACAAGGGAGAAAGGAAATGTGTGCGAAGCTCTATCTTAGAACACCTCATCGACTCCTGTCACTCGGTCAACCCTGACCATGATTTCAAGGTCATATATAGAATTCATGCTAACTTCCCGCGTTTTCTTCGTTACAGACTTCTAAAGACAGCTGAGGCCTTGGCAATTCATGACTTTAAGCCAGACCTTTGTGTACAGAAGAAGCATGTACAATCCCTACTGCTGCCTTGGCCGTAGAGGGATAGACATTTATTTATTTTATTTATTAGTTATTCTATGTACTTTTCCCTTATTACTTCGATTATTATTGTCATTATTATTATTACGACTCTCATTCTGAATCTTTTCCACTTGACTTACTTGACATTTTAAACCAAAAATTATTCATGTGTATACTTTTTATCTTTATTTTTACAATATTAAATTCTATGTTATCAAATTTCACACCATGTTACGTAACATTTTATATCCGTCTATTAATCTTACAATTATATTCCTCTCCCCAAAATCTATACACCTGATGTATTATCTTATATATGACATTAATTATTGTTCCACTTGACTTAAACTATGAATATAATCACAAATATTTTAAATTTATTTCATACTATTATTATTTCATGTATTTACACCTTTGACCTAATTCCCTCACCGGATATAATTTCTTTATAAAACCATATATATACGATTGTACAGCTTGATAATAAATTCGTTGAAAAGAGTCTCTTCGCTGAAAATTGTGTTCTTAATATCCCATACTAGTTTGTTTACTAGATTTATTGCACAGTGAGTGAAATAGTATTATTTACTGGATAACACCGTTTCGAACACAATTTATTACCTTTCATAATCATATCATCAACTGTAGTCAAACAACTTCTCTGTCCTCTCCTATTTGTCGTCGATGGGGCAGTAGAATGTTCCAGATGTCTGGGTGGACAGGTGTTGAATCATTCCTATTACACATATTCTCTCTCAGATGATTCGACAAACAAAGCTTCTGTTATCAGTCCCTCCCTCCCTACACCCTGTGACATTAGATTTTAAAACTGTCATCAAGTCCTATCTCATCCTATTGTGTGGTTGTGTCTAATAGCATGTAGTGTAGTGCTATACCTGAACTATTCTCCAGATTACTTATCTTATTCGGTTCAACTAATCTAGATTTTGCTGCTAGTCTGACTGACTGACTGACTGACCCTGTTCCACTAGCTTGACCTATGTATTTGACCTGACAATCATTGCAGGCGGGATATTGGATAAACTAAATTGTTTTGTTTTAAAGGCTTCACGGGATCCACTATTTAACCGACAAAGCTTATATATAATTGAGTCTGTCGGTTTAAATACCAGCCAATTTATTCCTGCCAGCAATGTTAAGAATTCTCCTTATGGTTTTCGAGGTTCCTTCTTTGTAAGGAAGTATTACTGATGATTTATATTCTTTATTGTTGGTGTTCTCATTATCCTATGCATTTTTGACATGCATGTCGTCATTACTATTATTATTATTATCACTATCACTACTATCATTATTTATTTTATTTTTACATTTCCCTACACACTTTTTAACTAATTTATCAGGGTAATTATTAAGTTTCAAAGCTTCTCTTATATGCCTCACTTCATGTCTTAGATTTTCCTTGGTACTACTTAGTTTTTGTGCTCTATTACTTAAACATTTCACCAATCCTATTTTCACTGGCATAGGATGCGATGATCGGAACAATAAATTTTGTTCGAAACCTTGTCATCCAGTATATAATACTGTTTTACTGTGTGATACACTTAATAAACAAACTAATATGGAAAGAATTACTTCCACAGTGCCCAAGTTTAACATATACATTAGTTTGTTGGTTAACACCTGTAGTTGTTCGAGTTTGCGCAACATTATACTTATGAACCGTACATGAAGTCCAGATACTCTGGGGTTTGTCCAGTACCTGTCCCTCTTCTTACTCCCCATGGACTACCACATAATCCAGTCCACAACAGTCAGGAAGATCTCCCGTGACAGTTGGCAGTTTTGTCTTACTGACGCCTTCACTATAAAAGACTTCAGTGAGATTTTCATTTTTATACACTATGTATGTGTGTCACCTTTATACAGCTTATGAATGACGTTTGTGAATATTTGCGGCACTGCATTTATTACTGACAAAGTCGTTGATGAATTAGCTCACGAATGACACTGTTCAAGACCTTTTCAAATATGATAAAGTCGAGGTACACATTCGATTATCATCCTAGATTTTGTTTGATGATGATGTGTATCGTTGCATTCGGTCTGCGTATGATTTAGTTGGCTTGAATTCAGCCAATTCCGGAGGGAGTTCTGCATGCAAGCATCCTTTATTCTCTTCCAGATGAGGTGGCTTAACGCTTAACTTGGCGTGAACAAGAGCACTATTCCCCGCCGGTTTTCTCAGGGTCCTAAGTCACCCTTCTTTGGTAGCTGGACAAGGTGACTTTTCTTCCAATCAGTGGGTACCTTTCCTTCCTTGCAAACCTGTTGCAAGTCTCTGGGACCGTTTGCAGTGCTTTGGTGGGAATTCCATCTCTTCCTACCGCCTTACCAGACTTCATCATCTTGATCGCATTCAGGATTTCTGTTTTTGTTGGAGGATTAGTATCAACTGGCTGTTAATGGTTTTCTGGGTGTATTACAGATGATGGTCGATTCAAGAGTCCTTTAAAGTGGCCAGCCTATTGTTTTATTTGTCTCTTCTCTTTGTTAATTGGGTTCCTCTGAACATCTTTTATAGGCTTCAACTGCGTTGACTTTTTCCCAGGAAAAGATCTTGTTATGTGATTTGATGTTTTGAAGTCCTTTTTATCTGAGGCCTGCCTACCTGCATGTTCTGCTTCGGTTTCCAATCAGTGTGTCGTAGAATTGTCGTTTGTCTTTCCTAGCACTCCTCTTTAATCCCCTATTTAATGCAGTGTACATTGAAGTCAGCTCCTCCTTCTGGGGCCCATCTTTGCATTGAGGTATCTCCTCTTTCACAATCCTGCTCTCGTCGATTAGCTTCCAGGTGTCCATTGAGGGCTATTCCTTGCTGTCTCTCTTCTTTCTCCATAGAAAATTTGTACACGTTTCCCTGAACATTACCTTCAGAGAGTCCTAATGTTCTTCCACACAGGCTTCCTCAGTGATGCCACGTAGTGTCCCATCTTTGTTCTGATATCTGTAGTGAAGCCATCCGTTGAAGTTTTGTCCTTCACTTTCCGAATATATAACTTCAACGGTGGTCTTTCTCCATTGTTTTCATGAATTTCAGCTTTATCTTGAGGTTTATTTGCACCAGATGATGATCTGAGCCCACATCTGCTCCCCTTCTCGATTTTGTGTACACCAGACTGCATCTCCACTTCCTTGAACAGCATTAAAATTAAGTCTATCTGGTTCGAAGTGTGTCCTTCAGACGAAACCAACGTTGCTTTGTGTATGTCCTTGTTCTTGTACACTCTGCATCCAATCACCAAATCATTTAAAGATCAGAAGTCTGTGAAAAGTTCTCCGTTGTCATTCATTTCTCCTATCGAGAGCCTCTTAACCCATGATGAGCTCTCCTCCGCTATTATCAGGTCCCAGTTTGGTGTTCATATAGCCCACGAGGATTTTGATGTCACTATTTGGGATGTTGTCCATTACTGTTTGTAGTTCTCTGCAGAAATCTTCCTTCTTGTCTTGTTCCACGTTGTTTGTAGCGCTGTGCGTCGCATTGAATAACTGTAACATTCCTTCCTCCTTTTGAAGTCGAATCTTGCTACCATAATCCTTGAGAAGATTGGTTTCCACTGCATTAGAGCTTTGGCTGCCAATGGTGACATCATGATGGCCACTCAATGCCTCAGTGTGCTCGTAGTTGTTATCTGGTTGACCAGACTGGAGTAAAATACTGACTCTTCAGTCGACAATCTGGATAATCCACATCCATTCCACCTGCTTTCGCAGATACCCAGCACTTCTAGGCCATATCTTTGCATTCCTTGTAAGGACATTCTACGTCCCCATTCTTATTCTTGCTTTCATCGAGAAGACACACATCGGCTGGCTGACTGCCTTCCCGGAGGCTTTCACCAGTCCACTGTTTCACTTCGCCATTTTGGGGTAGGGTCTCCCCCACCTACCCCTTTTTACCCTGGCTTGGTACTTGCTAGAAGACTAGACAGCTAGTAAACCAGGAGAGGTTAAATTTAGGAAATAATTTAAGGTAACTACATCGCTTAGCACTAATGATAGAATGGGCGAAAATCGATAAACTGTAGATTTTCAAATTGTGGAGAAATATTTCTGCACTCGGAGATGATTTCGCTCTGAATCCTGGCTGATCCTTTATTGTTTCATAAAGGGATAAAAGCGTCAAAGGTCAAGTGAACAAAAAGGACCAATATTAAAACGAGTAAATAAAATTACAGGGGAACAACCAATTTTAGAGTCAACGCAGTAGACAGACCCACAAAAACGCCGTATAAGAATCCCCCCTCCAACTCACTCATAGATTCATATTAAAACGATATATATTTATGCATATAGAACATTGTTAAACCACCTCCGGTTTCCAGACAAATCAAATTCCACTACCTTTATCAACTTACTCCATGAAAATTGGTTTGATTCAACAATGATGGACTTGTCTGTAATAACAATTTGCAAGTTTTTAAACATCCACCAATCGATACGTAATGCAAAGGTGTATTACCTATATGACATCTAGATACAATGGAAAAACAAAAAAGAGAACAAATCAAATAAATCAATTCTAACAGCTTTACATGACATAAAAAGGGATGATAAATGTGTGGAGCATATGAAGGTCACTGTGAATTGAGGTTAGGTGTTTGAAATCCAACGATAAGAAGCTCTGGAGGTGTGTTTTCTTCCGTTTGCTGGCACTGGTCATCAAGGCGCATTTATAACCTTGAAGAAAATTATGTCCTTTCCAAGATCCAAACCCTTTAAGTGGCTGGCCATAGCATCTTTGACTTCAGCACAGGATGACACAAGTTCTTGAAACTCAAAGGGATATAAGTTCCTTCAAAATTGCTGAAACACCTTGCTGACCAACTGGTGAATGCCAACTAGGACGAAACCTAGGTCAGGCAAGGCGGCCTGCCGATTTCCCACCAAACATCTAATACCGTTAATTCATTTTGAATTCCACAACTGATTACATTCACCTCTCCTATACTTTCAAATTGATACTATTTATTGACTAACATATCATCACACGACTGGTGTAATTTCAGTTAGAAAAAGCTTTCAAGAATTCGTTTGTGTCGATTTAATTTATTTCCAGTTTTATTGCAGATTTATTTCAGTTAGAAAACTCATGGAAACCAGGGAGTACTAAACAGGTGTTTCGTCCTAATCTTGGACTCTTCTTCAGCACGCGCCTACCAAGGCTTGAAATGATCGAAGCAGAAAATCTTGATCTGAATGGCTGAATGGTCTACCAGCTCTCTCTCTCTCTTTTTATGCCCGGAAGCTCCTGAGTTCGAACCGCGTTAGACGCGTACTGATGAAGAGTTCCAGACTTAGTTTTCATTGGTTCTCTAACTGATATCAACACGTAGTCAAACTTGAATCAGTCAAAAATTGTTCCTATAGGTTAGAGCAGTTGATAAGGAACTAGTTGAAATGGAGTTTCCAACGCAATTGATGCATGATTTAATCAGATCTCGTTTTCGTTCAGTAGCCACCGAATTATGGTAACTTGTCAGTTGACTGTTGCATTTTGATTTCCTATGGACAGATCTCCTAGGGGTTTCGTCAGCTCTTCTTATTAATTCAGTATCAAGAAAAGGAATACATAGTTGTTTGTTCAATTTGTTGTGTTTGTGTCTAGATTTGTGAATGGCGATTTTGAAATTAGTGAATTCGAGAGTAAATATCGATTAATAGACATAAGACCAGTAGTTCAGTGAAGAGTCTCTTTTCGGCGGCGAATTCATTTTCATAGCTGTACAACCGCAAATATATACGGTTGTTTTGTATGTGTGTTTTTTGCGGTAACATTGAGAGTAGTGTTCTCCAGTCGCCCGCTGATCTGCAGAAGCGCAAAGGACAAGATCCTGCACCTGACCACTTACATGTGTATATATCAGTTCACCTGCTGCTGTGGAGCCAGGTACATTGGTTGTTCAATGCGCATCCTGTCTAAAAGGGTCAAATAGCACTATCCAGAGTGGCTGGAGGAAGGAAGTAGTGGCCGTATAAGGAGTGCAACAATCGAACATTTCGTCAACACTGGTCATTCCATCTCAACAAACGCCTCCTGCTTCAAAGTAATCTACAAAGTGAAAAACAGCCTTCCAAAGACAATACGTTTCCGTCTTCTTTGCATTGCAGAAGCCCTATCTATTCAGTTGGAAGAACCACAACTATGCATACAAAAGAAAATTATTTAACCACTTCTAATCTCATGGTAATAACTCCGCTGATTTGACTTAACTTTTGTTTCTTTGCTTATTTTTCTAACTACTTAAAACCCTTGCGTAATTTCGTATGTTATTTTGTCTCCATGTACACCCTGAGCACAACTCTCTTATCAAACTGTTGACATTATTACGTAACTCTTCTTTAACAACCGTTTGTGAAAACTCTTCACTTTTGTTACTACCCTTTTATATCAACATCCAATTCATCTGAACTTACTAATTGCATTTTCGTTTGATAAATTTAATGTACACACACATACTAAAAGCCATATATACTTCGATTGTACAGCTGTGAAAATGAATTCGCCGCCGAAAAGAGACTCTTCGCTGGACTGCTCGTCTTCTGTCTATTAATGTTCAAATGGGAATTTTTCATGAAATAAATATTGATCGTTAAGGGAAGAAGCAGTAATGAGGTCAAATGAGAGGTAAACGGGGATAAAGATATGAGTATTAGTATTATTATTTCTTTGGGTTCCTAGTCTGTCTGTCTGTCTGGATTCAACATAGAACTTGGCACCGAAGTGCACCAGTTCGAGTTGCCACGTTCCAAATAGCACACAGAGGTAGACAAGAAGATGAGTGAAGAGAATCAATAGAGTTTGACAAATATAAGAGTGAAACAGAATGGGTAATGGTAGAAAGGAATATGAAAGATTACAGAGGCTGAATACATCTGCGCTGGCCATTGATAACCATTTTCAGCCATGTCACCTATTGTCTCCAGCCATTGATTCCTAGAGTCCCGAGGGCCCCAACCCGGAAGTCTGCATCTCCCTACCTACCTGACTCAGTTTAACTGACAAGGATTTCATGGATTGATGAGGCCATGTTTTTGTTTGGCCACCACTGGCTCTTTTCCAACCTGCACCTATATCAGCTAGTAATGCCTGTCGGGGGAGGCGGTGGTTAGGCATGAGCAGCACGTGACCTAGCCATCTTAGTCTATGTAACTTTATAGCCTCGTCGATTGATTTTCCCTCTTTGCCCAACATTCTACGCCTAACGCCAACATTACTTACCTTGTGAAACCACCTAACGTGAGACAGAGATCTGGTTCCTAGTGGAAGACATGGCTTCAACAGCACATCTCCTTTTCATTCTGTGTTTTGTGCATTCCCTTTCAGCTGACTCCAAGATTGATTGTAGGCTCTCTGTCTCTGATCTCTCCCTCATACCATCTCCTTCATGTCTACCCCAGACAACCAACCCATGCTTTCCTATTCGTGTTCGACTCGAAAGCCTGACTGACAAGCAATTTCCCCAGACGGTCTCCACAGCGTATCTCCTATCCATTTTCATTTTCCTTAGCATATTTTTTGGAAAGTAAGTTCTTGACTGGTTCGTTCCTTGATCTTCTTATTTCAAATTCCTTCTGATTTTCACTATGGAGCTAGCGAAAGCAGATGTTGATAAAAGCTTTCACCAGCTTGTCGAAAATGCCTCCCGTGGCGCTAAAGCCAAGATTCAACCCGATATAGAAGGACTGACTGACTGACTTAACATTGCTGTTGCAATTGCAAAATTTGTTCTTCATACTGAGTCAGTGAAGAAGGCTAACAAACTAATTTCAGAGCAGTGAAAGTTTGTCTTGTTTTCTTGATCCGATCTACCACTGACGACAGTCTCATCCGTGTCAAATGCCCGCAGTTGAAACAATGCTTCCTGGTCAGATAAGTGATGGACGTGATCTCTTTCAAATTTATCCCTTTGATTATAATTGGCACTTGTTGTTGTCGTCATCGGTCGTCCTGTATCTTCATCACCCCTATCTTCTTTATGTTTATATGAAGTCCTATCTTCGCTACAAGCTTCTCCCACTAACTTGTTAGTTTTCGATAAAGAAAGGAAGACGAAACTTACAGTATAAAATGTGATATCATCATTCTATTTCACAGGTTACCCTCATCAGCTGCACACCACTACCTGAAATTACAATGGTTATATATATATAGATGATAATAACATATTTTATTATTGAATTGAATTTTTGATTTTCCCGTCGATTGATTGGACCGAAGTGCTCTGTCTCAGGTTGACATATCGGCTTCTTGTGCAGATGATTCGACGATGTCTGGGCATTTACTTAGTATAAAATTGGTGGATGGTGGCTAGCAGTGGAATCCAGGATGCGCATTTCGTCCTATTTGGGACTCGTCAGCTGGACGTACCTGCATTTCTCAGTGAGTGATGACGTTCCCACCGAAGCTCGAACCCAGTACTCATAGTTTCAAACGCCAAAGCGTTATCCACTAGACCACTTGGGCCACGAGAGCCACCTCTTGTGCAACGGGTCATATCAATTATTGAATCGACGGGAAAATCAAAAATTCAATTCAATAATTAATATGACCCGTTGCACAAGAGGTAGCTGTCGTGGCCCAAGTGGTCTAGTGGATAACGCTTTGGCGTTTGAAACTATGGGTACTGGGTTCGAGCCTCGGTGGGAACATCATCACTCACTGAGAAGAGCAGGTACATCCAGATGACGAGTCCCAAATAGGACGAAATGCGCGTTATCCTGGATTCCACTGCTAGCCACCATCCACCAATTGTATACAAACATATTTTATTGTTTAAGTGGTAGTAGAGAAAAGAGATATATTATAAAATTGACGAATCCAAAATGAGAGCATTACAACTTTTAGTTTAAGTTTTCATTATCAGTTTATACGCTTTCAAAGTTGAAAAGAGGGGGAGGGGTAAGACAGAAAAAAGAAAAAACTGATTAACAGAACAGTTGTTCACATAGCAACTCAAGAAAAAACAAAAGCGGTTACAGTTTATGAAAATAAGATTTGTTCAGTGAGTTGAGATCACTGAATTAGATGACTAATTAATATAATCCAAAATCAAAATTCCCAAAAAATCCAAAATCTATTAAGCCAAACAAAACTGGGCAAATACCCTGCTGATGTTGTCACCTTGTGCTGATTGACAATTTCTATCTCTGTATTGTTTAAGTACTTACTGTTGATTGCTAATATGTTTCATATATGAATTGCATTAGAATTCCGCTAAATACAAATTCCTGAATTCCGCCATCTCTGGGTTTTGTTTGGATTCTTGTAATTCGGTCATCTCGAAATACTAATACTACGATTACAATAAATTACTACAAATTGGCGTCGCAATGGAACTAAATAACCTGGGAAAATTTCCTCTAAATGGTTCTCCGCGGGAGATTGCTGATTATTTTGAATGCTTCGATGCGTGGTGCATTTCCAAGAATGTTCGTGATGACAAAATACCAGCACATTTCATCACTGCTATTGGGCTAGATGCGTATAGACTGGTGAAGACTCTGTTATTTACAGATAAACCAATTTCTCTGCCATATTATAAACTCCGTGAACTTCTGATAGATCACCTCCATATAACTACTTTTGAGACGCGAGAGAGGGCTCAATTCAACAAACTGGTTCGTGCTCCCAACCAGAAGATAAGAGACTTCATTCTTCAACTTCAATGAGGTATGGATCTAAATGTATGAAGTTGTTGGTTTTCGTCTTTAAGTCTTCAGATTCATGTGACATTATAGAGCAGTTGTTCGTAAAGTTCAGATCTTCTATAGTCTTCTTATCAGTTCATGATATTCCTGTCTTCTCTCCTACCTACAGTCTAGCGCATAAAGCAGTCTATCAAAGTCAGGAATATCGGTGGTGATAGTAGACAGGTAGCTTTGTTCCACTTCTATAAATATTGCTAACTTCCGGGGAATTTGTTACAGGATTTCGTCATGAGCTGACATTAGTTAGGGGACCACTGGAAAACCTGGGAGCACTGGACAGCCGCTTTGTCCTAGTTTGGGAATCCTCATCAGCACGCACCCACACAGTGGGGTTTGAACCCAGGACCCTCCGGTTACAAGGCAAGCTAGCTCGTAGACCATTAAGCCACTGGGACACAATCCAATGGCCAGCCCATGAATTCTAACTTCTGCCAATTCACGACATAGTGCAACCGCTAGCCAATGTCTTCGGCGAGTATTTGTCCTCACACCCAACCTGTTGAACCCTACTGGTCACGACTCCTCACTAGACACCCAGGTAACTACCTACCTCGAGCAAGTCGCTAGTGAGCATCCAGGGAATTTATTGAATGTTTTTAATTTCTCTACAATTAAAACTTATCAATATTAAATTAACATCAAAAGATACATACTTTCGAAAAAGACACCCGCGATTAAGAAATAATTTCACAATTTCTAAATGTCCACGTTCTACTGCCACATGTAATGGTAGACGTCCAACAGCATCAGGACAATTCATTGCACGCATTCCATGAGGTGTGGCCAACAACTTTTCACATGTATGCAAACGACCAAAATACGCTGCTGTATGCAGTGGGGTGTTACGTTCATTATCACGTTCTAGCGCTGAAGCTCCACGTAGAACAAACTCTGTGGTGGCGCCTAAATTACCCATTTTTGTTGAATAATGCAATGGAGTTGAACCGTACTTGTCTTTTTCATTGACCAGTCGTTTGAATAATTCTTCCTATGATAAAATAAAACAGAGTTTAAAAATGTTATCATTCAATGTGATTTCTGTCAGAGATATTTATTGTTCGTGTCTAATGGAACATTAGAAAGAAGAGAACACAAAGTTCAGCAAAGATGGCGATCTATTCGGCGATTTCATTCTCAAAAGCACCTGTACAATCGCATTTATATAGATTATTTTACATGGATACAATTATTATTATTATTTTAATTTCACATAGTAACGAAGTTATAAAAACAGTTATTTTAAGTTTGTTTCCATGCTTCTCATGATCACACTTTTAATCCGTTTAGAATAACCATTTTACAATTATATTCTAATCTTGTTGTAATTTTTTGTTTCTATGCCTCTTGTAATCTATATTCGTACCTCCTAACTAACATTTCAAGTTGAAAATTTTGATCTCAGTCTGTTTCCATGCTCATTTTGTTCACACCTGTAATTCGTTCTATTTCTGCGTAATTTTTGACTCTAAGCCTCTTGTAATTCATACCAAGTTGAAAATAATTATCACCTTTTATTCGCCTTTATAATTATTATTTCTGCAGTTATCAAATATTAATTTTGCATACGTTGTAACTGTCTTCTAATCTTATGTGTAATCTTGTCTCTCTAAGCCCCTTGTAATCTATATATTCGTACCTTCAAACTTTCATATCAAGTTGAAAATTATTATCACCTTCGTTACTATGTGGAGTTAAACAAATAATAATTGTATCCATTTAAACTAATCTATATAAATGCGATTGTACAGCTGCTTTTGAAAATTAAATCGCCGAAAAGACAGATATCAATTTGCTGAACTTCGTGTTCTCTGCTTTCTAATGTCCATATGGTTGTTTTCCACGATCTAATGGAATATCTTAGGTAAATTATTTAATGAGATATTCAATCCATGTTGGCTGAGGAAGTTAGACGATGAAGGGATACCGTTGGCTCTCAATCACATCAACAAATGAATAAACATCAGATTAGAATTTGGGCACTCTAGTGAAATGTAACTCCCTATTAGAGAAGCTTTCTTGCTGCAACGTACAATTATACAGTTTGAAATGGATGACAAGGTTTTGAGCATAAATTTCCGCCACTCATATTCATATCAATTTTGTCACATGGCTTCAGAATTTGTCTTACATCTATATTTTCTCTCTTTTTACCTCTGTCTCCCACTTTCCCTTGTCGTTTATTGCCACTTTCCACATCTTCAGTAAAGGCGTTGCATGGAGGGCGACTGGACCAATGACCTTCAAGCACTCACCAAGCAATTTATTGAACACTGGCAAATAATGTTGTTATCATCAATAAAATATGCTCATCGAAGTGCAGTGTTATTGTTGAATGGGATATCTGACAAGTTTCATCTAAGGTTTGAGAAAGATTCAGTTAAGGTTTAGGCTGAAGACAGGTTAGGGTCAGGTTAACCTAGTGACGGCGACACTATGGTTGATTCGAGTTAGGTAAGTGTGGGTTTGGGTATATTTTCACGTTATGGTTAGGTTCAGGAAAGATTAGGTTTATTGTTAGGGTTAGGAGACCTTGTGAACTGCATGCACAGGATGTGTGGTTATATTACTTTGTTGATACTCCAATCGTAAAGTGAGAGGTATTTTTGTCACACGTCAGAGAAAGGGATCCTCTGTAACAGTTTCATGACTCTGAAATCATTATTTTCATGAATACTTATGTATTTTCTATGCAAAAATCGTCTTTATCATGTGATTGGTGCTTTCGATCATAGATGTCTGCGATCTCTGTCTCACGTTAGGTGGTTTAATAAGGTAAGTAATGTTGACGTTAGGCGTAGAGTGTTGGGCAGGCAAAGAGGGAAAATCAATCGACGAGGCTATAAAGTTACATAGACTGAGATGGCTAGGTCACGTGCTGCTCATGCCTAACCACCGCCTCCCCCGACGGGCATTGCTAGCTGATATAGGTGCTGGTTGGAAAAGAGCCAGTGGTGGCCAAACAAAAACATGGCTTCATCAATCCATGAAATCCTTGACGGTTAAACTGAGTCAGGTAGGGAGATGCAGACTCCCGGGTTGGGGGCCTCGGGACTCTAGGAATCAATGGCTGGAGACAATAGGTGACATGGCTGAAAATGGTTATCAATGGCCAGCGCAGATGTATTCAGTCTCTGTAATCTTTCATATTCCTTTCTACCATTACCCGTTCCGTTTCACTCTTATACTTGTGAAACTCTATTGATTCTCTTCACTCATCTTCTTGTCTACCTCTGTGTGCTATTTGGAACGTGGCAACTCGAACTGGTGCACTTCGGTGCCAAGTTCTATGTTGAATCCAGACAGACAGACAGACAGACAGATTGGTGCGTTCAAGGTCATCTGTCCATTGATGCATACCGGTGCTTAAAGTTCACCTTTGATACAGATGTTAATATTTGTAAAACAGACATGGTGGACACATTATTTTGACTTGAAAAGCTTCGACTGACTATTTTAATTTACAAAAAGGAATCCGTCAGTAACAATGTTTCTTCGTGTAAAAAAGCTTCTCTCCAAGTAGAATGTCAAAGAAAAGTAATTGTGATGAAGTACTTTCGTAGTAATGGTTTTTTCATCAAAAAATCATTGAGAAATATTGGAAAATTAGTCTAACAGAAGAGGTGATAACATTGGGTGGTGGAATACGACTGGAGTGAAAGGAATATATGTCCCGTGCTCTGGCGTCTGACTCCCAGCCGACGTATCGCCAAGTTACACCTAGTTTACTATATTAATATAATTAATGTTTTAAAATTTTTATTGTAGCTTGACTCCAAACTGTATTTTTGATACAAGTATGGAATTTTTATCATGTGTTATCGGTAGGCCAAATTTAGCAGGCCGACCATAGATATCAGGTGTGCGTCGGCCAGGGATCGAGTCTCGGACCATGCCCATTGTCGGCGAGAGTCCTAACCGCTGTGTCCCCGACGTGGCAGTAAGTTTGGAAGGGAGGAAAGGTTAGGAGTGAGGCCAACAATCCTCTCCCCTCCCCACATCAAAGTAACACCATTGACCCTGGTGAAACTTCAAAGTTTAACCCCACCGTCAAAGGTTCCATTTGGAACTCAGCTGAACGCTAGGAAAAAAAAATCGAAAATATCAAAAAGCTTACATCGTTTACTTCTGGCAGGACAGTTCTAATTCCTGGACCACGGAATAACATTAACAAATGAACTAAATTACGATTGCTTGAATCATGTGCATTTGGATTAGCCCCAAGACGAAGAAGTTGAATACAGGTTTGAAATGCACCTTTCATAGCAGCCAGTAATAATGGTGTCCAACCATTTGTTTCAGTCATTTCTAACGGTGATCCCTAGTTGATAAAAGTTTAAAACAAGAACAAAAGAGACCATTTTTACTGTGCCCAAATGTGAGTTATATATAAACATCATCGATGCTAAAATAAGCTTCTTTAGTTAAGTTGATAGTGAAAGCGTGAAAGGAACTGGGGTTCTTCCTATGTACAACTTTAGATTTGTATGTTTGGATGTTGAAATCAACCAACCAATGAGTGAAATTATATTTCAAGGTGATTGAGTGATGCAGATGCTATCTGTCTAATATCACACAAACTTGAAGACTTACAGGCAGGCAGGCAGGCAGGCAAAACCAACAAACTGGCAGAAGAAGTAAACAGTCAGAGAAGACAGGACTCTATGTGAACATAAAGAAGATAGAGGTAATGAAGATAGCTAACCGACCAAAAGCAGCAACAACAACTAGCACCAATCACCATCAACGGGAGAGATTTGAATAAGGAAACATGGTTTCAGCTACAGGCAGTCGAAACGGATACAGATATCAAAGCTGGTCAGAATCGGGAAAGGCAAGGCAGCACACCTTTATCAACCTGAAACAAGTTTGGAAATCTTCCACACTAACTCAACACCAGCATAAACAACAAGATTTCGATTTTCAACACCGGTATAAAGTCGGCCATTCTATACGGGTCAGACACTTGGCGAGTGTATCGCGGAAACGATTTCCAACAGCCTGTTGCAGATCTTCATCAACACCTGCCACCTTTACTGGCTGGCTCCATACTGCAGGTCGACTGGCCGACTGGTCAGAAAGAATAAGTAACAAGAAACTCTAGCTTAGGGCAAACCGATAGGAGAGAATCAACTGCTCAACAAATATGTAGGGGAATATGGAGATGGATTGATCTGGCATACGTTGAAGAGACCGTCGAATGATATCACATGCACTGCAGGCCATTGCTCAAGTGGAATCCAAATGAGAAGTGGCGAGTGTGTAGTTAGTGTGAGGAGATAAGAGATATTGGGCCATCTTGGACCCAACAGAAAAGGCTAGCAAAGAACAGAAGAATGTGCAGATGTGTTGGTAAATCTTTATGTTCCATTCGAAACGCAAAGGAATAATAATAATAATAATGTAATACTGAGTGATTGGGGTGGGTTGTCGTCAACCAGTCACATCCTACTGTAGGGCTAGCCAGACAGACAGTTTAAAGCGATCCAAACAACGGACCGTATATTCTCAATCGTTTAGATGTCAGGTCATCAGCGGCGGGCTTGGTTTGAGTTGACTCCAAGAGCCGTCTAATTAATTCAAACCATCCAAATTTCAACGATGTACTAGGGCGAACTGTTATTATCATAAATCATTAATTTTCAAATTGCAGTTTTGATGTTTTATGGCCATTTGGACTTCTAATTTCGATCCAGTTATGTTTCATAAATCTTGTCGTCTTGAATAAATGAATAACCACTTGATATATTGAATTGTGAAAAACAAGAAGTTGGCAGAAGAAGCATCAAAGGTAGGGCGTCAAGTAAACATAGAGAAAACAGAGGTGATGAAGATTCCTGGCCGAAAGTAACAGCAACAACAACGGACAACAATCAGCCAGCAAAAATGGGAGGAACCTGAAAGAAACAACCTTCTTTATTTACTTGAGAAGCATCGTCTCAACTACAGGCGAAACTGACGAGGATATCAAAGTAAGGATCGGGAAGGGAAGGCAAGCTTTCATTACTCTTAAGTCTGTGTGGAGGTCAACAGCACTTAGCATCGAAAATAAGAACCAGATTTTCAACTCGAATGTGAAGTCAGTGCTATTAACCATACGGATCAGAGTCTTGGCCAGCGCGTCATAAAAAGCACCTCAAACAAACTACAGACCTTCATCAACAGCTAATTGTCTTCCCTCAATACTACTCAAGATCAGATGGCCGGCCAGAAAAGATCAGCAACAGGGATCTCTGGCAATGAACGAACCAACACAGCATGAACCGATTGTGAAACAGATGAGCAAGAAGAAATTGAGGTGGATTGACCATACTCTGAGGAAACCATCAAGTGCCATCTCTCGACAAACCCTGGAGTAGAACCGAAAGGGAAGCAGCGAGTTGGTCGTCAATCCGAGGATGACAACATAGAGGAGGTGATGTGAAGATGAGATGAAAGCATTTGGGCTGAACTGGAGCCAGGTGAAAACTTTAACAGAGAACCGAACTCGATGGAGACGTGCAGTTGAAGCCCTATGTTCCTCTAGGAATTAAAGGAATTAATAATAATAATAATGTTGAATTGATCGAGTTTATTTACCATTATCATCAGCAGGAGAAATTTGAAGTAGGTCATTTCTTTCTCTTATTCAAGCAGAATGGTTTCAAGTAAAGGTTGGACGGATGAAAATGTAGAAACCAGAATCGAGCAGGCAAAGACAGATCTTCACCAGTCTGAAATCAGTTTCAATGAAATCTTCTGCACTCAACTTGAATACTAAAAAACAACCCAGACATTTAACATCAAATATTAAGTTAGTTCTTCTTCTATATATAGGACAGAAATTTGGTGGGTGTTCAAAGAAAAGCGGCCTACTGCAGACTTTCATCACACAGCACCCCCACTCCACTGCTTACTGAAGATAAGATTATCAGCCAGAAAGAATTCAGTGGCAAGAAACTCTAGGCATAAACCAATCAAGAACCTACTGACCAGCAAATGTACAGAAAAAATTGGAGATTTATCGAACACCCACTGAGGAGGCCATTGACTGATGTCTCTTGCGCTGGGAAACAACAAGTTGGGAGTCACTTCAACTGTGACAATGACGGGATTAAAGTGACTATGAGATGAAAGTTCATCTATAGGCAATTGTGGGCCCGTGTAAAGAAAACAGTAAGGAACAGGAAAAATAGTGAGAAATCCCCTGGGCTACCGACGCCATGTGTTCCACTTGAAACAGTGTTAAGTTCGAAACGAAGCTGACTGACTACTGGAATTCTCTGTGTAAATGAAATGAATGACTTTTCCCTAGTAACCTTAACTGTGATTGGTTCCCTCCGGAAAATTTTTTTATTTGTCATTGTGTTCAATTGTATTGTTATGAATTACTGCGTTTAATTAACACTACACTATTCCACTGTCAGTTGTTTTATATTGAAATGAGTAACAAAGGTTAATAAAGGCACTGAAGAACAAAATGCATTGAAGAAACTAAAGAATAGAAAAGATATAGTTATTCTACCGGCTGATAAAGGAAGAACAACAGTAATCCTGGACACAGAAGACTACATAAAGAAAGCAGAGGATTTACTCAAAGATAATAATGTATATCAACAGTTGACAAAAAACCCTATACAAACATTCGATAACAAAATCAGAACAACGTTAAATAAACTAACGAAATCAGGACAAATTACAGAACAAGATCAATGGCGAATGAGATCTAACGGACCCATTTTACCTCGATTTTATGGTAGACCAAAACTACACAAACCGAACATCCCCTTACGACCAATCGTTTCGCTTCCAGGAACACCAACATATAATCTATCTAGAGAACTTTTCAGGAAGTTAAATTACCTAACAGAATCATGCGACCATTCTATCAATTCGTCAATTCAATTTCTAGAGAAAATCAAAAACATTCAGGTAGAAGACAATGAAATAATGGTGTCCTTTGATGTCACAGCATTATATACTTCGATTAGTCCAAAACTAGCAACAGAAACTATGCAACGATTACTCTATAGTGATGAAAACATAAAAACGCAATGTTCAACTTGGATAGAACTCATAAAATTATGCCTTACAACATACTTTCAATTTAATACTCAAATATATGAGCAAATAAAGGGAGCACCAATGGGATCGCCCATATCAGGATTAATAGCTGAAGCCGTTATGCAAAGATTAGAATTAATAGCTCTACCTATAATTAAACCGAAAATCTGGGTACGTTACGTTGATGATACATTTGTAATAATTAAGAGAAATGATTTAGAATATACCCATAAATTAATAAACAACATATTTGAAGACATCAAATTCACAAGAGAAGAAGAGTTAGATAACAAAATCCCATTTTTAGATGTCTTAATCAGGAGAACCAACACAGGAAATTTAGAAACACAAGTATACAGAAAGTCAACGCACACAGATCAAATACTCAACTATACTAGCAACAATCCAATTACTCACAAAAGAAACTGTGTGCAGACATTGTTTAGAAGAATTCAAACACATTGTAGCACACCAGAGTTGAAAAGAATGGAAGAAAGATACTTACAAACGGTGTTCAAGAAGAATGGTTATCCAAAAAATTTCATCAAAAAGTGTTTAAAATCGAATGAAAGCACCAACAAAGAACCATCACCAAAGACCAAAAAGCAATTCATCCTACCATATATCAGAAACATCTCTGAAATAACGGCTAGAATAATGAAACCGTTTGATATAGATGTAGCACACAAACCAGCTGAATCGCTTAATTCTATCTTATGCAAACCAAAAGATCCGATAGAAAAGGGAGATAAAATTAACACCATTTACAAAATAAATTGTGTGAACTGTAACAAACATTACATCGGCCAAAGTGGGCGTCCCCTTCGAATAAGAATCCAGGAACACAAATCAGCCGTGAAAAGACATGATATAAATTCTTTAGTATCAATACATTCAGACGATCATGGACATCAATTTGATTGGGATAATGTCAAAATCTTAAACAGAGGAAACACCAAATGTGCCAGAGAATTCCTAGAAGCCTGGTACTCAAATGAAAACGCAATTAATAAACACGTTAATATAGATGAAATATACCAACTAATAAGAAGTAAATCAGGTGATCAGAAAGTTTAAAATCCCAATCAATAGAAAACGGTCAATAAATATCTAAAGATGGTTACCGGGAGACTCATGAAGAAATTTAAATCATTTCACTTTATCCTAAATACTGCGCTGAAGATGTCGTCCAGAAAGACGATGAAAGCTCCGCAATTAAACCAAGGAGCTCAGAGAACACCATCAATTCCAAAAGGTTAATAAAGCAGGATTTAATAAATTCATGAGATTTCGGTAGAACTACTCTTCATCTGAATACTCCACATGCAAGGATATATATATATATATACTATTAGATATATAAGACTGATTAGCAAATAAACTATATTGAATTAGTTTGATGATATTAGCTGGTTGGAGGTAATCGGCAGGAAGCCTTGTCTGACCTAGGTTTCGTGCTACTTGGCACTCGTCAGCAAGGCGTATCTGCAACCTTGAAGGAACACATGTCCTTTCTGAGATTCGAACTTGCGTCACCTAGTGCTACAGTCAGAGATGGGTTTCGAATTTCAGAAGGGACATGAGTCCCTTCAAGGTTGCAGATACGCCTTACTGACGAGTGCCAACTAGCACGAAACCTAGGTGGTGTCCAAGGATTCCTGTGGTCGACTGCCTCCAACCATCTAATATCACCAAATCAACGTGCACCGTGATGGCGAGCTACCTAGAATGGTGGTTGTATTGCCAACCTGACTGATAGAATTCAGTCTGCACCGAAGATAGGACTAGACACATCATACTAGTTACTAGTGTCATACCAAAAATATATATTTAATTTATTAGAATTTAATTGGTGGATGGTGACTAGTAGCAGTGGAATCCAGGATAAGGCGCATTTCGTCCTATTTCGGACTCGTCGGTGGCAGGATATACCTGCATTCCCCAGTGAGTGATGATGTTCCCACCACCATTGAGGCTTGAACCCAGTGTCCGTAGTTTCAAACGCCAAAGCGTTATCTACTAGACCACTTGGGCCATGGGAGCCATTACCTCTTGCGCAATAGGTTATATTAATTATTTAGCTGAATTTTAGATTATCCCGTTGATTTCTTGGACCGAACATCCAGACAACGTGTCCCAAATAGGATGAAATGCGCTTCTTCCTGGATTCCACTGCTAGTCACTATCCACCGGTTAAATACATCATCGAAGAATCTGCACAAGAAGCCAACAGACATGTCAACCTGAGACCGAGAGAGCACTTCGGTCCAATCAATCGATGGGAGAATCTAAAATTGTTTTTGAGATGTATTCTAAAGCTTAAGGAATCCTTGGTAACTAGGTATTTCAAACCATATTCAGGGAATCAGTGGCAGATATTATCTGCACATTTACTCAATAACCTCACCCTACACACTATACAGACCAAAAGAATCAACAGTGAAAGAATACAAGCCTACTTCATTCATAAAAGCATCGGTCAAAGCAGATATCGTTTCATCTATACATTCACAAAAACACAAAATTACAGTTAATTTATATGATATGGATTACTTCATACCAGTGTACCAGATCCTCTAAGGTGGTGCATGACTCGCGGCTAGATGGAACATGAAGAGCTTCTAGAAACTCTTAGAGATCTAGTAGTCAGATCAGTTGGCAGTTAAATTCATCAAACAGTACGCAACTCTAGTGAAAAGGACTAATGGCACAATCGAAAGATCTATATTTAGAAACTCTTCATGGACAGGACATGATAGTACACACATTTTAAAAGCTTTATTTCAATCCACAATAAAAAGAAGTCATTTAGAACACTGCCCAGTACAACACGAAAAATTTGTTCTGACAGTTCAACTGAACATGAATTAAAATCTCTGAATTCTATTTCATCTAAAAATGGATATCTTGAAAAGTTCATTAATAAATACTCTACAGGAATAAGCCCTTGAAAACCTATCGAAACAGTTCCGAAAAAAATTGCCCATATGACTTTACCATTTAAAGGAGATGAAATACAGGAGATAATCAAATGAAGACTCGGATTAGCTATCAAGTGAGAAATTATTATGCTGTGGAACTCGTCGTGCATAGCATCACGCCTAGGCGAGCGCTTCAACAATCTGAGAAAAATTAGTCGCCAATCCACGATATTTCAAACTCCTGCGTATATCAATTTGATGAGTATGTTTATGGAAACAAATACACATAGGGCACTGGGTTTAAGCCTCGGTGGTAGGAACATCATCACTCACTGGAGAATGCGCGTACATCCAGACACCAGCGAGTTTCAAGTAGGACGAAATGCGCCTTATCCTGGATTCCACTACTAATAGTCACCATCCACCAATTAACTTCTAATTACATGCTCAGACATCATCGAAGCATCTGCACAAGACGCCAACAGACATGTCAACCTGAGACCGAGCACTTCGGTCCAATCAATCGATAGGAAAGCCCAAAATGGAAAATTTGAAAATCCAATCAAACCTCAGTTAAAAATGATGGTAGAAAAAATCAATCTCTCTTCATATATATTTATTGATTTACCTGTTCAACTAGATAACTGACAAGTTTTTCATGATTGTAGACAGCAGCCAAGTGTAGCGGTGTATAACCATTTTTATCTGGCATTTCTAATACTGTAGTTCTAATCGATGGATCTGCTTCAAACATTAATTGAACACATTCTAAATCATCTTTCATGCATGCATAGTGGATAGGCGTTGAATTATCGTTTTGTTTAGCCAATATGAAGGCTTTTTTTTCCAGACAAAACTAATGATTCCATTGGAAAGAAAAATATGACAGGAAACAAAACTGTATGTAAGCGAAAATAAGAATGACCGCCTGACTTATTCATTTCAGTTAAACAGTTATAACTTTTCATCAGGTTTTGCAGTTATATATATATATCCATCCATAATAGTGGAAAGTCAGGTGTTGTTCTGCCAACATAACACATATGAATTTGCATGCGTCGGTGGTACAGTGGTTAGGAATCTCGCTGACCATGCACATGGTTCAAGGTTCGATCCCCTGCCGAATCACACCCAATATCGTTAGCCGGCCTGCAAAATTAGGGCTACCGATATCACATGCTGAAAATTTCATACTTCTACGAAGAATACTGTATTTAATCAAGCTATAATCAAAAATAAAATTAACGTTAATAACAAAATTATTGTTGTTTAAATAACATCGAATCAATAATAATAATATCAGTGGATTACAGATCATTGTGATATATATATATATATATATATATAATTAATTTACGTTTCCAGTGGAACATAGGGGGCTTCAAGTTACAGGACTGAAGTTTTGGAAGCAGGGATTTTTATTTTTATGGGATGGATGAGGTTGCTAGCCACCTCATGCCCAATTTTCCCGCTTTGCCAGTCTTATTAACAGGCTTAGCGAAGTAGAAGAGTGCGTCGGCCCGGTGGGGATCGAACCCCAGGCCACATATGTATAGTTGGCGAGTATTCCAATGAATAAAACATCAACGGACATATGAAGCTAATTGCGCCTGCTAGTCAGATTATTTATAGCCAAGAATATCATCCATGTATCCACATTATTTGAGCTTAGTGTGAGTTGAACCAATTGAAACTATCTGTATTTCTGACTAGTTACTTGAGCAAACCAGTAATACAATAAAATCAAATAAAAGAAAACTGAGTTTTACCAGTCTTCCCAATAGTTGCTGACCTTTCCATGAATAGATTCGAGGATAACATCTTTACAAGCATACTCACTCTTAAAATATCGTTAAGATATGTAGAGATCTACACAGTTCATTCTTGGAGAAACTGAAAAATCTATCTCCCAACATCCAGTTTACTTCGGAAGGAGAATCAGACATCAGTGAACTTCCATTTCTAAACTGCCTAGTTGAGAGAGTGGAAAACGGACATTTAATTATATCCATATTCAGGAAGAAAACGCACTCCAACAAATACTTAAATTTCGGATCATCACACCCCATCAGCTCAAAGGTATCGGTTTTTTGAAGTCTTCTTAGACGATCACACTCTCTGATGATAACGGATAAGAAAAAAAAGGAGAAGAAATATCCAACATTACTGAGACTCTCAAGCAAAATAACTACCCAAAGAACTTCATCAACAAAATCAACACTGATATTAAATATAATCGAAAACGTATTCCTTAAACATGGACCTCAACAGTTGTCATTCCATACAGATCATCAGAGACGACAGACGATATCAGAAGAGTACTCAATAAGCTCGACATCAGAGTCTTCTTTAAAATATCACACACACTAAAAAGCAACCTTGTTCATATAAAAGACCGAATCCCCAAATATTCTCTATCTAGTTGTGTCTATAAAATAAAATGCTTGCAATGTGATGCGATATACGTCGGAGAAACATCTCGAGAAATTAAAATCAGAAGAAATGAACACCATAGGGCATGTCTTCGACCACCAAGAAATCCAGTTTGTGGACTAGAAAAGCTTGAAAAATCATCAGTCATAGGTGGTGGTCTACACGCTATAGAATCAGGCCACAAAATTGATATTGACAATATTGAAAGCATCATCCAAAAAAAGCATCTCAGAAATCACAAAGAACGTCTAATATCATCAGAAGCACTTCATATCATTAAAGGGAATCCAAATTGTCTGAACTGAATAGGAATGATGGAGTAAAATAGAATCTGACGTGGTTACAACACCCCCCCCCTCCCCCATGAAATGATCAAATCGACACGAATATGATGTAGAAGTTCACTATGCAAACATACACTACTTTTGTAATTGTTTACGCTTATCAAATGCAACGATCTACACCTGGTTTTGTTACCTTTACCAGTTGGCCAATTTGACAACGCAAAAATGCCCCCATGGTGATGAACGATGATTAAGTTGTTATATGTAAACTAAGTGAATTTTGTAATATACAGAATTACACAAGGGTTTTAAGTTAGAAAAATAAGCATACAAACAGAAGTAAGGTCAAATCAAACAAACAAACAAAAGTTAGGTCAAATCAACGGAGTTGTTACCATGCGAGTAGAAGTGGTTGGATAATTTTCTTTTGTATGCATAGTTCTGGTTCCACCAACTGGATGGCTAGGGCTTCTGCAATGCAAAGAAGACGGAATCGTACTGTCTTTGGAAGGTTGTTCTTCACTTTTTAGATTACTTTGAAGCAGGAGGCGTTTGTTGAGATGGAATGACCAGTGTTGAAGAAATGTTCGATTATTGCACTCCTTATATGGCCATTATTTCCTTTCTGTAGGCACACTGGATAGTGTTCTTTTACCCTTTTAGACAGGATGCGCGTTGAACGACCGATGTACCTGGCTCCAGAGCAACAGGTGAACTGATATATACACATGTGAGTGGTCATGTGCGGAATCTTGTCCTTTGGGTTTCTGCAGATCAGCGGGCGACTGGAGAACACTATTCTTAGTGTTTCCGCAGGGAACGTTTTCCTAAAGAGGTGGAAATTCTCCTCCTGAGGACGTCACTAAGTAGGTCTCCTTTGAAGTCTAGGTTCATATAAAGTATCTTTTTTGGCACGGATGGTGTCTTTTGCTTTTGGTTTTTCTGTTTGATGTTTTTGTCTACGAATCTTGGTGGGTAGCCATTTTGTATGAAGATCTCCCTCAGGAAGTTTAGTTCTTCTTCCATGGTGTCGGAGCTGCAGATGCGTCTGACGCGAGTGGCAAGGGATTTAATTAGGTTTCTTTTCCGACTGATTGGTACCCAGCTGTAGAAACTTGTTAATTGTCCGTTCCAAGTCGGTTTCCTATGGATTGACCTTCTTAAAGTTGTAATTGTATTTTCGTTTGACAAATTTAATGTATACACACACACACACACACACAAAATAACCATATGTATTTGCGATTGTACAGCTATAAAAATGAATTCGCCGAAAAGAGACTCTTCGCTGAATTACTTGTCTTCTGTCTACTAATATATATATATATATAACATATTAATTTTTATTATTCTAAATTTTCCCCCAATATTCGCTTACTTTTACCATATCTGAATTCCCTGATGTCACTGCTGTATGCAGCGGAGTTTCGCCTTCACAATCGATTAAGTCAATTAAGTGACTATTTGTCATCACATTCATGCATTCATACGGTTGACTACTAAGACTTCGTTGTAATGATGATTGAGTTGATGAAATGAATTTCTTTCTCAATTCAATTGATTTATGATTGTTTAATTGACCTTCAATATCTACTGTCTGTATAGGATTATTAACTGACGCTGATGATGTACTTTGATGTCTATCTGGTAGGGGTGAACAACTATAATAAAAATTATTATTATTATTATGACTACTACTCAGGTTGGACGATTGTTTCGGTGTATTTTCAAGTCCTTTCTCTTTGTTCAACTTTTCTTCCATTTGAAATAAAGCATTTAAACACTTGCGACTGACATTAGCAATAGCAACGTGTACAGGATAGGTAGATTCGAGATCTCGGGCAAATATATTGGCTCCTATGTCCAACTAACCAACAAAATAACAAAAAAAAAACAGAACACAAAGACAAATAATAAGAACATTTGAGTACTTTAATGTCACAGCATTGCGTACTTCAATTGTGGTGTCAGCTGTCTGCTAGCCAAAATTGGTAGACAGCAATTTACGTCAATGTTTACGTCCCAATTCTTGGTCATGAAAGAAAAACAAGAACAAAGACTGATTCAACAATCAACTACAGCAGACTTTTCGTAGGCAGATAAAAATAATCTGAACTTCAAGAAACGGCCACAAAGAGATGAAAGATTAACGTTCAGTGAGAAAACAACCAATCAAAAGACTGTGTTGGTTTGCTTACAATAATGTATAATATTGTTAAAACAATTAGTCCCTTTGATAAATTTGAATAAGGCATTAAGAAGACAAATTTCGTGAGATGATATCGTCATTTCGTAGTTTCTTTACAACCGCTTTACAACTACTAACATGGTTAACAATGATAAAATAAAGTTCATGAAAATTACTCAGTTAAATAAAAAACAAATGTACATACTAATGACCAATCATATTTAGATAGGTCATGTAGTCCAGGGTAGGCGAAGATTGAAGTCTATTGATTTTTGTATACACAGTTCAGGCTGTATGTGATTAATCCCTCAAAGTGCTTCCATCACCTTCAATAACCTTGAATTAGAGTTATGTGAAATAATTGTGAAACAGTCATTAATATTTATTTTGTGACCAGACATTAATAAGTGTTTTGCAATGGATGATGCTGGATTTCTACCAAGATTAATCGCGTTAGGATTTTCGATATGATTTACTAGCCATTTTGGAACATGTTCTTTTCGACGACATTGGAACATTCTGTTAGTTCTACCTATATAGGTGTCACCGCAGCTGCAGGTGAACTTGTAGATACAGTTTGAAGTAGAGTCCACAGGATTTCGTCCTTTAATCGTTGGTAGGTACAGTGATCGAAAATGTTCGGCGAATGACGAAAAGAGATGTGGCGGCGTAGAATGTGCGTTTGATGACTGATCGAAGTCTTTGAGCTGTCAATTGCATAATCTGGTCACCCTTGAATGGTAGATTAATAAAGATGGCTTTCTTTGGTACAGAAGCTGTCTTTTCAAGATGTGGTCTATCCTTACCGTGACAATTGATGAAGATTTTTGGATAACCATTGGCTAGTAAAATGATATCATCTCGCGAAATTTGTCTTCTTAATGCCTTATTCAAAAGTATAATAATGTACCTGAGAATCTATAAATATATGTTGGTTTCGTAAATAAACGATCTGTTGCCTAGCCCTTGTCTTCTGCTGTTACAAATTATTCCAAAACTAGCAAAAGAAACTATGCAACAATTACTCTGTGTGGATGAAAACATAAAAACGCAGTGATGTTCAACTTGGATAGAACTCATAGAATTAATTATGTCTTACAACATACTTCCAATTCAATACTCAAATATATGAACAAATAAAAGGAACGCCAGTGGGATCGCCCGTATCAGGATTAATAACTGAAGCTGTCATGCAAAGATTAGAATTAATACCCCTACCTATATTTAAACTAAAACTCTGGGTACGTTACATTGATGATACATTTGTAATAATTAAAAGAAATGTTTTAGAATATACCCATAAATTAATAAACAACATATTCGAAAACATCAAATTCACCACGAGAGAAGAAGAATTAGACAACAAAATTCCATTTTTAGATGTCTTAATCAGGAGAACTATCATAGGAAATTCAGAAACACAGGCACACAGATCAAATACTCAACTATAGTAGTAATAACCCAATTACCCACAAAACAAACTGTAGAACTACAGTGTCAAAGACAATGGGGGAATAATACGTATCATCATCCAAGACTACAGGAAAATTCATTCCATCATATACAAAAAATATCTCTGAAATAACGGCTAGAATATTGAGACCGTTTGAAATAGATAAAGCACACGAGCCAGCCAGTCAGCACAATCATCACTTCACTCGATATTGTTCAAACCAAAAGACCCATCCAACAGAAAATGAAAATAAAATTAATACCATTTACAAAATAAACTGTATGCACACAACAGGCATTACATCTGCCAAAGTGGGCATCCCCTTCGAATCAGAATCCAAGAACACAAATCAGTCGTGAAAAGACATCATATATATTCCTGTTTCATATCAATGCATGTGGATAATTATAGACACTAATGTGATTGAGGTAATGTCGAAATTTTAAACAGAGGAAACACTAAGAGTACAGTCAGGGATTCCTAGAAGTCTGGTACTAAAATGAATCAGCAAGCGATTAAAAAACATGTTAATACAGACCAAATCTACCAACTGCTAATAAAATGTAAATCATGTGGCGAGAAAGTTTGAAATCTAAGTCAATAATAAAATGATCAATACAGATGTCAAGAAGATGGTTACCGGAAGACGCAATTCTGTCAATCAGTCATGGAAAATTTAAATCAGTTCTTTTTATACTGAAACCTGCGCTGCAAGGGGATGTTGTCCAGAAGGGCAACGAAAGATTCACAACTAAGCCAACCAGCCCAGAGAACACCACTTAGTGCAATTAGTGTAATTTTGCCTGTATCATACTTCTATGATTTGACCACATTTATTTTATTCAAAGGTTATCTATAAAGTTAAAAGAAGCCCCTTGAAAACCATAAGCTTCCGTATAATTTGCTAAGGCCTTAACGATTTACGCAGGACTGCTTGATTTTATGTATACAGAGGAAACTTCTCCGCTCTCTCCATCTACTTTGGGTATAATTCCAAGTGCAACTGTTTATTTTTATTAATACTACTTTTTCCCTTTTTTGTATGACATTTCAGTAGTATCAAAATTTGACCGAAAAATTTCAGAATATAACTGGGCACCAAATGAGAAGTAGACGTGTGTAGTAAAAATAATATTTGCAAAATCTCCGCGAAATTGAAATGATTAATTCCAACGATTCCTACCTTCAGCAATCTCGTCCGAACTTCTTCAGGCAAATTAATCGAAATTAACATAACACAAGTTTATGTTCAATCATATGAGTCATGAAACAGGTATCAGCATGTATAAAAAAAACAAAATTGTATGAACTGTGATCAAAATTCGACCCCACACTTTCAAAAATTAGTCTACTTTTGTTGAACAATTTTAACAGAGTGTACTTCTCATCAGATTGCGTTCGACTCAAAGTTCATGGTCGGGGATAACTGAATGTGAAATATGTGTGTATGTGCAGTTTACAATGGTGTGTATGCGGGTAAACAGTCATAAAACATTTGTTAGCCTCTCCGTAACAAGATACAGACAATCGGGAATTTAGACCAAGTATTATTAATTAGTGATACACATCCATTCTTACTTATAAATCAGGATTTGCCATGCATCAGCTAACATCATATCTTCACATCAGTTCAAACTGTTGCGATTCACCCATACGTGTAGAGCTTCCGCAGTCAATCCTTCTTTATACCAACCAAAACCTTTTTGTAGAACCTCGGTCCTATCAAAGTCGATTTTGTGTCCCGTTTGTATAGAATCCAGTGCAATCACTGATCTGTATTTTTAGCTTCTTTAAGTCTACAGAGTCTTCGGAACCACATTTAGACATTGTTTATGCTCTTAAGTCCACTCCTATATTTACCTGTATGATAGTTTCTCCTACATATACGGTGTCATAGTCCCCACAACCGATCTGGTACGTAGTACAGTTTTGTTGGCTTTCTTCTTCTATTTTATCCGTAAGCTTCACTAGAGGTGATGAGCGTATGGTGTTAGTTTGCAAGATCATTTATTTACCTTGCTCACGAATGTGAACAGTCATCAAAGCCTACATGGAGGGCACCCTAATGACTATCTTCAATCACCTAGAACTGGTAATCCCCATCGTATATCCATCTAGAGAAATGAACTTAAATATCTAACTAGAATATATCACATTTAAAACTTTTACACTCGAAAAAAAAGTAATAGTGCCTTTCAAGAATTGCATGTGTTTGTATGTGTTTGTGAGTGATTGTGTGGACATTCAAGGAAAAATCAATGAAACATTACTGTTGACTTGTTAGCTGGTTGGACAGAATCAGCAAGAAGCCTTGTATATTGGTTTCTTGTTTGCTCGTATTCATCAGCACAGCATATCTATAACCTCTTGGGGATTCAAGATGAAGTCATTCAGTGTTCTAGTCGAATATATCACCAATGAATTACCCTTTTACTTCAGTTCAATTCGGACTTTTTCGTTGACTGGTTGGACCGAAGTGTTTGGCTTCAGGTTGACATGCCGGCTCAATGTGTGGATGCTTCACCGATGCCCGAGGAGTGAACCTGATGTGATTCGGTGGGTGTTGACTAGCAGTGGAATCCACAAGGACGTGGGTTTCGTTTTATTTGGGACTCGTCATCTGGGTGTACCTGACACCTACTCTCGTCGTACAAGTGGTTTAGTGGATAACATTTTTGCATTTGAAATGATGGGTACTGGGTTCGAGCCTCAGTGGGGACGCTATCACTCACTGGGGAGCGGAGGTACACCCAGCTGACGAGTGTCTCAAAATAGGACGAAATGCTCTTTATTCTGGATTTTACTGCTATGAATCATGAGAACTGTCGAATTTAAATTTTTTTCGTCAGTATAATTGTAAGAAGGCTTTTTCATCATATCGTGTTATCAACTATAAATCCTTGGGAAGCCGAGTAAAAGTGAGCATCCCACTGTTTTTGGTTAAATGATACTGAGGTTTGAAGATGACAAACACTAAATGCTTATCCTTAACCTAGTTTGAATTGGCCTGAAGAATAAGGCTTTAGTGTTTTTAAAACGATGGTTGGATGAGTTCGAGTCTCATTGGAAACATCATCACTAACCAGCTGAAAAGTTTCGAATAGGATCTAAAGTGGTACAAACCTTTCACCACTGATTATCACCAGTCAAAAAACCGCTTTATCCATTCTAGAATGTACTAGCAACGTATCATATAATTTTCTCACATACAATGCCGCATGCCAAGTAATTCACAGTCGAAAAACTCACGGAATACTTCGAAGTGAAGATGGGAGTAAGACAAGCTGACTGTCTACTATCTCCAGTGATTTTCCTGATTGCTGGGGGGGGGTAGACTGGATAATGCGACAGACACACAGCGGGCAGCGACGAAACAGGCATCAAATGGACCCACACAAAAACTTGGAGGATCTGGACTCTGCCGACGATATATATGTCTGATTTCCAACAAACTGAAAGATATGCAAGTGATAAAAAGCAGCAAGTCAGCAGAAGAAGAATCCAGAGAAGATAGGACTTTCTTCAGGTGAACATAGAGAAGGCAGAGGTAGGTGATGAAGATTCCTGGCCAACAGCCACAGTGACCGCAACAACAACCGACAACAATCAGCATAAATGGGAGGCACCTTCTTCACCTACCTTACCTGGTAAGCATCATTTCAACTACAGGCGGACGAAGTTGATGAGGATATCAAAGTGAGGATCGGGAAAACAAGGCAAGCTTTCATTACTCTCAAGTGTGCGTGGAGGTCAAGAGCTCCACTCAGAATCAAAAATAACATCCGGATTTTCAACTCCAATGTCAAGTCAGTCAGTGCTACTTACTATACGGATCAGAGACATGGCCAGCGCGTCATAAAGAGCATCTCAAACAAACTACAGACATTCATTAACAATTGTCTTCCCTCAATATTCAAGATCAGATGACCAGTCAGAAAAGATCAACAACAGGGATCTCTGGCAATGAGCAAACCAACACAGCAGGAACCGATTGTGAAACAAATAGGCAGGAAGAAATGGAGGTGGATTGACAATAATCCGAGGAAACCATCAGATGAGTGACATCACTAGACAAGCCATCGCTCGAGTGGAACCCGACAGAAAGGGAAGCGGCGAGTTGGTCGTCAGTGCGAGGGTGATTTGGAGGAGGTCATGTGAAGAGAAGATGAGAGCATGTGGGCAGACGTGGAGGCAGTAGAACCGGACGCAATGGAGGCGTGTGAATGAAGCTCTATGTCCCTCTAGGAATTAAAGGTAACTAAAATAAGAATAATAGGAATGTGAAAAACAATAAAATTCAACTCACAAGTAACTGCATACATTCAACACTATCACGAATACAACAGTAGTGCAATGGAGAGGCTCCTCGTTCACCTTCTGCATTCACATCCACAATATCTAATTCCAACAATACCTAAAACAGAAGTATGGAAATGTAAAAAAAAAAATAACCTATGAGACTCTTAAGCAAGAGTGAAGTTTAAAAGTAGCTGTGTAAGCTATTAAAGAAGCGCGACTTACGCCTCACTCTGCAACAGCTAGCGTAGAATAATGCTCTTTTCCACGCCAAGTAAAATACTAAATGGCGTCATCCTGGGAAGGATGCTAGATGCACTGGATGCACAATTTCATCAGCTCAGAACAAGCTGGCTTCAGGAAAGGCAAATCATGTACTGATCAAGTTATATATGTCCAAACCAAGTTCACTTTTAATAGTTTGATAAAAAATTTGGGCATTGCGTGGTATATCATATTCATTGTAATAACGGTTTTTGTATTTCTCAATGAATGAATGAAAAACAAAACGATATTGTCACTTTTACTGATGTTTCGCTATTTAATGCTAATAGCTTTATCAAAGTAGTAATATTAAACCGGAATTTACAAAATCCACTCAGCTTATATATAACAAAGAGTTAAGAGGTGAGAAAATAGACTACTTAGGTCAAGTTAAAAGGACAAATTGAAGGTTGAAATAACAGTGAAGATCACCAAACTAAATAACAAAGGTAATAGTAGTACATCTTTTATGATATCAAAATAAAGTTTACTAACTTGATCATCGTTCATCAGTCTGGGGTCATTTTTCGTTGTCAAGTTGGTCAACTGGTAGAGATAACAAAACCAGGTAGGTGTAGATTGTGGGATTTAATCAGTGTGTAAAATTATAAAAGTAGTGTATGTTTACATAGTGAACTTGCTTATCATACTCGGGTTGATTTTGTCACTTCGTTGCGGAGGGGAGGGAGGTGTTGTAACCAGGTCAGATTCTGTTTTAATCCATCATTCCTATTCAGAAAATTTGGATTCATTCCATTTGATATGAAGTGCTTATGATGATTCCATTATGGGTAAATTTTGTTTTGATAAAGTCTCACAGTGTTATACAGCAATGTTTGCTGATGACGTTTCGAGCACAATATATTGCTGATAATCATATCAAGATAATCACATGACTTCCTAAATTCATTTATATAGTTCCATTGTTTTTCTCTTGATTTTCACTTGATTTGATTGGTAATAGTATTTTCCATATTTCAGGTATGAGTGATGAGTCATTCCTATTTCATGTGTTGGGTGTAGACTCGATGAACAAGGATTCAGTAATCAACCTCTCTCTCCACCTACCTAGATTACTTTTTAGAATTTTAACCCTCTCTCACCATCCGATTGTGTGGTTGTGTGTTAATGCTTGCATTGCAATTGCTGAGCTTTTTTCTAAATTACTTATCTTCACCGGTGGGATCAACCATTCTTACCTTAGCTAAATTCTTATGCTCTGACAATCTGACTACCCTTGACCTACTGGTTTGACCTATGTAGTTGACCTAACCGACAGTCATTGCATGGTATTTTGTAAATAATATTATTTTGTCTAATTGGGTCAACTGGGTCCTTTAACCTACAGAGCTTGTCCCTGAGTGAGTTTGTAGATTTAACTGAATAACATTACTGTATAACACTGTGAGACTTTATCAAAACAAAATTCACCCATAATGGAATTACACTCGGCCACAGTGCACAAGTTTTATTCTTATATCACTTATGAAATGATATTTGACATTCTTTGTGATTTCTGAAATTTTCTGAATTATTTCAAAATTGTCTAAATCAATTTTGTGGCCTGATTCGATAGCGTGTAGACCTATAGGTGATGATTTTCCAAGTTTATCTAATTCACTAACTCGATTTCTCGATGGTCGAATAGATGCTCTACGGTGTTCATTTCTTCTGATTTTGATTTCTCAAGATGTTTGCTCAGTGTATATCGCATCATATTCCAAGCATTTTATTTTATAGACACAGTTGAATAGAGAATCTTTAGGGATTTGGTCTTTTATATGGACAAGGTTGTTTCGTAGTGTGTCTGATGTTTTGAACAAACCTCTAATGTTGATCTTTATTGTTATTTTGACTTTCAATATGTCCTTTTAACTTGACCTAACTTGTCTATTTTCTCATCTCTTAACTCTTTGTTATATATAAGCTGAGTGGATTTTGTAAATTCTGGTTTAGTAATACTTGGATAAAGCTATTAGCACTAAGTAGCGAAACGTCAGTAAAAGTGACAATATCGTTTTGTTTTTCATTCATTGGGAAATACAAAAGAAACCTTTATTATAATGTACTGATCAAATTGCCACTCTCCACATCACCACTGAACAAAGAAGAAAATGGCAGCCAAACCTCTATCTTAACTTCCATATTGGTTTGTTTATTAGATGTATCACACAGTGAGACAGTATTATTTACCAGTAAATAATACTGTCTCACTGTGTGATACATCTAATAAACAAACCAATATGGAATTACTTATTACCACAGTGCCCAAGTTTTACGCATATATTAATATGTATCTTAACTTCATCAACCCTATTAAGGCCTTCAACAGCGTCCACCGTGTAGTAATTTGTGAACTACTTCAACCTCATTCAAAGGCACTATGACAATCCGACATCACAGGCGATCCAAAAAAAAAGGAAAACTCAACTAGGTGTTTGAATTGAATACAAAAGTAAGACAAGGCTGACTGACTGCCTATTATCACCGATGATATTCCCAACTGTGGTGGACTGGAGTGTGAAGCACATTGTGTGTGTGTGTGGGGGGGGGAGTGAGAAGACATGAATACGTTGGTCTGACCGATAGGAAGACTCTAGAACATCTGTATTTCTCAGACGATTTGGTTGAGTTCCATACAAACTCGAAGACTAACTAAAAAACTGGTAGAAGAATCAACTATGACAGGACTTCAAGTAGACCAACGAACCGCAACAACAACAACAACAACAAACAGCATCAATCCCTATAAACGGGAGAGATATGTCAGAGGTTACTACCTGACTTCACTTATCTGGCTAGGAAGCATGGTTTCAACCACAGGCAGTTGGAACGGATGAGGATATGAAAGCCAATCAGGATCGAAAAGGAAAGACAGCACATCTTCATCAATCTGAAATCAGTTTGGAAATTTACACTCACTCAGCTAGCCATCATAAACAACTAGATTCGAACTTTTCAACATCAATGTCAAGTAGGTCCTTCTATACGGGTCAGAAACTTGCATTATGTGTCACGAAAACGATTTCTAACAGTTTGCAGACTTTAATCAACAGCTGCCTCCTTCTCTTGCTGGCTGGCTGGCTACATACTGAAGTTCAAAAGGCCGCCTGGTCAGAAAGTATGACTAACTAGAAACTGTGGCTGGGGATAAACCCAAAGGAGAGAGCCGATTGCTCAACAAATATATAGGGGAAACTGTTGAATGACATCACGCGCACTGCAGGCCATTGCTCGAGTGGAAGCGACAAATGGGTCGTCGGTGCGAGGTTGACATGGAGGAGATCGTGTGACCAGGAGGAGATAAGAGATTATGGGGAATTGCAGGTGTTTTTGTGAGAAGGGAACATTATCACTTAGTTACATTCATGCAATAGTGACCAAGGTAATGACAATGGCTGCAGAAATGTTTTCTGGACACACATTTTCTCCGTCTTCAGATGGATTCTGATGACCTCAGCTTAATGTCGAAGACGAACTCATAAAGCATAATTATCGTTGATTGGAATATGACAGATAACTTCAAAATGCCTTGTTCACATCAGTTTTAATTTTCAGTATCATATATAAGGTGTGTTAATCCCTTGTTTAAACATACAGGATGATTTTTGGAAATCTGACGATGAACTTGCCCAATTGTCTGCCCAGTGTAACTGTTTCCACAAGACCAGTTGAACTATTCGTGATGTGTGAATTCCATAAGTCAAGTTTTCAACCTGTTTATCCAGTGAGCTAACTTGCCATCACCGTAAACTTCAAAGTGATGTTAGATATCTGTAGGCGATTATTAACAACCGGAAGCTATGGACATCGGTTTCCTATTATTACTATTATGATTTCAAGAATAATAATACTAATGGATATCGTCTTTTTTCTGTTTACAGAACACAAAATAATTGAGCAAAGAAGAATATTCTTTTCGGTAATTTCCTCTTCTTGCTATACAATTATATAGATGCTTATATACATAGAATGTGAATCGGTGGAACAGCGGTTAGGATGCTCGCCGACCATGAACATGGTCCGGCGTCCGATACCCGGCCGACTCACTCCTTTACCTCACTAAGCCAGAAATAATACTGGTAAAGACGAAAGGTTGGGCATGAGGCTGGCTAGCAACCCCATCCTGTAAAATAAACATCACTGCGACAGAAACTTCAAGCCACTAGCTATGAAGCCGTATGTTCCATTGGGAACGTGAAGGAAAAAAATGCACAGAATATTCTAGAATAGTAGTCAAAAACAATATTGGTGTTTTTCTTTTAAAATAATACGGATTCGTTGATACATTTGAATTCTATTTTTGGTACATGGATGATGCATTTTTGATTATGGAAAATGAGGATGAAGCAAAGAACATCTTGGACAAATTTAATGATGTTCATCCTGCAGTAAATTCTACTATTCAGAAAGGAAAAGACTCCAATATTTCATTTTTAGACGTCTTTGTGACCAGAAAAGAGGATGGCACAATGAGAAGAAATTTATATAGAAAATGTACATCAACTGACTGCCAGTATACTCTTCTTTTCAGCCTCGTGCCCTTCAGATACCAAACGCAATCTGATAAAGTGCTTGGTCCGCCAAAGAGCAAGAGCGATCTACCCGGATGAATATCTTGATGAGGAACTTAATATTATTAAACATTTGCTGAGTGAGAATGGTTATCTCAAAACGTTTATTGATAAGAATATGAATCTAAAATTAAAGCAGCCCAAGGTACCAATAGTTTTTAAAAATGCCTTGTTCTTACAAATGCAGTTCCTTAGGGACAACATCAGTGAGATACTAACGCACCGCCTTAGAAATGCAGTGGTAAAAAGAGCATTCCCTGCTGCCGAATTACGCTGTGTCTTCAAAACCACTCCCCTTTTTTGCGTTCGGGAGTAAAAGATAAACTTCCCAAATTTCGCCTCTTCTGTGTGAGTGTATCTACCTATCCTAGAATATTCTAGAATAGTAGTAGTCAATAACAATATTAGTGTTTTTTTAAATAATATCGATTTGTAAAGTATAATCACTGGAATTACAGTTCATTAAAGATGCTTAAATTATAATCATAATAAAGATGTAGTAGCAAATAGAATATCAACTAAAATTAGGACAATTCCAGAAAAATTCATGATCATTCAAACCTAGATGGCCAAGCGGGTAAGGAAAATGTCTGAACTGACCAGCTTCTTTTGGATGCATAAATTAGGCTTCTTAATATGTATACCAAGAGCCAGCCTCAGCAGTATTTAGTAGTCGAAACTTAAGGCGAAACTGAAATTTGTTGGTATGCGGTAAATAACTCTGAGATCCTGGTTAACATCAGTCTTGTGTTCTGTCTCCACAAGATGAGATAGAATAGCGCTATGTGAATAGATTTTGTCTGTCCTTTACTTAACCACGCAGGATGATATTCAAAAATCTGACGAGAAATACGCCTAGTTGTATGGCCTATGCAACTAGCTGGCTCCACAGGAGCAGTTAAAATTGGTAGATACACTCACACAGAAGAGGCGAAATTTGGGAAGTTTATCTTTTACTCCCGAACGCAAAAAAGGGGAGTGGTTTTGAAGACACAGCGTAATTCGGCAGCAGGGAATGCTCTTTTTACCACTGCATTTCTAGGGCGGTGCGTTAGTATCTCGCTGATGTTGTCCCTAAGGAACTGCATTTGTAAGAACAAGGCATTTTTAAGAACTATTGGTACCTTGGACTGCTTAAATTTTAGATTCATATTCTTATCAATAAACGTTTTGAGATAACCATTCTCACTCAGCAAATGTTTAATAATATTAAGTCCCTTATCAAGATATTCATCCGGGTAGATCGCTCTTGCTCTTTGGCGGACCAAGCACTTTATCAGATTGCGTTTGGTATCTGAAGGGCACGAGGCTGAAAAGAAGAGTATACTGGCAGTCAGTTGATGTACATTTTCTATATAAATTTCTTCTCATTGTGCCATCCTCTTTTCTGGTCACAAAGACGTCTAAAAATGAAATATTGGAGTCTTTTCCTTTCTGAATAGTAGAATTTACTGCAGGATGAACATCATTAAATTTGTCCAAGATGTTCTTTGCTTCATCCTCATTTTCCATAATCAAAAATGCATCATCCATGTACCAAAAATAGAATTCAAATGTATCAACGAATCCGTATTATTTTAAAAGAAAAACACCAATATTGTTTTTGACTACTACTCTAGAATATTCTGTGCATTTTTTTCCTTCACGTTCCCAATGGAACATACGGCTTCAAAGCTAGTGGCTTGAAGTTTCTGTCGCAGTGATGTTCATTTTACAGGATGGGGTTGCTAGCCAGCCTCATGCCCAACCTTTCGTCTTTACCAGCATTATTTCTGGCTTAGTGAGGTAAAGGAGTGAGTCGGCCGGGTATCGGACGCCGGACCATGTTCATGGTCGGCGAGCATCCTAACCGCTGTTCCACCGACTCACATTCTATGTATATAAACATATATATAAATGTAGAGCCAGAAGAGGAAATTATCGAAAGGTGGACATTCTTCTTTGCTCAATTATTTTGTGTTTTATAGATGTCCGAATGAATATTTTTTTGTTTTTCCAAGTATGCTGAAGTATTTTCTACACTGTAACGATTAGCCGGTGAGAAGAAGCCAACTTCATGTGTCCAGCAGTCAGTGTTGATCCTGGCTGGATGCTATAACTCAATACGCAGTATGGTCATCAAACTAGAAGACCAGCTATGTTGAATGATTGGAAGCGATCAGTAGGAAGGCCACCGCCACCGCCACTACCACAACCTAGGTCTCGTGCTGGCTCCCTTTCGTTGACAAGGTGAATTTGCTGTTTTAAAGTAACTGGTGTTGAAAAATTCAACCAAAATATTTCAAATCATTCCAGTAAACCATCCCACGAATAAGCTCCTGGCACAACACCAGCGCACCTAACTTTAGATTAGAACGGGGGAATGTTAGAATTACATCGGTTTGAAGGATTTTTTGTGCATCAGTGATTTAAAAAACAGATTCTTTGCCAGCCACACAGAAGGTCCAAGTTCGATACCCAACTGATGTATAACAAGCCCAGAAAAAAAAGGGGAAGTGAGGAACAAAAAAGGTTATATAATACCCAACTGATTTATCAATTTTGTTTTTACCTTTAATATTTCCACATGATTTTTTTCACAGGATATATGTATTGGCAGAAGACCATCTTTATTCGGTATTGTAGGATCAGCGTCAACACTAAGCAAATAACGTACCATTGATAGGTGTCCTTCTTTAACAGCTAAATGCAGTGGTAAATTCCCGCTTTCGTCTGGTTCATTTACTTCTGTTAAACAAATTTTTAAAAAATATTGAAACATTGAAAAGCGAACTTCATAAAAAGGCGCTAAATATTAGTTCAAGAATCAAGGTATCCTTTTTCAGCAAAATTTTCTTAAAGTTCTAGGGCAAAACGTCTAGTTACTGGGGGAGAAGGGAGAGATTAGCAAAGAAGTAAAATAGGTTCAATCCACTCTTGAATTAAATAATTATCCTAAAGCCTTGATAAAAAGACGCATTTAAAATGTGAAGATAAGGATGGATCGAACGAAACCTGTTGTTTAAGAATTGGGGTGGTACAGCAGTGATTCCTTACCGCAAAGCAAACATCGGATGAGATGAAGCAAATCCTTAACAATCATGACAATATAAGAGTGTATTTTCGTGCAACTAACACCTTATTCTCATCACCACTGGTGAAAGTTAAGGATAAAATAGAACAAGAAAACCAGCAGAATTGTGTGTACCGGATCAGTTGTGGGGACTATGACCAGATGGAAAAATAAATGCTCGCACTAACAAGTACAAAAACGCAACCATACCCTCTGTAGGCGCAATATTGCTTGAAATTAAGTCACGCGTAGATAAAGGCTATCCCGGTCCAGAACAAACAAGAAGCCGGTCACTGTTTCTACGGTACTATTAATAAACAAATCAATAATTATATATACAACAAACCTTAACGGTTTCAAGAGTACAAAGCACAACGCTTAACAGAAAGCAAGGTACCGCTATCAGAGCGGAATAACGTTAAAGCCAAAATTTCGAACTAGCCGGAACCAGACACGACCGTTCAGGTAAGCAGTCAGTAGAAGAATGAACCCAAGTAAGGCATGGCATAAAAACAGAGAGCGTTTAAGAGAGATAGACCGTGCATAGGCACAAAGATAGAATTTAATTGGCTACTTAACCAGGTAGAAAAATACAGATGAAAATCAATAAATAAGATAAACTCGACAGAATAGTACAAAGTTAGACATGGGTCAGCAAAAATAACAGTTCACAAAATACTCTGATTCGGCCATGAGTTCAACTGTCTAACTAAACGCATCGAGGTAAAAACACATACACACAGTTCATTAAACAAGGGGGGATAGACACCTTAGGCATGGATACTTGAGTTGCAACAACGCTAGGCTGGTCCGGGACAGGTTGACTTGATTCAAGGATGGGAATTGAATTGATCTTACACCCTCCCTACTTAGCTCGTGTTCTGTGCGATAGAGAAAGCATTAGGCGTGATACCTACAACTTATTAAATAGTCAGTAGAACAATTGGATCTCGTCTTTCCAATTCATATCATTTATAGGTACAACGTTGTCTTTCTTTTTCTTGTCTCTTTTTTCTGTTATTTGCTACTTTGTTTCTCTCTTCCTTACAAACTCTACTTAAAATATTCTTCTTCGTTCTTTCACACTGTGTATATGTCGACCTTTTGTAACCGCATACGCCAGTAAATATGCCAGTAGTATCTACTTTTCTAACACCTTCAAACACTCTGTTTAAATTTTGGCTTTGCTACCGACATGCTAATATGTTGTTGTCAAAACGAACTGAGATTCCCCTTAATCTATGTAGAATTTTATTTATTTTTAATGTACTAACTGGATGCGCAATACTGTAGTAAAATGCTGAGAATTCCATTCTGTATCACAAGTACTGTTTTGGAATAAAGTAAATTATTATTATTAAAATGAAAATTCAAAAAGTTGAGAGCGATGCTGAATAAATAAGCTTTAAATTAATTTCAAGGACATTGAATCCACTGATAAGTTTAAAGGGTTAACAATCGCTTGGTATCCAGCCTTCAGAAGGAGTGTGAAACAAAAATGATAAGTTGCAATAAGTTTGAAGAAACAGTAATATGTGATTATTTTGAGGTTATAAGTTATTGTTATTGAAAAACTAAAATAACATTAAAGATGTATAACACAAAAATTTTGTACTGGACATCTGTTTCACCTTAATCCATGACTCTTCAGCTTTACACGCATATAACCCCACCAGGAGTGGAACGCAGGACCTTCAGGTTTTATGCATACTCTTTAACTATTCAGTCAAGGGAACTAGGGGGGTCACTGGTAGAATAGCCTATAACTACACTTGTGATTCCGCTTTACTTCTCTGCTGACGCAGTAATAAACTTCGTCTAGACAATAGAAACCTTGGAGAAGAAGGGAATTCTGGTATGGGGTTAGCATTCTCATTCCTTAAAAAATTAAACAATAACACACACCACAGGAATGAAATAGAATCCTTCGCTTTATCACAGATCGGCAACTATGCTTCTATGTCTCAAGATTTCATCATAGACTGACATCGGTTAACGAACCACTGGAAAACTAGAAGGGAGTACTGGAAACCTGTTTTGTCAGTCTAGTTTAGGATTCTTCGTCAGTACACACCCAAATTGCGGTTTCGAATCCAGGACTTTCTGGCTACAACGCTAGCGAGTTCGTAGACCATTAAGCCACTGAAACCGTATCCAGTGGTCAATGCATGAATTCCAACATCCGCCCCACTGGCTTAATGATCTACGCGCTAGCCTTGTAAGCAGGAGGTTCTGGGTTCGTACCCCACAGTGTGGGTGCGTGCTGATGAAGGGTGCAAAACTAGGCTGACGAAACAGCTGTCCAGTACCCCCTGCAGGTTTTTCAATGGTCCTCTAACTGATTTCAGTTTATGATGGAATCTTGTAACCAATCCAATCAAATCCTTGAAAACCAACGCTTGCATATTACTATGTATACCGTAAATTAGGAATTCAGTATTAAGAGTAGATTGTTTCCACAATTGCTGAAACTCGTCAATAATGTATATTTCACAATTGGTGGATGGTGGCTAGCAGTGGAATCCAGGATAAAGCGCATTTCGTCCTATTTGAGACTTGTCAGCTGGATGTACCTGCATTTCTCAGTGAGTGATGATGTTCCCACCGAGGCTCGAACCCAGTACCCAAGAAGCCGACATGTCAACCTGAGACCGAGCACTTCGGTCCAATCAATCGACGGGAAAATCAAAAAATTCAATTCAATGTATATTTTAATTTAATTTTTGATTACAGCTTGATTCCACACTGTATTTTTGGTACAAGTATGGAATTTTCAGCATGGATATCGATAGCCCAAATTTTGCAGGCCGACCATAGATATCAGGTGTGCGCCGGCAGAGGATCGAACCCTGAACCCCGTGTGCATGGTTGCCGAGAGTCCTAACCACTGTGCCATCGACTCACACAACCTTTCGTAAAGTTATTATTCTCATGATTCAGATTGAATTCTCACATTGACACAGTTGCTGAATGTAAGTAAGACTCTTTAGCTGTTAAAATAAGATGTTTCAATAAAGGAAGAAAAGCCAGATTTGTAGTATAAAATGATACTGTCATTCTATTTCACAGGTTCCCCTCATCAACTGCAGACCACCACTTGCAATTACAATGGTTACAAATAATAACAATAAATAAAATTCAATGTTTGAAAGATAGCCAGGTAGAAACATTATATTTCTATATTTGGTTTGTAAGGATTAATTTTGTTTTCACGAGTTGATCACGCAGTGATATGAGTTAGAGGACCATTGAAAACCAGGGAGTACTAGGCAGCTGTTTCTTTGGCCTAGTTTGGGAATCATCGGCAATACGCACCCACAGCCAGGGTCCGAAACTAGGACCCTCCGGTTACAAGGCGAGCTCGTATACCATTAAGCCACTCACTGTGACCCGATCCACTGGTCCTTGAATTCTAACTTCTGCCAATTCACGACATAGCGCAACCGCTAGCCAATGTCTTCAAGGACCATTGGATCGGGTCCCAGTGAGTGGCTTAGTGGTATACGAGTTCGCCTTGTAGCCACAAGGCCTTGGGTTCGAATCCCGGCGCGTACTGATGAAGAGTCCCAAACTAGGACGAAACAACTGTCCAGTACTCCCAGCTGGTTTTCCAATGGTTCTCTAACTGATGTCAGCTCATGATGAAATCCTGAAACCAATCAAATCCCTACAAACCAACACTTGAATAATAATATGAATTTACAATGGTTGGCTTGTAAGGATTAGCTTTGTTTTGACGAGCTGATCTCAAATGGATATCATTTAGAGAACCATTGAAAACCACATGGGATTACTGAACAGCCAGCTGTTTTACCCTAGTTTGGGAATCAGTGGTAGCACGCAACTACTGCCATGGCTCGAACCCAGGACCTTCTGGTTACAAGGCAAGCTCGTATACCCGATTCAATGGATCTCCCACCGATTACATTAGTTGGTGGTCGGGCTAACTCACAAATTGGTAGAAGCTAGAATTCATGGGCTGGCCATTGATTGAATCGTATCCCAGTGACTGAATGGTATGCGAGCTTGCCATGTAACCAGAAGTTCCTGGGTTCGAGCCATGGTGGTGGGTGCACGCTGACGATGATTTCCAAACTAGGATGGAGGAAATAGCTATCCAGTACTCTCTCTGGTTGGTTTTCAATGGTTCTCGAACTGATATCCATTCGTGATCAATTCACCAAAATAATAATGATAATAATAATAGTGTGGTTGTGGTGAGAGCAGGCCGTGAGAAAATATGAGCAAGGCTGATTCAACAACCAATCACAGCAAATTTAACGTGGCAAAATATGATTCGCAGATAGAGAACTCTATTTGTCGAGGAATCCCGAAACAACCAATCAGAAGCCTGCGTTTGTCTGCCTAACTTCTGATAAACAACCAATCAGATGACTGCGCTGGTCTACTTGCATAAGCTATAATAATGTATGTGAAATATGTATAAATACGTGTTGATTTTCATAATAAAACGATCTGTTTCCTGGCCCTTGTCTTCTGTTGTTACATGGTAAATATTTTGAACGTCAGTAATAACTATGATTATAATGATAACAAAATAATGATTATAAGGTTTACGCCTGGTTTATGACTAATGTGACGAATAATAGTTTATGAAATCAGAGATTAAATATGTAGAAATAGTAAAATGACAAAATAGACATGAAGTTCGGAAATGAAAATATGGTGGTGTAAATAGGGATTAAGAACTTAAAAATGACATGACATGAATAAATAGGAAGTCTGGATAAGAAGGCCAGTGGGATAGTCACAATTAAAAGAACTACCTGTTTATGATGGTCATGGCAAGGACAAGGGTTGAATGTATTTCTTTTGGATACAGTTTTGCATTGGAGTGCTATTAAAGTAATTATACCTCATTCTATATATGGGTCCATCCAGATCTTGTAACCAACCCCCTAACCTTAATCTTTCCTCAGCTCAACCACCCCGCCTACCCAACTCCAATATCTCCCTTATTATGTCAAATGAACCTTGACCTGTCCTTAGACTAAACGCTAACTTAATCTTTTCCAAATCTAACCTGAAACTCACCAGTTATCTCGTTTAATATCATTACACTTGATTCGGTATGTTTTATTCGTAAGTACGGTGTTATTTTCCTGATTTCACTATCTTCTTGATGGAGTGTTTCAAGGTGGTCATTGATGCGGTTGTTCTCCTTCGGTACTTTTCAGGACTTTTAAAAGTCGAAATTTTTCCTGGAAACAATATTGTCCAGGTTTCTAAGTGAAAAGGATGACTTCTGTAGGATTTCTTCTGTCTATAGAGATGAAATAACTACCTAGAGTTAATGTTCTTTCCCGTATAAAAGCATCAGAATTTACTCTCTTGGATTAATATCATAAGTTTTTATCAGGATGCCATAAAATAAATATTACATGATACCCATAATTAGGGAAGGTACTCATTAGAACAAGACATATAATCGAACAATATTGCTGTCTTCAATTAGATCTTCTTCAGGCTTTAGTCTAAATAATATAAGTTTATATGTAAAAATTTTAACAAATGACGGTTATTTCGTGGACCAAATAATAATAATAATGTGGTAAATGTTCTGAACGTCGTTAATAACGATGATTATAATGATAACAAAATATTGATAATACGGTTTATGCACGTGGAGATAAGAATAACGAAGGTAGTAATATGTGTGTGTATATGTAGACAATTCAATAAATAAATTGGGTCAAATCTTAAAAGTTACGTAATACTAAAGGTGAAGTGGACAGATAATCAGAGTTTAAATAAATATCATAAAAATACGAAGGAGATGGAAAATAAGAAAGGGTGGTGGGAGGGTTTTGACTAGAATTTACCTAGGCTAAGCAAGGGAGAGACAAGTGGTAGAACAAACTTCTTTTGTTGTATGCAAAGACACTTGGATTGTTCTCTCGAATTAATTCCCATAGCTTCGGCTGTATGTAAAAGGCAGATTCGAATTCCGTCAGAAATGCTCAATGGAATACGATAGATAACTTTGAAGGCACTTCTTCTTCTTCTGTCCACTTGGTGACCGCTATGAGCAATCAAATGAATCAGAATAGAACTTCTTAATGATTTCACTTAAACATTTCCTAACCATGAAGAAAGATGCTTGCTCATTAATACGTTTGTGAATCTATCTAGTTATCCGCCCTATATAGCTGCTTTCTCCACAGGAGCAACTGAATCTGTGAATACACAAAGAATTTGCACAGCTAGAGGTAGCTTGTCTTTCGCTTGAGCAATCATAATTGAATGGCGTTAGGACCAATATCACTAGTCAATGAAGTTGGAGCTCATACCTAGTAAGCTATTTATTTGACAATCAACCATAAGTAGTTGAATTGATCCCAACCTATAGGTGATAAATTGACGTGGTGGTCGGATTTGCCTATCTCAATGACCCAACAAGCTACACTGGATTTCATGAATATTCCCACGCGTCTTGTCATTCCCAGAAGATCGTCTGAATACCAACTGGACTAAAATCAGTTAGCATCATAGTTGTTTAAATTATGTTAAGAGTCGTACTGCTGCAGTGTGCTTCCTGTTCTGGAGGTGAGAGGTTAGAAATGGCAAACCCCGGAAATCACACATCTCGACTTACATCGCAGCAGTTTATAGCCATCTGTAGGACATGAATACGAAAGCTACTCAAAACAGACGTAGGTGATTAACGTCAAGCAGTTCTTCCTTGGGCTGTTCAGCTCACTAGAATTAATGTTCTTTCTATTTCAGGTACCTCAGAAAGAAATCAGCCTCTACATTGTTTCATAAGCATTTAGCTATTACAGGTAATAAGTGAAGGCGAATAATAAAAAAGTTACCTAACTTACTGGCTTTATGAGTCATTAGTACTTTTGCACAATTCAAATGACCTTTCATTGCAGCATAATGTAACAGAGTACGTTGACTTGAATCGTGCTGATTTAGAACAGATGGATTATAGGACAAAATTTCGACCAGTTTAGCAATTTCATTTGATGCCACATACTAAGGTTTGTAAAAGAAGCATAAGGGAAAGTTGTAAGAATCGTATGAAAAATTCATAAGCATATATATATATATATATATATATATATATATATATATATATATATATATATAGGGCATACATTTGACCTACAGAATTACCATGGAAGATCTGGACTTCGCAAATGGTTTACGTCCGGGCGAAAATTTGTAAGAAGAGACAGAAAAGACGAGATTTTATGTGGGCACAAAGAAGACAAGGGTGATGAAGTCATATTAATGTATGCGTCAAGTTTGGGCAATGTGATAGTAAGTAATTCCATATTAGTTTATTTATTAGGTGTATCACACAGTGAGTGAAACAGTACTATTGTGGTGAGAGCAGGCTGCTAGCCAATTGGTAGACATTAATCGACGCTGATTGGTAGACATTAATCTGGGCTGATTCAATAACCAATCACAGCAGACTTAAACGTGGGCAAATATGATTCGCAGATGAATGGCTCTACTTTCCGAGAAATATCGAAAACAACCAATCAGAAGACTGTGTTTGTCTGCCTAACTTCCGAGAAACAACCAATTAGAAGACTGCCTTTTTCTGTTTGCATAAGCCCTATTAATGTACATAAAATATATATAAATACGCGTTGATTTTCGTAATAAAACGATCTGTTGCCTGGCCCTTGTCTTCTGTTGTTGCACTATTTACTGGATGACACAGTTTCGAACAAAATTTATTGCGGTTCATAATCATATCATCAATTATAATCCCACGACTTCGAAACTCCAATTTTATAGTTTTCTTTTTTTCATTTGTATTTGTCGTCATAGGGGTAGTAGAATTCTATAGATATCCAACTGGACAAGTGTTGAATTATTTCTGTTACACGTATTTGCAGTTGATTCGACAAACGAAGCTCCTGTTATCAGGCTCTCCATGATAGATTTGGCTGCTAGGTTTTTGTGCTCCGCTAGTCTGACTGACTGCACCTGTTCTACTATTTTGACCTAGGTGTTTGACCTGACAATCATTGGAGAGGGAGGGTATTAGATAAACTAAATTGTTTTGTTTTAAAGGCTCCACAGGATCCACAATTTAACCGACAAAGCTTGTTTCTAGTTGAGTTTGTGAGTTTGAATACCAGCCAATTTTATTTCTACTAACAATGCTAAGGATTCTCCTTATGGTTTCCAAGGTTTCTTTCTTTGTATGGAAGTACTACTGATGATTTAGATTCCTTATTGTTGGTGTTGTCATTATCCTGTGCGTGTTTGACATGCATGTCGTCATTATTAATAATATTATTATTATCACTACTATCATTATTTATTTTAGTTTTGCATGTCCCTACATAGTGTCTGACTAATTTATCAGAGTAATTATTACGTTTCAAAGCTTCTCCTATATGCCTCACTTCCTGTCTTAGATTTTCCTTGGTACTATTTAGTTTTTGTGCTCTATTATTTAAACATTTCACCAATTCTATTTTCACTGACATAGGATGGGATGACGGGAAAGCAACACATTCAAACAGATATTTGAACTTCCGATCATCCTAAATTTTGTGGAAGCCCTATCTGGCAATTAGGAAGTTTAAACCACCTTTGTACGTTCACAGCAATGATTCATCATCACAATAAACCTTCCTTGGTAAACTTTGTTTTGATACCATACCAGCCAGGGTAGATGTACTATTACCTGTCTTCTTTGGTTTAATAATCCGCAATGTTACTTTGCTCTTCCATATGTCCTTTTAACTTGACCTAATTCTGCTTACTCACCCCTTAACTCTTTGTTAATTTCATGTATGCATTCCTATGACACATCGGTGGAGTGTGATCAGATTGTTCAACATGTGTTGCGCAAATACACAATACACGATTCAGACAGACAAATTACGTCTTCTTATGTCAAAATCATGTAATATTCCTAGGATATATAGCAAGATAAAATTGCATAAAGAAGGATATCCGATAAGACGGATTATAGACTTTGGAAACACACCAACGTATATGCTGGCAAGATTTCTGTCAACAATACTAAGACCGACAAAAGACAAGATTCATTTGAATTAGTGAGACGACTAAGAACCACTAAAATACAGGAAGAGGAAATACTAGTCAACTTTGATGTAAACAGTCTTTATACTAAAATACCCATTCAAATGGTCATGAATCCACTGAAAGAGAGATTAAAAGAAAATGATGGTCTAAAAGACAGAACACATTCATCCGGAGAAGAGATAATAAAAGGGATGGGATTCTGTCTGACAACAACATATTTCACATTTGAAGGGAAAATATACTAACAAAATGAAGGAGTAGCCATGGGATCGCCCATCTCACTAATAATAGCTCACATATTCATTGATTTTTGTGCAAGAGAGTGCCCTTGAACTATTCAGGTCATCACTAAAATGTTAGCGGAGACATGTAAACGACACGTTAGTAATAATGAAAAAGAAGGATGCTGAGAAATTCTTCTCACACACACATAAACAGGCATGTCGACTCAATAACATTCACTGTGGAAATAGAGGATGAAATTGGGGAACTGCCTATGTTAGACTGCAAAATACAAAGAGTAACAGATGGTAGGTAGTACAAAAACGACGATATATAGAAAAACTACACACTCTGGAAGGTTCCTTGATCATCATTCATCTAATCCATTCAAGGTAAAACGAGGAGTAATACAAAGTCTTGGAGATAAAATACATAGACTTATAACAACACTAGAGGACCAGCGTAAAGGAATAAACGTCCTACTCAAAATGTTACTCAAAAACAACCACCCAAAAGAATTTATCAAAGATAATATAAAAACTGGAGAATGACAAGACGGAGGAATGCAAAAAAAAATAGTCACGATACCATACAAAAATGGTACATGATAGGCGGATATCGAAGAAACCTCAAAAATATTGCGATTCGCACAACGTTTAAACTGACGAATCTAATCAAAAATAAGATAAATCAACTGAAAGATTCCATAAAAATGATGGATAAAAACAATGTGATTCACAAAATATCTTGTGCCGACTGTCCAACTAAATATGTGGGGCAAACGTCCAGATCACTCAAAATAAGAGTGAATGAACATAAACGCCTGACTAACTAAAGGTCAACAAACCGGAACACAAGCTTACAGTAATTTAGAAGAATATTCGTCTATAGCTGCACATGCATGGGACAAAAACCACAATATTGATTGGGACAGCGTTTGTATTCTGAAATCCAATATAGACAAATGGAAAGAGAGACTACTAATAACAGAATCTATATTCACACCGGATACAGGTAACAAGGATGACTCGGCAGCACAACTGTCAACAACCTGGAATATAATTCTGAATACAAAAACATTAATGAACAAATAAAAATGAACTATGGAGGATTTCATCATCAGCTGACACCAGTTAAAGAACTACTGGGAAACCCGGGAGTATTGGACAGCTGTTTCGTCCTAGTTTGGGACTCTTCACAGTACGCATCCACCGGGGTTCTCTAATTGATGTCAGCACATGATGAAATCCTCCATACAATCAAACAAAATCCCTACAAAGCCAACACTTGAAAAATGAACTATGTATATAGGAGTACAAATCATAAATGTGTGAATTAAAAAAAAAACTAAACCAATTCCAACAGTTGGTGTGTGTGTGTGATCACAGGCAGTAATTTTGCTCGAAATATTACCAAAACACAAAAAGAACTTATCATTGGGTGTAAACCATTGAAATATATAATTACACATTATTTGGTCTTCTTATTGCTTTATATAACTGAATTTTAGATTTTCCCGTCGATTGATTGAACCTGCATGCTTAGTCTCACTTTGACATGTCTGTCGGCTTCTTATGCAGACACTTCGCCGATGTCTGTGCGCGTAATTAGAAGTTAATTGGTGGATGGTAATTAGTAGCAGTGGAATCCAGGATAAAGCGCATTTCATCCTATTTGAGACTTCGTGGTGGCTGGATGTATCTGCATTCCCCAGTGAGTGATGATATTCCCACCACTATTGAGGCTCGAACTGAGCTTCCATAGTTTCAAACTCCAAAGCGTTAAATAATTAATATAACTCGTTGCACAACAGGCAGTGGCTCTCGTGGCTCGAGTGGTCTTGTGGATAACGCTTTATCGTTTGAAACTATGGACACTCAGTTCGAGCCTCAATAGTGGTGGAAATACCATCACCCGCTGGGAATGCAGGTACACATCCAGCCACCACCAAGTCTCAAATAGGATGAAATGCGCTTTATCCTGGTGGATTCCACTGGTACTAGTCACCATGCACCAAATAACTTCTTATTGCTTTGTCTAAATAATAATTATAATAATGCAATAGCATTGGTGAGAACTAGACGCATTAAATGTGTTCTCGTATCTATGAAAAGAACGACACAATCAACACCGACAGCAGCAACTACAACAACAACAACAACAACAACAACAAAAGGGTGGAGACTCACTTACATTGAATATAATATTCGGATTGTCAAGTAATTCACCACGATTTGTTACATGCGTAATATTTTCAACTGGACTAACTTTATTATTTCTACAACTGTTCCGCAGAAAATATTCACCATGTCGAATACAATTTAGTTTACGTGTTGACCTGGTTTTACGTTCTATCGCTGATAGTTTTTCAAATGTTTCAGCAGCCAACCGTTGTGCTTCATCAATACCAGTTGTATGATAATAAGCATTACTATTACTCATTCTTGAAGAATTTGATACTTTTCTTGATTCTGGGATAGGTAGGGTTGTTAAATTTGAGGCGCGATAACGATCGTTGAGGCTACTTCGATTACTACTAATATTACTTTTAGTAGTAGTAGTAGTAGTGTTATTATTATTATTATTATCAAAATAAGTGACAGGAATTGTAGTTGTTGTGTTGAGGTTAGAATTTTTATGAAGTTTATAGTTTTGTTCATCTGCTGGGAATTGTTTAGAAGACATATTGACACTGGTTGTTTGAGTACTGTTCAAATACTTCGATTGATTTGATTTGCTGAAAAATAAATTTGGATTATTAGTGGAAAATATCTGTCTGATTTCCTAAAACCTGAAAGATATTCAAGTGATGAAAAGCAACAAGTTCACAGAAGAAGCATCAAAGAAAGGACTATAAGTAAACATAGAGAAAACAGAGGTGATGAAGATTCCTGGTCAACAGCAACAGCAACAACAACAACAGCAGACAACAATCAGCCAGTCTAACTGGGAGAAATCTGAAAGAAGAAACCTCCTTCACCTACCGACCTGGGAAGCATCGTTTCAACTACAGGTGGACGGAACTGGTGAGAATATCAAAGCGAGGATCAGGAAAACAAGGCAAGCTTTCATTACTCTCAAGTCTGTGTGGAGATCAACAGCACTCAAAACTCAGCATGAAAAATAAGATCCGGATTAACAACTTCAATGTAAAGTCAGTGCTACTAACCATACGGATCAGAGACTTGGCCAGCGCGTCATAAAGAGCACCTCAAACAAACTACACACACTCATCAACAGCTGCCTTCGCACAATACTCAAGATCAGGTTCGCCAGAAAAGATCAGCAACAGGGATCTCTGGCAATGAGCGAACCAACCCATCAGAAACCGATTGTGCAACAAATAATCAGGAAGAGATGAAGATGGATTGGCCATACTCTCAGGAAACCATCAAGTGACATCACTAGACAAGCCACCGCTCGAGTGCAACCCGAATGGGTAGTGGTGAGTTGGTCGTCACTACGAGGGTGACTTGGAGGAGGTGATGTGAAGAGGAGATGAAAGCATGTGGTCAGGCCTGTGACCAGGTGAAAACTCCAGCAGAGAACCGAACGCAGTGGAGATGCGTGGCCGAAGCCCTATGTTCCTCTTGGAGTTAAAAATAATAATAATAATAATAATAATAATAATAATAATAATGAAAAATAAGAAAGTACATTATTTTGACAGAGTTGTGTGACATACTACTGATAAACTTCAAGAATGATCAAGGATCGATATCAGCTAGATAATAACTGGAGAGAAAAACACCAGAGAGTACTGGGCAGAACTGTTTCGTCCTGTTATGGGTTTCTTCAGAAGTACATATTGATGATCCCATCCAAAGTGGATCATGCCCACCAACGTATATAGAGCTGAATAATTGTATTAGAGTTACAGAGTAAGATGAATAATTTTATGAATGAATGAATTTTAGTCAGGATGCCCATAGAAGATGCCCATCCCGGTAGAAGTGACAGGTTGAAGAATGCTCTTCTGTACGCATAGCTCCAGTTTTTCTAACTGAATGGCCAAGGCTTCAGCAGTTCAATGGAGACGAAAACGTATTGACTTAATCAGGTTATTCTTTCCTTTGAAGGAGACGTTTGCTGAGACGAAATGACCAGTGTTGACAAGGTGTTCGATTATTGTATTCTTTATAGAGTCATTACTATCTTTCTGCAACGATGTTTGAGACTTTCTAAAAGCCACTCTCGTAGAAAATAGTTACCCGAACCGATTTATTGACAGTAACACGAAAGATAAGCCATCTAAACTGGTCATTGACTCAATCAATTCCAAAGGAAACCTTATTCATGAACTTGGAATTCAAAGGTGATCAAGCTTCAGATTTGCTGAAAAAAAACCGTCTTTCTAAAGCAGTTAGTAAGACGTTCTTTTCTGGAAAATTACAAAAGATGTTAACCAGCCACAAATTGTTCTCCATCCCTTGTCTGGCCGCCTCCATACTCACCTGCTCTTGTGGGGCAAGGTACATTGGCCGTAGTTAGAGGATGCTTTCCACACGAATAAGAGACGATATTCCAGCATGGTTTTACAAGCGAGAAAGGAAGTGTGTGCGAAGCTCTATTCTGGAACACCTGATTGACTTCTGTCACTCTGTCAACCCTGACCATGATTTTAAGATAATCTACAGAATCCATACTAACTCGCCGCGTTTTCTTCCCTATAGACTTCTAAAGACAGCTGAGGCTTTGCCAATTCATGACTTTAAACCAAACATCTCTGTGTACAAAAGAAGTATGTACAATCCCCACTTCTGCCTTGACCGTAGTGGGATAGACATTTATTTATTTATTTTGTTTATTTAGTTATTCTATGTATCTTTCCCTTATTACTACGATTATTATTATCATTATTACTATTCTCACTCTGAGTTGTTTCCACTTGACCCACTTGTCATTCTAAATCCAAGATTATTTTTTACAATATTGAATTCTATCTTATCAAATTTCATACCATGTTACGTAACATTTTATATTCGTCTACTAATCTTATAATTATGTACCCCTTTCCAAAATCTATACACCCTATGTATTATTCTATATATATGACATTAATTATTTTGCCACTTGACATTTAACTATGATTATAATCACAAATATTTTAATTGCATTTCATACTACTACTATTATTATTTTATGCATTCACACCTTTGACCTAATTTCCTAACCGGATAATAAATTCGCTGAACATTGTGTTCTTAATGCTACAATGGGAAATCCACAACAGTTGGTCTAAGGCACGTAGGAAGGTGTAGACTTCCAGGCTGGGGTCCTCGGGACGGTAAAAATCTATGGTTGGAAACAATTGGTGACATGGCTCAAAATCGTTCTCAGTGGCTGGTGCAGATGCATCCACTCCTTGTGACTTATGATTTCCAATGACACTGTTTTGTATTTCTTTATTACTCCTTTGTCTCACCCCTCTGCTCACTGTTTCTATTATGCTTTTCTTGTACTTTCTTCTCTGACTTCGCGTGCTAAACGGAGTGTGGCGACTTGAACTGGTGCACATTTGTGCAAAGTTCTATGTCGAAAACAGACAGACAACGGGAATTATTAAATTATTTATTGGTGTGATATACATGAGATATATCATGTGGAGAAGACAGAAGTAATGGCAAGAAGGTGGAAGAGGAAGAGTAAGTGGTGGCAAGAAAGACCTCCATCCTGTGAAGTCAAATTGACAATCTTCTGCTCTCAGCATAAAGAATAAGATCCGGATTTTTATTTCCAATGTTAAGTCTGTAAGTTCTGCTTTATTGATCAGATACTTGGAACCAGCGTCATGGAAAGCATTTACAACAGCTAGCTGAAGACTTTTATCAACAGCTGGCTAGAAAGAATCAGCAAAAAGAAACTATGGTAACAAAGCAATCACGAATCTTGATGTGGTAGTGTTCTCTGAGCGGCTGGATGGTTGGTTTATTTGCGAAGCTTTCATTGCCCCACCACTAGGCAGCATCTTCAGCGCATACACTTCAATTTCATGAAGTGAGCTTTTGGATTTCTCTACAAGTTCACAATTAGTCATCTCTCCTGGTTGGTGACCAAGAACGTGACTCTTTGGCTGCTTCTGTGTGTGTTTTCACACCCTCTAACCTACTTGTGGTATTGGAACTGATTGTTTCTTTGACTTGAACTTTGATCCTCTGTGTGTGTGTGAGGTTTCCTTCTTATCGGTTGATAAATTCACAAGGGAAGAGGAATCCGAGAACAAAATACCATTTTTGGACGTCTTAGTCAAGCGAACGACCACAGGGGAGTTAGAAACTCGAGTTGATAGGAAATCAACTCACACAAACCATATCCTGAATCACAACAGCAACAATCCAATAATATACAAAAGGAATGGTATACAGACACTATTCAAGAGGGCCAGTCAGGTTTCAGTGCAGCACTCCCACCTTAAGGAAAATTGAAGAAATATATCTCATGGACGTCTTCCGAAAGAATGGATATTCACGGAATTTCATCAAAAGACATACCCCCAAGTCAATCTATCAAACCAAAAGCCTCCAAGAAAGACACAAAGAAAATAGCCTTACCATATATAAAAGATATCTCAGAAATCACTGCGAGAATCTTCAAACCTTTAGGAATTGACGTCGTACACAAACTAACAAAGTCACTTCACTCAATTCTATGTCAACCACAAGACTCAACAGCGAAAGAAGACAAAACCAACATCATCTACAAAATAAACTGTAACAACTGCGAAAAACACTACATTGAACAAAGTGGACAACGTCCCCTTCGTCTTAGTATCCACGAACACAAGCTAGGCGTCAAAAGACATGATATCCACTCCCTCAAATCACTGCATACAGACAACCACGGATATCAATTCGACTGGATAACCATCGTTCAAATATTAGACAGAGGAAACACCAACAATGCTAGCGAGTTTTTAGAAGCCTGGTATTCCAGCTAATTGTCAATCAATAGACACACCTACATAGAAAAAATTTACTAATCGATTGGAAGGAAATCTCAAATTTCAAGTCAAAGAAACAATCAGTTCCAATGCAAGTAACCTAGAAGGTATGAAAACACCAAAAAAAAACCAAATCACGTCCAAGGTCACCCACGTGGAGAGATGATTAATAAACTTCTAGAGAAATCTGAAAGCTCACTTCAATTCAAATTGAAGTAAGCGCGCTAAAGATACTGCCTAGTGGTGCGGCAATGAAAGCTTCGCAAATAAACCAACCATCTAGCTGCTCAGAGAACACAACCACATCAAGATCATCCATCCACCTGAGCTACAAATCTTTCCCATCGCACCTAATCACTAATCTATTGCTCAACAAATATGTCGAAGAAAATGGAAGTGAATCTGACACATTTTGAGAAGACCTTCAAATGATATCACTCTCCAAGCAGAACCTCGAGTGAAAGCCAAGTTGGAAACGACAATTTGGGCGACAAATCTCCGGTGATATGGAGGAGATTGTGTGAAGTAGAGACGAGTGCAAAAGAGAGAGAGAGAGATTAGGGGCAGTCGTGGGGCCAGCTTAAAAAGGATCTCAGAAAATAAGACCTCGGAACCCAAGGGAACAATTATAATAATAATAATAATAATCAAGATAATGTTGTAAAACAACGACAGTTGTACATCTTGTGAACTTACGAAAACATTTCCTTATTGCCTTTTTACCAAAAATATGATCCATATAACCTGGAAACAGTATTTCACAATGTGTTTCCCAACTGAAATTGTAAAAATGTCATCAAACTGAATAACAACACTAAATTATTTCCTGATTCCTTATTGACATGTAAGAAAGGTGATTGTTATTAGCTCTAGGAGGGTATAAAGATGTTTTCTAAGAAAGTTGAATCATTCTACCCCCTTCTGCGTGTTATTCGTCTTTTCACCTAATCACTGGTGGACACTAGTAATGAGGGAATTAGATATGAAGGTGTAAGGAGGGAGAGTAAGAACAGGAGTAAGGCAGGGTGGGTATTGTACAGGAAAGAACATGACAAACCCCTTTCGTCACTCACATTCTCTTCTTTAAAAGTTAAGTGGATCATCAACTTATCATCAATCCTCTCCTGTGTCTCTTCTGTGTATATATCTTATTTCTAGGCAAATTAACAATAATCACTTCCACTAATTTATTTGTTCTCTTTCAGTGAAAGATTTTGTTGTTATTTTGTTGATATTATCCTTACTCCTTCTGACAATCAGGATATAAGTAGTATGGAGTGATATTTATCATTATCTAAAGTGTCATTCATTTTTACATATATGTATCTATCTTGTCCATTAAGCAAAAAAAGAATTACTTGAAAATTATTAAGTGACTATTCTGTCAAGATGTGACTGATAAATTTGAAATCTAGGAGGATATTAACATTCATTGATAGGGGTTAATTAGTAGTAATTATCATTATTTATGTGCATAAATATTTCCATATACGTTACATACTATTTATGAGTAGTTTGAGGAGAAGTTAAAAAACTGCTCAGCTACAGCCATTAGGTTACATGGTGAGTTAGATGAGATGAAAACTAAATGTCCATCAATTCTAACTACTGACAATTTGTGATATATAGCCATCGACAGACAGTGTCATCAGTGAGTATTTTTCCTCACACCCACTAGGTGTATACTTATGAGGAGTCCCAACTAAAACAGGATGAAATAGCTGTCTAGTACTCCTCGGTTTTCTATTGCTTCTGTAACTAATTGAATACAGCTGTTAACCAATTCAAATTCCTGCATTTCCAACACTTGATCTGATTAGTGACAGGTTTGATTACAAGCTGATATGAATTAGAGAATCACCGGGAGTACTGGACAGCCGTTTCACCCTAGTCTGTGACCCTTAGGCATTAGGCATCCATAACCCGACCAAAAAAGATCGAACCCAGGACCTTCAGGTAACAAGTTGGTACCACTGAGCATTCAGTTACTGGGATGGAATTTAATAGTCACACATCAATCCCAACTAACTCCTGCCAATTAGCGGTTTATAGGACGATTATGAGTCAATGTCATCGCTGAATATTGTTCCTCTAACTCTACTTGGTGGACGCAGTTGATTACGGCTGCTCACTAAAACTTCACGCAAATTCATCCTGTTATAGGATTTCATCAAAAGCTGACATTGGTTAGAGAACCAATGGAAAAACTGCAGGGAGTACTGGACAGTTGTTTCATCTGAGTTTGGGACTCTTCATCAGTACGCACCCACATTGCGGGGTTCGAACCCAGGACATTCTGGTTCCAAGCCGAGCGAGCTCGTAGAATATTAAGCCACTGGGACCCTATCCAGTGGCCAGTCCATGAATTCCAACTCCTGTCAATACATGATATAGTGTGATTTGCACTAGCAATTGTCATCGCTGGCGAGTATTTATCATCACACCCGACCTTCTGCACCCTACTGCTCACGACTTCCCACTAGAACCTACCTGAATACGGCCAGTCGCTAGTGAGCATCTCATTAATATTCAAGTATTTCATCTTTAATTTCCTTTTGCCACTTACTTCTTAATTCCACATTATTTTGTTTATTAGATGTATCGCACAGTGAATGAAACAGTATTATTTACTGGACAACAAAGTTTCAAACAAAACTTATTGTTCATAATCATATCATCATCAATTATAATCACACGACTTCGAAACTTGAGTTTTATAGTTCCATAGTTTTCTTTGTTCCCTCCTATTTGTCATAGGGGCAGTAGAATTTTCCAGATATCTGGGTGGACAAGTGTTGAATCATTCCTGTTACACATGTTGGTTTGTAGTTGATTCGATAAACAAAGCTTCTGTTATCAATCTCTCCCTCCGCCGTGTGACATTACATTTTAAAACTGTCATCTTATCCCATCATCCCATTGTATAGTTGTGTTATTGCATGCAGTATGGCTGAACTATCCTCTAGATTTCTTATCTTATTCGGATCAACCAATCTAGATTTTGGTAGGTTTCTATGCTCGGCAGGTCTGATTGATTGACCACGTTCTACTTACTACTTTGACCTATGTATTTGACCTGAAAATCATTGCAGACAGGGTATTAGATAAATTAAATTGTTCTGTTGTAAAGGCTCTACAGGATCTATCATTTCAACCGACAAAGCTTGTTTGTAATCGAGTTTGTGGGTGGTTTGAATGTCAGCCACTTTTATTCCTACCTGCCTTGTTAAGAATTCTGCGTAAGGTGGTTTTCGAGGTTCCTTCCTTGTATGCAAATACTACTGATGGTTTATATTCCCTACTGTTGGTGTTGTCTTGCGCATATTTGAAATGCATGTCGTTAATATTATTATTATCATCACTATCACTACTAACATCACTGTTTCACTGTGTGATGCATCTAATAAATAAACTAATATGGAATTACTTAGTACCACAGTGCCTAAGTTTTACACATATATTGATACTCTTATTTCTTTGTTACTGCTCTTATTTCTCCGAAATTATGCATTATATAATCTACTTTTTTTAATTTTTGCAAGTATATTTCTATAGTTGGTTTGTAAGTTTTGTTTTTACCAGTTGATCATGGATTGATATCAGGATAGAGTTTCCTGGAGGTCTAGTGAGAAGTCGTGACCAGTGAGATCCATCCAGATGTCAAGTATGAGGATGGATGACCCCTTGTGACGACATTGGTTGGGGTCGCTGTAAATCACGAATCGGTAGGAGTAAGAATTCATGGGCTGGCTGGCTGGCCAATGAATCGAGTCCCTGTGGCTGAATATTGCACGAGCTTGTCTTGTAACCGGAAAGTCCAGGGTTCAAACCCAAGTGGGTGGGTATATTGCCAACGATTTTCAAACTAGGATGATGAAACACCAGCTATCCAGTACTCGTAGGTGATTTTCAATGGTTCTCTAATCGACATCAATCCGTGATCAACTCGTAAAAATTAATAAACTCCAATGAGACTGGAGAAGCAAAGAAAAGAAGGGAGAAAATCCCCCTGTTTTCAACGATTTCATTTTCATAGCTGTGCAGTCGTATCTTATACATGAATTACAATAGACAATAACAATCAGTTTTTTTTTATCGTCTGTTAAAGTTTGACAGTGAGTGGAAATGCTAAAGTGCAATAACAATATTTGTGTGTACGATTATGTGTCACAATTTATTAGATATATATATGAATGAATAACTAACTAGATAAATAGACGTCAACCTAAAATTCAATAGACGACGTGAGTGAAATAGATGATCGTTGGAAAATAAAGTACATTCAGAAATGTAAAAGGACACCTCAACGAATTTTTACACTTTTGTCCCGATAAACAGAAAACGGAATCTAATCTGTTGACGGGGTTGTTCAACTAAACTCTAATCCTAAACACCATAATTTTGAAAATACGTCTAATTATAAAATTCTAGATACTAACAGTTTGAACAGACATGAAGGTGTGATGTTAGATGACGCATAGGAAATCCTGATTAATAAATAAGAATGGATATGTATCACTAACTAATAATACTTGGTCAAAGTTTCCCAACTGTCTATATCTACGTTAAGACATTGTTTTACAACTGTTTATCCGCGCACACACACACACACATACACTGTGTTTAAAGTGTTTAACAAAGGTAGATCAATATTTGTTAGTCTGAGGTCGAATTTTGATCACAACTCGTACAATTTTGTTTATTATACTTGTTAATATTTGTTTTATAAATCATGATTGGACAAAGTTTTTTAAAAACTAAAGATGTTCCTTTTATATATAAACCTGTTATGTTAATTTCGATTAATTTCCCTGAAGAAGTTCGGACCAGATTGCCGAACGAAACGTTGGAATTACTCATTTCAATATCGCTGAGATTTTACAAATATAATTTTTTACAAATGTCTAATATGTTCTCCTTCATCACGGGTACGGAGAATTTGTAGAGCAGATAGTATATAATGATGAACTCAAACAACTAAAAGAAACCTTCATGGAGAACAGGTATCCACTATGCTTCATAGAAGCTGATAGCAAATTACACGGAAGAAATACACAGAGGTATAAGGTAGCTAAAACTATGTTGCGCCTAGACTTAGAATTTAGGGGTTACACTGCCAGTGAGATACTTAAATATCGTCTGACCAAATCACTGAGAAAAATGTTCTTTTTGCTATCACTTTACGAATAATCTAATCTAGCCGTCCACTGGTGCAACTTAATGTTAAGGAAATGTTACCATGACTGTTTAATTCCATATGTATTTATATGTTCAGCTTCTCTTACGAAGCTAGGTACATATGATGTTCACTGAGAAATATATCCAGCCGCGTTCGAGAGCACCCGCAGTTTGGTTGAACAAAGGAGAACATAGAGGTATTAATTCATCCATATTGCAATATATTGTAGACACTGGCCACTCAGGCATCTGGCACATCGTTTAATATAATCTACAAAATTTGTCGAAAGGGAAACAAGTTCATTTGTTTTGCATGGTAGAGGCTTTGGCAATACATAACACATAAAGCTAGAACTTTGCTTACCAACCCATAGTCTTGTTTTTACTATGTAATTCTTATAACAACTTTTTTAATTCTTCAGAACAAAAGTAGTTAGAGCGAACAATTGTGGTTTCAATAAAGTGACTCTTCTTCAGACTGTACAATTAATTACCAATCCATTAATTGAAGCATACAGTAGCCAGACAGTCAGCCAGTAAAAGGCAAATTAGAATTATATCAGAAAGTGTATTGTGGAACAAGTATAAGTAAGATGGATGGGATGGAACAACAGTTAGTTACAGGATTTCATCATGAGCTGACATTGGTTAGAGGACCATTGGAAAACCAACGGGGAGTACTTGACAGCTGTTTCGTCAGCCTAGTTTCGGACTCTTGAATAGTCGGTTAGTTTTTTAATATGCATTGGTGAGTGAGAACAGAGGACAAAATGAGATGAAGAGGTTTCGAGAGTGAGTGTAATCAGGGTGTGTGAGACAGTATAAAAATAAACTAAAGAATGGCGCTGTCTAGACTTAAGTTCAAGGTTGAAAATAACAACAGTAAGTAAGAATGATTGTAAAATAATAACGATCATATGGTGTAAAATTACAAGTACTATTAGTGAATGAATAATTGTCAAATAACAATAATAATGAATATAATGAAGTGGAATGAACAGGATTTTGTAAATACGATAGCAAGTTAGAAAAGCACTACTTAAACCTAAGGTAATAGCAGAAATCATAAGAAAGGTCATGAAATCATAAAAGTCGAAAATGAACGTTTGTCAATCAAACAGAGGAATAGAAGAAGAAGAAAAGAAAATTGTGACAGGGAACTTCAAGTGCTAATGTTCACAAAGGATTTGTTGGCCTTATTGTAGGTCGAGGTAAACATAAAGGTTGAACATACTTCTTCTGTATACAACGAGTTGGTCTTCTGATATGAATTGCAACCGCTTCAGCTACTGATAGAACATGTAGTTGAGCTCCTCTAGATAGGCAATCAGGAACGCGGTAAACAACTGAGAACACCTGATCAAGTTTTATTTGGTGTCCAGTATCTGTCAGGTGGGTTAAGACTGAACTGTTTATGCATTTGGTTACTCCTTTACTCAACCATACAGGTACATGTTCACGCACACGCATGGATAAAGCCCTCTGAGAACGGCCAGTGTAACTAGCTCCACATGAACAGTTAAATTCATACATACACATTGATGAGGCCATCTTTGGTAATTTATCCTTGACTTGTTGTGTGAGTACTGCTTTAGTTGAGGAGTTGCGTACCAGTTTATCTGCAGGAAATGTTCTATCTACTGCTCTATTAAGTCGACATTTTAGAATGTCAGCTGCAATTTCCTCTTCGTAATTTTACTTAAGATACAAAGGTTTCTTGTCTACGGTATCCATTTTTACCCTGTCTCTAGGTATTGACACATACTTTTATTCTTCTTTATTCCGTGTTCCATTTTCGTTTCATATAATTTTACTTTATGTTATGGTATATTCTGACATTTAATCTAGTCTACTATTTTTTGACAACATTTCACTCATCCTATGCTTCCATCATATTATATTCAAATATTCATATATCCTAATGTGGATAGTGTTATTAGAAGACGTAGATTATCTGAGTGCGTCGGTGGCATAGCGGTTAGGACGCTTGCCGACCATGCACATGGTCCGGGGTTCGATTCCTGCCCGGCCGACGCACTCCTTTACCTCTCTGGACCAGAAATAATCCTGGTAAAGAGGAAAGCTTGGGCATGACGCTAGCAACCCCATCGTGTAAAATAAACGCTGCTACAGAAACTTCAAGCCACTAGCTTGAAGCCCTATGTTCCACTGAGGAACTTGGATTATTATTATTCTATATCTATGACATTAACTGGTTTGCCACTTGACAGTTAACTGTGTGAGGACAAACACTCGCCGAACACATTGGCTAGCGGTTGCGCTATATCGTGAATTGGCAGAAGTAGGAATTCAAGGACCATTGGAACGGGTCCCAGTGGCTTAGTGGTATACGAGCTCGCCTTGTAACCAGAAGGTCCTGGGTTCGAACCCCGTAATGTGGGTGCGTACTGATGAAGAGTCCCAAGCTAGGACGAAACAGCTGTCCAGTACTCCCAGGTTTTCCAATGGTTCTCTAACTAATGTCAACTCATGATGAAATCCTGAAACCAATCGAATCCCTACAAATCAACACTTGAATAATCATAAATATTTTAGTTTCTAAATGCATTTCGCACTACCATTATTATTTTTTTTATGCGTTCACACCTATGATTCAATTCCCTCGCCGGATATAACTTCTTAAAAACCATATATATACGATTGTACAGCTTGATGATAAATTCGTTGAAAAGAGTCTCTTCGCTGAATCACTACTTGTTTTGATTTTCTATATGTAACAATGGGAATTTTCCATGAGTTAAAAAATAGCAATCCAAAACCTTGCTCAGTCTGTGCTAAGTTAGATAAAGTGGAAGGTTGGGAGTGAGGCTTACAACTTGGCCCCATGAAGACATCACTATCGTAAACAAAACTTCAAAAGGGACTTGCAGCTCTACATTCCACTGGGAACGTGGAGAAATGAAATTAAAAGTCATTTCCGTAAAAATCTGAGTAGCTCTAAGTATATAATCTGAATAACTCGGTGGAAGAATGTCACCAAGGACTTAAATATCACTTAACTTAGGTTCGATTCACTGGAAGTCATTAGCGTTTCCTCAGAAGTCACTAATATACCATTACTGATTCCTGTCACAGAGCATGTAGGCCACTGGTGTCATCAACCTTCGCTCTGATGTACACTACCGTCTTCAAATATTATTCTTAGTCCACTATACATTCTCTTTTGCAACCATTTGTACTCCACATAGAAGATAGGGCTTTATTCTTCTGAATTTTCAGTAACGACGATACAATTAGGCAGATTAATCATCGTATTTCCGAACATCATCCTGCAGCATGGTTAAGCAAGAGACAAACAAGATCTATTCGTAGCTCTATTGTAGCACAGCTTGTAGATAGTAAGCACATAAGGTTGACGGTAGTTAATACTGCATTTAAAATTATTTATCACATTCCTACCAATCTTAATTTCGCCCTACGAGTTCGTCTTCTACAGACAGCTGAAGCCAAAGGAATCCACCTGAAGAAGAAGCCAAACTCTGTGTGTGTTCAGAAGAAATTTGTACAGCCACTTTCCTTACCTTGGCCATCGTTACATGAATGTATAAACGGGACTACTTCGCTCCCCTCCCCCTAAACCTTCAAAAATTATAGAAATTATGATTGTACAAATTATTTTATTAATTTTTCTGATTACTTCATCTTTAATTACGTGTTATCTTTGTAAAATTAATTTATTCTAAGCATTTCCACCTTTTAATTGTGTGTATTGATTTTCTTCGTTAATTATCACCCGACCCCATTGACATTTTGACACTGACTAATTATTGTTAACAAACATATCAGGGCCATTTGATGATCGGTAAACTGTTGTGTATTGTAATAAAAATGCTATACAGAATATATTTAAGAACAGCCACAGTGAGATGAGGATCTAATTGAAAAGTCAATATTTCTTCGCCCGCTCAATCTTTCTGTTTTCTAATTTAAGTGTTGGTTTACAGGGATTTGGTTGGTTACAGGATTTCATCATGAGCTGACATTGGTTAGAGAACCACTGGAAAACCAACGGGGAGTACTGGACAGCTGTTTCGTCAGCCTAGTTTGGGACTTGCTCTTTATCAGTACACACCTACCGGGGTTTTCATTCATATATCTAATGAGTGGTGACTCATAATCCTTCCTATACAGAAATATTATTACAGCACTTTAGTATTTCGACTCATTGTCAAACATTAACAGACGTCAGACACACAAGAAAACTGAATGGTATTGTCTATTGTCATTCATACATAAAATACGATTGTACAGCTATAGAAATGAAATCGTCGAAAAGAGAATTTTCTTCGCTGAACTCTTTGTTTTTTTTTTGTTTTTGGTTAATGTTTACCCCATTGGTATTGCTGACTAATTATTGCCAGCATATTGACCACCACTAGAGTGATAAATTTATTTTTGATTGCATGGAGAATTTCATCATCATGAGCTGACATCTGTTGGAGAACCACTGGAAAACCAAAGGGGGGAGTACTGGACAGCTGTTTCTTCAGCCTTATTTGGGACTCTACGCACCCGCCGAGGATCGAACCCAGGACCTTCTAGTTACAAGGCTAGTGAGCTCATAGGGCATTGAACCACTGGAACCCTATCCAATGGTTCTTGAATTCTAACTTTTGCCAATTCACGACATAGCGCAACCATTTCGCAATGTCTTCTTCGATGAATTACGAAACAGCTGTCCAGTACTACCAGGTTTTTTTTTGGTGGTTCTCTAAATGATGTCAGCTCATAGTGAAATCCTCCATGCCATCAAATTTATTTTTTTTATCGTATATTAAAACTCCTATATGTTTACATACATTAGAGTAAAGTCAGAGATGAGAGAGAACCTAATTGAAAAGTCATGACCAATGGAGTAGAGCAGGTGAGGAAAAATACTCGTTGGGTGTCACTTCAAGGGTGAGAAGACGAAGAAGATGAGGGATTATGGGCATCCGTGGAAGCGGCTAAAGAGGACTGCAAAGAATAAGAAAAAATATAGTGGAGATGTGCTGTTGAAGTCGTATGTCTTTCACTAGGAATTCAAGGGAACAATAAACAAAGGTGATAAGTGAGTTAATACTGGGGAATCGTTCAAAATTAAAATAATAATAATAATAATAACAGTCGACATAAATTGATGAAAAATCAGGACCAAAGGATAAATGGAGATTATAATACTTCATGCGTTTATTCCCTTGATGAATCTGAATAAAGCAAGAACTGCTGCGGGTTGTGCAGAATAAGGTGATGGATGGTACCATCACTGTTTATTTCATTGGCTTCTCTCATCAGCTCAGCTGCTCATAGCCTAATTGAATTATCAGGTTTATGTACAGAAAAGTTTTAACATACTTGCAAATTTTACATGTTGTCAGTGGACAAAAAGTTCCACAATAAGTGAAACAGTTGCACTTATATAGTTTTTACATAGGCAGTTCAAGTTTAAACAAAATAAATGTGTGCATACAATGATAAAGGAGTTACCTAATAAAGACGAGAGATGCGTAACATGCTGAGTGACTAATAAATCAAGTAACAATGTACTGAGTTGAACTCAAATCATAGAAACAAGAGACAAGCAAAATTATAGATTATAAAAGGGGGTGAGGTTAAAGACAAAGATTACGTAATCAGATGCGAGAATAAAGACATTCAGTTACCAGGCGGGCAAGGAAAGACTAATAACTGCTTCTTTCTGAACACACATAAATCGGGTTTCAAGCGTTTGATAGAAATTGCTTTGGCAAACTTGAGGAGGAATGGAACTCCTTTGTCTATTGATAATTTTAAAGGATTTCTCGATTTCTACCTCATAACCCGTGTCGAGGACATATCTAGTAATAACGCTACTATAAGAGTGTGTTCCCTTGAGACGTAGACTTTTCGGTACATGTTCAGGAAATCAGACGCGTGCCCTTCTTTCTGTTCTCCCAATGTAACTGCTCCCTCAGATGCACGTAAATTTGTATACACAGTTGAAGTTGCTAACATGAGAAGGGTATTTATCAACTTTTGACTGCGCCAAAGAAGAGGTTGTTCGATGGACGGGAAACAACTTAGCTAGAGGATAAGCACTGGCTAGGGACATTCTCAGTCTTCTGTTGACCATAATACTTTAGCATAGAAGGATTAAGATCATGAATGTGAAGGAGTGAGTGATTGAATAAACTTTTTCTGACTTCTCCATTTCCATGATGAAAGGTTCATGAATACAGATGAGTCAGTTACATAATAATTTGGGCAGGCAGATAGATAACTTTAAAGAATTAGCCCAAGGAAATAAGGTGATCAGTATCGACCAGATGTTCAACTGTCGCACCACTTATAGCCTCACTTCCACCTCTTTGTAATAGTAACCTGTTAGGAGAAGGTTCTTGCATCCTCCTGGGCAAAATCTATATTAAAAGACCGGTGTACCTAACTTCTATATTAGTTCGTTTATTAGATATATCACACAGTGAAACAGTATTATTTACTGGACAGGAATGATTCAACACCTGTCCAGTTGGATATCTGGAAAAGGCAAAGTTAAACTTTCGACACCACTAACAACCAATCAGCAAACGACTTTGAACGGACCAATCATATTAAATAGGCATATATGATGAATGGAAACGTATATTTATAGAAAAAAGCATAAAAAAGAGGATAAAACGGTTACAAGGGGTATCTTTCTCGAACATGTGAGAGAAACATCTCCAAGTTTAGCATAAGACTGTCAATGGAGAAGTCACACCACATCGTGTACTTATATTTATCTGAATGCCGGTAAATGAGATCCTTTTGAGATCCATTTATAGCCCTTATCCTGTTTTTCAAGCAGCCCCAAAAACCTTCAATGGAATTCGCATGAATCCTCGTAACGGTATCCACCCAGCAAACAAGTGATTTTCCCTATTTTACACGAAGCAATATCTCTACAATGCTGGTACCACTAAACTGTTGAGACGAGACTATTCTCAGTCTCGGCAGCTGCTGCTCTCACCGGATGTTTCAACACCCAGTAGTTGCAGATGTAGAAACTCTGGGTTAGGGAGAGATGCGACCTAGGGAAAAAAGTTCCTACGAAATATTAAAATTATCAGCTTATCCGCTCTAATGTTAGCACGCTTCAAACACATAGCACAACGATGAACAAACCCATCAGTTGATCTGCTATAGCTTTTTAAAGTCATGATGCCAACACACGAACAAGTTCGCTCCTTCCGGAGCAACCCTAAATCCAGGCAATACTGGAAAACACTGTACTCCTCGAATTGCAACCGTAATCTTGTAAGGTCGCGTATTAGAAAAGAATCAAGCGCTCTACAGCATTGAACTGCGTTCGTTAATCTCATTGGATAATTCGACATCGTTCGTGAATCCCATTGGATAATTCGCTGATTGGTAGTTAGTGGTGTCGAAAGTTTAACTTCGCCCTGGAAAATTCTACTACCCTAACGATGACAAATAGGAGAGAACAAAGAAAACTATAAAAGTCAAGTTTTGAAGTCGTGTGATTATAACTGATGATATGATTCTGAGCAATAATGAATTTTGTTCGAAACTTTGTCATCCAGTAAATACTAATACTGTTTCACTCACTGTGTGATACATCGAATAAACAAACTAATATGGAATTACTTACTACCACAGTGCCCAAGTTTTACGTATATATTAGTATACCTAAATTCCAATGATTAAGTGAATTGATCAACGCCCACAAAGAGAGATGATCAACTGCAGAATCTTGTGCTACAAGTTATTTTACAGTAGCGGTAGACTAGAAAATCCTATTCCTCAAGGATTTTACAGTGAATATCTTCTTGAATTACTGTGTAATCCTTCATTGACAGATGTCAGAAGTTCACAAAATAGCATCCTACCAGATACAGACATTCGCATAATTAAGCAATAGCAGATTGATCCCGAAATTTCTTGATCTCACTTCCCAGTTAAGTAGTCTTACTATCAACAAGGAGAAAGCTAGTCTTGAACACCTTTCCAGGTTTTCTAAACATACTTTAAAACGGAGTAAGTAAGCCGAAAAAATTGACGCAGAAGACGGATTGTATTCAGAAATATATTATTATTTTTACTATTTAAATCAAATCGAAATCAAAACTCCTATATGTGTACAAACATTAGAGTAGAGCCAGAGATGAGAACCTAATTGAAAAGCAAACAGCTCCAAATGAAAAGTCATGACCAGTGGCGTCGGGTGTGAGGAAAAACACTCGCCAGTGATAGATAACATTGGCTAGTGTCAGTCACGCTATATCATGAATTGACAGAAGTTGGAATTCATACGCCTGCCAATCGGATTGGGTCCCAGTGGCTTTTAATAGTCTACGAGCTCGCTAACCTTCTAAGCAGAATGTCCTGGGGTCTAATCCTGCAATGTGAATGCGTCTAGCTAAAGAATCCCAAAAAGCCTAACTAGAAGATGGTTTTCCAGTGATTATCTAGCCGATGTCGGCTCATGATGAAATAGAGAAGACGTTCAGCGAAGAGACTCTTTTCGACAGCGAATTCATTCACATAGCTGTACAATAGCATTTATATACAATTATTTTCCTGTGTGTGTGTGTGTACGTGGGGTTTGTCAAGATTAGATATTTAATCAAGTAATACAAGAATGATCTAATATTGAAACAAGGTTAATTAGACAGCAACTAAAGCAACTAAGATTGAGTTAGTCAGTAAGCTAAATGACGTGATATAATTGACTAAAATGTTTCAACTTAGGTCAGGGTAGCAACAGAGGTAATTACAGGTAGAGAGAGACTAAGTAGAGAATAATGCCATTTAAATTAGAACTAAAAATGAACAAATCAATTGGATGACGTAACATAAATGACTAGAAATTGAGCGTTGGTCAACTCAAGTCATTAATAGTGGTAATGAGTTGTAGAAGTTAAGTCGGGTGCTGGTAGAGAACAGGAAAGTTGAAAATGTAAAATATTACAGTTGAGAAAACAAAATTATACTGAAGAAGAGACAGAAGAGAAAAGGATTAGATGGAATTTACCTGTCGGGTAATAAGATAGATTACATCCATTGTAAATGTAGTGATTGAACGAGTTTCTTCTGTATGCAGAGTTCAGGACATAGCAAGTGAATCAATCGCCATTGCTTCTGCAGTTTGAAGAATTCTGATTCTCCCACCTCTAGGAAGACTACTTCTTACTCTGTAGACGACTTTGAAGTTTGTTTGGGGTGTAGCTTGGTGTCCGGATTCTATCAGATGTTCTAAGATGGAGCTTCAGGGGCATCTTTTTTCTCCTTTGTAAAACCATGTTGGTAAGTGTTCGGTGATACGTTTGGAAAGCGAACGATGGGTACGGCCGACATACCTGGCTCCACACAAGCAGGTGAATTGATAAATATACATTGAACAAGATAGATTGGGTCCATCTTATTACCCGACAGGTGAATTCCATCTAATCCTTTTCTCTTCTGTCTCTTCTTCAGTATAATTTTGTTTTCTCAACTGTAATATTTTACATTTTCAACTTTCCTGTTCTCTACCAGCACCCGACTTAACTTCTACAACTCATTACCACTATTAATGACTTGAGTTGACCAACGCTCAATTTCTAGTCATTTATGTTACGTCATCCAATTGATTTGTTCATTTTTAGTTCTAATTTAAATGGCATTATTCTCTACTTAGTCTCTCTCTACCTGTAATTACCTCTGTTGCTACCCTGACCTAAGTTGAAACATTTTAGTCAATTATATCAAGTCATTTAGCTTACTGACTAACTCAATTCCATTATGGGTAAATTTTGTTTTGATAATGTCTCACAGTGTTATACAATAATGGAATTACACTCTACCACAGTGCACAAGTTTTATTCTTATATTAACTAACTCAATCTTAGTTGCTTTAGTTGCTGTCTAATTAAACTTGTTTCAATGTTAGATCATTCTTGTATTACTTGATTAATTATCTAATCTTGACAAACCTCACGTACACACACACACACAGGAAAATAATTGTATATAAATGCTATTGTACAGCTATATGAATGAATTCGCTGTCGAAAAGAGTCTCTTCGCTGAACGTCTTATCTCTTTTTTACTTGACTCAATGGGGATTTCCAAGCTACTCATGATGAAATCTTGTAACCAAACAAAACCCTGCAAACTAACAAACAAAATGTTTCTTCGTTCAATCCTTTTATCAAGTTGTTCTGTTTTCTCAGTAGAAATAGCCTCAAAATATATTTAATTCGAAGCACCTTCCTTTGTCACAAAAAAATGACACATAACACACTTACTACTTATAAATTCATTTAAGTAATACACGCATCACCTTTGAACAAACTTCACAGTAAAGTATCTTTACTATCAGTTTATATCCTAAACAGACGTTAAAAACGGAGTAATTAAGCGGGGAATATGCGGGGACCCATCCATAATAGTCAATAGAGAAACAAACACATAGCAGACGAACTGTATTCAACAGGGAAATATTATTATTAATATATTTACTATTTAAATCAAAAATGATCCATGTTCAATAGAAAATATTTTGTCTGCTGTGATAGGCAAATGCTACGACGTGCCAAAACAAAAAACATGGAGAGATTGAGATTCACAGATGGAAGGAGACATTTTGTTTGTGTACAGCTGAGATCGATCCTGTAGCAATAAAGCTGGTTGTTTTGTGTAATTACCCATTCAACGACAACAAAATCAAAAGCAGTGACACACACTACACAGGAGTGTGTTAGAGACGTTCGAAAATACTCCACAAAATTAACGTTCTTTTCAAAGAAATTAAAAACAAAATTAAATGAAATTAAGCGGAGAGGGGAAACATAAAACTGAGAGACAAAATGAGATGAAGGACCACGTGAAAATATCACAAAATCACATGATGAATATTAGACATACGTAAATTCATAAATACACTTTGAATTTGACCAGATCATGCACTCAACTAATCGATAGTAAACAAACGTCGAAACGAAAAGTTACAGTTTATACATATATATATCACATTGAATAAAATAATTGAGAGTACATAGGTGGTTGTATACAAAGGCGGTCATGTTAATTGGTTAGTTAGTTACATAACATCGCCTTATTATTGCACATTTCGCCTTGTCATGGAAATGAGAAAGTATTACATAATAACTGTATAACAAAGGTAGTAGTAATAAAAATAATCACAGTGCTCATGATAATGGTGAGTTGATGAGTACATTTCGATTACATGAGAATGGGAAAAAAGTGGACACATTACTTGTGGATGTATTCCAATGATCTTCCTTGCTTCCTTCATCCATCCATCCAATCATGACGACGATGAGAACCAGTTGAATGTCAGTGAATGAAATACATACGAATTCTACTTGTCGACGAGATAATCCACTCTACAGCCAGCATATTTAATCCTTCCTCATCTAAACGGTCAACCATCCATGATGACCATCCGTCCATTCATCTAACCATTCTAAAATAGACCCATCACACCATCTGTGATGGGGTCTATTTTTTCTTCAACTATCTCCTCATTCTGTTTTTTTATACTTTGGGAGTTGACCAACAAAAAATTCAACCAGCCAGTCAGTCAGTTAGTCAATCGTCGTTGGTTTAAATAATAAATGGGAATAAATCGATACAACTAACTGGCTTTTGTTTAAAACGTCTTCATCGGATTGGTTAATTCATTTTTTCTCCTATTTTTCATAAACCTACGCCTACGCCTTGTTGTTATTATTGTTATTATTATGAATAGGATTGTTACTGTCATTATGCCCACCTACACCCACCCACCCCCACCTTCTAGTAGGAAGGCTAGGGAGACAGGGAGAGAGAGAGATGTGGCCAGCCACGTTCAGTCATCTAATCCCAATTGGTCTGAAAATGGCAGCAATGCAACTAACAATAATTTGCGTTCTATAATGACCTAAACAGGTTACCAACTACATACATGTGAGTGTGGGTGTATGTGTGTGTGTGTCTAAGTGGGCACGTGGACACGTATGTGGTTTACATACAACATACGGGTAGGAGTGTGTGACTTTAAGGTCAGTAATGATAATAATGAATGATTCACGAGCAGAAATTCTTTCCACTTGAATGATTAAAACATTTGCCAAATATTTGCTTCCTGTCTATTCGCAATGACAAAACGCTGAGAGTGCGGAGGTATTCGATGTTCTTTATTCAACCCTATTGTGTTGATTAAGACAAAGACAGGCAGTAATAAATTACTGGGGAGAAATATAGACGAAAATCGATGGGTGGATGGATAACTAGGGGGAGTGAAAAGGGGAAAGACAGCTAGACAGGAAGAGATAAATGTGAAACATTTGTTATTATTGATTTTTGCTGTAATTCGAAATAACTGTAGCATGACTACGTTGCTCACAAGCACTCGCTACAAAATTATACGTGTTTCTTCAATGTCTAGGATTCTGGAATGCCTTTCCCTTAAACTTCTAAGAAGGCTTGACTACTTATATTAGAATACTCATCCATATGAGTGTCGGTGGCACATTGGTTAGGACTCTTGGCGACCACGCACATGATCCGAGGTGCGATCTGCCGACGCACACCTGATATCTATGGTCGGCCTGCAAAATTTGGGCTACCGATATCACGTGTTGAAAATTCCATACTTGTACCAAAAATACGGTGTGGCACCAAGCCGTAATAAAAAAAAAACAACTTGAAGTATTAAATATTAGATTCAATGTAAACTTATATATGTCCAAACCAAGTTTACTTTTAACAGTTTAAAAAAATTTGGGTTTGTGTATCTTTGGTTGACCGTAGAATCTTGAAGGTATATAAGATCTTTGTTTTAGTTAAAACCAGAGAGAATTTCCAATTTAGGATTTCATTTCTTGAAGCAGTTTGTTTGTATTCATATGAACTGCGATCAAGATTTGACCGGATAGTTGCAAAATAATTGAGCGCCGAGTGAGAAGTAGACATTTATAAGATTATATTTTAAAATCTCAACGTTGGAATTAATCATTTCGATTTCGCTGAGATTTTACAAATATAATTTCATAACACTCTGCCTGTATTTAGTTTCATTTTGTTGAATTCGGCGGATTTCTTCTTCTCTTCAATGAGTAAATATGGTCCTTCAGAGTGGTGTTCAATCGCCTTCTTTTCATAATCCGTTTTGTTCATTATCACAGTGACGTTTCCCTTGTCGGCTTTCGTTATGACGATGCTTTTGTCTTTCTTCAAATTTCTTAAGGCTTCATATTCTTGTCTGATGAGATTAGATGGTATGTGTCGTTGTGTCATTAATATGTGTGATATCTTTTGACGAGCAGATTGTGATTCTTCATTGGTGAGTTGTTGTAGTGCAGGTTCATTCATAGGTGCTATTTCCTGGACCGATAATGGCTTTCTAGTTATATTGAAATTCAAACCTTTCTGTAGTATTGAGATTTCATTTTCGGTTAGTATCTTGTCTGACATGTGTTATGTATGGCTCTAATATTCTTCATATTATTTGTTGAAGTTTTCTTTGGTTGTTTCTTTTCTTCGAGTTTCAAAAATGTTTGTATTTGACTTCTTTTAGCGACATTATGAAAATGAGATTCTTGTTCATAAAACAATTTATTTGCAGTGTAAACTTAAGCTTTAGGGGCGCGAAAACATCAATGACCAAAGCTCTAGTAGGTGTGAATGTCAGTAAAAAGTTTGTGCAATGTGGAATAGATCAAATAAAGTATAATTATATTTCAATATAGTTTACACGCTATGATAAGGTTTCGTCGATTTGGTAATATTTCGAGGAAAATTACTGCCCGTGATCACACACACCAACTGTTGGAATTGTTCAAGTGTTGGTTTGTAGGGATTTGATTGGTTTCAGGATTTCATCATGGGCTGACATTAGTTAGAGAACCGTCGGAAAACCAGTCAGGGAATACTGGATAACTGTTTCGTCCTAGTTTGGGACTCTTCATCAGTACGTACCCACTGGGACTCGAACCCAGTACCTTCTGTTTACAAGGCGAGCTCGTATACCATTAAGCCACTGGGATCCGATCCAATTGCCAGCCCATGAATTCTAACTTCTGCCAATTCACGACATAGCGCGACCGCTAGTCAACGTCTTTGGCAAGTATTTGTCCTCACAGCCGACCTGCTGCACCCTGCTGGTCACGACTTCTCACTAGAACCCCAGGTAACTACCTACCTGAATAGGGCTAGTTGGAACTGTTTTGTTCACACATTTATGATTTGTACTCATATATACATAGATCATTTTTATTTGTTCATTCAGTTTTGTGTATTCAGAATTATATTCCAGGCTGGTGACAGTTGTGCTGCCAAGTCACCCTTGTTACATGTATCCGGTGTGATGTTAATGAATATAGATTCTGTTATTAGTAGTCTCTCTTTCCATTTGTTCATATTAGTTTTTAGAATACAAACATTCTTTCAATCAATATTGTGGTTTTTGTTCCATGTATGTGCGGTTATAGACGGATTGTTTTTCTAAATTACTGTAAGCTTGTGTTCCTGTTGGTTGACCTTTAGTTAGGCGGGCTTTTATGTTCATTTACTCTTATTTTGAGTGATCTGGACGTTTGACCCACCTATTTAGTCGGACAGTCAGCACAAGATATCTGTTTGTAAATCACATTGTTTTTGTCCATCATTTTTATGGGATCTTTCGGTTGATTTATATTATTTTTGATTAGATTCGTCTGTCTAAACGTAGTGCGAATCCCAATATTTTTGAGGTTTCTTCGAATTCCGCTTCTCATGTACCATTTTTATATGGTATTGTGGCTGTTTTTTGTCTTCCTCCGTTCTGTCATTCTCATGTTTTACCCTTTCTTTTCTCTTTTTTATATTATCTCTGATAAATTCTTTTGGGTGGTTGTTTTCGAGTAACATTTTGAGTAGTATGTTTATTTCTTTATGCTGGTCTTCTGGTGTTGTTGTAAGTCTACGTATTCTATCTGCAGGACCTTGTAACAATCCTGGTTTTACTGTGAGTGGATCGGCTGAATGATAATCAAGGAATCTTCCACAGTGTGTGGTTTTTCCATATATCGTCGTTTTTGTACTACCTACCATCTGTTACTCTTTGTGTTTTGCAGTCCAGCATAAGCAATTCTTCAATTTCATTCTCTATTTCCATAGTGAGTTTTATTGAGTCGACATGACTGTTTATGTGTGTGAGAAGAATTTCTCAGCATCCTTCTTTTTCATTATTACTAACGTGTCGTTTACATGTCTCCACTAACATTTTAGTGATGACCTGAATGGTTCAAGGGCATTCTCTTCCCAAAAATCCATGAATATGTCAGCTATTATTAGTGAGATGGGCGATCCCATGGCTACTCCTTCATTTTGTTCGTATATTTTCCCTTCGAATGTGAAATATGTTGTTGTTAGACAGAATTCCACTCCTTTTATTATCTCTTCTACGGACAACTGAGCCCTGTCTTTTAAGCCATTATCTTCTTTTAGTCTCGTTTTCAGGGCATTCATGGCCAATCGGTGAATGGGTATTTTAGCATAGAGACTGTTTACATCAAAGCTGACTAGTATTTCCTCTTCGTCTACTTTAGTGTTTTTTAGTCTTCTCACTAGTTTAAATGAATCTACTACTTCTAGCTTTTGAGTTGTCTAGAAGGTAAATTTGCCCCCCCCTAACTGCAATCTCTCCCTTTAACCCAACCCTAATCCACCCCCTAACGAAGCTTAATATCTCTCCAATTAGGATAAGCTAACGTTAACCTCTCCCTAGATTATTATTATTATATCTTTTAATTCCTAGAGGAACATAGGGCTTCAGCCTCACACGTCTCCATTGCGTTCGGTTTTCTGCCAACTTTTACACCCTGCTCCAAGTCTGCCCAAATGCTTTCATCTCCTCTTCACATGACCTCCTCCAAATCACCCTCGCACTGACGACCAACTCGCCACTTCCCTTTCTGTCGGGTTCCACTCGAGCGATGGCTTGTCTAGTAATGTCACTCATTTGATGGTTTCCTCAGATTATTGTCAATCCACCTCCATTCCTTCCTGCCTATTTGTTTCACAATCGGTTCCTGCTGTGTTGGTTCGCTCATTGCCAGAGATCCCTGTTGTTGATCTTTTCTGACTGGCCATCTGATCTTGAATATTGAGGGAAGACAATTGTTAATGAATGTCTGTAGTTTGTTTGAGATGCTCTTTATGACGCTCGGGCCAAGTCTCTGATCCGTATAGTAAGTAGCACTGACTGACTTCACATTGGAGTTGAAAATCCGGATGTTATTTTTGATTCTGAGTGGGGCTGTTGACCTCCACACAGACTTGAGAGTAATGAAAACTTGTCTTGCTTTCCCGATCCCCTCGTTTTGATATCCTCGTCAGTTCCGTCCACCTGTATTTGGAACGATGCTTCCCAGGTAGGTAAACGAGGTTGTTTCTTTCAATTTTCTCCAATTTATGTTGATTGTTGTTGTTGGTGTTGGCCAGGAATCCGCGTCACCTCTGTTTTATCTATGTTCACCTGTAGTCCTATCTTTGATGCTTCTTCTATGGCCAGCTTGTTGCTTTTCACTTGTATATCTTCCAGTTTGTCTCCCTAGACTAGTCTTAACTTAATGTAACCTAAAACGAACCATACATCCTGTTTAACATGATTATCCTTTATTCAACACTAATTTTCTTCATCAGTATATATAATACTGTGATGTTTAACTGGTATTTACTGCCTTGCATTTAATGAGCTTTCAGAGTTCACTAGCGCGTTTGCATCCTATGGGTGTCTAAAGTTTAACTTCAGCAGATTCAAATAGGTTAAGAATCACACAGAAGTCTACACAAAGTCGCCACTATTTCTGACTTCTAATTATTTCTCCATTGGATATCGATTAGGGTGGTAATTAAACCAACTAACTAACTATCTCAGAAATGAACTTGGTTGGCTTTAAGATCACGTACAGAAAAATAATAAAGTTTACCAAATGTCATGTAATGATTATAAGCTAGGTCAATTATATAAGCTAGTCAAACTATTACATCTGAGTCAACTACATTATTGGGACAAAAAATACCTGCATCCGACGCATCTGTAGTCCTGACGTTTTAGAAACAGAATTAGATATTCTGAGAGAAATGCTCATGTAAAATGGATACTCAATAAGATTAATTGACAAATACATCAAACCAATAACTCGGAGAAACGAAACTTCACTTGCACCTAAAAAGAAACTCTCCATGAACTTCGATTTCAAGAGAGATTTAACAAGCGATATTCTAAAGAGAAGGATCATATCATCTCTGAGAAGAACATTCTTTGCAGCAACGCTATGAATAGTGTTCTCCAGTAAGTCGCCCACTGATCTGCAGAAGCCTTAAGAACAAGATCCCCCATCTGACCACTTCTATGTGCATATTATCAGTTCACCTGCTGATGTGGTGCCAGCTAGCTACATCGGTCGTTTGACGCGCACCCTGTCCAAGAGGATTCAAGAACACTATCCAGCCAGCATAGTTGCGAAAAGGCAATAGTGGTGCAATAAGGAGTGCGATAATTAAACACCTGGTTAACACGGATCATTCCATTTCAACAAACACCACCTTCAAAGTAATCTACAGAGTCAAGAATAACCTACTAAATGTATATCCTGAGTCACCATCAGACGATCCCCATCTGGCGGTAATGTTTTCACACAGAAGGAACTCTCAAAAGGCTGAGTATGTGACAATCCCTAAGCAGTTGTCTTCAGACTCTGAGATTACACCAAACTAATAATCTTTTAAACATCCGGGAAGTAATAACCACACACCTTAACTTAACCTAATTTTGTGGCGACTGAGATAGAGTCAGCAACAGAATAATTCTTTGAAAAATCCCTCCTGGACGGTCTAATTACAAGATTAAAACTTATTTGGATGTTTCAACCAACTTTGTACTTATTTTCCTCTTCTCTCTTAGGCCATGGTAGAAGTACCTTGGATGCTGCGGTTGTCTTATACCATAATGTTGTTTCTTGTTTAGACAAAGGTGCCAAATAATGTTCGTGGTGCTTTCCTAGACTACACATCTGCTTTTGACTATGTGTGCCTAGGGGCGTCTTATTAAATTCACAAAGATTAGTGAATGCATCTACACCAGGCATCACCGAGAACGATTTCTGAACCATTTCACCGATTACTGTCTCCAGCCTTCATGGGTTCTTACCATCCTGAGGACGTCAACCAGTCAGAATGTCTACACCTCCCTATGCAGTTTGTTATTATTATTATTGCTTTCTTTAATTCCTAGAGGAACATAGGGCTTCAGCCACGCCCGTCTCCATTGCGTTCGGTTCTCTCCTAAAGTTTTCATCTGGCCCCAGGTCTGCCCACATGTTTTCATCTCCTCTTCACATGACCTCCTTCAAGTCACACTTGGACGACCAACTCGCCGCTCCCCATTCGGGTTCCACTCAAGGAATTGTCTGGTGATGAATCTCGATGATTTCCTCAGAGTATGGCCAATCCAACCCACCTCGATTTCCTCCTACTTATTTACTGCACAATTAATTCCTGCTGTGTTGGTACGCTCATTGCCAGAGATCCCCGTTGCTGATCTTTTCTGGCAGGCTATCTGATCTTTAGTACTAAGTGACGACAACTGTGGTCCTGATGGCATACCTGCCATTGTCCTCAGGAATTGTGCTGATATTTTGTGTTATCCTCTTACTAACATTTTTAATGCTTCTTTTTCCGGTAACGTTCTACCTTTTGCATGGAAAAACATTAAAATTATCCCTATACCAAAACCATCTTCTGGTTCTGATATTAAATTTCGGCCTATTGCAATTACTTCCCCCTTTTTAAAATTGATGGAAAAATTACTTTTACTTCGTCTTGAACCCGCTTTGAAACCTTTTAATGATCCTAAACAATTTGCATACAAACATGGTAGAAGTACCTTGGATGCTGCGGTTGTCTTATATCACAATGTTGTCTCTTGTTTAGACAAAGGTGCTAAATATGTTCGTAGTGCTTTCTTAGACTACACATCTGCTTTTGACTCTGTACCTAGGGGCCTTTTGTTAAATAAGCTATCGTTGACACAAACAGGATCCTGGGCTAAGAGTTGGTTGCATTCCTATTTTTCTGATAGAATGCAGTATACTGTATATAACGGCAAATCTTCTTCTACCTCGCTTACAAAATCCGGTGTTCCACAAGGTGCTGTCCTCTCTCCTTTTCTTTTTTCTTTCTTCCTACATGACCTGCCTCATTCAAACGAAACTAACTTTGTCAAATATGCAGATGATCTGACTGTATCACTGCCTATCACTTCCGAGTCTGACAGCTCCAAACTTAATAGCTTTCTGTTGGACATCAACAACTGGTCCAAGTCAAATGGTCTTATATTAAATCCTTCCAAATGTCAGGTGCTTGACTTTACTTTCAAGCATCGACGTGACTTACTTGAACTAGTTAACTCGCATGATCCCTGTAGCATAGATGGCACGGAAATTGAAACCAAATCAAGCATTAAATACCTTGGATTAGTTTTTCCTCTGACCTTTCATGGTCATCCACATCTTATCTATCTCTAAGAAAATGTTTCGTCTTACCTTCTACATTAAAAAGTTAAGACAATCAGGTATCAACCAACCTTTAGTTTTGCAATTTTTAAACTCCTGTATTTTACCTATTGTACTCTATTGCTCTCCATTAATCTTTCCTGGGCTTCTCAAAAAAGATTATATCATATTACGAAGAGTATTAAATGCTGTGAGTAGAGCTTGTGGTCTGCCACTGCATGAGCTCGCTAATACTATAGTCGAGAGGCATATAAATTCCTGTACGAAATGGGCAAAGGCTATAATGTCAGACCCTCTGCACCCCCTTTATTCACACCTGTCCCCTTGTATCTCATCAGGTAGGACGAGAAGTCAATATAAAAAAGTTATATGCTCGTACCACTAAGTATAGAAATTCTACAATACCCTATTTAGCCCGTACTTTATGTGACGAAGACTCTGTTAGACGTGAAACTTACAAGTTACTATGTAATTAGCACAGTGAATCGACCCTTTTATCGTTCATCTTTCTGTATTTTATGGTGTCACACTTTCTATCGTTTAAATCGTTACTCTGCTATTTTATTTTAGTTGGTATTACTATTATTACTACAATTTTATACTTAATGCGTATTTTTCTCCGTATTGCATACTGCAATTTGCCACATAGCTGCTATAACAACATTTAGTTGTTATTATTATTATGTAATGTTCATTTTTTGTCGTTTTGAGTAAATTAGATGGAATATTGTACTGAATGCTGAAAATCCGTTGCTGTATCATTAGTACTGTTTTTGGAATAAAGCAAAAATTATTATTATTATGATATCATTGTCCTAAGATTTGAATATCATATGTTGACTTAGTCCCTTATAATTTGTCTTTGTCCCCCAAGGTGCTGTACTCTCCCCATCTCCCTTTTTCTTTCTTTCTACACGACCTACCATCTTCAAATGACATTAATTTTGTCAAATATGCTGAATATCTGACTGTATCTTTGCCTGTCAAATGTCAAAGTGACTGCTCTAAACTAAACGGCTTTTTATCAGAAATCAGCCAATGGTCCAAGGAAAACGGTCGCACCTTAAATCCCTCCAAACGCCAAACAGTCAATTTCACCTTTAGGCATAAATATGACCTAAAAAAAACTGGTTAACACTCACGAGGTGTGCAACATAGATGGCACTCAAATAGAAACCAAGTCAGAAATTAAATACCTAGGCGTCATTCTATCTGCTGATCTTTCCTGGTCGTCTCATATCTTGTTGATTTCTAAGAAAATATTCCATCTTACCTTCTACACTTAGAAGTTAAGACATTCTGAAATAAACCAACCCTTACCCCTACGATTCATTAACTCTTGCATCCTGCCTGTTATTCTCTATTGTTCCCCCTTACTTTCTTTCAAGGGCTACTGAAGAAAGACTATACCTTATTACGCAGGATGTTAAAAGTTGTCATCAGGGTAAGCAACGTGCCACTTAACCAGCTTGTTAGTATTATGGTCAACAGGCACTTGGACTCATGCGAAAAATTGGCTAAATCCATTTTATCTAACTCACACCAACCTCTTCATTCAAAACTCTCCCCTTGTATCTCTTCAGGCAGAACCAGAAGCCTACATACAATACTATATGCTCGCACTAGCAAGTACAAAAACTCAACCATACCCTACTTAGCACGTGTTTTGTGCTATAAAGAAAGCATTAGGCGTGAAACTTATAACTTATTAAATAGTCAGTAGAACAATTGGATCTCGTCTTTCCAACTCATACCATTCATTTATAGGTACAACGTTTTTTTGTGTTGTTATGTGCTGGTTTTGTTTCTTTCTTCCTTACAAACTCTATTTAAAACATTCTTCTTCGTTCTTTCACACTCTGTATATCTCGACCATTTTGCTATCGCTTACGCCAGTAAATATGCTAGTAGTATCTACTTTTCTAACACCTTCAAACACTCTGTTCAATTTTGGCTTTGCTACCGACATGCTAATATGTTGTTGTCAAAATTAACTGAGACTACTCATAATCGATGTAGAATTTTATTTATTGATAATGTACTAACTGGATGCGTAATACTGTAGTGAAATGCTGAGAATTACATTCTGTATCACAAGTACTGTTTTGGAATAAAGCAAATTATTATCATTATTATTTGATCCCTAATTTTAATGCTTCTTTTTATGGTTGTGTGAATTTGTTCGAGTGAATCATGGTGATTCTGCCCTTGGACTGTCTGCAGGAATTATTCGTCTGAGTGTGTGTAGTTCTTTCTCACGGAGTTTCGATCTCACCATTTTATTGGGAATAATCCACTTGGTTCTAAGGTACTTTTTACAACTAAATTTTGCTGAACTCATTTTATCCTAAGGTACTTATCCCTTTAGGTAAGAAATCTCTTATCTGTAATAGTTAGCTGCCTAACGGTAGTGTTGGGGTTATTGAGTTTCTGACGATGTTCTTATCATTACTGTTGTTGTTGTCGTCAAATAGAACCACAGATGTTACGGCAAATAACCATAGTTTTGCCATCTTTGAAGCATTTTATGACTATGTCTAACTCAAGAAAGTTATACAGCTATAGAACACAAAGCACGGTTTCCTGCGTGCGGATGACACAACAGGTCGATTTTAGTCGTTACACAATCTTCATAAAAGATGCAGATCTTAATTAATTAGAAGTGGGTTATCCAGAACCGACCTAAAAGTCACATTTATTTCATTCTTGTTAAGATTGATGATAATCTCATCCAAATGTTGAGGTGTTGAAGTAGTAAGTGAAAATTTGCGCCTCCATCAGGGGATCCTATTATTAGTATTATTATTATTGTTTCCTTTAGTTCCTGGAGGAACATAGGGCTTCAGACGCACGTCTCCATTGCGTTCCGTTCCCTGCCAACATTTTCATCACCTGGCTCCACGTTTGACCATATGCTTCCATATCCTCTTCGCATCACCTCCTGCGCCTCAATGTCACCCTCGCACTGAGGAACAACTCGCCGGTTCCCATTCGGGTTCCACTCGACCAATGGCCTGGCGTGTCATGCCACTCAACTGATGGTTTGTTTTCTCAGAGTATGGCCAATCCATTTCCATTCCTTCCTGCATATTTTTGGCACATTTGGTTCCTGCTGGATTGGTTCGTTCATTGCCAGAGATCCCTGTGGTTGATTTTTTCTGGCCAGCAATCTGATCTTGAATGGCATTGCGCGAAGACATCTAACTGTTGATGAAGGTCTATAGTTTGTTTGAAGTGCCCTTCGTAACGCGGCGCCAAGTCTCCCATCCGTATTGTAACGCTGACTTTATATTTGAGCTGAAAATCCGGATTGTATTTTTCACGCTAAGTGTTGATCTCCACGCACACTTGAGAGTAATGAAAGCTTGTCTTGCTTTCCCGATCCCCACTCCGATATCCTCATCACTTCCGTATGTCTGTAGTTGAAATGATGCTTCCAGGGTAGGTAGGTAGGTAGGTAATGGAAGTCGCTTCTTTCAGATTTCTCATTTATGCTGGCTGATTGTTGTCTGTTGTTGTTGCTGTCACTGTGACTGTTGGCCAGGAATCTTCATCACCTACCTCTGCCTTCTCTATTTTCACCTGAAGGAAAACCTATCCTTTCAGGACACTTCTTCTATCACCAACTTGTTGCTTTTCACTTGTATATCTTCACGTTTGTGGGAAATCAGACATATATATCACATCGGCGAAGTTCAGATCCTACAAGTCTCTTTTTGTGCGGGGCCATTTTATGCCTGTTTCCTGGCTGCCAGCCTGTGTCTGTCGCATTATCCAGTCTACCGCCCGCAATCCCGAAAATCATTGGAGACAGTAGGCAGCCAGCTTGTCTTACTCCAATCTTCACTTCGAAGGATTCCGTGAGTGTCCCGTTGTGAATTACTTGGCATACAGCATTGTATGTGAGGAGATTATAGGATACATTACTAGTGTATACTAGAATGGATAAAGCGGTTTTTTGACTGATGATAATCAGTGTCGGAAGATTTTTAGCACTTTATATTCTATTCGAAACTCTTCAGCTGGATACTGATGGTGTTTCCAATGAGACTCGAAATCATCCAACCATCGTCTGTCTTAAAAACATTAAAGCCTTATTCTTCAGGCCTATTCAAACTAGGATAAGAATAAGCATTCAGTGTTTGTCATCTTCAAACCTCAGTATCTTTTACCAAAAACAGAAGGATGTTCACTTCCCCAAGGATTTATAGTTGATAACACTATATGATGAAAAAGCGTTCTTATATTTATACTGACCAAGAAATTTAAATTGGACAGTTCTCATAAAATTCAGTGGATAATTTCTAGCAGTGGAATCTGGCTGCTGCTGTAGTTTGTTCGTGACGCGGTGTGGTGTGGCGTGGCGTGGCGCCAAGTCTCTGATCCATATAGCAATTAGCCCTGACTTCACATATACGTTAAAATCAACCCACTTTCACAACATAAATTATAATTCAATTGAAAAGAAAACAATAATAATAATAATAGTGATCACAGTATAGAAAAATACATTTTTGAAAAAGAGTACCGTAGAGTAATATCATATACTTGAAAGTATAAAAATAAGGAAGATAAGACATCATCTCTCTCACATTCATTCACTCATACATGTATGTACACATGATATCATTATTTAGCTTCATTTATAAATATATCTATCTATATGCCCATCTACCATGAATTTACAGTGTCTATTTGAGAATTCAAGCATTTACTATAACGTGTCCATAACATGGCTAAATCAGCTGACGCAAGCAAGCGTTTACTGTTGACTGGGCAGTTGAAATTATTACACAGCCAAATAGTATCACACAGGATGCCACGATTCACTGTACAATAGGTACAAATTGTTTCTAGCCGATTCAGTTGAGATTGAATATGATTTATCTAGTAGATTGAGAAGGGAAATAAAAGCAAACGAGCATTGAACGACAGTTATTACATAATAGCAAAATGTATAATATAATATAAGAAAATACTTATTCTTGCATTGTAAGTCATTTTGACATCTCGCGTTCTCCGTCGTCTTTCCGGAATATTCTCGCTCATTTGGCCACATGTTCGTAGTCTTATTCAAGTAAATCCTAATCATTGACTTTATGAGATGGCGTGGGCGTTACTCACAAAGCGCTTACAATCAGAATAGTGGACAAGCAGGTCTACGTAGGGGAGAGTCAGGAAACTCTAATCTTAGCATCAAAACTAATCCAATGGCGTGTATGAACGTTGTTTCGGTCAACAGTAACCATGGGAACTTAGCGCCTAACGCTGCATTTCTCCTTTCCGGATCAGAGTTAAAGTCACAGGTTTGGGAGCGGGTTGATCACTTAAGGGGACCATCTGCTTTGATCTCAGCGTCCAAACACTAAGTATCCCAGCCGTCTCTTATTTTTCTTATACAATTAATCCCACTTCTCATTCAGAAAAATCTGATTGGTCGGTTCAGGGTCATTTGACCATGGTGTCTGTTCTGTTTTACTGTTGCCATCATTATGTTTGAAAGGAGTGGCGTTGGTGAGTTTAGACGTAGAATGCTGGCCAACCACATAAATGAGAGGTAGGGGCTCAGATTCTCCACCAACTTACTCTGCAACCAAACCTAGTCGCTAACAGAAAGTCGAGAAAAGAGGAAAGGTTGATGGTCCAGTTGATGAGACTGACAACTCCACAAAGCGTGCTCATGGGGTTAGTGCCTGCCAGCATGCATACCCATATATATCAATGCGGGATGTTGGTCAAAGGCTCCGTCGTAACACTTGTCTGGGGACATAGCCTAGTCTGGTGTAGAACTTCTTGAATCAGTCACCAGGATGGGTTCTGCTCGTACTGGCCAAACCACCCCACTTTATCGAGGTTACTATCAGCTGGTAAACTACTAGGCGGAATTTAGGAGTGTATCGATCAGGAATCCGAACTCGGAGGATCTCCCAGCATGGCTGACGAGCATTTCATACCAATGAACCACCACGACGACCACCACCACCCATGAAATAATATACCCAAATAATTCATAAAAATAACAATAATAAAACCAGATAAAGTAAGAACACATACTGCACATCCAAGTTTGATCACACCAATATTCATTAATTTACTGTTCCCTTGAATACAAGTTCTACAATGTCCAAGCTGATCAGTTGAACTGGTATTTGGCACCAATGATTCACAGCTAGGACATATTTGTGGTATTTGTGCAACAAAAGCACGCATAAGCGCTGAGGGTCGACGACAACGTTTATTATGCTGTAGACCTGTACTGAAATTCATCTGTGATGAAGATGGAGACAGAGTGAATGTTGATGATGGAGAGCCAAGATTTGTAAAACGACCCTGAGAGGCGGAAAATGGTCCTGAGTTTAAAGCATAACGATGATGCTTAAATGCTGAAGAACGCGGAAGATCTGATAACCTAGATTACAGAAAAACAATAAATGAATTGAAGAAGGTTTTTTGAAAAAAGGAAAAATGAGTAAATTTGGAAACCAGAATTTTCAATTACCCCTTACTTACTACTGACTAGACTAAGAGTAGATACTAAGAAACCCTGTTAAAAACCAGTTGTCGAACTTTAACTTAGAGAGTTGGTACCATTTCGTAGTTTCTTTACAACCGTTTTCAATCTGGAAATCCTCATCACTCAGCATCAACAACAAAATTCGGATTTTCAATACAAACAAAGTCAAGTCAGTCAGTTCTTCTATACGGATCAGAAACTTGGCGGGTCAGGAAGATTATTTCCAAAAGGTTGCAGACCTTTATTAACAACTGCCTTCGCTCTATGCTGAAGATCAGATGGCTGGGCAGGAAAGAATCAACAACAAGGAACTATGGGAACAAACAAAACAAGAACCAGTCGCCTAACAAATATACAGGAGAAAGTGGAGATGGATCGGACACTCGCTGAGGAAACCATTGGGTGACATCGCACGTCAAGCCCTCGAGTGGAACCCGAAAGGGAAGCGGCGTGTGGGAAGTCCAAAGGTGATATGGAGGAGATCGTGTGAAGAGGAGTTGAAACAGTATGAACTAACATGGATGCAGGTGAAAAGTACAGCAGAGGACAGAAGCAAACGGAGATGTGCAGTTGAAGCCCTATGTTTCACTAGGAACCCAAGGGAGCAATAATAATAATAATAATAATAATTACAACCGTTTTACAACTAACATGGTTGACAATAATAATAATAAAATGAAATGCATGATGATTACTCATTTATACAAAACGAAAGTACATACTACTAATGACCAATCATATTTAAATAGGTCAAGTGGTCAGTTCTTGGTAGGCAAAGATTGAAGTGTGTTGATTTTTGTACACACAGTTTAGGCTGTATGTGATTAATCCCCAAAAGTGCTTCCATCACCTTCAATAACCCTGAATTAGAGTTATGTGATTAGATAATTGTGAAACAGTCATTATTATTGATTTTGTGACGTGACATTAATAAGTGTCAGCCATCAAACGCACATTCTACGCCACGGCATCTCTTTTTCTCACTTGCCGAACATTTCCGATCCCTGTACCTATGATTAAAGGACGAAATTCTGTGGACACTACTTCAAACTGTATTTACAAGTTCACCTGCAGTTGTTTCGGTAACACCTATATAGGTAGAACCAACAGAATGTTCCAATGTCGTCGAAAAGAACATGTTCCAAAATGGCTATTAAATCATATAGAAAATCCCAACGTGATTAATCTGAATAGAAATCCAGCATCATCCATTGCAAAACACTTATTAATGTCAGGTCACAAAATCAATAATAATGACTGTTTCACAATTATTTCACATAACTCTAATTCAAGGTTATTGAAGGTGATGGAAGCACTTTTGGGGATTAATCACATACAGCCTAAACTGTGTGTACAAAAATCAACACACTTCAATCTTCGCCTACCAAGATCTGACCACTTGACCTATTTAAATATGATTGGTCATTAGTAGTATGTACTTTCGTTTTGTATAAATGAGTAATCATCATGCATTTCATTTTATTATTATTATTATTGTCAACCATGTTAGTTGTAAAGCGGTTGTAAAGAAACTACGAAATGATGCCTTCATCTCGCGAAATTTGTCTTCTAAATGCCTTATTTCAATTTATCAAAGCGACTAATTGTTTTAATCAAACTTAGCACAGAAATGCAGCAGTTCAAGTTACCACACTCCACAGCAATGATTATGAACATTGAACGTCTGCTTATTAGCTTTGATCGCCGATGGCGGGCAACTTGAAGGCGCGAATGATGCTATCGTGTACAATGCATTCCTTTGTAAAAGCATTTCTCGATAGACTTAGTAGAGAATATTGACTCTAACAATAGAAGAATACAATTTCTTGCAATCCATTGTCTTTGGAAATTAAAGAAGTCGATATCTGTGCTTAGCGGTTGTAAATTCGCGGCGTCTTCGGAAATAATAGGATCTCAGGATTTAGTTCCTTGACAGATGTTTTATTCTTCTGTTTGTTCTTCTGGAGTGCCTTCTGGAACTCTTTTGCGGCGTACTTAATTGTTCTGCAGCCAGAACATCTGGACAAGGATTATCATAACGCAGTTTGGATGTTTTGGTGATAGTGAATAATGCCTAGGCCAATGAAGGTATGTGAGTAAAGAAGAATGATGCTCAGGAAGGCTTCGTGTGCTTTTGAAAGTGTGTCGGCGGTTGTTACTCCCCGGCTGCCCACACCCTGGAAGTTGAGCCATTCTTCGGGTACCCAAAAACAGAAAGAGTGTTGCGTGACCACAGAGCCAAGGGACAACTGCTTGAGGCCGGTCACACACGACTTGTATGAACTGGTTTCTGGGATTGGTTCCGTATTGGTAAACTTACCGCCGGTTGTGGACCACCGTAGGCTGGATAAGTCGAGGTGTACAATTTTTGGGGTCGACCTTTTCTGATCCCCTTTCTCCAGCAGAGTGGAGAGACAACATAGCTGGTCGTCTGAGTGAAACACCTTACCGCTGTTGAATCCCTGATCCCCAGTAGTACAATTTCGCCCTCAGACCCCCAGCATAGTGTAATAAAGAAAAAATTCTCACAGTATGCCAGTAACTGCTTTTAGTCTAATTTCTATCCTAACAGCCTTCCTGGCATGGTAGGACCTGCAGGAACATTGGTTCCAGCCAGTGCAGCTTGTTGGGTTATCACGATGTACAAGCCCGACCAACACGTTAAGGTAGCAGCTATCGGTCGGGAGACCAAAGAAGGGATGTGGCAGTTTGGAAGCAGACAGAAGAGTAAGTGATATTGAGTTGCCCAACATTTGTGATTGTGTGTCTTAACGTTTTGCCTGACAGTTTTGATGTTCACATTTCGCCGCCTATTGAGAGTAGGAGTTTCGAGTTACCGAAGTTCGAGCCACAGTACTTTGATGTAAATCTAGCAGATTATCCGCATTTCGCCAGTGAGATAGAAGTTATGCTAAGTGATTTCGTAATAAACAATGAAATGAGGTTGATGACAATCGCAGATCCAGTAGAGAATCACTTTCTAGAACAAAGTGGTGCTGAAACTTTAGGTGTTTAACTTGGAACCCAAAGGGAATAATAATAATAATAACAAGTAATAAGAACTCACCAATTACGAACTCTCCATCCAATCACCTGTGTCATCCTTTCAATAGGTGGTATAAACTGTTTATCAAGATAATAACCATAATTGAGACGTGGTGCCAACAGACGACGTGATGCGCTTGACTTCGCCGTAAACCATATCGATGGATGGATTTCGTGTAAACTTCGAACACATGATAGCAAAGTTTGATCTGAACGACCAGCTGCAATGAAATAGACAACACGTTCACCACGTAATGGTTCACCGCGTGGATCTAGAGACAGGAGACGTCTATGCAGAGAAAAGACAAACAAACCGTGGTTAAATTTGAAACAAATCAAAATCTCTTGAAAAATAACCTGTTGCTCCCTAAACATCGGCTACATGACGAAATTCTTCGGAATTCTAGTGAGAGATCATGACGAATGAGGTTCATCCAGTCAGGAGTACCGACAAATACTCGTCATGGATGACACAGGCTGGTGTCATTCGCGTTAAAATCGCGAAATGATAGAAGCTGGAACTCATGGACCACTGATACAGGTCCCAGTGCCTGAATGGACTACGAGAGGTTTCCTTGTAACTGGAAGGTCTTGGGTTCGAAACCCGGTGGGTACATACTGTGATGAGTTCCAACCTAGGACGAAACAACTGTCTAATACACCCTGCTTGCTTTTTTCAGTGATTGTCAAACTGATATCTATCCATAGTTTTACCGATGAGGAGAGAGGCTATCCATGTTATCAAAAATACAGACAACTTGAAAGCGTCATGATACGAAAACATACATTTTAGCATCGTTCAAGCATCCAAGCGTAGACGTGGTGAACAATAAAACCAGCCGAACATTTGAATTCAATAAAGTCGATTTACACAACAATAACTTCAAACAAGTAACAACTGTTACCCTTTTTCACAGGAGGCAGTTGTCGTGGTTCAATGGACTGAGGGATAGCGACTTGGCATTGCAAACCATAAGTGTTGGACTGGAGTCCCAATAGAAACACCATCAATCGATAGGGATGTAGGTATATCCAGCTAACGAGTTCGAAATAAGACTAAATATTATCTCCGGAATTCCACTGCTAGTCATACTTAATCAAATGAAAACTTACTTCCTAACTTCTTACGCTTTAAAGAAGTACATTACAATAAGCGCGGGAATTGATGTTAGGTGATTTAAAGGCAATCGTCAGCAAGATTCACCTGGACTAGGTTTCGTGGTCTTTGGAGATCTTTTGAAAGGCATATCTACAACCTCGAAAGAGCTGAAATTCACATTACTAGAAAACCGAATATTTCTGTACAAACAGCATTCTATCTTCAGGATTTCAACAGTCTGTAATTCTAATTATATGACTACCAGTGCTTTTCCGTACATTTAAGTATACTACTGAATTCGGTTATCAATAGTCTCAGTAGTAGTTTCTCACATATAAAAACGTTTGGCACTATACTATATAGTATATGGACACAATAATCTGTCAATCATGTCATTGCTATTATTATTGTTTCCTTTAATTCCTATAGGAAGATCCGGCGTCAACCACACGTCTCCATCGCGTTCGGTTCTCCGCCAACGTTTTCATCACCTGGCTCCACGTCTGCCCACATGCTTTCACCTCCTCTTCACATCACCTCCAACATTGACGACCAACTCACCGCTTCCCATTCGGGTTCCACTCGAGAGCCTGGTGTGTGATGTCATTTGATGGTTTTCTTAGAGTATGGTCAATCCCCCTCCATTTGTTCCTACATATTTGTTGCACAATCGGTTCCTGGTAGGTACGCTCATTTCCAGAGATCCCTAGTGCTGGTCATTTCTGGCCGGCCATCCGATCTTGAGTATTGAGCGAAGACAGCTGTTGATGAAGGCATGCAGTTTGTTTGAAGTGCCCTTCGTAACGCAGTGTGGCGCCAAGTCTATGATCTGTACAGTAGCACTGAGTTAATTTTGGAGTCGAAAATCCGGATCTTATTTCTCCTGCTGAGTGCTGTTGACCTCCACACAGACTTGAGAGTAATGAAAGCTTGTCTCGCTTTCCCAATCCTCACTTTGATATCCTCATCAGTTCCATCCGTCTGTAGTTGAAACGATGCTTCCCACGTAGGTAGACAGGTAAAGGAGGTCGCTACTTTCGGATTTCTCCCATTTATGCTGATTATTGTCTGTTGTGGTTGCTGTTGACCAGAAATCGTCATCATCTACCTCTGTTTTCTCTATGTTCACCTGAAGGAAGTCCTACCTTTTCTGGATGATTCTTCTGCCAACTTTTTGTTTTTCACTTGTATATCTTCCATCTCGTGGGAAATCAGACACATATATCATCGGCGAAGTCCAGATCCTCCAAGTATCTTTTTGCGTCGGTCCATTTAATGCCTGTTTCCTCGCTGCCCAACTCTGCCTGTCGCACTATCCAGTCTACTGCTCGCAATCACGAAAATCATTGGGGATAGTAGGCAGTCTTGATGCCTCAATTTCTCACTAAGACGTTTCCGTCTGATACAGAGGTGGAGAAAGTCTACGCTAACGAAGATTGTTCACAAATTCACGAGGGAAACACTAAGAGCATACATATTCATTATAATACTTGGAACAAGTAACTCTTCAAAATATTATGCAATACTCTAACATGACTTCAGCTCATTACAGTCTTCAGACAATACTCTTTACTGGTTCATACTGAGAAACAAAAGTGTTCTAAAGCTGTACCTTATAAATCGTTGTATTAAACATCACACGTTGTGTCCAGATGAAAAGAAACCGTGAAATCAAAATAAGGATCTGTGGATCAGATGGTCAACCATGCAACAAACTAGCCAACAACCTAATTACTAACAATCATGCAGAAGGAAATGCAGATAAATTAGGAAATGCAAGTGAAATCACCTCTCATCACTAGATTTACAAATAGAATCCCGAAAGGGGGGCAATGGGTTGGATGTCTAAAATTGTGACACAGAGAAGACCATGTTAAGAGGAGGGGGCAATTGTGGAGTGTTAGCAGAAAATCAACTGAAATGAAGATATGCACCACTGAGGCGTTGCTAGCCTCACATTCAACCATCCCTACATACCTGGCCTCCTACCGGTCAAGCGAGGCATGTAAGAGTGCGTCACCAAGGTATCGATCAGGGACCAGTTTCGGTATGGTTGGCGGCCATTCTATGATATTGAACCACCGATGTAATCAGACACCACATAATGCCTGAATAAGTAATAATATCAATAATAATGATAAGAATACGAATCATAGAAATTAAACTAACCTAGCCACTTGCAATGCCGGAGAGAATGTTCCCGCTTTGTAAGCTGTCAGTCCCCAATATGGTCTAGTTATTATACACTCATGGAATGGTATTCTCCCGTGAATTAAACGATAGGCGAATTGTTGAATTTTACTCCTCAGATTATATTCAGCTAATTTTAAACTTTTATCTATAGAATGATACCCTGTTGTGTTAAATAGGGATGATTTTGAAATGGATGCAGAAAAATTACGAGCAGTTGTTAGTTAGCAGGGTTGGTTTTTTTTGGCGGGGGGGGGAAATAAAACAGAAGTAACAGAAAGTGAATATTAATGCTAACGGAACTGTAAACACGATAACCACTGCATGGTAGCATAAAGAGAAATTTGCATACGAGAAGCACATTGACAGGAAAAATGATATTGTGGTGAGAGCAGGCCGTGAGAAAATATGAGCAAGGCTGATTCAACAACCAATCACGGCAAAGTTAACGTGGCAAAATATGATTCGCAGATAGAGAACTCTATTTGTCGAGGAATCCCGAAACAACCAATCAGAAGCCTGCGTTTGTCTGCCTAACTTCTGATAAACAACCAATCAGATAACTGCGCTTGTCTACTTGCATAAGCTATAATAATGTATGTGAAATATGTATAAATACGTGTTGATTTTCATAATAAAACGATCTGTTGCCTGGCCCTTGTCTTCTGTTGTTACAATATAAACACATTTGCATAGTTTCGTTCCTCTCCAGTACAAAAGAAATTCTAGTAGGGACCCCCAGCCATAGGGTTACACAGCTATATGCTCAGAAGAAGTAATTGAAGATGAACTAAGCACTATATATATGATATCTTGACTAGAAATAGCTATCCAGACAGATTCATCAAGAAACACATGACAAAGAAGAAGCCTGCCATCATGCATACGATTGTAATTCAAGAACGATATAACTAGCGAAATAATTACGAATAAAGTTAAGAAAATCAGTTCAGAGAACGTTTTAATGCTGGCAAACTACAAGTCATTTTTTCTACACGACCGGTGGTGATTCCTCGACTAGAAGATGAAATACCTAGACTAGCTAGCCACTTCTAATTGTATCCACCATCTATCATCTGAGCTGCTTTTGGTGGAGTGAGTTATATCTGGCATTGCTCTAGAAACTTGATTTTTCGTGCTCTCTCGGGAACATCTGCCAGTATGCTTAAATATTAGATCCAAACCGGGCACAAAGCCGCCAGCATTGAAGAGCTAATCTCTGTCATCTATCAGATACCAAATAAACTGCCAAAAACATCGAGATACCGCATACTCCAAACAGCAGAGACTATCCCGATTCGCGTGAAACAACCGATGTACTGTGTGCAAAAGAAGCAAATCCTGCCAGTTACTACTACTGCCCTGGCCTTCAGTAGACTATAAATTCATGAATTTGTAATATCATCTTTCCTAATTTTTCTGACATTCAGCTTATTTTATGTTGATGCTATTGAGCTGTAATCTCTCAATATTATTGATTCGATGTTGTTTAAACAACAACATTAATGCTGTTCATAACACTAATTCATTCAATATTACAGATGTATATATAACTGTAGAACCTGATGAAGGACAGGTCATCGAAAAGAATATTCTTTAATCAGTAATTCAAAACATTAATAAAATTTTTAAACACCGAATGCATCTGCATCATTGCTAATGACTTTGAACTGCATAAGCAACAGACTCCAGCCATTGGTTCTTAGTATCTCGACGACCACAGCCAGATAGTCTACACTTCCCTACGTGGCTGGCTGGCTGGCTCTAACAAGCAGTTGAAGACTTCATGAATTATTGCTAGGTTTTCATTGAATGATTGCCAACCACTTTTCCAATCCAATCTGTCACTGATGTTTATCACCGGGGTTGTGTGTAGTCTTATATCTTTTGTCCTAACCTTTTCGTATCTATGGACACAGCATGAACACCTTTAATTAATAACATGGCACCAGTCAATGAAATCCACAACAGTTAGTCTAAGCCAGCCACGTAGAAAAGTATAGACTTCCGGGTTGGGGTCCTCGGGACGGTAAAAACAAATGGTTGGAAACAATTGATGATATGGCTCAAAATTGTTCTCAATGGCTGGCGCAGATGCATCCACTCTTTGTGACTTATGATTTCCAATGAAACTGTTTTGTTCTTCGTTACTACTATTCCTTTGTCTCACACCTCTGTTTACTGTCCCTATAATGCATTTCTTCTACTTTCTTCTCTTGCTTTGTTTGCTATATGGAGTGTGGCGACTCGAACTGCAGCACATCGGTGCAAGGTTCTTTGTCGAAAACAGACAGACAGACAATTAATTCAATTTAGATTTTCCCGTCGATTGATTCGACCGAAGTGCTCATTCTCAGGTTGACATATCGTCTCCTTGTGCAGATATATTCCGATGATGTCTGGTCATGTAACTTGAATTCATTTGGTGTTGGATAGTGACTAGTAGCAGAGGAATCCACCAGGATAAAGCACATTTCGTTCTATTTAGGACTTGTTGGTGTCTGGATCTACCTGCATTCCCCCAGTGAGTGATGGTGTTCCCATTGGGGCTGACAAGTCTAAAATAAGACGAAATGCGCATAGAACATCCTTTATATATGGCAAAAATACTTCTTTATTTCATATACACCTACTGCTAGAGAGAGAGAGTGGACACAAGTCGAAACTTCGTATCAATCCCTAAAATCTTTGATAGTTAGTTAGAGTCAGTTATGTAGGTAAGGTGTTAACTGTGTTGGCTTGGGTCCTTGAATCGTTGAAGAAACAATCTCCTAAGATTTTTGATGGCACAGTTTAAAGTTGGTCTCAACGACAACACACACGCATATGCATTCAACTCATTCCTTGTGCGTCGATGCCACAGTGGTTAGGACTCTCGCCGACCATGCACATGGTCCGAGGTTCGATCCCCTGCCGACGCACACCTGATATCTATGATCGGCCTGCAAAATTTGGGCTACCGATATCACATGCTGAAAATTCCATACTTGTGCGAAAAATACAGTGTGGAATCAAGCTGTAAATCAAAAATTAAAAAAAATCACCTTTCCCATGTAATTAGTACTTCTTCAGTACATTTCTGCTAAGTATAGGTGTATTCACCGTTAGACTTTTCCACGTGTGTGTGTGTGTGTGTGTGTGCAAAAAGTACTATACTGAAAATTCAGTCAATCAATCAATCAATCAGTCAGTCAGTTAGTCTTCTACATATTCGTAATTAAAACGATTCAGTTTTGTATGCATAAGTTTCAGTTCATAGTTCGTTGGCTTATTATTTCTCTCCCTTCGCTTACAAATCAAATTAACTAGCTGTGTTACAGGATTTCATCATGAGCTGATATTGGTTAGAGAACCATTGTTAAACTACCTGTGAGTAGTGGACAGCTGTTTCGTAAGCCTAGTTTGGGACTCTTCACTAGTACGTACACACACCAAGGGGTTCGAACCCAGGATCATCTGGTTACAAGGCGAGCTCATAGACAATTAAGCCATTGGATTGGGTCCCCGTGGCTTAATGGCTCTATGAGCTCGCCTTGTGACTAGAAGGTCCAGGATTCGAACCCCGCGATATGGGTGCGTACTGCTGAAGAGTCCTAAACTAGGCTGGCGAAACAACTGTCCAGTACTAGCAGGTGGTTTTCCAATGGATCCCAAACCAATGTCAGCTCATGATGAAATCCTGTAACCAATCTATCAAATCCCTACAAACCAACACTTGAATAACTGACCGTGTATTTTGATTGAACACCAGTAACTAGTGTGACGTATCTAGTCCTTTCTTTAGTGGAGACTGAATTCTATCAGTCAGTTAGGTTTGCAATGTGGCCACCATTCTAGGTAGCTTGCCATCACGGTGCACATTGATTTGATGATTTGTGCATCGTGATGGCGAGCTACCTAGAATGGTGGCCACATTGCAAGCCTAACTGACTGATAGAATTCAGTCTCCACTAAAGAAAGGACTAGATACGTCACACTAGTTACTGGTATCAAATCAAAATACCCACTACAGTCCTACAGGAGGTCAATCGCGAGCCCGAATAGCTAGCTCTGACTACAGGTAGCACTGGATGACACGGGTTCGAATCTCAGAGGGATGGAACATGAGTTCCTTCGAGGTTGTAGATACGCCTTGCTGACTGGTGAGTTCCAACTAGCACGAAACCTAGGTCCAAGGCTTCCTTCCGATTGCTTCCAACTATCTACTAACTGACTGTGTGTTAATAAGCGCAGACTAAAGTGTAAAAGGGCAGTAGGGCAGGATCATTCTAGTTATTGGGAAAGACAAGTAAACTCTTAATATTGATTACAATGAGATAAGTTCAACGAATACGATGTCAATAGACAGTAAGTGAGATAATCATAGGAATACTCTCTAGTCATTGTTGGAGAACTGGATTCGAATTCCTATACCGACAAACTCCTAGACCTTGACTAGTTCACTTATATAGCTAACAGTTAGTCCGGAGAAGAAGGAAAGTTGGGCGAACGTAAGGCTAGTAAAACCATCCCACCCTAACCCACGACCTCAACTCTAAAGCTTATGTTCCAGCAAGAAGGTGAATGTGAATGAATAGGAAATAAAATTTTCACATAAAACATGTGCAAAATAACCTGTAGGCGCATTTGACGAATCCTTGACCTCATCACCATCATTGTTATTCACACATTGTGGAATAGTGAAATGATTGAATAAAAGTTTAAAACATTCTTCAAGTATCTGTAAATTTAATAAAAATTAATAAAAAAAAAAGATCTTCATATCAAGACTAAATAAGATTTTACTGAATGATACTACTAACTAAGTGATTGATTCACTGATATGAGTAGTGCACAATCACTGATGCCAAACCGATTAGTTATATTTGTTCAGTGTCGCTTTTGACTGAAATCAAACAGTGGCTCAATGGTCTACGAGCTCGCCTTGTAACCAGAAGGTCCTGGGTTCGAATCCCGGTGGGTGCGTACTGCTGAGGAGTCCCGAACTAGGACGAAACAGCTATCCAGAACTCCCAGGTTTTCCAGTGGTTCTCTAACTGATGTCAGCTCATGATTAAATCCTCCATGAAATCAAACAGTTGGATTAATTGTGATGGGCTAGATTATGCGTCAGACTGTGCGCTGGGGATAAGGAGTCAGGAATACGCTGGACCACCACCAATAAGAAGATTCTAGAAGATTTGGATTTCACGCATGGATGATTTATGTTTCATGTCATGCAAACTCGAAGATTTGCAGGCAGGCGAAAACCAACAAACTGGTTAAAGAGGCTGGCTTTCAGCGAAGATAAGACTCTGAGTGAACACAGAAGACAGAGGTGATGAAGACAACCAAGCAACAGCAGCAGCAGCAACAACCAGCACCAATCATCATCAACGGGAGAAATTTAACACAGGTTACTTCCTGGCTTCACTTATCTGGCCAGGAAACACGATTTCAACCATATGCCGTTGAAACGGATAAAGATGCCAAAGCAAGCCAGAATCAGAAAGGCAAGATATATACCTTCATCAACTTGAAACCAATTTTGAAATCTTCTGCACTCATTCAGCCAGCCAACCAGCCAGCATAAACAACAAGATTCGGGGTCTACTCAACATAAATGTACAGTCAGTCGGTCACTTTTTCTATACAGGTCAGAAACTTGCACTGTGCATAAGTCACGAAGAGCATTTCCAACAGCCTGTTGTAAACTTTCATCAACAGCTGCCTCCTTCGATTGCTGGCTCCACCCTTTTCTGAAGATCAAATGACCAGCTGGCCAGAAGGAATTACTAACAAGAAACTCTACAGTGGAACAAACAAACAGGCGAGAGCCGATTGCTCAACAAATATGTAGGAGAAAATGGAGACGAATTAATCGGACATACGTTGAAGAGGCTGTCGAATGTCACACACACACACACACACAATGCAAACCATCGCTCGAGTGGAATTCCAATGGGAAGCAACTAGTAGGGAATTAGTCCGAGGATAACATGGCGGAGACCGTGTGAGGAGGAGATAACAGATTATGGGTAATCATGAACCCAGCCAGCTGTAGAGGACAGCAGAAAATAGAACAAAGTGGAGATGTATTGTTGAAGTCCTATGTTTCACTCGGAACCCAAGGGAATAATAATTAATATTACTCTTGATAATACTCCTATGTGCTGTTTCTAAGTCGTTTCAGTCCTGACTGCAGTCGATAACGCCTTGAGTAACTGGAGGAACATCACCCTTGAGGAAATCGAGTTAATTCATCATTTACTGTCCAACGTTTGTCCCAGTATGACGAGAGCACTGTGAAAAAAATTGAATATATAGTTTATGAGTTATGTGTGTTTCACGGTAGCACGTGTTTTGTCCTAATTAGGGAGTTGTTGCCCCCATCCTCAAGGGGTGAAGGTGTTCACGCCACTAAGACACGAATTTAAGTACCAATTTTTACGAGTTGATCATGGATTGACACCAGTTAGAGAGACATTGAAAACCAATTAGGGAGTACTGCACAGTTGTTTCCTCCATCCTAGTTTGGGAATCATCGGCAGTACGCACCCACGACCTTCTGGTTACAAGGCTGGCGAGCTAGCTCGTAGACCTTTACGCCACTGGGACCCGATTTAATGACCAGCCCATTAATTCTAACTTCTACCAATTCGTGATCAACTTGCAAAAATAAATTTAATCCTTACAAACCAACTATTTGAAAATTCAATTTAATGTTACAATTATACATATTACCATATTCCCACATATATTTGGGAATATAATCTATTTTAACAGTCTCATTGCAAATAACTTTTCAAATTCTGATGTCAAGGATTCGATGTCAATCTTTTTAAAACAAACCACCAATGTTGTCAATGTGAATAACAATCATTCTTTCATTATTATATTATTATTATTATGGATGGATATATGACTGTAGAAACTGATTGAAGAAGATCAGGTTATCGAGAAGAATATTCTTTCTTTGTTCAATAAACAACCTTTATTGATGCCTTCTACCTATTACATAATTTATTTTGAACACTTGTCTACAAGCGATTTCACTAACATCCTATTTTTCTGGGTATTTATCATATTACGCAACCCTTGTCAATGCTTAACAATCTTTGCACACACACACAATAACATTAACCACTTTTTATATTTTGTTTGGAGGATTTCATCATCATGAGCAGCTGACATCAGTTAGAGAACCATTGGAAAACCAGCACCGGAGTACTAGAAGGCTGTTTTGTCACCCTAATGTGGGACTCTTCATCAGTACGCACCCACCTCTAGGGTTCGAATCCAGGACCTTCTAATTACAAGGCGACATGGAATTCATGGAATGGCCATTGGATCAACTTCCAGTGGCTTTATGCCCTACGAGCTCGCCTTGTAACCCGAAGGTCCTGAGTGGAACCCCAGTGGGTGCATACTGCTGACGAGCCCCAAACTAGGCTGACAAATCAGTTGCTCAGTACTTCCAACTGGTCTTTCAATGTTTTTCTGATTAATGTCAGCTGCTCATGATGATGAAATCCTCCAAGGAATCAAACAACCACAATCCCTACAAAATCAATACTTGAAAATCTTTACCTATATTTGGCAATCCTAATGTAATCCCACGTACCCACCCACACACGCAAATAATTTCATTGATCGAATGTTGGTGTGTATCAGGTCAATATAAAATTTCTTGTCAAGAGAAACTTAAGTGATAACGAAAAAAAGGGGAGAAAAAAATGATTGTCTGATTGTCACTTACTCTTCCTACAAATGGACAACTATCTTTTCGCACCGTTTCTATTCCTTTAGCATCAAATACAGGCTCTGTTTGATTGAGGCTTTCATAAGCATAACCAACATAACGCTTTTTAGCCTCTAGAAGACAAGGATAATAAATCTGTGGAGAGGTGAAAAAGCAAAACAAACAAAAATGCAAGCGAAAAAAATTTACGATGTAAATTAATCGATCTAAACACGAAACATGCACACACACACACAAGAAATAAATTATGCAATAAAGTGGAGGTTAATTTACACATTTCCATCTATTGATGATATATATTGGACAGAAATATTCATCTGCTTTTATTGGACACTAGTAACTAGCGTGACGATGTGTCTAGTCCTTTCTTTGGTGCAGACTGAATTCTATCAGTCAGTCAGTCAGGTTTCCAATGTGACCACCATTCCAGTAGGTAGATCGCCATCACAGTGCACATTGATTTGATGGCATTAGATGGTTGGAGGCAATCGGCAGGAAGTCTTGTCTGACTTTGGTTTCGTGCTAGTTGACACTCACCAGTCAGTCAGCAAGGCGTATCTGCAACTACAATCCTATAGGAGGTGGTAACGTCTCTGACTGCAGCACTAGGTGACACAGGTTCTAAACTCAGAGAGGTGTGACATGAGTTCCTTCAAGGTGGTGGCAGATACGCCTTGTTGACTGACTGGTGAGTACCAACTAAGCACGAAACCTCCAACTATCTAATATCACATACTCAGTTTCTGTGGAAAAGTCAATACTTCAATGGTGTCTGAAAATTACTTGTATTCTCTGAGCTAGATGGATGGTTGGTATACTTGCAAAGCTTTCATTGCCCTACTAGGCAACATCTTTAGTGCATACACTTCAATTTGATGAAGTGAGCTTTTAGATTTCTCCACGAATTTATTAATAGTCATCTCTTCCGGTGGGCGACTTTGAACATGATATGTTGTTTTTGTATGCCTTCATACCCCCTAGGTTACTTGCATTTGTATTGGTCAGGGAAACAGTCGGTATCGATAATATATATATATATATATATATATATATATATATATATATATGAATGTGGACACACCTACATAGGAAGGACTCATCGACCTCCGCAAGTAAGGGCTTCAGAGCACATTCCTAAATGGCTCCAGATGCAAAAAGAATCCCTAGAACCCATTATCGGTGAGAACAGGAGACCTAGCTTGTCTATTGCGAAAAATACTATACAGATAGGACATAAAATTGACGTTAACAAATCTTTTAAACCTATCTATAAAACGTGTTTGGGGGAGGGTGTTTGCGGAAGCCCTAGCTGGCAATTAGGGAGTTTAAACCATCTTTATGCGTTCAAAAAAACAATTTGTCATCATACTAAACATCTCTTAGTATACTTTGTTTTGATACCAGCCAGGATAGATGTACTATTACTACCCGAAGGCATCCAAAGCTCGCAGACCACTCAGTCACACTGATATCCGATTCAATGGCCACCTCATGAGTTTTAACTCTTTTGAATTCTCAATTTTAGTGTGACTATCAGCCAATGTCAGCCAGTCAGTAGCGAGCATCAGATCAATTTTCATGAGTTTGTATGTAGGGATTTGATTTGTTCCAAGATTTTGATCACGGATTGATATCAGTTGGAGAACTATTGCAAACTAACTTAGAGTACTGGGAATCATCGGCCAGACGCACCCGCCACGAGGATTCGAACCCAAGACCTTTTGCTTACAAGGCAACTTCGTAGACAATTCAGCCACTGGGACCCGATTCAATGGCCAGCCCATGAATTCTAACTTCTACCGATTCGTCAGCTTTTAGTGCGACTGGTACCAACTAATGTCATAGGCGGGAACTCCATCCTCACTCCGGAAAGGATAAATCTCACCGATCACAACTTCTCGCTAAAACTTCAGGTAACTTCTTCCTTTAGCCAGTCACTAGTGAGCATCGCCGAGCATACTTCTGATGAATCCGAAACTAGGCTCACGAAGCAGCTGTCCAATAATTCCTTGGTTGGTTTTCAATGGTTCTCTAACTGATATTAGTCCGTAGTCAAACTTGAAAAACAAATCTAATCCTTACAGACCAACTATTGAAAATTAAACTGAATATCAGATAAATTAAGAAACAAAACACTAATAAAGAATTTATGAATTCATAGATTCCATAATAGGCTAGGGGGTAGCAAAAAACCTCTGGATGCACCTGTTTCTTTCATACTCAAAGCCCCGGTTGTTGTTGTTGTTGTTTTTTGCGAATTTCAATAGCTTCTGCTATTTGGAGTATTCAGTACCGCCTAGTGGCCTTTGACAATATATTCATCATCAGATAGACGATAGCAAAAAGTGTCTCCAATGCTGACTGAGATTGGCTTTATGGTCTGTTTGGACCAGATGCTGATGTGGGGTATCGAACTGTTGGAGGTGTTAATTACTTCTTTGAAATAATAATAAAAGATTTGTAGCTCACTCAGGTGGATGATATTGAACAGTTGTGTTTTCCAAGCTCGTTGGCTTAATTGCGAAGTTTTCGCAGTTCTTCAGAACGACGTCTTCAGTGCAAGTTTTAGCATACAAATGAACTGATTTCAATTATCCATAAGTGATAGAATTGAGTCTTCCCCGGTAACTACCCTTTACATCTGTATTGATCATTTTGATTATTGACATGAATTCTAAACTTTCTCGTCACCTGATTTACTTTTTATTAGCAGTTGATAGATTTGGCCTATGATTAACATGTTTGTTAATCATTGACTGATTTACTTGAGTACCAGGCAGGCTTCTAGGAATTCCCTCATTGAAATTTTAATGTTTTTTGTGTTTAAAATTTCTTCGTTATCTGAATCAAATTGATGTCCAAATTTATCTACATCCAGTGATATGAAACAGGAATATATATCATGTCATTTTACAGCTAATTTGTGTTTCTGGATTCTGATTCGAAGGGGACGCCACCCTTTTCACCGGTGTAATGACTGTAACAGTTCATACAATTCATTTTGTAAATGATATTCATTTTATCGCCATTTTCTGTTGGATGGGTCTTTCGGTCTGCACAATATCAATGAATGAAGTGATTGTGCTGGCTGTCTGACTGGTTTGTGTGCTATATCTATTCCAAACGGTTTTAGCATTCTAGCTGTTATTTCAGAGATATTTTTTTATATATACGGTAGAATGAATTTTCTTGTGGTCCTTGATGTTGGCTTGTTGTGTTGGTGTTGTGATGACTTGAATTTAAACACTTTATAATGAAATTGTGGTGAGGGTATCCATTCTTTTTGAAGACGTTTAGTAGGTATAATTCCTTCATTCTCTTCAACACCGGAGTGATATAGCGCTGTGTTTGAACTCTCACAAAAAATGTCTGAACACAGTTTCTTTTGTATCCAATCGAGTTATTACTATTATAATGGACTAGTTGGTGTGTGAGCGTTGATTTTTTACATACTTGTGTTTCTAAATTTCCCGTGTTAGTTCTCCTGATTAAAAATTCTTCTTAAAATGGTACTCAAGTGAATCACCCTGCGGTCTGTCTGTCTGTCTGTTTTCGACATAGAACTTTGCACAAATGTGCGGAAGTTCAAGTCGCCACATTCCGTGTAGCACGCGAAGCAAGAGAAGAAAGTACAAGAAAAGCATAATAGAAACAGTGAGCAGAGGTTTGAGACAAAGGAGTAATAACGAAGAACATAACAGTTTCATTGGAGATCACAAGTCACAAGGAGTGGATGCATCTGCGCCACTGAGAACGGTTTTGAGCCATGTCACCAATTGTTTCCAACCATAGATTTTTACCGTCCCGAGGACCCCAGCCTGGAAGTCTACACCTTTCTACGCGGCCTAGACCAACTGTTGTGGATTTCATTGACTGGTGAGGCCAAGTTTTTGTTTGACCGCCGCTAGCTTTTTTCCAGCCTGACCCTATATCCGCTAACATTGCTCGTCGAGGGAGGCGATGACTTGGCATACGTAACACATGTCCTAACCATCTCAGTCGATGTAGCTTCACGACTTCGTCGATTGATTTCCCCTGTTTACCTAGAACTCTACGCCTAACCTCAATGTTGCTCACCTTATTATGCCACTTTACACGGGAGATAGAACGCAGGCACCTATGATCGAAGACAGCTAGTCTTTTCATGTCTTCCACTCTCAGTGGCCAGGTCTCACAGCCAGCCATAGAGGAGGACGGAGCGGACTGATGAGCAGTACACCCGCCCTTCGGTCGATAGTCGAACATCTCGTCTACGCCAGAGTCGGCGTAAACTGGAAAATGCGAAACGAGCCCCCTGTATTCGTGCTGAGATTTCGTCAGAGATCAACCCGTTGGCATTGGCTGATGGTACTTCCCAAATAAGTGAAGCGGTCAACGTGCTCTACCACTTCACTTCCTATTTTTAAACTAGGCGTCGATGTAGTCCAGTCCTGTAACATCATCTTGCATTTGGCGGTTGAAAAACATATTTAATATAGACCAAATTTACCAGCTGCTAGTAAAAAGTAAGTCATCATATGACAAGAGAGTTCAAATTTTAAGTTAATCAAAAAAAATGATCAATACAGATGCAGATCGACTGACTACCAACCAGTCGTCACGAAGATGGTAACCAGAAGACACAATTCTATCATTGGTGGATAATTTAAATCAGTTCATTTTATGCTAAAACCTCTGCTGAAGATGTTGTCTAGAAGGGTTAGAGCAACGAAAGCTTCGCAATTAAACCATTAACCACTAGCTCATAGAACACTACCAATTGCAACTACATCCTTTATTTAGCCACACACACACACTGACAGATATTCCCAATCATTAAAAATGACGAGCTTAGAGCGACGGCTTATATAACTTGGTTGCACAACAAAGCACACTTGAATTAACAGTTACACAAAGAAGACATGGCTAGCCTATTTACTTCATCTTTCAGTTTAGAACTATTCGTGCGGAAAACATATCTTCGGAGCAATTTTCATCCTGGTTACTATTTCATTCAGTACATCACCACCTTTGAACCGTCATGGCAACAGGTATATTAGTGACTATAACCCACCTTTTACAGCCTTGGCAATTAATTGGATGGTATCATAAATACTCATTAACCTCGCCTAGATTACTAGCTCGCTAGTTTTCTAGCCGGTCCCAAGCCCGGCAACAACAGCAGCAACATCCAGCGCCAATCGCCATCAACGGGAGGGATTTGAAAGAGGTTACTTCATTCACTCACTTATCTAGGGAGCATTGTCTCAACTACAGACAGTTGGAACGGACGAGGATGTCAAATCGAGCGAGAAGCGGGAAGGCAGGCGAGAAACACATTCGCTCATCAACCTGAAACCAATCTGGAAATCTTCGTCACTCAGCCAGTATCAACAACAAAATTCAGTCGGATTTTCAATACAAACAACGTCAAGTCAGTCAGTTCTTCTATACGGATCAGAAACTTGGCCGGTGGGTCACAAAGAATATTTCCAACAGCCTGTTGCAGACCTTTATCAACCAACAACTGTCTTCGCTCTCTACTGAAGATCAGATGGCCGGGCCGGAAAGAATCACCAACAAGAAACTATGGGAACAAACAAAACAAACAAGAACCAATCGCCCAACAACAACAAATATGCAGGAGAAAGTGTAGATGGATGAATTGGACACTCGCTGAGGAGACCGCTGGGTGACATCACGCGAGCGTCAGGCCATTCCTCGAGTGGAACCCGACAGGGAAGCGGCGAGTGGGACGTCAGTTCAAGGGTGACATGGAGGAGGTCGTGTGAAGAGAGAGGAGTTGAAACAGTATGGACTAACTGACATGGATGCAGGTGAAAAGTACAGCAGAGGACAGAAGCAAATGGAGACGTGAAGTTGAAGCCTTATGTTCCACTAGGAACCCAAAGGAACAATAATAATAAATAGATACTCAATACAATGAAAACAGCTCGAAGCTGGGTGTACTAGCAAAACTTTGTGCCAGGTAAAAGAAAAACAGAATTATTAGAAAGAAGGGATTTAACAAACCTTTTCAAATTTCAGTTTAATCGGTACAGGATTCTTCGATGTGATCACTTCAGCTATTCTATACGAAGCTTCAAATGCTTCCAATTTACCATAACCTTTCAAATGGATAAATAAACTATCTGTATCCCCATAGACAACACGTGGTGTTGGAAGGCCGTTACAACTTTCCGGTAAAGCGATTTGTCCACTGTTAACCAGTTCAATAGCCTGTTCTAATGTTTCTCTTGCTTTGTGTACAATACTATCACCAAGCTGAAAAGAATTTTCAAGAAAATGCGGGGGAAGAATATTTTAAGAAATAAGGAATGAACACCCATCGACGAAGTTACACGTAATAACATATATGGTATTCTTATTTTGATCTGAAAGAGGCATCAGAGCTGCACTGGCTGAAACAAATGTTTAGTGCAGATACCAGCATACTAAGAAAGTCGTTTGGACAATGGTTACCATCCCGGTGTAAGCTGTTCACATTATGCTGGGTGTGTGTGTGTATCGAAAGGAGACGCTGTATTGGTGGTCAATAGAGATGTAACGGCAGTGAATTACTTCACTCTAGGATAAACAGCAAGACAGCTATACTTTCCATCTGCTCTGGGAAACGATTGCGGTAAGAAGAGGTTGACTCCGACAGTGGTAGATCCCAAATTACTTTGTAGTGCTTCAAACTCACTCAGTGGTAAGAACTTCATGCGTTCATAACACCATAAACCACTTCAAACCGGCCATATGTGACCGGCTTCCAGCATTTGTGCCCTGGGGTTTGGACAAAGCAAAGAATGAGTTCTGTTAAAATCTAATTCTAACTTGCAGCAAAAACACAACTCTCAGATACAGTCATTTTAGGAGGCGACTTCAATATTCCAGTAGGGAAAATAGACTGGGTAAAGAATAATGATCTTCAGCAGAGCTTCGTGTTCTTTTGAAAGTGTGTGAGCAGTTGCTGCTTCCCGGCTGCCCACACTGTGGAAGTTGATTGAGTCTTCGGGTACCTGAAACAGAAAGATAGTGTTGTTTGACCGTAGAGCCCAGGGAATAACTGCCTGAGGCTGGTTACGTGTATGAACTGGTTTCTTGGATTGGTTCCGTATTAATAAACTTATCACCCGTTACGGACCACCGTAGGGGATGTAAAATTTCTGAGGTCGACCTTTTCTAACCATCTTTATCCACATTGGAGAGACAACATATTTATACAACTTACAAATTTACACACGTTGTACACGAATCACTTAATCAATTCAAATCATTTGATGCTCACCAGCGATTGACCCTATTCAAGCAGTTAACCTAGGGTTCTAATGGGAAGCAGTAGGGTACAGCAGGTTGAAGATGAGACAGTAACGCATAGAAGAAGAAGACATTATGAAGTCGTCGCATTGTGTTCTGTATTGCCAGAAGTTAGGATTCATAGGCTGGCCACTGGGTCGAGTCCGAGTGGCTTAATAGTCTACGTGCTCACTAGCCTTGCAACCATGAGTCCTGGGTTCGAACCCTGTCAGTGTGGATGCGTACTTCCGAAGAGTCCTAGATTTTCTCTCCTCACTCCTCTTCCTTCTGAGGAGCGGGTGAGACCTGAGCTTCGAAATTTCAGTAGTCGTGCTGTTCTTTTTATTCTGCAGGATGAGGCAGTTAGCATCACGTTCAACCTTTCCTGTTTACCGGGCTTACTTCGGCGTTTAGTAAACTAGGAGAGGTATAGGCATACGTCGGCCGGGTACCGAATTCCAGACTATATGTATGGCTCGGGAGCATTCTACCCGCGCTAAATCCGAATAACAGAGAATTGATAAGATTTATTGACGAGGATTATAAGAAAAGCGCCTCTAAATGTACACTATGCTAACTATGTTTACAGTCAAGATTACACCATAAATCAAAGCAGTTCCGATTTTCTCTCAGTCATACACGCATAAACAAAGAGGAACAGAAACAATGGTTTTTCAACAGAAAAACTGAAAACTCACGTCTACACACGGCATACGACCAGAGAAACTAGCAGCTGTATAACCAAAGGTCACATTGGCCATTAATTTTAAACCCAACTGACGTGCATCCAGTAGTCTATTCAAGCACTATTAATAAGTCATAAAAAGGATTATGTGTGATGAAAGTTAAAGAGAGAGAAAGAGAGATACAATATTGATTTAGTGGTTGCTTAATTACCACTATTATTATTATTAATATTATTATTATTATTATTATTTAGACAAAAACTTAATACAAGATAAGCATCCACGGAAGCACCATACAAAATCTCATAGTGTGTGCGACGGCTGTGATATAGACCAGACACTCCCAACAATGAAGTCGCCTCTCTTAATCCTTTAACTCTAAGTTTGATCCCCAAGATGGTGGACAGGCGTCAGAAGCTGACAATGACCAAAATAGGTTCATATAACATTTAATCCCTTTGTCTTCTGGAGCTTATGTATAGGATAGATTTGGAATCGTGGTTTTCCAACTTCTCCAGGTGGACTAGCACGTCCATCAGTCCGGTCTCAAGAGCTAGATGTTTTCATTTATCTTATGACTTTTTTCTGGAGAACATCTCTACTGTGTGAATGGATGTGTCAGAACAACTGATCTGGAAATCTCTCCATAACAATTTATTAACAATTCTGAAACTTGAATAAAGCGAGAACAACATTGGTTTGTGCAGAATAAAATGGTACCATCATTGATTATTTCGTTGGCTTCTCATCAGCTGCTTACAGTCCAAAGTCATTATTAAGTATACCTACGGTTACCCTCAGAGGTTCATCATCAAAAAGTACGGAAGTTATGGAGGCTCAAATATCAAACAAATCACAGTGGGGAAAAAATCTGTCTTCATTCAAGTCCACTTTAAAGGTGGAAATATCAAAGCAATTGTCAATTGTCCAAAAATCTAGGTGGACAGGTGTTGATTCATTCCTATTATACGTGTTGGTTTTCAGCTGATTCGATACACCAAGGCTTCTGTTATCAATCTCTCCCTCCCTCCAACCTGTGACATTAGATTTTTTTAGAACAGTCATCCTGTCCCATCCTATTGTATCGTGGTGTGCAACTGCATCTAGTGAGTCGTATAGTTGAACTATTCTCCAGATTTCTCATCTTATTTGGGTTAAGTAATCTAGATTTTGCTAAGTTTTTAAGATCGGCTAGTCTGACTGACTGCCCCTGTCCTACTAGTTTGACCTATGTATTTGACCTGACAATCATTGCAGGTAGGGTATTAGATAAACTAAATTGTTTTGATTTAAAGGCTTTACAGGATTGATCCTTTAACCGGCAAAGCTTGATTCTAATTGAGTTTATGGGGGGGGGTTCGAACGGTAGCCACTTTTATTCCTGCCTGCCTTGTTAAAAATTCTGAAAACTATCAGAAAGTTAGTAGAAGAAGAGTCAAACAGCGGAGACATGACTTTAGGTGAACATAGGAGGAAGAAAGCGCGTGATGAAGGTATCCAAAGAGCAACAACGACAAGCAGTAATCACCATGCAGTAATAATGGCATTGCTCTCAGCACTCCTCACACACACACACACACATTCAACGTATACGATAAAAATTAATATTTATTTACCTTATCTGATTTGTAGAGTTTAATTGAATCTTTTACCATTAGACGTGTTGTCAGAAGTTGTTTCAACATACTGGAAAATATATGAAATAGAATTTCAATGAAAAGAAAGTAAGAAACATTACATCAATAGAGCTTTTTTTAAAAAAAAATTTAGTAACACCAGAAATATAACTCTGGCGGGCAGCAGAGAATTAGTCAACAAATAATAGAGATGGAATGGACATCGGTAGCTGAGGAGATCAAGCAAAGAGAAGCCGAGCCATCGAGTGGATGGATCCTGAGGATACAAAGGTGACATGATTAAGATTATTTGAAGAGGGGACTAAGGTTTTCACGAAATTGTGGGATCTTTTTAAAAGAATGATTACTGAACAAAGAATATTTTTTTTCGATAACCTGCTCTTCATCATGTTCTATAGTTATATGCACCTATAATAGTGAATGAATTAGTGTTATTAACAAGATTAATGTTGTTCAAATAACATCCAAAGCCTCAGGATGGTCGGGGGTGGGTGTCTTGCGCTGCGGGTTGGCCACCCCTCCGTACACCTCTTGAAATGCTCCCATATGACCGGGCGTCTTACATAGCCTCTCCTGAGGAAGTCCTACTCACTGCCTTCACGTGGCGGAGGTGTTTTTCACCGAAGTGAGAGGGCAAAAGCGGATACCCGGCGCTCTTCACCGGGTTGACTGTCCATTGGATGACAGTCTAGGGGAGATGGCTAAACTCTGATTCCAAACCTGGCGTATGAAGCTCACCGGAGCTCAACGGCAGACGTATGGGCAAAGGGCTTATTGGATTCCCTGGATGACTGGCCCCATTCAAAAAGGCGAATGAACCGGACTCCGGTCACCGGCTGCCAATGGATAGTGGACTCCCTACTCCACTCCTACTGCCTTGTAGGTCACACTTAGTTGTGTAAAGGCTAGAGCTGCACTCTCAAAGAAAAGGCCGAGCGATGCTGGGGACATTACTCGTACCCGATTCCCATGAAACTTCATGGTTCATGAAGCCGGTTCATCCTCCCGTAGGAGATATCCGAAGTAAAGTAAGTAAGTAACATCGAATGAATAATAATAGCGATATCAACGGATTACAGATCGACTCTATCAGCATAAAAGTACACCGAGTATCAGGAAAATTAGGAAAGATAATAATAAAAATTCATGAATTTATAGTCTCTACTGAAGGCTGGCCAGGACAGTAGTAGTAGTGCCTGGCTGAACTTGCTTCTTCTGTACACAGAGCACTGGTTGTTTCACGCATATCGCAGTAGCCTCCGCTGTTTGGAGTATGCGCTACCTGGATGTTTTTTGGCAATTTATTTGGAACCCCTTAGATGTTAAAAGAAGGATCCTTCAATACTAGCTCTGTGGCCACCGGTTTGAAACTTGATAGTTTTTACTTCACCTTTACTCAGCCACAACACTGGTAGGTGTTTATGAGTGATCACGAAAAATCAAGTTCCTAGAGAAACGGCCAGTATAACTCACTCCACCAAAAGCTGCGCAGATGATACAATGCGCGTAGATACAATTTGAAGTGGCTAGCTAGTCTAGGTACTTCATCTTTCAATCGTGGAATCATTATGGGTCGTATAGAAAATAAGTCTTTTAGTTTGCCAGAATTTAAAGTTCTTTGAACTGATTTTCTTAACTTCTTCGTAATTATTTCGCTAGGTATATCATCCTTGAACTGCAGTCGTGTGTATAAAGGCTTCTTGTTTACAAATGGAGAATAGTCCTTTTCTGGATATTTATTTTTGATTTGGATGTCCGTAGTTCAACACCTTCAATTACCTCTTCTGAACATATAGCTCCAACAGTGTGTCTGAGGGTCTTTACTAAATTTCTTTTGTACTGGAGAGCAACAGAGCTATGGCAATGTGTATATATTGTCCTGTCCACTTACTTTTCCTATGCAAATTTCTGTTTATGCTACCATCTTGTTTTCTTGTAAGAAGGACATCTACGAAGACAATTCTATTTTGGGATTCCTCTTCGCACGTAAATTTCATAGCAGAATGTACTTCATTGAATTGAGTTGTTATTATTATACTCCTATTTGAATCATTATCACAAATAATTAGGGTGTCATCCATATGCCGTCAATAAAATGAAAGCTTTCTGATAAAGTTGTTCAGAACTCCATTTTCTAGTTTGCTTAGAAAGAAATCAGTGAAAATGGGACCCAATGGGAAGTCCATCGCCACCCCGTCAACTTGTCTGTAGACTGTGCCGTCAAATTTGAAATTTACATTTATGGTACACATTAATAACAATTCTCACCTTATTATGCCACTTTACACGGGAAATAGAACGCAGGCACCTATGATCAAAGACAGCTAATCTTTTCATGTCTTCCACTCTCAGTGGCCAGGTCTCACAACCATAAAGGAGGACGGAGCGGACTGATGAGCAGTACACCCGCCCTTTGGTCGATAGTCGAACATCTCGTCTACGCCAGAGTCGGCGTAAACTGGCAAATGCGGAACGAGCCCCCTGTATTCGTGCTGAGATTTCGTCAGCCAGTTTATGTACTTGAGAGGTAGGCCATAAGATCTTGGTGTGAACGTGCACACTGGCCTTGTGGAATCAGCTGAAAGTGATGGCATCACTCGAATTTAAACCAGTGCTTTCAGGGTTCATATATCCCAATCTGTCTTCCTCAGTCGGAGTAAGTGAATAGTATCAACAACAGACAATATTCAGCATAAGTGGGAGGAACCTGAAACAAACAACCTCCTTCACCTACCTACCCCACCTGGGAAGTATCGTTTCAACTAAAGGCGGACGAAACTGATGAGGATATCATGGTGAGAATCGGAAAAGCAAGACTAGCTTTCATTACTCTTAAGTCTGTGTGGAGGTCAACAGCACTCAACACTCAGAATGAAAAATAAGATCCGGATTTTCAACTCCAATGTGAACTGAGTGCTCCTTTACGGATCATAGACTTGGCATAGTATCAAGAAGGGCACTCCGAAGAAACTACACATGTTTATGAACAGCTAGCTGTCTTCGCTCAATACTGCTCAAGCTCAGATGGCCAACCAGAAAAGATAGGCAACAGGTAGGTAGGTATCTCTGGCGATGAACGAACCAACCCAACCCAGAAGAAACCAATTGTGCAACAAATATGTAGGAAGAAATAGAGGTAGATTGACTGGCCACACTCTGAGAAAACTATCAAGTGACATCACTAGACAAGCCACCGCTCGAGTGGAACCCGAAAGAGAGTTGCTCCTCCAAGGGTGACTTGGAGGTGGCCATATGAAAAGGAGATGAAAGCATATGGGGAGACGTGAAGCCAGGTGAAAACATTGGCAGAAAACCGAACGCAATGGAGACTTGGGCGGCATAACCCTTACCCTAGGTTTCCCTAGGAATTAAAGGAAATAATAATAACAAAATAAGCTTAGTTGGTACATGAAAGACGTGTTCCAGATAACTGAGTGGTTGTCATAACAAATAAGGAACACTGAAGAAGCTTGACTATAGCGCTGTTATACAATAGACAATTATTATATATTACACTCACCGTGGTAGAATACCTTCTCTGATTGATTTTTTTACAAATACAATACCACTTGGAGAGATATTGACTTCTTGACCAATTTTCTACATGTATACACACACACGAAATGCGAAAAAAAAGAATCCCAAAAAGGACTGAGATTATTATGATATAAGTATAAAACTTGGGCAATGTGGAAGTAGAGTATAACTCCATCAGAGACAAGATTTTATATTGATAAATCACACAGTGTTACACAGTAATATTAACTGATGACTATGTTTCGAGCACAAACTATTACTGCTCATAATCAGTGGACGACACCTTCACAAAATTAGAAACAGAACACATATATCTAGCTTCTTGGCGCATATAAACTCACAAGCAGAGAGAATAAAATTCACATTTGAATCGGAAAGTGAACAAGGAGAATTAGCCACCTGTGATGTTAGATTGTAAAATAAAACGAACACACACTACCGTTTATAAAAACTCAACACATTCAGCTAGTAGATATTTAGACTTTAATTCATCTCATCCGTTAACTGTTAAGGCTGGCTTAGTTAAGTGTTTAACAAACAGAGCAGTAGCACTAAGTAGCACAAGAAAAGACCTAAATGATGAATTGAAACAGATAGAAGAAGCGTTGGTGTTGAATAACTATCCTATAAAATTCATTAGGAATATCAAAAAAGGTCAAAAACAAAATAAAAATAATGGGGAAACTAGTAATGATAAAATAAATAAGAAAGAATATATGGCATATACAGAGGTTTTACCACATAAGGAGGGGACACCTGACACTCTGTCTAGGATTGTCAATAAAGCAGTAATTTAGAAAACAGAAAGATTGAGCAGCGAAGAAATATTTACTTTTCAATTAGATCCTCATCTCACTCTGGCTCTACTCTAATATCCACTTATAGCACTTTTTATTACAATACACAACAGTTTACCAATCAGGTAGTGGCACTGATGTGTTTGTTAACAATAATTAGTCAGTGTCAACATGTCAATGCGACGGGTGATAATTAACGAAGAAAATTAATGAATACACACAATTAAAAGGTAGAAATGGCTAGAATAAATTAATTTTACAAGGATAACACGGAATTAAAGATAAAGTGGTTAAAATAAATACAAACTAATAAAAAATAAAATAATTTGGGGCGACGTAGTCCTGGTTTACGCATTCTTGTGACGATGGCCACGGTAGGGAAAGTGGCTGTAAAAATGTCTTCTAAAGACACAGGTTTGGCTTGTTTGAGTGAATACTGCATTTAATAAAATTATTTATAGCATTCCTAATCATCTTATTTTTGCTCTACGAGTTTGTCTTCTACAGACAACGGCTGAAGCAATCGGAATTCACCTGAAGAACAAGCCAAACCTGTGTGTTCAGAAGACATTTTTACAGCCACTTTCCCTACAGTGGCCATCGTCACAAGAATGCATAAACAGGAATACGTCGCATCAATCCATGAAATCCTTGACAGTTAATCTGAGTCAGGTAGGGAGATGCAGACTCCCGGGTTGGGGCCCTCGAGACTCTAGGAATCAATGGCTGGAGACAATAGGTGTGACATGGCTCAAAATCGTTGTCAATGGCCAGCGCAGATGTATTCAGTCTCTGTAGTCTTTCATATTCCTTTCTACCATTACCCATTCTGTTTCACTCTTATACTTGTCAGACTGTATTGATTCTCTTCACTCATCTTCTTGTCTACCTTTGTGTGCTATTTGGAACGTGGTAACTCAAACTGGTGCACTTTGGTGCCAAGTTCTATGTTGAATCCAGACAGACAGACTACGTCGCCCCAAATTATTTTATTTCTTACTAGTTTTTATTTATTTTGACCACTTCATCTTTAATTCCGTGTTATCCTTGTAAAATTAATTTATTTTATTCTAACCATTTCTACCTTTTAATCGTGTGTATTCATTAATTTTCTTCGTTAGTTATCACCCGTCGCATTGACATTTTGACACTGACTAATTAATTATTGTTAAGAAACATATCAATGTTACTTGATTTGTAAATTGTTGTGCATTGTAATAAAAATGCTATAGATGTATATTAGAGTAGAGCCAGAGTGACATGGGGATCTAATTGAAAAGTAAATATTTCTTCGCTCATTCTTTCTGTTTTCTAAATATCTAAATGGGGATGTTTTTTCTATATTGAAAGCAGGAATTAGAGTGGCATTTAAACCTACAAACTCACATCTAGATTTTTGCGTCGAGGAAAGCGATGCCTAGACATGCGTAACAAATGCACCATTGATATGCTCGGTACCGAACAAAGGATAGTGGAAGTCCGATGTGCTTAGATCCCACACCACTCATATCAATCAATTAATCAATCAGTAGTGAGTAGCATCAAAGGTGAAGTATATCAATTAACCACTACAAAGTGTATCTACGACTATCTATCATTCAATGCATTGAAGGAAATCAGATTAACTCTTCATAATAACTCACCTGTATTAGACCAGAAGGAAGAAAATGTGTTAAACATCCAAGATTGAATACAGAGCTATCACTTTAGAAAAGAAAAGACAATAGAAAAACGGAATAAATATTTAAATTCCTTTACAGTTGTATATTTAAGAAAATAAGAAGAATGGGTAGCATATTTATTAACACCAGCAAGGAAGTTATATGTTAGCGACTTATATAAAAAAGATCCATTCATATTACATAATAGTGTAGTACGGTGAGATACTGTAGGGAGGTCTAAATTTATTATTTCTACACGCTGTAAATAAGAGAATAATTAGTGCCATCTATAGAATAATTCATAAGGTGTATAGATTTTGGAAACCGGTGAATAATTATAGGATTAGCAGGCTTATATAAAAGGTCGTTACATAACATGGTGTAAAACTGAATAAGACATAATTCATTATTGTAAAAAGAAACATAAAAGATAAACAGTCTAAACTGGTCGCTGAATCAGTTCCAAATAAAGCCTTATTCATGAACTTGGAATTCAAAGGTGATCAAGCTTTAGATATGCTTAAAATCCGCCTCTCTCTCTCTCTCTCTAAAGCAGTCAGTAAAACGTTCTTTGAAGCAAAATCACAAATGACGTTCACCAGCCGCAATTTGTGCTCTCTACCTCCGTAAAAGATAAGCTCCCCAGTCTGGCCGCCTCCATGTTCACCTGCTCTTAAGGAGCAAGATAAATTGGCCGTAGGCAGGGGGCACCTCCCACACGGATACAAGAACATATTCCAGCTGCATGCATGGTTTTCCAAGGGGGAAAGGAAGCGTGTGCGATCGACTACGCTCACTCTACTAACCTTGACCATGATTTTAAGATCATCGTCTATCAAATCCATGTTAACCTGCTGTGTTTTCTTCCTCTTAAACTTCTAAAGACAGAGAAGGCCTTCGTCATTCATGAATATAAGCCGGACTTTTGTTTACAAGAAACTATGTACAATCCCTACCTCTGCCTTGGCCGTCGAGGGATAGACATTTATTTATTTTGTTTATTTAGTTATTCTATGTACCTTTCCCTCAATACTACGATTATTATTATTATTACTATTTCAAGTATTGAATTTGTAGGGATTTAGTTTGATTGGATGGAGGATTTCATCATGAGCTGACATCAGTTAAAGAACCAGAGGAAAACCACCTGGTTCGTCAGCCTAGTTTGGGACTCTTCATCAGTGCACACCCACTGGGGTTCGAACCAAGGACCTTATGGTTACAAGGCCAGCGAGCTCGTAGACCATTAAGTCACTGGGCCTCGATCCAATGGCCAGCCAGCCCACGAATTCCAACTTATGCTAATTCACGACGTAGAGAGACCATTTCGCAGTGTCTTCTTCGATGAATTACTGCTCTCACCTTCAAACTTCTGTATCCTACTGGTCACAGCTTCCCACTAGAACTTCAAGTCACTGCCTGAATAGGACCAGTCACTAGTGAGCTCGTCAGCTAATGATGAAATCCTCCATGCAATCAAACAAAAAATCCCTACAAAACCAATACTTGAAAATTAATCTGATGCTCACTAGCGACTGGCCCTATTCAAACAGGTATCTGGGGTTCTAGTGGGAAGCTGTGACGAGTAGGGTACAGCAGGTTGAAGATGAGGTAGCAACTCATAATGGAAAAAGAGATTGCGAAGTGGTCGCGCTATGTCGTGAATTGGTAAAAGTTAGAATTCATGGACTGAGTAGCCATTGGATCGGGTTCCAGTGACTCAATGGTCTACGAGCTCGCCTTGTAACTAGAAGGTCCTGGGTTCGAGTCCCAAACTGGGCTGACGAAAAAACTGTCGAGTACTCCCAGGTGGTTTCCCATTGGTTCTCTAACTGATGTCAGCTCATGATGAAATCCTCCATCCAATTGTTATTACTGTTTTCACTCTGAATTGTTTCCGCTTGTCATTTTCAATCTAGATTTTTTTACAATATTGAATTCTATCTTATCAAATTTCACGCCATGTTTTGTAACGTTTTATATTCGCCTACTGTGCGTCGGTGGCACAGTGGTTAGGACTCTCGCCGACAATGCACATGGTCCGGGGTTCGAGCCCGCACCGACGCACATCTGACATCTATGGTCGGCCTGCAAAATTTGGGCTACCGATATCCATGCTGAAAATTCCATACTTGTACCGAAAATACGGTGTGGAATCAAGCTGTAATCAAAAAAAAAATTATACACCCCTTTCTAACATCTATACACCTTATGTATTATTCTATATATGACAATGACTGTTTTGCTACTTGACATTGAACGATGATTATAATAATCACAAACATTTTAATTTTAATTGCATTTCATACTACTATTATTATCATTTCATGTTTTCACACCTTTGACCGAAGTCCCTCACCTGATATAAATTCTTAAAAACGGCTGTACAGCTTGATAATAAATTCTTTGAAAAGAGTTCTCTCTTAGCTGAATATATTGTGATCTTAACGCCAAAATGGGAATTATTAAATTAATGAATAATCGACGCTGAAAATGCTATATAAGACTAAATATAATATTATACACAGTATGATACATACTACTAATTGGTTGATTTGAGTAGTTGTATAACACTAATATCTCACCAGTGATTCCTGCTGGAGACAAATCAATATGATCTTAAACACAGGACAGCCGTTACGACTGTTTGGAGGATAGGTTATCATTGGTGACAGGTGTATTCTGCCAGGAACGACTTGTGAAGGGGCTAAAACCAAGGTAGAATAAGACACTGGACAAACACTTTTCCGCATATTAAGTTCGGGGTTGTATTGACGAATTGCCAACGCCTCTGCCAAACACAAATGCCGAAACCTGATGCTTCCTTTGTATCATTTGGCCTCACCTTGAAGTTAGTCATGAAAGACGACTCTGGTGGAGTGGCATGACTTGAGTTCATCGACTGCTGGAGAATTATGAAATACTTTACTATTTTTCTTACTATATTCTTCTGCATACCCAGTGGAACATAGGGCTTCAAGCTTGAGCTTTGAAGTGTCACTAACTGTGGTGTTCTTCTTCTCTTAAGAGGTTGGGTTGTCAGCATCACGCTAATCCAACCTTCACTCTCTTTAAACCGGTCTTACTACTACCGGCAAGGCTAATTGAGGTTAAAGAGTGTGTCGATCAAGAGTCGAACCCCCGACGATTTGTATCGTGGCTGGTTAGTGTCCTACCATTAGAATAATAGAAATAATGATAACAGCAGCAGAAGCAGGAGAACTTACCCTTGTAGGAGACATGATATATGCCCAAGAATTGTAGAATAACAATAATTATATGCAATAATAATAGATGGATATAAAGACTGAAAGTCAAGCACAGCAACAGGACCATCAATGAATAGTAAACTTTCTGGTTCTAGATTTAACGGAATAGCTTCAGGAGCACGTTGATGTGCACGTTGTGTTACAGTTGGACTTGGCAGTAGAAAATTGAATTGTTTGGCTATTCGACACAGGAGAGACTCCACACGATACTGTAAGAAGATGACAAAAAAAGCAACGTTTGTGTACATGTATCTGTAAATATAGTAATTCATTGTAAACAGGTGTTATGACGGCAACCACAGTCTTAATCGCACGTCAACAGCAACAAAAACACAACAACAATAGCGCCCACTAGCAAAGATAGAAGAGAAGACTGGACGTTGGTAAGAGAGCTTTCCACTGTCTCACAACAACAGTCCAGAAAAAGGTTGACAGCACTTGCCTAAATATGTATATAAAAATTTAACTGGTGGATGGTGACTAGTAGTAGTGGAATCTAGGATAAAGCACATTTTGTCCTATTTGGGAATCGTTGGTGGCTGGATGTACCTGCCACCGAGGCTCGAGCCCAGTGCCCATAGTTTCAAACATCAAAGCATTATCCACTAAACCATTAGGGCCACGAGAGCCACTGACACTCGTGCAAGGGGTCATATGAACTATTTAATTCAATTTTAGATTTTCCCGTTAACTGATTGGACCAAAGTGCTCAGTATCAGGTTGACATGTCTGTCGGCTTCTTGTGCAGATGCTTCGGCGATGTCTCAGCATGTAGTTGGAATTTAATTGCACAAGAGGTGGCTCTCGTGGCCCAAATGGTCTAGTAGAGATAACGCTTTGACGTTTGAAACTATGGACACTGGGTTCGAGACTCGGTAGGAACACCATCATTCAGTGCGGAATGCAGGTGCATCCAGTTGACGAGTCTCAAATAGGACGAAATACACATGCTGGATTCCACTGCTAGCCACCATCCACCAGTTAAATTCTAACTACATACCCAGATATCGTCGAAGCATCTGCACAAGAAGCCGATATGTCAATCTGAGACCGAGCACTTCGGTACAATCAATCGACTGGAAAATCTAAAATAAATGAAGTACATACGTACATGTTTAGAATGACCTCAAGAAGCACTAATGTCACTGACAAACAAAGATAGTGAACAACCAATAGGACTTCAAAGGTCACCCTATTGGGTAGATAATTAGGTCGATATATCAACAGGTTAAAAATGATTGGCTGAAAGTGAGTTTCAATTTAAGAGTTTGCACAGAAATGTATGTAGCAGTTCAAGCTGCCACACTCTACATATAATACACAAGGTTCGGGAAAAAAGGAAGAAATTTAGAAAAGGACTACCGACTTCGCTCCTTAGTGAAGATTAGATGGCCGGTGAGAGAAAGGATAAGCAATAAGGAACACGGCTGAACAAATATGCAGAGGAAAATCGAGATGGATTGGATATAGTACTGAGGAGAGACTGTTGAGTAATACCATCAGGCTGAACCAAAATGGAAAAAGATAAGTTAGACATCACTTCAAGGGTTGAATGAAGAAGATCTTGTCAGGAGGATGTAAAGGCTTTTGAGCATTTGTGGAGTCAGATGAAGAAGACAGCAGAAAACAGGAGTCAGACGGAGCTCTCCGCCTAGTGCTAATGAAGCTCTATGCTCCAATCATAAATCAAGGAAATAATAATAATGAGTGGAAATATAGAGGAGAAAGAGGAATTACATGACAGAAAAAACATAAGGACTTAATGGATCTGGAAAATTACAAAGAATGCAGGCATCTACTCCACCGACATCGACTTCCAAAAGGCTTTCGACAGCTCAGCGCTAACCGAGAAGTAATTTGGGAACTGCCTCAACACTACGGTATGCAGTGGCCAAGTCTTTGTCAACCGTCAATCAAAAGCTGGCTCTATATGACAATGCCACGTGTCAGTCAGGTGATCCATAACGGAAAACTCAGTGGGGTAATCGAAGTGAATACAGAAGTAAAACAAGGGTGGCTGGCTGCCTATTGACATTGAAGATATTCATAGTGGTTATGCGTCAGACTGTTGGGAACGAGGAGACAGGAGTTCACTGACCACCGATGAGGAGATCTGGATTTCGCGTGTGGATGGTATATGTATAATGTCTGTCTGTTTTCGACATAGAAATTTACACCGATGTGCGGCACTTCAAGTGGCCAAACTCCCTCCATGTAGCACACAAAGCAACAGAAGAAAGTAGAAGAAATGCATTATACTGACAGTAGACAGAGGTGTGAGGCAAAGGAGTAGTAATAACGAAGAACAATACAGTTTCATTGGAGATTGTAAGTCACAAGGAGTGAAAGCATCTGCACCAGCCATTGAGAACAATTTTGAGCCACGTCACCAATTGTTTCAAACCATTGCTTTTTACCGTCCCGAGGACCCCAACCAGTTAGGAAGTCTACACCTTCCTACGTGACAGGCTGGCTTAAACTAACTGTCGCGGATTTCATGCACACATGAGGTGGTGTTTTGGTCTGACCGCCACTAGCTAGCTCTTTTCCAGCCTGACCCTATTTTAGCTAACATTGCCTGTCTGTTGAGGAAGGCGATGACTAGACGGGTATGCGTAACACATCTCCTAACCATCTCAGTCGACATAACTTCACAACCTCGTCGATTGATATCCCCTCCCACCTAGCTAGCACTCGACTGATGCCTAACCTTAATATTGCTCACCTTATTATACCACTTCACAACGGAGATAGAGGACAGGAACCTATGATCACACAAACTGGAAGAGCTGCAAGCGAAAACCAAAAAACTGACAGAAGAGGCTGGCAGTGAAAACACGACTGCAGGTGAACACAAAGAGAAGACGGAGGTGATGAAGACAACCAACCAACCAACAGTAACAGCGACAATAACCATCTACATCAACAGAAGAAAGAGATTTGGCAGAAGCTACCCTCCTGATTGTTCAATATATATATATATATATATGGGTAAAAATGGAAAGGGATCCGGTATACATTGAGGAAACCGTGCACATCCAATGTCAGCTGATGATGAAATCCTGTAACCAAATGTTAAACCGTAATGCCAAACACTAGAGAATCAGAGTGTGTCGACAATCACTGCTAGACAACTCACTATAAAAAAAAAAATCATATGCTTGAACTTCGATTCTCAGTACAAACCTTTCATGTAACAGGAAATTAACTATACTCATTGTGTGGCTGGCTTAGGATGAAATAAATATAGCAAGCTACGAATCTTTGACCTACTGACTGAAACGTCGGATGCTGAAGCCAATGGAGCCACACCTCCACACTATAAACACACACACCTTAACAGTGTGAATTTATCAATGTTAAGAAAAAAAAGTACAAACAGTGCATCGGTGGCACAGCGGTTGGGACGCTCGTCGACCATGCACATGGTCCAGGGTTCGATCCCCGGCCAACACACAAGCTCTTCTTTACCTCGATAAGCTAGTAATAGGGCTGGTAAAGAGGGAAGACTGGGTATGAGGCTGGCTAGCACAACCCCATCCTGTAAAAATAAACACCACTGCTACAGAAACTTCAAGTCTCTAGCTTGAAGCAGCCCTATGCTCCCGCTGGGAAATTGAAGGAATAAAGAAGAGACAAGCCAACACTCATTTAGGTTAAAAAAAATAACTCTATGCAAAATTGAACAAACCTGTGAACCACGAGATAAAACATGATAGAATTCAATACCAAATACACGGGCGAATTCACTTGTACGACCAATTAAATCTAAGGTATTCAGTAATCGTAAATTTATAATAGATCGATGTATCCAATAATCTACTGTACGCCAGCTAAAATTAGAATAAAAAATAAAGTACAAATGTAAATAGAAAGTCTATCGATTGAGCATAAGATGGATCCACACAAACACAACTTGGAGGATCTGTACTTCACCGATAATATATGTCTGATTTCCCAAAAAACCAGAAGATATATGCAAGTGAAAAGCAACAAGTTGGCGACAGAAGAAGCATCAAAGATAGGACTTCCTTCAGATGAACATAGATAAAACAGAGGTGATGAAGATTCCTGGCCAACTGCAACAACAACAGACAAAAGTCAGCCAGGATAAATGGGAGGAACCTGAAAGAAGATACCTTCTTTACCTACCGACAGACCTGGGAAGCATCGTTTCAACTACAGACGGATGGAACTGGTGAGGACATGAAAGCGAGAATCGGGGAAGTATAGCAAGCTTGCATTACTCTCAAGTCTGTGTAGAGATCAACACTCACCACTCAGCATAAAAAAATAAGATCCGGATTTTCAACTCCAGTGTGAAGTCAGTGCTACTCACCATACGGATCAAAAACTGGCACTGCGTGTCATAAAGAGCACCTCAAACAAACTACAGACCTTCATTAACAGTTGTATTCTCTCAATACTAGTCAAGATCAGATGACCGGCGAAAAAAGATCAACAACAGGGATCTCTGGAAATGAGCGAACCAACACAGCAGGAACCGATTGTGCACCAAATAAGCAAGAAGAAATGAAGGTGGATATGCTGGCCATACTCTGAGAAAACCATCAAGTGACATCACTAGACAAGCCATCGCTTAAGTGGAACCCGAAACGGAAGTGGCGAGTCAGTTGATCGTCCAAGGGTGACTTGGAGGAGGTCATGTGAAGAAGAGATTAAATCATCTGGGCAGACTTGGAGACAGGTAAAAACTCTAGCAGAGAACCGAAGGCAATGGAGACTTGGGCAGCTGAAGCCCTATGTTCCTCTAGGAATTAAAGGAAATAATAATAATAGATTAGGCAAACTGGCTGGTGAATTTACTGGAATCAGTATGCCACCTAGAGTCAGTGGCTTATGTGGTGGGTGTTAGCTTGATCTCCCGGCCTTATACACTCTTGAATCCCCGCGCCCCACCCCCCACCACATTTCCAATTTAACCACCGTTAGTAAGCCCAGAAAAATGGGGAAGGTTGGGGGCTACTGGGGGCCTCACGGCTAATGAAACTTAAGAAGTTTAAAGCCTGAAGTTTCAGAACGCAGAGGAATGAAAAAGTGTACAACTGAACAGCAATCAGGAACACAATATTCAATGAAGTGAGACTCCTTTTAACGAATTTATTGCCAATAAAGCTGAGCATTCGTGTATACTGCGCGGTTTGTTTCAATCACTAGGCTGGTTAATTTGCCATCTATCCAAATGCATGACGTTTATATCAAACATCAATGTTGTTCCAGTCATCCAGTTATGTCCTTGAATTGTAACCTGCACACCCATGCTAATTTTCACACAATTTCCAATCTACTAATATGGATTAATTCTCAATAGTTGGTTTGTAGGGATTAGTTCTGTTTTTACAAGTTGATCACGGATTGATATCAGTTAGAGAACCATTGAAAATCAGCACTGGTGTACTGGACAGCCGTTTCATACATCCTAGTTTGGGAATCATCGGCACTATACACCCACTGGGGTTCAAACCCAAGACCCTCCGGTTACAAGGTAAGCTCGTGTATCATTCAGCTACTGGGACCCAATTCGATGGCCAACCCATAAATTCTAACTTCTACCACTTCATGATTTTTTAAAATGACCACCAACCACTGGGAAATCCATCTATAGACTTGACTGGATGCATCTGCTGGAGTTCTTGTAAGAAGTCGTGACAAGTGAGGTTCATCCGGTTAAGTGTGAGGATGGATTTCCTGCTGATGACATTGGTTGGTAGTCGCGCTAAAAAATCATGAATTGGTAGAAGTTAGAATTCATGCAGTGGTCATTGAATCGGATCCCAGTAGCTGAATGATACACGAGCTTGCCTTCTTTGTAACCGGAGGGTCTTGGGTTTGAACCCCAGTGGGTGTATAGTGCCGATGATTCCCAAACTAGGATGTATGAAACAGCTGTCCAGTACACCAGTACTGATTTTCAATGGTTCTCTAACTGATATCAATCCGTGATCAGCTCGTAATATGGATTAGTTGGAGGCGTATTGAAGTGTGTTTCGGAGAGAACTAGATATTGTCTCAAATTATATACGATATAGATTATTACTTTGATTGGACACTAGGCAGACGATAATGCTATAAGTCAAGTCCTTCGTTTTTGCAGGGGGGACTGTCAGTCTACCAGTCTAGTTTTTACGATGTGGCCACCATGGTAGGTGGCTGAACTCTGAAGTGATGTTATTAGACAGCGTTGGGGATGATCGGCAAGAGATGTCCAGTACTCCCTGGTTTTCATTGGTTCTCCAACGGATATATCAGTTGGTGATCTAATTTTGAAATCACAAATAAAAGCAATATGAGTAATAAACTCACCGATTCGTCCCGTTAATATTACTGTACCATTCATTCAATTGTCCAAATGTATAACACGGCATATACTCCTTTAACAATTCACGTACTACAGTCTCCAAACTATACTCATATAAGCTAATCTAAGAGTTATAAAGTATACATGAGAAGAGAAGAGAAGAGACAAAAGAAGCGTATGAATAGTTGAATAGTTCAAATGAATCATTGAATAGATAGAAATAATGAGAAGACAATTGCTTCTTACTCAAATTTATTCTAACAGTGAGTTCAAACTACTGAAGAGTCCCTGACTAGGACGAAACAGCCCCCAGGACTCCTCTCTACAATTCAATCTGAAATTAAAAAGAATTTCTACAAAGGCTACAAGAAGGATATCCTGAAGCTGTAGTGAGAAGTCGTAGCCAATGTGGTCCAAGGAAGCGCCATATCTGGAATAGACAGAGCTTGAATTCAGAGGACACAGAAATCAAGCCTAAGTGTCTGAATAGTCAGCGAGTTTGGTCGTGTAACCTGAAAGTCCCGGGTTCGAGACCTGTTAGGATCGTTATAAATTACTCTGTGCATAAACCTAGTTAATTTGCTCAGACTGTACGCAGCTGATGAGAAGCCGACGGGGTAGAAGCGGGGATACTATCCGCACAAACCGTTATTCTGGCTTCATTCAAATCCATGTAGATTTTCACTAGCTAGTTAGTAGGGACTTTATTTGTTTCAAGTTTCTGATCACGAGCTGACATCAGTTAGAGATTGAGGGAGTACTAAACCAGTGTTCCGTCCTAGTTTGGAACTCTTCAGAAGCATGCTCCCGTCAGGGTTCGAACCCCGGACCTTTCAGTTCCACGGAAAACTCGTAGATATATATATATATATACCATCTGATGATCTGCAATGAATCTCAACTTCTAATTATTCATGATGTCAGCACCATCCATCTCTTCACACGCCCGACCTGGCTGTGGTCACGACTTCTCACTCACTAGAACTCCAAGCATCATTGTCCTGTAGCTAGTAGTCACTAGCGAGTTTCGGACTAATTCTCAAGAATTGAATTAGTTAACAGATATTTAATTCTTTTTTTGATTGCACACTAGTCAGTAACTAGTGTAATGTGTCTAGTCCTGATCTTCGGTGCAGACTGAATTCTATCAGACGCGGGTTCGAATCTCAGAAGGGAGGACATGAGTTCCTTCAAGGTTGCAGATACTCACTGCTGACTGATGAGTGCCAACTAGCACGAAACCTAGGTCAGGTGAGGCTTCCTGTGGCCGATTGCCTCCAACCATCTAATACCAAGATATGTGATTCGTCTAAAGTCTGATCATGAGGAGACATCGATTACAGAACCATTAGAAAACCACATAAACTAAAGGATAGACACTCTCATAAGCATTACTTACTCAAAAGCAACCTTAGTTGCTTACTCACTCACTCACTAACTCACTTCATGCATCAATATCCTCCAAAAGCATAGAACAACTCGTCCAGGACAAGGAAATAAACCCCCAGTACGTCCAGCACCTGGACCACATGGCCATACAACACGTGGATTATTCGTTGAGGTCGTCGAATGACTGCTGTATTTACTTGCCATGGTTGAAGAATACAACGGATTACATGGACAATTACAACGATCTTGTATACTGTTCATAAATTCTTGTGTATCAAAGTGTTTTGGTGAACAGTGTTCAGTTTTAGTTGTAGGAGTAGGAGTAGTAGTACAACCAGTGGTCATAATTCTAATCATTGTATGCACCAGTTTAATACATTCATTAATACACTCATGACAATGTGGACAGTTGATAATATCTACAAAAGAGTAATGCACTTCATGTGAATAAATACTTCATCAAAGCATAAGTAAAGTAAAAACGAGTAGTGCTCAACGTGGGGGGGCGGGGGGCCCTGATTTTTGACGAATTCATTTTTGCTTATTTAGCTGGTACAATCGCATTCTCACAAAAGACGATTGGAAAACAAAAAGATGAGTTATAGTAATCATTCAACTGCATTCCGAGTGGAACATAGGGCTTCAAACTTGACCCTGTGGGTTCCCTGTAGCGGTAATGTAGGGTTTTTTTTACGAAGTGTCTATGGGGGGGGAGGAGAAGGTCGACAGCTTCACGCCAACCCGACACTCTCCCCTTCATCAGACTTACTACAAGCTAGACGCAGTTCAGGAGTACGTCGGTAAGAAATTGTACGCAAACCACGTGCTTAGTTGGCGAGCATTCTAGAGTCAGATAATAGGATAAATAATTTTGGTGAATGAATTGCATTCAGGAAGCACACAGAAACGAAGGAAAATGTGATATCATGTAAAAGTTCAAAAGAGTTAAAAAATAAAGGAATGAAAATCAAGTTGGTAGAAAAATATAATAGCAGAAGCGGTTATATAACTCTCTTTTGTATGCTGAGATCCTATTTCTCTCTGTGAATGGCTACAGCTTCATCAGTGTGCAGAAAAAACGAAAGCGTATTATCTTTGACAGATCGCTCTTTACTTTGTAGGCAACTGCGAGGGAGGAGTTTGTTGTGATAGAATGACAGGTGTTCACAAGTTACTCAATTATCGCACTCCTCTTAGAGTCACTACTACCTTTCTGCAACTATGCAGGATAGTGTTCTTAGAACCTTTTAGACAGGATACTCGTCGAATGACAAATAAACCCAGCTAACAAAGGAGCGCAGGTAAACTCACATACGCACATATTTTTTATTATTATTATTTTTTTTTTTTGGTTACAGCTTGATTCCACACCGTATTTTTGGTACAAGTATGGAATTTTCAGCATGGATATCGGTAGCCCAAATTTCGCAGGCCGACCATAGATATCAGGTGTGCGTCGGCGTGGGCTCGAACCCAGGACCATATGCATGGTCGGCTAGAGTCCTAACCACTGTGCCACCGACGCACATAGAAGTAGTCAGATGAAAGATCTTGTATTTCAGGTTTCTGCAGACCAATAGACAACTGGAGAACATTACTCTTAGAGTTGCTGAGAAGAATGTTTTTCTCAAAGATGTTGCAACTCCTTTCTTAAGGACGCCGCAAGTTAACTCAAACTTACTATCCTATTTGGTGACAAGAGAATTGTATATAAACGCCATAGTTGTAGAATTTCCCATTGGTTGATTTTCATCATCAGTGTCTCTCTTGACACGTCGATGACGCCGGGGGCAAAACTTGGCTTCATTTTTGGCGAATACTGACTAACATTGGAATCCACGAAGCGTAGTTATGCCAATTCGCATACCACAAGTATAATTATGGAAACTTAAGTTATTACATTAATTATTAGTGGAGTGAATGTGTGCAGCACTGGCTCATCCAGTAGTAGTAGGTCATAGGTGAGAACCCCACACAGCTTTGACAGATTCAGACAGCCAGGTAGTATCCCCAGCCTTCAGGGCAATAGATGTACTTCACTGACAATTATCAGTGGTTGATGAGTTGAGCAGAGAAGTACTTGAGGTATTTACGGCTAAAATAGGTGTGAAGAATCAATTGTATATATTATTTAATTCAATTTTAGATTTTCCCGTCAATTGATTGGACTGAAGTGCTCGGTCTCAGGTTGACATGCCGGCGGCTTCTTGTGCAGGTACTTCGACGATGTCTGCGCATGTAATCAAAAAGTTAACTGGTGGATGGTGACTAGTAGCAGTGGAATCCAGGATAAAGTGCATTTCGTCTTATTTAGGACTCATTGGTGGCTGGATACAACTGCATTCCGCAGTGAGTGATGATGTTCCCACCACCAAGGCTTGAACCCAGTGCCCTTAGTTTCAAACGCCAAAGCGTTATCCAGCAGGCGACTCAGTCCAAGAGAGCCACTGCCTCTTGTACAACGAATCATATTAATTATTTAACGGTTTGGCGTTTAAGACTATAGGCTCTGGGTTAAAGCCTCGGTGGTGGGAACATCATCATCACTCACTGAAGAATGCAGGTACATCCAGCCACCAAAGAGTCCCACAAACAGGACGAAATGCGCTTTATCCTGGATTCCAGTGCTACTAGTCACCATCCACCAATTAACAACTATATATAGATATACCTATAAATTACTGTCAGTTCAATTAGACAGAACCTTGAGCCTGTGTACATCATCCCGATTTACTAGACATTAAAACAGAACACACCAAAAAAACGAAGTGGACTGGGGGAACAACTGGACAAAGATTAGTGATGTTCAGAATTGAAAACATCTGAATTAAGATGAACAATTTTAAGACATTTTACCAAGAATTATTAATGCTTACTAATTTCTGATTTTTGAAGAAATTAACCCCAACAGTCAATAATTCCCTACATGAATCAAATCAACGAATGATTAAAGTAGCTTAACAACTGGAACTGATCTTTCCTACACCAGGATATGAACCCTATTTATTGAATTTATCGGCGCAAGGGTTGAAGTAGGCGTAAGGGGATTAGAACTTAACATGAAATAACTTAAAATGAAGTAATCTTAAATGTTTTGGTTCCGCGGTAAACTACCAGTGTGTTAAGGAAAACGCTCACTGCCGAAATGACGCAAATAACTTAAAATCTAAGTCCCTCTCTCTCTCTCTCTCTCAGTCGCTCCGTCTTACCTGCTGCTAAACGTGATAACTCCCGAGTTATTGTCCGACGTCCAAAGTGATTTGCACGATCAACTAAATAACCCCACGAATAACGCTCTACATCATAACCAATCAAGATTTCAGGATTAAATCTAAGAGAAAAAAAAACAGAACAAAGTAAATAATTTTTCATTTCACAAATACTACTGAGTACCAGAAAAATAACCTGCAGTAACTAAAAAGCACCAGCTTCTCATGAATTGTATAAAATTTATGCAAATGGTATTATACAATGAATTCAAATGACATGACACTTAAAATTATTTCTTTTAAATATCTATAAATATTCTCTGTTCAGTTAATCATTGATTTGAAAATTTACAGATGCTTTAAAACTGTATAATCTATCGATATTATTAATAAGTATTATTCCCTCGCATTCCGAGTGGGACATACAACTTCAACATCATATCTCCACTTTGTTCCGTTTTCTGCCGTCCTCATCAGCTGGTTAGCTCCACGAGTGCCCAAACTCGCTCATCTCTTCCTCACACGATCTCCTCCATGTTGATATGTATCCACATGATGTGTGTTTTGTTTTTGACAGTCTGTTATATTTTGCTATGTGTATATGGATCGATATTTCATTATAACTGAAAATATGCTTTTGTCTGTCCACTAACTAAATAAACAATGTATGACCTTCTTATCATATGACATTACAACCAATCATAGTAAGACGTTATCTTATTGGTTCATATGTGTATTAGCCATTTCCATATATACTTTTGTACCGTATTCTTGTTCCCACGTTTTTGTACACTACGTACCAATACACTCAGACTCTTGTGTGACATTTATTTTCCTTGTCTAGAAAATACAAGTATCATCGTAGACCTGGTGGTGGTCTTCTGATTTCCTTCTTTCCGCGGCGTCAGGACTATTAACTACTCGACGAGTACATCACATAATTGGCGACGGGGAAAACTCACTAATAACTCACTCAGCAGTCACCTTCGCACTGACGACCCACCCTCCGCTACCTATTTGGATTCCACTCAGGACACGGCCTGGTGTGCGATATCATCCAGCGGCCTCCTTAATGTGTATGTCTGATCGATCCATCTCTATTTTCTTCTACAAATCTGTTGAGCGATTGGCTCTCACCTGTTGGCCTGTTCCTATCCAGACTTCTTTGTTGCTTATTCTTTCTGGCCATTTGATATTTCAGTATGGAGCCAGCCAGTGAAGGGGGCAGTTGTTGATGAAAGTCTGTAACAGACTGTTGAAAATCATCTTCGTGACACGTATGCCAAATTTCTCACCCGTATACAAGGATAGACTTGACATTGGTGTTTAAAATGCTAATCTTGTTTTATTATGCTGAGGCGGAGTGCAGAAGATTTTCAAACTAGTTTCAGGTTCAATGATGAAGGCGTATCTCGCCTTCCTGATTCCGACTTGCTGTGACATCTTCATACGTTCCAACCGCCTGTAGTTGAAACTATGCTTTCTGGTTGGATAAGTGAAGGAGGCAACCTCTGTTAAATTTATTCCGTTGATGGTGATTAGTATTGGTTGTTGTTGTTGTTGTTGCTGTTCCTGTTGGTGGTAGTCAGTTAGTTATCTTCATTAATGCTGTTGAATAACAATTTTTGTATTATTATGAACGTGTAACTTGTAGGATCTGATGAAGACGGGGTTATCTAAAACGCCTTATTAGTGTTGACTAAATGTGTATTTATAAAAACTAGTCTATTTTCTTTAAATATCTTAATGTTTCTTATTGAATTGGATTTTTTGATTTTCCCGTCGATGGATTGGACCGAAGTGCTCGGTCTCAGGTTGACATGTCAGCTTCTTGTGCAGATGCTTCGACGATGTCTGAAGATTTGATTTGTATACAATTGGTGGATGGTGGCTAGCAGTGGAATCCAGGATAAAGCGCATTTCGTCCTAATTGGGACTCGTCTGTCAGCTGGATGTACCTGCATTTCTCAGTGAGTGATTATGTTCCCACCGAAGCTCGAACCCAGTGCCCATTCCACTGCTAGCCACCATCCACCAATTGTATACAAATCAAATCTCCAGACATCGTCGAAGCATCTGCACAAGAAGCCGACATGTCAACCTGAGACCGAGCACTTCGGTCCAATCAATCGACGGGAAAATCAAAAAAAATTCAATTCAATAATTAATATGACCCGTTGCACAAGAGGTGGCTCTCGTGGCCCATGTGGTCTAGTGGATAACGCTTTGGCGTTTAAAACTATGGGCACTGGGTTCGAGCCTCGGTGGGAACATCATCACTCACTGAGAAATGCAGGTACATCCAGCTGACGAGTCCCAATTAGGACGAAATGCGCATCCTGGATTCTACTGCTAGCCACCATCCACCAATTGTATCTTAATGTTTCGTTGAAAAAATTTTGGAATTTGAATTTTTTTTTCTCATGGTTGTAGTTTGCTTGTGGAGAGAGAGAGAAAATAGTGCAAATGTCTGTCTGTCTGTCTACTTATCTACCTAACGTATAAGTCTCCTTATTTGTGTTATTTCATTGATTGTCTGACTGACTGACTGGTTCCAACGCAGTACTTTGCACAAATATATGCAGCAGTGCGAGTTGCCACACTCCCTCCATGTACGACACAAAAAGCAAGAGAAGAGTGTAAAGACGGATTCAAAAATGAGAGAGGGAGAGAGAGAAAGAGATCATACTGAATGAATGACTGGTTTCAACATAGAATTTGCACCGATGTGCAGCAATTAAAGTCGCCACACTTCATTCAGCACACAAAGCAAGAGAATAAAGTAGAAAGAAATGCAAAACAGGGACAGTAAACAGAGATATATGAGGCAAAAAGAATAGCAATATGGAAGAACAATATAATTGTATTGGATATTATAAGCCGCAAGGAGTGGATGCATCTGCTCAATTGAGATAGAAATTTTAAGCCACATCACCGATTATCTCCAGCCTATATTGGTTTTTACCGTCAGCAAGTCTACATCTTCCTACATGGATTAAGCTAACTGTTGTGGATGTAATTGATTGATGAAGGCATGTTTTGGTTTGACCACCAATGGCTTTTTTCCAACCTAACCCTATCTCAGCTAAGCATAGCCCGTAGAAGGAGGCGATGGATAGGCAGGCAGTTGTAACAAATCTCCTAGCCATCTTAGTCGATGTAAGTTCACAGTCTCGCCTTCTGATTTCCCACCCCATAATACACAAACGTTGGAGTAAGGTAAAAAGAGTAGTAATACGGAAGAACTAAAGAATTTTATTGGACACGACAAATCACAATCAGTGAATGCACATCTGCACCAGCTATTGAGAACGATTTTGAGCCATATCATTGCCAATTGTCTCTATATAGCCAAATTATATACACCTTATCTTCAACGCGCGTCGGTGGTTCATCCGTAGAGTTCTGGCTAGCTATGGATATGGTCCGAGGTTCGAGTCCCGGCCGGTGCACACCTTTAGCTTTTGTAGCCGGTAAATATTCCCAACAAAGAGGGAGGTGGGTAGGTTGGGCGTCAGGCTAGCAACCCCACTCCGTAGACAAAAACGCCACTGCTACTGAAACTTCAAAGCTAAACTTTAAGCCCTATGTTCTACTGGGAATGCGTAGGAATAAAAAAAACCTATAAATAATAGCTCCATTATGTCTTCAAAGTAATGTCAAGTAATGCCACAACGGGAAACTTACGGAATCCTTCGAAGTGAGAACGGGAGTGCGACAAGGCTGCCTACTATCACCAATAATCTTCCTGATTGCAGTAGATTGGATAATGCGACAGACAACGGCAACGAACGAGGGAACAGGAATAAAATGGACTCACACAAAAGACTTGGTAGATCTGGACGTCGACGATGATATATGTCCGATTTCCCACAAACTGGAAGATATGCAAGTGAAAAGCAACAAGTTGGCGATAGAAGAAGCATGCAGAGAAGATAGGACTTCCTTCAGGTGAACATAGAGAAAACAGAGGTAGATGATGAAGATTCCTGGCCAACAGCAACAACAACAACAGACAACAATCAGCCAGCATAAATGGGAGGACCCTGAAAGAAATAACCTCCTTTACCTACCTGGGAAGCATTGTTACAACTACAGGCAGACGGAACTGACGAGGATATCAAAGCAAGAATCGGAAAAGAAAGACAAGCTTTCATTGCTCTCAAGTCTGTGTGGAGATCAACAGCACTCAACATGGGAAACATAGTCCGGATTTTCAACTCCAATGTGAAGTCAGTCACTGCTGCTATACTGATCAGAGACTTGGCGCGTCATAAAGAGCATGTCAAACAAACTACACACCTTCATCAACAGCTAACCGACTTCGCTCGGTATTCAAGATCAGATGGCCGGCCAGAAAAGATCAGAAACAGGGAGGGATCTCTGGGAGCGAACCAACTCAGCAGGAACCGATTGTGAAACAAATAGGCAGGAAGAAATGGAGATGGATTGGCCATACTCTGAGGAAACCATCAAGCGACATCACTAGGCAAGCCATTGCTCGAGTGGAATCTGAAAGGGAAGCGGCGAGTTGGTCGTCCAAAGGTGACTTGGAAGAGGTCATGCGAGTAGGAGATGAAAGCATGTGGACAGACCTGGAGCGGGGTGAAAAAGTTGGCAGAAAACAGAAGGCAATGGAGGTGCGCAGCTGAAGCCCTATGTTCCTCTAGGAACTAAAGGATACAATAATAATGTCTTCAAATACAGATGTCACATATAAGGATGCTAAGGCCAGTCACAATATAAAAAGCATGATAGACCTTCATCATCACTGTGAAATCGCCGTGGAAATATACTACAGTCAGCATGAAAGAAAGAATCAAGATCTACAATACTAATGTCTAGGCCATCAGTGCTTCTCTATATGGCTCAGAGACTTGGAATGTCATTAAAACAATTTCAAACAGGTTACTGCAAACTCATCAACAAATGCACTTGCTCGACACTGATGATCAAATGGCCGCAGAGAGGATAAGCAATATGGAATTCCTGCAGTGAACCAACTAAGAACCTACCACCTAGCCACCCCCCCACACCAAAAAAAAGTATGCCAAAGTGGAAATCGATTCAATACATGCTGAGAAGACAGTTTAATTGACATCAAAAAGCATCAAAGAAACCTTTGAAAGGAACCTAGATAAGAAGTGAGCAACAAGTTCGCCTCTCGAGATTGATACACACACACACACACAGTAGATTGTGTGGGAAGGCGACTAAAACATATAAGCAATAGGACTGAAGAGAGCAGGATGGCACACAGAGATGTGCTGTTGAAGTCCCATGTCCCATTCACAACCTAAGGGAATACATTATTTAATAACATGTCATTTCTTGGTTATATTCAGTGGTGTGATGGTTTATAAAGAGCACACTGGCCACACAGGAACTGTGTGTTAACTTCCTGATCGGTGTGAGGCTGCAGGCACACACTCTACAACGAACGATATCACTGGAAGAACTTTTAAAATGCAATGAATGTAAAACCAAATCACTTCTTGACTGTGGAAATCACAGTTCATTCAAATTCATTTTCGATAAATTCCGCTTCAAGCTCAGCAGTGTTATACATTCATATCATCCAAAGTAAATACACTTACTATAAGCACGGTTGAGGTTAATAAGACTAGCGAAATACAGCCCAGTGTAGACTTATTAAAGTAAAATTAGAAAAATGATCAGTTATCACACTGCGTCGGTGGTATAGCGGTTAGGACGTTTGCCGACCATGCATATGGTCCGGGGTTCGACCCCCGGCCGCCAACACCCTCCTTTACCTCACTGAGCCAGAAATAATCCTGGTAAAGAGGAAAGGTTGGGCATGAGGCTAGCAACCCCATCCTGTAAAAATAAACACCACTGCTACAGAAACTTCAAGCCACTAGCTTGGAGCCCTATGTCCCACTGGGAACGTGAAGGAAAAATTATTATTTTATTATTTATCGCACTGTATACGACTACAAACACACAACCATACGGATGAGGCATGATTAGAGGTAATAAAATCTCATACAACATGGTGAAAAGGAGAGACTGACTGATCCCTATGCCTTTGTTTATCGAAATAACTGAGAAAATGTACAATACAATACAAATGATTAAAAACACCTGTACTAGAAATCTGGAAAATTCTACCTCCACTCCCCCTCCCCTCCATTCACCACCAACAGGAAAAAAATAATGAGAACTACAAAAACTAATTTTCCAAGTTGTGTTGGTAACAGCCTGATGGTATGATTTTATGATGATAGTATTAAAAGAGAAATTTGCATGGGAAAAGTACCTGGACAGGACAACAGACAAATTTGCATAAGTTTCATTCCTCTCCAGTACAAAAGAAATTTTAGTAGGGACCCTCAGCCATATAGGGTTACACAGCTATATGCTCAGAAGAAGTAACTGAAGATGAACTAAGCACTATATATATGATATCTTGACTAGAAATAGCTATCCAGACAGATTCATCAAGAATAATAAGTAAATAAGAAGCCTTCATACATACACGACTGCAACTCAAAGGCGATATAACTAGCGTAATAATTACGAAGAAAGTTAAGAAAATCATTTTGAAGAACTTTTAATGCTGGTAAACGATGGTGATTCTGATATGTATCCATATATATATATATATATATATATGGTGCTCTCTTTCTGTTTGCTCGCTTAGTCTGTGACCATTTCACTTTGATGAACCTGTCTCCTTTAACAATGTACGTTCCCCTTATATTATATATAATATGTGTTTGTTGACAGTCTGTTCTTGGTGATATATATCCATATAATATGTGTGTTTGGTGACATGTCTGCTATATTTTGCTATGTATATATGGATCGATACTCCATTATAATTAGCCATTCATGTTAAGACTGTCTATTGATTGTTCACACACTTGTTTGGACATTCATATATATTTTTGCTCTCACACTATTATGTGATATATTTGACTCTCCTTGTGTTTGGAATATAGAAGTATCATCGCAAACCTAGTGGTCTTCTGATTTCTACGCTTTCTTGCGTCAGGACTATTAAATTCTCGACCAGTACATAACAATCATTTAGCGACGGGGAAAACTACTATTAACCACTCAGCAGCAGCAACATAACAGATTCCTCGACTGAAAGATGAAGTACCTAAACTAGCTAGCCACTTGTAATTGTATCATCTGCCAACTCAGCTGCGCTGTTTTTTGGTAAAGCGACTTATATTGGCCGTTGCTCTAGGAACTTGATTTTTCCTGCCCACTCTGGGGGAACATCTACACCAGTGTTGTGGCTGAATAAAGGTGTAGTAAAAAACCATCAACAATTAGATATATTAGACCACCTGGTTCAACACAGGCCAACACTGGCAAATCCTCCTGTATCATCTACCGGATGCCAAATAAATTGACAAAAAAAAGTATCCAGATACCTCATACTCCACAAACACAGTAGAGGGCATCGTGATTCGCCTTAAAAACAACCGGTACTCAATGATATGGAAGAATCAATCATTGTAATAACTAGAGCTTCTAAATAAACTATACATTCAGTCAGATTATGAACTTGATATGAGTAAAGATCCAATAGGACTAAAAAAAAAAAGAGGATAAGGTTCTTTATGCACCTTAGTAAAATTTGTTAAACACAAATTAAACCACAGACAATATTTCTAGAGAAATTCAAAATGTTTCTTAATTTGAAAGACAGCCAAAATACTGATTGATGATGGTTGTACATATTTTTTCTAGAGATGATGAATTCGAAGTTGGCTTTCTAGCTGAAGATGTTATCGCTTCTGTTGATCAAAGAATTCGACGTCTAGATATTTTTTAGGGTAGAAAAGGATAGATGAACAGTCTATATTAGCTTTATGATCCATTTCGAACAGATGGTCTAGTGTAATCTTTATTGGAACATTGCGAACCGCGGTGGGCGCGTACTGATGAAGAGTCCCAAACTAGGACGAAACAGCTGTCCAGTACTCTCAGATAGTTTTCCAATGATTCTCTCTAACTGATGTCAGCTCATAATGAAATCCTCAAAATAATCAAACAAAAATCTCTATAAAACCAATACTTGAAAATATATTCACAATTCATTTGGATACATACACATGTAACATACATTAGTGAGGTGTATCTCAAAATTAGATTTGCTTTGAAATTCTCAAGGATTTAAGATTATCTACCAGCAGAACTTGATTAGACCACCTGAAAGGATGATATTCTTTAATTGATGGTAATTAACAGTGGAATCCCAAATGCACGCTTAGTTTTATTTGAGATTCGTCAGCCTGATGTAACTGGATTGATTCCTCCTCATTGAGTGATGATGTTCCCAGCGAAGCTTGAAGTTTTGAAACGCCAAAAAAGCGATATCAACTAGGCTAGTGGAGCATGACAGCGACTTCTTGTGCAACGCATATTTTGTCGTTGTTCGATTTGTATTAAACCATTAATCATAGGGAAAGCGTGTTGGCTTTCAGAGATCATTAAAGTGTCCGTACTAGGAGCTGTCAACCGATGTCAACGGACACCGACCATTTAATCCAATATGAATAGATGAATCGATGGGAAATAAAAGAAGTTAACTTTACAAAACTTATGTTTTTTTCTCTCAGCACTTAGAAGTTTTTGTAGCGGTTGGAATAGAGTCATTAGCTCCACTGCCTACTCTCCCTTCACCTTTTCTGGGCATAAAACCTGGCTAGTAAACTAGCCGAGGAAATCTTTTTTTTCACTCAGCATAGGGAACAAGATTCTCATCTTGAACTTCAATGTCAGTCAATTTAGTGTTTCCATATACTGCAAAGACTTGGTGCATGCAACACCCCCCCCAAAGCACTTCTAACAGACGGCAGACTCTTTCGCTAACAACTATCCTTTCTCTATATTGAAGATCAGATGTCCAGAGAGTATTAGCGACGAGGAATTCCTGAAATAAACCGACCAAGAACTCTGTAGCTCAATAAATATATACAGAAGGAAATGGAGAGGGATCAGACACACGCAGAGACCGATGAGCCCTCAAGCGGAACCCGACGAGTTGGTCTTCTGAGAGTGACATGTGAGGTGGGATCAAAGCCTAATCCTGGAGAGAAAAAAGAGAAGATTGGATCCGGATGAGACCAGTGGTCTGACACTATAGAAAAAGCAGAACAACACCGACGCAAAAAGAGTGAAAGAAAAATAAAATGAAATTTTAAAAATATTCGTTCAAAATTACGTTTGAATGAGATAAACAATCCACGAGATAAGATTCCATTCAGTTGTACACCAAATGATACACGGGATCATCATGTTGCGTCTTCTCCGCCTCTTACCATAACCACCATTATTAGTAGTTAATCCATGCAAATATTTCAGCGGCAATTGTTTATACGACGACACTGTTTCATTGACACCGGATAATTCTGATAGTAGAATTAGTACAAATAAATTTGTATAACGAATTTGTTTACCAGACGTTTCTGTTGGTGTTGTAGTAGTTATTTGTTGAGGATGCGAAAAACTCAAACAAGCCACTTGAATAGGATCTAAATTAGGATCTGGGATTAAACCACATTTCGATTGAGAATTACTCGACAGCTTTGCGGACTTTGTTGTTGACATGGTGAAATCGTTTGTCGTTGTTGTTGTAGTTGTGGTTGTTGTTGTAGTGGCGGTGGGGATACCAACAGTTGATGACTTTGTAAGACGACTACGACAGTGCAGTTCTAAGCTAGCGACAGTGGTGTGATCAACCTTTTGTCAACAATTAAAAAAAAAAGAAGAAAGCGTCAAGATGGAAACGGTTAGTCTGCATTCTAACGAAATCGTGTACATATAACTGCATGAATATAGTATGCATTCAATGAAACTCCATTGATAGCTGCTACCTTGACGAGGTGGTCGACCAGCCATATCTCAATGATCCTGGGCCATGGGCTGTAATAAAATATTTCTGCATGTCTTTCTATGCCAGAAAGATCGTTTGGATAGCGGTTGGATTAGAATCTGTTCTTATCCTCATAATGTAGACTGTTTACAGTATGTTGAGGAAGAAGACCTACCTCCTCGGACAACCAGCAGACCATCCCCTATGCTGTTCCTCTGCTCTGGAGAGACAAAGAGAGGGTTAGAGAAGGTTGACTTGACCTTAAAAATTGTAAATCCACACTTACTATGTGGAGGTTGGTAACCGGCGATAAGAACTTTATAAGCACACAACTCCAGGAGCTACTTTAGACAGATCGTATCAGCCCAAGAGTGTGTGTAGCTAAAAAGTAATATAGCAAAACTATTCATTCAGACATCTAGAAAAGAAAGCAAAATAATTGAGCAAACAAGAATATCCACTTTTCGATAATTTCCTCCTTTTTCTGGCTTTACAATAACATATAAATATATTTATATACATAGAATATTCTAGATTGGTAGTCAATAACAATATTGGTGTTTTTTTTAAATAATATCGATTTGTAATGTAAGATCACAATGGAATTACAGTTCATTAAAGATGCTTAAATAATAATAATAATATAGCAAATAGAATATCAAATAAAATTAAGGAAATTTCTACAAAAAAATGAGGACCATTCGAACCTAGATGGCCAAGGTAAGGACAGTGTCTGAAGTGGCTTCTTTTGGACACATAAATTAGGCTTCTTAATGTGGATCCCAATAGCCGGCCCCAGCAACATGTAGTAGTAGTGTTCTGTATCCACAAGATGAGATAGAATAGCGCTGCGAATAGATTTTATCTGTCGTTTGCTTAACCACACAGGGTGATGTTCAGAAATTCGACGAGAAACACGCCTTACTGCACGGACTGTGCAACTAACTGGCTCACTCCACAGGAGCAGTTGAATTGGTAGATACACATGGAAGAGGCGAAATTAGGCAGTTTATGGTTTACTCCCGAAAGCATAGAGAAGTGGTTTAGAAGACACAGAGTAATTCGGCAGCAGAAGATCCCGTTTCAAGCGCACCTCTAAGGCGCTGTGTATCTTAGGATCTCGCTGATGTTTTCCACGAGGAACTGAATTTTTAATTCCATTGGTCTTACTTAACAGATCGGTATTATTTAAAAAAACACTAACATTGTTAATATATATATATATATATATATATATATATATATATATATATATATATAAACATACGCATATAATTGTAGAGCCAGAAGAGGAAATTATCGAAAAGGATATTCTTTGCTCAATTATTTTGGGTTTTATAAATAGTAACAACCACCGAAACGCTTCCATAAGTGTACACTGCCTTTGTATTCAATAAGACTCCTAAAAAAAACTCTAGAATCAACATTCTTATGTGGCTTCTGTTGGCTTCACTTCTATGTACAGCGTACACTTTCAGAACATATACGGGAAAGTTATTTAAATAAGAGTGTCCAGGCTAAGCAGACAGTAATTTTCAATGTTTTTCAAGTTTGAGCATGGATTGATATCAGTAAGAGAACCATTGAAAACCAGATTGGAGTAATGCACAGTCGTTTCCTCAGCCTAGTTTTAGAATCCTTGACAGTACCCACCCACCACCAGGGTTCGAACCCTGTAACCTTCCGGTTACAAGACGAGCTATAGCTCGTAGACCATTCAGCCACTGGGACCCGATTCAATGACCAGGCCATGAATTCGAACTTCTACCTATTCGTGATTTTCTAGAATTACCACCAACCACTGTCATCGGTGAGAAAGCCATAGTTACACTTGAGTGAATGGACCTCATGGAGTTCTAGTGAGAAGTCGTGACCAATGAGTATGACGATGGATGCCCCATCGATGACATTCATTGGTTGGTGTTCACGCTAAATCGTGAGTCAGTAGAAGTTCAAATTCATGGAATGGCCATTGAATCACAGATCCCAATGGCTGAATGGTATACGAGCTAGCTCGTCTTGTAACCGGAAGGTCCAGAGTTCGAACCTTAGCTGTGAATGCGTACTGCCGATGATTCCCAAAAACTAGGCTGATGAAACAGTTGTCCAGTACTCCCTATGGTTGGTTTTCAATGGTTCTCTAACTGATGCTATCAATCCGTAATCAACTGGTAAAAACTAATCAATTGGAGCCAATGTATGTAGTTAACGCATTCAACTGCTTCACGACATTGTCTTTAAACTAACAGCTGGTATAAAAGACCGATTCTCCAGCATCCTATTATATTTGATAGAGAAGAATAAGTTGTCAAACACTGTCAAGGCACGCATTTCATATGACTGAATAACTGGATTCTAGCATAAAACTATGCACAGTAGTGCAGCACCACCTCAAATAGGCCAAACTTCATATAGAGCACACAAATTCAAAAGAACCATAAAGAACGGAAATGTACAGCGAAAAAGAATGGTAACATTGGAAAACATGCGAACATAATAAACCTAGGAGATTTCGAAAGGTGAATGTAGCTTTGCCATCAGTCTTCAGATATTGCTTCCTGGAATTTTAAGGACCCCAGTCAGGCAGTGTACACCACCCCGCTACATGGCAAACTTAAACAAGCTATCAGAGACTTCATAGGTTGATCCCAGGTTGGTGTTTGACCAATCCTAACTCTTTCCCAAATATGATCCTATGTCAGTGAACACTGCAAGTCGAGGAAGGCATACACTACACGTGTCCTAGACACCTAAGTTGACTGCCCAAACCTAAACTTTGCTTCCTCTGTTATACCACCTATCGCGATGGATAGGACGTAACTATATATCTAGGAAACATAGGTTAACAGAGAACAAAATGCAATACCTGAATTGATGAATAACAACGATCATTAGATGTTTGATATAAAAGACTGACAGAGCCGATAGTTGATTGTCGAGTTGTATTTGACAAAGATTCATTATCAGCTGATAAATTTACACTGCAACCTTGTGAGTGATTTTGTCCGCCAGGAAGTGTCTTCATTATACTGTCAACTGAAGAAGGATGATGATGGTGATGGTGATGAGTGAAGTTCAGTATTTTATCTGATGTTTCCTATGACAAATGAAACAGGGGAGAGAAAAAAAAGTAACACAGAAATGCTATTTGAATACACTTAAAATCATACATATAAAGTTATATTGTGTTGAGAGCTGGCTACTAGCCAAAATTGGTAGACAGTATTTTACATCAATGCTTATGTCTTTTCCGAGTTGTTCACGGATCGATATCAGTTAGGGAACCATTGGAAACCAACCAGGGAGTACTGGACAGCTGTTTCATCAACCTAGTTTGGGAATCATCGACAGTACGCACTCACAGCTAAGGTTCGAACTCTGGACCTTCCGGTTACAAGACGAGCTAGCTCGTATACCATTCAGCCACCGGGATCCGATTCAATGGCCAGTCAGTGCATGAATTCTAACTTCTATAAATTCGTGATGCATTGGGCGCGACGCCAACCCTTGTCATTGGCGGGACGTCCACATCTTCATACGTGACATCTAAATGGACCTCACTGGTCACGACGTTTCACTAGAACTCACTCCAGCAAAATCCATCCTGTAGCAAGTCACTAGCGAGCATCAGATTAATTTTCTATAGTTTGGATGAAACAGGTGTCCAGTACTTCAGTACTGGTTTTCAATGGTTCTCTAACTGATATCAATCTGTGATCAACTCGGAAAAACATAATTAACCCTTACAAAACAAACTATAGAAAATGTTTACGTCCCCAGAGTATTGGTCATGAGAAAAATAAGAACAAAGATTGATTCAACAACCAACCACAGCAGACCTGACGTAGGCGGATACAGTTAACATATAGATGATCTGACATGCAAGAAACAGCCACAAAGAGATGAAAGATTAACTTTCAGTGCGAGACAACTAATCAGAAGGCTGTCTTTTTCTGCTAGAAATAATCTATCATAATGTACATGAAAATCTATAAATATGTATTGATTTCCTTAATAAAGGATCTGTTGCCTGGCCTTTGTCTTCTGTTGTTACAATATGATATCAGACCACTTGAGGTACAGTCAGTGTGATTATATTTAACTATATGATTGGTGGACTGAATCCTGCACAACACCATAGTTGGCAAGAAAACACACATACGTTGGAAAGATGACAAGATACTGGAAGATCTAGACTTTATGTCTAATGTCACAGAAACTCGAAGGTGTACAGGTGAAAAATACTAGAAAGTTGGTAGAAAACGCAGGCAGAGAAGAATAATCCACAGGTGACAATAGAGAAGGCAGAGGTCATGAAGACACCAAATGACCAAGAACAAGCACCAATCACTATTAACGGAAGAAAAATGACTAACTGACTGACCGACTGGTTTCAACGTAGTACTTTACACAAATGTGGACCAGTGGCAGTTGTGTAAGTTGGCGGACATATGCCGAGTGAGCCTTCTGTACCTATGATGAGATTTCACCAGCAATCAACCTGCTGGAGTTGGCTGATGCAACTACCTAAATAAGTGAAGCAGTGAACACACTCCTACAACCGCTTCATTCACTCCCCTCTCTCTTTACTCTGACAGTCAATGTAGTCCATTTCTGTAGCATCATCTTACATTTGACAGCAGGAGTGAATCGCATACCGAACACTCGAAAATAGCTCCTCCTTAATGTGTTCAGAAGACCTATCTGGATTTTGTCAACCTCTTCACCTGGAAGAATGTATCATCTACATATTCTAAATCAACGAGATTATTCCCTGATAGTAACAAGTCAATCCATGACGCACTAATAGGACTCGATTAATCCACAGTAGGATCGAAAAGGGAGATCTGTTTGTCTGTTTTCAATACAGATGTGCGGTAGTTCAAGTAGCCACACTCCCTCCATGTAACACACAAACCAACAGAAGAAAGTAGAAGAAATGCATAATAGAGACAGTAAACATAGGTGTGAGACAAAGGAATAGTAATAACGAAGAACATAGTTTTATTGGAAATTAAAAGTCACTAGGAGTTGACGCATTTGCGCCATTGAGAACTATGAGTTTGAGCCATATCACCAATTATCTACAGCCATTGGTTTTTACCGTCCCGAAGACCCCAACCAGGAAGTCTACACCTTCCTACGTGGTTTAAACTAACTGTTGTGGATTTCATTGACTGATGAAGCCATGTTTCGGTCTGATCGCCTCTAGCTCTTTGCCAGCCTGACCCTATGTCAGCTAACATTTCCCGTCAGTCGAGGAAGGCGATAACTAGGCATACGTAACACATATTCTAACCATCTCAGTCGATGTAATTTCACAACCTCGTCGAGTGATTTCCCCTCCCACCTACCTACAACTCGACCGAGGCCTAAACTCAATATTGCTCACCTTATTATACCACTTCACACAGGAGATAAAGCGCAGGCACCAATGATCAAAGACAGCTAATCTTTTCATGTATTCTTCTCTCAATGACCAGGTCTCACAACCATAAAGGAGGAGGGGGCGGAATGCTAAGCCGTACACACGCCCTTTGGTCGATAGCCAGTCGGATATCACGTCTACCAAGCCAGAGACGAAAAGGGAGATAGTAAATATAATTTTATTTTGCATAGGACTACTAATACTTGAACTAGTGACGTTATCTTTAACCACATGGTTAGCAATTCAACGGACCGGCGGTCTCATTACTAATGAAAAATTATAACGAATCAACGATACAAAAGTGTTTTGATAAACGTATTTACACTGAACAGTAATAAGATGAGAGACATAGTAGAAGAAAGACAACAAAATGTCCAGAATAATGAGTGCGACAGACAATTCTCACCGTTGACTCTTTATTCAAAGCTACAAATCTCATGGTAAAATTACGCCTTATTATATAACAGAATACTCGTTGAGAATAAATTCAGAATGAGACGAATAATATAGAGGTATACTAAGTAAAACTTGTAGCTTGACCTACCCCTCAACTAGTTAATTTCGTTGCATCGGTAGTCTGTTCAGTGGTAGAACATTTGCCAAGCACACATGCACACACACGTGATCTAGGGTTCAATCCCAGGCGGACAGATTGCTGAATCTTGCTTGGCTGAGATAGTAAAGCTCGATAAAGAGCGAAGGTTGGGCAACTATGGGGCTGGTTAGCAATCCCAACCCGAAAAACAGAATAATACCGACTACTAAAACAGATCACAGCACTTATGAAGGATAACACAATACGAATAAGAAAAACGTAAGTTTTATGGATGTATTCATTGCTAATATTCTGAATGAACTGACACCACGATCAAGTAAGTAGCAGCGTGTCAGATCACAATTCGACGGTTAGTAATCGAATGAATACCTAATACTGCAATACTGCTCCTCCAAATTATAGCTGCCCCCTCAGCACTAAAGATGACACCTAGACTGTTGTGAGAAGCTCTACTCAAGCAGCAAGCATGAAGAATAAAAAGACTACCATGGACCAGCTGATATCAAATGGACGAGATGCAGTATTTCGAAGAAAAACGATCACATATTTCTGAAGTGATGGATGCCACCCCTCCCCGTTAAACTGAACTCTTCCCCTCCAAATGCCCTCTCATGTCCATTACACATGCCCATAGCCTCTCCCAGGTTAGGTCTAGTCATCACTGTCTTCGGGTGGTTAGTATGACTCCGAACATCTGGCGCAGACAACCGGACTGACTGGACGGCCAGGTCTATATCTATGGTGTACATGTGCTCCAGAATCTGAATGGATTGACGCGCGTGTATGAAACTGTTTTGGGCACCAATAGTCATGGAAACCACAGCTCCATTATCCCGTGTCAGGATCTGACTTCAAGTCAGAAGCTCAGTGAGATGAGTTCGGGGGTGGCCCCTAAGACAATCACCTGCTTCTCTATGGGGATGTTTGGGGCGGTAGTAAGTACCCCCAGCCCTCGCAATAATAATAATTATTATTATTTCCTTTAACTATTAGAGGAACATGGGCCTTCAGCCAAACGTCTCCATTGCGTTCGGTCCTCTGCCAACGTTTTCACCTGGCTCCAAGCCTGCCCACATGTTTTCATCTCCTCTTCACATGACCTCCTCCAAGTCAGACAACCGTGGGACGACCAACCCGCCGCTTCCCGTTCGGGTTCCACTCGAGCGGTGGCTTGTCAAGTGATGTCACTTGATGGCTGGTTTCCTCAGATTATGGCCAATCCACATCCACTTCTTCCTGCTTATTTGGTGCACAATCGGTTCCTAGTTGGTTCGCTCACTACCAGAGATCCCTCTTGTTGATCTCTTCTGGCCGGCCATCTGATCTTGAGTTGTATTGAGCAATGACAACTGTTGATGAAGGTCTGTAGTTTGTTTGAGGTGCTCTTTATGATGCGGCAAGTCTCTGATCCATAAAGTTGCACTGACTGACTTCACATTGGATTTGAAAATCCGGATCTTATTTTTGATGCTGAGTGAGGCTGTTGACCTCCACACAGACTTGAGAGTAATGAAAGCCTGTCTTGCTTTTGCAATACCCGCTTTGATATTCTCGTCAGTTCCATCCGCCTGCAGTTGAAACGATGCTTCTCAGGTAGATAAAGGAGGTTGTTTCTTTCAGGTTCCTCCCATTTATGCTGGGCGATTGTTGTCTGTTGTTGGTGGTGGTGTTGGCCAGGAATCTTCATCACCTACCTCTGTTTTCTCTACGTTCACCTGAAGGAAGTCCTATCTTTTATGGATGCTTCTTCTATCGCCAACTTGTTGCTTTTCACTTGCATATCTTCCAGTGAGACATATTGTCATGGAGACTCACTGCCAGTTAGTCAACAAGCGATTTCAATACAATAAAATAAAAAAAGATGAAGAAAAAGTATTTAGTTACCTGTTGAAATAATTCATTCGACAATAAAGCTGACTTATCCCTCTCTGCACTTAATTCTGATTGGTTAATATTAGAGGAATTATCTCCTCCCGCCTCTTCCTCCTCCTCCTCGTCTTCTTCACCCTCTTCATCGTTATTATCCAATATAGTTGACAGTTTATTACCCTCCTTTATTGCCTTGAACTTTTCAAGCCAATCATTTACAACTTTTAATCGAGGCGGTGAATGTACTGGACGCCAAAATAATGGAGCAACTAGAGGACGTCTAACTGGCGGCGTCCGTGGCAGTGGTGGCGGCGGCGGCGGCGATGGTGAAAACAACTCGGCTGACTGATTATTACCAGTAATAGCAGTTTTTGTTGGGCTAGCATCTACTGCCAAGGGTAATTGAGTCTGTGAAAACAAACTCAACTGACCTGGATAAAAACTGTTCGAAGTATTTGGTGAACAATAAGTTAAATCTGAAAAATCATAGTGGAATGATGAGAAGACTGGTTCTTCAGTTGCAGGAACCACTGAATCCATCATCATCATCATTGTCATCTGTGAAGGTTCGGTGTGTATGCAGGTTAAAATTGTCTCTTCAAGATCATTAAATTCTTCACGTGGTGTTAAACGTTTCGATTGATAAGGTGATAATAATAATGGTTCAGTAATTGTCAAAGATGATGTCGACGGAGACAGTAAACGTTCAAGGACGACAAGAGGATTTGAATAACTAGTGCTTGGCTAAAAAACAAAAAACAAAAAAATGGCAGAATTAAAATTAAGTAACTTTATGGATTCAAAAACAATTATGATAGCCCCGATGAAATGTTAAAAAAAAATACAGATTTCATTTTCTATTCCTTTGAGTCCCGAGTGGAACACATGGGAGGCTCCAAGTTTGAGCTTTGAAGCTTCAGTAGTAATGGTGTCTTTTTTTTACGGCGTAAGTTCGTTAGCCTTACTCACGAGTGCGTCCGTCGGGCAGCAGTTGAACCCCATACCTCTAGCGTGCTTGGCCAGCAGTCTACCATTGAACCGCCGACGCGTTCACATCATGATAAATCCATTTACTAGGTGATTGCATATTAATTTTCAGGAGAACTGAACACAGTCATCTCAGCCTCTGGCAAGATCAGCTCTCTTCCCCGGTGAAACCTCAGCACGAATACAAGGGGCTCGTTTCGCATTTGTTAGTTTACGCCGACTCTGGCGTAGACGAGATGTCCGACTATCGACCAAAGGGCGGGTGTACTGCTCATCAGTCCGCTCCGTCCTCCTTTATGGCCAGCTGTGAGACCTGGCCACTGAGAGTGGAAGACATGAAAAGATTAGCTGTCTTTGATCATAGGTGCCTGCGTTCTATTTCCCGTGTAAAGTGGCATAATAAGGTGAGCAACATGGAGGTTAGGCGTAGAGTTCTAGGTAAACAGGGGAAATCAATCGACGAAGTCGTGAAGTTACAAAGACTGAGATGGTTAGGACATGTGTTACGTATGCCAAGCCATCGCCTCCCTCGACGAGCAATGTTAGCGGATATAGGGTCAGGCTGGAAAAAAGCTAGCGGCGGTCAAACAAAAACTTGGCACCAATCAATCAAATCCACAACAGTTGGTCTAAGCCACGTAGGAAGGTGTAGACTTCCAGGCTGGGGTCCTCGGGACGGTAAAAATCTATGGTTGGAAACAATTGGTGACATGGCTCAAAACCGTTCTCAGTGGCGCAGATGCATCCACTCCCTGTGACTTATGATCTTCAATGAAACTGTTTTGTATTTCTTTATTACTCCTTTGTCTCACACCTCTGCTCACTGTTTCTATTATGCTTTTCTTGTACTTTCTTCTCTTGCTTCGCGTGCTACACGGAATGTGGCGACTTGAACTTCCGCACATTTGTGCAAAGTTCTATGTCGAAAACAGACAGACAGACTTCCCCGGTGAGGCACTTGGGAAATATCTGAACAGTGAGTGTACCGGGGTTCGGACTTGTGACTTTATGTTTGGTAATCAAGCAGCTTAACTGTTTCAGTCACTGTTTTACACTCAAAAATCGACAGTAATATAATTTACAATCTTATAGCATTCAAATTATCAGGCGGTCAGTCAGATCTCCCGACGATCTGTTTTAATGGAAGGCTAATCTAAGCCAATGAAGGCTAGATACTTTATAAATATGTCCACGGGAAAGAAACCTATCAGTGTATGGATAAATAAAGGTGTGGTAAGAACGACTGACAGTTTGATCACCTGGTCCAAACATGTCATAAAGCCAACCTATCGGGTATCGTCACTATTGCAAAAGGTTTTCAAGGAAGCAAAGGTACCCACACTGGTTGGAAGAAAGGCTACCAACTGTCAGGCTACCAAAGAAGGGTGACATACGCCAGTTCTGCAAGAACTGGGGCGAGGGCATAATGCTCTTGTCCACACCAAGTAAAATACTAAGTCGCTTCATCCTGAAGAGAATAAAAGATATACTGGATGCATTCAACAGCTTTATGTGACGATTCCACGCGTCAGGTGATCCAAAAACAAAGTGAACGCAGGAGTAATACAAGACTGTCTGCCTATTATCAATAATGATATTCATGATTGTAGTGGACTAGATTATGCGGAATTAGTAATATACGTATAAAACTTGGATACTATGGTAGTAAGTAATTCCATATCAGTTTGTTTATTAAACATATCACTCAGTGAGTGAAACGGTATTACTATTTACTGGGTGACACAGTTTCGAACACAATTCATTATTGTTCATAATCATATCATCAACTGTAAACACACGACTTCGAAACTTGACTTTTATAGTTTTCTTTGTCTTCTCCTATATATCGTCGTAGGGGTAATAGAATTTTCCAGATATCCGAATGGACAGGTGTTGAATCATTCCTATTACACACTTTGGTTCGCAGTTGATTCGATAAACAAAACTTCCGTTATCGATCTCTCCCTCCAGCCTGTGACATTAGATTAGATTTTAAAACTGTCATCCTATCCCATTCTATCCTATTGTATGGTTGTGTGTAATTGCATATAGTGAGTGCTATAGCTGAACTATTCTCCAGATTTCTCATCATATCTGGGTTAAGTAATCTAGATTTTACTAAGTTTTTAAGATCGGCTATTTCGACTGCAACTGTTCTACTAGTTTGACCTATCTGTGTATTTGACCTGACAATCATTCGAACAGGGTATTAGATAAACAGGATTGTTTTGTTTAATGGGCCGCCGCACGGGATTCTTAAACCGACAAAGCTTGTTTCTAATTTTGTTGGTTGGTTTGAAGGAACCTTAGAAACCTTACACAGATTTCTTAACAAGGCAGGAATAAAAGTGGCTGGTATTCAAACCCACAAACTCAATTAGAAACAAGCTTTGTTCGTTAAACGGTGGATCCTGTGGATCCAATGGACTATGCGGAAGATAATGCATGAGAGCTAGAATATCTTAAATCAGTAACAAGACTCTAGACGATCTGAATTTCGCGGATGAATCATAGAGAAGATGGAAGTGGTGAAAAAAACCAACCAGCTATATCAACAACAACAACAACGAGTACCAATCACAATCAACAGGAGAAAACTGAGAGAAATGTCACTTCCTTCGCCTATCTAGGCAGCCAGCATCGTTCCAACTTCAGTCGGTCCATCGGATGAGGATGTCAAATTCAGAATCAAAAAGGTAAGACACATCTTCATCACTCTGAAGTCAGTCTCTAAATCTCTCACACTTAGAATAAACAACGACGAAGAAAAGTGGTGATGAAGGCCTGCAGTAGTCTATTTTGAATGCTTTTCATGATATATCAAGTCTCTAAACCATTATACAATCACCGATTCAGCCATAAATGTTGAAAATCCTGCTAATTGCAACAGGTCCCTCTACACTGACTTCAGAGTAATGAAGATGCATCTTACTCTTGCCATCCTCCACTGCTTTGACATCCTTAACTGTGCCGCTTGTAGTTGAAACGAAGCTGCCTAGCAAGATAAATGAAAGAGTCGACTTCGTTTAAACTCCTCCGGTTGGTAGTGGTTGGCACATATTATTCCTGTTCATCTCTTATCTAATATGGAATTATAATCTACTATAGTGACCAAATTCTACTCTGGAATGCCTTAGTTTTAATATAATAATTATGTAACTAACGCCATCTCTTGAAGAAAATAGCAAATATTAACAAATCTCAAAAAAACAAAATAATTGAGCAAAGAAGAATATCCCCCTTTCGATAATCTCCCCTTCTGGCTCTACAATTAGATGTATCTGTATGTTTATATGCATAGAAATGCGATAAAAAGAGCATTCCTTGCTGCCGAATTGGGCTGTATCTTCGAAACCATCCAACCCTCTTTTACGTTCGGGAGAAACAGATAAACTGCCTAATTTCGCCACTTCTATGTGTGTGTGTATCTGCCAATTTAACTGCTCCTGTGGAGTGAGCCAGTTAGTTGCATAAGCCGTACAATCAGGCGTGTTTCTCGTCGAATTTCCGAACATCACTCTGTGTAGTTGCTTAAGTAAAGGACAAACAAAATCTATTCGGAGCGCTATTCTATCTCATCTTATTGATACAGAACACAAGATTGATGTGTTAACCATGCTTTCTGGGTCATTTACCGCATACCGACGAATCTCAATTTTCCCTTAAGAGTTCGACTACTACATGTTGCTAAGGCTGGCCGTTGAGATCCACATTAAGCAGCCTAATTTGTTCATCCAAAAGAAGTTAGTTCAGACATTGTCCTTAACCCATTGACCATCTAGATTTGAATGATCCTGAATTTTTTGTAGAAATTTCCTTAATTTTATTTGATATTCTATTTGCTAATATATTTTTATTATTATTACAACTGGAGAGAATAAAGGACACACTGGATACAGAACTCCGACCAGAACAAGCTGGTTGCATTCAGGAAAGGCAAATCATGTTCTGACCAAATTGTAACTCTACGTATCATCATCATCGCAGTAGAAAGCATGGAATGGCAATCAAACCTCTACCTCAACTTTATAGACTTTGAGAAGGCCTTCAACAGACAGCGTTGACCGCCGTGAAGTAATTTGGAAAATACTCTAGTACTACGGCGTACAGTGCCCCAAATATTCATCAACCTCATTCAACAGCTGTACGACAACGCCGCATGTCAAGTGATCCACAACGGAAAACTCAGCGAGGCGTTTGGAATAAACACAGGAGTCAGACAAGGGTTCTTATTATCACCAACGATATTCCTAATTGTGGTGGACTGGATTATGCATCAGACAGTGGGAAACAAGAAGACAGGGATATCCTGGACCAACTGACGTGGATGATTTATGTTTGATGTCACTGTCACAAAATCAAAGACTTACAAGCGAAAACCAACCAACTGGTTGAAGAAGCAGCAAAGACAGGACTCCAAGTAAACATAGACAAGACGGAGGTCATGAAAATAACCAACCAACAACAACAACAGCAACATCTAGCGCCAATGACCATCAACGGGAGGGATTTGAAAGAGGCTACTTCATTCACTTACTTATCTAGGGAGCATTGTCTCAACTACAGGAAGTCGGAACGGATGACGATGTCAAATCAAGTGAGAATCGGGAAGGCGAGAAACACATTCATTAACCTGAAATCAATCTGGAAATCTTCGTCACTCAGCCAGCATCAACAACAAAATTCGGTAAGACTTTCAATACAAATGTCAAATCAGTCAGCTCTTCTATACGGGTTAGAAACTTGGCGGGCGGGTCACAAAGAATATTTCCAACAGCCTGTGGCAGACCTTTATCAACAACAACTGTCTTCGCTCTATACTGTAGATCAGATGGCCGGGCATGAAATAATCACTAACAAGAAGCTATAGGAACAAACAAAGCAAGAACCAATCGCCCAACAAATATGCAGGAGAAAGTGAAAATGGATTGGACACTACTCGCTGAGGAGGCCGCTGGGTGACATCGTGCGCCAAGCCCTCGAGTGGAACCAGGCCGTAAGGGAAGCGGCGAGTGGGTCGTCAGTGCAAGGGTGGGTGACATGGAGATCGTGTGAAGAGGAGTTGAAACAGTATGGACTAACTAACATGGATTCAGGTGAAAAGTATAGCAGAAGACAGAAGTGGCAAGTGGAGACGTGCAGTTGAAGCCCTCTGTTCCACTAGGAACCCAAAGGAGCAATAACAAAAAAAAATAATAAATTATAATTTAAGCATCTTCCGTGAACTGTAATTCCATCATGATTTTAATTTACAAATCGATATCATTTTAAAAAAAAGACCATTATTGTTACTGACTACTATTCTAGAATATTCTATATATATAAACATACAGATATATGATTGTATGGCCAGAAGAGGAATTTATCGAAATGTGGATATTCTTGTTTGCTCAATTATTTTGCTTTCTTTTCTAGATGTCTGAATGAATATTTTTGCTATATAAATAAAATCTCATAAAGACAATCAACATTCAAGGTAGTTAGAGACATACCAAACACTCAGATGATACTGAAATTTTAGACTTTGGTGTAGAGTTTATGCTGACCGGCGGAGGAAAATCCCCTATCGTAGAATTGCTATCTGACAGACATTGTTTTCTTCTTCCACTGATAGGCGTTGATATATCAACTGGAAAAAGATTTGTTGACAGGCTGGTAGGAGAGGAAAGTGTCATATTGTATTGTGTATTTTGTGTTGTTCTTGTCTGACTTGTGCCAACTTCTCGTCTAGGCAAACGTAAACCAAGTCTACGACGTTTTCTTGCTGGTTTAACACCATCTAAAATATTTAAAATCGACTCTTAAGAAAATGAAACTACAATATCAACGCGAGTATTCTTCAGGGATGTGTTCAGAAAGTAAAATTAAATGCCCGATCAATATGTTCATCCTAGTAGTCAATATAACACCCATCAATTGTTGGTTTGTCATCATTTAATTCATTTCAAATTATACATAACAAACTCATATCAGTTAGATAGAGAAGTACTAAAAACCAAGAGGAGGGGCAGTACTTCACAGCTGTTTTGCCCCACATTGAGACTCATCATCATCTGTGCTCCACCGGGGGTATCGAACTCACGACCCTTACTTAGTAGGTTACAAGTATAGCCCCTTGACCATTTTTAACCACTAGAACAGAATCGGGTGCTTCGTGGATTCCAACTTCTGTCGAATAGCGATATATATAGGGCAACCAACGTCACCGACGAGTACAATATGCCCTTCTGACTGATAGGACACTACTTAGCTAAGAAAATTTTAAGTCGTCTAACTATTATGCTATCATCAAATGTCATTAAACCGTTCCCATGAACGATGTGATACAACGGAGGCTGGGTAGACTTCAGTCTTTCTCGCGAAATTCTTTCATGTGATCATACACAATAAAATAGTCTCTGCCGGGTAAATACTATCCACTGCCTTTACGTGATGAATTGGGGGATCTCTGACATAATAATGAAAGGGCGAATCCGAAAGTGTGAAGCTTAAAATAGGATTGGTAGACAGACTAGTCTACACCTACGAGAGCTACAAAAACCTTAATTCAAAAACCTGTGATGCACATGGGTTGTTCCAGAATCCATAAGGATCCAATAGTCGTGAATTAGGCCTGTTTTCGTTATCCGCAACAACCATGAGAAGTCTCTCCTCATGCAACTCCATGCACAGTAAAGCTTTTTAACAGTAGAAGACGAGAGACGTGTTAAAAGAATGTTTATTTGGAATTCCACATCGATAAGTAGCCAAATTATGTACAACTTATCTACAATGCACCATCTGCACAGATCTTCTGTGTTGTGCCTACTACTACTACTACTACTTCCGGCCTTCACATTGTGTGTTTCTTTGTGTTCTTTTCACCTCCCCCATGTATCTTTGCAATGCTGGATTATTTATTTTCTCTGAAGGCTCGTTTGAAATACGTCCGTCAACTTACACGATCCCTGGCTTAGTAGATGTGATATGCGGCAAACTAACTATCGACCAAAGGGCATGTGTACTATGCAGTATCAGTTCTCTCCGTTTTCTTTTATGCCTGTGAGTGAAACATGGTATTTGAAAGTGGAAGATATGAAAAGATCAGCTGTCTTTGATCATAGGTGTCCGTATTCTATCTCTCTTGTTAGGTAGTGGCATAATACGGTGAGTAATATTGAGGTTAGGCGTTGAGTGAGTGTTAGGTAGGGAGGGAAAAGAAATCAGTGAAATTACACCGATTGAGATGGCTGGGACATGTGTTACATATGTATCCCTATCCGTCGCCTTCATCGATAACTGACAATGTTAGCTGACTGACATAGGATGGATCGGGTTAGAAAAGAGCTAGAAGGTGGTGATCAAACCAAAACATGGCACCAGTCAATGAAATCCATAACAGTTAGTTTAAGCCAGCTAGTCAGCCATGTAGGAATGTGTAGACTTCCTATCTGGTTGAGGTCCTCAGGACGGTAAGAACCAATGAAGGCTGGAGACGGAATTCAGTAACATGAATTAAAATCGTTCTTAGTGATGGCTGGGGTAGATGCATTCACTCTTTGTGACTTTTTTCCTTGACGTTCCCCAGTGGAACATAGGGCTTCAAGCTAGTGGCTTGAAGTTTCTGTAGCAGTGTTTAATTTTTACAGGATGGGGTTGCTAGCCTCGTGCCCAACCTTTCCTCTTTACGAGGATTATTTCTGGCTCAGTGAGGTAAAGGAGTGCGTCGGCCGGGGATTGAACCCCGGACCATGTGCATGGTCGGCGAGCATCCTAACCGCTGTGCCACCGACGCCCCCTTTGTGATTTATAATATCCAATAAAATTATATTGTTCTTCTCTATTACTATTCTTTTCCCCACATATCTTTCTTCTGAATCTCTCTTTACGTAATCTGTTCTCTTGGTTTGAGTGGTACATGGAGGGAGTGTGGTAACTCGAAGTGGTGCACATCTGTGTAAATATCTACGTTGAAACCAGTCTGTCAGTCAATCAGTTTGAAACGAAAACTATTACGATCACATCTGAACATGAACACCACCACTTACTGGAATACAAGTGCATATCATTGAAAAATCTTAGGTGATAAGAAGTGCGCATGCAAAATTCATATCATAGTTCTTCGCCTATCCAATGTTTACATAAATCTGTGGCCAACATTTATTTTGTTTTCAACTTTATACTACTTACTAGTGATAAGTAGTTCGGTTCTACTTGTTTATTCTAATCCAACTATATTGGCGCGTTTTTCAGCTCTGCTGTTGTACCTTAAAAGTGCTTTAGATGGCGATTAGCTCAAACACGTCATTATTTTGAGGTTTTCAAGTAGTTATACATTACTGGCATATATTGGCATATTGCCGTATCTTAGAATAAATCTTCTCCTCTGAATTTTAAGCGTAACTCGAGAGTTCCCCTTCACACAGTCGAAAATCCAATGGAACATCTTCATTCTGGATTTCTCAAAAGAAATCTACAGACATTACAAGAAGCACACAAAATTTAAACTGACCATGTATCCACCTTTTGATAAATGTTTTTACTTAGCTAGTTTGAGTTCTTATTTTGAAAGCACTTCATATCGGTGTCTTGGAAACATAGGAAAGTGAAGTATTAGGAATGACTTCAGGATTTCATCATGAACTGACATCAGTTGGCAGAAGTTGTAATTCATGGGATAGCCATTCGATCGGATCCCAGTGGCTTATTAGTCTACGAACTTGCCTTTTAACCAGAACGTCCTGGGTTCGAACCCTGTCAGTTGGTGTGTACTGATGAAGAGTGCCGGTCAAGTTAAACTTTCGACACCACTAGCTGCCAATCAGCGAACGACGTCGAATTATCCAATGAGATTCACGAACGTAGTCCAATGTTGTATAGCGCTTGATTCATTTCTAATGCGTGACCTTACAAGGTTACGGTTTCAATTCGAGGAGGACAGTGTTTTCCAGTATTGCCTGGATTCAAGGTTGCTCCGGAAGGAGCGAACTTGTTCATGTGGTGATATCATGACTTTAAAAAGCTATAGCAGGTCAAATGATGGATTTGTTCATCGTTGTGCTATATGTTTGAAGCGTGCTAACATTAGAGAGGGTAAGCTGATAATTTTAATATTTCGTAGGAAATTTTTTAGCTAGGACGCATCTCTCCCTAACCCAGATTTTCTATATCTTCAACCACTGGGTGTTGAAACAGCCGGTGAGAGCAGCAGCTGCCGAGACGGAGAATAGCCTCGTCTCAAAAGTTCAGTGGTACCAGCATTGCAGAGATATTGCTTCGTGGAAAATAGAGAAAATCACTTATTTGCTGGGTGGATCCCGTTACGAGGACTCATACAAATTCCATTGAAGGGTTTTGAGGCCGCTTGAAAAACAGGATAAGGGCTATAAATGGATCTCAAAAGGATCTCATTTATAGTCATTTAAATGAATATATGTACAGGATGTGGTGTAACTTCTCCATTGACAGTCCAATGATAAACTGGGAGATGTCTATCTCACATGTTCCAGAAAGATACTCCTTGTAACCGTTTTATCCTTTTTTTATGCTTTTTTCTATAAATATACGTTTCCATTTACCATAAATGCCTCTTTAATGTGATTGGTTCGTTCAGGGTCGTTTGCTGATTGGTTTTTAGTGGTGTCGAAAGTTTAACTTTGCCAGAGTGCCCAACTAGGCCGGTGAAACAGCTCTTCAGTACTCCCATGTTTCCTGATGGTTTCTTTAACCGATGTCAGTTCGTGATGAAATCCTGAAACCACTCAAACGGAATCCCTGCAAGCCAACACTTGAATATTAGTAATGAAATTCTCCCAAAGTTCATAGTGTGACAATAAAGACGACTATAAATAATGCAATTTAGGTGAATATTTCGTCCTTCTTGGGACTCATGAACTGGATGGGTACCTGCACTCCTTAGTGGGTGGTGATGTTTCCATGGCCCAAGAAGTCTAATGGATAACGCTTTGTTGTTTGGAACGACAAGTGCTAGGTTCGAGTCTTAGTGTAAGACACCCTCTGAAGAGTCTCAAATAAGATGAAATGGGTATCCTGGTTGTTCAATGCGTGTTATCTCTAAAACGGTCAAAGGACATTATCTCGCTTGACGAAAGAAAAGTAACAGTGGATTAATATAGAGTACTATAATTGAATTGAACGTATATTCAACACAGACCACTCAATATGTGTAAGAAGAATTCCCTCAAAGTCATCTACAAAGTTAGAAGAGCCCTCCCTAAAAAAGTAAGCTTCCGTATACTTTGCATTGCTGACGAGGCCTTAGCGATCCAGGTGGAAAACCCTGATTTATGCACACACAGAAGAAACTTCTCCACCCCCTCCTGCTTCTTTCTACTTTGGGTATAATTCCAAGTTCTACCAGTGTGTTAACAGTGCTTTTTTTGTATGACATCCTAGTAACATCTTCTTAATCGTTGGTTTGTGAAGATTAGATTTATTTTTTACAAGTTGATCACGGATTGATACCAGTTAGAGAACCAATGAAAACCAACCAAAGGGAGTACTGGACAGCTGTTTCATCCTAGTTTTTGGGAATCATCGGTAGTACACACCCACTGCGAGGGTTCGAACTCAGGACCTTCCGGTTACAAGGTAAGCTTGTATGCCATTCAACCACCGTGACCCAACTCAACAGGCAGTTCATGAATTCTAACTTGTACCAATTCGTTATTTAGCGCGACTGGCACCAACCAATGTCATCAGTGGGAACTCCATCCTCACACATGACATCTGGATGGACCTCACCGGCCTCTTCGAGCTGAGGATCTGCGGCGACTCTACGTATTCTTCTTAACCAACCCTTTTCTGACTCTACCTATTACATAATTTATTTTTGACACTTGTCTACAAGCTCTTTCATTAGCACTCTATTTTTCTGGGTGTCCGGCAAGTTATGTAACTCCTGTCAATGCTTACCGATCTTCAACACACACACACCCTAGTCACAACTTGATTACTCATCAAATTTTTTTTTTGAAATATTTTGACGCTGTACACAATAACCCTAACTATGTTTTATTTTTGTTTGACAGTCCTAATGTACACACACATACACACACAAAATAATTATATATACATGAATGTGATTGTACAGCTAACTGATGAATGAATTCGCTGGAGAAAAGAGACTATTCGCTGAACTTTGTTGTTGTTCTTAAATAACATGATGGTAATGAATCTACCGACAGATCATCAAAGTATCCCTATCGGGAGGCGTGATATGTCGACAGAGAGAGAGAGAGGCTGGGAACATTTGGATTTAATCCATTGAACGGGAAAATCAAAATCGAATACTACCATCGCAAATAACAGACAATTACATGTAATTCAATCTAACTTAAAAATAACACTAACCAACAGTATTTGAAGATGTATCTCTCCTCTCATTGTCACCATCTGTACAACTTGAATCCATATTACCATCAATTTGTGGTACACGATTACTGGAAGAAAGAGAGAAAAGACAAAGAAGTTTCATACAATCGGTTCCCTTTATCAGTTTGAATAAACAAAAAACGGACATATTTCCAGACAAGATAATACGAGCTCGTTAGGAAAATATTTAGGAAAAAAAAGGGAGTACTGGACAGCCATTTCATCCTTGTCTGGCAGTCTTGAGTAGTGCATACGCACAACCCCCCATTGAGCGACTTAAATTTAATATGACCCGTACCTTGTAACTTAATCAACTTGCGATATAACGCTACCCTTCGATCTACATCCACTTCTCGTTGACGTAGTCAACGAAGTTCGCTGGTCACGACTTCTCAGTACAGACACCTTCAGGACATCTAACCGCCCAGTGGCAATCAATGAGCTGGGGACTGATATTCAAATTATGGGACTAATTAATTGTGTTATGAGTCAGAACAAATCGGATTCGCTCCCCGAAGGATGTGCACTGCTGAAGGCTCCCGAAATAGGACGACACATGTTGCTGTCCATAAATATCAATATCAGCTCATGATGACAGCTCCTGTAACCAATCAACCAAATCCCTACAAACCAATACTTTAATATCAATAAGATGCTCACTGGTGACTGGCCCTATTCAGGTAGGTAGTTACCTGGGGTTCTAGTAGGAAGCCGTGACCAGTAGGTTGCAGCAGATTGGGTGTGAGGACAAATACTCGCCACCGATGACATTGGCTAGCGGTTGCGTTACATCGTGAGTTGGCAGAAGTTGGAATTCATTGGCTGGCCATTGGATGGAGTCCCAGTGGCTCAATGGTCTATGAGCTCGCTGACCATGTAATCAGAAGGTTGTGGGTTCGAACCCCGGAGGTGGGTGAGTGCGTACTGCTGAAGAGTCCTAAACTAGGCTGACGGAACAGCTGGCGGTCCAGTACTCCCTGACTGGTTTTCTAATGGTTCTCTAACCAATGTCAGCTTATGATGACAGCTCCTGTAAACAATCAATCAAATCCCTACAAATCAATACTTGGAAAATGGAATTTACGACTTTATAGGTCAACCTGTAAGTGTATGATTATCATATGAGACAATCATTTACAACAAAAGTTTACACAAACTATGCATGCAATAATAATAATTATTACTATTGTTTAAAACAACTCTAGTCTACTCTATTCTACTGATTACCTTGGCAATGAAGTATCACTTTCAGAAGACCATGAATCGAAAAGTATCTCTGAAATATCATCCATGTCAACAATAGGTTCAGATGAGTTTGACTTGTCAATACCACTGCTAACACCAGTAAGACATGGTTGTTCTTGCTCTCGGTGTTGTACAGATTCTTGTGTAGCGTCATCATCCGCATTCGCATCATCAACGTCATCAGGATATAATCTGATGAGTCGTGGTAGTGGTGATGACAGAAGCAAAGGTGAACCAGACAGTGAACAATCGCCAACACCACCATCATCACCTTCTGTTAATGGTATTTGTTTATTCACTTTCTCATCTTCTACAGGAGTAGAATGTAAGTGGAATAAATCGTCATCACCATCGCCGTCATCATCGCCATCAACCTCTTCATTTTCTTCATTGATTGACTTCAGCTCTTGGCATGGAATATAATCAGCATCATAAGAATCATCTAAATAACTGATGAATAAATCATCAGACATGTCATCCCAACAATCCTGTAAAACGAAGAAAAATCAATAAACATTAACAAGAAAGTGTAAGGATTCATTATAGATAAGATTTTATATTGATAAAATCACACAATATTTTTGATTTGACACTAACCAGTAACTAGCGTAATGTATCTAGTCCTATCTTCATTGCAGACTGAATTCTATCAGTCAATTTTGCCATGTGGTTCGTCATTACATTGCACTGTGAAGTGTTGGTATCAGATAGTTGGAGGCAATCGGCCTTCGACCTAGGTTTCGTGCTAGTTGGCACTCATCACCAAGGTGTATCTGCAACCTTGAAGGAACTTATGCCCCACCCGTCTGAGGTTCCAACCCGCGTCACCCAGTGCTGCAGTCACAGACGTTACCACTGAGATATTCAGGCTCGCGATTGACCTCCTGTAGGACTCTATTCGATGTTTTTTTTTGATTGCACATTAGTCAGTAACTAGTTGTAATTTGTGTGCCTAGTCCTCCTATCTTTGGTGCAGACTGAATTCTATCAGACGCGGGTTCGAATCTCAGAAGGAAGGGAAATGAGTTCCTTCAAGATTGGAGATAAGCCTTGCTGATAGGTGAGTGCCAACTAGCACGAAACCTAGGTCAGGTGAGGCTTCCTGTGGCCGATTGCCTTCAACCATCTAATACCAACAAAATCACACAGTGTTGTTATACAGTAATATTTACTGATGACTTCGTTTCCAAAATAATTTATTGCTACTCATAATCATATCAAGACACCACTCACACAACCTTCTTGCTTCAGTTGTATACATGAGTGAAATTGATGATTAGACAATTCAATGAAATCAGTAATATAAGATAATGTACATTCAGAAATAATAATAATACGAGTGTTATTGACCAATTACAATTAGATGGGAGATAAGACGAGTGTTTTTTATAGTCATAAGAAGTTACTTGTTAGAATGTTGTGAAGTGCTTGAATTGAAATAGAATTTTAAGATTATTCATTATCCTCCTCTGATTTGACTGACTGGCGGTAATAATATCTTCCATGCATATCTCTGGCATTTGCATTGAGTCATTTCTGTTGCATGTGTTGGGTGTGGGTTCACTCAATGAACCAGGACTCAGTAATAAACCTGTATCTATCTACCTACATTACTTACTGCTTAAGAATTTTGACTCTTTCCCACTCATCCTGTTGTGTGGTTGTGTGTTAATGCCTGCAGTACAAGCACTGGGCTTTTTTCTAAATTACTTATCTTCTCGAGGTCAGCCATTCTAAACTTAGCCAAATTCCTATGTTCTGATAATCTCACTATTCCTGACCTCACTCACAATCATTGCAAGGTATTTTGTCTAATTAGGTCCACCAGCTCCTTTAGCCTACAGAGCTTGTCCAACGTGAATGAATTCGTAGGTTTGAATGCTACTCTAATTCTTGTGTAGGGCCTTAGATGTCCCCCTCCTTATATGGTAGAACTGTAGATGACTTATATTTTCTTTTATTTATGTGATGATTATTTGTTTCACCATTATTTTTTTTATTTCGCTTTTGACCTTTTTTGATATTCCTAACGAAGATTATAGGATAGTTAACTTATTTAACACCAACGCCTCTTCTATCTGTTCCATTTCATCATTTAGGTCTTTTCTTGTACTATTTAGTGCTATTGCTCGGTTTGTTAAACATTTAACTCAGCCAGCCTTTTACAGATAACGACAGATGAGATTAATTAAAAACGTCTAAATATTTATTAGCAGAATGCGTTGGTTTTTTATAAATACTAGTGTCTGTCTGTCTGTCTATCTGTTTTCGACATAGCTGTCTCCACCGTACTTAAATACCTCTGGAGTCATTCCATCAGGTCCCGCTGCTTTGCCTAGTGTGCAGTTTACCTTCTTCTATTCGTTTAATTTTACAATCTAACATGATAGTTAATTCTGCTTGTTCGTTTTCTGATTCAAATTAAAATTGTATTCCCTTCACTAGTGAGTTTATATGCGTTCAGTGTTTAAGAAACCGAGCAACACCATTAAGTAGCACAAAAAAAAGACATAAACGATTAAATGAAACAGATAGAAGAGGCGTTGGTGTTAAATAAGTTAACTATCCTATAATCTTCGTTAGGAATATCAAAAAGGGTCGAAAGTAAAATAAAAAATAATGGTGAAACTAATAATGAAAATATAAATAAGAGAGAATATAGGGCATCTATAGTTATACCATTAACATTAGTAGGTCGGGGTTAGTCAGATTGTCGAAACATGGAGAATTTAAGCCAAGTTTAGAATGATTGATCCCATGAAAATAAATAATTTAGCAATTGCGCTGCATGCATTAACACATAACCACACAGTAGGGTAGGACAGAGTCAAAATCATCAAGAGTAATATAGGTAGGTGGAGAGCGAGAAAGATTGATTACTGAATCCTGCCTGGTTCATTGAGTCTACACCCAACACGTGCAACTGAAGTGACTCAACGCAAATACCAGAGATATGCATGGAAGATATTATTGCCACTAGTCAAATCAGGGGAGCATAATAAATAATCTTAAAATTCTATTTCAATTCACACACACATACACACACACACACACACGAAGTTGCCTCAGACAGCACAAATCAACTGGTTACGGCCGAGGATTTGAATACTTCAGTCTTCCTTTTGAAATGCCTTCACGTAGCCATGCATTCTATATGCTGCCTTCGTGGCAGACTGACTTTGTATTAGATAGTTTCGTGCTACTTGGCACTCATCAGAAAGGCGTATCTGCAACCTTGAAGGAACTCATGTCCCTTCTGAGATTCGAACCCACGTCACCCAGCGCTGCAGTCAGAGACGTTAGCACTGAGCTATTCAGGCTCACGATTGACCTCCTGTAGGACTGTAGGACTAGCACGAAACCTAGGTCCAAGGCTTTCTGTTGCCGATTACCTGCAACCATTTAATACCAACATTTCACAGTGCACCGTAATGGTGAGCCACCTAGTGGCCACATTGCAAGCTTGACTGAGAGAATTCAGTCTGCACGGAAGATAGGACTAGACGCATTACACTAGTTACTGACTAGTGTACAATCAAAAAAAGACTGGGTTTGTTTCATGCCTCCAGAGAGTGGGCAACAGGTGTGCCCTATCCGATCTTGTGCAGGATTCGATGTGCCCCAACCATCTCTCCTTTCCTGACGCACCTAGTCTATATAAAGTTCTACAGTATAGAGAATTTTTCTGTCTAAAACATCACAGGGTAAACAGAAAACAGTTACAGCGAGGGAAAAACTGGGGTTTTTTTTTCTCTTTTCGACGAAGTTATCAACTAGACTGTATATTCGTCAATGCATACAGAACAAAGAGGTGAGAAAGTTCATGTCAGAGGTAAAACTATAATGGATAACACAATGAAGATATGCATGTAATACAAATAGGGATTAAAAACAACATTTTTTTTCAAAAATAAATACAAAGTTTAGATCAAAAACATAATCGGATAATTATGATGACCATGGTAGAGGCGGCAGAAGTTGAACACACTTCTTTTTGAATACATAACATTGCCCTGAATATTTTTGGATCACTAATGCTACAGAACTTGCGTATAGGACCTTGGAGGATTTCTCTAGTGGAACTAAATCTCCTGAGTTTACACACTTCCATTCTCTTTTTGCTAGCAAGGCTGGACAGTGTTCTCGAGGGTGTTTTATTTGCTATATTTTGACATCTGACTGATGAGAGTTCCGAAAGTTTCTCACTCTTTTTCTCTCTCTCTCTCTAAGTTCTAAGTGATGGTTGACTACTATATATATATACGCCTCATCAGTAATGATGCAGGTACTGTCAGTTGACGAGTTCCAAAACGAGGCAAAGTAGCAACCATTGCTGGACTTTAACGTCATTCATAAACCAATGAGTAATATAATTAATTTGGGAGTCATTGGCAGTACGCACCCGCCGCCGAGGGGTTCGAACTCAGGACCTTCCGGTTACAAGGCAAGCTAGCTCGTATACCATTCAGCCACTGGAACCCGACTCAACAGTCACCTCAAGAATTCTAACTTGTACCAATTCGTGAGTTAGCGCGACCACCAACCAATGTCGTCGGTTGGACATCCATCCTCACACATGGCATCTGGATGGACCTCACTGGGGACGTACTGCCGATGATTCCCAAAAACTAGGCTGATGAAACAGCTAGCTGTCCAGTACTCCGTGGCTGGTTTTCAATGGTTCTCTAACTGATGATATCAATCCGTGATCCACTGGTGAAAACATAACTAACCCTTACAAACCAAACTATAGAAAATATAATTAATGAATTTTAGAAAATTAAAGCACTCTATGGACAATCGCAATGAGTCTATTAAAAACGGAACATCGCACATACACACACGCAAAATGAAACGACTAGGTATGATCGAGGATGCATGGGTGGGTGGCTGACTAAGTGGATTTCGATCTTTCTCTCGAAATGCTCTCATATGGTCACATACGTTTACAGCCTCTCCCAAGTAAGTTGTATTCACTGCTTTCACGCGACGGTAGATGTGTTCCTCACAAAATTGAAAGAGCAAATGCGAACACACCTGGAGCATAAAACCAGAAAGGTGGACATACTGGTTTACACGCCTATGGGTGAGCTGGAAAACTCTGGCTCCCAATCCAGAAGCATCGAATGGCAGATGAGCCTATTTTGGTGGCTAGGAACCATGGAGGAACGAGGCTCCGTACGCTGCTTCAATCACTCACTTACTACCTTGTGTCAGGGTCAGACTTCTTGGGAGTAGCGGAGGGGGCATCCATGTGCTTTTGGAAGTATGTGGGCGGTTGTTACTTCCCGGCTGCCCACACCGTGGAAGTTCATTGATTCTTTGGGTATTTGAAACAGAAAGAGTGTTGCGTGACCGCAGAGCCCAGGGGACAACTGCTTGAGTCGGGATATACAATTTATGGGGTCGACCTTTGCTAACCCCGTCCCTCCAGCAGGGTGGAGAGATAGAATAGCTGGCATGCTGGTCATCTTAGGGAAACACCTCACCGTTGTTACATCCCTGTTCCCCAACAGTACGACTTCGCCCACAGACCCCCAGCATAGTGTAAGAAAGATTCTTACACAATGCCGGCAACTGCTTTTAGTCTAGTCGCTATCCTAACAACCTTCCTAGCATGGTATAACCTGCAGGAACAATAGTTCCAGCTAGTGTAGCTTGTTGGGTCATTGCGATGTGCACGCCCGACCACTACGTCAAGGTAACAGCCATCGATCAGGAGGGGGGCACCCGAGCAGTATGTACCCCAGCCCTCACACATGCTATGGGATAATTTTGTGTGGCACATCATCTCTCGGTGCCTCCAATGTATTACCGAAATAAATAAGTCAATAAGCATATATATATATATATATATATATATATATATATATATATATATTCAAAACTCAATTTACCTGAAACTTACATACGCTACTGACGATGATTCCTTATTATTATTATTTTGACTAACTGGCATATTAAATATTTCCTCAGTATTCAAGTCAAGGAATCCACTCGGTTGAGACATACACTGTTCATCATTGTCATCGTTAATTGTTTCATGTGCTGTTGTCAAATAAGCGCCAACTATCGATTTATTTGTATTATCCAATTGACTGCATACAAAAGAGATAGCACATTGTGTAGCATTTGTAATCAGCGTATCTTCATCGCCAACGTCATTATGCGATTCTTCTGGATTAGCATCAGTAATAGTCACTGTTTGGTGTTGGCTAGTCCATAATAAGTCTTCACTGGAAACCTTTAAAACAAAATAAACAAAAAATAAATCTGCTATAGTTTGGTTTGTAAGGGGGGTTAGTTTTGCATTTTACGAGTTGATCACGAGTGGATATCATCAGTTAGAGAACCATTGAAAACCAGCCACAGGGAGTACTGGACAGCTAGCTGTTTCATCAGCCTAGTTCTTGGGAATCACCAGCAGCACGCACCCACTGTCATAGCTCGAGTACCACTCAACCACTGGGACCCAATTCAATGGCCAGTCAGCGCACGAATTCCAACTTCTACCATTTCGTGATTAAGCGCGACTAGAACCAACCATTTCGTAGGTGGGACATCCGCATCCTCACACGTAACATCTGGATGCACCTCACTGGTGGTCATGGCTTCTCACTAGAACTTACTCCAGGAAACTCCATCCTGTAGCAAGTCACTAGCGAGCATCACATTAATTTTGTATAGTTTGGTTTGTAAGGGTTAGTTTTGTTGGAGTCACGCTAAATCACGAGTTGGTAGAAGTTAGAATTCATGGGATGGCCGTTGAATCGGATCCCAGTGGCTGAATGGTATACGAGCTTACCTTGTAACCGGAAGGTGCGTCCTCCAGATGATTCCCAAAAGCTAGGATGAAACAGCTGTCCAGTACTCCACTGCTGGTTTTCAATGGTTATCTAACTGATATCAATCCGTGAACAAATCGTAAAAAAAATCCTCACAAAAAAACCAATACATGAAAATTCATCTGATGTTCACCAGCAATTGGCCGCATTCAGGTAGGCAGTCACATGGGGTTATGGTGGGAAGCCGTGACCAGAAGGGTACAGCACGTTGAAGGTGAGATAGTAATTCATCGAGGAAAACATTGAGAAGTGGTCACGCTATGCCATGAATTGGCAGAAGTTGGAATTTATTGGGCTGGTCATTGGATCGAGTCCCAGTGGCTCAATGGTCTACGAGCTCGCTGGCCTTGTAACCAGAAGGTCATGGGTTAGAACCCTGGAGGTGGGTGAGTGCGTACTGATGAAGAGTCTCAAACTAGGCTGACGAAACAGCTGTCCAGTACTCCCTGGTGGTTTCCCAGTAGTTCTCTAAGTGATGTCAGCTCATGATGAAATCGTCCAACCCAAAAAAACCGTTGCGTGCCCCTATATATACAAAAATGAAACCTGATCGGTTCACAATGAGCTACAGAACCCACAGCATTTACAGCCCTGGTACCAAGAACGAAGAGATAAACACTCTGAAGAGAATCCTCCTCGAAAATGGCTACCCAGACCATTTCATCACAAAATCTATGAAACCAAAATCGGCCACACTTTCTGCTTCCAAAAAACTTCTCTACATGAATCTACAATTCACTCTACAAAACACTCAGAAACTACCTGTCCCACTTACTGAAGACAAACTTTTTCACGGTTGAACTTCGAATAACTTCCCCCTACGAAAGCAATGATTCACATGAACGTGGAGGCTTAGCTACTACTGTTGGCTGGCCTAATCAATGTGCATCCACTGATTCACCTGCTCCACACCTGTGAAGCTAGGTATGTCGACTGTCCAAACGTATCATCGAACAGTTACCCACTGTCATGGTTTTATAAAGGAGAAAAAAGGGCCCCAACCCCAGAAGCTCTATTCTGGAACACCTGATCGAATAAGGACACTAAGCAGACCTACAAAAGGCTTCAAAGTTATCCACAGAATACATGGGAATCTTGCTTAACGAGTACGAATTAAACTTCTTCAAACAGCACAAGCAATGGCAGTTCACATGTTAAATACTGAAGTCTGCATACAAAAGAAGTTTGGTCAGTAATTAAATCTGCAGTGGACCTGACTTATCTTAACACCAGTCACGCTATATTACGAACTGGCAGAAGTTGGAATTCATGGATTGGCCAGTGGATAGGCTCCCAATGACTTAATGGTTTGCGAGTTAACCTTTTAGTGGTAAGGTCCTGGGCTCGAACCCTTCAGTGTGGGTACGTACTAGTGAAGAGTCCCAAACCAGGAAGAAACAGCTGTCCAGTGTTGTCAGCTAGTTTTCTAATAGTTCTCTAACAGATGTCAGTTCATGATAAAACCCTGTAAAATATTATTAATAATAATATTGTTCCCTTAAGTTCCGAGTGGAACAGAGGGCTTTAAAAGCATTTCATTCGCCATTTCACTCTTTTCTCTTCAGCCTAAAAGCTGTCATCAATGCCTCACACAATCTCCTCCATATCACCCTTAGAATAACTCACAACTCATCAATTCTCATTCAGGCCTGATGCGTGATATCACTCAACGGTGGTCTCCTTAACAGATATGCTCACGCTATTATTGCAAAAGGTTTGGAAGGAAAGGTGTGTACACAGTTCAAGTTCCCACACTTCATACATATATATATATATGTCTTTTGTCTTTCCTCGTACTCTTCTTCACTCCTTTATTCAGTCAGGTGTAGACTGAACTCGTTCATCATCTGCTTCACGATCCCTCATTCCTCTCTATTACCTTCAACGAGTCCGTAGGGAACCATTCTTTGTCTTGCCTCTTCTTCTTCCTCTCTCTCTCTCTAAGACGGCTATAGAGCTTTCCTTTAACATCACTTTAATAGAGAGTTTCAGTGTTCTTTCTTCTAGACACGTCTCATCGTTGCTGTGATGCTGGCGGGGAAGATGTCTCTTGTAGTTTCGCCCTTTAGTTTCTCGGAACAGCCACCACAGGGAGGGGAGAATTCATCTTGAGTTGAGAGGCTGTCGAAGACTCTTAGTAGACTTATGTACTTTTGATGATTTGGTGAGACAGCATTCACAAGCACAAGGAGATAGATACACAAAGCGATATGGGTTTCACCAGATGGGGAGGGTCTCATCAAAGAGATAGATTCCACTTCATAATTCCAAGAAATATATACCACGACCATGGTCCGGATTTAATTCCCAGCTGCTGCCACACCACTTAAACCTCAACTAACCGGTAGCGGACGTGTACAAGAGGATAGGTCGGGTGTGAGACTAGCAACCCCACTCCACACCACCATTTCCACTAAAGCTCCAATGGTTCAATGCTCACAGTATTAATGTAAAGGGAGTATCCTTAGGTACTTAAACTCTCAACAATATGTAAAGGTACTTTCAATTCCTTGTGCTCTTAAAATGGAATATATGGGTCTCCAAGCCTTGAAGTTTTATATAGTGGTGATGTTAGTTTCTGTTTCTGAGGAGTGAGATTTTGGAAGCCTTACACACTCAACCTACCCACTTTGCCATAACTATTTCTATCGGTTAGGTGAGTAAGATTTAGGAGTAAATTGGTTGGGAATCAAACCTGAACACCACCCCGCCGCGTATGAGACTGGTGAATATTTTGACAGTGAATCACCATGCCGTACAAGTAAATGCGATCGATCTACACAACACACAGTTTCATTTTGATTGGCTGGTAGAATACAGAGTGGAGAAGATTTCCAGTTCACATGGATAATATTGAGTTAATTGTGTTCTTCATATAAGCTGGTTGATGGTTTAACCTCCAAGCGTTCACTGCCCTACTAGGTAACATCTAAAATTAAACCATCAACCAGCTCAGATAGAGAACACAACTACAACAAACAACATCATCCACCTGAGGCACAAATCTTCTCCATCATATCGATTTCTATCATTCTGAAGAACCCTGCCTACTTCATATGTGTATGTGTGGCTCAAACCAACAGCTAGAGGAGACGTCACCGATTAAAGCCTCGTTTTATTATCAGTTAATCACCCTCAACTCTATTCTAACCTAGTCAAGGAAAACGCCAGCTCAACATGCCATGCCATATGCATATCCAGACTGTCACAGTTGATTCAGATCCACAACCTCATTGATTAATTAATTTCGCCGCCTATCTAACAGTCTCCTTTTCAAACGCTTTTCTTACTGACGATCTGCTATGTAACTTCTGGTCATTTCAGCTGTGTCTCAGCCGTAAAGTGGCAGAAAGCAAACTGTTGCACAGTACACGTATATTCTTGAATAGATACGCCTAAGATGACTTAATTAATTTACAGCGTACCCTACCCCAGCCAAGCTTTTCATATCCGCCCCCAAGGATTCATCATCATCAATCAATTAATTAGTTAGTCGATTAGGGTAAAGTACAATCCTTCAAATCAATGAAGTGACACAACACATCCAACCATTTCGGTCGGTACAGAGCAGCATCCTTTAGCATCAATCCATCTGACATATTTCGTTGGAGGGTGAATTTCCAGTCTAACAGATAGTCAGATTTTCGATCAAGCTGTTCAGAAACCTCTGTATTTTGTTCGAATTAAGTGTGTTCTCTACCTCAGCTGGTTGATGGCTGAATTGCGAAGCTTCCATCGTCCCCCTTGTGCTAGACACAACATCTTCCTTCACAGTAGGTTTTAGTATGAAATGAACTTATTTTTAAATTATCCATGAATGATTTATTTATTTGTATCTCCTGGCGAAGCATTGCCGTCACTGGTGTTGTTGTTGCTTGATTTACGTCTCTATTGATGATCATAACTTTATTGATTTGGATGGAATTTGAACTTTTTTGTCGTGTGATGATTTCACCTTTTATTAGCAGCTGGTAAATTTCGTCTATAAGAATGAGTGTATGCTTGTTAACTGCGAATTCAATGTTTAAAAGAATTCAGACACACTGTAGCACTACTCCTGTGTAGAGAGAACGGAGGAAAAATACTCACTAGCTGTCTGGGTATACAATGCTTCGATGCGGGCTGTCTTCCTCTACACCTGTGAAACCTGGCCTCTTCAAGTAAGCTGAGGACGTACGGCGACTCTGCATGTTCGATCATCAACGTCTCCGCAGGATTGCTTGCGTTCGGTGGATGGCATCATCGCGTGAGTAATTCTGAGGTTCGGCGGATGGGTGTTTGAACATAGTGGAGATCACCATTCATTGGGTGTCGTCATGTGGAAACACCGGCTCCGGTGGCTTGGACATCTGCTGCGAATGTCATCTCAGAGGCTTCCGTACAGGTCTCTGTTCGCTAGCCAGCTCTGGGACGGGATGGAAAAGGCGGAGGGGTGGTCAGTCCATGACGTGGCGTCGTGGGATGAAAGATGTTTGTGCTAGGCTAGCATCGGTTGGTGCGCCACGACTCCCTTGTTGGCGTCCGTGAGATAGCTCAAATCAATGGCTCGAAACGTTAGCGTCTATGGCCAATAATCGCAGTTATCAATGGCGAACGTGTTGCAATTTCCTTCTTTCTTCCCTTCCCGATGATAATTAACGAACACTGTTTAAACTTGTTAAGTATGACTGTTTTCCTTCCAGATGAAGTTCTTTATCCGTTCTTTACTTATATTTTTTTAACTTTTGATCTATGTTGGTTTATTATTATTGTATGGCGCATCTTTCTTGGTGCCATATTGTACCAAGTTTTTTCTGCGTTTAAATAATAATACGCTGTCTTCATAAAGAATGCATACCCTCTCACCAAGACTTCATCAAAAATTGTTTTAAAACCTCAGTCACAACACCAACGCAACAAGCCAATATCAAAGACTAAAAGAAAATTCAATCTACCATATGTAAAAAATATCTCTGAAACAACAGCTAGAATACTGAAACCGTTTGAAAGAGATATGGCACACAAGCCTGTCAGCGAAATCACTTCACTCGATATTGTGCAAACCAAAAGAAAAAAGAGATAAAATCAATACCATTTACAAAATAAATTGCATGCATGAACTGTAATAAACATTAGATCAGTCAAAGTGGACATCCTCTTCGAATTTGAATCCGAGAACATGAATTGGGCTGTGAAGAGACATGATATGTATTCTTTCATATCAATGCATGTAGATAATTACGGACACTAATTTGACTGGGATAATGTCCCGATAATGTAGCAATTTTAAATAGAGGAAACACCAAAACTGCAATCAGAGAATTCCTAGAAACCTGGAATTAATAGGCATACTATCATAGTATTCGTTTTTGTAGGGATTTAGTTTGATTGATTGGAGGATTTCATCATGAGCTGATATCGGTTAAAGAACCATTGGACAGCCAACTGTTTCGTCCTAGCTGGAGACTTTTTGTCGGTACGCCCGCACCAACGGGGTTTGAACCCACGACCTTCTGGTTACAAAGACAACAAGCTCACAGACCGTTCAGCCGCTGAGACCCGATCAGATGGCCAGCCAATGAATTCTAACATCTACCAATTCATGACATAGCGTGACCACTTCTCACTATCTTCATCGATGAGTAACTGTCTCACACTCAACCTGCTGCACCCCATTGGTCATGGCTTCCCACTAGAACTCCAGGTTAACTTCCTGAATAGGGCCAGTCGCTAGTGAGCATCAGATGAGATCAGATCCCCAAACTAGGACGAAACAGCTGTCCAGTACTTCTGTAGGTTTTCCAATGGTTCTCTAACTGATGTCAGCTCATGATGAAACCCTCTAACCAATCAAACACAATCCCTACAAAAACCAATACTTGAAAAACAGATTTGGTTTATTAAAATGAATTCTGATCTCCTCTTTCGTATATTAAGTGGAACTCGTAGGGTATCAGAAAGGTTTGATGCTCTGTATGGACTAGTTGAGGTAGTATGCAGTCATGTATCGCTTAATTCAATGCTTTGCCTGACCATGACTCCGACTTTCACCTGCCTACTGCTGTCCCCTATATATCAAGTTTCACACTCCGAACATTTTATCCCATAGACACAATTGTTCTGTGACATTTTGGGAACCATACCGTTGACATTCACCAAAGCTTCCCCTAGAGAATTAGAGGGCTTGAAATAGATTTTAATGTTATGAAGCGAGTAGTCTTTGAAGTTGTTCAGCTGTCTCCTTTCGATATGGGGAATCGCTATCGTCGATAGTCAAGATTTTTCAATTTTCTGTCCTCCCCTCTGGTCCTTCTTATTGATAATATTATTTAGTAGCTTAATATCAATCTCCAGGCCACTGATAGCTACTGGATGAATGTCCTGAAGGTGTCTGTACTGACAAGTTGTCACCAATAGGGTCTACCATGTCAAGGTGATGTGGAGGCTCATTGAAGGAATTGGTTGAAGGAGGTGCTACATCTCAGACGAATTAACAAGGTTAGAATTCGCGGGTTACTGAATCCTAACCCAAATTGGTTGAATAGTCAACAAAGCTTGGTCTCATAAGCTGGGAAGCTTGCAGATTCAATCTCCGTCGGGTAGGGTCGTAAGTGTGCACTGATGAAGAGTCGCAAACCAGGATGTAACCGCCGCCTATAGCCCAGTACTCACTGATTTTCGTGATGTAATCTATATTGAAAATAATAGTAATAGTAGTAATAATTATAATAGGAAGTGATGCAAAATTCTACATTCTTACATTATCCGATGGTTTAGCTTCAAGCAGATCAATAGGACTACTTGTCCAGCCAGCATTATTATTAGCATTAGTATGAGTATTTACCAGCAACTGTTGTGAATATTCAAGTTTCGTTAAATTCACTGATGATGATGATGATAATGACGGAGGCAATAAGTGATTATGCAACTGATCCAATTGTTCACTATTTGGTACCCAAGCATCATATTCTTCTGTAGCACTCGCCAGACGATATAATTCTTGTAGACCAGTTGAACTAATTGTCGTGAAACTAGCTGAGGATTTATTTTCAGTTGTTGTCGGTGGTGGTCGTGGTGGTGGTTGTAGTGCTGGACGAGGGGTATCAGTAGTCGCAGTAGTAGTGAATGTATTTTCTACATAAGTATTCAACACAAATGATTCTTGAGTTAGTTGGACAGAAATCGTCTCATCATCAGCATCATCGGGTTCAATCGTGAGATTGCCTTTGTAGCCTTCGATTTCTTTCTCTTCGTCTTCTTCTCCGCCAATAGTCTCATCATCCTCTGTAAAACTGCACTCAAGCCATTTAGAAACGTAGTCATCGTTTGCAATAGATGATTCTAGAAATCAAATTTAGAAAAATGAAAGGTAGATTATATAGATATATACTACAGAAGACGTCAAGTACCAAGACAAGTGTTAAAGATTTATCCCACCCATCTGTCTGTCTATCTGTCTCCTTCCCATTCATTTGTGTCCCCAGTGGAACACAGGGCTTCAAGCAATGGGCTCTGAAGTTTCTGTAGTAGTAGTAGTAGTCGTGTAACAACAGAAGACAAGGGCCAGGCAACAGATCGTTTAATTACGAAAATTAACACGTATTTATATATATTTTATGTACATTTATGAGGCTTATGCAAGCAGACAAACGCAGTCTTCTGATTGGTTGTTTTCGATATTTCTCGGAAAGTAGAGCCATTTATCTGCGAATCATATTTGCCCACGTTTAAGCTTGCTGTGATTGGTTGTTGAAACAGCCTTGTTCATATTTTCTCACGGCCCAGGCCCATATTAGTGACCTAGACATTGACGTAGATTGGTGTCAGCCAATTGGCTAGCAGGCTGCTCTCACCACAGTAGTAGTGTAACAATAGAAGACAAGGGCCATGAAACAGATCGTTTATTAAGGAAATCAACACATATTTATAGATTTTCATGTACATTATTATAGATTATTGTTAGCAGAAAAACACAGTCTTCTGATTGGTGGTTGTTTCTCACAGAAAGTTAACCTTGCATCTCTTTGTGGCTGTTTCTTGAATGTCAGATCATCTATATGTTAACTGTATCCGCCTACGCAAAGCCTTTGTTCTCATTTTTCTCACGACTAATATTGGGGACATAAACCTTGAGGTAAATTACTGTCCGCCAATTTTTACTAACAGCCAGCTCTCACCACGATAGTAGTATTATTCTTTATTACCAGGGTGCAGTCTTCTTGACTTAGAGTATGCAGATGATGTTTCTCTCCTACGTAAAGATGCTTTTAAAAAGGAACGCTGAGTTTTCTGAACACCTTAAGGAGAAAAAATCTTCATACGATGGCACAGATGTATTTATTCATTGGCGGCGTCTCCGGTATTCATCGAATTGTCATGTTCTCCCGTCACATTTCAACTGTTTATAGTCTTTTTTGAATATCTTTTTCTGTCTCTTTTGTCTAGTTTTGTGTCCAACATGGAGTGTGGTAACTTGAACTGCTGCACTTCTGTGCAAAGTTGTATGTATGTTGAGATTCAGTCATGCAGTCAGTCAGTCAGTTAATCAGTAGGATAATAATAAATAATAATAATAATAATAATTGCTTTATTCCAAAAACAGTACTCATGATACAGCAAGGAATTTTCAGCATTCAGTACAATATTGCATCTAATTTACTCAAAAACGACAGAAAAAAATTAAAAATACACAATACATAATAGTAATAAAACGATTGTTGTAGCAGCTACGTAGCAAAATACTGTGTGCCATACGGAGAAAAATATGTATAAAGTACAAAATTGTAGTAATAATAGTAATACCAACTAAAATAAAATAGCAGAGTAACGATTTAAACGATAGAAAGTGTGACACCATAAAATACAGAAAGATGAACGATAAAAGGGTCGATTCACTGTGCTAATTACATAGTAACTTGTAAGTTTCACGTCTAACAGAGTCTTCGTCACATAAAGTACGCGCTAAATAGGGTATTGTAGAATTTCTATACTTAGTAGTACGAGCATATATCTTTTTATATTGACTTCTCGTCCTACCTGATGAGATACAAGGGGACAGGTGTGAATAAAGGGGGTGCAGAGGGTCTGACATTATAGCCTTTGCCCATTTCGTACAGGAATTTATATGCCTCTCGACTATAGTATTAGCGAGCTCATGCAGTGGCAGACCACAAGCTCTACTCACAGCATTTAATACTCTTCGTAATATGATATAATCTTTTTTGAGCAGCCCAGGAAAGATTAATGGAGAGCAGTAGAGTACAATAGGTAAAATACAGGAGTTTAAAAATTGCAAAACTAAAGGTTGGTTGATACCTGATTGTCTTAACTTTTTAATGTAGAAGGTAAGACGAAACATTTTCTTAGAGATAGATAAGATATGGGATGACCATGAAAGGTCAGAGGAAAAAACTAGTCCAAGGTATTTAATACTTGATTTGGTTTCAATTTCCGTGCCATCTATGCTACAGGGATCATGAGAGTTAACTAGTTCAAGTAAGTCACGTCGATGCTTGAAAGTAAAGTCAAGCACCTGACATTTGGAAGGATTTAATATAAGACCATTTGACTTGGACCAGTTGTTGATGTCCAACAGAAAGCTATTAAGTTTGGAGCTGTCAGACTCGGAAGTGATAGGCAGTGATACAGTCAGATCATCTGCATATTTGACAAAGTTAGTTTCGTTTGAATGAGGCAGGTCATGTAGGAAGAAAGAAAAAAGAAAAGGAGAGAGGACAGCACCTTGTGGAACACCGGATTTTGTAAGCGAGGTAGAAGAAGATTTGCCGTTATATACAGTATACTGCATTCTATCAGAAAAATAGGAATGCAACCAACTCTTAGCCCAGGATCCTGTTTGTGTCAACGATAGCTTATTTAACAAAAGGCCCCTAGGTACAGAGTCAAAAGCAGATGTGTAGTCTAAGAAAGCACTACGAACATATTTAGCACCTTTGTCTAAACAAGAGACAACATTGTGATATAAGACAACCGCAGCATCCAAGGTACTTCTACCATGTTTGTATGCAAATTGTTTAGGATCATTAAAAGGTTTCAAAGCGGGTTCAAGACGAAGTAAAAGTAATTTTTCCATCAATTTTAAAAAGGGGGAAGTAATTGCAATAGGCCGAAATTTAATATCAGAACCAGAAGATGGTTTTGGTATAGGGATAATTTTAATGTTTTTCCATGCAAAAGGTAGAACGTTACCGGAAAAAGAGGCATTAAAAATGTTAGTAAGAGGATAACACAAAATATCAGCACAATTCCTGAGGACAATGGCAGGTATGCCGTCAGGACCAAGGCTTTGAGAAGGCTTAAGAGACCGGAGACATTTAAGCACATCAAGGGTATTAAAACCACTAAAGTTATTGTCAATATGATTTGTATCATTTGGAAGGGTATCAACAGAAGAGCGTATGAAAGATTTATTAAGAGTGTCAACATTAAGAGATGGAACAGAAATACATCGCTTACCGTTAGTAATTTCTTTGAAAAGTTTCCATAAATTAGAAGGGGTTTTACATGACAAAAATCTTTGATTATATAAAACACTTAGTCTTTTTATTTCCAGTTTTATCAGCATGTTTAACTTTTTTACACCAGGCTTATCATTAGTTTTGAACAACAGTTCTTTATTTCTACGTAGCTTTTTGAGATATGGCGAAGATAAGCGATCAAATCGGATGAATAATGTTTCTTTAGGACAACATATTTCGAAACAGAATTTAAGATAATCGGTAGTGTTTGTGATTGTTTCATCTAATGTTTGTTCTGTAAATAAGTCCCAGTTAGTGTCTTTCAACATGCATCTGAGCTTGTCTAGGTTGTCTTTTGAGTAGCATCTCCGTTGAACTTTACTGTAGAGGTGAGAGAGGACACCTTTGTGTGATTTGGAATATATTTTAGGCAGTACACGTATGATGCAGTGGTCAGAATTAAGTAGAGGAGCACGTTTGCGAGCTTCATATATACCAACATCATTGATGAATACTAGATCCAGTTTTTTACCAAGACGGGTGGCAAAGTTGACAATATTGTCATGACCAAGTGATATAAGGAAGGAGCAATCGCTTCCATTGAAGTCGCCAGTTACTATTGATAAAGAGTTCTCGAAACAAGCTGCAGCAAAAGCGGTGAATTCATCGGCGAACATAGATAAATCCAATATGGTACAGCCAGGAGAGACATAAACATTAGAAATATAAATGAATTTGTATTTTGAAGGTGTTTCGGGCGACATCTCACAGTGATGCAATCAATGAAGTCATTCGAGAATTTGAAACAAACTTTGTTTGAAATGGACCATTTTGAGTGAATAAAAGTTGCAACACCTCCACCACACTTTTTCTTGGAACAAACACGGTCTTGTCGAAAAACATTCAAATTGTTTAGATTTTTTGATGTGGTTGTGTTCTCTGAGCTGGATAGTTAATGCGCAAGGCTTTCATCGCCCTACTAGGCAACATCTTCAGCGCATACTTCAATTCAATGAAGTGAGCTTTTAGATTTCTCCACGAGTTTATTAATCATCTCTCCTGCTGACCTTACACGTGATTTGTTGTCTTTGTCTGTTTTCACACCTTCTAGATTACTTGTATTGGAACTGATTGTTTCCTTGACTTGAACTTTGACCCTTTGTGTGTGATATTTCGTTCTTATCGGTTGGTAGATTTTGTCTATCTCAATGTATCTACTGATTGATGATTCACTGGAATTCCAAGCTTCTAACAATTCTCTAGCATTCTTGTTATTTCCTCTGTCTAATATTTGAACGATGGTTGTCCCAGTCGAATTGATATCCATGGTTGTCTGTATGCAGCAATATGAGTGAGGGAGTGGATATCATGTCTTTTGACGGCTAGCTTATGTTCTTGGATACGAAGACGAAGACGACGTCCACTTTGGCCAATGTAGTGTTTTTCGCGGTTGTTACAATTTATTTTGTAGATGATGTCGGTTTTATCTTCTTTCGCTGTTGAGTCTTTTGGTTGACACAGAGCCAGCTGAGTGAAGTGATTCTATTGGTTTCTGTACGACGTCAATTCCTAAAGGTTTGAAGAGTCTTGCGAGGACTTCTGAGATGTCCTTATTATATGGTAGGGTGATTTCCTTTGTGCTCTCCTTGGTGGCCTGTGATCTGGTAGGTTGGCTTGTGGGTATATGTCTTTTGATGAAATTCTGTGAATATTCATTCTTTTGAAAGACGTCCATGAGATATATTTCTTCAATTTTCCTTAAGGTGGGAGTGCTGCAATGATTCCTTCCCCTTTTGTGTGTTATTAGATTGTTCCTGTTGTAATTCAGGATTTGGTCTGTGTGAGTTGATTTCCTACAAACTTTTCTAAAAACAACCAAAGAGTCATGTTTAAGATCACCAGGAGAGATGATTAATAAACTCGTGGAGAAATCTAAAACCTCGCTTCAATTCAAATTGAAGTATGCGCGCTGAAGATGTAGCCTAGTGGTGGGGCAATGAAAGCTTCTCAAATAAACCAGCCATCCAGTTCAGAGAACATAACCACATCAAAATCATCCACCACCTGAGCTACAAATCTTCTCTACCATATCTACATTGAGAAGTGGTCACGCTTTGTCATAAATTGGTAGAAGTTAGAATTCATGGGCTGGCTGACTGGTCATTGGATTGACTCCCAGTGGCTGAATGGTCTTTAAGCTCAACTTTTACCCTAAAAGTCCTGGCCTCGAAACCCCGACTGGTGAATGCCTGCTGTTGAAGAGTCCCAAACTAGGACGACGACGACGACAGAAACAGTTAACTGTCCAGTACTCCCTGAGTAATTTTCCAATGTTTCTCTAACTAATGAAACACATTTCTCTCACTCAGACTCCTTGCTGAATAAATGGGCATCGATAACTCATTAAAAGACCATACCTTATGAATAAAAACAACGTCAAGAATATCACATTAAACGGTAACTTACCTATATCTGTTAAATTATCATCTTGTTGACTTTGTGAAATTGTGTATTGTTGAAGAAGAACAATCCATTGAGAAAGATACTGCGATTCACTGGCTGATAGATTAACGTCGATATTTTCTTGAAATGTGGTGGTGGGCGGGCAATGGGGGAGTAAAAAGAAACTGAAGATTAAGACGTTTTGAACAACAAAAACTTCATATGGAGCAACAAGTGGATGAAAACTAATCATTCCCTGAACTAAATAATCAACACTTACATTCATCAAATTTAATGTATCATGCAGGATACAGTGAAATATAATCTCTATAAATGTATATGAGATAAAGTACCATAATCTGTCCATCCCAAGCAAAATACCATGCCACATCACCTTGGAGAGAATCAAACAAGCCAACCTGGATGAAAATCTTCGAGTGGAACAGGTTGGATTCAGGAGAAACAAGTCATGTATTGAGATCAAATAGCCACACTACGGATCATCATTGAACAAAGCCTGGTGGAATGGCAGTCACCTCTCCACCTCACTCAACTTCATCGACTTTGAAAAGGCATTCGACAGTGTCGATCGAGAGGTGATTTGGCAACTACTTCGCTACTACGGGGTTCCGCCGACAATTATACGTCTCATCCAACAATTGTACGACAATGCTGCATGCCAAGTATACCACAACGGGAAACTTACGGAATCCTTCAAAGTGAGGACGGGAGTAAGACAAACTGGGTGCCTACTATCGCCAATGATTTTCCTGATTGCAGTAGATTGGATAATGCGTCAAACAGTGGGCAGCGAGGAAACAGGCATAAAATGGACCCTCACGAAAAACTTGGATGATCTGGACTTCACCGATGATATATATCTGATTTCCCACAAACTGGAAGATATGCAAGTGATGAAAAGCAACATGTTGGCTGAAGAAGCATCAAAGATAGGAGTTGATTCAGGTGAACATAAAGAAAACAGAGGTGATGAAGATTCCTGGCCAACAGCAACAGAAACGACAACAATCAGCCAGCATAAATGGGAGGAACCTGAAAGAAACAACCTCCTTTACCTACCTTCCTACCTGGGAAACTTCGTTTCAACTTCAGGCGGATGGAACTGACGGGGATATAAAAGCAAGGATCGGAAAAGCAAGACAAGCTTTCATTACTCTCAAGTCTATGTGGAGGTCAACAGCACCCATCATGAAAAACAAGATCCGCATTTTTAACTCCATTATGAAGTCAATGCTACTTACTATACGGATCAGAGAGTTGGCGCGTCATAAAGAGAACCTCAGTCAAACTACAGACCTTCATTAACAGCTGCCTTCGCTCAATACTCAAGATCAGATGGCCAGAAAACATCAGCAACACAGATCTCTGGGAGTGAACCAACCAGGAACCGATTGTGCAGCAAATAAGCAGGAAGAAATGGAGGTAGATTGACTGGCCATACTCTGAGAAAACCAACAAGTGACATCACTAGACAAGCCACCGCTCGAGTGGAACCCGAAACGGAAGTGGCGAGTCAGTTGGTCGTACAAGGGTGACTTGGAGCAGGTCATGTGAAGAGATGAAAACATGTGGTTTCTAAGTGATCAACACTAACTAACACAGTCTTCGCGGCCATTCTTGTCTAGAACGAAAGATATTTTCCATTATATGGGGATTCTAGCGGGGAACGTACGTAGTGACGACGAACAAGTACATGTGAAGACGATTATAGAAACAGATGGACAAAAACGTCTACGGACTATGATCGCATGGGAGCCGGTTTAACTGAACACACCGTGTCTGTGAGCCTGCTGGCGTATGAGACGAGATCTACAGCTAGTGAAGAACTTAATGATGAAATAAACCCAGATGGCAATTGTAGTGTTTTTCCATATACCAGTTTAGCAGTAGTACAGTCAGAATCCGTTTTCAACATGCCTCGTATGCTGAAAAGGACTAAGGGTGGTGATTTAGGTCAATATGCAGTGTTTGCGGTTGGTAATCCAGACTCCAACTGTCTGTGAAAACGTTCGGTCATACTGTGGTGAGAGCTGGCTGCTAGCCAAAATTGGTAGATAGTAATTTACGTCAATGTTTACGTCCCCAATATTGGTAGTGAGAAAAATAAGAACAAAGACTGATTCAACAAACAACCACAGCAGACTTTGCGTAGGCGGATACAATTCGCAGATAAATAACCTGAACTTCAGTAAACGGCCACAAAGAGATGAAAGATTAATGTTCAGCGAGAAACTCCCAATCAGAAGACAGTATTTGTTTGCTTACAATAATCTATAATAATGTACATGAAAATATATAAATATCTGTTGATTTCCTAAATAAACGATCTGTTGTCCGGCCCTTATCTTCTGTTGTTACAATGCCACCACATGCTTGGGGATGGTAGTCTATTGTTCTGAAACGCAGGCGCAGCCTAGGAGTTTAGAGTCAAAGCTAGAAATAGGCAGCCTTCAAATAACCTCCCGCGATCAGCTGTAATAATAGGGGATGGGAATCCACCTTTTCCACAAAAGTGTATGCGACTGTTTCAGCAGATACGTCCTTGAAGGGGTACTACCTCAACGAAGATTTAAAAACGAGCATATCTGTGAGATTATGGAAAGGGTCCAACCAGATCTATGTGAATGTGGTCAGGGCGAGCATCTAGGGTACGAAAAGTGCCAAAAGGGATATTAGTATGTTTTATTACTTTGCACTATTGGTAAGCTTAACGCGTACGAGCCGAATGCAGTACTTTCTTATCTATACCACGCCAAAGAAATCGACTTCTTAAAAAAATGTTGAAGAGCAATGGTTACTCTCAAAGATTCATTAACAAGTACGGAAGATCTGAAGTCTCAAATGTCGAACAAATCACAGCGAAGAAAAAGCCAATCTACATTCAACTTGATTATAAAGGTGAAAATATTGCAGCAATGGTTAACAGAAGACTGAGTACGTCACTAGCCAGAGCCTATCCAGTAGCTAGCTATGATGGTTCCCATTTATCGAACAACTTGCTCTTTGGTGCAATCAAAAATCGATAGATATTCTTCTCATGCTAACAACTCCAACTGTATATACAAATTTACATGTATCTGCAGGAGCAGTTACATTGGAAGAACAGAAAGAAGAGCATATCTACAATTTTCTGAACATGTACCAAAAAGCTTATGTCTAAAGGGAATAAATGTTTTGAACAGTGCCATCACCAGGCATCTCCTTGACACAGGTCATGAAGTGGACATCGCAAGATCGTTCAAAATTATCAGTAAGCAAAAGCGTTCAATTCTCCACAAGTTTGCTGAAGCCATTTCCATTAAGCGCCTAAAACCTGATTTATGCGTCCCGAAAAAAGCAGTTATCAGTCTTTCTTTGCCCTACCTGATAACTGGATATTTTCATCTCTCCTTCATCTGATTACGTAATGCTTAAAAGTGGACTGTCTGTGCAAGTATGTTAAAATTGTTTCTGTAGATATATTTAATAATGACTTTGGCCTGTAAGCAGCTGATGAGAAACTGCCAAAGAAATAAATGATGGTACCATTTTATTCTGTATAAACCACTGTTGTTATTGCTTCATTCAAATCGACTTATAATGAGCATAACGGTATTTTGGATTCTTCGGTGAGATATGGCGATAACTTTTAAGTATGATAGGACGAGAAGTACTTGTAGAAATGTCACAGAGGATAGTAGCCTTACCTAGACCTGACAGTTTCTTGTGTAATTCCAGATTTGCTGTTGACAACTCATTTGGAAGCCTAACATCCTCTTTTTCAAGACGAGTCAGTTTTACAAGTTGTATATCATTTATTTAAACGAAGGAACAGATGGCAATCCCTTACTGATAGAACAATATTTTCTTGATATGAGAGAAAAATGAAGGGAAAGATTAAGATTTCAAATACGAATGAATGAAAAGAAACGGTAAATCGATGAATACTAATCATTCCGTCAACAATCCAATCACCACTTACGTTCATCACATGGTAACAACTCATTTGCAGTTGGCATTTTTGGAAAATTTTCAGATTTATCAAATTTTGAGATTCGACGCATCTCCTCTTCAGTCCACATAGCTTCAAGACCAGGATTTATAGAAGGATTAACTATGTAGAGACAGTGGATGTAAAAAAACAACCAGTAAATCAGTAAGAAAATGGGTGATGTAATATGACCACGCATATGGTCCGGGGTTCGATCCCCGGCCGGCGCACACCTTTACCTCACTGAGCCAGAAATAATGCTGGTAAAGAGGAAAGGTTGGGCATGAGGCTAGCAACCCCATCCTGTAAAAATTAAACACTGCTACAGAAACTTCAAGCCACTAGCTTGAAGCCCTATGTTCCACTGGGAACGTGAAGGAAACAACAACAATATGACTTTTAATGCTTATAATACAATATTCAAAAGTAAGTAAGTATGCATAGGTAAGAGGTGGATTCATTTGTGAATTGAGTTAAATGAAATAACGAAGTTATTGATCCCTTGATTTGTCAATTTACACCATCTCTGGAGTAGACTCGACCAAAGGATGTGTAAACTGCTCAGTAGTAACTTCGCTCCGTCCTCCTTTATGTCTGTGAATGAGACACGGTCATTGAAAGTGGAAAATATGGAAAGGGTAGCTGCCTTTGATCATAGGAGTCTGAGTTGTGTCTCCCGTGTTAGCTTGTGGTATAATACGGTGAGTAATATTGAGATTAGGCACTGAGTGTTAGGAAAGGAAAGAAAATTTATCGATGAGGTTGTGGTGCGTCATCGATTGAAATGGTTAGGATATGTGTTATACGCATGCCAAACCATCTCCTTCCTTAACGGTCAATGTTAGCTAACGTAGGATGAACCAGGTTGGAAAAGAGCTAACCAGTGGTGGTCAAACTAAAACAGTTTCACTCTTATACTTGTCAAACTCTATTGATTCTCTTCACTCATCTTCTTGTCTACCTTTGTGTACTATTTGGAACGTGGCAACTCGAACTGCTGCACTTCGGTGCCAAGTTCTATGTTGAATACAGACAGAGACAGACAAACTAAAACATGGCTTCATCAGTCAATGAAACCCACAACAGTTAGTTTAAGTCAGCCACGTAGGGAAGTGCAAACTTCCTGCCTACCTGGTTGGGGTCCTCGGGACGGCAAAAGTCAGCAGCTGGCGCAGATGCATTTGCTCTTTGTGATTTATAATGTCCAATAAAATTCTATTGTTCTTCTATACTACTATTCTGTTCGCCTCATATTTCTGTTTGTTATCTCTCTCTCTTTTGAATCTCTCTTCACCTAATCTCTTCTCTTGCTTTGTGTGCTACATGGATGGAGTGTGGCAACTCGAAATGGTGCACATCTGTGCAAAGTTCTAATACTGAAACCAGTCAGCCAGTGATTTGTGTCAATAGGATATTACAGCATTGTAAATAATTCATACTACTGTAAGTATCATTGGGCATATGATGATAGACTAAATAAGAGTGCACAAAGCATACTATTGGTCAAGTTGGGTGATGCAAATTAAAAGCATCATTATATGATTACCTTACATCTTTTTTTATCTAATACAAGTGGTCAGTGTTTTAAAACACTTAAAAGTCATTAATTAGCTTTTCTATCGGCGATCGAATAATGGAATGACAGGTAGTCACTCCGAAAGTTTGAGTTCAATCTTCAGCTGACACACTCCTAGTAGCCGGTAGTGAACCCGGAAAAGGGGGGGACTTAGATGGTGGGCTAGACAGCAACACCACCGTTACTGAAACTTCAAATCTCAATACTTGAAGCCCTTATGTTCCACACTTGAAATGCAAAGGGATGAAAGGAAAATCATACCCTTTCAACACCCTATTACTTATTATTCCCTTGAGTGCCCAATGGGACATATGGCTTTTTCAACAGCGCATCTCTATTTCATCCTGTTTTGTTGTAGTCGTCTTTAGCTAGTCCCTTGAGTGTCCATAAAATCTCATCTTCTGCTCATGCAGTCTCCTCCATATCACTCTGGGGTGCCCGAATCATTGTTCCTCATACGGGTTCCACTCGAGCGATGGCCTAGAGCGCGATATCACTCAACGGTCTATCTTAGGTTACGACAGCATGCCCGTTTGACCATCCAACAACTACTTGGGCCGGTATTCAATGATCCATCAGTTCGTAAAACAGAGCTACCCTCAACCAAGACACCAAGACGAAATCTACATTGAAACTAATCGAAATCCCTACAAAAACTCATAATCTAAATGCGTATTTATTATCCCTGGAATGATAAAAGCATAAATTTAGATCTGTGGATGGGGTTGAGGTAAGATTTATCCGTGTACAACAGTCAATAAACCAACCAGCTTAACTATCAGTAATCCCTAATGACTATTGCTCCTCTTTGTTTTAGTACTCCTGTGTTGCAGCATACCAGGTTTAATTAAGTGATAAGAGGTCGTAGTGTAGGGAAGTTTAAGAGTGACAGATTTGATATATTCTGAAAGGAACACTATTTAATACAATTGAGTAGTTACACTCACTACTTTCAGTTTATAAAGTTCACTATGCAATAATGCTGATCGTATAGAGTTTGAGTAGTAACTTAGAGGGCCAATGTCTCGAATTTTATGTTTCCGCTTCAGTTTTAGTTATGACCCGTTGCACAGTCAGATGCCTAACGACTTTAACTTTATTGGTCAGTTGTGACTTACTTTTCATCCGAAATTATCTCTTTTCATTAAGTCATAGGTCGGAACCAACCCGCCCCTGGTCCCTTTCGACCTACCAAGATCCTGACAGCCGGGTAGTATTACTACCTACAATAAATGAGGTGTGGCTAGCTATCTACCGCACATAAAGGTGGGTGATTGTTAAGTCATATTTCTCTTCACAGTGTTTAATGCTTCAGTTCCAGTTTGCAGAACACATTTCCACTTCTGCGACCGATAATCCAAACAGACAAGGTAATCAACAAATTTTGCATAGTTCTAAAATGCTACACTTAAAAATAAGCATCTTATGGACAAATAAATGAAAGCAAAAATAATGCCAGAAGTGGGGAAAATTAAAAATAATTGTGTGAAATCAACTTTTATAAATAAATAACAATCTCATAAAGTTTCAGAAGAAAAATAACAATAACTCAAAACATACTTCCAAGCTCTCGACGATTCAGAATATCCCATGCAGATATATCAACTTCCAATTCCATACTGGTGTATTTAGGAGCACATTTTGGTTGTAATAAATGTTCTCTAATGATGAAAAATAATAAACAGAATAATTATCACCTTAGGAGGGAAAAAATCATTTACTGTTCCTAACTTAAGTAGCATCAAATGTGAACAATGAGTTTAAACGATCATTGTCGTTTAGGATGTGGCTTTCCGACGATTAATCAAGGTTTTAGGTCCCACCCGACTAGTCTCACACTGAGCAAGTAGGAAGAATCGATAAGCTGTCATCCACAAAGGGTGACTATTAGCCTGACATAAGGAAAGTCTGTTCCCGATAATTGAACTCCAATAAACATGCCATCAAAACTCAACCAACTTCATCAATTCTGAACCATACACATACTTTTGAAAAACACTCCTACTATGACGCTAAACTAAAGTTTATGAAAGGTAATATTTCGTAGGATACAATAGTCACCAGTTATCGTAAAACATAATTACTGGTTGAGTATTGCAAAGTACATATGAATTAAGCCAAAAAAAAGTGCTGTTAAATGAATGAATTACAGCGGATTACAACTATCCAATGTAAAATATCCCATCTGCAAAGGCCATCATATTATTCGATGAAAATTTTTTCAATGTCTTATATTTAACAGGTCATCATGGTTAAGTTGTCTTAATGTATACTATTGCTTGTGGAGATTATGCAAGATAAACAATTATTGGCTACCATATAATTAAGTTTGATTGGAATGGCTTCATTACTGCATCCGCCTAATATTTCTATAAAAGTGAGATAATATCTCAGATGAAATCCTACATTTATTCTCCATGAGGGTCTTTTAAGGGACTAACATACTCCAAAGACTTCAACAATTAAATCCTATGAAAAACTAAACGAGAAAGCACAAATATACTAACTTACGAATTGAATTTTGAAGGACTCCACATATTTTCAGAATTTTTCAGTAATGATGGGAAATTTACATAATCAGACGCTAAAAACAGTTAAACAGTAGATTTGAAAAACTAACTTACTACGAAATTTAAAATATCCTGCATAAAGCAAATTCATGCCGTACAGATTATAATCCACGCAAAACTATATCTGAAGTAATATACACAGAAGATAAGCATACCTGTAGCAAGTATGGGATATGCGTTTCATAAGTTTGAAATACACGATTCAGCACAGCACCACTTTGTAATATTTCAGAACAGACATTCACTATACCAGGATCCACAAGGTACAACTTGATAAAAGGTCTTTCTGTATCATGATATCCATATATAGAACTATACTGATGAAAGTAAAATAACAACTTACAGACCAGATACCACTGAAGCATCGAAAATGTACATATCTTTCATATTATAGTTGTTTAGCTTGGTACGAATAGATTTTTCAAGACTAAAGACAAACGACCGAACAAAATCACCACCATCCAACTCATTAGTTGGCAGGTCAACGTAAAAATACGGCAAAACTCCATGTACATTGCAACAGATTTTCTGACCTTGAAGGGGTTTCAAGACACATTGTTTTATTTACCTGTAGAAGCTGTACCATACACTCGAATAACTGGCATACGGCTTGAAAATCTTCCTGAAAAACTCGAATAATTTATATCTAGCAGATCTATCGGTGGAGAGAGATAGTAATCCAAGTGAAAGATCTTTATTGTCAGGCATCCTGATGACATGGATCAAAGTAACCACTGCAAACGACCTAAGTCAGTACTCTATTTTCGATAGATTCAAACACTCAAACATAGTAGATTCATATTTATCGATGAAGGTCAGAAGCCTGGGTTAATCCTTTTCTGATAAATTTCTATGCTCGTCTTAACCCTTCCTGAGTGAGTCTATTGAGGGCTTTAGCGCCATTTATGGAGTTGATTCTTTACCAGTTGTTCATGTGGTGAGGTTGGAAAAGTAAAATGACAATAATAGCAGCTATAATTAGTTTAGGTTATGTAGGCTAAAAAATAAAAAAACGTAAAAACAGACATCTAATGAAATTGTAGCAGTAGGCAATACTACAGAATTATTGGCCACAGAATTCATCGCTGAACATCGGATACTGCCCGTCACTGTTTTAGTCGTTTTGTTTAGCTGAAGGCTTATGATCGAGCATCTACCCCATATCGAAAGCCAACGTGTTACGTTCGTTCATTCATGCACGATCCCTACCTAGTTAAGCAATCATCTCGCACTCAGATTTGGTCCCGAAACATAATTCATAATCTGACCGATCAATTTCAGTCTTTTGCTTTGACTTTGGTCTACATGGAATGAATACTGTGGAAGTTGTGGGTATTAAATCTTACTTTAGTATACTTCGTACTATCCGTGAATGTCAAAACCTTCAGCTTCCAAAATAATCGAAATTGATGCATTAGTATATATAAATGTATACATTTCCATGACAATAATAGTGTAAAGAACGTAATACTTGCGTTAACCGGGAGAGTAAGACTGGAGAGAATGTGGAGATGTAAAACGATGAGTTTGGGTACCTACCCACGAATTGTATATGAGATTTTTAAGGGGTGGGAGGCATCAACATGGCACCCGGTTTCGCTGCATGGTTGCCCGGCCTTCGGTTACACAGATCAGGGGGCGGTGCTGTAGGTGCACCTACTTGCAGGGAGTCCCAGGGACAATGAACTCTTGGTAAAAATAAATGGGCGCTCATTCGAATCTTTGCCCAACACTGAGCTATCCTCCGTGGATTCCCACGAGGAAGCCCATTCTTCCTTAATGACAGAACAACTTTGTTTGAGTGATTCTTATCATTTGTAATCCTATGGGCATAAGTCTTTTTCCCCCTAATCCGACGGTAGCTAAGTGTGAGGAGTTTAAATTTCTTCCTTTCTTCATCATATGGTTTGTTTCTGAGACCAATCCCCCCTTTCGTCACCCGTCTTCGAACTCCTTCCAAAAAGTTAGCCACCATTCTAGGCAGTGAGGATTCAATGATATCGTACACTTCAAGGTTTGGTCTTACTCGTGTTTTGCGTAACCTCAGAAAAAGTTCAGGAGTCAGTGCGCCTAACAGTCTGAAGTTTTCTGACCAGGTAGGAAGGAGAAGAGAAAACAGATCAAGTCTGTAGTCATATTTTTGTCAGGCCCAGAATCATGCAAGTTGTCTTCTTTTGTACTCTTTCTAGAATGCGTGAGTCCCCCATAAACAAGAAATGGTTGCCAAAATGCAATCTTCCAATCTTCTCCTCACCTAATGAGCGGCTTCACTGCAAATTCCCACTAGTTCTAGCCTCTCAATCTGTTGTTTTGATTGTTTAGTGACAAATTGTACCTTTCGCATGCTTTTTAAATGAAATCACATATTACATACTTCTTTCTGACGTACATGTTATCTGTGGCATTATATTCTTGAACTGCGTTACACTTCCTACACTTTTATTAAAAGATGTTGGAAATACGGTATATCCTGATTTAATGGCATGGTGACTTCCGGTATAGACTGGTTATACGTTTTCGTCAGCTAGTCTGCCACCAAAATTTACATGTTTTTTCTGAAGTTTTGCATATTTAAACGTATCAAGGGCAATTTCTGTCAGTGGGTGCTACTACAAGTATAATTTTAGTCTGAAGTTCAGAGCTATTAAGTTGATAGTTATCGATCATGGTATACCTGAAGTCATCGGCGCATATCGCGCAATCTAGGCTAATATAGTAGACTGTTCACTGCACAAAATGAATTGTAGTCTGATTACTTTTTAATCATCGGGACAGTATAAGTGATGGATCCTGTTAGTCAGGGTTACTCGGGATGTGCTAAGAACAACTAACCTTTGAATGATAAAACGTAATGAGACAGATCACAATTGACCAATTTCTGCTTTAAACTTTCAATCTAAGGCGTGCGAATGGAAATTAAGTGTGATGACAGTTTAGGCGAATATGTTTATATTAAGAGTGCATACGGAAACAATAAAATAGTACTAACATTTTCATTCATTCATTTAATGGTCAACTGTCTTAACTTTTGGTGAATTCTTGTATTTCCTGCAGTGCAGCATCAGGAATTCATAGGTTCAGGCTGACAAGGTTACTTTGTAACCGCTCACAAGCATTCCGAAACATAATGCTTGGTTACGGCGATAAGAGCGTGGCAAGCGGAATTCCATTTTCAACGTTATACTGATGTTTCCATCCCCAGTTATTTCCCAGAATATCTAGGAGTAACATTTGAGGAAGGGGGATATACCAAAATTTAGATGAAAATCCAACAGGGGGTCTACTACTTGAAACTTTCCAGCCATCACCAGTCAGTGACAACCATCCCAAAATAATCCGGACGACCAAAAGGTGATTTCGCCCGGATACTTACCATTTTATTGGTTACGATTACAGACCAACTGACATACCCCTGATGACTTTTCGAATTATGTGTTGTTGTGTAGATAAACTTACTTTCCGTCTCGTATTTAACGTGCCCTCGCTGAAGTTGCAAGGTGAGAGATCGCCTAGCCGTCGTAAGCTCTATTGGTGTTTGCAAGCGATACTCGTGATCATAGAGTCTGTCATCCGCTTGGCGTCCCTATTTCAACTCGACGTTTCGCGGGATATAGTACGATCAGTGTAGTATCACAGTGCACGCCAGTAACAGTTCCTTCCACTTACTACATAATCAAGTTCATCGTAGTTTTATTTTTTTACCACTCTCAACATTATAAATACTATGGCCTTTTTCCTAACTTACTGATCTCAGCCTACTTAAGTGGTTTCGTGTCGCTTCCAAATGCCTGCTAGCGTAGTATTAGGCAGTTTTTTCTTCCTCGTGTATGTTGATGCTCATTTAGTGTTCTTGTTGTTAAGTCGGCCACCAAAGCTTCCCGGACACTCTAAAATATGCAATAAATAACCAATTTCTCTTCATGTTGTTTGTAATTCAGTGTTGCCAAAACACATTTCCATAAAACTATGCTATTCATCGCCGAAGTTCTGCCGGGAGAAAGCATATTCCTATCTGGCTAATTCCATGTTGTCTACACCGTAAGAAAAATATTGAAATTAAGATTGTATACATTTAGTATGGCGCTAGGTGATAAGTAGATACGGTGGTGGTCACTAAGGTGAGTTACCCCATTCTGCAGGAACAGCAATATGCAATTTGACGGCTCGAGATATTTCTGATTTTTATCAGGGCTTAGATCTTTATCTTGAAAAAGATAATAATGAACGCCTTGACAGATCATGCTTCTACCTTTAAATATATACCATTCGCTCAGCCTATTGTTGAGATGCGACCACGCGGGATCTGCACAGATTTATGGGGCATTTTGTGAATTAACTTGCTATCCATTGTCAGATCTTTAAATACCACTTCACAATGTCTTATGTCATTCATTTGCTAATAACGTCTTTACTTGACCCTCATTATGTTCCCTTAAACCTAACATTTTATAGCTCTTTTATGAATTTGATTCGACTTACTCTATTCCTATTCTCTGAAGGGTACGGCTGTGCACCAAATAGAAAAAAAAGCATGAAATAAAAACAACTGGATTGAAAATAATTGTATTAAAGCCAAAAGTGGACATTATGATGGTACGAAGCATATTCGTATTATTATACATTGCAAATGAACGTTGTCGGCCTAATGAAAAATTCCTTTCCCATTCTGTTTTCTATATAAATGTATTTATTGATGATAATGTCAGTCACGTCTCGTAAACCGTCAATGCCCAGCTCTTGCTACGCTGGGACTCACGCTGTTCCTCGAAGTTTCTCAGAAACGCTTAGTAATAACGGACGCAAAAACCGAAACACCCATTGGCCACTCGAGAATTCTTTATTGTAACACCAACATATTAACAATGTTACAACTAAGGTTTGTGAACCAATATTACAATAATAAATCACAATATTAATTCTGACGGTTTTCTCCTGACTTCTTTCTGAACAGCGACCGATGGGACGATGACTGGTGTATTGATGCCTCCGCGAAAATTGGGGAAGTTGGTTTTGAGCAAACAACCAAGAATTGATCGTTCAATCTTCAACTCCATTGACACTCCCCGGCAAAAAAGGGATCCAACCCTTTTTTCCTTCACGACCAATGCACGTTGACTTGGATGCCATTGAGAGAACCTGGGTCACACGGACAGAGCTGAAATGGAAAACAAACAGAAAAGGCAACACAACACAAGCATACCCACAGCACAATCTCACACATCAATGACGACCTGCGCCTCCAGACAGAGACTTCCTCTTGACATCTTCCAACACAATCGCCGCTTGCTAGAATGACTCTTGCAGAATGCAACGTGACCATAGCACCACCTCATGATACTCTTCACACATCGTCTTATCTACCCACCACCAATTACCACTGCAATCGCTTGTCACTCATTCTACCTTAGTTCTAGTAACGGGGACGTATGCAAGCCTCAGTCGTCTACATTTTCACTCCCCGGCGTGTGGGACCACAGCCTAAATAGAAACATTCATTCTCAGCCATTGATTCCACAGCTAATCCTTATCTCCATGTGCATGTCATCCTCAGCACTAGCGTAGTCTCCCCGGCGTATACGACCCATCTGCTGTCTCTAACATCAATCAATTCATTCACGGATGTAGAAGACTAGAAACAACTTCAGAAGTAAGCACCATGGAAAATTTAACAAAATTACGCAACAACAACAAGGTATGAAAACAACGAGTAAACACAATGAATCCAAAATCACAAATTGATATGACACACCACACGTATATACAAACAGTACAAATAACCTCGTCGATCGTGTCTCGATGGAATTCCTTTGAAGAATTGCATGACTTACACCAGTATTCCTGCAATCCTTCTCACGTTTACGATTGTAAGTTGTAGAATGTCCGGACACATTCAAGACTAATCAACAATTACAATAATTGGAGCTCACACAACTATTTAACACGAACATATGTACAATCAATACATCAAATGTTGTGGACTCTGCCTCGACGAATTACTCTTGAAGAACTGTAGGACTTACAGCAGTACGCCTACATTCCTTCTCAGGTTGATGATCCAAGTGGAAGTCGTCCGGACACAAACAAAATTATCAACAGACAGATGAAAGATGACACCAATTCAGTATATACAACATGAACATATGTACAAAATCACACACCAAGCACGTTGGGCTGCTTATTGATGCGCTACCCTTTGAAGAATTATACGACTTACAGCAGTACGCCTACAACCCTTCTCAGGTTGACGCACTAGTTTGGAAAATCGTCTACTGGTTCATCCTCCGACTCTCGACTCTCAGCACCTTCCAGTAGACACAGTTTTCCAATATCTCGCACCAACATGCTACAACTTGTTCTCACCTCAACCATCCTCACCAACCCATCAAAACCACAGAGTAGCCTTTCTACAACTCCCAAAGGCCATCTACCTGTGAATTTCTCCCGAAAGAAATCCGAAACGATAATCCAAACTATAGATTTAACCACACGTAGAGTGACGCGTAAGGTCCAAAATACAGGATATTCTGCAATACGGTACTTTATTACATAGAAATAGATATATAATATACAAACCTCAAAGTGTGAGGTGTCTGTGGCTAAATGCCGTCAAATGCACAACCACTGTGCAGTCAATAAGTAAAAACAGCAACGCTGTGTCAAGGTCGATCCACGCGGCGGTTCAAACGGCCCGCGAATGCCAAGCAAAGAATAAACAAATATGAACACACAACTTTCAATAGTAAAGCATACACTATAGGGTAAATGCAGCAAGTAATGTTTAAGGAGAAGAAAAATAAGAACTATACATTAATAGAATGATGATAGAACAAGTAATTTAATTGCGGTTGTAAGCAAATGTCATTGTTGTAAATTAACATATAAAAATCATACTACTTACTAATGGCAAGTAGTATAATGTTGAACAAAGGAAAGACTGAGAATGAACAGGTAGGGAAGGAATTAACACTACCTGTGGCACATTTATCTGCTACTAATACTATGTCACCAACCCTTAAGTTTCAGCACAACTTTTTCCACTTGTCTCTGGTTTGCAGTGTTAGAACATACTCCTTTAACCATCTTTTCCAAAATATGGTTGAAGTGACACTCGATGTTCCTTTTCAGTAACTCTTCCTGAACTCTCGTTTGGGGACCTTCGAAGTACTCTTTAAGCTCGGCGTGACAGCCAACAAAATTAGTCCTTCTGTCGCTGAACATCATCTTCGGTACACCCCGGCGATTTATAAATCTTTGTAATGCTAGTACGAATGAATCAGTAGTTAGCGAATGAACCATCTCAATATGCACAGCTCTCATTTTCAAACAGGTGAATAAACAGCCATATCTTTTACATAGGGTTCTGCCTCTCTTCACCACAAAAGGTCCGAACAAATCCACCCCAACGTACTCGAATCGATAATTCCCTTCCGAAACTTCCCACGCTGGGAGTGGTGCCATCATCTACTGTGCTGAGCGAGCATTTCGGAGTTTACATTCAATGCACTTATCAATTATTTTACGGACAGCGGTACCTCCTTTCACTATCCAGAACTTACATCGAATACTTGATAGTACTTGCGAAGTACCCAAATGACCTTCAAGAACATGGTAGTGTCTTATAGTGAGATCAGTGACTGGATGGTAGCAAGGTAATAAAGCCGGATGACGAGTCTCAAATGACGATTCTAACATTTGTAGACGTCCACCAACTCTAGCGATCCCTTCGGAAACTATCGGAGATAATCTATCTAACCGCACCTTGAAATCTGCGAAATCAGGACTATCCTCCTTGGCAATCTCACCCAACGCTTCCCACTGAACAGCCCTCAAAATCGCTAACTCTGCATTTCTGATATATCCGATTCTCAAAGGTCCCACATTCATATTTTCGTATCCCGCAAGATGCATGACCTTTAAATACGTAACATATCGTGTCAACCACGTAACAGCCTTCAGTAGTTTGTAACAGGGAGAATAATATTTAAAAAGAGGATGCGAACCCGAACATCTTCCTTGAGTAGACGTTAAACTGACACTTGTCTTAAACTCCAAGTCACTCTCACTTATCGGTGGTTCATCTCCTCTACTAGGCCACATACTGTCAGCTCGTAGCAAGAACTCTGGACCCTTCCACCACTTATTTTTAACCACATTCATATCAGTAACTCCTCACGATGCTGGATCAGCTGGACTTTTTCCAGACGGTACGTACCTCCACTGCTCAACAGTTGTCAGTTCACGAATTTGAGATACTTTGTTAGCTACAAAACATGCATATCTTGCTGACTCGTTGCGTATATAATATATCACAGACATCGAATCAGTCCAAAACGTTACGGGATGCTTGGGGTAATCCAACTCTTTACACACCGTTTTGAATAACTGCGCAGCTAGTAAGGCTGCAGTAAGTCCTAATCTCGGAATCGAAACGGTCCTTAGAGGTGCAACTCTAGATTTACCCATCAGCAGGTGTCAATCACGTCTCATAAACCGTTAATGCCCAGCTCTCGCTACGCTCGGGCCCACGCTGTTCCTTTGAGTTTCAGAAACGCTTAGTAATAACGGACGCAAAAACCAAAACACCGATCTGCCGCTTGTTATTTCTTTATTGTTACACCAACATATAAAAGGAATAAACGAACTAAGGTCTGAAAACAAATATTACAATAATAAATCTCTGTATTACTTCTGACGATGTTTCACTCTTCTTTCTGAACAGCGACCGATGAGACGATGACTGTCGTATTGATTCCTCCGCGAAAATTGGGGAAGTTGGTTTGAGCAAACAACCAAGAATTGATCGTTCAATCTTCAACTCCATTGACACTCCCCGGCAAAAAAGGGATCCAACCCTTTTTTCCTTCACGACCAATGCACGTTGACTTGGATGCCATTGAGAGAACCTGGGTCATACGGACAGAGCTGAAATGGAAAACAAACAGAAAAGCCACACACCACAAGCTTACCCACAGCACAATCTCACACATCAATGACGACCTGCGCCTACAGTTAAAGGCCTCCTCTTGACATCTTGCATTACAATCACCACTTGCTAGAATGACTCTTGCAGAATGCAACGTGACCATAGCACCACCTCATGATACTCTTCACACATCGTCTTATCTACCCACCACCAATTACCACTGCAATCGCTTGTCACTCATTCTACCTTAGTTCTAGTAACGGGGACGTATGCAAGCCTCAGTCGTCTACATTTTCACTCCCCGGCGTGTGGGACCACAGCCTAAATAGAAACATTCATTCTCAGCCATTGATTCCACAGCTAATCCTTATCTCCATGTGCATGTCATCCTCAGCACTAGCGTAGTCTCCCCGGCGTATACGACCCATCTGCTGTCTCTAACATCAATCAATTCATTCACGGATGTAGAAGACTAGAAACAACTTCAGAAGTAAGCACCATGGAAAATTTAACAAAATTACGCAACAACAACAAGGTATGAAAACAACGAGTAAACACAATGAATCCAAAATCACAAATTGATATGACACACCACACGTATATACAAACAGTACAAATAACCTCGTCGATCGTGTCTCGATGGAATTCCTTTGAAGAATTGCATGACTTACACCAGTATTCCTGCAATCCTTCTCACGTTTACGATTGTAAGTTGTAGAATGTCCGGACACATTCAAGACTAATCAACAATTACAATAATTGGAGCTCACACAACTATTTAACACGAACATATGTACAATCAATACATCAAATGTTGTGGACTCTGCCTCGACGAATTACTCTTGAAGAACTGTAGGACTTACAGCAGTACGCCTACATTCCTTCTCAGGTTGATGATCCAAGTGGAAGTCGTCCGGACACAAACAAAATTATCAACAGACAGATGAAAGATGACACCAATTCAGTATATACAACATGAACATATGTACAAAATCACACACCAAGCACGTTGGGCTGCTTATTGATGCGCTACCCTTTGAAGAATTATACGACTTACAGCAGTACGCCTACAACCCTTCTCAGGTTGACGCACTAGTTTGGAAAATCGTCTACTGGTTCATCCTCCGACTCTCGACTCTCAGCACCTTCCAGTAGACACAGTTTTCCAATATCTCGCACCAACATGCTACAACTTGTTCTCACCTCAACCATCCTCACCAACCCATCAAAACCACAGAGTAGCCTTTCTACAACTCCCAAAGGCCATCTACCTGTGAATTTCTCCCGAAAGAAATCCGAAACGATAATCCAAACTATAGATTTAACCACACGTAGAGTGACGCGTAAGGTCCAAAATACAGGATATTCTGCAATACGGTACTTTATTACATAGAAATAGATATATAATATACAAACCTCAAAGTGTGAGGTGTCTGTGGCTAAATGCCGTCAAATGCACAACCACTGTGCAGTCAATAAGTAAAAACAGCAACGCTGTGTCAAGGTCGATCCACGCGGCGGTTCAAACGGCCCGCGAATGCCAAGCAAAGAATAAACAAATATGAACACACAACTTTCAATAGTAAAGCATACACTATAGGGTAAATGCAGCAAGTAATGTTTAAGGAGAAGAAAAATAAGAACTATACATTAATAGAATGATGATAGAACAAGTAATTTAATTGCGGTTGTAAGCAAATGTCATTGTTGTAAATTAACATATAAAAATCATACTACTTACTAATGGCAAGTAGTATAATGTTGAACAAAGGAAAGACTGAGAATGAACAGGTAGGGAAGGAATTAACACTACCTGTGGCACATTTATCTGCTACTAATACTATGTCACCAACCCTTAAGTTTCAGCACAACTTTTTCCACTTGTCTCTGGTTTGCAGTGTTAGAACATACTCCTTTAACCATCTTTTCCAAAATATGGTTGAAGTGACACTCGATGTTCCTTTTCAGTAACTCTTCCTGAACTCTCGTTTGGGGACCTTCGAAGTACTCTTTAAGCTCGGCGTGACAGCCAACAAAATTAGTCCTTCTGTCGCTGAACATCATCTTCGGTACACCCCGGCGATTTATAAATCTTTGTAATGCTAGTACGAATGAATCAGTAGTTAGCGAATGAACCATCTCAATATGCACAGCTCTCATTTTCAAACAGGTGAATAAACAGCCATATCTTTTACATAGGGTTCTGCCTCTCTTCACCACAAAAGGTCCGAACAAATCCACCCCAACGTACTCGAATCGATAATTCCCTTCCGAAACTTCCCACGCTGGGAGTGGTGCCATCATCTACTGTGCTGAGCGAGCATTTCGGAGTTTACATTCAATGCACTTATCAATTATTTTACGGACAGCGGTACCTCCTTTCACTATCCAGAACTTACATCGAATACTTGATAGTACTTGCGAAGTACCCAAATGACCTTCAAGAACATGGTAGTGTCTTATAGTGAGATCAGTGACTGGATGGTAGCAAGGTAATAAAGCCGGATGACGAGTCTCAAATGACGATTCTAACATTTGTAGACGTCCACCAACTCTAGCGATCCCTTCGGAAACTATCGGAGATAATCTATCTAACCGCACCTTGAAATCTGCGAAATCAGGACTATCCTCCTTGGCAATCTCACCCAACGCTTCCCACTGAACAGCCCTCAAAATCGCTAACTCTGCATTTCTGATATATCCGATTCTCAAAGGTCCCACATTCATATTTTCGTATCCCGCAAGATGCATGACCTTTAAATACGTAACATATCGTGTCAACCACGTAACAGCCTTCAGTAGTTTGTAACAGGGAGAATAATATTTAAAAAGAGGATGCGAACCCGAACATCTTCCTTGAGTAGACGTTAAACTGACACTTGTCTTAAACTCCAAGTCACTCTCACTTATCGGTGGTTCATCTCCTCTACTAGGCCACATACTGTCAGCTCGTAGCAAGAACTCTGGACCCTTCCACCACTTATTTTTAACCACATTCATATCAGTAACTCCTCACGATGCTGGATCAGCTGGACTTTTTCCAGACGGTACGTACCTCCACTGCTCAACAGTTGTCAGTTCACGAATTTGAGATACTTTGTTAGCTACAAAACATGCATATCTTGCTGACTCGTTGCGTATATAATATATCACAGACATCGAATCAGTCCAAAACGTTACGGGATGCTTGGGGTAATCCAACTCTTTACACACCGTTGTGAATAACTGCGCAGCTAGTAAGGCTGCAGTAAGTCCTAATCTCGGAATCGAAACGGTCCTTAGAGGTGCAACTCTAGATTTACCCATCAGCAGGTGTCAATCACGTCTCATAAACCGTTAATGCCCAGCTCTCGCTACGCTCGGGCCCACGCTGTTCCTTTGAGTTTCAGAAACGCTTAGTAATAACGGACGCAAAAACCAAAACACCGATCTGCCGCTTGTTATTTCTTTATTGTTACACCAACATATAAAAGGAATAAACGAACTAAGGTCTGAAAACAAATATTACAATAATAAATCTCTGTATTACTTCTGACGATGTTTCACTCTTCTTTCTGAACAGCGACCGATGAGACGATGACTGTCGTATTGATTCCTCCGCGAAAATTGGGGAAGTTGGTTTGAGCAAACAACCAAGAATTGATCGTTCAATCTTCAACTCCATTGACACTCCCCGGCAAAAAAGGGATCCAACCCTTTTTTCCTTCACGACCAATGCACGTTGACTTGGATGCCATTGAGAGAACCTGGGTCATACGGACAGAGCTGAAATGGAAAACAAACAGAAAAGCCACACACCACAAGCTTACCCACAGCACAATCTCACACATCAATGACGACCTGCGCCTACAGTTAAAGGCCTCCTCTTGACATCTTGCATTACAATCACCACTTGCTAGAATGACTCTTGCAGAATGCAACGTGACCATAGCACCACCTCATGATACTCTTCACACATCGTCTTATCTACCCACCACCAATTACCACTGCAATCGCTTGTCACTCATTCTACCTTAGTTCTAGTAACGGGGACGTATGCAAGCCTCAGTCGTCTACATTTTCACTCCCCGGCGTGTGGGACCACAGCCTAAATAGAAACATTCATTCTCAGCCATTGATTCCACAGCTAATCCTTATCTCCATGTGCATGTCATCCTCAGCACTAGCGTAGTCTCCCCGGCGTATACGACCCATCTGCTGTCTCTAACATCAATCAATTCATTCACGGATGTAGAAGACTAGAAACAACTTCAGAAGTAAGCACCATGGAAAATTTAACAAAATTACGCAACAACAACAAGGTATGAAAACAACGAGTAAACACAATGAATCCAAAATCACAAATTGATATGACACACCACACGTATATACAAACAGTACAAATAACCTCGTCGATCGTGTCTCGATGGAATTCCTTTGAAGAATTGCATGACTTACACCAGTATTCCTGCAATCCTTCTCACGTTTACGATTGTAAGTTGTAGAATGTCCGGACACATTCAAGACTAATCAACAATTACAATAATTGGAGCTCACACAACTATTTAACACGAACATATGTACAATCAATACATCAAATGTTGTGGACTCTGCCTCGACGAATTACTCTTGAAGAACTGTAGGACTTACAGCAGTACGCCTACATTCCTTCTCAGGTTGATGATCCAAGTGGAAGTCGTCCGGACACAAACAAAATTATCAACAGACAGATGAAAGATGACACCAATTCAGTATATACAACATGAACATATGTACAAAATCACACACCAAGCACGTTGGGCTGCTTATTGATGCGCTACCCTTTGAAGAATTATACGACTTACAGCAGTACGCCTACAACCCTTCTCAGGTTGACGCACTAGTTTGGAAAATCGTCTACTGGTTCATCCTCCGACTCTCGACTCTCAGCACCTTCCAGTAGACACAGTTTTCCAATATCTCGCACCAACATGCTACAACTTGTTCTCACCTCAACCATCCTCACCAACCCATCAAAACCACAGAGTAGCCTTTCTACAACTCCCAAAGGCCATCTACCTGTGAATTTCTCCCGAAAGAAATCCGAAACGATAATCCAAACTATAGATTTAACCACACGTAGAGTGACGCGTAAGGTCCAAAATACAGGATATTCTGCAATACGGTACTTTATTACATAGAAATAGATATATAATATACAAACCTCAAAGTGTGAGGTGTCTGTGGCTAAATGCCGTCAAATGCACAACCACTGTGCAGTCAATAAGTAAAAACAGCAACGCTGTGTCAAGGTCGATCCACGCGGCGGTTCAAACGGCCCGCGAATGCCAAGCAAAGAATAAACAAATATGAACACACAACTTTCAATAGTAAAGCATACACTATAGGGTAAATGCAGCAAGTAATGTTTAAGGAGAAGAAAAATAAGAACTATACATTAATAGAATGATGATAGAACAAGTAATTTAATTGCGGTTGTAAGCAAATGTCATTGTTGTAAATTAACATATAAAAATCATACTACTTACTAATGGCAAGTAGTATAATGTTGAACAAAGGAAAGACTGAGAATGAACAGGTAGGGAAGGAATTAACACTACCTGTGGCACATTTATCTGCTACTAATACTATGTCACCAACCCTTAAGTTTCAGCACAACTTTTTCCACTTGTCTCTGGTTTGCAGTGTTAGAACATACTCCTTTAACCATCTTTTCCAAAATATGGTTGAAGTGACACTCGATGTTCCTTTTCAGTAACTCTTCCTGAACTCTCGTTTGGGGACCTTCGAAGTACTCTTTAAGCTCGGCGTGACAGCCAACAAAATTAGTCCTTCTGTCGCTGAACATCATCTTCGGTACACCCCGGCGATTTATAAATCTTTGTAATGCTAGTACGAATGAATCAGTAGTTAGCGAATGAACCATCTCAATATGCACAGCTCTCATTTTCAAACAGGTGAATAAACAGCCATATCTTTTACATAGGGTTCTGCCTCTCTTCACCACAAAAGGTCCGAACAAATCCACCCCAACGTACTCGAATCGATAATTCCCTTCCGAAACTTCCCACGCTGGGAGTGGTGCCATCATCTACTGTGCTGAGCGAGCATTTCGGAGTTTACATTCAATGCACTTATCAATTATTTTACGGACAGCGGTACCTCCTTTCACTATCCAGAACTTACATCGAATACTTGATAGTACTTGCGAAGTACCCAAATGACCTTCAAGAACATGGTAGTGTCTTATAGTGAGATCAGTGACTGGATGGTAGCAAGGTAATAAAGCCGGATGACGAGTCTCAAATGACGATTCTAACATTTGTAGACGTCCACCAACTCTAGCGATCCCTTCGGAAACTATCGGAGATAATCTATCTAACCGCACCTTGAAATCTGCGAAATCAGGACTATCCTCCTTGGCAATCTCACCCAACGCTTCCCACTGAACAGCCCTCAAAATCGCTAACTCTGCATTTCTGATATATCCGATTCTCAAAGGTCCCACATTCATATTTTCGTATCCCGCAAGATGCATGACCTTTAAATACGTAACATATCGTGTCAACCACGTAACAGCCTTCAGTAGTTTGTAACAGGGAGAATAATATTTAAAAAGAGGATGCGAACCCGAACATCTTCCTTGAGTAGACGTTAAACTGACACTTGTCTTAAACTCCAAGTCACTCTCACTTATCGGTGGTTCATCTCCTCTACTAGGCCACATACTGTCAGCTCGTAGCAAGAACTCTGGACCCTTCCACCACTTATTTTTAACCACATTCATATCAGTAACTCCTCACGATGCTGGATCAGCTGGACTTTTTCCAGACGGTACGTACCTCCACTGCTCAACAGTTGTCAGTTCACGAATTTGAGATACTTTGTTAGCTACAAAACATGCATATCTTGCTGACTCGTTGCGTATATAATATATCACAGACATCGAATCAGTCCAAAACGTTACGGGATGCTTGGGGTAATCCAACTCTTTACACACCGTTGTGAATAACTGCGCAGCTAGTAAGGCTGCAGTAAGTCCTAATCTCGGAATCGAAACGGTCCTTAGAGGTGCAACTCTAGATTTACCCATCAGCAGGTGTCAATCACGTCTCATAAACCGTTAATGCCCAGCTCTCGCTACGCTCGGGCCCACGCTGTTCCTTTGAGTTTCAGAAACGCTTAGTAATAACGGACGCAAAAACCAAAACACCGATCTGCCGCTTGTTATTTCTTTATTGTTACACCAACATATAAAAGGAATAAACGAACTAAGGTCTGAAAACAAATATTACAATAATAAATCTCTGTATTACTTCTGACGATGTTTCACTCTTCTTTCTGAACAGCGACCGATGAGACGATGACTGTCGTATTGATGCCTCCGCGAAAATTGGGGAAGTTGGTTTGAGCAAACAACCAAGAATTGATCGTTCAATCTTCAACTCCATTGACACTCCCCGGCAAAAAAGGGATCCAACCCTTTTTTCCTTCACGACCAATGCACGTTGACTTGGATGCCATTGAGAGAACCTGGGTCACACGGACAGAGCTGAAATGGAAAACAAACAGAAAAGCCAACACAACACAAGCATACCCACAGCACAATCTCACACATCAATGACGACCTGCGCCTCCAGACAGAGACCTCCTCTTGACATCTTGCAACACAATCGCCACTTGCTAGAATGACTCTTGCAGAATGCAACGTGACCATAGCACCACCTCACGATACTCTACGCACATCCTCTTATCTACTCACCACCAATTACCACTGAAATCGCTTGTCACTCATTCTGCCTCAGTTCTAGTAACGGTGACGTATGCGAGCCTCAGTCGTTTACACTCTTTCTCCCCGGCGTGTTGGACCGCAGCTAACAATTATCTCCGTGTGCATTTCATTCTCAGCAATAGCCTAGCCTCCCCGGCGTATACGACCCATCTGCTGTCTCTAACATCAATCAATTCATTCATGGATGTAGAAGAGTGGACACAACTTCAGAAGTAATCACGACGAAAATTTTAACAAAATTACGTAATAACAACGAGGTACGAAAACAACAAGTAAACACAATGGATCCAAAAACAACAATTGATAGGACACACCACACGTATATACAAACAGTACAAACAAACTCGCAGATCGTGTCTCAATGGAATTCCTTTGAAGAATCGCAGGACTTACACCAGTACACTTGCAACCCTTCACAGGTTGACGATTGTAAGTTGTGGAATGTCCGGACACAAACAAGATTAACCAACAATTACATCAATTGGAACTCACACAACTATTTAACACAAACATATGTACAATCACTACATCAAATGTTGTGGATTCCGGCATGACAAACTACCCTTGAAGAACTGTAGGACTTACAGCAGTACGCCTACATTCCTTCTCAGGTTGATGATCCAAGTGGAAGTCGTCCGGACACAAACAGAATTACCAACAGCTAGATGACAGATGATATCAATTCAGTATATACAATATGAACATATGTACAAGATCATACACCAAGCACATTGGACTGCTCATTGATGCGCTACCCTTTGAAGAACTGTAGGACTTACAGCAGTACGCCTACAACCCTTCTCAGGTTGACGCCCTAGGTTGGAAAATCGTCGCAGAGTTCATTTGCTAACTTCCTTCTATGAGCTATATCCTCAAATCTGAACGGCAACACGCCCATGTCATTGTATCGTAGAATATAGATGACCAACAAACACACGACATATCTCATCAACCAAGTATAGAAACAGAGTAATTTACACCAAAGATAATAACATTCAAATAGTAACTTGAAACTAGAAATGCCTTTATTCATGCAAGTCAATTTAACAATAACTCTCTCCTTTACACTTGGCTTATCCACACTAAACTGACCATTGATATTCGTCCTTTCAAACGAACTGATACTACCATAGTCATTGCACAAGATACTTGAGTTGATGGGTGTCTGTTTCATTGTGGATGACAGCACCAACGATGACTGATTGATATCAGTTGATGAAGTTAGCGGTGGATCAGAAGCTGTTGTTGCTCGACTTTCAGAAAGTTGTCTACCTGCAAGACCACCACCACTGCTGTCTTTTACTATCAGCTCAGGCTTAGCACTGGCATCTGATGATAGGTGGGCTACATGCTGATCAATCACACTGACGGTCTCACAAGTATGCATGCCTTCTGCAACTGCACCTGCATTCAATTCTACTTCACGTTCAAGTTGTACAGAAACTTTGTTCAACTTAGCAGTAGTAGGCATTCCTTTTGTCTCATCATGATCAACCAAAGAGAACTCTGCACTATCATGATCATTACCACAAATATTCAATTTACCGTCAAGTTCATCATTTTCAAACTCTTTAATAACAGAAGTAGACAATTTTGGTTCCTCCTCACAAATCATTAAAGGTTTTATATCTTCACTCTGACTAGTAATACCTTGTAAACTTGTAGGGTCAGAACTGGACTCTGAAGCAGCAACTCTATTCTGTGACACTCTATTCAACAACGGCTTACCAGTTGCAACTACAGACTTCTTCACAACAACGTTATCGTCACACAATTCGGAGTCAGACCTGGAGTTTACATTTAGCTTATCACTGAACTTGCTCACTGGTTCACAGTTCACTTCTGTATGCACCTCTTGCAAACGTGTGAAACAAAACCGTGTTTGTCTTGCATCTTGTAACTTATCTGTTGAGGATGTACTACGAAACCTGTTACACTCACTAAGTTTATATGCATTACTATACATCATGGAGTCTTCTCGATATCCACCTCTCTGAGGCCCTTTCGTCATCAATGATTGCATTTTGCTCTCAGACTGCTCTATTCTAGGGGTGAGATGTAATAGACTGGCGAACTTGCTCATAGATTGATTGACACTAGTATTTACCAGTTTCAGGATATCATCAAACTTTGGCTCGATACCCTCATCCTCCATACGGGAGCTTATCTTCACCCACTTCCTTTGCAGTCGAGTAGGTAGGCGTCTTGCTATTACTTCTAGTATAAAACTCGAGTTGAGGTCACTCGTGCGATTCATCGAAATCATTCCATTCTTGTAAATTAGCAAATTATCTAAAAACTCAGTGAGTGCCTGGGAGTCATCCTGTAATTGACCACCATTACCCTTAACAGCGTCGAATAATTTCCCTGCAATCATCGAAGGTCTTCCAAACCTTTGACGTAATATGCTCATAGCCTCGTAGTAGCCCTCCTTTGGCTTCATAAACTTACAGCACTGTATAGCTCTTGCAGCATCTCCAGTGCAATATCTCATCAAATACATTAACTTCAATTCATCATTTAATAAAATACCACTCAACATGATCTCAAACTCCTTTACAAATTGTAAATAATCAGCCGGGTTTCCATCAAAACACCGTGGTTCTAATTTAGGGAGTTTGATGTTCCTATTATCCCTGAACGGCGAAACAGTAACATCAACCATGTCATACTTAACATCAGACACATCGTTACAATTAACAGACAAGTCACCATGACTTACTTTCCTGTTTGCATCCAAGACACTCTGTCCCTTCTTTGACCCAGGCATTGTTGAACTTGACCCAATTCCAAAAACGTTCCAGATATTGCTTGTTCAAAGAGGACTTGACCGGCACCAGGAAAAATGAACGGCGACTATCCAAACTTTCACCAACTGTTTCAATCCGCCAGATCTGTTTCTATCGTCAGAAACTGTCAATCACGTCTCATAAACCGTTAATGCCCAGCTCTCGCTACGCTCGGGCCCACGCTGTTCCTTTGAGTTTCAGAAACGCTTAGTAATAACGGACGCAAAAACCAAAACACCGATCTGCCGCTTGTTATTTCTTTATTGTTACACCAACATATAAAAGGAATAAACGAACTAAGGTCTGAAAACAAATATTACAATAATAAATCTCTGTATTACTTCTGACGATGTTTCACTCTTCTTTCTGAACAGCGACCGATGAGACGATGACTGTCGTATTGATGCCTCCGCGAAAATTGGGGAAGTTGGTTTGAGCAAACAACCAAGAATTGATCGTTTAATCTTCAACTCCATTGACACCAGGCTAACATCTATATCATACCTCAATGTGGTTCTGATGTATACGGCTGCGCCAAATCCAACCTCAAAGGCATCAGAAAAAAACATGGAAGTCAATTATATCATGATTTCTCGACGGCTTAAGTGGACGTGAGAAGGAATGTAGATTCAGCATTCTTAAACTGTTAACCCACTCCTTCCACTCTTCTCTCTGCCTCTCACTTAATGATTCATCCAACTGTAACCTTTTCCTGCCTGTCTCTTGAAATAACCTCCTCGCCGGAAGTAGATAAGGTGCTACTAACCCAAGTGGGTCAAACACGGACGACAACACAGAGAGCACACCTCTCCGAGTAACTGTCTTATCAATACCGCCAACACTATAAATCCAAAGGTATCAGAGTTCACATCCCATCGCATACCTAATATGCGTTCAACTGATAGAGTATCAATAGGCAAACCTCGTACAGTAGGTGCTCTGTCTTCTGGACCTATATGCTTCAAAACGTCTAGGCTGTTCGAGACCCACTTAATTAGACGAAAGCCGGCCTTAGCTAACACTTCAGTAATGCTTGTTGCAAATCTAACTGCAGACTTATCATCATCGAAGGAGGCTAAACAATCATCCACGTAGAAGCAACAATCTATGACGTCCAGCAAATCATTAGAACCAAATGTGGACACTGCCTTTCGTAGAGCAAAATTAGCACAAAATGGGGAGGATGTGGCACCAAATGGATGCACTGTCATCCTATATTCTGACACCTTACCACAAGGACCATCATCGAACCACAATAACCTCAAATGATCTCTGTCACTCTCTGGCACCTTCACCTGTAGGAACATTTCCTCAATATCCGCTGCGACAGGAACTGTAAACTTTCTGAATCTTAATAGCAGTCCCACTAATGAGCTCACGCAATCTGGGCCACTATACAGATTATCATTTAAAGAGACTCCTCCATGTTTCGCAGAACAATCAAACACCACACGGAGTTTACCTGGCTTCCTCGGGTTAAAGACGGGATGATGGGGCAAATACCACTTCCCTGGCTCACTCTGATCAACTAGTCTTTCAACGTAACCCTTCATTATATGTTTATCGACGACATCCTTATATTTGGACCAGAGTTCTGCATCTGACAGAAATTTCTTCCGTAAACCCATTAGTCTCTTAAGAGCAACTTTCCTATTACAAACCAACTGTCTATCTTTGAATCTCCATGGTAGGCCAACGCTGAAACGCCCATTTTCGCATTTGCAAGACTCCTCAACTATTTTAACTGCTTTTAAGTCTTCTACAGAAAGACCCCTCTCTGGGACACCGCAGTCACAGAACTCCTTGTCATACATATTTTTAATCATAGTTTCTAGTTTGTTCCCATCGTTTGCAACTAATGATGATATGTAGACTATGGGTATAGGTCCTCTCACTGTTCATCCCAGTGGTGTTTTCGTCTCGAACAGATCATCTCCACCTCCGAATCTCTCTTCTAATACCTTATGAGCTTCTGGCACACTACATCCAATGAGTATTCTCACTCTTCCATCTTGCAGTGTTGGAAGAGGTATGTCACAAAGATATGGCTTACCGACAACCGTTTCACGACTAGGTACTATAGCTTCGCCGGGTTTCATACTGGAGGTAGTGTAAGCAGTATCTACTTCAGTGGTTTCCCCAGTAGCCAAGGATTCTAACTGAAATGACACTCGTTCACATACTACTGTTTTCGCAGAATTGAAAGCATTTACAACCAAGGGTTGCTTTGGGCCTTTAATACCCAAGCAACCAGCCAGTTCAGCATCTATCAATGTAACGTCTGAACCATTATCCAAAAATGCATAAGTCTCTACTGAAGATTTCGGTCCTTTCACCTTAACTGGTAATACCCCTAAGAAAACTTGTGGGGTGTCAAGGGGTCTAGAGATACTATTACAATTAACCGAATTCCCAGGTTCGTTTGCTGTCCTCAGAAGTGGTTGCACATCGGCTGAACCACTACTTCCTTTGTTTTTCGCCTTACAATTCAACTTTGTATGCCCCGTCATTGAACAACTGAAACACAGTCGCTTCTGCTTTGCCATTTTTAACCTTTCTACGGGTGACATAGCGATAAAGCGATTGCAATCACTCAATTGATATGTGTCATGGCAAACAATGCACTCATCCTTTCTCGTTGTGTCTTGAGACTTCACCACAAATGATTTCCTTATACTCACCGGTTCCTTAGGTTATACTTTAGAATGCAAAATGTTGGCGAACTCGCCCGTCGCCTGGTCGGCACTGTCTTTCACTAACCTCACAATATCATTGAATCCAGGCTCCAAACCATCTTCCTCTAGCCAGGAACTAAGCTTTATGAACTTCCTTTGTAGATGAACCGGTAATTTCTTGACAACTGTCTCAAGCACCAAACTTGATTTCAACTCATCCATATTGTTAAGATAAACGAGAGTATTTCTTTATGCCATTAAATTATCCAAGAACTCTGTGAGTTCCTCGGGGTTGTCCCTTAACTGTGCCCCATTACCTTTGACGGTCTCAAAAATGTTACGGGATGTCATAAATGGCTTTACAAACCTTTGACGTAATATCCCTATAGCCTCTGTATATCGTTCGTTTGGGGGCATAAACTTACAGCACTGGATAGCTCTTGAAGCAACACCAGTGCAGTACCTCAACAAATACATCAACATCATTTCGTCATTTATTGCAAACCCACTCAACATGACTTCAAACTGCTTTGCAAACTGTGGATAGTTATCTGGGTTTCTGTCGAAACACCGAGGTTCATACTCAGGCAGTTTAAAATTCCTATTATCCCTAGACGACGAAACATTGAGATCAACCTTATCATGCTTAACATCACACAAATCAATACATGTAACATACAACTCAACATTGCCTACTTTCCTGCTTGTTTCCAAGACGCTTTGTCCCTTCTTTGACTCAGGCATTACTGAACTTGACCAAACAATCCAGAAAAGTTCCAGATAACACTTGTCTAAAGAAGACGGGCAGACACGAGGAAAGACGACCAGAAACTGTCAATGTCCAAGTCCTACTACACTGGACCTCGTGCTGTTCTTGGGAGACTTTCGGAAACTATGCGTAATAAATAACACGAAAAACCAGAACGCAAATGGGTGACTCGAGAACCGTTTATTCTTGCACCAATGCAGAGCCAACCATTATGTTATTGTACACAAAGTCTAAGAACAAATGTTATAGCAATAAATCGCGACAATACTTCTGATAGTTTTCTCTCTTCCACCGAACAGCGAATGATGAGACGATGACTGCCGTATTGATGACTCCCGCGAAAATATGGAGGAGTTGGGTTTGAGCAAACAACCATGAATTGATCGTTGAATCTTCAACTACATTGACGCCCGCAGGATATTTCCTTTCTGACTGCAGGGATTATTCTGATATTTTCTGTTTACTACTGTTATGGAATTTGTGAATTTCTTAGGTGATTTGTTCGCTTAGTTTGTCTGTGGTTCAATCCTCATTGTATTTTTATTGGTTGCAAGCCTTTAGCGTTTGTCTCAGTTGAACGTGGTGCTGAAATGTTGTTAGTATGAGAAGAGGTAAGGAACAGGTCGTAGACTTCTTAGACAACCCACCCGACCCAATGGCCCTGTGAATTCCAACTTCAACTATTTTGTGATTTTGGCGCGACTGGCACCAGCCAATATCTTTGGCAAGTATCTGTCCTCAAACTCAGTTTAGTGGACCCTATTGGTTAAAGTTTTTAACAGGATAACTCCAGGCAACTTCATCCTGTAGGCAGATGAGTGCGCAATGCTGAAGAGCCTCAAAATGGGACGAAAGAGCTGTCCAGGTCTCCCTCACAGTCTTCAGTGTTTCCCCAACTGGCATCAATCAGCGATCCGATTTGAAATTAGTCTAATCCCCGCAGACTAACTCTTGAAAACCAACTTTTTATGGAAATATTACTTATTCGTCTTATAATCTAATTCCGCCGTTGATTCGCAACATGTTCTCAGGCATACTTCTTATTAATTCAGTCCCGTGTTACACACTTCATGAAGGAAATATGTTGTAAATGATTGGACCTTGTTTCGCGTGCAGCAAAATTTCCTCCACATGATATCACTGTTGATTCCTATTTTACTTGAAGATCCCGTTGGAAATATGGACATTTCCAGGTTTAAATAAGCTGTGAATTTCGTGCTGTGTGCATAAACATTGTCTGGAATGAGCTGTCTCGAAAGGGGATCAAAAAGTAGGGTGCTGCATTAATAAGTGGCTACATTTTAATTTTTCTGAAAGGAAGCAGTACACTGTATATAATGGGAGGTCTCCCACTGCTTTACTTAGTTTAACCGGTGTCCTACAAGGTGCTGTTATTCTCCTTTTCTGTTTTCTTTCATCTGACATGACTTGCCTTATTCTGATGAAGACAATTTTGTTAAGTATGCTGATAATTTTACTGTTTTCACGTCGATTACTCCTCGATCACATTATTCCAGAATGTATAACTTTTTATTAAAAATTCCTCGGTGGTCCTAGTCAACTGGTTGTGAGCTAAATCCCTCCAAATGTTGGGTTGTTAGTTTCACTTTAAGACACAAGCATGGCCTACATGTAATGGTTCGTTACCATGATTCTGCTATCATAGATGGCCCTTAAGTGGAAACTTAGTCGAATGCTATATACTTTGAACTGTGTCTTTCCTTTGATCTATCCTGGTTTTCTCACATCACAATAGATTCTAGAAAGATTTCCCTTTAACTGTACGCTAGCAGTCTTTTAATTCATGTATTTTAATCTTCCCTGAGCTACTTTAAAAAGACTTTGTTACACTGCGAAGGACACTGAGAGCTATCGGCAGGGCGTGTAGGATGTTTCTAAACCAACTTGTTAGCACTCTTGTAGATAAACGCATTCATGAAAGAAATTAGCGAATATTACCTTATCGGACCCTCCTCTCTATACGCTGATCTCTCCTTGTATCTTATCAGGTAGATGTAGGAGTAACTGGAAGACTATGCTTGGACAACTAAGTATAAAAACCTCTACAATACCTTTGTAGCGGTAGGCAATTCCCAAAAATTATTAGTCATAGAATTTATCACTGAACCTTGGATGCTTATATTCACTGTTCAAGTCTATTCACTTAGCTGAAGGCCCACAGTCAAGCCAAGCATCCACGCCATTTGGCACTTCGTCGTGTTACGTTCCTGCACGATCCGTAGCTAGTTAGGCAATTATCTAGCATTCCAATTTGGTCCCGAAACATACTTCATAATTTGGTCGATCATTTCCAGCGTTTTGCTTTGTCTTTGGTCTACGCTGAACAAATACTATAGAAGTTGTGGGTATTAAATATTGCGTTAGTATACTTCGTACGATCCATGAACGTCAGTACCCCAGCCTCTAAACCTTATTTGGCTAGGAAGCATTTTATGCAGTGAGAAAGGTGTAAGCCATGACACTACTAGCTTACCGCAAAACACTATGCAAAGAGCCCTTTTTATCATCAGTATTTTAACTAATGTAACGTTATTAATATTTCCGATTAAATCAGAATTTTATATTCACACGCTTATAAGACAATATTATCCATGTAAATACCCTGTCTAATTATTCCTCTCTATTAATACTTCTGATTATAGCTTGATTCCATCTACGCGCGCTCCTTGAATAAGACGTGCTTTTCCTCGCTAACCGGAAATATCCAATTTTGTGAATTATTCGTTTGGGAAACCTGATCTTCCTATCCGGCGAATTTTTATTCAACCATTTCTTCCTCACCGAGCCTGTGTGTGGTACTTCCCGCTGTCTCGAACTACTGCCAAAGCTTCAGGTGCTACTTCTGTAGCAACACCCTCCTCACTCTTTCAAATATACAGGACTTGTGGGTCTGTTACGTGATTGCTGTGAAACCGAATAACCCGAAAGTTACAGGTAAAGTCTAAAGCTTTTACTTAAATACTTTATCCTTCTTTTCTGTGCTCTCTATTGTCTTTTGCTGTAAGTCTATTGGACAAAATAACAGTCTCTTATTATTTAATCACCAGTATTAATTTAGGAGTAAAATGACAATAGATTCTCAACCTAAAATAAGTAATGGGACATCATACTCTGTAGTTACCAGGGCTTCAGCCAAACTAGGCAAACAGGAGAAGGTGATGGACTCACGCATACCGGTCCTGAAGACCAGGGCTAATATTCCCAGCTCGTACAGATTACCCATGTCGCCACAGTCCTACAGTGAAGCTGTGCAAAGTCAGCCAAGTGGATGTGGCTCCACCCCTGTTAACACGACTAGGTTAACAGATCCGAGTGGGAAAATTGCACTAAGTGAGAACTTCATAACACCCATCCCCATGGTAGACCATGAAACAAATAGGAAGGCCAAAAAGAAACGTTCACGACGTCGCAAGACGACAAGAACGCTCCCCAAGAAGACAGACGACTGCAAGGTCTGTGCTTCTGTTGTCGAACAAGCAGACTCTGCTTTCGAATGTAACTTTTGCAACCGATGGGTGCATTGCAGATGCGACAGTGGGGTACCAAAAGCATATTATGACTTTATGCGTAAAAACCCATGCCAATGGTTCTGGTACATATGCCCGAGTTGCCGTCCTGATGTAGCCTCGCGTAGTCCTTTGAAAACTAAAGATGGCACAGAAGTAGCGGGGAAAAAGGTGAAAAGCTCGACCCCCACCAATCCGGAAGTTAGTACAAACGCGCGTAAACCGGGGATACCAAAATCCTCACCGGTTAAACTTGTAACTCTTGCCATAACCGCTCCAGACACAGAGGCTGGAGAACCACGGGTTTCCGTCGTTGGAAAAAGACCCCAACCGTCTATCAGTAATGCTGGCTATAGCACTGAGACACATAAAAATACCCAGTCGCACCAGTCAAACCAAAACGGTCTTAAAGGTGATCACAAACGTGCGAGGACCGAGCCCAAGCCCACGGTTAGCAGATCAAATTGTGTAATCCTCTTTAATGTACCAGACTGTAGCAGTAGTCTGCTGAAAGATAGGGCCCTATTTGATCAGGAACAGTGGTCCATCTTGAGTAGCACACTGGGTTTGGACATCCAACCAGTAAATCTATGCAGATTGTATAGGGGCACTGCTGCACCTGAAGGCAAACCATCCCCACTGAGGGTAACATTGGGCTCTACCGAGGATGTTGAAAAAGTGTTACTGGCTTCTCAAGTCCTTTCTATAGGGAGGGCCTGTAACATACGTGTTAAGCCAGACAGGCCGTGGAAGGAAAGACAAATGGCGAGGGAGTCGCCAGAGCTCATTCCTTCTGCCTCCATGGTTGTGCATGGCATTCCCGAACTGGTAACTGGGAACGCCTGCGAAAAGCATTGTCATGATGTACAACAATGGAGATGGTTAGCATCCCAGATGGCCCTGGGAAGTTCAGGGGCTGTCTCTATTTATAGACTGCCTCGACCCACTCATCTTATGTCAATTAACTCGCCACGTCTGTTAGCTGTCAAGTTCAGCTCCCAAGACCAGTTGAATACCGCTCTCCATAGATGGTACGAGACCAAGGACAAGGTCAGCAAACACATTCGCTGCTGCGAGAGCCGGCCTCGCACTCAAAGGAGAGAACAAAGCGTAGTAAAAGAAAATCCTCAACCCCTAGTCACACTACAGCGGTGCAGCACGGACGATGATAGCCAGTGTCATCCGAGTGCTCCAACTGAACTAGAAGAAAAAAACGCCAACAGGCCGGTTCCTGGGGAATCGGCCAACTAGTTCGTAGGATAACTCCTCAACCGATAGCCAATATCAAGTCAACTACCCCCCAATACGGGGAAGTGGTGAGACTGACTACCAGTTGCCTGTATAGTAATGTGAGAGGGCTAAGAGGCAAAATAGCTGAACTTAGACACCTACAATCACAACTAAACTCCAAAATCATAATACTGACGGAAACCTGGCTAACCCCTACGGTGGCAGACAGCGAAGTCAGTATAAATGATATGGTCCTAGTCAGGCGAGATAGGGACCTGAAAGAAGGAGGTGGAGTCGCCATATACGTCGACAAACAGCTCAGATGTGTTCACGCGATGGACCCTCCCCTCACAGAGCTCCCTGACTCCATATGGTGCCACTTCACCGTTGGGTACTGCAAATATCTAGTGGGCAGCATTTATCGATCACCTTCATGTGGAGCAGACCACAACCAGGTACTGCTAAATACAATTTCAGCGACTCAAGACATGGGTTATGATCAAATTGTCATAGCTGGTGACTTCAATGCCCCATCTCTTAACTTGGTGTCGGGAAAAGCCCATGATAGATTTGATCGAAATCTGCTGCATACCATCAGGAAGGCTGGATTCACTGAAAATGTCAAGATGGATACTAGATGGGGCCCTGATGGGAAGTCTTCTAGACTGGATTACGTGCTCACTAGTGACCAGCTACTAGTGGAAAACGTTCAGATCACGACTCCCATAGGTAGTAGTGACCACGCGGTCATAGTATTCGACATAGTCCTCCGCGAGCGCTTACAGTGGGACAATACACAGCCCTATCTGTGTTATAACAAAGCCAACTACACCAAAATGCGAAGACTTCTGTCTGAAGCAAACTGGCCTAAAAAATGGACAGAGCTAACAGTAGAAGAACACTGGAGAGTGGTAAAGGAGATCATTCACCAGGCGGTCTCAGACACTGTTCCTTTAGTCTCACCAAAAGCTAGGAAGCAACGATCATGGCTGAAAAGGGGACACAACGCCTTCTGCAGGCAAAGCGAAAAGCCTGGTTCGCGTGGCGACGATCGAAGAGTCAACCCGAATATGAAGTGTACCTTGAACTCAGGAATCGATGTAACATACGAGTCCGGAGCGATAGAAGGACATTTCAGGGAGACCTCGCCAATAAGCTTCTCGTGAACCCCAAAAGCCTATACAGGTTTATGGCCGAAAGAAAACCGACCAACCAGGGAGCATGCAATCTAGTGGGTTCTGATGGGAAATCTCTTACTAGTCTTGAAATGGCAGAGACATTCAGCCTAGCCTTTCACAGGCAACTAAATAGTAACGAGGATATTACCCCTACAGAACATCCAGATTACATCGCAAAACCAACACACGAAAACCTGCTGGGTACATTTCAAATTACCCCGGCTATGGTACTTGCAAAATTGGGAAGGTTGGCTTCGGGAAAGTCTCCAGGTTGTGATGGCATCAGACCATCTGTCCTGAAGCAGTGTTCAGAAAGTCTCTGTCAACCCCTAAGTGATCTGTTCCAACACTCCCTTGATGTAGGGAAACTTCCATGTGAATGGAAACGTGCAATCCTATCCCCTATCTTCAAGGGTGGTGACCGGCAGAATGTGACCAGTTACAGACCAGTTGCTCTACTTCCAGTGGTATCGAAGATATTGGAAAGTCTCATTGACGACCACATGAGAAAATACTTCGATGGGACTAACCTTCTTCACGAAGCACAGCACGGTTTCAGGAGGGGAAGATCCTGCGTGACGAATCTTCTACTAGCCTGGAACGATTGGACACTATCCTGGGACAAAAAGGTACCAGCCCACGTGATCTTTCTCGACTTTGCGAAAGCATTCGACACAGTTCACCATGGTCTGCTCCTTCACAAAATAGGCAAGGCGGGAGTTTCTGGAGCACTTCTCGCATGGCTGAAAGATTACTTAGGCGAGAGAGAATTCTGCACCAAAGTCAACCGCATCCGATCATCCTGGCACACCTCGGCATCAGGGGTTCCTCAGGGTTCTATCCTAGGGCCGTTGATGTTTTTGATTTTTATCAATGACCTGCCCCCCCAACTAAACTGCTCTGCGCTTCTTTACGCTGACGACGTAAAGATTTGGAGAGCAATAAACTCATCGGAAGACTCAGATAGATTGCAGGCTGACCTGCAAACTCTGGGAAATTGGGCTTTGGCTAACGGAATGCCTTTCAATCTAAAGAAGTGCAAAGTAGTGCAGCTTCATTCCGGCAGGTCACAGAGTGTAAATTACACCCTTGGTGGCCAGAACTTGAGTTGTGTTCCATCAGAGCGTGATCTAGGTCTTATTCTAACAGAAAAGCTAGACACCAGTGGAAATTACTCGAGGGACGTCGCCAAAGCCTACGCAACATTACACTTTATGCACAGGCAGCTGGGAGCTCTCACTCCCGAACTGTTCTTAAGGCTATACAAGGCATATGTGAGGCCACACCTTGAGGTGCATAATATCATTGCACCTCCGCTACTCAAAAGGGATGCTAACATTCTAGAAAGTGTCCAGAGACGAGCGACAAAATGGGTGATCGGCCTCCGCAACAAATCATATGAGGAAAGACTAAAGAAATTAGGTCTTTTCACACTTAGTTACCGTAGGCACAGGGGAGACCTCATCACCGTCTACAAGATCCTAAATGACCAGGCCCACCCAAATAAAAGCATCCTGCCATTAAGCGATTATAGGCTTCCACGAGGTAACCCGCTAAGGATAGCACACCAGAGACCAAAGACTCGAGTGCGATCACATTTCTTTTCGCTTCGTGTTTGCCGTCTCTGGAACGCTTTACCGGCGGCCGTGACTACAGCGCCATCTGTGGAGATTTTTAAGCGGAAGCTAGACAATCATGCAGAAATGCAAGGTTTGTGTCTCAATGGCTTATCCTCATAAAATTTGAAACCACACTGTCAATGAATAAGCGTACAAACTAAATCCCCACGACCTATTCTGCCTTCTCTCACTCTATCTTTTCCTTAGGTCACCTTTATTATTCCACTTATCTCAACCTATATTATCTACACTACAACCTATTATTATTATTATTATTACTATTCTGCTTTTATGACTACACCGAATGACCAACGGGAGTTAGGTCAAACTCCATTCACGGCAGCAATACAGTCCTAACATACTGCATACTACAAACCACATCTCGACCAATCCCCGCACCACTCCTCCTGGAGTCTACCAGAGCTAAAGCAGTCGAGTGTCGGGACTTACTACGCAGAAGCTCACCGAAGATCTGGAACCTCTACCTCACAATCAAGAAGCGAGCTCAAAGAAATCACTGGTTTATACTAGCTCGTAATCTGGATATTGGATTCCACACCGTATTTTGGTACAACTATGACCGACCACTGATATCAGGTGTGCGTCGGCCGGGGATCGAACCCCAGATCACATACATAGTTGGCAAATGTTCTAACCACTGTGGCACCGACTATGTGAAAAGAATATACGATGTGATATTGTACTACATGCTGAAAATCCCACACTGCATCGAATGCACCACTTCAAATAAAGCCATTATTGTTATCATCATTATATCTACACGAGTTTTACCACGGATTGATATCAGTTAGAGAACCATTGAAAACCAGGAAGTACTGGAGAGCCAGCTGTCTCGTCAGCCTAGTTTGGGAATCACCGGCAGTACTCACCCACTGAGGTTCGAACCTAGGACCTTCCGATTACAAGGCAAGCTCGTATACCATTCAGCCACTAGCACCCAATTCAATGGTCAGCCCATGAATTCTAACTTCTACCAATTCGTGATACATTTAGCGCAACCAACAAGCAACGTCATCGGTGGGACATCCATCATCACACACTTGACTGGATGGACCTAACTGGTCATGATTTTTCACTAGGACTACAGGAAACTTCGTCCTGTAGCAAGTCACTTGAGAGCATCAAACTCGTGTGAACAAATCTAATCCTTGCAAACCAACTGCTGGAAATTAACCTGATGCTCGGAGTTTCCTGGAGTTCTAATGAGAAATCATGACCAGTGAGATACACCAGTCACGTGTGAGGATGGATGTCCCGGCGATGACAGTGGTTAGAGGTCATTCTAAAATATCACGAATTGGTAGAAGTTAGATTTCACGGGCTGGTCACTGAATCGGGTCCCAGTGGCTGAATGGTATACAAGCTTGCCTTGTAAGCGAAAGGATAGAAGATCTGTCCAGTATTCTCTGGTTTTTAATGGTTCTCTCTCTCTAGTTCATATACATATCTGTTAAACTATATCTCAATACATATATTCAAATATTAATTATCCATTCAATGAATGCTTCTGATTTTCCTTCATTTATTACGATTATTATCATCAAAACACCAGTCATCAATCAATACGAGTACTGTACAACAATCATCTAAGATTTAAACTAATATAAAAGTATTAATAATAATAATGACACTACTAACTTACTACAAAACCATATGCAAACAGCCATTTTTATTATTATTTTTTAAGTAATACATTGTTGTTAATTTTCCCCGCTTAAACAAGAATTTTATATTCACATGCTTATTGAACAATGTTATCCATGTAAATACCCTGTCTAATAATTCCTCTCTATTAATATTTCTGATTATATAGCTTCATTCCACACCATATTTTTGTACAACTATGGAATTTTCAGAATGCGATATCGGTAGCCCAGACTTAGAAGGCCGACCATTGATATCAGGTGTGCGTCAGTCGGGGATCGAATTCCCGACCATGTGCATAATCGGCAAACGTCCTAACCGCTGTGGCACCGACTATGTGAAGAGAATATCAGATGCGATATTGTACTACATCCTGAAAATCCCACACTGCATGGAAAGTACTATTGCAAATAAAGCCATCAATATTACTACCATTAAGTGGATACCAGTCGTAGGCATTATTGGTTGACAGCAAGGCTATATATATATATATATATATATATATATATATATATATATATATATATCACATGAATTGCCAGAGTAAGTGTTGGTTTGCAGGGATTTGATTGGTTACATGTTTGACATCAGCTAGAGAACCGTTTGAAAACCACCAAGGAGTAACAGACAGCTGTTTCTTCCTAATCTAGGAATCTTTATCAGTACGCACCCACGAACCCAGGACCCTGCGGTCACAAGGCCACCTCGCAGACGATTCAGTCACTTGGACCCCAGTCATAACATTCCAAATGGTGAAAACGAGTTTGTTCTCGTAACCTAAAGCTCCTAGGTTCAATCCCTAGTGAATGATGCCACTGGGTGTGCACAGCGTTGTAGACTCACAAACTAGGTGGACATAGCGGCTGGCTGTTCAGTGCTCCCTAGTGGTTTTAATGATCCCTCTAAGTGATTTTGGATCTTGACGATATCTAATCTCATATACGTATCTAATAAACTATATCTGAATATATATCCATATAATATGTGTGTTTGTCTGACAGTCTGATATATTTTGCTATGTATATATGGATCGATATTCCATTATAACTAGCCAATCATGTTAAGACTGTCTATTGATGTGTTCATTTTGAATATTCACTCACACACTTGTTCGGACATTCATATATTTTTGCTCTCACACTCTTGTGTGACATTTTTGATTCTCCTGGTGTTTTGGAAAATAGAAGTATCATCGCAAACCTAGTGGTCTTCTGATTTCCGTCTTTCTTGCGTCAGGACTATTAAATTCTCGACCAGTACATAACAATATATTCAAGCAGTAATTATCCCATTCAATGAACACTGCTCATTTTCCCCCATTTATTACTATTATTATTATCAAAACACCAGTCATCGATCAATACATGTAATGTACAACAATCATCTAAGATTTAACCTAATATAAAAGTATTAATAATAATAATAATGATAGTAATATTGACAGTAGTATATCACAAAATGATTGAATCAATAAATCAATATATGAATATCCCTCAGTAATAAGTTGGTTGTATATCCTTCAGTGATTTTCTTTCTTTCTCCTGTTGAGTTTTACTCTGTAGACTGATATCATTTTTCCATTTTCTAAGTTCAATTTCATCTAACCAACTACGTAATTTTTCTTTTAATTCTAAAACAACATGAAGAGGAGAGAAAAAAAGAGAAAAATGACAAGTCAATTGTGTTGTTCACTAGGTAGTAGTGTTACGTTCTTTTGGGGAGGGTGAGGTGTGGGATTTGTGCCAACTTACGTCACTACTGACGTGGACATGATAACCAGTTAGCTATCCCATCAAAGGACGTATGTAGTGTACAACAGCAGTTTACTCTATACTCCTTTTATCGTCGCTGTGAGACATGGCCATTGTGAAATTGTAAGAAGATATGAAAAGGTTAGCTATCTGTGTTTGATCATAGGTGTCTGCGATCTATCTCCATTGTTAGATGGTATAATATAATGAGCAGTATTGAGGTTAGAGAGTGGAGTGTTGGATAGGGAGATAAAGTGGATCGATGGGTGCAATGATGCGAAATCACTTGAGATGGGGTTACAATATTTGATACGTATGCCTATCCTAGCCATCACCTTCCTCGATTGAAAATGTTACCTGACTGACATAGGGTGGATCATGTTGGAAAAGAATTACTGGTGGACAAACAAAAAACATACTTCCATCAGTCAGTTAAATCCATGACAGTTAGTTTAAGCCAGACAGACAGACAGCCATGTAGGCAGGTGTAGACTTCTTGGTTATCGTCTTTGGGATGGTGAGAATTGATGGATGGAGATAATTAGTGATATGAGTGATAATCATTTTCAATAGAGTAGATGTATTCACTCACAAACAGGTGAGTGAACTCATAGCAAGACCATTTATCTGTCTATAAATAAATTCCATTTAAATGCAAAATAATTACTTTCCAGGCAGAGTTTTCGACTTTTAATTATTTCACTGGTGTCCAGTGAACAGCTTTGCGGTAAAGTTGTCTCTGATTCTAGTAATCTCAAGATGTTTTCTGACCTGTTCCTCATTGATTGATTATTTGATGCTGTTGAGTTGAAATGACCGATGGTCTTCTCTGTTGACATGTCACGGGCCTAATATGAACGCTTCCACCTTGTATCTGAGGAGGATCAATGTGAAGTTATTTTATTTTTGGTTGATTGTGAGTAGCAAAGATGAAAACCGCGCCACATACATAAATATCATTTATTTTGAAACACTCATACACCTGGATTCCAAGTATGAGGGGTAATAATGCTGTCCCCAAATAACTCTTCAACTTTATACCCGTCGCTAGCTGGGCTCTTACAGTCTAGCGGATAATCCGTTGGTCTTTGTAACGGTGGATGCAGGGCTCGAGTCTCTATGTGTTTGTGTGTGGAGGTGGTTGTAGGAGGAGGAGGAGGAGGAGGGAACACCATCATCACTTACGGGTACATCCAAAAGAATGCAAATATCTATGATCAAAGACATCTAGTCTTTTCATATCTTCTAATTTTAATAGCAATGTCTGACAAAAACAGCCATAACGAAAAACGAAACGGAGTACTTCACGTTACATACTGGAACTGGGAAACCAGTTCCTATCGTCCCAAATAGTAAAATATCCGTACTAGAAGTTGTGACATATCAACCAGCAGGTACTGAAGATTTCGGTCTAATATCATCAATCAACAGAAAATACAGAATCAATTTAAACTAATAATAGGAGTCATTTTTTATTTGATTGTGTTCATCACCTGAGCTGGTTGATTGTATTGCAGAGCTTTCATTGCCTTTCTAGACGACATCTTCAGAGCGAACTTCGATACGAATTATGTACTTGTCACTCCTGACAATATTTGTTGGGGGTGATTGGTTGTTAATTTACATCTTCACATTGATCATTTTTATTGACTTGGAATTCTGAACTTTTTTGTCTTGAGATTTATTTTTTTTGGTTTCAAGATTTCCTCATGAGTTGTAACATCGGTTAGAGAACCATTGGAAAACCTGATCGGATATAAGGATAAATACTCGCCACGGGTGAAATTGGCTTGGTGGTTGCTCTGTGTTGTGAATCAGCAGATGGTGCAATTCATGCACTGTCCATTGGATCGGGTCCTAGTGGCTGAATGGTTTACGAATTCATCTTGTAACCGGGAGGTTTGGCTCTAATTTAGAACCCCTTGTGTTGGGTGTGCACTGATGAAGAGTCCTAAATTAGGCTGACGAAACAGCTGTCCAGTACTCCTTTGATGGTTTTCCAATAGTTCTCTAACCGATTTTATAGCTCATGATGAAATCCTGAAACCAAATACTAAATCACATGACAAGAAAGTTCAGAATTCCAAGTCAATAAAAATGATCAATGTGAAGATGTAAATTAACAACCAATCACCCCCAACAAATATTGTCAGGAGTGACAAGTACATAATTCGTATCGAAGTTCGCTCTGAAGATGTCGTCTAGAAAGGCAATGAAAGCTCTGCAATACAATCAACCAGCTCAGGTGATGAACACAATCAAATAAAAAATGACTCCTATTATTAGTTTAAATTGATTCTGTATTTTCTGTTGATTGATGATATTAGACCGAAATCTTCAGTACCTGCTGGCTGATATGTCACAACTTCTAGTACGGATATTTTACTATTTGGGACGATAGGAACTGGTTTCCCAGTTCCAGTATGTAACGTGAAGTACTCCGTTTCGTTTTTCGTTATGGCTGTTTTTGTCAGACATTGCTATTAAAATTAGAAGATATGAAAAGACTAGATGTCTTTGATCATAGATATTTGCGTTCTTTTGGATGTACCTGTATTCCCAGTAGGTGGTGATGGTGTTCCTTTCCCGCCCCCAAAAACCACCACACACACACACAGAGAGAGGGACTTTAACCCTGCATTCACCATTACAAACGCCAACGGATTATCCACTAGACTGCTAGAGCCCAGCTAGCGATGGATATAAGGTTGAAGAGTCAATTGGGGACAGCATTATTACCAATCACACTTGGAATCCAGGTGTACGAGTGTCTCAAAATGAACGATATATGTGTGTGTGTGTGTCGCGGCATCCATCATCATCGCTAGTCACAGTCAACCAAAAAGCAATAACTTCGCACTAACTCTCCTCAAACACAAGATGGAAGTGTTCATATTAGGCCCGTGACATGTCAACAGAGAAGACCATCGATCATTTCAGTCCAACACAATCAGTCAACCAATCAATCATTGAGAAAATGAAATGCTAACGTTGCAAAGCATAAAAGACAAGTACTAAAACGTATTATCAATGATGAAGAGACTGGAAGACATTTTGAGTTTACTGGAATCAGATACAACCCTATTGCAAAGATGTCCAACGGACACCAGTGAAATAATTAAGAGCTTGACATTCTGTGTCTAGAAAGTAATTATTTTACATTCAAAGGGAATTTATATATATAGACAGAAAAATAGTGTTGCTATGAGTTCACCAGTTTCGTAAATAGTCGCTGGATGTTTTTAATGAACAGATTTGAAAATAACATCTTTCCAAGTATACTCACGCCTAAAGTATGGATGGCTACGTGGATGATACGCTGATGATACTTTTATTGTGCTAAAAACGAGATCTACACACAGTTCATTCTTAGAGAAACTGAACAATCTATCTCGCAGAATCCAGTTTACTTCGAAGGCAGGCAGAATCAGACGTCGGTGAACTATCATTTCTAGACTGTCTAGTTACGAGGAGGAGGAGGGAAAACGGACATTTTAGTTTGTCTACATTCAGTAAGAAAACCTACTCCAACAAATAATTAGACTTCACATCATCACACCCCAATCAGCCCAAAGGTATCAATTGTTTCAAGTCTTCTTAGACGAGCACACTCTTTGATGATAACGGATGAGAAGGAAAAAGAAGAAGAAGAAGAAGAAATATCAAACAGTACTACTAAGACTCTCAAACAAAACAACTACCCAAGGAACTTCATCAACAAAATCAACAGTGACGTTATATATGGTCGAAAACGTATTCCGAAGACATTGGCCTAAAGGATTGTCATTCCATATAGATTAGAAACGTTAGATGATACCAGAGGAATACTCAATAAGCACGAAATCAGAGTTTTCTTCAAAACATCAGACACTGACACTGCAAAGTGACCATGTCCATATAAGAATTCTCTATCTGATTTTTTTCTACAAAATACAACGCTAAGAATGTGATGCGATATACTTCATCTGAAAAACATCGCCGGAGAGAAGTCGAAATCAGAAGAAATGAACACCGTAGAGTATCTGTTCGATCAACCACTGAGAAAAATCCTCAGCCAGCCCCATGACTCTAAACGCTGTAGAATCAAGCCACAAAAGAGGTATCGATAGTATTGAAATAATCCAGAAAAAAAGCATTTCAGAAGTCACAAAGGACATCTCACATCATCAGAAGCACTTCATGTCATCAAATGGGATCCAAATAGTCTGAATACGAATGATGGACTAAAACAGAATTTGACCTGGTTACAACACCTCCCCCGCCCCTCCCTTCCATCATGAAATGACAAAATCAACACGAATGAGATAAGTAATTTCACTGTGTAAACATATACTGCTTTTGTATAATTTTATACACTTATCAAAACCAACAATCTACACTTGGTTTTGTTATCTTTACCGGTTGACCAACTTCACAACAACATAAAAATTACCCCATGTTGATAAACGATGATTAAGCTGTTATATGGGCTACTTCGAACAGACACAACTGAGTTCTGGTATCAATAGAACAACCTACTATCCCCGATATGTTGATGACACATTTGTTGTTTGCAACAACATGGATCACGCATCGGTATTATATGATCGCCTAAATGAGACCCATCCAAATACCAAATTCACCATGGAATATGCACATAATAATGAGTTTAGTTTCCTGGATCTAAATGTAGAAAGAACAAACGAAGGCACGATCGAAAAGAAACCTGGACTGGACAACACCATCACTACAACAGTTCCTGTCCTATAAGCTATAAGCGGGGATTAGTAAGGAAGCAACTGTATGACAGAGCCAGGAAGCTATGTTCACCGAACAAGGTCGAAGAAGAATTATTATTATTATTATTATTATTGTATCCTTTAGTTCCTAGAGGAACATAGGGCTTCAGCTGCGCACCTCCATTGACTTCGGTTTTCTGACAACTTTTTCACCCTGCTCCAGGTCTGCCCACATGCTTTCATCTCCTCTTCACATGACCTCCTCCAAGTCACCCTTGGACGACCAACTCGCCGCCTCCCTTTCGGGTTCCACTCGAGGGCTTGTCTAGTGATGTCACTTGATGGTTTCCTCAGCGTATGGCCAATCCATCTCCATTTCTTTCTGCCTATTTGTTTCACAATCGGTTCCTGATTGGTTCGCTCCCAGAGATCCCTGTTGCTGATCTTTTCTGGCCATCTGATCTTGAGTATTGAGCGGAGACAGTTGTTAATGAAGGTTTGAAGTTTGTTTGAGATGCTCTTTATGACTCGCCAAGTCTCTGATCCGTATAGTAGCACTGACTTCACATTGGAGTTGAAAATCCGGATCTTATTTTTGATGCTGAGTGCTGTTGACCTCCACACAGATTTGAGAGTAATGAAAGCTTGTCTTGCTTTTCCGATTCTGGCTTTGATGTCCTCGTCAGTTCCGCCTGTAGTTGAGACGATGCTTCCCAGGTAGGTGAAGGAGGTTGTTTCTTTCAGGTTCTTCCCATTTATGCTTATTGTGGTCTGTTGTTGCTGTTGATGTTGGCAAGGAATCTTCATCATCTCTGTTTTATCTATGTTCACGTGAAGTCCTATCTTTGATGCTTCTTCTGCCAACTTGTTACTTTTCATTTGCATATCTTCCAGTTTATGGGAAATCAGACATATATCATCGGCGAAATCCAGATCCTCCAAGTCTTTTGTGTCAGTCCATTTTATGCCTGTTCCCTCGTTGGTTGCCGTTGTCTGTCGCATTATCCAATCAATTGCAATCAGGAAGATCATTGGTGATAGTAGACAGCCTTGCCTCACTCCCGTCCTCACTTCGAAGGCTTCCGTAAGTTTCCCGTTGTGGATTACTTGGCATGCAGCATTGTCGTATAACTGTTGGATGAGGTGTATAATTGTCGATGGGACCCCGTAGTAGCGAAGTAGTTTCCAAATGACCTCTCGATCGACGCTGTCGAAGGCCTTTTCAAAGTCGATGAAGTTGAGATAGAGAGGTGACTGCCATTCCAAGCTTTGTTCAATGATGATCCGTAGAGTGGCGATTTGATCAATACATGATTTGTTTCTCCTGAATCCAGCCTGTTCCGGACGAAGTTTTTCATCTAGGGCTTGTTTGATTCTCTCCAGGATGATGCGACTTAGTATCTTGCTTGGAATGGACAGAAGCATAATTCCCCGCCAGTTTTTACATTGACTTAAGTCTCCTTTCTTTGGAAGTTTGAATAAGTAACTGTTCTTCCAATCCTCGGGTACTTTGCCCTCTTTCCACACCTTCTCCAGTAGTGGTGTCATCAAGTCCGCTGTTGTCTCTGGGTCTATTTTCAAAGCCTCTGCTGGGATTCCATCTGGTCCCGGTGTTTTCCCAGTTTTAAGCATCTTGATTGCATTCAGGACTTCTGATTTCGTCGGGGGGTCAGTGTTCACTGGTAGTTCTGCTTCCGTTGTTGGTATTGCTGGACGTGTTGTAGGTGGCGGACGATTTAGAAGTCTTTTGAAGTGTTCAACCCAGTGCTTTCTCTGTTCCACCTCTTTGGTGATTGACTTTCCATTGTCGTCCTTTATTGGCTTAATCTGTGTCGAACGTTTGCCCGATAGGTGCCTAGTTGTTTGGTAGAGTGTGGCGAGGTCTCCTTTGCCTGCAGCTTGTTCTGCTTCGTTTGCCATGGTTTCATAATATTTTCTTTTGTCTTCCCTGGCACTTTTCTTCACTCTTTTGTTCAGTGTATTGTAGCTTGCATTCAGCTCCTGTTTTTGTTGCTCGTCCGTGCACTGGATAATCTTTTGCTTCACTGTCCTTCTCTCTTCTATTAGTTTCCAAGTGTCCGTAGTGAGCCACTGTTTGTCCTGTCTCTTTTTTCTGCCTAGAATTTCTATGCAGGTTTGGCTCCACACCGTTTTCAAGTTGTTCCAGTGCTTTTCAACGCCGACCTCTTCGCTAGTGTTGATTTGTGTCTCGACTTTGTCCTTTATGCTTGCAATGAAGATGTCCTTTGTAGCCTGGTCCTTCAGCTTTTGAGTGTTGAACTTGGCTTGTGGTCTATCTGCAGCTCCTGATTCCCTGAAAGCTTTTAATTTGATTTGGATTGTCCCTTGTACGAGATAGTGGTCTGAGCCAACGTCTGCTCCTCTTCTTGCTTTTGTGTCCAGTAGGCTGCGCCTCCACTTCCTTGAGATTGAGATGAAGTCGATTTGGTTTTTGGTTTGCCCGTCTGGTGACACCCATGTAGCCTTGTGGATATCTTTGTGCTTGTATACACTGCCACCAATCACCAGTTCGTTGAAGGCGCAGAAGTCGGCGAAGAGTTCTCCGTTTTCATTCATTTCTCCTAGAGCTTCTCTACCCATGATGAGTTCCCTTCCCGTATTGTCTGGTCCCAGTTTGGCGTTCATGTCTCCCATTAGTATTTTCATGTCGCCAGCTGGAGTATTGTCCATTGTTGCCTGTAGTTGCCTGTAGAATTCTTCTTTCTTCTCGAGGTCTGCGTTGTTTGTGGGTGCATAACATTGTATGATTGACACTTTCCTTCCTTTGGAGTTGAACCTGGCGGTCATTATCCTGGACGAAATCGCCTCCCATTGTATCAGGGCTTTCGTTGCCGTTGGTGACATCATGATAGCCACGCCCTCGGTGTGCGTGTGGTTATCTTCTGGGTGACCGGAGTAGATCACTGACTCACCTGTTGACAATTTGGTGAGTCCACTCCCATTCCATCTGCTCTCACATATTCCCAGCACTTGTATTCCGTATCTTTTCATCTCGTTGGCGATCTGGGCAGCTTTTCCAGTCTCGTACATAGTTCGAACGTTCCATGTTCCTACACAGACTTTTTCTTTTGGTGCAAGGAGGTAGATTAGATGAATACCCAAAGACATTTATTCAAAAGTATAACAGAGAAAAAGATAAGAAAGAAAAACACCCAATTGTAGAAAAGAAGAAAGTGTTTATTTGTCTCCCATTCAAGGAAGATGCAGTGTCACAAAAGAATGAAAGGTGCAATAAAAAGAAGCTTCCCTGCAGCTAAATTCATAACATTAAACAGCACCACGCCTTCTATAAGCCAACCAAAACTAGATAAATACCCTGCTGATGTCGCCTCCAACTGCGTTTATGAATTTACGTGCAATTGCGGGAGCAAGTACATTGGAAGGACAGAAAGAAGGGCTTCTATCCGGTTTTCTGAACATACTCCAAGAAACCTGTGTCTGAAAGGAAGCAAATATTCTCAGAGTGAAATTACCAGACATACCGTTGATACTGGTCATCTCGTAGAGATTTCTAAGTCCTTCGAAATATTAAATAGACAAAGGACAGCTAATTCACTACAATTTGCCGAAGCAATCGCAATCAAACGTTTCACACCAACCAGAGTTATGCATACGTAAAAAGAGTGTGGTGATTTATCTCTCACTCCATTCGTAACTGAATTTTGATTTTGATTACATTAATTAGTCATCTAATTCAATGATCTCAACTCACTGAACAAATCTCAATCTTATAAACTGTAACCACTTTTGTTTTTTGGAGTTGCTATGTGAACCTACAAGCTAACACTGTTCTGTCTTACCCCTCCCCCCTCTTTTCAACTTTGAAAGCGTATAAATTGATGATGAAATCATAAACTAAAAACTGCGTCAGTTTTATATTATTTCTTCTCTACTACCACTTAAACATTAAAGCATGTTATTATCATCTATATATAACCATTGTAATTTCAGGTAGTCAATGACAGCTGATGAGAACCTATGAAATAGAATGATATCATTATATATACTGCAAATTTCGTCTTCCTTTCTTTATCGAAATTTATCAAGGGAACCAAATGTATGAAATGTTATATATAAGCTGAGTGGATTTTGTAAATTCTGGTTGAATAATACCACTTTGATAAAGCTATCAGAAGCAGCATTTGAAATAGCGAAACGTCAGTGAAAATAGCAATATCGTTTTGTTTTTCATTCATTGGGGAAATACAAAAAGAACTTTTATAATAATGAAGGTCAGAAAATACTTGATTAAGAGACAATGTAAATATTATTATTATTATTATTATTACTTATTAGCATGATTAACTTACCCGGAATATTTGTATGACGTAAAGCGGACACTAATTCAATTGAATGAAATTTCGGTGTGATACTTGGCAACAGCTGAGGTGGTAACTGGGAATACTTTTTCGCCTCTGGGGAATCCATACATTCAAGGTAATGTTTAGTCTCTAAGGCTTCATCCATTGCACCTGGATTATCAATCTGGATGTGGGAAAATCAATGAGGGATAGAAAAATATTAAAAAAAACAGCATGAAATAAGGAGATGGGGGTGGGGCTTCAACAATTTAACTGGCATGAATGAAGACATAAGTTGCGGTAAAACAAACAAACTCGTCACACTTTCGTCTCAATGAGTGACTTGTTTCATCATAGAGAAGTTTGCAGAGATGTACACCAGTTCGAGTTGCTAAACTCCCTCTATGTAGCACATACAAAGCAAGAGAAGACATCCTCATTTCTGTGTGTGTGTGTGTGCGTGTATGTCGACATAATTATCTCATAAAAATGTTTTCCCATATTACTTGTATCATTACATGAACATGTAACGAGAGAAGACAACGGCCAGGCAACAGATCGTTTATTGAGAAAAACAGGAGGTATTTGTAGATTTTTATGTACATTATTGCAGTGGAGAAGCAACGTCTTCTGATTGGTTGTTTTCTAACCGAAGGTTATTCTGCAGTGTTTGTGACTGTTTTTCAGAAAGTTAAGCCATATATCTGCGAATCGTATTTGCACGCGTTAAGTCTGCTGTGATTGGTCGGTGAACTCCTCAAGGTTAAGCTTAGATTCTGTTGTTTTTTTCTCATGACCCCCATTCGAGAAGTAAACATTGACGTAAATTGGTGTCTACCAATTTTGGCTTGAAGACAACTCTCACCACAAACATAGTAATGGATTATACCACTACAGTTAGCATCATTCTTACGGTATGCTATCTCATTACTCCTATTCACCATTCATGCAGTAAGGTTATGAAGATAAAAGCTATCACGAGGTGGTATATTCGTAGAGCAGATACTATTACAGCTGTGTGAAGAAGTTTATATCACACCTTTAATACGGCCGAACGGAACACATCCGATATGATATAATTACAATATACCTCCAAGGATAAAACATAAACTCACACGGACCAAATATTCAATTACAACAGCAACAATCCAATAACACACAAAAGGAATTGTATACAAACACTATTCAGCACTCTTACCTACCTCAAGGGATAAGAAGAAAGATATCTCACGGATGTCTTTCAAAAGAATAGATATTCACAGAATTTCATCAAAAGACATATACTTCCAAGACAACCTATCAAGCCAAAAGCCCCTGAGGAAAGCACAAAGAAAATCGCCCTACCATATATGAAAGACAGCTCAGAAAACACTGAGAGACCCTTCAAACTTTTGGGAGTTGATGTCACACACACACACACACACACAGACCAACAAAATCACCTCACTCAGCCAGCTCTGCGTCAACCAAAAGACTCAACAACGAAAGCAGATGGAACCAACATCATCTACAAAATAAATTGTAACAACTGAGAAAAACACTACATTGTCCAAAGTGGACAGTGTTCCCTTCGTCTTCGTATTCATGAACATAAACTGGCCGTCAAAAGACATGACATCCACTCCCTCACTCATATAGCTGGAATAACGTTCAAATATTATACAGAGGAAACAACAAGAATGCTAGAGAATTTTTAGAAGCCTACCTGTTATTCCAGTGAATCGTCAATCAATAGACACATCGAGATAAGCAGAATTTGTCAACCGATAAGAAAGAAACCTCACTTACAAGGAGTCAAACTTCAAGTCAAGGAAACAATCAGTTCCAATATACAAGTAGACTAGAGTGTATGAAAACACACGAAAACAATCAAAGAATCACGTTCAAGACCACCCCCACCAGGAGAGATGACTAATAGTGAACTCATGGAGAAACCTAAAAGCTCACTTCAACTGAAATTGAAGTATGCGCGCTAAAGATGATGCCTAGTGGTGGGGCAATGAAAGCTTCGCAAATAAGCCAACCATCCAGCTGATGGAACACAACCACATAAAAAAAAGGAACACAAAATTACACAAGGTCACCTTATCTGATATGAATGTTTCTTTTGCTATTCTTCTATGACCCATTGTTAAATTATAACATTTCACACATCATAAACATGATGAATGGTTCAACAATATTATGTAGACAGGGCACTAATCACATCCATGTTAAGAAAGCCGAGAAGGTAATCTAGAAAGATTTCTACCTCAATGGAAAGTTATAGTTGCACATGATGATATGGGATTCTTTTGATCTAAGTTACCTCTATTCTGAAACGATGTTTACTTTTGATTTGGAAGTTACGATGATGACATATATATCGTTAGAATCACAAAGAAGTTCCTGAAAAGCCATCAGCGTCATAGGTTTCAAGCTCAGTGATAAGTATATCAACGTAAAACACAAGCATATACACAGTCGAACTAAATTCGAATTTTGACATTGGATATACGATATTTATGCATCAGTGATTCAGCAGTAGAATGTCCGCCAGCCACCCATGTAATCCAAGGTTCAATTTCCTGTAAATTCTGGTTTAATATTACAACTTTGGTGAAACTGTTAGCAGCGCTAATTAGTGAAACGTTAGTAAAAACACAATAATATATAGTTTTATTTTCACATTCATTCAGAAATACAAATCATAATTTTTATACTGTGAATCACTAAGACTGTCTACTATCACCGACAATATCCCTGACTGTGGTGGACTCGATCATGAATCAGACTGTGGAAAGCCAGAAGACAGAAACACGTTTGACTGACAACAAAAAACACTGGAAAATCTCGACTTCGCAGACGGCTAATATCACAAAAACTCGCTATGCACACATACATACACACATACAACATACGAAAACCAACAAGTCAGGAGAAGCAACAGAGGAAACAGGACTTCATTTGAACGCAGAGAAGACAGAGATGATGAAGATATCTAACCACCAGCACGACCACCACCGACAACAGCAACAACAAGCACCATCAATGGAATAAATTTGAAAAAAAAATTCACCTCTCTCTCACCAACCTGACCTAGGTAACATCGTGTTTGAACTAGAGGCGGCGAAACAGATGATGCCAAAATCACGATCGGAAGGGTGAGACAAACCTCCATTACTCTGAGATCAATGTGAGCCTACGCCAAGATCCATAGCTTCAACACTAGTGTCAAGTTAATCAGTGATGATTTTATATGGTTCAGACACACTTGGTACATCAAGAAAAACATTTCCAACAAGTCACCGGCTTCATACTGAAAATCAGATGACTGGCCAGTCAGAAAGAATCAGCCAGCGACAAGGAACTCTAGAAGCAAACCAATCAATAACCTATCATCCAATAAAAGCTTCTGAAAGAAATGAAGACGGATCGGATACACGCTGAGATCCTTGAATGGGAAGCGATGAGTTGACCAATAGTCCGATGGTGAAATGGAGAAAGAAGGAGATAGAAGTTAATGGGTAATTTTACAGCCAGTTACGAGGGACTGCAGAGAAGAGGATGAAAGCGAGGTGTGCTGTTAAAGAAGCCCTATGTTCCACTTGGAACCTGAAGGAATACTAATACTAATACATATGTAAAACTTGAGCATTGTGGTAGTAAGTAATTCCATATTAGTTTGTTTATTAGATGTATCACACAGTTTGTGAAACAGTATTATTATTTACTGGATGACAAAGTTTCGAACAAAATTCATTATTACTCATAATCACATCATCAGTTATAATCAGACGACTTTGAAACTTGAGTTTTATAGTTTTCTTTGTTCTCTCCTATTTGCAGTCGTTGGGGTAGTAGAATTTTCCAGATATCCGAGTGGACAGGTGTTGAATCATTCCTATTACACGTGTTGGTTTGCAGTTGATTCGACAAACGAAGCTTCCATTATCAATCTCTCCCTCCATCATGTTAGTTATATCCCGTCATCCTATTGTATGTTTGTGTGTAATTGCATGTGGTGAGTGGTATAGATGGACTATTCTTCAGATTTCTTTCTAATTCGGGTCAACTAATCTAGATTTCACTGCTAGGTTTTTATGTTCGGCTCATCTGACTGACTGCCCCTGTTCTACTAGTTTGACCTATGTATTTGACCTGACAATCATTCCAGCAGAGTATTAGATAAACTAAATTGTTTTGTTTTAAAAGCTCCACAGGATCCTTTAACCGAATAAGCTTGTTTCTAATTGATTTTGTCGGTTTGAAGGAACCTCGGAAACCTTATGTGGAATTCTTAACAATGCTGGTAGGAATAAAAGTGTCTGGCATTCACACCATCCACAAACTCAATCAGAAACAAGCTTTGTCGGTTAAATGGTGGATCCTGTGGAGCCTTTAAAACAAAACAATTTAGTTTACCTAATACTAATGATTGTCAGATCAAATACATAGGTCAAACTAGTAGAACAGGGGTAGTCAGTCAGACTAGCCGAGCATAAAAACCTAGCAAAATCTAGATTAGTTGACCCGAATAAGGTAAGAAATCTAGGGAATATTTCAGCTGTAGCACTCACTACATGCAGTTACACACAACCATGCAATAAGATGATGGGATAAGATGACAGTTTTAAAATATAATGTCACAGGGTGGAGGGAGGGAGAGATTGATAACAGAAGCTTTGCTTGTCCAATCAAGTGAGAGAGAATACGTGTAATAGGAATGATTCAACACCTGTCTACCGCTACATCTGGAAACTTCTACTACCCTACCGACGACAAATAGGAGAGAACAAAGAAAACTATAAAAGTCAAGTTTCAAAGTCGTCTGATTATAACTGATGATATGATTGAGTAATAATGAATTTTGTTCGAAACTTTGTCATCCAGTAAATAATACTGTTTCACAGACTGTGTGATACATCTAATTAACAAACTAATATGGAATACTAATACTTAGAACAAATTACGTCTTAGCGTCATATAATTCAAGAAAAAAGGCAGCTTACCTTGTTTAATATACAAGCCATTGGTTTTTCAAGCAGCAAACCATTAGACCATCGTTCCATTTGATTTAATACTAAATAGGCAACAGCTAATGCATTTCTCCGATGACTTAATTGATCTTTACAGAAACCAAGTGAATCTAAGACAAGTAGAATGCATGAACTACGCTCAACATGCTTTAAAAAGTTTGTATGCCGGAGACTAGGCAGAGAAGTCCTCGATGTATTCGATGATTGAGAATTAACTGAGCTATTACCGTCATTATCATTATCACTATCACCATCATTATCATTGACATCGTAACGAGCGTAGATATCAGCAAGACCTTTAGAGAAATAAATAAATAAATAAATATTTTCAAGTATCGATTAATACGGATTTCCCTATAGTCTGGTTTGTAAGGGTTACTTTTGTTTTTACGAGTTGATCACAAATTGATATCAGTTAGAGGACTATTGAAAACCAACCAGAGACTACTAGACAGCTGTTTTATCCTAGTTTGGCATTCATCAGCAGTATGCACCCACTGGGATCCGAACCCAAGAACTTCCGGTTACAAGGCAAGCTCGTATACTGGGTTCGAACCCTGGCAGTGGGTGCGTACTGCCGATGATTCCCAAACTAGGATGAAACAGCTGTCCAGTACTGCCTGGTTTTCAATGGTTCTCTAACATTCAGAAATAATAATAATATTAGTGTTATCAATGAAATACATTCAGATGGGAAATAAGATGTTTTTATAGTAAAATAAATAAATAACTTGTTAGAATGTTATAATGTGAATTGAGTACATTTCAACATTATTTATTATCCTCTGATTTGACAGACTGGTGATAATAATATCTTCAGTATCTCTGGTATTTGCGTGTGTCGGATGTAGACTCAATGAAGAAGGATTCAGTAATCAAACTAGTAGATCAGGAGTAGGGAGATTGCCTGTCAGAACATAAAAATTTAGTTAAGGTTAGAATGATTGATCCCACGAAGATAAATAGTTTAGAAAAAAGCTCAGTAATTGCACAGCATGCATTAATACACAACCACACAATAGGCTGGTAGGAGAGGGTTAAAATTCTAAGAAGTAACCTAGGTAGGCGGAGAGAGAGACTGATTACTGAATCCTGCCTGGTTCATCGAGTCTACACCCACCACAACACATGCAACAGAAATGACTCAATGCAAATACCAGAGAAATGTATGGAAGATATTATCACCAGTCAGTCAAATCAGAGGAGGATAATAAATAATGTTACAATAACCACTACAGTCCTACAGGAGGTCAATCGCAAGCCTGAATAGTTCAGTGGGAACGCCTCTGATTGCAGTACTCAATGGGTGACACGGGTTCGAATCTCAGAAGAAACATGAGTTCCTTCAAGGTTGTAGATACGCCTTGCTGACTGGTGAGTGCCAACTAGCGCGAAACTTAGGTGGTGTCCAAGGCTTCCTGTGGCCGATTGCCTCCAACCATCTAATATCATCAAATCAATGTGCACAGTGATGGTGAGCTACCATAGAATGGTGACCACATTACAACCTGATTGATAGAATTCAGTCTGCACCAAACACCAAGGACTAGACACATCCCACTAGTTACTAGTGTCAAATCAATGTTACAACGTATTTAATTTACATACATTGTAACATTCTAACAAGTTATTTATCATTATGACTATAAAAACACTTTTCTTATTTCCCATCTGATTGTATTTGAATGATAACACTAATATTATTATTTCTGAATGTACTTTATTTTATACTGATTTTATTCAAATTTCTAATTATCAACTTTTACTCATGTATATAAATGAAGCAAGAAAGTTGTGTGAGTAATTACTTTACTTCGGCCATCTCCTACAGGAGGATGAGCCGGCTTCATGAACATCTCGAATCATCGCTGCCCAGGCGCGGCGATCTGACGCAAGGTTTTGCGACAGGGTTATCCAATTCTTATTCCACAGACAGTGTCCGTAAACGGTTTGTAGCCCCAGTCACTCCATATCAGTCTTGACTGAACCAAGCCATGTTTTCAGCTGTCCACCCCTGCGACATCTCCAAGATGGAAATGGCGAGGGATTTAGAACTGATTTGACCAGATCGTCATCTGGTCGCCGCAGAACATGGCCAAACCACCGAAGGCGACGTTGTTGGACCAGTACTGGAATTTGGTTGATGTTGTAGCAACGACGACGCACTTCTTCGTTGGAGAGTTTGTCCTGCCAACGAACATGCAGAATGTACCTGAGGCACCAATGGTCTACTACCTCGAGTCTGCGTAAATCTTCCGCGCGAAGTGGCCAGGTTTCACAGCCATACAGGAGAACGGATCGTATGGAGGCTTGGTAGACCCGAATTTTTAGTCCTGAGAGTGATTTCCCTCTTGCTCCATAGAACGCTCCTCAGATGTAGAAACGCATTCCGGGCGTTGGAGATTCGCGCATTCACTTCGTTTTTCGCTTGACCGTTGGGGAGCATCCTTGATGCCTTGATATGATGACTATGAGCAGTAATAAATTGTGCTGGAAACGTGGTCATCAGTAAACATTACTTACTGTATAACAATACTGTGTGATTTTGACAAAATAAGATTTTATACATAGTGGAGAAACGACTGATAGATATTTTTGGACACGTTAATTTGAAGGACATGTGAAAATTACTGTAAAGCAGATTTCTATTCAACCCACAATGACCATTTTTTTAGAAATCAATAATTTTAACTTTTCAAGGTCATTGTATTTCTGTACTGCTGACACATTGGGCTACACCCTATTGTGTATGATACCCAAACACCTTGATAAGCGAGGTAGGGTTCGAACCTGCGACCTCGTAGTAAGAGATCCACAGACTAGACCGATGAGTCATCGTCACCATCGATTGATTTCACCCAACTGAAATGATCAGTTAATCAAATAACAAGTGATACCTACTGCTCAAGAGTTGATGACGAAAAAATTTCAGCACGGATACAAAATGTTCATATGGGGTAATTGTCAGCATATGACATCGCTGGGATAAATGTGATATCTGTCTATCAACCAAAGAACGTTCCTACCCAACAGCAGTTTGCTCTGTGCCTTCTTCATAGCTATGGGATGTCGTCGACGTTAACATGTAACGAAAGAAGACAACGGCCAGGCAACAGATCGTTCATCGAGAAAATCAAGAGGTATTTGTATATATTTTTTAATGTGCATTATTGTTAGCGGAGAAGCAACCTCTTCTGATTGGTTGTTTTCTTGTTGAAGGTTATTCTGTTATCTCTTTGTGGGTGTTTTTCAGAAAGTCAAGTCATATATATATCTGTGAATCATATTTCCACACTTTAACTCCGTTGTGATTGACTGGTGATTTCTCCAGGGTTAAACTTTGTTGTTGTCTTGCTCATGACCCTGATTCGTGACGTGAACATTAGCGTTAATTGTTGGCTTGCAGCCAGCTCTCACCACAACAAACAGGCTAAATGTCTTTGACCGAAGATGTTGCCATCCTATCCCATGATTTAAGTGGTCTGTCTGTCTGTCTGGATTCAACATAGAACTTGGCACCGAAGTGCAGCAGTTCGAGTTGCCACGTTCCAATTGGCACACAAGGTAGACAAGAAGATGAGTGAAGAGAATCAATAGAGTTTGGCAAATATAAGAGTGAAACAGAATGGGTAATGGTAGAAAGGAATAAGAAAGATTAAAGAGACTGAATACATCTGCGCTAGCCATTGACAACGATTTTGAGCCATGTCACCTATTGTCTCCAGCCATTGATTCCTAGAGTCCCGAGACCCCCAACCCGGAAGTCTGCATCTCCCTACCTGACTCAGTTTAACTGTCAAGGATTTCATGGATTGATGAAGCCATGTTTTTGTTTGGCCACCACTGGCTCTTTTCCAACCTGCACCTATATCAGCTAGTGATGCCCGTCGGGGGAGGCGGTGGTTAGGCATGCGCAGCACGTGACCTAGCCATCTTAGTCTATGTAACTTTATAGCCTCGTTGATTGATTTTCCCTCTTTGCCCAACACTCTACGCCTAACATCAACATTACTTACCTTATTAAACCACCTAACGTGAGACAGAGATCGCAGACATCTATGATCGAAAAAACAGTCAACCTTTTCATGTCTTCAACGCGTATTGGCCATGTTTCAGAGCCATAGAGAAGGACGGAGTGAACTGCTGAGCAGTACACACGTCCCTTGGTTGATAACCGGATGTCACGCCTACGCCAGAGATGGTGTAAGTCAGCGAAAGCAGCTCGAGCTTTTCGGATCCGTGCTGAGATTTCGTCGCCAATCAGTCCGTTGGGGCTGATACAACTTCCCAAATAGGTGAAGTGGTCAACATGTTCTATCACTTCACTCCCTATCACTAAGCTAGGTAGGAGTTGACGGGGTCCAGTCCTGTAGCAGTATCTTACATTTTGTAGGGGCGAATCGCATGCCAAACATACGAAGATTGCTGCTCAAGGTGTTCAGAAGACTCTGCTGGATTTTGTCAGCATCCTCCCCTAACAGGACTATGTCATCTGCATATTCTAAGTCCATAAGACTATTCCCTGGTAACAAGTCGATTCCTAAGTCATTACGTTCAGTTAAGGATACTTCCATTAGCATGTCTATGATGAAGTTAAACAGAAATGGGGAAAGTTGACATCCCTGTCGGACACCACTGGTGATTGTTACCAATTCAGATGACAATTCCCCATAAGCCCTTACACGACTACGTGAGTTTGAATAGAGTGCCTTGATTAGTGCAATGTACTTTCTTGGCACTCCCTTCACAGTCAGACATTGCCATAGTACCTTTCGATCCACGGAGTCGAAGGCCGCCTTCAAGTCAAGAAATATGACAATTGTTGGACGCCGAAAAGTGTGTCTATGTTCTAGAATCTGTCGAAGAGTGAAGATATGATCTATGCACCCTCTACCTGGTCTAAAGCCTGCTTGATTTTCCCTTGTCTGTTCCTCCCGAGTTCTGCTTAGTCTATGCATGATTACTGAGCCTAGGATTTTAGAGACTATGTTCGTTAGGCTGATCCCATGATCCCATGAGTTAAGTGGTGTAAGATGATGAGTAGAATACTGAGCGTTAGATGAAAAGTGTTAAACAAGAACAAGCCGTCAATCGACAAGGCTGTGAAGCGCGGCATCTCAATCGAGATGGCTATAAGACACGTGTTGACGATGCCCAGTGTCATCACCTTCCCCGACGAGTAAAAAGATTTACATAGACAGTCGAATCAGAACCTTTCTCATCAGTTGATGAAGTCTTCGCGACAGTTGATTACAGGCAACCACGCTGGGAGGTGTAAACTGCTTAGTTAGGATCCTTGAGATGTTAAAAAACCCAATGGCTTGAGATTATTAGTGATAGAGCTGGCTGGAAATCGTTCTCAGTCGCACAGATGAATTCACCCTCTGTCTCTTTGTGACCCCCACCTCGTCCCCACCCCATATCCATTTATTACTTAATTTATAATTTTTATTTAAACGCTGAAAAAACTTCGTACAATATGGCACCGAGAAAGATGCGCCACACAATAATAATAAAACAACATAGATCAAAAGTAAAAAAATATAAGAAGAGAACGGATAAAGAACTGCAACTGGAAGGAAAACAGTCATGCTTAACAAGTTCAAACAGTACTCCTTAACTATCATCGGGAAGGGAAGAAAGAAGGAAATTGCAACGCGTTCGCCATTGATTACGATTCTTCCGATAACGTTTCGAGCTATCTCGCGGACCCTAACCAGGGAGTCATGGCGCATCAACATAAGCTAGTCAAGCACAAACATCTTTCATCCCACGACGCCACGTCATGGACTAACCACCCCTCCGCCTTTTCCATCCCATCCCAGAGCTGGCTAGCGGACAGAGACCTGTACGGAAGCCTCTGGGATGACATTCGCAGCACATGTTCAAGCCACCGGAGCCGGTGTTTCCACATGACGACACTCAATGAATGGTGATCTTCACTGTGTTCAAACACACGCCGCTGAACCTCAGAACTACTCATATCCACTAAATCATCAAGTTTGTCTATATTACTATTCTATCTCCCTTAACTTTCTGCTTACTATTATTATAGTTATCATCATTTTTTGAATCTAAGTTTTGGTGTGCTGCACAAAATGGGGCACCTTAAACTACTACTATTCTTTGCACACTTCTTTGTTTAAACTCACTCACTCAGTCAGTCAACCCTATGAGAGTGCAGACTGAGTGAAAAAAGCCACTCTGAACTAAGCTTTAAAAATAAACGAAATATATAATTAACTTGGTTGATGATGACTAGCAGCGGGGGAGGGATGAAGTCCAGGGAACATACATCTCGGTCTATTTGGGACATCTGCATTCTACCCAGTGGGCGGTGATGGATGGTGTTTCCTCACTGGGACTCGAACCTTGCACTCATCGTTTCAAACGCCAAGATATGGCTCTCGTAGCCCTTTTGGTGCTTGAAACAAAGGAGTAGATGGTTTGAGTTAGAGTGGGAGCAGCATTATCACTTACCACCACCAACACCAAGGTGTACATCCACCGATGATTCCCAAAGAGAACAAAATTCGAATCATGGATTTCCCTTGCACACACACCACCAACCAAAATAATTCCATGTTACTCACTCTTCAAGGGATTTGATTGATTACAGACTTGATCAAGGGGGAGAACTACCAGGAAGTACTAAACTGGAGCTTGGAACTTTCACCCCCCCCTAGCCACCACAGGGGTTCGAACCCAAGATCATCCAGTTGCAAGTTGAGCTAGTTGGTCAACTTTTCAGCCACTGGAACACTCAATTCAATGGTTCACATTAATCTTCATCAGACATATCGCGTCAAAGCGTTAGTACTAAGAGTTTCCGACATATCAACAGAGGTTGAACACTTCCGTCTAATCGATCATTAAATAAAATACACAGTTCATAGGTGCGGGAGTAGAGGGGAGGGGAGAAAATAGATTCACTTACCTGGTAAATCGGCTAGACTAATTCGTCGATGGTCTGGATATTTACAAAGTGCCACCTGTGGTTTAATTGTAGTAAATGGATAACTGGCTATTTTAGCTGGTGCCCCGGATAAAGCTTTCAACAGGCTTGATTTACCAGCATTTGGAAAGCCTACAAGACTATAGTCAGCCATCAGCTTAAAATAGAGAATAGGTAGACAAAAAAAATAATAAATATATACAATTAAAATGTTTTTCAAAAGAATGGTTACTGAACAAAGAATATTCACATTTTTGATAACCTGCTCTTCTTCATCAGGTTCTACAGTTATTTATACAGAATAGTCAATGAATTAATAATAATAATCATGATTTACTTTATTCCAAAAACAGTACTTGTGATACAGAATGGAATTTTCAGCATTAATCACAAAATTGCATCTAATTTCCTCAAATTATAAATAAAATTAATCACACTGAAAAATTTTCCACATTTACAATAGAGGTAGTGTCAAAAACATGCAGAATATAAATTGGAAATAATAATAATAATAATGATAACAGCTAGGGTAATAATAATAATACAAGTGAAAAATTGCCGTGGGCTTTTTACACACAGTATTGTCAGTGTGGTATAGAAATCCTAGCTTGTTTAAAAATATTGAATATAATGTTCTCTTTACGTGATACGGTGAGGGGAAAAACAAAGATTACAGCCGTCATGGAGATAAGTTGGTGTTTGCAATTATGAGAGTAAAACAGAGAAGTAACAGGACCATAAATATAATAGAAGTAATAAAAGTAAGACTTGAAGGTATATAAGGATGGATGGATGGAGGAAATTGTTTATTTATTAGATGAAAAAAGGTTAGTTAATTCTTTCTTGCCTGACACTATTTTCATCACATAAAATACGTGCCAAGTATGGTATCATAAAAATTTCTATACTTAGACGTGCGAGCATACAGTTTTCTGAGGTTACTTCTTGTTCTACCTGAGATGTAAGGTGAAAGCTGAGGGTAAAGTGGACGCTCCAAGTAAGACAAAATTCCTATAACAAATTTATTGCACGAAGTCAAGTGCTTATCGACAACGACGTTAACTATGTGGTCCACTGAGACACCACTCACTCTACTGACAGTCTTCAGCATTCTACGAGTATTGACATAGTCCTTTTGAAGCAAACCAGGAAAGAATAAGGGTAAACAATAAAGAAGAATATGTAGGATGAAAGCAAGAGTTTATGAACTGTAAGACGAGGAGGGGTTGAGTTATACCTGAGTGACTTAACTTCTTAGTGTAAAATGTCAGGCGGAATATTAGTGTTATTAACAACATTAATGTTTAAATAACATCGAATCAACAATAATAATAATAAATAGCGTCAACATAACAATACACAGAGTACCTGAAAAATAAGGCAAAATAATAATAATACAAATTCATGAATTTACAGTCTCTAATGAAGGCCAGCCAGAACAGTGGTAGTGGCTAATTGGAATTGGTTTTTCTGCACAAAGAGCACCAGTTGTGTGTGTTGTTTAGGCGAATTGCGATAGCCTCAGTTGTTTGGAGTATGCGGTACCTGAACACTTTTTTGTCAATTTATTTGGTACCCGATAGATGACGGAGAAGGATTCTTCAATGCTGGCTGGATTTTTGGTCGGTCACTTTGAACCAGGTGGTCTAATATCGAATTGGTGGTGGTTTTTACTACATCTTTACACGGCCACAACACACTGGTAGATGTTCCCGTGTGAGCAGGAAAAATCAAGTTCCTAGAGCAACGGCCAATATAACTCGCGCCACCACAGGCGCAGTTGAATTGGTGGATACGATTAGAAGTGGCTAGTTTTGTCTAGGTACTTCAGCTTTGAGTTGAGGAGTCACCATCGGTCGTATAGAAAATAAGACTTGTAGTTTTTGTCGGCATTCAAAGTTCTTTGAACTGATTCTCTTAACTTCTTCGTAATTATTTCACTAGATGTGTCACCTTTGAGTTGGAGTCCTATATATACAGGCTTCTTATTTACAGATGAAGAGAAGTCCTTTGGTTTAATTTAATGCCTAAAATTAATAATGCTAGTAGAATGTATGGTACTATTAAAATACATAAGCCAGGTTACCCCATACAACCATTAGTAGATTTCAGGAATGCCTCTACTTATGAATTATTAAAACACTTAGCTCTAATACTATGCCTCATTAGAAATCGCTCAAATTCTAGACTAGCTAATTCATTCGAGATGAAAAATAAACTAAATGACATTCAACTAGAGAATGATGAAACAATGGTTAGTTTTGATATAACTAGTCTTTACACTAATATACCAGTCATTATGGCCTTAGAAGCGGTTAGAAAAGAACTAACTGCGGATCCTGAACGCAATCATAGGACAAAGCTGCCCATTGAACAAATTATTTTAGGGATTCACTTATGCCTCACATCTACTATCTTTAAATTCCAAGGTAAAATATATAGGCACACAGAAGGCGTAGCAATGGGATCACTAATATCCCCTATCATAGCAGACATATTTATGGACAGCTGGGAAAATAGTGCCCTCAATACATTTAACCCTACTCCGAAAATATGGTGGAGATATGTGGATGACACTTTCACAGTGTTAAAAACAGAACACATCTCTAGCTTCTTGACACACACATATAAACTAACTAGTAGAGGGAATAAAATTCACATTGGAATCAGAAAATGAACTAGGAGAATTAGCTATGGTGTTAGATTGTAAAAGAAAACGAATACAAGAAGGCAAACTGCACATCAGAGTTTATAAAAAACCAGCGCACTCTGCTAATAGATATTTAGACTTTAATTCATTTCATCCGTTAACTGTAAAGGCAGGTTTAGTTAAGTGTTTAACAAACCGAACAATGGCACTAAGTAGCACAAGAAAAGACCTAAATGATGAATTAAAACAGATAGGAGAAGCGTTGGTGTTGAATAACTATCCTATAAAATTCATTAGGAAGATCATTGAAGGCCAAAAACAAAATAAAAAAATAATTGTGAAACTAGTAATAATAACATAAATAAGAGAGAATATAAGTCATCCACAGTTATACCATATAAAGAGGGGACATATGAGACACTACGTAGGATTCTAAATAAAGCAGGAATTAGGGTGGCATTTAAACCTACAAACTCACTCAGATAGGAAAAGCTCTGTAGGTTGAAGGACCCAGTTGACCCAATTGGTCAAAATAATATAATTTACAAAATACCCTGCAATGACTGTCGGTTAGGTCAACTACATAGGTCAAACCAGTAGGTCAAGGGTAGTCAGATTGTCAGAATATAAGAATTTAGTGGCTAAGGAAAGAATGGTTGATCCCACCGGTGAAGATAAGTAATTTAGAAAAAAGCTCAGCAATTGCAATGCAAGCATTAACACACAACCACACAATAGGATGGTGGGAAAGGGTTAAAATTCTAAAAAGTAATCTAGGTAGATGGAGAGAGAGGTTTGATTACTGAATCCTTGTTCATCGAGTCTACATCAAACACATGCAATAGGAATGACTCATCACTCATACCTGAAATATGGAAAATACTACTGCCAATCAAATCAAGTGAAAATCAAGGGAAAAATAATGGAACTATATAAATGAAGTTAGGAAGTCGTGTGAATACCTTGATATGATTATGAGCAATAAATTGTGCTCGAAACGTCATCAGCTAATATTACTGTATAATAACACATAGTGAGATTTTATCAAAACAAAATTTACGCATAATGGAGTCCTTTTCCGTTTTCTTAGTCATATGTTACCTGATGAATTTGTCAGGATAGCTATTTTCAATTAGGGTGTCATACAAAATCCTTAGTTCATCTGCAATTACCTCTTTTGAGCATATAGCTCTAAGCGTGTGACTGAGGGTCCTTAAATAATGAATGAATACGATATTTTCAAGTATGCCGATGATCTAACTATTTCAACGTCTGTTAACTCCCAGCTTGACTGTGCTAAGATGAACACCTTTCTATCAGGAGTTACCAAATGGTCTTCATCTGATGGTCTTAAACTAAATCCTTCCAAATTCCAGACTGTTAATTTCAGTTTCCGATGTAAACGAAGGTTAAATGAAGCTGTTAGTTCCTATGACCCTTGCAAAATTGATGATAGTGATATAGAAATCAAGTCTGAAGTTAAGTATCTTGGATTAATTCTTTCTTCTGTCTGTCTGTTTTCGACATAGAACTTTGCACAAATGTGCGGAAGTTCAAGTCGCCACACTCCGTGTAGCACGCGAAGCAAGAGAAGAAAGTACAAGAAAAGCATAATAGAAACAGTGAGCAGAGGTGTGAGACAAAGGAGTAATTAAGAAAAACAAAACAGTTTCATTGGAGATCAAAAGTCACAAGGAGTGGATGCATCTGCACCAGCCACTGAGAACGATTTTGAGCCATGTCACCAATTGTTTCCAACCATAGATTTTTACCGTCCCGAGGACCCCAGCCTGGAAGTCTACACCTTCCTACGTGGCTGGCTTAGACCAACTGTTGTGGATTTCATTGACTGGTGAAGCCAAGTTTTTGTTTGACCGCCGCTAGCTTTTTTCCAGCCTGACCCTATATCCGCTAACATAGCTCGTCGAGGGAGGCGATGGCTTGGCATGCATACGTAACACATGTCCTAACCATCTCAGTCTTTGTAGCTTCACGACTTCGTCGATTGATTTCCCCTGTTTACCTAGAACTCTACGCCTAACCTCAATGTTGCTCACCTTATTATGCCACTTTACACGGGAAATAGAGCGCAGGCACCTATGATCAAAGACAGCTAGTCTTTTCATGTCTTCCACTCTCAGTGGCTAGGTCTCACAACCATAAAGGAGGACGGAGCGGACTGATGAGCAGTACACCCGCCCTTTGGTCGATAGTCTAACATCTCGTCTACGCCAGAGTCGGCGTAAACTGGCAAATGCGAGACGAGCCCCCTGTATTCGTGCTGAGATTTCGTCAGACATCAACCCGTTGGGGCTGATGGTACTTCCCAAATAAGTGAAGCGGTCAATGTGCTGTACCACTTCACTTCTTATTTTTAAACTAGGCGTCGATGTAGTCCAGTCCTGTAACACCATCTTGCATTCGGCGGGAGCGAATCGCATGCCAAACATTCGTAGATTGCGGCTCAAGGTGTTTAGAAGACTCTGCATTTTGTCAGCGTCTTCGCCTAGGAGGACTATATCGTCTGCATATTCTAAGTCAACGAGATTATTCCTTGCTGGTAGCAAGTCAATCCCTGAGTCACTGAAGTCACTTAGGGTTAAGTCCATTAGTACATCTATGATGAAGTTGAATAGAAAAGGAGATAATGGGCATCCTTGACGGACACCACTGGTCGTCATCAGTTCAGATGACAGCTCGCCGTAAGCCCTCACCTGGCTGTATGAGTACGAGTAGAGTGCCTTAATCAGTGCAATATATTTTCTTGGAATTCCCTTTCTTTCTTCTGACCTATCCTGGTCTTCCCATGTCTTAGCGATTTCTAAAAGAATATTTTGTCTGACTTTTTACATTAAGAAGTTGAGGCACTCAGGCATAACCCAACCACTCCTCTTACAGTTTGTCAAATCGCGTATTTTACCTATTCTTCTTTTCTGTTCACCCTTATTCTTTCCTGGATTGCTTAAAAAGACTATGTCATACTTCCAAGGGCTCTGAAGACTGTCAGTAGGACGAGTGGTATCCCATTGGGCCATATCGTTGACATTGTCATGGATAGGCACTTGATGTCATGTAACAAATTTTCTAAAGGAATTTTGTCAGACTCTGAGCACCCACTCTACCCCCAGCTCCAACCTTGTGTCTCTTCAGTTAAAACAAGAAGCCTTTTTAGAAGAATTTACACACGTACGGCTAAGTATAAAAGTTCCACTATACCATATTTGGCACGTATTTTATGTGATTAAAATAGTGTTAGGCATGAACTAAATAACCTTCTTTGCACTACTAAATAAACCATTTCTTCCACGCTTACATTATCAAACTTTATTGCTATAGTATTTCTGATATTTATAATCCTCTCAACTTTTTCGTTTTTATCTATTTATTTTTCATAAGTGTGAACATCGTTTAAGCTGCGTTACCACTGTTAATCTTGTATTTCCCCTCACTATACTACATCAACAGAACTTAAGATTAAATACTCTATAGTAACATGCTAAAGTTTTCAAACTAAATCGACAATACTGTTTGAAACAAACTCACTGTTATTATTATTATTATCACAATTACTATTATTATTATTATTACCCTTATATTTAATGATCTCAATTCGTGCTTCGAATATTTTTGACTTTATATCATAAACGTGGACAAATTCCTCTGGTTGATTTTGTTTTAATTTTTTAATTTTATTTATATTTTAAGTGAATCAGATGCAATATTGTGACAAATGCTGAGAATTTCATTCTGTATTATAAGTTCCGTTTTTTGGAATAAGGTAAATTATTATTATTATTATTATTATTATTATTCGCTTCCAGAGGTTTGATTAATTTCAAGTTTGGTCACGAAATGACTTCATTTAGAAACTTTTCACCTGAAAGTCCTCCTGGGCTCGATCCCTAACCTTGGGATTATGGGTGCGTGCGGATGAAGAGTCCCAAACAGTGACGAAACAGCTGGTCCATTACTCTCTGCTGGTTTTCAGTAGTTCTCTAACTGTGTAGTCAGGTTCATGAACAATCCTTATGATCAATCAAAATGCCTGCAAGCTAATGCTTGGAAATGGGTCTAGTATTCACTTGTGACTTTCTACTACTACAACAGGATGAAGTTTTGGGAGGTCGTAACCAGAAAGTTCCCCCCCCCCCATCAAGCTGAATATGAGAATAAATATTCGCCAATGTCATTGGCTGGACGCCGGCGCTAGAATCAATGGGCTATTGCATTCTGTCCCAGCGATTGAACGGTCAACAAACTCACCACCTTGTGGTATGAAGATCCTGAGTCTGATCCCTGGTGATATAGTCAAGTATGGGTGGTGAGTCATTTGGTTCAAGGGTCGAGGATTCGACTCCAAGTCAATGCACTCTCACACCTATTCTAGCCGGTAGTAAGTCCGGAAAAGAAGACAGATTGGGCTAGGACGAGGTTGCTAGAAACGCTTAAAAGCACCACAAGCGCTACTGGAACTTTAAAGTTGAATCCCCGTGTTCTACTACTACTACTAGGAACGCAAAGGAATACAATTTCTGAGAAATGCACAACTGTCACCTATTAAGGTGAACACACATAAGCAATCACATACGTTTCATAATGCTTTAAAACACAAACTTAATACAATATGGCACCAATAACTGCACCATACGAGTTAACAAAATGATAATAATAATAATAATAATAATAATGATAATAATAATAATAATGAAGGAAGAAAAAAAGGAATAAAATATCCGAGGAGCAACAAGCACCCAAAGAAATATTCATCACTCCGTATTGCTTTCACGAACAGAAGAAAACAGGGAATTGCAAAGTGTGCCCCCATTGCTTTCAATTCTGAACGCCAAACGGGCGAAGAAGCTGTGTCCTGTGGTGTCTAGGTCTGGCTAACAAACACTACCGGTTGATGTGAGTAGTATTTGACTACTCATATCAATTAATCAGTAGTGTGTACCACCAGGCATTCATTCTTGCCTTCATGATTGTCATTCATGGTATCCAATTTGAAGTATGCGCTGAAGATGTTGTCTAATAGGGCAATGAAAGCTTCGCAGATCAGAGAACACAGCTCAGAGAACACAACCACGTCAAAATCATCCACCTGAGCTACAAATTTCTCTATCATGTGTAAATTGCAAATCGCGAATTCCATTCAATGTATTACCACTTCGGCTCTTTCATCTGGGTCAAACTTGATACGCCATCGATGACCTTTGCATCAAACAAGCGAATCGGTCGTCCGATGTTTACAGCACTTTGATCTGGTTGATACTGAGTGGTATCCATGTACTCATGACATTCAATTAACAGTATATACCGTTATGCATTCATGCTTCCCTTCTTGACTGCCAGCTATGGTAACAAGCAGATCAGATATTGTGATCTGAATAACTTAGGTCACGAGGTACGTCGAGATGTAAAATTCTCGAAGTCGACCTTTTCTAACCTTCCTCCTCAGAGCGGACGGATAACATTTCTGGTTGGCTGGTCTTCTGAAGGAAACACCTTACTGCTGTGTTAATCCCTATTCGCCAACAGTACGACTTCACCCACTGACCCCCAATATTATAATGATAGTCGCTTTTAGTCTGACCATCATCTGAACGACCTTACTTGCATGATAAGACCTGCAGAAACACCAGTTCTAGCCAGTGTACAAGCCAGACCACCATCAAGTTAAGTCAGAAATCAATAAACCACAATTATCATCAATAGTAGTATTACCTTTAAGTCCAGTATAATACTATGCGCTTGCCCTGGTGTACCAACATAACTATTCTGACGAAAACCGCCTAGACCACCTTGAGCTACGAGTAACTTTTGACCAGGTTTATCTAAATTTCCAATAATTCTTTGCTCTGTACCACTACCACCACTAGCTGATGAATTCCCTTGACCACCGAATAGGACTGTTATTCCAGCAGGAACTGGTATCGTCAAGTCTCTACCATCCTGTCCAATAACTACACCTCGACGTTTACTAGCCTCTAGACCATGTTCTGCCTTGTAAAAAAATAAATAAATACAAAGGTAGAAGACATTAAGTAAATATAAATGAGTTAACAATACAAAGATAAATTACCTTACAATTCGATTTAGAAAAAGAATATAGTTTTACTAATTCTAGGTTGGAAAGGTATAGTGTGTGCTCTGCCTGTAAGTAGATATGCGTAGTACATCGAAAAACCTCTTTGGGGAAGAAATGATAATCTGGTTACCGAATTTCATCGTGAGCCATTGGAAAACCACCGCCAGTGAGTACTCAATAGCTGTTTTGTCCTAGTTTGGGACTCTTCAGCAGTACGTACCCACATTGCGGGGTTCGAACCCAGGACCTTCTGGTTACAAAACTAGCGAGCTCGTAGACCATTAAGCCACTAGGACCCGATCCAATGTCTAGCCCATGAAACGAAACAGCTGCCTGTTCAGTACTCTCATGTGGTTTTCCAATGGCTCTTTAACCAATATCAGTTCATGATGAAATCCTGTAACCAATCAATCAAATCCCTACAAACCAATACTTAAACGATACTTTATATATATATGTGTGTGTGTGTGTGTGTCAGTGGAAGGGTCAATGAAGATAAGAACTCAAGAAGAAGATAATTACACTGTAAAGAATCCACTAAGAATCATACAAGAAAGACATTTTAATGATAATGACCAGTAGGGTGCAGCCGGTTGAAGGTGAGACAGTCAATCATCGAAGGAGACACTGCGAAGTGGTCGCGCTATGTCATGAATTGGCAGAAGCTAGAATTAGTGGGCTGGCCACTGGACCGGCTTCCGGTGGCTGAATGGTCTACGAGCTCGCTAGTTTTGTAACCAGAAGGTTCTGGGTTCGAACCTCGTAATGTGCGTGCGTACTGTGAAGAGTCCCAAACTAGACTGACAAAACAGCTGTCCAGTACTCCCAGTGGTTCTCTAACTGATGTCAGCTCATTAAGATGAAATCCTCCAACCAATGAAACAATAACCCCTACAAAAACCAATACTTGAAAAATTTGCATATTGTGAAAAACCTTCATTACTCTGAAATGAGTACAAAAACCTACTGCATACAGAATAAGGAACAGAATACCAATTTGTAGCACTAATGTGTCAAGTCAGTCAGTGATTCTGCATGATTCTGTATGAGTTGGCGAATGAATGAATCACCAAAAGCACCTTTCCAACAGGTTTAACTTCAGACATTCACCGACAGGTTGTTTACCGTGGATAGTGAAGATCAGATGGTCAGTTGGAAAGGATACGTAACAAGGAATTCTGGACTGGACATATGCTCAGGAGCCTGTCTGTCAGGTTTCAACATAGAACTTCGCACCGATGGGCAGCAGTTCGAGTTGTCACACTTCACCCAGCACAAAGTAAGAGGAAAAAGTAAAAAGAAATGCTAAATAGACACAGTAGACAGAAATATGAGGCAAAAGTAATATCGAAAAGCTATATAGTTTTATTGGGTATTATAAGTCACTGAGAACGATCGATTTGAGCCATATGACCAATTGTCTCCAGCCTTCATTGGTGTTTACCATCCCGAAGACCCCAACCAGGAAGTCTACATCTTGCTATGTGACAGGCTGGCTTGAACTAACTGTTGTGGATTTCATTGACTGATGAAGTTATGTTTTCATTTGGCCACCACTGTCTGGCTTTTCTCCAACCTAACCATATGTCAATCAGCTAACATTTCCCGTCAATCGAGGAAGGCAATGGCTAGGCGGGTATGCGTAACACATGCCCTAACCATCTCTCTCAATCGATGTAACTTCACAGATTTGTCTATTGATTTCCCCGCCCACCTACCTAGCACTCGACCGATGCCTTACCTTAATATTGCTTACCCTATTATACCAATTCACACAGGAGATAGAACACAGGAACCTATGATCTAAGACAGCTAGCCGGCCTTTTCATGTCTTCCACTCTCAATGACCAGGTCTCACAGCTATAAAGGAGGGCGGAGCGGACTGAGAGCAGTACACCCGCCCTTTGGTCGACAGCCAGCCGGATGTCACGTCTACTAAGCCAGAGACGGCGTAAACTGGAATATGCGAAACTAGCCTTCTGTATCCGTGCTGAGATTTCATCACCGATGAACCCGTTGGTACTGGCTGATGGTACTTCCCAAATAAGTGAAGCGGTCAACGTGCTCAACCGCTTCACTCCTGCCTATTTCTAAACTAGGAGTCGGTGTAGTCCAGTCCTGTAACATCATCTTACATTTGACAGCAGGAGCAAATCGCATGCCAAACATTTGTAAATTGCAGATCAAGGTGTTCAGAAGACCCTGCATTTTGTCAGCGTCCTCGCCTAGAAGGATTATATCGTCTGCATATTCCAAGTCAACGAGATTATTCCTTGCTGGTAGCAAGTCAATCCCTGAATCCCTGAAGTCACTTAGGGTTAAGTCCATTAGTAAATCTATGAGGAAATTGAATAGAAATGGGGATAATGGGCATCCCTGACGGACACCACTAGTCGTTACCACTTCAGATGACAACTAAAATCTGATTGTATTTGATCAATAACACTCATATTATTATTTCTGAATGTACAATATCCTATATTGATTTTCATTCCAATATCCTATCAATTCCACATATGTATATAAATGAAGGAAAAAAGTTGTGTGAGTAGCTTGATATGATTATGATTATTCGGCGCTCAATTATTTTGCAACTATCCGGTCAAATCTTTATCACAGCTGATATGAGCCATCAGTTAATATTACTGTATAACAATACTGTGTGATTTATCAAAATAAAATCTTTTCCATAGAGTTTAAAATACACTTTAAAAATTCATCAAATAGATATATATCTTTGGCATGAAGATGTGAAGTGAAGATATATTTTAGCATACTGCAAGTTCTACTGAACGCTAACAATAACTGGAGTTCGTTAGGTTAGGCTAAATCTCTCTTTATTTCTGAAGTTAGTACTTACCAAGAACAGATGACTTTTTGAACACTATCGATGTCATCAATATAATTCTCTGGTAGGCCCTGAAATTGAAATTAAATCGACTGAGATGGTTAAGACATGTGTTACATGTTACTCAGGCCCAGCGTAGTCATCGCCTTCCTCGACTGATAGGCAATGTTAGTTGGCATAGGATCAAGCTGTAAAAGAACCAGTAGTGGGCAAACCAAAGCATGACTTCCTCAGTCAATGAAATCCACAACAGTTAGTTTAAGCCAACCTGTCACGTAGGAAGGTGTAGGCTTCCTGATTGGGGTCCTCGGGACGGTAAAAACCAATGATTGGAAACAATTGGTGATATGGCTCAAACTCATCGTTCTCAATGACTTATGATTTCCAATGAAACTAAATTTTTCTTCGTTATTACTATTCCTTTGTCTCACACCCCTGTTTACTATCTCTAATATGCATTTCTTCTACTTTCTTCTCTTGTTTTGTGTTCTACATGGAGGGAGTGTGGCGACTTGAACTGCTGCACATCGGTGAAAAGTTCTGTGTCGAAAACAGACAGACAAACAGGCCCTGAAATCACACGTTAGAACGACTAATTCTGAGCTCTTTCTTCTAGCAGTAAACTAGATAACTTTTGGTAGAACTCACTCATCCTTTACTACATTCAAACTACAGTCTGTGGGCGGGGAGGGGCTAGCCTAAGTGGAGATTATTGAAAAAGACATCGACAAGTACCACAGTGTCTTTCTTCTTCCAAGGGATCTTTTTAGCTGGACAGCATACGACTACCCGACGAATTGCTGACATTATGAATTTTAGACATAAACACACACCCACAACATAAAAACCACATTTTTGAAGGATAACTTACTTTGAAACGTTTTGTTGGATTACTTTGTAGTAATTTATGCAGTGTTTGCTTTTCATCAACTTCTAAGTAGACACTGCCACCATTGCCTCCTTGACCTTTTACAGCTGGACTGCCTGCAGCTCCACTACCAGCTCTAACAAATATGCGTAATTTGTCAATAAAATTCTTAGACATTCGTAGATAAACCTTGTTATGAGATGATGCGTATATAACGGACTGTAGTATTATCAATGGTATTATTATTTCTAGAAATAATGAAGTAAAACAAAAGTTACATAGTGAAGTTAGACAATAAACAAAAATTTATTGAACAAAAGTGAAGACACTAAACTGAAAAATGCCCCATAAACAATCTGGCACGGCTAATGGTAGGTGGATGGGTAAACTGGTTATCCGCTCGCAATGCTCTCATTTAGCCACACACACACACACACGTGCATTCATAGCCTATGTTAAGTACCTCCTATTCACTGTCTCCAGGCGCTGTGGTGTTCCTCACATGAAAGTGGAATCGCAAATGTGGATGTCGGACGCTTACAAGCAAACTGGGGAACACGCAGGTAGATCTACCTAGGTGGCGGGGTGGGGGGTTTGGAAAACCCTGATTCTAAACCTATGGTTTAGATGGGTTCCAGAAGTCGGAAGAATGATAATCTCGTTGACTTAGAATATCCAGATGATATAGTCCTCCCTGCTAGGTGAAGACACTGACAAAATCCACCAGAGTCTTCTAAACACCTTGTGCTGCAATCTGAGAATGTTTGGCATGCGATTCGCTCCCCTTGTCAAATGTAAGATGATGCTGCAGAACTCGACTGGACTACATTGACTTACTCCTAGCTTATAAATAGGGATTGAAGTGGTAGAGCGTGTTGACCACTTCACTTATTTGAGAAGTTGCATCAGCCCCAACGGGCTCATCGGTGATGAAATCTCAGCACGGATACAGAAGGCTAGTTTCGTATATGCCAGTTTACGCCGACTCTGGCGTGGACGTGATATCCAGGCGGATGTCAACCATCCTCCTTTATAGCTGTGAGACCTGGTCATTGAGAGTGGAAGACATGAAAAGGCCAGCTGTCTTTGATCATAGGTGCCTGTGTTCTATCTCCTGTGTGAATTGGTATAATAGGGTTAGCAACATTGAAGTTAGGCATCAGTCGAGTTCTCAGTAAAGAAGGGGAATCAATAAACGAGGCTGTGAAGTTACATCGATTGAGAGAGATGGTTAGGACATGTGTTACGCATGCCTATCCTGGCCATCGCCTTCCTCGACTGACGGGAAATGTTAGCTGACATGGGGTCAGTTTGGAAAAGAACCATTGGTGGTCAAATGAAAACATGACTTCATCAGTCAATCAAATCCACAACAGCTAGTTTAAGCCAGCCTGTCACATAGGAAGGTGTAGACTGGTTGGGGTCCTTGGGACGGTAAAAACCAATGTCTGGTAACAACTGGCGACATGGCTCGAAATCGTTCTCGGTGATGGCTGGCCCAGATGCATCCACTTCTTGTGACTTCTGATTTCCAATGAAACTATACATACCTTTGTCTCATATCCCTGTCTACTGTCTCGATTTTGCGTTCATTTTTACTCTCTTCTTCTTCTCTTGCTTTGTGTGCTACATGCAGGGAGTGTGACAACTCGAACTGCTGCACATCGGTGCAAAGTTCTACGTTGAAACCATTCAGTCAGTCATTCAATATGATTAATATAATCATAGAAGAATATAACAATAAATCTTATGAAAGTACATCATTAACACATATTCTTTATGGAAAATTTCTTTCTACATCTGACATAATTTCTATAGAGTCTAGATAACTGAAACGATATACAATTGGTTAATTAGACTGTAGAAATTCATGTGCAGGATTTTAAAAAAAAACTTTCTCAAGGGGAGAAAAATGCCCACTGTTTGTTTATCACCATTATATCAATGTAATAGTATTAGAAATTACTTTATTTCAAACAACAAACAATTATACAGAATAGAATTTTTAGCGGTTTATACGTATGGCAAGAATTTAGCTCCTTTTATGAATATATATATATACATCTGTCTGTTTGTCTGCTTTCGACATAGAACTTTGCACAGATGTGCAGCAGTTTGAGTCGCTACACTCCCTTCATGTAGCACACAAAGCAAGAGAAGAAAGTAAAAAGAGACGCAAAATAGATATATGAGGCAAAAAGAATAGTAATATCGAAGAACAATATTGTTTTATTGGAAATTATAAGTCACAAGGAGTGGATGCATCCTCGCCAGCCATCACACAGAACGATGAGTTTGAGCCATATCACCAATTGTCTCCAGCCTTTGGTTTTTACCATTCCGAGGACCCCAACCAGTTAGGAAGTCTACATCTTCCTACGTGACTTAAGCTAAATGTTGTAGATTTCAGTAACTGATGAAGCTATGTTTTGGTTTGACCACCACTGGCTAGCTCTTTTCCAGCCTGACCCTATGTCAGCTAACATTTCCCGTCAGTCGAGAAAGGCGATGGCTAGAGGTGCATGCGTAACACATGCCCTATCCATCTCTCTCAATCGATGTAACTTCACAACCTCGTCTATTGATTTCCCCTCCCACCTACCTACCACTCGACGCCTAACCTTAGTATTGTTTACCCTATTATACCACCACCTGACACGGGAGATAGAACGCAGGCACCTATGATCAAATATACATAAAATTGTAAAAATAATATAAACCATAAAACTGAAAGTTAACGGAACATAATGAATTAAAAATGAATATTATAATAAATAATACGTGTAATAATCATAATATAATAATGTGCGTCGGTGGCACAGTGGTTAGAACTCTCGCCGACCATGCACATGGTCTGGGGTTCGATCCCCTGCCGACGCACACCTGATATATATGGTCAGCCTGCAAAATTTGGGCTACCGATATCCATGCTGAAAATTCCACACTTGTACCAAAAATACGGTGTGGAATCAAGCTGTAATCAAAAATTTAAAAAAAATAAAATAATAACCTTTGCTTATACCTTGCGTTTCAGTTACTGATTTAAAAAGTTTATTAAGTTCTTTTCTAACATCTGACTCTCTCCGCCTTTCACACACACACAAAACCACCCGTGCTAAATATGATGGTATGGTAGAATTTTTGTACATACAGTAGTTGTACGACCATAAATTCTTATGGAATTTCTTTCCTGACTTTACCCGAAGAGATACAAGGCAAACGTTGAGAATACAGATAACGTTCAGTACCAGACAAGATAACTTTGGCCAACTGCTTCCAAGAATTGAAGTGTCCATTGACAACAATGTCGGTTAGCTGAGTCAAAGTCACACCACTAACCCTACTTACAATCTTCAGTGTTTCACGTAATACGATATAATCTTTCTCAAGATGTCCAGGGAAGAATAAGGGAGAACAATACAGAACGTGTAGAATATATGAGGTAATAAATTGCAAGAGAAAAAGCTGAGAGACGAGGTTATGCTAGCAGAAAGTCTCAAAATTCCCTAGGTAATAAGTCGAACGAAACATGTTCATAGAAATTAACAATATATGAGACGATCAACAAATACAGAGATTGAAAGAGAAGCTGATAAGATGAGTGATGATATTCGATTTGTTTCTTACCATAGTGTCATCGAGATACTACAAGAATCATGGGAGTGAATCAGTCCATGTGAGTCTTGTTTGTTCACACCAGAAACTAAAACTAGCAGTTTGACATTTGGAGGGGTTTTGTTCAAGACCATATGAATAAGACCAATGCTTAACCGAACATAGAAAACTATTCATATCAGAGCGATCGAATGCAGAAACAACCGAAACAGAACAGCTAGTCAGACGAAATCCTTGTGCATCAAGGGAGCAAAAGCTTTTTCCGCATAAATATGATATGATGTATTTACTACGTCTCAGGTGTATTCTGAGCAAAAGAGGAGTGATGTTTAGACCACACACGAAAATTTTGATATGACTCATTTCAGCGAGTGACCGCGTTTTGCGTCTAGATTCCACACACATACACTCTAATTCCTCTGGGTTCAACATACACTTTGTAAAATCGCTAAAGAACTTGTTGTTTCGCACGTTAAAAGTGACAATTGGGCATGGTTTTCTGGGTGTTGGCAACTTTTTTTCACATTACTGCTAACTAAAACACAGAACAACTGTAAGTGCTCCTAATATTATGTAAAAAGAGGTATAACTAAACAAAAAATTAGACTTATTGTTGTCTGAGCCTCGACACTGGATCATGATAGGTTCCTCAGAGGACTTAAGGATATCATCAAATTGTCTGCTAAATGATAAAGAAAACTGAAGAATTTAGTCATCCTGACCTGATACGCTTTACCATTGTATATATCAACAGGTATTTTTACCAACAATTCTGCAACTTTTATTGCTCGTAAAATCTAATTAGTTGCTCAAGGTGGTTGCCATTGTTTAAATTCATTTATACAGACAATCAAGTAACAGGTTGAATCATGAGTATTCGGATAACTGTGGAGGTTATATGGTTTTCTACACGCTATACCAACGCCTATGTGTTTTAGCGACCACCTGATGGATAGAAGGGAGAAGGTAAGGGTAAGGTTAATGCTGCACTGTCAGGATGAAAAGCAGTACTGAGTGAAGTACCTCAAGGAACTGTACCTGGCCCAATGCTATTTCAGTTCCAGGTAAATGAACTGCCAAAAATTCTTACCTCATATTCTTTATTATTTGCGGACGATACTAAGGTATGGAAAATTGTAAGTAATAATGATGATAGGTTGGTACTGCGAAACGATCTAGATAAATTAGCTAAATGGGATAACCTCTGGAGTCTGGATATAAAACTCCAAGGAAAGCGCGGTAATTCACCTAGCTCAGAGGTCTTACACATCGTACTCCCTGGGGGACACAGAACTACCACATGCTAAGGGACAAAAAGATTTGGGAGTTACTGTAAGCCATGACTTAAGAACAATAAAAAAAGTTGTAATCAAGCTGCAGCCAAGGTTTGAAGGGCGTCCAAGCGACTAAACAAGTGTATGTTCCCAGTACTCTATTCAACATATATCAGGCCTCATCTAGAATACTGCATACAGATGGTGAGTTCATGTTTCAAAAAGGAGGAACAAAATCAGTTAATGGTATCTCAAACTTTCCTTATGATAAGAGGATGAAGTATTTAAATCTCTTCCCATTATCATACAGAAGGAGAAGAGGTGAATTAATATTGGCATACCGTGTGTTGATTTAAGCCCTAATCTAGATACAAGTCAACATGCTAAGCTATTCAAGAGTATAAGAACGCGAAGAATGGTGCGATGATGGCATATAACCGCGAGGGTAATAACGTAAATAAGGGTAGGGAAGGTGGACTTGTCGATGCCAGTTGGCTAAAGCGTCGACACTTCCAAGTGAAAACTACGACGGTATAAAGGACTACAGGTAACTTTTTTCCACATAACTGAGAAAAATGGAAGTTAAAAGACTATTGCTATGATTAAATCTGTCCTGATGGCATTTTAATCTATAAGCAAACTTCTGGAGTGCATTAATGCTCCCAATTACGAGCCCTGAACCTCATGGAGGGTTTATATACCTATAGGTAAACTATGCCAAAGCTTCCACTTGTAAAATGAGGTTCCTATAGATTAATAACTTCAACTGTATCCGTGTGGAAGTCATCAACTAAATTCTGAACAGCCTTCCAGGATTTGTGTGGTGTTATAACACCATAGAATTCACGATCAGTAAGCTCTTTCTCACCTTCAACTATTTTTACAGCTTATTTCGAGATCAACAGTAGGCTCCTCTGCTTAGACTGACATAGTTGATTTCCTCCCTGTACTCGTAAAAACCGACAGGCTAACAACGAAGCCTCTGACCTTGAACCACGATAACAATTTGGAAGACCGCTGAATTCACGTGTGACCTTGTTATCAAACTGTGCAAACCTGTAAATTCTTTCATGCCTACTGCATGACATAAGGAAGAGTTGCTAGGTGTTGATGGCTAATATCTTAGGTGTTAAAAAGTCTTGATATCAAAGGCAGATTACTAAACTGGCTTAGGGAATTCCTCATAGATAGGAGGCAAAGAGTTAGGATCGACTCGAAACTCCCCTCTTGGACAGCAGTGCGTAGCGGAGTTCCACAAGGCACGGTGCTTGTTCCTCTCCTACTTATTCTGTATATCAATGAGTTGTGTCTGCTCACTGACTCCAATGGTCCTATACGCAGATGACTTGAAAATTTGGAGAGCTGAAGGGAAACAGTGATACGTTCACGTTGTTAGAGGACCTCAACAAATTCTCAGAGTGGTTCATAGAATGGATTTTCCCGATCAATGTAGTAAAATATGCAACCATGCGCATTGGACAAGCAAGCATCAGGTCCTACGAACCAGAGGGAATAACACTTCCATCAGTTCAAACTTACTTGGATTTAGGTGTCATTATTAGCCACGATTTAAAAACTACAGCACATTGTTACGCGGTGGCTGCATGTAGTTTCAGGTCTTTATGGGCAATAATAAATATAAGTATACAGCTGCACATGCTAATAAGGAGTTCCAGGGACGGCAAACTGCAGTGAAAAGAAGTGGGAGAGCGCCCAGGTCCTTGCCCGCTTGTGAGCTATCCTCCTGGGATTTCCACGAGGGAGCCTATACTTTCTCAATGGCAAAACACCGTTTTCTGGGTGATTCTGATCATTTGTTATCTCGTAGGCAGTGATTAAATCCCCCCTAAGCCGATGGTAGCTAAAGGTGAAGAAGCCTAATTTCTTTAGCTTTTGATCATACGGTTTATTTCGAAGATAAACCACAACTTTTGTTGCTCGTCTCCGAACTCTTTCCAAGAGTTTGGCGTCTCTTCTAAGCAGTGAAGGTGCAATGATATTACTCACTTTAAGGTGTGGTCTGACCTATGTTTTGTACAACCTCGGAAAGAGCTCAGGGGTGAGTGCGCTTAACTGTCCATGTGTAGCGTGTGACCGCATATGCCCTCGCTACGTCCCCTGTAATTTACACTTGTGTCAATTTTTTCCACTAGAACTAGACCTAAATCACGCTCCGACGCTGTCCAGGACAATTTTTCGTTGCACAGGGTGTAACTTGCGTTCTGCGTCCTTCACTACCTGCACATTTTCAGGATGAAAGTCATACCTTCTCAAAGCCTAGGAAGACAACATGGACTGGAACATTCACTTCCCAGCATGATGTCGAATCGTCACAAGCTGATAGTAGGTTTGTTACACAATATCTACCTTTCCTGAAACCGTGTTGGGCTTCACGGAGACTTCACACTGTCCTTGGAGGACTTTCAGGAACTATGCGTTATAACCAACGCGAAAACTAGAACACAAATTTGTGACTCAAGAACCGTTTATTCTTGCACTAATACAGAGCCAACTGTTATGTTATTGCACACAAAGTCTAAAAATAAATGTCATAACAATAAATCACAATAATACCTCTGATAGTTTTTCTATTTCTTCCAACGAACAGCGAACGATGAAACGATGACTTCAGAATCGATGATTCCCGCGAAAATTATGGAGTCGGGTTTGAGCAAACAACCATCAGTTGATCGTTCGATCTTCAACTACATTGACACAAGTAATTACTCATCACGCAGATCCATACGAAGTGGAGTGATTCAGAGTAGTGTACTGGGTCCAGTGCCTTTGGTAATTTATATTAACGACATCTGCATTGTAATCAGGCATGGTATCCCATATCTCTTTGCTGACGACTTAAAGATTCTCAACAGCTTCCCCTATTCGACTCTGAACGAGGGATACACACATATTCAAGATGATCTGGATAGGTGGAAAATGAAGTTTAACGTTGAAATCATTTCACATGAACTTTCCGTCCACCTACACAACATTCACATTACTCGTCTGTCGCTTGCGAAAGATTTTGGTTTGAAATACACCCCAGAATTTAGTCTCACGGATTATGTTAAATTACAGGCAGCTAAAGTCAAAAGGCTCCTTGGGTATTTATTCCGAAAATTTATGATGTACCATACCAAAATTAAGCTGTACAAGTTCTGCATAAGGCCATTGCTTGAATTTTGTTCCCCTATCATGGACAGCGTCTTAATAAAAGATATGAAAACTAGAAAGTCTACAAAGGGCGTCTACTAAACGTCCAGTAGGTGAAAACCTTATCATTTCTTGCTGTGACAGAAATGACATTCGACTTGGAACCCTTAAGGGTCAGACGACTGAAGCCCAACCTAAAAATTACATCTAGGGTTGCAATCCCACCACAATGACTTTACTTCTAGTTCACCGAAGAAATATAACCTCAGAAATAAATCATCATCTTTTAAAATGCCCCGCTGTCATACGAACTACAGATCCGATTCCTTCACTGTGATATACTATTGTATTTGAAACCGTCTTCCTACTGAAATTAGAAACAGTTCTACCCCGAAAATCTCATCTCTGCTGGACAAATATTCTATTCACAACTAGTTGGGAGCAGTATTTGACGAACTAAAAGTTAGAGATCTTATACGGCACTCCCCTAACCCTCATTGCTAACTCCCAAAATCTGTGTGCTCTATGTTTAACTCCACTTTCATAATAATCGTTTTCACAACCCAAGTCACCTGTTCACATTCAGTTTTATATTTTAGTTATTTCTTTAATCAAATGTTTTTGCATATATCCCTGATAAAATTTGTATTATGAACATTTCATTAGGCAGAGTTCAGTCTCAAAGTTCTAGTAGTAAATCACCTGAAGACGACTGGTATTAAAATGTATCTGCGGACTGCCTAATGCTGTACGTAAATTCTATCTGCCTCTACGCAAATTCCAGCCTAAATAGTTATAGTCTAAATAATCCACCATACGCTGAGTCTTAAATAATAATGAATCTTATCTCACTGTTCTATAACTGCAATCCTATGTAGTCAAATTTTTAAGAACCATATAATTTAAGTTATAACTGCTTCCATATATGCTTATGTAACGCCACACCATTATGTGGTGTTTTTCATATTTTCATTTATTTACATTTAAAAGGAATACTATGACCGTCTAATTCCCCTACATTGTCACTATTTTTCTTCAAACTGCTGAAGTGGATGAGACACACATTATGGTATTCTGAAAGTAATACTTCTTTTGATTACAGCTTGATTCCACACCGTATTTTTTGCTAAGGGTAAGGAATTTTCAGCATCTGATATCGGTAGGGCCCATATTTTGCAGGCCAACCAATTGATATCAGGTGTACGTCGACGGAGGATCGAACTCTGGACTATGTGCATGATCGGCGAGAGTCCTAACCGCTGTGCTACCGACACACATTTTCATAAGCTATATAACCGTAATTAGATTTTGTAAAGGATTCATAAGACGACCAATCAAGTACTGGTATAATTTGTCCTCGAAAAATGTATTACATAACTTAAGGTGCAACCTAGAAGGGATGACTAATTGTAAGTTAGAAAAGAGGCAAAAGTAGGCATGGCGTAATAAGTGTGAGATAATGATTAATCATTAAGCTCTTTTGAAGTGAACAAGAACAAGTGGGAAGACGATACGCTGTTTTCATAAAAGCTGCATGGAAACGCAATGTTATTAATAAACAGTAATAGACTGATAATAAAATATAGATGATGGGAATAATAATGATAATAAAAGTATTAATAACAATAGTAAATAGCATAATAAAACGAAGTAAAATCATAGTGAGAACGTTACTATGGCCACGGTAACTTTTGTTTGTATGCTTATTTTTTAACTACTTAAAACCCTTGCATAATGCCGTATGTTATTTGGTTTCCATGTACACCCTGAGCACAACTTTTTCATCAAACTATTCACGTTAATACGTAACTCTTCTTTAACAATCATTTGTGACAACTCATCACTTTTGTTACTAACCTCTTATATCAACATCCAACTTCTCTGAACGCCTTATGCATCGCGTAACTCCACCAAAAACTCACTAATTGTATTTTCGTTTGACGAAATTTAATGTACGCACACACATACAAAACAACCATGCCTATAGTTGCGATTGTACTACTATGAAAATGAATTTGACGGCGAAAAGAGACTCTTTGCTTACCTACTGCTGGTCTTTTGTCTATTAATGTTTGAATGGGAATTTTTCATGAATCAAAAAAATATCAAACAAATCAACAGCATTAAGAGTATAAACAACGTAACTTAGTTGTTCATACTATGACGCACATCCTCTTATCCACTCACTACCAATTACCACTGAATTCGCTTGTCACTCATTCTGCCTCAGTACTAGTAGCGGTGACGTATGCGAGCCTCAGTCGTTTACACCTTTTCTCCCCGGCGTGTCGGACCGCGGCTAACAATTATCTCCGTGTGCATTTCATTCTCAGCAATAGCCTAGCCTCCCCGACGTATACGCCCCATCTGCTGTCCTTAACATCAATCAATTCATTCATGGATGTAGAAGACTCGAAACAACTTCAGAAGTAATCACGACGAAAATTTCAACAAAATTACGCAATAACAACAAGACACGAAAACAACAAGTAAACACAATGAATCCAAAAACACCAATTGATATGACACACCACACGTATATACAAATAGTACAAACAACCTCGCCGATCATGTCTTGATTGAATTCCTTTGAAGAATTTTATCTGGCGGTACGTTCGAAATTGGTGACATTTTTGCACGTGTTTGCTCTGAAATTTATTTACTGCTTATTGTCATATAATTCTTGAAATTATGGTCCAAATCTCTAAAAAACGTGTTCGTAGAAACACAATTGTTTTAGATAGTGGCTCAAATTCGGTTATAACTGCATTACCGCCTGGTAATACAGTATCAACTACTAGCTCTCAAAATGGTTTGAGTGCAGATCTCACTCCTGTGATACAGGTGAAAGATGTTCTGTTAGAGAACTCTGAGTTCTGTAAACTAAACCTCCTTTTGAAAGATATGCAGAGGCAAGTAAGTGAAATTCAGAAAAAATTAGATCAGTTTGATAGTATGTCACTGCCAATCTCAAATACCACGGAGAGCCGTTCTGATATTGGCCAGGTTAAGTGTTTACTGGATGTAACTCAAAACAAGCTTTTGAATTTAGACCCAATAGCCTGTCTTTTGAAAAAACATCCTAAAATATCTCCAGACAACCTAAATAAAGCTGAAAATCTGATTGACTGCTTGGCTACGGAGGTGATGAAGCGTATAACCTCTTCTCACCAAGCTATAGTTTACAACGTCCCAGATTCTCTGCCCCTGAAAACTGTAAGACACAAAATCCTGATTTGTTGCGGCATGGCTAGTGTTCCATGTGAATGCAAACGACTTCGTAAAAAGTCTAACCAGGCTAATTGCCCAATCATTTTTAAATTCAGTAATTCCCTTGATGCTAGTAAGTTTACTAAATGTCAGGATCACTTAAGACTGAATAGCAGTTATAAGTCTATAACCGTAGCTCAGGATAAAACACCGTGTCAGCGCAGAATAATGCGTAGTAATAACCTGGTCACCTCCTCTAGCTTTGATTTACCAAATAAGGATCGTGCACAGCAACAGACACCTAGTGCTGAAACTAGCATTCAGCAAACTACACAACAACCACACCTGCCAATGGAACTAGGAACTGATTTAGATACCAGTACCCCTGTAAATAAAGCCTCATCGAAAGATGTTAAAATGACTAGAACTTCTGCAAGTTGTTCTAAGAAATTTCCCCCCAAACGTAGTAACCTCACCACGATGAACAAATTTCGCAGGGTTGAGACTAATGATGGGGAAGAATACTTTGTATTCAATAAGCCTGCTGAGAGTAAGAATGCCAACAAACCATCACTTGTTACGAAAAACTCCTCTCGAAACATAAGTATATCTGGAGGTGTTCCGCATGCTCCACCTTATAGAAAGTCAGGCTCCAAGACTCCTAAAGTCTTGCAGCCAAAGCACCTTCCTTCACAATTCCCTTTAAGTTATAAAAACAACCCGAAGGTGTATACCGGTATGACGAATAGCAGTTGGATGGGTAGACCTTTGATGCTATGCCTTTTAACCGTCAACCTAGGCCCAACCTGTACTACCCTTATATCCAGGAACACATGGTAAATTTTCCAGGTGTCCCGAATCACTGGTACGACCCATGGCACCTAGGACCACCTCATTGCACACCAACTCCGATGTGCAGACACCCAGTCCGACCTCCTTTTCATTCATAAATTCTTGCGGTGCTGACGCACAAATAGATTTAGGTTATGGTGACATTTTAAGCCAGTTTGTAGTATCCCGTGACTTATTCACGATATTGCTAATTAATGCACGTTCCTTAATCAATAAGATATCTGAACTAAGGACATTATTATTAGTCGCCAAGCCTACTGTAGCTCTGATTACTGAGTCATGGTGCTCATCCTCTGTACTTGATGTGCATATAGGTATCGATGATTACACTGTACACCGTGCAAACAGAGATTGCAAGCGTGGTGGAGGATGTCTCATATATATACATAGCTCATTTGTAGTCAGTAAGGTGGAAGATGAAACAATGAATAATGTACCTGACTCACTCTGGGTTGTCTTACATGGAGATAAGTACAAACTTCTCATAGGCTGTGTTTATCGAGCACCAAGCTCAACAAAAGAAACTGATGCGTTATTAGCTAAATCGTTTGCACATGCATCCTCGTTTAGTGCTAATTACAAAATAATTGCAGGGGACTTCAATCTTCCAGAAGTCAATTGGCTAACTAGTTCCGGCCCCCAACGCTTCGACGAATTACTTGCCACTATAGACTGTTATGGATGGCAACAACACGTCCAGACACCTACTCGTGGTGACAACATGTTGGACCTTGTTTTTTGTCATGACACAATCCCAGTATCCACGTATGTTGGTAATCGATTTTCCAGTAGTGACCATAGAATGGTACTCTGCTCTCTGCCTTTCTCACCACTAAATACAGGAAACAAACAAGACTCAGGAAGCACAATATGTCGTAGTTACAAATATACAGACTGGGGATTAGTCCAAGAACTTATTCGACTCTGTCAATGGGATGACTATTTTACCACTGACTCCCTGGAGGCCTTAGTAACCCTGTTTTACAGGAATGTTACCCTTTGTCTAGATACAGTTGCTCCAAAGAAAATAGTGAAATTAAGTAGACACCGAACTGAATATATTCCAAGGGCACACCGTAATAAGTTAAGGAAGCTGAAGAAACAGTACTATTCCACTAAGGACATATCACTATTGCTCTCAATCCACGAGTCTCTTGAATCTATCAAGCGCCTACGCTCTCAAAAGGACCTCGACGAAGAGTTAACGGCACTTGAAAGTACCTCCAAAGTTTATAACTTAACGGCACTTCTTAAAAAACGAATGCAGTCGGCGAGGGAAATCCCATACTTACTTCACGACAAAGTAATCTACAATGAACCTGCCACTATCTGTGAACTCTTCAGTGATTGGTTTGCAAACTTTAGTTTAGAAACACATATGCCTGGTGAAACCGCTCCCCTTACTATCTCTTCCCTTGAAAGCATTGTGTTCACTAATCAGTTAATAGTACAAGCAATTAAAAGCCTTAAACCTTCCACTAGTACGGGACCGGATGGCCTCGCTTCGATAATTTTCAAAAACAGTGGGTGTGATATACCCTGTTACTTCTTAAATTCTTCTCAATATCTATGGACACTGGCACTTACCCTAGTGAGTGGAAAACTAGCTTCATAATTCCACATTACAAATCTGGTGATAGGGCAAACGTCCGCAATTACAGACCCATAAATATAACCCCAGTTATCTCACGAATCATGGAGAAAGTTGTAAAGGATCTGTCAATGGAGTTGAAGATTGAACGATCAATTCTTGGTTGTTTGCTCAAAATCAACTTCCTCGATTTTCGCGGAGGCATCAATACGACAGTCATCGTCTCATCGGTCGCTGTTCAGAAAGAAGAGTTAAACATCGTCAGAAGTAACATAACGATTTATTATTGTAATATTTGTTTACAGACCTTAGTTTTCTTAGTTTGCTTAGTGATACTTGATTTATATGCTGGTGTAACAATACATAATACTCAAGTCAACAATTGGTGTTCTGGTTTTTTCGTCCGTTGTTACTAAGCGTTTCTCAGAAATCTTCTAAGAACAGCGTGGGCCCGAGCGTAGCGAGAGCTGGGCATTAACGGTTTATGAGACTTTAGTTGACAGTTTCTGACGATAGAAACAGATCTGGCGGATTCAAACAGTTGGTGAAAGTTTGGATAGTCGCCGTTCATTTTTCCTGGTGCCGGTCAAGTCCTCTTTGAACAAGCAATATCTGGAACTTTTTGGAATTGGGTCAAGTTCAACAATGCCTGGGTCAAAGAAGGGACAGAGTGTCTTGGATGCAAACAGGAAAGTAAGTCATGGTGACTTGTCTGTTAATTGTAACGATGTGTCTGATGTTAAGCATGACATGGTTGATGTTACTGTTTCGCCGTTCAGGGATAATAGGAACATCAAACTCCCTAAATTAGAACCACGATGTTTTGATGGAAACCCGGCTGATTATTTACAATTTGTAAAGGAGTTTGAGATCATGTTGAGTGGTTTTTTATTAAATGATGAATTGAAGTTAATGTATTTGATGAGATATTGCACTGGAGATGCTTCAAGAGCTATACAGTGCTGTAAGTTTATGAAGCCTAATGAGGGCTACGATGAGGCTATGAGCATATTACGTCAAAGGTTTGGAAGACCTTCGATGATTGCAGGGAAATTATTCGAGGCTGTTAAGGGTAATGGTGGTCAATTACAGGATGACTCCCAGGCACTCACTGAGTTTTTAGATAATTTGCTAATTTACAAGAATGGAATGATTTCGATGAATCGCACGAGTGACCTCAACTCGAGTTTTATACTAGAAGTAATAGCAAGACGCCTACCTACTCGACTGCAAAGGAAGTGGGTGAAGATAAGCTCCCGTATGGAGGATGAGGGTATCGAGCCAAAGTTTGATGATATCCTGAAACTGGTAAATACTAGTGTCAATCAATCTATGAGCAAGTTTTCCAGTCTGTTAGATCTCACCCCTAGAATAGAGCAGTCTGAGGGTAAAACGCACTCATTGATGACGAATAGGCCTCAGAGAGGTGGATATCGAGAAGACTGCATGATGTCTAGTAATGCATATAGACCTAGTGAGTGTAACAGGTTTCGTAGTACATCCTCAACAGATAAGTTACAAGATGCAAGACAAACACGGCTTTGTTCTACACGTGTGCAAGAGGTGCATACAGAAGTGAACTGTGAACCGGTGAGCAAGTTCAGTGATAAGCTAAATGTAAACTCCAGGCCTGACTCCGAATTGTGTGACGATAACGGTGTGGTGAAGAAGTCTGTAGTTGCAACTGGTAAGCCGTTGCTGAATAGAGTGTCACAGAATAGAGTTACTGCTTCAGAGTGGAGTTCTGACTCCAAAAGTTTACAGAGTATAACTAGTCAGAGTGAAGATGTAAAACCTTTAATGATTTGTGAGGAGGAACCAAAATTGTCTACTTCTGTTATTAAAGAGTTTGAAAATGATGAACTTGACGGTAAATTGGATATATGTGGTAATGATCATGATAGTGCAGATTTGTCTTTGGTTGATCATTATGAGATGCGGGATATGCCTACTACTGCTAAGTTAAATAAAGGTTCTGTACAACTTGAACGTGAAGTAGAAATAAATGCAGATGCAGTTGCAGAAGGCATGCATACTTGTGAGACTGTCAGTGTAATTGATCAGCATGTAGCCCACCTATCATCAGATGATAGTGCTAAACCCGAACTAGTAGTGAAAGACAGCAGTGGTGGTAATCTTGCAGTTGGACAACTATCTGAGAGCCGAACAAGAACAGCTTCTGATCCACCGCTAAGTTCATCACCTTGTGTCACTCAGTCATCGTTGGTGTTTTCATCCACAATGAAACAGATGCCCATCAACTCAAGTATCTTGTGCAATGACTATGGTAGTATCAGTTCGTTTGAAAGGACGAATATCAATGGTCAGTTTAGTGTGGATAAGCCAAGTGTAAACGAGAGAGTTATTGTTAAATTGACTTGCACGAATAAAGGCATTTCTAGTTTCAAGTTACTATTTGAATGTTATTATCTTTGGTGTAAATTACTCTGTTTCTATACTTGGTTGATGAGATATGTCGTGTGTTTGTTGGTCATCTATATTCTACGATACAATGACATGGGCGTGTTGCCGTTCAGATTTGAGGATATAGCTGATAGAAGGAAGTTAGCAAATGAACTCTGCGACGATTTTCCAACCTAGGGCGTCAACCTGAGAAGGGTTGTAGGCGTACTGGTGTAAGTCCTACAGTTCTTCAAAGGGTAGCGCATCAATGAGCAGTCCAATGTGCTTGGTGTATGATCTTGTACATATGTTCATATTGTATATACTGAATTGATATCATCTTTCATCTAGCTGTTGGTAATTCTGTTTGTGTCCGGACGACTTCCACTTGGATCATCAACCTGAGAAGGAATGTAGGCGTACTGCTGTAAGTCCTACAGTTCTTCAAGGGTAGTTTGTCGTGTCAGAATCCACAACATTTGATGTGGTGATTGTACATATGTTTGTGTTAAATAGTTGTGTGAGTTCCAATTGATGTAATTGTTGGTTAATCTTGTTTGTGTCCGGACATTCCACAACTTACAATCGTCAACCTGTGAAGGGTTGTAGGCGTACTGGTGTAAGTCCTGCAATTCTTCAAAGGAATTCCATCAAGACATGATCGGCGAGGTTGTTTGTACTATTTGTATATACGTGTGGTGTGTCATAGCAATTGGTGTTTTTGGATTCATTGTGTTTACTTGTTGTTTTCGTGTCTTGTTGTTATTGCGTAATTTTGTTAAAATTTTCGTCGTGATTATTTCTGAAGTTGTTTCGAGTCTTCTACATCCATGAATGAATTGATTGATGTTAAGGACAGCAGATGGGTCGTATACGCCGGGGAGGCTAGGCTATTGCTGAGAATGAAATGCACACGGAGATAATTGTTAGCTGCGGTCCGACACGCCGGGGAGAAAGAGTGTAAACGACTGAGGCTCGCATGCGTCACCGCTATTAGAACTGAGGCAGAATGAGTGACAAGCGATTGCAGTGGTAATTGGTAGTGAGTAGATAAGAGGATGTGCGTAGAGTATCGTGAGGTGCTGCCATGGTCACTTTGCATTCTGCAAGAGTCATTCTAGCAAGTGGAGACTGTTGCAAGATGTCAAGAGGAGGTCTCTATCTGGAGGCGCAGGTCGTCATTGATGTGTGAGATTGTGCTGTGGGTATGCTTGTGGTGTGTTGGCTTTTCTGTTTGTTTTCCATTTCAGCTCTGTCCGTGTGACCCAGGTTCTCGCAATGGCATCCAAGTCAACGTGCATTAGTCGTGAAGGAAAAAAGGGTTGGATCCCCTTTTTGCCGGGGAGTGTCAATGGAGTTGAAGATTGAACGATCAATTCTTGGTTGTTTGCTCAAAATCAACTTCCTCGATTTTCGCGGAGGCATCAATACGACAGTCATCGTCTCATCGGTCGCTGTTCAGAAAGAAGAGTTAAACATCGTCAGAAGTAACATAACGATTTATTATTGTAATATTTGTTTACAGACCTTAGTTTTCTTAGTTTGCTTAGTGATACTTGATTTATATGCTGGTGTAACAATACATAATACTCAAGTCAACAATTGGTGTTCTGGTTTTTTCGTCCGTTGTTACTAAGCGTTTCTCAGAAATCTTCTAAGAACAGCGTGGGCCCGAGCGTAGCGAGAGCTGGGCATTAACGGTTTATGAGACTTTAGTTGACAGTTTCTGACGATAGAAACAGATCTGGCGGATTCAAACAGTTGGTGAAAGTTTGGATAGTCGCCGTTCATTTTTCCTGGTGCCGGTCAAGTCCTCTTTGAACAAGCAATATCTGGAACTTTTTGGAATTGGGTCAAGTTCAACAATGCCTGGGTCAAAGAAGGGACAGAGTGTCTTGGATGCAAACAGGAAAGTAAGTCATGGTGACTTGTCTGTTAATTGTAACGATGTGTCTGATGTTAAGCATGACATGGTTGATGTTACTGTTTCGCCGTTCAGGGATAATAGGAACATCAAACTCCCTAAATTAGAACCACGATGTTTTGATGGAAACCCGGCTGATTATTTACAATTTGTAAAGGAGTTTGAGATCATGTTGAGTGGTTTTTTATTAAATGATGAATTGAAGTTAATGTATTTGATGAGATATTGCACTGGAGATGCTTCAAGAGCTATACAGTGCTGTAAGTTTATGCCGCCTAAAGAGGGCTACGATGAGGCTATGAGCATATTACGTCAAAGGTTTGGAAGACCTTCGATGATTGCAGGGAAATTATTCGAGGCTGTTAAGGGTAATGGTGGTCAATTACAGGATGACTCCCAGGCACTCACTGAGTTTTTAGATAATTTGCTAATTTACAAGAATGGAATGATTTCGATGAATCGCACGAGTGACCTCAACTCGAGTTTTATACTAGAAGTAATAGCAAGACGTCTACCTACTCGACTGCAAAGGAAGTGGGTGAAGATAAGCTCCCGTATGGAGGATGAGGGTATCGAGCCAAAGTTTGATGATATCCTGAAACTGGTAAATACTAGTGTCAATCAATCTATGAGCAAGTTTTCCAGTCTGTTAGATCTCACCCCTAGAATAGAGCAGTCTGAGGGTAAAACGCACTCATTGATGACAAGTAGGCCTCAGAGAGGTGGATATCGAGAAGACTCCATGATGTCTAGTAATGCATATAGACCTAGTGAGTGTAACAGGTTTCGTAGTACATCCTCAACAGATAAGTTACAAGATGCAAGACAAACACGGCTTTGTTCTACACGTGTGCAAGAGGTGCATACAGAAGTGAACTGTGAACCGGTGAGCAAGTTCAGTGATAAGCTAAATGTAAACTCCAGGCCTGACTCCGAATTGTGTGACGATAACGGTGTGGTGAAGAAGTCTGTAGTTGCAACTGGTAAGCCGTTGCTGAATAGAGTGTCACAGAATAGAGTTACTGCTTCAGAGTGGAGTTCTGACTCCAAAAGTTTACAAAGTATAACTAGTCAGAGTGAAGATGTAAAACCTTTAATGATTTGTGAGGAGGAACCAAAATTGTCTACTTCTGTTATTAAAGAGTTTGAAAATGATGAACTTGACGGTAAATTGGATATATGTGGTAATGATCATGATAGTGCAGATTTGTCTTTGGTTGATCATTATGAGATGCGGGATATGCCTACTACTGCTAAGTTAAATAAAGGTTCTGTACAACTTGAACGTGAAGTAGAAATAAATGCAGATTCAGTTGCAGAAGGCATGCATACTTGTGAGACAGTCAGTGTGATTGATCAGCATGTAGCCCACCTATCATCAGATGATAGTGCTAAACCCGAACTAGTAGTGAAAGACAGCAGTGGTGGTAATCTTGCAGTTGGACAACTATCTGAGAGCCGAACAAGAACAGCTTCTGATCCACCGCTAAGTTCATCACCTTGTGTCACTCAGTCATCGTTGGTGTTTTCATCCACAATGAAACAGATGCCCATCAACTCAAGTATCTTGTGCAATGACTATGGTAGTATCAGTTCGTTTGAAAGGACGAATATCAATGGTCAGTTTAGTGTGGATAAGCCAAGTGTAAACGAGAGAGTTATTGTTAAATTGACTTGCACGAATAAAGGCATTTCTAGTTTCAAGTTACTATTTGAATGTTATTATCTTTGGTGTAAATTACTCTGTTTCTATACTTGGTTGATGAGATATGTCGTGTGTTTGTTGGTCATCTATATTCTACGATACAATGACATGGACGTGTTGCCGTTCAGATTTGAGGATATAGCTGATAGAAGGAAGTTAGCAAATGAACTCTGCGACGATTTTCCAACCTAGGGCGTCAACCTGAGAAGGGTTGTAGGCGTACTGGTGTAAGTCCTACAGTTCTTCAAAGGGTAGCGCATCAATGAGCAGTCCAATGTGCTTGGTGTATGATCTTGTACATATGTTCATGTTGTATATACTGAATTGATATCATCTTTTATCTATCTGTTGGTAATTCTGTTTGTGTCCGGACGACTTCCACTTGTATCATCAACCTGAGAGGGAATGTAGGCGTACTGCTGTAAGTCCTACAGTTCTTCAAGGGTAGTTTGTCGTGTCAGAATCCACAACATTTGATGTAGTCATTGTACATATGTTTGTGTTAAATAGTTGTGTGAGTTCCAATTATTGTAATTGTTGGTTAATCTTGTTTGTGTCCGGACATTCCACAACTTATAATCGTCAACCTGTGAAGGGTTGCAGGCGTACTGGTGTAAGTCCTGCAATTCTTCAAAGGAATTCAATCAAGACATGATCGGCGAGGTTGTTTGTACTATTTGTATATACGTGTGGTGTGTCATAGCAATTGGTGTTTTTTGGATTCATTGTGTTTACTTGTTGTTTTCGTGTCTTGTTGTTATTGCGTAATTTTGTTGAAATTTTCGTCGTGATTATTTCTGAAGTTGTTTCGAGTCTTCTACATCCATGAATGAATTGATTGATGTTAAGGACAGCAGATGGGGCGTATACGTCGGGGAGGCTAGGCTATTGCTGAGAATGAAATGCACACGGAGACAATTGTTAGCTGCGGTCCCACACGCCGGGGAGAAAGAGTGTAAACGACTGAGGCTCGCATACGTCACCGCTACTAGAACTGAGGCAGAATGAGTGACCAGCGATTGCAGTGGTAATTGGTAGTGAGTAGATAAGAGGATGTGCGTAGAGTATCGTGAGGTGCTGCCATGGTCACTTTGCATTCTGCAAGAGTCATTCTAGCAAGTGGAGACTGTTGCAAGATGTCAAGAGGAGGTCTCTATCTGGAGGCGCAGGTCGTCATTGATGTGTGAGATTGTGCTGTGGGTATGCTTGTGGTGTGTTGGCTTTTCTGTTTGTTTTCCATTTCAGCTCTGTCCGTGTGACCCAGGTTCTCGCAATGGCATCCAAGTCAACGTGCATTAGTCGTGAAGGAAAAAAGGGTTGGTTCCCCTTTTTGCCGGGGAGTGTCAATGGAGTTGAAGATTGAACGATCAATTCTTGGTTGTTTGCTCAAAATCAACTTCCTCGATTTTCGCGGAGGCATCAATACGACAGTCATCGTCTCATCGGTCGCTGTTCAGAAAGAAGAGTTAAACATCGTCAGAAGTAACATAACGATTTATTATTGTAATATTTGTTTACAGACCTTAGTTTTCTTAGTTTGCTTAGTGATACTTGATTTATATGCTGGTGTAACAATACATAATACTCAAGTCAACAATTGGTGTTCTGGTTTTTTCGTCCGTTGTTACTAAGCGTTTCTCAGAAATCTTCTAAGAACAGCGTGGGCCCGAGCGTAGCGAGAGCTGGGCATTAACGGTTTATGAGACTTTAGTTGACAGGATCAATTGTCAGACTACCTAATTAGGGAAGATCTTGTTACAAGGTCTCAACACGGATTTCTCAAAAATAGATCCTGCGTTACTTGCCACTTCGACTTTTTCAACTGCATCACTAGTAGTCGCGAAGCACGTAAGCTAGTCGTTGTTCTCTACTTCGATATATCTAGGGCATTTGACATGGTATCTCACAGTATTCTCTTTGAGAAGCTGTACTCTTGTGGAATTCGCAACCCATTACTGAACTGGTTAAAATCATTTCTAAGCAACAGGGTACAAATAACCAAAGTTGGATCTGTATTGTCTCATCCTAGGCAGATCTCAAGTGGGGTTGTGCAAGGTAGTGTCCTGGGTCCACTATTATTCACAGTCTACATTAACAGCATTTGCAAGTGCTTCACCTCAGGTAAACCATTCCTATATGCTGACGACCTCAAAGTCGTCTACTCCTGCTACACTCATGAATCAAGCGATATGGTTACTAAAATACATCTTGAACTAAGTAGTCTCGCAACATGGTGTGGTGAATCCTGTCTAAACTTTAACATTGACAAATGTGGCTGGATTTGTATCGGCAACAGTAACCTTGATTTAACTCTTGAAATAAATGGGTGAAAACTAGCTAAGCTCAACTCAGTCGTAGATCTCGGTATTAGATACTCTAGTAACCTAACGTTCGCTGAACAGACTGATTATGCCAGACGTAAAACGCGAAGGCTGATAGGATGCATAACACGCAATTTCTTTTGTTGTGAAACTAGGGTTTTATTATACAAAGTATGTGTCCGACCTATCTTAGAATACTGCCCGTTTATTCTTAGCGGACTCAGACAAAATGACAAGCTTAAATTAGAGGGAGTGCAACGGCAGTTTACCTCAAGAACTCTTGGTTTAGAAAGTGGTCTGGAATACCATGAGCGATGCGAAAGACTAAGATTAGAACCCCTCTGGAAAAGACGTCTTAAGCTAAACCTTATCTTTTACTACAAGCTAACTAATCTTCTCTTGCATTCCTCCGAGACAATAACTAAATCTACCACTATCATCAGTTACAATCTTAGAAATCATCACAACCTAGCTACTATGGAGCACTGTCAGACTTACGTGCGGTACAACTTCTTCTTAAATAAGTTTTCAGTCATTTGGAATAGACTACCAGCTAATGTGCGCGATGCAAACACACTTCCAGTGTTCATCTCCTCAGTCACCAGACTGCTCAAAGATGACAATGCACTTTCGCGCCTGACTCTTACACCTTCTTTTTCTCCATACATAGATATTTTAAGTTCTTCAAACGTGTAGTTACAACAAACTACAATTGTAAATTTTAATATTATTGGAACTAGATGATTAACATTTCTACACAGGACAGTAATATTAGTTCACACATAATATAAAAGTTAGCATAACGGGACTAGTTAGTTTGTGTACCAAAATAACCAGTTACTAAACAGAATATATATGTATATATTTATTAATCACTACTTAAGGACTCCCGTTGCTTTCTTTTGCGTTGCTGTTGTTTGTCTTCTTTTTTCTCTCACCATTTCAGCTTCCATTTGACTTTTTGAATGAGAATGAATAATGTGGATATTTGACCATTTACAATGACAAATGATCTGCAAACATTATTGGTCCCGTATCTTTCAGTTGCCTGGTTAATAACGAATTAACTTTCTCCACGACGCAACCTGGATCACATTTGTGGAATATACTCTTATACCAATGGAAAAGTATCTATTTGTAATACAACGTCACGATTGTAGCTTATAACATAACTGATCGTATCTGTAAAATAGCTTCCTTATTACCCAATTTGGATATAAATCAAATCAAAAATAAGATTCGGATTTGTACACACCCAAGTTATATCGAGGAATTACTTCAAGCTTTATTTTTTCCCAAGTATTTTTAATCCATCCAAAACATACTTGGGTTTTTTTGTTAATGCGAAGTTAATATTCCTATATTTCATGATGTGCTCCATTGAATGACTGGTTATCATATTGTTCCCGTCTACAGGCTGCCGCCAACAGCCGTAGTCAAATTTTAAAACTGTCTACAGGTAATGTTCAACAGTAAATTGACAAATGTTTGCGAAGTACACATAAAATTGGTCTGTGTAAACATATAATACCAGTATACAAATTGGATTAAAAAGCATGTTTACAGTTGAAAGCTCCAACGATCACGAAGTTTAAATCACGTTTAGGTTTTCGTAATCTCTTTTTCATCACATTAATCCTTCCCGATAAATTTTGTTTTCATACCGAGACACATGCACTATTATCTTCCTTCTTTGCCATATTGACCTCCATTGTTATTTTGACAGTTTATATGGCCTTAAATCCTCATTACCTAACACCTTATTTTCATATTACGACCTATGACAAGTGTGTGATCAGAATATTCGAAACGTACTCCTCAACCTCAAAACACTACTTAGATAAGTTGCTATCTCATATCGTTTCGTCCAGGTTCAACAAGGGAACAAGCCATTGAATTGAATTTTTGATTTTCCCGTCGATTGATTGGACCGAACACTTCGGTCCAATCAATCGACGGGAAAATCAAAAATTCAATTCAATAATTAATATGACCCGTCGCACAAGAGGCGGCTCCCGTGGCCCAAGTGGTCTAGTGGATAACGCTTTGGTGTTTGAAACTATGGGTACTGGGTTCGAGCCTCGGTGGGAACATCATCACTCACTGAGAAATGCAGGTACATCCAGCTGACGAGTCCCAATTAGGACGAAATGCGCATCCTGGATTCCACTGCTAGCCACCATCCACCAATTGTATACAAGGGAACAAGCCGTTTCGCGGTACGTTCAACGTTTGCGTTACATTTTTACGTGATTCGTTACATAAAATTTATCTTGTTGTAGTACTTGCACAAGTACTATACCACTTCCATACTTGTAACCACTAACTCTCATTTCTAATAGTTATGGTTAATCAAAGTAAAAAGCAACGAACCCAATCCCCTGTAAAACTGGTGTCTAATTTAACGTCCTTGATTGCTACATCAAGCAACACACCCCCAACAAACGGCTATAGTGAGTCACATAACTCACGTGTATGCCGTAAGCGTCGAGCTGAAACTGAGGATAAAACTGTACTGACAGCCAGTATTAGCACTACTCCTAAAAATTCGGTACCCTCTGCTCATACAGAACTCCTCCCTTCACCTTATGTGCTTATGGAGAAACTCCAGCCATCAAGCTCTTCTTCAGTACTATCTTCAGAAATAGAACTTCTAAAGTTGTCTATAAGAGAACTTAAGGCTGAGTTAAGGGAAATAAAAAACAGTAAGTCAGTAAATGCTGGAAACATCGAAACCAATACCGAGATATCCAAATTATCAGATCAGATCAGCGATATCAGATCGCAGGTCTGTGAACTGACACCTCTAACTATCCTCATGAAAACGGTAAACCTTAACAAGCTTGACACAGAATCGGTAACTAAGGTAGATAACCTCATTAACTTTGTTACCACAGAAGTAACAAAACGACTCGACGCAAAACTGAGTGCTATTGTCTACAACGTTCCGGACAATGAGGCACTAAAAAAGGTACAGCGCATCTTACTTAGTGAAGCGAAAATGCCTAACTCCAAGACTAAGTGCTACAGGCTGAAGAAGAGTCAACATGAAAAGTGTTGTCCTATTCGTTTTCAGTTCGAAACACCGGCAGAGACCAGAAAATTCATTCACTCCCAACACACCCTATCGCAAGCCAGAAACTACAAACATATAAAGGTCGGGGTGGAAAAAACAGTTATAGAAAGGCGCGCACACAACTATCTCACTAAGACTAATTGTGAAATAGGTAATAGGACATTGCAAGCAGCCATTATTCCCAACCCTGTGAAAGATACAGTAGACCCCACCGCATCACCCCTCTCAAAACACACAGAAATATCCCATCAGAGTGCAACACCAGCCGAAAGGCCACTAGACTGTAACCAAATAAATAATAAAACCATACCACCCATCACCGCAGAATCTAAAATGCCACTAAATAACCCCAGAAAAAAAGTCAAAACCCCCCGAAATTCGACTTTGTCCTCTCCTAGCTATAATTCCATTGGTAAAGATAAGGAAAATATGCCCCTAAATCATACCAACAAAAACAGTGGCAGCTTAAATAAGCCCACACTCCCCACGGTTAATAGTATTAGCACTCACAACGTGCTAAATCGCACCGTGGCACACACTAATATCCAATGTCACAACGATGTCACCCTCAATAGTACAAGTGGTAATAGTCAGAACTCGGCTACCAACAACTCAGGGTCTTCAGAGTATGGCACACAAACAAATTTCGACCGGATATATGGTACAAGTCTGCTGGGAACTAACCCACAATGCAGTACACACGAAACCCACACAAGGACACAACTAGCATCAAACAATAGGTGGAATAATAAGCCATGGTCATCACAAGGATCCAATCATTTTTTATCCCCCGCGTCCCTGTCAGCGTTGAAAAAACAGCTGGTAGGGATGTTAACACTCCTAAACCACTAGTGCTGGCTCCCTCCTTGCATGAAAACAGGAACGGTCTAGTGCACCCGTATCCATTAGGCACACTTGACACTTGCACAAGTATAGGCCAAATAAAGAACCCTACCCACTTCTGTAACCTAACTAAAAATAAAAGTTCCTTAGTCTATAGCAAATCCAGTACTCCAACTCCTAATTCTCCACCGAAAACAGCACACAACAACTCGATAGACATAGGTGAGCATGATGCTGGAACTCCTCTTAACATAGGATCGTCATGTCCAGCAGAACTACTGGGTGCTGAACCATATTCGGGGCTGACTAACGAACTTAAATACTTCAAATGCTACTTCAACTCTCATCTTTACGTAATCCTCATAAATGCTAGATCTGTTCTAAATAAATTGCCGATGCTCAGAGCACTCACAGTAATATACAAACCCCCTGTAATTGTCATCACTGAATCTTGGTGTCATTCGAACATCCTGGATGAAGAAATAAGCTTAGATAACTACACACACTTTCGGTGTGACAGGGAAGGTGGTAAGGGAGGGGGTTGTCTCATGTACTTTCTGAATGCACTTACTGTATCACAGCTAGAAAGTAGTACACTTAACATGCCTGAGACTCTATGGGTTAATGTACACTTAAATAACGTAACAGCATTAATTGGATGCTCCTACAGAGCACCTGGCACCTTTAGTAATTACGAGACCCAACTTATTAATACTCTGGAGCAATTAACCGACTTACAATACGATCATAAGATCCTATGTGGGGACTTTAACTTACCTGAAATCAACTGGGATATACCCACAGGCCCAACTAAATTTGATAAGTTCTTAGACACACTGGATATACTTGGCTGGAAACAAACTGTCACTACTCCCACAAGAGGTAACAACGTACTAGACTTAATCTTCTGCCACAATATAAGCCCCCTTTCAACGCTAGTAGGTTCTGAGTTTCCAGGGAGCGACCACAAAACAGTAATGTGTGCACTGCCAATTCCGCTGAGTAGCAATGCATCTCATACCTCCACTTCACAACAAGTAATATATAGGAACTATAGTAAGGCAAACTGGGCCTTAGTTGAATCGATGCTAAGATCCTCCAAATGGGATGAATACTTCACTACTGATGACCTATCGAGAGCCCTAACCATCTTCTACCATAACTCAAACATATGCTTAGATGCTGTCATTCCACTCCAAACACTAAAGGTTTCCCCACACAGAAAGTCATTCATAAAACCAAAGGATCGTAAGAAACTGAAGAAACTCTCAACAAGTTACTTCAAACACCACGACTTTGGCACTCTAGGTCTAATACTTAAAACCCTTAGCTCCATCACACAAGCTCAAGATTTCCGTATGAGAAAGGAAGAACGCATCGCAGTAGCCAGTCCTGCTAGAGTGTATGCACTCACAGAAATCTTAAGGAAGCGAATGAATCGCAAAAATCACAGCATTTCTCTCCTCATAGACAAAGGCAGGCTATGCACTAACTCTGCAGACATATGTGAACTATTCAACAAAACGTTTGCAGGTAACTACCTTAAGCCCTCAGTCCAGCTACTCGATATACACCCTATTACTAAAATGGCACAAACTCCAACTCCACTGACACCAAACCAAATTAGCACTGTTCAATTCACTTACGCTGACATTAACCAAACTATAAGAACCCTCAAAAGTTCAAAAGGTTTCGGTACCGACGGTATATCATCTTACTTCTATAAATATGGTGGCCCTGACATTCCTCTACTGCTGCTTAAAATATTCACAATGTCCCTAGAAACCCAAACTTACACTGATGTCAATGGAGTTGAAGATCGAACGATCAATTCTTGGTTGTTTGCTCAAAATCAACTTCCCCAATTTTCGCGGAGGCATCAATACGACAGTCATCGTCTCATCGGTCGCTGTTCAGAAAGAAGAGTGAAACATCGTCAGAAGTAACAATGATTTATTATTGTAATATTAGTTTTCAGACCTTAGTTTGCTTAGTTCGCTTATTCCTTTTATATGTTGGTGTAACAATAAACAAATCTAAAGCGGCAGATCAGTGTTTTGGTTTTTGCGTCCGTTATAACTAAGCGTTTCTGAGAAATCTTCGAAGAACAGCGTGGGCCCGAGCGTAGCGAGAGCTGGCATTAACGGTTTATGAGACGTGATTGACACCTGACATATGGAAGACAACATTCATTATGCGTAAACACAAATCTGGCTCGAAAACTGAAGTCAGTAACTATCGGCCAATCAATATCACACCTATAGCATCTAGAATCATGGAGAGACTAGTTAAAGATAACTGAATCAAACACATGCTTAGCTGCAATATTATAAGTCCGAACCAACATGGATTCCTGAAATCCAGATCATGTTTAACATGTCACCTAGACTTCTTCAATTTTGTAACCAGCAGTCGTGACAGACGGCAACTAGTGCTTGTCATCTACTTTGACATTTCTAAGGCATTTGACCGTGTTGACCATTTACTGCTAACAAATAAACTGAACTCCTTAGGAATACGTGACCCATTATTAGGATGGCTTAAATCATTCCTTAACAATAGGTCCCAAATAGTTAAACTCGGGTCTGCAACCTCCAAACCTAGCCCTATCACTTCTGGTGTAGTACAAGGTAGTGTCATTGGACCCCTCCTATTTACGCTATACATCAATGACATATGCGCTTGCTTCACGCACGGGAAACCATTCATCTTTGCAGATGACCTAAAAGTAGCTTATACATTCCAACGTGATGACTTAGGGAACTTCGAGAATGTAGTACAGAAGGAATTAGATAAAATGGCTGCTTGGTCGTCCCTATGGAATCTCCAATTTAATCTGAACAAATGTGGCTGGATCTGCTTCGGTGCACCCTCAATTGACCTGAAATTAACGCTCCAATCTGCTAACCTAACAAGACTCCGAAGTGTCGTTGACCTAGGCTTGAGGTACTCTAGTGACTTGACATTCTCAGAGCAAGTAGCATCACAGACTAGAAAATCGAGGATGCTCTTAGGATGCATACTCAGGAACTTTCACGACAATGAAGCCAAGCTAATTCTGTACAAAACATGTGTCAGACCACTACTAGAATACTGTCCATTTATTATAAGCAGCACTCGCACACGCGACAAGCTAAGGATGGAAAGTATCCAACGATATTTTACCTCAAAACTGCTTGGCTACGATTGTAAGAAAGACTACAACTCACGGTGCATGATCCTAAAACTCGACCCACTTTGGACAAGGCGACTTATTATAAACCTAATATTCTTCTTTAAGGTCCTTCACAAAATATCTTTCTCAGGTAACAGGGACATACAATTCGCACAGGAAGGTTCTTACGATCTGCGTAACCAAACTTCCACAGTGACAACTCATTCTTTTAGGTCAACACTCCGTGAAAACTTCTTCACAGTCATGTATTCTAAAATATGGAATAGCCTACCCCTAGATGTCAGAACTTGCTCTTCGGTTACAAGCTTCAAACGCTCTCTATACAGACTGTTTCACTCTACTGATTATATTAATAAACTATTTACTCCTAGAACGAATCAACTACTAATCTACTACAGCACCTAAAAGACGCACTTCAACACCCTTAGCAATCTAAAAACTATAAATAAACTAGCAGCATGGATGCATAAAGACTGAGTACGGAACATACAGGATTAGTTTACCCTTAGAAATAGGACGTGTCACTTTATTGTAACCTTCAAATGCTTGCTATATAAACTGTTTTATCCCAAAGACTATCCCTAACAAAACCCATTACTTACTTCCAAAACGCATCAGTCATTAGAACACTAAAACACTCAGACTCATTAATACACATTATGACATTAAATAAACTCTAAGACTTCGCATAAATACGTGAAAACAAATACAATATAGAAAAATGTTTACTTAAGTATAGTATACAATTAAGATAAACATTTATAAATGCATAGTATATAAATGTCCTTTTCATGTTCACATACTTTCTCTTTCTGGTATTTTGCTGCTCCTATTCATCTTCTGGTCAAGGTCGAACAACCCTGCATCTAAACTGAAATGAGGATTAATTCCAAACCGTCTATTTCATAACCACTCAAATTCCATGAACGATCCAATTCTACCATTTGAAGACGCTGGCGAACATGCTGTAAATGAGTATTCATGATCTGAAATGAAGAAGCAACTGGTCTTCAAATAGTTTTCAACATTCTACTCAACTTACGAATACAGTCCGCCATGCAGACACAAATGGAGCAAATGGAGAATTCTGGAATCGACCTCGGCACCACTTGATGCAGTAAAACAACCCAACATGACCTTATCTAGTTTTCGTATCCACGATCAAATTTCTTTCCTGTTATAAAACTACGATAAGACTACTGAAAAAATGGAATAAATATATCACTGATCTCAACATAATACATCAATAATCTTTAAGCCAAGGGTGCTGTTCACAACAAAGTTATATAGGAGAATTGACTTCAAGCTTTATTTTTCCCAGATATCCGTATTACATTCATCTGATGTCTGGGTTTTTTGTTAATGCGAAGACAATATTTCTATATCTCTTTATGTGCTACACAAACAAACTTTATAGCAGACTGTTCCGACCGACTTTGATGTCAGAAAGAACAACCAAACTGTAAATCCATTATACATCAAATTTTGTGTAATTTATATAATGACTTATCCATGCCTGTACAATTGGTATGTTCCTGCATAAACAGGAAGAAATATATATTATTATTATTATTATTATTGATGCGCTACCCTTTGAAGAATTGTAGGACTTACACCAGTACGCATACAACCCTTCTCAGGTTGACGCCCTAGGTTGGAAAATCGTCGCAGAGTTCATTTGCTGACTTCCTTCTATGAGCTATATCCTCAAATCTGAACGGCAACACGCTCATGTCATTGTATCGTAGAATATAGACGACGAACAAACATACGACGTATCTGGTCAACCAAGCGTAGGCACAGAGTAGTTTACACCAAAGATAATAGCAGTCAAATGGTAATTTGAAACTAGAAATGCCTCTATTCATGCAAGTCAGTTTAACAATTACTCTCTCGTTTACACTTGGCTTATCCTCACTAAACTGACCATTGATATTCGTCCTTTCAAACGAACTGATACTAGCATAGTCATTGCACAAAATAGTTGAGTTGATAGGCGTCTGTTTCATTGTGGATGACAGCACCAACGACGACTGATTGATACCAGTTGATAAAGTTAGCAGTGAATCAAAAGCTGTTGTTGTTCGGCTTTCAGAAATTTGTCTACCTGCAAGACCACCACCACTGCTGTCTTTTACTATCAGCTCAGGTTTAGCAATAGCATCTGATGATAGGTGGGCTACATGCTGATCAATCACACTGACGGTCTCACAAGTATGCATGCCTTCTGCAACTGCACCTGCATTTATTTCTACTTCACGTTCAAGTTGTACAGAAACTTTGTTCAACCCAGCAGTAGTAGGCATATCCCTCATCTCATCATGATCAACCAAAGACAAATCTGCACTATCATGATCATTATCACAAATATTCAATTTACCGTCAAGTTCATCATTTTCAAACTCTTTGTTAACAGCAGTAGACAATTTTGGTTCCTCCTCGCAAATCATTAAAGTTTTTATATCTTCACTCTGACTAGTTATACTTTGTAAACTTGTAGGGTCAGAACTGGGCTCTGAAGCAGTAACTCTATTCTGTGACACTTTATTCAACAATGGCTTACCAGTTGCAACTACAGACTTCTTCACCGCACCGTTATCGTCACATAATTCGGAGTCAGGTCTGGAGTTTACATTTAGCTTATCACTGAACTTGCTCACCGGTTCACAGTTCACTTCTGTATGCACCTCATGCACACGTGTAAAACAAAACCGTGTTTGTCTTGCATCTTGTAACTTATCTGTTGACGATGTACTACGAAACCTGTTACACTCATTAGGTCTATATGCATTACTATACATCATGGAGCCTTCTCGATATCCACCTCTCTTAAGCCTACTCATCATCAATGATTGCATTTTGCTCTCAGACTGCTCTATTCTAGGGGTGAGATGTAATAGACTGGCGAACTTGCTCCTAGATAGACTGATACCACCTTTTACTAGTTTCAGGATATCATCAAACTTTGGCTCGATACCCTCATCCTCCATACGGGAGCTTATCTTCACCCACTTCCTTTGCAGTCGAGTAGGTATGCGTCTCGCAATTACCTCTAGGACTGAGCTCGAGTTGAGGTCACTCATGTAATTCATAGAAATCAAGGTATTCTTATAAGTCATAAGATTATCTAAAAACTCAGTAAGTGCCTTGGAGTCATCTTGAAGTTGACTTCCGTTACCTTTAACAGCTTCGTATACGTTCCTTACAATCATTGAAGGTCTTCCAAACCTTTGACGTAATATGCTCATAGCCTCAGCGTATCCCTCATTAGGGGGCATGAGCTTACAGCACTGTATAGCTCTTGAAGCATGTCCAGTGCAATACCTCATCAAATACATCAATTTCAATTCATCACTTAATAGAAAACTACTCAATATAATCTCAAACTCCTTTACAAATTGCGAATAATCAGCCGGGTTTCCATCGAAACACCGTGGTTCAAATTTAGGGAGTTTGATGTTCCTATTATCCCTGAACGGCGAAACAGTAACATCAACCATGTCATGCTTAACATCAGACACATCGTTACAATTAACAGACAAGTCACCATGACTTACTTTCTTGTTTGCATCCAAGACGCTCTGTCCCTTCTTTGACCCAGGCATTGTTGAACTTGACCCAATTCCAAAAACGTTCCAGATATTGCTTGTTCAAAGAAGACTTGACCGGCACCAGGAAAGATGAACGGTGACTATCCAAACTGTTACCAGCTGTCTGAATCGGCCAGAATCTGTTTCTACCATCAGAAACTGTCAGTCACGTCTCGTAAATCGTTAATGCCCAGCTCTCGCTACGCCCGGGCACACGCTGTTCCTTGCAGTTTTTCAGAAACGCTTAGTAATAACGGACGAAAAACCAAAAGACCGATTAGCTACTCGAGGATTCTTTATTGTTACACCAACATATAAAAATAATGTCTTCACTAGGGTCTGTGAACAAATATTACAATAATAAATCACAAGATTACTTCTGATGGTTTGCTACTGACTTCTTTCTGAACAGCGACCGATGAGACGATGACTGTCGTATTGATTCCTCCGCGAAAATTGGGGAAGTTGATTTTGAGCAAACAACCAAGAATTGATCGTTCAATCTTCAACTCCATTGACATAGGTTATCTATAAAATGGTGAAATTGTATTACATAACGTCGGTTGGTTTACCGATAGTGATGTCTTTAGCACTGGTTCGCAACAGCAACACCACTCATGGCTGAAGCGTGGCCATCTATCCTGCCAGGTCTGAGCTTTTGCCGTACTATCTGCTGCCCCTGTAGGCTGGCCCTCCCAATAGGATGGTCAGACTGTGCTCTTGAAATAGTGAGGAAAGAATGAAAAACTTACGGCTGCTCAAATATTTATTTGTTAACAATAATGTGACGACCATATGAAGACACATAATCATACCACAATGCCACTGACAAGCGTTTAGCTCTTAAAATTCAACTGTCCACTTTGCTTTTCAGTCCATGCAAACAAATAATTAATCGTTGAGAAAGAAGCGGCCGAGGTTCGGTTTGGCCATCTTCTTTGATCTCCCACAAAATCACAAGAAGTCGCATGCGAAAACGTACACGACAACCCGCCTTAATTTTCAGATTTGCTTAAGGATAGAATACTACTAGATGATGAACACCTTTCCATGCGTTTAGCAGATATTATAGCGGCCAGCCCATCAAACTGCTAAAAATGTATAAACTAACTTGAACTGCCGTGTTCGTGTCTAACCTCTACTAGTGGTCATTTAGCTATTGAACAGCTGACCATAAAAGGGAGTTAACGAAATGCTCACCAGCTTCTTCATGATGGTGGTTTTTCACACCGTTCAAGTTAGTTTCGGAAGGGGTGGCGCAAACGAGTAAAAACATGATGTAAATTGAGTGGGTCATAACTAGAAATAAGTCTCCAAGAGCTAGCACGATGAGGTGAATGAAGTGCTTACGTCTGAAGCAAAATTAGTGTTTCGATAAGTGAGATAGTGAAACTTTCGTCTGTCTGCCGACATGCGCCGAAAGTTTTGGTCCAAACGAAAACATGGGTATCGTCTAGTGTTAGAGACAACGAAATGAATCTGTACGATGTGAAATTGTAGGGAGACAGAAGGGGTGCAGGAGAGCAGAAGTAGTGCACATTTACGCCTTACAGCCAGTTTTGGTCGAGATTAGCATGTTTTCGACTGGACTTTGAAGTTAGCATGGCTTTGTGTGACTGCAAATAGATTCTTCATCGGTGAAGTTAACTAACTTCCAGTTTGTGCGACAACACAGAGGCATTGTCTACTGGAAGCAATTCACATAACCTGATCATGGAGTCCGGTTAGTTCAGTTCTGAGAGTTACTTTGAGACATAGTCTCTAAATACTGCAGAGAGATGCGAAATTGATGGAGAATCCTCAAAATTAGGATCTGCAACCTCCTGTTATCATGTACGGAAGACCACCTATGTTGTGTGGAATTCTTCACAAATGAAGATTGTGTATGTCACCCTCTGTAAATTCACAAAATACTGTAGCATCAAACTATTCCCCAAAAGCATTGACCACAGGAATCGTCAGTGAACATAGGATGCTGACCTTAGAGTTTAAGTCGACTTGTTTAGCTGAAGGCTTCCGGTCAAGCATCCTCGCCATTTGGCACTCCGTCGTGTCACATTCGTGCACGATTACTAGCCAGCTTAGCTTCCACTTTAGTCCTCGATTTGGTCCCAAAATATATATCGTAATTTGGACGATTCATTACTGCCTTTTGCTTTGCATTTGGTCCACGGGAAACAAATGGAAGTTGTTGGTATAAGATCTTGCGTTAGTATACTCCGTACAATTAGCGAACGTCAATACCGTCAGCCTCTAAAATACCATTGCAGGGCCGCTATTATTTCTTGTCTTAATCAGAGGTCTACAGAATAACTTAAGCTTACCTGTCCCTCTCCATGCAAACAGTGAAGAGAATGGAGAGGCTGGGAGAAATAACGATGATTATCACAGGGTGCTGGAGGATCTAGTCACTCTTGATAATTAAGGCACAACAAAAGGACTGACATTTGAAATGAGCGAATTTCGAGCTACATTTCTCTTCGCACTAGTAGCACACAAAGCCGTTATCTATAGTTCTGGAACCAACGTACTCCAAGCGTCGTTTAGGATTACTCTTGAGGGTAAGATTGGATTTATGCACCAGGTACCCATGGAGACGCGAACAGGACTACCACAACATTCAATTTGTTGCCGCACAACTAGGTGTACAATAACTGAAAATGCTTACAGCCAAAACATGAAGGTAGCTACAAGATTATGAATTTTCTTTTGGGGGTGCCAGCCCTGTGCAGTATACTATGTCTTTATGACCTGGAAAATGATTATGAAATCGCAACATGTTTTTAATACCCCAGTTTACCGTTGGCCTCTCCCAGCAAAATTTTTGGTAACTACCTGTAAATCACCCATATACTTACTTACTCACCTATGTTCCTTCTAATTTTCCTGTTATAACTACCGATCTTAACTCGGAAATTGTCTGTTGTCTATATTCAGACAATTAGTGCCAGTTATTAGTTCGGGGAAGATCAGATAGACGCACAAACTGATCCTGAGCAAACGGCCACGTGCCTAGTCATACATGAAGGGTAAATTTCACTTTGAAGGTTTTCCGCATATTGTAATATTCAAACTCAAGTTTTACACAGCTACTAGTTTGGAATGTGTGCTGAAGTTGATTTAGAGGCTGCATGAGTTTATATTCACTATTTGTTTTCATTTTTAAGAATTATCGATTATTAGGGGTCATTAGAAAAGAAGTTCTCATTACTTTTCGTATGAGTGACGAAGAGCACTTGTGACTCATTGTTTTAATCCATCGCGTCCATATTGACACACGTCACAATGGCGCATCCTGCGAAAAGGTCGAGGTATGATGTCCTCGCAGCAGCAACCGCCCAGTTTTACAACACTACTGGTACAGTGCCAGCTAGCCTTCAGTTAGCGACAGATATTTCTTACTTGGTAACCAACCAGCCAAGCTGCACCATTGTTGTTGCGGATATTCCGGAGGGTTGTACAGAGAGAGATTTAATTGGACTCTTTAGCAGATTTGGCCAAATCAAAAATGCAAAGTTGGTCTGCAGTGGTCGAGCAGCTCTTGTTGAATTTTGTGAGATCTCACCTCCTACTCGACTTGTCCACATGGCGAAGATTAATCCTTTTTGCGTCGGTCCAAACCGTGTTAGACTGGAATTCTCATCCGAAGTTATAACTCCTGTTGACCGTAAACATCCACATCAGTCACAGTCTTCAACCATAGACAATAGTAGTCCTACTCGTATTCTACACTTGGATATCGCAAATGCTGAGTACCCCATAACAGTTGATGTAATCAAGGCAATTTGTTCTCCTCATGGAAACATACTACGTACTTTTATTGGGAAAAAGAACCTTGATCGTTCACTGGAAGCTTTAGTTGAATTTGAGAATGTGGAAGAAGCCCGAGCTGCAAAAGAGCAACTCGATGGTGCTGACATATATTCTGGCTGTTGTAACCTAACAGTTGGATATTCGAGATTACAGCGTGTTCATGTAACACAAAACGATAGCGAGTCTTGGGACTTTACGGGTCCAAGCGGAAATGTTGAAGGACCTCTCAATAATTCTTCGACTCAGCGTACGTTACTTGGCCCAGCGGCCCCAGTTGGTGGATTAACTCCAGCTCCATCAATATTACCACCACCTGTGCCTGCTGCTCCACTCCCAGTATATCCTGCCCAGCCATATCAACAACCCCAGCCACCTATGGGTTATTATGGGATGGGTCCATACACTTCTCCGGTGTGTGCTGTTCCACCTGGCGCGCAGTTCGCGGCCCCAGCATATCCTGGATACTGGCCAGCAACTATGATCCCACCTGCTGGTGTCCAACCTATGCGACCACTTGACACTGGCTTCACTACTCCATCAAGAATTGTCATACTTCCTACTCCACCACCTGTGCATCAGGTAAACACTAATGGGGTTGGGATAGGCCATTCAACGTCGAATCTATCTATTTCAACTCCAGCAACTCGTCAATCAGATCTTTCAGTTTTTGAAGCTATTGAGGGTGTAGTGTTAATGGTTAGCAACATACCGCAGCGTATGAATTGTGATCACTTATTTAACCTCTTTTGCCTGTATGGCAATGTAGCACGGATCAAGTTCTTAAAGACCCGTCCTGGTGTCGCCCTAGTTCAGGTCGGGAATCCAGAAGCAGCAGATCTTATACATCGATACTTTAACGGAGTGTGCGTTTTTGGGAAGAATTTGCAACTTCATCACAGTAAGATCACAGAGCTAAAAGAGCACGAGAATCTGGGGACCCTATCGGACGGATCACCGGTTATGAAGAATTATATGAGTAAGTTTTGATAATAATACAGTAAACGAAAATGTATGGTTAAATCACCTTTTTAAGGATTTGATCGGTAACTGTTAATTTTATTTATCTAACTTAATGAGGATTATAAAATCTCTTGTTGACTAAGTGGATTTAGTACATGATTCTTGAATACCAGCAGCTGACAAACTATATTTTATTTTCGAGATTAGTTCCACACCACCGCATACATCGAAACAGTTGAATTAGTTAATTCAATTATTTAAAGCAGGGTGACCTGAGTTTTTGATCACTTCATGTTACATATACAAAAGTAGCAACAGTAATGGGATTTTAATATTAAGTTCATATTCGATGGCATATTCATAAATTTAGTGGTTTTATTATCTTAGTTTGTGCAACTACACATAAAGAGCTTTGATTGTTTCATATTCCTTGAAAGTCACACTGACCTCATTGTAACGATCAAACATGCCATTGTCAAGACGAAAACTTCCTATGGTTTCCACTATCCAAATAAGGTATAGGTAGCGTTTGGGTGGGGAACCAGAATTTGTATACCGGCCGTACTAGGCCGTCGATTTTTAGAGGAGTTCACTGCCTGTTGTATGCTGGTTAAGACAATTCACGACCATATTCTTCCTTTCGATTCGGCTTCCCCTTATGGGCTCTGTATTCTACTCGTTGAAAGTTCCACTCACCCTACAGAAATGATCGAACATCCATACTATCAGCACACTGGACATCTGGTTAGTTTTCTCGTTTCCGTACGGATTTTTTGTTGCTGATAGCTGTTGGGTAGTGGATGACATTTGATACCATATATGACTTTATTGCTCCTAATTCTTTTGTTGGAGATTGTTGTTAATTATTGTCCAGAAGTACGGATAGAAATCTGGATAGTGTCTATTGTGGTATCTCACCCAGGATTCGTTGAGAGCCGGGTTAGCAACAATGAAGTTTCTGTTAGCAGTGTATTAGCAAGTTTTACAAAAAGCTATCGCTTCACATGCCAAGGTTATGTTTTACTTTTTTTCCTTATAAATTAAAGTGGATCCAAACAATCGATTTAGAAATTCAATGGTGGCAGCAAAAAGTCGGATTTTGGAACCTTCTCGTACACTTCATTTCTTCAATGCTCCACTTAACTCTACACCAGAAGATATTTGTAGAATATTCACGGATAGTGGTGCAATGGCACCACCACGTGTAGTGATATTCACGACTAAAGAAGGCCAAAAGACTTCTCTTGGTAAGTTGTTTTGTTTTGAGCTTTAACATTGTATTATCTAGTGGTCATATCGTTAGGACCAACAAACAGAAGTCATTTTCGATAAATTCACAGTTCTTAATGGTGATGATCCGTTTTAAATAGTGTCTGTAGCTGTCGCTACGTTTGGGAAGAGGGTATACTTATACCAGCCCGAACCGTGCATATATGATGCTTTTCAGCAGTGCATAGAATTATTAGGTTGATACTCAACTTAGCTTATCAGCAGGTTGCGGTAAAATGGTGACATCTAACTAAAAAATTTTTAGCCAGTGATCCACTTCATAAAGTCAACTGTAAGAGCATGTGTCCCTTTGCCTTTTGAAGTCTTCTAAGTAATTTATTTAAACATTGTAACCCAATAAGCTGTTACCTAAACTGCAGCATAGAAGTGCAGCGTTTCTTGTTGAAATTCAAAACTCTTAAATAGCAAATGTGTGATCGAGTAGCTGGGCTTATATATATATATATATTCTCACATCCTACTCTGTGTGAGAGGCAACGACATCCTATTACACAGAAGTAGGGTGAACTAAGTCATCGCATCAAAACCCTTGGGACAAACCTATGCCCTTAACTGTTTTTTCCGGTGATGTAGTGTCTATTGGCAGTGTACATGATCTAAGTACTTGACATTGTTCACTACCTACTGGATCGAATCTCGCCAGTTATTCTTCGTATCATTTGCATCTCAAGTTATTAGAATAGTGGCTTATGGCTTATGACAAATAGAAAAGGCTTTTGCAAACTTACTGTTGACATACTGGTACTGATGTGTTGAGGTGCATGTGTGACCCTTATAAGATGTCTATTCTCACTACTATTTAATCATATGTGTACTGATGAATACAAATTTGACGTGGCAATTACTAGAATTGGAGGCTTGGCTTTTCAGCTGACAGGTCCTTGGTTCGTATCCCAATTAACCCACTTCATCCCTTGCCAAGCTGTTTGGTATTATCAGTCCTCATATAATATGTGGCCCACATCATGGTGCATAAAAAATCTGTTCTAAGTAACTGTTCTCTAACCACCAAAAAGTCTCATTGACTCAGAATATGTAGGTGATATATTTATTTGGTTGAAGACGCTGACAGAATGCATAGTTTCCTGAATCTCCTGGGCGAAGGGTTCGTCCCCGCCTGCTACGAGATTGGTCTCTATCAGCTTCCAATTTAGGCATACAGAAGGCTTAGCAGTTCAGTATATTCGCCACTTCCCTTATATGTGAAGGGAATCCAAACAGGTATGCAAGTTTTTAGTATATGCTTGGCAACATGCACTATCTTCGGTTGTCTATCAACGGGTTCCTAAACTGCATATTTTTCTGTTTTACTTAACGGTTTTGTAACAAAGTGGGTAAAAGTAGGGAGTTAAAAGATTGGAGGGTGTTGTTTGGGTTTGGGCGTGGATATCTATGTCCAGTTTGTCGCGTTAAGTAGGTTGGCGTGACTGGTAACTATCATTATCTTTTTTCGGAGTAACCAGGAAGTTAGCTGCGCCTAGCGACTACCGCTTGTCAAGCATTGTAGGCTCGAGAGTTTCGGAAGTTGTCTCACCGGAACTGCACCAATGCACGGAGGTCTAATGACAACGTAAAAATGCGAAGTCCGGGAGTGGTACATCTACCTTGGAAACAAGTTATAAATCTCAAACATTGTTTTTTACAAGCTTCAGTCAGTTTGTCGACATTTTTATTACCTGCTTAATGTCATTTCATGAACCTTATTATAATCACTTGAATAATAATTTAACTTTGATATAAATTGTTAAAGTGGCGTTTGGTTTTATTTCCTTCCAACAGGATTAGTCGAATGGGATACCTTAACCGAAGCACTAGAGGCCTTAATTCTAGCCAACCATCGACCAATTCATTTATCTGGATTTACTCATCCTTTTCATTTGAAAATTGCCTTCAGTCCAAAGCCTATATCAGAGGATAGAGCTGGTATCTCATTGATACGTTATCCTGCACCACCGCTGACGTCTACTCAATATCATAATTCATTGTCCGCTAACGGTCAACGAACTGTAGAGAAGTCGAATAGTGTTAATAATGACGAACCAGAAGATGAATTGGAAATTCTTTCGAAATAGAGAAAGCTGAAGGCTGTGAAAACTCTGAATCAACAAAAACGGCTTCAGATACCGCAAAATCCGGTTCAACTAAATCATCGAAAGATGAAGAGTCTAAGGCTGGATCGAAAGTCACGGAGAATGGAGATAAGGCATGATAGATATATAGCTTATATTTATATACATATATACGGTTTATGTTTTATCTAGGAAAAACGGCTTTTCCACTTTAGTTAGACTATAATTTCCTTCCCATCCTCCCCAGCAATGTTTATTATTATCAGTATGATTATCATATACGAGTTAATAATCGTTCAGTTTATTTCCACCTCATGCCTAACTTATGCATCATGTGTGTATAGGGATTTAATGTTTCTCCGTTGCATAGAACTCGTGTTTACGAAGGTTGTAATGTTGTGTGCCAATAATTCTTAAAAAGCTTCTAACTGACTAGTTAGTAAATCTTGTTTTATTATTTCTATAGGGGTGAGTGTATTAATATGCCTACTGCCTTTATTTTAACACTTATCTTTGCTCACTGATAAAACAGGCTTCACACAAAGACTCGGGTTCATGTGAATCATGTCTCTTAATCATCATTCGTAGTTATTCATTAATCATTCATGTTTCCTGATGTATTAATATTAATATTGATATTATTACTAAATATCTACTATCTAACACCCTTAATATGTTCGTTTATTATACATTAACAATAATCATTATTATAATTCATGTTTATATGTGGTTCTAATAGTTTCATTGACGTAAAATATATTTTTGAGTAAAAAAAGTCAATTTATTCTGTAATAAAAGCATTATATGTATATAGATTATATCACCATATAAAACCTGATAGGCGTCTTTCTGTTACTATGCCCACTCAACATCCTGCAGCATTTTATTTTCAATATTTTATTCTTTTGCGTTCCAAGTAGAGCATAGGACTTCAGGTTTAATCTTTAAAGTTTCAATCAGTAACGGTGGTGTCGCTCTTTTTTTTTAACGGAATGTTGAGGTTACTGGCCTCACGCTAGCCCAACCTTCCCTTGTTGCCTTGTTGGTCAGGGTTCAAGACCCGAACCACTTGGGGCGTTGTTGGCAAATATTCTATCGCTGGACCGCCAACGACGCACATCCTGCAGAAAATTTTCACATGAATTTTTTCTTAATGTATAGCCCTGTTATGTGTAGGCAAATCAGATTTTGTAGCTTTCTAGATAGTTATTATGTGTATAATTTAAGTGTGATTGTTTGTACTTCATGTGATGATTGATATTAGTTCTGTCGAATAATCGGGTAGTGATGGAGAGTGCAGACTAAGAACTCTCTGTTCGGCCTCGCCTTCACATTCACAAAATAAAATCAGTTTAACACACTATGATTTTTTAAATTATGGATTCTGTGATAAGTGTACACGTATATTGCCTTGAAACTTTTGATACCTATCTTTTCTTCACAGTGTAATTTCTTATTTTGTAATATTCCCTGAAAAATATTTAAACCGTGAATTTTGTATTCTTGACTTCCGGTTGCACGATAATGTATTTGGATGGGATGGTTTTAGGATTATTTTTAGTGATTGGCGTCTGTTGTAGTTATGACGAGTTTCATTAACACCAGGGTGCAATTCGTTACGGATGTCAGTGTAAGAGGTGTAGTAGTTTCTCCCGTAATCCGTGTTGGTTTGGGTTGAATGTAAGGCGTGTAAATGCGTTCTTCCACATCAGGAGAGAGTCTGTAATCCGTAGCAAAATAAATTTTCGAAAGTAGTTACAATTGAACTTCATTAATTGTAATCTTTTCCTTACCTACGTTGTATGTGTCGACCGGAAGCTTTCGTGGGGGTTGTCCCACACTTAACTGTCGTCTTTGAAGTGTGCAATAGAAACCATTGGTTTCTGTTTTTGTATCTCAATTGCAATGAGTTGGCCGCTTGAGAACGCTCCACCTTCCTTCACTCGACATCGTACTCGTATGTGTTTCATTCTTATTTCAAGCCTAGAGAATCGCAAACATTGTATAATTGTGGACCCTGTTGTTGTCACTTCAGTCGTGAACAGATGCAGTTTTATCATTAATGCATTCGACTGGCGAGCCTGGAAAACCACATGTTTTAATGTCAGTAACTGTTAAATGAGAGTAACCGACTTGTCTTAGTCACATGCTGCTGTAAGCTTTTTGAAGAGGGATAGTCATGTAGAAGTGCCGATATTCCGTTTTTTTCCATCTGCAATTTTTGTCATTAAATTTTCGTATTCATAAGAAGTCCTCATTTAGATATCCAGAACAAGGAGTGACGTGACTTTGCGAAGATACTCCCCGTTCAATTTCATTTAGTACGTCTGTACAATCACGACTATAGATAATTTGTTTTTTTGAATGTGTCTACTAGGTAACTGGTAGAATAAATATGGAGTCGTTAAGATCAGTGATTGTTAGTCAAGTTATAGTGTAGAAGCATGGTAACGGTCGCACAGTAACGACAAATTCTTGCAAAGGGATCATCACATTAAATGCAGAAATAGAAAAGTGGTAATATTACACGTCAGAATTGAGTTGGGTGGAAAAAGTGAATGAACTTCCTTCCACATTTTATGCTTATTGACAATTGTAATGTTTATAAACGGGTTAGCATAAAGAAAGGAGGTGAGGTTGGACAGGTTTCTTCTGTTAACAAAGCTAAGGCTTTTGAAATAACAGAGAAGGTTTTGTAGCTGAAGTCTTAGTATAAGACTTGCACCGAATGTCTCGAAGAATGATGTGAAAGCTTCGCAAATAAATCAACTAACTCAAAGACCCCACTACTAATTCAGAGCTAAGACTTCTTTATTTCTTGTGGTGTTGGAACATAGTAGTTGTTAGGTCTCGTCATGAACTGATATCAGCATTAGAGAACCATTGGGAGATCCGAGAGTACTTTACAGATGTTTCATCCTAGTCTGGAGCTCATCAGCGTCATGCACATACTGGGGTTCAAAAGGGAAACTCTGGTTACAAAGTGAGCTCTGCTGTACTATTCATTCATTGGGAACCAATTCGATAGCCCGTGAATTCTAACTTTGTCTGATTCACAGCCGCCATCCAATGTCATAATATTCGCCAGAATATTTGTCTTGTAGAAAGATAGTGCAAGAGAAGTCGTTGATAGGAAGGATTTAAGATAACCAATAAGTGTTAGTGAATCAGCATGTAACGAATTCACTTAATTCCAGCGTGACTCATCGATTGAATACTCACTCTTTACTTAAAGTGTTATATATAATTATCCTATGAGAAATACTTAATTAGTATGAGAGATTGAGGAATAAGATTATAAGCTGTAACAATTCGATTGCGTCATTATAATTAACAAATTAGTCGTTAGAGACGGAAACTTGATAATGTTAGGATTTGTAGGAAGGGTAACGGTAATATTAATAATAATAGTCGTTCGACTATTTATGATAGGTGCTAACAAAAGGAAAAGAAAAGATGTGATCAAAATGGCAGTAACAACAGCAGATCGAGTGTAAGATATTCAGACTGGAGACTAATTGGTATTGCGTCAATTCCTTTGTTTTGGCGCAAAAAGTGTTCCATCAGTCAAGTTTGCAGTGTGGCCACTATGCTAGGAGGTTTGGCTTCATAGTACATTGTGAATTGTTGTTATTGGGTCGTTGGAGGCAATCGTTAGGATGCCCTGACAATAATAATCAAAATAACGATAATTTAGGCTTCCTGCCGACTACCCTCAGCCACCCAAAAACAACAATTCACGATGCAGTGTGATGGCGAATCTCCTAGCATGGTGGCTACACTGCAAACTTGACTGATGGAATTCAGTCTGTGCCAAACAAAGACATGACGCATGATACTAGTTAGTATCCGCGAGCCCTAATACCATAGTGGTAACATCTGAATGGAGCAGTGGGCGATACGGATTTGAATCTTAGAAGTGGTATGATTTCCTTCAAGACTGCAGTCAGGCCGTGCTGACTGGTAAGTACCAACAAGCACGAAGCCTAGGAGGTCTGGTGAAGCTTCCTGCCGACTGCCTCCAACTATCTAAATTGAAAAGACACTAAGGTAGTGGATCCATGATGGAAGCACACTTAGCTTGTGTGCAGAGGAACCTTAATTATAGATCGTAACTACGCAACCCTTTGTGAGTGGTCCATATAGGACTGATGGTACCTCTTTGGATCCCCCATTTGTATGGGTCGTTTGTTTGTACCTTCGTTATGAGAAATTCTACTAGAGAGTAGCTCCAGTTGAATTGATACATTCGAGTCTTGCTGAGATATCACGTATCACGAAAAATTAGGTGTGTCAACTTTCGTGTTGGCTTTGTCTTCAGTCACGAGGATCTGGAAGAGTGTGTATCAGTCAGACGACTCAGGTACCCAAAGAAATGAACGTAATTGCTAATATCGCATCCACAAGCTGATATTTTGGCAGTTAAGTGTAGGATTGTATATGATCGCCAGAGTGCTTAAATGTATTGAAAGTTGTCGAGAGTTACGCAGCGTACAAACTCACTTGTTTATCCTGTAACAACGAAACCATTTGATCTGCCTAGATCAATACCAAATTGTTTTTCCAAACATACGAGATGTTTTGCGATCAGAAATTTAGAGTGATTATGGTTGCTTAAGTAGAGCTAGGATGTGTTCATGAAGGACTGAACGTAACACGATGGCATAGCAAGTGACATAGGTATCTTCAGCTCAACTAAGAGAGGCCATGAGCGCATGTTGTCGTATAAATGTGTTTCGAGGGGAAGCCCGAAGTTTACACACCCTGAATTTCTACTGCCTCATCCGAACTGATTAAGGCAAGAAGACTGATTGCGGTAAGTTGCGAATATGATGAGGAGCGAAAGCTGCTCAAATACAAACTAACAAGAAGTCTTTGCGACGACCGTAAAGAGTAGTGGTGGGCGACAAAAGCAAAAGAGATGGAAAAGTTATCGACGATGGGTAACACCACACGACTATTTAGACTTATTAGGGAAACAGGAAGCAAATGATAAGTGAAACAATGTCCTAGGAAAATGGCACCATAATTAGCTCTCAGTACAGACACCTTGAACGTTGGAAAGAACACTTTGAGGAACAATTCAACCTGCCTACAGCCACACTGAACCTCCCCGCCATCCAGCACACACCCGAATGGGATATAGACACAGGTCATCTGTCGCTAAATGAGGTTACAAAAGCTGTTATTAGTCTGGAACGAGGTAAAGCAGTAGGACCTGGTGGAATGCTTCCAGAGGTATTTAAGTACGGTGGAGACAGTTTACTGTCTGCATTAACTGAGGTTCTAGGCAGCGTCTGGGAATCAGAGGAAGACCCATCGGGTTGGTGTAAGTCACTGGTTATCCCCATATACAAGAAGGGAGACAAGTCTTCCTGTGAAAATCACAGAGGGATTAGCTTGACTAATATAGTATCTAAAGTCCTAGGCTCAGTACTAATGCGTAGACTAAGTGGTGCTCGGGAGGCACAAACAAGGGAGAGCCAGGGAGGCTTTAGACCAGGAAGAGGGTGTATTGATCATATCTTCACCCTCCGACAGATTCTAGAACACAGGCATTCTTACCGGTGCCCAACAATCACTATATTCCTAGACCTAAAGGCGTCATTCGATTCTATCGACCGAGAGGTTCTCTGGAGATGACTGGCTGTAAAGGGAATTCCGAGAAAATACATTGCACTGATTGAGGCAATCCACTCGTACTCATACAGCCAGGTGAGGGCTTACGGTGAGTTGTCATCTGAATTGGTGACGACTAGTGGTGTCCGTCAAAGATGCCGATTATCCCCATTTCTATTGAACTTCATCATAGATGTACTAATGGACTTAACCCTAAGTGACTTCAGCGACTCAAGGATTGACTTGCTACCAGAAGGAAAAATCTCGTTGACTTGGAATATGGAGACGATATAGTCCTTCTAGGGGAGGACGCTACAAAATGCAGAGTCTTCTGAACACCTTGAGCAACAATCTACGAATGTTTGGCATGAGATTCGCTCCCGCCAAATGCAAGATGATGTTAAAAGGCTGGACTGCAGCGACTCCTAGATTAGAAATAGGGAGTGAAGTGGTAGAGCACGTTGACCGCTTCACTTATTTGGGAAGTACCATCAGCCAGTGCCAACGGGTTGATCTCTGACGAAATCTCGGCACGGATACAGGGGGCTCGTTTCGCATTTTCCAGTTTACGCCGTCTCTGGCGTAGACGAGATATTCGGCTATCGACCAAAGGGTGGGTGTACTCCGCTCCGTCCTCCTTTAAAGCTAGCTGTGAGACCTGGCCACTGAGAGTAGAAGACATGAAAAGATTAGCTGCCTTTGATCATAGGTGGCTGCGTTCAGTCTCCGATGATAGGTGATATAATAGAATGAATGATATTGAGGTTAGGCATCGAGTACTAGGTAAGGAGGGGAAATCTATGAGTGGAATTAGGCCGTAAGGGAAGCGGCAAGTGGGTCGTCAGTGCAAGGGTGGGTGACATGGAGGAGATCGTGTGAAGAGGAGTTAAAACAGTATGGACTAAGATGAATGCAGGTGAAAATAGGAGCAGAAGACAGAAGGAAGTGGAGACGTGCAGTTGAAGCCCTATGTTTTACTAGGAACCCAAGGGAACAATAATGATAATACAAAGGTAAATCTGGTTTTTAGACTTTAGGTTGACAATCCATGAATGGTATGCGGGAATCTGTTGGTTTGTAATCAGTATATGTATCGTGGTTAGCCATCCTCTGCTAAAGATCCCTGTTTTTCAAAGTTGTTGTCATCATGTACTTTGATTTATGTATCTGGAATTCCGCCTGTCATGCTTTTCCAATCCCGGCTAGTTTTGAAATCCTCGCCTATGTGGCTTCCTTTATATTTTCCCCGTTGATGGCGATCGGCTGTTATTTTTTGTTGGCTGGGTGCGTCTTCATCACCTCTAGCTTTTCTATATTCACTTGAAGTCATGCACTGGCTGCCTCATCTGCCGAATTCTAGGGTCTATTAATCCACCTTGGTTTCTACAAACAGTTACAAGTTGTTTGGAGTAAAGCAGTGATAATTAAGTTAATCAGTAATAATGTAATCACTATTTCCAGTTAAGGTTATATGGACCATGAGATTCTCTGTCACGAAGCATAAATAGGAGGGAAGTCACAGTTACATCATTTCATTATGAGCTGACATCGGTTGGAGGACCATTGGAAAACCAGCACTGACTGGAGTATTGGACAGCTGTTTCGTCAGCCCTGTTTCGGACTCTTCAACGGTGCGCACCCATCGCCAGGGTTCGAACCCAGGACCTTATGCTTACAAACCGAGCCAGCTCGTAGACGACTAAGCCACTGGGACCCTATCCAATGGCCAGTCCATGAATTCCAACTTCTGCCAACTCACGATGTAGCACTATGTCATGATGAAATCCTGTGAAAAATCAATCTAATTTAATTGAAATTCAGATTTTCCCATCGATTAATTGGAGCAAAGTGCTCGGTCTCAGGTTGACATGTTTGTCGGCTTCTTGTGCAGATGCTTCGATGATGCCTGGACAAGTAATTAGAAGTTAATTGGTGGATGGTGACTAGCAGTGGTATCCAGGATAACGCGCATTTCGTCCTATTTGGGACTCGTCCTCCAGTTGGATGTACCTGCATAACTAACTGGGGAATGCAGGTACATCCAACTGGAGGACGAGTCCCAAATAGGACGAAATGCGCATCCTGGGTTCCACTGCTAATAACCATTCACCAATTACAATCAATCAAATCCCTGCAAACCAATACTTGGAAGTTACAGTATTTTATGAATTTATTAGTTAGCTACTAATGAGTAGTCAGAGTAAATACTAGTTAGAAAAGCACTGACTAACGTTTTACATTAATTTCCAGCTTCAGTAGTTTTTGTTAATCTCAGCTGATCCTAGACAAGGTTGCCTACTATCGCCAATGATTTTCCTGATTGCGGTAGATTGGATAATGCGACAGACAACGGGCAGCGAGAAAACAGGCATAAAATGGACCCTCACGAAAAACTTGGAGGACCTGAACTTCGCCGATGATATTTGTCTGATTTCCCACAAACTGGAAGATATGCAAGTGAAAAGCAACAAGCTGGCAGAAGAAGCATCAAAGATAGGAATCCAAGTAAACGTAGCGAAAACAGAGGTGATGAAGAATACTGGCCAACACTAGCAGCAACAACAACAACAGACAGCAATCAGCGTAAATGGGAGGAACCTGAAAGAAACAACCTCCTTTACCTACCTCACCTGGGAAGCATCGTTCCAACTACAGGCGGAAATGACGAGGATATCAAAGCAAGGATCGGGAAAGCAAGACAATCTTTCATTAATCCGAGGTCCGTGTGGAGATCAACACTCACCACCCAGCATGAAAAGCAAGATCCGGGTTTCCAACTCCATTGTGAAGTCAGTCAGTGCTACTTACTATGCTGATCAGAGACTTGGCGCCGCATCATAAAGAGCACCTCAAACAAACTACAGACCTTCATCAATAGCTAGCTGTCTTCGCTCAATACTACTCAAGATCAGATGGCCAACCAGAAAAGATCAGCAATAGGGGTCTCTCGGAGCGAACCAACTAAGCAGGAACCGATTGTGCAACAAATAAGCAGGAAGAAATGGAGGTGGATTGGACTGGCTATACTCTGAGGAGATCATCAATTGACGTCACTAGACAATCCCTCGAGTGGAACCCGAGTAGGAAGCGGCGAGTTGATTGTTAATGCGAGGGTGACTTGGATCAGGTCATTTGAAGAGGAGATGAAAGCATGTGGGCAGACCTGGAAGAAGGTGAAAACTTTAGCGGAGAACCGAACGCAATGGAGACGTGCAGCTGAAGCTCCGTGTTCCTCTAAGAATTAAAGGAAATAATAATAAATAATATACTGATCGTCATGATAAAATTCTTCTCAATAAGTGGGACATAATGACAAATTTCCTAGCATATGGATCACAGTGCGAATCAACTGATACAATTCAGTCCGTATCAAAATTAAGGATTAATAATGTGACGCTGGTGAGACTCTAGTGACCGATCAATGAAAGCATTACAGAGTGAATTTCGTCACGAAACAATCCTACTTAGAGAATCACTGTTTTTTGAGGAAATCTATACTGAAATTAGAAGTAAGAGCCCCCGGGTCATTCAAATTCTTACACACTGGTTGAATTGTCAACTGACCAGCCTCATAACCAGAAGCGCTTAAGTGGACAGTGTTAGAGAGTCCAGAACTATCAAGAAACAATTGTCCAGTACCTTCTAAATCGTGACGAAACGTATGTTGAATTCGATTAAAATCCCCACAAAACGTTAAAAATGAATAACGCTTGCAGTTGAATATGGTTGTCACTAGTTTACTCTACGGAATAGTTCGCAGGTAATATCTCTCATTGCTACAGTAAGTGACACGGATTTGAATCGTAGAGGAGGACGCTCTTTTTTCTAGACTTACTAACATCCAGTAAAAACTAAGCCAGGTCTCAGAGTACATTGGTCGATTATACATTTCAGGTTTAGTAATTACAAAATGACGATCGTTATACGCTTTTTACGATCAGCTATTTGCAATGAGTTGGTTTAATTGCGAAGCCCTCTTCGTCCTTCTGGACAATATTTTCGTTCAGTGCAAGTTCTAGCATAAAATGAACTGATTTTCACTTTCCATAGCACACAAGCCAGTTCGATCACTTGATTTGATATTATGCAAACTGAAAGACCCATCCAACAGACATAGAAGATAAAATTAATACTGTGGTGAGAATAGCCTGCTAGCCAATTGGTAGACATTAATTTACGTCAATGTCTATGTCGCTAATATTGGCCGTGAGAAAATATGAGCAAGACTGATTCAACAGCTAGTCACAGCAGACTTAACGTGGGCAAATACGATCAGCAGATATATGGCTTAACTTTCTGATAAACCAGTCACAAGCAGTACAGAATAACCTTGAGCAAGAAACAACCAGTCAGGAGACCGTGTTTGTCTGCGTGAATAAGCTAATAATAATGTACATGAAATATATATAAATACATGCTGATTTCCTTAATTAACGATCTGTTGCCTGGCCCTTGTCTTCTGTTGTTACAATACCATTTACAAAATAAGTTGTATGCACTGTAACAGACATTACATTGGTCAAAAAAGTGGGCGTCCCCTTCGAATTAGAATCGAGGAACACAAATTAGCTGTATAAAGACATGATATATTTATTCTTTCATATTAATGCATCTAGACGACAATTATGGAAACCGATTCGATTAAGTGAATGTTGAAATTTTAAAAAGAGGAAACACCAAAAGTGCCAGAAAATTCTTGGAAGACTGGTACTCAAGCGAATCAGTGATTAACAAACGCATTATATATTATTATTTCCTTTAATTCCTAGAGGACAATAGGGCTTCAGCGCACGTCTCCACTGCGTTCGTTTTCACGTGGCTCCAGGTCTGCCTACATGCTTTCATCTCCTCTTCACATGGCCTCCTCCATGTCACTGACGACCAACTAAACGTTTCCCATTCGGGCTCCACTCGAGGGATTGTCTAGTGACATCACTTGATGGTTTCCTCAGAGTATGGCCAATCCAATCCACCTCCATTTCTTCCTACATATTTGTATCAAAACTGGTTCCTGGTTGGCTCGTTTCAAGGTATATTAATATTTAATCATATTCATCCAAATATCCGAGTGACTCCTGAACTCGAATTGAATAACAATAACCAGGAGAGATGATGGAACGATTCAGCGATCTGTTTTTCGTAAATAGACATGGAGTGGACAATATCTTCATTTGACCAGTTTTGTTCCTATCCATTATAAACGTTCCCTAGTGAAACGTTTGTTCTCACGGGCCCAATGATGGATGAACTTCGACGTATACATTTATTAGCTAATGGTTATCCAGAGAACTTTATCACTTGTCACAGTAAAGAAAAACCACATCTCAAAAAGACAGCTTCTGTACCAAAGAAACCTATCTTTACTAACTTATCATTCAAGGGTGACCAGATTATGCAGTTGACAGCTAGCTCAAAGACACTTCGGTCAGCCATCAAACGCACATTCTACGCCGCACATTCTCACATGTCGAACATTTTCGACCCCTGTACCTACGATTAAAGGACGAAATTCTACGGATTCTACTTCAAACTGTATCTACAAGTCCACCTGCAGCTGCGGTGACACCTATATAGGTAGAACTAACAGAATGTTCCAATGTCGTCGAAAAGAACATGTTCCAAAATGGCTACTAAAACGTAGGAAATCCCAATGCAATTATTAATCTGAATAGAAATCCAGCATCATCATAAATTGCGAAACACTTATTAATGTTAGGTCACAAAATCAATACTAATGACTGTTTCACAATTATCTAATCACATAACTCTAATTCAAGGCTGGTTATTATAGGTGATGGAAGCACTTTGGAGGATTAATCATATACAGCCTAAACTGTGTGTACAAAATACAATAGACTTCAATCTTCCTCTGCCGTGGACTACTTGACCTACTTAAATATGATTGGTCAGTAGTATGTACTTTTGTTTTTTATATAACTGAGTAATTGTCATGAACTCCATTTTATTATTGTTAAGCATGTTAGTTGTAAAGCGGTTGTAAAGAAACTACGAAATAATGTCATCATCTCGCGAAATTTGTCTTATTCATATTAATATAGACCAAATTTACCAACTAATAAAATGGAGAAAACGTGATGAGAAAATTCAAAACCCAAGTCAATAAAAAATGATCAATACAGGTGTAAAACGACTACCAGTCACGAAGATATTTACCAGGAGACGTAATTCTATCATTCATGGATAATTCAAAATGACCTTATTTTATACTAAATCCTGCGGTGAACGAAGATTTTGTCCACAAAGATGACGGAACCTTCGCAGTTAAATCATCAACCAGCTTAGCGAGCACAACTAATTGCAAATCATCCACCTGAGCTACAAATCTTCTCTATTATTTCACGATCAGTTATTATTATTGATAAAACCTATGATTAAGTTAACAATTATCGCCTTTTTTGTCTATGTTTACTCTGTCTACTCATAAGTAGCTAACTGAAAAACAAGTACAAAATAGTACTCGTAGTTACGTTTCCAGTCACTGAATCTCATCACCCTCAAGACTCTACCTGGAAAGTGATCACCAATAAGGACTAGACGGATGATATTAGTCCCCAACCAACGATCAATTAACACAGTATTCATATGTGTACTGATTGTTTCTATCCACCTAATATTTATCAGCATCACTCCTTTTCGTTCATAGTTTTTATACTACTTAATAATAACAAGTAGCGTCGATAGGTTATAGAAGTTGTAATACATTCCAACGTGTAGCGAAAGCAGCGGACCAGTTGCCTAATGGTCAAACGCTTTGGCGTTTGAAGTGACGTATAATGTGCTCAAGTCTCACTAGGAATATCATCATCACTCACTGAGTTAACTGGCAAGTCCCAAATAGGTGGAACAGAGGTCTCGTACTCTACTGTCTTCCACCAAAAAGAAAGTGATCTGACATTATTGATTCCGGAAATATCGAGGTATGTATTCTAAAACCCCATATAGCAATATAATGGTGATCAATTCGCCATTCCTTGACATTGCCGTGGAACGCCTAGAAGACGGTAGTCTTCAGAAGTCAATTTATCGAAGGCCTACATGGAAAGGACAATACTTACATTTTACTAGCTTTTGTCCAAATGGCTTTAAAAGCGGACTAGTCAAGAATCCCATATTAGTTTGTTTTTTAGATGTATCACACAGTGAAACAGTATTATATACTGGATGACGTTTCGAACACAATTTATTGTTCATAATCATATCAAAAAAGGACTAGTCAAGAGTCTGTACTATAGAGCGAGGAGAATATGCTCTATAGAGAAATCGGAGAAAGAATTTGAGTTTCTTGAAAAGATATTGAAGAGCGTTGGGCGCCCTCAAAGGTTCATCAACAAGTATGGAAGATCTGAAGTCACAAATTTAAAACAAATCACAGTGGGTTAAAAGTCAATTTACATTCAGCTTGATTATAAAGGTGAAAACATTACAGCAATGGTTAACAGAAGACTGAGTACGTCACTAGCCAGAGCCTATCTTACAGCTAAGCTCCTTCCCGTCTATCGAACAACTTGCTCTTTGGTACAATCAAAAATCGATAGATATCCTTCTCATCCCAACAACTCCAACTGTATATACAAATCCACATGTATCTGCGGGAGCAGTTACATTGGAAGGACAGAAAGAAGGGCATGTCTACGATTTTCTGAACAGAAAGCTAATGTCTAAAAGGAACAAATGTTTTAAACATTGCCATCGCCAGGCATCTCCTCGACACGGGTCATGAGGTGGACGTCAAAAAGTCGTTCAAAATTATCAATAGGCAAAAGAGCTCAATTCTCCTCAAGTTTGTTGAAGCCATTTGCATCAAGCGCCTGAAACCTGATTTATGCGTCCAGAAAGAAGCGGTTATCAGTCTTTCTTTACCCTGCCTAGTAACTGGATATTTTCATCTCTAAGCTCATCTGAATGTGAAATGCTAAAAGTTTCCATTGTGTATGATTATTATTGTTCGGAATAATGTTTAGTATTACATATATATATTTATATTATTACAGTATGCATAAATTGATCGACTGATTTTTATTTAAAATGAACTCTGTGGGTAAGTATGTTAAAATTGTTTTTGTAGATATATTTAATAATGTCTTTGGCCTGTAAGCAGCTGACAAGAAGGCAATGAAATAAAAGATGGTACCACTTTATTCTGCGGAAACTGTAGTTTTTGCTTTGTTCAAATTCATTAAGGGGAAAAATGCATGAAATTAGCACAGTATATAGATCAAGGGGAAATCAGCAACGTGAACAAATGCCTAGATTAATCACACTAGTTACCAGTGTCCAATCAAAGTATCCAATAGAGTCAGTCCTACAGGTGGTCAATCGCGAGTTCAAATAGCTGACCCAGTGGTAATGTCTCTGACTGCAGGCAGGCAGCACCGGGTGACGCTGGTTTGAATTTCAGATGGGACATGAGTTCCTTCGAGGTGGTTGCAGATACTTCTTGCTGACTGACTGGTGAGCATCAACTACCACGAAACCTAGGTGGTGTTGAAGGCTTCCTGTGGCCGATTGCCTCCAACCGCCATCTAGCATAAATGATTTCCGAATGGGTTTTATTCAGCCCTGGGGCACATTAATAATTGTGTCCATTTTCACCCTTGTTTATAAACACAATTCATAAACTTTACTTTTAAAGATCTCTCTGACAAACAGCTAAATACGTCACAATATAACATTTCTGTTCATCTTGAAGTGAAAAACAAACAACTGTCGAGGACAGAAGCAATTTCTCAGGACATAATAGTGGACATTGAGCAAATTTACAAACCTTAAATATTGTCACTTTTAGACTGATATAAACAGCGGTGACTACAGGTGGGATTAAATTTTCGAAGTCTTATCATAGGTGAGGTAACTGTCTGTTCCAGTGACGTTGGTAGTAGTTATCTTTCATTGAGGGGTTTGTTATTATCGTGTCTACATATACTTTTACATATATACTAATATATATATGATAGAGAAAGATTCTTCAGTGTTGGTTTGGACCAGGCGGTCTAATATCGGGCTAGCTTTTCACTGGCTGGCTACAGGACGGAGTTAACTGGAAAAATTTGGTGAGCAGTTGTGACCACAGTGTAGTTCATCTGGTGGGGGGAGAGGGGTGAGGAGAGATAGTCACCACAAATGACACTGTCATTGGTGCTAAAATCACGTATTGGCAGAAGTTAGAATTCATGGGTAGATCATTAGTTCGAATCCCAGTGTCTGAATGGTTGGTCTAGAAGCCTACCTGGTAACCTGAAGGCCCTGAGGTTGAACGCGAGTAGTGCGTGCTTACTGCCAGTGGGTTCCAAACTAGGATGAAACAACTGTCCCGTACTCTCAGCTGGTTTCCGATGATTCTCTAACTGATATAAATCCATGGTCAAACTTTTGTTCTGAACTTTAATTATCTTAGAGAATTTTAATTTGTCGATTTCTTGACTACTACTGTAATGACAAAAGGAAAAGGCTGGGCAACAGATCGTTTATTGAGAAAATCAAGCCATATTCATAGATTTTTATATACAGTTCAGTGACAGAACATCTAGTTAATTCAGGACATTCAGCGCCTTTCGAAAAATCCTTCAAAGTAATGTACAGTATTCAATCAAACCTATCGAAGGGAGTGAAATCGAGACGTCTGGGCATAGCCGAGGCGCTAGCTATCCAAAAGCTGAAACCCACGCTTTGTATCCAAAAGAAATACGTCCAACCCCTGTCCCTGCCATGGCCATCATAAACAGGTAATTCTTTTAGTTATGACCATCCCATCGCCTTTCTTATCTAAACTTCCTGTTTATTTATGTTATTTTAAGTTTTTCTTAATCCCTGTTTGCACTACCATATTTTCATACCCTAACTTCGTGTTTATTTTGTCATTTTACTATTTCTACATATTTAATCCCTGATTGCATAAACAGTTATTCATCATGGAGGGTTTAATCATGAGCTGACATCAGTTAGAGAACCACTGGAAAACCTGGGAGTACTGGACAGCTGTTTCGTCCTAGTTTGGGACTCTTCAGCAGTACGCACCCACTGGGATTCGAACCTAGGACCTTCTGGTTACAAGGCGAGCTCGTAGACCATTGAGCCACTGGGACCCGATCCAATGGTCCTTGAATTCTAACTTCTGCCATGGATCCATGCCATGAATTATTCATTACGTTAGTTTTTTATCCAAACTTCCTGTCTATTTTGTTATTTCTACATTTCTAACCCCTAATTGCACAATGTCAATCTTCTTAGTTATTATGATGCTACTTTGTTTGAGTTTTATCCATCCTCCGGTTTATTATGTCATTTTAATTCCTAATTTTAAATTTTATTAATTTGACCCTTAATCAGAAATTGTTCTGGAACTTTCCCATCCATTTGATGTAAATACACGAATGTAAAGCCTAGTTGATGGTGACTTCGTCGAAAAGAAAATTCTCTTCTCTGCAACTATCTTCTTAATTATTCATATACATGATTGTCAGCGGAAAAGCAACTTCTTCTGATTGGTTTTTTTCTTGCTGTAGGTTATTCTGTACTGGTTGTGACCGTTTCTCAGAAAGTTAAGCCATATTTCTGCGAATCCTACTTGCACATGCTAAGTTTGCCGTGATTGGTTGTTGGAGGAGGTTGGAGTTCCTCAAGGTTAAGCTTTGTTATTGTTTTGTTTTCTCATGCCCCAATTCGGGATGTAACATCGACTCAAATTATTGTCTACAATTTTGGCTAGCAGAGAGCTCTCACCACACTACTGCTACTACTACTAAGCACTTATGAAAATAATCGATCCATCTCCTTTATGGTTAAAAATTTTTATTTTGATAAAATCACTCAGTGTTGTTATACAGTAATATTTAATGGTGACTACATTTCGAGCACAATTTATTGCTGCTCATCGTCATCTTATCAAGGCACTACTCACTTTCTTGCTTCATTTATATACATGAGTAAAAATTGATGATTAGACACTGGAATAAAATCAGTATAAGATAAACTACATTCGGAAATAATAATATTAGTGTTATCAGTAAAATATAATCAGATGGGAAATAAGACGAATGTTTTAATAGTCATAATAAGTAACTTGTTAGAATGTTATGATGTGCCTGAATTGAAATAGAATTTTAAGGTTATTTATTATCCTCCTTTGATTTGACTGACTGGTGGTAATAATATCTTCCATATCTCTGGTGTTTGCATTGAGTCATTTCTGTTGCATGTGTTGGGTGTAGACTCACTCAATGAACCAGGCAGGATTCAGTAATCAATCTCTCTCACCCACCTATCTATATTATTTCTTAGAAGTTTAACCCTCTCCCACCATCCTATTGTGTGGTTGCGTGTTAATGCATGCATTGCAATCGGTGAGCTTTTTTTCCAAATTACTCATCTTCTCGGGGTCAACCATTCTAACCTTAGCTAAATTCTTATGTTTCGACAGACAGTTTGACTCCCCCCAACCTACTAGTTTGACCTATGTAGTTCACCCAACTCAAAGTCATTGCAGGGTATTTTGTAAATTATATTATTTTGTCTAATTGGGTCAACCTAATTATTATTATTATTGTATCCTTTAGTTCCTAGAGGAACATAGGGCTTCAGCTGCGCACCTCCATTGACTTCGGTTTTCTGACAACTTTTTCACCCTGCTCCAGGTCTGTCCACATGCTTTCATCTCCTCCTCGCATGACCTCCTCCAAGTCACCCTTGGACGACCAACTCGCCGCCTCCCTTTCGGGTTCCACTCGAGGGCTTGTCTAGTGATGTCACTTGATGGTTTCCTCAGCGTATGGCCAATCCATCTCCATTTCTTTCTGCCTATTTGTTTCACAATCGGTTCCTGATTGGTTCGCTCCCAGAGATCCCTGTTGCTGATCTTTTCTGGCCATCTGATCTTGAGTATTGAGCGGAGACAGTTGTTAATGAAGGTTTGAAGTTTGTTTGAGATGCTCTTTATGACTCGCCAAGTCTCTGATCCGTATAGTAGCACTGACTTCACATTGGAGTTGAAAATCCGGATCTTATTTTGGATGCTGAGTGCTGTTGACCTCCACACAGATTTGAGAGTAATGAAAGCTTGTCTTGCTTTTCCGATTCTGGCTTTGATATCCTCGTCAGTTCCGTCCGCCTGTAGTTGAGACGATGCTTCCCAGGTAGGTGAAGGAGGTTGTTTCTTTCAGGTTCTTCCCATTTATGCTTATTGTGGTCTGTTGGTGTTGTTGATGTTGGCTAGGAATCTTCATTATCTCTGTTTTATCTATGTTCACGTGAAGTCCTATCTTTGATGCTTCTTCTGCCAACTTGTTACTTTTCACTTGCATATCTTCCAGTTTATGGGAAATCAGACATATATCATCGGTGAAGTCCAGATCCTCCAAGTCTTTTGTGTCAGTCCATTTTATGCCTGTTCCTAAAGGGTCCTTTAACCTACAGAGCTTGTCCAACCTGAGTGAGTTTGTAGGTTTAAACGCCACTCTAATTCCTGCTTTATTGAGAATCCAACATAGGGAGGGTTTCAGATGTCTCCTCCTTAGTATGGTATGACAGTAGAGATGCCTTATAATATTCTTTCTTATTCATCTTATCATTACTAGTTTCAACATCCATCTACTTACTTACTTACTGCCTATTGATTATACATTGATCATATCAGAAAGAGACTACGAGAGATATAGAGAATAGATCGATCGTTTCAAGGTCACGAAAAAGTCATATGACTCATTTTTAAACTGCATGAAATATAACGTTAAACAGAATTTCAGGTATTACTTGAATGAATGAGAGAATATCATATGAACCCCGAGAAAATAATAATATGAATTCAGAGAGTCAAAGAATGTTTTTTTTTAAAGATTATTGCTTAAAGAAAGCTTTCATGTAAACGCTTCTATTGTGTTGTGATTATGACAGAAATAAGTAGTAGGCATCACATGTTAAATTTTTTTTTGTGAAAATACTGTTTTGTTTGTTTGTAATTTGATAGTTTAATCTGTGTAGAGTAATTTAATGCCATTATGTGTATTGTGCATGCATGTGATGACAATTATATGATACTTCTAACTGTGTGTTTTTTGTAATTACTTCACTGAAACGACGCTAAAGTGATAATTATCGAGAATGAAAGAGAGGAACTCTAGGATTTCATTCCTAGATTGTCCCCCTTATTGAATAGAAAAGAGGACGGTACAATCACAATAATAAGAAATGAATGATGAAATAAACTTTGTGAAGTACGCTAATGATTTAGTATTTTCAATGGTTGTTAACTCCCAGCTAGATTGTACCAAAATAAATATGGACTTTCTAGACTTCTTTGTACTGCAGAAGCCCTCGCAATAGGCATCGAGAAGCTGGAGCTGTGTGTTCAAAAGAAATTAGTCCAACCTCTACAACATACCATAGTTTGGTATGTTCCCTTTACTTCCGCTTTTCTTTTTCGTCTTTTTTCGTTCTCTCCTTTCCTTTTGAGCATTTTTTCGTTCGCTGTGTGTCTGATCCTTATGCCCTCAGTCTTCATTAGATTCACATAATTTTTTTCAGTTATAAAACTAGTTATTTTAAGTTTGTTTCCATGCTCCTCCTAATCACATTTATAATTCGTTTAAAATAACTATTTTACAATTATATCTTAATCCTGTGCAATTTTGTGTTTCTAAGGCTCTTGTAATTTGTATTCACACCTCCTAACTAACATTTCAAGTTGAAAATTTTGATCTCAATTTGTTTCCATGCTCATTTTGTTCACACCTGTAATTCGTTCTATCCCTGCGTCTCTAAGCCTCTTGTAATTCATATCAAGTTGAAAATAATTATCACCTTTGATTCAACTTTAAAATTATTTCTCCAGTTATCAAATATTAATTTTTTGCATACGTTGTAACTGTTTTCTAATCCTATGCAATCTTGTCTCTCTAAGCCCCTTGTAATCTATATTTCTACCTTCAAACTTTCATATCAAGTTGAAAATTATTATCACCTTCGTTACTATGTGGAATTAAACAAATAATAATTGTATCCATGTAAAATAATCCATATGAATGCGATTGTACAGCAGTTTTTGAGAATGAAATCGCCGAAAAGTTATCTTTGCTGAACTTCATGTTCTTTTCTTTCTAATGTCCATATGGGTATTTTCCACGAACTGAAATAGCTTTCTGTAGGAAGTCAGTAAATGGTCTGAGTTTAACGGTCTTCAACTGAATCCTTCTAAATGTTAAACTTTTAATTTCAGCTTAAGATGTAAAAGACAGTTAAAAGAAGCCGTCGATTCTCATGACAGTTGTAAGGTTGACGATAATGATATAGGAATTAAATCAGAAATTAATTAAGTATCTTGGACTTATTCTCTCTTCTGATCTCTCCTGGTCTTCCCATGTCTTAGCAATCTCCAGTAAAATATTCCGCCTGACATTTTACATTAAGAAGTTAAGGCACTCGGGTATAACTCAACCCCTCCTCGTCTTACAGTTCATAAACTCTTGCATCCTACCTATTCTTCTTTATTGTTCACCCTTATTCTTTCTTGGTTTGCTTAAAAAGGACTATGTCACAACTCGTAGAATGCTGAAGACTGTCAGTAGAGTGAGTGGTGTCTCAGTGGACCACATAATTAACGTCGTTGTCGATAGGCACTTGACTTCGTGCAATAAATTTGCTATGGGAATTTTGTCTGACTTGGAGCGTCCACTTTACCCTCAGATTTCACCTTGCATCTCCTCAACTAGAACGAGAAGTTTCTTCAGAAAACTGTATGCTCGCACGTCTAAGTATAGAAATTTTTATGATACCATACTTGGAACGTATTTTATGTGATGAAAATAGTGTCAGAAAAGAATTAACTAACCTTTTTTCATCTAATAAATAAACAATATCCTCCATCCATCCTTATATACCTTCAAGTCTTACTTTTAGTATTTCTATTATATTTATGGTCCTATTGCTTCTATGTTTGTTTTACTTTCATAATTGCAAACACCAACTTATCTCTATGACTGCTGCCTGTAATCTTTGTTTTTCCCCTCATCATATCATGTAAAGAGAACGTTATATTCAATCTTTTTAAACGAGCTAGGATTTCTATACCGCATTGACAATACTGTGTGTAAAAAGCCCAGGGCAATTTTCACTTGTACTATTATTATTATTACCCTAGCTGTTATCATTATTATTGTTATTTCCATTTTATATGCTGCATGTTTTTTTACATTACCCCTATTGTAAATGTGGAAAATTTTCTGTGTGATTAATTTTATTTATAATTTGAGGAAATTAGATGCAGTAATATTGTGATTAATGCTGAAAATTCCATTCTGTATCACAAGTACTGTTTTTGGAATAAAGTAAATCATTATTATAAGTGTATAGAGAAAACCTACATCAACTGACTGTCAGCATGCTCATTTCTTCAGTTTCATGCCTTTGAAATACAAACACAACCTAATAAAGTGCTTGGTCTTCAGAGGAAGAGTGAATTCTGTTCTGAAGAATGTCTTGATGAAGGGCTTAATATGATTAAACACTTGCTGAGTGAGAACGCCGGTTACCCAGAGAAATTCGTCGATAAGAATACGAATCCAAAGGGAAGGCAGGCCAAAGTACTAACCAACAGTTCCGTAAAAGGCTTTGTTCTTACATCTTCAGTTCCCTGGTGATGATAACATCGATGAGATAAGTAACACAACGCCTAAGGAATATAGCGGTATAAAGAGCATTCAGTGCTGCTGAATTATGTTGTTTCTGCAAAACCACTTCCGTATTTTCCTTTCGGGAGTTAGAGATAAGCTGCCCAATTTCGTCTCTTGTATGTGTATGTAACTAGCAGGTTGACTGCTCCTGTGGAGCCAGTTAACTGCTTAGATCGTATAATTAGGCATGCATCTCTTCAGATTTCCTAACACCATCCTGCATGGTTGGTTAAGTAAAGGACAAATAAAATCCATTCATAGAGCTATTCTATCTCATCTTGTGGATACAGAACACAAGATTGATGTCAACGAGGCTGCTTTCAAAGTCATTTACCGCATACCAACTAATCTTAATTTTACCTTAAGGTTTGTTTAACACATATTGCTAAGGCTGGCTGCTGGGATCTACATTAACGAAGCTAACTTATGTATCCAAAAGAAGTTGGTTGGTTCAGACACTTTCCTTACCTTGGCCATCAATTAAGGTTTTAATGATTCGCAATGTATTTTAGAAATCTCTTTAGTTTTGTTTGGTATTCCATTTATATTTTTATATATTATTATTGTTTCCTTTAATTCCTAGAGGAGCATAGGGTTTCAGCCACACGTCACCATTGCGTTCGGTTCTCCGAAAACGTTTTCACTTGGCTCCACGTCTCCCCCACATGATTTCATCTCCTCCTCCATGTTACCCTTGCACTGACGACCAACTCACTTCTTCCCATCCCGTCGGGTTCCACTCGAGCGATAGCCTGGCGTGTGATGTCACTCACTTGATGGTTTGTTTTCTCAGAGAATGACCAATCCGCCTCCATTTCTTCCTGCATATTTGTTGCACAATTGGTTCCTGTTGGGTTGGTTCACTCTCAGAGATCCCTGTTGTTGTTCTTTTCTGACCAGCCATCTGATCCTGAGTAGCACTGAGTAAAGACAACTGTTGATGATAGTCTGTAGATTGTTCGAAATGCCCTTCGTGACACGGCATAGTGCGAAGTCTCAGATCCATAAAGTAGCACTGAATTCACATTGGAGTTGAGAATCCACATCTTGTTTTTCATGCTGAGTGTTGTTGATCTCTACACAGACTTGAGAGAAATGAAAGCTTGTCTTACTTTCCCGTTCCGCGTACTTTGATATCCTCGTCAGTTCCGTCCACCTGTAGTTGAAACGATGCTTCACACGTTGGTGGATGAAGGAGGTTGTTTCTTTCAAGTTCCGCCCATTTATGCTGGCTGATTGTTGTCTGTTGTTGTTGCTGTGGCTGTTGGCCAGGAATCTTCATCACATATCTCTGTTTTCTCTATATTCATCTGAAGGAAGTCCTATCTTTGATGCTCCTTCTATCGCCAACTTGTTGCTTTTCACTTGCACATTTCCCTCCAGTTTGTGGGAAATCAGACATATATGTCACCGGCGAAGTCTTTTATAGTAAGGAATTAGAGACTGAAGATGCACTGTCAATAATTATCCACTTTAATGTCATTTTAAATCACTCACTCTGTTACCAATCTGTGACATAACATTTTCAAAACATTTTCAACATGAACAACACTGACGCAAAATAGGAATTACTTTACAAAGGGTGTAAAAAAAACAACAATGTGTCACTCATGGGTCTGGATGGCGTGCGATGTCAGTCATTGATTGATATGTATCCACATATATATATATATATATATATATGTTGGTCTCTCTTTCTGTTTGCTCTCTTAGTCTGTGACCATTTCACTTGTATGAACCTGTCTCCTTTAACAATGTGTATTCCCTTATATTATATATAATATGAGTGTTTGTTGACAGTCCGTTGCTTGGTGACATATATCCATATATGGTGGTTGTTGACATGTCTGCTATATTTTGCTATGTATATTTGGATCAACCCTCCATTATAATTAGCCATTCATGTTAAGACTGTCTAATGATTGTTCACACCCTTGTCATATATATTTCGCTCACACAATTTGTGTGAACTACTTTACTTACTTACCACTTTGGTGTGAGACCATTTATTTTCGTCTCCTTGTGTTTGGACAATAGAAGTACCATCGCAAACCTAGTGGTCTTCTGATTTCCGCCTTCTTGCGTCAGGACTATAAGTTTCTCGACCAGTCCATAACAATAATTTAGCGACGAGTACATAACAATTTGGCGACGGGGAAAACTAGTACATAACATTGATCTTCTCAGTATTTGTTGGATTTATCTTCATTTCTTTCTGCATATCTATTGACTAAGTCGTTGAGAAAATCCACCCTCTGGTTATCTTATCTTTAGTATGAAGCAAGGAGAGATGGGAGGGCAGATGTTGATGAGAGAAAGTCTGCAGTCTCTTTGGAATGATCTGGGAAGCAAGAGCAGGAGCAAGTCTCTGAATCATGTAGGAACATCTATCGGCTTGACATTAGTATTAAAAAATTCTGGTCTTATTTCCTTGTAATGAGTGACTTTTTAAGTTGACATTCTCATCTGTGTTTCCTGTAGTTTGGTGTGATGCTGTGGAGCTAAACGAAAAACAAAAACGACTTTCTTTTTTTTAAATATTTTCCCACCAATAGAGATCGACATTTTTATGGAGTATTTGAGTATTTTCATCACCACCTCTGTGTTCTGTATGTGTTGTTCACCTGAAGTTCTTTCTGCCTTGGTTATCTTTTCCTGTCAACTTGCTAGTTTTTGGCTTGCTTTTAAATGTTGGAATTAGTGCAACAGGAGACATAAACTATGCCTTACACAAACTGAGTCCTGGGCTATCAACTGGCTGCACTCTTACTTCTCCAATAGGATGCAGTACACGGTATATAATGGTGTAGCTTCCTCTCCTTTGCTTACTGAAGCTGGTGTTCCTCAGGGTGCCGTTCTCTCGCCGTTTCTCTTTTCCTTCTTCTTACATGACTTACCTCTCTCAGACGAAATAAACTTCGTCAAATATGCAGACGACCTGACTGTTTCGCTTCCCGTTAAGTCTCAGTCAGACTGCTTCAAATTAAATAGCTTCCTGTCGGACATCAGTCAATGGTCTAAACTAAATGACCTCATGCTGAATCCCTCAAAATGCCAGACTGTCGACTTCTCCTTTAGGCCTAAACGAGATCTACAAACACTAGTAAGCACTCATGATGCCCGTAGAATTGAGGGGACTATAATTGAAACAAAGTCTAATGCAAAATACCTCGGATTAGTTATATCTTCCAACCTTACCTGGTCATCTCATGTCCAAATGATTTCCAAGAAAGTGTTTCGTCTAACCTACTACATTAAGAAACTCAGACTAACTGGAGTCCCTCAAACTCTGCTTTCACAATTTGTCAACTCTCGTATCCTACCTATTCTACTTTACTGTTCCCCATTAGTCTTTCCTGGGTTACTGGAAAAGGATTATACCATCCTGAGAAGGATGTTGAAGGTAGTTAGTAGGACTAGCGGTGTAAAACTCAGTCAGCTCGTCACAACATTAGTGGATAAGCATCTGAATACATGTGAGAAATGGTCTAAAACCATACTCTCTGACTGCCAACACCCCCTCTATTCCCAACTCTCTCCTTGCATCTCATCAGGTAGAACCAGAAATCAGTACAAAATAATATATGCTCGTACAACCAAGTATAGGAACTCAACGATACCCTAATTGGACCGTGCTCTAAGTGACAGAGACAATGTTAGGCGTGAAACTTATGACTTGCTTTGTTGCTAATAACATAATTTTGGCCCTTGTTATTTCCCCCTTATACTCTCGTATTTGTACTCTATAGTGAACAACCTTCTTAAACATACTTAGCTGCTTAAAATTAATTATCGTTGGCTTACTTTTTTTTGTACTTTACTCTATTCCTTCTTTTTGTATATCTACTGGGTCCGACTATATTATCACTATGGTTATTAAAAAATTGTCCTGTCATTAACCATCATGTAATATTAGTTTTGTGGTTGTTCTTTGTTCGGCACTATTTAACTGACAATCTTGTTTGTTATTGCCACTATCACCATCTTAAAAATTTTGAATTATGCATCATTACTAACACTACCATGACTAACACCGCATTAGTGCTGACAATACAAAAAAAACACAACCTGAAATGTTTATTTTATGTTCAATTCATGGATAATCCCCATGCAGGCATTAATGAAAACAAAACACGTAGATCAGCGAAGAGTCTCTTTTCGGCGAATTCATTTTCTTAGCTGTACAATCGCAAATATATATGCATTGTTTTGTATGTATGTGTACATTAAGTTTGTCAAACAAAGTTACAATTGGTTAAGGTTACTTTTAACTAAACAAGTGAAAGTTGGTAATACAGGTCAAGAAAATTAAGTGCTAATGAAACTAGGGTAGTAAAAAAATGATGAGTTGTCACAAACAGTTGTAATAATAATAGTGAGTTTTACTCAGGATGCACATAGAAACAAAGTAGATAATACGAAACTATGTAAGAGATCTAAGTGGATACAAGAATTATAATTGCTTAAGGTTATTTTAACTAAACAGGTAAAGGTTGGTAATATAAGTCAAGACCATTAAGTGCTAGGGTAGTAACAAAGGTGATGAGTTGTCACAAACAGTTGTTAAAAGAAGTTATGCAATAATAATATGAATAGTTTGATGAGTGAGTTTTACTCAGGATGCACATAGAAACAAAGTAGATAATACGAAACTATGTAAGAGATTTAAGTGAATACAAGAATTATAAGCAATTAAGGAACAGGCAAAGAAACAAAATTAAGTCATCAAAATAAAAATAAAAGCTCAAAACAAATCAAAACATTGTTACCATGAGAGTAGAAGTGGTTGAGTAATCTTCTTTTGTATGCACAGCTCCGGTTTTTCCATGTGAATGGCCAGAGCTTCAGCGATGCAAAGGAGACGAAACCGTATTGCCTTTGATATGTTATTCTTGACTCTGTAGATTACTTTGAAGGAGGCGTTCGTTGAAATGCAATGATCAGTGTTGACCAGGTGTTCAATTATCGCACTCCTTATTGCACCAGTATTGCCTTTTCGCAACCATGCTGGATAATGTTCTTGAATTCTCTTGGACAGGATGCGCGTCGAACGACCGATGTACCTGGCTCCACAGCAGCAGGTGAACTGGTATATGCACATAGAAGTGGCCAGATGCGGGATCTTGTCCTTGAGGCTTCTGCAGATCAGTGGGCGACTGGAGAACACTATTCGTAGCGTTGCTGCAAAGAACGTTCTTCTCAGAGATGATGTGATCCTTCTCTTGAGAATATCGCTTGCTAAATCTCCCTTGAAATCCAAATTCATGTAGATTTTCTTTTTAGGCACAGTTAAAGTTTCGTTTTTCCGAATTATTGGTTTCATATTTTTGTCGATAAATCTTATTGGGTATCCATTTTGGATGAATATTTCTCTCAGAATATCTAATTCTGTTTCCAGAACGTCGGGACTACAGATGCGTCGGATGCGGGTAGCAAGTGATTTAATTAAGTTTCGCTTTTGTTGAATGGGCACCCAGCTATAGAAGCTTGTTAGTTGACCATTCCACGTAGGTTTTCTATGGATTGATCTTCTTAGGCTCCCATCAGCTCTTCTTGTCAGTTCCACATCAAGAAACGGAATTTTTGACTCGTTTTCCATTTCAAGAGTGAATTTTATTGCTGGATGGCAATTGTTAAATGTCTTCAGCAGCAGATTGGGGTCGTTGTTGTTGTCACAAATAATGAAAATGTCATCCACGTATCTTTTATACAGTCGCAAATTGTCGATGCTTGGCTTTAGTGAACCTCTCTCGAGGCTTGCCACGAAGCAATCTGATAGTAGTGGACCCAACGGAGATCCCATTGCAATACCATCCTTTTGTCTGTAGATGGTGTCGTTGAATGTGAACTGGACGTTCAGAGTGCATCTCAATAATAGTTCTTTCAAGTATGTTGTCGGTATTCCAATATCGAGGTGGTTGTCATCTATATATCTGCATATGAAGCAGACCGTTTCTGTGAGTGGGACATTGGTGAAAAGTGACTCGATGTCGAAGGACAGCATAATTTTGTTAGATACATTCGTGTCTTGTATGCACTCGATGAACTGGAAGGTGTCACGGAGCGAGTACGTACATAATTTTATGATTGTTTAGTGTTGTTCAATCAAATTAAGTGATCATCTTAGCTATTAACATTCTTAAGAACATCTCATAATTTCTTCTACGATCATAGCTGTTACTGTTCACCACGCATACACATATCGTAGCTTCCACTAACTAATACTGAAATATTTTTTCATCATTGGTGTTGTTTATCTTCCTTTCTACTTGGTACTTTTTATTTGCATTTTTCCCCCACTTTTTCTTTTGTTTTTTCTGTTATTTCTGTGTTTCGTTTTTTAGTTTATTTTTGTCGTGTTTTTTTATATTTATTTTTTTGTAATACTCCTTTTTAATGTACGATGAAATTAGATACAATATTGTAGATATGTGCTGAAAATTCCACACTGTACCACAAGTACTGTTTCTGGAATAAAGCGAAATTGTTATGTTATGTTATGAATACTGTTGACATCGTTAACTTACTTAAGTAGGAGAAACTTCAAAAAAAAAACTTAAGAGATCTGGAAAGTTGTTGGTTAATGTTAATGCGGTATATATAATCGAGAAATGATAGAAGTTAGAATTCACTTCAAGCTATTGGATTCTCTCTTAGTGGACTGGTTATTTAACGAACTCTACTTGTAATCTGAACATTATGGGCTCGATCCCTGCTTTATGGTGTCATGAAAGTATACTCATGAAGAGTCTCAAAAATCGACAAGTACAACTGCCCAGAAATTAACCTTGACAGAGGGTAGCAAGAAGGCAGGAATACGCTGGACCACTACCGATAAGAAGACTAGAAGATTTGGATTTCACACGCAGATTATTTATGTCTAATGTCACAAAAACTCGACGACTTACAGACAGGCAGGCAGGCGAAAGCCACCAAACTGACAGAAGAAGCAGTCAGGCAGTCAGTGAATTCAAGACTCCAGTTGAACATAGAGAAGACGGATGTAGATGAGGAAGATAACCAACTTCCATCAACAGCGGCAAAAAAAAACAACCAGTACCAATCACACCATCAACGGGAGAGATTTAATACAGGTTTAACATAACATAACAATTTCGCTTTTATTCCAGAAACAGAACTTGTGGTACAGTGTGGAATTTTCAGCACATATCTACAATATTGCATCTAATTTCATCGTACATTTAAAAGGAGTATTATAAAAAAAATAAAATATACAAAAAAACAACAAAAAAACCAAAAAAGAAACACAGAAATAACAAAAAATGCAAATAAAAATACCAAGTAAAAAGGAAGATAAACACAAATAATGAAAAAATATTTCAGTATTGGTTAGTGGAAGCTACGATATGTGTATGCGTGGTGAACAGTAACAGCTATAATCATACAGGAAATTATGAGATGTTCTTAAGAATGCTTGTCGCGAAGATGATCACTTAATTTGATTGAACAACACTAAACAATCATAAGATAAACATTTCAGGGTTGTTTTTTTTTATTGTTAGCACTAATGCAGTGTTAGTCATGGTAGTGTGAGGAATCATGCACAATACAAAAATTTTTAAGACGGTGATAGTGGCAATAACAAACAAGATTGTCAGTTAAATAGTGCCGAACAAAGAACAACCACAAAACTAATGTTACATGATGGTTAATGACAGGATAATTTTGTAATAATCATAGTGTGCGTCGGTGGCACAGTGGTTAGGACTCTCGCCGACCATGCACATGGTCCGGGGTTCGAGCTCACGCCGGCGCACACCTGATATCTATGGTCGGCCTGCGAAATTTGGGCTACCGATATCCATGCTGAAAATTCCATACTTGTACCAAAAATACAGTGTGGAATCAAGCTGTAAATCTAAAAATCTAAAAAAATCTAATATAGTCGGACCCAGTAGATATACAAAAGAAGGAATAGAGTAAAGTACAAAAAAAGTAAGCCAACGATAATTAATTTTAAGCAGCTAAGTATGTTTAAGAAGGTTGTTCACTATAGAGTACAAATAAGAGAGTATAAGGGGGAAATAACAAGGGCCAAAATTATGTTATTAACAACAAAGCAAGTCATAGGTTTCACGCCTAACATTGTCTCTGTCACTTAGAGCACGGTCCAATTAGGGTATCGTTGAGTTCCTATACTTGGTTGTACGAGCATATATTATTTTGTACTGATTTCTGGTTCTACCTGATGTCTGTCTGTTTTCGACATAGAACTTTACACAAATGTGCGGAAGTTCAAGTCGCCACACTCCCCCAATGTAGAACACAAAGCAAGAGAAGAAAGTACAAGAAAAGCATAATAGAAACAGTGAGCACAGGTGTGAGACAAAGGAGTAATAAAGAAATACAAAACAGTTTCATTGAAGATCATAAGTCACAAGGAGTGGATGCATCTGCGCTGTCACTGAGAACGGTTTTGAGCCATGTCACCAATTGTTTCCAACCATAGATTTTTACCGTCCCGAGGACCCCAACCAGTAAGCCAGTCTGCACCTTCCTACGTGGCTTAGACCAACTGTTGTGGATTTCATTGACTGGTGAAGCCAAGTTTTTGTTTGACCGCTGCTAGCTTTTTTCCAGCCTGACCCTATATCCGCTAACATTGCTCGTCGAGGGAGGCGATAGCGATGCAAGGAGAGAGACAGTTGGGAATAGAAGGGGTGTTGGGGGTCAGAGAGTATGGTTTTAGACCATTTCTCACATGTATTCACATGCTTATCCTTCACAAATGTAGGAAGCATTGCTTCAACTACAGGCAGTTGGAATGGATGAAGGTGTCAAAACCAGTCAGCTGGAATAGGAAAGGAAAGGCAGCACACCTTCATCAGCCTGGAACCAGTTTGGAAACCTTCTGCCTTACTCAGCCAGCCAGCCAGCCATCCAGCATAAAAAACAAGATTTGGATTTTCAACACAAATGTGAAGTCAGTCAATTAGTGCTTCTATACGGGTCAGAAACTTTCAGTGCACGTGAGTTACGGAAAGCATTTCCAATGGGGTACTGAAGACTTTTGTGTTGGGAGCTGCCTTGGTTAGCTTTATGTCGGGGGTGGTTAAATGGCCAGAAAGAACTAGAGACAAGAAACTATGGGAACACACTGACCAGAACCTTACTGCCCAAGAAGTATGTAGAAGAAAAAGGAAATGGATAGGATACACGTCAAGGAAACCGTCGGCTAACATCTCGCACCGGCCAGGTCATCGCTTGAGTGGAACCCGAATGGTAAAGGACTACTAGGTGGTTCAAGGGTAACATGGAGGAGATGACGAGCAGTGGGTAGTTGTAGATCCAGCTAAAGACGACCACAGAGATTAGGACAAAGTGGAGACATGCAGTTGAAGCTATGTGTTCCACATGGAACTCAAAAGACCAATAATAATAGTAATAATCTGATATGTATCCACATATATATATTTATGTGTGTGTGTATGTTGGTTTCTCTTTCTATTTGCTCGGTTAGTCTGTGACCATTTCACTTGTATGAACTTGTCTCCTTAACAATGTATATTCTCCTTATATTATATATAATATAATATGAGTGTTTGTTGACAGTCCGTTGCTTGGTGACATATATCCATATATGGTGGTTGTTGACATGTCTGCTATATTTTGCTATGTATATTTGGATCAACCCTCCATTATAATTAGCCATTCATGTTAAGACTGTCTATTGATTTGTTCACACACATTCATATATATATTTCGCTCTCACAATTTGTGTGACTTACTTACTTACTTACACTTCTTACTTACTTTGGTGTGATACCACTTATTGCTTCTCTTTGTGTTTGGAAAATAGAAGTATCATCGCAAACCTAGTGGTCTTCTGATTTCCGCCTTCTTGCGTCAGGACTATTAGTTTCTCGACCAGTCCATTATAATAATTTAGCGACGAGTACATAACATAATCATACTTTAATGGTTCTGTATAACTGCTAATAATCTTCGATCTAACTTAATATTTATTTATCAATACTTGTTGAATCTAGAATTTTCACCCTTTAAATATACCAAGAAAAAAAAACGACCAAACATCTTATTCTTATTTTGACATTTTACAGCAACAATTGAAACTTCAGTTGTGTTAAGCGTATGAATCTCGTTGTCAGATAGCTAGTCAGATAGCAAAATAAGATGATGAAAGTTTTGACGTCAGATAACAGTGTTTTTTTAAATTTATTTTTCTGAAGTTAACTTCTCTTGACAGCTTTTCATTTTGATTTTAATTCTACAGTTCATCCAAACTGTTGACACAATGACCTAATTATTTGAGGTATTTGATTCGATGTGAAGTTTTCCTCTGTCTTTTAGTGACGTGAAGCTGTTTGTGTATAAATGCAGTAGAAGCACTTTAGATGCTATCATTGTACTCCACTACAATATTGTTTCAAGTCTTAATAAAGACCCAAAGTTTGTTTGAGACGCCTTTTTAAAGACTACACTGCCAATTTTCACTCTATGCCTAGGGCACTTTCAATCAGCCGGTTGATTCCAGCATTCACTAAGTCCTAGGTCATAAGATGGCTGACTGTCTTCCCATTTTTCAGGTAGAAAACAGCATACTGTTTTGAATGGATAGCTCTCCACTTGTTTTTTTTTGCTAACGGGAGCTGATGTGTCTCAAGGTGCTGCACTGTCTCCATTCCACTTTTCTTTCTTTCTTTCTTTTTGAATGAATTTCCATATTCTTTTAAAGGTAATTTTGTTAAATATGCAGATGATCTGACTATTTCTGACCCAATAGTTAATGTTTTACGAGTTGATCACGGATTGATATCAGATAGAGAACCATTGAAAACCAGGGAGTACTGGACAGCTGCTGTTTCATCCTAGTTTGGGAATCATCGGCAGTACGCACCCTCTGGGTTTCGAACCCAGGACCTTCCGGTTACAAGGCAAGCTCGTATACCATTCAGCCACTGGAACCCGATTCAATGGCTCGTGAATTCTAACTTCTACTAATTCGTGATTTAGCGCGACCCCAACCATTTCAATGGTTCTCTAACTGATATCAATCCGTGATCAACTCGTAAAACATAACTAATCCTTACAAACCAAACTATAGAAAGTTATTCTGATGCTCGCTAGTGACTTGCTACAGGTTGGAGTTTCCTGAGTTCTAGTGAGAATTCGTGACCAGTGAGGTCCAATTAGATGTCACGTGTGTGAATGGATGTCCCACCAACGACAATGGTTGGGGTCGCGCTAAATCACGAATTAGTAGAAGTTAGAATTCACGAGCCATTGAATCGGGTCCCAGTGGCTGAATGGTATACTAGCTAGCTCGCCTTGTAACCGGAAGGTCCTGGGTTCGAAACCCAGCGGGTGCGTACTGGCGATGATTCCCAAACTAGGATGAAACAGCAGCTGTCCAGTACTCCCTGGTTTTCAATGATTCTCTAACTGATATCAATCCGTGATCAACTCGTGAAACATAACTAATCTTTACAAACCAAACTATAGAAAGCCAGTAGTTTATGCTTTGCATTAGATTCTTGTCTGAGGTTAAAAAATGGTCTCATCCAAAGGATCTTAAATTAAATCCATAGAAAGGACACATTGCTGGTTTTAGTTTCCGACGTGAACAAGACTTCAGTGGACTGATTCAGTCCAATGATCCTCGTAATATTGATGGCACTGTGATGATAGGAAGTAAACCGAATACTTGTCATCTCGGAATGAGTTACTCTTCGAATCATTTTGTCGGTCGTTCCACATGCTGTTGATTTCTAAGAAACTTTTTCATTTGACTTATTTTACATAACTCAACTCCAACTCTCCTCTTACAGCTGTGTTAATTCATGTGTTCTGGTCATTCTCCTTCACTGTTCACGCTTATTCTTCTCTGGACTTCTCAAAAAGGACTACATCATATTGTGTAGAACATTGAAGATTGTAAGTGGGTAGGATTAGTGGTGTTCTTTTGATTTAACCAGCTGAAATTATTGTCAGTAGTCACTTCAACTTTTGGAAGCATTTCACCGAAGTTATCTTGTCTGGTGGTACTGAACATCCTCTCTAATTATTCTCAAATTTCGCCTTGCATCTCCCTGGAGAGTGAAACCAGAAGAAACGTCATAAGAATTTACGCGCGTAAAGCTACTAAATATAAAAATTCTACCATACTACCATATTTAGCACGGGTAGTTGTGTGTGTGAGAGAGTCAGATGTCAGAAAAGAACTTACAAACGTTTTAAATCAGGTAAGTGACCTGAAAAGTAAAAAGCAAATATTTTAGATGGTTGGAGACAACCGGTAGGAAGCCTTGGACACAACCGAGGTTTCATGCTAGCCGGCACTCACCAATCAGTAAGGCGTTTCTGAAACCTCGAAAGAACTCATGTCCCTTCTGAAATTCGAATCCGTGTCACCTAGTGCCGCCTGCAGTCAGAGACGTTACCACTGATCTAGCTATTTGGGTTCACGATTGACCTCCCGTAGGACTGTATTAGATATTTTTGCTTGTACACTGGTTAGTGACTAGTGTAGCGTGTTTTAGTCCTTTGTTTGGTACAAACTGAATTCTATCAGTCAATCTCAGAAGGGTCATGAGTTCCTTCAAGACTGAAGATACGCCTTGCTGACTGACGAGTGCCAACAAGCACGAAACCTAAAGGGTATTTAAGGCTTCCTGCAGATTGCTTCTAACCATCTAATATAAACAGTTCAAAGTGCACCGTGATGGCAAGCCACCTAGTGGCATGGTGTCTAAATTGCAGAAACTTGACTGACACAATTTAGTCTTCACGAAACAAAGGCATAGACACACCACACACCAGTCACTGACTAGTATCAAATCAAAGATTATTATTACATGTATTATTTCTCATTATTTTTTCTTATTCCTTTACGTTCCCAGTGGAACATGGGGCTTCACAGTAGAGGCTTAAAGTTTCGGTAGCAGTGGTGATTATTTTTTTACAGAATGGGGTTGCTAGCCAGCCTCATGCTCAACCTTCCCTCTTTACCACTCTTATCACTGGCTAAGTGAGGTAAAGGAGTGTGTTGGTGGCCGGGGATCGAGTCCTGAACCACTATTATTGTTTGGAATAAAGTGACTATTTGGTTACAGGATTTCATCATGAGCTGACATTAGTTAGAGTGTAACAACAGAAGACAAGGGCCAGGCAACAGATCGTTTTATTATGAAAATCAACACGTATTTATACATATTTCACATACATTATTATAGACAAGCGCAGTCATCTGATTGGTTGTTTATCAGAAGTTAGGCAGACAAACTCAGGCTTCTGATTGGTTGTTTCGGGATTCCTTGACAAATAGAGTTCTCTATCTGCGAATCATATTTTGCCACGTTAACTTTGCTGTGATTGGTTTTTGACTCAGCCTTGTTCATATTTTCTCACGGCCCATATTAACGTAGCTTAGTGTCAACCAATCGGCTAGCAGCCTGCTCTCACCACAAGAGAACCACTGGAAAACCTGGGAGTACTGGACAGCTGTTTCGTCAGTCTAGTTTTGGACTCTTCATCAGTGCGCACCCACACTGCGGGGTTACAAGATTAGTGAGCTCGTAGACCATTAAGCCACTGGGACACGATCCAATGGCCAGCCAGTCCATGAATTCTAACTTCTGCCAATTCACGACATAGCGCGACCGCTAGCCAATGTCTTCGGCGAGTATTTGTCTTCACCCTACTGGTCACGACTTACCACTAGAACCCTAGGTAACTAACTACCCGAATAAGGCCAGTCGCCAGTGAGCATCTACAACTTAGCATCTAATGAAGCGATTCCACTGGATAGTGCTTCTCCAGCAAAAATATATCGTCAAAGTTGACAGAAGTTATAGTTCATGTTCTAATTATTAGGTTCTATCAAAGTAACTAAATAGGAGACACGCTCATCTCATAGCCTGAAGGTCCGAGATTCAAACCCTGACGGATGAAATCATAGCTTCAAATTTCTGAAAAGTCGCAGACTAGGAAGAAACATATGTCTTTATGTCTCTAGTTCTCACAATGTCTGTTTAACCAATGTCAGTTAGTCATTTAATTTGATATTTACCAAATTCACTGAGAAATGCAGGTACATCCAGCTGACGAGTCCCAATTAGGACGAAATGCGCATCCTGGATTCCACTGCTAGCCACCATCCACCAATTGTATACAAATCAAATCCCCAGACATCGTCGAAGCATCTGCACAAGAAGCCGACATGTCAACCTGAGACCGAACACTTCGGTCCAATCAATCGACGGGAAAATCAAAAATTCAATTCAATAATTAATATATGACCCGTTGCACAAGAGGTGGCTCTCGTGGCCCAAGTGGTCTAGTGGATAACGCTTTGGCGTTTGAAACTATGGGCACTGGGTTCGAGCCTCGGTGGGAACATCATCACTCACTGAGAAATGCAGGTACATCCAGCTGACGAGTCCCAATTAGGACGAAATGCGCATCCTGGATTCCACTGCTAGCCACCATCCACCAATTGTTTACCAATACTTGTTTGAATTCAGAAGTTTTATATCTTAAATATATTTATATATATACATAAGATAATGACATCTTATACTCTTTGTTATGACATTTTACAGCAACAATTGAAAGTTCACTAGTGTTAAATGTGTCAATGAATATCAACTATAAGCCGATAAAAGCCAAGATGAAGAAAGTTTTAACACATTAGAGAGCAGTGGTTTTTTGTTTTTCTCTGCTGTAAACTTCTCTTGACAGCTTTTGATTTTAGTTCTACAGTTTCTAAATAACATCTATCCAAACTGTTGACGTGATGATCTAATTCTTATTTGGGATATTTGATGCATAAAGTTGATTAATTTCAACTGTTTCTCAACAGTATTTCCTTACACACTCCCCTAATCACTTAGAAGAATTTTATCTGTCTATCTCACTATCTATCTCCATCTGCCATCCTTTCTTTGTCTCTCACCAATGTTCAAATAAGATTGTTTGTATTTTCAAAGTGAAATCTAATCAGAATTTATTTTGTCAATCCATACTCTTCAGATCATTATATTTTGATCTGGTTTGACACTGTAAAGGATTTTCATTCAACTTAATTCACCATTAACTGCTGTGACAGCTTAGTTATCTTCAAGTTTGATCATGGATTGGTATCAGTTAGAGAACCAGTAAAAACCAGCTTGGAGTACTGGAAACCTGTTTCATTATTATTATTACTATTTCTTTTAATTCCTAGAGGAACATAGGGCTTCAGCTGCGCGTCTCCATTGCGTTTGGTTCTCTGCCAACGTTTTAACCACCTGGCTCCATGTCTGCCCACACGCTTTCATCTCCTCCTCACATGACCTCCACCAAGTCACCCTTGCACTGACGAACAACTCGCCGCTTCCCTTTCGGGTTCCACTCGAGCAATGGCTTGTCTAGTCATGTCACTTGATAGTTTCCTCAGAGTATGGCCACCAATCCATCTCCATTTCTTCCTGCCTATTTGTTGCACAATCGGTTCCTGCTGGGTTGGGTTGGTTCGTCCATTGCCAGAGATCCCTGTTGCTGATCTTTTCTGGTTGGCCATCTGATCTTGAATGGTATTGAGCGAAGACAACTGTTAATGAAGGTCTGAAGTTGGTTTGAGATGCTCTTTATGACGCGCTGGCCATGTCTCTAATCCGTATAGTAGCACTGACTGACTTCACATTGGAGTTGAAAATCCGGATCTTATTTTTGATGCTGAGTGCTGAATGTTGACCTCCACACAGACTTGAGAGTAATGTAAGCCTGTCTTGCTTTTCCGATCCTCGCTGCTTTGATATCCTTGTCAGTTCCGTCCGCCTGTAGTTGAAACGATGCCTCCCAGGTAGCTAGGTAGGTAGGTAAGGGAGGCTGTTTCTTTCAGGTTCCTCCCATTTACGCTGATTGTTGTCTGTTGTTGTTATTGCTGTGGCTGTTGGCCACGAATCTTCCTCAACTACCTCTGTTTACTCTATGTTCACCTGAAAGAATTCCTATCTTTGATTTTGATGCATAAAGTTGATTGATTTCAACTGTCTGTCAACAGTATTTTATACACACTCCTTTAAGCACTTGGAGGAGTTTCATCTGTTTATCTCTCCATCATTGTCTCCCCTTGTCTGTCTCTCACACACTAAATAAGATTGTTGATATTTTCAAAGCCTACACAAAATAAAATCTAATCAGAATTTATTTTGTCAATCCAAACTCTTCAGATCATTATATTCTGATGTGATTAGACACTGTATACAGAAAAAGTTTTTCCAGTCTCTTATTCTGCCTTGGTCTCTTAACCTCTTCACTAATCGTTCCCTGTAAAAAATTTTGTTTCTTTTCCTTTTCTAATTTTTAATTTTCCTTTCAGTTTGCTTTTGCCTTAATAATTAATTCACTGTTATATCACTCTCGTATGCTCCTTCTGTACATTTTCACACCCTCTTCACACTTGTTAAATTCAAATCCTATAAAATGTGACTTATCAACCGTACCCAAGAAAATACTTCATATGAGCTTGGAATTCAAAGTGGACTTAGCTTCCGATATCATGAAAAAAGAAGGATATCACAGTGCATGAAAAGAACGTTCGTCGCTGCATCTCTGAGAATAGCCTTTACTAGTCGAACATTACTGTTCAAAAACCTTGAGGACAAGATCCCGCTTCTGACCAACTCTATGTGTGTTTATCAATTCATCTGCTCGCTCGTATGGAGCTAGGTATATCGGTTGTCCGACTCGAGTTTTGTTCAAGAGGGTGCAAGAACACTAGCCTGCATGGTGGTTACGAAAAGGTGTAAGGAGAGCAATAAGAAGCGCGATCATTGGACGGAATATCTGGTCGATAATGATCACCCCATCTCCATCTACGGCCTCCGCCTTTAAAGTCATCTACAAGGCAAATAGTAATTTACCCAAATTCCTACGTACCCGACTCATCTGTATTGCTGAAGCCATCTTTGGCTATCGAATCAGAAAAGCCAGATCTCTGTGTACATAAAAAGTTCGTTCAACCCCTCCAAATTTCATGGTCTTAATCCCTCTATGCCAAAGCATGGTAATCCCCAACCATATTTTAGCTCTACCAATTTTTCATTTTGTCTATTCAATTTGTAGTCTCTTCCATTATTACAACGTCAATTGTTAGTATTACTACTCTCACTTTGAACTGTCCCCGGTATTATTTCACTTGTTCCACTTGTCATTCTAAATCAATTCTGTTTTGTAACGTTAAATTCCACTTTCAACAGAGAAGGAAAGACCAGATTTGAAGCATAAAATGACATCATCATTCTATTTCACAGCTTCTCATCAGCTGCCATTGACTACCTGAAAAAACAATGGCTATAAATAATAATAACATTTCATACTTCATTGTTTGAATGGTAATAGAGAAACCATTATAAGGTGAACGCATCTAGAATATAAGTACTATAATTTACAGTTTAAGTGACCATCAATTTATATACTATCAAACTATAAAAAAAAGGTAAAAGGGGTAGTGAGAGAAGACAGAAAACAGAAAAAATCTAATAAACAGTGTAAACACGGCAACTCGAGAAGGTCAAAGTTCATCAATTTTAAAACTTGCTTAATGAGTTGAGCCCACTAGTGTGTATGACCAATCAGTGTAGTGAAAGTGATATGGTTACCAAGGGAGTGAGAGATTGACTACACTCTCTTTCTGTATGCTGCTTAAGTTTGGTCTGAGACGTTTGACTGCAATTGCTTCAGCAGTAAATCGTAGTAGATTCACTGTCCTTTGTATGTTTAATATTTTGAAGGATTTGGAAATCTCGAAAAAATGACTCGAGGTATCCACAGGGTGGGTGTCTGGTAACTGCACTTTGTGAATATCTACTTCCCTTCAGGCATAAGTTTCTCAAAATATGCTCTGAAAACCGGATAGAAGCCCTTCTTTCTGTCCTTCCAATGTACTTGCTGTCGCAGGTGCACGTAAATTTATAAATGCAGTTGGAGGTAACATCAGCAGGGTACACTTATCCAGTTTCGATTGGCTTATAGAGCATGTAGTACTGTATGGTGTCACTAGCTTGGCTGCAGGGAAGCATCTCTTTATTGCTCCTTTCACCCTCTTTTCAATCTTTTGTGATACTGTTTCTCCTTTGTATGGGAGGCAAATGAACACTTTCTTCTTTTCAACTGTTGGAGACTTCTCTTTCTCATCTCTTTCTTTGCTGTACTTTTAGGAGTTTGCAGCTGATGAGAACCTGTGAATTAGAATGATACCATTTTATACTGCAAATCTGGTCTTTCTTTCTCTACCGAAATTTATCAAGGGAACTAAATGTACAAAATTCTAGTTTATCACTTTTCACACAATATTACGTAACGTTTTTTGTTTTATTCGACTTGTCTACTAATCCTATAATTGCACACCCTTTTTCAAGTTCTATCCATCCTATGAATTATTCTATGTATGACATTAATTTGCTTTGCCACTTGACATTTAACTATGATTATAATCATAAACATTTTAGTTTTTAAATGCATTTCGCACTATTATTATTATTTCATGTATTCACAACTTTGAACTAATTCCCTCACCGGATATAATTTCTTGTAAAAAAGCCATACATATACGATTGTACAGTTTGATGATAAATTCGTCGTGGAAAAGAGTCTCTTCGCTGAATTACTGATATGTATCCACATATATATATTCATGTGTGTGTGTATGTTGGTCTCTCTTTCTGTTTGTCTGTGACCATTTCACTGGTATGAACTTGTCTCCTTAACAATGTATATTCTCCTTATATTATATTATATATAATATGAGTGTTTGTTGACAGTCCGTCGCTTGGTGACATATATCCATATATGGTGGTTGTTGACATGTCTGCTATATTCGCTATGTATAATTGGATCGACACTCCATTATAATTAGCCATTCATGTTAAGACTGTCTATTGATTTGTTCACACACTTGTTTGGAACATTTATATATATTCGCATTCACAATTTGTGTGAACTACTTTACTTACTTACCACTTTGGTGTGAGACCATTTTATTTTCGTCTCCTTGTGTTTGGACAATAGAAGTATCATCGCAAACCTAGTGGTCTTCTGATTTCCGCCTTCTCGCGTCAGGACTATTAGTTTCTCGACCAGTCCATAACAATAATTTAGCGACGAGTACATAACAATTACCACTTGTTTTGATGTTTTACTTGTTAAATTGACACTCAACTACCAACTTTCTTCTCATTCAATAGAAATTTTAACCTTAAAAAATTTGTATCTTTGTACCGTTGAATACCACGTAACTTACAACTTTTGATTTAACACTATGAAGGGTTTTCATCCAACTTTATTCATCATAAACTGCTGTAACAGCTTAATTATTTTCAAGTTTGCTCATGGCTTGGTATCAGGTAGAGAACCAGTGAAAACCAGCTTTGAGTTCTGGATACCTGTTTCATACTAGTCTGAGACTCATCAGCAGCATGCACCCATCAAGGTTGGAACCTAGGATATTCCAGTAATAAGGTAAGCTCTTAGACCAACCATTTAGACACTTGGCCCCGACTCATTGGTCAGGCCATGAACTCAAACTCAGTCGGTGGCGTAGCGGTAGAATGTTTGCCAACCACGCCGCCTATTGGTCCGGGGTTCGACCCCCGGCCACCAGCACACTCCTTTACCTCACTAAGCCATAAGGGAAAGAGGTAAGGTTGAGCATGAGGCTGGCTAGCAACCTCATCCCGTAAAAATAAACATCACTGCTAACGACACTTCAAGCTTCTAGCTTGAAATAAAAACACAAAATTCGATTTGTGATTTCAATGCGACTGGTACCAGGTAGTATTGTTATGTTCTGGTTTTCCCCGTCGCCAAATTGTTATGTACTCGTCGCTAAGTTATTGTTATGGACTGGTCGAGAAACTAATAGTCCTGACGCGAGAAGGCGGAAATCAGAAGACCACTAGGTTTGCGATGATACTTCTATTGTCCAAACACAAGGAGACGAAAATAAATGGTCTCACACCAAAGTGGTAAGCAAGTCAAGTAGTTGTAAAGTAAAGTAGTTCACACAAATTGTGAATGCGAATATATATAAATAATTCAGACAAGCGTGGGAAAAATCATTAGACAGTCTTAACATGAATGGCTAATTATAATGGAGTGTCGATCCAATTATACATAGCGAATATAGCAGACATGCCAACAAACATATATGGATATATGTCACCAAGCAACGGACTGTCAACAAACACTCATATTATATATAATATAATATAAGGAGAATACACATTATTAAAGGAGACAAGTCCATACAAGTGAAGTGGTCACAGACTAACCGAGCAAACAGAAAGAGAGACCAACATGCACACACACACATAAATATATATATGTGGATACATATCACCTCCCCTTTTGAGAAGATGGATGATTAGTAGGATGTTTACCTGGGGGTTTATCTGGGACCTTTGGGCTTGTTGTTGACGCCTGTCGTTTCGTCTGATTGTTGGGTTTGCGGCTTCGGCTCCGTCCGGAATTGTCTAGCATTTTATGCTTCTTCACTGTATTGCGTAGAGAATTTAGTGGGACATCAGCCAGATGCAAACGATCGAACCAATCAAGTCCCAAAACATTTAAATCATTCTTCGTGACGTAACAAATTCCTGTGAATTTGGTATTGCGGAAGGAAACAGAACATTTGAGTTCACCAATTAGTTTGAGCCGCCCACCACAGGCGCTGAGAAGAGACTGGGAAGTATTGGTGATAGGTGGTCTGCCAATATAATTCCAAAGTTTCTCTGATATAACAGTAATATCAGAGGCAGTATCTAGCTGCAGACGAGTATCATGACCATTCATCTGAAGGTCAATATATTTCCGCATAGCTGGTGTTGTGACTTGACGGGTTGCGCGTAGACTCAATGACTTTTTGGGGATTTAGGACCAACATTTTGTTGAGCTTTTGCTGGATTTTGATATCTGGGTTGGCGTGGCTGACAAAAACCATTTTTGTGACCGATGATTTGCACTTGCTGCAACGATGATTTTTGTATGGACAAGACTTTACAAAGTGCCACGCGCCACAATGCCAGCATGGTGATGGTGGGGTCTTCTTTGCAGTATTTTGTGAAGTTGGACGAGTATGTATAGATTTCCGCGGGACATTAGAGAAGTAGGTGGGTCAGGAGTAGCTGATGAGAGATTTTTGCTCTTGCGTAATGCACGAATATCAGAGCTTCTCGGAGGTGTTGATTCGACCAGGTGTGTGTCTTTCTGCAGATTAATCAGCCGTTGATATTCATCAGCTATGTCATGTAATGTTAACTTGGGATTTTGTTCTAGCTGATTGAGCAGTCGAGTTCGGATATCTGTGAAACGAGGAGATTGGAGACTGCATATGAGAATCAAGGCTTTGAATTGATCATCTGTTAAGGACCTGAGTCGAAATCTCTCACATTCTCGGTTGACTGTGCCAACGTGAGTAAGAAAATCATCATTTTCATTCATTGCCAGCTTGAGGCAACGATAACGTATACTGAATAATGAGGAGTGGTCTCCGAAATGTTCACGCAGCAACTTTATTGTATCATCGAAACAATTGTCACGTGGTTTCTGTGGTAAAATTAGGTTGCAGTACCGTTCATATTCTGCCGGACCCAATTTACGTAGCAAAACTCGCACCTTCCAGGCATCGTCTTGTGAGGCGAGATCAACAGTGAATAAATCCTCATAACGTTGATACCATGTGTCAAAAGTGACATTAGCCTCTGGGTCATAATTGAACTGTGAAATACTGTTCACAATTCCGTCGACAGATGGTAGCATGGTATGATTGGGATTGCTTGAAGGTGAAGCTGGACCAGTCTGTTGGTTGACGAACATTTCCATTAATTTCATTGTTGTTCAAACAATAATTCCAATTTAGAATAATCCATAGTAAATTGTTATGTTGCTGCTGCTGAGTGGTTAATAGTAGTTTTCCCCGTCGCCAAATTGTTATGTTCTAGTTTTCCCCGTCGCCAAATTGTTATGTACTCGTCGCTAAGTTATTGTTATGGACTGGTCGAGAAACTAATAGTCCTGACGCGAGAAGGCGGAAATCAGAAGACCACTAGGTTTGCGATGATACTTCTATTGTCCAAACACAAGGAGACGAAAATAAATGGTCTCACACCAAAGTGGTAAGCAAGTCAAGTAGTTGTAAAGTAAAGTAGTTCACACAAATTGTGAATGCGAATATATATAAATAATTCAGACAAGCGTGGGAAAAATCATTAGACAGTCTTAACATGAATGGCTAATTATAATGGAGTGTCGATCCAATTATACATAGCGAATATAGCAGACATGCCAACAAACATATATGGATATATGTCACCAAGCAACGGACTGTCAACAAACACTCATATTATATATAATATAATATAAGGAGAATACACATTATTAAAGGAGACAAGTCCATACAAGTGAAGTGGTCACAGACTAACCGAGCAAACAGAAAGAGAGACCAACATGCACACACACATAAATATATATATGTGGATACATATCAAGTATTATCTGTGGAGTGTATTTATCCTCACCCCTGACTGGATGGACCTCACTGGTCATGACTATTCAACAGAACTCCTGGCAGCCAGTCACTAGCGAGCACCAGCTAAATTTTTCATGAGTTGGTTTGTAGACATTTTATTTGTTTCGATTTTGATCGCGGATTGGTATCAGTTAGAGAAGTAGTGAAAACCAACTGCGAGTACTAAACAGCTGTTTCGTCCCACCCTGGGACTCATCAGTACCCAGTGTAACGATAGAAGACAAGGGTCAGACAACAAATCGTTTATTGAGAAAATTAAAAGATATTTGTGGATTTTTATATAAATTATTGTCAACAGAGAAGTGCACATTATTATTTGTGATTCTAAAGCAGAGGAGTAACGTCTTCTGATTGGTTGTTTACTTGCTGAAGGTTATTCTGTGATCTCTTAGCGGCTATTTCTCAGAAAGTCCAGTCATATATCTGTGAATCGTATCTGCCCACGACGTTAAGTCTGCTGTGATTGTGGTTGATGAGTACATCATGGCTAAGCTTGGTTATTTGATTTTCTCATGACCCCGATTCGCGACATGTAACATTGACACGTAAATTATTGTCTACAATTTCGGCTAACAGACAGCTCTCACCACACCAGAACCTTTCAATTACAAGCCACGTAAGCTCATAGACCAACAGTTTAACTGCTGGGACCCGGATTCAATGAATGATTCAGGAATTCCAACTTCTAGTTTATTTTTCTTCTACATACAGTTTATCAAAGTTTTAATCGTATTCACATGAAAAAAAATCTTGATCGCTTTTGTAGTTTGATCTGATTCAGTTTATTTGTTTTCCATTGTTTTGCTTTCCGAGTGGGATAGACAACTTCATGTTTGGGCTTTTAAGTTTCAATAGCATTGACGTTTATTTTTATGCTAGGTGGATTTACTAGCCTCACTCTCAGCCCATCTTATCCGGGGCTTATTTCCGACTGGCTGAGTATTCGGAATGCATCGATCAGGAATCGAAAGCTGGACCACGTGCGTGTTTACCAAGCATTCTGACATTGATTCAGTAATCCTGGTGTCTTATTTTTGATTGCAGCTTGATTCCACACCGAATTTTCAGCGTGTGATATCAGTAGCCCAAATTTTGCAGGCCTACCATAGATATCAGGTGTGCGTCGGCAGAGGATCGAACCTCGGACCATGTGCATAGTCGGCGAGAGTCCTAACCACTGTGCTACCGACGCACATAAAAGTGGTCAGATGCATGATCTTGTCCTTGAGGCTTCTGCGGATCAGTGGGCGACTTACTGGAGAACACTATTCTTAGCGTTGCTGCAAAGAATGTCCTTCTCAGAGATGATGTGAACCTTCTCTTGACAATATCGCTTGCTAAATCTCCCTTGAAATCCAAGTTCATGTAGAGGTTCTGTTTAGGCGCAATTAAAGTTTCGTTTCTTCGAATTATTGGTTTCATATTTCTGTCGATGAATCATCTTATTTGGTATCCATTTTGGATGAAGATTTCTCTTAGAATATCTAGTTCTGTTCCTTGAACATCAGGACTACAGATGCGTCGGATGCAGGTGGCAGGTGATTTAATTAAATTCCGCTTTTGTTGAATGGGTACCCAGCTATAGAAGCTTGTTAGTTGACCATTCCAAGTAGCTTTCCTATGGATCGTTCTTCGTAGGCTCCCATCAGTTCTTCTTGTTAGTTCCACATCAAGAAACGGAATTTTTGATTCGTTTTCCATTTCAAGGGTGAATTTTATTGCTGGATGGCAACAGTTAAATGTCTTCAGCAGTAGAAATTCATGTTTTATCACCAATGATCTTTCTGATTGCAGTAGATTGGAGAATGAGACGGACCAAGGGCAATGAGGAAACAGGCATAAAATGGACTCACACAAAAAAAATTGGAGGATTTGAACTTCGCCGATGATATATGTCTGATTTCCCACAAACTGGAATATACGCAAGTGAAAAGCAACAAGCTGGCAGAAGAAGCGTCAAAGATAGGACTTCCTTCAGGTGAACATAGATAAAACAGAGGTGATGAAGATTCCTTACCAACACCAACAGCAACAACAACAGACAACAATCAGAGTAAATGGGAGGAACCTGAAAGAAACAGCCTCCTTTACCTACCTACCTAGCTACCTGGGAGGCATCGTTTCAACTACAGGCGGACGGAACTGACGAGGATATCAAAGCAGCGAGGATCGGAAAAGCAAGACAAGCTTTCATGTCTCTCAAGTTTGTGTGGAGGTCAACATTCAGCACTCAGCATCAAAGATAAGATCCAGATTTTCAACTCCAATGTGAAGTCAGTCAGTGCTACTATACGGATCAGAGATTTGGCCAGCGCGTCATAAAGAGCATCCCAAACCAACTTCAGACCTTCATTAACAGTTGTCTTCGCTCAATACCACTCAAGATCAGATGGTCGGCCACAAAAGATCAGCAACAGGGATCTCTGGCAATGAATCACCCAACCAACCCAACCCAGCAAGAACCGATTGTGCGACAAATAGGCGGGAAGAAATGGAGGTGGATTGGCCGTACTAGGAGGAATCTATCAAGTGACATGACTAGACAAGCCATTGCTCGAGTGGAACCCGAAAGGGAAGCGGCAAGTTGGTCGTCAGTGCAAGGGTGACATGGAGGAGGTCATGTGGGGAGGAGATGAAAGCATGTGGGCAGACTTGGAGCAGAGTGAAAAAGTTGGCAGAAAACAGAAGGCAATGGAGACGCGTAGCTAAAGCCCTATGTTCGTCTAGGAATTAAAGAATATAATAATAATCATTGTATTCATTTCTTCTTGTCAATGATTTTCTATCAAACTGAATAAGGCAAGTTGTAAACAGTTAGTTGTAAAATAACTTTGTATTGTATCAGTATTGATCTGAAAACATTTGGCAATCAGTTGACTGGCAAAGTCTGTGAAAGCAAAAACAAAAAAGACAATCACTTGACAAAGTTAAACTTTAAGCACCGCCAACTACCAATCAGCAGATGGCGTTGAATGCACCAATCACGTGAAGGAGGCATTTTTGTGTATGGAATACATACATATATTTATGAAATAATGCATAAAACCTGCATAAAAGTGTTACAGAGGATACCTTCCTCTCATATGTGATAAAAGTAGCTCTCACTTTTAAGTTGGAGTATCACAAGGGTTTAACACCATTGTGGGTAAAATTTGTTTTGATAAAGTCTCACAATGTGTTATACAGTAATATTTACTGAGCAATCAACTGTGCTCGAAACGACATCATCAGTAAATATTACTGTATAACACACTGTGAGACGACTTTATCAAAACAAATTTTACCCACAATGGAATTATACTCTAACACCACAGTGCACAAGTTCTATTCTTGCTTCAATAGAGTAATTTAACACCACATTATATGCAAGTAATTATTTAGGTCGGTCTTCTAACCCTAACAATAACCCTAATCTTTCCTGAAGCTAAACCTAACAGGTGAAAATATGCCTAAACTAACCCTAATATCGCCTTCATTAGGTTAACCTAACCCTAACTTGTCCTCGACTTGAAGCGTAATTTAATCTTTCCCACATCTAACCTGAAACTTCCCAGATATCCCATTTAATAATATAACACTTCACTGAGCATATTTTATTGATGATGACAACATCAATTGCCGGATTTCACTAACTTGCCCAGTGGGCGTTTCAAGGTCATTGATGCGGGTGCACTCCATAGGTAGGGTTAGTTGGTGGTGCTTAAAGTTTAACTTGACCCATCATTTGTTTGTATATGGTATCTCTCTCCTTTTCTGTCTCTACTTGAACAGATCAAATATACAACTTATCTTCAAAAAACGATGAAGATGCTTTGTGGTTCAGGGTGGATGTTTTGTTTTTTGTGTGGTTGCATTTTCTGAGTTATATGGTTCAATTGTGAGATGTAATGAATATCTTTTTAGGCATCATTTTGAGCGCCAACTTAAGGGTGTTATAAACGTCTGCCGTGATGAAGGTGAGTATGATTGGTTGTCACTGGAGATTTTCTTATCCTTTTGTTCATTTGTATTGGATATTGATTATTTTGTGTTAAATTGATAATTAAGTGTTGGTTTGTAGGGATTTGATTGAATGGTTACAGGATTTCATCATGAGCTGAAATTGGTTAAGGAACCCCTTGAAAACCGTCAGGGGAGTAATGTAGAGCTGTTTCATGAGCCTAGCTTGGGACTTTTTTTAAGCAGTATACATCCACATCGCAAGGTTCGAACCGGGGAACTTCCGTTTACAAGGCGGGCTCGTGACTAGTGGGGTACAGCAGGAGAAATGCTCCCTGAGGATGACATTGGCTAGTGGTCACATTATATCGTGAATTCTCTGAAGTTGGAATTTATGGACCTCCGGGTTTTTCCAGTAGCTTAATAATCTACGAGCTTGTCTCGTAACCGGAAGGTCGTGGGTTCGAACCCGAGTAGTGGCTGCATACTGCTGAGTAGTACCCAACTGTCTGTCTCTGTCTGTTTTCGATATAGAACTTTGCACAAATGTGCGCCAGTTCAAGTCGCCACACTCCATGTAGCACACAAAGTAAGAGAAGAAAGTACAAGGAAGGCATAATAGAGACAGTAAACAGAGGTGTGAAACAAAGGAATAGTAGTAACGAAGAACAACATAGGTTTATTGGAAATCATAAGTCACAGGGAGTGGATGCATCTGCACCAGCCACTGAGAATGATTTTGAGCCATGTCACCAATTGTTTCCAGCCACCATTGGTTTTTACCGTCCCGAGGACCCCAGCCTGGAAGTCTACACCTTCCTAAGTGGCTTAGACTAACTGCTGTAGATTTCGTTGACTGGTGTCATGTTTTTGTTTGACCGCCGCTAGCTCTTTTCCAGCCTGACCCTGTATCCGCTAACACTGTTCGTTGAGGAAGGCGATGACTAGGCATACGCAACAGGTGTCCTAACCATCTCAGTCTTTGTAACTTCACAACTTCGTCGATTGATTTCCCCTGTTTACCTAGAGCTCGACCGATGCCTAACCTCAATAGTGCTCACCTTATTATGCCACTCCACACGGGAGATAGAACGCAGGCATCTATGATCAAAGACAGCTAGTCTTTTCATGTCTTCCACTCTCAGTGGCCAGGTCTCACAGCTAGCTTTAAAGGAGGACGGAGCGGAGTGATGAGCAGTACACCCACCCTTTGGTCGATAGTCGAATATCTCGTCTACGCCAGAGACGGCGTAAACTGGAAAATGCGAAATGAGCCCCCTGTATCCGTGCTGAGATTTCGTCAGAGATCAACCCGTTGGCATTGGCTGATGGTGTGGTGAGAGCAGGCTGCTAGCCGATTGGTTGGCACTAATCTACGTTAAGGTCTAGGTCACTAATATGGGCCGTGAGAAAATATGAACAAGACTGAGTCAACAACCAATCACAGCTAAGTTAACGTGGCAAAATGTGATTCGCAGAGAGAACTCGATTTGTCAAGGAATCCCGAAACAACCAATCAGAAGCCTGCGTTTGTCTACCTAAACAACCAATCAGATGACTGCGCTTGTCTATAATAATGTTGTCTGAAATATGTATAAATACGTGTTGATTTTCATAATAAAACGATCTGTTGCCTGGCCCTTGTCTTCTGTTGTTACATTTCGTGTCGCTGCCTACCGACAAATGAAAAGCCTATACCCTGCAGTTTTTGATGGAGACATATGGATCTTCGGGCAGGACTTCAAGGCTTCTGCGCAGTTGAGTGGCGTTCAAGATCTGCCAGCGATGGAGCTGCTACTTGAGACGCTGCTGGGAGGTCGGGCGAAAGCAGCATATGAAGGTGTCGGCCGAAGTATGGACGAATGTTCGACAGGGTCAGGCAAACAGTTTCCAAAGTGGGAAGGACCATATATGGTCACTTCGAGATGGGGTTACGCAGACACAGTCGCAATGGCGAACAATGAGAGGCGCGTGAACGTCAGCGAGCTCCAGAAATGGATACAGCGAGACAAGCCAACGATGACGCCTGCACCAAGTAGATCAAGCCGACTTCAGTCGCACGTATTTGACGGGGGGACGAGTGTGGTGAGAGCAGGCTGCTAGCCGATTGGTTGGCACTAATCTACGTTAAGGTCTAGGTCACTAATATGGGCCGTGAGAAAATATGAACAAGACTGAGTCAACAACCAATCACAGCTAAGTTAACGTGGCAAAATGTGATTCGCAGAGAGAACTCGATTTGTCAAGGAATCCCGAAACAACCAATCAGAAGCCTGCGTTTGTCTACCTAAACAACCAATCAGATGACTGCGCTTGTCTATAATAATGTTGTCTGAAATATGTATAAATACGTGTTGATTTTCATAATAAAACGATCTGTTGCCTGGCCCTTGTCTTCTGTTGTTACAATGGTACTTCCCAAATAAGTGAAGCGGTCAACGTGCTCTACCACTTCACTCCCTATTTCTAATCTAGGAGTCGCTGCAGTCCAGCCTTTTAACATCATCTTGCATTTGGCGGGAGCGAATCTCATGCCAAACATTCGTAGATTGTTGCTCAAGATGTTCAGAAGACTCTGCATTTTGTCAGCGTCCTCGCCTAGAAGGACTATATCGTCTCCATATTCCAAGTCAACGAGATTATTCCTTTCTGGTAGCAAGTCCATCCTTGAGTCGCTGAAGTCACTTAGGGTTAAGTCCATTAGTACATCTATGATGAAGTTGAATAGAAAAGGAGATAATGGGCATCTTTGACGGACACCACTGGTCGTCATCAGTTCAGATGACAACTCACCGTAAGCCCTCACCTGGCTGTATGAGTACGAGTGGATTGCCTCAATCAGTGCAATGTATTTTCTCGGAATTCCATTTACAGCCAGTCATCTCCAGAGAACTTCTCGATCAACAGAGTCGAATGCTGCCTTTAGGTCAAGGAATATAGTGATTGTTGGGCGCCGGTAAGAATGCCTGTTCTAGAATCTGTCGGAGGGGGAAGATATGATCAATACACCCTCTTCCTGGCCCAAAGCCTGCCTGGCTCTCTCGTGTTTGTGCCTCCCGAGCACCACTTAGTCTACGCATGATTATTGAGTCTAGGACTTTAGATACTATATTATTCAAGCTAATCCCTCTGTGATTATCACAGGAAGACTTGTCTCCCTTCTTGTGTATCGGGATAATCAGTGGCTTACACCAACCCGATGGGACTTCTTCTGATTCTCTGACGCTGTCTAGAACCTCAGTTAATGCAGACAGTAAACTGTCTCCACCGTACTTAAATACCTCTGGAGTCATTCCATCAGGTCCCGCTGCTTTGCCTAGTTTCAGATTGGTGACAGCTTTAGAAACCTCAGTTAGGGAAGGAGGACCTGTATCTATATCCCATTCGGGTGTGTGCTGGATGGCGGGGAGGTTCAGTGTGGCTGTAGGCAGGTTGAATTGTTCCTCAAAGTGTTCTTTCAAACGTTCAAGGTGTTTGTCCTGAGAGCTAATTAAGGAGCCATTTTTCTCAGAAATAGTCTCACCTATGATTTGCCTTCTCCCTCCCGTTTCCCTGATAAGTCTAAAGAGTTGCCTAGTGTTGCCTATCGCCGACGCTTTTTCCATCTCTTTCGCCTCTGTTACCCACCACTGTTCACGGTCCTTGCGGAGACTTTTTGTAAGTTTCCTTTTGTGTAGCTTTCGCTCCTCGTTGAATTCGGAGCTCGCCAGAATAAATCTTCTAGCATCAATCAGTTCGGATGAGGCGGTAGAGATTCAACGGTTTTACCCACCTTTGAGTTTACCTTATTCACAGCTTTTACAGCTGTATCTATGGCTGTCTGAATATTCTTTTAAGCTTCTTCAGAGTGAGCACAGCTGTCGAACACAGATATGTGTCTAGCTAGTTCTTCCTCAAATAGGGATTTAGTTTCCTGATTGAGCTGGGGACGTGATGGTTTTACCGCCAGCTGTTTCCTACGTCCGTTCAGCCGCAAGCACACCCGAGCCCGGACCAGTGCGTGATCGGTATCTACACACGTGTTCCAGAAGGAGCGACAATCTCCTACCGACCCACGCCAACGGTAGCTTATTGCTATGTGGTCTATTTGTGTCCAGCGTTGGTTTGATGAAGGGGGTCTCCAAGTCAAACAGTGTCTCTCCTTGTGTTTAAAGTTAGTGCTTACAAGAAACAAATGATTATCAGAGCAGAACTGTAGGAGACGGTCACCGTTGTCGGTTCGCTGGCACGGAACTTCATAGGTGCCACCGACATCCTTCTCAGATTGACACAATTTCCCTACTTGAGCGTTAAACTCACCAGCTAGAACGACTATATCTGAGCGTTTAGCGAGTAGTACCCAACACCTGTCCAGTACTCCTAAGTTTTCCAAGGGTTTTTCTAATCGATATCAACTCAGGATGAAACCCTGTAATTTGATACTTGACTATTTATTCATATGAATTGCCTTCGTCTCACACTTGGACTCTTCAGCAATACTTACTCCACGACTTCAAATATCAGAGGTAGCTAGATGACCATTCAGCTGCTGATATGTAATCCAATTTCTGCTAATTCTATAGCGATGTGTTTGTGAAGGAGCACCTTACAGTGGAATTTAAAGTAATTCCTTTTTTTTTCCTTATTTAAGACCATGGATGAAGAACAGGCACCCAAACAAACTCAAACACATCAATGATCTTGACCCACTCAAATAGAACTAGGGAATGAAACCAAGAAAATGCCAGTTTTTCATAGAAATTGGTGTTGGAAGCAGTATAGGAATATTAAACAAGATATCTGGTTAGTGTAGGATCAAGTTAGGGAAATATTAAGGTCAAGGCTAAACCACAGGCACGTTAAGGTAGGGTTTAGGTTAGGCTAGGAGAAGATTGCGCTTATGCATGAGTTTATTATTAGTTATTATTATTGTTCTTTTGGGTTCCTAGTGTAGCATACAGCTTCACCCGCACGTCTCCACTTTGTCTTACATGTTGCAATCCTCTTTAACTGAACACACGTTTGCTCATAATCTTCCAACCTTTCCTCGTATGCTATCCCTCATACCACCGTCGTTGTTTCAGCGATGATATGGCTGGCAAGCGATGTCATTCGACGATCTTCCTACTGTGTACCCGACCCATCTCCGCCTTCTCGTACATATTTGTTAAACGATCGGTTCTTGACCAGCTTTTTTCCAAAGTTTCTTGTGTCTACTTATTTCTCACCATTTTATCTTCAATATAGAGCCAGCGAAATTGGCTGCTTATAAAAGTTTTTGCAATAGCCTGTTGGAAACGCATTTTGGGATGCTCTAGTCAAGTTCCTGACCAATAAATATAGAAGAACTGACTGACTTATCATTGGTATTGAAAATTCGAATCTTGTTCTTTATGCTGGCTGAATGAGGAATACTTCCAAACCGATTTCATAGTGTTGAAAGTCTGTCTTGCCATTTCGATTCTGGTTTTCACTTCCTTAACCCTGTCACCACTTATGATTGAAACAGTGTTGGCTGCCTGGATAAGTGAAGCCAGGAATTAACCTCTGCCGAATCTCTCCTATTGATGGTGATTGCTTTCGGTAGTTTTTGTTGGTAACTGATTGATTATCTTCATCACCTTCGTCTTTTCTATGTTCACCTGGAGAGTCCTGCCTTTGCAGTCTGCTTCTTACAACCGGTTACCTCGTTTTAGCCTGTAGATCTTCGAGTTTGTATAGTATTACACATAAATCATGCTCACGCGAAATCCTTATCTTCTACAGTCTTCTTATCGTTCTATGCTTTAGAAACCCCAATTTCCCGTCTGTCGCTCTTGCTGTTTTCAAGGTGATTTGTACATTCGCATCATTTTAACTGCCTAATTGAGGTCTAAAATTTATCAAATGATATCTTATTGGCTTCCACAATTGTCATGGAATAACAATGGTAGGTTAATTTATTTCGTATTTTGTTACCTAGTTCGAGTCCTTACTTCACCTCTTGTAGAACTAATTAGTGGCTTCCGAATTGCTTACCTGTCGATCTACTGTAAAAAAAATCTAATTCTTACTTTCACAGTTTTTCAGTATAGTAATGACGCCTACCATTAATCATTGGATGCACTGTCATTTCCTTTGATGAAATTTAACTTTCTATATATATCTCTGAATTTGCTTATAACCTAAAAATAACCAACTATATTATTTAGTTATCGTGCACGGTATTCACGACACATTTTGAATTTCCCTCACCAATTTCTAGGTATTATTTCTATTGGTCGAGAATTGTTTAAATTCATCAGTGGGTTTTGTATTTAGATTGTAGGATTTGTGAGAATTTTAACTGATTTCGTAATGGCAGAAGACAAGGACCAGGCAATAGATCGTTTATTTGGAAAATCAACATATATTTATAGATTTTTAAGTACATTATTATTATTAGCGTTATTTTTAGCACTGAAGCAATGTCTTCTGATTGATTGTTTTCTTGATGAAGGTTATTCTGTCATTTCTCTTTGTGGCCGTTTCTCAAAAAATCAAGCCATATATCTGTGAATCATATTTCCACTCGTTAATTCCGCTGTGATTGGCTGGTGATTTTCCCAAGGTTAAGCTTTGTTATTGTTTTTTCCATGACCCTAATTCGGGACGTGAACATTGACGTAAATTGTTGTCTACAATTTCGGCTTGCAGACAGCTCTCATTACAATTTCACTTCACTTGTCAAATTTCGTCACGAACAAATCTCAGTTAGAGAGGTAATTGAACACTGGATAGCTGCTTCGGCAATATGCCACCATAACCCTACCCGGGAACGAATTCAGGACCTTCAAGTTACGAGACTAACCTTGTTGATAATTCGACCATTTTAGCCAGGAATTCAATGATCCTCAACCGATGACTTCGACAAGCAACCACTTCACTTTGACATAGTGTGTCCCACTTGTGATGACTTTTCAGCACAACTTCAAGACATTCATCTATTAACTATCAGTGATCTGGAGATTGATATTTCCACTATGGGACTTGTTGGAGGGGATGCGAGTGATTTGGATTAATATCATTTCATTTGTTAGGTCGTCTTTGTGCACTGTGAAGAGTCCAGAAATAGGACTAAGCCTACATATAAATTCAGCCCAACTTGCATATGTTTTGACTATTGTGCCCTATCCCCATCTCTCTCTCTCTCTTTTCCTACGTCTCTCACACATCCATTTCTATTTAAACCACAAAATAAAACGATCAACAAACAATTTCATAAATAAGCCAGAATTGTAACACTTTTAACCCACTTTAATTCCCAAATTAACCAAAAGTCATACACTTTCAATAAACAGAATAAACACACACACACACGCATACACACAATGCAACCTGACAACTAGTTTGTTAAAAAAAATAAAGAAAGAAAAAAATCAACTAATTTTCTGACAATCTGATGGATTCTGTAGGATGTGGTACTCCGCATTTGTGCGTGTGTGCTTGCGGGACTGCGTATGTCTGGCGAAGTATTTCTGTGTATTTCTCAGTGTTACTACAGTTACAAATCATTATTTTTTCCGGTTAAAATTTTGTTTTCTTTAAAGTTTTTCACTACAATTTAATAATAATAATATTAACAATAATAATATTTATTATTTTGCTTTACACTCCCCTTTCAAGATGACAGATGAATGAATGCATCAATATATTGCTGTGGAGAAAATCTGGTTTAAACTTTTTCTTCTTCTCTGCTTCTTCTGATTCCATTACACATATCTGTCTTTGGAGTATTTTTAAAAATGCTTTTTTTAAGAAAATTTATTTACCTTTCTTCATATTCCTGTTTATTTTATTTAAATAAAGTAGAATTTTATAACTTTGTAACAGATGTCATTAAATTGGTGCTTTGCTTTCCGATGGTGATTTAAACAAAAATGACCTTGAAGTGTTTGTTCAATGTTCAATTGTGTATATAATATCATACTATATTATTCAATGTAAAATAAAAATGTGCAATATCCGGTGATTTTATTCACGTTACGAGAGAATATATCTTCATCATTTTAATGATTATTTATTTTTTAAATAATTTCATTAAATGAAGTGTAGAAAACACCAGTAATAATTATTGATAATTGATACTCTTGAGAGGGATTTCCTTTTTTCATTACTACTATGGGTTCCAAGTGGAACATACACAACTTCAGCTGTACATCTCCATTTCACCGAAAGTACCAGTTGAGTCATCAAGAAAATAAAAGGCGATTCAGGGAAGAAAATTTTCTTTATCAACGAAATCATCTTCGCAGATTGGCTGTACAGTCGTATTTATATTTAATATAAGTATAAAACTTGGGCACTCTGGTAGATTATAACTACATTATAGATAAGTAATTATTTTGATAAATCAAACAGTTGACTCACACACAGCATTTGACTCTCCACTTTTAGGAACCATCATGGTCCTTTGACCATAAGCATAACACAGTTTGCAGAAATATAATTTGTTTTGTAGTGTTGGATCATATCGACAAGGTGTTGTATTGATCCCACTAGAATCTAAGCATTCCGCTTTATGAGCCACATTATTCGATGTGTGATTTACACTTAAACAACACCTTACACCACAACTGGTACATTTACACGGACAGGTAAAATATTCTTCAACAAATGTTGGCGATGAACACGGAAGATCAGATGATAAACGCGTGTTAAGAGCTTGAAGAATATGAAAGATATGAATTAACTTCCGTGGTGCTCTAACAGGTATATCACGTATCCTTTTTATTTTTTTATTTTTTATTTACAGCTTGATTCCACACTGTATTTTTGGTACAAGTATGAAATTTTCAGCATGGATATCGGTAGCCCACATTTTTGCAGGCCGACCATAGATATCAGGTGTGCGTCGGCGGAGGCTCGAACCTCGGACCATGTGCATGGTCGGCGAGAGTCCTAACCACTGTGCTACCGACGCACATAGATGCAACCATAGATGCTAGGGGTTGGAAATTTGTTGACGGAACTTTAGTTTGTGTCCCAACATAAACACGTGAAGAGAATGCATTAGCATTACGTCTTATTGCCACAAGACGTCCTGTCAAAAATCTGGAGCTTAAAGCAGACATCCTTTCGTTAGACGGTTCAGCAGATCCCAGACGATCATTGCATGTAGTACTATTCCCTGAAGCCATTGCACGAGGCTCATCTAGTGGTAGAGTATGCTGAGTCTCTTGAAATACAACAGCGACTGGACCTAATTGACCAGGTGTCCATGGCAAACCAGTACGTCCAGCCAATGCCTCCAAATCCGGACGAAAATGTTCTGAAAATGCATCGCTAGCATCTGCGAGGAAAGTAAACATGTCACTATGAAGACGATCAGACATAGTACGAAATATAACAACGTCGGCTCCGCGTGTGAGTGTGATATCAGTAATATTTACTGATGACCACGTTTCGAACACAATTTGTTACAACTGCTCATAATCACATCAAGGCGCTACTCAGACAAGTTTCTTGCTTCATTTATATACATGAGCGCAATTGATGATTAGACATCTGATTGAATAAAAATCAATATAGGATAATGTACATTCAGAAATAATAATAATATGAGTGTTATTGATCAATTACAATCAGATGGGAAATAAGACGAGTGTTTTTTATGGTCATAATAAGTAACTTGTTAGAATGTTATGATGTGTTTCACTTGAAATAGAATTTTGAAATTATTCATTATCCTCCTCTGATTTGACTGACTGGTGGTAATAATATCTTCCATATCTCTGGTATTTGCATTGAGTCACTTCTGTTGCATGTGTTGGTTGTAGACTCGATGAACCATCCAGGATTCAGTAATCAATCTCTCTCTCCACCTACACAGATTACTTCTTAAAAATTTCAACCCTCTCCCACCCTATTGTGTGGTTGTGTGTTAATGCATGCAGTATGAATGCTGAGCTTTTTTCTAAATTACTTATCTTCTCTGGGTAAACCATTCTTGCCTTAGCTAAATTCTTGTGTTCCGACAATCTGATTACCCCCGATCTAATAGTTTGACCTATGTAGTTGACTTAACTAACAGTCATTGCAAGGTATTTTGTAAATTATACTATTTTATTTAAGTCGGTCAACCCACTGGGTCTTTTAGCCTACAGCGCTTGTCCCTGCGTGAGTGAGTTTGTAGGTTTGAATGCCACCCTAATCCCTGCTTTATTGAGAAACCTACGAGGGTGGATCTCAGAAGCCCCTCCTTATTTGCTATAACAGTAGATGATTTATATTCCTTCTCAATTATGTTATCATTATCAGTTTCACATTTAATTTATTTCGCATTTGAGCCTTACTGATATCTCTGATGAATTCTATAGGATAGTTAATCCACACCAACGCCTATTGTACCTTGTTGTAATTTTTTGTAATCGTAGTATTAGTATCTCGAGATGACCGAATTACAAGAATTCAACCAAAACACAGAGAGGGCGGAATTCAGGAGTTTGTATTTAGCGGAATTAAAATTCAATTCATATAAGAAATATATTAACAGTCAACAGTAAGTATTTAAACAATACAGAGATAGAAATTGTCAATCACCACATATCTATATTGATTTTTATTCAAATGTCCAATCATTAATTCCACACATGTATAATAATTAAGTAAAAAGTTGTGTGAGTGAGTGACTTGATATGATTATATGCAGCAATAATTTATGCTCGAAACGTGGTCACCAGTTAATATTACTGTACAACAGCACTGTATGTTTTACCGCATTTTCACAGCTTCGTTCCTATCAAGTACAAAAGAAATTCAGTGAAGACTCTCAGCCACAGAGTGAGAGCTATATGCTCACAAGAAGTAATTTAAGATGAATTAATCATTGCATATGATACTTTGATTGCAAATGGCTATCCTGGCATATTTATCAAGAAACACATGACAAAGAAAACGGAAAAGGACTACGCATTATCTGTGAACAAGAAGCCACTTTATATACAAATTCAATTCAAGGGTGATATACCAAGTGAGATAATTACGAAGAAATTAAGAAAATCACTTCAAAGAACTTTTAATCCTGGCGAATTACACGTCTTATTCTCTACACGACCGATGGTGCTACCTCGCCTGAAAGATGAAGTACCTAGACTAGCCACTTCAAATTGTATCTACCAACCTATTGAACTACACTTGTGGTGGAGCCAGTTATATCGGCCGTTGCTCTAGGAACTTGATTTTTCGTGCTCACTCGAGGTGTAGTGAAAACTATTAACAGTTCGATATTAGACCATCTGGTGCAAACCGGCCACAAAGACAGCCAGCATTGGAGAATCCTTCTCTGTAATCTACCGGGTGCCTAATAAATTTACAAAATCATCGAAGCACCGCTTGCTGCAAACACCAGAGGCTATTGCAATTCGCCTCCAATAACCAGTGCTCTGTGTTCAAAAGAAACAAGTCCAGCCAGCCCCTACTACTGCCCTAGCAGGCCTTCAGTAGAGACTATAAATTCGTAAATTTGTAGTATCGTCTTTCCTAATTTTTCTGACATTCAGGTTATTGTTATGTTGATGCTATTGAACTGTATTCCACTGATATCAATATTATTGATTCGATGTTATTTAAACAGCAACATTAATGTTGTTCATAACACTAATTCATTCATTCATTCATTCACTATAATGTATATATAACTAACTGTAGAGTCTGATGATGAAGTTATCAAAAAGAGTACTCTTTGTTCAGGATCTATTCTTTTTAAAGTAAAATTTTATCTATAGTGTATTTATATTTTCCAAAAATGTAAAGCAGTCCATTAGTGAGTAATACAACTGGGTTGACACAACTGATATTGATAATTACTCAGAATCGGCTTCGAATGTAGAAAATAAAAGTTGTAAATTACTTTTTTGATCAACAACGGCACAAAGGAAGAAAGCGTTAGAAATTTGATAAGGTTAAAATGGTTGTTGAGTCAGAAAGAAAGTTGGTAGGTGAGTGTCCTTCTGACAAGTGTGAAGAGGGTAAGAAAGAGTACAAAAGGAACGTGTGAGAATGAAAATCATCACTTCAGTGTGTGTGTTCATAAACTCACCTGCTCCTGCTGAGCTAGTTATGTTGGCCGCACAAAGTACAAACGTTCCAAATGTATCCCTGAAAATTATCTGGCATGGTTAGCAAAAAGGCAATGCAAGACAGGTACTAACTCACTTCTCGAGCACTTGGTGAACTAAGGCCACGTAGCCCCACTAGAGTTGTCTTTCAACATCATCTACAAAGGGGCGTCAGGTTTCGGCTTTTGTGTATGGCGGAAGCGCTGGCAATTCATCAATACGACCCTGAACTCTGTATACAGACAAAACGTTTGTCCAGTCTCTTATTCTACCTTGGTCTTAATCTATACACAACTCGTTCCCTGTAAAAATTTTAATTTTAGTTTGCTTTTGCTGTAATAATTAATTCACTATTATCAGTTTCATATGCTCCTTTTGAACATTTTCACACCTTCTTCACACTTGTTAAATTGACGTTAAACTATCACCTTTATTCTCTCTTACTCAATAGCAATTTTAACCTTATCAGATTTCTATTGAGTACCACATAATCTACAAATTTTATTTTCTACTTCTAAAGCCACTTCTGAGTAATTATATCAGTTATGCCACCCCCACCTATTACTCAATAATAGACCACTATACATTTTTCTAAGTATAAATACGACTGTACAGCCATTCTGTGAAGATGATTTCGTCGATGAAGAAAATGTTTCTTCTCTAAATCGCTTCTTATTTTCTTCATATCTCCATTTTTTTCTGTTTTCTGAAGTTGTTTTATTCTACAAAATACAATAATGCATGACAACATCTCACTAACATCAGTCAGTAATGCATGCTAACCAGATGAAAAGTGATTCAAAAACACCGGGTTTACATTTCATTTGTTTAAAGCCAAGGTCATCAATTAAGTTTTTCAACTTTCAATTAGTCCAACATTGGCTTGAAGTATATGTTGCGTTTATTGTGCAGTATTAACAGAATATTTGTGGAAGATAAATCCATATTTAGACATTCAGAAAGCAGAAGGATTGAGCGAAGAAACATTTACTTTTCAATTAGATCCTCATCTCACTCGGAATCTATTCTAATATACACGTATAGCATTTTTATTATTACAATACACAACAGTTTACCAATCATCAAGTGGCACTGAAATGTTTGTTAACAATAATTAGTCAGTGTCGACATGTCAATGCGATGGGTGATAATTAACGAAGAATATTAATGAATACACACAATTAAAAGGTAGAAATGGTTACAACACGCGAATTGCATAATGCACAATTTTGGAACAATGAAGAGTAATTAGGGAATTAGCGTGTGGTCAAGTTGGTTACGTAACAGATTGTTAAAGAAAATAAAACGATTTGGACAATGATAACTTGTAACTAAGGCTGAAGTTGTCATAAGAATAAATTAGTTTTACAAACATAACATCTAACTAAAGATAAAGTAGTCAGAAAAAATAATAAAATAATTTGAACAATTATAATTTTTAAAGGTTTAAGGGGAAGGCGACGAAGTAGTCCGGTCTGTACATTCATGTAACAATGGCCAAGGTAAGAAAAGTGGCTGTACAAATTTCTTCTGAACACACAGGTTTCGTTTCTTCAGGTGGATTCCTATTGCTTCAGCTGTATGTAGAAAACGAACTCGTAGAGCAAAATTAAGGTTAGTCGGAATGCGATAAATAATTTTAAATGCAGTATTAACTAACGTCAACCTTATGCTCACTGTCTACAAGGTGTGCTACAATGGAGCTACGAATAGATCTTGTTTGTCCCTTTCCGGGTGATGTTCGGAAATACGACGATGAACCTACATAACTGTATACCCGATGTAGTTAGCTCGGTAGCTGCGGTTAAATTGGTAGATACACATAGAGGAGGGAAGTTATTCAACATGCGTTGAATAGTTTAATGATAGTGTATACGCTTCTACAACTATAAATGACTTAGAATTAAACTTATGTAAAGAGGTATTTTCTGAATTATCAGAGCTCTTCTGTGACTTTCAAATAATCTGAACTATTTTTGATGTAGTTGTGTTCCCTGAGAAGCTGGGTAGTTGGTTTATTTGCAAAGTTTTCATTGCCCCACCACTAGGCAAAATTTTCAGCGCGCATACTTCAAGTTGATGAAGTCAGCTTTTAGACGTTTCCACGAGTTTACTATTAATCATGTCTCCTGGTGGATGATCTTGAACGTGACTCTTTGATTGTTTCTGTGTGTTCTCACACCTTCTAGGCTATATGTATTTGATCTAACTGTTTATTTGATTTGAACTTTGACCCTCTGTGTGTGATATTAAACAGACGAAACATCAAGAATGCTAGAGAATTTTTAGAAGCCCAGTATTCCATTGAATCGTAAATCAATAGACAGATCAACATAGCAGAATTTATCAATTGATAAGAAGGAGGTCTCACACACAAAGGTCAAACTTCAGGTCAAGGAAACAATCAATACCAATACAAGTAGCCCAGAGGATATGAACGCCTACAAAAGCAACTAGTCACGTTCAAGATGACTAATAGTAAACTCGTGGAGAAATATAAAAGGCCACTTCAATTGAAATTGAAGCGTATGCTCTGAAGATGTTGCCTAGTGGTGGGGCAATTAAAGCTTTGCAAATAAACCAATCATCCAGCTGCTTAAAGAATACAACTACATGAAAATCATCCACCACCTGAGCTACAAATCTTCTCCATCACATCTAAATCTGAATTGTTCAAGAAGGCATACATGTAGTTGTCAGTTTTAAGAGGTTTCACAGACTGAGTGTCTTTATTTTCTCCATCTAGAGATTTCCGAAACAAATGCTTTTCTATAGTGCCTTGCATTACAAAGTGGATATGATTGTTCACTCTAATAGTGGCTTGAAGATAGTTTTGAAAATGTGCGTTAGTTACTGACTGAATGAATATCTAATTCGAAATGGTAATAATTATTCCCTTGATTTCAGAATAGAGCATGCAAATACCTCTCTGTTCGATTCCCCTTCGCTGCAGTCTCTTTCATCTAGTTCCACGGATGCCAATAAACTTTAATTTTGTCTTCAAACGATTGGATTCATATCACCTACGAAGTGACACCCACAACTCGTCACTCAAGAGCCTTACCGGCGCTTGATATCACTCAACTATCTCCACAGAGTATGTCTTGTGTATCTTCATTTGCTTCAGCATATTTGTCGGCCAATAGGTTATTGGCTGGCGGTTCTTCTCCTGGCAGAGTTCATTACTGTCTACCCTTTCTGCTGATGTTTACTATTAAGGAACGATAGGGGGTTTAAAGAAATTCTGCGGCAATATACTTCAACTCACTGTTAGACCCATTGGAAGTTAAATGTCAAAACTTTTGAAACATAGTTGATAAGCTCAACTCCGAATGACTTAAGCTACCACTTCGATGTGGTTTGCAAGTACTAGTGATGTTTGATGTAAGTAGTATCGCACTACAACTCATATCAATAAGTAGTATATACATTTTAAATGAATTTCTTGTTATAATAAAGGTTATTTTGTATTTCCTAATGAATGAAAAACAAAACGATATTGTCACTTTTACTGACGTTTCGCTATTTATATCGTTTTGTTTTTCATTCATTGGGAAATACAAGAAAAGCTTTATTATAATGAATATCACATACACCCAATGCCCAAATTCTTTCAAACCGTTAAAAGTGAACTTGGTTTGGACATAGAGAATTTCCTGTTAAATCATATTATAAACACTTCATGAGGTGATAAGTGTTTCGCCGTGATCCACTACCCCTGTAAAGACTTAGATTTTGTTCATTCTGGAATGAACTTGTGACTGTCTGGTTTCAACGTAGAAATGTGCACCGATGGTCAGCAGTTCAAATCGCCACAATTCACTCAGCACACAAAGCAATAGAAGAGAGTAAAAAGAAATGCAAAATAGAGACAGTAAACAGGGATATGAGGCAAAAAGAATGGGTGTAACGAAGAAGAAAAGAGTTTTATTGGATATTATAAATCACAGGGAGTGAATGCATCTGCACCAGCCATTGAGAATGATTTTAAGCCATATCAACAATTCTCTCCAGTTAAGAAGTCTACACCTCCCTACGTAGCTGACTGGCTTAAACTAACTAATGTGGATTTCATTGACTGATGATGCCATGTTTCCGTCTGACCACTGCTGGCTCTTTTCTAACTTGATCCATCATATGTCAGTCACCTAACATTGCCCATCAGTCAAGGAAGGCGATGGCTTTGCATGCGTAACACATATCCTAACCCTCTCAATCGATGCGGCTGGTTACTTTCCTTACCTAGCACCCATCCGAAGCCTCACCTCAATACTACTCACCCTATTATACCACTTCACTAGGGAGAGGGGACGCAGATACCTATGATTAAAGACAGCTAGCTGGCGTTTTCATGTCTTCCACTCTAAGTGACCAGGTCTCACAGCCAGCCATAAAGGAGGACGGAATGGACCGCTGAGCATAACACATATCCTTCGGTCGATGACCGGATATCACATCTATTCCAGAGACGGCGTAAACTGGCATATGCGAACCAAGCTTTCTGTATTCGGGCTGAGATTTTGTCAGCGATCAACCCACTGGGGCTTGCTTATGCAAATTCCCAAACAAGTGAAGTGTTCAGAACGTTCCACCAATCAATTGACTCCATATTTTCAAGCTAGATGTCAATGTAGTCCAGTTCTGTACCATCATCTTACATTTGACGGGAGCGAATCGCATGGCAAACATTTTAAGATTGCTCACCGCTCGAGGTGTTCAGAAGACTCTGCTAGATTTTATCAGTCTTCACCTAAAAGGGCTGTATCGTCTGCCTATTCTAAGTCGAAGAGATTATTCCCTGATGGTAACAAGTCAATCCCTGAGTAGCTGAAGTCGGTTATGGTTAAGTCCACTAGTACATCTATAATGAAATTAAACGGAGACGGGGATAGTGGGCATCCCTGAAGGACACCAGTAGTTGTCACCACTTCAGATGACAATTCTCCATAAGCTCTCACTTGCCTGGCTGACTGCATGAGTTAGAGAAGAGTGCTTTGATCAGTGAAATGTATTTTCTCGGCATTCCTTTCACAGCCAAACATCGCCAGGGTACCTCTTGATCAACAAAAACGAACGCCGCCTTCAGGTCAAAAAATATGACAATTGTTGGACGCCTACGGTAAGTATGCCTGTGTTCCAGAATCTATCGAAGGGTGAAGATATGATCAACACACCTCCTCCATGGTCTAAAGACTACCTGGTTCTCTAGTGTTAGTGCCTCTCGAGCACCACTTAGTTTACGCATAATTACTGAGCCTAGAAGTTTAGCTACCATATTAGTCAAGCTAATCTCCCTGTGATTATCACAGGAAGACTTGTCTTCCTTCTCGTATTTCGGGATAACCAATAACTTACACTATCTGTGATTCTCAGACGCCGCCTAATACCTTAGTTAATGCAGATGGTAAACTGTCTCCGGTATCCTTAAACATGACTGGAGTCATCCCATCAGTTCCTGCATTAATTAGTAGAGCATATCTACAATCTTGTGGAAAAATATCCCAATTTATCTGGCTTGAATCTGTGTTATTTATTAACGAAATCAAATCACAACTGTTTGCATTCTTTTCGACTGCAGCATACATATCAGCCAGTTACCTGAGGTTAACCAACTGATTTCTATCCAGTTCTAACCGTATGTGCATGAGTGGTCAGTAAGCCATGCCAAATGATAACTCTTTACTATTTCAGGTTGTAAAATAAAATCAATTACAACCTGTCATTTAATCTGTGACATTTCACCTTATATATCAAACAAACATCATTTCAGGTCAAATAAAATCAAACACTAAACGATTAATATACACATTTTTGACACACATTCTTTTCTCCCTGCCTCCTTCTGCCTTTATCTCTTTAAATATTCAAAAATAGTTTTGCGCCTATCACTGGAAGTTTGATTGAAAAGAGGGAGAAAATTATCGAATTTTACGTTTTCAACATTAACCAGTTGTTATAACACAGTTGTATTGTGTACTTTTATGGATAAGGCAGTGAACAATACGCTTCAGAAACAATAGAAGTATGAAATGCATTGAGGTTAAACAAATAGCATACAATTGGTGGATGGTGGCTAGCAGTGGAATCCAGGATGCGCATTCCGTCCTAATTGGGACTCGTCAGCTGGATGTACCTGCATTACTTAGTGAGTGATGGTGTTCCCACTGAGGCCCGAACCCAGTGCCCATAGTTTCAAACGCCAAAGCGTTATCCACTAGACCACTTGGGCCACGAGAGCCACCTCTTGTGCAACGGGTCGAAGCATCTGCACAAGAAGCCGACATGTCAACCTGAGACCGAACACTTCGGTCCAATCAATCGACGGGAAAATCAAAAATTCAATTCAATAATTAAACAAATAGCACTTAAACATGTGCTGAATATAAGTCAAGCAAAATATGTATGTAGATTCTGTGAAGAATCATCGTCAGTTAGAGAAATCGACTGTTGGAAATCAGGGCAGCACTGGACAGATAGCTTTTCCATCTTAGTATGGGACTTTTTAGTGGTGAACACCTATGACAACACCTAGCAGGGATCGAACCCAGTAGCTTCGCGTTACCCGACTAAGCTCGTTGACAATTCATCAACCACCTGAGCAAGAATTCGATTACATTTGAATTGTAACTTTAAGAAAGACAGTCGCAACGAAGAAAATTTTCTTTTCGACAAAGTCATCAACTAGGCTTTACATTAATATATGTGTAAAACGTGGGCACTGTGGTAGTTATTAGATATATCACACAGTGCGTCGGTGGCACAGTGGTTAGGACTCTCGCCGACCATGCACATGGTCCGGGGTTCGAGCCCACGCCGGCGCACACCTGATATCTATGGTCGGCCTGCAAAATTTGGGCTACCGATATCCATGCTGAAAATTCCATACTTGTACCAAAAATACAGTGTGGAATCAAGCTGTAAATAAAAAAAAATATCATTTACTGGATGACACAGTTTCGAACAAGATTTGTTGTTCATAATCATGTCATCGATTACAATCATACAACTTCGAAACTTGAGTTTTATAGGTTTTTTTGTCCTCTCCTATTTGTCGTCTTACGGGTAGTCGATTTTTCCTGATGTCCAGATGAGTGGACAGGTGTTGAATCATTCCTGTTACATGTATTTGCAGTTGATTGGATAAACACATTAACTCAAAGGTGGAGGTGATTCAATTCACTTGTAAATTGGAAAGTGGGGAAGGGGAGCTTCCAATGTTAGACTGCAGTGTAAAAAGAAAAGAAGATGGGAAGCTAAACACTTGTGTTTACAGAAAACCCACACATTCAAACAGATATTTGAACTTCCGATCATCCCATCCTATGTCATTAAAAATAGGATTGGTGAAATGCTTAATTGACAGAGCACAAAAACAAAGCTGTACCAAGGAAAATCTAAGACAGAAAGTGATATATATAAGACAAACCTTGAAAATTAATAATTACTCTGATAAATTAGTCAGGAAATATGTAGGGCAAATGTAAAAATAAAATAAATTATGATAGTAGTGATAGCGATAATAATAATAATGATAACACTAATAATGATAATAATAATAATAATGACGACATGAAAGTCAAATGTGCACAAGATAACACCAACAGTAAGGAATCTAAATCATCCGTGGTAATTCCATACAAGGAAGGAACCTCGGAAGCCTTGCGCAGAATTCTTAACAATGCTGGCGGGAATAAAAGTGGCTGGCATTCAGACCAACCGCAAACTCAGTTAGAAACAAGCTTTGTCGGTTAAAGGATCCTGCCAGTGGAGCCTTTAAAACAAAACAATTTAGTTTATCTAATAACCTGCCTAAAATGATTGTCAGGTCAAATACATAGGTCAAACTAGTAGAACAGGCGCAGTCAGTCAGACTAGCCTAACATAAAAACCTAACAAAATCTACATTGGTTGACCCAAATTAAATAAGAAATCTAGAGAATAGTTCAGCTATGGCACTCAATACAGACAACTACACACAACCATACAGTAAGATGGATGGGATAAGACGACACTTTTAAAATTTAATGTAACAGGGTGCAGGGAGAGATTGATAACAGATGCTTTGTTTACCGAATCAACTGCAAATACATGTAATAGAAATGATTCAACACCTGTCCAGCCAGATATCTGGAAAATTCCACTAGCCCAACGACGACAAATAGGAGGAGACAAAGAAAACTATAAAACTCAAGTTTCAAAGTCGTGTGATTATAACTGATGACATGATTATGAACAGTAATAAATTTTGTTCGAAACTGTGTCATCCAGTAAACAATATTGTTTCACTGTGTGATATTTATTTTTATTTTTTCATTTTATTTTTATTTTGGTAACAGCTTGACTCCACACCTCATTTTTGGTACAAGTGTGGAATTTTCAGCGTGGATATCGGTAGCCCAAAATTCGCAGGCCGACCATAGATACCAGGTGTGCGTCAACGTGGGCTCGAACCCCGGACCATGTTCATGGTCGGCGGGAGTCCTAACCACTGTGCCACCGACGCAATATATTTAATAATGCGTCGGTGGCACAGTGGTTAGGACTCCCGCCGACCATGAACATGGTCCGGGGTTCGAGCCCACGTTGACGCACACCTGGTATCTATGGTCGGCCTGCGAATTTTGGGCTACCGATATCCACGCTGAAAATTCCATACTTGTACCGAAAATACAGTGTGGAATCAAGCTGTTACCAAAAATAAAAGAATAAAAAAAATAGACAAACTAATGTAGGCTTTACATTCATGTGTTTATATCAAATGTGTTAGGATGCTCAAGAAAGTGCAGCCCAACTGATGACTTTGCCGAAAAGAAAATTTCCTTTGCTGAAATTGTCTTTTAATAATTCCTAAGATGTAATGTTTATATTCCGAAATTTTTTACCTTACCAATTCGTGATATTCACAAAAAATTCTCATCCTAACGTTAGTAAAAAAAAACAACAAGACAATTATTTCAGTGAAGAGATTCTTCTCGGTGAATTCATCTTCATACAATTGGTTCTCTTGATAAATTTCGATAAAGAAAGGAAGACGAAATTTGCAGTATAAAATGTGATATCATCGTTCTATTTCACAGGCTCTCATCAGCTGCCATTGACTACCTGAAATTACAGTGGTTATATATAGATGATAAAAACATACTTTAATGTTTGAGTGGTAATAGAGAAGAAATACAATAATACAATTGACGCATCCAAAATGTAACCATTAAAAATTTTAACAGTTTGAATAATACTTTGATAAAGCTATTAACCTTAAATACCAAAACGTCAGTAAAAACAACATCTTCTATAATTTGGTTTGTAAGGGTTAGTTATGTTTTACGGGTTGATCACGGATTAATATCAGTTAGAGAACCATTGAAAACCAGGGAGTACTGGACAGCTGCTGTTTCATCCCACTTTGGGAAACAAACCAAACTTTAGAAAATTAATCTGATGCTCGCTAGTGACTTGCTAAAGGTTGGATTTTCCTGAGTTCCAGTGAGAAGTCGTGACCAGTGAGGTCCAATTAGATGTCACCGACGACATTGGATGGTGGTCGAGCTAAATCACGAATTGGTTGAAGTTAGAATTCATGATACATTTAACCGGGTCCCAGTGGCTGAATGGTATACGAGTTTGCCTTGTAACCGGATGGTCCTGGGTGTTCGAACCACAGTGCAGTGGATGCGTATTGCCGATGGTTCCCAAACTAGGATGAAACAGCTGTCCAGTACTCCACTGCTGGTTCTCAGTGGTGCTCTGTAAGTGATATCAGTCCGTGATCAACTCATAAAAGCAATATCGTTTTGTTTTTCAATCATTGGGAAATACAAAAAAACATTTATCATAATGAATTACAGTTTTTAGCTTAAGTTTTCATCATCAATTTATACGCTTTCAAAGTAGAAAAGAGACGGCAGGGGTAAGAGAGAAAACAGAAAAAAAATTAACAAATATTGTCAACTTGTAGGTTCACATAGCAACTCAAAAAACAAAAGCGGTTAAGATTTTATAAAATAAAATTTCATCTACAAAGGTTGAGATCGACTCAGTGAGTGAAGATCACAGAATTAGATGACTAAATAATGTAGTCAAAATCGAAATTCAGTTACCAAGATAGTGAGAGGGAGATTAATCACACTCTCTTTGTGTATGCATAAGTCTGGTTGGTGTGAATCGTTTGATTGAGATCGCTTCGGCAAATTGTAGTAAATTTGCTGTCCTTTGTCTATTTAATATTTTGAAGGACTTAGAAATCTCTATGAGATGACCAGTATCAACAATATGTCTGGTATTCATTATAATAAAGGTTTATTTTGTATTTCCCATTCAATGAAAACAAAACGATATTGTTTTTCCTGACGCTTCACTATTTAATGCTAATAGGTTTATCAAAGTAGTAATATTAAACCGGAATTTACAAAATCCACTCAGCTTATATATAACAAAGAGTTAAGAGGTGAGAAAATAGACAAGTTAGGTCAAGTTAAAGGGAGGACATATTGAAAGTCAAAATAACAATGAAGATCAGTAGGAGTAATAGTTTTTTTATACTGGGTGGGATTGCTAGCTAAACCTGCCCTCTTTCACTGGCTTAATATCGGCTATTGAGGTCGAGAAGTTCGTTGACCAGAAAGGTAATGTAAACCATGTGCGTGTCTGTAGAGTACTCTGTTTAAGAATTACCGGAGTACACTGACCACATCCTGTACGATTTTGTTGTAGAAATCGGTGACTTTCATTGAGGCATTTAAAAATCTTTCTGAAAGTTAGTCACACTGAAATGAAACACTAGTCTCTTGTGAGTAGGTCTCTGCAACTGACATTAATCAACAAGAAATACAATGAGACTTAAGTAACTAACAACTGAGATTGACGTTGCACATGAGTTGGCTCTCGTGGACGACTAGACTAGTTGATAAAGCTTGTGTGTTTGATATGATAGCTTCTGAACTCAAGTCCTAATAGAGACACCACCATTCACTTGAATACTGATGATGCGTCTTAAACGGGACGAAACGTGCACCCCACACTTGACTGCCAGCACCAACTAACCAAGTCGCCTGTCTGGTTGATATCCATCAAGCATCCATTTGAGGTAAGCATTAATTTGGCTGCTTTCATGACTATCTTCCAAGCAGTCAGTTCGGGGTTTGACTCCCAGTTGTCTCACGAAGTTATGAAATGACTCTTCATCCACTCCCATAGTCGGGTACACACTTCAAAAGAGATACGCACATCACACACGCTTAAGAGCTAGTCTCGTAAATCAGTTGTACAACAACTGGTCACATCTCAGATGGGTCAGACATACAATAACTACTCACTGTATGTTGATTACTGACCTTCACCATACAGTGACAGGTTAACACGCAGTTTCACATTTCGGAAAGCTGGCTTTCAGTGGTAGAATGTTCGCCAGGCAATAAGTAAGTCATAATTAGATCCCTAGTCGGTGTGCTCATAATCCCACTGTAGTAGGTCTGCTACAGAAGGAAGTTTGGATGTGAGGCTGTCGACCTTCAGCATGTAAAGAAAGTATCGGCGTTTAGAAAACAGAAAGATTGAGTGAAGAAATACTTACTTTTCAATTAGATCCTCATCTCACTCTGGCTCTACTCTAATATACACGTATACCATTTTTATTACAATACACAACAGTTTACCAATCAAGTGGCTGGCACTGATATGTTTGTTAACAATAATAGTCAGTGTCAAAATGTCAATGGGGTCGGGTGATAATTAACGAAGAAAATTAATGAATACACACAATTAAAAGGTAGAAATGATTAGAGTAAATTAATTTTACAAGGATAACACGTGATTAAAGATGAAGCGGTCAGAAACAGTAATAAAATAATTTAGACAATTATAATTTTTATAATTTTAAAGGTTTGGGGGGAGGGGAGCGAAGTAGTCCGGTTTACACATTCATGTAACGATGACCAAGGAAGGTAAGGAAAGTGGCTGTACAAATTTCTTCTGAACACAGAGGTTTGGCTTCTTCTTCAGGTGGATTCCTATTGCTTCAGCTGTATGCAGAAGACGAACTCATAGAGTAAAATTGAGATTAGTAGGAATGCGATAAATAATTTCAAATGCTGTATTAACAGCAACCTTTTGCTAACTATGTACAAGGTATGCTACAATGGAGCTACGAATAGATCTTGTTTGTCCTTTGCTTAACCATGCTGCAGGATGATGTTCGGAAATACGATGATTAATCTGCCTAATTGTATCGTCGTTACTGAAAATTCAGAAGAATAAAGCCCTATCTTCTATGTAGAGTACAAATGGTTGCAAAAGAGAATGTATAGTGGACTAACAAGAATTCTAGAAGTCAACAGTGCATATCAACAGTAAGCTTTATTTCACCAGTGGCCAACATGCTTTCTGACACTAATCAATAATAGTATGTTAGTGAATTCTGATGAGACATTAATCACTTCCAATAAATGGAATTTAAGTTAGACAATGTTGAAGTCACTGGTGACTCTCTTCCACTGAGTTATTCAGATCGTATACTGAGCGTTAATCAAATTTTTCCGCAAATGACTTCTGATTTCATTTCTCTACGTTCCCAGCGGAATATAGAGCTGCAAGCCCCTTTTGAAGTTTTGTTTACGATAGTGGTGTCTTCCTGGGGCCAAGTTGTAAGCCTCATCCACAAGCTTCCACTTCATCTAAATTGTTACAGGCTAGGCGAGGTTTCAGATTCTATCTACCGGTTATAGAATGATGATCATGTGCGTGATCGGCAGACAATCTACCATTACAGGAACGATGTACCTTATTATTATTATTGTTCTCTTGGGTTCCTAGTGGAACATAGGGCTTCAACTGCACGTCTCCACTTGCTTCTGTCTTCCATCTGCTGTACTTTTCACCTGCATCCATGTTAGTTAGTCCATACTGTTTCAACTCCTCTTCACACGATCTCCTCCATGTCACACTTGCACTGACGTCCAACTCGCCGCTTCCCTTTCGCGTTCCACTCGACCGATGGCCTGACGTGCGCGCGATGTCACCCAGCGGCCCGGCCTCCTTAGCGAGTGCCCAATCCATCTCCACTTTCTCCCGCATATTTGTTGGTTGGCGATTGCTTCTTGTTTAGTTTCTTTCCATAGTTTCTTGCTGGTGATTCTTTCCCGCCCGGCCATCTGATATTCAGTATAGAGCCAGCGAAGACAGTTGTTGATAAAGGTAAGGTCTGCAACAGGTTGTTGGTTGGAAATATTCTTTGTGACCCGCCCGCTAAGTTTCTGATCCGTATAGAAGAACTGACTGAATTGACGTTTATATTGAAAATCCGACCGAATTTTGTTGTTGATTCTGAGCTGAGTGACGAATATTTCCAAATTGCTTTCAGGTTGATGAATGTGTTTCTCGCCCCCACCCGATTCTCGCTCGATTTGACATCCTCGTCCGTTCCAACTGGCTGCAGTTGAGATAATTGTTCCCTAGATAAGTGGATGAAGTAACCTCTTTCAAATCCCTCCCGTTGATAGTGATTGGCGCTGGATGTTGCTCTTGTTGTTGTTGGTTGAGTATTTTGATAACCTCCGTATTGTCTATGTTCACTTGGAGTCCTGTCTTCGCCGGCTGCTTCTTCGACAAGGTTTTCGGTCGGTTTTTGCTTGTAAGTCTTCAGTTTCGTGTGACATCAAACATAAATCATCCACGCGCGAAATCCACGTCTTCTAGGTTCTTCACGTCGGTCTGTCCAGGATATCCCTGTCTTCTCGTTTCCCACTGTCTGACGCATAATCCAGTCAGTCCACCACAATAAGGAATATCATTGGTGATAATAAGCACCCTTGCCTGACTCCTGTGTTTACTCCAAACGCCTCGCTGAGTTTTCCGTTGTGGATCACTTGACATGTGCCGTTGTCATACAGCTGTTGAATAAGATTGATGAATATTTGGGGCAGTGTACGCCATAGTACTCGAGTAGTTTCCAAATTACTTCGCGGTCAACGCTGTCGAAGGCCTTCACAAAGTCTATAAAGTTGAGGTAGAGGTTTGATTGCCATTCTATGCTTTGTTCGCTGATGATGCGTAGAGCTGTAATTTGGTCAGAACATGATCTGCCTTTGCTGAATCCAGCTTGTTCTAGTCGGAATTCCGAACGATGCAACTACTGCTTTAAAATGAATCTACTAATAAAGTCGTGGTATACAGACCAAACAGATGAATAATTTGCGTGTAATTTTCTTTTCTTTTGACCTTTGTTTCTGTGTAATTACATAACTGTATGTAAAAAATGTTTAGTTGTCACAGTGCGCATTTAAGGTCATTAAAATGGGGTCATTGATAACATTAACAATTGGTAACACAGTACAAACCTAGTGACACAGTCTAATACAACCGTTTAGTTAATTATGAAAAAAAAATAATGATTTAAATTTCAAAAAAAGTATTTTTCAAAATAATATGCAAATGAACTTGTCATACTGGTCATATTTTATGCAATAGACAGGACACTTTAGAGGTCAACCATAAAACATGACAACAAATCTGACTAATACGAGTGCGATGACTGGTACTGTAGTGAGGTTTTATTAACTAGACAGTTTAAATCTGTTTGGTGGTTGGGGGCAATTTACACGCGTTAGTAAGGTGTGTCTGCAACCATAAAAGGATTCGAACCCACTTCACCCAAGTGACCAATTAGAACACGCATATTTTAGTCCTATAGGAAATCACTTGTCAACCTCGAAGGTTCAGGAGTAACTCGCATGACTGCCGCGTTGAGTGACGTGGGTTTGAGTTTCATAAAGGTAATCAGTTCCTTTAAGTTTGCCTTCAGTCTCTCTTGCTGACAAGCATGAAACCGCTAGTCCAAGGTCCCCTGTAGATATGGGTGGAAATCTGGGGTTCAGTAGTTCTAGTTCTTGGTGTGACCGATTCTGCGTACAAATTTCAGTTCACCTGTTGCTGTGAAGCCAGGTACATCGAACGTTTGACGCACATCCTATTCAAAAGGATTCAAGAACACTATCCAGCATGGTTGCGAAAAGGAAATAGTGGTGCTATAAGGAGTACGATAATTGAACACCTCGTTAACACTGATTATTCTGCCTTAAGAAACGCCTCCTGCTTCAAAGTAATCTATACAGTGAAGAATGACCTAGCAAAGGCAATATGGCCTCGTCTTCTTTGTATCGCTGAAGCTGTGGCGGCCATTCAGTTAGAAAAACTGGAGCTGTGCATAATAAAGAGAATTACTCCAACCACTTCTACTATCATGGTAACAACTCTGTTGATTTGACCTAACTTTTGCTTGTTTGCTTACTTTTTCTAACTATTTAAGGCTCTTACATAATTTCGCATTTTATTCTATTTCCATGTACACTGTGAGCACAACTCTTTCATCAAACTATTCATGTTATGGCGTAACTCTTCATTAACAATCGTTCGTGACAACTCGTCACTTTTGTTACTACCCTCTTATATCAACATCCAATTCCTCGAAACACTTTTTGTATTACGTAACGCTGCCAAAAACTTTCCAATTCTTATTTATTTATTTATTTATTCCCTTCATTTTTTCATCTTCCTTTATAAAAACTACTATTTCAATTTGTTTCCATACATAACCTGTATACACCTGTCTTCGTTAAGAATTCACTTTACATATTACGCAACTGCTTTTTAATCCTGTGAATTTTTTTTCTGAGCTACTTGTTATTTTTTGTATTTCACACCTTCAAACTTAGATATGAAAATTATAAATTATTATTATCTCCTTTAATTCCCTTCGCGATTATGTTAAATTACATAATAATTGTTACTATGTTAACCTACGAAGACGAAATGCGACTATACAGTAACTTTTGAGGGTAAATAGTCGGTGGGGGCGGGGGCGGGTTTAAGCTGAGTTCCTCGTTGTTTTCTCACTCTCTCTTCCCATCTCGGTGACATATTGATAGATATTTTCCATGATTTTTATTTTAGCTGCAAGTAGCTTTTGAAACATGTACACCTTTGATGATATGAGATAGTTGGAGGCGATCGGTCAGAGGAAGCCTTGGACACAACCTAGGTTCCATGCTAGTTGGCACTCACCAATCAGCAAGGCGTTTTGTCCAACCTCGAAGGGACTCATATCCCTTCTGAGATTCGAACCAGCGTCACCCAGTGCTGCCTGCAGTCACAGACGTTATCACTGAGCTATTCGGCCTTGCGATTGATCTCCTGTAGGAGTGTAGTGGATATTTTCACTGGACACTAGTAACTAGTGTGAAGTGTCTAGTCCTTTTACTTTGGTGCAGACTGAATGGTGATATGGTGAGCTACCTAGAATGGTGACCACATTTCAAAACTGGTTGACTGATAGAATTCAGTCTGCACCAAAGAAAAGACTAGACACGTCACACTAGTTTAGTTACTGGTGTTCAATCCAAAATACATGTACACCTATTAATAGGCTGTCATGTTATGCTGAGTTGTTCATATATGACTCAGTTAACAACTTGGCGGCCTGTTTCAAATTCGGGCTACCAAAAATCTTCTATCTCTCTCTCTCTCTAGTGCATATATTTTCTCTTGTTCGGTCTGTTTTAATCGATTCAGGTATGACCTCCGATGGTATTATCTACTCTTGTGTGTATTGAAAATGTCTACAAGCTTCTGATACACAAGGTCCTACTAAATTTGAGGAATGACTTGATTGTGTTCCAAAGAAAACCTTATTCATGAAGTTGAAATTCAAAGGTGATCAAGCTTAAGATATGCTCAAAAATTGTCTCTCTCTAAAGCAGTCAGTTTAAGACGTTCTTTGCAGCAAAATTACATATGACGTTCACCAGCACAGCAAGCTGCTCTCTACATCTGTAAAAGATAAGCTCCCCCGTCTGGCCGCCTGCATGTGCATCTATCACTTCACCTGCTCTTGTGAAGCAAGGTACATTGGCCGTAGTCACAGGACGCTTTCTACTACACGGATACGAGAACATATTCCAGCTGAATGGTTTTGCAAGGGAGAAAGGAAGTGTGTGCGAAGCTTACTATTCTAGAACACCCGATCGACTTCTGTCACTCGGTCAACCCTGATCATGATTTCCAGATCATATATAGAATCAATGCTAACTCCCCGCGTTTTCTTCGTTACAGACTTCTAAAAACAGCCGAGGCTGTGGCAATTCATGACTTTAAGCCAAACACCTGTGTGTACAAAAGAAGCATATACAATGCCTACTTCTGCCTTGGCCGTAGAGGGATAGACATTTATTTATTTATCTTGTTTATTTAGTTATTCTATGTACTTTTCCCCTATTACTACGATTATTATCATTATTATTATCACTATTCTTTCTCTGAAATATTTCCACTTGCCCCACTAATCATTCTAAACCGAAAATTATTAATTTTAATATGTTTTACTTTTACAATATTGAATTCTATCTTATCAAATTTCACACCATGCTATGTAACATTTTATATTCGTCTACCAATCCTATAATCATGCACTCCTTTCCAACATCTGTACACCTTATGTATTATTCTATGTGTGACATTAATTGTTTTGCCAGCTGACATTAAACTATGATTATAATCACAAATATTTTAATTGAATTTTATACTACTACTATTATTATTATTCCATGTATTCACACCTTTGACCGAATTCCCCCACCGGATATAATTTCTTTATAAAACCATGTATATACGATTGTACAGCTTGATAATAAATTCGTTGAAAAGAGTCTCTTCCCTGAATAATGTGTTCTTATTGTACTTAAAGTGTTTAAAAGCTTCCGCTACACAAGTTCCTACTAAACTTGAGGAATGGCCTGTGGTTGTGGCTGGTAACATATCCCAATACAGCATGAGATAACTGTTCTTCAGATTTTATGTCCTTGGCTCTCAGAATGTACTTCTGAACATCTTGTACAATTGGCTTCCAACCAGATCGATATCGTGGATGGATTCCTTGAAAGAAGAAGAAGACAAAGCAGATATATATGTCACATACTGGAATGGTTTGTGCTTTATCAGCTCAGAGACCAACCACCACCGTGTGTCACAGGATGGATATACTGTCAATTAATTCATTAATATTTTACTTGAAGATTTTCACTGTACGAAGGGAAAATACCGTGCAATAAACTCCTCGGAAAATTCTGCACATTTTATAAATACTGTCCAGAATAAAGATTATATATTTTTTTAAATATAATTATTGAAGACTCCAAAATATGCGTTTTCTCAAGGAAGTTAATTTGTTCTTCTTTTCATTCCACCAATAGACTCCTTCCAGTATGAAGATATACAAGTGAATTCAGTAGATAGCTGACATTTTTCAAATCAACGATTTAACTGCAAATGTTTTATTGTCCTCCTAGACAACATGTTCAGTGCTGAAATGACGAAGAAAAACCAAACGGCAGGTTAGTGAAACAACTGATTACCAATATAAGTGAACACAAAGATTTGAAAACTTGTGAAGACAATCAGTGACAATCACATTACAGTGATCAGGAAGGAGTATTATTGATGTCATTCATTCTCTTGGACTCCTCATGGAATGTTGTCATTTAGTTGACTTCAATACTGCTCAGAATCTTTCAGTTTTTCTCATACAATCTCCACCATTTCACCTTTCAGATTCAGGCCCAATTCTTCGTTTTCAAGCTCCAGGGCTTGGAGCTGGTGGGTGGTGTGATTCAATGATCTCTTGAGTTTGTGTCCAGTCCGCATCTGTTTCCTTCTACATATTTGTTGGGCATATGGATAAATTTCTTTTCCTTCACCATCCAAGTGGAACACAAGGCTTCAAGCTAGTGGCTTGAAGTTTCTGTAGCACTGTTTAATTTACAGGATGGGGTTGCTAGCCAGCCTCACGCCCAACCTTTTCTCTTTACCAGTATTATTTGTGGCTTAGTGAGGTAAAGGAGTGCGTCCGTAGGCCGGGGATCAAACCCCGAACCATGTGCATGGTCGGCAAGCGTCCTAACCACTGTGCTACCTAGGCGCCATATGGATAGATAGGCAAAAATAATGATGTTAATCTGTCCGTATGAAAATGCTCAAAGGTAGGTATGTAACACTGCTCAAAATAGGTCCACAAATATCTGTCAAAATGATTATTTTTTTCATGTTCGATGAAAATACTCAATCTCTGGTGACACTTCAGATCCTTTTCACAGACGCTCTCACCATACTTTGAGGTCAGTATATTGTTATTTGGTTGATAGTGACTAAGGGTAATACCCAGAATGTGAATTTTGTTCTGTTTGTAACTTGTCAGATGAATGTACCTGAATCTTGATTTAGTGAGTTAAGTTGTCCTGACTGTGAATAGAGCCCAACATTTATCATCATCCCAAAAGAAGTTGAGACTGGCATAATTCAACTGCAACTCTTCTGTTACAATTTGTTAATTCATTTATTCTGCCCATTCTACTTTATTGTTCACCCCACTTATTCTTCCCTGAACTTCTGAAGAAAGACTTTATTATATTACATAGAACACCGAAGCTTGTAAATAGGGTTAGTTATATGTGTGTGTGTTCACTTGACTCAACTACCTGACATTATTGTCAGTGGACACTTCACTTGTTCTTCTAAACAGTTGGCTACAGTTGTAAGAACAGAAGACAAAGGCCTGTCAACAGATCGTTTGTTAAGGAAATCAACACATATTTAAAGATTTTCATGCCCATTATTATAGATTATTGTTAGCAGACAAACATATTCTTCTGATTGGTTGTTTCTCTTTGTGACATTTTCTTGAAGGTCAGAGCATCTACTATCTGCTAATTGGATCCGCCTACGCAAACACACTCTTCTGTGATTGGTTGTTGAGTCAGTCTTTGTTCTTGTTTTTCTTTTCTCATGACCAATATTTGGGAGATAAACATTGATGTAAACTACTGTCTACCGATTGGGCTAGCAGACAGCTCTTACCACACAGTTATCTTGTCTGACGCTGAAAATCCTCTCTACTTATTCTCAACTTTCGCTTTGTATCTCCCTGGAGAGTGAAACCAGAAGAAACATCACAAGAATTTATGCTCGTACAGCTATTCAATATTAAAAATTCTACCATAGCACCATATTTAGCATGGGCTTTGTGTGTGTGAAAAGAGGGTCAGATGTCAGAAAAGAACTTATAAACAAATATAAATCAGTAGGTGAACTGCAAATTATGAGTGAAGGTTATTATTATTACATGTATTATCTATGATACAACCTACTTAAACTTCACCATGTTTCCACCAATATTTCCACAACATTTCCACCAATACTTGCCCTATTCAGGTAGGTAGGTAATTACCTGGGGTTCTAGTGAGAAGTCGTGACCAGTAGGGTGCAGCTGGTCGGATGTGAGTACAAATACTCGCCGAAGACATTGGCTACCGGTTGCTCTATTTCGTGAATTGGCAGAAGTTAGAATTCATGGGCCATTGGATTGGGTCCCAGTGGCTTAATGGCATACGAGCTCGCCCTGTAACCAGAAGGTCCTAGGTTTAACCCCCTGTGGTGGGTGGGTACTGCTGAAGAGTCCCAAACCAGGCCGACGAAACAGCTGTCCAATACTCCCAGCTGGTTTTCCAATGGTTCTCTAACTGATGTCAGCTCATGACGAAATCCTGTAACCAATCAAATCCCCACAAACCAACACTTGAATATTCTGTTTATAGTGATGGTTTCATTATTAATATTGTTATTGTTACTATTTTAAATTTTATGTATATTCATATTTATAAAACGAGCTAAATTGATGGGATATGTGTAAAAATGCTGAAAATTCCATTCTGTATTTTTTTAGAATAATGTGATTATTATTATTATTAAGCCTTAAATCAATAACGGCTATTACTGGATTCACAAGAGGTGACTGTGTGACTCAGTGGCCTCGTGAAAATTGCCTTAGCATTTTAAACCATAAATAATAAGTCTGAATGTCAGTTGGAACATTATCACTCCATGAGAACGTAAGTAAATCCATCTGATGTGTCCCAGACAGGACGAAATGAACATTCTGAACATTCCAGTCTTAGTCACTCTTGATCACAGAAATTCATGCATTTATTAAAAGAATTCAAGAGGATTACAATTCAAGGAAGTGCGCCGGTGTCACAACGGTAAAATGTTCACCAATCATGCAGGTGGTTCAGGGTTTGATCCACGGCCGCCAGCGCACTACAAATGTCGCTATACCAGTAATAAGACTGGTAAAGAGGGAAGGTTGAGCATGATGCTAGCAACAACTGCTACTGAAACTTCAAGCCACCTCTAGTTTTAAGCCCTCGCTGTGTTCCTCTGGGAACGTAAAGGTTTTAAAAAAGAAAGTTCAATGACAGTAGGTAAATAAATTTTTAGATATTTCTATCTATATGAGACTGGTATGACGACTGAAGTCATGTTGAGAGTCAATCAGGAGTAAATAACCAATGAAGTTGCTCACCTACTGTAAATCCTTCTGTTGAAATTGCTTTACCATACGGTAGTGTAGTGTGTGTGTGTGTGTGTGTGACTGTGAATCTTGTCTAGCTGAGTACTCAGAGTAGTATTCTTTAGAAGTAACTTAATATCTTTCTTATTTTTTTCTGGTTCGGTGTCCACTATGGCATTTCATTATTCATAGTTCTATAACCTATATCTAAATATGTTTCCTGTCGGACATCAGTCAGTGGTCTCAACTAAATGCCGTCATGTTGAATCCCTCAAAATGCCAGACTATTGACTTCTCTTTTAGGCATAAATGAGATCTACAAACACTAGTAAGCACTTATGAAGCCTGTAGCATTGAGGGGACTAAAATTGAAACTAATTCTAACGAAAAATACCTCGGACTAGTTCTGTCTTCCGACCTTACTTGGTCATCTCATATTCTAACGATTTCTAAGAAAGTGTTTCGTCTAACCTACTACATTAAGAAACTCAGACTAACTGGAATCACTCAACCTCTACTTTCACAATTTGTCAACTCTCGTATCCTACCTATTCTACTTTACTGCTCCCCATTAGTCTTTCCTGGGTTACTGAAAAAGAACTATACCATCCTGAGAAGGATGTTGAAGGTAGTTAGTAGGACTAGCGGTGTAAAACTCAGCCAGCTCGTCACAACATTAGTGGATAAGCATCTGAATACATGCGAGAAACGGTCTAAAACCATACTCTCTGACCCCCAACACCCCCTCTATTCCCAACTCTCTCCTTGCATCTCATCAGGTAGAACCAGAAATCAGTACAAAATAATATATGCTCATTCAACTAAGTATAGGAACTCAAGGATACCCTAATTGACCTATGTTTTAAGTGACAGGGACAATGTTAGGCGTGAAACCTATGACTTGCTTTGTTGTTAATAACATAATCTTAGGCTCTTTTTATTTCTCTCTTATTTGTACTTTATAGTGAACACCTTCTTAAACATACTTAGCTACCTTAATTATTAACATTGGCTTACTTTTTTATTTTTTATTCTATTCCTTCTTTTGTGTATCGACTGGTTCCGACTATGTTAGCACCGTGAGTATTACAAAAGTGTCATGTCATTAACCACCATGTAATATTAGTTTTGTGGTTGTTTTTTGTTCGGCACTATTTAACTGACAATCTTGGTTGTGAACGCCATTATCACCATCTTAAAAATTTTATATTATGCAGGATTACTCACAGTACCATTACAAACACCGCATTAGAGCTGACAATAAAACCCTGAAATGTCATAATATGATTGTTTAGTATAGTTCAATCAATTTAACTGATCATCTTGGTGATAAACATTTTTAATATCATTTCATAACTTCTTGTATGGTTATAGCTGTTACCGTTCACCACGCATAAACATATCATAGCTTCCACTACCCAATACTGAAATATTATTTATTATTGTTGTTTTATTTTCCAATCTTGATGTGGTTTTGTTCTCTGAGCTGGATGGTTAATTTGCGAAGCTTTCATCATCCTACTGGGTGACATCTTCAGCGCATACTTCAATTTGAAGTGATGAAAGCTTCGCAAATTAACCATCCAGCTCAGAGAACAAAACCACATCAAAATTATCCACCTGAGCTACAAATCTTCTCTATCATATCTATTTTCCAATCTACTTGGTATTTTTTGCATTTGTTGTTTTTTTGTTTTTAATGTTGTTTTTTTTTAATTTATTTTTTGAAACACTCCTTTTAAATGTTTGATAAAATTAGATACAATATTGTAGATATGTGCTGAAAATGCCACACTGTACCACTAGTACTGTTTCTGGAATAAAGCAAATTATTGTTATTATCAGTGATGTATATAGGTGAAAATATACATGACATTAATTATTATTATTATTCCTTTGGGTTCCAAGTTGGACATCGGGTTTGAGATCTCTGGCTGTCTTGTTTAACTGGCTGCACGACTACGTATATATTAGTTCTAATCCCCTCTTCGCATAGTTTCTTCCATGTCGCCATTGAAGCGACATCGGAGTCATGGTTTCCTAATCGGGTTCCCTTCGAGCACCTGGGTGGTGCATGACGTCATTTAAGCGTCTCCTCAGGGTGTTTTCACTCCATTCGTATTTCCTTCTGTGCATTTATTGGGCGACAGTCTATTGATTGGCCCACCGTCTACCAGAGTTCCGTTCTTACTTATCATTTCTGGCCGTCTATCTTATCTTCAGTATCAGGTGAAGACAGCTTTTGATGATAATTTGCAGTAGCCTTCTGGAAATACTGTCGGTGACCTGAGGACGAATTTTCTGAACTATATACAGCCGACGACTGAATATTCGAATCTTGTTCCTTATGCTGTCTGCAAGCGATTCTCGCATTGGTTTTAGAGCAATAAAGGTGATATGTACCCACCCACTCTTTATCTCATTAATCTTTCAGTCTGATATTTGTCCTCAGTTTGAGTCATCAGTCTGCTAATTAAGTTAAAGCAAACCACATGGTTGGTATATCACAATGGGCGTCAACCAATTAGAATCCAGTATTCAGTTAACGCCCTACTGTTCGACCCTTATGACCGGATCAGTATATGCCGCGTATTTTTGTACTCTTGACCACGTTCTCTCTCTCTCTGTCTTGTGAGCGCGTGCTTGTTTTGAAAATACACATTTCCAAACCCTACTGTATGAGTCTCCTGGTATTTACCAGTTTGGATCAGGGAATAATTGACTAGGGAATTAATTATCGAGCGTTCAATATCATAAATTAGCAACATCATAAGAGAAGGTCAGTCTTACTTTCCCTGATCCTAGCTTTGATATCCTCATTTGTGCTGCCTGTAGTTGAAACAGAGATGCACTGACAAGTGGAAGAGATGATATCCTTCAGATTTTCCCTCCTAATGGCTATTGGTGTTTGTTCTTTTCTTGGTAGTCAGAATATCTTCATCACCTTTGCTTTTCTTATCTTCGCCTAAAGTCCTGTCTTCGTTGCCTGCTTCTTCTTCTTCTACCAACTTGGTAGTTTTTGCCTGTAGGTTTTCAGGTCTGTGAGGTGTTAAGCAGACTCCAGATCTTCTGCGGTCTTCTTGTCAGTCTAACTTACGCGTGTCTTTTCTTCCCCACCCAGTCGACTATTATGATATTATATTATTGTTTTCTTTAGTTCCTATAGGAACATAGGGCTTCAGCCACGCACGTCTTCATTGCGTTCGGTTCTCCTCCAACGTTTTCACCTGGCTGCATGTCCCCCCACATCCTTTCATTTCCGCTTCGCATCCCCTCCTCCTCCTCCATGTTGTCACCCTCACATTGACGACCAACTGACTCGCCGCTTCCCATTTTGTCGGGTTCCACTCGAGCGATGGCCTATCGTGTGATGTCACTCACTTGATCGTTTGTTTTCTCAGAGTTTGGCCAGGATGTGTATTTTGTCCAATTTGATTTGTGTCATCTAGGATATGTCTGCACTCCCCCGGCGAACGATGATGTCGCTGCTGAGGTATGAATACAGTACACAAAGTTTCATAAATCCAAAGAGTTGTCCACAATGTGAGCCGCCTCTTGTTCAACAAATGTCAATTAATTTGATTCGCTCAATCAAAGAGAAAATCAAAAAAAGAAATCAAAAATAAATTGCTTATAGATGACCTAAAATAATAATATTTTATAAGTTATTGATCTGGTGGCCTTATGAGTTGACGATAAAGATTCCAATTTATCACAGAATAATTTTATGTATTAAAACATGCACAGGGATACATCGTTATTTATTTGAGGACGCCGTTTCAAGAATACCTGGTGTGTCATAATCTTCATGTCGATCAAAGTGTGCGCATATAATCGGTTCGAAAACCACCACTGGACAGCCGTTTCGTCAGCAGTACGCACCCACCTACAGGGTTCGGACCTAGGACTTTCTGGTGGAAGATATACAGATGAAAGGCAATAATTGGTGATAAAAGAAGCATCAAAGATAGGACTCCAAGTAAACATAGAAAAACAGAGGTGATGAACATTCCTGGCCAACACCAGCACAACAACCAGCATAAATGGGAGAAACCTGAAAGAAACCTTCACTGACCTACCTGGGAAGCATAGTTTCGACTACAGGTGGAACTAATGAGAATATCAAAACAAGGATCGGGAAAGCAGGACAGGCTTCATTTCCCTCAAGTCTGTGTGAAGGTCACAGCACTCAGCATCAAAATTAACATCCGCGTCTTCAAATCCAATGTCAAGTCAGTCAGTGCTACTATACGGATCAGAGACTGGCGCGTCACAAAGAGCATCTCAAACAAACTTCAGACCTTCATTAATAATAATAATAATAATTTTGCTTTATTCCAAAAACAGTACTAATGATACAGCAAGGAATTTTCAGCATTCAGTACAATATTGCATCTAATTTACTCAAAAACAAAAAAATAAAAATACACAATACATAATAGTAATAAAACGATTGTTATAGCAGCTACGTAGCAAAATACTGTATGCCATACGGAGAAAAATATGCATAAAGTACAAAATTGTAGTAATAATAGTAATACCAACTAAAATAAAATAGCAGAGTAAGATTTAAACGATAGAAAGTGTGACACCATAAAATACAGAAAGATGAACGATAAAAGGGTCGATTCACTGTGCTAATTACATAGTAACTTGTAAGTTTCACGTCTAACAGAGTCTTCGTCACATAAAGTACGCGCTAAATAGGGTATTGTAGAATTTCTATACTTAGTAGTACGAGCATATAACTTTTTATATTGACTTCTCGTCCTACCTGATGAGATACAAGGGGACAGGTGTGAATAAAGGGGGTGCAGAGGGTCTGACATTATAGCCTTTGCCCATTTCGTACAGGAATTTATATGCCTCTCGACTATAGTATTAGCGAGCTCATGCAGTGGCAGACCACAAGCTCTACTCACAGCATTTAATACTCTTCGTAATATGATATAATCTTTTTTGAGAAGCCCAGGAAAGATTAATGGAGAGCAATACAGGAGTTTAAAAATTGCAAAACTAAAGGTTGGTTGATACCTGATTGTCTTAACTTTTTAATGTAGAAGGTAAGACGAAACATTTTCTTAGAGATAAGATATGTGATGACCATGAAAGGTCAGAGGAAAGAACTAATCCAAGGTATTTAATGCTTGATTTGGTTTCAATTTCCGTGCCATCTATGCTACAGGGATCATGCGAGTTAACTAGTTCAAGTAAGTCACGTCGATGCTTGAAAGTAAAGTCAAGTGCCTGACATTTGGAAGGATTTAATATAAGACCATTTGACTTGGACCAGTTGTTGATGTCCAACAGAAAGCTATTAAGTTTGGAGCTGTCAGACTCGGAAGTGATAGGCAGTGATACAGTCAGATCATCTGCATATTTGACAAAGTTAGTTTCGTTTGAATGAGGCAGGTCATGTAGGAAGAAAGAAAAAAAAGGAGAGAGGACAGCACCTTGTGGAACACCGGATTTTGTAAGCGAGGTAGAAGAAGATTTGCCGTTATATACAGTATACTGCATTCTATCAGAAATAGAATGCAACCAACTTAGCCCAGGATCCTGTTGTGTCAACGAAGCTTAAAGGCCCCTAGGTAGAGTCAAAAGCAGATGTGTAGTCTAAGAAAGCACTACGAACATATTAGCACCTTGTCTAAACAAGAGACAACATTGTGATATAAGACACCGCAGCATCCAAGGTACTCATAGAGGCTAATCAACAAGGAAGTCTGACAACAACCAATCAACAATCTATAGCCCAACAAATACACAGAAAGAAATGAAGATTAGAAACACACTGAAGGAACCGCTGACTGACGACATAATATGCTAGCCAGACCCCCGAAATGGAGCCCGAATAGGAGATGGTGAGCTCGGTCGGTGGTATGAGGAGATCGTTTCAAAAAACCTATGGGTGATTGTGTAGCCAGGTAAAAAGGACTTCAGAGAGAAGAATGCACTGGGGAAGTGCTGTTGAAGAAGCCCTAAATTACATCCGAAACCCAGTGGATTAATAATAATATTCTCAAGTATTAGTTTGTAGGGATTCTGTTTGTCTCAGATTAGACCACGGAGTGCTAGACAGCTATTTCGTCAGCCTAGTTTGCTACTCATCGGCAATACGTACCCACCACAGAGGTTCGAACCCACGACCTTTTGGTCACAAGGCCAGCTCGTACACCATTCAGCCACCGGAAACCAATTAAATCGCCAGCCAGCCCATGAATTCTAACTTATACCAATTCGTGATTTTAGCGTGACAGGCGCTAACCAATGTCATCGGCTGGAACTCCACCCTAACTCCTAACGGAATGGACCCTACTGGTCATGAATTCTGACTAGAACTCAAGGAGGTTCCGTCCTGTAGCCAGTCACTAGTGAGTATCAGAGCATACTTCCTATGAGTCCCAAACTAGGCTGACGTAACAGTTTTCCAGTACTCCTTGGTTGGTTTTCAATGGTTCTCTAACTGATATCAATCTAAGTATTGGTTTGTGGGGATTTGATTGGTTGGTTTTAGGATTTTGTCAAGAGCTGATATCGGTTAGACTGGGACTCTTCGGCAGTATGCACCCACGCTACAGGGTTAGAACACAGGAAATTCTGGTTACAAGGCCAGAGAGCTCGTAGACCATATGCCACTGGGACCCGATCTAATGGCCAGCCAGTCCATGAGTTCTAACTTCTGCCAATTCACAACGGAGCGCGACCCCTAGCCAATGTCTTCGGCGAGTATTTCTCCTCACTACTTTGCTGCCGAAGAGTCACAAAGTAGGACGAAACAGCTGTCCAGTACTCTCAGGTTTTCCAGTGGTTCTCTAACCAATGTCAGCTCATGATGAAATCCTGTAACTAATCAACCAAATCCCTACAAACCAATACTTGAATATCAATGAGATTCTCACCGGCGACTGGCCGTATTCAGGTAGGTATGTAGGTAGTTACCTGGGGTTTCAGTGAGAAGTCGTGACCAGTAGGGTGCAGCTGGTCGGGCGTGAAGACAAATACTCGCCGAAGACATTGGCTAGCGGTCGCGCTATGTCGTGAATTGGCAGAAGTTAGAATTCATGGACTGCCTGGCCATTGGATCTGGTCCCAGTGGCTTGATGGTCTACGAGCTCGCTGGCCTTGTAACCAGAAGGTCCTGGGTTCGAACCGCGTGGTGTGGGTGCGTACTGCTGAAGGGTTACAAAGTAGGCTGACGAAATAGCTGCGCAGTACTCCCAGCTGGTTTTGTAATGGTTCTCTAACTAATGTCAGCTCATGATGAAATCCTGTTACCAATCAACCAAATCCCTACAAACCAATACTTAATAATATTCATCGCATAAACTGACTTTTTTCTCAAAATTCAAATGCAAAGCTTGTTTCACTTCTATTTCACACTCCTATTTCGTCCTAAATCTAGATATGTACTATTCTTTCAAATTAAGCGCAATCTGTACATTACAGCTTCAATTACCCGACGGGGTGCATTCTGTGTGTATATTTCTAAAACTAGGTTATAGATACATACTCTCTGCGTGTGTGTTCAAAACAAATGCTGAAATTTTTTAAATATTTATTTTTTATTTTGTAGTATCCCACAACTGTTGTAACTTAGTTACAATAGATGCAGACTAGCAACCGGAAAAAGATATTTTTTCGCATACTTTCTTTGACTGCTTCATCCTTTTTTTTCTGCGCTACATTGTAGGTCGATAAAGAGGAGAAGAAGAAGAACCGTCAAAAGTAGTACATATGCCTGCCTGCCTGCCTACCCACCAGGTGATTTCAGAGGATTCTAAGTAAAGCTAACAATCAGTTTATTATTGTTTTCAATTAAAAAGATACATTCGCTTACCAGTTACATGGCAGGGCTATGTGTGTTCAATTCCCAATGGACACTGTCAGCATTGATGAACATTGATTGAATGAGCAACACATATGGTTTGTTTATTCGAAGTGATCCACACCATTTGGAGGCGGTGAAACAACAATGGCGGTCGTTGTTCATTAATCATATGCTAGTTGGTCGATGACTGCACATAAACGATCAGCAGTATTATTTTATTATATAAGAAAGCTTTTAACATCTGGAGATTTTTCAATCAACTTATAAGCAGAAGACAGATTTCGCTTGTTGCTTATTCGTGATATAAATGCAACAAGGTAATATGACGGGACCTGATGTTTCTTGTCATGTAAATGATTATTTATTCAGACATCTATAAAACACAAAATAATCGAGCAAAGAAGAATATTCTTTTCGATAAATTCCTCTTCCGGCTCTACAGTTATATATATATATATATATATATATATATATATATATATATATATGTTTATATACTAGCACAGAGCCTTAGAAATGCGGAAAAAGAGCATTCCCTGCTGCTGAATTACGTTGTATCTTTAAAACCACTCCTCTTATGCGTTCGGGAGTGAAAGACAAGCTGCCTGCCTAATTTCGCCTCTTCCATTTGTGTCTACCAATTTAACTGCTCCTGTGGAGTGAGCCAGTTACCTGCATAAGCCATACAATTAGGCGTGTTTCTTGTCGAATTTCCAAACATCACCCTACATAGTGGTTGGTTAAGTAAAGGACGAACAAAATCTATTCGCAAAGCTATTCTGTCTCATCTTGTGGAAACAATACACAAGATTGACGTTAACCATGCCTTCAGGGTCATTTACCGCATACCTATGAATCTCAATTTTGCCTTAAGAGTTCGACTACTAAGTATTGCTGAGGCCGGCTGGCCGTTGGGATCCATGTTAGCAAGCCTAATTTATGCATCCAAAAGAAGCTGTTAGTTCAGACATTATCCTTACCCCATTGGCCAACCAGGTTTGAATAATCCTGAATTTTTGTGGAATTTTCCTAACTTTAGTTGATATTCTGTTTGCTACTATATCTTCATTGTTATTATTAATATTATAAGTTAAGCATCTTTAATAAACTGTAATTCCATCGTGATCTTACTTTACAAATCGATATTATTTAAAAAAACACCAATATTCCTATTAACTACTAATCTAGAATATTCTGTGTGTATAAACACCTATATATATATATAATATATATATATTATTTTAATTATTTTATATTTTATTATTTCCCTGCTTTTAATGAAAAGGGTGTATTAAGATGTCTCTTATCGGCTTCCTGCCGATTGCCTCCAACCATCTAATACCATTGAATCAATGTGCACCGTGATGGCGAGCAACCTAGAATGGTGGCCACATTACAACCTGACTGATAGAATTCAGTCTGCACCAATCAGAGGACTAGACACATCACCCTAGTTACTACTGTCAAATCTAAATATCCAATACAGTCCTACAGGAGGTCAATCGCGTGCCCGAATAGCTCAGTCGTAACGTCTCTGACTGCAGCACTGGGTGACGCGGGTTTGAATTTCAGAAGGGACATGAGTTCCTTCAATGTTGCAGATACGCCTTGCTGACTGGGGTGGGGTACCAACTAGCACGAAACCTAGGTCTAAGGCTTCCTGTGGCCGATTGCCTCCAACCATCTAATACCATCAATCCTTAAATCTGTTGGAGACTTCGTCTTCTCCCTGGTCACTTCTGCTTACTTGCTCCACTCACACCGTGTTGTATACTTCGGATTTATTGTAGGAGCCTACTACTCTCAACCGAAGACATTTCTACAACCGGAACACAGCAGCTACAGCAGACGCAGTCCAAACAATTAACGTGCCCGTGGATTATATAATTAATTTGTAGTCGAGGACTTAGACGTTATCTACAAGTAATCCTTTTTGTTGCTATAACTCGTCACTGTATTTTTGGTAATATATTGTGATTTAACACTCCACTGACTTGGATTATTACTTTTATACTTGGAATGTTAGTGAACTCTAATATTAGTCCCCTACAAATCTATCACACAGCCTAGGACGCGATGATGTACCAAGCAGTTTACTTCAAAAGTGTGCTGATATGTTTGTGATATCCGCTTACTGGAATCTTTCATCATTTCACAAGGATACACTACCTGTTGCCTTAGAAAGAATTTAAAGGTGGTGCCTGTACCAAAGTCATCTTCTGAATTAGGTCTAAAGTTTAGGCCAATCGCCATCATGTTTGCCATTTTGGAGAACTGTGAAGAAACGCCTCTTCAATGTTCTTAAAAATTCCTTAAAATCTCTTAATGACTCAAAGCAGTTTGCTTATAAATGCAGTAGAAGCACATTGTTGTACTCCATCCACTACAATACTGTTCCAAGTTTTGATAAAGACGCAAAGTTTGTTCGAGCCGCCTTTTTAGACTACACTCCTACTTTTTACTCTATTCCTAGGGTATTTTTACTAAGCAAGGTGATTTCAGCAAAAACACTGATTCCGGCGTCACAAGATGGTTGTCCTCCTATTTTTCGGGTAGAAAAGAGAACACTGTTTAGAAATGGAAAGCACTCCGCTTCTTTTTGCTAATGGTAGCTGGTGTGCCTCAAGATGGGCTTTACTCTCTCTCTTTGTCTATTCTATTTTTCTTTCCTTTGTGCATGACCTTTCATATATTCTTCCAAAGCTAACCTTATTAAATATACTGATGACCTGGCCATTTGTGTCCCAGTTGTTTCTGCTTTGGATTGTTCTTATATGATGAATAGATTCCCAGATGTTGTTAACAAGTGGTATCACCTAAATGGTCTTAAACTAAATCAATACAAAATATCACATCATCGATTTAAGTTTCAGATATGAACAACAATTGAGTGACCTGATTCAGTCCAATGATTCTCGTAATATTGACGGCACTATGATGAAAGGAGGTAAGCTGAATATCTCCTCTCTCGAAATCAGAGTTTCTCCTCCAGTCTCTGTTGATCGTTCCATATCCTGTTGATTTTTGTGGGGAAATTTTTCGTTTAACTCATTACATAAAGAAGTTGAGACTTACTGCTGGGATAACTCAACCTCCCTCTTTTTGTACGATATGTCAATTTATGTATTCTGCTCATTGTTCTTTACTTTTCACCATTAATCTTCCCTGGATATCTCAAAAAAAAACTATGTCATATTACATAGAACACCGAAGTTTGTAAATAGGGTAAGTGGTGTGTGTGTATGTGTCTTTGACTCAACCAACTGTCATTAATATCAATAAACACTTCAATTATTTCAAGCAGTTAGCTCAAGTTATTTTATTTATTTATTTATTTTGATTACAGCTTGATTGTACACCATATTTTTGACACAAGTATGAAATTTTCAGCAGGCGATATCGGTAGGCCAAATTTTCCAGGCTGACCATTGATATCAGGTATGCGTCGGCACGAGATCGAACCCCGAACCATGTACATGGTCGGCGAGAGTCTTAACCGCTATGCCGCCGATGCACATCCTTGTTATTCTAAAATTTAATGACTAAACAAACTTCTTTTGAATGCACAGTTCAGGATTTAACATGTGAATCGCCATTGCTTCTTTCGAGTTTGAAGTTTCATCCGTCCCCTTGTAGCAAGATTCCAATGTATTCTGTAGGTGACTTTGGAATTCCTTTGCAGGTTAGTTTGGTGTCCAGATTCAATCAGGGGCTCCAGGATAGATCTGTCGGGGGGGAGGGGGGGGAAGAGGAAGTTCTTTTCTCTCCTTATCGTATTACATAATTTGTTATCTAAAATTTACAGCTTTAATGACAAATCTTGGGGAAAAACAACTCTAATCACTTAAATATAATGTCGAACATCACTACAGCAGGAATGAAAATACCACGAGCAGTGGAATACAGTACGAAAACTAGAATCATTGATAGGAGAGGTATGATAATCTGAAAACACTTGATAGTGATTCTGAACAAATGAGCCCTGTAGGCCACTAAATTCACTCATAAGTTTAAAGTGTTAAGTGCTAATAAAAATCCAGCCTTCACCAACAGTGAGAAACACAAAAGACGGAATGAATGCGCGATAACTACAAAATATATAATTATTTTAAGATTATGCGGAAATATTGGGCAAAATTCGGAAGAGGAAAACATTGCGAAGTCGTCGTACTATGTCATGAATTAGCAGAAGTTAGAATTCATGGGCTGTTATATCGGGTCCCAGTGGTTTAAGAGTATACGAACTTGCCTTGTAACCGTTAAGTCCTGGGTTTGAACCCCAGTGGATGCGTGCTGATGAAGAGTTCGAAACTGGGGCGAAACAGCTGTCCAATACCTCCAGGTTCTCCGGTTGTTCTGTAACTGACGTCGACTCATGATGAAATCCTCCAACCAATCAAACAAAATCCCAACAAATACCAATACCTGAATGTATAAAATAGTTGAATACTATCCAATTTTTAAGTATCAATTTGTAGGGATTTGATTGACTTCAACTAAGACTGTATTATGTGCTAATATCAGTTAAGGAAGGAATCACTGGATAACTTGATGGTGACATATGTTCGTAATTCTGAAGAATCCTTAAGCAGGACGAAACAACTATCTAATAATAATAATAAATCTAGCCAACATCAACAGCAACAACAACAACAGACAACAATCAGCATAAGTGGGAAGAACCTGAAAGAAACAGCCTCCTTCATCTACCTGGGAAGCATCGTCTCAACTACAGGCGGAATGACGAGGATATCAAAGCCAGAATCGGAAAAGCAAGACAACCTTTCATTACTCTCAAATCTGTGTGGAGGTCAACAGCACTCAGCATCAAAAATAAGATCCGGATTTTCAACTCCAATGTGAAGTCAGTGCTACTATACGGATCAGAGACTTGGCGAGTCGTAAAGAGCATCTCAACAAACTACAGACCTTCATTAACAGCTTGTTGTCTCCGCTCAATACTCAAGATCAGATGGCCAGCCAGAAAAGATCAGCAACAGGAATCTCTGGCAATGGACGAACAACCCACCCAGCAGGAACCAACCAGGAACCGATTGTGCAACAAATAGGCAGGAAATGGAGTTGGATTGGTGGCCATACTCTGAGGAAACTATGTGACATCAATAGACAAGCCATTGCTCGAGTGGAACCCGAAAGGGAGGCGGTGAGTTGGTCGTCAAGGGTGACTTGGAGGAGGTCATGCGAGGAGGAGATGAAAGCATGTGGACAGACCTGGAGCAGGTGAAAAAGTTGTCAGAAGACCGAAGGCAATGGAGGTACGCAGCTGAAGCCTATGTTCCTCTAGGAACTAAAGGATACAATAATAATAATATATAATAATCTATCTTTAATAATCTGTGGTTTCAAGTAGTTCTCCACAATTAATATTATTCTAACACGCAAAAGCCGATGTATGTTCTAGTTTGAACACAGGAGATCAAACTCTGCATTTAACTGTGTAATGCTGAGAAAAACTTCCTTGAATTACTTACAGTCACAAAATGCCTCAAGACCAACAAAAAGACCGGTAATTTGAAATAAAATCTGAGGTAGTATTAAACAATAATGATATCAGAAACACAAAATTACCTCTGCCATACTGCTAAGCAGCTATACAGCTCAGACAAATTCCCAGTATAAAACAGTTACCTTGATTTTAAGAAGAATATTCCTAGCTAATTGGGATGAAAATTCTGCCAACAAGAATCACACACCGACGCTTCCTATAGACAGTCCGGTGATCAGAATGATCTTTATTCGCTTAAATAAAATTGTAGTCGTGAATTAACACATTATCATTGTATTAACACACAACCACAAAGGAAAGCATTAGAATTAGAGACTATTATTGTTATTATTGTTCCCTGGGGTTCCTAGTGGAACATAGGGCTTCAACTCCACGTCTCTACTTGCCACTTCTGTCTTCCTTCTGCTGTACTTTTCACCTGCGTCCATGTTAGTTAGTCCATACTGTTTCAACTCCTCTTCACACGATCTCCTCCATATCACCCTTCCACTGACGTCCCACTCGCCGCTTCCCTTTCGCGTTCCACTGAAGCAATGGCCTGACGCACGCGCGATGTCACCCAGCGGCTCGGCCTTCTTAGCTAGTGTCCAATCCATCTCCACTTTCTCCGGCTTATTTGTTGGTTGGCGATTGCTTCTTGTTTTGTTTCTTCCCATAGTTTCTTGCTGGTGATTCATTCCCGCCCGGCCATCTGATCTTCAGTATAGAGCCAGCGAAGACAGTTGTTGATAAAGGTAAGGTCTGCAACAGGTTGTTGGTTGGAAATATTCCTTGTGACCCGCCCGCCAAGTTCCTGATCCGTATAGAAAAACTGACTGACTTGACGTTGTTTGTATTGAAAATCTGACCGCAATTTGTTGTTGATGCTGGCTGAATGATGAATACTTCCAAATTGGTTTCAGGTTGATGAATGATGTGTTTCTCGCCGCCCACCCGATTCTCGCTCGATTTGACATTCTCGTCCGTTCCGACTGTGTGTAGTTGAGACAATGGTCCCTAGATAAGTGAGTGAATGAAGTAGCCTCTTCCAAATCCCTCCCGTTGTTGGTGATTGACTCTGGATGTTGTTGTTGGTTGGTTGGTTATTTTCATCACCTTTGTCTTGTCTATGTTCACCTGGAGTCCTGTCTTCATCGGCTGCTGCTTCAAACGACCAGTTTGTCGGTTTTCGCTTGTAAGTCTTCGATTTCAAACATAAATCATCCACGCGCGAAATCCAGGTCTTCTAGGTTCTTCACAACGGTCGATCCAGGATATCCCCGTCTTCTCGTTTCCCACTGTCTGACGCATAATCTAGCCCACCACAATTAGGAGAATCATTGGTGATAAACAACCACCCTTGTCTGACTCCTATATTTACTCCAAACGCCTCGCTGAGTTCTCCGTTGTGGATCACTTGGCATGTGCCGTTGTCATACAGCTGTTGAATGAGGTTGATGAATATTTGGGGTGCGCCGTATAAGTGAAACATACTGCTTCAATAACACATCTGCGCTCTGTTCTATTTTCTGCCACGGTCTTCAGCTGAGTCCATGATATCCCATAATCTCTCACCCTCCTCTCCAAAACACAATCTCCTCCATGTCAATCTCACACCGATGACACACTCGTCACTTCTTATTTGCATTCCACTCAAGCGATAGTCTGAATTGCGCACGATGCCATTCATTCGACAGCTTCCTCAATGTGTGCCCGACCGACCCGCCTCCATTTTCTCTTACATAATTGTTGAGCGATAGGCTCTCATCTGTTGGTTTGTTCCCAGCCAGAGTATCTTGTTGCTAATTCTTTATGGTCATTTGATCTTCAGTATGAAGCCAGCCAGCCAACCAGCCGGTGAAGGCATGTTTCTGTTGCCAAAAGTTTGCAGTAGCCTTTTGGGAATCCTGTTCGTGACTCAAGCACAGTGCAAGTTTCTGATCCACATAGAAGAACTCATTAACTTCAAACTGGTGTTGAAAATGCGAGTCCTGTTCTTTATACTGGCTGAACAAAGCTTGGAATAGCAGTCACCTCTCTATCTCAACTTCATCGACTTTGAAAAGGCCTTCGATAGCGCAGCGTCGACCGAGAGGTGATTTGGCAACTACGTCGCTACTACGGGGTGCCCTCAATTATACATCTCATCTAACAGTTATACTACAATGCTGCATGCCAACGATAAACTTACGGAAGCCTTCGAAGCGGGGACGGGAGTGAGGCAAGGCTGTCTACTATCGCCAATGATTTTCCTGATTGCAGTAGATTGGATAATGCGACAGACAGCAGGCAATGAGGAAACAGGCATAAAATGGACTCACACAAAAAACTTGGAGGATCTGAACTTCGCCGATGATATATGTCTGATTTCCCACAAATTGGAAGATATGCAAGTGAAAAGCAACAAGTTGGCAGAAGAAGCATCGAAGAAAGATATGAATTAAGGTGAATATAGAGAAAAAAGAGGTAGTTGATGAAGATTCCTGGTCAACAGCAACAGCAATAGCAACAACAACAGACAACAATCAGCCAGCATAAATGGGAGGAGTCTGAAAGAAAAAACCTCCTTTATCCACCGACCTGGGAAACATCGTTTCAACTACAGGCGGACGGAACTGACGAGGATATCAAAGCAGCGAGGATCGGAAAAGCAAGAGAAGCTTTCATTACTATCAAGTCTGTGTGGAGGTCTACATTCAGCACTCAGCATCAAAAATAACATCCGGATTTTCAACTCCAATGTCAAGTCAGTGCTACTTTACGGATCGGAGACTTGACCAGCGCGTCATAAAGAGCATCTCAAACCAACTTCAGACCTTCATTAACAGTTGTCTTCGCTCAATACTCAAGATAAGATGGCCAACCAGAAAAGACCAGCAACTGGGATCTCTGGCAATGGACGAACCAACCCAACCCAGCAGGAACCGATTGTGCAACAAATAGGCAGGAAGAAATGGAGATGGATTGGTGGCCATACTCTGAGGAAACTATCAACTGACATCACTAGACAAGCCATTGCTCGAGTGGAACCCGAAAGGGAAGGTAGCGAGTCGGTCGTCAGTGCGAGGGTGACTTCGAGGAGGTCATGTGAAGAACAGATGAAAGCATGTGGGCAGACTTTGAGCTGGGTGAATAAGTTGGCAGAAAACCGAACGCAATGGAGACGCGTGGCTGAAACCCTATGTTCCTCTAGGAATTAAAGGATATAATAATAGTAATATACTGGCTGGCTGAAGGAAGCAGATAATTTCCACACTGGCATCAGATTGATGAGCATGTGCTGCGTTATGTTTGCGATTCCAGCTTGCTGGTATTGACATCTTCATCCGTGCTATCCGACTACCTGTGGTTAAAACGATGCTGCCTAGCCAGACGAGCCAAAGAAGTAATCTCTGTCAAATCTTCCCCGTCGATGATGGTGATTAGTGGAGGTTGTCGTTGCTGTTTGTTTGTTTGTTGGTTGGTTGGTCATCTTCATCGCCTTCGTCTTCCCTACAGTCCTGTTTTTGCTGCCAGCGTCTTCATCCAGTTTGTTAGTTCCCACATGCAAGTCTTCGAGCTTCTGTGACATTAAACAGAAATCACGCATAGGCGAGAAATCCATATCTTCTAGAGTCTTCTTATCAGTCGTCCAGCGTATTCCTTTTCTTCTCATCATTCCCCACACACAGTCTGACGCATAATCCATCCAGTCCACCACAATTAAGAGTATTATCCGTGATGATAAATTCAAAGCGATAACTCATTAAAAGATGTTAAACAGACACAAGAAAACTATCTGAAAACTGAATAATAGAAGTCAGAATATCATTGACTGTGTATATATAAGTCAATATATTTTAAAAACAAAAAAAGACTTGAATTAACTCAAATATTTCGTTAAAAGAAATTCATCAGCTGTCATCTGTCAAATATGAATCTCATTTATTTTAAATTTATATATATATATATATATATATATATATACGTATTTCTGATAAACAGTATTGAATACTTCATAAGAATATTTAATTTAGCTATGTTTATTAGTATAACTGTTTATTGAACACATTGAAAACATTTAAATTGGTAAATGGCGTGAATGAAATAATTAATCGATATATATGTGTGTAAATAAGTTATATATAATTGATAAATAGCAGTGTAACTGATAATAATAATAATAATTTGTTATTTGTACGCAAATTCCATCTAGACAGATGTGTGATGCGATTAAAATTGGCTTCTTTTAGTGTGGTTGTTTTCCAATAAGCTACTTGGTAGTTTGATTGTGATGCTTTCGCTGTCCCCTTTTCAGACAATATTTTCAACAGTAACTTCGCGTTGGTGACACAGCGGTTAGGACTCTCACCGACCATGCACACGGTCCAAGATTCGATCCCCTGCCAATACATACCTGATATCAGTGGTGTCGGCCTGAAAAATTTGGGCTACCGGTATCACATGCTGAAAATTTCATACTTGTACCAAAAATACTGTATGGAGTCAAGCTATAATAAAAAAATAATAAAACAACTGGGAAAAGAATTGTGTTGGTTAGAGTGGGTGTCGTGTTCCATTGTGAGTCCAAGATCATAAACTGGATGCCTGCCAAAAGACATAACATGTTATTTTTCATAGCAATTCATGTAGAAGGCTGTGGATACGAATTTGACTGGGGAAACGTCGAAGTCTTAAGCAATGGAAACACGAAGCATACCAGGGGATTTCTAGACGTCTGGTTCTAAGGAGAAGAAACTTCGAATAAAACAGACACATGATATGGAACAGTCTATCTCCTTAGGAATTAGAACCTGCACCTCCGTTATAAGCTTCAAACACTGAGTATACCGACTGTTACATTCTAATTTCTACATTAATAATAAGAACCCACTGTATGTTACTAGAACTAATCAAATATTAGGTCCCTATAGTGTGCGTCGATGGCACATTGGTTAGGACTCTCACTGACTATGCACATGGTCCAAGGTTCAATCCTCTACCGAAGCACACCCGATATCTATGGTCGGCCTGCAAAATTTGGGCTACCGATATCACATGCTGAAAATAATAGAGACGATTTGTAGCTCAGTTGGATAATATGTAATTAATACTGTTCTCTGAGCTGGTTGGTTTAGTTGCGGAGCTCTCATCATCCTTCTGGACAACATCCCCTTTCAGCGAAATATTTAGTACAGAGTGAAATGATTAATTAGATTTCTTCATGAGTGATATAACTGCGTCTCCCCGTAACAATCATCTCTACATATGTATTGACCATTTTCTATTGACTTGGATTTTGAGCTTTCTGGTCACCTGATTTACATTTTATTAGCAGTTGGTATATTTCGTCGTCTATATTAACGTGTTTGTTAAATGAATTTTCGTTTGAGTACCAGGCTTCTAGGAATTCCCTGGCATCGCTTTTGGTGTTTCCTCTGTCTAAGATTTCGACATAATCCCAATCATCAAATTGATGTCCATAATTGTCTATATGCATTGATACTAAAGGATATATATATATCGTGTCTTTTCACGACTGATTTGTGTTCTTGGATTTTAATTCGAAGGGTACGCCCACTTTGGCCGATGTAATGCTTGTTACACTTCAGGCACATTGTAGCACTCCAGATTGAAAAGAATAAAAGAAAAATACATATAAACGGTCTTCAAAAGGAATGGTTATCCACAAAAGTCCATCAAAAAGTGTTTAAAGTTGAATCAAAACACCCACAAAAAGAAACCATCATCGAAAACCACAAGAAAATTCATCCTTCCATACATGAGAAACATCTCTGAAATAATAGCTAGAATACCGAAACCGTTTGATACAGATAAAACACACAAGCCAGCCAGTCAAATCATTTAATTAGATATTATGCAAACCGAAAGGTCCAACAGAAAAAGGAGATAAAATTAATACCATTTGCAAAATAAATTGTATTAAGTGTAATAGGCATTACATCGGCCAAAGTGGGCGTACCCTTCGAATTAAAATCCAAGAACAAAAATCAGTCGTGAAAAGACACGATATATATCCTTTAGTATCAATGCATATAGACAATTATGGACATCAATTTGATGATTGGGATTATGTCGATATCTTAGACAGAGGAAACACCAAAAACAATGCCAGGGGAATTCCTAGAAGCCTGGTACTCAAACGAAAATGCAATTAACAAACACGTTAATATAGACGACGAAATATACCAACTGCTAATAAAATGTAAATCAGGTGACCAGAAAGCTCAAAATCCAAGTCAATAGAAGATGGTCAATACACATGTAGAGATGACTGTTACGGGGAGACGCAGTTATATCACTCATGAAGAAATCTAATTAATCATTTCACTCTGTACTAAAAATATTTCGCTGAAAGGGGATGTTGTCCAGAAGGATGATGAAAGCTCTGCAACTAAACCAACCAGCTCAGAGAACACTATTAACTACATGTTGAAAATGCCATAATTGTACCGAAAATACGGTGTGGCATCAAGCTGTAATCAAAATAAAAAAAAAATTAAATTAAAATTAAAAAGAACAAATAACGCTCAAAACTTCACTAATTACTCTTCATAAACGGTAATAGAGACTCACAGTATAGATGTATATAAAGACTAAGGGAATATCACTATATATATGTCCACTAGACAGAAATATACAATTAATATAAACATGTACATATTCAACCATTGAAGTTCTGTCTATGTCCACATACACTGTTTTATCCGGTACTTTAGTGCTTGCCTCTCCTCTTCAATATGCCTTGTAGTGGAAGTCATACAGACCTATAGTAGGGCTGACGTTAAACTTACCCATATATATATGCCACATCAGTCTTCAGTCTGTCGGCTCATAATAACTCAACATCCTTAAAAGCTCAAGGTTTACTATATAAGGATGCTAAATAACATTCATTATGAGCAGTTTTCATGCTCTAAACTGAAGTTACAAGTGGATTTCCAACATTTTTCTACATTCTAATCAAATTACACGTACAGACTACCATTGAGCTACAAATGGTGGTAATGGCCGTCTCTGTAGAACAATATCATCCATTTGATGCAGTAAAACAAATTCACATGCCTATACTCAATATTCGTCTGCTTGGAGTACAATTCACTTCTGACAGTAAGTACCCTACAATGACGCTGTTGAGAAAAATGATACAAGTGTACAGTTGAATTTAAACTGACACAATAAATCAAGAATAAGACTCGATACCGTACACAGCGAAGTTATACGGGAGAATTCACTTCAAGTTATATTTATTTTTACTGGATATTTGTGATGCACTCAACTCAGACTTGGGTTATTTTTTTTTTGTGAATGCGAAGACGACATCTCTGTAGTTCTCAATGTGCTACACTGGTTGACTAATTAGCAAGGCAACAGAACAATCAACAAAGCTGCAGATTAACAACCGGTGACTACGAAGGTTTTCAGGAGGTACAATTAGATTATTCGTACTGAAAGCTACACTGAAGATGTTGTGTATACAAGGGCAGTGATTAAGACCTTCTCAATTGAACTATCCAGCTTGATGAATTACATCAAAAAAAATCCATCTGAGCTCTAAATCCTTTGCACTAGCAAGTACAAAAACTCAACCATAACCTACCTACTTAGCTCGTGTTCTGTGCTATAAAGAAAGCATTAGGCGTGATACCTATAACTTATTAAATAGTCAGTAGAACAATTTGGATCTCGTCTTTCCAACTCACATCATTTATAGGTACAACGTTTTTCGATCTGTCTTTTCCTTTTCTCTCTCTTTTTTCTTCTGTTATGTGCTGCTTTGTTTCTTTCTTCCTTAGAAACCCTCTTTAAAACATTCTTCTTCGTTCTTTCACACTCTGTATACCTCGACCTTTTTGTTACCGCCCACGCCAGTATATATGCTAGTTTATCTACTCTTCCAACACCTTCAAACACTGTTCAATTTTGGCTTTGCCACCGACATGCCAATATGTTGTTGTCATAACGAACTGAGACTACCCTTAATCTATGTAGAATTTTATTTATTGATAATGTACTAACTGGTTGCAATAATGTATGTAGTGAAATGCTGAGAATTCCATTCTGTATCACAAGTACTGTTTTGGAATAAAGCAAATTATTATTAGTATTATTTACTTGTGGCATTTATCCATTGAAACTGATACCCACTCGACGGGAAGTACCTTGGGGAGAGGGGGTATATTCTTCTCAATGATCCCTAAGGAGTCAACTGAATTCACTTACAGGATTTCATCATGAGCTGACATTAGTTAGAGAACCATTTGGAAACCTGCTGAGTACTCGACAGCTGTTTCGTCCTAGTTTGGGACTCTTTACAGTGCGCACCCACACCATGCGGTTCGAACCCAGGACCTTCTGGTTACAAGGCCAGCGAGCTCGTAGACCATCAAGCCACTAGGATCCTATCCAATGGCCAGGCAGTCCATGAATTCTAACTTCTGCCAATTCACGATATAGCGCAACCGCTAGCCAATGTCTTCGGCGAGTATTTTTCCTCACACCGGACCTGCTGCACCCTACTGGTCACGACTTTCCACTGGAACCCCAGGTAACTGCCTACCTGAATATCGCCAGTCGCCAGTGAGCACCTCATTAGTATTCAAGCATTGGTTTGTATGGATTTGGTTGATTAGGTACATGATTTCATCATGAGCTGACATTGGTTAGTACAATGTGAGTATTCTCATAGTAAAACCTGCGTTGAAGACGTTGTTTAGAAAGGGATCAACGAAATCTTCACAGTTCAATCAACCAGCTCAAAGAATACAACTAGATCAAAAATAATGTATTTATTGATATAAGTATAAAACTTGGGCACTCTAGTGGTGCAGTATAACTCCATTATGGAATGATTGACCCCACCCACTAAGATAAGTATAATTGAAAAAAAAACTCAGCACTACATTGCACTGCATGCATTAATACACAACTACACAATAGGGTGGTGGGAGAGGGTTAAAATTCTAAGAAGTAATACAGGTAGGTAGGTGGATAGCAAGGGAGATTGATTACTGAATCCTGCCTTGTTTATCGGGTGAATCTACACCCAACACATACAACAGAAATGACTCAATGCAAATATCAGAGATATGTATGGAAGATATTATTATCACCAGTCAGTCAAATCAGAAGAGGATATAATAAATAATCATAAAATTCTATTTCAATTCATGTACATTACAATATTCTAACAAGTTACTTATTTTGACTATAAAAACACTCGTCTGATTTCCCATCTGATTGTATTTGATTGATAGCATTCATATTATTATTATTTCTGAATGTACTTTATCTTATATTACCGATTTTATTCAAATGTCTAATCATCATTTTCACTCGCGTATATAAATAAAGCAAGAAAGTTGTGTGACTGAGTGACTTGATATGATTATGAGTAGCAATAGTTTGTGCTCGAAACGTGGTCATCAGTTAATATTACCGTACAACAGCGCTGTGTGACTTATATCAAAATAAAATCTTATCGCTAATGGAATAATGTAAATATTCATGATTGGAGAAATTCTGATACACAGGAAACGCTTGCCATTTCACTTCGATACTGACAATTAGTAGAGTTTTAAAAAAGTTTTATTTTTATGAAGTAATGAAGAAGGTTTCTAATCTCAAACGGATATGTTTGATGTGATTGATACGGTTTACTGGCGGAAATCTTTCAGGTAAGGAGGGGAAATCAATCGACGAGGCTGTGAAGCTACATCGACTGGCATGGTTAGGACACGTGTTACGGATGCCTAATCATCGCCTCCCTCGACTGACAGACAATATTAGCTGACATAAGATCAGGCTGGTAAATAGCTAGTGGCGGTCGAACCAACACATGGCCTCATGAGTCAATGAAATCCACGTAGGAAGGTGTAGACTTCCTGACTGGTTGGGGTCCACGGGACTGTAAAAACCAATGGTTAGAAACAATTGGTGATATGGATCAAACTCATCGTTCTCAATGGCTGGCTCAGATTCATCCACTCCTTGTGACTTACGATTTCCAATGAAACTGTTTTGTTCTTCGTTATTACTATTCTTTTGTCTCACACCTCTGTTTACTGTCTTTACTATGCATGCATTTCTTCTACTTTCTTCTCTTGCTTTGTTTGGTACATGGAGGGAGTGTGGTGACTCGAACTGTCGCACATCAGTGCAAAGTTCTATGCTGAAAACAGACTGACAGACAGATGTCCTCCAAGACAACAGAGCCAATGCCTACTTCATTGTAAAGTGTTTGAATAGTACGACTGTCTAACAAATATGTGGAGACAAAGACAGATGGATTGGACACAATCTGACAGACGACAAATTGTGTCTAAATCCGATGTTGACATGACGGAGATTGTGTGAGGAAAAATATTGAAGTCAACAAAGAGGGACTACTAAGAACAGAATAAAGTGGCGCTATTCTACTAGGAATCCAGGAAAATGATATCAGTAATACTCCTTCCTGATCACTGTGATTGTGATTGATTGTCTTCACAAGTTTTCTTATCTTTGTGTTCACTTATATTGGTAATCAGTTGTTTCACTGACCTGCCATTTGATTTTTTTTTCGTCATGTTTTGGCGCTGAACATGTTGTCTAGGAGAACAATGAAATCTTTGCAGTTAAACCATCCATTGATTTCAAAAACTGTCCTATCCCACCCCGATAAATGGAAACAAATCAATATTACTGATGATATACCGACTGGCACTTTGTATGGGAATATCAGCTATCTACTGAATTCACTTGTATATCTTCATACTGGAAGGAGACTATTGGTGGAATGAAAAGAAGAACAAATTAACTTCCTTGAGAAAACGCATATTTTCAAGTCTTCAATAATTATATTTAAAAGAAATATAATCTTTATTCTGGACAGTATTTATAAAATGTGCAGAATTTTCCGAGGAGTTTATTGCACGGTATTTTCCCTTCGTACAGTTAAAATTTTCAAGTAAAATAATAATGAATTAATTGACAGTATACCCTTCCTGTGACACACAGTGGTGGTTGGTCTCTGAGCTGATGAAGCACAAACCATTCCATTATGTGACATATATATCTGCTTTGTCTTCTTCTTCTTTCAAGGAATCCATCCACGATATCGATCTGGTTGGAAACCAATTGTACGAGATGTTTAGAAGTACATTTTGAGAGCCAAGGAGATAATAACTGAAGAACAGGTATCTCTCATGTATTGGGATATGTTACCACCTCCAGTCACAGGTCAAGTTAAGTTGGAACTTGCGTAATGGAAGCTTTTAAACACTTTAAATACAATAAGAACACAATATTCAGGGAAGAGACTCTTTTCAACGAATTTATTATCAAGCTGTACAATCGTATATATATGGTTTTATAAAGAAATTATATCCGGTGGGGGAATTAGGTCAAAGGTGTGAATACATGGAATAATAACAGTGGTAGTATGAAATGCAATTAAAATATTTGTGATTATAATCATAGTTTAATGTCAGCTGGCAAAACAATTAATGTCACACATAGAATAATACATAAGGTGTACAGATGTTGGAAAGGAGTGCATGATTATAGGATTAGTAGACGAATATAAAATGTTACATAGCATGGTGTGAAATTAGGTAAGATAGAATTCAATATTGTAAAAGTACAACATATTAAAATTAATAATTTTCGGTTTAGAATGATTAGTGTGGCAAGTGGAAATATTTCAGAGAAAGAATAGTGATAATAATAATGATAATAATCTTAGTAATAAGGGAAAAGTACATAGAATAACTAAATAAACAAAATAAATAAATAAATGTGTATCCCTCTACGGCCAAGGCAGAAGTAGGCATTGGACATACTTCTTTTGTACACACAGGTGTTTGGCTTAAAGTCATGAATTGCCACAGCCTCCGCTCTTTTTAGAAGTCTGTTACGAAGAAAACGCGGGGAGTTAGCATTGATTCTATATATGATCTTGAAATCATGGTCAGGGTTGACAGAGTGGCAAGAGTCAATCAGGTGTTCTAGAATAGAGCTTCGCACACACTTCGTTTCTCCCTTGTAAAACCATTCAGCTGGAATATGTTCTCGTATCCGTGTAGTAGAAAGCGTCCTGTGACTACGGCCAATGTACCTTGCTTCACAAGAGCAGGTGAAGTGATAGATACACATGAAGGCGGCCAGACCGGGGAGCTTATCTTTTACAGATGTAGAGAGCAGCTTGCTGCTGGTGAACGTCATATATGTAATTTTGCTGCAAAGAACGTCTTACACTGACTGCTTTAGAGACAGACAATTTTTGAGCATATCTGAAGCTTGAATTCCAAGTTCATGAATAAGGTTTCCTTTGGAACTGAGTCGGTGACCAGTTTACACTGCTTATCTTTCATACTGCTGTTAATACACACAAGGGTAGACAATACCAATATGGGTGTGAATGCATAAAATAATAATAGTAGTAGTATGAAATGCAATTCAAACTAAAATGTTTGTGATTATGATCATAGTTAAATGTCAAGTGTCAAAACAATTAATTTCATATAGGGAATAATTCATAGGATGTATGGAACTTGGAAGGGGTGTGCAATTAAAGAAATAGTAGAAAAATCGAATAGAAATAGAAACGTTACGTAATATTGTGTGAAATTTGAATTGATTTAGAATGACAATTGGGACTAGTGAAATAATACCAGGGACAGTTCAAAGTGAGAATAGTAATATTGGTAACAACTGACACTGCAATAAAGGAAGAGTATACAAACTGAATAGTCAAAATGACAAAAATGAAAAACTGGTAGAGCTAAAATATGATTGGGGATTACCATACTTTAGCATAGAGAAATTAAGACCATGAAAGTTTGAGAAGTTGAATGAATTTTTTCTGTTTACAGAGATCTGGTTTTTCTATTTCGATAGCCAAAGCTTCAGCACCACAGATGAGTTAGGTATGTAGTGATATGAGCAAATTGCTTTTCGCTTTGTAGATGACTTTAAAGGCGAAGGATATAGATATGGGGTGATCAGTATCGACCAGATGTTCTGTTCAATGATCGCGCTTCTTATTGTTCCACATCCACTTCCCCATTACCATACAGGATAATTGCACATCGCTTTGAAGTTCTATACATCTTCTGCATTATTTATTATATAATATAATCATTATATATATATATATATATATATATATATATATATATATATATATATATATACTCGAGAAATAGTTATACAGTTTTACACAGGAGAAAGATAGAATATTTACCAACCAACCATACGGATATGGTATGAGGTCCGATTTTACTGTTGAAAATGCACACCACTTTAACCTAAGTTACCTTATATGTATCAAAACAAAGTTCACTGTTAATAGTTTGATAAAAAATTTGGCATTAGGTGGTATATGATATTCATTATAATAAAGATTTATTTTGTATTTCCCAATGAATGAAAAACAAAACGATATTGTTGTGTTTACACACGTTTCGCTATTTAATGCTCCTAATAGCTTTATCAAAGTAGTAATATTAAACCGGAATTTACAAAATCCACTCAGCTTATATATAACAAAGAGTTAAGAGGTGAGAAAATAGACAAGTTAGGTCAAGTTAAGGGGGACATATTGAAAGTCGAAATAACAATGAAGATCAATCACTAAACCGAATAACAAAGGTAAAAATAGTACACCTGATATGATATCAAAACAAAGTTTACAGACTTGAGCATCGTTCGTCATTATGATATACAAACGATGAACTAGTCGGTGAACTAGCATTTCTACACTGCCTGCACAGTTGAGAGGTGGGAAAAGGGACATTTTAGTATATCCATATTCAGGAAGAAAACCCACTCCAACAACAAATATTTAGACTTCGGATCAGTACATCCTATCAGCGGAAAGGTATCAGTTGTTTCATGTCTTGTTAGGCGAGCACACACTTTGATGACAATCAGTGAGAAGGGAAAAGAATATAAGAAATGTCAAACATTACTGAGACTCTCAGGAAAAATATCCACCCAAGGAACTTCATCAAAAAAGTCAACACTGACACTAAGTATGGTCGAAAACGTATTCCAGAAACATGGACCTCAGCAGTTGTCACTCTATACAGATCAGAAACGTCGAACGATATCAGAAGAGTACTCAATCAGCTCGACATTAGAGTTTTCTTCAAAACATCAGACACATTACGAAACAACCTTGTCCATATAAAAGACCAAATCCTGAAAGATTATCTATCTAATTATGTCTATAAAATAAAATGCTTGGAATGTGATGTGATATATTAGCAGCTATTAGCAGCAGCATTAAATAGAGTGTAGCGGTAAATAATTCCCCAAAATTATTGACCACAGCAATCACTCATTGGATGCTGACCACCACTGTTTAAGTCGACTTGTTTAGCTGAAGGCTTCCGGTCAAGCATCCCCGCCATATGGTACCCCGTCGTGTCACGTGCACGATTACTAGCTAGCTAAGCGTTCGTCTAACGGCTTGTTTTGGTTCCGAAATATATCACGAAGTTTGGACGATCAACTATTGGCTTTTGCTTTGTTTTCGGTACGCGAGAATAATTTAGAGGTTGTGTAAGATAATTCCGTCAACACCTCTAAAAGAGAAATATCAGTGAAAACAATATCGTTTTGTTTTTTATTCATTGGGAAATACAGGAACAGCTTTATTATAGTGAATATCATATACCCAATGCCCAAACTATTTTTTCAAACTGTTTTAAGTGAACTTGGTTTGGACATATATAATCCTATGCATTATTCTATATATGACATTAATTATTTTGTCAGTTGACATTTAACTATGATGATAGGTCATATCTCAATCGATTAAAACAAACCGATGGGGAGGAAATATGTGCAATAGTGGGAGACAAAAGAAGGTTTTTCGGTAGCCTAAGTTTTAGGCAGGCCGCAAATATGCGCATTCTTTGTCGGTTTCTTACGGTAGCAACTTTTTTTATTTTTTTAAAAAACACCTGAATACTAATGCGGCGTGTGCTACTGACAAAAATTCACAAGTAGTATATTGTGTGTGTGTGTGAATAGCGGAACAACAGATGAGGTTGGAAGATGGTGGAGAAATGAAACATCCTCGTGTGAAACAATCTGGAGAGTATGAAAAGTAGACGGGGAGGAGGCAGAATGCAAATAAATTTTGTAATTTTGCAATTTCAATGTAACGTTTTTTGGTATTCTTATCACGACAGTATTACTTTTATTATCATAAGGATTTCACACGAAGATGACATTGTGATTTATTAACTTGATCGATATTTCGGTTTTTCATACATTTGGTTCCCTTGATAAATTTCGATGAAGAAAGGAAGACCAGATTTGCAGTATAAAATGTGATATCATCATTCTATTTCACAGGTTACCCTCATCAGCTGCACAACACTACCTGAAATTACAATGGTTATATGTCTGTCTGTCTTTTTTCCACATAGAACTCTGCACAAATGTGCGGAGTTCAAGTCGCCACACTCCGTGTAGCACGCGAAGCAAGAGAAGAAACTACAAGAAAAGCATGATAGAGACAGTGAGCAGAGGTGTGAGACAAAGGAGTAATTAAGAAAAACAAAACAGTTTCATTGGAGATCATAAGTCACAGGGAGTGGATGCATCTGCGCTAGCCACTGAGAACGATTTTGAGCCATGTCACCAATTGTTTCCAACCATTGATTTTTACCGTCCAGACGACCTCAGCTTGGAAGTCTACACCTTCCTATGTGGCTTAGACCAACTGTTGTGGATTTCATTGACTGGTGAAGCCAAGTTTTTGTTTGACCGCCGCTAGCTTTTTTCCAGCCTGACCCTATATCCGCTAACATTGCTCGTCGAGGGAGGCGATGACTTGGCGTACGTAACACATGTCCTAACCATCTCAGTCTTTGTAACTTCACGACTTCGTCGATTGATTTCCCCTGTTTACCTAGAACTCGACGCCTAACCTCAATGTTGCTCACCTTATTATGCCACTTTACACGGGAAATAGAGCGCAGGCACCTATGATCAAAGACAGCTAGTCTTTTCATGTCTTCCACTCTCAGTGGCCAGGTCTCGCAACCATAAAGGAGGACGGATTGGACTGATGAGCAGTACACCCGCCCTTTGGTCAATATTCGAACATCACAACAATGGTTATATATAGATGATAATAACATACTTTAATGTTTAAATGGTAATAGAGAAAAATACTCTAAAAGCGGCGCATCCAAAATGTAAGCATTACAAATTTTAACAGTTTGAATAATACTTTGATAAAGCTATTAGCATTAAATAGCGAAGCGTCAGTGAAAACAATATCTTCCATAGTTTGGTTTGTAAGGGTTAGTTATGCTTCTACTAGTTGATCACGGATTGACATCAATTATAGAACCATTGAAAACGAGCACTAGGGTACTGGACAGCTGCTGTTTCATCCTGGTTTGGGAATCAAATCAAACTAGAGAAAATTAACCTGATGCTCGTTAGTGACTTCCTACAGGATTGAGCTTCCTGGAGTTCTAGTGAGAATTCGTGACCAGTGAGGTCCATCCAGATGTCACGAATGAGGATGGACTCCCACCGACGACATTGGTTGGGGTCACGCTAAATGACGAATTGGTAGAAGTTAGAATTCATGGTCTGGACATTGAATCGGGTCCCAGTGGCTGAATGGTATATGAGCTTGCTTTGTAACTAGAAGGTCCTGGGTTCGAACACCAGTGCAGTGAGTGTGAACTGCCGATAATTCCCAAACTAAGCTGACGAAACAGCTGTCTAGTACTCCCTGGTTTTCAATGGTTCTCTAACTGATATCAATCCGTGATCAACTCATAATATTTCATCATCAATTTATACACTTTTGAATTAGAAAAAAGGTGGGAGGGGTGAGATAGAAAACAGAAAAAATTAATTAACAGAACAGTATTAGCTTGTAGCTTGTTCACATGGAAACTCAAAAAAACAAAAACGGCTACAGTTTATAAGCTTGAGATTTGCTCAGTGAATTGAGATCACTGAATTAGATGACTAATTAATGTCATCAAACCAAGATAGTGAGAGGTTAATCACACTCTTTTTCTGTATGCAGATGTCTGGTTGGTGTGAATCGTTTGATTGAGATCGCTTCGGCAAATCGTAGTAAATTTGCTGTCCTTTGTCTATTTAATATTTTGAAGGACTTAGAAATCTCTACGAGATGTCCGGTGTCAACAATGTGCCTGGTAATTCCACTCTGAGAATATCTGCTTCCTTTCAGGCACAGGTTTTTATGAATATGTTCAGAAAACCGGATAGAAGCCCTTCTTCCTGTCGTTCCAATGTACTTGCTCCCTCAAGTGCACTTAGATTCACAAACACAGTTGGAGGGGACCACAGTAGGATAAAGTTGTACCTCTATGTGCTGCTCGGAACACAAGGGACCATAATAATAGCAGAGGTAATAGTTTATCTGCTATGGTATCAAAAAATTTACCACGTAAGGTTTAATGTGATGACGAATTGTTGCTTTGAACACATATAGGTGGTTTAAACTTTCTAATCACAGCTTGATAACTAGACAAGGACTGAATGCTGCGGTTAAAAAGACTTTTTATGAAGCTAATATCATAATAATTGAGAATGTAAAGCCAATACATCCATCCATCTAAGCACTCAGAACATGCGAAAAATGATACCACATCTCACTGTATTTACAAATTTGAATGTACATGTGGACAAACATACATACATAGGAAGGACTCATCGATCTCTGCAAGTAAGCGCTGGCTTCACAGCATATTCCTAAATGGCTCCAGAAACAACAAATGAAATCTTCAGAACCTATTAATGGTGAGAACAGGAGACCTAGCTCCTTAATTGCGAAACATATCATAGAGACAGGTCATAAAATTGATGTTAACACACGTTTTTCAAACCTATCTATAAAACGTGTTTGGGGCGTATCCTAAAGTTTGTGGAAGCCTTAACTGGCAATTTAAAAGTTTAAACCACCTTTGTGCGTTCAAATCAACAATTTGTCATCACACTAAACCTTCCTTGGTAAATTTTGTTTTGATACCGTAACTTATGTACTATTACCTTTGTTATTTGGTTTAGTGGTCTTCATTGTTATTTTGACCTTCAACATGTCCTTTTAACTTAACCTAAGTAGTATATTTTCTCACCTTTTAACTCTTTATTAATTTTGATATATGACAAGTACATATGTGATCAGACTGTTCGAAATGTGTTGCGCAAATATGCATATTACACACACAATTCAGACCATTATGATTATTATTACTATTATTGTTAAATGGATATTGGCTGAATGACACCTGTATTCATTCTGATTGGTTGAATTCAGTCAGCCAATCAAATCAGTCGAAACCTTTAAAAGTCAATCAACCTAACCCCTTTCACACGAAACAATCAAATTTAATCTAGGGATTTTATTATTATTATTATTAATTTAAACGTGATTTCATCTCAGTCATACTCTGAATTACAGTCAAACGTGCAGATGTATAAAAGCACACGGACAAAAGCGTATAGAGAAACATACAAACTAACGAATGAATGAATGAATCGATTAATTGTGAGTACAATTCACAAAAATCATCAGTCTGACTGAATTAAAATGAAATAAAGATTTTGAAATGTGCACTTTGAACAATCATCACCATAATATAATAATCAAGTACACTAGTAGTTAATGTTTGTTAGAAGAGAAACACACACACACAAACACACACTTATACGGACGCACCGTTGCATTAATTTCACATATAGGGAGACACTAAGCACACACACACACACAAACTCACATACACGCACAAAATGCTTATGAAAACATTAGCGTTGAAGACTCATAATAATTAGATTGTCTTTGAATGATTCGTTGAGCATACAGTAAAGTACAGTACATCACGGATCAGATAGATCGCCTGTGGATGATTTATACACATTTTGTCTCTCTGCCCTAAAACAACGACTACTGCCTATCATTACAACTATTACTAATAATAATACTAATACGATCGTTACTATAGCAATTGTTTAACTCATCAAAAAATATATATACATAATTACTACATGTTTGAGTGCATCAGAGATCATGTGATTGTAAACATGTTACTCAAAATTTAATGCATTTGTTGCTTTCATATGCACATATATACATATATTCATATTACTCTGTGTGTATGTATACGATACAGTGAAGAGAAGTGAACAGAAGCTTACAATTATTATTACCATTATTACTATTTTTACTACTCTTATGATAATGAATTTAAATAGCGCGCTTTTCAAAAATTGAAAATTTGTTGTTCAACATGTTCAATTGAACATGGAATAAGATTAGCAAAAAGACAAAAAAACATCTAAATTTGGAGGGAATATCAAAAAAAACTAAACTCTATAAATATTTAAAGAAGTTTATTTCTTACTGTGATAAAACAAAAAGCATCAACAACACCAGCAGACAAACCGACAGCATATTACATATTGTGTAAAACTACTGAGAAAGGATTAATTTAACAATTGATCATTACTGTTATTACTGACTAATTGACTGTGTAATTGGATTTCGTGCTGTGTGCATATTTATAGATCATATTGAACTGGGGGTAAGTTTTGATTGATTCAGTAATTGATATTTTTTTAATATGCTATTTAAAAAGTTTATGTAATATATATTGGAGATATAGATATGATAGAGAAGATTTGTAATTCAGGTGGATGATTTTGATGTGGTTGTGTTCTCTGAGCCAACTGGATAGTTAATTTGCGAAGCTTTCATCGCCCTACTAGGCGACATCTTCCTTCAGCGCAGACTTCAATTGGTAATGAGCTCTCCGATTTCTCCACGAGTTCACCATTAGTCATCTCTACTGGTGGGTGATCTTAAACGTGACTCTTTGGTTGTTTTTGTATGTTCCCACACCTTCTAGGAGGCTAATTGCATTGGAAATGATTGTTTCTTTGACTTCAACTATGACCCTTTGTGTGAGGTTTTCTTCTTATCGGTAAATAAATTTGGTCTATCTCGATGTGTCTATTGATTGATGATTCACTGGAATGCCAGACAGCCTTCTAAAAATTCTCTAGCATTCTTGTTGTTTCCTCTGTCTAATATTTCAACGTTGGTTGTCTCAGTAGAATTGATGTCCGTGATTGTCTGTATGTAGTGATATGAGAGAGTGTATATCATGTCTTTTGACAGCTGGCTTATGTTCGTCGATAATTCGTCGGAGTTGTTACAATTTATTTTGTAGATGATGTTGGTTTTATCTTCTTTTGCTGTCGAGTCTTTTGGTTGACATATAACTGAGTGAAGTGACTTTGTTGGTTTGTGTACGACGTCAATTCCTAAAGGGTTGAAGAGTCTTGTAGTGATTTTTGAGATATCCTTTATATATGGTAAAGCGATTTTCTTTGTGCTTTCCTTGGGGGCTTTTGGTTTGATAGGTTGACTTGGGGGTATATGTCTTTTAATGAAATTCCGTGGATATCCATTCTTTTGGAAGACGTCCATGAGATATATTTCTTCAATTTTCCTTAAGTTGGGTGTGCTGCACTGAGTCCTGACTGGCCCTCTTGAATAGTGTTTGTATGCAATTCCTTTTGTGTGTTATTGGACTGTTGCTGTTGTAATTCAGTATTTGGTCTGTGTGAGTTGATTTTCTATAAACTTGAGTTTCTAAACCCCCTGTGGTTGTTCGCTTGACTAAGACGTCCAAAAATGGGATTTGGTTCTCAGATTCTTCTTGTCTTGTGAATTTGATGTCGTTGAAGACGTTGTTTATTAAGTTGTGAGTTTTATCTAACTAGTTTCTTTTGATTATTACAAATGTGTCGTCGACGTAGCGTATCCAAATCTTGGGTTTGATCTTTGATACAATTAAGTTTTCGAGTCTTTGCATCACTGCTTCTGCAACCAAATCTGGTATTGGCGATCCCATCGGTGTTCCTTTGACTTGTTTATATATTTAGCCGTTGAATTCAACGGACATCAATTCGACTGGGACAACCAAAGTTGAAATATTAGACAGAGGAAACAACAAGAATGCTAGAGAATTTCTAGAAGGCTGTCTGGCATTCCAGTGAATCATCAATCAATAGACACATCGAGATAGACAACATTTATCAACCTATAAGAAGGAAATCTCACACACAAAGGGTCATAGTTGAAGTCAAAAAAACAACCAGTTTCAATACAATTAGCCTCCTAGAAGGTGTGAGAACACACAAAAACAACCAATCACGCCCAGGGTCACCGACCAGTAGAGATGACTAATGGTGAACTCGTGGAGAAATTAAAAAGCTCACTTCAATTGAAATTGAAGCGTATGCGCTGAAGGAAGATGTCGCCTAGTAGGGTGATGAAAGCTTCGCAAATTAACTATCCAGCTGGCTCAGAGAACAGTTTGATAAATCTGGGCATAGGGTGTATGATATTCACTATAATAAAGCTTTTTGTATTTCCCAATGAATGAAAAACAAAACGATATTGTTTTTACTGACGTTTCACTATTCAATGCTAATAGCTGTATCAAAGTAGAAATATTTAACCAGAATTTACAAAATCCACTCAGCTTATGTATAACAACTTAATCATCGTTCTTCAGTATGGGGTCATTTTTAGTTGTCCAGTTGGTCAATTGGTAAACATAACAAAACCATGTGTGCAGATTATTCGATATGATCAATGTGTGAAATTATAAAAGTAGTGTGTGTTTACATAGTGAACTTGCTTATCACATTCGTGTTGATTTTGTCACTTCATGGGGGAGAGGGAAGGAAGGTGTTGTAACCAGGTCAGATTCTGTTTTAATCCATTATTCATATTCAGTTCAGACAATTTGGATTCCATTTGATGATATGAAGTGCTTCTGATGACATTAGACGTTGTTTGTGATTTCTGAAATGCTTTTTCTGGATGATGATTTGAATATTGTCAAAATGAATCTTGTGGTCTGATTCTGTAGCGTGTAGACGAAATATAGCTGATGATTTTTGAAGCCTTTCCAGTTCATTAACTGGATTTCTTGGTGGTCGAACAGATGCTCTACAGTGTTCATATTTTCTGATTTTGATTTCTCGAAATGTTTGTTCGATGTATATCACATCGGACATTTTATTTTATGGACACAACTAGGTGGAGAATCTTTCGGGATTTGGTCTTTATATAGACAAAGTTGGTTTGAAGTGTGTCTGATGTTTTGAAGAAAACTCAGATAATGTACCGGCTGACAGCATGCCCCTTAAAAAGAGGGAGGGTTGAGCATTGAGTTGTGGGGGGTGGGGTGGGGCGCACAGCTAGCAGCTTTACTCTGTAAAAACAGTAACAACATTTTGACTAGTGTAATGTATCTAGTCCTTTCTTTAGTACAGATTGAATTCTATCACCATTCACTTTTGCAATGTGGCCATCACAGTGCACTATGAATTGTTGGTCTTAGATCATTGGAGGCAATCGACAGGAAGCCTTCCACTTAGTTTTAGTGCTACAGGCCTACAGGAGGTGAATCGTGAGGCCGAATAGCTGTCTAATGGTAACGTCTAATGCGTGTTCGAATCTCAAACCGGGGGCATATGAGATCCTTCAACGTTACAGATGCACGCCCTGCTGACTGACTGACTGGTGTGTGCCAACTATACCATGAAACCTCGTTCAAGCTGGAATAGTTCCTGCCAACTGCCTCCAACCACCTAATATCAACAATACCACTTCTAATAAAGATTCAAACCTTGAAACCCTGTTTTCCAGTGGGAACGTAAAGCATTTTTTTTTTAAAAAGTCAGTCATTCGTAGCAGATTGATTGGACATATTTTCTGATTTGAGGTGGACTAATTACCCACTCACATCTCAGTTACGTCATTCATGGTAACAATGTATATTAATGTCATATATAGAATAATTCATAGGATGGATAGAACTTGAAAAAGGGTGTACAATTATAGGATTAGTAGACAAATCGAATAAAATAAAAAACGTTATATAATGTTGTGTGAAATTTAATAGCATAGAATTTAACGTTGTAAAAAAAGAAGAATTGATTTAGAATGACAAGTGGAACAAGTGAAATAATACCGGGGAAATTTCAAAGTGAGAGTAGTAATAGTAACAATTGACATTTTAATAAAGGAAGAGCATACAAATTGAATAGACAAAATGAAAAAAAATGAAAAATCAGTAGAGCTAAAATATGATTGGGGATCATCATACTTTACATGAACTTGGAGTTCAAAGGGGACTTAGCTTCCGATATCATGAAAAAAGAAGGATATCACAGTCCCTGAAAAGAACATTCCCTGATGCATCTCTGGGAATAGCCTTTACTAGTCGACCATTACTGTTCAATAACCTGGAGGAAAAAGATCCTGCTGTTGACCAACTCTATGTGTGTTTATCAATTCACCTGCTCGCTCGTGTGGAGCTACGTATATCAGTCTTGCTCAGCAAATGTTGACAAGAGGCTGTCGAATGGCACTGTGGGAAATGCAGGCCATCGCTCTAATGGAATCCCACTTGGAAGCGACGAGTGGGTGGTCGATGCGAGGGTGACATGGAGGATATCGTGTAGTGAGGTGGGGGAGGTAAGAGATTATGGGCAATCGTGGAGCTACCCAGATGAAGAGGACAGCTGAGAATAGAAGAGAGTGGAGATGTGTCGCTGAAGCTCTATGTTCCACTCACCAGTCTCCCCAATAGTCGCCTACCTTTTCATGATTAGATTCGAAAATAACAACTTTTCAATCATACTCACTCCTAAAATATGGTTAAGATATGTGGATGATACTTTTGTAATACTAAAACAAGATCTACACAGTTCATTCCTGGAGAAAATAAACCGTGTATCTCCCAGAATCCAGTTCACTTCGGAAGCAGAAGCAGATGTCGGTGAACTACCATTTCTAGACTGCCTCGCTAGTTAAGAGAAAGGAAAACGGACATTTTAGTATATCCATATTCAGGAAGAAAACCCACTCCAATTAATATTTAGACTTCAAATCAACACACCCCATCAGCCCAAAGATTTCAGTTGTTTCAAGTCTTCCTAGACGAGTACACTCTCTGTTAACGGATGAGAAAGAAAAAGGAGAAGAGGAAATATCAAACATTACTGAAACTCTCAAGCAGTTTAAGTACCCAAGGAACTTAATCAACAAAATCAACACAGACATTAAGTATGGCTAAAAACGCATTCCGAAAAAATGAACCTCAACAGTCATCATTCCATATAGAGCAGAGACGTCAGACGATATCAGAAGAGTACTCAATCAGCTCGACATTAGAATTTTCTTCAAAACATCAGACACACTACGAAACAACCTTGTCCATATAAAAGACCAAATCCCGAAAGATTATCTATCTAATTATGTCTATAAAATAAAATGCTTGGAATGTGATGCGATATACTAGATCGGACAAACAACACCAGGGAGAAATCAAAATCAGAAGAAATGAACACCGTAGAGCATCTCTTCGATCAACCACTGACAAATCCGATTGAACTAGAAAAACTTGAAAAATCATCAGCAATCCATAAGCGGTAGTCTACACGCTATAGAATCAGGTTACAAAATTGATTTTGACAATATTGAAATCATCATCCAGAAAAAGCATTTCAGAAATCACGAAGAACGTCAAATATCATCAGAAGCGCTTCATATCATCAAATGGAATCCAAATTGTCTGAACGGAATATGAATGGTGGACTAAAACAGAATCTGACCTGGTTACAACACCTTCCTTCCCTCTCCCCCATGAAGTGACAAAATCAACACGAATGTGATAAGCAAGTTCACTATGTAAACACACACTACTTTTATAATTTCACACATTGATCATATCGAACAATCTGCACACATGATTTTGTTATCTTTACCAATTGACCAACTGGACAACTAAAAATGACCCCAGACTGTAGAACGATGATCAAGTCAGTAAACTTTGTTTTGATATCATATCAGGTGTGTTCAAAAGCGTTTTGTCAAACCCCTTTCTTTACCTTGGTCATAATAATGTTCTTTCTAGTTTTTATTTTATATAATTTTACAACTTGAATTCTTTCCACTCCACTTCACATCTTCATTCTTATCGTAATAGTACTCCTAATTTTCATAATTTTTAGACAACACTTGACATTTTTGTTATAGAACAATCTTTAATATTTTTGTAATTTATCCACTTCAACTCTACCCCTTATAACTTTTATCACACATATACGTACATTGACTGAGCAATTATTTAGTGCCACTTAATAACCTTTTTCTGTAATATAAATACGACTGTACAGCTTGAAAATGAAGTCGTTGAAAAGAAATTTCTTCGCTGAACAAAAACTGTGTTTTTACTTATGAATAAATGGGTATTTTTCGAGATTCAGAGCATATTCCTGAATGGTGCCAAAAATAAATGGAATCTTCAGAACTCATTAATGGTGAAAACAGGAGACCTAGCTCCTCTATGGTGAAACATATACAGATGGGATATAAAATTGACGTTCACACATGTTTTTCAAACCTATCTATAAAAGATGTTTAGGGCGTATCCTAAAGTTTGTGGAAGCCCTAGCTGGCAACTAGAAAGTTTAAACCACTTTTATGCTTTCAAAGCAACAATTCGTCATCACACTAAACCACCTTCCTTGGTAAATTTTGTTTTGATACGAATCAGGCTTGTACTATTACCTATGTTATTTGGTTTAGTGGTCTTCATTGTTATTCTGACTTTCAGTATGTCCCTCTTAACTTGACCTAACTTGTCTATTTTCTCACCTCTTAACTCTTTGTTATATATAAGCTGAGTGGATTTTGTAAATTCCGGTTTAATGATACTACTTTGATAAAGCTATTAGAAGCATTAAATAGTGAAGCGTCAGGAAAAACAATATCGTTTTGTTTTTCATTCATTGGGAAATTCAAAATAAACCTTTATTATAATAATATTATATATATATATATATATATTTATTTATTTAAAACTTCTATATTGTACTAATATATAATTCTATGTCAAAATAAGAATGAAGACCACTAAACCAAATAGCAGAGGTAATAGAACATCTGCTATGGTATCAAAACAAAATTTACCAAGGAAGGTTTAATGTGATGACAAATTGTTTTTGAACGCATAAAGGTGGCTTGAACTTTCTAATTGCTAGGGCTTCTACAAACTTTAGGATACGCCCCAAACACGTTTTATAGATAGGTTTAAAAGATCTGTTAACATCAATTTTATGACCTGTCTCTATAATATGTTTCGCAATAGAAGAGCTAGGTCTCCTGTTCTCACCATTAGTAGGTTCTGAAGATTTCATTTGTTTCTGGAGGCATTTAGGAATATGCTATGAAGCCAGCCCTTACTTGCAGAGATCGATGAGTCCTAGCTCTTCTATTGCGAAACATATTATAGAGACAGGTCATAAAATTGATGTTAACAGATCTTTTAAACCTATCTATAAAACGTGTTTGGGGCGTATCCTAAAGTTTGTAGAAGCCCTAGCAATTAGAAAGTTCAAGCCACCTCTAGGCGTCCGAAAACAATTTGTCATCACATATAATTCTATATTAATTTCTTTATTGCAGATATATCACATACAGTGATTAAAACAGTATAATTAGTATTGGGTCATTATATTTCGAACATTATTCATTATTATATATAATGACATCATCATAGTGTGACTGAAAAACTTTGAAAGTTGAAATTTGTTATCCATAATCAAGAGAGTGAATTAACATGGTATAAAATGAGTATTTGTCATCTTATTTTCGTCTCTTTTCTCACACTTAGTCGCCATATCACTAAAGGATAAATAGAGAAGTTGGATGATGGAATAGTTTCAGTAGTTACATTAAAACTTATTCTTGGGGTCTCTTTTTCTTTCAGTATTACTATTATTATTATTATTGTTTCCTTTAGTTCCTACAGGAACATGGAGCTTCAGCCACACGTCTCCATTGAGTTCGATTCTCTGCCAACGTTTCCACCGGGCTCCACGTTTCCCCACACGCTTTCATCTCCTCTTCGCATCACCTCCTCCCCCGTGTCACACTCACACTGACGACCAACTGACTCGCGCCTTACTATTCGGGTTCCACTCGACCAATGGGCTGGCGTGTGATGTGAATCACCTAATGGTTTGTTTTCTCAGAGTATGGTCAGCCAATCCAACTACCTGCATTTCTTCCTGCATATTTGTTGCACAATTGATTCTTGCTGGGTTAAGTTGGTTCGTTTATTGACAGAGATCCCTGTTGCTAATCTTTTGTGAGCGAAGACAGTTTGCTGTTGACGAAGATCTGCTTTCGCGATCCCCATGCTCTGATATCCTCACCGATTTCGTCCGTCTGTAGTTGAAACGATGCTTCCCTCTCTTTCATTGTAGCGTAGAATTAAACAGAACAATAATTTGTTGATTAGGCTTTGCTGAGTGACATCATCATGTTTCACTGGTTCACTGATAGGATGTTAGCCAGCCCCACTGAGGATCCCGATTTGATTGGCTAATTGACACACTTTTTAACCTCATCTATCCAGTTATATGCCCATAAAAATGGAAGGTTGAATTTGAATAAGTGTAACAAACTCATTCCGTAAAAGGAACATTACCTCTGCTGAAACTTCAGCGTTCCACAAAGGTATGACTGACTATCTATTATCTTCCTATTGAGTCAGCAAAAGGGACGAAGTTATATGAACTAGCGACTCTGAAATCACTCCGTCCATAATCAGTTAACATAATGTCTGGTGATTCGTGATTTCATGTAATAACTCATTTGTCACGGTATCAGCGAGATAACTCGAATTCAACAACCTAATTACTTCTACAAAACAGTTATGATACGACCTTAACTAACATCAATGTACCGAGGTGAAGCAATATCCGGCAATGAAAAGATCAAATAATCTGCAATAAAGCTCTATATAATGTTAGATTAAATTCAGGTGTTGATTTGTAGGAGTTTAACTGCTTTCAGATTAGGCTAAAGAATGAAGTGAGTTCAAGAGCGAAGGAGTAGTCAACATTTTTTCCCCCATTAGCTCTGGACTCTTCAGCAATACACACCTAGTGAACCCAAGTGGCAAGACAGTCACACTATGGATAGTGAATCGGAAGGAGTTAGGATTCATAGACACTTGGATTCCATCTGCACAGCTGAATGGATAACAAGGTCGTCTGCTAACCTCACAATCTTTAGTTTGATTCCCCGAGGCTGGCGTTGTAGATTCACATGGCTGAAGAGTCTCCAAATAAGACGAAAGAGTTATCTAGCATCTCATGGTCTTAAATGTTACATTGATATAATAATAGAACTTTTGAACTGTGGTGGTAGAGTATAATTCCATTATGGGTAAAATTTATTTTGATAAAGTCTCACAGATTTATACAGTAATATTTACTGATGACAAGGTTTCGAGCACAATTTATTGCTCATAATCATATCAAAGCATTACTCACGCAACTTTCTAGATTGGTTTATATAATTCCATTATTTTCCATCGTTTGATTCGATTGGAAGTAGTAGTTTTCATATTTCCGGTATGAGTGATGAGTTATTCCTATTACATGTGTTGGGTGTAGGCTCGATGAACAAGGATTCAATAGTCAACCTATCACTCCATCTAACTAGATTACTTTTTAGCATTTTAACCTTCTCCCACCCTACTGTGCAGTTGTGTGTTAATGCATGCAGTGCTGAGCTGTGTTCTGCATTACTTATCTTTTCGGGGTCAACCATTCTTACCTTAGCTAAATTCTTATGTTCTGACAGACAATTTGACTATCCCTGACCAACTAGTTTGAACTATGTAGTTGACCTAACTCATAGTCATTGCAGGGTATTCTGTAAATTATATTATTTTGTCTAATCGGGTCAACCTACAGGGTCCTTTAACCTACAGGGCTTATCCTACCTGAGGGACTTTGTACGTTTAAATGCCCCCCTAATTACTGCTTTATTAAGACTTCTACTTAGACAGGGTCTCAGATGTCCCTTCTTTATATGGTATAACTGTAGATGCCATGTATTCTCTCTTATTTATGTTATCATTACTAGTTTCACAATTATTTTTATTTTTCGTTTGGCCTTTGTCGATCTTCCTAATGAATTTTATAGGATAATTATTTAGAACCAAAGCCTCTTCTATCTGTTTTATTTCATCATTTAGGTCTTTTCTTGTACTATTCAGTGCTACTGCTCGGTTTGTTAGACACTTAAATAAGCCAGACTTATCAGTTAACGGATGAGATGAATTAAAGTCTAAATATCTATTAGCAGAATACGCTGGTTTTTTATAAACTCTGATGTGCAGTTTGCCTTCTTCTATTCTTTTTATCTTACAATCTAACATAGCTAATTCTCCTTGTTCATTTTTCGATTCAAATGTGAATTTTATTCCCTCAACTTGTTAGTTTATGTTTGTGTGTGTGGAGAATCTAGAGATATGTTCTGTTTCTAACACTGTGAAAGTGTCATCCACATATCTCCACCATATTTTTGTAGTAGGATTAAATGCATTAAGAACCAGCTGTCTACAAAGCGGTCTGCTACAATGGGGGATATTGGTGATCCATGCCATTGCTACACGTTCTTTTTGTCTATATATTTTGCCTTGGAATTTAAAGATAGTAGATGTGAGGCATAACTGAATTCCTAAAATGATTTGTTCAATGGGTAGTTTCGTCCTATAAGTGAGTTCAGGGTCTGCACTTAATTCTTTTTTAACTGCTTCTAAGGCCATATTGATTGGTATGTTAGTATAAAGACTAGTTATATCAAAACTAACCGTTGTTTTATCATTCTATAGTTGAATGCCATTTAGTTTATTTTTCATCTCAAATGAATTAGCTAGTCTAGAATTTGGGCGATTTCTAATGAGGCATAGTATTAGAGCTAAGTGTTTTGATAATTCATAAGTAGGGGTATTCCTGAAACCTACTAATGGTCGTATGGGGTAACCTGGCATATATATTTCAATAGTACTATATATTCTACTAGCGCTATTAGTTCTAGGCATTAAATTAAGCCACTTAGACTCACCCAGTGACGACTTCATTCTGCGTATTAACTACGCTGTAGATTTCTTAACCTGATTCATAATTGTATCTACAGGCTTCTTAATTTCCTCATATGGACCCGTCTCAGTATGTTCAGTGACTTTCTTGATGCAGTCAAATTTATCCAAAACTATTGTAGAGTTTCCTTTGTCAGCTTTTGCACTGACGATGTTTTTAATCCTGTTTAAGATTAATTAGAACTATTCTTTCCAATGTTGTTAAGATTGAGTTTGCCTACTTTTGATTTTTCAGGTTTAATGCACATTGTGCTCTAACTTCTTCTGCCATCGTCTTATCTACTGAACTACTTTTGAATTACGTAATTCTGCTCAAATCTTCGTAGGTGGGAGGCAGTGAGCTAGGTGTAAGCCGGTGACTGAGGGGTTGGTAATCAAGTGTGTGTGTGTGTGTATGTAGACTACTAGGCTACGGCCGTACCAACATTATTACATGTGAACTGGTGAAATATGAAGTGACACTTACCGGTCATCTTATGGCTTTGTTTACTGTGGTGTGCATGGGGTGAAGAATCTCTTGCTTCCCCTTTATTCTAAAGAAACATCTACTCCTCCCCCTCATTCTCTTTGTCCATTATTTAGGAAAATATATAAAATTGAACTCAGTTTATGTAAAATAAGAATGGAGCAAGTTCACGGATCAATGACCTAGTAATAATCAGTGTGATTGCTTATTTCTAAAGTGTATTAACTCAAATCTATCGATCGAATGTGCACTTTAATCTGTATGTAAGCTAAACGATACTAGATATCTACTCACTTTGATGCACTGTAATTTATTTTACCAATGTTTAGAAATAGACAGAAGCTTTATTTCACTTGAGCTTTTATCATGAATATTGGCCAAAAAGGAAGAGTACTCAAATACCTGTTTTGTCCTATTCTGGGACTCTTCATCAGTACTCACTAACAACCATATTTGAAACCCCTGAGGAACTTCAGGTTATGAAAAGTCCTTAAAAGTAGAATATAATACGTACATGTCCACTGCGGCCTGGTCTTCAATGGTTCTTCAACTGATGTCGCTTCTTCGTGAAATCTAGTCTAAAATCAAACAAGCTCCTCGAGGAGAGGCATTCGTAGAGAAGTGTTGGCTTGGGTAATAGCTAATAAATTCACTGTCTACAAAATGCCTTTTCAGTATGTTTAATTATTTTCAGATTTGGAATGTCCATCTTCATTTATGAAGCTGTCAAGAAAATATTTTACGCAACAGCTTCATCTATCCTACTTTATATCTGTGAAACGTGGTCACTAGCAGTTGTGTAACCACAGAAGACAGGAGACTTGGTAACGGAATGTTTATTTACTATCTGATATCTCCTGTGATATAGGGGAATCACGTACATCTTATATTTTTCTTTATTCCTTCACGTTCCCAGTGGAACATAGCGAGGGCTTCAAGCTAGTGGCTTGAAGTTTCTGTAGCAGTGGTGTTTATTCTTTGTAGAGGATGGGGTTGCTAGCCGCCTTATACCCAACCTATCCTCGTTACCAGCTTTATTTCTGGCTTAGCGATGTAAAGGAGTGCGTAAGTTGGCCGGAGATCGAACCTCGGACCATGTGCATGGTCAGTGAGCGTTCTAACCGCCGTGCTACCGCCGCACATCTTATATGAGAATTGCCATTTTCACAGGTCTTCCGTGTTATGCTTGCTACTTCTACCCTTCCTTCGCGTATTGTCTTTCTTTGTCTTCGTTTCATGTCTGTCATGTTTTGCTGGTTCATACTGGTTCATTTGCCCCCTTTGGTGTGAACTTTACGGCTGAGCTATTTCATATATTTGTGAGTGGATGAACGTATCTTTATATACTACTGAAAAACGATGTCAGTAGCACATACCTCTGAAGAAACGATGACAAATTTGCATTTTTTTAAATCGTAAGCGTCTTCATAGTACTATTTTTATGTGTGTATGCGTGCGCGTGTGTGTAATTACCGCTGAAATCAAATGTAATCTATTAGATGACAAAAGCAAACAAGTCGGGCAGGTTGTAGATCTTCACTAACTAAGTTGACTGGGACATGTATTGACTAACATTCTGGAAAGCGTAATTATGACCAAATGAAATGCATTTTGGTATTCACTCGCATAACTTAAGGTGTTTTTTAATTTGTATTCCTTAACGTTCCCGATGGATCCTAGGGATTCATGGTAGAGCTTTAAAGTTTCGGTAGTAGTGGTTTCAGTTTTACCGAGTGAGGTTGCTAGTCTCCCGCCAATCTAACCTTCTCTCTTTACCGGCTTTATAGGCTGGAGATCGAACCCCGGACTACATGAGATTTGGATGGTGAGCGTTTTACCGCTAGAGTACTGGCGCATGTCTAACTTAAGGGGTTAACTGCATTTCTAGTAGACTTAAAACACTGACTACGGATCAGTGATGAAGTTATGTTGGTAAGTGTAATGGAGATCATCTGATCAAGGCAATATCTCAGATAGTCTCACCATTTAATTAACAATCTGTTATTCTATTTCTAATTTTATATGAGTAGGATTCAAACGACATCTGATGTGAAGACGAATAAGTAGTAATGTTCCATTCATCCAAATAACAGCTGTAGATTAACCTTGGTGGACGGATCGCCCCAGAAGCGGTTGGCTTTGTTAGCTAAAATAATGTAGCTCCATACTAGTCATTTGGAAAGATTTACCCATGGATAGGAAGACATAGAAGTTATAAAATACATATAGAATATTAATTCCCTTTTGTGTCGTTCGTTTAGTCAGCTACACTGGCGGGAACTGGGGTAGATTCAGTTTTCGACTAATGCACCGGAAAATCTCACCTGCTGGAAAAGTTTCAACCCTACTACAACTTCAAAAACCACTTTCAAACTTCACGTTTCACTTTGAACACATGAAACGGTAAAGACGTAATATGGGGACGCCTTTGGTTTGTGAATCCTTTCATGCACCAGATTTTCATTTTGGCTCACACAATCATCAATTGCACTATGTTCCTGTTTGTTTTTTAATTACTTAAAATGCCGTAGGTTAATCACACTTTAATCAGTACGTGTTTAATTGCATGGAGGATTTCATCACGATGAGGTGACATCAGTTAGAGAACCACTGAAAAACATGGGCGGACTGGATATCTACTTCCTCCGTCCTAGTTTGGGACTCTCCAGCAGTAGGCACCCGAGGTTCGAATCCAGGATCTTCTGGTTAAACAGCGAGCTCGTAGACCATTAAGCCACCGGGACCCGATCCAATGGCTAGCCCATGAATTCTAACTTCTGCCAATTCACGGCATACAGCGACCATTTCGCAATGTCTTCCGCTTCGATGAGTTACTGCCTCATCTGTAACCTGCTGTATCCTTGTGGTCAGTGGCTCAATGGTCTACGAGCTAGTTCGCCTTGTATCTAGAAGGTTGTGGGTTCGAACCCTGGTGGTGGGTGCGTACTGCTGAAGAGTCTTAAACTATCCAGTGCTCCCTGCAGGTTTTCCAATGCTTTTCTAACTGATTTCAACTCACCGTGCGTCGGTGGCACAGTGGTTAGGACTCTCGCCGACCATGCACATGGTCCGGGGTTCGAGCCCACACCGGCGCACATCAGATATCTATGGTCGGCCTGCAAAATTTGGGCTACCGATATCCATGCTGAAAATTCCATACTTGTACCAAAAATACAGTGTGGAATCAAGCTGTAAATCAAAAAAAAAAAAAAAATCCCCCATGCAATCAAGCAAACAAAATGCCTACAAAATCAATACTTGAAAATTAACACGTGTTTAAACTGAAAACACTCAAAACAGACAAATTAAGTGTGCCAGTGGACACGTAAACAAACCGATTAATTAATTAAAATCATCAATTTCACTGGATGGAGTATCCTTCGCTTTATATATCATCACATGATGACAGTTATTAGTTGGTAAACAGAACAACACAAAACTGAAGCCAAAGAAAACAATTGTGATGTCCATATGATTAAAAATTAAGGTGTTTACATCTGACGATAAATGTTTTTTACGCTGAAAAACATTCCATGTTGCAAGGGACACTTGTGTATTTTGTGTGCATATATATGTGTGTGTGTGCATAATGAATGATTGATTTAGTATCGATTTGGGTTTTCTTTTCTTTTCTCAGATGCCATTCCAAACTGAGGTGGAAACAGATAAAAAATAGTTATAATGACAATAATAGTTGAATTACCTTACTGTTGTGAAGTTATTTCACAGGCACGTTTTCATCGCACTTCGGACTCATCTCGTCGGGGAGATTGGCGAGGTGCTATTGTTTGAAGTTGTAGCATTCGTCTAGTTAGTCGGTTGGTGAAGTCAGCAGTGTTCGCATCCGTCGAATCGGCTGACGGAACTAGCTCTCCAGGCAAGGTTAGGTTGGTGCCATAAACAAGTTGAGCCGGTGTACATTCTAAATCTTCTTTGATATTAGATCGGATACCAAGTAAAATCAAAGGTAAGTATTCACTCCACTTAGATGTATCATTCTGTGCCATCAGGGAGCTTTTCAATTGTCTGTGGAATCTTTCCACAAGATCATTTGCTGCCAGATGATAGGCTGTTATTGAGATATATTTCACTCCCAGGAGTCTCGTTAGTTCACGAAACAGAGTCGACTGGAATTGAGCACCTCGATCAGATGTAATGGTAGTTAGTACGCCGTAGTTTGACACCCAACGGTCGAGGAAAACCAAAGCAACATTTTCTGCAGGTATATCGTTTAGGGGGCATGCAATAGCCCCACGAGTAAATCTGTCGATGGCTGTCAGCATATTGGTATATCCTCTTGACGTTGGCAATGGTCCTACAATATCTATTTGAACACTCTGAAATCTCTTGTCCGGTAACTCAAACGTTTTCGGCGTTGTAAAAGTGTGGCGGTGTTTTTTGGAGCATTGGCATTGGAGACATTCCCTCGCCCATCTCCGAATGTCAGAGTTCATTCTAGGCCACACAAAGCGTTCGCTGATAAGTCTGACCGTGGCACGTACTCCATGGTAAGAAAGCAAATGTAAGTGTTCGAACAAAGCTTTTCAGCAACTGAGATGAACAAACGGACGGTTAGTGCTGGTAGGTATATTGCAAACTATAGCTGCATCTGATAAGGGAATAGGTACGCCCCTGAACTGTAAAGAAGAGTTTCCGCTAAAAGTTAGGAGTTCTGCATCGTCTCTTTGTAAGTGAGCCATAAGGTCAAGAATGATGTCTACTGACTTGAGCAGATGATTTAAATAACGGCGAGAAAGAGAGTCGTCTACCACACTGGAGTCCCCTTCAATGTATTGTGTCTATGGAGAACTGTGAGATACAATGTAGCTGCCTAGCTTCTCTGGGTGAGTGTTTATCCAGTGCATTAGCGAAAGCATAGCACAGGGGTTTGTGATCGGTAAATATTGTGAAATGACGACCTTGTAGCAAATAACTGAAATGTCTAGTTGCTAGGTAAATGACTAACAACTCTCTACCAAACGTACTGTAACGCGTCTGTGCTGGCTCCAATTTCTTTGAAAAGAAAGCGAGAGGGGTTACTGCATCATTCGTTTTCTGCTGGAGTACAGCTCCTACTGTAATTTGAGAGGCGTCAGTACACAAAATTAGAGATGTCAAGGGTTGATATGGGAAGCATAACAACCTTGGATAACTCTTCTTCAGCGTTGTAATGACAATAATAGTTGAATTGCTTCACTGTTGTGAAGTTATTTAACAGGCACGTTTTATCCCACTTCGGACTCATCTAGTGAATAAATATGCATCACAAGTGAGAGATGGTGTTTCCATTGAGGCTCAAACCCAGTTGTAGCATTTGATATAATGATTACTGGTTACCACTGAGAGCTGGGAACACTGCCATTCACTAGATGTGTAAATATATTCAATTGATGGGTCCTTAATAGCACGATCAAGAAAAACGAAATCATGTCATTGTAGAGTCCGTAATAACTAGTGGTGGTCAAACCAAAACATGGCTTAACCAGTCAATGACAGTTAGTTTAAGCTAGCTACTCACGTAGAGAGGTGTAGACTTCCTGTCTACCTTATTAGGGTCCTCGGGATGGTAAAAACCAATGAAGGCAGGAAACAATCGGTTATATAGCTCAAAATCGGTACCAATAGCTCTGGCTGAGATGCATCCACTCTTTGTGATTTGTCATATTCACTCACACTTCTGTTTGTTATCTCTTCCTCTTTTAACATAACATAACATAACATAAGCTTTATTCCAAATCAGTACTTGTGATACAGAATGGAATTCTCAGCATTTTGAATCTCTCTTTACGTAATCTATTCTCTTACTTTGTGTGTAGTACATGTAGGTAGTGTGACAACTCGAATTACTGCACATCTGTGCAAAATACTAGGTTGAAACTAATCAATAGAGTCCGTAATGGGAGCTGCCAACGTGTCAACAGAGAGTGAACATTTCAGTCGGAGACAATCAACCAATGGGAAATGCAAAAATTAACCCTAAAACACATGATAACTGATACCTGATACACTATATATGACTCTTGTAACCCTCATGGTCAGGTTCACAACGCTTTAGTGTTCGAAACGATGGATACATGGTTAGAGTTTCCGTGTGGACACTCTTACTGTGACTAACATAGTAATTTCAATGAGGATAGGTAGTCCTGCATTGCTTCACTTACTCTAGCTGGCGTTCCTCACGGTGCTGTTCTTTTACCCTTTCTGTTTTATTTCTTCTTAAACGACTTGTCCCAGTTTGATGAAGCCGATTCCCCTAAGTATACTAATGATTTGAGCGTTTATTTGCATGTTACATCTCAGTTAGGCTGGAAATTAGTCGAATGGTTTTAGACTAAATCCCTCCAAATTTTAACTTGGTTAATTTCACTTCAAAATGGAACTGTAGCTGAAACCGAGTCGAATGTTAAATACCTTCGATTATGCGTTTCGTGTGATCTGGTCTTTCCATATTATTTTGGTTTCTAGAAGGATATTTCACTTGATGTTCTACATGAGGAAGTAAGGATAATCTGTTATCATTCATCCTCTCCTAAATACAGTTTCTTAATCCTTGTATTCTACTTATCCTTCTTCACTGCTCCCCATCGATGTTTCCTGGTCTACTTAAAAAATATTTTATTTCTCTGAGAATGGCAGTTATGCTGTAGATAGACCCTTGTATTCATGAGAGCGAAATTAGCGAATATTACCTTGTCAGAGTCAGAGCATCCTCTCCATACACAGTTCTCTCCTTCCTGTATCTCATCGGGTAGAACTAGAAGCAACAATGGAAGGTTATATGCTCGGACGAATAAGTTTAAAAACTCTACAATACATTATTTCGAACACATTTTATGTAGTGAGAAAAATGTAAAGTAGGAGACTGCCAACTTACTGAGGAAACTCTGAGTGAAAACGGCCCCTTTTTTCTTGATTATATTGTTGGTAGTATTTCTACAACCAGCATCAATCACGACCATCACGGTAGAGGTTGTCTCCTTCACTTATCTGGCCAGGAACCATCGTTCCAACTACAGGCAGTTGTAACGCACGCCGATGTCAAAGTCAGTGAGAATCGAAAAGGCAAGATACGCTTTCATCAACCTGAAACCTTTTTGGAACAAGATTCACATTTTCAACTTTTATCAACAGAAACATGCCTTCGCTGGCTGGCTCCATACTGAAGATCAAATGGCCAGAAAGAATAAGCAACACGAAACTATGGGAACAAACCAACAGGCGAGAGCCGATCGCTAAACAAATATTTAGGAGAAAGTGGAAATGGATTGGGTGTACATTGAGGAGGCCACCGAACGACATCGCGCTCAGTGCAGACCATCGCTCTAGTGGAACCCCAATGGTAAGCGAAGAGTGGATCTTTGGTGTGAGGGTGACATGGAGGAGATCGTGTGAGGAAGAGATGAGAGGGTTTTATCATCCGTGGACCCAGCTGAAGAGGACGGCAGAAAACAGAACAAAGTGGAGATGTGTCATTGAAACCCTATGTTCCTAGGAAAGTGAAGGAAGAAAGGACCTTCAAATTTTTCCCTTTGATGGTGATTGGTGCTGGTTGTTGTTGCTGTCACTGTTGGCTTGTTATCTTCAACAGTCTTCCAGTTTTTGTGACATTAAACATGAATCATCTGCGAAATCTAGATCTTCTAGAGTCTTCTTCTTGGTTCAACATATTCATTCATGACTTCGCACTTCTCATTCAGTCTTCTGAATAATCTAGTCCACCATAACTAGGAGTATCATCGGTGATGGTAAGCAGTCAGCCTTGTCTTATTCTTGTCTTCACTTCAAAGGTTTCACTGATTTCCTCACTGTGGCTCACCTGGCTGGTGGTGGCATTGTAATATATCTGTTGAATAGGAGTGCAATTTGTTTCTAACTTATTAGTTGGACTTCGTATCGATCGCTGTTTTTGAATTCACTAGAATATGATCGATTTTTATCAAATGCTTGATGAGAAAGTAATATGTGAAACAAGCTGTAAGTAGGTAGTTAGGTAGGTAGGTAGGTAGGTGTGCAGATGAAGATGAAACAACGGAATTTTTAAAAAAAACGAGTCGACTCGTGTGTTTTATTGTGATCCAGGTGTTTTCTTCTCACTCAGTCATTTCAGATGTATTGTGTTATGTGATTATTGACTGCATACTTTTTCTCTACGTCATACGGAACATTGAGATACTTACAAGTTTGCATTTCGAGTGGGACATGGAGCTTCGGCTGCACTGTCCATTCTACCTTATTATTCTATCGTCTTTTATGATAGTCCTCAATAATGGTGCCCAACTCGTCGTTTGCATTCCATTCAAGTTTGACCTGAAGATTTGACATGTGATGTTCATTGCATATCTCTTCTTTGTATGTCCAATTCATTTCAGTTCACTTATTCATTCTTCTCAGGTGATAGATCCATTATTGACTGATACCTTGCAAGAGTTTCGAATCCAGGATCTTCTGGTCACAAGGCGATCGAGCTCGTAGACCACTAAGCCACGGGACCGCATCCATAAGGTCCTGGGTTCGACCCACCTGTGGGTGGGTACTGATGAAGAGTCCCAAACTAGTACTAAGCAACTGTCCAGTACTCTCAACACGTTTTCCAATGCTTCTCTAACTGATATCAGCCCATGACGAAATCTTCCATCCAATCTACCAATAGCTTTTTTCTCTGTTGTTCATAGGGAAACTGTCTTTAAGTGTGATGTTAATGATGCAGGCGTGTGTCATTCAGACTACAGTTGAGGAAATTCCAGACGAGATTGCATAAGACCAATCAGTGATGGATAGCTAGGAATTGTGAAAAGCTTCACTTCGCTTACGAGGGTGAATGACTGTATGCTTGTATAAAGCTGTAGAACAGCTGTGAATCAGGTGTTTTACCCCACTAAGTTCTCGCTGATTGATGGCTTCGTGTTGGACTAACTGAGCCTCACTGAGTTTTTGCCACTGGAATTAAAGAAGTTTAACTTTACCAACCATCTTCTAAGTGATCTTGAAGAACCACTCATGGCGGAAGCGACTTTAAGACTGGTAGATTTGTTAGTAAACTGTATTCCCACCTAAAAAGACTAAGTGACTGGTTTCAGTGTAGTATTTTGCACAAATGGGCAACAGTTCTCCTTGCCACAGTCCGTCCCTGTAGCACACAAAGCAAGAGAAGAGATAAGGTAGAGAAGGTTTCAAAAGAGAGAAATATAATAAACGGAAGTGTGAGTGAGGCGCAAAGTATAGTAATATGGAAGAACAATAGAGTTTTATTGCATCTGTTCCATGATTAACAACGATTATGAACCGTATTGCCAACAGTCTCCAACCCTCATTGGTTTTAACCATACCGAGGACCCCAACCAGTTAGGAAACCAGTCTACACCTCCATGCGTCACTGGCTGGCTTAAACTAACTGTTGTGGATTTCATTGACAGGTGAAACCATGCTTTAGTATTACCATCAGTAGATTTTTTCCATCCTGATCTTATGTCAGCTAACATTGCCCATTGTCTAGGAATGTGATGGCTAGGCAGGCATGCTTAACACATGTCCTAACCATCTCAATCGATGCAGTTGCTTCACAACCTCGTCGATTAATTTTCCTTCCAACTCACCTAGCGCTCGACCGACTCCTAGCCTCAATATTACTCACCTTATTATGCCATTCAACATAGGAGATAGAACGGGGATACCTATGATTAAAGACACCTAGATAACCTCTTCGTATCTTCCACTTTTAATGGCCGTGTCTAATTCACAGCCATAAAGGAGGACAGAGCGTATTACTGAGCAGTGTACACGTCTTTTGGTCGACAGCTACCTATATAGACAACCGGATTCCTTCTTAATTTTGTTTCCTTAATTTTCTGAGTTAAGCATATAAGATTATCCAAAGAAACAGAAGACTAGATCAAGAGCTATCTGTGAATGCAATAGATGCATAGCTTTCCTTGATCCAACTATATAACTGATATCTTTGAGGAGACGATGAACAGTATCGTAGAAGAGATAGAATAGTAGTATAGAAAGTAGTAATAACTCGATGCATCTACACCATTGTAAAACATTTTCAGCCTTGTCACCAACAGTCTTGAGGACACTAGCCAGGTAATCTTTACCTCCCTACATAGCTAACTCAAGCCAGCAGTCACAGACTTCATGGATATATGCCAGCCTTTGATCTTGTACCCTCCAACTCTTTCTCCGACTAATCCTATATCTGATGCTCACTAGCCACTGGTTCTATTCAGGTAGGTTGTTATCTCAGCTCTAATGAGAAGTTGTGACAAGTATGGCACAGTAGATCGGGTAGGAGAACAAAAACTCGCCACTGATGACATTCGCTATTGGTCGCGTTATATCGTAAATTGGAAGAAGTTGAGATTCATGGGCTAGCCACTAGGTCGGGTCCCAGTGGCTTACTTGTCTATAGGCTCATCGTGTAACCAGAAAGTCCTGGGTATGTACTGATGAGGAGTTCCAAACTAGACTGACGAAACAGCTGTCCAGTACTCCTTGTTGGTCTTCAAATGGTTCTCTAACTGATGTCAGTTCTTGGTGAAATTCTTTTAACTAATCAAATTAAATCCCTGGCAACAAAACTTGAATATTAATCCCATGTCACCTTACATTTCCCAGTGAGGAAAGCTATTGCTTGTCACGTTTAACACGTCCCTGCATATCACAGTCGAAGTAGCTTTATGACCTCATCGATTAACTCGCCTAACCTCAGTATTACTCATCATAACACACCACTAAACACGAGAGATATTGTTAACACAAACATAGTGCATTATGGGCACCAAAAGATACTGGAAAGAATATCTCATAGTTCATATAGGGCCTAGGATATTACCCTGACTCTCAGACCAAGGTACGTGGTTGTCTTATGCGCCCCCCCCCGCCACCACTCACCAAGACTTTGATTTGAAATCTCGTCCTGAGACAAGAAAGTGAAGCAGCGTCAGCAGTTGCACTCCCATGGTTTCCGTTGACCAAAACACGTTCATACACACCATTTGATCCATCTGGATTCTGGATCTCCCCCCACCCCATGTACACCATATATTTGGAATCAAAGTTTTCCAACTCCCCTAGATATCTAGACCAATATTTCCACCCGCTGTGTGTTATCATTGCGAATAGGAACAGCGTGAGAAACAGAAGGCGAAAATCTGTGGATTTAGACAGCTGACCTCTAGAAACTAACATACCCTTGTTTTTACTGTTATTGCCTTAGTCTTGATTGATTGGTCTATTGATGTGGGAAAACACAGCTGACGACATAAGACGATATTTTTTATTAAGTCCCCTCACTTACACGCACACACGCACACACACACACACACGCCAGGGACTATGAGCGAGTGAACTAGAAAAGTGCGACACACTGATTCTTGCATGCCCGATTCACTTAGCAAAACACAGCCTACTTGATCGATAAGCATTTAAATTCCAACTTCGATTTTTCATTGAATCTGACTTTGGAATGTGAATTCCTCTTTTTTTGTTTATTGTTTATTGTCCTGGATACATACTTGTTTACTATATTAGAAAGGTAAAGAAGTCTCTGGCGGCGTCCTACTGTTTTTCATCCACGCATTATATTGTGATTAAGAAGCATTATGTACATTTTTTTATGGTTTAACTGACATATATTGGACAGTTTGTCCATATGCCATCCATATTCGTCTCCGCACCTTACCTACTAGTAGCCATCACTCTCCCCGATCATGACAATTAGATAAAGAGACATTAGTGAGAGAGAGAGAGGGAGAGAGGGACGGATTGAAGATATCCGTTGTCTAGGTGTGCGTTTGTGCCTTTAGGTGTTTGATAGTATTTTCATTTACAGGCATGCATTTCAAATATATTTTAGTCTACGAACTTAAAGTATCAGGGTTTTGTATGCGTAACGGTGGCAATACAGACAGAAGAGTGCGTGGGCGTGCCTACACACACACGCACACACCTAAGCAGAGGTATATATTCTCCGCCTCCTTTTAATCATCTTCATTCTGAATAAGTCATCTGGCCTCTCACTACACCATTTTATAACTCCCCTTTCTGATTGCTATTCAACAGTTCACATTGACTTACATCTCCGATGTTGTACGACACGAGACAAGCATACAGGTTCGTCTGTCTATTCACGTATGTGTGTGTGTATCAGACACATAAAGGCACAGACGCACAAAAACTCTTTACCACTGCTACCTGCAATACGAACGCATGCATGTACATACTGACATACTCACATATACGCACATACATACATACACACAGATCTCGTTTGCGTGCAAAACAATTTTTTGACACATCTGAAATGACATCATCTTATTTTTAAATCTATAATAAATGTTTATGCACTGACGTTATATTTTGTGTTTTGTCTCCAATGTCATTCATCCAAACATTCAGGCATCCATCTATTGATCTATCTATCTGCCTATCTATCGAATTTCAGTCGAACGACAGGTAATCGATGTGGGGGTGGGGAGGCGACACTTTTTCGAAACCATGTGAATCAATAAAAAAGGAACAAAACTATAAACTTCAAGTGTTGGTTTTGTAGGGATTTAGTGTTTGATTCCATAGAGGATTTCATCCTGATGAGCTGACATCAGTTAGAGAACCACTGGAAAACCCGCAGGCAGTACTGGACATCTGTGTTCCTCCGTCCTACTTTAAAACTCTTCATCAGTACGCACCCACATTGCGGGGTTCGAACCCGCGACCTTTTAGTTACAAGGCGAGTTAGCTCATATACCATTTAGCCACTGGGACCTGATCTAATGGACTGTGGATGAATTCTAACTTCTGCCAATTCACGACATAGCGCGACCATTTCGCGATGTCTTCTGCTTCAATGAGTTACTGTCTCATCTTCGACCTGCTGTACCCCACTGGTCACGGCTTCCCTGGTGGGTGCGTGCTGTTGAAGAGTCTCAAGCACTAGGACGGAGGAAACAGCTGTCCAGTACTTCAGCGCAGCTTTTCCAGTGGTTCTCTAACTGATTTCAGCTCATCGTGATGAAATCCTCCATACAATCAAAAATATAAACATCAACTGTTTGTTTTCAAGAAATAACTTGTGGCGATTTGATTTGTCCCAAGTTTGATCAGCAGCTGATGTCAGATTAGAGAACCAATAGTAATCAGTCTAATAGACTGTCGGGATTCTTTAGCACCCACTAGGATTCGAACCCAGGTTCTCCTAGTCACAAGCAAGCAAGCTCATAGACCATTCATCTACTTGGACCAAAATTCTGTCAGTTCGTGATTTTAGCACAACCATTAGGCAGTATCACTGGTGAGTATATGTTCTTATACCCTACCAGGTGGTTATACCAGTAATGAAGTCTTCCTACTAAAACTCCAGGCAACGTCGTCCCGTAGCTAGTCACTGCCAAGCATCAGATTATGTTTCAAGAGAAAAAACAAACAATAAGTTCAACAAAGATATCCTTCCTGACTAGTAAGTGCCAACTAGCACGCAAAATTAGGTCCAAGGCTTCCCACAGATTGCCTCCAACTATATAATATCAGTGAGGTATCTCTGCTGAGGTGTATTTTTACGTGACATCTACAGTTTCAACAGAACAAGAAGCTCACTCTGTCTCTCTGTCGAAAACATGTCTTTAGCGAACTCCTTGTTCTTTTCTCTCTAATGTCCTGATGGTATTTTCTACTATTCAAAAAAAATAGAAGGGCCTGTCGACAGTGAAGGAACTCAATGGATTTCTGTGTTACTTTATCAAAATTGTCGAAGTGAATGCAAACTGCACTTCTTTGAAGGATGTATTAAGAATCATCAATATCCTAAGTGGCTTCGGAAGGCAATTGAAGGCATCATATTCATCCCAATTCCAAAACTTTTCTCCAGCGTCACACTTGCAAACTCATTGATTCTATTCAGTTTGCGTATATCTGACTTGCAGAGTAACATAGCTCAGAGGTCTTCTGCTGTTTGTGAATTATCTGTCAACAAGTGAAAGACAATCGTTTAATCAATATATTACTACCACCTTGGTGCAGAACAAGAAACGAGCTGAGAATATTAAATCGGAAATGAACAAGAGCCTTCAATCCGTTGAATTCTGAGAAGACGTTCCCCAGTGATCCTAACAAATTTAGATTCTCAAGGACTGGTTTGTATGGATTTCATTGATTCCTTACAGGATTTCGTGTCAAGAGCTGACATCGGTTTGAGAATCATCGGAAAACCTGCGCTGGAGTACTGCATGGATGTTTCGTCAGCTCTGTTTAAGACCCTTCATAGGTACGCACCCACCACCAGGGTTTGAAACCACAACCTATTGCGTACAAGGTTAGCGAGCTTGTAGAACATTCAGCCCCTGAGACCAAATTCAATGGTTTGTGAATTCTAACTTCTGCCAATTCATAACATAGTGAGACCACAAGTCAATGTCTTCGGTTAATATTTGTCTTCACACCCGACCTTCTGAACCCTGCTGCTCACGGCCTCCCACTAGTACCCCAGGTAACTACGTACCTTAATAGGGCCAGTCGCTAATGAGCATCTCATTGATTGTTAAGTATTTGTTTGTAGGGATGTGATTGATTGGTTACAAGATTTCATCATGAGATGACATGACAAAAGTTGGAATTCATGGGCTGGCCATTGGATGGGTCTCAGTGGCTTTATGCTCTGTGAGCTCACTAGACTTGTAACCAGAAGGTCCCAGGTTTGAATCCCGCGGTGTGAGTGCGTACTGCTGACGAAACAGCTGTCCAGTGGTGGTTTTCGAATGGTTCTCAAACGGATGTCAGTTCATGATGAAATCCTGTAACCAAATTTGGATTCAATGGCTCCATAGTCATTTTATCGGCGTTACAATTTTAGGGCTTATCTTTAGGATTGAAATTTCGTGACGTAAATCTCATTATGAATCCACCTGTATTATTACACTTGATTCGCCCTTTCCTACAACTTAAACTATCTATACAATCCAAGCTATATAACTGAGGTTGATCACAAATTGATATCAGTTAGAGAACCATTGAAAACCAGCCACAGGGAGTACTGGACAGCTGTTTCATCCATCCTAGTTTGTGAATCATCAGCAGTACGCATCCACTGCACCCGGGTTCGAACCCACCACGTTTGGTTGCAAGGCAAGCTCGTATACCATTCAGCCACTGGGACCCGATTCAGTGGCCAGCACATGAATTCTAACTTCTACCAATTCGTGATTTAGCGCGATCCCAACCATTTCTCGTTGGTGGGACCTCCATCCACAAACGTGACATCTTACTGAACCTCACTGGTCACGACTTCTCACTAGAACTCCAGGAAACCCCATCCTATGGGCCCAGTGGCTGAATGGTATAAGAGCCTGCCTTGCAACCGGATCGTCGTGGGTTGGAATCGCAGTGGGTGCATACTGCCGACGATTCGCAAACTAGGATGAAACAGCAGCTGTCCAGTACTCCCTCGTAAGTTTCCAGTGGTTCTCTAACTGATATCAATCCGTGATCAACTAGTAGAAGCATAACTAACCCTTACAAACCAAACTATAGAAAATATAACTGAAGACCATGTGGATTTGATTTCAATTTGTGTTTTTCAGTCGTCTGAACAATCCTCACATCACAACATTTTTCAACTTCATATGAATGAAAACAGTTTTAAATTTCTAATCCTCTCCGCATAATACGGTAATTAAAGTCCTAGTATTCACACAATATCTCACACACACAATAAAAACAAATTGCACTGATATGATATGTGTTGCGTGATATTATGCTATTCTACTGTGTTCATCTTCATGATAAAAATTAGACCAATCATATTTCAACAAGAATAATCAATAATACTAAGTAGATCATATGTTGTCTGTGGGTGTGTGTGTTATCATCTGCACTATTTGTGATCCATGTGCATCTATCAAATATAGATGAGACACAAATTACATACATTTTAATTTTTAAAATATTATGTAGTATGTATTGTATGAACAACAAATAAATAGGATTAGAGTACCGTCAAATTTTTGGTATTGATTAGATTTCTGCCTCATTCAAATCGATCAATATGATGTATAGATATGTATGGGGTTTCAACAGCACATACCTCCACTTCATCCTGCTGACTGCACGACTGACCATAAGTTCCCATCTCCCCAGCTTGACACCTCCGAATTGACGCTCAGCTCACTGTTTCCCATTCGGGGTTGGCGCGTGATGACATTGAATGATCTTCTCAAAGTACTGACTTACTTTACTTCGGCTATCTCCTACTGGAGGATGAGCCAGCTTCATGAACATCTCGAATCATCGCTGCCCAGGCGCGGCGATCTGATGCAAGGTTTTGCGACAGGGTTATCCAATTCTTGTTCCACAAACGGAGTCTGTAGACGGTTTGTAGCCCCAGTCACTCCATATCAGCCTTGACTGTACCAAGCCATGTTTTCAGCTGTCCACCCCTGCGACATCGCCAAGATGGAAATGGCGAGGGATTTAGAACTGATTTGACCAGATCGTCATCTGGTCGGCGCAGAATATGGCCAAACCACCGAAGGCGACGTTGTTGGACCAGTACTGGAATTTGGTTGATGTTGTAGAGAGTTCATGAAGGCTCATGGGAATTAGGTACGAGTGATGTCCCCAGCATCTCTCGGCCTTTTGTTTGAGAGTGCAGCTCTAGACTTTACACAACCAAGTGTGACCTACAAGGCAGTAGGAGTGGAGTAGGGAGTCCACTATCCATTGGAAGCCAGCGGGTGACCGGAGTCCGGTTCATTCGCCTTTTTGAATGGGGCCAGACATCCAGGGCATCCAATAAGCCCTTTGTCCATACGTCTGCCGGTGAGTTCCGGTGAGCTTCATACGCCAGTCGTTGGAGGTTTGGAATCAGGGCTTAGCCATCTCCCCTAGACTGTCATCTAATGGGCAGTCTACCGGTGAAGAGCGCCGGGCATCCGCTTTTGCCCTCTCACTTCGGTGAAAAACACCTCCGCTACGTGAAGGCATTAAGTAGGACTTCCTCAGGGAGGCTATGTAAGACGCCCGGTCATATGGGAGCATTTGAAGAGGTGTACGGAGGGGTGGCCAACCCGCAGCGCAAGACACCCACCCCCGACCATCTTGAGGCTTCTCAAAATATGTCCAATCCATCACTATTCCCCGTGGTGATACACCCCTTATTGGTTTGTTCTCAAAGACCCCTGTGAATAATCTGTACAACCTGTAAGAACTAATTTTCATGACGCCTATTCCTAGTCTAGTGCATCAGTGGCACAGAGGTAGAATGCTCACCAGCCACGCCTCATATGGTCCAGGTTTCGATCCCCAGCCAACGGACGCACTCCTTTCCCTCGCTAAGCCAGCAATAAGAGTGGTAAAGAGGGAAGGTTGAGCATGAGGCGGCTAGAAACTCCATCCTGTAAAGAAAAATAAACACCACTCCTACAGAAACTTCAAGTCACTAGCTTGAAGCAATCGGTATGTTCCACTGGGAACTTGAAGGATTAAAAACATATACGATCACTTACTTGATTTCAGTTTTGAAAAATCCCGAATTTTGTTCTCTTTGCCTAGTGAATAGGGTTTCTGAACTAATTTCAGGGTATAGAAGATCTTTGTCGCTTTCCTGATCCTGACTGGTTTTGATATTCTTATCCTTGACTCCTGTAGGTGAAGGATGCGACTACCATTAGATTTCTGCCAATGATGGTGACGATGGTTGGTGCTTGTTGTTGTCGGTTAGGTCGCTTCACCATCTCTTCAGTTCTCTAAGTTCACTTGAAGTCTTAACTGCCCGCCTCTTCTGACAACTTGTTGGCTTTCGCCTGTAGATCTTCAAGTTTGTATGATGCTAGACATAAATCGTCACAGACGTTAACACTGGGATACTTGGGTTCACGACTGATCTCCTGAGGGGTTTAAACAACGGTAACCAATGCTATTTGTCTAGTCCTTGATAGAATTGGCACTGACAAACAGTCAACAGACACGAAGTGTAGGTCAAATGCTTCCTATCAGTTATTTCCAATCATCTGTTACAATCTCTTTAAAATGTCTCTTGTCAAGACCAAGTAAGCAACTGGAAGGTATTTTTTCCAAGTTGTGGAAACAGTTCTAAACTTGATCAAAGCAATGACAATAGCACAGGGAGTAGGATAAAATGGATCCATTATAATATTTAGTGGGATTCTAACCTTGCTAACTGTATACAGCCTGAAAAACTGAATTTTTGGTTTTATTATATAGGTTTTAACATGACTTAGTTCACTGGAGATAAAATGTTGAACAATAATAGTAATTATTATTAATGACGTACTCAATTCATTCCTTCGCCTTCCGAGTGGAGAGCATCGGGCTTTAAGTCTGACTGTGCGTCGGTGGCACAGTGGTTAGGACTCTCACCGACCATGCACATGGTCCGCGGTTCGATCCCTTGCCGACGCACGCCTGATATCTATGGTCCGCCTGCAAAATTTGGGCTACCGATATTACATGTTGGAAATTCCATACTTTTACCAAAAGATACGGTGTGGAATCAAGCTGTAATAAAAAAATGTTTCAGTAGAGATAGGAGCAACTATGACTCTCGTAAGGTAGCCAAATACCTCGTCATCTAGTTCCGCCCAGTGCTCTGAGCATCAACGTGGAAAAACTCACCCGGGCATGCGTTATGGTGGGACCATGACGTAATGACGCTCATGCCATGGGATGGCTTGTTTTAAGTCTCCTGCAACAGTGGATATCTATTGGCGTATGTCGGTAGCCCCGGCATGCGCTTAACTACTCCACGACATTAGGTATGGACACGTTTGGACGTATGTTGGTTATCCCAGCATGCAATAATATGTGCGCTCACAGGGAGTGTCGTTTGTAGTCTTGTGGATGGTGTAGCAGGGGGGCTCTGCGGTACTTTAAATTGAAGTATGCGCTGAAGATGTCGCCTAGTAGGGCTATGAAAGCTTCTCAAATTAACTATCCAGTTAGCTCAGAGAACACAATCCCATCATAATCATCCACATGAGATGCAAATCTTCTCTATCATATCTATATCAACGCGTATTTCACCACTGTAGGTGCATGTAGATGAATCGAAATGTTAATTCAGCAAAATGCGAAAATATTGCTGTCCTTATATCTATTTAATGTGATCGAAGTTTGTCGAATAAAATAGAAAACAGTGAGGAGTAAGGGCGGCAGCAGAAAGTCATTGTGGTAGGTTATTTAAAAGATAACTTACGATGGTAGCAAATTATTAGCAAACAAATAGAGTTTCCGGAAAAATATACTGTGATTAAAGCTCATTTAGTTAGATATCAGTCAGTATGAAGCATGAAGTTTGATAAATGATGACGTAACTAGGTGGATGTGGGAAGAAATAACTATTTACATTTAATAAAAGATGACGTAATCAATCAAGATGAAAACATGAGTTAGTAAGGTGCAGAGAGAGAGAGATAGGGAATTATTACAGTTTCAATAGAGAAAGAAAGATCAGATTTGAAGTATAAAATGTGATATCATCATTTTATTTCACAGGTTACCCTCATCAGCTGCACACCACTACCTGAAATTATAATGGTTATACATAGATGCTAATAACATGCTTTAATGTTCAAGTGGTAGTAAAGAAGAGATACTATAAGACTGACGCATCCAAAATGTATACAGCATTACAACTTTTAGTTTAAGTTTTCGTCATCAATTTATACGCTTTCAAAGTAGAAATGAGGGGGGCAGGAGCAAGTACATTGGAAGGACGGAAAGAAGGGCTTCTATCCGGTCTTCTGAATATATTCCAGGAAACTTGTGCCTGAAAGGAAGCAGATATTCTCAGAGTGTGCAGTTACAAGACATACTGTTGATACCGGTCATCTCGTAGAGGTTTCTAAGTCTTTCAAAATACTAAATAGACGAAGGACAGCAAATTTACTACAATTTGCCGAAGCGATCTCAATTAAACGATTCACACCAGCCACATTTATGCATACAGAAAGAGAGTGTGATTCACCTCGCACTCCCTTGGTAACTGAATTTTCATTTTGATCACATTATTTAGTCGCCTAATTCAGTGATCTAAACTCACTGAGTGAATCTCAATCTTATAAACTATAACCGCTTTTGTTTTTTGAGTTGCTATGTGAACATACAAGCTAACACTGTTCTGTTAATCAATTTTTTCTGTTTTCTGTCTTATCCCTCCCCCCTCTTTTCTACTTTTAAAGCTCATACATTGATGATGAAAACTTAAACTAAAAATTGTAATGCTTTCATTTCGGATGCGCCAATTTTATAGTATCTCTTCTTCACCACCACTCAAACATTAAAGTATTTTATTATCATCTATATACAACCATTGTAATTTCAAGTAGTGGTGTGCAGCTTATGAGGGTAACCTGTGAAATAGAATTATGATATCTCATCTTATACTGCAAATCTGGTCCTTTTTTCTATATCGAAATTTATCAAGGGAACCAAATGTATGAAATGCTATAGCTTCTTTTTGAATACATAAGTCAGGCTTTAATCGCGTGTGTGTGCTTGTTTCTGAAGCTATGCGTAAAAGGACGTAGTCTGATATCTAACTGAATAAGCTAAACTCACAGTCTATTGTTTTTCGTGTGTAATTTTTGCATTAGTAGTTTCCCCTAATGACTTACTTGGTCGTATAATTTATGTACTTTATGCGCTTGATGCCTTTCCCTTGCTCCCTACGCTTTTGTTCTATTCGAGATACTTCGATCTCAGCACACATCAAAACTTTTATAATTTTACCAAGTTAAAATTTCAACTTATCTATGACGTATCTTTGAATGAAGAAAGAACGAACATATTTTGAGGCAGGATAATACCAGCTCTTTTTATTTCATGGATTCTCTCTCTCTCTCTCTTCAACTGCGGACATCCCAAATAAATCAATTATAATATCTTACAAATCATCTAGACCAAAACCCGTTATAGTTGAAAAGAAACCAGATTTTTCTCTGTCTTGTGTACAAACGGGAAGAAGTATCTACAAGAATTGAAAAAAGGAAATAAAGGTGCATTGAAAAGAAGGAACATTTCCCACCGCTAGACTTATTCCACTTAACAATACGGTATACTCGTTAACTTAGTCAAAAGTAGATAAAAAGTATCCTGCTCTGTATGTTAACTCCAGTTGCATTTATCAGTTCACCTGCACTTGCAGCAGTAAGTACATAGCAAGGACTGAGAGGAGAGCGTTTACTCCCTAAAAGTCTCCATTTGAAAAGCAGTAAAGTGTTCTCAAGTACAACTGCTAGACACCTGACTGACACAGGTGGACATATAGGGGAAATTTAGTCAGGCTTTCAAAATAATCAATCAATACACAAAGAAGAGCGTGGTTACTTCGATTCACAGAAACCACTGCTATCATCAAAAAACTTTGACTCAATCTCTGTATGCAGATAGATAGTGTGACGAATCACTCACTACCCTACCTGTGGTGACAATAATTGTTTTGTTCGTGTACTTTTGTGTTTTGTTCTGTTCCATACATGTAACATTCCACTCAGTCTTGATTTTGACTTTCAGTCAATGAGTTGAACTCACTATTTAGGTTCCAAATCTACTAAATTAATTTGTTTTATCTATTTTTTTACAATTTTACTTTACTATTCACCCTCACCCTTCTGAACTCTCCACCATAATATGTATAAATTCACTTTAAGTTGTTCTATTTTGTCATCTGTCTCTAGTCTATTCTTGTTTCCAAGCGAAATCTGAACTTTACCCCTTTGTCTAATTCCTTTATAACACTAACTAACCGTCTACTTAAATCATCTCTGAAATTCTGTTGCCTACACTTTCTATCAATAACTTGAAGTCATGGTAAAAAGTATGCTCAGACAGTATTTTGTAACTTAAAATTGATTTGATTGGTTGGAAAATTTCATCATGAGCTGACATCAGTTAGAGAACCACTGGAAGACCAACAGGGAGTACTGGACAGCCAGCTGTTTCGTCAGCCTAGTTTGGGACTCTTCATCAGTACGCACCCACACCACGGGATGGGTGCGTTTTACAAGACTAGCGAGCTGGTAGACCATTAATTCACGACAAAGCGCGACCACTAGCCAGTGTCTTAGATGAGAAATTGTCCTCATCTCTGAACTGCTGTACCCTACTCGTCACGGCTTCCCACCAGAACCCCAAAACCAGAATCCGGATAGGCCCGTTCACTAGTGAGCATCAGATCAATATTTCAAGTATTGGGGTTTGTAGAGATTATGTTTGATTGGCCGGTGCGTACTGATGAAGAGTCCAAAACCAGGACGAAACAAACAGCTGTCCAGTACTCTCTGGTTTCCCAATGGTTCTTTGACCAATGTATGATCACGATGAAATCATCCAACCAATCAAACATGATCTCAACAAACCAATACTTCATAACTGATTTATGTAGGATGTAGGCAGTTGAATAGAGAGAGAGAGGATCCATGAAATGTAACGAGCTCGTATTATCCTGTCTGGAAATATGTTTTATGTTTCTTTATTCAAATTAATAAAGGAAACTAGCTGTTTCGTTACAAATCAACATCACTTATAATAGATATCGTTCAAAGACTAGAGGTTATTGTACAGTTCACTGTTTCATTCTATTACGGGACTGTTCTGCGGTGCCTGCCAGTGACAAATCCACAATGAGATTCACTTAAATCCCTTTCAAAATTATCTCTAGTGTAAATATTATCCTCCAGCTTGACTGATGGTCAATGGTTGGATGTCTTGAAGCTTCCCTGAGAAGTCATGTCAATCTGAACTGAATGCACATTGAAAGCATAGATGAGGTTAGCAGTGTATATTAAAAACTGACAAAGTTAGATTTGATAGTGTGAAACATTCCCATATCATGAATTAAAAGTCCATATGAACGAAGAATATTCTTTTCAAAAATTTCTCCTCTTCAGGTTTTTACAATTATAAAACAATTATTATATTTGTTGTCGTTACAATAAAGGTCAGTTATGTGGCGGATACATTTTTTAAGTAGACTAACAGATTAGTAGTTATGGGGTGTCAAAATAAATAGTCGTATTTGAGTGTGTGACAAACGTGCTCTGGGCTGAAATCGATTACAAAATATTGTGAAATAGGAGACAGTGGTGTGGGGTAGGAAAATTGACAACTCAGTTCAAAGAAACTATGTAATTGGCACAATCATCGTGTTTCCACTCTCCGTTGTCTGCAACAGAATGCGTATCCTAAATTCGTAGCTGTCCAGTCACCTGACAACTTCAGTAGGTCGAATAAAGCAGCTCAATTTTCAGAAAGAAGACAAAGTAATAAGTTTGACGGGGTTGTTCAACTAAACTCTAATCATAAACACCATAATTTTGAAAATACGTCTAATCATAAAATTCTAGATACTAACAGTTTGAACAGACATGAAGGTGTGATGTTAGATGACGCATAGGAAATCCTGATTAATAAATAAGAATGGATATGTATCACTAACTAATAATACTTGATCAAAGTTCCTGACTGTCTATATCTACTTATGGAGACGTTAAGACATTGTTTTACAACTGTTTATCCGCACACACACACACACATACACACTGTGTTTTAAGTGTTTAACAAAGGTAGATCAATATTTGTAAGTCTGAGGTCAAATTTTGATCACAACTCGTACAATTTTGTTTATTATACTTGTTAATATTTGTTTTATGAATCATGACTGGACAAAGTTTTTAAAAACAAAAGATGTTCCTTTTTTATATAAACCTGTTATGTTAATTTCGATTAATTTCCCTGAAGAAGTTCGGACCAGATTGCCGAACGAAACGTTGGAATTACTCATTTCAATATCGCTGAGACTTTACAAATATAATTTTTTACAAATGTCCAGTTCAAGGTTATAAACGGTGTCAGGTGAGTGAGTGGCTAGTACAATGTGGTCTGTGTTAAACAGGAGACAGTGAGACTGCAATGAGAGGTTCACAATGAAATAACGAATATGTGAAATGAAACAGGTGGAGGCATATATTGAGAAAAGAGATAATATCAATAATAATAAGTCCAGATAGTATAAATGGAAAATTCGATAGTATTGAGAGAATGTTTGCATAAAGGTCATAAATTATGACGAATAATAACAATAACAATAATTGTAATAATTAGCAAAACAAGAAAAAAGATCAAGAGGGTTAGGGGGAAGAAGCACTCTTGGTGAGAAGAAGAATCTTCAATCTAAGTTTGGCCAGGGTAGGAACAGCGTCTCGACGTGCTCTTTTTGGATGCAAAGTTCCGGTTTAGTCGATCTTATTGCAGCAGCTTCAGCTATCTGTAGGAGACGTAAACGAACTGTACGTGATAACGACTTCGGAATTCGGTATATAACCCTGAAAGCTGTGTTGACATCGATGCGATATCCAGTGTCGACCAAGTGTGACAAGATGGAGAGTTTTATGCACTTAATTTCCTCTCTGCTGGTAAGTGTTCTCGAACCCGTAGACGAACTTGCCTAATCATGCGCCCTATATAACGACTTGAACCACAGGAACAGTTGAAATGGTATATGCATGAAGAAGAGCTAAGGTTAGGTAAAACATCTTTGAGTTGCTGGGTGAACATTGGACGGCCACTGAATGATGGACACACACTCGCAGAGTAGAAAGTTTTCTTGATCGGCCTGGTTAAACGTTGGGATAAAATCTCCACAGGAGTATCTCCCTTGAATTGGAGACGTAAAAACAAAGGCTTTTTCTCCACAGTCGCCAGTTCATGCTTACGACCATTGTAACCTATATATATGTAACCTAAGTTAGATTTCACGGTTTAACAAATTTCAGGCCAATTGGCTAAATGGTCAATGAGCTCGGTCTCATAATGTGAACAGCCAAATCCTCATGAATCGCATAATCTGAATAGTTATTCGTAACTACTCTTCCACATTTTGTCCCCAATGAATTAATATGCATTAAACTTGTAAGGAAACTGTTACGTTTTAATAATTTAAGATGTATACTGTTGGCTGATTACATACTGACTGACAAAATACACAATACATCCGTTTTTTTATGATTTGTTTGAATTCATTGTCTGAAGAGTTCTTTTATGAACGTCCGATACCCTTTTTTGATTCCCCCGTGTCTTCTTCTTCTGCTGCAGTCAACATACAGTAATCAAACGAAATCGACTGATGAAACAAGGAAGTAGAATGCTGGCTAACCACGAAATTTGGTTCATTAGTTCGATTCCTGAAAGTTGTACACTGCTTTAACCTCAATTAATCGACAGTGAGCCCGGTAAAGATGGGAGATTGGGCGTTAGGCGTGGAAAAAAAACACCACCACCGCGCCATTCAGAACACAGAGAAATGAAGAAGATGAAAAGATAATCTATGATAAATTTTTCAGATACTGTTTTTATCCCCTTTCGTTCTTAGTGGAACTCATATGACTTCAAGCCTTCAACCTTTACGTTTCAGTGTGTAGCACTGGTGTTTATTTGTTACTAGGTGAGGTTGCTAACGTCTCATGCTAGGCCAGCCTGTGCTCTTTACCAAGCTTATTGACGGCTAAGTGGAGTGTAGGAGTCCGTTGTCGGTCTGCGATCCAATGCTGGACCACATGAGCACCCAGTGATTAATCTACCACTGAACCGCTGAAGCAAAATCTATAGTAATAATTAAAACAATATCTTATATAGGTTGAAATGATTTCTATTCAAAAACAACACAGTTTTGAAGTACTCATTTAGTAACCTGATAATTATTCTAAAATCGATTTTATGTTTGCTTCTTTATCAATTTTGCGATGATGACCCCCTCCACACACACACACACACAAACACACTGTTTGTTTCTGATGAATATTAGTTGTAACCTGAAAGTTGTTTGTTCTACTTAAAACCTTAAAATCGAATACAAGTTATCACTGCTATTATTAATTATACTACTGCCGGCAGTATTATTATTAGTAGTACTATCAGTATTCAGATGTAATATGTCAGATGGATTCTGGAATGATGTTACCCGTTTGAAAACGGGTACTTCAAGATTATCAGTAGTCGTCAGCAAGGTGTATCTGTGCGTCAGGGGCACAGTGGTTAGGACTCTCACCGACCATGCACATGGTCCGGGATTCGACCACCTGCCGGCACACACCTGATATATATAGTCGGCCTGCAAAATGTGGGCTACCGATATCACATGCTGAAAATTCCATACCTGTGCCAAAATATTCGGGCCTGAAAAATATGCACGAGTGACACAATGATGGATGAGCTTCGACATGTACAACATTCAGTTTTATTAGCTAATGGTTATCCGGAGAACTTTATCACTTGTCACAGTAAACAGAAACCACATCTCGAAAAGACAGCTTCTGTACCTAAGAAAGCTATCTTTATTTACCTATAATTCAAGGGCGACAGCTAGCTCAAAGACACTTCGGTCAGCCATCAAACGCACATTCTACGCCGCCGCATCTCTTTTTCTCACTTGCCGAACATTTCCGATCCCTGTACTTACAATTAAAGGACGAAATTCTATGGACACTACTTCAAATTGTGTCTACAAGTTCACCTGCAGCTGCGGTGACACCTATGTAGGTAGAACTAACAGAATGTTCCAATGTCGTCGAAAAGAACATGTTCCAAAATGGCTACTAAAACGTAGGAAATCCCAATGTAATTATTAATCTGAATAGAAATCCAGCATCATCATAAATTGCAAAACACTTATTAATGTCAGGTCACAAAATCAATATTAATGACTGCTTCACAATTATTTCATCACATAACTCTAATTCAAGGTTGGTTATTGAAGGTGATGGAAGCACTTTGGAGGATTAATCATATACAGCCTAAACTGTGTGTACAAAATACAATAGACTTCAATCTTCCTCTGCCGTGGACTACTTGACCTACTTAAATATGATTGGTCAGTAGTATGTACTTTTGTTCTTTATATAACTGAGTAATTGTCATGAACTTCATTTTATTATTGTTAAGCATGTTAGTTGTAAAGCGGTTGTAAAGAAACTAAGAAATGATGACAACATCTCGCGAAATTTGTCTTCTTAAAACCTTATTCAAAAAACTGATCCAGCTATAGTGATTTGAACTCATCTATCACCTAATGTTAAAGTCAGAGATACTAGTATTACTTACTTACTTTACTTTACTTCGGCTATCTCCTACGGGAGGATGAGCCGGCTTCATGAACAAGAGTTCATGAAGTTTCATGGGAATTGGGTACGAGTGATGTCCCCAGGATCGCTCGGCCTTTGTTTGAGAGTGCAGCTCTAGACTTTACACAACCAAGTGTGACCTACAAGGCAGTAGGAGTGGAGTAGGGAGTCCACTATCCATTGGAAGCCGGTGACCGGAGTCCGGTTCATTCGCCTTTTTGAATGGGGCCAGACATCCAGGACATCCAACAAGCCCTTTGTCCATACGTCTGCCGGTGAGCTCCAGTGAGTTTCATACGCCAGTCGTTGGAGGTTTGGAATCAGGGTTTAGCCATCTCCCCTAGACCGTCATGCAATGGGCAGTCTACCGGTGAAGAGCGCCGGGCATCCGCTTTTGCCCTCTCACTTCGGTGAAAAACACCTCCGCCACGTGAAGGCAGTGAGTAGGACTTCCTCAAGAGAGGCTATGTAAGACGCCCGGTCATATGGGAGCATTTCAAGAGGTGTACGGAGGGGTGGCCAACCCGCAGCGCAAGACACCCACCCCCGACCATCCTGAGGCTTTGGAGGCGATACTAGTATTGGAGAATCGAGACTGAAAATCGAACTACAGTGTCATGTGTCTGGTCTTTAGTAGTACTATTGTGCTGTCTGATTGACTGCCAACAAACGCGAAATTTAGTTCCAAGGATTATATATTCAATCACCTGAAACTATCACTTTGCAATATCTCGTGTTAATATATATGTGTAAAACTTGAACACTATGGTAGTATGTACTTCCATATTAATTTGTTTATTAGACACATCACTCACAATGAGTGAAACAGGAGTGTTTATTTACTGGATGACGAAGTTTCGAACACTATTATTGTTGATATTAGATAGTTGGAGGCAATCATCGGCAGGAAGCCTCATCTGACCGAAAATAGATATAGGCAGATTTTGATTGGCTGTTGGTTAGCCGGCTTCCTATTGGTCTAAAATATAAGTTAAAGCGGTAATCTTTTTATTTTGACACGGAAATTTACAGTCAGTATGATTTAGGGCTTACCTTACCATAATATAATGGCGTGTTAATTTTTTTTGGTATGAGTGTGGTGTGATAGTTACACGTTATTTGGATGCATTGGTGGTGTTTAAAGTAAATTAAGATGCATGAGAATGTCTGGTAACTGAATATAAATCAACAATAATTTCGATGCATTTAAGTCCAAAATAGGATGTATGCATTTTTGATTACTAGGCAAATAAAATTTAACTACAATTTCTAAAAATTTAATGTATCCTTAATTAGTACATATAGATAAATGTATGTAGTAACTAATCTACTTTTTAAGTTGTCACTTCAATGATTTGTGGGAATTGTGCTTACTACGTCAGCATAAATGAAGTAAATTGACAAGGTCATGGCCAGTGGTATATAAGCACTGATATATATACTAGTGTTTATTTACGCTAGTCCAAGCTTAATGTGTCCTGTGAGGGATGGAACAGAGCGGATAAGCAAACCCAGTCGGTTCGATTTACTTTCAATCATGATAAGAAACCAGTTCTTAGTTTTAATCTCAAACAATGGCAGAACGGTTAGGCAGTTTACTTATTGAATAAGGTTACTATATTAGAAAAGTATACCTTATTTGGCTGAATCATTGCAGGTTCACCATAACCCTTGACTACCAACATAAAAACTGGGAACTTCAAGCTAAAAATCACCTTAATAGTAGTATCCAGTGTCATAAACTGATCTAAACACTGCAAAATGGGAAAAACATGCAAAAAAACCTTTAAAATTCAATGGAAATCGAATTCACGAAAACATATAACCAGCCGACGCAGGAACCCATCATGACCTTGAAACTGACTGTAGCCTCTTTCCATCTGACCTAGGTTTCGTGCTAGTTTGCAATCGTCAGCTAGGCATGTCTGAAACCTTGAAGGAACTCATCTCCCTTCTGAGATTCGGAAAACAAGACTAAACAGGTCGCACTAGTTTCTAGTGTCCAATCAAAATACTATTATTGTTCATAATCACATTACGAAAACATTTTTTTTTCTTTCACATTTCCAGTGGAACATAGGGCGCCTTCAACCTAGAGCTTTGAAGTTTCAGTAGCAGTGGCGTTTTTTTTTGCAGGATGGTGTTTGCTTGCCTTACTCGCGACCTTTCCCCCCTTTACCAGGATTACACTAGCCGGTTAAGTGAGGTTTAGAAGTGTGTCGGGTGGGAATCGAACCGCGGAACAGATTGATGGCTGACAGGCGTTCTACTTCTGAACCAACGACGCACTTCATATTCATATCATCAATTATAACTAGACAACTTTGAAACTTCCGTTTTATAGTTGTGTTTATTGCCCCACCGCCTATTCGTCCTAGGGATCGTAGAATTTTCCAGATATCTGGATTGTTCATAATCATATCATCAATTGTAATCACACGGCTTTAAAACTTGAGTTCTATAGTTTTCTTTGTCTTCTGTTATTTGTCATCTTAGGGGTAGTAGAATTTTCCAGATATCCGAATGGACAGGTGTTGAATCATTCCTATTACTCGTATTCTGTCTCAGATAAACAAAGCTTCTCTTATCAATCTCTCCCTCTACCCTGTGACATTAGGTTTTAAAACTGTCATCCTATCCCATCATCCTATTGTTTGGTTGCGTGTGTGTAAGTGCATGTAGTGCTATAGCTGAACTAATCACCAGATTTCTTATCTTATTAAGGTTAGTTGTTCAAAATTTTTCCGCTGGGTTTTTCTGCTTCGCTAGCCTGATGGACCTTATCCTACTGTTTCGTCCTGATAATCACTGCGGAGTATTAGATACAGTTAAATAGTTAATTGGTTTCGATGGGCTCCACAGGATACTTTAACCAACAAAGTTTCTTTCTTAGTGAGTTTGTGAATGAATGAGTGCACCACTTATATTCCTGCATTGTTAAGAATTCACCAACGTAAGGTTTCCGAGGTTCCTTCTTTGTATGGATGTATTACTGATGACTTATATTCTCTATTGCTGGTGTTATCATTATCCTGCGCATGTTTGACATGCATATCGTCATTAATATTATTATCATCACCACTAACACTACTATTATTTATTCTCTTTTTTTTTACATTTTCCTACATACTTCCGTGACTGTAGCCGACATATTCATAAATCGGTGGGAAAACTTAGTGATTGGAACATTCAGCCCCACGCCAAGTCGAAGTATGGTGGAGGTGTGTAGATGGCACATTCACTGTACTTAGAACACAGGACATAAATAGATTTTTCGAACACATCAACTCGTAGGTGGAGGCAATTCACGTTCACTCATGAATTGGAAAAAAAGACTAGAAGTTAAACACCAAAGTGTGTTTACAGGAGACTCACACTTTCAAACAGGAATTCGGATTTCCTATCATCCCATCCCTATGTCAGTGAAAATAGGATTGGTGAAATGTTTGAGTTGCAGGGCACAAAATTTAAGTATTACCAAGGAAAATCTAAGACAGGAAGTGAGGCATATAGGAGAAGCTTTGAAACTCAATTATCACCTTGATAAAATCAATAATTTATTTGCATGGAGGATTTATTCATGAGCTGACATCAGTTAGAGAACCACTGGAAAACCTGGGAGTACTGGACAGCTGTTTCGTCCTAGTTTGGGACTCTTCATCAGTACACACCCACCGCCGTCGTTCGAACCCAGGACCTTCTGGTTACAAGGCCAGCGAGCTCGTAGACCATTGAGCCACTGGGACCCGATCCAATGGTCCTTGAATTCCTCCATGCAATCAAACAAAATCCCTACAAAACCAATACTTGAAAATTAATCTGATGCTCACTAGTGACTGGCCCTATTCAGGCAGTTAACCTGGGGATCTATTGGGAAGCCGTGACCAGTAGGGTACAGCAGGTTGAAGATGAGGCAGTAACTCATCGAAGAAGACATTGCGAAGTGGTCGCGCTATATCGTGAATTGGCAGAAGTTAGAATTCAGGGACCATTGGATCGGGTCCCAGTGGCTCAATGGTCTACGAGCTCGCTAGCCTTGTAACCAGAAGGTCCTGGGTTCGAACCGCGTGGTGTGGGTGCGTACTGATGAAGAGTCCCAAACTAGGACGAAACAGCTGTCCAGTACTCCCAGGTTTTCCAGTAGTTCTCTAAATGATGTCAGCTCATGATTAAATCCTCCATGCAATCGAACAAAATCCCTACAAAGCCAATACTTGATAATAATTTATTTATCGAATCAAATGAGAGAGAGAATACATGTAATAGGAATGATTCAACGCCTGTCCACTAGGGCATCCGAAAAATTCTACTACCACTGCTATACGACAAAACAGGAAAGAATAAAGAAAACTATAAAATGAAAGTTTCGAAGTTGTGTGATTATAATTGATGATATGATTATGAATAATAATAATGTATTGTGTTCGTAACCTTGTCATCCGGTAAATAGTAATAATAAATAATACTGTTTCACTCATTGTGTGATACATCTAATGAACAAATTAATATGTTTTCTATAGTTGGTTTGTAAGGAATAGATTTGTTTTTACAAGTTGACCTGATGCTCTCTAGTGACCTGCTACAGAACAGAGTTTCCTGGAGTGAGTTTTAGTGAGAAGTCGTGATCATTGAGGTTCAACCAGTCAAGTGAGAGGTGAGGATGGATGTCCCACCGATAACATTGGTTGATAGTCACACTAAATCAATAATTGGTAGAAGTTCGGATTCATGGGCTGGCCATTGAATAGGGGGTCCTAGTGGGGCTGGATGCTATACGAGCTTGTGTTTGCTTGTCACTGGAATGTAGTGGTTTTCAACCCCAGTGCAAAGGCTGCGTAATGTTGATGATTCCCAAACTAGTTGGATGAAACAGCTGTCCAATGAGTCTCAAATAGGATGAAATGAACATCCACTAGATTCCACCATTATACTGGTCACCATCCACATTAATCCTCAGACAAATCGTCAAGGTATGTATATTAGGAACGTGGATATGACAAGGTAGACCGAAAATTTCGATCTAATCAGTCAGAGAGAGAGAAAAACCACGTCAAAAACTTTATTGATTTCGCCTGTTTCTCGCCTATACCAGCCAACATTGAATCAGTTGGCTAACTAGAGATTCAAATATGCTGAACATAATTGACGTAAAGAACAACCTTGATTATGAATACGATTGACTGACTGACTGACTGACTGATTTCTTCACTGAACTTTGTATAGAAGTGCAACAGTCCAAGTTGCCAAATTTCATGGAGCACATAATACAAGACAAAAGAGAGGAAAAGAGAGAACCGAAACAACAATAATGATCCTACATGTGTAGGAGAAAGAATAGCACCATAGAAAGGCAACAGGGTTTAGTGGATGTGAGAGACCTTACAGACAGTGAATGAATCCGGGCTATCACTCAAAACTGTTTTAAGCCACATCACCTACAGTCTCCAGCCATAAGGACCCCACCTAATCAGGAAGCCTACACCTCCCTACTTCGCTTATGCTAACTGTCAATGGTTTCATGGACTGATCTGAAGTTTTGGTTGGACTACTACTATCTCTTTTCCAACTTGATTCTACGTTGTCAGTTGACATTGTCCATCAAGGCATGTGTAACACATGACCTAGCCATCTCAATCAATTGATTTCCTCTCCTTGCCAACCTGAATACTGCTCATCCTGTTTATTGTACCAACTAACAAGAAGATAGAATAGCAGACACAGTTAGTACGATTACCTACTAATTAGATGAAAAAAAAGTTTCGTACCAGTTGATTAATTTTTCAAGTACTCATTCAGTAACCTGATAATTATTCTAATATCGATTTTATATTTGCTTGTTTCTTTCTCAATATTGCTATTATGGCCTCCCCTTCACCCCACGCCTCACTATTTATTCTGAATGAATATTACTCACAAATTGAAAATTGTTTTGTTCTATCTAGTTCAAAACTTTAAAATTTAATACAATTTATCAGGTGACATTCACTCACTCACTAACTCACTCGCACAGTATTCTTTATTATGCACGTATCCTTACTTAGTATTCTGCTCTCTTCTAAATCGATCAATGAATCAATCAATTTTGGCGGGAAAAATAAAAACGCACCAAGATAAATAAATGATTAAAACAAAATAGAAGTGAATATTCATTAAAATACTAATATTAATAGTGATGGTAATAATAATAATAATCATAAATATTCCAATCTATCAATCCATTGTACATTGAACGAGAAAAATGATAGTTTAAACTGAGTTGATAATGAGGTCATATTGTTCAATGTTTCAATGATATATATATATAGATGTATGTTTAAATATGAGTGTATTGATTTTTCACTTCAGTGAACTTTGATCATCATCACCATTATCATTATTATTAATAGTATTATCATTATTACTATTATCAGTTAAAAATTCGTCACTTTTATGACCAATATTCAGGATAAAACGATTGAATTGAAATTTGTTAAACTTATTTCTACTGATGATATTGATGTCGATTGTCAAAAAATATCAATAAGAAACAACAACAAAAAATAATTGAATCGCAAATAATTTCACATGTATTTATAAAGAAGAATTAATTGTTCTGTAGTTGTATTAATGAAGAGTATGTAGGTGTGTGTGTGTGTGCGTGAATATGTGCACATGTGAGTTTTTCTGTGTTTGCAGGTAGGTGCACTCTCTGCCTATAACATACTTACCTGTGTATGGCCTAGATAAATACGCAACACGTGAAATTTTATGATGTAAAACTTTAAATTTGAATTTGTTATTAAAATTACGTTGGTTTTAGCTGTTGAAGGTGTGGTTTTGTTTCTTGTGAAGATGGCAGTCCACTGTATCATGTCGCATAAGGCTTGGATTGCTGAATTCAAGGCTCATTATTAGCCTCGTAACCTAGAGGCCCTTCCTTCTCTCCGTGATAGCCTCACCTATTAGTAGTGGTGCTAAAGAGTCCTAAACTAGTCCTAAACAACTAGATGTTTAGTACTGTTGCGATTTCAACAACAACTCAGCATTTGAGAACATATTGAATAAGGCTGCTTCAAGGTTCTACTGCTGTTGTTGGTGACGGTGTGTGTATGTGTTTGAATAGTATGAGTGAAGCGCGGGGTAACAGTCTAGATATTTGTCTTATCTTTTTTTCGGACTCCTGATCAGTAGGCACGATCCCACAGAGTGGGGAGGGGCGAACCTAAGTCCTTCAATATACGAGCTATGACCTCGTTGACTATTTAGACATTGCTATGGGATTCAATAACCAAAGAATCTTGAATTCCATCAATATATGGAGTGTGTGTGCATCGGTGGCACAGAGGTTAGGACGCTCGCCGACCATGCACATAGTCCGGGGTTCGATCCCCGGCCACAGACGCCCCCCTAAGGCTGGGCATGAGATTAGCAACCCCATCCTGTAAAATAAACACCACTGCTACATAAACTTCTAGTCATCAGCTTGAGGCCTTATGTTCCACTGGGAACGTGAAGGAAAAACAATGGAGTGTATGTTGTTATTTCTAGCACCAACTGAACCTCAAAGCTTGCTGTCACTCAAATATTCGGAGTATTATCCCTCAGGATAGTCAGTTGAGATATCTACCATTTTTGTTGATTTCTCCCCTTAAATGCCCGTTGTTCTTTGACTGATTGGCGGGGGATGTGTCCACCACATTTCCGATTTCATCTTAACTTATTTGGCTATATGGGGTAATCTGTAGGCACAGGTTGAATATTTATTTTTTCTACAGGGAATTTTGACCCTGCATGTATTTAATGAAAAATGAAAAGAAGTATCATCAAGAACTGACCGCCATCAGCTAGACGGCCACTGCTGTTTCAACCCCCTTTAGAATTCTTCAGCAATGTGTAATTATGATCCACCATCTTCATTAGAGAACGAATCCAGGACTTCCACATTAGGACCCTTGAGCCACCGGGAAGGAATATGAGTTGGGGTCCACCAAGCTGGGTGTCAGGATGAATACTTACCGACGACACTGGATACCAGTTACTTAATATATATGATGAACTGCTAGAAGTTAGGATTCGTGGGACATTGGATCTTGTTTCCAAAGCTCAGTGGGTTAGCTTAGTAACCTAAAGGTTCTTGGTTTGATCCTTAGAGGAATTATGCGTATGTATTTCTGAAGAGTCCCAAAGAAGGACGAATCAGTTGTTGAGTACTACCCTCTGGTAATTTTCAATGGTTTTCTAACTGAAGTGGATTTGTGTTGAAACTTGGAGTCAATAAAATCCTTTGAAAAGAATATAAAGAAGTAGTTCAGCAAAGTGGTGCTTTTATTCGACGATCTCAGCCGCCTCTGTTTCCATAAAATCAGAAAATAACGACATTTATGGATTGTCGTAAGTATACATTACTAATGATATTACTCAGTACATACGAGCAGATTAATACGGAGGATTAGAGTGTTACTTCAAATGATGACATGGAGAAGATCTTGTGGGAAGGACACGAAAGCTTATGGATAGTCGTGGGACCAACTGAAGAGTACTCTAAAGGATAGGCAAAAAAACAGAGACGTGCTGTTGAGTTCCTATGCTCCTCTCAGAAGCCAGGGAAATAATAATAATAATGATAATCTATGTGTTACGTATGCCTAGTCATCGCCTTCCTCGACGGACGGAGAATGTTAGCTGACATAGGGTCAGGCTAGAAAATAGTTAGCCAGTGGTGGTCAAATCATTTCATCAGTCAATGAAATCCACAACAGTTAGTTTAAGCCAGCCACGTAGGAAGGTGTAGACTTCCTGGGTGAGGTCCTTGGATGGTAAAAACCAATGGTTGATATTGGTGATATGGCTCAAAATTGGTGATATGGCTCAAAATCGTTCCCAAAGGCTGATGCAGATGCATCCACTGCTTGTGACTTATGATTTCCAATGAAACTGTTTTGCTCTTCGTTACTGCTATTCCTTTGTCTCACACCTCTGTTTACTGTCTCTATAATATGCATTTCTTCTACTTTCTTCTCTTGATTTGTGTGCTACATGGAGGGAGTGTGGTGACATGACTTGCCGCACATCGGTGCAAAGTTCTATTTCGAAAACATTCAGACAGAATCCATATGATATCGTTTATTCTCCAGCGTAGGTTTTCCTTCCAACATCATTGTAAAGCCATTGCTAACAGAAATCTTAACACCAACCAAATTCATTCGGTTTCACTTCAGCTTTCTCTATCAGTATGACTAGTTCGACAGTAAGGCGAACAGTTCTATAATGACGATCTTTCCTAAAATATTGAATTCAACTAACCAACTTACTAGTAGAGCAGTAATGTATTCGTCTTGGAAAAATGTTGTGGTCCTGGGCTCAACTCAGTTGGCGGCACTGGGTGAGATGACCATGCCATACCACCGTCTTCCCCTTCAAAGAATAGAAAAATTGAAGCTTTAACTGTTAGCTACAATCCTAGCGACTCTAGGAATCAATAACTACAGACGCACTTGCGATATTCCTTAGGGATGCAGATTATATTATTAATATTCCTTTGCATTTCGAGTGGAACATGGTGCTTCAACAACACATCTCCACTTTTGTCTATTCTCCGTTGTCCTCTTCAGCCTGGACCACGATTTCCCACAATCTCTCATCTCCTCCTCGCCAACGATCCCTTCCATGTCACTCTCTCACCGATGATACACTCGTTGCTCCCCATTGACCTGGCGTCCGATGTCATTCGACAGCCTCTTCAATGTATGCTCGATCTATCTCCACTTTCTCCTGCATATATTTGTTGAGCGATTGACTCTCACCTGTTGGTTTATTCCCATAGTTTCGTGTTGCTAATTCTCTCTGGCCATTTCATCTACAGCATGGAGCCAGCGAAGCGGGCAACTGTTGATCAAAATTCTGCAACAGGCTGCTAGAAATCCTTTACGTACACACTGGTCAAGTTTCTGACTCGTAATAGAAGGACTGACTTCACATTTGTAGTATTAAAAATTCGAACCTTGTTCCTTATACCGAATGTGTAAGATTTCCAAACTAGTTTCAGTTTGATAAAGTCATATCTCTTGCCTTTCCGATACTCACTGACTTTGACATCTTTGTCCGTTCCGACTGGCCCATAGTTGAAACGATGCCGCTTGGCCAGATAAGTGAAGGAGACAACCGCTGTTATTATATCTCTCCCGTTGATGATATTTGGTGCTGATTGTTGTTGCTGCAGTTGCTGTTGCTGTTGGTTATCTTCATCACCTGACTCCGTCTTCTCTATGATCACCTGCAGCCCTGTCTTCTCTGTCTGCCTGCCTGCCTGCCTGCCTGTTTCTTCAGCCATTTTGTTGGTTTTCGCCTGCCTCTTAGTCTTCAAGTTTGTGTGACATTCGACATATATCATCCACACGCGTGAAATCCATATCTTTCAGAGTCTTCTCATCGGTCGTCCAGTATATTCGTATCTTTTGACTCCTAAGCGCAGTCTGACGCATAATCCGGTCCACCACAATTAGGAATATCATCATCAGTGATAATAGAGAGCCAGCATTGTCTTACTCGTGCATGCACTTCGAACGCCTCGCTGAGTTTTCCTTTGGGGATCACCTGACTGGTGGTGGCATTGTCATATAGCCAACTGTTGAATGAGGTTGACAAAGATTTGAGGTAAGACGTAGTGTTGAAGTAGTCAGAACACCAAGGCCCACTCTCCAACTCGCCCCTAAGAAGGACGTGTACATCAAGTTACCCTATATGGGGCATCAAAGCAGCTTGATAAATAAAAAAAGACTGAACGCTGCTGTGGTTAAAAAGCCTTTTTATGCAGCTGATATCATAATAATAGAGAATGTAAAGCCAATAGATCTATCTAAACCCTTCGAACATGTGAAAAATGATGTCACATCCTCCCACTGTATTTACCATTTTGAATGTACGTGTGGACACACATACATACATACATAGGAAGGACTCATCGATCTCTGCAAGTAAGGGCTGGCTTCACAGCATATTCATAAGTAAAAACACAGCTTTTGTTCAGCGAAGAAATTTCTTTTCAACGACTTCATTTTCAAGCTGTACAGTCGTATTTATATTACAGAAAAAGGTTATTAAGTGACACAAGAAAGAATCCGTCCCGAGACAGGTCACAGTACCAAAGAGAAAGTTGTTTATGAGTCTTGCATTCAAAGGTGACACCATTTCAGAATTGATTAAAAATCGTCTATCTAAATGTGCTAAACGCACTTTTCCTGCAGCTGACCTGCAACTAGTTTTTACCAGACGGAACATGATTAGACAATGCGTCAAGAATAGATTACCGCTTTTGTCCACATCTATGTGCATTTACTCTTCTACTTGCTCTTGTGGAGCTGATTATATTGGACGTTGTAAGCGTACTCTCCGAAAACGTGTAGCTGAAGACTATACCGTTTGGTTAATGAAAGGCGAACGTAGAACTGTAAAGTCGTCTATTTGTGATCACCTGTTAGAGTCCGGTCATTTAGCCCCACGTGATTCATCTTTCAAAGTTATATACATGGCAAAATCGAATCGATCCAAAAGTTTACGTTTTCTTCACTCATGCATAGCCGAAGCTTTAGCTATACATGAACAGAAACCTAAATTATGTGTTCAAAAGCGTTTTGTCAAACCCCTTTCTTTACCTTGGTCATAATAATGTTCTTTCTAGTTTTTATTTTATTTAATTTTACAACTTGAATTCTTTCCACTTCACTTCACATCTTCATTCTTATCGTAATCGTACTCCTAATTTTCATAATTTTTAGACAACACTTGACATTTTTGTTATAGAACAATCTTTAATATTTTTGTAATTTATCCACTTCAACTCTACCCCTTATAACTTTTAACACATATATACGTACATTGACTGAGCAATTATTTAGTGCCACTTAATAACCTTTTTCTGTAATATAAATACGACTGTACAGCTTGAAAATGAAGTCGTTGAAAAGAAATTTCTTCGCTGAACAAAAAAACTGTGTTTTTACTTATGAATAAATGGGTATTTTTCGAGTTTCAGAGCATATTCCTGAATGGTGCCAAAAATAAATGGAATCTTCAGAACTCATTAATGGTGAAAACAGGAGACCTAGCTCCTCTATGGTGAAACATATACAGATGGGATATAAAATTGACGTTCACACATGTTTTTCAAACCTATCTATAAAAGATGTTTAGGGCGTATCCTAAAGTTTTTGGAAGCCCTAGCTGGCAACTAGAAAGTTTAAACCACTTTTATGCTTTCAAAGCAACAATTCATCATCACACTAAACCACCTTCCTTGGTAAATTTTGTTTTGATACGAATCAGGCTAGATGTACTATTACCTCTGATATTTGGCTTAGTGATCTTCATTGTTATTGTGACCTTCAACACGTCCTTTTAACTTGACCTAAGTAGTCTTTTTTTCTCACCTCTTAACTCTTTATTTATTTCATATATATTCCTGTGACAAGTCCGTGTGTGATGGATCAGATTGTTGGAAATGTGTGGCGCAAATACATTACACGATTCAGACAGATAAATTACGTCTTCTTATTGCTTTATATATGTCCAAACTAAGTTCACTTTTAACAGTTTGAAAAAATCTGGGCATTGGATATATGATATTCATTATAATAAAGATTTTTGTTATATATATACTGAGATTGTGAATTCCCGTTTAGTAATACTGCTTTGATAAAGCTATTGGCATTAAATAGCGAAACGTCCGTAAAGCCAGCAATATAGTTTTGTTTTTCATTCATTGGGAAATACAAAAACCTTTATTATAATGAATTCTTATTGCTTTATATAAACATATTAGTCAGAAAAATATTATTCAAAATTCGAATTCTGTGGTAAGCTCCATAATCTGTAGACTTTTGATTACATCCTTCACTGGGTTATGGAAGCGCAGTACTGGAGATTCGCGAAGTAGAATGAAACACCGGTTTGGGCTCCTCACATTTCAATGCTACTCTGACTTATGTTGCATCATGACAAAATCAATATTGGAATCAGTCATTTTCTTTAGAAATTGAACATCTAAACCCTTCTTGATATAATAAAGTATAATTATGTTTCAATAGTTAACACACAATGATAAGTTTTGTTATTGGTAATACTTCGAGCAAAATAACTGCCCGTGATCACACCACTGTTGGAATTGTTTTGTTCACACATTTATGATTTGTACTCATATATTTATAGTTCATTTTTGTGCATTCAGAATTATATTCCAGGTTGTTGACTGTTGTACTGCCGAGTCACCCTTGTCACATGTATCCGGTGTGACCTTAATGAAAAATATAGATTTTGTTATAAGTCTGCCTTTCCATTTGTTCATGTTAGTTTTTAGAATACACACATTGTTGCAATCGATATTGTGGCTTTTGTCCCATACATGTGCAGCTATAAATGAATTTTTTTCTAAATTCGTGTAAGCTTGCGTTCCTGTTGTTTGACCTTTAGTTAGTCAGGCGTTTATGTTCATTCACTCTTATTTTGAGTGATCTGGACGTGTTTGACCCACATATTTAGTCGGATACTCAGCATATGATATTTTGTAAATCGCACTGTTTTTTATCCATCATTTTTGTGGGATCTTTCAGTTGTATCTGCCCAAACCAAGTTCACTTTTAACAGTTTGAAAAAAATTGAACATTGAGTATATGATATTCATCATAATAAAGATTTCTGTATTTCCCAATGAATGAAAAACAAAACGATATTGTTGCTTTTACTAACGTCTTGCTATTTAATACTAATCGCTTTATCAAAGTATTATTAAACCGGAATTTATAAAATCTCAGCATATATACAACAAAGAGTTAAGGGGTGAGAAAAGAGACTTAGGTCAAGTTAAATTAAGAGGACATATTGAAAGTCAAAATAACAATGAAGATCACTAAACCAAATAACAAAGGTAATAGTACGTCTGTTATGATATTAAAATAAAGTTTACTAAATTGATCATCATTCGTTAGTCTGGGGTCATTTTTCGTTGTCAAGTTGGTCAATTTGTTTGGATAATAAAATCAAGTGTAGGTCGTTAGATTTGATCAATGTGTAAAATTATGAAAGCAGTGTGTGTTTACATAGTGAACTTGCTTATCACATTTGTGTTGATTTTGCCACTTCATGGGGAGGGGAGGGAGGTGTTGTAACCAGGTCAGATTCTGTTTGAGTCTTTCAGTTGATTTATTTTGTTTTTAATTAGATTCGTCGGCTTAAACGTTGTGCGAATCGCAATATTTTTGAGGTTTCTTCGAATTGCCTCTGATGTACCACTTTTTTATGGTATTGTGACTGCTTCTCGCGTTCTGTCGTTTTCCGGTTTTACCTTCTTTTTCTCTCTCTTTTATATTATCTTTGATAAATTCTTTTGGGTAGCTGTTTTCGAGTAACATTTTGAATAGAAGGTTAACTTCTTTACGCTGGTCCTCTGGTGTTGTTGTAAGTCTACGTATTTTCTCTGCAAGACGTTGTATTAATCCTCGTTTTACCGTGAGTGGATAAGCTGAGTGATAATCCAGGAATCTTCCAGAGTGTGTAGTCTCTCTATATAGCGTCGTTTTTATGCCACCTACCATCTGTTACTCTTTGTGTTTTGCAGTCTAACATAGGCAGTTCCCCAGCGTTTCATTCTCTATTCCCATATTGTGAATTGTATTCACTCGATATGACTGTTTATGTGTGTGAGAAGAATTTCTCAACACCGTTCTTTTTCATTATTACTAACGTGTCGTCTACACATATCTCCACCAGCATTTTATTGATGACCTGAATGGTTTAAGTGCACTCTCTCCTCCCAAAAATCCATGAATATGTCAGCTATTATCGAACATGTTTATTTCTTTTACATTTCTTCACGTTTTGAATAGAGCGGAGGACTTTATGCTCTCAAATTTCAGCATCGATGATGTTTTTTTTTTAACGGGGTGGGATTTTAGTCTCATACTCTAGCTCAAAGTTCCCTGTCTCAAAGGCTTACTATATATAAGCTAGAAAACTCGACAGGATTCATAAATATCTCGGCCGGGAATCGAATACTCTACCATGTGCGCGGTTAGCAAACACCTTAATAATAACTGACTGAAATTATGATAAGTTCCTGCTTTTATTTTTTTCAAATTTTCACGTATTTCTCCCTACTGTATTTTAGACTGTTTATTGGACAGGTGATCACATTCCAATAAATGTTATTTTTCAATGTCATCACATCATTCTTTGTGTTCAGTTAATCGATTAAACAAAATTTTTGACTAAAGCTCTACACGACATTAATTTTTAACTGGGCATTGAATATGCAATTTTTGTTTTAATTCATGGAAAAATAATTTGCCCGCGTTTAATGAATGGTCTCTATACGTTTTGTATAAAACGATGATTGTCAACATGTTAACATGATATTGAATCGAATTTAAGTGAGAAAAGAAGCTTAAAATGGCAGATAGTTCTAGCAAAGATTAGATTCAATCGTTAGGAATGTTAGTCAGCAAGAATCACTGAAATTCAGCGCTGCTTTCTTGTCTCCCCTCCTCCCCAGTTCATTTATTTATTTATTTAAATACACTTTTTACATTATGAGTATCAAGAGAATGCATGAAAAAGTAGAACATATAATGCGCACTAATCACTTTGTATTATTTTCAGACGTATAGGAAAGCAGGAAACTATAGTACATTCCCCAGTGATTGCGTTTCTTAGCCGAATTCGACAACGTCTTGAGACAATGTTTCAAATTGTCTTACGAATCCATATCCCGGGATGCACCACCAAGTGTTAGCCTAACACAACTATCTTGCTTCCCACAGCGTTATGTTAAAGACGGGCTATTCTTCAGTTTGTCCATCCCATTGCAGGGCTAGCAAATGAGGAATAGACAGTGTGGCAGCCGCCTGGATGAAATTCATTCAAGTCAGCAAAGCCTGTATTCTAAAATGACAACATTTGTTAAAAAAATAGTCTTCAGCATGTCCAACCACATGCTGGTGGAGCTCAGAATTACGTACATGCTGACACCATCGAATCTAAGAAATTCCACAGAGGCAGGGATGATTGAAAGTACAAAGTTACCAGGCATTCTTAGCTAGAGTCCGCCAGGTTTGACAGCTGTAGGGCAATACTATGCATCAGGAGCACTATAATTCTAACCGTTTACGGTCAGACTAACCTCACTATCACGCCAAAGTTGGTCCAAGGTGGCTTATACCTCCTTCACTTCCACTATTTTGTTAGGGATCTCATCTGTCTTGACAGCTTTCACACTACAAACCAGATAAATGAAGGGTTCAATTGTCAGGATAGGTGTGGGTACAGGCTGCTATCAATCTTCAAGCGAGTCTTGCTATTTGATGAGACAAGACACATAGCATACTTGCAGATATTAATCGCATACTTGAGATCAGAAAGCATCTCTCTAAGAGACAGATCTCTACTATCACCTCCACTCTCATCTTTCAGAGCTGTCCTCAGAATGTCATCGGTGGTAAAACTGAAGAAAAGTGGTGAAATTGAGCAACCCTTTATAACTATGCTGTTGGCTGAGAACGATGCTGATAGCTGGATGTCAGCGATTTGTATGACTTCTGATAAACGAGTAGCTTCATCTGCATAACGCTGTCATTTAGCCTGTATTGAACTCGCTCTTTGCCGTCTACCACAAATCAAAACATTTCTAAAGCTTCCTCTGTCAGTTATAAAACGGTGTATTTGCTTATGACAAATGCTCGGTGAAGACACACTACAGTACCTCAGGATTCTGGATTTCACCTTTAGTTCAGTATTCATACACCTCTTTTCACTTCAGTAACCCTTGGCCGATGACTTATATGGTTATATGAATGCTTTGTCAGGATTACTGGGTCCGTTACAGCTCCATCCTGACTGTCATGCATACAGCATACATACTACTGTATTCAGTGTCCAGCCTTGCTAAATATTCCAGGCAATCAGAGGTCCTTCAACCCCACATGAAGCTAAAGAAGTGTCCCAAATTTATGCTGGGTGTTAGTTAATAAGTGTCGTATTGATGGGTGTTGGATTTTTGAGTAGTCCATCGTGATGACAACCAAACATTCTAATTTGCACCGGAAGGGGGAGGCGGGTCATTCGTCTACTGGTATACGGTAAAGCAAGCTTAGTCAGTAGATATATATAGAACTCACTGGTGGCCACTTACTCTATTTGTAACCGAAAGGAGTCCTCAGGAGCAACTTCCGTTTGCCATGAATTGTATGTAAGACTTAGGACACATACACCATGGGTACACCCTAATATGTCTTAGGAAATGATATCAGTGCCGCGAATGTACATCTCGCCAACGCAGTAAACTACACTTAAAATGTCAGGCTTCCTCACATGCCTTTGTGAAGAGCTACGTAAGACGAACATGTCATTGGCGGGCTCAAGATACCGTTGCTAGTATCAGAAGCAAATTTTGCTCAAGATTGTGATAATTATTGATCACCTGGGGCTCTCGTCAGGCTCTCATATAAATCTAAAGGGCTACCCCACTGTCAATCATACACATGAGTTTGAGCGTATTTAATTATTAGACACAGCACTGAGTACTATAATTAATTATCATGTTTAACTAACATCTTCTGTCTTCTAATTTCTGACTCAGGTCAAAATATCCAACTTCAAAGGGGATCTAATTCTTCGCATCAAAAGAAAATTGTGTAATTCATATAAGCCAGTAACTAGTCTCATCAAAATTTATGAAACCGGAAGAATTCAAAGAATCACCTGAAAAGTCTGACAGTGTTGTTGTGGAACAGGCCAGTGTAAATGATAATGTCATCCTGTCCACAGATCGTAAGCACAGATGTTCTGAGGGGGATGACGATAATGACAGCAGCGATCAAAACAGCACTGGACCAAGCCAGCCAAAACGTCAGTGTTTATCTGCCTCTTACGACATCAATATTGATAATGTTGTGAAGGTGGATCATGAATTCCAGTATTGGTTTGTGTTCACTGTAGTGACAGCCGGTAGACAAGGCAGTGAATTGGGGTCGGATCAAACTCCACTTATTCAGTTCAATGGAGTACTGGGAGACTTCTACGCTAATAAAGTAAGTGAATTAATTATTTTTTCAATAAGTGTCACATACTTGAAATAAATGGTGAAATGCCTATTACTCATGAGGATGTCTAACTCTGACAGCTGCTGAACTATTTTGCTAAGTTCCGCGTTGAGATTCATTCAGTCAGTTGGTTGTTGTTAGAAGAATTCGACCTATTTGGGCAGATTTCTTTTTCATGTGTGATACCAATAGTTTCCCAAGCTGAGACGAGGTTCAAATCCACGGATGGCTCATTGGATGAATATCGATTGCGCAATATGCATTAGATGCATGGTCAATTTGTTAAGGATATCTTCAGTTGGCTAATAATGAACACTTCTCATTGAAATTTTGACATCAGTCAGTCATATCTCTTGGCGGTATATGTTCCATTGTTCTTTTGCTTCTTTTCATTGGTGTAAGTCACAATGAATTCTTGATGTTATTTGTCTTCGCAAAGCAGGTTGATTTAGTTGTAAAGCCTTCACTGTCTTTTGTAGTCAACACATCCTCGGTGCATGCATAAACTTGAAGTGAGCTTTTAGACTTCCTGTTGAGTTTACAATCCATCTTTTCTGGTAACCATGAATGTGACTAGTTATTTCTGAAGATTTTCCCACCGTCGAGTTTATTTTTCTGATCTGAGATCTGATCTATTTTCCCATCTATCTTAATTTTTTATTGATTGACAGGTCCTATCTCTATCACTGCGTCGGTGGCACGGCGGTAGAATGCTCGCCAACCACGCCTCATGTGGTCCGGGATTTGATCCCCACCACTGCTACCGAAACTTCAAGTCTGTAGCTTAAAGCCCTCGCTATGTTTCACTTAGGACGGAAAGGAAAAAATTCCGTATCAGTGTGACTGCTGATTGCAGATTTGGATTAGTACTGGGTGTTTCTAAACATTCCCTGGCATATTTATGTTTCATTTGGCCACGATATGCTTTTTTCATTCCTTTTTTTAGCTGTGGTTAGACCATAAGGCTTTAGGCTTTTAACTCTAAACTTTCGCTAGCAGTGATGTTTCTTCTTCATTGGGTGAGGTTGCCAGCCTCACGCCCAACCTTTCTTGTTTTAAAAGACATACTGCCGGAGAAATGAGCTTTAAGAGTGCATCGGTCAGGGATCGCATCCCCAACCACATGCTTGATTGGTGAGCATTCCAGAAATGAACCACTGACGCACGTCTACACCACATGCAAATTTTCAAAATCGAACTGGTGTCTGTGGTTGCAGGCTTTCATTGACATGAAGGAACGGATCTCATCTCTTTTGGCAACCAGTTTATTTTCGTCGGATAGGACTATGAAGAGGGTGTACATTCTACCCACTGTAATATTTTTTCTTCACAGTTATCACAGTTCATCTTGTAGACCAGAGTTGAGTCTTTTAGCTGATTTAGGGGATTTCTTTGGTTTGTTGGCGATATCAATTCCGAAAGGTTTCAGTAGTCTTACAGGGATTTCACAGATGTTTTTTATATCTATGGTAAGACGATTTTCTTTGTGCTTTCATCGGATACTTATGAGCTGGTCAGCTGAGCTATTGTCATAAAAATATAGAAAATTATTGAGTTCAGTTCCGGATAACTTGTAATGTTCTCCACCCTGCTGACTATGTCTTCATAGATTTCGAAATCACTCGTGTGATAATTAATAATCAGTATAAATTCAGGATAAAAGGAATATGAATTTATCGCTTCCTGAAGTTTAATCGAGTTTATTCCACTAGGTTAGTTCGCTGTTTTACGGTATGCATTTTGACTTCGAATTGTCATATTACCTTTCCAATAACGTGGACAGTCTATATCGACTGAATTCTCTGATTTACGTGGTGTTAACTTCTGTAGTCTTGTATAGAAAGAAATATTTTACACACTGAAATTTAGAATTATCCAATTATGAAGGTAGGGATGTCCTTGACTGACGTGAAGAACCTAGACGACCTGAATTTCGCGGATGATTTATGTTTGATGTCACACAAAATCGAAGACTTACAAGCGAAAACCGACAAACTGGTCGAAGAAGCAGCCGGTGAAGACAGGACTCCAGGTGAACATAGACAAGACGGAGGTTGTGAAAATAACCAACCAACCAACCAACAACAACAACAGCAACATCCAGCGCCAATCACCATCAACGGGAGGGATTTGAAAGAGGTTACTTCATTCACTCACTTATCTAGGGAGCACTGTCTCAACTACAGGCAGTCGGAACGCACGAGGATGTCAAATCGAGCGAGAATCGGGAAGGCAGACGAGAAACACATTCATCAACCTGAAACCAATCTGGAAATCTTCGTCACTCAGCATCAATGACAAAATTCGGATCTTCAATACAACCGTCAAGTCATTTCTTCTATACCTTTACGGATCAGGGACTTGGCGGGCGGGTCACAAAGAATATTTCCAACAGCCTATTGCAGACCTTACCTTTATCAACAACTGTCTTCGCTGGCTCTATACTGAAGATCAGATGGCCGGGCCGGAGAGAATCACCAACAAGAAACTATGGCTGGGAACAAACAAAACAAGAACCCATCGCCAACCAACAAATAAGCCGGAGAAAGTGGAGATGGATTGGACAATCGTGGCTGAGGAGGTCGGGCCGCTGGGTGACATCGCGCGCGTGTCAAGTCATTGCTCGAGTGGAATCCGAAAGGGAAGCGGCGAGTGGGTCGTCAGTGCAAGGGTGACATGGAGGAGATCATGTGAAGAGGAAGTGAAACAGTATGGACTAACTAACATTGATTCAAGTGAAAAGTACAGCAGAAGGAAGACAGAAGTGGCAAGTGGAGACGTACAGCTGAAGCCCTATGTTCCACTAGGAACCCAAGGGAACAATAATACTAATAGATTATGAATTTTCTCTTCCTTGATCGATTTTATTTCTCTGGATATGTCCAATCTCTTCTGACATGTCAGCACCTACTACGGCCTCTTTAACAGTGTCTAGATGACCAACATGATCTTATTTGGATGACAATGGCTAAAAGTGGAATTCAGTATGTGGATTTCGTCCTATATAGGACTCGTTATCTGTATGTACCTTCATCTCCGTTGAATGGTGGCGGTCTCACTGAGACTCGAACACAGTACATACTGATCTAAATATAAAAGTGTCATCTTCTAAGCTACTAAACCACTAGGGACGCCACCTCTTCTTTGGCATCTTAAATGATGAGTGCTGGGTACGAGTTTTAGGGGATAACTCTACGGTTTACTTGAGTGTGTGTGGGTACATCCATTTGACGAGTACAAAATAGAAGGAAAAGGGGCTTTTTGGATTTTAGTGCTGATCACTTTAAATCAAATAATGGGAATGAGTATTATTTTATGGAGCTTTCGTTCATCAGTCAAACCAGTCAATTTTCTAACCAGACGGTAAGTAGTTCAAAGATTAGTTGACTTATCCAGGTGACCACTTCGGTGTCACTGAACCTTAGAGGAGCTGAATTTCGCCCATACATGATTTATGTTCAGTGATACACAAACTCGAAGACTTACAGGTTAAAACCAATAAACTCGCAGAAGAAGTAAGCAGGTGGCGAAAAAACAGCACTCCATGTGAACATAGACAAAGCAGAGGTGATGAAGATAACCAACGGACCACCACCACCACCACAACAACAACAACAACAACTAGCACCAATCACCATTACCAACGGAAGGGATTTAACAGAGGTCACCTCCTTCACTTATATGGGAAGCACGATTTCAGATACAGGCAGGCAATTGGAACGGATAAAGGTGTCAACACCAACCAGTCAGAATCGGAAAAGGCAAGACAGACGCCTTCATCAACCTAAAATCACTTTGGAAATCTCCTGTTCTCACTCAGCCAGCGTAAAGAACAAGATTCAGATTTCCAACACAGATGTGAAGTCAGTCAGTCACTTCTTTTAATAGGGGTCAGAAACTTGGCGTGCGTGTTATGAAAAGGATTTCCAACAGCCTGTTACCGACTTTTATCAACAGCAACATGCCTTCGCTGCCTCGATATCTAAGATCAAATGGCCTGTTGGAAAGAATTGGCAACTGAGAAACCCTGCAGTGGAACAAACCAACAAGTAAGAGCCGACCGCTCAACAGATATGTAGGAAAAAGTGGAGATGGATTGATCAGGTATACACTGACGAGACTGTCAAATGACATCGCGCGCAGCCAGGCCATCTCTGAGTGGCACCCGAATGGGAAACGACGAGTGGAGAGTCTTTCTGAGGGCGACATGGAGGAGATTGTGTGTTGAGTAGAATGAGATGAGAGATTACGACCAATTATGGACTCGACTGAAGAGGTTGACGGAAGACAGGACACAGTGGATATGCGTTGTTGAAGCCGTCTTTATCATCCCCTCGGAAACCAAGGGAACAATAAATAATAATAAATGGCCCTATTGATTGTTTAGTGGGGTGGGGGGTGGGGGAAAGAATGTTCACCTACTTTGCGTGTTATGCAATCAATGTGGTACTGTAAGAAAAGATTCAACACTTGTGGGAATAATAAAGTAAACGTCTATACCCTGGTTGAATAAAATTTTATTTTATCTGGTAACTGGTAACTCGAGAATTTCATTTTATCAATCACATTTTTCTAAGCAAAGAGGGAGTATTTATTATACATCAGGACAAATGGTTCCGAATGGAACATCGAAGCAATAATTTGACATTAGTAACAGTTAGTATTATTGATCTAATTTTGTTACACTAGGCTGAAGCACCTAGTTTGCCAGCTGCTGACAAGCTCAAAAAACGAGGGAAAGTCGCGAGTGAGGCTTGAAACCTTACATCGTTACCGTAACTTCAAACAGTGAAGCCCAGTGTTCCTCTTAGAATGTAATGAATGAGAACATTGAAATTCATGGATCTTTGGGATGGCTTCCAGAGTCTGAATAGCATTTGAGCTCGTTTGGTAAGTAGAAGACCGTAGGTCTGGATCTAGGTGGCGAGTACCTGCAGACGTGAAGCAGACTCCTAAACTATGGGAAGGAAACAGCTGGCTGTCAAGTACTCTCTGTCGGTTTTCAATGATTCTCTAGTCGACTGGTACCAATCCGTGATCAAACTTGATAAAAATCAAATCCCTAAGCTAATTCATACTTTAATAGGCCAAGTAGTCCTAAGCAGGCGAAGTTTTCAATCTTTTATTTTTAGAGTGCATTCGATTAAGTCATAGTTTTACACATCATCTTTAATAATTAGGGTACTTGTGTTTTCACTGTCAACTCTTCTAGATTATTGATCGGATCACAATAAATCTTCATCCTGAAAGCCTAACAAGAGTTTATCAATGTTCAACAGATTCGACTGACAAAATATTGCACTCCCAAATGAACACATACAGCAATAACAATAATAATAGTAATAATCACTTTAGAGTTGGTGAATTTCAAACTCATACTGATTGGAATATAACTAATCATCCGACATCTCTGAATACATCAATATCCCCATCCACAATAGAACCGGGTAAATATACAACATCAACGCATGTAAATATATCAGCAGAAGCCTTAGAAGCTACTGGTTTACAAGATGTTGGGCATATTGAAACAAATATCTTGAATTTTAAAGAGTCAATCAAAAAGGTGAGAAAAAAAGAGTTTTGGCGGGTTTTTAAAATTTTTCATTAAGCTTTTATTTATTTAACTCCTTCATCGAAAGGAGAGCTTGTTCTAGGTTTGTTGTCATCAAGGTAATTTTTGTTTTATCTCAAAATAACCGCGAGGAACTTGACCTTGAAAGTAAAACGAATATTATTTCGTAGCTGCGCAACAATCGTTTTACACTCTACATGACCGTCAGTAGTACAATATCTGAAATGATACTATACATCACTTTTTCAATAGTGGAACGCTTGACAAACATTTGGGGAAGTTTCAGGATTGATTTCCAGACGACACCACCCTTAAAGAAACCAAAATAAATAGGTTAAAGACCCATATTCGACTCGGAACTCAGAGAATGAAAAAGAAATGAACTAATGGGACATATTAAACTAATCAATCATATTTCAATGAGTCAAGAACTTCTGAGTGGGTAAAATTTGTAATCTTTTGTTTCAAAGATACATGCGATTAAACCACAGTGTTCCTATCACCTTAGATTAGAATTATGTAACATATGTATGATGAACAACTATGAATCTCCTTATTTTGTGTCTAGATATTAATAATATTAAATAATCGATAGATATCCTTCTCATGTTACCTCCAACTGTGTATACAAATTTACATGTATCTGCGGGAGCAGTTACATTGGAAGGACAGAAAGAAGGGCATATCTACAATTTTCTGAACATGTACCAAAAAGCTTGCGTCTAAAGGGAACAAATGCTTTAAACAGTGCTATCACCAGGCATCTTCTCGACACGGGTCATGAGGTGGACGTTGAAAAGTCGTTCAAAATTATCAATAAGCAAAATAGCTCAATTCTCCTTAAGTTTGCTGAAGCCATTTCCATCAAGCGCCTGTAACCTGATTTATGCGTCCAGAAAGAAGCGGTTATCAGCCTTTCTTTGCCCTGGTAACTGGATAATTTCACCTCTCTTTCATCCGAATGTGAAATGCTGAAAGTTTCCATTGTGTTTGATTATTATTGTTCGGAATAGTGTTTAATATTGCATATTTATATATGTATATATTTTTAGTGTATGCGTATATTGATCGATTGATTTTTGTTTAAACTGAACTCTATGCAAGTATGTTAAAATTGTTGTTGTAGATATATTTAATAATGTCTTTGCCATGTAAGCAGCTGATGAGAAGGCAACGAAATAAAAGATGGTACCATTTTATTCTGCTAAAACTGTAGTTCTTGCTTTGTTCAAATATTAATAAACATTAGAAAAAGGATGGCTCACACCATTATTGCAACAGGATTGGAAGGAAGGAAAGGTGCATACCAATTGGAAGAAAAGCTGACTGCCTAGTCAAGCTACCAAAGAAAGGCAACTTAGGCCTCTCTCTTCAAGAACTGGCGTGGAACCATGCTCTGGTCCATGTCAAGTGAAACACTAAGTCGCATTACCCTGTGGAGAATAAAACATGCACTGGATGCAGAACTGCGCTACTTACCGGAACAAGATGGATTCAGGAAAGGCAAATCATGTGCTGATTAAATTGCAACTCTGCGCATCGTCATCACAGAACAAAGCATAAAATGGCAGTCAACTCTTACTCTGTCCCAAATTCATCGACACTTCAAAAAGGCCTTCGACAGACAGTGTTGACTGAGAAGTAATTTGGAAACTACGTCAACACCACAATGTGCAGTGCCTAAGTCTTTATCAACCTCATTCAAAAGCTGACTATATGACAATTTCACCAACATTCAGGTGATATCCACAACGGAACACTCACTCAGTGAAGGCTTTGAAGTGAATACAGGAGTAAGATAAGGCTCGTTGCTTACTATCACCGATCATCAATCACTACTCTGCAACCAGTCTGGAAATCTTCTGCATTCAGGCAGCATAAACAACAAAATTTGGAATTCCTCCATATGGAACATAAATTTCCACTGCACGTGATTGAAGAAAAGCATTTCCAACAGTCCACTGCAGACTTTTATCAACAAGTTACATTTCCAGCTCCACAATGAAGATCAAATGACTAGTCAGAAGGAACTAGAGACAAGATGCTCTGGCTGGGGACAAACCAGCAGGCGAGAGCCGATAGCTCAACAAATACGTAGGGTAAAATGGAGATGGATTGGATAGTGTTGGCTTAGAGTGAAAAACAAATCTTCTGCTTGGATGACAAGCATTCAACCATTAGTCGCTGATACAGAAAATTACCACATGGCAAGTTGAATATCAGTCTACTTGCAGGAAAACAGAAGAAAAGATGCATCCGAATTTTCTATGTAATTTAATGAATACTTAGGAATTTGCTCCTTCATACGACTTCAGTTAATTCTATCTCTTCTACCTATATAATATACTTCCTTGTCAACTTCACATGAATTTATAGTACTAGTGTGGTGAGAGCAGGCCGTGAGAAAATATGAGCAAGGCTGATTCAACAACCAATCACAGCAAAGTTAACGTGGCAAAATATGATTTGCAGATAGAGAACTCTATTTATCGAGGAATCCTGAAACAACCAATCAGAAGCCTGCGTTTGTCTGCCTAACTTCTGATAAACAACCAATCAGATGACTGCACTTGTCTACTTGCATAAGCTATAATAATGTATGTGAAATATGTATAAATACGTGTTGATTTTCATAATAAAACGATCTGTTGCCTGGCCCTTGTCTACTCTTGTTACATTTGGTGTCGCTGCCTACCGACAAATGGAAAGCCTATGCCCTGCTGTTTTCAATGGAGACATATGGATCTTCGGGCAGGACTTCAAGGCTTCTGCGCAGTTGAGTGGCGTTCAAGATCTGTCAGCGATGGAGCTGCTACTTGGGACGCTGTTGGGAGGTCGGGTGAAAGCAGCATATGAAAGTGTGAGACGAAATACCTACGAATGTTCGACAGGGTCAGGCAAACAGTTTCCAAAGTGGGAAGGACCACATATGGTCACTTCGAGATGGGATTACGCGGACACAATCGCAATGGCGAACAATGAGAGGCGCGTGAACGTCAGCGAGCTCCAGAAATGGATACAGCGAGACAAGCCAATGATGACGCCTGCACCAAGTAGATCAAGCCGACTTCCATCGCACGTATTTGACGGGGGGACGAGTGTGGTGAGAGCAGGCCGTGAGAAAATATGAGCAAGGCTGATTCAACAACCAATCACAGCAAAGTTAACGTGGCAAAATATGATTTGCAGATAGAGAACTCTATTTATCGAGGAATCCTGAAACAACCAATCAGAAGCCTGCGTTTGTCTGCCTAACTTCTGATAAACAACCAATCAGATGACTGCACTTGTCTACTTGCATAAGCTATAATAATGTATGTGAAATATGTATAAATACGTGTTGATTTTCATAATAAAACGATCTGTTGCCTGGCCCTTGTCTTCTGTTGTTACACTAGGATCACATTCTTGGACACAGAGAGAAAAGCTATTCGAACGTATAACTTTACACAGATGTGCACCAGTTCGAGTTATACTATACTCCCTCCTTGTAACACACAAAACAAGAGAAGAGATTAAGTAAAGAGAGATTCAGAAGAGGGAGATGATAAACAGAACTATGAAGCGAAAGGAATAGTAATATGGTAGAATAATATAGTTTCATTTGATATAACAAATCACAAACAGTGAATGCATCGACTCCAGCCATAGCCGAGAACGATTTTGAGCCATATCACCAATTGTATCCAGCCTTAATTGGTTCTTACGATCCCGAGGACCATGACCAATCAGAAAGTCTACACTTACTTGCGTGACTGGCAGGCTTGAACTAACTGTTATGGATGAGGAAGCCATGTTTGGTTTGACTTCATAACCCCGTCTAATGATTTCCCCTCCAACTCACCTGGCAATCAACTGATGCCTAAACTCAATACTGCTCACCCTACCATACCACCACCTGACATGGGAGATAGGACTCAGACACCTTTGTTGAAAGACAGCTAGCCAGCCTTTTCATGTCTTCCACTTTCAATGGCTATGTTTCACAGCCAGCCATTAAAGGAGGACAGAGCGAACTGCTGGGCAATACACACGCCCTCTGGTCAACAGTCAACCAAACGGATATCATGTCTACTAAGCCAGAGATGGCCAGATGGCATATACAAAACGAGCCTTCTTTATTCACGCTGAGAGTTGGCTGAGGCAACTCCCCAAATAAGCAATGTGGTCAACACACTCGACCAAATTATTCCCTATATTTAAGCTAGGAGTCAATGTAGTCCAGTCGTGTAGCATCATTTTCCAGTTGACAACAGGAGCGAATTGCATGCCAAACATTTCAAGATAGGCTTCCGGGCACATGTTCAGACAATCTAACATGTGATATTCTCACTCTTCGTTCTCCGTCGTCCTCTGACTACATCAAAAAGCATAAATAAAACCTAACAATACCAACAGCAACAAAAACAGACAACAATCAGCCACCATAAATGGGACGAACCCAAAAGAACCAAACTCTTTACCTACCTACCTACCTACCTACCTACCTACCTACCTACCTACCTACCTACCTACCTACCTACCTACCTACCTACCTACCTACCTACCTACCTACCTACCTACCTACCTACCTACCTACCTACCTACCTACCTACCTACCTACCTACCTACCTACCTACCTACCTACCTACCTACCTACCTACCTACCTACCTACCTACCTACCTACCTACCTACCTACCTACCTACCTACCTACCTACCTACCTACCTACCTACCTACCTACCTACCTACCTACCTACCTACCTACCTACCTACCTACCTACCTACCTACCTACCTACCTACCTACCTACCTACCTACCTACCTACCTACCTACCTACCTACCTACCTACCTACCTACCTACCTACCTACCTACCTACCTACCTACCTACCTACCTACTACCTACCTACCTACCTACCTACCTACCTACCTACCTACCTACCTACCTACCTACCTACCTACCTACCTACCTACCTACCTACCTACCTACCTACCTACCTACCTACCTACCTACCTACCTACCTACCTACCTACCTACCTACCTACCTACCTACCTACCTACCTACCTACCTACCTACCTACCTACCTACCTACCTACCTACCTACCTACCTACCTACCTACCTACCTACCTACCTACCTACCTACCTACCTACCTACCTACCTACCTACCTACCTACCTACCTACCTACCTACCTACCTACCTACCTACCTACCTACCTACCTACCTACCTACCTACCTACCTACCTACCTACCTACCTACCTACCTACCTACCTACCTACCTACCTACCTACCTACCTACCTACCTACCTACCTACCTACCTACCTACCTACCTACCTACCTACCTACCTACCTACCTACCTACCTACCTACCTACCTACCTACCTACCTACCTACCTACCTACCTACCTACCTACCTACCTACCTACCTACCTACCTACCTACCTACCTACCTACCTACCTACCTACCTACCTACCTACCTACCTACCTACCTACCTACCTACCTACCTACCTACCTACCTGGGAAGCATCGTGTCAACTACAGTCGGAACTGACGAGGATATCAAAGCAAAGATCGGGAAAAGAAGACAAGCTCTCATGGCTCTCAAGTCTGTGTGGAAGTTAACAGCACTCAGCATCAAAAATAAGACCTGGATTTTCAAATGCCATGTGAATTCAGTGCTACATTATGGATCAGAAATTTGGCGCGTGATAAAGAGCACCTCAAACAAACTACAGACTTTCATTAACAGTTGTCTGTGTTCAATACTCAAGGTCAGGTGGCCAGAAAAGTTCAGCAATAAGGACCTCTGGCAATGAACGAACCAACCGAGTAGGAACCGATTCTGCAACAAATAAGCAGGAAGAAATGGAGATAGATTGTGGCCATACTCTGAAGAAACCATCAAATGACATCACTTTACAACCCATTGCTCGAGTGGAACCCGAAAGGGAAGCTGCGAGTTGGTCGTCCAATGGTGACTTGGAGGAGGTCATGTGAAGAGGAGATGAAAGCATGTGGGGAGACTTGGAGTCAGGTGAAAACTGTAGCAGAGAACCTAACGCAATGCAGACGTGCGGCTAAAGCACTTTATTCCTCTAGGAATTAAAGGAAAAATAATAATAATAAATAATCGAACTAACTGACAGTAGAATGGAACTTGAATGGGGAACGACGAATAGGGTGTCACTTCAAGTGTGACATGGCGCAGATCATTCGTGTGGATGGGGGAGGAATCAAAGCCTATAGTCAATCATGAAGCCAGCTAAACGAGACTTCAGAGAAATCAGTGAAATGGGAATGTACTTCGGAAGCTCTATGTTCCAATTAGAACACAAGGGAATGATAATAGTAATAATAATGTATGATCGATAACCTTCAAATTACCCATCTTTTTGATTTACTGAAGGATTTCATCATGAGCTGACATCTCTCGGTTAGAGAACCATTGGAAAACCTATGGGGAGTACTGGACAGCTGTTGCGTCCCCCCAGTTTGAGACTCTTTCTCAGTACATGCCTACAACACGGGGTTCGAACCCGGGACCTTCTAGTTACAAGACGATCTGACTCGTAGACCATTAAGCCACTGGGACTTGATGTTAGATCAAGATGAAATCCTCCCACTAATCAAACGAAATTCCCCCACAAAACCGATATTTTGAAAAATGCCCATCTTTTAATATTGAATAGTACTAATCTAATTTTCTTTTGAATATCATCAATATTTCAATTATAGATTTTACATTGGTTACAAGAAAACGGGGTATCGATTGACCAGCATACTGACATTAGGCCAAATATTCTACTCATCACAGAGAATCATCAATCTGTACGGAATGTACTACACGCTGAAGCTGCCTATCGTGGTTTGGATGGTGAACTGATGAATCGATCACCTTGGCTAGTGTATACGGATATCGTTGGTTGTTGTGAACAATTCATTCATCATAAGAATGACAGAGTTGATGATTTTGGGGATAGGCAGGAACAACAAGAACAACAAGAAAGTAAAGAACCTCAGTTACAAAATTTATTTGAAGCTGCTCGTGGTAAGTAAAAATTTATTTATCCTTTTTTGAGAACAAGCATATTTCTTTTGTAAGCAATAGTGTTTGAATTAACTGTAAGAATGAGGTTTTATTTGAAACCTCCTAGTGAATAAACAAAAAAACCATCCTTAATCTTGGACACTTTTATGGTTTCATTATCCTAAACAACCTTCTTTACAAAAATAAGGACTAACCCTTCCGATTGCAGTTTAAAGACTTTCGAGGCTTTGTCCTGTGCTTCTTTAACTGAACCTGAACTAGTTACGGGAACAGTCTTCACTTCCTTGGAGGTTTTTATTTGTAAACTGATAGTAGACATCAAAGATGGCGTTGTTTGATACAGGGTGATAGAATTCCCCATCGTCATTGGACAGGCTTAGCGAACCCAGCTGTCTTTTAAATAATCGCATTCCTGCTTTCTGTTTAACATGGAACTCACGAAATTTCAACTTTGTTTTCACCCTAAACTTATTTAAGACTGCCTTAGAGCAAGTCTTAACATCATTAAATTATTATTATTATTATTATTATTACTGTTTCCTTTTATTCCTAGAGGAACATAGGGCTTCAATCACGCACGTCTGCATTGCGTTTGGTCCTCCACCAACGTTTTCACTTGACTCCACGTCTGCACACATGCTTTCATCTCCTCTTCACACGACCTCCTCCATGTCACTCTGGCACTGATGACCAACTGACTCGCCGCCTCCCATTCGGTTGGGATCCACTCGAACGATGGCCTGACGTGTAATGTCACTCAGTTGATGGTTTGTTTTCTCAGAGTATGGCCAGCCAATCCACCTCGATTTCTTCCTGCTTATTTGTTGCACAATTGATTCCTGTTGGGTTGTGTTGGTTCGTTCATTGCCAGAGATCTCTGTTGCTAGTCGTTTCTCGTTATCTGATGTTGAGCGAAGACAGTTGTTGATGATGATGAAGGTCTGTAGTTTTTTCGCAGTGGCCTTCGTGACGCGGCATGGTAGCAAGTCTCTGATCCGTATGGTAGCACTGACTGACTTCACAGTGGAAGTTGAAGATGCGAATTTTATTTTTCATGCTGAATGCTGAATGTTGACCTCCACACAGACTTAACATGCTCAGAAACTAAACTTAGTTAAGAGTGATGACATGAAAATACGTAATAAAAAGGGACTTACTGGAGGTTCCTGGAGGTACATTCCATGTCAACATATTCTTGTTGTCCATAAAACGTTCCCTAAACATCTTCTATGAGCGTCTACCAGTCATATGATCTCATTATGTCGAGAACTGTAACCACCGAAACCGACTTGTTGTAGTCTGAACTCAGGGAAATCGATCTTTGCAGTCTACTGTATTGTTGAATAAGACTTCCATGTGCTGTGCACAATTACAAAATGCACTGACGATAGCTATATAGATTAAATTCTTTTTTGAATACAAAACAACTACTGTAGAAGAAAAATCAACCTTAAGAAGTACCTGAGCATCAAGAAAAATATTTCCAATAAAGTGGAATAAAAACCTCTGTCCACAAGAATCATTCACAAAACAATTCCAGCAGAAATCCCAAGGTCAGAATGTCATTCATTGATTCATTCAAACAAAGTTATTTTTTTATTCCTTTACGTTCCCAGTGGAACATACGGCTTCAAGCTAGAGGCTTGAAGTTTCGGTAGCAGTGGCGTTTTTATTTTTCATAGGATGAGTTTGCTAGCCGCCTCATGCCCAACCTTCCTTCTTTACCAGACGTATCACTGGCTTAGCGAGGTCTGGTTGTGAGTGTGTTGGTCGGGGATCGAACCGCGGACGACCCAAGTGGCTCGTGAGCATTCTACCGCTGTGCCATTGTTACCAAACAAAACTACCTTCGTAAAACAACATCTTATCAATATCATCATGTAACTACAAAGAGAAGCATTCAGGCCAGAGATTAAACAGGAACAAAGACAAATAATAAGGATTAAGTCAACATATGATACGGAAACGTCAGAACAATGATTTGCAGTCTAGGAGATAGATGTATAATAATTCCAAAGTGTAAAAGTTCACATTGAGTCATATGAAAAAAAGGGAGGACGTTCAGTGAAGAGATTCTTTTTAGTGAATTCATTCACATAGCTGTACAATCGCACTTATATATAATTATTTTTTTATGTGTGTGTGTATGAGGTTTGTCAAGTTTAGATAATTAATCAGGTAATACAAGAATGACTTAATGTAGAAACAAGGTTAGTTAGACAGTAACTAAATGTTTCAACTTAGGTCAGTACAGCAACAGAGGTAATTACACGTAGAGGCTGAGTAGATGTGGGGTAGGGAATAATGCCATTTAAATTAGACCTTAAATTGAGCAAATAAGTTAGATAACGTAAGATAAATGACTAGAAATTGAGCGTTGGTCAAATCAGTAATGGTGGCAATGAGGTGTAGAAATTAAATCGGGTGGGAGGAGAGGGCAGGAAAGTTGAAAATGCAAAATATTACAGTTGAGAAGTCAAAATAATACTAATGAAGAGACAGAAGTGAAAAGGATTTGGTAGAATTTACTTGTCGGGTAATAAGACAGATTACGTCCATTGCAAGTGTAGTGATTGAACGAACTTCTTCTGTATGCAGAGTTCAGGGCTTAGCAAGTGAATTGGCATTGTTTCTGCAGTTTGAAGAAGTCTGACTCTCACGCTTTTAGGAAGACTGTTTCGTATTCTGTAGACGAATTTGAAATTTGTTTAGGGTGTAGCTTGGTTGATCAAAAATCCAAATTAGTGTCATTGCTGTAAGTAAATCGTTCAGGAGGAATTTTCCAAGCAACTATTCTGTTAAACAAGCTTCTTTATTTATAAACACGCATGTGAACATAATTTGAAACCCAATGTATGCGGTATGCTTGTCGGTTTCAGGGTGTTGTGTTAGTAGTTGTCGTAAGGCACATGAGATTATGACTTAGTAGGAGCTGAAATGTCGTAGTCTTTCAGTGAGGGCTATTTGGGATCTCAAGTATTCAAAGTTATAATTCTTGGTGTTATAAAAGTTACTGGGAGAACATATATACATAGGAAAATCATAGTGCATTGCAGATTCTAACTGACATCCACCAAGATACAAGCATACGTAATCGCATTTATATTGTTAATACTTTTCCTTTGGGTTCCGATTGGAACGTAGGGATTCAACATCGAGTCTCCACTTTGTTCTATTCTCTATGATCCTCTTTACCTGGCCCCAAGATTTTCAACTCTCCACACGATCTCCTTTATGTCACGCTCCAAGTAACGCCCAATTTCATTATGGGTAAATTTTGTTTTGATAAAGTCTCACAGTGTTATACAGTAATGTTTTCTGTATACTGTACATTACTGTATAACACTGAGAGACTTTATCAAAACAAAATTTACCCATAATGGAATTGCACTCTACCACAGTGCACAGGTTTATTCTTATATCAATAACGCCTAATTTGTCATTTTCCACTCAACTTCCACTTGAGTGATTGCCTGTATTTTGCGCGATGTCATTCAACAATCTCCTAAATGTATGCCCGATCAATCTATCTCCATTTTATCCAACATATTTGTTGAGACATTGCCTTTCACTTGTTGGTTTGTACCCAGAAAGTGTTTCTTGTCGTTAATTCTTTCTGACCAGCCGGCTGATGATGATGATGATATGGTCTTCAGTATTGAGGTAGCGAAGACTTTTTGCTTCTCGTGGCACACAGGCCAAGCAAGTTTCTGACCTGTATTAAAAGAACTGACTGACTGACTTCACATTTGTGTTCAGCATCTGAATCTTGTTCTTTATTCTGGCTGGCTGAGTGAAGCAGAAGATTTTCGAACTGATTTCAGGTTGATGAATCCGTATCTCGCCTATCTGACTGTGACTGGCGTTGACATCTTCACCCGTTCTGACTGCCTGTGGTTGAACAGATGCTGCCTAGCCAGATAAGTAGAGGAAGTTACCACTATCAAATCTCTCCAGATGGTGATAGTGGTTGGTGTTGGTTGTTGTTGGTTGGTTGGTTGGTTAGATGTCTCCATCACCTGCGTCTTCTCTATGTTCATCTAGATTCCTATCTTTGCCGTCTGCCTGCTTCTTCAGCCAGTTTGTTGGTTTTCGCTTGTAATTCTCTCAGTTTATGTCACATTGAACATAAATCATCTAGGCGCGAAATCCAGATCTTCCAGAATCTTCTAATGACATTCATACTGAGTACTACTAAATCTTGGTATAATTATGTTATTGATCATTTTTCATTTTTGCCCTCATGTCTTACAGACTAGGCTGTTTTTCTTTCTTAAAACAAGGTGATACTGAAATCTGTGTGAATATAACTCAGGATTGTAAAAGGAAAACAAAAAAAACAAAACAAGAAAATGTAATTGATATGGAAATGTGTTAAATGCATTTCTCTCTACAGATTATCACCATTTTGGTCCCTCTGTGTCTCCCCCCCCCGCATCCCTACCATACATACACACGCGCGTACTTGTTTTGCATTGTTTTATATAAGAGGTAACAGCATAAAGAACCTAAATTTTTCAAGTATTGGTTTTGCAGAGATTTTGTGTTGAATGTTTGGAAGATTCCATCATGAACTGACGTCAGTTAGAGAACTATTTGAAAACCTGGGAGTACTGGACAGCACTTTCGTCCTAGTTTGGGACTCTTCAGCAGTACGCACCCACACCACGCGGTTCGAACCCAGGACCTTCTGGTTACAAGGCTAGCGAGCTCGTAGACCATTGAGCCACTGGGACCCGATTCAATGGTCCTTGAATTCTAACTTCTGCCAATTCACTATATAGCGCGACCACTTCGCAATGTCTTCTTCGATGAGTTACTGCCTCATCTTGAACCTGCTGTACCCTACTGGTCACGGCTTCCCACTAGAACCCCAGGTTAACTGCCTGAATAGGGCCAGTCACTAGTGAGCACAGAATAATTTTCAAGTATTGGTTCTGTAGGGATTTTGTTTGGTTGCATGGAGGATTTAATCATGTGGCAGTAACTCATCGAAGAAGACATTGCGAAGTGGTCGCGCTATATCGTGAATTGGCAGAAGTTAGAATTCGTGGGCCATTGGATCGGGTCCCAGTGGCTCAATGGTCTACGAGCTCGCCTTGTAACCAGCAGATCCTGGGTTCGAATCCCGGTGGTTGCGTAATGCTGAAGAGTCCCAAACTAGGACGAAACAGCTGTCCAGTACTCCCAGGTTTTCCAGTGGTTCTCTAACTGATGTCAGCTCATGATTAAATCCTCCATACAATCAAAACCAAATCCCTACAAAACCAATACTTGAAAACTATTCGAAAAACCAGCTGGTAGTACTAGACAACTGAGCTCACTTTGAAACTAGAATGCTCTGGGTTCAAACTCTGAAATGTAGTTGAGTACTGATGAAGAGCCCCAAACTAGGCCAACGAAACGACTGTCCAGTACGCCTAACGGGTTTTCCAATGGTTCTCTAACTGTTATCAGCTCTTGATGAAATCCTCCAAAAATAGTCAAACAAAATCGCTACAAAACTAACACCTGAAAATTGATCTGAAGCTCAATAGCGACTGGCCCTATTCAAGTAGGTAGTTACCTGGGGTTCTAGTGGGAAACAATGACCAGTAGAGTGCAGCAGATTCAAGGTGAGAACAGTAACTCATCGAAGAAGAAGAAGAAGACATTGCGAACTGGTCGTGCTGTGTCATGAATTAGTAGAAGTTGGAATTTATGGGCTGACCAATGGTCTTATTGATCTACGAGTTCGCTAACCTTTTAACTAGAAAAACTTAGTGGACAATTCTTTCATCCTAGTTTGAAGTTAGGGGTTCAAATCCAGGAGGACCTTCCTGTTACTTGGAAAACTCGTAGACCATTTATTCAATCAGTAATCATACTTATAACAAATCAAATCCCTACAAAGGCTCATATAAATAGTAGTAGTATTAACACAGTGGTGACTGAAGGAAGACATCAAATATTTATCAGATATTTGCAGATTTCCAGGCAGATTATTGCATAAAATTTAGTCTGAACAAAAAATATATATAAATATTCTTATCTCTGAGTTAAAAGTGTCTCATATTACAAGATCTAATCATATGCTTGCAAAAAGAAAAATTAGATATGAAAAGCGATCTGCTTTCATATGACTGACTTTGTAGAAAGCAATAACAATGATGATAGTAATAGTTATTATAATAATAATAACAATAATTCCCTTCTCATATTTCATAAGGCGTCGTCTTCTTTCAGTAATCAGTCTTTCTGCTGTTATTGATTTCTCATGTTTCTCGGTATTTACGATCGTCATCATCGTCGTCGCCGGTATTTAGTCAGGCACTTTCTTATATGTTAGTATGATTGATCTCACTCTGGAAATAACCAGTTTGGTTCACATTTTGATCATAGATTGATATTAGTTGAAGAAATACTAAGGAAAACTAGCTAAGATATCTAAACACAACCATCTGAGGAGAAACTCTAAATGTTTGCGTACGTAGTAAATCTATCGAAAATCGAAGACAGAAGAACTTGAATTGAATTTTTGATTTTCCCGTCGATTGATTAGACCGAAGTGCTCGGTCTCAGGTTGACATGTCGGCTTCTTGTACAGATGCTTCGACGATGTCTGGGTATTTAATTAGTATACAATTGGTGGATGGTGGCTAGCAGCGGAATCCAGGATGCCCATTTCGTCCTATTTGGGACTCGTCATCTGGATGTACCTGCATTTCTCAGTGAGTGATGATGTTCCCACTGAGACTCGAAGCCACTTCCGATAGTTTCAAACGCCAAAGCGTTATCCACTAGACCACTTGGGCCACGAGAGCCACCTCTTGTGCAACGGGTCATATTAATTATTGAATTGAATTTTTGATTTTCCCGTCGATTGATTGGACCGAAGTGTCAACCTGAGACCGAGCACTTCGGTCCAATCAATCGACGGGAAAATCAAAAATTCAATTCAATAATTAATATGACCCGTTGCACAAGAGGTGGCTCTCGTGGCCCAAGTGGTCTAGTGGATAACGCTTTGGCGTTTGAAACTATCGGAAGTGGCTTCGAGTCTCAGTGGGAACATCATCACTCACTGAGAAATGCAGGTACATCCAGATGACGAGTCCCAAATAGGACGAAATGGGCATCCTGGATTCCACTGCTAGCCACCATCCACCAATTGTATAGAAGAAGAACTTCTTCAGAAAGGACTGAACTACAATACTGGTGACTCTTTAATAACAGATTTCTGTGCCCCCTTAGAATCATCACTCAAATAATCGAAATTAAATGAAGAAGTACAACAAGAAATACGTCAATGCATCATACCTATAATCGAACAGAAAAGACATAATTCCCAATTTAGTAGTCAAGAGTGAAACGCATTGACAAAACTGAAGAATAGAAAAGATATAGTTATTCTACCGACTGATAAAGAAAGGACAACAGTAATCCTGGACACAAAAGACTACATAAAGAAAGCCGAGGATTTACTCAAAGATAGTAATGTGCATCAACAATTGACGAAAAACCCTATACAAACATGAGAGAAGAAAATCAAAATAACCTTAAATAAACTAACGAAATCAGAACAAATTACAAAACAAGATCAATGGCGAGTCAAATCTAAAGGGCCTATTTTACCTCGATTCCCTTGTGATCATTCGTTTCGCTTCCAGAAACATCAACATATTATCTACCTAACAGAATCATGCGACCATTTTATCAATTCGTCAATCCAATTTTTAGAGAAAATCAAAAACATTCAAGTGGATGACAGTGAAATAATGGTTTCCTTCGATGTCACAGCATTGTGTACTTCCTTCAATTAGTCCAATATTAGCAACAGAAACTATGCAACACTTACTCTATAGTGATGAAAACATAAAAACGCAGTGATGTTCAACTTGGATAGAACTCATAGAATTAATTATGTCTTACAACATACTTCCAATTCAATACTCAAATATACGAACAGTTTAAAGGGAACACCAATGGCATCGCCCATATCGGGATTAATAGCTGAAGCCGTCATGCAAAGATTAGAATTAATAGCTCTACCTATAATGAAAACTTAAATCTGGGTACGTTGCGTTGATGATACATTTGTAGTAATTAAGACAAATGATTTAGAATACACCCATAAATTAATAAACAACATATATGAAGGCATCAAATTCGCCACGAGAGAACAAGAATTAGGTAACAAAATCCCATTTTTAGATGTCTTAATCAGGAGAACCAACACAGGAATTTTAGAAACACAAATATATAGAAAATCGACGCACACAGATCAAATACTCAACTATACTAGCAATAATTCAATCACCCACAAGCGAAACTGTATGCAGACATTGTTTAAAAGAATTCAAACATACTGTAGCACTCCAGAGTTGAAAAGAATGGAAGAAAAATACCTACAGAAGGATCTTCGAAAGGAATGGATATCCTCACCACAATTTCATCAAAAAGTGTTTTAAATCGAATCACAACACCAACAAGGAACCATCATCAAAGACCACAAGAAAATCCATCCTACCATATATATATATATATATATATATATATATATATAAAATACCTCTGAAATAACAGCTAGAATATTAAGACCGTTTGAAATAGGTATATAGCACACAAGCCAACCAACCAACACAATCATCACTTCATTGGATATTTCGCCAACTGAAAGACCCATCCAACAGCAAAAGAAGATAAAATTAATACTATTTACAAAATAAATTGCATGTATGCAATAAACATAACATCGGTCAAAATGGCTGTCCCCTTCGAATTAGAATCCAGGAACACAAATCAGCCGTGAAAAGACATGATATATATATTCTTTCATATCAATGCATGCAGATAATTTTGGACATCAATTTGATGATTGGGATAATGTCAAAATTTTAAATAGAGGAAATACGTAGAGTAATGCCAGAGGATCCCTAGAAGCTTGGTACTCAAGTGAATCAGCCAGAGATTAACAAACATATTACTATAGACTAAATTTACGAACTAATAAAAAGTAAATCCTGTGACGAGAAAGTTCCAAATCCAAGTCAATAATAAAAATGATCAAATACAGATTTAAATCGACTACTAGTCACAAAGATGGTTACCAGGAGACACAAATAAATATCATTCATGGAGAATTGAAAATGAGTTCATTTAACGGCAAAACCTACGCTGAACGAAGATGTTGTCCAGAAGGACGACGAAAGCTCTGCAATTAAACTAACCAGCTTCACGGAGAACACAACTAATTGCAAATCATGCACCTGAGGTACAAATTTTCTGGATTATTTCAGAAATACTAAGAACCAGGGGGTACTGTACAGTTGTTTCGTCCTTCTAATTTGAAACTTTTCAGCAGGACTCACCAATGACCTCACCGTGAGGAATCTCAAAAAGGATACCAGTTCTCGCAAGGCTGAGTGTGAGTAAGCACAAAACTTATTTCAGGCAGGGCTTCCTGTTGAATACCTTCAACCATCTAATATCACTTCAGAGTGTATCGTGATGATGAACCACCTTACTTTTAGTGACTGACCGTTGCAAACTTGACTGATATGAAAATTCAGTCTGTACCAACACCCCTAACGACTAGAAACGTGACGCTGATTATTCTAAAGTAACTAATCTCTGTAGCGCTTCGGTGGCATAACGTTTAGGACGCTCGCCGATCATGCATATAGTCTGGGGTTCGGTCCCCGGCCGACGCACTCCTATACCTCGCTAAGCCAGAAATAAAAAGCTGGTAAAGAGTGAAGGTTGGGGATGAGGCTAGCAACCCCATCCTGTAAAAAATAAACATTGTTACAGAAACTTCAAGCCTCTAGCTTGAAGCCCTCACTATGTTCCACTGGGAACGTGAAGGAATAAAAAAACAACTAATCTCTGTGTGTGTCGGTGGAACAGCGTTAGAATTCTCGCCAACCACGTCTCATGTGGTCTGGGGTTCGATCCCCAGCCAACGGACGCAGTCCTTCACCTCACTAAGCCAGTAATAAGACTGATAAGGAGGGAAGGTTGGGCATGAAGCAGCTAGCAACCCCATCCCTTGAAAAATAAAGACACCAGTGCTACCGAAACTTCAAGCCTGTAGCTTAAAAACCTCGCTACCTTCCATTGGGAAGGTAAATGAATAAAACTGTGTATTGTCAAGCAATTTGAAATAATTATTTGATATCTGACAGTTTTGTTGCTCTCTGATGGTGAAGTAGCAGTTCTGACGTTGCATTAAGTGTCATTTTCAGCTGTACGACATGAAAAATGCTCAAGTTTGCAGAGTAGTAAAACTATTAGAAACACTTTTATTTATGGGACACAAATAAAACGGCGACGGTGTGTGTGTGTGTGTGTGTGTGTGTGTGTCACTGAAGCCAAATCTTGTCTCATCAGTATTTCTGAATAATTCACTGCAGGATTGGGAAAGCAAGACAGGGGTTCATAAATTACACTGACAATATGGAATTTACACTTTTTAAGGGATGAATTTCCATCCTAGTCTCATTTTGGAAATCAAATTATTCAAATTACAGTATGTGATCTGCTTCTGACTACTAAACGATAATCAAGAAGACAAGTATATTTGCGTAAAACTATGCATACTACTGACTAATTGAGATGAGTAGTTGTATACAATTCATACGAACAACCAGTAGTGCTTGCTGGGCAGATCGAAGCGATCTTAACGCCCGATAGCCGTTTTATTTATGGTTACACCAATACGCCCAAGTAGCAAGTCGGAAATCGAGTGATTTTGACTGATTTAGCTCCATGGGTGATCTGAGGCAAACTGGGTATTGACTGACTGACTGACTTTGCACTGATGTGCACCAGTTCGAGTTGCCACACTTCACTCCATGTAGCACGCAAAGCAAGAGAGCAGATTTAGGTAAAGATAGATTCAAAAGAGAGACAGGTAACAAACAAAAGTGTGAGTGAGACAAAAAGAATAGTAATATGAAAGAACAATAGAATTTTATTCGGTATTATAAATCAAAAAGAGTATATGCGTCTGAGCATGCCATCACTGGGAACGATTTTGAACCATATCACCAAATGTCTTTAGCCTTCATTGGTTCTTACCATCCCGAGGACCCCAACCAGTCAGGAGTCTACATCCGCCAACGTGTCTGGCTGGCTTTAACTAACTGTTATGGATTTCATTGACTGATCAAACCATGTTTCGATTTGACCATGACGTGCTAGCTCTTTTTCAACCTAATCCTATGTCAGTCAGCTAACACTGACCGTCCGTCAAGCAAGGCGATGGCTAGATGGCATATGTAATACATGTTCTCAATATCTCAATCGATGTAACTTCACAACCTTATCGATCGTAAATCGGATACACGTCTGATGAAGTCAGCCCTAGACGAGAGAAACGGGTTGCTGAATTGAGTAGTATACAACTACTCATCTCAATACATTAGTAGTACATAGTTTTAAGGCAGACGTCCATTATTTAGCAATCCATATGATGGTATATACTTTGCGCCGTCTAAATGCAAAGTACTGTTACACGATTGGCAGGAGCCTGTACCTGCACTCACTCTTGCGGGTGAACCACTTGAAGTTGTGTGAGTGCTGGCGGAGGGGTGACGAATGAGACTTCCAACCGTATAATGAAGGCTAGGGTGGCATACATCAGCTTGAGCCACCTATGGCGCCGTCGCGACGTTAGCCTGGCTGTCAACGGTCGGGTATACAATGCTTCGGTGCGGGCTGTCTTGCTCTACGCCTGTGAAACCTGGTCTCTCGGAGCTTAGGATGTGCGTGTTCGACCATCTCTGTCTCCACAGGATTTCTTGCGTTCGATGGTATCATTGCGTGAGTAATTCTGAGGTTCGGCGGCGTGTTGGAACACAGTGGAGATCACCATTCATTTAGTGTCGTCATCTGAAAACACCGGCTCCGGTGGCTTGGACATGTGCTGTGAATGTCATCCCAGAGGCTTCCGTACAGGTCTCTGTTCGCTAGCCAGCCCTGAGACGGGATGGAAAAGGCGGAGGGGTGGTCAGTCCATGACGTGGCGTCGTGGGATGAAGGATGTTTGTGCTAGATTAGCATCGGTTGGTGCGTCACGACCGTGAGATAGCTCAAATCGGTGGCTCGAAACGTTATCGGATATGGCCAAGAATCGCAGTTATCAATGGCGAACGTGTTGCGATTTCCTCCTTTCTTCCCTTCCCGATGATAGTTAACGAATACTGTTTGAACTTGTTAAGCATGACTGTTTTCCTTCCAGATGAAGTTCCTCATCCGTTTTCTACTTATATTTTTTCTCTTTCTTTTTTTCTTTTGATCTATGTTGTTTTATTATTATTGTGTCGCATCATTCTTGGTGTCATATTGTACCAAGTTTTTTCAGCGTTTAAATAAATAAATAAATAATCTACAGCAGTCATCACAAGGAATAAAGATGCGAATTCCGCTAAACACTAGTGTCATATCCGCTACTGCTTCTATCTGTAAACTTCACGAAGAGTATTTTCAAGAGGCTACTGCAGACGTTTCAACTACACCTCTTCCCTTCTGTCGACACTGATCTATAGATAACCGGTAGGAACTAGCAGTCAGCAAGGTTCTCTAGTAGACTGTGGATGAGTTGAGAATCTTTTGTTCAACAAATGTGAAGAAGGAAATAAGGATGCCAGGTAGGTAGTTACCTGGGGTTCTAGTGAGAAGTCGTGACCAGTAGGGTTCAGCAGGTCGAGTGTGAGGACAAATACTCGCCACCGAAGACATTGTCTGGGGTCGCGCTATGTCGTGAATTGGCAGAAGTTAGCATTCATGGACTGACTGGCTATTGGATCGGGTCCCAGTGGCTTAATGGTCTACGATGTAGCTCGCCTTGTACCCAGAAGGTCCTGGGTTCGAACCGTGGCGTTAGATGCGTACTGATGAAGAGTCCTAAACTAGGCTGACGAAACAGCTGTCCAGTACTCCCAGCTGGTTTTCCAGTGGTTCTCTAACTAATATCAGCTCATGATGAAAATCCTGTAACCAATCAATCAAATCCCTACAAACCAACACTTGAAATAAGGATGAGTTGAACATAAGCGCCGCAGAGACCCTTAAGCGGAGTTTCATAGCAGACACAGTGTCGAGAGGAGCATTAAATTGGAAATGACGAGTTTGGTGTCACTTAGAGGGTGACATGGAGGAGATTATGTCAAGGAAGAAGTCAAAGGCTACGATGAGTCATGCAATCATTTGATATTGACTGCACAGGATAAAGTACAATGGAATATTGGCTTCACTTAAAAATAAATCAATAAAATTATACTTTTGTAGATGATATTCCTGACTGTGGTGGGATGCGTTATGTAGAAGGCTGTGGCGGTGGGGGGGGATGAGAAGATAAGAATTATGTTGAACTGAAAAGGAGACACTAGAAGATCTAGATTTCGCGGACGACTTATGTCTAAAACCACATAAACGCAAAGACTTACAGGAGAAAGCCAACAAATTGGCAGATGAAGTCAGAAAGGTGGGACTTCAAGTGAACTTAGAGAAGACGAAGGTGATGAAGACCACCAACCAACCAACCAACCAACAACAACAACCAGCAGCACCAATCACTATCAACTGGAGAAATCTGAAAGAGGTCAGTCCCTTCTCTAATCCAGGCAGCATTGTTTCAACTACAAACAGGCGGCACGAATGAAGAAGATTGTCAAAACAAGCCAGGATTGGTAGTGGAAGGGAAATTCCTCTGTACCCAATACACAGAACAAAATTCTGATTTGAAATACCAGTGTCAGTCACGTCTTCGGTATGGATCAAGAACTTGCCGTGCACGTCAGGAAATACATTTCCAATAGGCTATTGCAGACTTCTATCAACAGTAGCATGCCTTCGCTGGCTGGCTGGCTGGCTGGCTGTCTCCATAATGAAGATCAAATGACCTGAGTGGGGGGGGGGAATGAATTAGCAACTCAAAACTCTATAAACTAACTAACCAACCAATAACCTATTGCTCAACAGGAATGCCGAAGAAAATGGCAGCGGATAGGTAACATGCTTCTGAGGACCGCTGAATGAAATTCCACTCTAGGTCATTACTCGAGTGTAGGACCTGGACAGGTATATGTCTGAGAGTAACTTGGCTGAGATCGTGTTTTGGTGGTGTGAATCAAACAATGCGTCTCAACGGAATATTATTCTCACATGTTCCCACAGTTCAATACTGCATTAGCAACAGAATACTAAATGCATATTTGAACATTCTATTTAAGTGAGGTTCATCCAATCAAGTGTGAGGCTGAATGTCCCACCGACAACATTGGTTGGCCACTGAATCAGGTCCCATTGGCTGAATGCTATACGAACTTGCTTGCTTGCGACCGGAAGGTCATGGGTTCGAACCTCAGTGGGGTTGGTGTGTACTGCCGATGATTCCCAAACTAGGCTGACAAAACAGCTGTCTGTCCAGTACTCTCTGGTTAGTTTTCAATGGTTCTCTGTAACTGATATCAATCCCTTGATCAACTTGTAAAATCTTTCAAAAATATACTTTCATAAATTAATTACTTTTTACTTAGTACAATTCTTATCTCCCATCCAACCGACTACCATATTGAATTAGTCACCAAAACCCAAATTTCATGCTGCCGTCAAGACATAACAAATCATAAACACTATCAAATTAAAACTATAGATATAATAAACACCTCATGTAAGCAACACTGAAGAATTAGTTAGTATAAGTGTAAACATTTCACTTGTTACAATTTGTTTACTAAAGTTGTCATAACAACAGCCATCTGCACAGTTTGTTTATCTGTTGTTGCTTTCCTTAAGTTTTATTAAAAGAAAAATTTATTTTGCATTTTGCCAAAAATCTTCTCCACTTAAAAAGTATATAACTTTTAGTTGCAAAATGTATTACAAGTGTAATTAATTAACTAACTGTCATCTTCAGATACATCAGTCATGTGTTACTTTTAAATATGGCGCTAACCATTGAACAATGAACAAATGAATAATAATAGTGTGATAAGTAAAATAAAATATAAACAATTAATTTAAGGTCAGCATTTTTACAATGTATACAATATACATGTAATTGAAAAATAAAAAATAAAAGAAAAAAAACTATTATTTAAATAAATTTTAAGCGTTTTAATATATACTATGGATTTTGAAATAAAATATCCATGGTGAATAATAATCCCAGCATTTAATTTGACCCCAGATGAACTTTGAGGTCAAAATAGGTTCTGAGGGGAATAGAGGGCTTCAGCAGCATATTATCGCTTCATTATGTTTTCTGTAGTCTTTTTATGTTAGCTGCCTGCACGACAGCTCATAACCTTCCATGTTATCTTCATTCCCGAGATGTAGCCCAACTCATTGTTTCATATTTGGGTCCCAATGAAATGCCTAGTGGGCGTTTAACGTAAATCCACGGTCTCCTCAGTGTAGGTTCTATCCATTGCTATTTTTCTAGACATATTATTTTTGGCTCTCTTGCTATCAGAGAGCTGTTTTTCAGCTATCCCTTTGTCAGATTTCCTTGTAGCGTATCCTTTCCAGCTGGCCATCTGATCTACAGTGAAGGGTGAAGGGAGAATATGTTGATGGAAGTTGGCAGTAGGCTGTTGGAAACGCTTTTAGTGATGCCTGTGTCAAGTCTTTGCTCCTGACTTGGAATTAGTGTTAAAAATTTTATTTTCACTTTTTATTTATTTTCGATTACAGCTTGATTCCCCACCGTATTTTCGGTACAAGTATGGAATTCTCAGCATGTGATATAGGTAGCCAAAATTAGGCAGGCCGACCATTGATATCAGATATGCGTCGGCCGGGGATCGAAACTTGGACCATGTACACATGGTCAGTAAGAGTCGTAACCACTGAATTGATAGAAGTTAGAATTCATCGGCCATTCAATCAGGTCCTAGTGGCTTAATGGTCTACAAGCTACCTAGCCTTTTAACCGGGAGGCCCTAGGTTCGAACCCCTGTGGTGGGTGCGTACTGCCGAAAAGTCTTGAACTAGGACGAAACGGATGCCTGTGCAGTACTCCCAGCTGGTTTTTCAATGGTTCTCTAACTGATGTCAGCTCATGATGAAATTCTGTAACCCCAAGAAGATAAGTAATTTAGAAAAAAACTCAGCAGTTGCACTGCATGCCTTAACACACAACCACACACAGTAGGGTGGGAGAGGGTTAAGATTCTAAGAAGTAATCTATGTAGGTGGTGAGAGAGATTGATTACTGAGTCCTGGTTCATTGAGTCTACACCCAACACATACAGCAGCCTATTTTGGGAATCATCGACAGTACATACTCACTGCACTAGGTTTCGGACCCACGACCTTCCGGTCACAAGGCAACCTCTTATACCATTCAGCCAATGGGACCTGATTCAGTGGCCAGTGCATGAATTCTAACTTCTACCAACTCGTGATTTTAGCGTGACAGGCGCCAACCAATGTCATCGGCGCGGATTTCCATCCTCGATCCCGACTGGATGAACCTCAAGTCTGATGAAGACTCGAAAAATCAAATCTAATCCTTACAAACCAATTCTTGAAACCTAATCATATTTCATTCCATAAAATAGTAATAATAATAATAATAAACAACTCACTTTCCTCGCGTATTCATGCCATTTAAAATCATTTTTTTTCTTTTTCAGCATTAGATATTCCATGTGAAGAAACTAAAGTTGCCTCTGTTAAAGCTGACCTAATGGCCAATATAATGATCAGCCTCACTGAGAAGGGTAAGTCGCGATAAGCTGATTTGACAGTTTATAAATATTTCATTATTCAGACTATTTACTACTGATATTGGCTACGTTTTGTTGTTGTTGTTGATTGTATATGATGTAATCATGGTAACCAATAGATAAATATATTCTAAAAGTTTATGAAAGCGATAACCGCGATTAACTAATTAGTTATGAAAAATACCCATCACCAGCTAATCGCATCGATGAGCATATCCTGTAATAACCAAAAAATCAATCAATGCATTCTTTTGTATTGCTTTTTAAACTTCTGTGATATTAGATGGTTGGAAGCAATCGATGGGTAGGAAGATATGGACCTAGATTTCCTGCAGTCGTCTTTAACAACATTGTTTTGTTTTTCATTCCTTGGGAAATACAAAAAAAACCTTTATTATAAAGAAATTGAACCCTGTTTAAAAATTGGGGCTCCCGAAGCACGTTCAGAGTGAGTGATGACAATTAATTTTTTGGTTGGTAACAGGATTTCATCATGAGCTGACATTGGTTAGAGAACCATTGGAAAACCACCTAGGAGTACTGGACAGCCAGCTGCTTCGTCAGCCTGGTTTGAGACACTTCATCAGTACGCACCCACCACTACGGTTCGAATCCAGGACCTTCTGCCTACTCGACTAGCGAGCTTGTAGACCATTAAGACACTGGGACTCGATCCATGATGAAATCCTCCAACTAATCAAACAGAATCCCTGAAAAAATCAATACTTGAAAATCAATCCGATACTCATTAATGACCAGCAGTTACCTGAGGTTCTAGTGGGGAGCGGTAACCATTAGGATACAGCAGGTTGAAGATGAGGCAGTAACTCATCATCGAAGAAGACATTGCGAAGTGGTCGCGCTATGTCATGAATTGGCAGAAGTTAGAATTCATGGGTTGGTCATTGATTTGGGGTTGGGACCCAGTGGCTGAATGGTCTACGAGCTTTCCTTGTAACCGGAAGGTCGTCGGTAAGAACTCTATTGCCTTAGGTGCGTACTTTCGATGATTCCTAGACTAGGATAAAACATCTGTCAAGTCCTTATTAATAAATAAAAAAGGATATGTACCAATAATTAATCATATCTGATCTAAATTCCTAACTGTCCGTATCTTCTTGTGGATAGGTTAACAAATGATTTACAACTGTCGCCGCATACACACTTGCACATACACCACTATATAGTGGAATGTAATCACTAAAAATCTTATGCAATAGTACACAATATTGAAGGTGTTTAACAAAAGTAGACTAATATTTGCAAGTCAGAGGTCAAATTTTGATCAAAGCCCATGCAATTTTAATGACTGATTCATGATTCATATGATTGGACAGATTTTCTAAAGACAAGACATGTCCCTTTTTGTATATATTTTTTAAAATTCCTTTACGTTCCCAGTGGAACATAAGGCTTCAAGCTAGAGGCTTGAAGTTTCTGTAGTAGTGGTGATTATTTTTACAGGATGGGGTTGCTAGCCACCTCATGCCCAACCTTCCCTCTTTACGTGTCTTATTTCTGTCCTACCAAGGTAAAGGATTGCTTCGGACGGGAATCGATCCGCTGACCACCTGAGTGGCTGGCCAGCACCCTACCACTGTGCCACCGACGCGCTTTTCGTTTATAAACCTCTGTTATTCTAATTTCGATTAATTTCCCCGAATAAATTCGGACCAGTCTGCCGAACGAAACATCGGAATTACTCATTTCAATTTTGCTGAGATTGTACAAATATAACTTTTACATATATCTGCTTATCACTAGGCACCCTATTATTGTGGGACGATTCGGTCAGATCTTGATCACAGTTCGGTATCTAAGTGGTCTACAGACAACCTGTCTTGGAACATCAATATCTTCAGTTTGATCCATGATTGAGTTGCCAGCAGGTATAATTGAAGAATCCCAAAGTAGGACTTTAGGTGACTCTCCATTGTCTCAGTGTTTTTTACTGGCTCTGTGACTGATGTCGATTCATGGCGAAATCTCCAAAAATTACAAGGATAATAACTGATATCTGTAAGAGTTTATCACAAAGTTCTTCAAGAAGAGCCGGATAAGTGAGGATTACAGACTTGACGAATACATGAATTTCAGTAATATCTTACGAAGCTTTAAATATGAAATTTATTCTATGGAACAGAACTCGGACCAATCTCTTAAGTACAACACATGAACTCAATCTTTGCAGGCTGTTCTCCGTTATCGGTGTGCAAAATCTAAATAAGGCGGTTAAACAGGAATAGCTATCTTAGCTATTATGTGACTCATATCCACCAGCTGTTAGTACCAGTCTTTCGATGGACTTCTTGGTCACACTTGAGCATGACTTTAAAGAATCTTTCAACCTATATAGTGGTCTCCTACAAGAGTAACCAGATTGAATAATGTCTGTAGAAGTGATCAAGCCCAAGAGTTTGTATCCTTCACAATGCACTTTAGAGTTCTGACTAAGAAAGACATGGGAGACATAATATACTTCACAGGTAAGCATTATATCTCACAATTAAGGTACATTGTACGAGAAAATCTAAGAAACCTCCCTATGACTAGTTTCTTTCATTTAAGAACATTAGTAAATTTACTGATAATGAGTTCACTAGTTAGTCTGACAGACTGACTGATTGGTTTCAGCGTAGAACTTTGCACAGATGTAACCAGTTCCAGTTGCCACAATTCAATCAATGTAGCACACAAATCAAGAGAAGAGAGTAAACAGAGAAAGAGGTAATAAACAGAAATGTGAGGCAGAAGGAATAGTAATATAGAAGAAAAATAAAATGTTATTGGATATTATAAATCACAATGAGTGAATTAGTCTGAGCTAGCCATCAGCTAGCCATATCGTCAATTGTCTCTAGCCTTCATTGGTTCTTACCATCCCGAGGACTTCGACCAGGTGGGCAGGAAGTCTACACCTTCCTACGTGACTGGCTGGCTGGCTGGCTTAAACTAACTGTTGTGGATTCCGTTGATTGATGAAGCCATGTTTTGATTTGACCACCACCAACACCATTAGCTCTTTTCCAACCTTACCTATCCCATGTCAGTCAGCTAACATTGTCCATCGCCTTTCTAGACGACGGACAGGCATGCAGGACACATGTCTTAACCATCTCAATCTGTGTAACTTCACAATCTCACTGATTGATTTCCCCTCCATCTCACTTGACCAATGCCTAGCCTCAACGCTGCTCACAACACGGGGGATAGAACGCGGACACCTATAATCAAAGACAGATAGCCGCCCTTTTCGTATCTTCCAATTTCAATGGCCAGCATGTCTTACAGCCAGACATAAAGGGGAAGAGGGTGAAATGCTGAGCAGTACACACGTATATTGGTCGACAGGCGGCCGGATATCACGTTTACTAAATCAGAGATGACGCTGGTTGGCGGCATCCTATATGGACGCCGCTGGTTGTCACCACTTCAGATGACAACTCTCCATCGGCTCGAGTAGAATGCCTCGATCAGTGCGATATATTCTTGCGTCACTCCCTTCGGAGACAAACATGGTCATGATGAGTAAACGGTTACTTCATTAGTCCTCTACTTTTCTGATCACTGCAGGACACAACATAATATAATTCCTTAATGTGTTGTTTTGTGGATCTTGATAGTTTAATTTTCCAAACTTTCCTACATTTATAGGTTATCGAGTGAAAGATCCTGAGTTTGTACGTTACAACTATGAGCATAAAACATTGTAAGTTTTTGCGTTTATTATAGTTTTTGAATATATATATCGATGTATGAATACTGTTTTCATGTTTCTGCTTATATATGTACGGTTACTAAGGTGCTATTACTAGCAAGTTATTGGAAAATGTATGATGTAACATTTACTGATCTAAATTTATTCCGGATTTCATCATGAGCTGACATTAGTTAGAGAACCATTGGAAAACCTGGGAGTACTGGACAGCTGTTTCGTCCTAGTTTGGGACTCTTCAGCAGTACGCACCCACCGGGATTCGAACCCAGGACCTTCCGGTTACAAGGCGAGCTAGCTCGTATACCATTAAGCCACTGGGACCCGATCCAATGGCCCACGAATTCTAACTTCTGCCAATTCACGACATAGCGCGACCACTAGCCAATGTCTTCGGCGAGTATTTGTCCTCACACCCGACCAGCTGCACCCTACTGGTCATGACTTCCCACTGGAACCCAGGTAACTACCTACCTGAATAGGGCCAGTCGCCAGTGAGCATCTCATTGGTATTCAAGTGTTGGTTTGTAGGGATTTGATTGGTTTCAGGATTTCATCATTAGCTGACATTAGAGTCCCAAACTAGGACGAAACAGCTGTCCAGTACTCCCAGGTTTTCCAATGGTTCTCTAACTAATGTCAGCTCATGATGAAATCCTGAAACCAATCAAATCCCTACAAACCAACACCTAAATTTATTCATCGATTGTACATTATTTGAGAGCATAGGATCTTATTGTTCACATCATTTGACAACTTTATATTATTGATGGCTATGAGAACAGCATTACTCACTAGAAAGCGGGCAGATGATAGTGACGAGTCCCAAATGGGACGAAATTCACCTGAATCTCACTGTTAACCGCCACTCTCTAAGTCAACTGATACAACATAACTGCTCACAGAGGAATATTGCAGGTGTCAGTTAACCGTCATGTGTTTCTCACTATCTACAGGTTTATCTTGAAGTTCAACAGGTTTTTAATTCTTGCAGTTAGAAAGGATTCGAGTTTTTTTTAACCTAGTACACCGATGATGAGCTTGGTGTCAAACATGAGAAACGCTCGTGAGATGTTTGAAGTACTGATATCTGACGTGAATAGTTTTCAACTACTCATATCCGTTAATCAGTAGTATAAATTATTACACAAATATATTTATTAATTTTTTGTTATTTTTGTTATCAATATTTTAATTCCACTGTAGTTTTTTGCTGGTGCTCCAGTACATATGATTTTGACTTTCATTCATATTAAGTAGGTTTATTTGCAGGTAGAAATTATCCTTGAAATATCCTCCATTGAACAAAGCTTCATCACTGAGTGTTGTGTGGTTGCCTAATTAGGAGGCGTACACTGCCGAAGTGCTTAATTTTCTAGTTACACTTCATATCTTCATGAATATTTATCCACTTGCATTTGAAGCATGATTATTCACTGTTTTTATGACTCTGGTTCAAACCTTTAAAATAAAGGTCAATCACCTACCTTCGTGAATAGGGCCACTTACAAGTTACCTGAGCTCTAGTGAGAAGTCGGGACCCTTTGGGGTACAATAAGTCGGGTGTGAGAACAGTCACTCATCAGAAACACTGACAAGTGGTCACACTATATCGTGAGCTAGCAGGAGTTGGAATTCATCGGCTAACCATTGGATGGGTCCCAGTGGTTAAATGGTCTACGAGCTCGCCTTGTAACCAGAAAGTCCCGGGTTCAAAACATGGTGGTGGTGCGTACTGATGAAAAGTCGCATAATAGGCTGGCGAAACAACTGTCCAGTACTCCTAGCTCGTTCTCCAGTTGATGTCAGCTCATGATGAAATCCTGTAACCATTCAGCTTTGTTTTGAAACCAGATTCTCTAAACATGTCTTTCATGCCCTAGACTTTAAGCCACACTTATTCTGTTCAGGCTGAAGTAGATGAAATGAGATTCGAACTCAGGATTCACTGGGTTCAATGTCATTCAGTACCATAATATACCCTTGTACCCCCCCCCGCCGTCATTACGGCATGTTGCATATAACGAAGTAGGCAAAGCGTCCATTTGAAGGTGACAACTAGAACTCTGTTAATTCACTAGGTTTTTTATTCTTAATATTTATTGACTGTTTTAAATCGTTGTTGTAATAAACCCTGATGATTAATAGTTTAAGACGGGAAGATGCAGTAATTACATTGTCCACAAAAAATAACACCCACTGATTGGACAAACCCGATGTGAACTACTTATGGCTAAAAGTCATATGCGTTTATACGGACTGGACAAACTTCAGGTAAACATGGATAAAACAGATGTGATGAAGATTCTTGCCCAACACCAACAGCAACAACAACAACAGACAACAATCAGCATTAATGAGAGGGACCTGAAAGAAACAACCTCCTTCACCTACCCCACCTGGGAAGCATCGTTTCAACTACAGGCCGACGGGACTGACGAGAATATCAAAGCCAGAATCGGAAAAGCAAGACAAACTATCATTACCCTCAAGTCTGTGTGGATCCGGATTTTCAACTCTAATGTGAAATCAGTCAGTGCTACTATACGGATCAGAGACTTAGCGCGTCATAAAGAGCACCTCAGACAAACTTCAGACCTTCACTAACAGTTGTCTTCGCTCAATACTACCCAAGATCAGGTGGGTGGCCAGAAAGCATCAGCAACAAAGATCTCTGGGAGCGAACCAACCAGGAACTGATTGTGAAACAAATAGGCAGGAAGAAATGGAGATGGATTGGCTGACCATACTCTGAGGAAACCATCAAGTGACATCACTAGACAAGCCCTCGAGTTGAACCTGACTGAATGGGAGGCGGTGAGTTGGTCGTCGCTGCAAGGGTGACTTGGAGGCGGTCATGTGAAGGGGAGATGAAAGCATGTTGGCAGACTTGGAGCGGGGTGAAAAAGTTGGTAGGAAACCGAAGGCAATGGAGACGTGCGGCCGAAGCCCTATATTCCTCTAGGAACTAAAGGATATAATAATAATAATGTCATTAAGCCTAAATACTATTTCCCTGCACTTAAGCAATCTTACCGCACTCACCACTTTTTTGAAATTATCATGTTTTACTCAAATGCAATTTAAGTAGTTTCCGAAATATGATATAAAATTTAAGTGGAGTGAGTAGATGGTATAGTTCGTATTCAGAGACACCCCCAGTCGACCACTTAGGAAACCGGGACCTATGGTTGAAATCAGGAGTTTCCGACTCCTCTAGGTAGTCTTAAATATCCATTGGTGAGGTTGTGAACGCCAAGTGCATGTCCAGATGACGGCCTTCCGAGTGGAGTACTCAAGTCTGCCCACCCTCGGTCTGTACCAGATCATTTATGGAGGTAAAAGCTGATAGTCAGACATGGAAAAGAGAGAGGACTGAGCTACACCCCGTATAACAAACCTCACTGCTACTGAAATTTCAAAGGACGACCCTTAAAGTCCTACTTAGTGTACTCACAACGTAAACAGAATCATCACATATGCTCACAAAGCTAAACATGTCAGGTATGTATTACTACAGAAAATATATTTTGTTAAATGCTTAATTCATTCATTTTTCTTTTCTCTCACTTTTTAGTTCACGAAAACTGAAAATAGACGACAGTCAGGTGGTTGAAATTCGTCAAGTTCCATGGACTGCAACCCCAGCTACAATAGCTCATTATTTTGCTGGTCTTAATGTTTATCCTGGTGGTGTAGCTATTCGTTTAACCGATGGCCGACGTAGTAATACAGCTATTGTAGCATTCGCTGATGCAATGAATGCTCAACTTGCACTGGCTAGAAATCAACATCAATTGTGTGGTTCATTGATTGGAGAGCATGTAAATAGTACAACAGATGTAAATAGTCTACCATTGTTGACCAATCATATTGCGAATAATAATAATAATAACAACATTGGTGCTTGTAATTATAATTATATTAATCGAAGTGAATGCTCAACGGATAGCGCACAACTACAGCAACAGCAACAGACTACTACAAGTACGAACACAAAACCAGTCTATCTGCAAATTCATCCAGCTACTGGAAGGGAATTTGTTCAATGTACTGGCTGTAAGTAATATTTTCAGGTGTTAATTTGTAGGCAATTATTTTTTATTGTTCCCTTGGGTTCCTAGTGGAACAAAGGGCTTCAGCTGCACACCTCCACTTACCACTTCGGTCTTCCTCCTGCTGTACTTTTCACCTGAATCCTTGTTAGTTAGTCCATAGTGTTTGAACTCATCTTCACACCATCTCCTCCATGGCACCGCTTCCCTTTCAGCCTGGTTCTACTCGACCAATGGCCTGACGCGCGCTCGATGTCACCCAGTGGCCTTCTCAGTCACGAGTGTCCAATCCATCTCCACTTTCTCCTTTCGCATTTTTGTTGGGCGATTGGTTCTTGTTTTGTTTGTTTGTTCCCATAGTTTCCGATAGTTGGTGATTCTTTCCGGCTCGGCCATCTGATTGATATTCAGTATAGAGCCAGCGAAGACAGTTGTTGGTTGATAAAGGTCTGCAACTGGCTGTTGGAAATATTCTTTGTGACCCACCCGCCAAGTTTCTGATCCGTATAGAAGAACTGACTGACATGACGTGTTTGTATTGAAAATCCTGCCGAATTTTGTTGTTGATGCTGGCTGAGTGACGAAGATTTCCAGATTGGTTTCAGGTTGATGAGTGAATGTGTTTCTCGCCTGCCTTCCCGATTCTCGCTCGATTTGACATCCTCGTCCGTTCCGACTTCCTGTAGTTGAGACAATGCTCTCGGATAAAGAGGGAGGTTTTCGGTGTGGTGCTAGCACCTCCACCCCCAAAACTTAACCAAATCGCTACAGAAACTTCAGCGCACGAATATATTAAAAATACTAAAAATTTAAACAGTAACCTTATTTTTAGATGGAATCGGGGAAGTGAAATGACGCAGGCTGGTGAAAGCCTTCGGGAAGACAGTCAGCCGATGTGCCTTCTTTCGATGAAAGAAAAAGTAAGGATGGGTACCTGGAAAGTTCGTACAATGTACGAAGCTGGAAAGGCTCCCCAGCTAGCCGCTGAAATGAGAAGATATAGAATAGAAGTGTTGCGAATCTGTGAGAGCAGATGGAACGCATGTGGAAGGTGACAACCACCAACTGGAGAGACAGTAATCTATTCCGGTCAACCAGAGGACAATCACGAGCACACCGAGGGAGTGGCCATTATGATGTCACCAACAGCAGCCGAAGCTCTCATGCAGTGGAAACCAATCTCCTCCAGGATAATGACAGCCAGGTTCAACTCAAAAGGAAGGAATGTTACAATCATTCAGTGCTATGCGTCTACAAACATCTCAGAACAAGAGAAGAAGGGGGATTTCTAAAGACAACTACAAACAGTGGGGAATTATTGATCGAGGTTAATTGGTGGGTGGTGACTAGCAGTGGAATCCAGATTAACGCGCATTTCGTCCCATTTGAGACTCGTTTGTGGCTAGATGTACCCGCATTCCCCAGTGATAGATGGTGTTTCCACCGAGGCTCGAACCCAGTACCCATAGTTTCAATCGCTTGAGTGTTATCCACTAGATCACTTGGGCCACAAGAGCCGCCTCTTGTGCAAGGCGCCAAATTTATTATTCAACTGAATTTTAAATTTTCCCGTCGATTGATTGGACCGAAGTGCTCGGTCTCAGGTTGACATGTCTGTCGGCTTCTTATGCAGATGCTTCGACGATATCTGGGCATGTAATTAGAGGTTAACTGGTAGATCGCAACTAGGTGGGAACACCATTATCACACACTGCAGAAGGCAGGCACATCCATACACCAATGAACCACAAATAGGACGAAATGCACGTTAATCTGGATTCCACTGCTAGTCACCGTCCATCAATTCACCTCTAATTTTTTAATCCTTTACGTTCCCAGTGGAACATAGAGCTTCAAGCTACAGGCTTGAAGTTTCGATAGCAGTGGTGTTTTAATTTTTTACGGGATGAGGTTGCTAGCCACCTCATACCCAACCTTCCCTCTTAACCAGTCTTATTACCGTGTTAGTGAGGTAAAGGAGTGCGTCTATTGGCCGGAGATCGATCGCTGGACCACCTGCATGGTTGGTGAGCATTCTACCAATTTGCCACATATGCAGCAAGAATATATTGAGGTATTTAAATTGTAAGATAATGTACAACGTTAAAAATTTATTTGGGAATTTAAATAATTATCTTCCATAAAACATCTGGTTAAGGCATAAGACATCAGACAACATAAAGTCACGCGTAGACATTAGATTTATTGCTTATAGTGGTGTCGACAGTTTAGCAGGAGGATACCCGCCAGTCAAGCATATGGTCCGCAGCTCAATTCCCATCTGACAGAGTAACCACACGTCACCCAGTGCTTACTAGCCGACAGTAATTCATGAAAACATAGAGGGGTTAGGTGTGAGGCTAACAACCTAACCACTGTAGAAACTCCAAAGATACTTGAAGTCTTATGGTACATTCATAATGAAAAGAATAAAGATGAGCCAAAAGTCACTTATCAGTAAGATAAGAGTATTCCCAATCTTCTAGGAGATTCTAATGTTCAATTTATATCCGTGGACAAGGGTTTACCCCTAATAAGTTCATATTATGATCTCCCCCCCCCCCCCGGGGAGAATAAGTAGACAGAATCAGCAGGCTTCACCATGCTTAAGAATTCTTTAATTACTATGATTTTTCAAATTTCTGCTTCTCTCAAATATATCCCTTTATATTTTTTTGTTAATTCTCTAGGTGATCAAGAATGTGTAACAAACTTTTTAAATCAACTGACCAATGGAGAACAAGTTGTTGTACGCATACGTGGTCTACCGTATACAACAACTAAAAAACAGATTGTAAGTTTGAAACATAAAATTTAAATAACTGCCTGCCAATTCCCCCTCCTCCATATAGTCTGTTTGTGTGTGTGTGTATAGTCTGTGCGCGTGTGTGTGTGTGTGTGTGTATTTTTGAGACATCTGTTCATGGAGAGCGTGTATCGCTTCTTCTGGTAATTTGGAAAGCGTGCAATCCCAGGGAGGAATAAAAATCATTTGAAGTTGGATCACGGATTGAAATCACTTAGAGAACCAGTGAAAACCACCAGAGAGCACTGGACAACCAGCACTTGAGGGTTTCGGACCCAAGACCTTCCATAAACCAGCCATTCAGACATTAGGACCTGACCCAATGGCCAGTCCATGAATTCTAACTTCTATCAGTTGGTGACTTTATCGTGACTGGTACCAGCCAGTGTCATCTGTCCATATTGCCGACCGAATGGACGCCAGTGATCAAGTGTTCTCACTAGAACCCTAGTCAACTTTGTTCTGCAGCCGGCTACTAGTGGGCATCAGATTAAATTTTCAACAGTGTTTCAGTGTTTCAACAGCCCATACTATACGGTAAATAGAGAGGTGAGAAATAATCAAAGATACAGAAATGAACTCTAAGAAATGCCTAATCATTTCGTAGCCTTTATAACAAGTTGTGTATTCACAGAGTTTTTTTTTACTGCATTTAATGTAACTCATCGGTATATTGCTCAGCTGGAATTCATCCCGAGACTGTTTGTGGTCTATGGTTCAAACACCTGCTAAATGAACATAAGAAACTCTGGTATAGATTGAAGCATGTTGAAAGTTCAGTATTCTCCAAGTTCTAACCAGCTATTTTACTCTTTTTTGCGTTTCGAATGGGACATAGGGTTTGAACCCTTTTTTTCTGGAGTTTCAGCAGTGGCAGTATTTTATCTTTTACGAGGGTAGAGATTAATAACCTCACATATAATCCCTCTATTTTTCAGCTATCTAGCTAGTGGGGAGTCGAACTCCGATGCATATCTTTCAGCCCATTGACTTTTATGACTTCCATATTAGTTTGTTTATTAGGTATATCACCCACAGTGGGTGAAACAGTATTATTATTTACTGGATGACACAGTTTCGAACACAATTCATTATTGTTCATAATCATATCTTCAATTATAATCACACGACTTCGAAACTTGAGTTTTATGGTTTTCTTTGTCCTCTCCTGTTTGTCGTCGTTAGGGTAGTAGAATTTTCCAGATATCTGACTGGACAGGTGTTAAATCATTCCTACTGCATGTATTTGCAGTTGATTCGATAAACAAAGCTTCTGTTATCAATCTCTCCTCCCACCCTGTAACATTAGCTCTTAAAACTGTCATCTTATCCCATCCATCTTACTGTATGGTTGTGTGTAGTTGCCTGTATTGAGTGCCATAGCTGAACTATTCTCTAGATTTCTTATCTTATTCGGGTCAACCAATCTTGATTTTGCTGCTGGGTTTTTATGTTCGGCTAGTCTGACTAACTGACCCTGTTCTACTACTTTGACCTATGTATTTCACCTGACAATCATCGCAGGCAGGGTATTAGATAAACTAAATTGTTTTGTTTTAAAGGCTTCACAGGATCCAACGTTTAACCGACAAAGTTTGTTTCTAATTGAGTTTGTGGCTGGTTTGAATGCCGGTCACTTTTATTCCTGCCTGTATTGTTAAGAATTCCACGTAAGGTTTCCGAGATTCCTTCTTTGTATGGAAGTAGTATTGATGATTTAGATTCCCTATTGTTGGTGCTGTCATTATCTTGCTCATGTTTGACACACATGTCGTCATTAATATTACTATTATTATTATTACTATTATCAAATAATGATAGTAGTGATAGTGATAATATAATAGTAACAGGGTGGACGGAGAGATTGATAACGCAAGCTTTGTTTATCGAATCAACTGAGAACATGCGTAATAGGAATGATTCAACACCTGTCCACCAAGACATCTGGAAAATCCTACTACCCCAACGACACCAAATAGGAGAGAACAAAGAAAACCATAAAACTCAAGTTTCGAAGTCCTGTGATCATAATCGATGATATGATTATGAACAATAATGAGTTATGTTTGAAACTGTGTCACCCAGTAAATAATAATACTGATTCCCTCACTGTGAGTGGTATATCTAATAAATAAACTAATATGGAATTACACACTGCCAAAGTGCCCAAATCTTACACATATATTACTATGGCTTCTATCACACTTAGCACTCAAACACTACTCAGTTAATTATTTTTTTCATTTCTTTGCATTTTGAGTGGAATATAGAGGAGCTTCCAGGTTTTGGGGCTTCGGTTGGGCTGGTGTTGACTTTGAAGAGTGGAGTTAGCAGCCTCACTCTGCCTAAACGTTTCTCTTTACCGAGCTCACTATCACCTGGGCTAGGTATCAGAGTTTGTCATCTGAGAATTGAATCCCCGCTCCCCTGCCTGATTGGTCAACATGTTATCTCTGAACTATCGACGCATACTCTACTGATCAGTTTTTTCATAATGAAAGCAATTTCGTAATTGTTATTATTCTATTATATTATTACTCCTACGTGCATAGGTATGTTTCGGCTTATTCTTCTGTACTATCTCTTGCATTTTTCAGCAGCGCTAACTAACATCGGTTAGACAGTTATACTGTTATGTGCAAACAACAGCGCATTCCACGCCTCATCCCTACGCCCCCCTCCACAACATGCACGAATCCATTATATAAATGTAATGTAAATCACTAAAAGAAATTGGTGGCGAATTGTGTCTTTGTTATGTTTGTTGTGTTTTTTCTTCATTTTCGTGTATGTATTACGTAACCGACTTTCTTAGACAGTGATGTGTATTACATTTATGAGTTTATTTTTTATGAGTTTGATGGTGAGATCGAAGATTTACTTGACTACTTTATTTATACATGTATGTTATAGGATAACCTGCATGCAACCCACTTAATTATATTCAAAAGAAAATGCATATTCCTTGTAGGTGATTCCTTGTGTGTGTGTGTGTGTGTGTGGGTGGTTGGGTGAGTGGGTGGATGTGTGAGTTCATTTCACTTCCCCTTTCTCTAACTTTCATTTCAATTTCTTCTTTCGGATTCACTTGTGTTTACCTGTGTAGTTGTGATCGACTCTTGCCTCATTTTCTTAGTTCCATAAAAAATGACGAGTTATCTACCCTGGTGATTACACTTACATAACATGACTGATCGATTAGTAAATCAAATCGATACACTTTGCAAATTAACTAATAATTTGCAATTCGTACAGTTCTAAGAGGTGATTCTTTGAGCTAAGTTGAATGCCCGCTACACCGCTGATGAACTTGGCGCCAAATAACAAGCAAAACCACCGTTTGGTAATTAGATCACTTCAATATAGCTAGACAGCAAACACTACTGGTTGTTGATATGAGGAGTATACAACTACTCATCTCAATTAGTCAGTAGTATACAGATTTACGCGAAAAAAGAATATTGTTTTTGGGATATAGTGTACTGAAAGGTTATGGGAGTGGTTATTAAAGTCAACTGTTATTATCATTTGATAGCAAAAAGTATGAAATTATATTTCAGGAAGGAACAATTGGATAGAGTGCGAAATTTAAATAATATTATCATTAATTGGTGTATGGTGACTAGCAGTGGAATCCAGGTTAACGCGCATTTCGTCCTATTTGGGACTCGTTGGTGTCTGGATGTGCCTGCATTCCCCATTGAGAGGCGGTCTCTTCCCATCAAGGCCTAAATCCAGTGTCTATAGTTTCAAACGCTAAAGCGTTATCCACTAGACCATTTGGGCCACGAGAGCTACTGCCTCTTGTGCGACGGGTCAACCTGACACCAAGCACTTTGGTCCAATCAGTCGAAGGGAAAATCTAAAATTAAATTAAACTGTTATGATTACTTAGTATTCTCCCAAGTTTTGAGTGGAAAATAGACCTTCAGCAGCACAATTGGATTTCATCCTATTCTTTGTGGTCCTCTTCAGTGGACTCCATGATAGCCTGTTATCCTCCGACCCCTTTTTCCACGATCACCTTTATCTCACACTCGAAGTGACTCTAAACTCGTTATTTCCTCTTCGAGTTCCACTGTCGATTGTCTGGCCAGCCATATCCCTCACCGAACTTCTCCACTGTTAGCAACAACAACAACAACGCGATGCACGAAGACGAGAAGAAAAGTCTGACTGTTGATGTGGGGAGCTTTTAATGTCTCGTATCAACAGTGCTTGTATATATATATATCCCAAAATGACCTTGAGAAGCGCAATTGACATTGATTAATCAAAACAGCCAATAGAATTTCAAGGTCATAAGTGGGATGAGTGAAGTACAGACAGACATGTAAAAATGACTTGTAGAAAAATTAGGTTTGTCTATATGAATTAGTATAATGTGTGCTATTATTTTACTCACTTGAAAGTCATTTCAGTTAGAAATATTCTTGTCGTGGACTCTTGTCTGTTTCGGGTGTTTGTCGTGTTCATTGTATACATCTGGTCATTCATTATTATGATCATTATTATTACTGTTATTATTATTATTACTACTACTATAGTCTTATCAAGCATAGTTGTTCATATTTTCTTGTGCTGTTAATTTGTTCCATCACCTTGTTACCATAACAATTTGATTTTGTTTGCTTATAAATCTGATTTTCTGTAGACAATTCAAAAATAAACGGTGTAACAGGACAAAAAGTACAATTAAGTCATAGAAAGCTATTTATGTAATGCATTTTCCTCTGGTTTGGTGTTTCACTCATTTAAGGATGGTGTTTCGTGACTATCTATCTATCTATCTATCCACCTACCTGCCTACCTACTTATTTTTCATTGCTTCTTTTTTCTGTGGTTTGCGTTTCGGTGTATTTCAGTATACACACACACATACACACACACAACAAATACGTGTTTGGTGAAGATAAGAGTTCTAAAAAGTACAGATACAGTTCTATGAGTTCAGAAGAGAAAAATGATTGAGCAAAGGACTACTTCAGTTAGGACCACAAACCACTGACAAATAAGCAGGGCATCATGACCAGTCGCTACTTAATCTTTGTGAGGCAGCCCACCCTAGTGGTCAAGCTCGTTAACCATTCAACCAATACACGGAAGCTAATTTTTGTGCTCACTAGTGACATGATGATAGGATAAAGTTGTATAAAGTTCTGGTGGAGAGTTGTAATCAGTGGGGTCCATCAAGTTAGAGGTATGAAGACAGATAATCGACGATAATAGTGGCTGGCCGTCGTGCCATATATATATATATATATATATATATATATATAAGGAATTTGGTAGAAGTAAGAACTGATGGTCTGTTGGATGTCATCCTAAAGGCTGGATTTTATCCCCGGCTATTCCTTGAGTCCGTATTGATAAAGAATTCCAGAACAGGAAGGTGCAACTATCTGTAGTGAGAGCTGTCTGCTAGCCAAAACTGCAGACAACAATTTACGTCTGTGTTTTTACGTCCTGAATCGGGGTCATGAGAAAGCTTAACAATAACAAGGCTTAACCTTGAGAAAATCACCAACCAATCACAGTAAACTTAAGGTGTACAAATAGAATTCGCATATATATGGCTTAACTATCTAAGAAACGGCCTCAAAGAGATGACAGAATGACATTCAACAAGAAAACAACCAATCAGAAGACGTTGCTTCTCTGCTAACAGTAACGAATAATAATGTAGGTAAAATCTAGAAATATCCGTTGATTTTCTCAGTATACTATCTGTAGTTACATATCTAGTACTCCTCTGTTGTTCCCAATGATTCTCCAACTTCTGTCAGTTATTTTGTGGTCAAACCTGAAATCATTGGAATTCCTGCAAATTGACGCTTCAGAAAAAAATATTTACTTTTCAAGTGTTGGTTTGCAGCAAGGATTTGATTGGTTTCAGGATTTTATTATGAGCTGACATCGGTTAGAGGACCACTGGAAAACTTGCAGGGAGTACTGGATAGCTTTTTCTTCCCCGTTGTTTGGCAATCTTCATCAGTACGCATCCACACTGTGGCGTTCAAACTCAGGACCTTCTGATTGTACGGCCAGAGAGCTCGTAGACCATTAAGCCACTGGGACCGGATCCAGTGGCCAGGCACCCAATTAATTCCTATTTCTGCCAACCAATTCACGATGTAACACGACCACAAACCAATGTCATCTGAGGAGAGTATTAATCCTCATATCTGACCTGCTGCACCCTACTGGTCATGACTTCCCAGCAGAACCTGCGTCGGTGGCACAGTGGTTAGGACTCTCGCCGACCATACACATGGTCCGGGGTTCGAGCCCACGCCGACGCACACTTGATATCTATGGTCGGCCTGCAAAATTTGGGCTACCGATATCCATGCTGAAAATTCCATACTTGTACCAAAAATACAGTGTGGAATCAAGCTGTAAATCAAAAAAAAAAAAAAAAAAACTGCCTACCTGAATAGGGCGGATCTTAATGTTCTACGAGCTTGCCTTGAAACCAGAAGGTCCTGGGTTCGAGAGCAGTTGGGGTGGGTGCGTAGTGATGAAGAGTTCCAAAAATAGGATGAAACAACTGTCCAGTACTCCCAGACGGTCTCCAATGATCCTCTAATCGATGTCAGTTGATGATGAAATTTTTGCTTTCTCAATTAAATCCACTTCAAAGTCTTTACTCTAATACACATATACACATTTATAGCAATTTCGAAATATCAAATCGGAAGTTTGCCAATATAATCTGCTGATGATTCATTTTGTTCTAGCAATAAATTAGTCAATATCAACACGTCAAGAATGCTTCAATAGTTCGGTGATGTTAGAATGTTCGCCAACCACTCACATGGTCCACAGTTGAATTCCCGTCCTCACCTAACCGAGAGTAGGCGGAAGAAAAAAAGGAATGCTGAGTATGAGGTTAGCAACTTTACTGCGTAAAATACAATACCCCGCCAGCACTACTGAATCTTCATATCTAAAGCTTAAAGCCGTGTGTTCCAGTCTAGGAACGCAAAGGAAATGCCAGGCGGGGGGGGGGGGTTGGTGAATAACCAAGAAAATTAGTACAACGATTAAAAGGTTGTAATATTTATGAAAAATTAAACTTACAGATTGCATAATGCATAATGATGGAAAAATAATGGGAGTAATTTAGAAACATTTTTCTTGTACGTTGAATTTTCTGTAGCAGTTTGATTGGTTTTGTGAGGTGGAGTCGCTAGCGCCACACCGAACCCTCACCTCATCTTTAGCCGGCTAGAAAACTAGCGAGTTAGTAAACCAGGAGAAAATGGAGATGAATCGGGCATACATTGAGGAGGTCGTCGAATGTCATCACGAGTCAGATAGACCATCGCTTCAGTGGAATATCAATAGGAAGCTAGGAGTGGTTCACTGGTGTGAGGATGATATGGTGGACATCGTGGGTTGGAGGGGATGAGATGAGAGATTATAGGCAGTCGTAAAGCTAGCCATCTGAAGAGGACAGCAGAAAATAGAACAAATTGGAAATGTGTTGTTGAAGCCGTATGCTCTACTCGGAACCCAAAGGAATAATATTATTAATAATTTTGTCACTCGGTTAATATTCGGTCAGCGTATTGCAGTTTTATGAAAAGTGGCTTGGTTGGAGCTGTTGTCATACTAACTTGACCAGTTGGGTAAAGCAGGTTGGATGTGAGGACAAATACTCGCCGAAGACACTGGCTGGTGGTCGTGCTACACCGTGAACTGGCAGAAGTTGGAATTTATGGGCTTCCTGGCCATTGGATTGGGTTCTGGGGGCTCAACGATCTATGAGCTCGCCTTGTAACCAGAAGTCCTGGGTTCGAAACCCGGTGGGTGCGTACTTCTGAAGAGTCCCAAACTGGGTTGACGAAACAGCTGTCCAGTACTCCCTGCAAGTTTTCCAATGGTTCTCTAACCAATGTCAGCTTATGATGAAATCCTGTAACCGATCCCTGTTTCATTTGCTCACACTTGCTTGCTTTGCTTTACTTCGGTTATCTCCTACGGGAGGATGAGCCGGCTTCATGAACGTCTCGAATCATCACTGCTCAGGCGCGGCAATTTGTAAGAGAGTTCATGAAGTTTCATGGGAATTTGGTACGAGTGATGTCCCCAGCATCGCTCGGCCTTTTGTTTGAGAGTGCAGCTCTAGCCTTTACACAACCAAGTGTGACCTACAAGGCAGTAGGAGTGGAGTAAGGAGTCCACTATCCATTGGAAGCCGGTGACCGGAGTTCGGTTCATACGCCTTTTTGAATGGGGCCAGACATCCAGGACATCCAACAAGCCCTTTGTCCATACGTCTGCCGGTGAGCTCCAGTGAGCTTCATACGCCAGTCGTTGGAGGTTTGGAATCAGGGTTTAGCCATCTCCCCTAGACTGTCATCCAATGGACAGCCAACCCGGTGAAGAGCGCCGGGTATCTGCTTTTGCCCTTTCACTTCGGTGAAAAACACCTCCTCCACGTGAAGGCAGTGAGTAGGACTTCCTCAGGAGAGGCTATGTAAGACGCCCGGTCATATGGGAGCATTTCAAGAGGTGTGTGGAGGGGTGGCCAACCCGCAGCGCAAGGCACCCACCCCCGACCATCCTGAGGCTTTTTGCTCACACTGATGAATTATTGTTAAGAAACTTAACATTACCACACCAGATTGGTAGATTTCTGTATTGTTATATTAAAATTAGGATATACATGCATATTAGAGTAGAACCAATCATGAGAATCTAATTGAAAAGTAAATATTTCTTCTCAAGTGTTGATTTGCAAGGATTCGATGGATTTCAGGTTTGACCACAACCTAACTGCCATCAATTAGAGAACATCTGAAAGCCACAAGGAATTACTGGACAGCTGTTTCATCCCTCTTTGAAACTCCTTATCAGTACTCATTCATCACCTCACCAGAACCTTCAGATTACAAGAAAAGCTCATCCAACATACGGCCACTGGAATGGAATTCAAAAGCCAATCAGTTCTGACTTCGAATAATTCAAGATCTTTATATATATAAAACGCAACCCCCTGATGAGTATATGTCCTCTAACTCGACCTGGTACATCTTGACTTCCCACTAGAACTTAAGGCAACGTCAATCTGTCACCAAGTCACTAGTGACACTACTATTTTAATTCTACTAAAGCGTTAGCCGAACGGTAACCTAATAATCCCTGACTCAGTCCCTGGTAGAGATGTCGGTTTCAAGATCCCTTGCTTGTTTTCAACAATTCATGACCTAACTTGAAACATTTTTCTTCGTTCATTTCTTTTCTCTCTTCTAAATTTTTGTCATCGTTGCTGTTGTTGTTATTGTTGTTGTTGTCAGACAGATAAATGGTGCTGGTCATTTTGTTACGGTGCTTATTACACCCACAATCCTTAGAATTACTGTGATGAACAATTTTCCTATTTTGGTGATGATAATAAAAGTGGTCAAAGTAGTAGTCATATTAGTATCAGTAAATACGTTTCATCCTTTGGACAGGTGTCTATACCGATAATGATTGCTATAAGTGTGCGTGTGGGTGGGTGAGTAGTTGGTGAATGTGTTTCTATGAGAACAGAGAAAATATCTATTTATACCATACTTACTCATCTGAATATGCTTACGCTATTATGTCACACACAGCAACACACACTCATATACACAAAGCCCAATTTAACTTGCACAGTCTCATACATATTTCAATGCTATCTTTTATTCTTTTTTCTTGTGTGTGGGCGTGTGTGTGCGTGCGTGGGCGTTGACGAATGAATTTCTCTTAGGTGGAATTTTTCAAACCTGTTCAAGTATCAGTTATGCTTGAAGAAGAAGGCGTCTATTTGGTTGCTTATCCTGATCGACGTCCAACTGGTGATGCATTTGTATTATTCAACAATGATTCTACAGCTACAAAAGCATTGGGACGTCATAAAGACTACCTGGGCGACAGATATGTCGAGCTGTTTAAAGCATCACCGTCTGAAATGGTTCAGGTAATATTTTTATTCCAATTTTTTCTCTTCTTCGTTTTTTTTTTGGACATTTTTATTCAGTCATCTTTGTTGAATCATCAATTACTTAATAATTCCTAATGTAGCATTAAGAACACAATACATTCAGCGAAGAGACTCTTTTCATCAACAACGAATTTTTTATCAAGCTGTACAATCGTATATGTACATATGGTTTTTTTCAAAGAAATTATATCCGGTGAGGGAATTAGGTCAAAGGTGTGAATACATGAAATAATAATAATAATAATAGTAGTATGAAATGCAAGGCCACGTAGCTCCACCAGAGTCGTCTTTCAACATCATCTACAAAGTGAAGCCAAATTGTACAAAAGGCGTCAGGTTCCGGCTTTTGTGTATGGCGGAGGCGCTGGCAATACATCAATACAACCCTGATCTCTGTATACAGAAAAAGTTTGTCCAGTCTCTTATTCTACCTTGGTCTTAACCTCTTCACTTATCCTTCCCTGTTAAAGAATATTTTTGATTTTTTCTTAATCTTTAATTTTACTTTTAGTTTGCTTTTGCTTTAATAATTAATTCACTAATATCAATTTCATATATTTTCACACCTTCTTTACACTTGTTAAATTGACACTCTAATAACTTTATTCTCACTCAAGAGCAATTTTAACCTTTTCTAACTTCTATCTTTGTTCCGTCAAGTACCATGTAATTTACAACTTTTAATTTTCACCTCTAAAGCCACTTATGATTAATTACAGCAATTATGTCACCCCCTATTATTCAATAATAGACCACTATACATTCTTCTAAGTATAAATACGACTGAACAGCCTCTGAAGATGATTTCGTCGATAAAGAAAATTTTCTTCGCTGAATCCGTCTTTTATTTTCTTCATAAAATATTTGTGATTATAATCATGGTTTAGTGTCAAGTGGCAAAGCAATGTCATATATAGAATAATACATAAGGTGTATCGATGTTGGAAAGGGGTACATAATTATAAGATTAGCAGACGAATATAAAATGTTACATAACATGGTGTGAAGTAAGATAAGATAAAATTCAATACTGTAAAGACAAAAAATAAAAAAATTAGTAATTTTGGGTTCAAAATGTCAAGTGGGTCAAGTGGAAAAGATTCAGAGTGAGAGTCTTAATAATAATAATAATGATAATAACAGTAAGATTAATCGTAGTAATAAGTGAAGGGTACATAGAATAACTAAATAAACAAAAATAAATAAATGTCTATCTCTCTACGGCCAAGGCAGAAGTAGGAATTGTACGTACTTCTTCTGTACACAAAGGTCTGGCTTAAAGTCATGAATTGCCAAGGCCTCAGCTGTCTTTAGAAGTTTGTAACGAAGAAAACGCAGCATGTTAGCATAGATTCCATATATGATCTTGAAATCATGGTCAGGATTGACCGAGTGACAGAAGTCGATCAGGCGTTCCAAAATAGAGCTTCTCACACACTTTCCTTCTCCCTTATAAAACCAAGCTGGAATATGTCCTCGTATCCGTGTGGAAAGCGTCCTCTGACTACAGCCAATATACGTTGCTCCACAAGAGCAGGTGAACTGGTAGATGCACATGGAGGCTGCCAGACCGGGGGCGGGGGGGGGGGTTATCTTTTATAGATGTAGAGAGCAGCCTGGGGCTAGTGAACGTCATATGTAATTTTGCTGCAAAGAACGTCTTACTGACTGATTTTATATTCGTCTACTAATCTTATAATTATGTACATCTTTCCAAAATCTATACACCTTATGTATTATTTTATATATGACATTAATTTGCTTTGCCACTTGACATTAAACTATGATTATAATTACAGATATTTTAATTGCATTTCATACTAATATTATTATTATTTCATGTATTCACACCTTTGACCTAATTCCCTCACCGGATATAATTTCTTAAAAACCATGTATACATACGATCGTACAGCTTGAATCATCAATTATCGATCTTAAATTTGTTCAGAAACTCAGAAATATCAGTTAGAGAACCATTTGAAACCATGGAGTAGTATTGGAACACTGTTGTCGCGTCCTTGTTCAGGACTCCTGAACATCACTCACTTGTGATATCCTCCCTACCAAGGACTGAATTTAATAACCCGTGAATTCTAACTGCTGTCAACCCACGATACATAGAGCAACTGCAAGACTATGCTATAGACGAGTATTTGCCCTCAAATAAAATTCGCAGCCTACAACATTTCATCCTAGTAGCTGAATGTTTAGCGAGCTGACCTTATAATCTTAAGGTCCTGGGTTTGATCTCTAATGCATGCTGTTGAAGAGTCTCGAACCAGAACGAAATAGCTTTCCAGTACTCCTCAGTTTTAACCAGTTCTCCATATGATATCAATCAGTTCCTGATGAAATTTGAAATCCAGTTGCCACTTGGAAAGATCAATTATCGCCTAAGTATTAATGACATGAATAGCTATGCAACTATGTTCATCTCATACTATTTTTCATGCGTCCGCAGATTCGACTTACATCTTACTGTAGATTTTGATGTTCCTCAGTGAATCTCCAACTCACCACTTTAAATGTCACAGTCATATGGTTATCTGTTAGGCTGTTGGACTATGAATTCGGTTGCATAATACTGTTTGCTTAAATACCATTCCAGAAATCATGTAACATTTATGGGCGACTTTAAGCTCCCACAAACGATCTGATACAACCGAAGGGATGGGGTTCACTTCTGTCTTCCTCTTGAAGTTCTGTCATTTGGCCGCGCGTTCATTTCCCTCTCCAGGTAATTCCTATTCATTTCACTCACGCGCTGTGTGAGAGCACAAGTAACTGACGCTCACAACCGATATACTGGTCTACCCATGGGAGCTTCACATCTTTGATTCCAAGCCTACAGCGCCCTAAGAACCTGTTTTGGTCACTGGAAAACACCAGAACATAGTGCTTGACGTCGCTCACTGACTTGTGAATGAAACTCCAAGTCAAAAGCATTGGTGAGAGAGTTGTCCCTTAAAGCAGTCACCTACTTTGGTCTGGACATACGGGCGGCATGCTAGCTCTCGCACAAAATATGAGGATAAAATCTGTATGGCGCGTCTGTTTGCGCCCATAATCAGAGGTAGGGATATGTTCTACATGTTTTCTCAAGACGAAGTGGATGGTGTGGTCTTTGAACTTCAAACCCATTAGCTGAAAGCTGAGTGCTAAAGTAAATCAGAGGAATACACTTCTAGCTATCCTTGACTACATCATACACCATACACCTAATGAGAAATGATGATTGGTGCAGTCCACAAAGTTGGCAGCTGTGAAGTTAGTTACTCACCAATAACATTGACTTGGGGATATCGCTATGTAAACATATTGATTGGCCTAACATCAGGATCTTGTTCCTTGTGCTGTACTTGGTTGATTCTTACAACTATTTCAGAGTTTGTCTTGCTTCACTAAAAGATATCGTATTTTCAGTGCACTTATTCTTAACCCCCCCCCATCTGACAACAGACAGAGAACTACTGAAGACCATGGAGCACTGAACACCCGTATTTTCCTAGTCTAGGGCTCTTTGGAATCAAAGTGATGTCAGCCCTCAACTATAAGGTAGGTCATCAGGTTGGAATCCAATACTCTGTGAAGAGGTGGGGGGAGGAGATATGACCCTACCGTCATTTCACGCCAATGGTAAACAGCATGCAGTTCAAGTCGTATACATTGTGACTCCAACTACCATGACTTCTCATGAAAGCTTCTAGAGATTCATCTTATAACCATTACTGAGTTGTACGGATTTGCATTAATTTCAATGGAGATATTGTCACAGACTAGTACCACTTAAATAACATTTGAAAACCACGCTACGCTCGTTGTACAGCTCTGTTTAAACCTAGTTCAGCAGTGTAAATCGTCCGTATAATATGACAGAATTCTTTTCGAAGTTGGCATTAATGTAACCTGCTTATTATTATTAATGTTCCCTTGGTTTCCTAGTGGAGCATACGGCTTCAACTGCACGTCTCCACTTACCACTTCGGTCTTCCTCCTGCTGTACTTTTCACCTCCATCCATGTTAGTTAGTCCATACTGTTTCAACTCATCTTCATACGATCTCCTCCATGTCACCCTTGCACTGACGACCCACTCGCCGCTTCCCTTTCGACCTGGTTCCACTCGACCAATGGCCTGACGCGCGCGCGATGTCACCCAGTGGCCTTCTCAGCCACGAGTTTCCAATCCATCTCCACTTTCTCCGGCTTATTTGTTGGTTGGCGATTTGTTCTTGTTTTGTTTGCTCCCAGCCATAGTTTCTTGTTGGTGATTCTTTCCGGCCCGGCCATCTGATCTTCAGTATAGAGCGAAGACAGTTTTTGGTTGATAAAGGTCTGCAACAGGCTGTTGGAAATATTCTTTGTGACCCACTCGCCAAGTTTCTGATCCGTATAGAAGAACTGACTGACTTGACGTTTGTACTGAAAATCCTACTGAATTTTGTTGTTGACGCTGGCTGAGTGACGAAGATTTCCAGATTGGTTTCAGGTGGATGAGTGAATGTGTTTCTCGCCTGCCTTCCCGATTCTCGCTCGATTTGACATCCTCGTCCGTTCCGACTTCCTGTAGTTGAGACAATGCTCCCTAGATAAGGGAATGAAGTAACCTGCTTATATATTATGCAAATATATAAGTTTGAAGGACAATAAAGGCGAATATCTGAAGAAGACAGTCGCTAAACTTTTTCTTCGCATCTATACTCAAATATAACTTGAATGTTAAGGAGTTAGAAGACGATGAAAGTAAAAGATCTTATTAAAGGCCAAGATATTAGCTAGATATTTCATAGGATTCTTTGCGTTAATAACTAAGGTAGAAGGAGGGGATGAAGAAGTTTCTCCTGAATGTGTACATAAATCAAGCCTTCCCATCTGAATCTTCATGGCATTGGCAATGCAAAGTATACGGAAGCCTACCGTTTTCGGGAGGCTTCTTTCGACTTTGTAGATGACTTTGAATGAATTCTTCCCACATACTGAGTGACCAGTGTTGAATAAATATTCAATTATAGTACTCCTTATTGGTCTACTGTTACCTTTTCGTAACCAAACAGGATAATGCTGTTTAACTGTTTTAGGTAAAATATGCATCGAGAGACCTAAACATTTAGGTTCAAAGGAGCAAGTGAACTGATAGATACACATAAAATTAGTTAAATCCGATAGTTCATCTTCAGGGTTATTGGAGAACATTAGGGGATAGGAGAATACTAATCTTAATATAGAAGCAAAGAATGTTCTACTCTCTGTGTTAAGTCATTCCCGATCTACCGCGGATGACCTAGGCCTAATGTAAACCTGGTTGACAAGCACTACTGAATGAGATATATGGCTATTAACTGCTTGTACTTACCAGTAGTATATACCCGGTCATAGTCTGTATATCTTGGAATATTACAAGGAAGTCATTGAAGAAACATTGAGCAAAGAATATTCTTTTCGATAATTTCCTCTTCTGGCTCTACAATTGTATATACGTTTGCATGCATAGAATATTCTAGAATGATTGTCCTTAGCAATATTGGTGTTACTTCAACAATATCGATTTTGTTAAGTAATATCAATGGAATTACAGTTCGAGAAAGACTCATGAATAATAATAAGCGTAAACATGTAATAGCAAATAGAATATCAAATAAAAATGAGGAAATTTCTACACCAAATTGAGGACCATTAAAACATTGATTGACGGTTAAGGTAAGGAAATTATCCGAACCAACGCCTTCTTTTAGATATATAAGTTAGGTTTCTTAATGTGGATCCCAGCGGCCAGCCTCAGCAATATGTAGCAGACGAACTCTTAAGGTGAAGGTATGAACTAGTTGATATGCAGTAGATGACTTTGAAAGCAGCCTTGTTGACATCAATCTTGTGATCTGTATCCACAAGATGGAACAGAATAGTACTACGAATAGATTTTGCTTGTCCTTTACTTAACCAACCACTCAAGATGGTCCTCAGAAATCCGATGATAAACACGCCTAATTGTACGGCCTGTGCAACTAAATGGCTCTACATGAGCAGTCAAATTGCTAGATACACACAGAACAGGCGAAATTAGGCAGTTTATCTTTAACTCTCGAATGAAAAATAGGGTTGGTTTTGAAGATACAGAATACTTCAGCGGTACTGAATGCTCTATATTTTGTCCTCGAGGAACTGTAGTTTTAAGCATAAGGCTTTCCTTCATGGAAACTGTTTTTACTTTGGCCTGCCTTGACTTTCGATTCATATTCTTATCAGTGAATTTCTCTGGGTAACTGGCTTTCTCATTCAGCAACTGTGTAATAATATTAAGCTCTTCACTGAGACATTCATCACAGCAGATCGCTCTCTTGCTTAATGTATCAAGTACTTTATCAGACTGCGTTTATTTTTCAATGCTACGAAGCTGATAATATAACTTTTTGAACTTCCCGCATAATTTTGTTTAAATAAATCGCCAACCAGGTATCGATATTTTTTTTAACTCAGATGGTATTTTTATTTTTAAATTCCCTGCAGGTTTGTTATAATGTAACACAAGTGCATAGTTCAACTGCATCGCATAAAAATCATTCAGCTATACTGGATTATCATCAAACAAATCCAAGAACAAGTATCACCTCGTTAACATCGAATGGAACAGGAACACTGACGCCTACCAACTGTTCAAATTTGATGAATTTCATAAGTAATAATAGTAAAAATAACAATGGAAACTTAACTAATGGAAGTATTATCAATAGTAATATTAGTAATCATATTATTAATAAAGAAACTCACTTAAATCGAACTCTCAACCAGCTTAAATCTGTCATGAACTCTGGTGCCTTATCAAATTTATCAAATCTATGGAATTCTAGTCTACTTCCCTTAGGTTTATCACACCATTTGTTGACATCCAGTGAAACAGGCTTAAATGGTCATCATATAATCACAAATAATGGTACATCCAGCCTACCGTCATCATCGCTTCCATTAGCCTCAACAACTGATCCTTCAACTCATCTAAATCATCTCCTATCAAGTATTTCTGGCATAAATCCTGTTATTCGTGATCTAACCGACCCTACAGATCCTGAATGTCCATTTGCAAGACCCCTACCTATTGGTGGAGCATGTGCTATGGTCCAGTTGAATGAATTACCACTAGAAACATCAAGACATGATATACGATTGTATTTGGGACCGGCAAACTTTGCAAAAGTTTATCGAATGAGAAGAATGGTAATTACTCATCTTTATTTTGCTTTTTATCGTTATTTTTTTGCAAATTACATCATACCAAACAGAGGTCAAATATTGTTAAGTGATGTTAGAGAATGGTGATCACCATAGCGACAAACTAGACGAATCAGTATGAAGGGGGCAAATCAGAATGAACTTGGCAAGACTTTCATCTGATGGCAAGAATGTTATTTATGGGGCGAATTTAAACTTTGGACACTCAACAAGCGTGAGTGCATCAATGATCTAGGAACGCCCACTGAGAACAAGCCAGTGAAACAAGGAGAAAAGTTAAATTTTAAGCACTAGTAACTACCAATCAGCTAATGACCTTGAATGCACCAATCACATGAAAGAGGCAACTTTTGGGCATAAAACAGACATATTTATGAAAAGAATTGCATAAAAACTGTATATAAAACTGTTACGGAGGATACCTTTCTCTTACATGTGACAAAAGCTTCTCTCAGTTTAGCCTAGGAGTATCGATTGTAAAGTTACATCACATCTACATGCGGTTCATTAATGGCTCTAATCTGGTTTGTCAACCTTTGCTCAAAATCCATCGACAGAATTAGTGTGCGTCTCTGTAACAGGATCCACAAAATAATTGGTATAGTTTACTCCGTGATGAATATGCCCCAGGGATGACAAGGAGTTACATCTTTTCCACCCATCTATGTGTGTTGTTCATCCTTGTTTCAAAAGAATGGATACTGAACAAAGAATACTCTTTTCGATAATTTCATCATCAGGCTCCGCAGTTATACATACATTATAGTGAATGAATGAATTAGTGTTATGAACAACATTAATGTTGCTGTTTAAATAACATCGAATCAATAATATTGATAGATTACAGCTCAATGGCGTCAACATAAAATAAGCTGAATGTCAAACAGATGAATTAGGAAAGATAATAATACAAATTTATGTGTTTACAGTATCTACCGAAGGCCAGCCAGGGCATTAGTAGTGGCTAGGTTGACTTTCTTCTTTTGCACACAAAGCACTGGTTGTTTGAGGTGAATTGCAATAGCCTCTGGTGTTTGGAGCATGCGGTGCTTCGATGATTTCGGCAATTTATTAGGTACCCGGTAAATGAATGATAGAGAACAATTCTTCCACGCTGGCTGGCTTTGTGGCCGGTTTGGACCAGATGGTCCAATATCGAACTGTTGATGGTTTTAACTACTCCTTTACTTAGCCATCGTGGGATATGTTCTCGAGCGCGAAAAATCAAGTTCCTATGTGGTGAGAGAAAGCTGCTAGCCGATTGGTAGACATCAATTTACGTCAATGTCTAGGTCACTAATATTGGCCGTGAGAAAATATGAACAAAGGTGATTCAACAACCAATCACAGCAGACTTAACGTGGGCAAATAAGATTCGCAGAAATATGGCTTAACTTTCCGAGAGACCAGTCACCTTGTGCAAGAAACAACCAATCAGAAGACTGTGTTTGTCTGCTTGAATAAGCTATAATAATGTACATGGAACATATATAAATATGTGTTGATTTCCGTAATAAAACGATCTGTTGCCTGCCCTTGTCTTATGTTGTTACACCTAGAGCAACTGCCGATTCAGTGATAATGGGTAATAAAGTAATTGACTTTCTACCCGTTATTCTCTTGATGAATCCTTTCTACAGAGAGGTGTCGTATAATCCAACCACTTAAACATGGTCTACTTGTTCATGATCTCGGTTGTATTTCCTCTTTAATAAGACTGTTTCGTCTATACATATATATATAATGCTTTCTCCCTTCAATAAAGAATTAAGTCTCTCCATTTTCCATGATGCCATATCTCTTCAGTACTGACACCACTGAACTAATGAAACGAGACTATTTTCTGTTTTAGCAGCTGCAGCTCTCACAGCGTGTTTTAAAACCCAGTAATTACAAATATACAAAATCTGGGTTAGAGAGAGATGGGACCTGGCAAAAATATTTCCTACGAAATAGTATAATTATCAGCTTACCTTCCATTATGGGTAAATTTTGTTTTGATAAAGTTTCACAGTGTTGTTATACAGTAATGTTTACTGATGACCAAGTTTCGAGCACAATTTATTAATGCTCATAATCATATCAAGGTACTCACACGATTTCCTAACTTCATTTATATAGTTCCATTAGATTTTCACTTGATTTGATTGGTTTTATTGGATTGACTTGGATTGATTTTCTTGGAAAATACTACAACCAATAAAATCAAGCAAAATTCAAGTGGAAAATAATGGAACTATATAAATGAAGTTAGGAAATCGTGTGAGTACCTTGATATGATTATGAGCATTAATAAATTGTGCTCGAAACTTGGTCATCAGTAAACATTACTGTATAACAACACTGTGAGACTTTATCAAAACAAAATTTACCCATAATGGAATTACACTCTAACACCACAGTGCACAAGTTTTGGTCTTATAACAGCTTACGTTTCCTCACAATAACTCGTCTTAAACAAACTGCACAACGATGCACATATCCATTAACCGGCCTGATGAAGCTTTCTATACTCATGACACCTTCACATAAATGAAGTCTTTCTCGTCTAACCAACCCCACACATCTAGGCAATACTGGAAAACTTGGTCTACACACAAAATTTCAAAAGTAACTACAGTTACAGCAGGCATTATTTCACTCGAGTCAAGTGGAATAAAATCCTTGAACTCATATGAAGAAGCTCATTGGTCTATTCAAGATCACTGGTGCGGACGCAACCTGTTGACAGTTACTGGTGCTTGAAGCTTAACTTGGCCTATATTACTTTCACATTAGGCTGGTTTTAGGCTAGAGATAGATTAGGGCTAGGCTAATCTAATTGGTGGATGGTGACTAGCAGTGGAATCCAGGATAAAGCGCATTTCGTTCTATTCTGGACTCGTCAGCTGGATGTACCTGCATTTCTCAGTGAGTGATGATGTTCCCACCGAGGCTCGAACCCAGTACCCATAGTTTCAAACGCCAAAGCGTTATCTACTAGACCACTTGAACAACGAGCCTCGGTGGGAACATCATCACTCACTGAGAAATGCAGGTACATCCAGATGACGAGTCCCAAATAAGACGAAATGCGCATCGTGAATTCCACTGATAGTCACCATTCACCAATTAAATACCAATTAAATGCACAGACATCGTCGAAGCATCTGCACAAGAAGCCGACATGTCAACCTGAGACTGAGCACTTCGGTCCAATCAATCGATGGGAAAATCAAAAATTCAATTAAATAATTATGCTCATCTAATCTGGAAAATATAAGGCCTAGTGTTAGGGATAGTTTAGCATCAGGTTAGGTTAGAGAAAGATTAGGTTTGTGGTAACTCTAAACATTAGTAACCTACACAGTGGACCTAAGTAAACGAACGTAATTACCTTGATCGACCAATCATGTGAGCCTACACTAAAATATAGGTGTAGCATATGAATTACATTGCAAATTCCATTAAAAGGTTTTACTTGAGTACAATCGCTATAACAGACTCATAGGGAACTTACAGATGTGGAGTAATAATATCTTTACAGAGGTAGTATGCAGCCGCTCTTCATGGATATATGTGCAAACGTCCAGCCTATCGTTACAGGAAATCTGTCCGAGAAGATATGTAGTTCAATTTTTAGGTTCATGGTTGCTGTAGAGCAGTAAATGGGTCACGAAACAGCATGATACACAGCTATCTGGGTGAATTTATGCACAGAAATACATTTGTGCTAACACTGAAGACTCCAGTAAGGAATTATGATGTTTTCTTGGGACACATACGAGGAAGTTACCCCCTATAACTATGTTTTAACACTCGGACATTAAATTTTGAATTATTCGTATTTACTACGGGCTTATCTGATAGGTTGATCAAGGTCATTACGTTCCTTTCACTTGGGTTCTTCGTTTGGGTAATTAATGTTTGGAGTTACCGGTTTGCTGACGTGAATTAACTTATGAGAGCAACTGCTCGTTCCACAGTCATTGGTGCATCTAAAGTCGAAGGGTCAGGAGCTGTAGTTTGAAGCCAGGAATGAGTTTTAAACCACTTATCCGAAGAACATTCCCCCTTCCTATATTTTGAACGCTATTCATTATTTTACATGGTGAACTTGAGTAATCCGCTATGACTTCACTAGTAACTTCAGAAACTATGACTGATCGCTTCAAAGTCACTCGTGGGCTCTTTCTCATCCGTCGACTATTCTTAAATTTTGTTAATTGGTGACATGATGAACATTGTACAGACATATAAATCTCAGTCATTTTTAAGATGTTTAACTTTTTGTTATACATCATGATCACTTAAAGTGACATACATAGTCTTAACAATGTATTAGTAATTTTGAATATTTCGGCTACTCAGCAGAATGATAACTATATGGAAATGGGCAAAGTTAAACTACCACAGCCAAAATCAAAGTGACCTTGAACAACCAATCAGAAGTTAGTTGCAAAAAAGTCTCATGGTCGTTGAAAAATGCGCTAAAATACATTGCGAACATGATGTTACACTATATAGTTGTTGCTTTAATGTTTTAAGGATGTCTCCCACTCCCTGCACAAATGATCGATAAGGAAATCACATCATACGCGACAGATGTATTTATCCAGGTGACTTTAGGTCATGGCACTTTGAGATCTATTGAATTTTTGACGCTGTTCTTTAACCTACTTCTAACTCTAACCATAATCCTAACCTAAACCCTAGATATTAAACCTTAATCTGAAAAGTTATAACCCTACTTATCAGTATAGATTTATAGATAAAGTATGTAGGAAGTAAGTGGAATGGTGAATCTATTATCTCCAAGTTCAAAAAGGCCAGAGTGATTTGATTTGGAATGACATTTCATAGCATTCCCTGTATTTGATTGGTTCCTAAAGGTCAACTTTTGAAGAACCTTGACTTTGGCCTTGATACTTTAATTTCGCTGCAAGGTTAAAATATCTCTGTAATAAACAGTCAGTTTCAATCAATGTTAGATTCTGTTTATCTATCATTCCTAAAGTTCTGTGTGGATAATAGGGGCTACAGGATTGAGATCTTAAAGCTTCATTGACGGCAGTGATGTTTTTATAGTGTTGGACTACTAGCTGCATACCTAACCTTTTCTCCCTCCAAAAACTTACTTTCAGCTGGTAAATCAGACTAGGTGTAGGATCCATACTTCAGACTACACTTCCGTAGTTGGTGATCATTCTTCTATTGAACCATTGTAGCATGAATAATAGACAGTTGAAGGCAGTTGGCATGAAGTCCTACACCAAGATTTCGTGCTTATCGACATTTGTTGGCAAGGTGTACCTACATTCTTGAAGGGACTGATGTCCTCATGGTATTTAAATCCATGTCACTCAATCCTGCAGGTAGAGATATCACAACTCAATTAATCGATCTATATAGGTTGGTAGATACATGTTGTTCATCTATACAGACAAGCATAAAGTCTGTCTCAAGTGTTCACGGCTTTTTTTAAAAGCTCTCACAATCGATCGTCGTGCAGTAAATAAGCCTTATCATTAATCCACACCATTCAACTTGTTGACAGTAGTGGAAATCATCACTAATATTATTTATTCTTTGCATTCCAAATTGGAATAAATGGCTTCAACAACACATCATCTGGCTGCACGACTGTGCACATATCTTTCATTCCTTCCTGACATAATCTTTTCCGTATCAGCCTCAGGCACTTAATTTGTCACTTCTCATTCAGCTTCCATTCGACTGTTTGGTATACCGTATCATTTGGAGATTTCCTCGGCAAAAGTGCAATCCACCTTCAACCTCTACTATATATTTGTTAAGAAATGCGCTGATGACTGATCTTCTGTCTGCTGGAAATCTGAGTTGGCCGGCAATTCGATTTTCAGCAATGAGAGATGGCAGTTACTCAAGAAAGTTACCAGTAACCTGTCGGAAATGATTTCCATGACGCTCTTAACCACTCATCTATGATTCCCTTGAGGGTCGAACATAGCATCATCAGACTATGAGGCCAGTCGATTAACCATTTAGCCGATGGAACCAATCTGAAACGAGTATGAAAAATAAGACCCGGATTCTCACCTTCAGTAGGAATTCAATGCTACTATACAGATCAGAAACTTGGCGCCGCGTCACAAAGACCACTTCGAACAAACTAAAAGCCTTCATCAATAGCTGTCTTCGCCCAATGCTACTAAAGATCAGATGGCCGGCCAGAAACAGATCAGCAATAGTGAGGGATTTGTGGGAGCGAACCAATCCAGCAGGAAGTAATTGTGCAACAAATATGCAGGAAGAAATGGAGGTGGATTGGTCACATACTCTGAGAAAACCATCAAGGCTCTCGAGTGAAACCCGACGGAATGGGAAGCGGCCAGTTGATCGCCAGTGCTAGGGTGACATGGAGGAGGTCATGAAAAGAAGAGATGAAAGCAAGTGGGCAGACGTGAAGCCAATTGAAAACGTTGGTGGAGAACTGAAAGCATTGGAGACATGTGGCTGAAGTCCTATGTTCCTCTAGGAACTGAAAAAGATAATAATAATAATGATAACAGAAATCAAGTTTTTCTCATGGAGGATTGTAAAAATTATCACTCAATTCTAAAATCGTGTTCTCTGTCAATAAATTACTCCACCCAAAAATGACTTTCTACTACTAACGGTCTCTGAATTGTGACCAATGTTGACATTATATTGTTCGAATCTATCCCTTCTTTAATTGGATAAGTTTAGACAGACACTTACAGCAAACAATTGTATCGATTTATGGCTATGGAGTAATCATTGTCATGAGTTTAGTGCTTGGTGTTCGGATTTTGACTGAACTCTATTATCGGTCAAGTTTTACATTGTGGTCACCAGATATACGCCTTGTTAATGCAAGTGCTGACAAACACAATATCCAGATTTTAGGTGTTCTTACTGGCGTTGTTTACGTATTATTATTCCCTTAGGTTCAGGGTGGAATAGAGGGCTTTAGCAGCACGTCTCTATTTCACTCCGTTCTCTCTCTCGCTCTGCAGTCTTTTTTCTGGTTGCCTTCACAACCCCCACAATCTTTCATTTCCTCGTTACATGATCTCTTGCAAGTCGGATGCCTCAGTTAGTCATTTCTTGTTCAGGTCCCACTTGAAGGCTTGAAGTATATATAATGTCATTTAACGGTCCCTTTAACACTCAAAGTGCATACAGAAGTAAAAGAAGGCTACCTGCCTATTATCACCTAAGATGACATTCTTAATTGTGGTTGACTGGATTATGCTTCAGACTGTGCCTCAGAAGCCAGGAGACAGGAATACGCCAGACTACTGATAATAAGACTCTAGAACGTCTGCATTTCTCACAGATGATATATGCCTAATGCCACACAAACTGGAAGACTTGTAGGCAAGAAGCATCAAACTGGCTGAAGAAGCAGGCAGACAGTGAAGACAGGATTCAAAGTGAACATAGAGAAAACGGAGGTGATGAATATGCCCGACCGACCGACCGACCAACAGCAACAACAACAACCAACACTAATCACCATCAACAGGGGTTATCAGCTTCACTTATCCTGGAAGCATAGTTTCAACTACAGATGCAATGGAGGCAGATGTCAAAGCCAGCCAGCCAGCCAAGATACGCCTACATCAACCTGAAACCGGTGTGGAAATCTTCTGTACTCAAAATAAGGTAAAATATTCGGAATTCAACACCATTGTGAAGTTGGTCCTTCTATACGGGTCAGAAACTTGCACTGTGTGTCACAAAAAAGATTTCCAACAGCCTGTTGCAGACTTTCACCAACAGGAGTTCACTTTACTAGCTCCATATTGAAGATCAAATGACCAGAAAGAATTATCGACAAGAAACTGTGGGAACAAACCAACCAATAGTCGATCGATCAACAAAAGAGATATGGATTGATCGGGCATAAAGTGAGGAGACCGTCGAATAACATCACACACAATGCAAGCCACAGCTAGAGTGGAATCCGAATGCAAAGCGCTACGAGTCTGTCGTCCTAGGGTGACATGGGGAAGATCGTGTGAGTAAGAGATAAAGGAGATCATGGTTAATCGTGGACCTAGCTGATGAGGATGTCAGAAAGTAAAAGAAATTGGAGATGTATTGTTGAAGCTGTATGTTCCACTTGGAACCCAAAGGAATAATAATTTACCTTCATCTCCCTTAGTATATTCACTCGACAGTTGGTGAGTTATTTGCTAGATTTCCTAGTTGCCTTTCCTTTCTGACTGGACATCTCATCTTTGAATATCAATATCGAAGTGGATGCGCACTGATAAAAGCCTCTAACGGAAAAGCTTTTTGTGATGACAACGACAATATAGAATCACTGAATGAGTTCACATTAACATTGGAGACCTAAAATCTTGATCCCTATGTTGATTGCAGCAGACTTACACACTTACTTTAGGTTAATGAAGACCAATCTCGCTTTTTCCATCCTGGTTAGCCTCGATATCCCCATCTATGCTGCTCACATCAGATAAGTGAAAGAGGTGTCTTCCTTCAACTATATTTCAATGATACATTTTGTAATTACTGGAGATAGACACAGCCATCCTCACCAGTAGACCGTTTCATTACATTCCTCTTCCCCTTTTTTCTTTTTTTTCCTCTAGGAAAATTTGCCCAACAGTCATACGTCCACATGGTTACTATCCCTAATCAATACAAATGAAGCTATCCAATTCATTCGAGATTTAGTCAATAGAACATTCACAATAACTACGGTCGGTGGTGTTTGTAATCGTGGACATACTTCTACCACCACTACTACTAACAATAATAACAATAGTAATAATATTAATAATAATAATAATAACGGTAATAAACAAATGAAAATGCCGTCAAATATTCCAACCTTTGCACTTTATAGCGTTAATCAAGACGGTAAACTATCAGTGATTATCTTATCAGATATTGGTCTTGGCATTCCACTGCATAGGATACATCCAACATCTTATGGAAGACTAGCACAACCAGCAGCTGCAACAGTGGCGGCACCATCAACGGTGACATCATCGAATAATGAGACTGTCAGTAATCATTTGAACTGGTCACAATATCAGCAACAACAACAATCAATAAAGTTTCCAATAACAACGAAATATGATGATCAAAATATACTGAATAGTAAGTTATTCATTGTGAAATATAATTGTAATTTAAGCCAAGGCTCGATATCAGTTTGAAAAGCGTTGAAAATTAGGGGGTACTGTCTGGGGAGGTGTGACTTTTCAGGCAATCTGTAGTTTTCAACGATTCTCTGATTCATATTGCTCCATGGTTCAACTTCAAGCAACATTTGAAAGTTAACATTACAAAGTACACAGTTCAAGAATCCTAATTATTCAGCCAACATAATGTGATGGTCAACGGAGGAAGTATAAATTGATATGGCACAAAATAATTGAGCAAAGAAGAATATCCACCTTTCGATAAATTCCTCCTCTGGCTCTACAATTATATACGTATATCTGTATGTTTACATACTTCGAATATTCTACAATAGCCGTCATTAACAATATTAGTGTTTTTCAAATAATATCGATTTGTAAAGTAAGATCACAATGGAATTACAGTTCATTAAAGATGCTTAAATTGTAATAAGCTTAATAAAGATATAATAGCGAATAGAATATCAACTAAAATTAGGGGAATTTCTACAAAAAATTCAGGATCATTCAAATCTGGATGGCCAATGGGTTAAGGACAATGTCTGAACTAACTTCTTTTGGATGCACAAATTAGGCTTGTTCATATGGATTCCAACAGCCGGTCTCAGCAATATTTAGTTGTCGAACTCTTAAGGCAAAATTGAGATTCGTAGGTATGCGGTAAATAACCCTGAAAGCAGTCTGGTTAACGTCAATCTTGTGTTTTATATCCACAAGATGAGATAGAATAGCGCTACGAATAGATTTTGAATATCCTTTGCTTAAGAGTCCGTCTACTAAATATTGCTGAAACCGGCTGTTGGAATCCACATGAACAAGCCTAATTTGTGCATTCAAAAGAAGCTGTTAGTTCAGACATTGTCCTTAACCCATTGGCCATCTAGATTTGAATGATCCTGAATTTTTTGTAGAAATTCCCCTAATTTTAGTTGATATTCTATTCGCTATTATATCTTTATTAAGCTTATTACAATTTAAGCATCTTTAATGAACTGTAACTCCATTGTGATCTTACTTTACAAATCGATATTATTTTAAAAAAACACTAATATTGTTAATGACGGCTATTCTAGAATATTCGATGTATATAAACATACAGATATATACATATAATTGTAGAGCCAGAGGAGGAATTTATCGAAAGGGATATTCTTCTTTGCTCAATTATTTTGTGTTTTATAGATGTCTGAATGAATATTTTGGTTAGATTGATATGAGTAATTATATCATTCATATCGACCAGTATTGTCTTCTAGCCATTTTGAAGTGGTCTGAACACCAGATGACCATTTTACCAGTTCACGGCTGTGCTTACCAGAGGTGCACTCAGTTTGATGACTCAGCTCAGAAAGGTGAGTCAGTTTAAATCAACCGAATAAATTGAATTTCCAAAGGAATTTGTAGCGAAGTTTCACCTCAAAGTTGTGAGTTCCATTCACTTTATTGTCAGTTTCGCCATAGTAGCTGGCTAGAATTCTGGCGTTTTGTGAAGAGATGATTCAATCTCGGTACATTGCTAATTTTCATCAGCCTTCAAATGATCGATTCATCAGTTCAGTGTTTGTAGATCACTTTGATTTGCCTCAGGAACAATACCGTTTCATATGAGTTACTTACTACTACCCACATCAGTCAGTAGTATGTAGTAGTAGTAGTATTCACAATGGAACATAGGGCTTCATGCTTCAAAAATGGGCCATGTGCACGTTTGAGGAGTACTCTACTATTCGACTACACTGGCTATTGGATGTACAAATTACCAAATGGCGACAAACTGGACCAATATGCAGTGATATCAATATATTGACCACTTATTAATTAAGGTGATCAGTTGTATACTACTCACATCAACTAGCAGTGCTTGTAGGTTAACCAGATGGAAATTATCCCAACACTGGACGTCTGTTTCGCTCATTTTGGGGCAGAACTCATCATCCATCTGGTATATGGTGCCATGCATTCACGTTTGCTTTCTTGATTACTATTTCTATAAATAGATGTTTTTATTGACCCATGAAGCCGTCGACTAAGCAATATGTCTAGGAAAGATAAACAAATATCTTCTTCTTCTATGGATGAAAGTGATATGCTATTCTGAACTTCATTCATTCGATTTAAAATTGAGGTGGGAGAACAAGACTTATCACTCACTTATGATTGCAATCTCATCTACATACCGTCCATAAAGTGGCATATTTTCGATTAAATCCTCCTATAAATTCTCAATGTACGAGATATAAATATCTGCTAAAAGGGGCCTTAACGGACTTCCCATAGCAACACAATCAACTTGACGGAAACATCTGCCTTCAAATGTAAACCTAACATTATTAGTACATAGAAGTAATAAATTCCTTTTAACAGATATTTATATGTCGTACATTGAGAATTTATAGGAGGATTTAATTGAAAATGTGCCACTTTATATACGGTATGTAGATGATATTGTAATCATCACTGATAAGTCTTGTTCTCCCACCTCAATTTTAAATCGAATGAATGAAGTTCAGAATAGCATATCACTTACATCTGTAGAAGAGGAAGATAGTTTACTGAGATGTTCAGCTGCTGATGATATTTTCCATGAAGTAATTGCAATGCCTATGCGTAAATATTTTGGAATTATATGATTATCTTATCCATAATGGAGGAAGATAATTGTTTATCTTTCCCAGACATATTGCTCAGTCGACGGCTTCATGGGTCAATAAAAAAATCTATTTATAGAGAACCTACCTGATTACTATTTGTGATGGCACACAGACCACATGTACTATATGATTTGAATAATTTAGGTTTCTGAAAGAAAATATTTTGAAATTCCACCTCGAACTGTGTAGATTGAGAATTTGGTCTAATAAAAGCCAAGTGATAATCAAGCGAATTTATCATAAACTTGAACAACTTGCATACAATTCATATACGCGAGTATTAGTCAATGAATTCGACTGCTGTAAAGATTAAATGTGCACGTGTTTAACTGAGTAGATGATTTCCTAAACTGTGAATACATGAATAAATCATTAGCGGTAAAAAAAATAATAAGAGTTAATTCTATTTTCAGATGACAGTTTACTTCAAGCTAGATCACAGATTTCAATCAGTTAGAAAACCATGGAGTGCCTCTCTTCATTAGCACTCATTGATCAGCTTAACCCTTATGAATAGAACCCCCAGGACTTTAAGTTTTCAAGGCGAGTCTGTTAACCACTCAGCCAACTGGTATGGAATCAGACAGACCACCAAATTCTTGCTAATTACAATTCGCTATAAACAGCGTCATTGCCGCGACCCAATGTTATCAGCGAGTTTTTCTCCTCTTACCCAACATAGTAGAGCCTATTGGTCACAACTTCTCATTAAACCTAATTTGAAATTCATAGTATCTTGGGGTATACTACTTACAAGGAGATACAAGTAGTACATTGCTTGACATATTTAGAAAAGTGGCGATAATTTGTATCAGTAACAGGAGGCAACAACACTGAGAAGAATTCAATGCAAAAACCAGACAAAAATAGCATTAAATAGTATTATTTCCAAATTGGGACATCTGTTTCAGACCTATGACCTTCCCAACATCCAGATGTGTTTTTTGGCATAGTAAATACTTCTCCGTCAACCATTCTTGTTCTCTTCGAATGATGTCACTACATTTGTAGGAGATGAGGTTGTCATAGGCTTAAATCTTTTGAGAGTGTATCTTGAAAATATTGCTGGAGGCCCTAGTCAGTATTCAAGAACTGAAGGAGACTCTGAGAAGCTAGCTGAAAGTTATCAACAACAGTACCGGGGTACTAGGGAGCGTCTGAGAATCAGAGGAAGTCCCATCGGATTGGTGTAAGTCACTGATTATCGCCATATACAAGAAGGAAGACAAGTCTTCCTGTGATAATCACAGAGGGATTAGCTTGACTAATATAGTATCTAAAGTCCTAGGCCCAATAATAATACGTAGATTAAGTGGCGCTCGGGAGGCATAAACACGAGGGAGCCAGGCAGGCTTTAGACCAGGAAGGGGGTGTATTGGTCATATCTTCACCCTCCGACAGATTCTAGAACATAGGCATTCCTACCGGCGTCCAACAATCATTATACTTCTTGACCTAAAGACGCCATTCGATTCTGTCGTCCGAGAGGTTCTCTGAAGATGCTTGGCTGTAAAGGGAATTCCGAGAAAATATATTGCACTGATCAAGGCACTCTACTCGTACTCATACAGCCAGGTGAGGGCTTACGGCGAGCTGTCAACTGAACTGGTGACGACTAGTGGTGTCCGTCAAGGATCAATTCATAAATGTACTAATGGACTTAACCCTAGCTCACTTCAGCGACTCAGGGATTGACTTGCTACCAGGGAATAATCTCGTTGACTTAGTTTATGCAGATGATATAGTCCTTCTAGGCGAGGACGCTGACAAAATATAGAGTCTTCTGAACACCTTGAGCTGCAATCTACGAATGTTTTGGATGCGATTCGCTCCCGCCAAATGTAAGATGTTGTTACAGGACTGTACTACACTGACTTCTATTTTAGAAATAGCGAGTGAAGTGTTAGAGCACGTTGACCGCTCCACTTATTTTAGAAGTGCGATTAGCCCCAACGGGTTGATCTCTGACGAAATCTCATCTGAGTACGGATACAGAGGGCTGGTTTCGCATATGCCAGTTTATGCCGTCTCTGGCGTAGACGTGATATACAGCTGGCTGCCGATCAAAGGGTGGGTGTACTGCTCATCAGTCCAATCCGTCCGCCTTTATGGCTGTGAGACCTAGCCATTGAGAGTGGAAGATATGAAAAGACTAGCTGTCTTCGATCATAGGTGCCTGCGTTCTATCTCCCGTGTGAAGTGCTATAATAAAGTGGGCAATATTGAGGTTAGGCATCCAGTGAGGGCTAGGTAAGCAGGGGAAATCAATCGATGAGGTTGTGAAATTACATTGACTGAGATGGTTAGGACATGTGTCACGTATGCCTAGTCATCGCCTTCCTCGACAATGGGCAATGTTGGCTGACATAGGATCAAGTTGGAAAAGAGATAGCCAGTGGTGGTCAAACCAAAACATCGCTTCATGAGTCATTGAAAACCACAACAGCTGGTTTAAGCCAGCCACGTAGGAAGGTGTAGACTTCCTGGTTGGGGTCTCCGGGACGGCAAATAACAATGGTTGGAAACAGTTAGTGATATGGCTCAAAATCGTTCTCCGTGATGGCTGGTGCAAATGCATCCACTCCTTGTGACTTATGATTTCCAATAAAATACTTTTGTTCTTCGATATTACTATTCTTTTTGCCTCATATCTCTGTTTCGCATTTTTATTACTTTCTCCTCTTGTTTTGTGTGCTATATAGAGTGTAGAGACTCGAAGTGCTGCACATCGGTGCAAAGTCCTATGTCGAAAACAGACAGACAGACAACAGTTCGTCACGAGTTGAAGAGAAAATATCGTGGATTTATTGTTACTTGGCTGTGAGAGCTCTGCTGTTTACAAATTTGCTCATTTTGTGTGTTTGCGTAACAGAGGAAAGTGTTTTCACATACGCCTGAATCATAATCATACTTTTATCATTAGTAACCTTCCGCGTTTCATTTCAGCTGTTACTTCACCTGTCCAACTCTCAGATCCACATACAGTCTTAAAACGATTAACTCAACCAGTCAGAAATTTCGATATATCGCATTTTGTCAATTCACTACCTGGTCTTCATCTTCAATCTCCAGTCAATACTCAAGATCAAGAAGGATTATTGCTTCCATCAAGTCTTATACCTTCAACAAACCAAGGTAGTTCATGCATTCCATTGGATCCTAAAGTTCCAACACTTGTAAATGATGCCTCAATAGCTCAAAATCGATTCAGTCAATCCGGCTTGACAGCATCTATGGTCATGCTAACCGGTGCTCCAGTTGATGCAACACAAGAAGAACTAGCATCATTGTTCAATCCTGTTCGTCATCTACTGACGGTTAGTTAGTTCATTAGTATTAATCCGAATAAATTTATGTTCTGTTTTGTTTCGAATATTCTGTCAGGACGTAAGAGTATAAGTTTTCGATTTGCTCACAGAATACGTCCTTGACTATTTGCATATCCGAGGGAACATCAGTTCCTTTGAGGTTAAAGAAACGCCTTAGTTGAAAAGTGGTTAATTGACTTGAACATTCAACTTTTAGCCAGTGCGTCCCTTGTTCGAATCCCGTTCCAAATACGTCAACATACTCAGCTAGTTAGTACCATCAGCCTTCAGACAATAAACAAGCCTTATAGCCAGGGACTGGGTTTTGTTTGATTGTTTGGAGGATTTCATCATGAGCTGACATCAGTTAGAGAACCACTGGAAAACCTACAGGGAGTACTGGACAGCTGTTTTGTCAGTCCAGTTTGGGACTCTTTAGCAGTACGCACCCACCGCCATGGTTCGATCCCAGGACCTTCTGGCTTTACGAATAGTCATACACAGCTGGAATATTCGTTGTAGTGTCTGCTTATATTATGCGCGTAAACTCCTCAAGATAGCTTCTTTTCCTCAAGCCAATCTATTTCATATCTTCTGTTTTTGTTCCAGGCTCAACCATACTTCATACCATTTCAATATCAACCAAATGGTACAGCTAATTTTCTAGCCTGTTTTAACAATCCTCTGGATGCACAGACAGCAGTACATTACTGTCCAAACGGTAGTCTACGATCAAGTCAATATATTATAGGCGCAGCATGTTTAATACCCCCAACAACAAATATGATGGCGTTGACAACTAATAAAAATTATCCTATTACACCAGTAAATATGATTCCTGTTAATACAACAAATATGTTATTGCCTAACAGTCTGGTGAACTCTTCAAATCTTCAACAAAGGAATGACCTATTCAATTCAGGAGTTCTTTTCATACCTCCAAATTTATCTTCACAAACATCAGTATCGTCATCGCCATCAATGCCATCAACAATAACAACATCAACAACAATAACAATACCGCCAATATCTGTACTTCATCCAAATCAACTGCATTTTCAATGATTTATTCGACATACCATTGAGATGAATGAGTCTCTACTTTTCTCATCTTTGAAATTAGTCACTTTATTTTTTCACTGAATTTGTTTGTATTAGTGATTTTGTTTTTGTTTTTTTATAATGTGTTGTGTTGAGATGCCTCGCCTTGTTTGTTTTTCTTAAGTGTTTTATCTGTTCTCTCCTTTCTTCATTTTTCTTTGTACATGATAAAAACGCACAGAAAAAATAAACAGCAGCAACAACAACAATAACCACAGTGTAACGCTGGTTCCCTTATTCAACTTTGAAAGTGTGTGAGTATTATTTTTTTCGAATATCAAATATTAATTGTGTACAATGTGAAAAGTGAGATTGCAGTCATCGTGTCTATTATAAGCTAGACAGTAAATATGGGTTATATGGGCAAAAGAGTAAATAATAAACACTAAAGTCAGGTATGACTTTGAACTGACCAATCAGATAGCTCAGTATAACAAATAGATGCCGTTCACATAATCTTCGATGTCAGTTTCACCTAGATTTTGTTTTTGACTTATGTGTGTGGAAAATGGGTTGTGATAGGGAGGACTAAAACATGCAAATGTTCGGTAGGGGGGGGGATAATGAGTGTGTAAAAGCATTTCCAGGCTATTGATGGTTATGCATTCAGATGCAACCCCGCTTTGTGTGAGGTAGTCTGTAAGTGCTGGTAAGCCGCACATTGTGATGATTTTTCAGACACTTTCTTCTCGAGATCGAAACTCTCCCTTAGTAATGTATTCCGCATATGCTACAACTGCCTAGTGAAGCGACCAGTGTCTGCTACAGCTGTAGAAACAGAGAATACACTAGTTTGATATGTCTACAACCACTTCTATGAGAGACTGGGACCAGGTTTTGCGGCATATGAGAGATATATAGGCTGTATGATTCATTTTTATTACATATATGCCATAAATACACTTTTTTGTAAACTAAGTATCACTTTTCACCTAGAAGAATCTGATTGGTTGTTTCAAGGTCGTCTAAAGTCAGTGTCTATTGTTTACTGTTGCTGGGTTATATTCCTTTCCTCCACCCCGTCTTTTTAAGAAGTTTCGCTTTGCGTGACTCTAAATTATAACAGCCCAAAACGAAACTAATTAGCAATGAACGGATCAATGACCATGAACAACCTGCCAGATGAGTTCGTTGTGTATAGGCGGAATAATGGGTGCCGTTCATGAATTACGTAGCAAATTTTATCTAAATTCAGTATTTAAGTACTGCTTAGACAACAGGCTGGCTCATTGGAATGTAGAAAACGTGTAGCCAACTGTCAACTTTGGGCTATATCCACAACAGGTTCAGCCATATGGTGGATTTCGTTAATCATTTAATTGGGACTCACAAACTTCCATAGAAACTTCCTCGAGTTACCTAAAAATAGAGGATAAGAGCAGTGAATGAGTTAAGGAACACGATGATTCACAGCTGTCTAGATGAATTTATGTGCAAAAATTAGTTTAAGCTAGTTATGAGAAATTAGAAGCTTTTCTCTGGGCATGTACAAGAAAGTTATTCTTTATAACTACTTTTTAACGGTGCATAACGTATGAGTATCTTAGAGTCATCTCGCTTTGTGCTGAAAGGAATCAAAATGTAAGATCTAGACCCGGGAATAGTCAAGGTCATTAGTTCTTTGTTTCAATATGAATTGTTTCAAACACTCCATTAGGATCGAAGTAATCTCCGAATACCATCGTGAGGAGCACAGTGAACTATACAAAGGGTATTCCAGCTGTATAAAACATCAGTAAGACAACATTAACATCCAAAATGATCACAGTTTTTGGCGAAGTTGAACTTTAGGCATATACCTTATGATATCATTAGGTACCAACGGATAAGTTAATTTAGACACACCAGTCACATGAAAAAGGCTATAAAGTAGACACTTTTATTAAAATAATGTATAAAAAAGGTGTAAAGAATGTCACGCGGGATACCTTTCTCGGACGTGTGACAAAAATGCCTCCCATTTTTCTGTAGGATTATTAATAGAGAAGTTAAGCCATGTTCTATACATAAATTTATCTAAGTAGCTGTAAATCATATGACTTTCTGAAGATGATTCCCATTACACGTTTTAATACGTGCTAACGCTGTACATGGTCAACGACGAACAACGTTGTATTAAGAAGCACGAGTGAAAACTTGAAAAGATGTACTATTAACGAAATCAAATTTCAAAAAGCCCGAGGTGCACGAAAAAGTGCATAATCCTGCAAAATATATGTATAGCAAATGAAAAGCCATATTCAGTAATACAATGGCAAATATTCAACAAGCATAAGTAAAATTAGTTTCTGTAAGTTTATAAGATGTGTAAATGAATTAGTTTTGTAAGCGTGCAGCCAGGTTTAATATAGGGGTGCTACAATAACACCCCACTGAGATCCGTCAATGGCTCTAACCCTATTCTACAATCTTCCGCAAAATCCTTCAGTAGAACTGGTATGGGTGCTTGTAGTGGGATCCACGAAATCTTTAGAATGGATGGCTTTGGTGAATGTACCCAGTAGATGATAAAAAGTTTTAATTCTCACATTCATCTGTGGATAATGTGGATCCAGGGTACACCAGTCTTGCAGTAATAAGTTAAGAGAGTAGTTTTCTGTCTAATATTATCTCGGCGACTCATTTCCGTAGAGCGGTAACGTAGAATCCAATCACCCAAACGCTATTTGCAGCTTCGCAAACTTGGTTGCGTCTCTACTTTATTATAACTGTTTCATCTACACGTATAACAAAACCTTCTCCCCCCTCCCAGCGAAGAGGTCACCCTGTCAACATTCCGAAATGCAGTATCTCTTCATTGCTGACACCACTGAGCAGTTGAAATTAGACTGTTTTTCGCTGTAGCAGCTCTAGCTCTTATAGAGTGTTTTAAAACCCACTTATTACGAATACACAAAATTTAGGTTAATGACAAGTGTGATCTGGCAAAAAGTATTTCTTTATAATAAAAATAATAATTTATATTTTCATATAAACATATAAACTTACATGAAAATTTGAAGTATGCGCTGAAGATGTCACCCAGTAAGGTGATGAAAGCTTCGCAAACTAACTATCCAGCTCAGAGAACAAAACCACATCAAACTTACATGAAAATGCATGCCATTTTTACAGGAACGACCAGGTAGGATATAATGTCAAATCGTAGATTGTCTACAAGTTAATTGTTTCAACAGTTAAATATTTGATATATATAAATACACTCATTTCTGAACCAGGCCGTATAATTATTGAATTGTACAGTTGTCCTCCAGGTTGGGCGGGAAAATCGACTTCGTTTCGTTTTCATCCCGTGGTTGTAGGCATACGATAACCAACCAATATTGAGGCAAGTACAGCATTTACAAGGGATTGGAAGCTGTTTTAGAAAAGTTAAAGTGCTAAGGTGAAACATTAAAGTGTAATAAAATAAGTAAGTGCAATATATCACTAATATATACACTTATATAGGATGTAGAATGGGAAAGTAATTAATCCCCAGGCCGACAACGTTAATTTGGAATGTATAATGCTACCCATATAGGTCTTACTATCATGATGTTCACTTTTGGCTTTAATACAATTATTCTCAAGCCAGTTTTTTTTATTTCATGCCTTTTTGTCTATTTGGTGCACAACCGTACCCTCCAGAGAAAAGGAATAGGATAAGTCGAATCAAATTCATAAAGAGCTATAAAATGTTAGGTTTAATGGAATATAATGACGATCAAGTAAAGACGTTATTAGAAAATAAGTGAGACAAGATATTGTGATGTGGTATTTAAAGATCCGACAATGGATAGCAAGTTAATTTATAAGATGCCCCATAAATCTGTGCAGAGCCCACGTGGTCGCATCTCAACAATAGGCTGAGCGAATGGTATATATTTAAAGGTAGAAGCATGATCTGTCAAGGCGTTCATTACTTTTTCAAGATAAAGATCTAAGCCCTCATGAAAATCATGAAAATCTCGAGCCGTCAAATTGTACATTGCTGTCCCTGCAGAATGGAGCGATTCACCTTAATGACCACCACCATATCTAATGATCAGCTAAAGTAATGTAATCGTTAGTCCAACTTCCCTCTTACTAATGCGAGTTAGTTAGATGACCATCTCAACTAAACTTTACAGTGGAGGACGTGTCCATCAACAGATTTACTGAAGCTTTTTATGGCCAACTTTACGCACTAGTAAATACCAATAGAGTGCAACCGCACCAATGACCTGAAAGCGCTCAGTGATTAAGTTAGGGAAACCTGCTAAATGATGTTCTCTTCGTAAATAAAAGGTGCCTATTGAAGTGCTACGTTATTAAATGGAATATCAGCTAAGTTTCAGGTTATATATAGGAAAAAATGTTAAGGCCTAGTCTAAGGGCAGGCTACAGTTAGCTTAACCTAATGAGGACGATATTAGGTTTGGTTCGAGTTAGATTTGGGTCACTGTAGGGATATTTCCAAGTTGAGGGGAGATTAGTGTTATCGCCATGGTTAAAAGACCTACATGCAAAGAACAGATTAATGACTTTGACACCGACAACTCTGATTAATCAGAGGCCTCTATAGAAACGGCGCATAATTTGAACAAAACGTTGATGCAAAAGTATCTGAAGTACTGGCATCATTGCACTGCAGACACTTCGGAATTTTATGCGTCATATGCCGTCGCAATTATTGGTCTTTTAAGCACCCGTCTCTGACATCATTAAAATTTTCGTTAGAGGTAACTTATACTTGGCGAAAAAAGTACCTACGGAACCTGTAAGCTATAAAAAACATTATACCTTCTCGAACTCACTTTCTGGTTTGACACTCATCGCACCTGTAGCCAAATCTATCGATGCACCTAGTGTACCTTTGTACATACATGACACCTCCAAATTCACAATTTTTCGACCTTCCTAACTGTCTGTTCTTCAAACAGTAATCAAAAACAAGATCTGTAGCGAATTCGCAAAGCAAAAGTGTACAGCATCCGCAGGTACCTCTGGATGATAAGGATTTACCTGATTGGTTGCTCAAGGTCATTTATCCGTTCGCTAGGTAGTTTCGGTTTGGGCTGCTGTAGTTAAGAGTCACCATCTACACAATATTTTATACGCTGAAGTAGGCATCTGCCAAATATCATGCATAATAAAACCTTGAATTCACATGAGGAATCTCACTGTCCCATTCAAGGTCACTGGTGCTGTAGCACCCCACTCGTAATTACTCAGGCCTAAAGTTAAACTTGGCCCAGCATTTTAAACACGCAATACCAAATCACAACGAACCACGCGGGACACCAGCTACCTGAGGGAATTCAGGCTAGAAATGACCGCCTGTGTGCTGTCTTTTTAAGGAGGCTGAAATGAAAGGAAGGTTAATTCACCTACCAATCATTAATACCCTCACTCCAATATCCAATATCGTTTTTACGAGCTAGTATAAACCAATTTGGTTTATTTGTGCTCGCCTTTTGATTGTGAGGTATAGGTTCCTTATCTTCTGTAAGCTTCTGCGTCCCGCCAATCGACTGTCGTAGCTTTGTTCGACTTCAAAAGGAGCGGTGCTGGGATTAATTATATGTTGTTTGTAGTATGCGGTATGTTGAGCCTTCGTTGCCACTGTGAATGGAGTTGATCCTTTCACCAGTTAGTATCGTCGTCGAAATAACAGAGATAATAATAATAACAGACATAATTAGTGTGGGTTATTCAGACTAGAAGGCAGAAAAAGAAATCAGGAAAACATAAAAAGGACAGCTGATTATATTTGAGGTTGATATATATATATGTATATAATGTCAGCAAAAATAATAAGTGTAGTAGTAAGAGTAGTCAGGAGAGTAGGACGGGATAGAATGCAAAGAAATAAAACCAGGAACTTAGTTGTCTACCCCAGAACGATGTGTGGTATTTTAAGAGGATAGGGTATTCGTACACAGTCCTTGTGTCGATGCACGGTTATCCATCCGTCCAGGAACTTATTCCTAAGTTCCTATTGTTGCGAAGACGCTTCGCACCGATAAATACTATATACTTTCTTCGACTTTAAATCCAAAACACCAGTATTATAAGGAGGAAGTTATATTGTTTGGCAATTAAAGTGGAGAATAATACAAATGTTTTATAAAGAATTATGAAGTACTTCTATTCGTTTTCGTTCGTCTTCATCAAACTTGTACACGAACGAACCATTCGCGCCTTTGAGTTGCCCACCAATGCCTACCAGTTCCAAAAACAAACGTTCAATGTTTACGGCCACTGACACTCCCCGGACAAAAAGGGGTTCATCCTTTTTTATACCGGTGATAACCTCAAACTTAACTGCCAATGCGGGAATCTGGGCCAGCCGGGACTAGGCTAAAATGGAGAAGCAAGACAAAAAAGCCCAACACACAAGAAGTATACCACATCACACCAACGCGCTTTCTCCGGCGCGTGGAATCTACGCTCTTTGTAGACAGCATCACCATTGATCTGGTCCACGGGTGTCGGTTGATTCATATCACTCTGGCGCAATCCCATCCGTGGCGTATATAGTCGCATACATTGACCCTAACACTACTCGATTCGTTCACAAGTTTAGGAGACTAGAAACGACTTACGAAAGAGTTACAAGATGATTCACACAACGTGACAACTATAAAAATAAACCAGCAACTAAATGAATCGGAACCCAATAAATCAGTTACCACAAATATGTGTACAATCAATACATCGAATATTGTGGATACTTCCTTGACAAACTACCCTTGAAAAACTGTAGCACATAGAGCAGTGCGCCTACAACCATTTCCAGGTTGACGCCCAAGATCCGAAAATCGTCGCAGAGTTTATTTGATGACCTCCTTCTATCATCTATATCCTCAAATCTGAACGGCGAAACGCACACGTTATTATATCGCAGAATATAGATGACTAACAAACACACGACGTATCTGACCAACCAAGCGTAGGCACATAGCGACTGACACCAAAGATAATAACATTCAAATAGTAATTTGAAAATTGAAAGGCCTTTATTCGTGCAAGTCAGTTCAACAATTACTCTCTCCTTTACACTTGGCTTATCCTCACAAAACTGATCATTGATATTCGTCCTTTCAAACCAACTGATACTAGCATAGTCATTGCACAAGATACTTGAGTTGATGGGCGTCTTTTTCATTGTGGATGACAACACCAACGACGACTGAGTGACACAAGTTGATGAACTTAGCGGTGGATCAGAAGCTGTTGTTGATCGGCTTTCAGATATTTGTCCGACTGCAAGACTACCACCACTGCTGTCTCTTACTATCAGCTCCGCTTTAGCACTAGCATCTGATGCTAGGTGGGCTTCGCTCTGATCAATTACACTGACGGTCTCAGGAGTATCCATAACTTCTGCAACTGCATCTGCCTATAAGTCTACTTCACGTTCAAGTTGAAAAGAAACTTTGTTCAACTCAGCAGTAGTAGGCATTACCCTTGTCATTGTAGTTGAAGACTGAACGATCAATTCATGGTTGTTTGCTCAAAACCAACTTCCCCAATTTTCGCGGAGGCATCAATACGACAGTCATCGTCTCATCGGTCGCTGTTCAGAAAAAAGAGAAAAACTGTCAGAAGTAATATCGTGATTTATTGTTGTAATATTTCTTTTTAGAACTTAGTCTGTAATGCCAGTAATGCTGATTATATGTTGGTGTTAGAATAAAGAATTCTCGAGTCACCAATCTGTGTTCTGGTTTTCGCGTCCGTTAATACTAAGCGTTTCTGAAAGGCTTCAAGGGACAGCGAGAGGCTCGGTGTAGCAAGAGCTGGGCATTAACGGTTTTTGAGACGTGATTGACACCCCTCATCTCACCGTGATCAGCCAAAGACAAAAGTGCTCTATCATGACCACTGTTACAAATATTCACTTTACCGCCGTTCTTTTGATCGAATTCATCATTTTCAGACACTTTAATAACAGCAGTAGACAATTTGGGTTCTTCCTCACAAATCCCTAAAAGTTTTGTACATTTACTCTGAATGGTAATACCTTGAAAACTTGTGGCGTCAGAACTGGACTCTGAAACTGTAACTATCTCCTTCTACACAAACTGCGGTGTCGTCTGTGACATTCCATTCTACAATGGCTTACCAGATGCAACTACAGGCTTCTTGACCACACCATTATCGTCACACAGTTTGCAGTCAGGACTTCATTTCACATTTAGCTTACCACTAAACTTGCTCACTACTTCACAGTTCGCTTTTATATGCACTTGATGCAGACGGACGAAACACAACCGTGTTTATCTTGCAGCTTGTAAGCTATATGTTGTGAATGTCCCACAAAATCTGTTACACTCACTAAGTTTGTCTGGATTACTAGAAATCATAAAACTTCTCTGAGATCCTTTCGTCATGAATGATTGTGTTTAGCCCTAAGACTGCTCTATTCTAGAGGTGGGATGCAATATACTGGCAAACTTGCTCATAGATTGATTGACACTGTCTTTTACCAGTTTCAGAATATCATCAAACTTTGACTCAATACCCTTGTCCTCTATACGAGAGCTTATCTTCACCCACTTCCTTTGCAATCGGGTAGGTAGGCGTCTCGCTATTACCTATAGGGCTAAGCTCGAGTTAAGGTCACTCATGCAATTCATCGAAATCACCGTATTCTTGCAAGTCATCAGATTATCCAAAAACTCAGAGAGTGACTTGAAGTCATCTTGTAATTTACTACCATTACTTTCAACCGCCTAAAATAATTTCCCCTCAATCACCGAAGGTCTTCGATTCTGTGACGCAGTATACTCATAGCCTCAGAGTACCCTTGGTTAGGGGGTGTGAACTTACAGCACTACATAGCTCTTGAAGCAACTCCAGTGCAGTACCTCATCAAATACATTAACTTCATTTCATGATTTAATAAAAAACTACTCAACATGATTTCAAACTCCTTTATAAACTGTGGATGGTCAGCTGGGTTTCCGTCGAAACACCGAGGTTCAAATTTAGGGCTATTATCCTTAGGATGCGAAACATGAGCAACAGACCCATCGTGCTGGGCGCCATGCATATCATTACAATTAACAAGCAACTCAGCATCACTTATTTTCCTGCTTGCTTCCAAGACGCTTCGTCCATTCTTTGACCCAGGTATCACTGAAATTGGCCAAAAGCTTATAAAAGTTTCAGATAATACTTGTCCAAAGAAGACTCGGCCGGCACCAGGAAAGACAAACGGAAACTATCCAAACACTATCAGAAGCTGTCAGCCAAGTCTCAGAAACTGTCATTGTTCGCCTCTTGCTAAGCTGGACCTCAAGCTGTCCCTCAAAGACTTTCAGAAACGCCTTGTATTAATTATTATTTAACCCTTAATTCCTGGAGGAACATAGGGCTTCAGCCACACACGTCTACATTGCCTTCTGTATTCTGCCAACTTTTTCGCCCCGCTCCAGGTCTGTCCACATGCTTTCATCTCCTCCTCGCATGACCTCCTCCAAGTCACCCTTGTACTGACGACCAACTCGCCGCTTCCGTTCCGGGTTCCACTCGAGCGATGGCCTGTCTAGTGATGTGACTTGATGGTTTCCTCAGAGTATGGTCAGCCAATCCATCTCCATTTCTTCCTGCCTATTTGTTTCACAATCGGTTCCTGGTTGGTTCGCTCATTGCCAGATATTCCTATTGCTGATCTCTTCTGGCCATCTGATCTTGAGTTGAGCGAAAACAACTGTTAATGAAGGTCTGAAGTTTGTTGGAGATGCTCTTTATGACTCGCCAAGTCTCTGATCCGTATAGCAGCACTGACTTTACATTGGAGTTGAAAATCCGGATCTTATTTTTGATGCTGATTGCTGTTGACCTCCACACAGATTTGAGAGTAATGAAAGCTTGCTCTACCGATTCTGGATTTGATGTCCTCGTCAGTTCCGCCTGTAGGTAGGTGAAGGAGGCTGTTTCTTTCAGGTTCCTTCCATTTCTGCTGGCTGATTGTTATCAGTTGTTGTTGTTGCTACTGGCCAGGAATCTTCATCATCTCTGTTTTATCTATGTTCAATTGAAGTCCTATCTCTGATGATTCTTCTGCATCTAACTTGTTGCTTTTCACTTTAATATTTTCCAGGTTGTGTCAATGTAGTTGAAGATTGAACGATCAATTCATGGTTGTTTGCTCAAAACCAACTTCCCCAATTTTCGCGGAGGCATCAATACGACAGTCATCGTCTCATCGGTCGCTGTTCAGAGAGAAGTCAGCAGTAAACCATCAGAAGTAATATTGTGATTTATTATTGTAATATTTGTTCACAGACCCTAGTAAAAACATTATTTTTATATTTTGGTGTAACAACAAAGAATCCTCGATTCGCCAACCGTTCTTTTGGTTTTTTTCGTCCGTTATTACTAAGCATTTCTGAAAAACTTCAAGCGACAGCGTGAACCCGAGCGTAGCGAGAGCTGGGCATTGACGGTTTACGAGGCGTGGCTGACAGCTTCTGATGGTAGAAACAGACTTTGGCGGATTCAGACAGTTGGTGAAAGTTTGGATAGTCACCGTTCATCTTTCCTGGTGCCGGTCAAGTCCTCTTTGAACAAGCAATATCTGGAACGTTTTTGGAATTGGGTCTAGTTCAACAATGCCTGGGTCAAAGAAGGGACAGAGTGTCTTGGATACAAACAGGAAAGTAAGTCATGGTGACTTGTCTGTTAATTGTAACGATGTGCCTGATGTTAAGCATGACATGGTTGGTGTTACCGTTTCGCCATTCAGAGATAATAGGAACATCAAACTCCCTAAATTTGAACCACGGTGTTTCGACGGAAACCCGGCTGATTATTTACAGTTTGTAGGAGAATTTGAGATCATGTTGAGTGGATTTTATTAAATGATGAAATGAAGTTAATGTATTTGATGAGGTATTGCACTGGAGATGCTTCAAGAGCTATACAGTGCTGTAAGTTTATGAAGCCAAAAGAGGGCTACGATGAGGCTGTGAGCATATTACGTCAAAGGTTTGGAAGACCTTCGATGATTGCAGGGAAATTATTCGAGGCTGTTAAGGGTAATGGTGGTCAATTACAGGATGACTCTCAGGCACTCACTGAGTTTTTGGATAATTTGCTAATTTATAAGAATGGAATGATTTCGATGAATTGCATGAGTGACCTCAATTGGAGTTTTATACTAGAAGTAATAGCAAGACGCCTACCTACTCGACTGCAAAGGAAGTGGGTGAAGATGAGCTCCCGTATGGAGGATGAGGGTATCGAGCCAAAGTTTGATGATATCCTGAAACTGGTAAATACTAGTGTCAATCAGTCTATGAGCACGTTTGCCAGTCTATTACATCTCACCCCTAGAATAGAGCAGTCTGAGAGCAAAATGCAATCATTGATGACGAGTAGGCCTCAGAGGGGTTGATATCGAGAAGACTCCATGATGTATAGTAATGCATATAGACTTAATGTGTGTAACGGGTTTCGTAGTACATCCTCAACAGATAAGTTACAAGATGAAAGACAAGCACGGTTGTGTTTTACACGTTTGCAAGAGGTGCATACAGAAGTGAACTGTGAACCAGTGAGCAAGTTCAGTGATAAGCTAAATGTAAACTCCAGGCCTGACTCCGAATTGTGTGACGATAACGGTGTTGTGAAGAAGTCTGTATTTGCAACTGGTAAGCCATTGTTGAATAGAGTGTCACAGAATAGAGTTACTGCTTCAGAGTGCAGTTCTGACTCCAAAATTTTACAAAGTATAACTAGTCAGAGTGGAGATATAAAACCTTTAATGATTTGTGAGGAGGAACCAAAATTGTCTACTTCTGTTATTAAAGAGTTTGAAAATGATGAACTTGACGGTAAAGTGAATATTTGTGGTAATGATCATGATAGTGCGGATTTGTCTCTGGTTGATCATTATGAGATGCGGGATATGCCTACTACTGCTAAGTTGAATAAAGGTTCTGTACAACTACAACGTGAAGTAGAATTGAACGCAGATGCAGTTCCAGAAGATGTGCATACTTGTGAGACAGTCAGTGTAATTGATCAGCGTGTAGCCCACCTATCATCAGATGATAGTGCTAAACCCGAACTAGTAGTGAAAGACAGCAGTGGTGGTAATCTTGCAGTCAGACAACTATCTGAAACCCGAGCAACAACAGCTTCTGATCCACCGCTAAGTTCATCAACTGGTATCAATCAGTCGTCGTTGGTGTTGTCATCCACAATGAAACAGACGTCCGTCAACTCAAGTATCTTGTGCAATGACTATGATAGTATTGGTGCGTTTGAAAAGACGAAAGATATTGCTCAGTTTAGTGAGGATCAGCCAAGTGTAAACGAGAGAGTAATTGTTAAATTGAGTTGCACGAATAAAGGCATTTCTAGTTTCAAGTTACTATTTGAATGCTATTATCTTTGGTGTAAATTACTGTGTGCCTACGCTTGGTTGACCAGATACTTCGTGTGTTTGTTCGTCATTTATATTCTACGATACAATGACATGAGCGTGCTACCGTTCAGATTTGAGGATATAGCTGATAGAAGGAAGTTAGCAAATGAACTCTGCGACGATTTTCCAACGTAGGGCGTCAACCTGAGAAGGGTTGTAGGCGTGCTGGCGTAAGTCCTACAATTCTTCAAAGGGTAGCGCATCAATGAGCAGTCCAATGTGATTGGTGTGTGATTTTGTACATATGTTCATATTGTATATACTGAATTGATATCATCTGTCATCTAGCTGTTGGTAATTCTGTTTGTGTCCGGACGACTTCCACTTGGATCATCAACCTGAGAAGGAATGTAGGCGTACTGCTGTAAGTCCTACAGTTCTTCAAGGGTGTTCGTCAAGGCAGAATCCACAACATTTGATGTGTTGATTGTACATATGTTTGTGTTAAATAATTGTGTGAGTTCCAATTATTGTAATTGTTGGTTAATCTTGTTTGTGTCTGGACATTCCACAAATTACAATCGTCAACCTGAGAAGGGTTGTAGGCGTACTGGTGCAAGTCCTGCAATTCTTCAAAGGAATTCCACCAAGACATCATCCGCGAGGTTATTTGTACTGTTTGTGTGTACGTGTGGTGTGTCTTCGCAATTTGTGATTTTGGATTTGTTGTGTTTACTTGTTGTTTTCGTACCTTGTTGTTATTGCATAATTTTGTTAAACTGTTCGTCGTGATTACTTTTGAAGTTGTTTCGAGTCTTCTACATCCATGAATGAATTGATTGATGTTAGAGACAGCAGATGGGTCGCATACGCCGGGGAGGCTATTGCTTAGAATGATATGCATACGGAGATAATTGTTAGCTGTGGTCCCACACGGCGGGGAGAAAGAGTGTAAACGACTGAGGCTCGCATACTTCACCGTTACTTGAACTGAGGCAGAATGAGTGACAAGCGATTGCAGTGGTAATTGGTTGTGAGTAGATAAGAGGATGTGCGAAGAGTATCGTGAGGTACTGCCATGGTCACGTTGCATTCTGCAAGAGTTATTCTAGAAAGTGGAGATTGTGTTGCAAGAGGATGCCTTTAACTTGAAGGCGCAGGTCGTCATTGATGTGTGAGGTTGTGCTGTGAGTATGCTTGTGGTGTGTTGGCTTTTCTGTTTGTTTTCCATTTCAGCTCTGTCCGAGTGACCCAGGTTCTCGCAATGGCATCCAAGTCAACGTGTATTGGTCGTGAAGGGAAAAAGGGTTGGATCCCTTTTTTGCCGGGGAGTGTCAATGTAGTTGAAGATTGAACGATCAATTCATTGTTGTTTGCTCAAAATCAACTTCCCCAATTTTCGCGGAGGCATCAATACGACAGTCATCGTCTCATCGGTCGCTGTTCAGAGAGAAGTCAGCAGTAAACCATCAGAAGTAATATTGTGATTTATTATTGTAATATTTGTTCACAGACCCTAGTAAAAACATTATTTTTATATTTTGGTGTAACAACAAAGAATCCTCGATTCGCCAACCGTTCTTTTGGTTTTTTTCGTCCGTTATTACTAAGCATTTCTGAAAAACTTCAAGCGACAGCGTGAACCCGAGCGTAGCGAGAGCTGGGCATTGACGGTTTACGAGGCGTGGCTGACAGCTTCTGATGGTAGAAACAGACTTTGGCGGATTCAGACAGTTGGTGAAAGTTTGGATAGTCACCGTTCATCTTTCCTGGTGCCGGTCAAGTCCTCTTTGAACAAGCAATATCTGGAACGTTTTTGGAATTGGGTCTAGTTCAACAATGCCTGGGTCAAAGAAGGGACAGAGTGTCTTGGATACAAACAGGAAAGTAAGTCATGGTGACTTGTCTGTTAATTGTAACGATGTGCCTGATGTTAAGCATGACATGGTTGGTGTTACCGTTTCGCCATTCAGAGATAATAGGAACATCAAACTCCCTAAATTTGAACCACGGTGTTTCGACGGAAACCCGGCTGATTATTTACAGTTTGTAGGAGAATTTGAGATCATGTTGAGTGGATTTTATTAAATGATGAAATGAAGTTAATGTATTTGATGAGGTATTGCACTGGAGATGCTTCAAGAGCTATACAGTGCTGTAAGTTTATGAAGCCAAAAGAGGGCTACGATGAGGCTGTGAGCATATTACGTCAAAGGTTTGGAAGACCTTCGATGATTGCAGGGAAATTATTCGAGGCTGTTAAGGGTAATGGTGGTCAATTACAGGATGACTCTCAGGCACTCACTGAGTTTTTGGATAATTTGCTAATTTATAAGAATGGAATGATTTCGATGAATTGCATGAGTGACCTCAATTGGAGTTTTATACTAGAAGTAATAGCAAGACGCCTACCTACTCGACTGCAAAGGAAGTGGGTGAAGATGAGCTCCCGTATGGAGGATGAGGGTATCGAGCCAAAGTTTGATGATATCCTGAAACTGGTAAATACTAGTGTCAATCAGTCTATGAGCACGTTTGCCAGTCTATTACATCTCACCCCTAGAATAGAGCAGTCTGAGAGCAAAATGCAATCATTGATGACGAGTAGGCCTCAGAGGGGTTGATATCGAGAAGACTCCATGATGTATAGTAATGCATATAGACTTAATGTGTGTAACGGGTTTCGTAGTACATCCTCAACAGATAAGTTACAAGATGAAAGACAAGCACGGTTGTGTTTTACACGTTTGCAAGAGGTGCATACAGAAGTGAACTGTGAACCAGTGAGCAAGTTCAGTGATAAGCTAAATGTAAACTCCAGGCCTGACTCCGAATTGTGTGACGATAACGGTGTTGTGAAGAAGTCTGTATTTGCAACTGGTAAGCCATTGTTGAATAGAGTGTCACAGAATAGAGTTACTGCTTCAGAGTGCAGTTCTGACTCCAAAATTTTACAAAGTATAACTAGTCAGAGTGGAGATATAAAACCTTTAATGATTTGTGAGGAGGAACCAAAATTGTCTACTTCTGTTATTAAAGAGTTTGAAAATGATGAACTTGACGGTAAAGTGAATATTTGTGGTAATGATCATGATAGTGCGGATTTGTCTCTGGTTGATCATTATGAGATGCGGGATATGCCTACTACTGCTAAGTTGAATAAAGGTTCTGTACAACTACAACGTGAAGTAGAATTGAACGCAGATGCAGTTCCAGAAGATGTGCATACTTGTGAGACAGTCAGTGTAATTGATCAGCGTGTAGCCCACCTATCATCAGATGATAGTGCTAAACCCGAACTAGTAGTGAAAGACAGCAGTGGTGGTAATCTTGCAGTCAGACAACTATCTGAAACCCGAGCAACAACAGCTTCTGATCCACCGCTAAGTTCATCAACTGGTATCAATCAGTCGTCGTTGGTGTTGTCATCCACAATGAAACAGACGTCCGTCAACTCAAGTATCTTGTGCAATGACTATGATAGTATTGGTGCGTTTGAAAAGACGAAAGATATTGCTCAGTTTAGTGAGGATCAGCCAAGTGTAAACGAGAGAGTAATTGTTAAATTGAGTTGCACGAATAAAGGCATTTCTAGTTTCAAGTTACTATTTGAATGCTATTATCTTTGGTGTAAATTACTGTGTGCCTACGCTTGGTTGACCAGATACTTCGTGTGTTTGTTCGTCATTTATATTCTACGATACAATGACATGAGCGTGCTACCGTTCAGATTTGAGGATATAGCTGATAGAAGGAAGTTAGCAAATGAACTCTGCGACGATTTTCCAACGTAGGGCGTCAACCTGAGAAGGGTTGTAGGCGTGCTGGCGTAAGTCCTACAATTCTTCAAAGGGTAGCGCATCAATGAGCAGTCCAATGTGATTGGTGTGTGATTTTGTACATATGTTCATATTGTATATACTGAATTGATATCATCTGTCATCTAGCTGTTGGTAATTCTGTTTGTGTCCGGACGACTTCCACTTGGATCATCAACCTGAGAAGGAATGTAGGCGTACTGCTGTAAGTCCTACAGTTCTTCAAGGGTGTTCGTCAAGGCAGAATCCACAACATTTGATGTGTTGATTGTACATATGTTTGTGTTAAATAATTGTGTGAGTTCCAATTATTGTAATTGTTGGTTAATCTTGTTTGTGTCTGGACATTCCACAAATTACAATCGTCAACCTGAGAAGGGTTGTAGGCGTACTGGTGCAAGTCCTGCAATTCTTCAAAGGAATTCCACCAAGACATCATCCGCGAGGTTATTTGTACTGTTTGTGTGTACGTGTGGTGTGTCTTCGCAATTTGTGATTTTGGATTTGTTGTGTTTACTTGTTGTTTTCGTACCTTGTTGTTATTGCATAATTTTGTTAAACTGTTCGTCGTGATTACTTTTGAAGTTGTTTCGAGTCTTCTACATCCATGAATGAATTGATTGATGTTAGAGACAGCAGATGGGTCGCATACGCCGGGGAGGCTATTGCTTAGAATGATATGCATACGGAGATAATTGTTAGCTGTGGTCCCACACGGCGGGGAGAAAGAGTGTAAACGACTGAGGCTCGCATACTTCACCGTTACTTGAACTGAGGCAGAATGAGTGACAAGCGATTGCAGTGGTAATTGGTTGTGAGTAGATAAGAGGATGTGCGAAGAGTATCGTGAGGTACTGCCATGGTCACGTTGCATTCTGCAAGAGTTATTCTAGAAAGTGGAGATTGTGTTGCAAGAGGATGCCTTTAACTTGAAGGCGCAGGTCGTCATTGATGTGTGAGGTTGTGCTGTGAGTATGCTTGTGGTGTGTTGGCTTTTCTGTTTGTTTTCCATTTCAGCTCTGTCCGAGTGACCCAGGTTCTCGCAATGGCATCCAAGTCAACGTGTATTGGTCGTGAAGGGAAAAAGGGTTGGATCCCTTTTTTGCCGGGGAGTGTCAATGTAGTTGAAGATTGAACGATCAATTCATTGTTGTTTGCTCAAAATCAACTTCCCCAATTTTCGCGGAGGCATCAATACGACAGTCATCGTCTCATCGGTCGCTGTTCAGAGAGAAGAGTGAAACATCGTCAGAAGTAATAAAATGATATATTATTGTAATATTTGTTTTCAGACCTTAGTTCGCTTATTCCTTTTATATGTTGGTGTAACAATAAACAAATCTAAAGCGGCAGATCAGTGTTTTGGTTTTTGCGTCCGTTATAACTAAGCGTTTCTGAGAAATCTTCGAAGAACAGCGTGGGCGCGAGCGTAGCGAGAGCTGGGCATTAACGGTTTATGAGACGAGATTGACATGCCCTCTTTCCACACCTTCTCCAACAATAGCGTCATCAAGTCCGCTGTTGTCTCTGGGTCTATTTTCAAAGCTTCTGCTGGGATTCCATCTGGTCCTGCTGCTTTCCCAGCCTTTAGCATTTCGATTGCATACAGGACTTCTGATTTCGTCGGGCGGTCGATGTTTACTGGTAGTTCTGCTCTCGTTGTTGGTATTGTTGGGCGCGTTGTAGGTGGCGGTCGATTTAGAAGTCTTTTGAAGTGTTCAGCCCAGTGTTTTCTTTGCTCTACTTCTTAGGTGATAGACTTTCCATTGTCATCCTTTACTGGCTTAATCTGTGTCGAACTTTAGCCCGATAGGTGCCTAGTTGTTTGGTAGAGTGTGGCGAGGTCTCCTTTGCCTGCAGCTTGTTCTGCTTCGTTTGCCATGTGTGACAGGCCTCAAGCAATTATCCCTTGGTCTCTGGGGTTTTGCAACACTAATTCTCTTTCTGGATAAGGTACCCCCTCTAAAAAAACTCTAAACCGATCTCAATGGAGCAGATGCATTCACTCTCTGTAACCTCACAGAGTCATTGCATCTTGATGTTTCTTCGTGAAGTTATTCTTTCGCCTATATATTATCATATACTATTAGTTTTTCTGAATATGTTTTCATATTTCTGTCGACATTTGTGTGCTATACGGAGTGTAACAACACGAAATGGTGCAGTTCTGTGTAAAGTTCTACGTTACCGCTTGGTCAGACAGTCAGTCGGTTAGATTGGTTTCAAAATACAAAAGGAGTTCAGCATAGTTTCATACTCATATTCGCTATAGTCCTCTGTGCATCAATCGGAAGTCTAAATGCATTAGCCACTATACTACTGATAGACAACAATTAGCATAAATGATAGAAATGTGAAGGAAGCAAAGTCGTTAAACTACCAACCTGGGAAGCATCGTTTCAACTACAGGCGGATGGAACTGATGAGGATATCAAAGCACGGGGATCGGGAAAGCAAGGCAAGCTTTTATTAGTCTCAAGTCTGTGTGGAGATCAACACTCAGCATGAAAAATAAGATGCGCATTTTCAACTCCCATGTGAAGTCAGTCAGTGCTACTATACGGATCAGAGACTTGCCGCCGCATCGCATCACGAAGGGCACTTCGAGCAAACTACAGACCTTCATCAACAGCTGTCTTCGCATAATACTACTTAAGATCGGATGGCCGGCCAGAAAAGATCAGCAACAGGGAGGGATCTGTGGCAATGAACTAACCAAACAGCACAGCAGGAACCGATTGTGTAACAAATATGCAGGCAGAAATGGAGCTGGATTGATCATACTCTGAGAAAAAAAACCATCAAGTGACATCACACGCCAGGTCATAGCTCGAGTGGAACCCGAATGAGAAACGCCGAATCACTTGGTCGCCAGTGCGATGGTGACAACATGGAGGAGGAGGTGATGAGGAGAGGAGATGAAAGCATGTGGGCAGATATGCAGCCGGGTGAAAACGTTGGCGGCGAACCAAATGCAATGGATACGTGCAGCTTAAGTCCCTATGTTCCTCTAAAAACTAAAGGAGAAAATAATACAACAACAATATTGACTGATTCGAATAGTTGGACACTATTTTCATCAACCACCACCAGTAGGCTTGCTAGCCAGCCAGATCGAAGTGACCTACACACCCGATGCCCATTTCTCTCATTGGACACTGAAATCATCACCGCACTGCTTAACTCAACTCGAATAACCGAATCAGTTCAAACCACCTTTATTCCATTATATATAAAAAAAATTTTTAATAGTCACACAGTATTAAACAGTGATATTTACTGATGATGGCGTTTCCAGCACAAATTATTGCTGCTCATAATCATATCAAAGCACTAATCACACAAATTTATTGCTTCATTCATATATATATGAGTAACACTCGTTAGAAATTTGAATAAAATCAATATAAGATAAAGTACATTGGGAAATAATATTAGTGTTATCAATAAAATGCAATCAGATGGGAAATAAGACGAGTGTTTTTATGGTCAAAATAAGTAACTTGTTAGGATGTGAATTGAAATAGAATTTTAAGATTATTTATTATCCTCCTCTGATTTGACTGGTGGCAACAATATCTTCCCTATGTCTGGTATTTGCATTGAGTCATTTCTATTGCATGTGTTGGGTGTAGACTCTAAGAAAATTATTTATTTTACTATAAAAACATCTCATTTCCCATCTTATTGACTAACAACAATTGTCTTATTCTCCATCTGACTGTATTTAATTGATAACACTCATATTATCTCCGAATGTACTTCATCTTATATTATTGTTTTTATTCAAATGTCTAATCAATTTTTACTCATGTATATAAACGAAGCAAGAAAGTCGTGTGAGTAGTGCCTTGATATGATTGTAAGCAGTAGTAAATTGTGCTCGAAATATTACTGTATAACAACACTGTGTGATTTTATGAAAATAAAATTGTGTCCATAATGGAATTATACTCTACCACCAGTGTCCAAGTTTTATCCTTATAACTATCTTCTTTCAACGCGATGTTAAAGGTGATAACAGTGAAGGAGTTATCAATAGAAGAATTCATCTTATCCCATCAACCTATTGTATGGTTGTCTCTAATTGCATGTAGTGAGTGCTGTAGCTGAATTATTCTCTAGACCCGAATAAGATAAGAAGCCTAGAGAATAGTTCAGCTATACCACTCACTACATGCAATTAGACACAGCCATACAATAGGATGATGATATAAGATGGAAGTTTTAAAACATAATGTAACAACGGGGTGGAGGGAGAGATTGATAACAGGAGCTTTGTTTATCGAATCAACTAAAAAAGAATGCGTGTAATAGGAATGGTTTAACACCTGTCCAACCTGACATCTGGAAAATTCTAGTACTCCTACGACGATAAACAGGAGATAACAAAGAAAACTATAAAAGTCAAGTTTCGAAGTCGTGTGATTATAATTGATATGATTATGAACAATAATGAATTGTGTTCGAAACGTCATCCAGTAAATGATATTGTTTCACTGTGTGATATATCTAATAAAAAAAACTAATATGGAATTACTTACTACCATAGTGCCCAAGTTTTACACATACATTAATATAACCTCAATATTATCCACTACTTTATACCACTTATAAATATATTTACATAACTTACCTATGAAGGTGAGACTGTAGTGTTTCACTGACTCGACTGGTGTTTTTGTCTTCTTCTTCTTGTATGCAGTATTTCAAGATTTTGATGTTAGATGAACTAGTTGCAGAGATTTATGTAAAACTGGTCTTAACAACTGACGTATCAAGCATGGAATAGTGTGCAACTATAGTTTCTATTTTCTAGAACTACCAATACCGTCTTCAATAATTATCCGATTCAAAGGCATGTTACAAGGCAACACAACACGTGTTATAAATTATCTATGATGCGTTATGTTTTCAAGTACTTAGGTTACTAACTTTAAAATAATAGAAAGGAGTGACGTTTGAACTGTCTACTCAATACAGAATTACACGAGTCTCAAAGATGATAGATGCACACCTGAAGAGAATCGGTGTAACACATGAGGGTAAATTCAACTTGTATTGTTTTAAACCAAAAATTTCTACACCAGTGACAATCGTTAATTATTTAAGAGTTAAGAGTATTTGTTATGAACTATAATATTACTCTCCCTATTTGCTCTATACTTTTGTTTTGTGCATCACTGATTCAGTGGTTGAGTGTTTATCAGCCATACAGGTCAATTTTCCATTCTCTGTGAACATAATTCTAAACATTGCCTAGGCATCAGTAAGCCAGTAAAAGATGGAAGTTAGGTAGTGAGGCTAACATTTCCATCCAATGAAAAGAACAACATCGCTACTTCAGAGACTAAAGGCTTATAATACACACGGAAGACAACGTATGAAAAAAAAACGCTCCATTTTACACCATTCCATGTTATTCATTTGGTGAAATTTTATTTGGATTCCATACTGATTGATTTTTAGTGGACTGAAATGTCGCGTCAAACAACATCTGATTCGTGTTGGAAAAGAGGTAGTTTTCGTGACTCAGTGGTTCAGTAGATAGCATTTTGGTGTTTGACATGAAGAGTGATAGATTCAAGCCTCGATTGGAATACCATTACTTACTGGGAGTGCAATTATTTATACATTGTAAGTCTCAAACAGGATAAAAGGTGCATCTGGGATTGCACTGTTGGCCACCATTAATCAAATAGTGGTGAAATTAAACTTTCATAGCTAAAATCAGTGACCTTTGGCAAACAATCAGAATTCAGGTAAGAAAAAGTAGCATAGTCCTTAAGACATCTGTTGATAAACTTTACAAACATGATATTGCGTTGGATTATTACTTCTTATGTGTTGTAAGAATGTATTCAAGTTCATCTAATGATAATCCATACAGAAATCACACCATATGGGATAGATGTAATCAAGGTGACTGTAGATCATGGTACTTTGAGAACTATCGATATTCTTAGCGCTGTTCTTTAACCCACTCATAATTTTTTACCTAACACCAAACCTTAAAATAAATCCTAAAAACACTAGTCCTGACTAAGAGAAAAGACTTACAGAAAAAAGTAAGTAGGGTATAACTGAAATACTGCACCTGTCCTCATCGAATTTGGAAAAGCATATGTGATTTGATTTGGTATGACTTAAGCCTGGTTGATTCTTCGAGGTCAACTTTTGACAAACCCTTCAGTTCGGCTATCATAGTTTAATTCCACTCAAATACTATCCTGTCTCTGTTTAATCCTTCAATTTGGATCAATTTATTCAAGTTTTACCCCTTCTGGTGTGCTAGCTTGATGACAAAACCATAATCTACGAGTGCTGACATTGCATGTATGTGACGATTATCTCTTTTCTTTTGACGACGGATACCGGAGAACTAACTGGTGAAAGGATCAACTCCATTCACAGTAGTAACAGTCTTAACACACCTCATATTACAAACCACATACAATTAATCCTAGCACTACTCCTTTTGGAGTCAACCAAAGCTACGACAGTCGAGTGGCGGGACGAGATACTCAGAAGTTTACCGAAGATCAGGAACCTATACCTTACAATCAAGAGGCGAGCACAAAGAAATCAAATTGGTTTATACTAGCTCGTAAATTGGATATTGGACCATAGTATTTAATTGTTTACTGTATGTCTGGGCTATACAAATTTATTCGCGTGCGTGATCTAATACACACATAGCTAAGGCGTACAGTGGCGTCAATTGAGTACAATTTACGCTGATTTAAACGACTCAAAATTCTTCCTCTCTCTTAATACTTAGCGTCAATTCTCAGCTTTAATCGAAATGGCAAACATTTTACATCGTGACTAAATAAATGAAAAGGTTTCATAAAAGCCTCTAACCCTTAGTCTAGATAGAGTAACAAGATGTTCTGTTTACTAATGAGTGTTTTTATGCATATTACAGCACTAGAAGAATTTTGAGAAACTTATTTAGGTGTATATATATATGTATATATATAGCTCATTTATACGTTTCATGTAACAAAACACATACCCTGTTACCCTATTTTAACTAAGAGCTAGCTATGGGATTTATAAATTGCTTACATTTTTCAGACACTTTAGACGTGACATTACATTATCGAAGATCCTATGTACACTCACTATTCTGTAGGGCAGTCATACACATAAGAAACTCGTTATATACTCCATAATGACGCGCAAGAGAATTTTACACAGCAGAAAGCCCACACTTAAGATATTCACAAAAATCTTTAGGTGTATTTAGCTGCATCGTCATTAAATACTTAATATAAACAGTGAAAAACAAACTAATTACCATTTCTGACTCATGATAACGTCTTATCAGCTTTTACGCAATAATGCCATTATTCATAAGCCAATTGTGATAGCAGTCTGTCGTCGCTGTGATTTACTGCAATCACACAAACCAGATACGAAGCTTACAATGCTGAAGGTGACAACAAAACTGAAAATGGCGCACTACCTAGAAATAGCGATTGAATTAGGTCTAATAAACTAAACTAAATCTAACAAGTATTTTTAGTTCGACCCCTATTGCAAGAAATTAGAACTCTCATAAAAGTGATTTGTGATGTGCTCGTTAAAAACTGATTATTTCATTTTGTTTTTGGAACGATTCTAGGACTTTGGCTGCTTGCACTAAAAGGAATCTGTCTACCTGTCTACTGAAGTTGTGCTGCACACAATCAGATGACGCACATTAACCTGGAAGAGGACTTATTATACTACTTTCATCTGTTTCTTTTGAAAAGACTAAAGGCGAGATGTAAACTGGTGCTTTTTGGGCACACCATATATACAGTTCCCTTAATTATAATTATTATTGTATCCTTTAGTTCCTAGACGAACATAGGGCTTCAGCCACACACGTCTACATTGCCTTCTGTATTCTGCCAACTTTTTTGCCCCGCTCCAGGTCTGTCCACATGCTTTCATCTCCTCCTCGCATGACCTCCTCCAAGTCACCCTTGCACTGACGACCAACTCGCCGCTTCCGTTCCGGGTTCCACTCGAGCGATGGCCTGTCTAGTGATGTGACTTGATGGTTTCCTCAGAGTATGGTCAGCCAATCCATCTCCATTTCTTCCTGCCTATTTGTTTCACAATCGGTTCCTGGTTGGTTCGCTCATTGCCAGATATTCCTATTGCTGATCTCTTCTGGCCATCCGATCTTGAGTTGAGCGAAAACAACTGTTAATGAAGGTCTGAAGTTTGTTGGAGATGCTCTTTATGACTCGCCAAGTCTCTGATCCGTATAGCAGCACTGACTTTACATTGGAGTTGAAAATCCGGATCTTATTTTTGATGCTGATTGCTGTTGACCTCCACACAGATTTGAGAGTAATGAAAGCTTGCTCTACCGATTCTGGATTTGATGTCCTCGTCAGTTCCGCCTGTAGGTAGGTGAAGGAGGCTGTTTCTTTCAGGTTCCTTCCATTTCTGCTGGCTGATTGTTATCAGTTGTTGTTGTTGCTATTGGCCAGGAATCTTCATCATCTCTCTTTTATCTATGTTCACTTGAAGTCCTATCTTTGATGATTCTTCTGCCTCCAACTTGTTGTTTTTCACTTGCATATCTTCTTGTTTGCGGGAAATCAGACATATATCATCGGCGAAGTCCAGATCCTCCAAGTATTTTGTGTGAGTCCATTTTATGCCCGTTTCCTCGTTGCCCACTGTCTGTCGCATTATCCAATCTACTGCAATCAGGAAAATCATTGGTGATAGTAGACATCTGTGGTGGACCTTTTACTCTGTTAGCTTAGTTACCCAAATTCAAATAGAAAATAAAGTACCAAATCAGTTTAGTTACGGGATGAATGTATTAAAGTTTGGTTACTTGGGTTTACAAAGATCCAAAGTCCACAATAAACGTTATAGACTCCAGGTGCTGCGGGAAGACTGCTCCAGTACTAATTCTCCAATGTTGACGTTGCCGTAGGTCGACCAAAGTACGTAGGAAGAACTACGGTGCTCCTGCAAAAATTTGAGATAGAAAGCAGGTGATTAAAATCGATCGACGGCAGTTGAGATGGTGGAGAAGACGGAGAGTCGAAGGCAGAACTATATATTTATTCAAAACCCGAGGTAAAGTCCAAAGTACAGAGTTTATGGTTAAAACAAAGTAGTGTACAATATGTTCATTTCTTACATAGTAGTAAAATTTGGATAAGTTTATTTTTGAGGACTCCACAGGGCTCCCCCTCTTAGAGGTCCGGAGGACCATCAGTACTCTCCTCGTGGACGATTACATGAATATAAGCAATATAAATAAGGGACAATGTCAACAATAAGGATAACAAAAAAATAACAATAACAACAATAAGGATACAAAGTTAGATCAGGATGTATGGCATGCATCCGTGTCGTATAAAGTTTAGCACATACAAGCACATACAGGAATTTAAAAAAAATCAAAACTTGTTATAATTTTAAACAAAAAATTTATGTACATAATAAACCATGACATGTTCGTTAACATTTGTGAAATTCATATATAAATAGATATATACATATACTTGGTGAATGCGTGTGCTTGCAGTACAGTTGACGAACAGCAAATAATAATACTAATAAATATTTATGATTATAATGAAATGAATCTCGACAACAATAGTAATGAGAAGAATGTCTAAATGAGGTTAACGTATTTTTATGTCAGTCAATAAAGTGAACATAGCGGGCAGGTTTACAGATCTGCCGTCCACTGCGTGTCTGTACAGGGGGAAGAGTGAAGAGCGGGAGAGTTGGAGTTGAATTGACTTTCTGATTGTTCATTGGTGTCGGCGTTGCTAGTGTTTCATGTTCGCTGTCGGTGTACGCTGGTTTAAGACGGTCGATAGAAACAGTCTCCGGTTTACCATGTTTGTTCAGCGTGAAGTATTTATCGGTGCGTTTAAGTACTAGAAAAGGACCTTCATATGGATGCTGTAAACCTTTTCTAATGGCATCGACGCGAACAAATACAAATTTGCTAGTGAGTAGATTCTTATTTACTTGAGCTTTCTGAAGTGATTGGCGAGGGGCTACTGGTCGAAGCTGAAGCATATGCTGGGTAAGGCGGTTGGTGAAGTCGGAGATATTTACTTCAGTTGAATCATTAGACGGAACTAACTGACCAGGCAATGTGAGGGTAGTACCATACACAAGTTGAGCTGGTGTACATCCCAAATCTTCTTTGACAGTTGATCGGATACTGAGAAGAACTAATGGTAGGTGTTCACTCCACTTAGATGAGTCAGCTTGTGCCATAAGCGAGCTTTTCAGTTGTCGATGGAAACGTTCCACCAGACCATTCGCTGCAGGATGATAAGCTGTAGTGGAGATATGGTTCACTCCAAGGAGTCTCGTAAACTCTCGAAACAGAGTTGATTGAAATTGAGCTCCTCGGTCTGTTGTAATAGTTGTGGGTACTCCGTAGTTTGACACCCAGCGATCTAAGAAAACCAAAGCGATATTTTCTGCAGATATATCGTTGAGTGGACAAGCAATAGCCCATCGGGTAAATCGATCAATCGTGGTAAGTATATGAGTAAATCCTCTGGATGGCGGTAATGGTCCAATAATATCTATATGAACGTGTTGAAATCGTTTATCCGGTAAATTGAACTGTTTTGGAGGTGTGACGGTATGATGATGTACCTTGGATCTTTGACATTGCAAGCATTGGCGGGCCCATTTCCGAATATCGGAGTTCATCTTGGGCCAAACAAAACGCTCGCTGATTAACTTGACCGTAGCACGCACTCCAGGATGAGACAATGAATGTAGATGTTCAAACAAAGGTTTTCGACAACTTAGTGGAACAAAAGGTCTATGAACGCCCGTTGAAACGTCGCAGACGATAGTTGTATCAGACAGGGGAATAGGTACATCCTGCAACTGTAGGGAGGAGTTTCGTCTACAAGTATGGAGTTCGGCGTCATTTTTCTGCAGCTTGGCAATATTGTCTAGGCTAATATCTACAACAATAAATGACGATATTACTTCAGACAGTTTTTCTCTTCTTTCTGAACAGTGACCGATGAGACGATGACTGGTAGATTGCTCACCCGCGAAAACTTAGGGAAAGTGATATAAGTATAAAACTTCGGCATTGCGGTAGAGTATAATTCCATTATAGATAAGATTTTATTTTGATAAATCGCACAGTGTTTACAGTTATATGAACTGATGACGTTTCGAGCACAAACTATTGCTCATAATCATATCAAGTTACTCACACAACTTTGATCTCTCATTTATATACGTGTGTGGAATGGATTAGATATTGGATTAAAAATCAATGTGAGATAATGTACATTCAGAAATAATCGTACGAGTGTTGTTGATCAATTGCAATTAGATGGGAAAATTGGACGAGTGTTTTTACAGTCATAATAAGCTGCTTGTTAGAATGTGTTTGAATTGAAATAGAATTTTAAGATTATTTATTATCTTCTTCTGGTTTGACTGATGGCATTAATACGAGTGTTATTGATCTACTATAATCAGATGGAAGATACGACGAGTGTTTTAATAGTCATAATAAGTTTTTTGTTAGGATGTTGTGATGTGTTTGAATTGAAATAGAATTTTAATATTATTTATTACCCTCTTCTGATTTCACCTGCGGTAATAATATCTTCCATATCTCTGGTATTTACATTGAGTCATTTTTGTTGCATGTGTTGGGTGTGGACTCGATAAATAAGGATTCCGTAATCAACCTCTCTCTCCACTTAGTTATATTACTTTTTGGAATTTTAACCCTATCCCACCCTATTGTGTGGTTGTTTGTTATTGCATGAAGTGCAATAGCTGAGCTTTTTTCTAAATTACTTATCTTTTCAGGGTCAACCATTCTTACCTTAGCTAAATTCTTATGTTCTGTTAATCTGACTATCCCTGACCTACTAGTTTGACCTATGTAGTTGACCTCACAGTTATTGCAGGGTATTTTGTAAATTATATTATTTTGTTTAATTGGATCCACCGGGTCTTTTAGCCTACAGAGCTTGTCTCTGAGTGAGTTTGTAGGTTTGAATGCCACCCTAATTCCTGCTTTATTAAGAATCCTACGTAGGGCCTCAGATGTGCTTTCCTTATATGGTATAACAGTGGATGACTTATATTCTTTCTTATTTGTGTTATCATTAATAGTTTCACCATTATTTTTATTTTGCTTTTGGTTTTTGCTGATCTTCCTAATGAATTTTATAGGATAGTTATTCAACACCAACGCTTCTTCTATCTGTTTTATTTCATCATTTAGGTCTTTTTTTGTGCTACTTAGTGCTATGGCTCGATTTGTTAGACACTTTACTAAGCCTGCCTTAACAGTTAACGGATGAGACGAATTAAAGTCTAAATATCTATTAGAATGCGTTGGTTTTCTATAAACACTAGTGTGTAGTTTGCCTTCTTCTATTCATTTTATTTTACAATCTAACATAGCTAATTCTCCTAGTTCATTTTCTGATTCAAATGTGAATTTAATTCCCTCTACTTGTGAGTTTATATGTGTCAGGAAGCTAGAGATATATTCTGTTTTTAACACCGTGAAAGTGTCATCCACATATCTCCACCATATTTTTGGAGTGGGGTTAAACGTATTAAGAGCACTACTTTCCCAGCTGTCCATAAATATGTCTGCTACAATAGGGGATATTGGTGATCCCATTGCTACACCTTCTGTTTGTCTATATATTTTGCCTTGGAACTTAAAGATGGTAGATGTGAGACATAACTGAATCCCTAACATAATTTGTTCAATGGGCAGCTTTGTCCTATGATTCAGTTCAGGATCCGCAGTTAGTTCATTTTTAACCGCTTCTAAGGCCATAATGACTGGTATATTAGTGTAAAGACTAGTTATATCAAAACTAACCATTTTTTCATCATTCTCTAGTTGAATGTCATTTAGCTTACTTTTCATCTCATATGAATTAGTTAGTCTAGAGTTTGAGCGATTTCTAATGGGACGAAATATAATAGCTATGTGTTTTTTTTACGCATACGCACTCCATTTGCTTCAAGGAAAATATCATCAGCAGCTCAGCGACTCAGTAGTTTATGTCTCAGTGAAGAACTGCATCGAGGGGTACTGTGAAACTAAATAATATACGAAATAAAATCGAAAAACTCAAACAGAAACTCAAATGTATGGTCAATGACAAAGATTATGTAATCGTTGTTGAAACATACGAAAAAGCTAGAGAATCAGCCTTAAGAAAATCAAAAGCCACACAAATCAAAAATTCAACAAACTAATGGAAGAAAAGAACACAACAAATGAAATTGATGTTAACACTTCATCCTCTATCGACAGAACAAAATGGGTGATCAACCTCTCATGAAGAGGACTAAGCTCTAGTGAGATAAAAGTACTTGAGTAAGGACTAAATTTTAACGTAACAGTTAATAAATTAAAACCAGAGGACGTTATTCCTAACATAGAAGCAGCACTAGGTTCAATAGACAAGACAACAGCAGAAGAGGTTAGAGCACAATGTGCGTTAACCCTGGAAAATCAAAAGAAAACAAAATCAAACTTAACAAAATCAGAAAGGGAAGCTTTAATTAGTCTAAAACATGAATGTAACAGATTTTGTGGGACATTCACAACATATAGCTTACAAGCTGCAAGATAAACACGGTTGTGTTTCGTCCGTCTGCATCAAGTGCATATAAAAGCGAACTGTGAAGTAGTGAGCAAGTTTAGTGGTAAGCTAAATGTGAAATGAAGTCCTGACTGCAAACTGTGTGACGATAATGGTGTGGTCAAGAAGCCTGTAGTTGCATCTGGTAAGCCATTGTAGAATGGAACGTCACAGACGACACCGCAGTTTGTGTAGAAGGAGATAGTTACAGTTTCAGAGTCCAGTTCTGACGCCACAAGTTTTCAAGGTATTACCATTCAGAGTAAATGTACAAAACCTTTAGGGATTTGTGAGGAAGAACCCAAATTATCTACTGCTGTTATTAAAGTGTTTGAAAATGATGAATTCGATCAAAAGAACGGCGGTAAAGTGAATATTTGTAACAGTGGTCATGATAGAGCACTTTTGTCTTTGGCTGATCACGGTGAGATGAGGGGTGTCAATCACGTCTCAAAAACCGTTAATGCCCAGCTCTTGCTACACCGAGCCTCTCGCTGTCCCTTGAAGCCTTTCAGAAACGCTTAGTATTAACGGACGCGAAAACCAGAACACAGATTGGTGACTCGAGAATTCTTTATTCTAACACCAACATATAATCAGCATTACTGGCATTACAGACTAAGTTCTAAAAAGAAATATTACAACAATAAATCACGATATTACTTCTGACAGTTTTTCTCTTCTTTCTGAACAGCGACCGATGAGACGATGACTGGCAGATTGATCACCCGCGAAAATTATGGGACAGCTGAGTTTGAGCAAACAACCATGATTTGATCGTTCAATCCTCAACTACAATGACACTATCCCTCTCACTTCTATTAGTTTCCAAGTGTCTGCAGTGGGCCACTGTTTGTCCCGTCTCTTCTTTCTGCCTAGATCTTCCATGCAGGTTTGACTCCACACCGTTTTCAAGTTGTTCCAGTGCTTTTCGACGCTGACCTTTTCGCTGGTGTTGATTTGTGTATCGGCTTTTTCCCTTTTGTTTGCAATGAAGATGTCCTTTGTAGCCTGGTCACTCAGTATTTGAGTGTTGAACTTGGCTTGTGGTTTATCTGCAGCTCCTCCTTCTCTGAAAGCTTTTTATTTGGTTTGGATTGTCCCTTGTACGAGATAGTGGTCTGAGCCAATGTCTGCTCATCTTCTTGCTTTCGTGTCCAGTAGGCTGCGCCTCCACTTCCTTGAGATTGAGGTGAAGTCAATTTGGTTTTTGGTTTGCCCATCTGGTGACACCCTTGTAGCCTTGTGGATATCTTTGTGTTGGTATACGCTGCCACCAATCACCAGTTCGTTTAAGGCGCAGAAGTCGGCGAAGACTTCTCCGTTTTCATTCATTTCTCCGAGAGCTTCTCTACCCATGATGAGTTCCCTCCCTGTGTTGTCTGGTCCCAGTTTGACGTTCATGTCTCCCGTTAGTATTTTAATGTCGCCAGCTGGAGTATTGTCCATTGTTTCCTGTAGTTGTCTGTAGAAATCCTCTTTCTTTTCGAGGTCTGCGTTGTTCGTGGGTGCATAACATTGTATGATTGACACTTTCCTACCTTTGGAGTTGAATCTGGCGGTCAACATCCTGGACGAGATCGCCTCCCATTGAATCAAGGCTGTCAATCACGTCTCATAAACCGTTAATGCCCAGCTCTCGCTACGCTCGAGCCCACGCTGTTCTTCGAAGATTTCTCAGAAACGCTTAGTTATAACGGACGCAAAAACCAAAACACTGATCTGCCGCTTTAGATTTGTTTATTGTTACACCAACATATAAAAGGAATAAGCGAACTAAGGTCTGAAAACAAATATTACAATAATATATCATTTTATTACTTCTGACGATGTTTCACTCTTCTTTCTGAACAGCGACCGATGAGACGATGACTGTCGTATTGATGCCTCCGCGAAAATCGGGGAAGTTGATTTTGAGCAAACAACCATGAATTGATCGTTCAATCTTCAACTCCATTGACAAAGGCCTTTGTTGCCGTTGGTGACATCATGATAGCCACGCCCTCGGTGTGCGTGTGGTTATCTTCTGGGTGACCGGAGTAGATCACTGACTCACCCGTTGACAATTTGGTGAGTCCACTCCCATTCCAACCCCTTTCACATATTCCCAGCACTTGAATTCCGTATCTTTTCATCTCGTTTGCGATCTGGGAAGCTTTCCCTGTCTTGTAAATAGTGCGGACGTTCCATGTCCCCACACAGACTTTTTCTTTTGGTGCAAAGAGATTCATCGCACTGAAGTTTCTGTAGCAATTTCGTTTACAGAGTGAGGTTGCTAGCCTCACGCCTGAGAAAAGAATTGTTACATTAAGATAAAGTTCAGAGAGAAGCGACCTTTTGGGTTGCTCCCCTTTTAATCAGCTAATATGGGACAAAACAATGAGAACAACATCAACAAAAGGAAAACAGTTCACAGCAAAAGGGACGAAAAGCGACAACAACACTTCAATACAACAACATTCAATACAGTTAAGCACAGTTAACTAAAATGATACCAAAGCCATAGACTCACTGACTTGGGCTAACTTGAACATATGAATCCAACAATATATACGGTTACAGATATGAGTTTATGTCAAAAATTTCACAAAATCCGGACAGTCAATTACAGGTATTATCTGTCAATGACATTACATCCACAGATTTAGTGTTCCAGAGTTAAATAATTGTAATAATTTACACAAACTCTGCATGAAATTCTACAGAAACAAGAGTTTTTATGAAAGTAGGAAAATGTAGTGCAGTAATCAAAAAGCGTGCGTGTTAGATCCACGCTTTGTATTAACCAACGCGAAAACCAGAACACTGATTGGCGACTGAAGAACCCTTCATTCTTATGCCAACATATGATCAACAGTAATGTTATTACACTAGGTCTAGGAATAAATGTTATTAGAATAAATCACAATAATGCTTCCGATAGTTTTTCTGTCTTCCAACGAACAGCGAACGATGAAACAATGACTGCAGTACTGATGATTCCCGCGAAAATATAGAGTTGGGTTTGAGCAAACAACCATGAATTGATCGTTCAATCTTCAACTACATTGGCATCCAGACTAGTAAGGTATTGACCGTTTGGACCTACTAAGGCGCATGCCCCCTGGTTGGTTGGCTTTCTTTCCGACATGAATTGATTTTGGGGCTTCACCGGGAGTATTTTACTAGGTTAGCCTGGATTGACCTCCTTTCACTCCTGACTTTCATTTTGCACCGGTTCCTGAGTTCCAGGTATGCGTCGTGGTCGGCCCGACTCTTGGATACTCGTCACGTAAACCAAGCCTTCTGCTTCGCTTACAGAATACGTTGCGTACCTCTCTTCAGTCACGATGACACTTTTAGGGCTGTGTTGTCACTAAAGAGACAGTATCCAAGGCTGCCGCATGAATAATGTCTTTTATCACTTCCCAGTGTTCATCCACATATAACTCATCCCACGCTAAGGACCATTCTGCGTTGGACGAGAGCCTCCGCATTTCAGCATAGTCCGCCTTGCCATAGCACAGACATGGTCGCGTAACGTCCCACTGAAAGTGCTCAGGGAGAACAAGATCGAATCCTATGACTGCATGGTCACTACTTCCTAGAGGAGTCATGATCTGGAGCTTTTCGACGAGTAGTTGGTCACTGGTTAAAATGTAATCTAGTTTCGGTGACTTTTCACTAGGGCCTCACCTAGTCTCGTCTCCAGCATTCTCAGTCAGCCCTCTATTTCTAATGGTTTGCAGTAGATTATTACTCCTGTCTCTCTTAATCAGAACGATATCACCCATACTGATTTCTTTGTCGGCAATAGTGGGGACTAGCCAGGTTTCATCGAGAATGATTATTTTAATGTGTAGATATGACTGGAGGTTTCTGAGTTCGCCTGCTTTTCCTCTCAGTCCTCTCACATTTATATATGGACAGCTGACGGCGAGTCTCACAACCTCAGAGTGTTGTAGGGTAGTTGACGTTACGCTGTCTGCTGGTAGGGATAATTGAACCAACTTATATAGGGCGACGGTATATATAGGTTCTGAAAAATAAGTTTAACCCAGAAGTCAAAGTACACGAAATATGTAGAATGAGAGCGAACGCTTAATAATATCTTAACTGTTGTTCTAATACTTTAATTTAAGTGGCTTTCTGAAGTAGCGAACTCATACTATGTGCTTGGATTCAGGGAGTTTACGTTCGAGCTCTGGCTTTCAGGCAGTTTCTAGCTTTTATTATATTTTTTGTTGAATTAGTTGGTTCTCAAGCGTCCTCGTCATCATTTGCGTTAATTAGCAGTCACTGCCCTCGAACCTTTTAATGCGCAAGGCTCTGAAGAAGTGCTTTTTTAATTTTGTTATTATTGGCTAGTCAGTCTGTTTTTATATTCATTCCTAAGCTCTCACCGAAATTCATTCAGACCAAATTGTATATCTTATCATGTACTAAGGGATGCTTCTCTCAACGCTTGTTGCAAGAGCCCTTCATTCTTAGGTGACCTTATATAAGATTAATAGTTTTGGACACAGTTGTGGAATCTAACACCAGTCTGATGGAAATCAAGACTAAAGCAAGGTTAAACATCCTAATTAGTGATCTTGGCTTAGGTCGAGTATTGCATTTCTTCCTTGAGTGAATAATATGGTCATAAAGCGTATCATGAGTAGCCATATCTAAATTCCACGTGCTTATAGTAGATGTGGGTAAAAGTGATACACTACTTCATTTGGAAATCATAAAAGTTGCTCAATCACAATTTAGGCTTATATTAACAGTGTCATCTGGTGATCCAGGAGCATGAGAAATAAACTGACCACGAACCAACATCATTTCGTGTTATTGCCTGATGGACGGCCATTAGATTTTTCTTGGAAACATCTACTAGCGTTGCTACGCACATGTCACGCTACTGAATAAATTTTAAGACGTTCATGGTGCGCTTGGATATATAGATGCTGAGCAACTGCTGGCAGATGTTGACAAAGCGTTTGGTGCATTAAGAGACGTTGCAATGAGAAGGTGTCAGTCACGTCTCATAAACCGTTAATGCCCAGCTCTTGCTACGCTCGGGCCCACGCTGTTCCTTGCAGTTTTTCAGAAACGCTTAGTAATAACGGACGAAAAAACCAAAACACCGATTGGCCGCTTGGGAATTCTTTATTGTAACACCAACATATAAAAAATATTTCTATTAAGGTTTCTGATGGTTGTCTCCTGACTTCTTTCTGAACAGCGACCGATGAGACGATGACTGTCGTATTGATGCCTCCGCGAAAATTGGGGAAGTTGGTTTTGAGCAAACAACCAAGAATTGATCGTTCAATCTTCAACTCCATTGACACTCCCCGGCAAAAAAGGGATCCAACCCTTTTTTTGCATCACGACCAATGCACGTTGACTTGGATGCCATTGTGAGAACCTGGGTCACACAGACAGAGCTGAAATGGAAAACAAACAGAAAAGCCAACACACCACAAGCATACCCACAGCACAATCTCACACATCAATGACGACCTGCGCCTCCAGACAGAGACCTCCTCTTGATATCTTGCAACACAATCGCCACTTGCTAAAATGACTCTTGCAGAATGCAACGTGACCATAGCACCAACTCATGATACTCTACGCACATCCTCGTATCTACTCACTACCAATTACCACTGAAATCGCTTGTCACTCATTCTGCCTCAGTTCTAGTGACGGTGACGTATGCGAGCCTCAGTCGTTTACACTCTTTCTCCCCGGCGTGTCGGACCGCAGCTAACAATTATCTCCGTGTGCATTTCATTCTCAGCAATAGCCTAGCCTCCCCGGCGTATACGACCCATCTGCTCTCTTGAACATCAATCAATTCATTCACAAATGTAGAAGACTCGAAACAACTTCAGAAGTAATCACGACGAAAATTTTAACAAAATTACGCAATAACAACAATATATGAAAACAACAAGTAAACACAATGAATCCAAAAAACACCAATTGATATGACACACCACACATATATACAAATAGTACAAATAACCTCGCGGATCATGTCTTGGTGGAATTCCTTTGAAGAATTGCAGGACTTACACCAGTACGCCTGCAACCCTTCTCAGGTTGACGATTGTAATTTGTGGAATGTCCGGACACAAACAAGATTAACCAACAATTACATCAATTGGAACTCACACAACTATTTAACACAAACATATGTACAATCAACACATCAAAAAAGTGGATTCCGGCATGACAAACTACCCTTGAAGAACTGTAGGACTTACAGCAGTACGCCTACATTCCTTCTCAGGTTGATGATCCAAGTGGAAGTCGTCCGGACACAAACAGAATTACCAACAGCTAGATGACAGATGATATCAATTCAGTATATACAATATGAACATATGTACAAAATCACACACCAAGCACATTGGACTGCTCATTGATGCGCTACCCTTTGAAGAATTGTAGGACTTACACCAGTACGCCTACAACCCTTCTCAGGTTGACGCCCTAGGTTGGAAAATCGTCGCAGAGTTCATTTGCTAACTTCCTTCTATCAGCTATATCCTCAAATCTGAACGGCAACACGCCCATGTCATTGTATCGTAGAATATAGATGACCAACAAACACACGACATATCTCATCAACCAAGTATAGAAACAGAGTAATTTACACCAAAGATAATAACATTCAAATAGTAACTTGAAACTAGAAATGCCTTTATTCGTGCAAGTCAATTTAACAATTACTCTCTCCTTTACACTTGGCTTATCCACACTAAACTGAGCAATATCTTTCGTCTTTTCAAACGCACCTATACTATCATAGTCATTGCAAAAGATACTTGAGTTGATGGGCATCTGTTTCATTGTGGATGATAACACCAACGATGACTGAGTGACACAAGGTGATGAACTTAGTGGTGGATCAGAAGCTGTTCTTGTTCGAGTCTCAGATAGTTGTCCAACTGCAAGATTACCACCACTGCTGTCTTTCACTACTAGTTCGGGTTTAGCACTATCATCTGATGATAGGTGGGCTACATGCTGATCAATTACACTGACTGTCTCACAAGTATGCACATCTTCTGGAACTGCATCTGCGTTCAATTCTACTTCACGTTGTAGTTGTACAGAACCTTTATTTAACTTAGCAGTAGTAGGCATATCCCGCATCTCATCATGATCAACCAAAGACAAATCTGCACCATCATGATCATTATCACGAATATTCACTTTACCGTCAACTTCATCATTTTCAAACTCTTTAATAACAGAAGTAGACAATTTTGGTTCCTCCTCACAAATCATTAAAGGTTTTATATCTTCACTCTGACTAGTTATACCTTGTAAACTTGTAGGGTCAGAACTGCACTCTGAAGCAGCAACTCTATTCTGTGACACTCTATTCAACAATGGCTTACCAGTTGCAACTACAGACTTCTTGACCAAACCGTTATCGTCACACAATTCGGAGTCAGGCCTGGAGTTTACATTTAGCTTATCACTGAACTTGCTCACTGGTTCACAGTTCACCTTTGTATGCACCTCTTGCAAACGTGTACAACACAACCGTGTTTGTCTTGCATCTTGCAACTTATCTGTTGAGGATGTACTACGAAACCTGTTACACTCACTAAGTCTATATGCATTACTAGACATCATGGAGCCTTCTCGATATCCACCTCTCTGAGGCCTATTCGTCATCAATGAGTGCGTTTTACCCTCAGACTGCTCTATTCTAGGGGTGAGATTCAATATACTGGCAAACTTGCTCATAGATTGATTGACACTCTCTTTTACTAGTTTCAGGATATCATCAAATTTTGGCTCGATACCCTCATCCTCCATACGGGAGCTTATCTTCACCCACTTCCTTTGCAGTCGAGTAGGTAGGCGTCTTGCTATTACTTCTAGGATAAAACTCGAGTTGAAGTCATTCATGCAATTCATCGAAATCAAGGTATTCTTATAAGTCATAAAATTATCTAGAAACTCAGTGAGTGCCTGGGAGTCATCCTGTAATTGACCACCATTACCCTTAACAGCCTAAAATAATTTCCCTGCAATCATCGAAGGTCTTCCAAACCTTTGACGTAATATGCTCACAGCCTCGTAGTAGCTCTCTTTTGGCTTCATAAACTTACAGCACTGTATAGCTCTTGCAGCATCTCCAGTGCAATACCTCATCAAATACATCAATTTCAATTCATCACTTAATAGAAAACTACTCAACATGATCTCAAACTCCTTTACAAATTGTAAATAATCAGCCGGGTTTCCATCGAAACACCGTGGTTCAAATTTAGGGAGTTTGATGTTCCTATTATCCCTGAACGGCGAAACAGTAACATCAACCATGTCATGCTTAACATCAGACACATCGTTACAATTAACAGACAAGTCACCATGACTTACTTTCCTGTTTGCATCCGAGACACTCTGTCCCTTCTTTGACCCAGGCATTGTTGAACTTGACCCAATTCCAAAAATGTTCCAGATATTGCTTGTTCAAAGAGGACTTGACCGGCATCAGGAAAGATGAACGGCAACTATCCAAACTTTCACCAATTGTCTGAATCCGCCAGAATCTGTTTCTATCGTCAGATACAGTCAGCCACGTCTCGTAAATCGTTAATGCCCAGCTCTTGCTACGCTCGGGCTCACGCTGTTCCTTGCAATTTTTCAGAAACGCTTAGTAATAACGGACGAAAAAACCAAAACACCGATTGGCCGCTTGGGAATTCTTTATTGTAACACCAACATATAAAATATATTTCTATTAAGGTTTCTGATGGTTGTCTCCTGACTTCTTTCTGAACAGCGACCGATGAGACGATGACTGTCGTATTGATGCCTCCGCGAAAAATTGGGGGAGTTGATTTTGAGCAAACAACCATGAATTGATCGTTCAATCTTCAACTCCATCGACATAAGGGCTATTGGATACTATGTGCATTTTTGGAAGGGGTATGTTAAGTTGAGGTGCCAGGTAATTAAAATGCGTTGGTAATTATAACTGGAATAGGCAACTGTTCTTTCTATTCAGAAGGAGTCACTTATTTTTGACTGATTACATTTGCTCTAGGGAAGAGCCTATGCTTGCTGTAGTAAGCCTCAGATACCGAAGTGAATGGCTAAAATATGTAGGTGCCAATTTCACCCGCTCCAGGTCAGTCCACATGCTTTCATCTCCTCCTCGCATGACCTCCTCCAAGTCACCCTTGTACTGACGACCAACTCGCCGCTTCCGTTCCGGGTTCCACTCGAGCGATGGCCTGTCTAGTGATGTGACTTGATGGTTTCCTCAGCGTAAGGCCAATCCATCTCCATCTCTTCCTGCCTATTTGTTTCACAATCGGTTCCTGGTTGGTTCGCTCATTGCCAGATATTCCTATTGCTGATCTCTTTTGGCCATCCGATCTTGAGTTGAGCGAAGACAACTGTTAATGAAGGTCTGAAGTTTGTTGGAGATGCTCTTTATGACTCGCCAAGTCTCTGATCCGTATAGCAGCACTGACTTTACATTGGAGTTGAAAATCCGGATCTTATTTTTGATGCTGATTGCTGTTGACCTCCACACAGATTTGAGAGTAATGAAAGCTTGCTCTACCGATTCTGGATTTGATGTCCTCGTCAGTTCCGCCTGTAGGTAGGTGAAGGAGGCTGTTTCTTTCAGGTTCCTTCCATTTCTGCTGGCTGATTGTTGTCTGCTGTTGTTGTTGCTATTGGCCAGGAATCTTCATCATCTCTCTTTTATCTATGTTCACTTGAAGTCCTATCTTTGATGATTCTTCTGCCTCCAACTTGTTGTTTTTCACTTGCATATCTTCTAGTTTGTGAGAAACCAGACATATATCATCGGCGAAGTCCAGATACTCCAAGTATTTTGTGTGAGTCCATTTTATTCCTGTTTCCTCGTTGCCCACTGTCTGTCGCATTATCCAATCTACTGCAATCAGGAAAATCATTGGCGATAGTAGACATCCTTGCCTCACTCCCGTCCTCACTTCGAAGGCTTCCGTAAGTTTCCCGTTGTGGATTACTTGGCGTGCAGCATTGTCGTATAACTGTTGGATGAGATGTATAAGTGTCGATGGCACCCCTTTGGTAGTAGCGAAGTAGATGCCAAATGACCTCTCGATCGACGCTGTCTGTCGAAGGCCTTTTTAAAGTCGATGAAGTTGAGTGAGGTGGAGAGGTGACTGCCATTCCAAGCTTTGTTCAATGATGATCCGTAGAGTGGCGATTTGATCAATACATGATTTGTTTCTCCTGAATCCGGCCTGTTCCGGTCGAAGGTTTTCATCTAGGGCTTGTTTGATCCTCTCCAGGATGATGCGACTTAGTATTTTGCTTGGGATGGACAGAAGCATAATTCCACGCCAGTTTTGCATTGACTTAAGCCTCCTTTCTTTGGTAGCCTGAATAAGTATCCGCTCTTCCAATCCTCGGCCACTTTGCCCTCTTTCCACACCTTCTCCAGCAATAGCGTCATCAAGTCCGCTGTTGTCTCTGGGTCTATTTTCAAGGCTTCTGCTGGGATTCCATCTGGTCCTGCTGCTTTCCCAGCCTTTAGCATTTCGATTGCATACAGGACTTCTGATTTCGTCGGGCGGTCGATGTTTACTGGTAGTTCTGCTCTCGTTGTTGGTATTGTTGGGCGCGTTGTAGGTGGCGGTCGATTTAGAAGTCTTTTGAAGTGTTCAGCCCAGTGTTTTATTTGCTCTACTTCTTAGGTGATAGACTTTCCATTGTCATCCTTTACTGGCTTAATCTGTGTCGAACTTTAGCCCGATAGGTGCCTAGTTGTTTGGTAGAGTGTGGCGAGGTCTCCTTTGCCTGCAGCTTGTTCTGCTTCGTTTTCCATGGCTTCATAATATTTTCTTTTGTCTTCCCTGGCACTCTTCTTTACTCTTTTGTTCAGCGTGTTGTAGCTTGGATTCAACTCCAGTTTTTGTTGCTCGTCGGTGCACTGGATAATATTTTGTTTCACCATCTGTCAATCATGTCTCATAAACCGTTAATGCCCAGCTCTTGCTACGCATGGCCTTACGTTGTCCCTCGAAGATTTTAAGAAACGCTTAGTATTAACGGACGCGAAAACCAGAACACCGATTGGTGACTCGAGAATTCTTTATTCTAACACCAACATATAATCAGCATTACTGGCATTGCAGACTAAGATTTAAGAAGAAATATTACAACAATAAATCACGATATTACTTCAGACAGTTTTTCTCTTCTTTCTGAACAGTGACCGATGAGACGATGACTGGCAGATTGCTCACCCGCGAAAACTTAGGGAAACTGATATAAGTATAAAACTTCGGCATTGCGGTAGAGTATAATTCCATTATTAATAAGATTTTAGTTTGACAAATCGCACAGTGTTTACAGTTATATGAACTGATGACGTTTCGAGCACAAACTATTACTCATAATCATATCAAGTTACTCACACAACTTTGATCTCTCATTTATATACATGTGTGGAATGGATTAGATATTGGATTAAAAATCAATGTGAGATAATGTACATTCAGAAATAATCGTACGAGTGTTGTTGATCAATTGCAATTAGATGGGAAAATTGGACGAGTGTTTTTACAGTCATAATAAGCTGCTTGTTAGAATGTGTTTGAATTGAAATAGAATTTTAAGATTATTTATTATCTTCTTCTGGTTTGACTGATGGCATTAATACGAGTGTTATTGATCTACTATAATCAGATGGAAGATACGACGAGTGTTTTAATAGTCATAATAAGTTTTTTGTTAGGATGTTGTGATGTGTTTGAATTGAAATAGAATTTTAATATTATTTATTACCCTCTTCTGATTTGACCTGCGGTAATAATATCTTCCATATCTCTGGTATTTGCATTGAGTCATTTTTGTTGCATGTGTTGGGTGTGGACTCGATAAATAAGGATTCCGTAATCAACCTCTCTCTCCACTTAGCTATATTACTTTTTAGAATTTTAACCCTATCCCACCCTATTGTGTGGTTGTTTGTTATTGCATGAAGTGCAATAGCTGAGCTTTTTTCTAAATTACTTATCTTTTTAGGGTCAACCATTCTTACCTTAGCTAAATTCTTATGTTCTGTTAATCTGACTATCCCTGACCTACTAGTTTGACCTATGTAGTTGACCTCACAGTTATTGCAGGGTATTTTGTAAATTATATTATTTTGTTTAATTGGATCCACCGGGTCTTTTAGCCTACAGAGCTTGTCTCTGAGTGAGTTTGTAGGTTTGAATGCCACCCTAATTCCTGCTTTATTAAGAATCCTACGTAGGGCCTCAGATGTGCTTTCCTTATATGGTATAACAGTGGATGACTTATATTCTTTCTTATTTGTGTTATCATTAATAGTTTCACCATTATTTTTATTTTGCTTTTGGTTTTTGGTGATCTTCCTAATGAATTTTATAGGATAGTTATTCAACACCAACGCTTCTTCTATCTGTTTTATTTCATCATTTAGGTCTTTTTTTGTGCTACTTAGTGCTATGGCTCGATTTGTTAGACACTTTACTAAGCCTGCCTTAACAGTTAACGGATGAGACGAATTAAAGTCTAAATATCTATTAGAATGCGTTGGTTTTCTATAAACACTAGTGTGTAGTTTGCCTTCTTCTATTCGTTTTATTTTACAATCTAACATAGCTAATTCTCCTAGTTCATTTTCTGATTCAAATGTGAATTTAATTCCTTCTACTTGTGAGTTTATATGTGTCAGGAAGCTAGAGATATGTTCTGTTTTTAACACCGTGAAAGTGTCATCCACATATCTCCACCATATTTTTGGAGTGGGGTTAAACGTATTAAGAGCACTACTTTCCCAGCTGTCCATAAATATGTCTGCTACAATAGGGGATATTGGTGATCCCATTGCTACACCTTCTGTTTGTTTATATATTTTGCCTTGGAACTTAAAGATGGTAGATGTGAGACATAACTGAATCCCTAACATAATTTGTTCAATGGGCAGCTTTGTCCTATGATTCAGTTCAGGATCCGCAGTTAGTTCTTTTTTAACTGCTTCTAAGGCCATAATGACTGGTATATTAGTGTAAAGACTAGTTATATCAAAACTAACCATTTTTTCATCATTCTCTAGTTGAATGTCATTTAGCTTACTTTTCATCTCATATGAATTAGTTAGTCTAGAGTTTGAGCGATTTCTAATGGGACAAAGTATTAGAGCTAAGTGTTTTGATAATTCATAAGTGGGAGTATTTCTAAAATCTACTATTGGTCTTATGGGGTAACCTGGTTTATGTATTTTAATAGTACCATATATTCTACTAGTATTATTAGTTTTAGGCATTAAAGTAAACCATTTAGACTCACCCAGTGACGGCTTCATTCTCCGTATTAATTCCGCTGTAGATTTCTTTACCTTATTCATTATTGTATCTACAGGCTTCTTAATTTCCTCATATGGACCCGTTTCAATATGTTCACTGACTTTCTTGATATAGTCAGATTTATTCAGAACTACGGTGGCGTTTCCTTTGTCCGCTTTTGCGATGACAATATTTTTATCCTGTTTTAGACTAATTAAAGCTTCCCTTTCTGATTTTGTTAAGTTTGATCTTGCCTTCTTTTGATTTTTCAGGGTTAACGCACATTGTGCTCTAACCTCTTCTGCTGTTGTCTTGTCTATTGAACCTAGTGCTGCTTCTATGTTAGGAATAACGTCCTCTGGTTTTAATTTATTAACTGTTACGTTAAAATTTAGTCCTTTCTCAAGTACTTTTATCTCACTAGAGCTTAGTTCTCTTGATGAGAGGTTGATCACCCATTTTGTTCTGTCGATAGAGGATGAAGTGTTGACATCAATTTCATTTGTTGTGTTCTTTTCTTCCATTAGTTTGTTGAATTTTTTGATTTGTGTGGTTTTTGATTTTCTTAAGGCTGATTCTCTAGCTTTTTCGGATGTTTCAACAACGATTACATAATCTTTGTCATTGACCATACATTTGAGTTTCTGTTTGAGTTTTTCGATTTTATTTCGTATATTATTTAGTTTCACAGTACCCCTCGATGCAGTTCTTCACTGAGACATAAACTACTGAGTCGCTGAGCTGCTGATGATATTTTCCTTGAAGCAAATGGAGTGCGTATGCGTAAAAAAAACACATAGCTATTATATTTCGTCCCATTAGAAATCGCTCAAACTCTAGACTAACTAATTCATATGAGATGAAAAGTAAGCTAAATGACATTCAACTAGAGAATGATGAAAAAATGGTTAGTTTTGATATAACTAGTCTTTACACTAATATACCAGTCATTATGGCCTTAGAAGCGGTTAAAAATGAACTAACTGCGGATCCTGAACTGAATCATAGGACAAAGCTGCCCATTGAACAAATTATGTTAGGGATTCAGTTATGTCTCACATCTACCATCTTTAAGTTCCAAGGCAAAATATATAGACAAACAGAAGGTGTAGCAATGGGATCACCAATATCCCCTATTGTAGCAGACATATTTATGGACAGCTGGGAAAGTAGTGCTCTTAATACGTTTAACCCCACTCCAAAAATATGGTGGAGATATGTGGATGACACTTTCACGGTGTTAAAAACAGAATATATCTCTAGCTTCCTGACACATATAAACTCACAAGTAGAGGGAATTAAATTCACATTTGAATCAGAAAATGAACTAGGAGAATTAGCTATGTTAGATTGTAAAATAAAACGAATAGAAGAAGGCAAACTACACACTAGTGTTTATAGAAAACCAACGCATTCTAATAGATATTTAGACTTTAATTCGTCTCATCCGTTAACTGTTAAGGCAGGCTTAGTAAAGTGTCTAACAAATCGAGCCATAGCACTAAGTAGCACAAAAAAAGACCTAAATGATGAAATAAAACAGATAGAAGAAGCGTTGGTGTTGAATAACTATCCTATAAAATTCATTAGGAAGATCAGCAAAAACCAAAACCAAAATAAAAATAATGGTGAAACTATTAATGATAACACAAATAAGAAAGAATATAAGTCATCCACTGTTATACCATATAAGGAAAGCACATCTGAGGCCCTACGTAGGATTCTTAATAAAGCAGGAATTAGGGTGGCATTCAAACCTACAAACTCACTCAGAGACAAGCTCTGTAGGCTAAAAGACCCGGTGGATCCAATTAAACAAAATAATATAATTTACAAAATACCCTGCAATAACTGTGAGGTCAACTACATAGGTCAAACTAGTAGGTCAGGGATAGTCAGATTAACAGAACATAAGAATTTAGCTAAGGTAAGAATGGTTGACCCTGAAAAGATAAGTAATTTAGAAAAAAGCTCAGCTATTGCACTTCATGCAATAACAAACAACCACACAATAGGGTGGGATAGGGTTAAAATTCCAAAAAGTAATATAACTAAGTGGAGAGAGAGGTTGATTACGGAATCCTTATTTATCGAGTCCACACCCAACACATGCAACAAAAATGACTCAATGCAAATACCAGAGATATGGAAGATATTATTACCGCAGGTGAAATCAGAAGAGGGTAATAAATAATATTAAAATTCTATTTCAATTCAAACACATCACAACATCCTAACAAAAAACTTATTATGACTATTAAAACACTCGTCGTATCTTCCATCTGATTATAGCAGATCAATAACACTCGTATTAATGCCATCAGTCAAACCAGAAGAAGATAATAAATAATCTTAAAATTCTATTTCAATTCAAACACATTCTAACAAGCAGCTTATTATGACTGTAAAAACACTCGTCCAATTTTCCCATCTAATTGCAATTGATCAACAACACTCGTACGATTATTTCTGAATGTACATTATCTCACATTGATTTTTAATCCAATATCTAATCCATTCCACACACGTATATAAATGAGAGATCAAAGTTGTGTGAGTAACTTGATATGATTATGAGTAATAGTTTGTGCTCGAAACGTCATCAGTTCATATAACTGTAAACACTGTGCGATTTGTCAAAATATAATCTTATTTATATTGGAATTATAGGGAAAGTGTGTATGAGCAAAGAAACATGATTTGATCGTTCAATCTTCAACTGCTTTCACACTATCCTTCTCTCTTCTTTTAGTTTACAGGTGTCTACAGTAAGCCACTGTTTGTCCCATCTCTTCTTTCTGCCTAGATCTTCCATGCAGGTTTGACTCCACACCGTTTTCAAGTTGTTCCAGTGCTTTTCGACGCTGACCTTTTCGCTGGTGTTGATTTGTGTATCGGCTTTTTCCCTTTTGTTTGCAATGAAGATGTCCTTTGTAGCCTGGTCACTCAGTATTTGAGTGTTGGACTTGACTTGTGGTTTATCTGCAGCTCCTCCTTCTCTGAAAGCTTTTTATTTGATTTGCATTGTCCCTTGTACGAGATAGTGGTCTGAGCCAATGTCTGCTCATCTTCTTGCTTTCGTGTCCAGTAGGCTGCGCCTCCACTTCCTTGAGATTGAGGTGAAGTCAATTTGGTTTTTGGTTTGCCCATCTGGTGACACCCTTTTAGGCTTGTGGATATCTTTGTGTTGGTATACGCTGCCACCAATCACTAGTTCGTTGAAGGCGCAGAAGTCGGCGAAGACTTCTCCGTTTTCATTCATTTCTCCGAGAGCTTCTCTACCCATGATGAGTTCCCTCCCTGTGTTGTCTGGTCCCAGTTTGACGTTCATGTCTCCCATTAGTATTTTAATGTCGCCAGCTGGAGTATTGTCCATTGTTTCCTGTAGTTGTCTGTAGAATTCTTCTTTCTTTTCGAGGTCTGCGTTGTTCGTGGGTGCATAACATTGTATGATTGACACTTTCCTTCCTTTGGAGTTGAATCTGGCGGTCATCATCCTGGACGAGATCGCCTCCCATTGCATCAAGGCCTTTGTTGCCGTTGGTGACATCATGATAGCCACGCCCTCGGTGTGCGTGTGGTTATCTTCTGGGTGACCGGAGTAGATCACTGACTCACCCGTTGACAATTTGGTGAGTCCACTCCCATTCCAACCCCTTTCACATATTCCCAGCACTTGAATTCCGTATCTTTTCATCTCGTTTGCGATCTGGGAAGCTTTCCCTGTCTTGTAAATAGTGCGGACGTTCCATGTCCCCACACAGACTTTTTCTTTTGGTGCAAAGAGATTCATCGCACTGAAGTTTCTATAGCAATTTCGTTTGCAGGGTGGGGTTGCTAGCCTCACGCCTGAGAAAGGAATGGTTAGGACGCCGTCAGGCCTCACTACCTCAACACTGATCAAACTCCTGGAGTCAGTTTCGTGTTGCCTAACTTTAAGCCACACCAGGTCCTCGCTAATGTGAGCACATTGACCCCCGAAATACGAGGTAAAGCACAGACAACAAGTTTTGGAAGCATTCCACGAGAATTGGTCGATAGTTTAGTATAGACCAACCGCCAAGACGTCATCCATCAGCTCACTAAAGAAAGTTCCTTTCTAAGTATGATTTCACCAGTGCTGAGTGATGGTGTGTTGAATAGCCAGGCGATAATGACCTTGTTAAGTTTTGTCGACCGATTCGCGTGTATTGCCTCCAAAACTTGTTGTCTGTGCTTTACCTCGTATTTCAGGGGTTAATGTGCTCACATAAGCGAGGACCTGGTGTGGCCTAAAGTTAGGCAACACGAAACTGACTCCAGGAGTTTGATCAGTGTCGAGGTAGTGAGGCCTGATGGCGTCCTAATTGTACACATCATAGACTCAGTACCCTTCCCGGCTTTCATTTCTTCTGTGGATTGCCAGAACCATCTACACCATTTCATTAATTTCAGTCCAGAATAATTAATGTCTCATGGAATGGGATATGATGATAAGAGATGCAAAATCATGGAATTCAGCAGAGTACTTTTTGAAGGCCTTTGAGGTTGGTTTGAATAAACATAATTGTTTATTTCTGTAGATCACCTTAATTCTTTCGCGACCTAGTGGAAACTTATTTTCTCTGTCACTGTCAAGTATTTTAATGTCTTGAGGTTAAATTTCCCTATATTCTGCCATCATGTGAGTGTACTTTCGTAGCGTTACTTTTCCTTGCTGTCACCGCAAATTTCTGAGCTTTCTCATGAAACATCGGTTGTCTTTAGTCGAACATAATATTCTTAGAATAGCTCTCAGGCTATCTCGTGAGACACAACTTGCTGTCACTTGCGAAGTAGCCAGCAGATGCTGCCTGCCATTTCGATCAGCTTTAGCTTTATGGGTATCGGCTGCTGTAAATCATCCAAGCAAATCTCAACCAAGTCAGTGGTTGCCATTCGGGTTAGATCAGGTGTGATCATAACTGCGGTTTTGACAAGGCCATGTGCTCGATAAGGGGCTCACTCGTGGCCCATTAAGTGCTGATTTTTGCTGCTATTTAGGATAGCTGATGTTAGCTCTTCTCCCATGTACCTCTTGTTAATATGTCTGTCAATGTCCAGGTCTTACTACACTGGACTTCACACTGTCCTTGGAAGACTTTCAGGAACTATGCTCAATAACCAACGCAAAAAACCAGAACACAAATTGGTGATTCAAGAACCCCTTATTCTTGCACCAATACAGAGACAACCATTAGGTTATTTTGCACCGAATCTAAGAATAAATGTCATAACAATCAATCACAATAATGCTTCTGATAGTTTTTCTGTCTTCCAACGAACAGCGAACGATGAAACAATGACTGCAGTACTGATGATTCCCGCGAAAATATAGAGTTGGGTTTGAGCAAACAACCATGAATTGATCGTTCAATCTTCAACTACATTGGCAGTGTCCTTCGTGTTTAACTTTACCTGTCACTAATACAGAGTATTGGTTTACATCTCATTACCATGCCTCTACCCTTTCGCCAGAGCCGTTGGTTTCCGTTGAGCTCCATCCCACTTAGTGTATCAGAGTCATATTTGACCATTGGGGATTATCTGCCGGTGGTTAAACAGCATCTGCTGCATACGTTTCCTTTATGCACCACTCTTTCGTACATAAGTTAGTAGAGTCCCTTTATTCTCACGCCTTACGTTCGCACGCGATTTACTAAGGCTCATGGACGTTTTTTGATACGCCTCCACTGTTTTCCCAAATAACGCTCATTAAAGGTGCCTCTGATGACACCCAGTCTAACTGCATCAATTTGCATTCGCCATGTTCTAGACAAACACAATTCCTTGTGTTTTTCAAGTAACTCAAGAGTTTGCTTCATTTAATCGAATGTTAGACTACAAATTACCGTTCCGGAGTCCATAGAATTAGTCTACAATTCGTAGTGCTTGGACTATTGACAAGACTTGTCCTCCCTCCCTCGTTGTCCTCGAAGGGATTTGAAGTGCTTGTGTCTGCATCATTCTATGTTCAGGGGTGGATAAGAAGAGAGGACCTCTGCCAGGCAGCCGGCCAAGTGAGAATCAATTACTTTACAGATACGTGGAAGGAAATGGGGACAGAGTGAACATGCAATTAGAAAACATTCATGCAATAAGACACATCAGTCTATCAAGTGAGACTGGAATTAGAATGAGTATGCCAGACAATAGAGATCGACAGAGAGATGGCGTTAAGTGGAAATGGCAGCTTCTGAGATGTGCTGCCGAGGAACAGTATTCTACTGGGAGCGCCACAAACAAGCTATAATAATGTACCAAGCGGGGTCGTACTGTGTAACCTGTCTGGTGTCTCAGTTTAAAAGATTGATAAATCATGTAGTTTGAGCCGCATGTAAAACAACTAGTTTAAGAGTTTAACGGCTGTACTTTAGCATACATTCATGCATCAAACAAAAAGCAAATAAACTACTGTTTCAGGATTGTTAACAGTGTAAACATTAGTGAAGCTAGTGTCTTACCCTGAAATATTAAGTAACACTCAGGAATATACAGTGACTGGTGTATTTACCTGTGTCCGGGCATGTCCTTAAAATGACCATCGAAATCTGTTGGTTTCCGTATCAACACCCACGGCACTTTGTAGACAGAGTGAAAAAGGGAGGGTGGTGCTAGCTAATCAGTAGATATGGTAGTGGTCATTAAGGTGAATCGCTCCATTCTGCAGGGACAGCAATGTACAATTTGACGGCTCGAGATTTTCATGATTTTCATGAGGGCTTAGATCTTTATCTTGAAAAAGATAGTAATGAACGCCTTGACAGATCATGCTTCTACCTTTAAATATATACCATTCGCTCAGCCTATTGCTGAGATGCGACCACGTGGGCTCTGCACAGATTTATGGGGCATCTTATAAATTAACCTGCTATCCATTGTCTGATCTTTAAATACCACTTCATAATATCTTGTCTCACTTATTTTCTAATAACATCTTTACTTGATCCTCATTATATTCCATTAAACCTAACATTTTATAGCTCTTTATGAATTTGATTCGACTTATCCTATTCCTTTTCTCTGGAGGGTACGGTTGTGCACCAAATAGACAAAAAGGCATGAAATAAAAAAACTGGCTTGAGAATAATTGTATTGAAGCCAAAAGTGAACATCATGATAGTAAGACCTATATGGGTAGCATTATACATTCCAAATGAACGTTGTCGGCCTGGGGATTAATTACTTTCCCATTCTACATCCTATATAAGTGTATATATTAGTGATATATTGCACTTACTTATTTTATTACACTTTAATGTTCACCTTAGCACTTTAACTTTTCTAAAACAGCTTCCAATCCCTTGTAAATGCTGTACTTGCCTCAATATTGGTTGGTTATCGTATGCCTACAACCACGGGATGAAAACGAAACGAAGTCGATTTTCCCGCCCAACCTGGAGGACAACTGTACAATTCAATAATTATACGGCCTGGTTCAGAAATGAGTGTATTTATATATATCAAATATTTAACTGTTGAAACAATTAACTTGTAGACAATCTACGATTTGACATTATATCCTACTTGGTCGTTCCTGTAAAAATGGCATGCATTTTCATGTAAGTTTATATGTTTATATGAAAATAAAATTATTATTATTAAAAAAGCACATCGATCTGAAATCTGGTCTCTGTAGTGTTCATAACACGTTTTTCACTTTCTGAGATATCTGCCATCTTTCCCGGGTATCGACATTTAAGGCACTACAGGTAGGCTACTTACAGTATCAGATTTAGGTATTGACGCCCAAGGGTTACCATGATATTCATTATGAACCAATTAAGAAACTCTTAAGGCCAAATATAACCTCGCCAAGATTACTGGCTCGCTAGTTTTCCCACCGGTCCCAAGCCTGGATAAAGAGGGAGGGTTAGGGCGTGATGCTAGCAAATCCACCCTCAAAACCTAACCAAATTGCTACAGAGATGTCAACGCACAGATATATTAAAATGCTAAAAATATAAAAAATAACCTCATTTTTCGCTGGAATCGGGGAAGTGAAATGACGCAGGCTGGTGAAAGCCTTCGGGAAGCCAATCAGCCGATATGCCTTCTTTCGATGAAAGCAAAAGTAAGGATGGGGACGTAGAATGTTCGTACAATGCACGAAACTGGAAAGGCTGCCCAGGTAGCCGCAGAAATGAGAAGATATAGAATAGAAGTGTAGGGAATCTGAGAGAACAGATGGAACGGATGTTGGAGGTGCCAACTACGAACTGGAGAGACAATAATCTGTTCCGGTCACCCAGAGGACAGTCACGAGCACATCGAGGGAGTGGCCATTATGATGTCATCAACAGCAGCCAAAGCTCTCATGCAGTGGAAGCCAATCTCCTCCAGGATAATGACAGCCAGGTTTAACTCAAAAGGAAGGAAGGTTACAATCATTCAATGCTATGCGTCTACAAACGTCTCAGAACAAGAGAAGAAGGAGGATTTCTGTGGACAACTACAAACAGTAATGAACAACATGCCTAAATAGCGACATCAGAATCCCGACGGGTGATATGATTGAGAAACTGGGAGGAGAAAATACAGAAAGAGAACTCACCATGGGTCGTAAGGCCCTCGATGAAATGAACGACAGTGGTGAACTATTCTCAGACTTCTGCGGCTTCAATGATTTGGTGATTGGTGGCAGCGTCTTCAAACAAAAGGATATATCCAAGGCGACATGGATTTCACCAGATGGACACACCACAAACCAGATAGACTTCATTTCAATCCCAAGAAAGTGGAGACGGAGCCTACTGGACACAAGGTCGAGGAGAGGAGCAGGTGTGGGTTCAGACCATTATCTAGTAAATGGAACTTTCAAGGTGAAACTAAAAGCCTTGAGGATAGCTAGGGATAGGCCACAATGCAAGTTCAACACTCAATTACTGAAGGACACAACCACAAAGGACACTTTCACTGCAACTGTCAGAGCAAAGCAGGAAACACTACGTGACATCACTGAAGAATCATGTGTGGAAGAACATTGGAACTCTCTGAAGATGATTTTCAACGAAACGTGTTCGACGGTTTTAGGAAGAAAGAAGAGACAAGACAAGGAATGGCTCTCAATGGACACTTGGAAGCTAATAGAGGAGAGGAGAAGGAGACGCTGAGCTCAACTTACACAGCACCGGACAAAGAAGTGAAGAAGAGTGCTAGGAAGGACAAAAGACGATTCTACGACAACCTCGCCACTGAAGCTGAGAAGGCAGCAGGCAAAAGGGAACTGAGGACATTATACCAGGTAACCCAATCCCTATTCGAGAAGAGATCAACACAAGGGAAACCTATAAAAGACAACCAAGGGAACCCAATTACCAAAGAGGAAAGACAGATTAAACAATCGGCGTATCACTTCAAAGGACTGTTGAACCAACCACCACCTGCGACCCGTCTAGAAATACCAACAACAGCGCACACACAACTGCAAGTTGACACCAAGCTTCTGAAAGCTTGAAAAGTAGCTGGACCAGATGGGATACACCCTGAAGCACTGAAAGCGGACCCAGAGACGACAGTAGACATGCTGACTCCATTATTGCAAAGGGTCTGGAAGGAGGGAAAGGTACCTACTGACTGGAGGAAAGGTTACCTCGTGAAACTACCAAAGAAGGGCGATTTAGGAGTCTGCAAGAACTGGCGAGGAATCATGCTCCTGTCGACGCCAAGTAAAATCCTGAGTCGCATCATCCTGGAGAGAATTAAGGACGCACTGGATACAAAATTTCGACCAGAACAAGATGGATTCAGGAAAGGCAAATCACGCACTGACCAAATTGCAACTCTGTAACAACAGAAGACAACTGAGGGCAACAGAGAGTTTTATTACGGAAATCAACACGTATTTATACATATTTCCTGTACATTATTATGGCTTATGCAAGTAGACAAACGCAGTCTGATTGGTTGTTGCTCGGAAGTTAATCAGACTGATTGGTGTTTTCGAGATTTCTCGTCTATGTCTGCTGTGATCGGTTGTTGAATCAGCCTTGTTCATATTTTCTCAAGGTCAATATTAGTGACCTAGACATTGACGTAGATTAATGTCTACCAATTGGCTAGCAGTCTGCTCTCACCGCAACTCTACGCATCGTCTTCGAGCAGAGCGTGGAATGGCAATCAAACCTGTACCTCAAATTTATGGACTTTGAGAAGGCCTTCGACAGACAGCGTTGACCACGAAGTAATTTGGAAATTACTCGAGTACTACGGCGTACCCCAAATATTCATCAACCTCATTCGACAAATGTACGACAACAGCACATGTCAAGTGATCCCCAGCGGAAAACTCAGCAAGGCGTTTCGAGTAAACACAGGAGCCAGACAAGGGTGATTATTATCACCAATGATATTCCTAATTGTGGTGGACTGACTGGATTATGCGTCAAACAGTGGGTGAGAAACGAGAAGACAGGGATATCCTGGACCGACCGACGTGAAGAACCTAGAAGACCTGGATTTCGCGTATGGATGATTTATGTTTGATGTCACTGTCACAAAATCGAAGGCTTACAAGCGAAAACCGACCGACAAACTGGTTGAAGAAGCAGCCAGTGAAGACAGGACTCCAAGTGAACATAGACAAGACGGAGGTGATGAAAATAACCAACCAACCAACAACAACAACAGCAACATCCAACGCCAATCACCATCAACGAGAGGGATTTGAAAGAGGTTACTTCATTTACTTATCACTTATCTAGGGAGTATTGTCTCAACTACATGCAGTTGCAACGGACGAGGATGTCGAATCGAGCGAGAATCGGGAACGCGAGAAACACATTCATCAACCTGAAACCAATCTGGAAATCTTCGTCACTCAGCCAGCATCAACAACAAAATTTGGTCTGATTTTCAATACAAACCTCAAGTAAGTCAGTTCTTCCATACGGATCAGAAACTTGGCGGGCGGGTGACAAAGAATATCTCCAACAGCCTGTTGCAGACCTTTATCAACAACAACTGTCTTCGCTCTATACTTAATTGAAGATGAGATGGCCGGGCCGGAAAGAATCACCAACTATTGGAAACTATGGGAACAAACAAAACAAGAACCAATCGCCAACCAACAAATATGCAGGAGAAAGTGGAGATGGATTGGACACTCACTCACTGAGGAGACCGCTGAGTGACATCGGGGGCGCGTCAGGCTATCGCTCGAGTGAAACCAGACCGAAAGGGAAGCACGCGGTGAGTAGGACGTTAGTGCAATGGTGACATGTAGGAGGTCGTTTGAAGATGAGTTGAAACAGTATGGACTAACTAACATGGATTCAGGTGAAAGGTACAGCAGGACAGAATCAAGTGGAGACATGCAGTTGAAGCCCTATGTTCCACTAGGAACCCAAGGGAACAACAATAATCACAAAAGGCCAAATATATCCTTCCTTTCCTTAATGTACTTGCAGTCTGTGTTTACTAATACATAAGAACGTAAATCTGAGGAACATTCCAAGCCTAGAGTAGGTGTAATACGAGCAGGACGCTGTTGCAACAAAGGTAAGGATGACATACAACGGAGATAAGCCCTCAAATCCCTTTCCTAAAGTCCAAAAGAAAACTACCCCATTCAGATTTATGTTAAAACCGAAACGGTCGAAGACGATGAATTATTTGTTCTATTTGACAAAGTGTACCAAGTAATCACAACAAGAACATTCAGTTTTGAGCTTATATAGGTCAGAGTTACCAAGAGCAGAGTGCCTGAACGTAAAATGATTTACTGATGACATCAATGTGCATTCTAAAAAAATGCACACATTCCAGGATGAGCCATAAATAGTCTGATTTACATAAAAATGAAAGACGATATCCACAGTACAACTTCTGTATTTGAAGGTACAGTAATAGAATGTTACATTTCCAGGGAAAAGAAAGTTTTCCGAGCAGTTAATAAAAACAGTAGCTGTAGTAATCCACTCGCCTATCAAAATTATCCTCGTTTGCCATGTTAAATAAGTTATTAGTAGCGAGAAACGTCGTGAAAATTAGTTACGCTGATACAGTATCATTAACTGCTAGCGTTTGTAACGTCACATAATGCTACAAAAAGGGTTTGGAGAACAGAAGATTGAATGGCCCAAATAGAGAGAAGGAATTTATTAACAAAGGAAGTACGTATAATATATATAGAAAAGAACTGTTACACAAAGCACATGCACACTGAATTCATACCTCCGGCTGCTTTTGGATGCCAGGAATTAAAATTGGCACCTACCTATTTTAGCCATTCACTTCGGTATCCGAGGCTTACTGCAGTAAGCATAGGCGCTTCCCTAGAGCAAATGTAATCAGTCAAAAATAAGTGACTCCTTCTGAAGAGAAAGAACAGTTGCCTATTCCAGTTATAATTACCAACACAGTTTCATTACCTGGCACTTCAACTTAGCATACCCCTTCCAAAAATGCACATAGTTTCCAATAGCCCTTCTCATTGCCACGTCTCTTAATGCGCCAAACGCTTTGTCAACATCTGCCAGCACTTGCTCAGCATCTATATATCCAAGCGCACCATGAACGTCTTAAAATTTATTCAGTAGCGTGACATGTGCGTAGCAATGCTAGTAGATGTTTCCAAGAAAAATCTAATGGCCGTCCATCAGGCAATAACACGAAATGATGTTGGTTCGTGGTCAGTTTATTTCTCATGCTCCTGGATCACCAGATGACACTGGTAATATAAGCCTAAATTGTGATTGAGCAACTTTTATGATTTCCAAATGAAGTAGTGTATCACTTTTACCCACATCTACTATAAGCACGTGGCATTTAGATATGGCTACTCATGATACGGTTTATGACCATATTATTCACTCAAGGAAGAAATGCAATACTCGACCTAAGCCAAGATCACTAATTAGGATGTTTAACCCTGCTTTAGTCTTGATTTCCATCAGACTGGTGTTAGATTCCACAACTGTGTCCAAAACTATTAATCTTATATAAGGTCACCTAAGAATGAAGGGCTCTTGCAACAAGCGTTGAGAGAAGCATCCCTTAGTACATGATAAGATATACAATTTGGTCTGAATGAATTTCGGTGAGAGCTTAGGAATGAATATAAAAGCAGATTGACTAGCCATTAACAACAAGATTAAAAAAGCACTTCCTCAGAGCCTTGCGCATTGAAAGGTTCGAGGGCAGTGACTGCTAATTAACGCAAACGATGACGAGGACGCTTGAGAACCAACTAATTCAACAAAAAATATAATAAATGCTAGAAACTGCCTGAAAGCTAGAGCTCGAATGTAAACTCCCTGAATCCAAGCACATAGTATGAGTTCGCTACTTCAGAAAGCCACCTAACTTTATGTATTAGAACAACAGTTAAGATATTATTAAGCGTTCGCTCTTATTCTACATATTTCATGTACTTTGACTTCTGGGTTAAACTTATTTTTCAGAACCTATACATACCGTCGCCCTATATAAGTTGGCTCAATTATCCCTACCAGCAGACAGCGTAACGTCAACTACCCTACAACACTCTGAGGTTGTGAGACTCGCCGTCAGCTGTCCATATATAAATGTGAGAGGGCTGAGAGGAAAAGCAGGCGAACTCAGAAACCTCCAGCCATATCTACACCCTAAAATAATCATTCTCGCTGAAACCTGGCTAGTCCCCACTATTGCCGACAAAGAAATCAGTATGGGTGATATGGTTCTGATCAAGAGAGACAGGGGTAATAATCTACTGCAAACCATTAGAAATAGAGGGCTGACTGAGAATGCTGGAGACGAGACTAGGTGAGGCCCTAGTGAAAAGTCACCGAAACTAGATTACATTTTAACCAGTGACCAACTACTCGTCGAAAAGCTCCAGATCATGACTCCTCTAGGAAGTAGTGACCATGCAGTCATAGGATTCGATCTTGTTCTCCCTGAGCACTTGCAGTGGGACGTTACGCGACCATGTCTGTGCTATGGCAAGGCGGACTATGCTGAAACGCGGAGGCTCTTGTCCAACGCAGAATGGTCCTTAGCGTGGGATGAGTTATATGTGGATGAACACTGAGAAGTGGTAAAAGACATTATTCATGCGGCAGCCTTGGATACTGTCTCTTTAGTCACAACACAGCCCTAAAAATGTCATCGTGGCTGAAGAGAGGTACGCAACGTATTCTGTAAGCGAAGCAGAAGGCTTGGTTTACGTGACGAGTATCCAAGAGTCGGGCCGACCACGACGCATACCTGGAACTCAGGAACCCGTGCAACATGAAAATCAGGAGTGAAAGGCGGTCAACCCAGCCTAACCTAGTAAAATACTCCCGGCGAAGCTCCTAAAATCAATTCATGTCGGAAAGAAAGCCAACCAACCAGGGGGCATGCGCTTTAGTAGGTCCAAACGGTCAATACCTTACTAGTCTGGATGCCAATGTAGTTGAAGATTGAACGATCAATTCATGGTTGTTTGCTCAAACCCAACTCTATATTTTCGCGGGAATCATCAGTACTGCAGTCATTGTTTCATCGTTCGCTGTTCGTTGGAAGACAGAAAAACTATCAGAAGCATTATTGTGATTGATTGTTATGACATTTATTCTTAGATTCGGTGCAAAATAACCTAATGGTTGTCTCTGTATTGGTGCAAGAATAAGGGGTTCTTGAATCACCAATTTGTGTTCTGGTTTTTTGCGTTGGTTATTGAGCATAGTTCCTGAAAGTCTTCCAAGGACAGTGTGAAGTCCAGTGTAGTAAGACCTGGACATTGACAGACATATTAACAAGAGGTACATGGGAGAAGAGCTAACATCAGCTATCCTAAATAGCAGCAAAAATCAGCACTTAATGGGCCACGAGTGAGCCCCTTATCGAGCACATGGCCTTGTCAAAACCGCAGTTATGATCACACCTGATCTAACCCGGATAGCAACCACTGACTTGGTTGAGATTTGCTTGGATGATTTACAGCAGCGGATACCCATAGAGCTAAAGCTGATCGAAATGGCAGGCAGCATCTGCTGGCTACTTCGCAAGTGACAGCAAGTTGTGTCTCACGAGATAACCTGAGAGCTATTCTAAGAATATTATGTTCGACTAAAGGCACCCGATGTTTCATGAGAAAGCTCAGAGATTTGCGGTGACAGCAAGGAAAAGTAACGCTACGAAAGTACACTCACATGATGGCAGAATATAGGGAAATTTAACCTCAAGACATTAAAATACTTGACAGTGACAGAGAAAATAAATTTCCACTAGGTCGCGAAAGAATTAAGGTGATCTACAGAAATAAACAATTATGTTTATTCAAACCAACCTCAAAGGCCTTCAAAAAGTACTCTGCTGAATTCCATGATTTTGCATCTCTTATCATCATATCCCATTCCATGAGACATTAATTATTCTGGACTGAAATTAATGAAATGGTGTAGATGGTTCTGGCAATCCACAGAAGAAATGAAAGCAGGGAAGGATACTGAGGCTATAATGTGTACAATTAGGACGCCATCAGGCCTCACTACCTCAACACTGATCAAACTCCTGGAGTCAGTTTCGTGTTGCCTAACTTTAGGCCACACCAGGTCCTCGCTTATGTGAGCACATTGACCCCCGAAATACGAGGTAAAGCACAGACAACAAGTTTTGGAGGCAATACACGCGAATCGGTCGACAAAACTTAACAAGGTCATTATCGCCTGGCCATTCAACACACCATCACTCAGCACTGGTGAAATCATACTTAGAAAAGAACTTTCTTTAGTGAGCTGATGGATGACGTCTTGGCGGTTTGTCTATACTAAACTATCGACCAATTCACGTGGAATGCTTCCAAAACTTGTTGTCTGTGATTTACCTCGTATTTCGGGGGTCAATGTGCTCACATAAGCGAGGACCTGGTGTGGCTTAAAGTTAGGCAACACGAAGCTGACTCCAAGAGTTTGATCAGTGTTGAGGTAGTGAGGCCTGACGGTGTCCTAACCATTCCTTTCTCAGGCGTGAGGCTAGCAACCCCACCCTGCAAACGAAATTGCTATAGAAACTTCGGCACGATGAATCTCTTTGCACCAAAAGAAAAAGTCTGTGTGGGGACATGGAACGTCCGCACCATGTACGAGACAGGGAAAGCTGTCCAGATCGCAAACGAGATGAAAAGATACGGAATCCAAGTGCTGGGAATATGTGAAAGGGGATGGAATGGGAGTGGACTCACCAAATTGTCAACGGGTGAGTCAGTGATCTACTCCGGTCGCCCAGAAGATAACCACACGCACACCGAGGGCGTGGCTATCATGATGTCACCAACGGCAACGAAAGCCCTGATGCAATGGGAAGCGATCTCGTCCAGGATAATGACCGCCAGATTCAACTCCAAAGGAAGGAAAGTGTCAATCATACAATGTTATGCACCCACGAACAACGCAGACCTCGAAAAGAAAGAAGAATTCTACATACAACTACAGGAAACAATGGACAACACTCCAGCTGGCGACATTAAAATACTAATGGGAGACATGAACGCCAAACTGGGACCAGACAACACAGGGAAGAAACTCATCATGGGTAGAGAAGCTCTCGGAGAAATGAATGAAAACAGAGAAGTCTTCGCCGACTTCTGCGCCTTCAACGAACTAGTGATTGGTGGCAGCGTATACCAACACAAAGATATCCACAAGCCTAAAAGGGTGTCACCAGATGGGCAAACCAAAACCAAATTGACTTCACCTCAATCTCAAGGAAGTGGAGGCGCAGCCTACTGGACACAAAAGTAAGAAGAGGAGCAGACGTTTGCACAGACAACTTGTCTGTCGCGTCTCGTAAACCGTTAATGCCCAGCTCCTGCTACGCTCGGACTCACGCTGTCGCTTGAAGTTTCTCAGAAACGCTCAGTAACAACGGACGAAAAAACCAAAACACCAATTGTTGACTTGAGTATTATGTATTGTTACACCAACATATAAATCAAGTATGACTAAGGTCTGTGAACAAATATTACAATAATAAATCATAAGATTACTTCTGACGATGTTTCAATCTTCTTTCTGAACAGCGACCGATGAGACGATGACTGTCGTATTGATGCCTCCGCGAAAATCGAGGAAGTTGATTTTGAGCAAACAACCAAGAATTGATCGTTCAATCTTCAACTCCATTGACACTCCCCGGCAAAAAAGGGATCCAACCCTTTTTTCCTTCACGACCAATGCACGTTGACTTGGATGCCATTGCGAGAACCTGGGTCACACGGACAGAGCTGAAATGGAAAACAAACAGAAAAGCCAACACACCACAAGCATACCCACAGCACAATCTCACACATCAATGACGACCTGCGCCTCCAGACAGAGACCTCCTCTTGACATCTTGCAACACAATCGCCACTTGCTAGAATGACTCTTGCAGAATGCAACGTGACCATAGCAGCACCTCACGATACTCTACGCACATCCTCTTATCTACTCACTACCAATTACCACTGAAATCGCTTGTCACTCATTCTGCCTCAGTTCTAGTAGCGGTGACGCATGCGAGCCTCAGTCGTTTACACTCTTTCTCCCCGGCGTGTCGGACCGCAGCTAACAATTATCTCCGTGTGCATTTCATTCTCAGCAATAGCCTAGCCTCCCCGGCGTATACGACCCATCTGCTGTCCTTAACATCAATCAATTCATTCATGGATGTAGAAGACTCGAAACAACTTCAGAAATAATCACGACGAAAATTTTAACAAAATTATGCAATAACAACAAGGTACGAAAACAACGAGTAAACACAATGAATTCAAATAACACCAATTGATATGACACACCAAACGCATATACAAACAGTACACACAAACTCGCATTTCATGTCTTGATGGAATACCCTTGAAGAATTGCAGGACTTACACCAGTACGCCTACAAACCTTCACAGGTTGACGATTGTAAGTTGTGGAATGTCCAGACACAAACAAGATTAACCAACAATTACATCAATTGGAACTCACACAACTATTTAACACAAACATATGTACAATCAACACATCAAATGTTGTGGATTCTGACACGACAAACTACCCTTGAAGAACTGTAGGACTTACAGCAGTACGCCTACATTCCTTCTCAGGTTGATGATCCAAGTGGAAGTCATCCGGACACAAACAGAATTACCAACAGCTAGATGACAGATGATATCAATTCAGTATATACAATATGAACATATGTACAAAATCACACACCAAGCACATTGGACTGCTCATTGATGCGCTACCCTTTGAAGAATTGTAGGACTTACAGCAGTACGCCTACAACCCTTCTCAGGTTGACGCCCTAGGTTGGAAAATCGTCGCAGAGTTCATTTGCTAACTTTCTTCTATCAGCTATATCCTCAAATCTGAACGGCAACACGCCCATGTCATTGTATCGTAGAATATAGATGACCAACAAACACACGATATCTCTCATCAACCAAGTATAGAAACAGAGTAATTTACACCAAAGATAATAACATTCAAATAGTAACTTGAAACTAGAAATGCCTTTATTCGTGCAAGTCAATTTAACAATAACTCTCTCCTTTACACTTGGCTTATCCACACTAAACTGACCATTGATATTCGTCCTTTCAAACGAACTGATACTACCATAGTCATTGCAGAAGATACTAGAGTTGATGGGCATCTGTTTCATTGTGGATGAAAACACCAACGATGACTGAGTGACACAAGGTGATGAACTTAGTGGTGGATCAGAAGCTGTTCTTTTTCGGCTTTCAGATAGTTGTCCAACTGCAAGATTACCACCACTGCTGTCTTTCACTACTAGTTCGGGTTTAGCACTATCATCTGATGATAGGTGGGCTACACGCTGATCAATTACACTGACTGTCTCACAAGTATGCACACCTTCTGGAACTGCATCTGCGTTCAATTCTACTTCACGTTGTAGTTGTACAGAACCTTTATTTAACTTAGCAGTAGTAGGCATATCCCGCATCTCATAATGATCAACCAAAGACAAATCTGCACTATCATGATCATTATCACAAATATTCAATTTACCGTCAAGTTCATCATTTTCAAACTCTTTAATAACAGAAGTAGACAATTTTGGTTCCTCCTCAAAAATCATTAAAGGTTTTATAAATTCACTCTGACTAGATATACTTTGTAAACTTGTGGAGTCAGAACTGCACTCTGAAGCAGTAACTCTATTCTGTGACACTCTATTCAACAACGGCTTACCAGTTGCAACTACAGACTTCTTCACAGCACCGTTATCGTCACACAATTCGGAGTCAGACCTGGAGTTTACATTTAGCTTATCACTGAACTTGCTCACCTTTGTATGCACCTCTTGCACACGTGTAGAACAAAGCCGTGTTTGTCTTGCATCTTGTAACTTATCTGTTGAGGATGTACTACGAAACCTGTTACACTCACTAGGTCTATTTGCATTACTAGACATCATGGAGCCTTCTCGATATCCACCTCTCTGAGGCCTACTCGTCATCAATGAGTGCGTTTTACCTTCAGACTGCTCTATTCTATGGGTGAGATCTAACAGACTGGCGAACTTGCTCATAGATTGATTGACACTAGTATTTACCAGTTTCAGGATATCATCAAACTTTGGCTCGATACCCTCATCCTCCATACGGGAGCTTATCTTCACCCACTTCCTTTGCAGTCGGGTAGGTAGACGTCTTGCTATTACTTCTAGTATAAAACTCGAGTTGAGGTCACTCATTCGATTCATCGAAATCATTCCATTCTTGTAAATTAGCAAATTATCTAAAAACTCAGTGAGTGCCTGGGAGTCATCCTGTAATTGACCACCATTACCCTCAACAGCCTCGAATAATTTCCCTGCAATCATCGAGGGTCTTCCAAACCTTTGGCGTAATATGCTCATAGCCTCATCGTAGCCCTCTTTTGGCTTCATAAACTTACAACACTGTATAGCTCTTGCAGCATCTCCAGTGCAATATCTCATCAAATACATCAATTTCAATTCATCACTTAATAAAAAACCACTCAACATGATCTCAAACTCCTTTACAAATTGTAAATAATCAGCCGGGTTTCCATCAAAACACCGTGGTTCAAATTTAGGGAGTTTGATGTTCCTATTATCCCTGAACGGCGAAACAGTAACATCAACCATATCATGTTTAACATCAGACACATCGTTACAATTAACAGACAAGTCACCATGACTTACTTTCCTGTTTGCATCCAAGACACTCTGTCCCTTCTTTGACCCAGGCATTGTTGAACTTGACCCAATTCCAAAAAAGTTCCAGATATTGCTTGTTCAAAGAGGACTTGACCGGCACCAGGAAAATGAACGGCGACTATCCAAACTTTCACCAACTGTTTCAATCCGCCAGATCTGTTTCCATCGTTAGAAACTGTCAGCTACCGTCTCATAAACCGTTAATGCCCAGCTCTCGCTACGCTCGGGCCCACGCTGTTCCTTGAAGTTTTCAGAAACGCTTAGTTATAACGGACGAAAAAACCAAAACACCAATTGTTGACTTGAGTATTATGTATTGTTACACCAGCATATAAATCAAGTATCACTAAGCAAACTAAGAAAACTAAGGTTTCTAACGATGTTTAACTCTTCTTTCTGAACAGCGACCGATGAGACGATGACTGTCGTATTGATGCCTCCGCGAAAATCGAGGAAGTTGATTTTGAGCAAACAACCAAGAATTGATCGTTCAATCTTCAACTCCATTGACAGCAGTACGCCTACAACCCTTCTCAGGTTGACGCCCTAGGTTGGAAAATCGTCGCAGAGTTCATTTGCTAACTTCCTTCTATCAGCTATATCCTCAAATCTGAACGGCAACACGTCCATGTCATTGTATCGTAGAATATAGATGACCAACAAACACACGACATATCTCATCAACCAAGTATAGAAACAGAGTAATTTACACCAAAGATGATAGAATTCAAATAGTAACTTGAAACTAGAAATGCCTTTATTCGTGCAAGTCAATTTAACAATTACTCTCTCCTTTACACTTGGCTTATCCACACTAAACTGACCATTGATATTCGTCCTTTCAAACGAACTGATATCACCATAGTCAATGCAGAAGATACTAGAGTTGATGGGTATCTGTTTCATTGTGGATGACAGCACCAACGATGACGGAGTGACACAAGGTGATGAACTTAGCGGGGGATCAGAAGCTGTTCTTTTTCGGCATTCAGATTGTTGTCCAACTGCAAGATTACCACCACTGCTGTCTTTCACTACTAGTTCGGGTTTAGCACTATCATCTGATGATAGGTGGGCTACATGCTGATCGATTACACTGACGGTCTCACAAATATCCATAACTTCTGCAACTGCATCTGCATTTATTTCTACTTCACGTTCAAGTTGTACAGAACCATTGTTCAACTTAGCAGTAGTAGGCATATCCCTCATCTCACCATGATCAACCAAAGACAAATCTACACTATCATGATCATTACCACAAATATTCAATTTACCGTCAAGTTCATCATTTTCAAACTCTTTAATAACAGAAGTAGACAATTTTGGTTCCTCCTCACAAATCCTAAAAGGTTTTATAACTTCACTCTGACTAGATATACTTTGTAAACTTGTGGAGTCAGAACTCCACTCTGAAGCAGTAACTCTATTCTGTGACACTCTATTCAACAATGGCTTACCAGTTGCAACTACAGACTTCTTCACAACACCGTTATCATCACACAATTCGCAGTCAGACCTAGAGTTTACATTTAGCTTATCACTGAACTTGCTCACTGGTTCACAGCTCACCTTTGTATGCACCTCTTGCAAACGAGTACAACACAACCGTGTTTGTCTTGCATCTTGCAACTTATCTGTTGAGGATGTACTACGAAACCTGTTACACTCACTAGATCTATATGCATTACTAGACATCATCGAGCCTTCTCGATATCCACCTCTCTGAGGCTTATTCGTCGTCAATGAGTGCGTTTTACCCTCAGACTGCTCTATTCTATGGGTGAGATCTAACAGACTGGAAAACTTGCTCATAGATTGATTGACACTAGTATTTACCAGTTTCAGGATATCATCAAACTTTGGCTCGATACCCTCATCCTCCATACGGGAGCTCATCTTCACCCACTTCCTTTGCAGTCGAGTAGGTAGGCGTCTTGCTATTACCTCTAGGACTGAGCTGGAGTTGAGATCACTCATGAAATTCATAGAAATCAAGGTATTCTTGTTAGTCATAAGATTGTCTAAAATCTCAGTGAGTGCTTTGGAGTCATCTTGAAGTTGACTGCCATTACCCTTGACAGCTTCGTATACGTTCCTTACAATCATCGAAGGCCTTCCAAACCTTTGACGTAATATGCTCATAGCCTCAGCGTATCCCTCATTAGGGGGCATGAGCTTACAGCACTGTATAGCTCTTGAAGCATCTCCAGTGCAATATCTCATCAAATACATCAATTTCAATTCATCTCTTGATGAAAAACTACTCAGCATGATCTCAAACTCCTTAACAAACTGTAAATAATCGGCCGGGTTTCCATCAAAACACCGTGGTTCAAATTTAGGGAGTTTGATGTTCCTATTATCCCTGAACGGCGAAACAGTAACATCAACCATGTCATGCTTAACATCAGACACATCGTTACAATTAACAGACAAGTCACCGTGACTTACTTTCCTGTTTGTATCCAAGACACTCTGTCCCTTCTTTGACCCAGGCATTGTTGAACTTGACCCAATTCCAAAAAGGTTCCAGATATTGCTTGTTCAAAGAGGACTTGACCGGCACCAGGAAAAATGAACGGCGACTATCCAAACTTTCACCAACTGTTTGAATCCGCCAGATCTGTTTCAATCGTCAGAAACTGTCAGCAAAGTCTCATAAACCGTTAATGCCCAGCTCTCGCTACGCTCGGGCCCACGCTGTTCTTAGATTTCTCAGAAACGCTTAGTTGTAACGGACGCAAAAACCAAAACACCGATCTGCAGTTTGATATTTCTGTATTGTTACACCAACATATAAAAGGAATAAGCGAACTAAGCAAACTAAGGTCTGAAAACAAATATTACAATAATAAATCTCTGTATTACTTCTGACGATGTTTCAATCTTCATTCTGAACAGCGACCGATGAGACGATGACTGTCGTATTGATGCTTCCGCGAAAATTGGGGAAGTTGATTTTATGCAAACAACCAAGAATTGATCGTTCAATCTTCAACTCCATTGACAATTGTTCAACTTAGCAGTAGTAGGCATATCCCTCATCTCATCATGATCAACCATAGACAACTGTGAAGTATCATGATCATTATCACGAATATTCAATTTACCGTCAACTTTATCATTTTCAAACTCTTTAATAACAGAAGTAGACAATTTTGGTTCCTCCTCGCAAATCCTAAAAGGTTTTATAACTTCACTCTGACTAGTAATACCTTGTAAACTTATGGAGTCAGAACTGCACTCTGAAGCAGCAACTCTATTCTGTGACACTCTATTCAACAATGGCCTACCAGTTGCAACTACAGACTTCTTGACCGCACCGTTATCGTCACACATTTCGGAGTCAGGCCCGGAGTTCACATTTAGCTTATCACTGAACTTGCTCACTGGTTCACAGCTCACCTTTGTATGCACCTCTTGCAAACGAGTACAACACAACCGTGTTTGTCTTGCATCTTGCAACTCATCTGTTGACGATGTACTACGAAACCTGTTACACTCACTAGATCTAAATGCATTACTAGATATCATGGAGCCTTCTCGATATCCAACTCTCTGAGGCCCTTTCGTCATCAATGATTGCATTTTGCTCTCAGACTGCTCTATTCTAGGGGTGAGATTCAATATACTGGCAAACTTGCTCATAGATTGATTGACACTATCTTTTACTAAATACAGGATATCATCAAATTTTGGCTCGACATCCTCTTCCTCCATACGGGAGCTTATCTTCACCCACTTCCTTTGCAGTCGAGTAGGTAGGCGTCTTGCTATTACTTCTAGTATAAAACTCGAGTTGAGGTTATTCATGCAATTCATAGAAATCAAGGTATTCTTATAAGTCATAAGATTATCTAAAAACTCAGTAAGTGCCTTGGAGTCATCTTGAAGTTGACTGCCATTACCTTTGACAGCTTCGTATACGTTCCTTACAATCATTGAAGGTCTTCCAAACCTTTGACGTAATATGCTCATAGCCTCGTAGTAGCCCTCTTTTGGCTTCATAAACTTACAACACTGTATAGCTCTTGCAGCAATTCCAGTGCAATACCTCATCAAATACATTAACTTCATTTCATCAGTTAATGAAAAACCACTCAACATGATCTCAAACTCCTTTACAAATTGTAAATAATCAGCTGGGTTTCCATCAAAACACCGTGGTTCTAATTTAGGGAGTTTGATGTTCCTATTATCCCTGAATGGCGAAACAGTAACATCAACCATGTCATACTTAACATCAGACACATCGTTACAATTAACAGACAAGTCACCGTGACTTACTTTCCTGTTTGCATCCAAGACACACTGTCCCTTCTTTGACCCAGGCATTGTTGAACTTGACCCAATTCCAAAAAGGTTCCAGATATGGCTTGTCCAAAGAGGACTTGACCAGCACCAGGAAAAATGAACGGCGACTATCCAAACTTTCACCAACTGTTTGAATCCGCCAGATCTGTTTCTATCGTCAGAAACTGTCAGTCACGTCTCGTAAACCGTTAATGCCCAGCTCCTGCTACGCTCGGACTCACGCTGTCGCTTGAAGTTTCTCAGAAACGCTCAGTAACAACGGACGAAAAAACCAAAACACCAATTGTTGACTTGAGTATTATGTATTGTTACACCAACATATAAATCAAGTATGACTAAGGTCTGTGGACAAATATTACAATAATAAATCATAAGATTACTTCTGACGATGTTTTACTCTTCTTTCTGAACAGCGACCGATGAGACGATGACTGTCGTATTGATGCCTCCGCGAAAATTTGGGAAGTTGATTTTGAGCAAACAACCAAGAATTGATCGTTCAATCTTCAACTCCATTGACACCACTATCTCGTACAAGGGACAATCCAAATCAAATTAAAAGCTTACAGGGAAACAGGAGCTGCAGATAGACCACAAGCCAAGTTCAACACTCAAATACTGAAGGACCAGGCTACAAAGGACATCTTCATTGCAAACATAAGGGAAAAAGCCGAGACACAAATCAACACCAGCAAAAAGATCAGCGTCGAAAAGCACTGGGACAACTTGAAAACGGTGTGGAGTCAAACCTGCATGGAAGTTCTAAGCAGAAAGAAGAGACGGGACAAACAGTGGCTCACTGCAGACACTTGGAAACTAATAGAAGAGAGAGGGATAGTGTCAATGTAGTTGAAGATTGAACGATCAAACCATGGTTTTTTGCTCAAACTCAACGTACCTATGTTTTCGTGGAGGCATCAATACACCAGTCATCGTCTCATCGGTCACTGTTCAGAAAGAAGAGAAAAACTGTCAGAAGTAATATCGTGACTTATTGTTGTAATATTTCTTCTTAGAACTTAGTCTGTAATGCCAGTAATGCTGATTATATGTTGGTGTTAGAATAAAGAATTCTCGAGTCGCCAATCGGTGTTCTGGTTTTCGCGTCCGTTAATACTAAGCGTTTCTGAAAGGCTTCAAGGGACAGCGAGAGGCCCGGTGTAGCAAGAGCTGGGCATTAACGGTTTATGAGACATGATTGACAGATGGTGAAACAAAATATTATCCAGTGCACCGACGAGCAACAAAAACAGGAGTTGAATCCAAGCTACAACACGCTGAACAAAAGAGTAAAGAAGAGTGCCAGGGAAGACAAAAGAAAATATTATGAAGCCATGGCAAACGAAACAGAACAAGCTGCAGGCAAAGGAGACCTCGCCACACTCTACCAAACAACTAGGCACCTATCGGGCTAAAGTTCGACACAGATTAAGCCAGTAAAGGATGACAATGGAAAGTCAATCAACTTAGAAGTAGAGCAAAGAAAACACTGGGCTGAACACTTCAAAAGACTTCTAAATCGTCCGCCACCTACAACGCGCCCAACAATACCAACAACGAGAGCAGAACTACCAGTAAACATCGACCGCCCGACGAAATCAGAAGTCCTGTATGCAATCGAAATGCTAAAGGCTGGGAAAGCAGCAGGACCAGATGGAATCCCAGCAGAAGCCTTGAAAATAGACCCAGAGACAACAGCGGACTTGATGACGCTATTGCTGGAGAAGGTGTGGAAAGAGGGCAAAGTGGCCGAGGATTGGAAGAGCGGACACTTATTCAAACTACCAAAGAAAGGAGGCTTAAGTCAATGCAAAACTGGCGTGGAATTATGCTTCTGTCCATCCCAAGCAAAATACTAAGTCGCATCATCCTGGAGAGGATCAAACAAACCCTGCATGAAAAACTTCGACCGGAACAGGCCGGATTCAGGAGAAACAAATCATGTATTGATCAAATCGCCACTCTACGATCATCATTGAACAAAGCTTGGAATGGCAGTCACCTCTCCACCTCACTCAACTCACTCGACTTTAAAAAGGCCTTCGACAGACAGCGTCGATCGAGAGGTCATTTGGTACCTACTTCGCTACTACCAAAGGGGTGCCATCGACAATTATACATCTCATCCAACAGTTATACGACAATGCTGCACGCTAAGTAATCCACAACGGGAAACTTACGGAAGCCTTCGAAGTGAGGATGGGAGTGAGGCAAGGATGTCTACTATCGCCAATGATTTTCCTGATTGCAGTAGATTGGATAATGCGACAGACAGTGGGCAATGCAGAAACAGGCATAAAATGGACTCACACAAAAAACTTGGATCTGGACTTCGCCGATGATATATGTCTGATTTCCCACAAACTAGAAGATATGCAAGTGAAAAGCAACAAGTTGGAGGCAGAAGAATCATCAAAGATAGGACTTCAAGTGAACATAGATAAAACAGAGATGATGAAGATTCCTGGCCAATAGCAACAACAACAACAGACAACAATCAGCCAGCAGAAATGGAAGGAACCTGAAAGAAACAGCCTCCTTCACCTACCTACAGGCAGAACTGACGAGGACATCAAATCCAGAATCGGAAAAGCAAGCTTTCATTACTCTCAAATCTGTGTGGAGGTCAACAGCAATCAGCATCAAAAATAAGATCCGGATTTTCAACTCCAATATAAAGTCAGTGCTGCTATACGGATCAGAGACTCAGCGAGTCATAAAGAGCATCTCCAACAAACTACAGACCTTCATTAACAGTTGTCTTCGCTCAACTCAAGATCAGATGGCCAGAAGAGATCAGCAATAGGAATATCTGGCAATGAGCGAACCAACACAGCAGGAACCGACTGTGAAACAAATAGGCAGGAAGAAATGGAGATGGATTGGCCATACGCTGAGGAAACCATCAAGTCACATCACTAGACAGGCCATCGCTCGAGTAGAACCCGAAAGGGAAGCGGCGAGTTGGTCGTCAGTACAAGGGTGACTTGGAGGAGGTCATGCGAGGAGGAGATGAAAGCATGTGGACAGACCTGGAGCGGGGCGAAAAAGTTGACAGAATACAGAAGGCAATGGGGACGTGTGTGGCTGAGGCCCTATGTTCCTCTAGGAACTAAAGGATACAATAATAGTAATAATAATAATAATAATAAGTGAACTGTATATACGGCGTGCCCAAAAAGCACCAGTTTACATCTTGCCTTTAGTCTTTTCTAAAGAAACAGATGAAAGTAGTATAATAAGTCCTCTTCCAGATTAATGTGCGTCATCTGATTGTGTGCAGCACAACTTCAGTAGACAGGGAGACAGATTCCTTTTAGCGCAAGCAGCCAAAGACCTAGAATCGTTCCAAAAACAAAATGAAATAATCAGCTTTTAACAAGCACATCACAAAGCACTTTTATGAGATTTCTAATTTCTTGCAATAGGGGTCAAACTAAAAATACTTGTTAGATTTAGTTTAGTTTATTAGACCTAATTCAATCGCTATTTCTAGGTGGTGCGCCATTTTCAGTTTTGTTGTCACCTTCAGCATTGTAAGCTTCGTATCTGGTTTGTGTGATTGCAGTAAATCACAGCGACGACAGACTGCTATCACAATTGGCTTATGAATAATTGCATTATCGCATAAAAGCTGATAAGACGTTATCATGAGTCAGAAATGGTAATTAGTTTGTTTTTCACTGTTTATATTAAGTATTTAATGACGATGCAGCTAAATACACCTAAAGATTTTTGTGAATATCTTAAGTGTGGGCGTTTTGCTGTGTAAAATTCTCTTGCGCGTCATTATGGAGTATATAACTAGTTTCTTATGTGTATAACTGCCCTACAGAATAGTGAGTGTACATAGGATCTTCGATAATGTAATGTCACGTCTAAAGTGTCTGAAAAATGTAAGCAATTTATAAATCCCATAGCTAGCTCTTAGTTAAAATAGGGTAACAGGGTATGTGTTTTGTTACATGAAACGTATAAATGAGCTATATATATATATACATATATATACACCTAAATAAGTTTCTCAAAATTCTTCTAGTGCTGTAATATGCATAAGAACACTCATTAGTAAACAGAACATCTTGTTACTCTATCTAGACTAAGGGTTAGAGGCTTTTATGAAACCTTTTCATTTTTTTAGTCACGATGTAAAATGTTTGCCATTTCGATTAAAGCTGAGAATTGAAGAGAAGAGAGAAGAAGAATTTTGAGTCGTTTAAATCAGCGTAAGTTGTACTCAATTGACGCCACTGTACTTCTTAGCTATGTGTGTATTAGATCACGCATGCGAGTAAATTTGTATAGCCCAGACATACAGTAAACAATTAAATACTATGGTCCAATATCCAATTTACGAGCTAGTATAAACCAATTTGATTTCTTTGTGCTCGCCTCTTGATTGTAAGGTATAGGTTCCTGATCTTCGGTAAACTTCTGCGTATCTCGTCCCGCCACTCGACTGTCGTAGCTTTGGTTGACTCCAAAAGGAGTAGTGCTGGGATTAATTATATGTGGTTTGTAATATGAGGTGTGTTAAGACTGTTACCACTGTGAATGGAGTTGATCCTTTCACCAGTTAGTTCTCCGGTATCCGTCGTCAAAAGAAAAGAGATAATAATCGTCACATACATGCAATGTCAGCACTCGTATATTATGGTTTTGTCATCAAGCTGTGTCTGTTTTCGACATAGAACTTGTCATCAAGCTACCACACCAGAAGGGGTAAAACTTGAATAAACTGATCCAAATTGAAGGATTAAACAGAGACAGGATAGTATTTGAGTGGAATTAAACTATGATAGCCGAACTGAAGGGTTTGTCAAAAGTTGACCTTGAAGAATCAACCAGGCTTAAGTCATACCAATTCAAATCACATATGCTTTTCCAAATTCGATGAGGACAGGTGCAGTATTTCAGTTATACCCTACTTACTTTTTTCTGTAAGTCTTTTCTCTTAGTCAGGACTAGTGTTTTTAGGATTTATTTTAAGGTTTGGTGTTAGGTAAAAAATTATGAGTGGGTTAAAGAACAGCGCTAAGAATATCGATAGTTCTCAAAGTACCATGATCTACAGTCACCTTGATTACATCTATCCCATATGGTGTAATTTCTGTATGGATTATCATTAGATTAACTTGAATACATTCTTACAACACATAAGAAGTAATAATCCAACGCAATATCATGTTTGTAAGGTTTATTAACAGATGTTTTAAGGACTATGCTACTTTTTCTTATCTGAATTCTGATTGTTTGCCAAAGGTCACTGATTTTAGCTATGAAAGTTTAATTTCACCACTATTTGATTAATGGTGGCCAACAGTGCAATCCCAGATGCACGTTTTATCCTGTTTGAGACTTGCAATGTTTAAATAATTGCACTCCCAGTAAGTAATGGTATTCCGATCGAGGCTTGAATCTATCACTCTTCATGTCAAGCACCAAAATGCTATCTACTGAACCACTGAGTCACGAAAACTACCTCTTTTCCAACACGAATCAGATGTTTGACCCGACATTTCAGTCCACTAAAAATCAATCAGTATAGAATCCAAATAAAATTTCATCAAATGAATAACATGGAATGGTGTAAAATGGAGCGTTTTTTTTCATACGTTGTCTTCCGTGTGTATTATAAGCCTTTAGTCTCTGAAGTAGCGATGGTGTTGTTCTTTTCATTGGATGGAAATGTTAGCCTCACTACCTAACTTCCATCTTTTACTGGCTTACTGATGCCTAGGCAATGTTTAGAATTATGTTCACAGAGAATGGAAAATTGACCTGTATGGCTGATAAACACTCAACCACTGAATCAGTGATGCACAAAACAAAAGTATAGAGCAAATAGGGAGAGTAATATTATAGTTCATAACAAATACTCTTAACTCTTAAATAATTAACGATTTTGACTGGTGTAGAAATTTTTGGTTTAAAACAATACAAGTTGAATTTACCCTCATGTGTTACACCGATTCTCTTCAGGTGTGCATCTATCATCTTTGAGACTCGTGTTATTCTGTATTGAGTAGACAGTTCAAACGTCACTCCTTTCTACTATTTTAAAGTTAGTAACCTAAGTACTTGAAAACATAACGCATCATAGATAATTTATAACACGTGTTGTGTTGCCTTGTAACATGCCTTTGAATTGGATAATTATTGAAGACGGTATTCGTAGTTCTAGAAAATAGAAACTATAGTTGCACACTATTCCATGCTTGATACGTCAGTTGTTAAGACCAGTTTTACATAAATCTCTGCAACTAGTTCATCTAACATCAAAATCTTGAAATACTGCATACAAGAAGAAGAAGACAAAAACAGTCGAGTCAGTGAAATACTACAGTCTCAGCTTCATAGGTAAGTCATGTAAATATATTTATAAGCGGTATAAAATAGTGGATAATATTGAGGTTATATTAATGTATGTGTAAAACTTGGGCACTATGGTAGTAAGTAATTCCATATTAGTTTTTTTATTAGATATATCACACAGTGAAACAATATCATTTACTGGATGACGTTTCGAACACAATTCATTATTGTTCATAATCATATCAATTATAATCACACGACTTCGAAACTTGACTTTTATAGTTTTCTTTGTTATCTCCTGTTTATCGTCGTAGGAGTACTAGAATTTTCCAGATGTCAGGTTGGACAGGTTTTGAACCATTCCTATTACACGCATTCTTTTTTAGTTGATTCGATAAACAAAGCTCCTGTTATCAATCTCTCCCTCCACCCCGTTGTTACATTATGTTTTAAAACTTCCATCTTATCATCATCCTATTGTATGGCTGTGTCTAATTGCATGTAGTGAGTGGTATAGCTGAACTATTCTCTAGGCTTCTTATCTTATTCGGGTCTAGAGAATAATTCAGCTACAGCACTCACTACATGCAATTAGAGACAACCATACAATAGGTTGATGGGATAAGATGAATTCTTCTATTGATAACTCCTTCACTGTTATCACCTTTAACATCGCGTTGAAAGAAGATAGTTATAAGGATAAAACTTGGACACTGGTGGTAGAGTATAATTCCATTATGGACACAATTTTATTTTCATAAAATCACACAGTGTTGTTATACAGTAATATTTCGAGCACAATTTACTACTGCTTACAATCATATCAAGGCACTACTCACACGACTTTCTTGCTTCGTTTATATACATGAGTAAAAATTGATTAGACATTTGAATAAAAACAATAATATAAGATGAAGTACATTCGGAGATAATATGAGTGTTATCAATTAAATACAGTCAGATGGAGAATAAGACAATTGTTGTTAGTCAATAAGATGGGAAATGAGATGTTTTTATAGTAAAATAAATAATTTTCTTAGAGTCTACACCCAACACATGCAATAGAAATGACTCAATGCAAATACCAGACATAGGGAAGATATTGTTGCCACCAGTCAAATCAGAGGAGGATAATAAATAATCTTAAAATTCTATTTCAATTCACATTCTAACAAGTTACTTATTTTGACCATAAAAACACTCGTCTTATTTCCCATCTGATTGCATTTTATTGATAACACTAATATTATTTCCCAATGTACTTTATCTTATATTGATTTTATTCAAATTTCTAACGAGTGTTACTCATATATATATGAATGAAGCAATAAATTTGTGTGATTAGTGCTTTGATATGATTATGAGCAGCAATAATTTGTGCTGGAAACGCCATCATCAGTAAATATCACTGTTTAATACTGTGTGACTATTAAAAATTTTTTTTATATATAATGGAATAAAGGTGGTTTGAACTGATTCGGTTATTCGAGTTGAGTTAAGCAGTGCGGTGATGATTTCAGTGTCCAATGAGAGAAATGGGCATCGGGTGTGTAGGTCACTTCGATCTGGCTGGCTAGCAAGCCTACTGGTGGTGGTTGATGAAAATAGTGTCCAACTATTCGAATCAGTCAATATTGTTGTTGTATTATTTTCTCCTTTAGTTTTTAGAGGAACATAGGGACTTAAGCTGCACGTATCCATTGCATTTGGTTCGCCGCCAACGTTTTCACCCGGCTGCATATCTGCCCACATGCTTTCATCTCCTCTCCTCATCACCTCCTCCTCCATGTTGTCACCATCGCACTGGCGACCAAGTGATTCGGCGTTTCTCATTCGGGTTCCACTCGAGCTATGACCTGGCGTGTGATGTCACTTGATGGTTTTTTTTCTCAGAGTATGATCAATCCAGCTCCATTTCTGCCTGCATATTTGTTGCACAATCGGTTCCTGCTGTGCTGTTTGGTTAGTTCATTGCCACAGATCCCTCCCTGTTGCTGATCTTTTCTGGCCGGCCATCCGATCTTAAGTAGTATTATGCGAAGACAGCTGTTGATGAAGGTCTGTAGTTTGTTCGAAGTGCCCTTCGTGATGCGATGCGGCGGCAAGTCTCTGATCCGTATAGTAGCACTGACTGACTTCACATTGGAGTTGAAAATGCACATCTTATTTTTCATGCTGAGTGTTGATCTCCACACAGACTTGAGACTAATAAAAGCTTGCCTTGCTTTCCCGATCCCCGTGCTTTGATATCCTCATCAGTTCCATCCGCCTGTTGTTGAAACGATACTTCCCAGGTTGGTAGGTTAACGACTTTGCTTCCTTCACATTTCTCTCATTTATGCTAATTGTTGTCTATCAGTAGTATAGTGGCTAATGCATTTAGACTTCCGATTGATGCACAGAGGACTATAGCGAATATGAGTATGAAACTATGCTGAACTCCTTTTGTATTTTGAAACCAATCTAACCGACTGACTGTCTGACCAAGCGGTAACGTAGAACTTTACACAGAAGTGCACCATTTCGTGTTGTTACACTCCGTATAGCACACAAATGTCGACAGAAATACTAAAACATTCAGAAAAACTAATAGTGTATGGTAATGTATAGGCGAAAGAATAACTTCATGAAGAAACATCAAGATGCAATGACTTTGTGAGGTTACAGAGAGTGAATGCATCTGCTCCATTGAGATCGGTTTAGAGTTTTTTTTAGAGGGGTTACCTTATCCAGAAAGAGAATTAGTGTTGCAAAACCGCAGAAACCAAGGGATAATTGCTTGAGGCCTGTCACACACGACCTGTCTGGACTGATTTTTGGTTTGGTTCCGTATTAGTAACCTATCGCCTGCTACGGATCACCGTAGGTGGGGTAACTCAGGATGTACAATTGTTAGGGTCGACTTTTTCTAACCTCTCGCCAGAGTTGAGAGACAGCATGCTGGTCATTAGAGGGAAACATCGTACTGCTCTTACATCCTTATCCCCCAGCACAGTGCAAAAAATATCTCACACTATGCTGGTAACTGCCTTTAGTCGAATTGCTATCCTAACTATCTTTCTGGCATGGTAGGACCTGCAGGAACATTGGTTCCAGCCAATGTAGCTTGTTGTGTCATTACAATATGCAAGCCCGACCACCATGTCAAGGTACCAGCTATCAGTCGGGTTCTGAGTCATATAACCAGCAGTCTCCGGCTGTTATTTTCTTTAGAGTCTCAAAGACCCCAGCCAAGCAGTCGACACCTTTCCGACTGTGAAAAACTTGGCAGATTAACGCCAGGTTTTGATTTAGCCACCCCTAACTCTTTTCCAACTTAATCCTAAATCAACGAATGAATATTATATTCCTAAGTACACTTTTGTTCCATAACTACTTTCTAAAGCGACTTTTTATTCAGCACTAGTGGCTAAATATGTGTAGGGGGGGGGAGTTTAAATTACAAGATTGTTTAATGTGTACTGCCCTTTCACCGACTCATATTTTCTTACCGTTTTTGTCAGATATGGTTAGTTATTCATTGTTATTCTACCTAAATGATAGCTGATACCTTTATATGTGGTAGTTAGGCTTGCATAGTAAAATGATTTAACGCCAAAGTTTAGATAGTGGACATAGGTCAGTCACTTGTAGTTCAGGGTTGCAAAAGCTATCCCTAATTTAAGACGAAGTAACCTAAGTAGGAGCGCGAGTGGCACAGCGGTATAATACTCGCCATACACCCAGATGGTTCGTGACTCCGATCCCCGGCAAATAAATCCACTCTTTTACCTCGCTAAGACGGTAATAAGACTGCTAAAGAGGGGAAGGTTGGGCATGAAGCCAGCAACCCCATTCCGTAAAAATAAATGCAACTGCTACCCAAAACTTCAAAGCTCTAGCTTGAAACCTTATGTTCCAGCACTGGGAACATAAAGGAATAAGAAAAAATCCCAAGTAGGATCAGATAATTTGACACTTCAATAGGTGTCTAAGCCTGACAGTGATGAACTGTAAGCTGGATTAACTATGGCATGTGATAGCACAGAGACAGTTTCGTCAGAAAACTGACCTTTTAGTAGTACTCATTGGGGGATCAGACTAACTAATATTGCACCCAAGATTCTAGGATCTATAGTCCTATGAAGACTCAAGATAAGCAGGAAGCGTACTGTTGATCAAATCTTCACATTCCTTGCTTCTTTACTTGAAGACAACACTTGACTCCATTGGTCAAGAGTTGTTATGGCAATATATTTGCCTAGAAAGGGTGAATGCGTGATGAGAAAGTATGCTGTATTACGTCACGTTATATACTGGTATCGCCTGATCGCTTTTTCTATCCAGTCCCAAGGCTAGCAAAAACAGAGCAGTCCTTGAGAGTTCCTGTGATAACACCGTCAATTAATCATAAGTTGTGTATATCTAACTATCTAGGTCGATTGGTGGATGGTGACTAGCAGTAAAATCCAGGATACGCATTTCGTTCTATTTGGAGCCCTTGGATGCCTCTATTCTAGTCACCATCCACCACCAATTGACTTCAAGTTACATGATCAGACATCGTCATCGAAGTATAAAGAGCTGACATGTTAACCTGAAACTGAGCACTTCAGTTCAATCAATCGATTGGAAAATTGAAAATCGAATTAAATAACTATCTAGGTGTGTTTATTTAATAAGCGTTTGTCTTCTTTTTCTCTGTGTTTTAATCATCATAGATATTTATTTATATGGAGAGAACCCTTTATGATTGATTGATTGATTGTTAACAATAATGAATAATGAAATGGAAGAGACATTGAACTGCCTATTTGAAAAGAGTTCACTACTACCATCGAATTTAACTGATTATCCTAATCAAATTGGCGGGCATGGACTTTTATTTGGCAACAAGTGTAAAAGTAAGTCAAGTTATTTCTCATCTTATCTTTTTCCTGACACTTATTATTGATTCCCTTGGGTTCTGAGTGGAACATAGGAGTCACTTCAACAAACACATCTCCATTTTGTTCTATTTTGCTGCTTACCCTCTTTTTAATTGGGTCCACAATTGTCCATAATGCCTCATCTTCTCAAAAGATCTCCTCCATGAGGAAATCAATAATATTAAACGGTTGCTTAATGAAAATGCACTTCAAGGTACCAACAGTTCCTAATACAGGCCTTATTCTTACAAATGCAATTCCTCGGGGACAACATTAACGAGATACTAACACAACGTCTTAGAATATACTGTAAAAAGAGCATTCCCTGGTGTTGAATTGCACTGTGTCTTCAATTCAAAACCACTCCACTTTTGCATTCGGGAGTAAAAGATAAAATGTTTAATTTCACTTCTTCCATGCTCCTGTGAAGCCAGTTAACTGCATAGGCCATAGAATTAAGTGTGTTTCTCGTGGGATTTCCAAACACCATTCTGCCTGGTTAGTTAAGTAAAGGGCAAACAAAATCTATTCGCATAGTGCTATTCCATCTCATCTTCTGGATACAGAACACAGGATTGATGTCGACGAAGCGACTTTCAAAGTCATTTAACTCATGCCAACAAATCTTAATTTCGCCTTAAGAATTCGTTTACTAAATATTGCTTGCGATCCATATTAACAAGCCTAATTTGTGCGTTCAAAAGAAGCTAGTTCAGACATTATCCTTACCCCATTGGCCATCTAGGTTTGAATGATCCTCAATTTTTGTGGAATTTTCCTAATTTTAGTTGATATTCTATTCGCTATTATATCTTTATTATTATTATTAATATAATTTAAGCATCTTTAATGAACTGTAATTCCATTGTGATCTTACTTTACAAATCGATATTATTTGAAAAAACACTAATATTGGTATTGACTACTATTCTAGAATATTCTATGCATATAAACATACAGATATATCTAATTGTAGAGCGAGAAGAGGAAGTTACCGAAAAGGATATTCTTCTTTCCTCGATTATTTTGTGTTTTATAAGTTATTTTTTGTTATATTCCCTTGGGCTCCGAGTGGAAAATAGGGCTTCAGTAGTACATCTCCACTTTGTTCTATTTTGTTGCTGTCCTCTTCACCTGGGTCCACGATTGCCCATAATCTCTCATCTCCTCCTCGTCACACGATTTCCTCCATGTCACCCTTGCACCGACGACCCACTCGTTGATGGCCTGCGATATATGCGATCTCTGTCTCACGTTAGGTGGTTTAATAAGGTAAGTAATGTTGACGTTAGGCGTAGAGTGTTGGGCAGGGAAAGAGGGAAAACCAATCGACGAGGCTATAAAGTTACATAGATTGAGATGGCTAGGTCAGGTGCTGCGCATGCCTAACCATCGCCTCCCCCGACGACGGGCATTACTAGCTGATATAGGTGCAGGTTGGAAAAGAGCCAGTGGTGGTGTTATGTTCTAGTTTCCCCGTCGCCAAATTGTTATGTACTCGTCGCTGAATTATTGTTATGGACTGGTCGAGAAATTAATAGTCCTGACGCGAGAAGGCGGAAATCAGAAGACCACTAGGTTTGCGATGATACTTCTATTGTCCAAACACAAGGAGACGAAAATAAATGGTCTCACACCAAAGTGGTAAGTAAGTAAAGTAGTTGTAAAGTAAAGTAGTTCACACAAATTGTGAATGCGAATATATATAAATAATTCAGACAAGCGTGGGAAAAATCATTAGACAGTCTTAACATGAATGGCTAATTATAATGGAGTGTCGATCCAATTATACATAGCGAATATAGCAGACATGCCAACAAACATATATGGATATATGTCACCAAGCAACGGACTGTCAACAAACACTCATATTATATATAATATAATATAAGGAGAATACACATTATTAAAGGAGACAAGTCCATACAAGTGAAGTGGTCACAGACTAACCGAGCAAACAGAAAGAGAGACCAACATGCACACACACACATAAATATATATATGTGGATACATATCACCTCCCCTTTTGAGAAGATGGATGATTAGTAGGATGTTTACCTGGGGGTTTATCTGGGACCTTTGGGCTTGTTGTTGACGCCTGTCGTTTCGTCTGACTGTTGGGTTTGCGGCTTCGGCTCCGTCCGGAATTGTCTAACATTTTATGCTTCTTGGCTGCATTGCATAGCGAATTTAGTGGGACATCAGCCAGATGCAAACGATGGAACCAATCAAGTCCCAAAACATTTAAATCATTCTTCGTGACGTAACAAATTCCTGTGAATTTGGTATTGCGGAAGGAAACAGAACATTTGAGTTCACCAATTAGTTTGAGCCGCCCACCACAGGCGCTGAGAAGAGACTGGGAAGTATTGGTGATAGGTGGTCTGCCAATATAATTCCAAAGTTTCTCTGATATAACAGTAATATCAGAGGCAGTATCTAGCTGCAGACGAGTATCATGACCATTCATCTGAAGGTCAATATATTTCCGCATAGCTGGTGTTGTGACTTGACAGGTTGCACGTAGACTCAGTGATCTTTTTGGAGATTTAGGACCGACATTTTGTTGAGCTTTTGCTGGATTATGATATCTGAGTTGGCGTGGCTGACAAAACCCATTTTTATGACCGATGATTTTGCACTTGCTGCAACGATGATTTTTGTATGGGCAAGACTTTACAAAGTGCCACGCGCCACAATGCCAGCATGGTGATGGAGGGGTCTTCTTTGCAGTATTTTGTGAAGTTGGACGAGTATGTATAGATTTCCGCGGGACATTAGAAGAAGTAGGTGGGTCAGGACTGGATGATGAGAGATTTTCGCTCTTTCGTAATGCACGAATATCAGAGCTTCTCGAAGGTGTTGATTCGACCAGGTGTGTGTCTTTCTGCAGATTAATCAGCCGTTGATATTCATCAGCTATGTCATGTAATGTTAACTTGGGATTTTGTTCTAGCTGATTGAGCAGTCGAGTTCGGATATCTGTGAAACGAGGAGATTGGAGACTGCATATGAGAATCAAGGCTTTGAACTGATCATCTGTTAAGGACCTGAGTCGAAATCTCTCACATTCTCGGTTGACTGTGCCAACGTGAGTAAGAAAATCATCATTTTCATTCATTGCCAGCTTGAGGCAACGATAACGTATACTGAATAATGAGGAGTGGTCTCCGAAATGTTCACGCAGCAACTTTATTGTATCATCGAAACAATTGTCACGTGGTTTCTGTGGTAAAATTAGGTTGCAGTACCGTTCATATTCTGCCGGACCCAATTTACGTAACAACACTCGCACCTTCCAAGCATCGTCTTGTGAGGCGAGATCAACAGTGAATAAATCCTCATAACGTTGATACCATGTGTCAAAAGTGACATTAGCCTCTGGGTCATAATTGAACTGTGAAATACTGTTCACAATGCCGTCGACAGATGGTAGCATGGTATGATTGGGATTGCTTGAAGGTGAAGCTGGACCAGTCTGTTGGTTGACGAACATTTCCATTAATTTCATTTGTCGTTCAAACAATAATTCCAATTTAATAGGATCCATAGTAAATTGTTATGTTGCTGCTGCTGAGTGGTTAATAGTAGTTTTCCCCGTCGCCAAATTGTTATGTTCTAGTTTCCCCGTCGCCAAATTGTTATGTACTCGTCGCTGAATTATTGTTATGGACTGGTCGAGAAATTAATAGTCCTGACGCGAGAAGGCGGAAATCAGAAGACCACTAGGTTTGCGATGATACTTCTATTGTCCAAACACAAGGAGACGAAAATAAATGGTCTCACACCAAAGTGGTAAGTAAGTAAAGTAGTTGTAAAGTAAAGTAGTTCACACAAATTGTGAATGCGAATATATATAAATAATTCAGACAAGCGTGGGAAAAATCATTAGACAGTCTTAACATGAATGGCTAATTATAATGGAGTGTCGATCCAATTATACATAGCGAATATAGCAGACATGCCAACAAACATATATGGATATATGTCACCAAGCAACGGACTGTCAACAAACACTCATATTATATATAATATAATATAAGGAGAATACACATTATTAAAGGAGACAAGTCCATACAAGTGAAGTGGTCACAGACTAACCGAGCAAACAGAAAGAGAGACCAACATGCACACACACACATAAATATATATATGTGGATACATATCACCTCCCCTTTTGAGAAGATGGATGATTAGTAGGATGTTTACCTGGGGGTTTATCTGGGACCTTTGGGCTTGTTGTTGACGCCTGTCGTTTCGTCTGACTGTTGGGTTTGCGGCTTCGGCTTCGTCCGGAATTGTCCAACATTTTATGCTTCTTGGCTGCATTGCATAGCGAATTTAGTGGGACATCAGCCAGATGCAAACGATGGAACCAATCAAGTCCCAAAACATTTAAATCATTCTTCGTGACGTAACAAATTCCTGTGAATTTGGTATTGCGGAAGGAAACAGAACATTTGAGTTCACCAATTAGTTTGAGCCGCCCACCACAGGCGCTGAGAAGAGACTGGGAAGTATTGGTGATAGGTGGTCTGCCAATATAATTCCAAAGTTTCTCTGATATAACAGTAATATCAGAGGCAGTATCTAGCTGCAGACGAGTATCATGACCATTCATCTGAAGGTCAATATATTTCCGCATAGCTGGTGTTGTGACTTGACAGGTTGCACGTAGACTCAGTGATCTTTTTGGAGATTTAGGACCGACATTTTGTTGAGCTTTTGCTGGATTATGATATCTGAGTTGGCGTGGCTGACAAAACCCATTTTTATGACCGATGATTTTGCACTTGCTGCAACGATGATTTTTGTATGGGCAAGACTTTACAAAGTGCCACGCGCCACAATGCCAGCATGGTGATGGAGGGGTCTTCTTTGCAGTATTATGTGAAGTTGGACGAGTATGTATAGATTTCCGCGGGACATTAGAAGAAGTAGGTGGGTCAGGACTGGATGATGAGAGATTTTCGCTCTTTCGTAATGCACGAATATCAGAGCTTCTCGAAGGTGTTGATTCGACCAGGTGTGTGTCTTTCTGCAGATTAATCAGCCGTTGATATTCATCAGCTATGTCATGTAATGTTAACTTGGGATTTTGTTCTAGCTGATTGAGCAGTCGAGTTCGGATATCTGTGAAACGAGGAGATTGGAGACTGCATATGAGAATCAAGGCTTTGAATTGATCATCTGTTAAGGACCTGAGTCGAAATCTCTCACATTCTCGGTTGACTGTGCCAACGTGAGTAAGAAAATCATCATTTTCATTCATTGCCAGCTTGAGGCAACGATAACGTATACTGAATAATGAGGAGTGGTCTCCGAAATGTTCACGCAGCAACTTTATTGTATCATCGAAACAATTGTCACGTGGTTTCTGTGGTAAAATTAGGTTGCAGTACCGTTCATATTCTGCCGGACCCAATTTACGTAACAACACTCGCACCTTCCAAGCATCGTCTTGTGAGGCGAGATCAACAGTGAATAAATCCTCATAACGTTGATACCATGTGTCAAAAGTGACATTAGCCTCTGGGTCATAATTGAACTGTGAAATACTGTTCACAATGCCGTCGACAGATGGTAGCATGGTATGATTGGGATTGCTTGAAGGTGAAGCTGGACCAGTCTGTTGGTTGACGAACATTTCCATTAATTTCATTTGTCGTTCAAACAATAATTCCAATTTAGAAGGATCCATAGTAAATTGTTATGTTGCTGCTGCTGAGTGGTTAATAGTAGTTTTCCCCGTCGCCAAATTGTTATGTTCTAGTTTCCCCGTCGCCAAATTGTTATGTACTCGTCGCTGAATTATTGTTATGGACTGGTCGAGAAATTAATAGTCCTGACGCGAGAAGGCGGAAATCAGAAGACCACTAGGTTTGCGATGATACTTCTATTGTCCAAACACAAGGAGACGAAAATAAATGGTCTCACACCAAAGTGGTAAGTAAGTAAAGTAGTTGTAAAGTAAAGTAGTTCACACAAATTGTGAATGCGAATATATATAAATAATTCAGACAAGCGTGGGAAAAATCATTAGACAGTCTTAACATGAATGGCTAATTATAATGGAGTGTCGATCCAATTATACATAGCGAATATAGCAGACATGCCAACAAACATATATGGATATATGTCACCAAGCAACGGACTGTCAACAAACACTCATATTATATATAATATAATATAAGGAGAATACACATTATTAAAGGAGACAAGTCCATACAAGTGAAGTGGTCACAGACTAACCGAGCAAACAGAAAGAGAGACCAACATGCACACACACACATAAATATATATATGTGGATACATATCACCTCCCCTTTTGAGAAGATGGATGATTAGTAGGATGTTTACCTGGGGGTTTATCTGGGACCTTTGGGCTTGTTGTTGACGCCTGTCGTTTCGTCTGACTGTTGGGTTTGCGGCTTCGGCTCCGTCCGGAATTGTCTAACATTTTATGCTTCTTGGCTGCATTGCATAGCGAATTTAGTGGGACATCAGCCAGATGCAAACGATGGAACCAATCAAGTCCCAAAACATTTAAATCATTCTTCGTGACGTAACAAATTCCTGTGAATTTGGTATTGCGGAAGGAAACAGAACATTTGAGTTCACCAATTAGTTTGAGCCGCCCACCACAGGCGCTGAGAAGAGACTGGGAAGTATTGGTGATAGGTGGTCTGCCAATATAATTCCAAAGTTTCTCTGATATAACAGTAATATCAGAGGCAGTATCTAGCTGCAGACGAGTATCATGACCATTCATCTGAAGGTCAATATATTTCCGCATAGCTGGTGTTGTGACTTGACAGGTTGCACGTAGACTCAGTGATCTTTTTGGAGATTTAGGACCGACATTTTGTTGAGCTTTTGCTGGATTATGATATCTGAGTTGGCGTGGCTGACAAAACCCATTTTTATGACCGATGATTTTGCACTTGCTGCAACGATGATTTTTGTATGGGCAAGACTTTACAAAGTGCCACGCGCCACAATGCCAGCATGGTGATGGAGGGGTCTTCTTTGCAGTATTTTGTGAAGTTGGACGAGTATGTATAGATTTCCGCGGGACATTAGAAGAAGTAGGTGGGTCAGGACTGGATGATGAGAGATTTTCGCTCTTTCGTAATGCACGAATATCAGAGCTTCTCGAAGGTGTTGATTCGACCAGGTGTGTGTCTTTCTGCAGATTAATCAGCCGTTGATATTCATCAGCTATGTCATGTAATGTTAACTTGGGATTTTGTTCTAGCTGATTGAGCAGTCGAGTTCGGATATCTGTGAAACGAGGAGATTGGAGACTGCATATGAGAATCAAGGCTTTGAACTGATCATCTGTTAAGGACCTGAGTCGAAATCTCTCACATTCTCGGTTGACTGTGCCAACGTGAGTAAGAAAATCATCATTTTCATTCATTGCCAGCTTGAGGCAACGATAACGTATACTGAATAATGAGGAGTGGTCTCCGAAATGTTCACGCAGCAACTTTATTGTATCATCGAAACAATTGTCACGTGGTTTCTGTGGTAAAATTAGGTTGCAGTACCGTTCATATTCTGCCGGACCCAATTTACGTAACAACACTCGCACCTTCCAAGCATCGTCTTGTGAGGCGAGATCAACAGTGAATAAATCCTCATAACGTTGATACCATGTGTCAAAAGTGACATTAGCCTCTGGGTCATAATTGAACTGTGAAATACTGTTCACAATGCCGTCGACAGATGGTAGCATGGTATGATTGGGATTGCTTGAAGGTGAAGCTGGACCAGTCTGTTGGTTGACGAACATTTCCATTAATTTCATTTGTCGTTCAAACAATAATTCCAATTTAGAAGGATCCATAGTAAATTGTTATGTTGCTGCTGCTGAGTGGTTAATAGTAGTTTTCCCCGTCGCCAAATTGTTATGTTCTAGTTTCCCCGTCGCCAAATTGTTATGTACTCGTCGCTGAATTATTGTTATGGACTGGTCGAGAAATTAATAGTCCTGACGCGAGAAGGCGGAAATCAGAAGACCACTAGGTTTGCGATGATACTTCTATTGTCCAAACACAAGGAGACGAAAATAAATGGTCTCACACCAAAGTGGTAAGTAAGTAAAGTAGTTGTAAAGTAAAGTAGTTCACACAAATTGTGAATGCGAATATATATAAATAATTCAGACAAGCGTGGGAAAAATCATTAGACAGTCTTAACATGAATGGCTAATTATAATGGAGTGTCGATCCAATTATACATAGCGAATATAGCAGACATGCCAACAAACATATATGGATATATGTCACCAAGCAACGGACTGTCAACAAACACTCATATTATATATAATATAATATAAGGAGAATACACATTATTAAAGGAGACAAGTCCATACAAGTGAAGTGGTCACAGACTAACCGAGCAAACAGAAAGAGAGACCAACATGCACACACACACATAAATATATATATGTGGATACATATCAGGTGGCCAAACAAAAACATGGCTTTATCAATCCATGAAATCCTTGACAGTTAAACTGAGTCAGGTAGGAAGATGCAAACTTCCGGGTTGGGGCCCTCGGGACTCTAGGACTCTAGGTGACATGGCTCAAAATCGTTGTCAATGGTGCAGATGTATTCAGTCTCTGTAATCTTTCATATTCCTTTCTACCATTACCCATTCTGTTTCACTCTTATATTTGTCAAACTCTATTGATTCTCTTCACTCATCTTCTTGTCCACTTCTGTGTGCTATTTGGAACGTGGCAACTCGAACTGCTGCACTTCGGTGCGAAGTTCTATGTTGAATCCAGACAGAGACAGACAGACATGGCCTGCAATGCGCGCCATGTCATTCGACGACCACCTCAATGTGTTCCCGATCCATCTCCATTTTCTTCTGCATATTTGTTAAGCAATCGGCTCTCACACGTTGGTTTTGTTACCAGTCAGAGTTTCGTGTTACTAATTCTTTCTAGCCAACTGACCATTTGATCTTTAGTATCAAGCCAGCCAGCCAGCGAAGTGGGCAGTTGTTAATAAAAGTCTGCAACAGGATGTTGGATATACTTTTCGCGACTCGCCTGGTCCCTGAGTCATATAGAAGTACTGACTGACCTGACCATTAGTACTGACAATCCGAATCCTGTTTCTCATATTGAGTGGAGCAGAGTGCCACACAGATTTTGAAGTAATGAAGGTCTGTTCTTGTTTCTACAATGGGTTTCCTGTCTTCGACATCCCCATTGGTGCTGCATAATTTTTATAGCTGTCTTTATTACTACTCATTTGTCGTAAGTGTGGTAAAAGCTCCAGACGTCCTGGATGGACAAGTGTTGAATCCTTCTTACTGCATGCATTCTCAGGTGTGAATTCGATAAATAAAGCTTTTGCTAATAGTCTTCCCCTTCAGCCTGTTTTATTAGACTTTAAGACTGTCATCTTATCCCTTCCTTCCTATTGTATGCTTGTGTACAAAATTGCATGTATTGCTGTATTTGGGCTGTATTCTAGATTTTGCTAGGTTTTTATTCCTGTCTAATCTAACTGACCTCGTCCTGCCTCTTTGACCGACGTATATTACGTGAAGTAAATGATTTTGTTCAGTTTAGTTGGCTTCACAGGATCCTCTAACTAACAAAGTTTGTTTCTAAGTGAGTTTTTGTGGGTTTGAATGCCACACGTCTATCTCTTCGCTTTGTTAAGAATTCTACTTCAGTTTTAAGAGGTTTCTTATTGTATGAAAGCGCTAATCTATGTTTGTCATGCATGGGTCGTCCTTATTACTACTAGTGTTATTATTATTATTATTAATAATGATTGTTTGGTTGGAGGATTTCATCATGAGCTGATATCATTTAGAGTGCCATTAGTACCGGAAAGCTGTTTCGTCAGCCTAGTGTGAGACTCTTCATCAGCACGCACCCACACTGCGGGGTTCGAACCCAGGACCTTCTGGTTACAAGGCCAGCGAGCTCGTAGACCATTAAGCCACTGGGATCCGATCCAATGGTCAATGAATTCTAACTTCTGCCGCATAACTAATTGGCTGTCATTATTGTAACGCCAACAAATATATTATATTTTGTAATTGTGTAAGAACCTGAAGAGGAGAAATTATTGAAAAGAATATTCTTCGTTCAGATTGACTTTTAATGTATATTATTATTATATTATATCCTTTAATTCCTGGAGGAACATAGGGCTTCAGCTACGCTTCTCCATTGCCTTCGATTTTCTGCCAACTTTTTCACCCCGCTCCAAGTCTGCCCCACATGCTTTCATCTCCTCTTCATATGACCTCCTCCAAGTCACCCTTGCACTGATGACCAACTCGCCGCTTCCCTTTCGGGTTCCACTCGAGGGCTTGTCTTGTGATGTGAATTGGTGGTTTCCTCAGCGTATGGCCAATCCATCTCCATTTCTTCCTGCCTATTTGTTTCACAATCGGTTCCTGATTGGTTCGCTCCCAGAGATCAATAATAATAATAATAATACGAAGAATCACTGAACTAAACTAACCTAGCCACTTGTAATGCCGCAAAGAATTTTCCCGGTTTGTAAACTGTCAGTCCCCAGACTTGAGAGTAATGAAAGCTTGTCTTGCTTTGATATCCTCGTCAGTTCCGCCTGTAGTTGAAACGATGCTTCCCAGGTGAGGTAGGTGAAGGAGGCTGTTTCTTTCAGGTTCCTTCCATTTCTGCTGGCTGATTGTTGTCTGTTGTTGTTGTTGCTATTGGCCAGGAGTCTTCATCATCTCTGTTTTATCTATGTTCACTTGAAGTCCTATCTTTGATGCTTCTTCTGCCTCCAACTTGTTGTTTTTCACTTGCATATCTTCTAGTTTGTGGGAAATCAGACATATATCATCGGCGAAGTCCAGATCCTCCAAGTTTTTTGTGTGAGTTCATTTTATGCCTGTTTCTGCATTGCCCACTGTCTGTCGCATTATCCAATCTACTGCAATCAGGAAAATCATTGGCGATAGTAGACATCCTTGCCTCACTCCCGTCTTCACTTCGAAGGCTTCCGTAAGTTTCCCGTTGTGGATTACTTAGCGTGCAGCATTGTCGTACAACTGTTGTATGAGATGTATAATTGTCGATGGGGCCCCGTAGTAGCGAATGTCTAACGCCTTTTTAAAGTCGATGAAGTTGAGTGAGGTGGAGAGGTGACTGCCATTCCAAGCTTTGTTCAATGATGATCCGTAGAGTGGCGATTTGATCAATACATGACTTGTTTCTCCTGAATCCAGCTTGTTCCGGTCAAAGTTTTTCATCCAGGGTTTGTTTGATTCTCTCCAGGATGGTGCTTTCAGATTGACTATTAATATATATATATATATATATATATATATATAGTATTTCTCAGAAGAGTTCTGAAATTTGATGAGTCACACTTATTGTGTGTGTGTGTGGCACGTGTGTTTGTGGAGGCTGACGATACTAAAAAGTTAGATAAACTGAGCTGGAGTTTATGGTGGTGACGGATTTGAACTTGGGATCAATCATTGGTAGTGGTTGAAGGGCGAGTGAGTGAATGGATGAGTGACTGAAAAAACTAAGCAATGCGGCTTAAAATTGAAAAATAAAACCCCCAGTAAATCAATAGTCAAATGTACTTTTTTGTAAATAAAGAGATTGCAAGAAAGAGAAAGAGAGAGGTAGTAAAGAAATTACTTCTGAGATAGTATTTTAAAGTACATAAAAGTTGAAGATATTCAAATGGAATGAACTAATACTAATAGTGATAATAATAATAATAATAATAATAAATTACTGTAAATCTGACCACATATTGTACTTTTTTGTGAATTTAATTCATAAATATCACCTGATCTGTACATCACTATTCATACAACCTAACAGTAATCATAGGACTCATTATTTAGCTTAAGTATTTAACTTTCAGATGCTAATTAATGGGTCCTAAGCTCGAATCCCTTCCTATCCCATATATTCCAGCCTATGAGCGGGCCTATATTGTTGTTATTGTGACAATTTAGTAACTCAGAGCGGAGCAGACCATGATCCACCACACTTGAGTTGAGACAAGGACTGATCATACTACTACTTAGTAGTAGTGGCTGCATAAACTGAAGTAAGTAAAGTGGGACTCGGATGTAGAACCCATTGGATGTGTGGTTCATAGCCTGACTCAAGTAATTGAGTTGTGGTGATGCATTAGTAGCGGTCATCATGTGATCAAGTTGAACCAATAATAAGCTGTGTGTGCGTTGGTAGTGGTTGAGCAGCAGCCATGGACTTGGTCCTGGTTTCGATTCCTGGCTGTTGACGCGCTCTTAAACCTCATTGGATGTGAAGTTATCAACCCCTCCCCCCTTTAGAAAAACTCATCGTTATTGATATTTCAAAACTTAAAGCCCTCTGTTCTACTGGGAATTCAAAGGAATGCAAAAAAAGTGTGAATCACAACATAATAGTTTTTTTATTAGATGTATCACACAGTGAGTGAAACAGTATTATTCACTAAATGACGTTTTGAACACAATTCATTATTGTTCATAATCATGTCATCAGTTATAATCACACGATTTCGAAACTTGAGTTTTATAGTTTTCTTTGTTCTCTCCTATTTGTCGTCGTAGGGGTACTAGTAGACTTTTCCAGATGTCTGAGTGGACAGGTGTTGAATCATTCCTATTACACGTGATTCGATAAGTATAGCTTCTGTCATCAATCTCTCCCTCCATCAGGTTAGTTATATTAGATTTTAGAGCTGTCATTTTATCCCATCATCCTATTGTATGGTTGTATATAAGCGCATGTAGTGAGTGCTATAGCTGAACTATTCACAACTTATCTAGATTTTGCTGTTAGGTTTTTATGCTCGGCTAGTCTGTTCTACTTCCTTTGACCTATTTCAATCCATGAAGTCTATAGCAGTTTGAGCCAGTCACGTAGGGGGGGGAGGTGTAGACTTCCTAACTGACTAACTTGGGGTCCTTGGGATGGTAAGAAGCAATAAATCCTGAAGGCAAATAGTGATATGGCTCAAGATCGTTCTCGGTGATGGCTGGCGCAGATTCATTCATTCATTCATTCATTGTGATTTATCAGATTCAATAAAGTTCTATTATTCTTCCATACTACTATTCTTTTTGTCTCACTGGCACTTCTGTTTATTATCTCTCTCTCTCTCTCTTTACTCTCTTGCTTTGTGTGCTGCAAGAAGAGATTGTGGCAACTGGAACTGGCGCACATCTGTGCCAATGTTCTACATTGGAACCAGTCAGTTAGTCAATATTCGGCCTGATCGGCAAGTATTCTACCGATTCAGATGGAATAAATCCTCATGTTTCTCTTCATATAATGAAGTAACCTCCTCATGTACATTTCTCTGTATAAACTGTAACTAGCTTAAACTGGTTGTCATGAGATTTGTTGTGTTATGTTATGTTATAGTCTGTAATACAAATTGTGTTAGATTAATTATTTACGTTCACTTTAGTGTTTTTACTCCTCTCTTGGAAGCTAAGATCATGTGTTTATGGCTCTCTCTCTCTCCCTCACTCTCTCTTTGTAGTTAATGTTTGAATTACGTCATAATACACATAATAAAAGTGTGTACAATTTGAAAATATCAAATTTACTATAACTTGTACTAATCTATTTATTGGCATTTTCTTTATTTTAAGTAGTCATACGATTGTGTATACACATGACTGACTGACCGACTTGTTGGCGCCAATTTGTCGATTTTTTTTCACTGCTTGTTTGAATTCTATAAACGGTAGGTAGGTAGGCAGGTAGTAAGTTAAATTTATCTTGTCAGCGTTGATCAAATACCCTTCTAGACGGAGTGTGAAACGTGAGGATAAAATTTGTTGCAAGGGTGTTTTCGTGCATAGAATGAGTGTAGAGTAATAAATCCGCCACAACCGATATTATTATTATTATTCGCTTGGGTGGAGCATAGGGCTTCAACAGCACGATCTCCACTCTATCCTATCTTCTGCTGTCCTCTTCAGCTCGGACCACGACTACCGATAATCTCTCATCTCCTCCTCCAACTTACACGATCTCCTCCATGTCACCCTTGCACCAACGACACACTCGTTGCTTCCCATTGGGATTCAACTCAAGGGCGCGGCGCGTGATGCCATTCGATGGGCTTCCTCAACGTATGCCTGATCAATTCATCTCTATTTTCTCCTACGTATTTGTTCAGCGATCGGCTCTCGCCTGTTCTTTTATTCCCATAGTTTCTTGTTACTTATTCTTTCTGGTTATTTGATCTTCAGTATGGATGGAGCCAACAAACCGGGCAACCGTTGACAAAGGTCTGCAGTAACTTGTTGGAAATCCTTTTGGTGACACGCTAGCCAAGTGTCTGACCCGTATAGAATAACCGACTTGACATTGATGTTGAAAGTTCGAATCTTGTTCTTTACGATGAGTGCAGAAGATTTCACCTTCATAGATTTTCAGTGTTCTTCTGCGTAGATTTCCTCAGTAATGCCGCTCAATGTATCTGACTTTGCTCTGATATCTGCACCGATGGCATCCCTTGTAGTTTTGTTCTTCAGTTTCTGAATATTGAACTTAAATTGTGATCCGTCTCCGTTTGCTTTCAAGGATTCCAGCTTCACCTTGAAGGTTCCTTGAACTAAGATGATGGTCTAAGTTAGCCCACATCTGCTCCCCTTCTCGACTTTATGTCCAACAGACTATCTGTGTCTCCACTTTTTTGAGCAGCACTGAGATGAAATTTCTCTGGTTCGTTGTGTGTCCGTCAGGCAAATCCATGTTGCTTTGTGTATATCATTGTGCTTGGTCAAGCTACCTCAGATTACCAAATCATTGGAAGCGTAGAAGTCGGGGAATCATTCTCCGTTCTCATTCATTTCTCCGAGCGAGAGCCTCTCGCGACCCATGATGAGTTCTCTTCCTGTATTATCTGCTCCCAGTTTGGCTTGCATTCATATCGCCCATGAGGATTTTGATGTCATCATTTGGGATGATGTCTATTAATATTTTCGTAGTTGTCTATAAAAAATTTCTATCTGCTTTTTCTCTGCGTTGTTTTTAGGTTTCTTAGCATTGGGTAATTGTGGCCTTCCTTGCTTTTGAGTTGAATCTTGCTGTTGTAATCCTGCACTTGGGCTTTGGCTGCCATTGGTGACATCATTATAGCCATTTCGTCAGTGTGTTCGTGGTTGTCGTCTGGGTGACTGGAGTAGATTACTGATTCTCTCCAGTTGACAATTTTGATAATCCACATCCATTCCATCTGCTCTCCCAGACATCCAGCACTTCTAGGCCATATTTTCGCATTTCTTTGGCTACCTGGGCTGCCTTTCCAGTCTCGTACATTGTACGGACATTCATTCCACTTCCTCATTCTTATTCTTGCTTTCATCGAACGATGACACATCTGCTGGCTGAATAGCTTCCTGAAGGCTTTCACCAGCCCACTGCATCATTTCGCCTCTCCGATTCCAGCGAAGAATAAGATTGTTATTTTGTATTTTTTGTATTTTTATTATATTTTCTGTGCGTTAAAGTTTCTCTAGCAGTTCGATAAGTTTAGTGGTTTGGGGTCGCTAGCCCCACGCCCAACCCTTCCTCTTTACTCTGACTTGGGACCGGCTAGAAAACTAGCAAGCTAGTTAACTAGGCGAGGTTACAACCGATATACGTCTATATTATATTTCATCACTTCCAATGGACTGATTGCTTACTGATGAAATCTTAGTAGTATGAATGATAAAAAAAGGCTTGTGTGGCACTTGTTGTCATCTCTCTGAGCGTTAGACGCGATATCCGGCAGAAGTTCTGTCTGTCACCACTACTTATGAACGATGAGAAATGACCATTGTGAAAGTGGAAGATATGAAAGGACTGGCTGCTGTTGTATTCCACCAAAGATGTCTCCTTTCTATCTTCTCTGTTAAGTGGTATAATATGGTGAGTAATATTGAGGTTAAACGAAGGGTGTGTTAGGTTGATGAGGTTGTGAAGGTGAATCGGTTGAGAAGTAGGTGGCCAAAACACGAAGTATATAGTATTACATGCCTTCCGAGCTATCGCCTTCCTCGATGGGCAGTAGGTTAGGAAACAGTTAGAGGTGGTTAAATCGAAACTTGTCATCGCTCTGTGACAGCTGTTTTGAGTCAGCCGTGTAGTGAGGAGGGGTAGGTTTAGGCTACCTGGTTAGGGTCTTTGGGATTCTAAGAACCAACGACGTCTGAAGAAAATCGTTCTCACAATGATGGCACAAGTGCATTCACTATTTTTGATCTAATATATCCATGATTACAGCATTTCCCGTATAAACACATAATATATATAAAAAGTCATACAAAACCTAACTCTTCCCTGAGGAAATTCCAATCCTAATCGATTGTCTCCTTTTTATGTATATTCAAGTAAGAGCAGGGAACAAGATAAGAGGTTTGTAAATTGGTATGGGTGATATGCACTTATGCACTCATTGAGTAAATGGGATCGAATGTTGGTTTCTTCGCCGACTGACGTGATGTTTTTGAACAGTCATTAGGTATGATCATCTGTTGCGTCCGAGGACACGTGGACACACACAACTACAGTCATATGGCTACAAGTATTTCCTATTGTATGATATTCTTCATTAGATTGTCAAATTCAAGTTTTCATTTCTAAATGTTGTGGTAAGAGGCGGAATTCTAACCTCTGTCAGTTCGCGGTTTTAGTGTGACGACCGCCAACACCCTACCTGATGTTGTACTCCCATGTGATGTCTCTACCTGCAGGACTGAGTGACATGGATTCATATACCATGAGGGCATCAATCTCTTCAAGATTGTAGGTACACCTTGCCAACAAATGTCGATAAGCACGAAATCTTGGTGAAGGACTTCTCGCCAATTACCTTCAACTGTCTACTATTCATGCTACAATTGTTCAGTGGAAGAGTGATCACCAACCACGGACGTATGGTCTGCAGTATGGATCCTAAACCTGATCTGATTTACTAGCTGAAAGTAAGTTTTTGGAAGGAGAAAAGGTTGGGTATAAGGCTAGTAGTCCCACATACTGTAAAAACAACATCATCTCCACCATTATCACTACCACTGAAGCTTCAAGGTTTCAATCCTGAAGCCCCTATGTTCCACACAGAATTTTAGGAATGACAGATAAACAGAATTTAACATTGATTGAAATTGACTGTTTATTAGAGAGATATTCTAACCTTGAAGCAAAGTTGTTTATTTTTTATTGTTGTTGCTTAAAACGTCTATTTCAGTACTATATTCACATGAAGAATCCACCATATATAAACCAATACAACATTATCCTAAAGGACCACATGAATTAGACTTTTATCAGCGTTTATTCGACCCGAACTGTTGCGAACCCGCTCTAATTGAATTACGTCAATTTGTACCTGACTTCTATGGTCTATATCGAGATTCGCAAGGAAAACGTGAGTTCTACTTTTTCTGTTGTTGTTATTGTGCATATGTTTGTGCTTTTGCATTTTTATTTTCAAGTTTTGATTCCATTGATGACTGACATCAGTTGAAGAACCATTGGAAACCATCAGAGAGCAGTGGAGAAGAGGTGTGTTTCTTCCTTGTTTGAAACTCTTCACTAATACACAGCATGACGCCACCCAACTGGAATCGAAGCCCAGGACCATTCAGCGACACTGAGACACTATCTAACGGTCCGTGTCTCGCATTTTCTACCAATCCACAACCGCCACCCAAAGTCGAGTAACTGTTGCTTAATTTGGTGGCCCTCACTAGTTACAACTTCTCATTATGACTCCAGGTAACTTCCCTCATAGAGTTCAGTGACTGAATGGTAACCGGAGGGTTCGAACCCTGGTGGCTGAGCACCGATGAAGAGTTCCAAACCGGGACGAAACATCTTTCCAGTACTCCTTGGAAAACCAAGGAGTTCCACTGACTGATTTCAAACATTAGTTTAACTCTGTTGTGTTGAGTCATAACTCTTTATTGCTTTTACTTGTTGTATATACATTTAACTCCATTTTTTCTTATTTCATCTTTTTCTCTTCTGTTTTTGTTTTGTGTGTGTGTGTGCGTGATGAATTATTCTGCCTGCCTGTCTACCTACTGAAATTCTACTCAAGGTAGATTTGTATTTAGGTTTAAAAGATGTTTTGGCTAATTTTAAACATCCATCATTGTGTGATTTGAAAATGGGTCGACGGACTTATGCACCAGACTCATCACCATCGAAAATAATGATTGAATGTGCAAAATATAAATGGCGTGAAGAAATTGGATTTTTAGTCACAGGTTTACGAGTAAGTCTCTTTATTTTTTTGCTTTCTTTCTTTACACACCACCACCGCTTTCCTGATTCTCTTTATTTGACTTTTTGTTCTTCTACGTATATATGCTGACTGCTCAAGTGACAAAAAGAAATGTTTGTCTAGATGGCGGATCTCACTCAAGTCTTGACAGTTAAAGGTAGTGTGGCGTTCACTACCGAAATCAACGTTTTAAGAGGTAGAGGTGTGTATTCCTAAAATCTGGGGTTTTAGTTTATATTGTGGGCATGAAATAACCTCATTGGACAATTTGTCTAACGTTGAGCAGATAATCAACCAATCAGAATAATTTATTCTCTTCCGACCTAGCTAAAGTTTAGTGTATAGCCAATCACTGAGCGTGTGCGTTTGGTTTACATTAAACGATATGAAATAGAATGTTCAAACATATATATATATATATATATATATATATTATTGTGTTACAAATGCACTATTGAAATGTGGGAATATGTAAGAATAATATTCCGTTGGAACACATTGTCTGTATCACGCCATCACACTCGTCCCCCCGTTAAATACTTTTGACTGAAGGAGGCTCCATCTTCTTGGTGCTGGCAGCTTTGTTTGCTTGTCTTGGTGTGTCCATTTCCGGAGCTGGCTGACGTCCACCCGCTCCTCTTTCTTTGAATTTCTGATTGCATATACGTGACCCCATCTCGCAGTGGACCGTGTATGATCCTTCCCGCTTTGGAAGCAGTTCGCATGACACTGGCTCTGTCTGTCTGTCTGGATTCAACATAGAACTTCGCACCGAAGTGCACCACTTCGAGTTGCCACGTTCCAAATAGCACACAAAGGTAGACAAGAAGATGAGTGAAGAGAATCAATAGAGTTTGACAAATATAAGAGTGAAACAGAATGGGTAATGGTAGAAAAGAATATGAAAGATTACAGAGACTGAATACATCTGCGCTAGCCATTGACAACGATTTTGAGCCATGTCACCTATAGTCTCCAGCCATTGATTCCTAGAGTCCCGAGGGCCCCAACCCGGAAGTCTGCATCTCCCTACCTGACTCAGTTTAACTGTCAAGGATTTCATGGATTGATGAGGCGATATTTTTGTTTGGCCACCACTGGCTCTTTTCCAACCTGAACCTATATCAGCTAGTAACGCTCATTGGGGGAGGCGATGGTTAGGCATGCGCAGCACGTGACCTAGCCATCTCAATCTATGTAACTTTATAGCCTCGTCGATTGGTTTTCCCTCTTTGCCCAACACTCTACGCCTAACGTCAACATTACTTACCTTATTAAACCACTTAACGTGAAACAGAGATCGCAGACATCTATGATCGAAAACAGTCAACCTTTTCATGTCTTCAACGCGTATTGGCCATGTTTCAGAGTCATAGAGAAGGACGGAGCGAACTGCTGAGCAGTACACACGTCCCTTGGTTGATAGCCGGATGTCACGCCTACGCCAGAGATGGTGTAAGTCAGCGAAAGCAGCTCGAGCTTTTCGGATCCGTGCTGAGATTTCATCGCCAATCAGTCCGTTGGTGCTAATACAACTTCCCAAATAGGTGAAGTGGTCAACATGTTCTATCACTTCACTCCCTATCACTAAGCTAGGTAGGAGTTGACGTGGTCCAGTCCTGTAGCAGCATCTTACATTTTACAGGGGCGAATCGCATGCCAAACATACGAAGATTGCTGCTCAAGGTGTTCAGAAGACTCTGCATTTTGTCAGCATCCTCCCCTAACAGGACTATGTCATCTGCATATTCTAAGTCCATAAGACTATTCCCTGGTAACAAGTCGATTCCTAAGTCGTTACGTTCAGTTAAGGATACTTCCATCAGCATATCTATGATGAAGTTAAACAGAAATGGGGAAAGTGGACATCCCTGTCGGACACCACTGGTTGTTATCAATTCAGATGACAATTCCCCATAAGCCCTTACACGGCTACATGAGTTTGAATAGAGTGCCTTGATTAGTGCAATGTACTTTCTTGGCACTCCCTTCACAGTCAGACATTGCCATAGTACCTTTCGATCCACGGAGTCGAAGGCCGCCTTCAAGTCAAGAAATATGGCAATTGTTGGACGCCGAAAAGTGTGTCTGTGTTCTAGAATCTGTCGGAGAGTGAAGATATGACACTGGCTGGCATGTATTCGCCGGTGTTTCGCCTCACACTATCATATGTTGACTTCGCCCAACGTCTCTCAGCAGCGTTCCATGTAAAAGCCTCTTCACCAACAGATCTTGAACGCCATTCAACTCCACAACAGCTCCGAAGTCCTGCAAGGTGGTGATCCATACGTCTCCGTCATCAAAAACTTTTAGGGCATAGGTTTTTCATCTGTCGGCAGGCAGTGACACCAAATATAACAGCAAAAAAAGCAAGACACGGAAGCCAAGGTATATTCTCATCAAGTGATCAAACCGCTATACTGTTGCAGTATTAGTTTGAGTAAACCTGTATACAATATAATTTTGGCGTTAAAAAAAGGAACTATTGGTAATATTTATAGCATAGCAATATTAAAGATTAAAGTGCGAAAATGTCATCCTCTCCTTCACATTTGCATTGTAACAAAGATAGAATGCTTCCTTCCTTCCTTCAATTATCACTGGGAAATAATTCCAACAGGTAACAATAGATGATGCTTTTTTACATTCTTAGGCTTGACAATGGTATCACTTACTGAACGCGAAGAGTCCCCATTAGGACGAAACGCCTGTCTATAACCACTATCAAAATATAAAAAAAACAACATCAAGGGGTGATTGTGTGTTTTTAAATGAATTGATTTTCTTTTTTTTCACTGTAGGTTTTCAATCCAAGTATTAAAGAACACACAACATTTGATATATTCTTTGGACGATCTCTGGATCCAACGACAATATACAGTAATGGTAAGACTCATGGTATTTCTGCTTTATATTTCAAAGTGTGTTATAATTCATCTTATGATCAGTTCTTTGATTAGCTCTGATTGAAACCAAACGAGTAGGATTTGTGTTAACAGAATGAATGTTATACATCTACGCTGTTCTCCGATGTTTGACATGCAATTCGCTCGCGCTGTCAACTGTAGGACTGGACTACATTGACTCACTCCTAGCTTATAGACAAAGGGGTGTGAGGGAGGTGGTAGAGTGTGTTGACCACTTTACGTTATTTATGGGAGAAGTTGCACCAGCTAACACCAGTGGGTTGATCGCTGACGAAATCTCAGCACGGATACAGAAGGCATATGCCCGCCAACTTACTCCATCTCTGGCTCTGTAGACGTGATATTCGGCTGTCGATCAAAGGACGTGTACTACTCAGCAGTTCTGTCTGTCCTCCCTTATGACTGGCTGTGAAACATAGCCAATGAAAGTGGAAGGTATGAAAAGGTCTGCTTTCTATCTCCCGTGTCTGGTGGTGGTATAATAAGGTAAGCAATATTGAGGTGAGACATCAGTCGAGTGCTAGGCAAGTAGGGGAAATCATCAGTTGACGAGGCTATGAAGTTACACCGACTGAGATGATTAAGACATGTGTTATGCGCATGCCTGGTCTAGCTATCGCCTTCCCCGACGACGGGGAATGTTAGCTGACTGACATAGGATGGATGAGGTTGGGAAAGAGCTAGTAGTGGTCAAATCAAAACAAGGTTTCATCAGTCAAATAAATCCATAACAGTTCGTTTAGGCCAGCCAGTCACATCGGAAGGTGTAGACTGGTGCACATCTGTGCAAATTTCTAATATTGAAACCAGTCAGTCAGTATCTCTAGCACTCCAACCGGGCAGCCTACATCTTCTCACATGGCTCAAAACTAACTTATGGAAGACCTTATGGATTGATTCCTATTTTTAGTTTGACCACCTCTAATTCTTTTCCAGCCCAACTGTATGTTGAGGAAGGAGATGGCTTGACACGCTATCATATCTCATATATTAATGAAGAGTTTCACTATTTCCCGTGTGTGTGTGTGTGTGTCGGTTATTTAATGAGAGGAATGTTCGTTTAACATGCACATGGTTTCGGTTCCGATTCTCTGTCGATGTCGTCTGAAACCTCGTTAACTCTACCAGCTTTTAGGAAGCCTGGTAAAGAGGAAAAGTTTGGGGTGTGTGTGTGTCTGGCCGACAGCTCCATCCCACACCAATACAATAACCTTTGAAATTTTCCTTCAGTCATTTATTACTTACTTCTATGTAAAGAATTTCAACCATAAAAGGGGTATACTAAACTCTTTATGGCCTGAGACTAACGGTCTTAATAGCACATTCCCAACTTTATTCTTACTTAGTTAGGGTTATATGTTGGGAAGCATGACATTTCAGTATGTATTAAATAGGGGTACTAGTCACCTGACAGTCAACAAATATGTATAATATCAGAAGTGAAGCAACCTGAAAATCGTCATAAGACCGTTTTTCAGTCTGTACTGAGATCCTGTCAACAACACTATTGAAATTGAAGATTGACTGACTGAAGTCCCTGTATGTTCCACTGGGAACGTAAAGGAATAAAATTCAAAAACAAATCCATAAGGTCTTTGACTTCACGTTTCAGTCAAGTAGGATATTGAAGACTACACCAGGTTGTTCGGTCCTCGAGACTCAGACGTAGTTTTGAAGTAGTCTCCAAATTACTTCTCGGTCAACACTGTCTGTCAAAGGCCTTTTTGAAGTCGACGAAGTTAAGGTAGAGTAAGAGTTGACTTCCATTGTATGCTTTGTTCTGTGATGACGATGCGTAGAGTTGCAGTTTGGTCAGCACATGATTTGCCTTTTCTGAATCCAGCTTGTTTCGGTTTGGTGGAGTTCTTCATCCAATACATCTTTTATTCTCTTCAGTATGACGCGACTTAATTTTTTTTACCTGACGTGAACAAGAGCATTATCCTGCACCACCTCTTGCTGAAAGAGACCTCAATAGCCCACCTTTGGTTGGTAGGTTGACAAGGTAGCAAGCCTTTCTTCCAACCGGTGGGCACCTTTCCTTCCTTTCGAACCTTTTGGAATAATGGCGTGACAACATCTGCCACACTCTCTGGACCTGTTTTCAGAGGGAATTCCGTCTGATCCTAATGCCTTTCCAGCTTGACTTCTGTGACTTGATTGCATTCAGGATTTCTGCTTTCATTGGAGGATTGGTTCCACACTGGCGGGTAGTTCTGTGCGTGCTGTTGGTGTTATTGCTGGGCGAAGTTGCAAGTGATGGTCATTTGAAGTGATCAACCGATTGTGCGGTATATCTATTTCAAACGGTCTTAATATTCCATCTGTTATTTCAGAGATATTGTTTATATATGGTAGAATGAATTTTCTTATGGTCTTTGATGATGGTTTCTTGTTGTTGGTATTATGACTCGAGTTTAAACAATTTTCAATGAAATTGTAAGGGTATCCATTATTTTTGAAGACAGTTAGTAGGTACTTTTTCTTCCATTCTCTTAAACACCGGATTAGTGAGTGCTACAGTGTGTTTGAACTCTTTTAAACAATGTCTGCACACAGTTTCTTTTGTGGGGGTAATTGGGTATCTGGTCTGTGTGCGTTAATTTCCGACATACTTGTGTTTCTAGATTTCTTGTGTTAGTTCTCTTGATTAAAGGAGACACTAAGAATGGAATTTTGTTTTCTAATTCCTCTTCCCTCATGGTGAATTCACATATGTTGTTTATTAATTTATATGGGTATATTCCAAATCAAATTTCTCTTAATTATTTCAAATGTATCATCAATGTAACGTACCCAAAGTTTTGGTTTAATTATAGTTGGTAGAGCAATTATTAATTCTAATCTTTGCATGACGGCTTCAGAGGAATAAAAACACCTAGAGTAAATGCCAGGGTGTTTCTAGAAGTGAATCAACCAGCCAGCAATTACACAGGCACATTATTATAAACGAAATTTATCAGCTGCTAATTAAAACCTAAGTCATCATCACACGTCAAGAAAGTTCGAATTCCATCCAAGTCAATCAAAATATGATCAATAAAGAGGTAAATTAACAAACAACCAGTCAAGAGGGTGATTGTCAGTAGTGGCGGTGGCCGGGGGGGGGGGACACAATTACATCATTATTATTGATGGAGAATTTAAATAAGTCAATTTTATTATACTAAAATCTATAGTCAAGGAAAATGTTGTATTTATAGTACAGTACAGTGCGTCGGTGGTATAGCGGTTAGGACGCTCACCGACCATGCATATGGTCTGGGGTTCGATCCCCGGCTGGCGCACTCCTTTACCCCTCACTGAGCCAGAAATAATCCTGGTAAAGAGGAAAGGTTGGGCATAAGGCTAGCAACCCCATCCTGTAAAAATTAAACACTGCTACAGAAACTTCAAGCCACTAGCTTGGAGCCCTATGTTCCACTGGGAACGTGAAGGAAAAAAAATAGTACAGTACAAAGGGGTGGGCGCCGAAAGCTTCTCAATAAAATTAACCAGCTCAGAGGATACAACTAATTAAGTATTATCCACCTACTTGAGTTACAAATTCTTCTCTCTATTATTTCAAGACTTATTGTATTATCATTTTCACCCAGAAGAAAGAAGAGAAGTTTATGTGTGTGTGTGTGATGGTGACAGGAGAGATTGTACATAACATCCACGTCTTGATGATGATTAGAAATTAATTTTTCTGTCTAAGACACATTATCAAACGGAATGTTTTTTTTTATTCTAAAATCCCTTATTATTTTTATTTTCTCTCCTTTTTCCTTTTCTCAGGAATTCGTCTCTTCCTTGGCAATGATGTTAAACGTGCACAACGTTTAGCCCAACAATATGTTCTCAAGCTAAGTCAACTAGCTAAATGGTTTGAAAGTCAAACACGTTATCATTTCTATGCCAGTTCATTATTACTAGCCTACGATGATGTTGCTGCTGCCGCTGCCGCCGTCGCCACCGCCGCTGATGCTATTGACGATAATGTCAGAGAGTTCAATTCATCATCCCCGCCAAATCATTATTGTAATGGATTAAATAATAGTCATCCAATTCATGAGGATGACCACCTCCATCCTCCTCCTCCATTGAATCAATCAACTGTATCACAATCCTTCCCGTCTCCTTTATCCCCTTTACCATCTGCACCTGCAACATCATTCATGACAAATGAAACTCAAGCTGAAGAAAGCGTTTTAGTCTATTTAATTGATTTTACACGTTGGGAAATGATTGAAAACACTAATGATATGAAAAAAGATGAAAATTTCCTCTATGGTTTATACTATTTAATCGATTTGTTTAAACGTGCAGCTAATGACAACTCTTCATCTTTACCTGCTGATGCAATACCTACAAAAAATACTGTCCAATCTTAGCAGGTTTTCGTTTAAAAAAAAAGAAATTATATTTTTAATTACTTCATATAGATATATTCATATGCATGTATTTTTTAAATTAACTTGAGATGTGTACATCTGATGACCTCCTCTTTTTCTATTGCTTTCCTGCTCCCCACCTCTGCTCTGGCAACCGCATTATGATCCACTTGCCTAAAAGGGGATCGTTAGTATTATGATGCTTTTACTATACTGTCCCAGTCAGTTAACGTTACGTACGCCTCTCTACACGTACACACGTCTACAACAACGATAGTGGAAGTACGCAACAACCATCCCCTGGGGGTATTTAACTGTACACTTACCTACCGGCTGGGAATCCAACCCTATCCGTCCCAATTCACCTGCACTATGTATGGTTGGCGACTTGTATATCATCAGAGATGAAAAGTTCTAAAAGAAAAATAAAAGAAACTTAGTCTTTCATCATTATATATTTTTTCTACAGTACTTGTATCGTTTGTGGCTGTAGCTGTTTCAATCGTTGATATTGTTTGTATTGGTCTCAGTTTCTTCTTATATGTGTGTGTATTTAAAACAATGCTAACGAATAAATTGTTGTACAAGAGAAGATAAATGCTTGCCTTTTCTCTTTGCTGTCTTAGTTTTTATGTAAATTGATAAGTAGAATGTTGGTGGTTCCGAACTAGCTAGCTACTTTTGGCATTTCAGTAGTATTCAAGAGTCAGTCAGAGAAACATTGAAAACCAACCAGGGTGTACTGGACAGCCAGCTTTTTCGTCAGCCTAGTTTAGGATGCTTCATCAGTACGCACGCACCCATCCAGGAGTTTCCGGTTACAAGGGTAGGTCGGTCGTATACCATTCAGCTACTGGGACCCGATTCAATGGCCACTGCATGAAATCTAACTTCTACTAATTCGTGATTCTTAGCGTGACCGCTAACCACCAATGTCATCGGCGGGTACTCAGTCCTCACTGGTCATGACTTCTCACTAGAACTCCGTCGTGTAGCCATGCAGTCACTAGCGAGCATAAGATTAATTTCCAACAGTAGATTTGTAAGGATTTGATTTTCGAGTTAGACCACGGATTGAAAACCAGCCACAGGGAGTACTGAACAGCCAGCTGTTTCGTCAGCCTAGTTCGAGACTTATCAGCAGTACGCACCCACCCGATGAGTAGTATAGCAACAAGTTTAAAAAGTATTGAAAGCCGGAAGGTATTGAAGAAGACAGCACCGATCACCTTACCACACACAGGGAATTAAACGTGAGGCCAAGCTCGCTTGGCTGTTCAACAACTGGCACGGAACCCGATGGCCTACCAATTTGCAACTTTCATTAATTCGCGTTTATTATTGCCACTGGAAGGCAGTGCCGTCGAGGAGGGCTTTTACTCAAACTTGACCTAGTGGTCACTATTTCTCACACTGCAACTCCTGTACTTCGGTGGCACAGTGGTTAGGACTCTTGCCGACCATGCACATGGTCCGAGGTTCTGTCCCCTGTCGACGAACACCTGATATTTATGGTTGGCCTGCGAAATTTGGGCTACCGATATCACATGCTGAAAATTCCATATTTGTACCATAAATACAGTGTGGAATCAAGCTGTAACAAAAAAAACAACTTCATCTTGTAGTCAGTTAGTGATGAGCATTAGCTTAGTTTGCAGGTGTTAGTCTGTAAGGATTCGATTACCTTTAAGTTTGATTGCTGGATTTTAATGGTCCATTGGCTGTGATATAAATCCATGATGAGATGTGAAACCAATCAGATCCCTACAAACTAACACTTCTAAATAACTATATATATATATATATATATATATATATATATATAGTTATCGGAGTAGTGTAAGAATTACTTCCTTTACACTATGGTGGGGGTCTGTGAGCGAAGTCGTACTGCTGGGGAACAGGGGTGTAACAGCAGTAGTAAGGTGTTTCCTTCAGACGACCAGCCTGCCAGCCAACTATGCTGTCTCTCCACTCTGGAGAGAGAGGGTTAGAAAACGTCGACCCCAGAAATTGTACATCCCAACTTACCCTACCTGCAGTGGTCCTTAGTCAGCGATAAGTTACTAATACGGAACCAAACCAAAAAGCCAGTTCATACAGGTCGTGTGTGACGGGCCTTAAGTAGTTATCCCCTGATCTCTGCGGTCACGCAACACTAATTCTCTTTCTGGTACCCCAAGAACAAGTCAATTTCCACGGTGTAAGCAGCCGGGAAGTAAAAACCGTCCACACACTTCCAAAAGCACACAAAGCCCTTCTGAAGCACTACTGGATAGCTGTGTTTTGTTCCAGCCTTAGGACTCTTCAACAGTGAGCATTCATGACTCACTAGGATCATGTAGTTGGGATTGTATTGACCGACGAATTCCTTCAATTCGCAACGTTAATAGGATCACGATGGGGTCCGCTTTTTAGCTGAGAGTCGTCTTCGTTGGTAGCTTGTTTAAATTGGCTGTCGATATACGACATACTGTTAGGCTATTTACAAATACGTTAGAATCAATATATCCAGATATTAGTTTACTTGTAATCTTATATCATAAGAATGATTTAGTAATATGTCATTTATACAGTCAACTCTATTTAATTGTGACGGTGAAGTCATGTTACTAGTGATTATAGATGGACTAGGATTTGGACACACGCTCCCATGAACACTTATCAGAATAGTTGTCAAAAGGGACAGAAGGTAGGACAATTAACAACTTATTTCTAGAGTATATTACTACTTCTAGTCACTCAGTATCAACGCAAAAAAGAGACTTCATTTAGAGTCACATATACAGTAAGATGAAGCAGTACAGAGGGATTTCGACTACATCTTCGTCGCTGGGACGAAAACTTCAGACGGACATGAGGATAAACTTGAATTTAGTGTTTAGAAATGGTTTATCCAACCACTTTTACTACTATGCCTCAAGTACTAAATTTCTGCTTCTTTCAGGATTTCATCATGATGAGCTGACATCGGTTAGAGGACCATTGGAAACCAGCTGGGAGTACTGGAAAGCTGCTTCGTCCTTTAATGGGACTCTTCACCAGTACGCACCCACCGCCTGGCTCCGAAACCACAAGTTTCAGGTTACAAGGCGAGCTAGTTCGTAGGCCATTAAGCCACTACTGAGACCCGATCCAAATAGTATGCAAGCTTGCCTTGTAGCCGAATGGTCTTAAATTCTAACCCCGATGGGTGCATACTCCTGGAGAGTTCCGGATTAAGAGGAAACATCTCATCAGTAGCACACATCACATACTTAACCCTAACAACTCCTGGTCCTTAGCCTAAATTAAACCTCAATTCAATCTTTCGCAAACATAAAACTTAATAAATTAACAGATATCCCCATTTATAATAATAATATTATAACGCTTTACTAAGCCTACCTTGTTTTTCATGATTCTAAGCCTTATTTACCTTGGGGTTTTAGTAATTTGCACTAAGTAAATGTTTCAAAATCTCATCGATGTGTGCGGTCACCCACTTCTCTAGTGTTTGAAGTTTAACTTTGCTCACCACTATAATCATAGCTACTTGGAAACCAATTCGAAGAAAAGATACATTAATTTAACTAATAAAATTATACAACAAGAACAACAGTGGCTTTTTCAGAACAAAATGGTATCACTAGTGTTTATTTCGTTGGCTTCTTATCAGCTCAGCTGCTTACAGGCCAAAGTCATTATTAAGTATATCTACGAAAACAATTTTAACATACTTGCACAGAGTTCATTTTAAACAAAAATCAATCTATCAATACATGCATACAGTAATAATATGTATATATAATAATATTGAACAATATTCCGAACAATAATGATCATACACAATGTCTGTATCTCAAGGCAACAAATGCTTTAAATAGTGCCATCACCAGGCATCTTCTTGACACGGGTTATGAGGTGGACGTCGCAAGATCGATCAAAATTATCAATAGGCAAAAGAGTTCAATTCTCCTCAATTTTGCGACAGTGGTCTCCATCAAGCTCCTGAGGCCTGACTTTTGCGTTCAGAAAGAAACAGTTATAAGTCCTACCTTGCCTTACTGCCTGGTAACTGGATATTTTCACCCTCTCTTTCATCTGATTACGTCATGTGGAAAGTTTTCATTGTGTATGATCATTATTGTTCGGAATATTGTTTAATATCATATATTGATTGTGGATACAGAACACAAGATTGATGTCAAACAGGCTTTCAGAGTCATTCATCGCACACTAACAAATCTTAATATTGCCTTAAGAGTTCAATTACTAAATATTGTTGAGGCTGTTTGTAACTACATTAAGAAGCCTAATTTTTGCGCCTAAAAGAAGCTAGTTCAGACATTATCCTTACCTTGGCCATCTAGGTTTGAATGATCCCGAATTTTGTGGAATCTTCCTAATTATAGTTGATATTCTATTAGTTTAGCGGACCCAGAGACAACAGCAGATATGCTGACTCCATTATTGCAAAACGTCTGGAAGAAGGGAAAGGTTACCTTGTGAAGCTACCAAAGAAGAGCGACTTAGGACTCTGCAAGAACTGGCGAGGAATCATGCTCCTGACGACGCCAAGTAAAATCCTGAGTCGCATCATCCTGGAGAGAATAAAAGACGCACTGGATACAGAATTTCGACCAGAACAAGATGGATTCAGGAAAGGCAAATCATGCACTGACCAAAATGCAACTCTACGCAACATCATCATCGAACAAAGCATGGAATGGCAATCAAACCTCTACCTCAACTTTATAGACTTTGAGAAGGCCTTCGACAGACAGCGTTGACCGCGAAGTAATTTGGTAATTACTCGAGTACTACGGCGTACCCCAAATATTCATCAACCTTATTCAACAGCTGTATGACGACGGCACATGTCATGTGATCCACAACGGAAAACTCAGCGAGGCATTTGGGGTAAACACAGGAGTCAGACAAGGGTGCTTATTATCACTAATCATATTCCTAATTATGGTGGACTAGATTATGAGTCAGACAGTGGGAAACGAGAAGACAGGGATATCCTGGACCGGCGTGAAGAACCTAGGAGACCTGGATTTCGCGCGTGGATGATTTATGTTTGATGTCACACAAAATCGAAGACTTACAAGCGAAAACTGACAAACTGGTCGTTTGAAGAAGCAGCCGGTGAAGACAGGACTCCAGGTGAACATAGACAAGACGGAGGTGATGAAAATAACCAACCAACCAACAACAACAACATCCAGCGTCAATCGCCATCAACGGGAGGGATTTGGAAGAGGTTACTTCATTCACTCACTTATCTAGGGAGCATTGTCTCAACTACAGACAGTTGGAACGGACGAGGATGTCAAATCGAGCGAGAATCGGGAACGCGAGAAACACATTCAACAACCTGAAATCAATCTGGAAATCTTCGTCACACAGCATCAACAACAAAGCTCGATCGGATTTTCAATATAAATGTCAAACCAGTCAGCTCTTCTATACGGATCAGAAACTGGGCGGGCGGGTAACAAAGAATATTTCCAACGGCCTGTTGCAGATCTTCATCAACAACAACTGTCTTCGGTCTATACTGAAGATCAGATGGCCGGCCGGAAAGAATCACCAACAAGAACCAATCGCCAACCAACAAATATGCAGGAGTAAGTGGAGATGGATTGGACACTCGCTGAGACTGGAGGCCGCTGGGTGACACCGCGCGCGCGTCAGGCCATTGCTCGAGTGGGTCGTCAGTGCAAGGGTGACATGGAGGAGATCGTGTGAAAAGGAGTTGAAACAATATGGACTAATTAACATGGATGTAGTTGAAAAGTACAGCAGAAGTGGCAAGTGGAGACGTGCAGTTGAAGCCCTATGTTCCACTAGGAGCCCAGGGGAACAACAATAATAATAATAACAATTCTATTAGTTTCTGAGGATAGATCTTCGGGCTGTAAACAGCTGAGCTAATTAGAAGAGAAGTCAACGAAATAAACACGGATGGTACCATCACCTTACTTCGGCACAAACCCCAGTTGTTCTTGCTTTATTTCCAATTTATTAAAGGGAATAAATGTATGGAAAATTATAAGGCGCAAAAATATATTGATGAATGAATGTGTATCATATATATATATATATATATATATATATATATATATATATATATGATATAAATTGTTGTAACTGTACAATCAAGTAGGCGTTATAAACGAGGTACAAACCCTCCCCCACGCACACACACACATTCATCATTATCGTCATCATCATCAGCATAGAATGTTGGAAGTTATGATAATTAATTAATAATGGAATACTGTGTCTGTGCGTGTGTGTGTGGGTCTGTCTGTCTGCCATAAAAGTGAAAAATAAACAAAGTTAAACCATGAAACAATGACCAAAAAGAAAAGAAAAAAAGATAATTGTAAGTCATTGAAAGACATTGTATGTGTGTGTGTTGTAGTTCCGCTCTGCTTTCTGCAGTGTATGCGTTTTTTTCTGCGTGTATATGAAATCATGATAGCAAATCAATAAATTTTGAGAACAAATCAAACTAATTATTATCAAATAATAATAATTACAAAAAGAGGAGAAATTAACAGTAAAACCAAATCACATAATAATGTTAATGGCAGGGTGAAACAAAAAACAAGAACAAAAGATTGTATCACTGTATGCATGAACACTACTCAATCAATCAATCAATCATTGTTTCAAGGATAATCCGATAGCCAAGCCTATAATGAATAAAATCAAGACGACCAGTCCGAGACAAATACACTTTTTACGTCGTGCTGATTTCCGATGTTTTGTTGCTGTGGTCAGTTGTTCTGTACCACTTTGAACCTAAAGAGTAAAACAAACAAACAAACAAATAAAATAGGATCAAATGGAGAAGGAAATAAATCGACAAGGCTGGAAAATTACACCGATCTGTCTGTCTGTTTTCGACATAGGACTTTGCACTTTCCGGCAGTTCAAGTCGCTACACTCCATGTAGCACACAAAGAAAGAGACAAAAAGCATAATAGAGACAGTAAACAGAGGTGTGAGACAAAAGGAATAGTAATAACGAAGAACGATATAGTTTCATTTGAAATCATAAGTACCAAGGGGTGGATGCATCTGCGCCAGCCATTGAGAACGATTTTGAGCCATGTCACCAATTGCTTCCAACCATTGGTTTTTGCCGTCCAGGGGACCCCAACCAGTCACGAAGTCTACACCTACCTACGTGGATGGTTTAAACTAACTGTTGTGGATTTCATTGGTTGATGAAGCCATGTTTTGGTTTGACCGTCGCTGGCTAGTTCTTTTCCAGCCTGACTCTATGTCAGCTAACATAGCCCGTCCGTCCAGGGAGGTGATAGCAAGGCACATATGCGCAACACATGTCTTAACCATCTCAATCGGTGTAACTTCACAGCCTCCTCGATTGATTTCCCCTCCCGCCTACCTAGCACTCGACTGATGCCTAACCTCAATATTGCTCACCTTATTATACCACTTCACATGGGAGATAGAACGCAGGCACCTATGATCGAAGACAGCTAATCTTTTCATGTCTTCCACTCTCAATGGCCAGGTCTCACAGCTAGCCATAAAGGAGGACAGAGCGGACTGATGAGCAGTACACCCGCCCTTTGATCGATAAGCAGTCGGATATCACGTCTACGCCAGAGACAGCGTAAACTAGCATATGCGAAACTAGCCCTATGTATCTGGATTGAGATTTCGTCAGAGATCAACCCGTTGGCTGATGTAACTTCCCTCCCAAATAAGTGAAGCGGTCAACGTGCTCTACCACTTCACTCGCTATTTCTAAACTAGGAGTCAGTGTAGTCCAGTCCTGTAACATCATCTTAATTTTGGCGGGAGCGAATCGCATGCCAAACATTCATTCTCGCCTAGAAGGACCATATCACCTGAATATTCTAAGTCAACGAGATGATACCCTGATAGCAAGTCAATCCCTACCTGGCTCCCTCGTGTTTGTGCATCGATTGAGAAAGATGGTTAGGATATGTGTCACGCTTGCCTACCCTAGTCACCCAACGACTTCCTCGACCGACGGGCAATGTTAACTGATTCATATGGGATGGATCAGGTTGCAAAAGATGTAAGATGCAGTGGTCAAACCAAAATATGACTTTCTCTCAGTCAATAGAATCCACAACAGTTAGTTTAAAATAGTCATGTAGGGAGGTGTAGACTTCTGACTGGTTGGGGTCCTCGGGATGGTAAGAACCAATAAAGACTCGAGACAATTGGTGATATGGCTCAAAATCGTTCTCGGTGATGGCTGGCGCAGATACATTCACTTCTTGTGATTTACAATATTCAATAAAATTATATTGTTCTTCCATATTAATATTCTTTTTGCTTCATATTTCTGTTTATTATCTCTCCATTTTGAATCTCTGTTTACCTAATATCTTCTCTTGCTTTGTGTGCTACATAGAAGGAGTGTGGCAATTAGAACTGTTGCACATCTGTGCAAAGTTCTACGCTGAAACCAATCAGTCAGTGAAATGGAGAAGGAACACGAGAGACAGTAAGTGCACATTAATAATTAAAATATCTTAGGGTGGGGGAGGGTAGATTTCTGTCTTTCCGCCCCCTCTTGTAGCGGCCATGTCTCAGTCAATTATATAGGAATCGCTGGGGTGGGTGGGAGTATTCTTAGACAAATGAAACAGCGAATACGAATGTTCCACACTCACCACCGATCTGATCGAAGAGAGTCTACTTCATGATATTAGATAGTTGGAGGCGATCGGCCACAGGAAGCCTTACCTGACCTAGGTTTGGTGCTAGTTGACAACCACCAGTTAGCAAGGCGTATCTCTGCAACCCTGCTGGAACTCATGTCGCTTCTGAGATTCGAACCCGCATCACCCAGTGGGTGCTGCAGTCAGAGACGTTAACACTGAGCTATTCAGGCTCGCGACTGACCTCCTGCAGGACTGTAGGGGGTATTTTTTGATTGGACACTAGTAACTAGTACGAAGTGTCTAGTCCTTTCTTTGGTGCAGAGTGAATTCTATCACAGTATCTGAGCTATCTATACCACATGATGCATTTCTCTTGGTGTTCTCATCGTCGACGACACATTTGTAATAATCAAAAGAAACGAGTTAGATAAAACTCACAACTTAATAAACAACATCTTCAACGACATCAAATTCACAAGAGAAGAGGAATCCGAGAACAAAATACTATTTTTGGACGTCTTAGTCAAGCGAACAACCACAGGGGAATTAGAAACTCAAGTTTATAGGAAATCAACTCACACAGACCAAATCCTGAATTACAATAGCAACAACCCAATAACACACAAAAGGAATTGCATACAAACACTATTCAAGAGAGCACGGACTCATTACAACACTCCCACCTTAAGGAAGATTGAAGAAAAGTATCTCATGGACGTCTTCCAAAAGAATGGGTATCCACGGAATTTCATCAAAAGACATATACCCCCAAGCCAACCTATCAAAGCAAAAGCCACCAAGGAAAGCACAAAGAAAATCGCCCTTCCATATATAAGGGATATCTCAGAAATTACTAAAAGACTCTTCAAACCTTTAGGAATTGACGTCGTACACAAACCAACAAAGTCGTTTGACTCAATTCTCTGTCAACCAAGACTCAACAGCGAAAGAAGATAAAACCAACATCATCTAAAGAAATAAATTGTAACAACTGCGAAAAACACTACATTGGACAAAGTGGACGTCCACTTCGTCTTCGTATCCACGAACACAACCTAGCCGTCAAAAGGCATATCCACTCCCTCACTCATATTGCTGCATACAGACAACCACGGACATCAATTCGACTGGGACAATGTTCAGATATTAGACAGAGGAAACAATAAGAATGCTACAGAATTTTTAGAAGCTTGGCATTCCAGTGAATCATCAATCAATAGACACATAGTGATAGACAAAATTTATCAACCAATAAAAAACCTCACACACACACAGAGTCAAAGTTCAAGTCACAGAAACAATCAGTTCCAATACAAGTAACCTAGAAAGTGTGAAAACACAAAAACAACAAATCATTTCCAAAGTCACCAGGAGAGATGATTAATAAACTCGTGGAGAAATCTAAAAGCTCACTTCAAATTGAAGTATGCGCTGAAGATGTTACCCAGTAGGGTGATGGAAGCTTCGCAAATTAACCATCCAGCTCAGAGAACACAACCACATCAAAAAACCCTCAAATGTAAACCACTTTAATCAGTACCATGTACATGACACAGTGAACAATATGATTTGTGTGACATGCGTGTATATTAACTAGTTGGGTTAAATAAATTACATTGAAACGAATTAGTCTGAAAGTTGATGAGGCACTTGGTTAGTCTTGAAGGCCAATTGCCAACATGAGTGAAGCATAACACCTGAACACAACTATAGATTCATTCTACAATTACTTGATTTTATCTGTCGAATGAAAGAGATGTGCTTTTCTAAAAATTGCACAATATTCGGCTAAGTTGTATTTGTACAATGAGGATTTCGAAATTTCCAACAAGAGATGCATAAAAGTATACCTGAGACTGCCGTCTTTACACGACAGCGGGGGTGTTTTTCACATAAAAAGTGGAACGGTGAAAATGAGAAAGTCGAGAGCTTACACAACAACTGGCCTATGAGAGCTGGAAAAAACTATGACTCAGGGATTCGAAAGAATCGGATGGAGTATGAATCTGTTTTTGCCACCGGAATCCAACGGAACGCAGCTCCACTGCTCTATAGATCAGAATTAAAGTTGAAAGCTCAGGGGATGGTGGCTTACAACAACCACCTGAATGGGGTCTGGGCGTGTACTCATTGCATTATGTGATGAAACACTAGTTAACTTTGACATGCAAAAAGCAATGAGCTACTGACTGACTGGTTTCAACGTAGAACTTTGCACAGATGTGCACCAGTTCCACTTGCCACACTCCCTGCATGTAGCACACAGAGAAAGATAAGAGGTTAGGTAAAGAGAGATTCCAAAGACAGCGAGAGATAATAAATAAACCGCAGTTCAAGTGAGGCAAAAAGAATAACAATATGATAGAACAAAAGAGTTTTATTGGATATTAGAAATCACAAAGAGTGAATGCATCTGCTCTGTCATGGAGAACGATTTCGAGACATATCACCAATTGTCTTCAGCCTTCATTGGTTTTTACCATCCCGAGGACCCCAACTAGTCAGAAGTTTACATCTCCCTACGTGGCTGGCTACAACTAACTGTTGCGGATATCATTGACTGATGAAGTCATGTTTCGATTTGACCACCACATGATTTTGTGTCAGCTAACATTCCCCATCCGTCAAGGAAGGTGATGGCTAGGAATGCATGCGTAACACATGTCCTAAACATATCAATCAGTGTAAATTGACAACTTCATTGATTGACTTCCCTTCCTTACCTAACACAGCCTACGCCTAAATTCAATATTCCTCACCTTATTATACCACCATGTAGCAAGGGAGATAGAACGCAGACACCTATGATGAAAGACAACTAACCAGCCTTTTCATATCTTCCACTTTCAATGGCTATGTCTGACAACCAGCCATAGAAGAGGATAGAGCAAACTCCTGAGCAGTGGCATTACACATACGCCGTTTAGTGGACAACCAGCCAACCGGATATCACGTCTACTAAGCCAGAGATGGCGTTAGTTGGCGGATGTAAGCGAAACGAGCCTTTTGTATCCGTGGTGAGATTTCGTCAGCAAACAACCTGTTGGGGCTGGCTGATCCAACTTCCCCCTCAAATAAGTGAAGTCGTCAACACGCTCAGCCACCATTTCACTCCCTACCTCTAAGCTAGAAGTCAATGTAGAATGAGCTGATGCAAAAGTTATAACAAATCCTTGAACTCCTTATGAAATTATCCTAGAAAAAATTCGAGTCAGAAAGATTTGTTAACTTTGTAAGGTTTCAGATTAAAGTTGGAAATAGTAACTCAACCTGTAACTACGATGCAAACTGAGAGGTTTCCAGGCACAGCATACCGATATATAAGAGATGAACGATAGCTACTTTGTCTTTGAATAAAGAATGAAGACGAATAAAATCGATTCACCTGTCCTAAATTTTATTGGAACAACACTGCTTATTTTTCCCTTTTGTTTAACCGCCTCATGGTAAGATAGCAGTGGTTGGAAATGCTATTGTTGATATTGATTTTTAGTGAAATTTCCGATATTTCTGTGGAACTTTAGAACAACTTTAGAATCCACAGTAAGGCCAGATATTGGATTAAGGATGGCCTTGAAGACGAGAGGCATCAAATAGAGAGAGAGACTAATAGGGTTTTGCATTCGTAATAGTGGAGATATTGTTTAACAGGTCTAAAGCACTATAGACTCTCAGTCGATAGGTTCAAGGTTCAAGTCCCGCTTCACCTACTTCAGCCCAGGCGTTTGGGTGCTATCATTAGCCCTTACAATAGCGTGTCTCATAGTCCAGTACTGGATAACTGAGTAATAACTAACGTCTTTGTAGCAACCAGTAAAGAGAGTTGTAGTTCAGAATGCTTGTGATTTCTACTTACGTAGACAACACAGCCTATTCTTGAAGAGGCTTAATGAGATGGAAACGACGCTGAATCTAGACTTTCTGAGTATTGGCATTTATTAATAGGATGGATCTACAACAATGAAGAGGATTCAAGTTCCGTTTCATATATTATTCAAAATCTACGCTATTCAATGAAGTCAAAGACTATAACCATCAGATTCAATAATCAACCTCTCTCTCGTGCTCCACCTACCTAGATTACTTCTTAGAATTTAAACTCTCTCCCACTCTATTGTGTGGTTGTGGCTTAATGCATGCGGTGCAATTGCAGAGCTGTTTTCTAAATAATAATAATAATAATTTGCTTTATTCCAAAACAGTACTTGTGATACAAAATGGAATTCTCAGTATTTTACTGCAGTATTGCATCCAGTTAGTACATTAACAATAAATAAAGTTCTACACAGATTAAGAGTAATCTCAGTTCACTATGACAACAACATATCGGCATGTTGGTAGCAAAGCCAAAAGTGAAACAGTGTTCGAAGGTGTTAGAAAAGTAGGTTCTAGCACATTTACTGGCGTAAGCAGAAGAAAGAAGCAAAGCTGCACAGAAAAAAGAGAGAGAGAAAAGGAAAAGAACGAAAGAAAAACGTTGTACCTATAAATGATATGAGTTGGAAAGACGAGATTCAGTTGTTCTACTGACTATTTAATAAATTAAAGGTTTCACACCTAATGCTTTCTTTATCGCACAGAACACGAGCTAGGTAGGGTATGGTTGAGTTTTTGTACTTACTAGTGCGAGCATACAGTTTTCTTTATAGGCTTCTGGTTTTGACTGATGAAATACAAGGGGAGAGTTGTGGATGAAGAGGGTGGTGTGAGTTAGGTAAAATGGATTTAGCCCATTTTTCACATGAGTCCAAGTGCCTGTCGACCATAATATTAATAAGATGGTTCAGTGGCACGTTGCTTACCCTGCTGACAACTTTTAACATCCTGCGTAATAAGGTATAGTCTTTCTTCAGTAGCCCTTGAAAGAAAGTAAGGGGGAACAATAGAGAATAATAGTCAGGATGCAAGAGCTAACGAATCGTAAGAGTAAGGGTTGGGTTATTCCAGAATATTTTAACTTCTTGATTACAGCTTGATTCCACACTGTATTTTTGGTACAAGTGTGGAATTTTCAGCATGGATATCGGTAGCCCAAATTTCTCAGGCCGACCATAGATATCAGGTGTGCGTCGGCAGGGGATCGAACTTTGGACCATGTGCATGGTCGGCGAGAGTCCTAACCACTGTGCCACCGACGCACATCAAGATATGAGACGACCAGGAAAGATCAGTAAATATAATGACGCCAAGATACTTAATTTTCGACTCAGTTTCTATTTCAGTGCCATCAATGTGAGTGCTAACCAGTTTGTTTAGGTCAGATTTATGCCTAAAGGTGAAACTGACTGTTTGGCATATAGAGGGATTTAAGGTTAGACCGTTTTCCTTGGACCACTTATCTTCGCAGGGTCAATGACTGCAATGATTGCGAGTTCAGCTACATAGGTCAAACTAGTAGATCCGGGGTAGGCAGATTGCTGGAACATAAGAATTTAGCTAAGGTTAGAATGGTTGACTCCGCGAAGAGAGATGAATAATTTAAAAAGAAGTTCAGCAATCGCACTACATGCATTAAGCCACAACCACACAATAGAATGAGAGAGGGTTTAAATTCTAAGAAGTAATCCATGTAGGTGGAGCACGAGAGAGAGGTTGATTATTGAATCCTTGTTCACCGAGTCTACACCCCACACATGCAATAGGAATGACTCAGTTAAATAATACTCGAGATATGGAAATTATTACCACCAATCATCAAATGAAGAAATGAGAAATATCGGGTTAATATAAACGAAGTTAGAAAGTTGTGTGAGTAGTACCTTGATATGATTATGAGCAGCAATAAATTGTGCTCGAAACGTGGTCGGTCATCAGTAAATATTACTGTATGACAAACACACTTTGAGACTTTATCATCAAAATAAAATTTTTTCACCCACAATGGAATTATAATGTACCACACAGTGCACACAAGTTCTATTCTTATACCAACTAAGACTCATTTCTATTCGTATATAACACAGCCTTAGTAGAAACAAAAAAATTGAACAATCTGTACTCAAAATCAATAAAATCAATAACAATACATACCTGTTCATAGGCTACTTCTATATTATCGCCTATTGAATCAACTAAAGTCCCTTGATCATGAATATAAGTGGCAAGTGTTGTGAATAATTCATTCACTTGAACAATATCCGATTCCAATTGTTCCATATCATGTGCTCGTTGAATATCTGCTTTAGATTCCATAGTTATCTGCTTTTGTTCTAAAGGACCTTCTGAATGTATTATAAATACATGTATGTATAAAAAAAATAAAACTTCAAGTAGCGCCAAGATCAAAACTATTTGACGTGATAAAAGTGATGATAAGGTCTAATAATCAATCGATAAACAGTATAAAGTTAAATACAACTGAAAATCTAATATTTCAATTTCCAACTATTCAACAACACACCTGCTTGAAGTTGCATAGTTTAATATTGGGTTGAGTAATGTACAACTTCACTTTTTTTATATGATAATGATGTCTGGGAGCGTGTAATTTCAGTTAGGTGTTTTTCAAAGGAATCATTGACAAAACAGTTTCGAGCCAGCTATATCACAATAGTCATCTGGTACTACTACTGGTTCTTGGTGTGTCGGTGGTGGCTCAGCGGTAGGATGCATGTGGTCTAGGGTTCGATTCCCAGCCGTAATACATCTTTACCTTCCCCTCCTCTAGCCGGTTGTTAGCCCGACAAAGATAAGGGAAGTTGGGCGTGGGACTAGCAACCCTCAACTCGCAAGCCTTATACAGAACTACTCGAAACGCAAAGGATTATTATTAAAATACAAAAAGAAACTGGTTCTTGGAATCCCGAGGTCTTCAAACAAGCAGTCTACAACCACCCATCATATGGCTAGTTAAAACCAGCACTCTAAGACTTTATAGATTGATGTCAGACTTTGGTTCGACAGTTGAAGCTAACTAGAAAGCCTTTACAACGACGGCGTGTATTTAATCTGAAATGACTATTGTTTGCACTTTTAGGCTATGAAATTAAGGTCTACGACATAAAAATGCGACTCACAAGTAGATATGAGTTTACAGTTGCCTTGGTGAACTTTAGCTGGACGCTAAGCTAGGGAGTTTAATAATAAGAATATATATTTGTCAATACGCATATAAGCAAAAACCAACAAGTTGGCATGGCAGATGAGGCGGCGAAGACAAAATGTGAAGTGATGAAGATACCTGACCAACGATAACAACCAATTACTGTCAGTGAAAGAAGTCTAAGGAAAGTTATCTCCTTCACTTATTTGGGTAACATCCTCTCAAGTGCAGAATGTGCGGAATCAGCCAAAGTCGAAAAAGTAAAACAGAAGTATATTACTCTGAAACCAGTGTGTAGAGGTTTACAGTTCTTATCACAAAGGAAAAAATTCAAATTTTTAACTGTCAAATCAGTCAGTGCTTCAATATTGGTGCGAGTGTTACCAGAATTTCTAATAGTCTGAACGGTTTCATTAATAACTGCCTTCACTCTGTATTGAAGAGCAGATGGCCAGCTAAAAAGGACTAGCAACAAGGAACTTTGACAGTCAGTGAATCGGTCAACAACCTATCACCCAGTAATTATGCAAAAGGAATTGAAGACGGACAGGGCACACGCTGAAGCGACGATCAAGTGTGGTCACACGCCAGGACATCGAGTAGGGAGTGACCAGCGGTACATGGGTAACACAAGAGATCGTGTGAAGAGGGGATGAAAATTTGAGAGCAGTCATAGGACAAGCTAGAAGTGATAGTAGAGAAGCGAGTGTAATGGTAGCGTTCTGTTGCAACCCCATGTGTCACCGGGAAAGCTGAGAGTGAACGGATAGATAATAATAACTAAATAACTACTCGTATGAGTTGTACCAAAAACATCCACTTCTCAACCAAGGCTATATCACAGCTGAATAAGTCATGAAGAATGTTTAATTTGTATTGGAGTACTGTAGTAGTCAGTTGTATAAAAGATACACTGACTAAAGTGAGAACTTACGACTGAATGCAAAGTCATTGACTGATGGATATTTCCCTTCAGTGTTAAGTGATTCAACTTTTGTCTCACTTTTGGCGTGTTGTTGAACATTATTACCCAATTTTTGCAAACGTCCCAGTTGACTTATGGCTTGAGCATTTAAAGTACGAGCTCGAGCACGCAGATCGGGAATTTGTGACCCCAGCTGAATTGCTCTATAGAAAGAACAAATAAGTTTTAACTGGTTAGAATGCGTAATATTTGAAATTAGAATGGCAATGCTTAGAAACCACGGTAAATAAAATCTTGAAAACCTACATAATTATAGAAACATAACAGTGAAATGACTGAAATAACTTCAAATGTGAATATAGAGCTTGTGTTGTCTTAGACAATAGAGCAATAACTGACTCTTAAGTTATTTTAAAGTCTGTTGTAGAAGAAGCCAAGATGGAAGAGGCCGTCGACACAATACACATACGTCTGAAATATTCGCATGTTGAACTAAGGCTGTCTGAACAAGGTACCAACTTTTTTTTTATAAATCCTTCCCGAGCCCTCAAGAATGAGGTTTGGTACCAACAAAACGACACAGGAAATTGATACTGTGGATCAATCTATGAAATACTTGACAGTTAAACTGAGTAAGGTAGGGAGATGCAGACTTCCGGGTTGGGGTCCTCGGGACTCTGGGAATCAATGGCTGGAGACAATAGGTGACATGGCTCAAAATCGTTGTCAATGGCCAGCGCAGATGTATTCAGTCTCTGTAATCTTTCATATTCCTTTCTACCATTACCCATTCTGTTTCACTCTTACACTTGTCAGACTGTATTGATACTCTTCACTCATCTTCTTGTCTACCTTTGTGTGCTATTTGGAACGTGGCTACTCGAACTGGTGCACTTCGGTGCGAAGTTCTATGTTGAATCCAAACAGACAGATACTGTGGATGACTTGCATGGATTTTGGTGAACTGCGGCAATATTGATTAAAATAAGTGACTTCATGTGACACAACGCACAAAAAACTTTTAGTTCATAATTCAAGGAGGCAGGCTTGGGTGATAGCATAAAGACTAAGTACCCCTACTGGTTACATGAGTCACACCGTAGGAAGATGGACAGACTAAACCTCTACTCATTGCTACACAATGAAACAGGAGGTAGTCTAAATTTGGCTTGTCATATACTTAATGCTAAATTAGATTTTGACATTTCTAAGCCCCTTCTACCATGAACACTAAAAAGAGCTCATCATAAAAAGTTCTTAGCGACCAAATTTAGATTACATAGAGGCTGAAACTCTCCACAGGATTAAATGGGCTTAGCTTCTAATACGTAAGCCTTTAATAATTTAGAGTTCTATGCATAGATACTGCAAGGGTCAACATGGACTACTCTTAGTCTACTCCCTTCTATCACAAAGACTAACATGAAATACGATTATAGCCGTAATTAGCTCTAAAACTTATTATTAAATCACATGGGAATCAAATAGTAAAACAAGACTACTATCAAGTGTATAGCGATATTTAAAAACGGATTTAAAGAAAAAACAAACAGGGATAGTAACTACTTTTGGATGGTATCCAAATGAAAAGATAAATCCTTGGTTGTGAGAATAAGTTTGTGATATTGTTCATTGAGATATTTAGTATCTCCAAACCCACTGACAACACGCCTGAATAGTTCTTCAAACTGATCTATATCCGACTTTATCCTAATAATCCTTTGCTCAGTGGCGCTGAGCTCAGCAGCAGCGTTTGACGCATTCATCCGCACAATTTTGAAGTTCCTGCTTAAGTGGCTTCGACCAAACAAATCAAATACATTTTTTCTTTAATTATAAAAAATTTAAGTTTTATAAAGTAAAATATGATTTGATTAACCCTTCACATTGAAGAATGGAAATATGTAACCTTGATCTCAAGGTGCTTGGTACTGTGGAGGAGGCTAAGGTCACTTTCTGTGAGTTCGGTACTTATGGAAATCGCATGTACCGATGAAGTTAAAGTTTATAAAGATGAGGGAGAAGAGGATGAGCAGAAGAAGTCTTCAGAAAACTTGACTGAAGACAAAGTTGGACTGGTAATTGAAGGTGAAGGCCAGGTATGTACATTTGTTTCTTTTTTCATGATTGAAACGTGGTTTGATAACAGTTTTAAAGTTCTTCAAACTGCTTATAGATAGACAGATTTATGTAGAAAGTCTGCCATATCAGTATTTCTTTGTTTTTGGCGTGTTTTCGTTCATTTTAAGAGTTCTCCACTTCATGTATATATAGCAAACAATGTACTTGATTTGCATTATTCTAGTACTGAATGTATACTTATAAAGGTACTTTCCTTATGGTCTAGCAATAGGTTCAAAGCGAACTCGATTACCTGTTGACATTTAATGCTTGAAAATTGGCTGTAGATGATAGGTGTACGTAGAGATTTATCTTCAAATTTGGTGTTTTTGAAGACTTTCTGAAAACAAATTTGCCACAATAAAAGCACAGGTGCCTATAGTTAGCATAGAGTTAGAATCAGATTCAGCCGCCTGTGTAAATAGTAGCCTCAGCATAAAATCAAAACGTGGTTTACGAAATTATTATGGAGTGCGAAAGTGAACCTGCAAACAGTGGTTGAACTGGTTTTTAGTTCCTGGTCATGCTTTCCCTTTTTACTTACTCTCGTCATTTACCCAGTTTTTAAGATTGCCTATAAAGAAAATGTCATTTTATTGGCATATGTAAGCTTTATCCGGCATCTATCCATGAAATTTGACTGTTGGTTTGAGCCACATAGGGATGTTAACCTGCTTAGTTTGGGACCTCAAGATATAAAGAACCAATAACTGAGGAGAATCAGTGATATGGCTGGAAGTCGTTGTCAGTGTGCACAGATACATTCACTCTGTGTGATTTCCTGTGTCCAAGAAATCATGTTTTTTCATGTCACTACTTCTCCCATATATATCTGTTCTTTGTAATACCAGTTTCCTCTCTTGTCCACCATTGAGTGCTACACAGAATGTGAAAACGTAAACTGTTGTGCGAGTTTCTTCTTTGAAACTTTGTCAGCCAGCTTCAATCTTATCCTTGTTGGTCAGATTCCCAATCAGAGACCCACCAGTTGAAATTTCAGTACTGGAACCAATGTGCCACTCAAATCTCAATTCGTTTTGCTGACTCCTTCATTTTTACTAGGATTTACTGTAAGGAAAGGCTATGAAGTCCTATGTATTCTCTCTCTCCCTTATGCTACCTATTTTTACTAAACTGCCTATTTGCTTTATACATGTTTAGTTCTATGATTCATCTGTAGTCTTTGTTTTTGACTATTCCTATGTATAAATCTGTTACACGAAAAACCGATAGTCATAATTTGCTTTCTCCTAATCAACTCTTTCTTGACGTGTGATAATAATATAACAGTACTAACCAGTCTTGTGTTACGTATGCCTAGCCGTCGCCTTCCTCGACGGACGGGCAATGTTAGCTGACTGACATAGGATAGATCAGTTTGAAAAAGAGCCCGTGATAGTCAAACTAAAATACGGCTTCATCAGTCAATGAAATGCAGTCAGTCATGTAGGGAGGTGTAGACTTCCTGTCTACCTGCTTAGGGTCCTCGGGATGATGGTAAGAACCAATGAAGTCTGGAGACAGTTGGTGATATGGCTTAAACTCATCATTCTCAATGGCTGATGCAGATGCATCCACTCCTTGTGACCTATAATACTCAGTATAATTGTATTGTCATTCTATATTAATATTCTTTTGCCTCATATCTCTTTTGTTGTCTCTATTTTGAGTTTCTTTTACTTTCTTCTTTTCTGGCTTTGTGTTCTGAGTGAAGTGTGGCGACTCGAAACTGCTGCACGTGTGTGCAAAGTTGTATGTTGAAACCAGTCACTCAGTTCAAAATGTCTTTAAACTATCAAAGAAAACAGCTTTGTGTAACGACACTTATTACTTCATATAATTTATCTTTTTTAAGACACCGCCCACCGCATATCACCGCAAACCATCTTTTATAACTTCTGAATTTTTATTACCTTACCTAAGGAAACTTTTCAAATACCTTATTAGAGTGGTTATGGTTATTGTATTAGCCTTCTTAAATTTTAGTATAGTCTTAGAACATTGCGTGTTTCCTCACCATTTCCAGGATCTTCTTATGTCTTATTAAGAAGTCAGGGATAGCTTGAGACAGAACTTATCGCCATCATTATCACTATTTTCATACAGATACCTATGCAGCTAGTGCACCCTCTCTGCTTGCCTGACAAGCGTGTGGTGTTCTGACTGCCTAATTAGTGTGAAACGTTCTACAAAAGGCAAAGCCATCGCCTCCCTCGACGAGCAATGTTAGCGGATATAGGGTCAGGCTGGAAAAAAGCTAGCGGCGGTCAAACAAAAACTTGGCCTCACCAGTCAATTAGATCCACAACAGTTGGTCTAAGCCACGTAGGAAGGTGTAGACTTCCAGGCTGGGGTCCTCGGGACGGTAAAAATCTATGGTTGGAAACAATTGGTGACATGGCTCAAAATCGTTCTTAGTGGCTAGCGCAGATGCATCCACTCCTTGTGACTTATGATCTTCAATGAAACTGTTTTGTTTTTCTTTATTACTCCTTTGTCTCACATCTCTGCTCACTGTTTCTATTATGCTTTTCTTGTACTTTCTTCTCTTGCTTCGCGTGCTACACGGAATGTGGCGACTTGAACTTCCGCACATTTGTGCAAAGTTCTATGTCGAGAACAGACAGACATTTGTAACACATTACCGAAAATATTGCTAAGTGCGAGCAAGGAAGAAATGCAATAAGACTACAGTAGTGGTGGTTTTTAAAGGGTTGAGCCTGTCTGTCTGTTTTCGACATAGAACTTTGCACTGATGTCCAGCAGTTCAAGTCACCACACTTCCTCCATGTAGCACATAAAGCAAGAGAAGAAAATAGAAGAAATGCATCATAGAGACAGTAAACAAAGTTCCCGAGGACCCCAACGCGGAAGTCTACACCTTCCTACGTGAATGGTTGAAACTAACTGTTGTGGATTTCATTGGTTGATGAAGCCATGTTTTGGTTTGACCGTCGCTGGCTAGTTCTTTTCCAGCCTGACTCTATGTCAGCTAACATAGCCCGTCCGTCCAGGGAGGTGATGGCAAGGCACATATGCGTAACACATGTCCTAACCATCTCAATCGGTGTAACTTCACAGCCTCATCTATTGATTTCTCGTTTTTACCTAGCACTCAACCGAAGCCTAACCTCAATATTGCTCACCTTATTATACCACTTCACACGGGAGATAGAACGCAGTCACCTATGATCGAAGACAGCTAACCTTTTCATGTTTTCCACTTTCAATGGCCAGGTCTCACAGGGGTTGATTAGCCTCATATCTCTGTTTACCATCTCTGTTTCGCATTTCTGTTTTACTTTCTTCTCTCTTGCTTTGTGTGCTAAGTGTGGCGACTCGAACTGTGGCACATCGGTGCTGCTACCTTGACGTGGTGGTCGGGCTTGAACACCGCAATGACCTAATCAAGCTATACTGGCTGAGACTTATGTCTCTTGAGGTTCTACCATGCCAGGCAGGTTGTTTGGATAGCGGTTAAACAAAAAGCAGCTACCCAATCCAACATCATGTCCAATACAAAATTACAAAATTTCATGCCGGATCGGCCGTGGCCCGGATTAACAACGACCGCGCTTCCTGCTGCCGTGTCACAGGGCGGGAGTGATAAATCTGCTACTGAGACACACCAAACAAAAAGAACAAACAAAAACAGGCCGCGTGTGACCGGCCTCAAGCAGTTGTCCCCTGGGCTCTGCGGTCACGCAACCAACTTCCACGGTGTGGGCAGCCGGGAAGTAACAATCGCCCTCACAATCCGAAATGCACACGAAACCTCTCTATTACTCACTCATCTTTGTCTTCATCTTCATCTCTATCATCTTGCCTTCCTTCCACTGATGCAACTCCTCGACTTGATAGCTCTCCACTTCCTCTCCACTCTGCGTCCACTAAAAACGATGGAAGCCAAAAAACCACCACCGACAGCCTCTTAAAGCCGCGCCACCAATTTCATATAGGAGCTCTTAATGTTAGGACACTTTGCCAAATAGGACAACAAGCATCACTAGCCAAGACCCTGGCATCACGAGCCATTGATGTATGCTGTGTTTCAGAAACACGCATACAAGACCCAAGTGTGGTTATTCACCTAACCCCACCTGGCCAACAGGTTGAATCTGCAAAATTCACCCTGAGGGTGTCAGGAGATGCCACAGCTAGTTCACGAGGATTAGCTGGCGTAGGGATAGCTTTGAGTACTAGGGCAGAAAAGACATTGCTTGACTGGATCCCGGTAGATAGCCGAATGTGTGCTGTCCGCCTGAACGGATCAGTAAGAAGGAGGAAGGACTGCACTACTCGCCGATGCCTTTTCGTAATCTCCGCCTACGCCCCCACTGACTGCAGTTCAGATGAAACGAAGGATGAGTTCTACCAAAAGCTGTCTAGTTTGGTGGAAAGGCTAAACGCTCAGACATAGTCGTTCTAGCTGGTGACTTTAACGCTCAAGTAGGGAAATTGTGTCAATCTGAGAAGGATGTCGGTGGCACCTATGGAGTTCCGTGCCAGCGAACCGACAACGGTGACCGTCTCCTACAGTTCTGCTCTGATAATCATTTGTTTCTTGTAAGCACTAACTTCAAACACAAGGAGAGACACTGTTTGACTTGGAGACCCCCTTCATCAAACCAACGCTGGACACAAATAGACCACATAGCAATAAGCTATCGTTGGCGTGGGTCGGTAGGAGATTGTCGCTCCTTCTGGAACACGTGCGTAGATACCGACCATGCACTGGTCCGCGCTCGGGTGTGCTTACGACTGAACGGACGTAGGAAACAGCTGGCGGTAAAACCATCACGTCCCCAGCTCGATCAGGAAACTAAATCCGTATTTCAGGAAGAACTAGCTAAACACATATCTGTGTTCGACAGCTGTGCTCACCCTGAAGAAGCTTGGAAAAATATCCAGGCAGCCATAGATACAGCTGTAAAAGCTGTGAATAAGGTAAACCCAAAGGTGAGTAAAAACCACTGGATCTCCACCGCCTCATCCGAACTGATAGATGCTAGAAGACTTATTCCGGCGAGCTCCGAATTCAATGAGGAGCGAAAGCTGCACAAGAGGAAACTTACGAAAAGTCTCCGCAAGGACCGTGAACAGTGGTGGGCGACAAAAGCCAAAGAGATGGAGAAAGCTTTGAGGATAGGCAACACCAGGCAACTCTTTGGACTCATCAGGGAAACGGGTGGGAGAAGACAAATCATTAGTGAGACAATCTCGGAAAAAAATGGCACTATAATTAGCTCACAGGATAGACGACTGGATCGTTGGAAAGAGCATTATGAGGAGCAGTTTAATTTGCCCACAGCCACGCTCAACCTTCCGAGCATCCAACACCTCCCTGAATGGGATATAGACACAGGTCCTCCGTCACTAACTGAGGTTACTAAAGCTGTCACCAATCTGAAACTAGGCAAAGCAGCGGGACCTGATGGAATGACTCCAGAGGTATTTAAGTACGGTGGAGACAGCTTACTGTCCGGATTAACTGAGGTACTAGGCAGCGTCTGGGAATCAGAAGAAGTCCCATCGGGTTGGTGTAAGTCACTGATTATCCCCATATACAAGAAGGGAGACAAGTCTTCCTGTGATAATCACAGAGGGATTAGCTTGACTAATATAGTATCTAAAGTCTTAGGCTCAATAATCATGCGTAGACTGAGTGGTGCTCGGGAAGCACAAACACGAGAGAGCCAGGCAGGCTTTAGACCAGGAAGAGGGTGTATTGATCATATCTTCACCCTCCGACAGATTCTAGAACATAGGCATTCCTACCGGCGTCCAACAGTCATTATATTTCTTGACCTAAAGGCAGCATTCGACTCTGTCGATCGGGAAGTTCTCTGGAGATGCTTGGCTGTAAAGGGAATTCCGAGAAAATATATTGCACTGATTAAGGCACTCTATTCGTACTCATACAGCCAGGTGAGGGCTTACGGCGAGCTGTCATCTGAACTGATGACGACCAGTGGTGTCCGTCAAGGATGCCCATTATCTCCTTTTCTATTCAACTTCATCATAGATGTGTTAATGGACTTAACCCTAGGTGACTTCAGCGACTCAGGGATTGACTTGCTACCGGGAATAATCTCGTTGACTTGGAATATGCAGACGATATAGTCCTTCTAGGCGAAGACGCTGACGAAATGCAGAGTCTTCTAAACACCTTGAACCGCAATCTACGAATGTTTGGCATGCGATTCGCTCCCGCCAAATGCAAGATGATGTTACAGGACTGGACTACATCGACGCCTAGTTTAAAAATAGGAAGTGAAGTGGTAGAGCACGTTGACCGCTTCACTTATTTGGGAAGTACCATCAGCCCCAACGGGCTGATCTCTGACGAAATCTCAGCACGAATACAAGGGGCTCGTTTCGCATTTGTTAGTTTACGCCGACTCTGGCGTAGACGAGATGTTCGACTATCGACCAAAGGGCGGGTGTACTGCTCATCAGTCCGCTCCGTCCTCCTTTATGGTTGTGAGACCTGGCCACTGAGAGTGGAAGACATGAAAAGACTAGCTGTCTTTGATCATAGGTGCCTGCGTTCTATTTCCCGTGTAAAGTGGCATAATAAGGTGAGCAACATGGAGGTTAGGCGTAGAGTTCTAGGTAAACAGGGGAAATCAATCGACGAAGTCGTGAAGCTACAAAGACTGAGATGGTTAGGACATGTGTTACGTATGCCAAGCCATCGCCTCCCTCGACGAGCTATGTTAGCGGATATAGGGTCAGGCTGGAAAAAAGCTAGCGGCGGTCAAACAAAAACTTGGCATCAGTCAATGAAATCCACAACAGTTGGTCTAAGCCACGTAGGAAGGTGTAGACTTCCAGGCTGGGGTCCTCGGGACGGTAAAAATCTATGGTTGGAAACAATTGGTGACATGGCTCAAAATCGTTCTCAGTGGCGCAGATGCATCCACTCCCTGTGACTTATGATCTTCAATGAAACTGTTTTGTATTTCTTTATTACTCCTTTGTCTCACACCTCTGCTCACTGTTTCTATTATGCTTTTCTTGTACTTTCTTCTCTTGCTTCGCGTGCTACACGGAATGTGGCGACTTGAACTTCCGCACATTTGTGCAAAGTTCTATGTCGAAAACAGACAGACAGACAGACATCGGTGCAAAGTTCTACATTGAAACCAATTAGTCAATCAGTCAATCTGTAGCTCCCCCGCTCCCTACTCACACACACACACCTAACCTTATCTCTTTCTCAATTTTGTCAAGGTTTAGGAGTGTATTGGTCGGGATTTCAATCCTATACCAAGTGCATGGTTGGCTGAATTAGCAGGACATACTTACAATACGATTGGTTATTAGTTTTATAAGGTTTTTGTTTATTATTTTTCCGCTAGATCAGCTGGTCAACATGAAAAGCACTAACAGCTGATCTGTTCGATGTCGATAAAAAATTGATGAATACGCCTTAATTGTTTTTATGTATAGCTGCTAAATTTGATTAATTGCGTAGTCGTGTGTACAAGTGTGTATCTACAGCACCTATTATAGGTCACCTATTTTACGTGTCTACACAAAATAATTGGATAAATAATACTGTGATACCCTTGACCGGTATAGTTTATACACACCGTGGTGTGAAAGCTAACCTACTGACCTTTATACAAGTGTTGGTGGATTATGCTTTAAGCTATGCTTAATTTGTAAGTGCTTTTTTTGGATACTTCTTTTTATATGTGGGTAGTCTAGGGTTCGATTGAGGCGGCTCTACATGTGAATTTAGTCAGCTCTCACAATATGTTGTTTTTCATAGCTTGCTACATGGAAAAAATCTGTTCTGCACAACATAGTTTAAGCAAACAAGGTGTATAAAGTTTAAGTAGTAGCATGGGATTCGAATCTAGACTTTAGTGTGTGCATTATAGTTAGGTACTTGAGATTAATGAGTCATACTCTACACTAGTTACTTTTATGACTTTCTCTCCAGTCTCTATGATCATAAAGAAGACAGTGGTGATAAAGGAACTCAACAACAAAAACAATAAACATCTACCAAAATCAACGGTAAACACTTAGAGGAAGTCGTCCGATTTTAAAGCCACCCAGGATCTGCAAAAGAAGACAGACCACCACTAGTCTAAAATCAGTATGGGAATATAATGTGCGCAAAGCAGAAGGGATGAGATTCAGATTTCTAACACTAGTAGCAAATTTGTCAGTGCTGGTAGACGGTTCAGTGATTTGGGGTCACTCGAGTCACACGAAAATTTTAAACAGGCTGCAAACTTCAATCAATAGCTTCACTTATTTGGGAAGTACCATCAGCCAACGCCAACGGGTTGATCTCTGACGAAATCTCAGAACGGATACAGAGGGCTAGTTTTGCATGTCAGTTTATGCCGTCTCTGGCGTAGACGTGATATCCGTCTGGCTGGCTGTCGATCAAAGGGCGGGTATACTGCTCAGCTGTCCGCTCCGTTCTCCTTTTTGGTTAGCTATGAGACCTGGCCATTGAAAGTGGAAAACATGAAAAGGTTAGCTGTCTTCGATCATAGGTGACTGCGTTCTATCTCCCGTGTGAAGTGGTATAATAAGGTGAGCAATATTGAGGTTAGGCTTCGGTTGAGTGCTAGGTAAAAACGAGAAATCAATAGATGAGGCTGTGAAGTTACACCGATTGAGATGGTTAGGACATGTGTTACGCATATGTGCCTTGCCATCACCTCCCTGGACGGACGGGCTATGTTAGCTGACATAGAGTCAGGCTGGAAAAGAACTAGCCAGCGACGGTCAAACCAAAACATGGCTTCATCAACCAATGAAATCCACAACAGTTAGTTTCAACCATCCACGTAGGTAGGTGTAGACTTCGTGACTGGTTGGGGTCCCCTGGACGGCAAAAACCAATGGTTGGAAGCAATTGGTGACATGGCTCAAAGTGATAGTTCTCAAATGGCTGGTGCGGTTGCATCCACTCCTTGTGACTTATGATTTCCAATGAAACTATACTGTTCTTCGTTGTTACTTTTCTTTTGTCTCACACCTCTGTCTACTGCCTCTATTATGCATTTCTTCTATTTTCTTCTCTTGCTTTATGTGCTACATGGAGGAAGTGTGGTGACTTGAACTGCTGGACATCAGTGCAAAGTTCTATGTCGAAAACAGACAGACAATCAACAGTTGCCTATCCTCCCCACTGAATATTATATAATTGACCATAAGGCGTAAGTAGCAAGGAATTATTGCAACGAATGAACGCATCACCCAATAAATAGTGGATTGTTAATACTCTGTGGGGATTGTGTTGAGTGAAACCCAAGTAGGAAACAAAGCTCTGGTAATAAGTCTGAGTGTCCGATGGAGTTGATCGTGTGATGAGGAGGAAATGAAAGCTTATGGACATTCGTAGAGCCAGCTAAAATGGACTACAGTGAACAGAGTAAAATGGAGGTGTGATACTGAAGCCTTATTTTTCACTTGGAGCCCAAGGGAATGATAATTATACTACTCAGTACGCGACTATAATGAGCCAATCACTAAAGTCGATGTAGATGACGGGGGGAGTCCAGCCTGTAACCTATTGGTCTGTCTGTTTTCAACCTGGAACTTTGCACCGATGTGCAGCAGTTCGTCGCCACACTTCACTCAGCACACAAATCAAGAGAAGAAAGTAGAGATGCAAAACAGAGATATAAGGAAAAAGGAATAGTAATAACGAAGAACAATATAGTTTCATTGGAAATTATAAGTCATAAGGAGTGGATGCATCTACACCAGCCATTGACAACTATGAGTTTGAGCAATATCACCAATTGTCTCCAACCGCCACTGGTTTTTACCACCCAGAGGACCCCAACCATTCAGAAGTCCACACCTCCCGTTGTGACTGGCTGGCTTTAACTAACTGTTGTGGATTTGATTGACTGATGAAGCCATGTTTTCGTTTGATCACCACTAGCTGTTTCTTTCCCAACCTGACCCTATGTCAGCTAACTTTGCCTGTCCATCGAGAAAGGCGATGGCTAGGCTTACGTAACACATATCCTAACCATCTCAGTCGAAATAGCTTCACAGAACCTGTTGGTAGAATGTTGAGTGCTCAAGCCAATAATCTGCGTCTTCATCCTTGCTAATGAATGATTGAATGTAATAGATACGACACTAGTGTACCTCCTCGTGTCCTCTACGGGCCATAACCCCCCCCCTGTTAATATTCTTTCGGCTTGGCTTCATATCTTCCAATCTTTTTGAATTTATTTTTTAAAATGAATTTGAAGGGTATGTGTGTATGCATGCATCAGTTCAATGTTGAACTGAGTCATAAATATTTTTCCATGACACCGTGTTCTGATTGAGTTTCAACCTGGAACTTTACGCAGAATTTCAGCATATGAAAAGTAATACATTCTAAGGTAGAGAGAAAAAAAGATTCTAAAGAACTATTGGGAGAAACATACAGAACCATGAAGATTTAATCGATATTGGAGATGGCAATGCATCTATGCTATTGGCAATGATTTTGATCTGTATCACCTTGAGTCTCAAACCACTGGTTCTTAAGCATACAGAAATCCCTAGCCAGCCAGGCAGGCAGACAGTCTACACTTCCCCCCACCAAGTGTCGTCAAAGACTTCATTGACTGATGTCGTGTTTTGCTTTGACTATATTGTCTAACTCCCCTCCAGTCTAGTCCTATGTCAACTGATATCGTTCGACGGGAAGGTGATGACTACTCGACTTGTGCAACACGTGTCCTAGCCATCTCAATCGATGCAGCTTCATAAGCTGGCTCATTGATTAACTTTCCCCCTTTTAAGCTAACATTCCAAGCCTAATCTCAGTGCATCATATGGAAAAGGTTGGAATCTGAACATAGCTTGGTAGATGTCTGTCTGTTTTCGACATAGAACTTTACACATATATGCACCAGTTCAAGTCGCCACACTCCCTCCATGTAGCACACAAAGCAAGAGAAGAAAGTAGAAGAAATGCATAATAGAGACAGTAGACAGGGATGTGAGACAAAGGAATAGTAATAACGAAGAACAATATAGTTTCATTGGAAATCATAAGTCACAAGAAGTGGATGCATCTGCACCAGCCATTGAGAACAGTGAGTTTGAGCCATACCACCAATAGTTTCCAGCCTTCATTGGTTTTTACCGTCCCGAGGACCCCAACCAGTCAGGAATTCTACATCTTCCTATGTGGCTAGCTTAAACTAACTGTTGTGGATTTCATTCACTGATAAGGTGATGTTTTGGTTTGACCTCCGCTGCCTTTTCTCCAACCTGACCTTATGTCAGCTAACATTTCCCGTCAGTCGAGGAAGGCGATGACTATGCATACGTGACACATGTCCTAACCATCTTAGTCGATGTAATTTCATAGCCTCATCGATTGATTTCCCCTCCTTACCTAGAACTTGACGCGTAACCTCAATATTACTCACCCTATTATGTCCCATATCATGGGAGATAGGACGCAGGCACCTGTGATCGAAGATAGCTAGCCATTTCATGTCTTCTACTCTCAATGGCCAGGTCTCACAGCTAGCCATAAAGGAGGATGGAGCAGTATACCCTCCCTTTGATCGACAGCCAGCCAGACGGATATCACGTCTACGCCAGAGACGGCATAAAGTGACATGCAAAACTAGCCCTCTGTATCCGTTCTGAGATTTCATCACAGATCAACCCGTTGGCGTTGGCTGATGGTACTTCCCAAATAAGTGAAACGGTCAACGTGCTCTACCACTTCACTTCCTATATCTATCAACGAGTCGGTCTAGTCCAGTTCTGTAACAACATCTTGCATTTGGTGAGAGCGTATCACATGCCAAACATTCGTAGATTGCAGCTCAAGGTGTTCAGAAAAGTCTGCATTATGTCAGCGTCCCCGCCTAGAAGTACTATATCGTCTGCATAGTCTAAGTCAACGAGATTACTCCGTGGTAGCAAGTCAATCCCTGTGTCTCTGAAGTGATTTAAGGTTAAGCCCATAACTTTTGTAGATGGATAGGACGAAAAGAATATTTTCTTTTCACTCACTGTAGACCTGTTAATGTGTTTGTCTTTTTTTTTCCTTCACTGAATGTGATACCACTGAAAAAAAGTGTTTTCTTTTCAGTCTACTCGTAATGAGATAGCAGTGCTTTCTCATTTTATCATCTTTCGCCTCCTGTAGTTGTTAAACACTAAACACAAGATCATTCACATGACTATATGCAAATTAAATATCGTAGTTGAAAGAGAAAAAGAGTTGGTTTACTGATGATGTAGCTGTCAATGTTTGTTTGTGTTGGAAAAATTGAAGAAGTGGATCTATTTATTCTACGCTTCTCAATCACTATAACTTAACTAATCTTGTGATTTCTGTATAACTAACTAACTAACTTACTTAGCCAAATCATTGTTATTATTTAAAGATACTGTCTTTTCTACATACCAATAAAAGAAATTCATAGTGCATGATATAATTCTGACCTAAAATAGTTAGCGCTTTGAAAAAGAATAATATCGATCGATTGTGTCGGTTGCAGTCTAAACTAGCACAGATCGGATTTCGCCCCAATTCGGTATGTCTTCCCGACCCCCCCCCTTGGGTTAAGTGGTGAAAGCTACACTTTGAATCAACCTGTCCTCCGTCTGGTCAACGTTGACAGAGTAGTAGTTCTCTGTTAAGCGAAGAAGGTCAACAACTTTCTTGCCATCTTTTTTGCTTCATATCCTAACTGCATGTAGCCGACTGATGTCTTCTTTGTCCTTAGGAGACGGAAACTTTTGTAGTTAGTCTGTCTATCTGTCTGTGTGCTCTTGGAAGTGTGTGAGCGGTTGTTACTTCCCGGTTGTCCACACCGTGGAAGTTGGTTGGTTCTTCGGGTACATGAAGCAGAACCCAGGGGACAATTGCTTGAGGCCTGACACACATCCTGTATGAATTGGTTTCTTGGTTTGGTTCCGTATTAGTAAACTTACCGCCGGTTATGTACCACCGTGGGGCAAGTCGGGATGTACAATTTCTGAGGTCAACCTTTTCTAACTCTCTCTTTCTCTCTCTCTCTCTCCAGAGTGGAGAGATAGCATAGTTGGTTGGCATGCTGGTCATCTGAAGGAAACACCTTACTACTGCTGCTACACCCCTGTTCCCCAGCCCCAGGTTGTTGATGAATGTGTTTCTCGATTTGACATCCTCGTCAAATATATATATATATATATATATATAATAAAACCAAGACGTAGAATCAATCTTAGAAAATTAGTCTGAGTCATGTAGAGAGCGGTATGACTGACTGACTGGTTACAGCGTATAACTCTGCACAGATGTTCACCAGTTGCATTTGTCACACTCCCTCCATGTAGCCCCCAAAGCAAGAATAGAAAGATTCAAGAGAGAGAAATAATAAACAGAAGTGCAAATAAGACAAAAAGAATAGTAATATGGAAGAACAATAGAAATTTACAGGATTTTCATCATGAGCTGACACTAGTTAGAGAACTATTGGAGAACAAGCCGGGAGTACTGGACAGCTGTTTCATCCTAGTTTGGGACTCTTCAGCAGTACGCACCCACCGCCATCGTTCGAACTCAGGACCTTCTGGCTACAAGGCGAGCTCGTATACCATTAAGCCACTGGGACCCGTTCCAATGGCCCACGAATTCTAACTTCTTCCAATTCACGACATAGCGCGACCGCTAGCCAATGTCTTCGGTGGCGAGTATTTGTCCTCACACCCGACCCGATGAACCCTACTGGTCACGACTTCCCACTGGAACCCAGGTAACTACCTACCTGAATAGGACCAGTCGCCAGTGAGCATCTCATCGATATTCAAGTGTTGGTTAGTAGGGATCTGATTGGGTACAGGGTTTTCATCATGAGCTGACATTAGTTAAGGAACCATTGGAAAACACCTAGCTAGGCTTTTCACTTTCAATGGCCATATCTCACAGCCAGCTGTAAAGGAAGATAGAGCAAAACTCCTAAATAATACACACGCCCTTCGGTTGACAGCTGATATGTACCCATGTACATATATATATATATGGTGGTCTCTCTTTCTGTTGCTCTCTTAGTCTGTGACCATTTCACTTTGATGAACCTGTCTCCTTTAACAATGTATATTCCCCTTATATTATATATAATATGTTTGTTTGTTTGACATGTCTGTTATTTGCTAGGTATATATGGATCGATATTCCATTATAATTAGCCAATCATGTTAAGACTGTCTATTGATTTGTTCATTTTGAATATTCGCTCTCACACTTGTGTTCACACACTTGTTCGGACATTCATATATATTTTTGATCTCACACTCTTGGGACACATATTGATTCTCCTGGTGTTTTGGAAAATAGAAGTATCATCGCAAACCTAGTGGTCTTCTGATTTCCGTCTTTCTTGCGTCAGGACTATTAAATTCTCGACCAGTACATAACGACAATTTGGCGACGAGTACATAATAACAGCCAACCAGCCAGTCGGATATCACGTCTACTAAGCCACAGACGACGTAAGTTGGTGGCTATATGCCAAACGAGGCTTTTTGTTGTTCTCCATGGTGAGATTTCGTCAGTGATCAATCCGTTGAGTCTGGTTGATGCGAATACCCCCGCCGCCCCCCACCCCAGTTTGTTGACCACTTCACTCACTATCCTCTATCTTTTTAAGCTAGGAGTGAGTCGATGTAGTTCGGTCCTGTAGCATCATATCACCTCTGACAGCAAGAGTGAATCGCATGCTAAACATTCACAGATTACACTTTTGTATCTCTCTGTTTTATAATGATTTTTTTTCTCCCATATATCTTCGTTTATTGTAGTTCTGTTTTGTCTATCTATCTATCTATCCATCTCTACACTTTAATGAAGTATGGAAACTTTGAACTGTTGCACTTTTCTTTGAGCAAAGTTCTACGTTGAAAAAAAAACAACAAAAAAACAAACACAACCCAGATTTAGTGGTATTTATGTCACTCTTAGAGGGAGAGAGAAGGCGAACGAGAGAGTATACGATGTCTTATATGTTATAGTAATCTAGTCTCATTTTATTGACTAATTATAAGATATATGTATGTATGTTTATGCGTGTGTGCATATGTTCTGTTCTTACATGCTGATTAGTTAGTATATTTTGTGTTTTTTCTTCAAATACTCTTAGTAATCAGGCTTCATGATTGTTATTGACGCTGGTTACTATGGTTACACCTCTACCTCTATGTATATTGACCAGTTACTAATCTTTTTTCTTATATACATATATATATATATATATATATCCAACATCCCATCGTTGATTACTATTATTATTATTATTACTATTATTATATGGGCTTGAGTTAGATTAGTCAGTCCCTGATATTCCTTATTAGTTTGTTTATTAGATGTATCACTCACAGCGAGTGAAACAGTATTATTATTTACTGGATGACAAAAATTCGAACACAATTCATTATTCCTGTTCACAATCGTAGCATCAATTATATAATCACACGACTTTGAAACTTGAGTTTTACAGTTTTCTTTGTTCTCTCCTATTTCTTGTCGTTGGGAGTAGTAGTAGAATTTTCCAGATGTTCGAGTGATCATTATTTTTTTTTAATGTATTTAAACGCAGAAGAAAAAACTTGGTACAATATGGCACCAAAAAAGATGCGCCATACATTGTGTGAGAGGGCTGAGGTACTATTGCCCGGGCGACCAGACCGAAGCAGGTGGTTTTCTTAAGGGACAACCCCCACCCCCCCCTCCGAGCCTTTGACTTAGAGTCTAATCTGCAAGGCAGCGGAGCAGCGTCAGGAGCTGCATTCCCATGGTTTCCGGTGACGACCCATATGGGTTCATACGCCATTTGATCGCATTGGATTCTGGAGCCCATGTACCCCATGGTAACTGCTTTTAGTCTAACCACCGCTATCCAAACAACCTTCCTGACATGGTAGGACCTGCAGGGACATGAGAGTCCAAACCAGTTTAGCTTGTTGGGTCACTGCGGTATTCAAGCCCAACTACCACGGCAAGGTAGCAGTTGTCGGCCAGGTTGAGTGATCAGGTGTTGAATCATTCTCTGTTAAACGTATTCTCTTTTAGTTGATTCCGTTATCAATCTCTCCCTCCACCCTGTTGCATTACATTTTAGAACTGTCATCATATCCCATCATTCTATTGTATGGTTGGTTGTGTGTAATTGCATGTAGTGAGTGCCATAGTTGAATTATTCCCTAGAATTCTTATCTTATTCGATTCAACTAATCTAGGTTTTGCTGCTAAGTTTTTATGTTCGGCTAGTCTGACTGCACCTGTTCTACTACTTTGACCTATATATTTAACCTGACAATCATTCAAGCAGGGTATTAGGTAAACAGAATCGTTTTGTTTAATGGGCCGCTACATAGGATCCTTTAACGGATAAAGCTTGTTTCTGACTGATTTTATTGGTTTGAAGTGTACCTCGGGTACCTAACGGTAGAGAACTCATAACAAGGTAGGAAGAAAAGTGGCTGGCATTTAAACCACCCACAAACTCAATTAGAAACAAGCTTTATCGCTTAAAGAATCAGTCCTGTGTAGCCATTTAAACAAAACAATTTAGTTTATCTAATACCCTGCCTACTGGAATGATTTTCCGGTCAAATACATAGGTCAAAGTAGTAGAACAGGTGCAGTCAGTCAGTCAGTCAAACTAGCCGAGCATAAAAACCTAGCAGCAAAACCTAGATTAGTTGACCAGAACAAGATAAGAAATCTAGAGAATAGTTCAGCTATAGCACTCACTACGTGCAATTACATACAACCATACAATAGGATGGATGGGACAAGATGACAGTTTTAAACTCTAATGTAACACGGTGGAGGGAGAGATTGATCATAGAAGCGTCATTTATCGAATCAACTACGAACCAACACGTGTAATAGGAATGATTCAACACCTGTCTTCTCGAACATCTGGAAAATTCTACTACCCCTACAACGACAAATAGGAGAGAACAAAGAGAAGCAAAAAGCTTAAGTTTCGAAGTTGTGTGATTATAACTGATGACATGATGATAATAATAATAATAATGATTTACTTTATTCCAAAAACAGTACTTGTGATACAGAATGGAATTTTCAGCATTAATCACAATATTCCATCTAATTCCCTCAAATTATAAATAAAATTAATCACACAGAAAATTTTCCACATTTACAATAGAGGTAGTGTCAAAAACATGCAGCATATAAAATGGAAATAGCAATAATAATGATAACAGCTAGGGTAATAATAATAATAATACAAGTGAAAATTGCCGTTGGCTTGTGTCACACAGTATTGGCAATGTGGTATAGAAATCCTAACATGTTTAAAAATATTGAATATAACGTTCTGTTTACATGATATGATGAGGGGAAAAACAAAGATTACAGCCGTCATGGAGATAAGTTGGTGTTTGCAATTATGAGAGTAAAACAGAGAAGTAACAGGACCATAAATATAATAGAAGTAATAAAAGTAAAACTTGAAGGTATATAAGGATGGATGGAGGAAATTGTTTATTTACTAGATGAAAAAAAGTTAGTTAATTCTTGCCTGACACTTTTTTCATCACATAAAATACGTTCCAAGTATGGTATCATAGAATTCTTATACTTAGACGTGCGAGCATACAGTTTTCTGAAGTTACTCCTTGTTCTACCTGAGGAGATGCAAGGTGAAAGCTGAGGGTAAAGCGGATGCTCCAAGTCAGACAAAATCCCTTTAGCAAATTTATTGCACGAAGTCAAGTGCCTATCGACAACGACGTTAACTATGTGGTCCACTGGGACACCACTCATCCTACTGACAGTCTTCAGTATTCTACGAATTGTGACATAGTCCTTTTTAAGCAAACCAGGAAAGAATAAAGGGTGAGCAATAAAGAAGAATAGGTAGGATGCAAGAGTTTATGAACTGTAAGTGGGAGGGGTTGAGTTATACCCGAGTGTCTTAACTTCTTAATGTAAAATGTCAGGCGGAATATTTTACTGGAGATTGCTAAGACATGGGAAGACCAGGAGAGATCAGAAGAGAAAATGAGTCCAAGATACTTAATTTCTGATTTGATTCCTATATCATTGTCGTCAATTTTACAACTGTCATGAGAATCGATGACTTCTTTTAACTGTCGTTTACATCTTAAGCTGAAATCAACAGTTTGACACTTAGAAGGATTCAGTTTAAGACCGTTAGACTCAGACCATTTGCTGACTCCCGATAGAAAGCTATTTATTTTAGTACAATCTAGCTGGGAGTTAACAGCCATTGAAACCGTTAAATCATCAGCGTACTTCACAAAGTTTATTTCATCAGAGTGAGGCAAGTCATGCAAGAAGAAAGAAAAAAGAAAGAACAGCCCCTTGAGGGACACCAGCTTCAGTAGGCAATGAAGCGGAAGACTTCCCTTTATATACGGTGTACTGCTTATGAACAGGAATAATGAATTGTGTTCGAAACGGTGTCATCCAGTAAATAATAATACTGTTTCACTCACTGTGAGTGATATATCCAATAAACAAACTAATATGGAATTACTTACTACTACAGTGCCCAAGTTTTTACACTTATATTACCCTGATACTCCTATTTTCGATAATTTCCTATAGTTGAACTCAACAAGTCTCCTTCATATTATGCTTCCTGATAATTTGCGTGATATTTTACTCGAAACATTAGTAGAGAACCTTTGTGAACCTAGTTCGGGAGTGAGGGGAGGGGGATATTGCGTAGCTGTTTCGTCCCGGTTTCAGACTCTTCAGTAGTACGCACCCATGATCGATCGGGGTTCGAATCCAGGACCTCTGGGTTATATAGCAAAGTGTGTGGACCATTCAGTCACCCACTGGACTGTGGAATTCAATGTCTCATCAAATTCTGATTTCTGTTAATTCGCGATATCTGTTTGTGATGTTTGTTTGTGATCAATCAAAAGTTTTGGAAATCAACACATGAAGAAACTAATTATATGCGAGATGTGGATTGCCTGAGGTTATTGTGAGAAGTTAGTGTTAGTTTGGTCGACCAAGTTAAGGTACTCACAGATAATATTGGGCTGGTGCTGACGCTTTATACTGTGAATTGATTGGTGAGAGTAGCGTTCATGGGATATTGGATTCTGTCCCATTAGCTGAGAATGGTCAGTGGGACGTTGGATGGATAAGCTGAATGTCCCTGACTGGGACACAGGTGTGCATCGCTGAAAAGCTTCAAATTGGGGTGAAACAGCTGCACAATATATCATTATTATGGAATAGTATATTTCTATTTCGTCCTGTTCTCTTATATCCTCTTCAACTGGTTGCATTAATGCCTATTAGCTTTCATCTACTCCATTTCATCCTCGGACCCATGACCAACTCGTCGTCCTCAGTCCGGGTTACACTGAACAGCCTCCATAGCATGTGTCCGGTCTACCTTCATTTTCTTCTTCCCATTTGTTACGCGATGGGTTCTTAGATGCCTGGAAGAGTTTCTTTCTGCTTATCCTTTCCGACTGGCCGTCCGTCTGATCTTCGGCATTTAGCAATGGGGCAGCTGTTGATTAGGAGTCTGAAGCCTGTTGGAAATTATTTTATTGACGCGCATATACCCAGTCTCTGAATCATATAGGAGAATTAACTTGACAATTAGTATCGGAAATCCAAAACTCCACTGAAATTTCAGAGTGTCTTGCCTTTGTTGATCTTGATCTGGCTTTGGTATCCTTTTCCGTGAGGTTTTTTTATTAGCTGACTAGATAAGTGGGAGAAGTGACTTCCTTGAAATTTCTTCCGCTGAATATATAATGGGCACTCGGAGTATCTTCATCACCTATCTCTTCTTTAATGTTCATTCAAATTCTTGTCTTCACTTGTTGTTCTGCCAACTTGTTAGTTTTCGCCTGTAAGTTTTTGAGTTTGTTGTGACATTAGACATAAATCATCTGTAGAATCTAGATATTCTAGAGTCTAGTCTTCCTGTCAGTCCAACGTATTTCGTGTCTTTTCTCTCCCTACAGCCTGCAGTATAATCGATTCCATCGGGATAAGGAATAGCGTCGGTGGCACAGTGGTTAGGACTCTCGCCGACCATGCACATGGTCCGGGGTTCGAGCCCGCACCGACGCACACCTGATATCTATGGTCGGCCTGAGAAATTTGGGCTACCGATATCACATGCTGGAAATTCCATACTTGTACCAAAAATACAGTGTGGAATCAAGCTGTAAATCAAAAAAAAAATTCGATAGCTGTTCAGTTCTCCTTTGCTTTCAGTTGTTCTTCAACTAGCAATTCTAGCGAAATTCATAATCTGAATATTGGTATCAAGTGGAGCCTTACATTTATACACATGGCTCTGATAAACTGTCCATACGCTTTATAACTTAATTGTACTTGTACACAAAATAAAGATCACTTCTGATCTCATTCACCATAATGGTGTAATCATCGTGCTCAAGAGTGAGGACTGTGCTACTCATATTATTATTATTATTATTATTGATCCTGCATCCATGTTAGCAGGTCCATATTGTTTCAACTCATCTTTACACCATCTCCTCCATATCATCCTTGCACTGACGTCCCATTCGCCGCTTCCCATTCTGTCGGGTTCCACTCGAACGATGGCCGAACGCGCGCGCGATGTCACCCAGCGGCCCGGCCTCCTCAGCGAGTAATGTCCCATCCATCTCCACTTACTCCTGCATATTTGTTGGGCAAGCGACTGGTTCTTGTTTTGTCTGCTCCCATAGTTTCTTGTTGATGGTGATTCTTTCCTGCCCGGCCATCTGATCTTCAGTATAGAGAGACCGAAGACAGTTGTTGGTTGATAAAGGTCTGAAACAGGCTGTTGGAAATATTCTTTGTGACCCGCACGCCAAGTTTCTGATCCGTTCCTTATAGAAGAACTGACTGACTTGACGTTAGTATTGAAAATGCGATCAAATATTGTTGTTGATGTTGGCTGAGTGACGAAGATTTCCAGGTTGGTTTCAGGTTGATGAATGTGATTCTCGCTCGATTCGGCATCCTCGTCCGTTCTGACTTCCTGTAGTTGAGACAATGCTGACTACCTAGATAAGTGAATGAAGTAACCTCTTTCAAACCCCTTTCGTTGTTGGTGATTGGCGCTGGATATTGCTGCTGTTGTTGTTGTTGATGTTGGTTGGTTATTTTCATCACCTGCGTATTGTCTATGTTCACCTGGAGTCCTATCTTCGCCGGCTGCTTCTTCGACCAGTTTGTCGGTTTTCGCTTGTAAGTCTTCGATTTTGTGTGACATCAAACATAAATCATATGGCGATACTCATATAGCAATAGTTAATGTATTTAGTCACGTGAGTTAGGGGTTCACTGTCTTAAACAGTTAACTACACAAGCAAATGGACCATGAGTTTGAATCCTGCTCTTGGGTAACTGGGTAGTAAGTATCTGTAGCCCGCATTCACTATATGTATAGCACAAAGTCTCGAAACCTAATCCCAACAACAGTTTGGCATGAGATTCACTCTTGCTGTCAAATGTAAGGTGATACTTCAGGACTGGACTACGTTGACTCACTCCTAGCTTAAAGATAGAGGGAAGTGAGTGAAGTGGTTGCGTATGTTGACCAGTTCACTTATTTAGGGGTGGGGGGTGGAGTTGCATCAACCAGCCCCAACGGGTTTATCGCTGACGAAATCTAATCACGGATACAGAAGGCTCATTCAGTATATGCCCGCCGAATTACGCCATCTATGGCATGTTATTAATATCCGACTGTCGACCAGAGAACATGGGTGGGTACTGCTCAGCAGTTCACTTCGTCCTCTATTTTATGACTGGCTGTAAGAAGTGGTCATTGAAAGTGGAGGACACGAAAAAGCCGGTTAGCCGTCTTTGATCGTAGGTGTTTGTATTCTATCTACATTGATTAGGTGGTATAATATAGGTGAGTAATATAGAGGTTAGATGTCGAGTCTGTAAGGTAAATAGGGGAAATCAATCGATGAGGCTGTGAAGTTAAACCGATTAGGATTTTTGGGATATGTGTTACTCTTCTCTTGCTTTGTGTGCTACATTGGGGTGTGGCAACTCAAACTGCTGCACATTTGTGAAAATTTCTATATTGAAACCAGTCAGGCTCGGCAACTGAGAGTATGCGTAGTAGGATGAATTTATTATCGAATATTTTTGTCTGCATATAAACAAACGTGTATACGTGTAAATTTTTATTATTTTCTTTTTTTTTACACTTTCTACTTTCAGTGTGCACAAAAGGGAGCATTTAATTTTGGATTTCTATCTCTAAATGATTACTATCATTCGTGTAAGTAGTCTGTTGTATTTACTTTTGCTTCTTATTGCTATAACTAATAGGTTTTATTATTATTATTATTAATATACAAATTTGATACATCGTGTGTGTTGCTCGGATATCCGGACCGATGCATGTAGGATTGTTTTTTTTAAGGGGCGACTCCTACCCTCTCGGGGCCTTCGATTTGAAGTCTGATTGTGACACAGTGTAATGGAGTGTAGTGTCGGAAATTACGGTCAAATGGCTTATACACGCCGTTCGATGTTTTCGGTGTCTTGAATCCATGCACACACACACACACCATAGGTTTGAAATTAGGGCTTTCCTGTTCTCCTTGGTGTGAACCTACCTACATGTCCACCAGTCCAGTTGCAAGCTCTAGACGTTCATATTCACCCTTACATTTTTATGTGAATGACAGTCAGTAGGACTTTTATCTGGCTGGAGGTTATGAACGCGTATTGAGGTGAAGTCGACCTACCCATGGGGGAGGAGGGGGGGTAAAGCTTACTACTATTACCATGCGTTCCAGGATTCACAAATGTGTGAGCATTCCACATATCCCCCCCATGCTTATTTTTGCTTTCATCGGAAGAAGACACATTTGCTGACTGGCATCCCGAAGGCTTTCATCAAGCCGCGTTATTTCGTGTCTTTAATTTCAGCGATGAAGTTTCTCTAGCGGTTGGATTGATTTTCCGGGGTAGGGTCGCTAGCTCCCCGAACCCCTAAGCTTCCCTTTTTTCAGATTTGGGGCTGGTTAGTAAACTAGGTGGGTTAAACTCATAGGCTTAGCTGTTTGTATCATTCTTTTTCCCCTGCATGGGTAAAATTTATTTTAATAAAGTCTCACATTGTTACACAGTAATATTTACTTAAATAAGTTGACCTCATAGTCACTGCAAGGTGTTTTAACCATAATGGAATTATACTCTACCACAGTGAACAAGTTCTATTCTTACATTCTTTTTTCCATTAATATTCTCATTGATTGTTGTGTAATTAATTATATGCTTGGCTTTTACTTCCTAATGTTTGTTTTATGCTATTTTTTTTTCCTTCACGTTCCCAGTGGAACATAGGGCTTCAAGCTAGTGGCTTAAAGTTTCTGTAGCGGTCGTGATTATTTTTACAGGATCGGGTTACTAGCCTCATGCTCGACCTTTCCTCTTTACCAGCATTATTTCTGGCTTAGCGAGGTAAAGGAGTGCGTCTGTGGCCGGGGATCGAACCCCGGACCATGTGCGCGTGGTCGGCGAGCGTCCTAACCGGCTATGCCACCAACGCACAGTTTGTATTCCTACCGTCAAATTTCTTATGACTATATCATCTATGACTACCTGTAATTGTGTTGTGTATATTATACTTAATAAAGTCATTGGAGTCTAGATTATGAAGCATTGAGAAGATTGAATGAATGTACTAATGAAATTGACTCTAACTGACTCTTCAACCACTTAGGAATTAATCTGTTACTGAGGCGCAAACAGTCTTGTTGATTTAGAATATGTGATTGATATGCTCCCCCCATCCCAGGTGAAGACGCTGAGAAAACGCAGAGTCTTCTGAACACTCTAAAGATTAGAAATATTCGAATGTGTCATATGCGATTTGCACCTCTGAAATGTAAGATAATGCCACAGCACTGGACAGTGGGGAATGAGTGAAGTGGTAGAGCGTGTTGACCACTTCACTTGATCATAGGTGTCTGCGTTCTATCTCACATGATAGGGTAGCATAATAGGGTGAGTGAAATTGAGGTTAGGCATCAGCCGAGTGCTAAGTAAGGAAGGGAAGTCACTCGATGAGGTTGTGAAGTTATATCAATTGAGATGGTTAAGACATGTGATACGCTTACCTTCCTAGCCGTCGGCTTCCTCGACGAGCTGACTGACTTTGGATGAATGTGGTTGGAAACTAGCTGTTGGTGGTGGTCAAGCCAAAACATAGCTTCATCAATAAATGTCAGCTCATGATGAAATCCTCCATCCAATCAAACTAAATCCCTACAAAAAAACCAATACTTGAAAATTGATCTGACGCTCACTAGCGACTGGCCGTATTCAGCCAGTGACCTGGGGTTCTAGTGGGAAGCCGTGACCAGTAGGGTGTGCAGCAGGTTGAAGGTGAGACAGTAACTCATCGATGAAGACATTGCGAAGTGGTTGCGCTAAGTAAGGTAAGTAATGTTGACGTTAGGCGTAGAGTGTTGGGCAGGGAAAGAGGGAAAACCAATCGACGAGGCTATAAAGTTACATAGATTCAGATGGCTAGGTCACGTGCTGCGTGCGCATGCCTAACCATCGCCTCCCCCGACGACGGGCATTACTAGCTGATATAGGTGCAGGTTGGAAAAGAGCCAGTGGTGGCCAAACAAAAACATGGCTTCATCAATCCATGAAATCCTTGACAGTTAAACTGAGTCAGATGTAGGGAGATGCAGACATCCAGGTTGGGGGCCTCGGGACTCTAGGAATCAATGGCTGGAGACGATAGGCATGAAATGGCTCAAAATCGTTGTCAATGGCCAGCGCAGATGTATTCAGTCTCTGTAATCTTTCATATTCCTTTCTACCATTACCCATTCTGTTTCACTCTTATACTTGTCAGACTGTATTGATTCTCTTCACTCATCTTCTTGTCTACCTTTGTGTGCTATTTGGAACGTGGCGACTCTAACTGGTGCACTTCGGTGCCAGGTTCTATGTTGAATCCAGACCAGACAGAATTGGTAGAATTTAGAACTTGGGGTGGCCATTGGATTGGGTCCCAATGGCCTAATAGTCTACAAGCTCGCATTGTAACATCACTGTTGAACTTTGCCCATAGGAGAATGTAAACAGCGAAGAAAATCTTAGTTTTCTACGAATTATTTTTTCTTTTAAAATGATCAACTGTGCAATCGCATTCATATATATATATATATTTAACAAAGAGTTCACAGAGAAAAAAACTAATCAGATTACTGGTAACTATGTTCTAAAAAAAACGGTGTATTATTACGTAATGCAAAGTGTAGTCTAACCTAGATAAAGATGACTAATTGGAGGTTAGAAAAATAAGAGACAGAATTTGTAATTATAACTGTGTAATGCGTATGAAAAAGAAGAAAGAAGACATCGATCCAAAATGAACAAAGCTATCAACTTTTGCGTATTTCAGGAAGAGAAGGTTGCAATCAGCTTGCATACCTAGACATACTTTTGAGTCGAGAAGGCAGAGGATAGTTCAATAAATGGAAAGCCTATTTGGATAGGCGACAGTATCACAGTATCTGTCCTTTACAATATAAGAGAGGGCCTTGATAGACGGCATATTTTGGCGCGGTTTCATCTTGATTTGTACACGGGTCATGTTATAGATGACATTGTCTGTAAGTATGGTATGTGCTTTACTCCGTCGAAGTGCAAAGTTCGGTTACAAGATTGGGGAAGGAGCCTGTACCTGCACTCATGGTTACAGGTGGACCTCTTGGGGTTGTGTAAGTGCTGGCGGTGTGTGTGTGTGTGTGTGTGATGAAACAGATATCGATCCATATCATGAAAGCTAATGGCATACGTTAACTTGAGCCACCTCTGACGCCATCGCAACGTTAGCTTGGATGTCAAAGGTCGGGTATATACAATGCTTCGGTGTGGGCTGTCTTGCTCTACGCCTGTGAAACCTGGCCTCTCCGAGCTGAGGATAAGCGGTGGTTGTGTGTATTCGATCATTTTTGTCTCCGCAGGATTGCTTGGAGTCGATGGCACCATCGCCTGAGTAATTCTGAGGTTCGGCGGCGTGTATCTAGACACAGTGGAGATCATGCGTTTAGTGTCGTCATCTGGAAGCACCGGCTCTGGTGGCTTGGACATGTGCTGCAAATGTCATCCCAGAGGCTTCCGTACAGGTCTTTGTTCGTTAGCCAGCCGTAGAATGGGATGGGAAAGGCCGAGAGGTGGTCGGCTAGTCCATGACACGGCGTTGTGGGATGAAGGATATTTGTGTTAGGTTAGCGTCATCAGTTGGTACGTCACAACTCCCTGGTTGGAGTCCGAGAGATAGGTCGTATAGCTCAGTGGTAGCGTCTCTGACTTCAGAACTCACTGAGTGACACGGGTTCGAATCTCAGAAGGGACAGGAGTTCCTTCAAGGTTGCAGATGTGGACGCCTTGCTCACTGGTGAATGCCAACTAAACACGAAGCCTAGGTCAGGCAGGGCTTCCTGCCGATTGCCTCCAACCATCTAATACCAAGAATTCACAATCCATTATGATGGCAAGCCACTTAGTGGCTTTGTGGCCCCATTGCATACTTTGGTTGGACACCAGATTGTAACTAGTATCATGTACACCTAGTCCTCTGTTTGGTTCAGGTTGAATTCTATCAGTCAAGTGTGCAGTGTGATCACCATGCAGCTAGGTGGCTCGCCATCACTGTGCTTTGTGAATTGGTGATATTAAGTGGTTGGAGGCAATCAACAGGGTGCCCCTTGGGCTTGGTTTCGTGCTTATTAGCGCATACCATTTAGTAGCAAGGCATATCTCCAATCTTGTAGGAATGTATATGCCTCCTGAGATTTGAACCCATGTCATCCAGTGCTACAGTCAATCAGTCAGTCATAAGCATTATATTATATTATTGTCCCCTTGGTTTCCGAATGGAAACTAGGGCTGTAACAGCATATCTTCACTTTTTCCTGCCCTATATAGTTATCTTCGGATGACATCTTGTTGCCCATAGTCTCTCATCTCATCCTCACTCAGTCTGCTCCATGTTACTCTCGGACCTATGCCCAACTCAACGCGATGTCATTCAACGGTCTCATCAGCGTGTGCCCAATCCATCACCATTTTCTTCACATGTTTGTTAAGTGATAAGTTCTTGGTTGGTTTGTTGCCATAGTTTCTTATTGCTAATTTATTCTTCTTCTGAACACCTTAACGAGTAGCAATCTTCGAATGTTTGACATGAGATTCTTTCTTGCTGTCAAATGTAAGATGATGCTACAGGACTGGACTACATCGACTACTCTTAGCTTAAGGATAGGGAGGGAGTGAAGTGGTTGAGTGTGTTGACCATTTCACTTATTTTGGGGGAAAGGTGTATGAGCCAGACCCAGCAGGTTGATCGCTGACGAGATCTCAGTACGGATACAGAGGGCTAATTTCGCATATGCCAGTTTACACCGTCTCTGGCGTAGACGTGATATCCGGCTGGTTGTCGACCAAAGGGCGGGTGTAATGCTCAGCTGTCCGCTCCGTCCTCCTTTATGTCTTGTTGTTAGACAAAGCCATTGAAAATGGGAGACATAAAAAGCCTGACTGGCTGTCTTTGATCATAGGTGTCTGCGTCCTATCTCCCATGATAAGGGACATAATAGGGTGAGTAATATTGAGGTTACGCGTCAAGTTCTAGGTAAGGAGGGGAAATCAATCGACGAGGCTGTGAAATTACATCGATTGAGATGGTTAGGACATGTGTTACGCATGCATAACCTAGACGTCGCCTTTCCTGACGGCCAATGTTAGCTGACACTGACATAGGATAGCTGAGGCTGGAAAAGAGTTAGTGGTGGTTGTGCTAGTGAGACGAAAACATGACTTCATCACTCAATGAAATCCACCAGAGGTAGTTTAAGCCAGCCACATGGGGAAGTGTAGACTTCCTGACTGGTTGCAGTCATTTTGACGGTAAAAATCAATGACGGCTGGAGATAATTGGTGATATGGCTCAAAATGGTTTTCGGTGACGGCTGGTGCAGTTGCATACACTACTCTTTGTGATTTGTCATATCCACTTATACCGTATTGTTTTGTTCCATGTTACCATTCTTTTTCCGTCACATTTCTGCCTTATTATCTTTCGTTTCAATCTCTTTTCTTCTCTGTTGATATAACTTCACAACCTCATCGATTTGACTTATCCTCCCTAACTGACACACCCAACGCCTAACGTGAATATCACTCACGTTATTGTATCACCTATCATGCTTTCTTGAATATTGTAAGCAACCAGTCCATTAGAGCTAATGCGAATTCCCCCCCCGCAGCTCCCCTCCAGAATAAGTGAAGTGGTCAACACACTCTACCATTTCACTTACTCCTCTCTATCTCTAAGCTGGGAGTGAGTTGATGTAGTCCAATCCAGTTCATTCCTGCAGCATCATCTTACTTCTCACAGGAGAAAATCGCTTGTCAAACATTCGAAGAATGCTACTCGTCAAGGTGTTGACAAACAGCAACAACATCCAGCGTCAATCACCATCAACGGGAGGGATTTCAAAGAGGTTACTTCATTCACTCACTTATCTTGGGAGCATTGTCTCAACTACAGGAAGTCAGAACAGACGAGGGTGTCGAATCGAGCGAGAATCAGATGGGGCCTAGAAACACATTCAGTCATCAACCTGAAAACAATCTGGAAATCTTCGTCACTCAGCCAACATCAACAACAATATTTGATCGCATTTTCAATACTAACGTCAAGTCAGTCAGTTCTTCTATAAGGAACGGATCAGAAACTTGGCGTGCGGGTCACAAAGAATATTTCCAACAGCCTGTTTCAGACCTTTATCAACCAACAACTGTCTTCGGTCTCTCTATACTGAAGATCAGATGGCCGGGCAGGAAAGAATCACCATCAACAAGAAACTATGGGAGCAGACAAAACAAGAACCAGTCGCTTGGCCAACAAATATGCAGGAGTAAGTGGAGATGGATTGGACATTACTCGCTGAGGAGGCCGGGCAGCTGGGTGGCATCGCGCGCGCGTTCGGCTATCGTTCGAGTGGAACCCGACAGAATGGGAAGCGGCGAATGGGGCGTCAGTGCAAGGATGATATGGAGGAGATCGTGTGAAGATGAATTGAAACAATATGGACTAACTAACATGGATACAGGTGAAAAATACAGCAGAAGCAAGACAGAAGTGGCAAGTGGAGACGTGCAGTTGAGACCCTATGTTCCACTAGGAACCCAAGGGAACAATAATAATAATAAGGTATTGACATGACTCTGCGTTTTATCAGCGTCTTCACTCGGGGTGGGGTGGGGGGCGCGTAGGAATATATCATCCATATATATCTAACTCAACAAGACTATTTATGCTCCAGTAATAGGTTAATTAGTATATCAATGATGACAGTGAGAATCCCTCACGGGGAGGGGGAGACACCATTCGTTGTCATCATTACTTCCGATGGCAACACTCTCCGTAAGTCTCTAACACGCCGAGAATGACTTGATTAGTTCACTGTACTTTCTTGACACTCTCTTCATGGTGAAACGTAGCTATTTTTTCACCTCTCAGTCGAACTGGTGAATCTTGTATTATACAGATTTTCCCCACTTGAAATAGAGACTGACGCTTATAATGGCGCGTTGTTATCTTCTATCCTTTTCGCCTTTTAATGTATGTAGAAATATCGATTTAACATGACGATCCTATTTTATGCTTTGTTATAATTGTCATAATAGTAATAGTCGTATTTACTGCTACCTTTATTATAAAACAAAAAGGACGCTAGCGATAGAGAGGGAGTGAGGGAGAGTGAGCGGGCGGACGGATGGGCGAAAGATCTACCTATTCATCCCTTTCACAGTTGTCATCATTAATATTATATATATATATATATATATATTAAGCTTCTTGATAAATCACTATTTTTGTTACTATTATTATTATTATTGTCACGACTGTATTGTATTATGCGTTAGAGAGAGAAAGATTTCCTTCCTCTTTCACTTTGTTCTTGCCTCTTTCATACTATACCATGCTCCTGCTCCTAGTCCTACTCTCTCCCACCCCACCCCCTACCTTCGCTTGCCATCTTCTCTGTCTCTCATCAAACCTTTGCCTGATTTCTATTCTACTCCTCATTCGCCTCGCCTTCTCCTTTCATCGTCGTCATTATTATTATGTCATTTTTACTCCTGAAAAAAAGGAAGGCGGACAACTAGAGAAAATATATATATATATATATATTTTGGCGTAAATATTATTATACAGGAGTAGATAGTAGTATTAGTTGTTGCTGTCGTTGTCTTGTCCTCTTGTCTCGTCTCGTCTCCTTCACAAAGAGTCTCCTCTTAGTTTAGTAGTAGTAGTAGTAGTAGCAGTAGCAGTAGTAGTAGTAGTAGTCATATATCACAAGTTTCGGACTGTCACTTTGTTTTTCATTTCATTTCATTTTCAACTTTTCATCTCTCTCTTATTTCAAGACACTTTCTAATGATTTTATATGTAATCACAATTCGACAATATTCGCTTTCTTTCATACTTTATGAGGGTATTTCGTAAGTTTTGTGTTTGTGTGTGTGTGTGTGTGTGTGCGTGTCTTGTACTGTATGTTGCTATGATATGATGTGGTGTGTGCTACTACTGATGATTAGATTTATTAGTAGTATATACGTATGTATAAAGAGACGTTTTGGTTGGCATAAAACACATCAAGTATGGTAGGGCGAGATAGATTTGATGTTAGTTAGAAAAAGTAAATGATGATGATACTGCGTTGCGGTGCCCGGTGTGGGCAACTGGTGTGGTGAGAGCAGGCTGCTAGCCGATTGGTTGGCACTAATCTACGTTAATGTCTAGGTCACTAATATTGGCCGTGAACAAGGCTGTTTCAACAACCAATCACAGCAAACCTAAATGTGGACAAATATGATTCGCAGATAGATGGCTCTACTTTCCGAGAAATATCGAACACAACCAATCATAAGACTGTGTTTGTCTGCTTAACTTCCGAGAAACAACCAATCAGAAGACTGCCTTTTTCTGCTTGCATAAGCCTTATTAATGCATATAAAATATATATAAATACGTGTTGATTTTCGTAATAAAACGATCTGTTGCCAGCCCTTGTCTTCTGTTGTTACATTTGGTGTCGCTGCCTCCAAAAGATGAAGATCCCGTGGCCAGCTGCGTTTGAAGAAGGTGACATACGGAGCTTCTTACGTGACTTCGAGCCGTTGCTGAGCTGGTGGGTGTCAAGGAGCAGGCGGCGAAGGCAGTTGTCCTGGGGACGCTGTTGAGAGGCCGAGCGAAGGCTGCATATGACAGCGTAGACAGGTCAAATGGCACAGCGTCTTGGAAGAAATTGGTTGAACGACTAGTGTCCGAGTTTGACAGCGAAACAGACAGACAGCTAGCAATGCAGCAGTTCCGGTCAATGAAGCTTGGACCTGATGGAGACCCGCTAGTGTTGGCGGTGAAACTGACTAATCTACTTCGACGCGCGCTTCCCACTTTAGATGAAGAATCAGAAGCGCAGTTACTGTCTTCCCAATTCATCGAGAGTGTCCCCGACCACATTTCTCAGCGATTAAAACTGGTTAACGCAACGCAGCCGATGGATATTAGTGAGCTGGCGAAGGTGACCAGACAGCTGCTGAGCACAACGGTAGCCGCTATAGACCAACCAAAACCAAACGAATATGAGCAAAAATTGAAGCATTGCAGCGGGAAGTGGCGGCGTTAAAGTTGGCTGATAGAAAAGACCGGTGTTTTGAATGCGGTAAGCCGGGACACTGGAGAAGATACTGCCCAGAAAGGCGAAAAAGAAAAAATTTCAGACGGTATAATGCTTGTTCTTTCTTTCGTATGAACCTAGGTTTAGTGGGGGCTATTGAGAAAGGCGCTCTGTATTCGAAGTTGCGAGTGAATGATCGAGAAGTAGTATGTTTGATAGATACAGGGCGGCCGTGTCGTTAATAGATAAGAATTTATGTAAGAGTGTTAATCCGTGTTCATTGACAGTACAAACAGTAGGCGGGTATGTGTTGCGTATCACGGGTAGATCGAACTGTACGGTCGTTGTTGGTGGCTGCGAGGTGACGTTTCCTTTCATTGTTGTACCCGAACTACAGCGAACGATATTAGGAGCGGATTTTCTGCGTGAGATTGGTGCCATAATCGACACGCAAGCGAACGTGGTGATCACGAAATACGGGCATATCAACATGTATGAGACCAGCGAGATAGCAGCGATTAAGCTGTCGACGGTACACAATGTGACAGAGTTAATTAATAAATACGATCATCTGTTCACTGGAGATGGGACCCATACGGTTATTGCGATAAGGTGAATCATGAAATTCCGTTAAGTGATCCTAAAGTAAGGTCATTTTTAACGCGAAGAGTTCCATGTCATCTGGAAGGCGAAGTGGAGCGACAAGTGCAAGAGATGTTAAAAGATGATATTATTGAGGAAGCTGATAGCCCATACAACTCTCCAGTGCTGTTAGTAAAAAAAGCGAATGGGAAATATAGATTCTGTGTTGATTTCCGACAGTTAAACAGTATGACAGAGTTAAGACCGTGTGCCATGCCAACAGTGATAGAAACCTTAGATCGACTACAAGGTGCGAATGTGTTTTCGGTTCTCGATCTTCGCTCAGGATACTGGCAGATACCGATAAAACAAAGTGACAGAGATAAGACGGCTTTCATCGTGGGTCAGACGCAATATCGATTTAAACGCATGCCGTTTGGACTAGCAGGTGCACCGTTTACGTTCAGGCGACTGATGAAGCTATTACTTAAGAACTTGAAAAACGTGGAGGTTTATGGTGATGATCTCGTCATATACAGTCAAACGAAAACGATCACGTCAACCATGTAGAAGCCGTGCTGCGACGCATCGAAGAGTTTGGACTACGCGTCAACAAAACCAAGTCTCAGATAGCCAAAAAGAATGTTACTCTGTTGGGACATAAAGTGGGAAATGGTGAGATTAAACCACTGCCGGAGAAAATTTTGACGATTAAAACGATTCCAGCCCCGAATTCAAAGAGAAAACTGAGACAATTCTTGGGTAGAGCAGCGTTTTATAGTCGCTTCGTGAAGAACTTCAATGAGATAGCAGCCCCTCTATACAGGCTACTAGGTGAGCCAAAGTTTGTTTGGTCGGAAGAATCGCAGAGGACATTCGACAGAATTAAACAGCTGCTCGACCACCAACAAATGACGCTAAAACTACCTGTGCCAGGAAGACAGTTCACAGTGTGCACAGATGCCAGTGACTACGCTATAGGTGCGGTCCTAAGACAGGACGAGGGAATCGTTGAGTATGCCAGTAGGGTTTGACCCTCACAGAGAGAAAGTATTCAACGATAGAGAAAGAATGTTTAGCAATGGTATGGGCAGTCGACAAATGGAGACCTTATTTACTCGGCCGGCGGTTCCACATCGAAACTGATCATAAGCCGCTACAATTTTTGAAGACAGCGAGAGACCCACGGGGGAAGTTGTCACGGTGGATGTTGCGTCTTCAGGAATACGATTTTACGATCTCACACGTTCCTGGAAGTGAAAATGTCTTGGCAGATTTGTTATCGAGACCAGAAGATGAGTCTGAGTTGCCCGAGGTCGCTTACGGAGTGCATGCAGTAGAACAAGACCCACTAAGACTTGCACGTAGGCAGAGGTTGGACGATACGCTGAATACAGTAATACAGGTGATCACCAACGGAATAGAAGTGGATCAAACTACGGCGAGTAAGGAGCTAACCACACTACTCAGACAGAGGGATCGACTCAGAGTGAATGCCTACGGGACTCTGACCTGGCGAGAGAACGACGGAAGCTGGCTGGCTGTCATACCTCAATCGTCGCGCCACGACATGATAGAAGAATGTCACCAGCTAGCGCATACAGGCGTGGCCAGAACGACCGACCTCCTAAGACAAAGTATGTACTGGCCAGGTATGAGAGAAGACGTAGCAAGATACGTACTTGGATGTCCACGGTGCCAGCTGATGAAAGGTGACCGGTATATACGACCACCACTTCAGTCGATTCCAGTTACCGCGATAGGTGACTTGTGGTCCGTAGATGTCATGGGTCCATTTCCTCAGACATCCAATGGTAATCAGTACCTCTTGGTGATGACGGAACACGCGACACGATGGGTAGACGCCGTAGCAATCCCAGACCAACGTGCAAGAACCGTGACAGATGCAGTAGTTAGACACATTGTTGCAGACCACGGCGTACCGAAGACAATACTGACAGACCAAGGTCCCTGTTTCGAGAGTGAAGAGTTTACTTCCCGTTTGCAACAGCTGGGCATCAAGAGGATCAGAACGACCCCATACCATCCACAAACGAATGGCCTAACGGAGAGAAACAACCGTACACTGAAAGAGTGGCTGGCTTCGAAGGGCGGGAACTGGGAAACGGAGCTTCCACTGATTTTACTAACACATCGGGCTACCACTCAGGAAACAACGAAGAAGTCACCCTTCCAACTGATGTATGGCAGAAAACCACGATTACCGGTACACAATGAGACCTGGCCCATGCACCAAAAGTGGAGTACGACGAAATTAAAAGCAGAGAGGAAAGAGGCAGTCAAGAATGTAATACGGAAGCAGCGCAGTGATGTCACGAAGTCTCAGATGAAAGAAAGGACGCAGTGCATTACCTTTGCAGTCGGGGACCAAGTGAAGTGTAGAGACAGGAGATATACAGTTGGAGGCGGGCTAGGTTCACGGAAACTCCTTCCAAAGTGGGAAGGACCATACACAATCACAAAAAGACGGGGTCAAGTATATACCATCCGAAGAGGTGATAAACAGAAACGAGTTAACGCCAGTCAGCTACAAAGATGGGTACAGTGGGACAAGCCGGTCAGTAACAATCCTCAACTAGAGGATGTAGCACCCAGAAGGTCGGAACGTCTGCGCACAAAGCTATTTGACGGGGGGACGAGTGTGGTGAGAGCAGGCTGCTAGCCGATTGGTTGGCACTAATCTACGTTAATGTCTAGGTCACTAATATTGGCCGTGAACAAGGCTGTTTCAACAACCAATCACAGCAAACTAAATGTGGACAAATATGATTCGCAGATAGATGGCTCTACTTTCCGAGAAATATCGAACACAACCAATCATAAGACTGTGTTTGTCTGCTTAACTTCCGAGAAACAACCAATCAGAAGACTGCCTTTTTCTGCTTGCATAAGCCTTATTAATGCATATAAAATATATATAAATACGTGTTGATTTTCGTAATAAAACGATCTGTTGCCAGCCCTTGTCTTCTGTTGTTACACCGGGAAGTAACAATCGCCCTCACAATCTAAAATGCACACGAAACCTCTCTAATCCTCACTCATCTTTGTCTTCATCTTCATCTCTATCATCTTGCCTTCCTTCCACTGATGCAACTCCTCTACTTGATAGCTCTTCTTCACTTCACGATGGAAGCCGAAAAACTACCACCGTTAGTCTCCTAAAGCTACGCCACCAATTTCATATAGGAGCATTTAATGTTAGGACACTTTGCCAAATAGGACAACAAGCATCACTAGCTAAGACCCTGGCATCTCGAGCCATAGATGTATGCTGTGTTTCAGAAACACGCATACAAGACCCAAGTGTGGTTATTCACCTAACCCCACCTGGCCAACAGGATGAATCTGCAAAATTCACCCTGAGGGTGTCAGGAGATGCCACAGCTAGTTCACGAGGATTAGCTGGCGTAGGGATAGCTTTGAGTACTAGGGCAGAAAAGACACTGCTTGACTGGATCCCGGTAGATAGCCGAATGTGTGCTGTCCGTCTGAACGGATCAGTAAAAAGGAGAATGGACTGCACTACTCGCCGATGCCTTTTCGTAATCTCCGCCTACGCGCCCACTGACTGCAGTTCGGATGAAACGAAGGATGAGTTCTACCAAAAGCTGTCTAGTTTGGTGGGAAAGGCTAAACGCTCAGATATAGTCGTTCTAGCTGGTGAGTTTAACGCTCAAGTAGGGAAATTGTGTCAATCTGAGAAGGATGTCGGTGGCACCTATGGAGTTCCGTGCCAGCGAACTGACAACGGTGACCGTCTCCTACAGTTCTGTTCAGATAATCATTTGTTTCTTGTAAGCACTAACTTCAAACACAAGAAAAGACACTGTTTGACCTGGCGACCCCCATCATCAAACCAACGCTGGACACAAATAGACCACATAGCAATAAGCTATCGTTGGCGTGGGTCGGTAGGAGATTGTCGCCCCTTCTGGAACACGTGTGTAGATACCGATCACGCACTGATCCGCGCTCGGGTGCGCTTACGACTGAACGGACGTGGAAAACAGCTGGCGGTAAACCCACACTTTGAGGAACAATTTAACTTGCCTACAGCCACACTACATCCCCGCCATCCAGCAAACACCCGAATAGGATATAAACACTGGTCCGCCGTCTGTAAGTGAGGTCACAAAAGCTATCTGTATTTTGAAACGAGGCAAAGCTGCAGGACCCGACGGAATTATTCCGGAGGTGTTTAAATATGGGGTTGACATACTAGTATGTAGATTAACTAAGGTACTAGGCAACGTTTGGGAATCAGAGACAGTACCATCAGGCTGGGGTGAGTCACTTATTATACCGGTGATATTCAAGAAGGGAAACAAGTCCTCATAGGAGGATCAGCCTAACGAACATAGTTTCGAAAATCCTAAGCTCAGTAATCATGCATAGACTAAGCAGAACTCGGAAGGAACAAACAAGGGAAAATCAAGGAGGCTTTAGACCAGGTAGAGGGTGCATAGATCATATGCTTCACTCTCCGACAGATTCTAGAACTTAGACACACTTTTTGGCGTCCAACAATTGCCATTTTTCTTGACTTGAAGGTGGCCTTCGACTCCGTGGATCGAAAGGTACTATGGCAATGTCTGACTGTGAAGGGAGTGCCAAGAAAGTACATTGCACTAATCAAGGCACTCTATTCAAACTCATGTAGCCGTGTAAGGGCTTATGGGGAATTGTCATCTGAATTGATAACAACCACCAGTGGTGTCCGACAGGGATGTCCACTTTCCCCATTTCTGTTTAACTTCATCATAGATATGCTGATGGAAGTATCCTTAACTGAACGTAACGACTTAGGAATCGACTTGTTACCAGGGAATAGTCTTATGGACTTAGAATATGCAGATAACATAGTCCTGTTAGGGGAGGATTCTGACAAAATGCAGTCTTCTGAATACCTTGAGTGGCAATCTTCGTATGTTTGGCATGCGATTCGCCCCTGTAAAATGTAAGATGCTGCTACAGGACTGGACCACGTCAACTCCTACCTAGCTTAGTGATAGGGAGTGAAGTGATAGAACATGTTGACCACTTCACCTACTTGGGAAGTTGTAGTAGCACCAACGGATTGATTGGCGATGAAATCTCAGCACGGATCCGAAAAGCTCGAGCTGCTTTCGCTGACTTACACCATCTCTGGCGTAGGCGTGACATCCGGTTATCAACCAAGGGACGTGTGTACTGCTCAGCTGCAGTTCGCTCCGTCCTTGTCTATGGCTCTGAAACATGGCCAATACGCGTTGAAGACATGAAAAGGTTGACTGCTTTCGATCATAGAGGTCTGCGATCCCTGTCTCACGTTAGGTGGTGTAATAAGGTAAGTAATGTTGACGTCAGGCGTGGAGTGTTGGGCAGGCAAGCAGGGAAAACCAATCGACGAGGCTATAAAGTTACATAGATTCAGATGGCTAGGTCACGTGCTGCGTGCGCATGCCTAACCATCGCCTCCCCCGACGACGGGCATTACTAGCTGATATAGGTGCAGGTTGGAAAAGAGCCAGTGGTGGCCAAACAAAAACATGGCTTCATCAATCCATGAAATCCTTGACAGTTAAACTGAGTCAGATGTAGGGAGATGCATACATCCGGTTTTGGGGTCCTCGGGATTCTAGGAATCAATGGCTGGAGACAATAGGTGACATGGCTCAAAATCGTTGTCAATGGCCAGCGCAGACGTATTCAGTCTCTGTATTATTATTATTATATCCTTTAATTCCTGGAGGAGCATAGGGCTTCAGCTGCGCACCTCCATTGCCTTCTGTTTTCTGCCAGCTTTTTCACCTCGCTCCAAGTCTGCCCACATGCTTTCATCTCCTCCTCGCATGACCTCCTCCAAGTCACCCTTGCACTGACGACCGACTCGCCGCTTCTCTTTCAGGTTCCACTCGAGCGATGGCTTGTCTAGTGATGTCACTTGATGGTTTCCTCAGAGTATGGTCAGCCAATCCATCTCCATTTCTTCCTGCCTATTTGTTTCACAATCGGTTCCTTTCTACCATTACCCATTCTGTTTCACGCTATACTTGTCAAACTCTTTTGATTCTCTTCACTCATCTTCTTTTCTACCTTTGTGTGCTATTTGGAACGTGGTAATTCGAAGTGCTGCACTTCGGTGCCAGGTTCTATGTTGAATCCAGACAGACACGGGGGACGTGAAAGGGGGAGGAGCACAAAGAGAAACACAACACAATTTGAAAGAAGGCGAGAAGTAGCAGGCATAACATGGAAGATCTGTGTGTAAATGGTTCATTGTATATATATATATATATATATATATATATATATATATATATATATATATTGTATCCTTTAGTTCCTAGAGGAACATAGGGCTTCAGCTGCGCACCTCCATTGACTTCGGTTTTCTGACAACTTTTTCACCCTGCTCCAGGTCTGTCCACATGCTTTCATCTCCTCCTCGCATGACCTCCTCCAAGTCACCCTTGCACTGACGTCCAACTCGCCGCCTCCCTTTCGGGTTCCACTCGAGGGCTTGTCTAGTGATGTCACTTGATGGTTTCCTCAGCGTATGGCCAATCCATCTCCATTTCTTTCTGCCTATTTGTTTCACAATCGGTTCCTGATTGGTTCGCTCCCAGAGATCCCTGTTGCTGATCTTTTCTGGCCATCTGATCTTGAGTATTGAGCGGAGACAGTTGTTAATGAAGGTTTGAAGTTTATTTGAGATGCTCTTTATGACTCGCCAAGTCTCTGATCCGTATAGTAGCACTGACTTCACATTGGAGTTGAAAATCCGGATCTTATTTTTGATGCTGATTGCTGTTGACCTCCACACAGACTTGAGAGTAATGAAAGCTTGTCTTGCTTTTCCGATTCTGGCTTTGATGTCCTCGTCAGTTCCGCCTGTAGTTGAGACGATGCTTCCCAGGTAGGTGAAGGAGGTTGTTTCTTTCAGGTTCTTCCCATTTATGCTTATTGTGGTCTGTTGGTGTTGTTGATGTTGGCTAGGAATCTTCATTATCTCTGTTTTATCTATGTTCACGTGAAGTCCTATCTTTGATGCTTCTTCTGCCAACTTGTTACTTTTCACTTGCATATCTTCCAGTTTATGGGAAATCAGACATATATCATCGGCGAAATCCAGATCCTCTAGGTCTTTTGTGTCAGTCCATTTTATGCCTGTTCCCTCGTTGGTTGGTTCATTGAAGATAAGGTGTATATAATCTCGCCATATAGAGATACCAAATTGCAAATAAACATTCCTTTATCAATTCTCTAGTCTCTTTCTTCTACTGTAACAAGTATACAGTCTCTTTTGTCTTTAGCCTTATTTCATTCACATACTGTCTGATTATATCATAAAATCTGGTGATATTTTGTTGCTTTTTCTTCTTCGTGACCTGATAACGTGTACTTGTTGCGTAACGCGTTCTGTGTTCAAACAGATCAATCCAACGTAAAAAAAAATAAACTTGGACAGCGATTATAAAATACAGGATTTCATCATGTACTGACATTGGTTAGGAAACCACTGGAAAACCTGGGAGTACTAGATAGCCAGCTGTTTCGTCCTACTTTGCCACTCTTCATTAGTGGCCTTTCACGAGGATTCGAACACATGACCTTCTGGTTACAAGGCGAGCTAGCTCGCAGACCATTAAGCCACTGGGAGGGTTCGCAAGGGTTTATCGGTTCAAAAGTCCTTTGAAGTGACCAGCTCACTGTTTACTTTGTTTCTTGTCTTTGGTAATTATAGGTTCCCTTCACCATCTTTTATAGATTTCATCTGTGTTGATCTCTTCCTGGATAGAGACCTGGTTATATGACATAATGTACTGCGGTCTCTTTTACCTGCTGTCTGTTCCGCTTCAGTTGTTTCTGGTGTCGTGCAATCACCTTTTGTCTTTCTTCGCACTATTCTTCACTTTTTTATTCACTGCGTTGTCTATCGGACTCAGTTTTCCCTCTTGTTGTCCATCTTTGCGTTCTTTCTTCTGGTTCTTCCTCCTCCTCTCCTCGATATGCTTCTACGTGCCCGTAGAGAGCCATTTCTTTGGGAGAATACACAGGGTGAATTCGTCTGAACCAACATCATTAATAGTCTCCAGCTGTTGACTCTTTGTATCCTTCAGTCCCTAACCAGACACCTTCTTACATACAGCTGGCTAGCTTAAACCAGCTGTTAAAGACATCATGGACTAATGGCTAGTTTTGATTTAACCCCACCGCTTAGTCTTCTCTTTTATCCTAATTCCAAGTTCAACTACCATTCATTGGTCGATGAGGCAGGTGATTGGCTAGGCAGGCACACGCAACATGTGTTCTAGCCCCATCGCCAGACAATGTAGCTTCGCCAACCTTCGTCGATTATAGCTTGCCTACTAAGCCATATCAACTATTGTTGTGATATTGTTTGTCTGTGTTTGTGTGTGTGTCTGTGTGCGTGCGTGCTTGCGTGTATCCTGTAACGTCGTCTGTTGCCATTCATCACATCACCTTATAGTTCTTTCACATTATATTATCAAATCAGGTGATTTTTTTGTATGCTTACCTATCATCGGTCATCGGACGATGATAAAAAGTATAACTGTTTATAATGCTTTGAATTATTCAATACAACAATAATAACACTGAAATTAGACTGTGTTTTATATTTAAAAAAAAGTTAATTGGGGCCTTAAATAAATTTCTTCAATACCTTCATTTTGAATGGAAGTCTTGAAATAACCTCCAACGTTTTGGTGGTTTCATCACCTGATCTGATCACCTCTGTCTCTCTCTCCATATATATATATATATATATATATATATATATATATATATTTGCATATAATTGTACACATACCAGACTACTGTGGTTGATCTTAGTGATTGTAATTGTGATTGTATTAAGAATTTAATTAAATATGTACATATTAATATTTTGATTTAGCTACTATGTAGTACGTAAGTAAGTAAGCAAGTAGTGTCACGTGTTGTGTCTAGTTTGTCCTTTGTTTGGTGCAGACTGACTCAATAATCACGCGTAGACTAAGTGGTGCTCAGGAGGCACAAACACGAGAGAGCCAGGTAGGCTTTAGACCAGGAAGAGGGTGTATTGATTGATCACATCTTCACCCTTCGACAGATTCTAGAACATAGTCATTCCTACCGGCGTCCAACAATCATTATATTTCTTGACCTTAAGGCGGAATTCGATTCTGTCGACCAAGAGGTTCTCTGGCGCGATGCTTGGATGTAAAGGGGGAATGCCGAGAAAAATACATTGCACTGATTAAAGCACTCTACTCGAACTAAAGCAGCCAGCCAGGTGAGGGCTTACGGCGAGTTGTCATCTGAAGTGGTGACGACTAGTAGTGTCCGTCAAGGATGCCCATTATCCCCTTTTCTATTCAACTTCATCATAGATGTGTTAATGGACTTAACCCTAAGTGACTTCAGCGACTCAGGGATTGACTTGCTACCGGGGAATAATCCCGTTGACTTGGAATATGCAGACGATATAGTCCTTCTAGGCGAGGACGCTGACAAAATATAGAGTCTTCTGAACACCTTGAGCTGCAATCCACGAATGTTCGGCATACGATTCGCTCCCGCTAAATGCAAGATGATGTTACAGGACTGGGTTACACTGACTCCTAGATTAGAAATAGGAAGTGAAGTGGTAGAGCACGTTGACCGCTTCACTTATTTGGGAAGTACCATCAACCAGTCCCAACGGGTTGATCTCTGACACGGATACAGAGGGCTGGTTTCGCATATGCCGGTTTACGCCGTCTCTGACGTAGAAGTGATATCCGACTATCGACCAAAGGGCGGGTGTACTGCTCATCAGTCCGCTCCGTCCTCCTTTATGGCTGTGAGACCTGGCCATTGAGAGTGGAAGACATGAAAAGGCCGGCTACCTGTCTTTGATCCTGCGTTCTATCTCCCATGTGAAGTGGTATAGTAAGGTGAGCAATATTGACGTTAGGCGTCTAATGCTACGTAAGGTGGGAGGTGAAATCAATCGACGAGGCCGTGATGCTACATCGACTGAGATGGTTAGGACATGTGTTAGGTATTCCTAGTCATCGCCTTCCTCGACTAACGGAAAATGTTAGCTGACATAGGGTCAGGCTGTAAAAGAACGCCAGTGACGGTCAAACCAAAACATGGCTTCACCAACCATTGAAATCTACAACAGTTAGTTTAATCCAGCCACGTAGGAAGGTGTAGACTTCCTGACTGGTTGGGGTCTCCGGGACGGCAAATAACAATGGTTGGAAACAGTTAGTGAAATGGCTCAAAATCGTTCTCCGTGATGGCTGGTGCAGATGCATTCACTCCTTGTGACTTATGATTTCCAGTGAAACTGTTTTGTTCTTCGTTATTACTATTCCTTTTTCTCACACCTCTGTTTACTGTCTCTATTATGCATTTCTTCTCTTGCTTTATGTGCTACATGGAGGGAGTCTGGCGACTTGAACTGCCGCACATTTGTGCAAAGTTTCTATGTCGAGAACAGACAGACAGGTACAGACTGACTGAATTGTATCACTCAGTCAGCCAGGTATCGTAATGTAGGCACCTCTGCCCTGTATGGCTTGCCATCCATCCCATTACTCTTTGATTTGATGATTGGAGGGAATTCAGTAGGCAGGAAGCCTCATCTGACCAAGGTTTCGTCCTTTTTGATTCTTTCACCAGATAGCAGGGCTTGCACATCTGCAATCTTGAAGAAACTCATGTCCTTTCTGAGATTCGAACCCACAGTACTGTGGTCAGAGATGTTACCACTAGACACATATCATTAGTTAGTGTCCATTCAAAGTATCTAATTGATATCTACAGGAGGTGGTCAATCGCGAGCTGGAATAATAGCTCAGTGGTAACGTCTCTAACTGCACCACTCACTTATTGACACAGGTTCAAATCTCAGAAGGTACATGGGTTCCTTTGAGGTTGGTGATGCACACCTTGCTGACTGACTGACTGACTGGTGAGTGCCAACTACTAGCACGTAACCTATGTGTATGTCCAAGGCTCCCTGCCTATTTATTGACTGCCTCCAACCATTTGAAATCGGCAATTCACAGTGCACTGTGATAGCAAGCCACCTAGAGTGGTATAGTGGTCGCATTGCAAACTTGACTGACTGTCAGAATTCAGTCTGCACCAGAGATCAGGACTAGACATACACACACATACACATTACACTAGTTACTGACTAGTGTCAAATAAGAAAAATACTACTATCAAGTGATATTAAACTATGATGTGATAATTACAAACATTTTAATTGCATTTCATACTATTATTATTACTATTATTTTAAGTATTCACACCATTTGTGTGATTTAGTGTTTAGTTTCTTAAAAGTCATGCATACATACGATCAAATAGCTTGATATAATGAATTCGGTGAAAAGAGTTTCTTCTCCAAACACCTTGTGTTGTTCGTATCACAGCCCTTGGTGGCCGCACGGGTTCATAACATCTGCGTGTCTTCGAAACACAACATACATTCATGGCTCGAGATTCCAGAGTTCTTGCTAGTGATGCCTATTGTCCGATTTGGCAGAGGGTCCTGACGTTAAATACTCCTATATGAAGTTGGCGACGTGGCTTGAAAAGGCTATCTGGGGGTGTTTCTATGGCTCTCACCATTGTTTGTGGACACAGAGTGAAGTGAAGATGACTCACTAGCCTGCAGAATAGTCTTAATTGTAGTAGAGAAGCAAGATGAGAAAAGTGATATGAGTAAAGGAGAATGATGCTCAGGAAGGCTTCGTGCGCTTTTGGAAGTGAGTGGGCGGTTGTTACCTCCCGGCTTCGCACACCGTGGAAGTTGATTGATTCTTCGGGAACTTGAAACAGAAAGAGTGCTAGTGTTGTATAACTGCAGAACCCAGGGAACAACTGCTTGAGGCCTGTATGAATTGGTTTTTTGGTTTGGTTCCATATTAGTAAACTTACCACCGATTATGTACCACCGTAGGTAGGGTAAGTGGGGATGTACAATTTTTGAGTTTGATCTTTTCCAACCCCTCTCTCCATAGTGAAGAGACAGCATAGTTAGCTGGCATGCTGGTCGTCTGAAGGAAACACCTTACCACTGTTGTTATATTCCTGTACCTCAGCAGCACGACTTCGCCCACAGACCCCCAGCCTAGTGTAAGAAACAAAATCATACACTGTACCGGTAACTGCTTTTAGTCTAATCGCTATCCTGACAACCTTCTTGGTATGGTAGGAACTGCAGGAACAACATTTTCAGCCAGTGTAGCTTATTGGGTCATTGCGATATGCAAGCCCAATTACCACTTCAAGGTAGCAGCTGTCGGTCGGACTAGAATCCGCAAAGATCGAATGGCGTGTTTTTACGGTCACCGGCATCCATGGGAATATAGCCCTTGACATTGTTTCACTGTGTTGTGTCGTGGTCTAACTGCAAGTCGAAGGTTCATAGACGATGGGAGGTTTTCCCTTAAGAGATTCACCTGCTTCTGACTGGTAAGCAGTCGTGAGGCTAGCGAGTATCCCAGCCTACAAACAACCTATGCTCCAAGCTTGTGTTTTAGTAAATAATGTTACAATGGGAATCTGTTGAATTTTTTACATAAATGCATTTTTTCTCTTTTAAATTTATTTCAGTCTTTCCTCTACCCTTTGTCACTGGTTCTCCGTCGTCGTCGTTCCCTGTTGCCGCTTCTCCATATGCTGCAGCGGCAGCAGCCATGGCTGCAGCTGCCGCGGCCGCAGCTGCTGTTCATCATCAACAAGGTCAAGAGACTTCACATTCATCATCTTGCTGTCTACCATTACCTCCAACATCATCTTCTTCAGTGACGGCAGCTGGTCGACTAGATAACAACTTCGCCTTCCAACTATCTACGACAACCACCAACAACAACAACACTACAACAGGAGCAAAGAATACATGTTCAACACAACAGTCAACTGGTGGTGTTGGTGGTGGGGGTAATCATCATGAAGGCGTAGTAGTACCACAACCACCACCGTTAGGTTTAAGCACAGATACTACTGGTGTCCTACGATGTCCTGAACTGTCAACAAATCGGGTAAGAATACATTGTGTATACATACACCGATGTCTATTTTTTGTGAATCGTATTCATTTTCTGCTTGATGTTCATTTTATTCTGAGTGGTAGTGTAACAACAGAAGGCAAGGGCCCAGGCAACAGATCGTTTATTAGAGAAATCAATACATATTTATAGATTTTCATGTACATTATTATAAATTATTGTTGGCAGGAAAACACAGTCCTCTCTGATTGGTTGTTTCTCACAGAAAGTTGACCTTGCATCTCTTTGTGACTGTTTCTTGAATGTCAGATCATCCATATACTAACTGTATCCGCCTACGCAAGGTCTTTGTTCTCATTTTTCTCACGATCGCTATTGGGGACATACACATTGACGTAAATTAATGTCTATCAATCGGCTAACAGCCAGCTCTCACCATAGTAGTAGTGGATGGGGGAAAGGTGGTGAGAAGTGTTACTCAACAACACTTGGCACTCATTCAATAATGAGTCCTAAAGTCTCCCTCCTCCTTATTCAGCAATGGACAAGGAGTATATTATTAAAGAATTGTCTTTCACAATGGAAATTTTCCTAGAGAAGCCCTTTGAAGTGAAGTGAAGAGGGGAGTAAGACAATGCCGTCTTCTAGCATCGATGGTTTTCTTGATTGTGGTTAAATGGATCATTTGACAGACTTTGCATTGGGATCGAGAAGACGACGGGTATACTTAAGACTGATGAGAAGGCACAAGTATAAAACTTGGATCCTGTTGTAGAGGATAATTCCATTGTGGGTATTTATTTTATTTCGATAAATCACACAGTGTTGTTCAGTAATATTTAGTGGTGACCACGTTTCGAGCACAATTTATTGTTCAAAATCATATCAAGGCGTTACTCACACAACGCACTTTCTTGCTTCACTTATATGCATGAGTAAAAATTGATTAGACATTTGAATGAAATCAATATAAGGTAAAGTACATTCAGAAATAGTCTTAGTGTTATCAATCGGATACAATCAGATGGGAAATAAGACGAGTGTTTTTATAGTCATAATAAGTAACTTGTTAAAATGTTATGATGTATGTGAATTGAAATAGAATTTTGAGATTATATATTATCCTCCTCTGATTTGACTGACTGACTGACTGGTGGTAATAATATCTTCCATACACCTCTCTGGTATTTGCATTGAGTCATTTCTGTTTTGGGTGTTGTAGACTCGATGAACCAGGATTCAGTAGTCAATCTCTCCCTCCCTCCACCCATCTACCCATATTACTATTTAGAATTGAGATTCTGTCCTACCCGCCCTATAGTATGGTTTTGTGTTAATGCATGCAATGCTTATCTTCGTGGGATCAATCATTCTAATTTCCGAAAGTACACTATCTCAAATTAATTTTATTCAAATGTCTAATCATCAATTTTTACTCATGTATATAAATGAAACAAAAAAAGTTGTGTGAGTGGTGACTTGATATGATTATGCGCAATAATAAATTGTGATCGAAATGTTGGTCATCAATTAATATCACTTACTGTACAACACTGGGTGATTTGAATTGAATTTTTGATTTTCCCGTCGATTGATTGGACCGAAGTGCTCGGTCTCAGGTTGACATGTCGGCTTCTTGTGCAGATGCTTCGACGATGTCCGGGCATTTAGTTAGTATACGATTGGTGGATGGTGGCTAGCATCCTGGATTCCACTGCTAGCCACCATCCACCAATTGTATACTGGGTGATTTTATCAAAATAAAATCTTATCCATAATGATGAGAAGACAGTTGGAGCCTCTGAACCCTGCGTGTGTACGATATGTGCACCAGTATCAGGTGAAAATCAACAAGTTGTTAGAAGAGGTGGTGAAGACAGGAATTCAAGGGAACAATAGAGAACACATAGTCGACAACGATGTATCGAACTAACAACTAGAACAAGCATCATCAGTCACCTCTTTATAACTCATCATGTCGGCATCATGGACATTAAGGATGGTGGTAATGCTAGTCAGGATTGAAAATGCATAACATCATGAGTTCATTATTTTGTAGTGTAGTACATCTTCTACACTCAGCATATAAAGAACAAGATTCAGCTTCCCAGCACATTAATGTTCAATATAGAAAAAATCCCCATTTAGACATTTAGAAAACAAAAGGATTGAGCAACGAAGAAATATTTAATTTTCAATTAGATCCTCATCTCACTCTGGCTCTACTCTAATATGACACGTATAGCATTTTTACTACAATACACAACAGTTTACCAACCAGGTAGTGGCACTGATATGTTTGTTAACAATAATTAACTAGTCAGTGTCAAAATGTCAATGGGGTGGGGGTGATAATTAACGAAGAAAATTGATGAATACACATGATTAAAAGGTAGAAATGGTTAGAATAAATTTATTTAACAAGGATAACACGTAATCAAAGATGAAGTGGTCAGCAAAAATAAATAAAATAATTTGGACAATTATAATTTTAAAGGTTTAGGGGGAGTGGAGCGAAGTAGTCCGTTTTACACATTCATGTAACGATGACCAAGGTAAGGAAAGTAACTGTACAAATTTCTTCTGAACCCATAGGTTTAGCTTCTTCTTCAGGTGGATTCCTATTGCTTCAGCTGTAGGTATGTAGAAGACGAACTCGTAGAGCAAAATTACGATTAGTCGGAATGCGATAAATAATTTTAAATGCAGTATTAACGTCAACTTTATGCTCACTATCTACAAGGTGGGCTAAAATAGAGCTACGAATAGAACTTGTTTGTCCTTTGCTTAACCATGTTGGATGATGGTAGGAAATACGACGATGAACCTGCCTAATTGTACATCGGATGTAGTTGGCTCCGCAGCTGCAGCCAAAATGGCAGATACACATAAGTCGTTTATCCTTATTTCTCGAACGTAGAATAGGGTTAGTTGAGAAGAGACAACGTACCTCTGCTGCGTAATAAGCCATTGACATTTTAACACTGACTAATTATTGTTAACAAACATATCAGGGCCACTTGATGATTGGTAAACTGTTGTGTATTGTAATAATAAAAATGCTATACGTGTATATTAGAGTAGAGCCAGAGAGAGATGAAGATCTAATTGAAAACTAATGTTCAAGTTTATCAGTGCTTTTTTACGCCTTAGAGATTTGGCCTACACGTCACTGAAGTTATTTCCGGCAACATGTAGACTTATGATGATTTTCATCAACACCTGCCACCACCACCACCACCCCTCGTGCACCCTTTCAGGAGCAACAAACATGCAGAAGAAAATGAAATTGGATTTGGATACACGTTGAAGAGACTGCTAAAGGTGTTGTCAAACCCCCCTCACAAGTGATGGAACTCGATTGTGAAAAACACCATGTTGGGTATCTCACTTCGAGGGTGACATCGAAAGAGATGAGAGCTTATTATTATAGGCTATCTTACAGTCAGCTAGATCGCGATGTGTTGTTGAATCACTTAATGTTTCACCTGGAAGGCAATTATCATAAATCATCTCTGTATATATCTATGCATGACATCATCATTCGACTAGGGCTGTTGTATGCATAAATCGATTGATGATAATCGGCTTTTTGTCACTTTAATGTGTGTATGGTTTTTTCAAAAAAATAATGGATACAGGTAATGTTTTCTATTTGAAATCAATTATGTTTTTAAAAAATAATAGTAATTTTCAAGTTTCCACTGTACTATGTGTGTCAATCAAATCAATCAGTGAATCGATGAATTTCACCAGATACCGCAGTCTCTTTTAAAAATATATTGAGATTAGAACTGAATAAAGAATATTGATCCACATTTTACAAAAGCCTCCTCTTCTCCTCTTCATCAGGTTCTACAGTTATGCATCTACAGTTATGTATGCATCTGTAATCCAATCATTGAAGACCGATGATTGTTGTCATTGACAACATTAATGTTCTTTTTTAAAAAAAAGATTGAAATTGGAATCAATCAGATCAGATCAGTAGATCACAGTTCAAAAGTGTATGCATCAACCCTAATACTAAACTTGAATATATCAGATTGTAATGACAGAAGACTAAGGGTCAGTCAACAGATCATTTATTAAAGAAATCAACACACATTTATAGATTTTCATATACATTATTGTAGATTATTGTTAGCAGAAAAACACAGTCCACTCTGATTGGTTGTTTCTCACAGAAAGCTGACCCTTTATCTCTCTGTGGCTGTTTCTTGAATGTCAGATCATCTGTATGTTAACTGTGTCTGCCTACGCAAAGCCTTACTTCTCATTTTTCTCACGAACAATATTGGGGACATGAACATTGACGTAAATTACTGTCCACCAATTTTGACGAACGGCCAGCTCTCAACACATATTCATGGGTTTTTATGTACATTATTGTCAGCACAGAGAAGTAACGTCTTATGATTGGTTTTCTTCTTGCTGAAAGTTATTCTGTCCTGCTTGCGACCGTTTCTTAAAAAGTTAAGCCGTATATCTGCGAATCGTATTCGCACACGTTAAGTCTGCTGTGATTGGTTGGTGAGTTCCTCATGGCTAGGCCTTGTTATTGTTGTTTTTTCTCATGACCCCGACTCGGGAAGTAAACATTGACGTAAATTGGTGTCTACCAATTTTGGCTTGAAGACAACTCTCACCACAAGATGAGTTAGTAAAAATAATAATACAGAATTTATGGATTCCAGAGAGCAGCATGCCAGAGTATTATAATAGTTACTGGCGCCTACATGCTTCTTCTGAATAATAGGGCTTTGATTGTTCTGTGCGAATTATACTGGCCTCTGATGTTTGTGACTCTCATAAAACTACGCTTAACTGCTTTCTGTGTATGGGTTCATGAAAATGCACTATATATTGATATTCTTAATGCTGATTGAAATAGTAGTAGTATATAAAGGCTCAGATTGTGATAGGAAGTAGCCAAAGTTGGAAACAACATTTCAAGTCAGTGGCTAGCTTACATTGTGGTGGTCTGGAAATAATTTCAAGGTTTTTAACCTTCAGAAGAGACCAACAACCAATCAGAACAGTTTGTTATCCTCTGAATTAGCCAATCATAAATGTGGCTAAAATGTATATAAATATGCTAGTGTTTTTTCTGTCAATAAAAAAGAGGTCCGTCACCGAGTCTCTTGCCTTTCACCGTTACACTTTTATCTACAAATTTTTCGTTTTTTTTTTCTTTCCTGTGTCTTACTGTCGGGTTTTGATGACTATGACGATACATCTTAATTGATCAGGGGAAATGAATTGATGAGGTTATGATGCTGTATCAATTGAGAGAGAGAGAGAGATGGCTAGGACACGGGTCATGCATGCCAAGCCATCACCTCCCCCCCCCTCACTCTTACATTTTTGTTCAAATAAAGTGATTTATATGCAGTCAGATAGTGCCTCTTGTAATCAGAAGCTCATGGGTTCGAACCCCGGTGGGTACGTACTGATAAAGAGTCCCAAACTAGGACTAAACAACTGTCCACTACTCCTAGGTAGTCCAGTGGTTTTCTAAACATTGTCAGCTCATGATGAAATCCTGTAACAAAACGAATAGATGGAAGAATATGTGGAAGTTCAGACCGTAAACTTACATCAACTTGACGATATACTCATTTCTGAGTTTCATCCTTCAACCAATGCGCACAATTTCTGATTAGATATCTGCTTCACCATGATCTCGACGAAGACCTGGGTAATATTCGTGATCTACTAAATAGAAATGGATATCCGGAGTTGTTTTTTTTTATTAAACACAAAGACCAAGGTGGTTATAGTTCCGAAAGAATCAGTGCTCCTACAAATTGTATTTCGTGGGTGGGGGGTATTGCTAATTATGAGGTGGTATCACAACGTCCAGGAAATGTCTTCACCAGCTAACCAAAAATTTTCTTCGTGGAATTAAAGATAAGTTAAACAAAGCAATAAGAAGACGTCATTTGTCTGTCTGAATCGTGTATTGTATATTTGAGCAAATACATTTCTAACACTAAAGTGTTGGTTTGTAGGGTTTTGATTGGTTACAGGATTTCATCATGAGCTGACATCAATTAGAGAACCATTGGAAAACCTGCAGGGAGTACTGGACAACTGTTTTGTCTTAGTTTGGGGCTCTTCAGTAGTACGCACGCACAACAGGGGGGTTTGAACCCAGGACCTTTTGGTTACAAGGCGAGACCGTAGACCATTGAGCCACTGAGACCCTTATCCAATGGCCCAAAGGTAGGTAGTTACCTGGGGTTCTAGTAAGAAGTCGTGACCTGTAGGGTGCAGCAGGTCGGGTGTGAGAACAAATACTCGCCGAAGACATTCTCTAGTGGTCGCACTATGTCGTAAATTGGTAGGAGTTGACGTTCATGGGCTAGCCATTGGATCGAGTTCCAGTCGCTTAATAGTTTACCATCTCGCTAGCCTTGTAACCAGAGGGTCCTGGGTTCAAACCCCTGTGGTGGATACGTACTGATGAAGAGTGCCAAATTAGGACGGAGGAAACAGCTGGTTGTCCAATTCTCCTAGTTGGTTTTACAGTGGTTTTCTAACCAATATCAGCTCATGATGAAATCCTGTAAACATTTCGAACAATCTGATCACACACACACGGACTTGTCATAGGAATACATATATATGAAATTAATAAATAGTTAAGAAGTGAGAAAATAGACCACCTATGTCAAATTAAATAGGACGTATTGAAGGTTAAAATGACAATGGAGAATCACTAAACCAAGTAAGAGAAGTCGCAACAACAGATGGCAAGGTACGAAAGCCAAGGTATTATTTTCAAGTGATCAAACCGCTGTTTATGCATATACAGTTGTTATTCTTTAATCCAAACACACTGAGCCTATGATTTCGGTTTAAGTCAAACGGCAACATATAGAATGTTCAAATATACACATAGTATTCATTTTGGTTAATGCAGTATATAACCGTGGGAAATGTATTCTGTCTCGAAAAATATCAAATCGAATGTTCAAATAGATATATTGTACTCTTTTGCTAATGCCGAATTGAACTATGAGAGTATGTGAGAATAAAACTCTGTTGGCAGACATTGTCTGTATTACGCACACCACCACAAAGTGATAGTTAGTCCCACATATATAGTTTAAAAATAGGAAGTGAAATGGTAGAGCACGTTGACCGCTTCACTTATTTGGGAAGTACCATTAGCCAATGCCAACGGGTTGATCTCTGACGAAATCCCAGCACGAACACAGGGGGCTCGTTTCGCATTTGCCAGTTTACGCCGTCTCTGGCGTAGACGAGATGTTCGACTATCGACCAAAGGGCGGGTGTACTGCTCATCAGTCCGCTCCATCCTCCTTTATGGTTGTGAGACCTGGCCACTGAGAGTGGAAGACATGAAAAGATTAGCTGTCTTTGATCATAGGTGCCTGCGTTCTATTTCCCGTGTAAAGTGGCATAATAAGGTGAGCAACATGGAGGTTAGGCGTAGAGTTCTAGGTAAACAGGGGAAATCAATCGACGAAGTCGTGAAGCTACAAAGACTGAGATGGTTAGGACATGTGTTACGTATGCCAAGCCATCGCCTCCCTCAACGAGCAATGTTAGTGGATATAGGGTCAGGCTGGAAAAAAGCTAGCGGCGGTCAAACAAAAACTTGGCATCAGTCAATGAAATCCACAACAGTTGGTCTAAGCCACGTAGGAAGGTGTAGACTTCCAGGCTGGGGTCCTCGGGACGGTAAAAATCTATGGTTGGAAACAATTGGTGACATGGCTCAAAATCGTTCTCAGTGGCTAGCGTAGATGCATCCACTCCTTGTGATTTATGATCTCCAATGAAACTGTTTTGTTTTTCTTTATTACTCCTTTGTCTCACACCTCTGCTCACTGTTTCTATTATGCTTTTCTTGTACTTTCTTCTCTTGCTTCGTGTGCTACACGGAGTGTGGCGACTTGAACTTCCGCACATTTGTGCAAAGTTCTATGTCGAAAATAGACAGACAGACATATATAGGCTCACGTATAAAATGTGTTTAGAGTATATCCTAAAGTGTGTGGATGCTCTAGCCGGCAATTAGGAAGCTTAAACCACCTGTATGCGATCAAAGCCTTAGCAGACTATAGCAGGCATAATAATAATCTTCATTGTTATTTTCACCTTCAATACGTCCTTTTAACTTGACCTAGGTAGTCTATTTTCTCACCCCCCTCCTAACTCTTTATTATTTTGACAAATATCTATATATATTCCTATGAGAAGTCCATGGAGTGTGATTTGAGTCTTCTAAATGTGTTGCTCAAATACACACAATACACGATTCAGACAGACTAATGATGTCTTCTTATTGCTTTGCATAAATTCATAAAGACGAACTAATTATTTTAAATATAAATTACTTAATTTCGTCTCTTCCACCAAGTGTATTCATCAGCTTAACTATATCTGTGCCACTAGTAGTTACATTAGATGTATGATTAGGCAAGTGCATCCTTGATTCTCTGTACACTACTATCTGGATATAAGTGATGATGCCTAGCTCGACTCTACTTCATCTCGTTGATATTATGCAGAGCTTTTAATGTCATTGATGATCGTATTTCATTCAACATATTGCGTCCTCTACGAGATAATCGTAGGGTAAGGTGAAAGCAGTAACTCATCAAAGAAAATATTACGATGTGGTCACGCTATGTCATGAATTGGCAGAAGTTAGAATTCATTGGGCTGACTAGCCATTGGATCGGGTCCCAGTGGCTTAATGTGGTCTACAAGCTAGTTCACTAGCCTTGTAACCGGAAGATAGTGGGTTTGAGCCCTGGGGGGTGTGGGTGCGTACTGTTGAAGCAGAATCCCAAACTAGGCTGACAAAACAGCTGGCTGTCCAGTACTCCCAGTTGGTTTTGCAATGATTCTCTAACTGATGTCAGCTCATGGTGTAATGAAATCCTCCAACCAATCAAACAAACAAAACCGATACCAATGGGTTTATTCAACAGTTTTACAATGTCATATATGGTTGAATAAAAGTCGTTCATATACGTATTAATAGTCTAGAAAATAATAAATTAAATGGTATACTTTTGTACACCTGAATGACCTTGCTACATACATAATTTGTCTATTGATTTAATAGGTATATACACCTAGTCACTATACATTCTTGAGAGAATACCTCTTCAACATTTCTTCTCTCTTTGTTTGTTTGTCTGAGTTTGTGTGAGACTGTGTATGTGTGTGTGTGTGTGCGTGTCCATTCTCCAAAATAGAACCAACAAGTCTCAACCATCTCTTTCTTCTTTAACTGTGTTATCTTTCTAATGAGGGATGATGACTCAATGGTAATATCCAGATGCAGCCATCCATCCATCCATCAAAGGACTTGTGTACCATTCTCAACAGCGTGCTCACCCTATCCTGCCTAATGACTATATGAGGCATAGTCATTAATACCGGAAGATACCACAGCTGTTTACGTGTTATGTGGTGGTGGTGAGGGTATAATAATAGTCGGTGGTCTGCTTAAAACTTGTTGTGCTACCAAAAACTTCCATCTCGTTCCGTTTGTTTGAATCGATTAAGATATGACCTGGAATGGTATTTATCTAATCTTGTGTGTATTTAAAATATTTACAAGCTTCTGCTACGCAAGTTTCTACTAAACTTGAGGAATGACCTGTAATTATGGGTAGTAACGTGTTCCAATACAAAATGAGATAGCTGTTCTTCAGTTATTATGTTCTTGGGTCTCAAAATGTACTTCTGAACATCTCTCTTACAATTGGCTTTCAACCAGATCGATATCGTGGATGGATTGATTGAAGGAGAGAAAGCAGATGTATCACATAATGGAATGGATTTTGCTTCAGCTCAGAGATCACTGTGTGTCACAGGAAAGGATATACTGTTAATTGATTAATATTTTACTCGAAAATGTTGTACGAAGAGAACACACGATACAATAAACTTCTCTGAAAATATCATTTGGCGATCAGTGTCTGTAAGTAATGGTATGTGCTTTGCGACGTCTAAGTGCAAAATACTGTTACAAGATTGAGGAAGGAACCTGTGCCTGCACTCACTCTTTTGCGGGTGAACCGCTTGAAGCTGTTGATAAGTTTATGTATCTGGGTAGTTGTGTGAGTGCTGGCGGCGAGGGGTGACGGATGAGATTTCCAACCGTATAATGAATGCTAGGGTGGCATACTTCAACTTGAGCCACCTATGGAGCCTGGCTGTCAAAGGTCGGGAAAACAATGCTTCGGTGCGGCCTGTTTCGCTCTACGCCTGTCAAACCTGGCCTCCCCGAGTAGGGTGAGGATATGCGGCGGCGACTCTGCGTGTTCGATCATCGCTGTCTCCGTCGGATTGCTTGCGTTCGATGGACGGCATCATCGCGTGAGTAATTCTGAGGTTCGACTGCGTGTGTTTGAACACAGTGTGAAGATCACCATTCATTGAGTGTCATCATCTGGAAACACTGGCTTCGGTGGCTTGAACATGTGCTGTGAATGTCATCCCAGAGGCTTCCGTACAGGTCTCTGTTCGCTAGCCAGCCCTGGGATGGGATAGAAAAGGCGGAGAGATGGTCAGTCCATGACGTGACGTCGTTGGATGAAGGATATTTGTGTTAGTTTAGCGTCATCAGTTGGTGCATCACGACTCTTTGGTTGGAGTCCAAGAAATAGCTGGAATCAATGGCCCGGAACGTTATCGGATATGGCCAAGAATTGTAGTTATCAATGGCGAACGTCGTACTGCAATTTCCTTCCTTCTTCCCTGCCTGATGATAGTTGATGAATACTGTTTAAACTTATTAAGCATGACTGTTTTCCTTCCAGATGAAGTTCTTTATCCGTTCTCTACTTGTATTTCTACTTTTAATCTATGTTGTTTTATTATTATTATCGTGTGGCGCATCTTTCTTGGTGCCATATTTTACCAAGTTTTTTTTCTGCGTTTAAATAAATAAATCTGAAATTATCTGTAGATTTTATGAATACTGTCCAGACTAAAGGTATTAATATTATTATTATTATTAAAAATATGGTGAACAATATTGAGGTTAGGCATAAGGTGCTAGTCCAAGGGGGGATCAACTGAATTAGGTTGGGAAGCTACATTGATTAAGATGAATAGGGCAACATGCTGCGCATACCAAGCCCACCTCCTTCCTAGAAAAGATCAATATCACTTGACACAAGGGATTAGGTTGAAGACGAATTATAGTTAGTTGGCATCAATCTACTAAGTCTTTCACTGTTGGTTTGCATGAGCCTAGTTAGGGTTCTCAGGAGTTCTAAGAACCGATGGAACCTGCCGATTGTTGATGATATGGCTCGAAAAAATTGTTGTCAATAATGTTGGAGATGCATTCACTCTTTTTATGTGATTTTTCGTATATGCATTCAACGCCTCGTGTCTTTACCATGTTACTGTTGTCTCTCTCTCTCTCTCATTCGCATTTCTTCTCGGTATAGTTTTTTTTTAATTTCTTGTTTCTCTGTTTATTCTATTTATTTTTTTGTGGTGAAATCTCATCTCAATCTGTTAAACGTGTGATTTTGATTCGATTTGTAATCAGTTCGTTTAGTTAGGCTGTCACAATTCTGATGCTTTAAAATGGTTCGTCTATCTGAGGTGAGTCAAGCCTGGTATGTACGTCGATGGATCCAGCTTCAAACAGCCGGTAAAGTTCAACAATACCGTCCCAAGGATGCAAACGCACGAGTGATCATCAGCCGACTAGTCATAAGTGACTTAAGTGACTTTTACACATTAAATGACGTATAATTACAAGGAAATACATGAAAACACCTTAAACAGGGTATCTTTTTCTGGCATGATTTGAAAATACGTTATAATGAGGAGTTTTTATTTTTCCTCCACGTTCCCCAGTGGAACATAGGGCTTCAAGCTAGTGGCTTGTTAGCCTCATCCCCAACCTTTCCTCTTTACCAGCATTATTTCTGGCTTAGCAAGGTAAAGGAGTGCCTCGTCGGCCGGGTATTGAACGCCGGACCATGTGCATGCTCGGAGAGCGTCCTAACCGCTATACCACCGACGCACATAATAGGGGGTATCAGTTGCTTAGTTAGACTAGTTTCTGTACATGTATTCACCGAGGTGACTGAAGATGAACTGGTTTTGTGAGTTTTTTATTTCTCTCTTATCCAGTTGTGCAGTCTTCCACAAAAGCCTTCGCTTGAATTACTATTGTGGTGAGAGGAGGCTGCTAGCCAAATTGGTAGACATTAATTTACGTCAATGTTTATGTCCCAAATATTGAACGCTGGCACCTATGATCAAAGACAGCTGGCCTTCCGATGTCTACCACTTTCAATGGCCACGAATAGTCTCACTCATAGAATGATAGATATGTGATGAGAGCAGGCTGTTAGTCAAATTGGTAGACATTAATTTACGTCAATGTTTATGTCCCCAATATTGGTCGTGAGTAAATATGGACAAGACTGATTCAACAACCGATCACAGCACACTTTGCGTAGACAGACACAGTTAACCTATAGATGAGCTGACATTCAACAAACAGTCACAAAGAGATGCAAGGTCAACCGTCTGTGAGAAACAACCAATCAGGCGAGTGTGTTTGTTTGCTTGCTTGAATAAGCTATAATAATGTACATGAAAATATATAAATCCGTGTTGATTTGCTTAATAAACGATCTGTTTCCTGGCCCTTGTCTTCTGTTGTTACACTATGATTTCCAGTAAGCGGGTCGACGACTACCACCACAAGGAAAATGTGGATAAGAAAACAAATAGAAATCAATGAATTAAACTCTAAATCTATCCCTAGTCACAACCCTAACCTTGATCCTGACCTTAACCCTCAACTTAACACTAACACCTAATTACAACCCTTATCCTAAACGTAAACCTAACTCTAATCCTAATTATGAACCTTATCCTAACCCTAACCCAATACTTACTTACCTTGACCCTAATCCTAACCCTACCGAGCTATTAACAGATTATCCAAACAGTACTTAAATACATGATCAGAGTGAAATTTGCATCTAATTTGGTGATTGGTTGTGATAATGACAGGTGCCGTTAGCCAAGGCCTAGCGTGCGTTCAAGGTCGATGGAGTGTTCCCACTTCCGGGACGCTACTGGTGAGCTTCGCTAGACAGCTTTCCGATGTTTAGATGACATCTATCTGTCTTGTAAGCACTATCGGTAGTTGATGTAATTGATATCCAACTACTCATTATGTCATTTAATGAGTTGTAGTAGTAGTGTGGTGAGAGCTGGCTGCAAGCCAAAAACTGTAGACAGCAATATACGTCAGTGTTATACGTCCTGAATCGGGGTTACAATAAAAAAGACTCAACTTAAGGAATTTACCAACTAATCACAGCAGACTTAACGTGTACGAATGCGATTCGCAGATATATGGCTTAACTTTCTGAGAAACGGTCACGAGCAGCACAGAATAAACCTTCAGCAAGAAAACGACCAATGAGAAAACACTGTTTCTCTGCTAATAAATAACAAATAATATTGTACATAAGAATATATAACAATCTCTTGATTTCCTCAATAGAGCATCTGTTGCCTGGTCCTTGTCTTCTGTCGTTACAGTGGTGTTTACCATGCCCATACTGATCTTAATATTTCACAACTTATATGTAATCAATTCAAAAATCATATGTGATGTTTAATACTGTTTATTGTTCTGATCTTTCTTTCTTTTTTTCAGTCCTTTACTGATAATCATCAAGCCAATTGTGTTTCACCGATATTGTCTCCATTCAGTGCACTTACACCATCCTTGAGTGCTTTTATGGCTGGACCATTCTATGGTGCTGCTCTACAAGCTGCCGCTGTGGCTGCTGCAGTCGTGTCATCTGGTTCATCTAGTCCTAAATTACAATCCCCTCCTCAATGGCCAGTGCCGCCGCCGCCACCACCGTCACAACAACAACAACCAAGTATCCCATTATCACTATCACCTGTGCCTTTCAGAATTCCTACACCGAAATCTTCTTTATGCTCTTCTTCTACTTCTACTTCTTGTTCGTCTTCTGCACTCTCCAATTTTACTACAGTTTATGATAATTTAACTTCACATGGAAAGTCATCTTCGTCGTCGTCATCGTCGCCTTCAGTGATAGCTGTAGCTGCCGCGGCTGCAGCAGCTGCTGCCGCTTTTACTCATCATCATCAGTCGTCAGCGTCAGCCTCACCATTGACAACATCACTGCCATCATCGTCATCATCAGCATCGTCTACATCAGCTGTTGCAGCCGCCGCCTTTCACTCAGAATTGATTAAAGCAGCAAGTAAGTTCATATTCATATGCGTTATTTAATTAAATCACTATTTATTACGAACTATGTTTTTCGATTATTTTTTTAACAAATTGACATTATGGTAGCGATACTACAAGACGGAGATTATCTGAAAAGGTGTGTGGTGTATTTGCGCTATACATTTCGAACAATCTGATCCCTGACACATTTACGTCAACTCCTAACCTAGTGATAGGGAGTGAAGTGATAGAACATGTCGACTGACCACTTCATCAATTTGGGAAGTTGTATCAACACCAACGGACTGATTGGCGACGAAATCTCAACACAGATCCAAAAAGCTCGAGCTGTTTTCGCTGACTTACACCATCTCTGGCGTAGGCGTGACATCCGGTTATCAACCAAGGGACGTGTGTACTTCTCATCAGTTCGCTCCATCCTTCTCTATGGCTCTGAAACATGGCCAATGCGATTTGAAGACATGAAAAGGTTGACTGTTGTTTTCGATCGTAGATGTCTGCGATCTCTTTCTCACGTTAGGTGGCATAATAAATAAGGCGTAAGTAATGTTGACGTTAGGCGTAGAGTGTTGGGCAGGGAAAGAGGGAAAATCAATCGACGAGGCTATAAAGTTACACAGATTGAGATGGCTAGGTGACGTGCTGCGCATGCCTAACCATCGCCTCCCCCAATGGGCATTACTAGCTGATATAGGTGCAGGTTGGAAAAGAGCCAGTGGTGGCCAAACAAAAACATGGCCTCATCAATCCATGAAATCCTTGACAGTTAAACTGAGTCACGTGTAGGGAGATGCAGACATCCGGGTTGGGGCCCTCGGGACTGACTCTAGGAATCAATGGCTGGAGACAATAGGTGACATGGCTCAAAATCGTTGTCAATGGCTAGCGCAGACGTATTTAGTCTCTGTAATTTTTCATATTCCTTTCTACCATTACCCATTCTGTTTCACTCTTACACTTGTCAGACTGTATTGATTCTCTTCACTCATCTTCTTGTCTACCTCTGTGTGCTATTTGGAACGTGGCGACTCGAACTGGTGCACTTCGGTGCCAAGTTCTTTGTTGAATCCATATAGACAGACATGTCAAGTCAATATATATGGAAAAGTGAAATTAAACAAAGTGACAAAAAAAGGATTTAAGAATTACTAACACAACGTTTGGTAATCCAATCAATTAAGGATTACCAAGGTAGGTTAAGAGTAATAATAAACTGTTTTATAATACACAGGGAGGGCTTGAGTTTATAAATAGCTATAGCCTCGGCGTATTTCAATAAGCGCCCTTGACCATTTTTATAGATGACCTTAAAGGCTGAGTTAACATCAGTCTTATGGTTCATCTCGATTAGATGTTTAGCTATAGATGAAGTTGGTAGTCTGACTGACACCTCCATCCATTGCTTTTTCACAACTCATTTGTTTTTCTTACCATTTCGGGATATGCTTGTGCATTTTTGAGGTTTGCAGTGGAGCATATTTTTGGTTTTTTTTGACAATTACACACAAGTTGGGCTGCATAACAGGTTCTACGGATAAACTGAATTCAACCTTTGTCTCAAAATCCTACTGTTTATTTCCCCGTTATTTGGTGATTTGATGAAAACATTTTTCTTGGGGCGCTTATTGAAATACGCCGAGGCTATAGGCTATTCATAAACTTAACCCACCCCCACTCCCTGCGTATTCAAAAACAGTTTATTACTACTCTTAATCTACTAGCTTTATAATCCTTATTTGATTGGATTACCAAACGTTGTGTTAGTCATTCTTAAATTCTTTTGTGTGTCACTTTGTTTAATTTAACTTTTTCATATTTATATTAACTTGACAAGTAAATGTGTTAGGGATCAGATTGTTCGAAATCTATAGCGCAAATACATCCCACAATGCTTTTCAGATAATCTCTGTCTTCTAATATCTCTATCAAAACTTATAAAAGGGACTAATTGTTTTAAATTGGCATTACATTATTATGTTAGAGAACTATGCGGAAACTAGACCGTATTCGACAGCTCTCTACTTCGTGTTGGTTTGAGAGTTTTGGTCATAGGTGTCTGCGTTCTCTTTCTCTCTCTCTCTCTCTCTCTTGTGATGTGGTGGTGGTATACCAAGGTGAGCAATATTGAGGTTAGGGCTTTTTCGCCGGGTACTCTGTTGGGAGGGGGAAATCAATCGACGATGAGGTTGTGAAGTTCCACTGATTGAGATAGTTAGGATATGTGTTACGCATTCCTAGCCTAGCCATCGCCTTCTTCGACGACGAACAGTGTCAGCTGACTGACATACGATGGATTAAATGTCAAATATAGCTAAGAAATAGATTCGACGTCAAAGAGAGAGAAAGTGAGAGGAAATGAACTAGTATAAACCAGTGAAACATGGAAGATAATGAAAGACAATACTATGAAGGGGGCAGAAGTAACATGACACGGAAATTCTGTGGAGATATTGATGACCACCAAATAGTCGACCAGTAAGAATAAGCAATGAAGAATTCTAGGAAGTCAGGAAACCAACCAGTCGAGAATCGATTGTCCAATAACGGTAATAATAATAATAATAACATTAGGTAGCAGAAATGAAGATAAGATGGACACAGGCTAAGAAGAAGTCCAATTGACATCACATGCCGTCGTCGAGTTGGCCCTCGATTGGTGCCCCTATTGGAAGCCGACGAGTTGGGCGTCTTTTAGCGTGGGTGAGCGGGGGGGTGGGCTGATATAGAAGAGGAAATTAAAGGCTTATTGGCTGGCAGTCGTGGAGTCAAAGTGAATTGGAGATGTGCTGCTGCAGCTTTCGCTATGCACCATTCGGAACCCAGGGGAATAATGATAATAATAATAATGAGCACAAGTATAATATGATAAACTATATGGAGTAGTGACCACTACTCTATAATTATTCTGGTTTTTTATACCTCTGACGAAAATATCCCATAAAATATATATTTCAGGATTTTCATCACGAGCTGACATTAGTTAGAGAACCATTGGAAAACCTGGGAGTACTGGACAGCTGTTTCGTCCTAGTTTGGGACTCTTCAGCAGTACGCACCCACCGCCATCGTTCGAACCCAGGACCTTCCAGTTACAAGGCGAGCTCGTATACCATTAAGCCACTGGGACCCGAACCAATGGCTAGTGCATGAATTCTAACTTCTGCCAATTCACGATATAGCGCGACCGCTAGCCAATGTCTTCGGTGGCGAGTATTTGTCCTCACACTCGACCCGCTGCACCCTACTGGTCACGACTTCCCACTGGAACCCAGGTAACTACCTGCCTGAATAGGGTCAGTTGCCAGTGAGCATCTCATTGGTATTCAAGTATTGGTTTGTAGGGATTTGATTGATTGGTTACAGGATTTTCATCATGAACTGACATTAGTTAGAGAACCAATCAAATCCCTACAAACCAACACTTGAATACCAATGAGATGCTCACTGGCAACTGGCCCTATTCAGGTAGGTAGTTACCTGGGTTCCAGTGGGAAGTCGTGACCAGTAGGGTGCAGCGGGTCGAGTGTGAGGACAAATACTCGCCACCGAAGACATTGGCTAGCGGTCGCGCTATATCGTGAATTGGCAGAAGTTAGAATTCATGCACTAGCCATTGGATCGGGTCCCAGTGGCTTAATGATATACGAGCTCGCCTTGTAACTGGAAGGTCCTGGGTTCGAACGATGGCGGTGGGTGCGTACTGCTGAAGAGTCCCAAACTAGGACGAAACAGCTGTCCAGTACTCCCAGGTTTTCCAATAGTTCTCTAACTAATGTCAGTTCATGATGAAAATCCTGAAACCAATCAAATCCCTACAAACCAACACTTAAAAATATAAATTTATTGGATTCATCTCATTGTACAAAAGTTACTCTCATCACATTATTCTATTAAACTTATTTGAATGTATAAACCGGGCTGTAATGACAATAGTGTTAGTAGTAATAATAATAATAATATTCTCCTTTCATTTCCGCTGTCATTGTTTCCTTGTTTGTTTGTTTCTTTCTTTCTTTGTTTGTCACTTTTTTGATCTGTGATCTGTCATGAATTCTGCCTAAATCCATTTCTATCTGTAATCAATAATATAGTCACCCTTTTTCTAATAATAACAATATAATATATAATGAATTGGACTAGTTACTTCTCTTTCATAGAAATCATTGTCTGTCTAGTGTTTTATTAAAGCTACATTTTTGTACATCTGAGGACTTTTCAATTTTCAGTTTTTATAGGGATTTGATTGGTTGCAAGTTGGATCATGTCATGAAAAGATTAGCTGTCTTTGATCATAGGTGCCTGCGTCCTATCTCCCGTATCAGGTGGTGGTATAATAAGGTGAGCAATATTGAGGTTAGGCGTTGATCGAGTGCTAGGTAAGTGGGGGGGGGGAGAAATCAATCGACGAGGCTGTGAAGCAGCTGGATCCACTGAAATGGTTAGGACATGCGTCACGTATGCCTAGTCATCGCCTTCCTCGACTAACGGGAAATGTTAGCTGATATAGAGTCAGGCTGGAAAAGAGCTAGCCAGCGGCGGTCAAACCAAAACATGGCTTCATCAACCAATGAAATCCACAACAGTTAGTTTAAGTCAGCCACGTAGGAAGGTGTAGACTTCCTGACTAGTTGGGGTCCTCGAGACGGTAAAAACCAATGCTTGGAAACAATTGGTGACATGGCTCAAAGTGATCGTTCTCAGTAGCTGGCGCAGATGCATCCACTCCTTGTGACTTATGATTTGCAATCAAACTATATTGTTCTTCGTTATTACTATTCCTTTGTCTCACATCCCTGTCTACTGTCTCTATTATGCATTTCTTCTACTTTCTTCTGTTGCTTTGTGTGCTACATGGAGGGGGAGTGGCGACTTGGACTGGTGCATATATGTGCAAAGTTCTATGTCGAAAACAGACATACAGGCAGACAGAAGTTGGATCATGGATTGATTACAGTTAGGACATAAAACAGCTGTCCAGTAGTATGCCCTGTTGGTTTGTTTACTGACTTCCTCTAATTGATGCCGATCTGAAATCTAGCTCGAGACTAACTGAATCCCCTTAAAGCGCCAATATCTCAAAGATTAATCTGGGTAGTGTTCACTAGTGACTGATTGACTAATTATATAGGATGAACTTGTTCGTAAATCACTATTTGGAGAAGTTCTATGACCAGTGCTGGGTCCACCAGGTTCGTCTGTGGGAACAATTGCTTACCGATGACATTGTTTTGGGTATGGTGCTGAAAAAAATCGCAAATTGATTCGAGTTTGATCTCCTCCCCAGTGACTGAATGGTCGAACAATCCCGCCTCGTCGTAACCTGAAGGTCGTGGGTCCGACTCCCTATAGGTATGACGTCATGGATGCGTCTGCTGCTGATAAAGAGTCCCAAACTAGGACTAAAACAGCTGTTCTGTAGTTCCCTGCTGATTTACAATGGTTCTTCAACATTCTTAGTATTCTTTTAATTAGATGGTTGAAGGCAATCAGCATAAAAACCCTGGACCTAGGGGTTTCGTGCTTGTTGGCTCTATCATTACCAGGCAGCAAGGCGTGCTCATCTGCAATCTTGAAGGAACTCATTTCCCTTCTGAGATTCTAACCCATGTCACGCAGAGTGAGTACTGCAGTTAGAGAGGTTACTACTGAGCTGTCAGGACTCGCTATTGACCTCCTGTAGGACACTAACTAGCGTCTTGTATCTAGTGGTAACGTCTGTGACTGTAGCACTCACTGGGTGGTGACACGGGTTCGAACCTCTGAAGGGACATAAGTTCCTTCAAAATTGCAGATGCACACACACCTTTCTGACTGGTGAGAGAGAGAGAGAGGCAACAAGCATGAAACCCCTATGTCGAGGAAGGCTTTCTGTGGCCGATTGCCTCCAACCATCGAACACCAACAATTCAAAGCGCACCGTAATGGAGGATCACCTAGGATGGTGATGGTGACCATATTGTTAACTTGTCAGTTAGTGTGCCCAAACGAAGTATTCCTTCCTTAAATCAGGATTTACCTTACGTTGTGGTCATGAAATAATTTCATTGGACAATCTTTCGTCCTATTGTTCAACTCTGAACCAATCACAACAGTTTTATTATCCACTGAACTAGCCGACTAGTAATGTGGTTAAAAATATAATAAAAAAAATAATATGATGCGTTTATCTTCAATAAATATATAATCCGTTCTCAATTTTTTTTAATTTTCTATCGTTTTATTATCACAGCTAGTCTAACTTCTGGAATATTTTTTATTGATTTTTAGATTTATACAAAAGTGGGAATTCAAGTCAACGATATTATCCAAGCCAGAGTAGTACATGTCATTCCCTTATTGGCGATAATCTATCTCAATCTCAAGTACAACGACCGTTGAATACTTCTGATCTTATTCATCACATGCACAACTCTTCTATAACTAATACTAATACTACTAATAATACTCTAAACAGTAGTAGTATGATGCATCCATCGTCATCAACAGGGTTACCGTCGTGTATTTCTACTACTTCTGCGCCATCGCCTTCACTTATCCCGTCTTTAAATCATTTTAACATATCAACTGCTGATTCATATCAACAAATGAATTATAAAATTGATGCTTCGATGAATAAACACTTTTTAGAACTGCCTAACATTGAAACGGATAAATCATTGCCTAATCCTCTATCAACAACTATCCCATTGAATTCTTTCAGCGACATTGGTCTACCGTATGGTGGTACTGGTAATAATGGTGCTGGTTGTCAAAGTCGATTAGGTTTTCCAACACCAACATCATGGATGATGGAGACCTCGGTGAAGTCAAGTCCTGACAATGGAAGTCAACAGAATTCTAGGTAAGCAAGCTTGACATGTGGGGAGGGTTGGGGGGGGGTCGGTTGTAGACTTCAGTGTCTCGCCTTCTCTTGAAATCCTCTCATTGAAGATTTGCTTTCATAATAACGTCTGTGCCGAGATAAGAGTCCCTAATTGTGTCACTGACTTCTTCATGCGATTCCTCTCTTCACTTAAAAGTGAACGAGGCGAATCCGCATACAACTGGACTGATGAATATGCAGATATAAATCTATCTAGGTAGGAGATCGACTGGTGTGTTGTATGAACCTGTCTAGAGTCACCACCGGGGAGCACGAGAGTGAAGCTCTTGACGCTGTTCCACTGCCATTTATCAAGATCAGACTTCAAGTCGAAGGTTGGAAGGGGGGGGGTCGAAGTGGACCCTCAAGCTGAAGACAACCACTTGTTTCAGTCTAGGCAGTCTTCGAACAAACTATGTATATGATTCCGTGTGACCTTAGCTCTTCGTGTCCATAATGTGGCCAAGTTTGCGTTTTTATATACAATGATAATTATATTATAATAATATGGTGATGTGTAGCTCACGTGGATAAGAATGATTGATTAAGTTGTTTTCTTGTCTTTGAGCTGAATATCTTGTTCGTGACACTTTCATTATCGTTCTAAACGATATCTTCGTTGTCGACTTTGACTATTTTTGACATTTTGTTCATATATGTCATTGTTGAATAAATCTGATCTATTTTGATTGGACACTAGTAACTAGTGCGACGTGTCTAGTCCTTTCTTTGGTGCAGACTGAATTCTATAAGCCAATCAGGTTTGCAATGTGGCCACCATTCTAGGTAGCTCGCCATCATGGTGCACATTGATCTGATGATATATTAGATAGTTTGGGGGCAATCGGCAGGAAGCCTTTGACACCACCTAGGTTTTGTGCTAGTTAGCACTCACCAGTCAGTAAGGCGTATGTACAACCTTGAAGGAACTAATGTCTTTTCTGAGGTTCGAACACGCGTCACCCAGTGAATGCTGCAGTCAGAGACGTTACCACTGAGCTATTCGGGTTCGCAATTGACCTCCTGTAGGACCGTGGTGAGTATTAATGATTGGACATGAGTTCCTTCAAAGTTGCAGATGCACGCCCTGCTGACTAGTGATAGAGCCAACAAGCACGAAACTCCTAGGTTTAAGGTTTCTTGCCGATTGCCTCCAACTATCCAAAATCTGACTTATAGCTGTATTTCTGTTGCCTGGAGGTTTGTCTAAGTCAAAAAGGCATGATATTCGTTCCTCTATATCAGTGTGTACAGACAGTTACGCCAAGAATGTTAAAGATTCTGTAGAAAGCTCGTACCCAGCTGATGAATCTCCAATCAAGTGTTGGTTTGCAGCAAGGATTTGATTGGTTACAGGATTTCATCATGAGTTGAAATTGTTTAGGGAGAAGGATTGGAAAACCACTAGGGAGCAATGGACAGCTGTTTCGTCACTCTAACTTGGTACCCTCCGAGGTTCGAACCCTCGACTGTCTGGTGACAAGGCGAGTTTGTCAACCATTCAGCCACTGAGAGCTGATCCAATAGCAGATGGATTCCAACATCTACCAGATCACGATATACTGCGACCGACCACTAGCCAGTGTCATCGCTGACACAGATACATTGACATAGATGAGATTTATCGATCAATAAAAAGAAAGTCATATTCACGAAAGATCGACTCTCAGGTGAACAAAATAATCAATACTGATACTAGTGGGACAGCAAAAGGATGAAAAATTCTCTGGAAACAACTTATCAGGAGTAACAATTATAATAATGTCATGGAGAAATCTAAAAGTTCACTTCTTTCGCGAAATCCACCGTAAAGAAGTTGTCAAAAAAAGGCAATGAGGAAAGCTTTCCGCCAAGAAACTATCCATAGCTCAGACAATACTATCACAATAATCCAACATGTCAGGACAAAGTGGGATCTCATCGGAGGTATCACTGGTTAAGAGTACCACTATCTGTCACGAACCGACCAAAGTTAGAACTCGCAAGTCATTGAATTCTAGCCCAAGTGGTCGCTGAATGATCAATACGCTTAGTCTCATAACCCACAGGTTCTGGGTTTGATTCCTGACCAGTGTGGTAATAAGCGTGCACCGCTGAAGAGTCGTGCAGACTACGAAACGACGAAACAGCTGGTTGTCAAGTTCCCCTTGGTGTTCAGCTATCTCCTCTAAGTGGTATCGGCTCGAGAGATGATATCTACCATTTTAATCAACTAAGTTAAATCCCTACTTAGCCCCAATCGAATCGAATCTGCCCGAATGTCAACACATTGATATTGTGGTCGCGTTACACTCTGATTGGTAGATTTAAGTCTGCTGACATCATAGCCAATCAGATGACTACGGCCTATATCGAGTGCTACATATCTATGTTATTGAGGTTCTTTTATTTCCCTATGCAACTAATAATGTTACGAATGCTACTGATGATAAGATTTATCAGTAGTATTGTAACAACAGAAGACAAGGGCCAGGCAACAGATCGTTTTATCACGGAAATCAACACGTATTTATATAAATTTCACATACATTATTATAGCCTAGTCAAGTAGACAAACGCAGTCTTCTGATTGGTTGTTTTCGAGTTCCTCGGAAAGTGGAGTCATCTATCGGCGAATCATATTTGCCCACGTTTAAGTCTGATGTGATTGGTTGTTGAAACAGCCTTGTTCATATTTTCTCACGGTCCATATTAGTGACCTAGACATTGACGTAGATTAATATCAGCCAATTGGCTAGCAGGCTGCTCTCACCACAGTATACAAAGAGATGTTCATCAGCATAAAAACATCAAGTATAGCAGGGAGATACATTTGATTTCAGAGAAGGTAAACTATACAGCGTTGTACGGATACATGGGAGATGTGAATTAGCATAACATGAAGCCCAGAAGTACCACTACACGAAGATCTGTGCAAATAGTGCGTTGAAGATAAGACATACATAATTTAGTTATAAGATATACCAACTTGATTGTATGGAGGATTTCATCATGAGCTGACATCAGTTAGAGAATCATTGGAAAACCTGCAGGGAGTACTGGGCAGCTGTTTCGTTAGCCCAGTTTGGGATTCTTCAGCAGTACGCACCCACACCGCCAAAGGTTCGAACCCAGGAACTTCGGGTTACAAGGCGAGCTCGTAGACCAGTGAACCACTGAGACCCGATCCAATGGCCCTAGTTAGGCAGTTAACCTGGGGTTCTAATGGGAAGCCGTCATCAGTAGGGTACAGTAGGTCGAAGATGAGGCAGTAACTCATCGAAGAAGACATTGTGAAATGGTCGCGCTATGTCGTGAATTGACAGAAGTTAGAATTCATTGGCTGGCCATTGGATAGGGTCCCAGTGGCTCAATGGTCTACGAGCTAGCTCGCCTTGTAACGAGAAGGTCCTGGGTTCGAACCTGTGGTGGTGGGTGCGTGCTGATGTAGAGTCCCAAACTGGTCTGACGAAACAGCTGTCCAGCACTCCCAGGTTTTCCAGTGATTCTCTAACTGATGTCATTTCATGATGAAATCCTACAACCAATCAAACAAAATCTCTACAAAACCAATACTTGAAGATGTATCAATTTCCTAATGAATATTCCTTTACCCAGATCTTTTATCTTCTATCGTTTCAATAATTCCATTTTTCCTTTGTTTTAGTTTATTTTCCGACTGTTCTCAACGTGCTGCGGCGGCTGCCGCTGCCGCCGCGGCAGCTCATGTCCACTTCTTGTCAAGTTTGGCTGTTGCTGCAGCCGCACATTCCTCGGCTGCTGTATCTCCTCGGTCGTCTTCTTTGCCGAATAGTCTATCGCCGATACTATCTCTGAATGGATCTGTTGAATCAAATAATCTACAGCATTCCATTTCTTCTCATTTGGATATACAAACACCATCAGTGCCAACTAGTAGTAGTAATACTATTACTTTTATCCAAGAACCATTCACCTTCTCTGCTCCACATTCAAAACTTCTGTTGCCGCATACAACAAATCTACTTGATGAAGATGATATTGGAATCTCTATGCATTATAATAAACCGTTTAAACCTATTGGTGGTTTATCTAGTAGTGATATATGTTCACCGCATACTCTGTAAGTTGAATTGTTTTCTCCATTGTGTTAATGTATGTATGTATGCGTGCATGTGCGTGTATGTGTGTAGCACTATGTGTATATTCTTTGGTGTTTAGTTTATCCGTAACAACAGAAGACAAGGGCCAGGAAACAGATCGTTTATTAAGCAAATCAACACGTATTTATATATTTTCATGTACATTATTATAGCTTATTCAAGCAAACACACACACTCGCCTGATTGGTTGTTTCTCACAGACGGTTGACCTTGCATCTCTTTGTGACTGTTTGTTGAATGTCAGGCCATCTATAGGTTAACTGTGTCTGTCTACGCAAAGTGTGCTGTGATTGGTTGTTGAATCAGTCTTGTTCATATTTTCTCACGACCAATATTTGGGACATAAACATTGACGTAAATTAATGTCTACCAATTTGACTAACAGCCTGCTCTCATCACATATATATCATTCTATGAGTGAGACTATTCGTGGCCATTGAAAGTGGTAGACATCGGAAGGCCAGCTGTCTTTGATCATAGGTGCCAGCGTTCTATCTCCCGTGTGAAGTGGAATAATAGGATGAGCAATATTGAGGTTAGGCTTCCGTCGAGTGCTAGGTAAGGAGGGGGAAATCAATCGACGAGGCTGTGAAGTTACATCGACTGATGTGGTTACGACATGTGTTACGCATGCCCGCCTAGTCATCGCCTTCCTCGACAACAGGCAATGCTAGCTGACATAGAGTCAGGCTGGAAAATAGCTAGCAGCGGTCAAACCAAAACATGGAACCTGTCAATGAAATCCGGTCATTTAGGTAAGTGTAGACTTCCTGAATGACTGGTTGAGGTCCTCGGAACGGTAAAAACCAATGACGGCTGGGGACAATCGGTGATATGGCTCAAACTCATCGTTCTCAGTAGCTGGCGCAGATGCATCCACTCCTTGTGACTTATGATTTCCAATCAAACTATATTGTTCTTCGTTATTTTTATTCCTTTGTCTCACACCTCTGTTTACTGTCTCTATTATGCATTTCTTCTACTTTCTTGTCTCTCTTTGTGTGCTACAAGGAGGGAGTGTGGCGACTTGAACTGTCGTACATCAGTGCAAAGTTCTATGTTGAAGCCAGACAGGTTTTTGATGTATCCTAGTTATCGTGTCTATTCTATTTTAGACTGAATTGTATTCATGTGGTTTCTGGGTTAATTTGTATTTCCCATTGATTTATTGATTATGTTGGAGTGTAATGCTTAGCCCACCTCCACTGATATATTACAGCTTCTGGTATGAACGCTTCGACAATAATGTCTTAGGATATTACCGTGAAGTTATTGAGATTGAAGGTGATGGCCAACAGCGGAATCCAGGATGCCTAGGGTTTGAATCCTTTGTGGAAACGCCATGTGTAGATACATCCAGTTGACACTAGTCCCGAATAGAACGAAATGTGCATCTTGAAGCCCCTAGGCTAGTTTCCATCAATCGAAACGGTTAAACTATGTGCGCAATTACCTTCGTGGAGAATTATACTTCTCCAGGAAAGAGTTAAGCGAAATAACTTTGTGTGTGTGTGTTTTAGAATTGTATCAAGTTGAGTGATAATGACCGGGCTAGCTTGAGTCTAACACCTCTATGCACCTCGTTAAAATACACAACACCACTGCTACTTAACCTTCAAAGCTGAAGATTGAAACCGTATTGATCCATATTCCGAAATGCGAGAGAATGCAAGCAGAGCAACAGTAAAGGATAGATACCCACGGTCAAATGACCCTGAACCAACCAATCACATCATTGAATACTACAAAACGATGCTTTCCATAGTTTTCGTTATAAGTTAGGGTTAGAGTAGAGTGGTTGTCACCACTTCAGTTGACAACTCCCTATGCGCTCTCACCTGGCTGCATGAGTTCGAGTAGAGTGTGTTGATCAGTGTGATGTATTTTCTCGGCATCCTCTTCACAGCCAGAGTACCTCTCAGTCGACGTCCACAAATATGATGATTGTTGAACTCCGGTAAGTATGCCTATGTCCTGAAATCTGTCGAAGACTGAAGATATGATCAATACACCCTCTTCCTGGTATAAAGTTTACCTGGTTCTCTTGTGTTTGTTCCTCTCAAGGATCGCTTAGTCTACGCATGATTATTGAGCCTAGAAATTCAGATAAGATATTAGTCAAGCTAATCCCTCTGTGATTATCACAGGAAGACTTGTTTCCCTTCTTGTACATAGGGATGATCAGTGTCTTACACCAACCCGATGGGACTTCCTCTGATTCCCAGACGCTGCCTAGAACCTCAGTTAATGCAGTCAGTAAACTGTCTCCACCGTACTGAAATACCTTTGGAGTCATTCCATCTGGTCCTGCTGCTTCCCCTCGTTTCAGATTAGTGATAGCTTTAATAACCTCAGTTAGGGACAGAGGACCTGTGTTTATATCCCATTCAGGGAGGTGTTGGATGTTCGGTAAGTTGAGCATGGCTGTGGGCCAATTGAACTACCCCTCAAAGTGATCTTCCCAACATTCCCAGTCGTCTATCCTGGAAGCTAATTATTGTGCCATTTTTCTCAGAGATTGTTTCACTTATCATTTCCATTTTTCACCACCTCTTTCCCTGATAAGTCTAAAATAGTTATCCGATGTTGTCTATCACCGATGCCTTAACTACCTCCTTTGCTTATTGTTGTTGTTTTTATTGAGTTGACTACCTAATTAATTCATAATCTCTGTTTTCATTCACTCAGTATTATGATTAATATGATTATTACTATTATTATTATGAGCAATAACAATATTATTATTACTAGCATTACTACTATTCACTTCTTCATTAGCGCGCTCTATTTATTTATCATATTTATTAAGCGTTTCCACTTTTTTAAATGCTTACAATCATGTGCTCGCCTATGTGTGTCTGTATATGCATTATTTACGTTGTGCGTTATTTATGTATGTTTTGCTTTGTGTGCTGCATGTATGTGTATTTTTATACTCTGCTTTTATGCAATAGAGGATTATGCCATACAAAGATGCATAAATATACAATCCAACCAATCATGTTTAAGCATTTATGAGATTGTGTGTATGTATTAATGGCGGTATTAGTGTGTGTATGTGTGTGTGCGTACGCACTAGTTGAAGTGTGATTGGTTGAGTAAGTCTATACAAGTAATAAGTAGGCCTACAATTGATTTATTGTCATATATCCGTGTCATGCATACATTAATAATTTTATATACATATATATTCATATATACAACAAAAAATATTTAAATAAATTGAATATACATTTCTTTGTACTATAGGTAATTGAAACGTTACATAGAATAGATAGACAATTGTTTCTAATATATCTACGGCTCATATTCGTCTGAAGTACAAGACAAGAGAGAGAGAGAGGATTAAGACAAAATTATTCAAATTATGAAGATGAATATGGAAAAAAAACAATAAATGGGACTAGCAACTAAATACTGATATACATGTAGAGAGAGAGGAAGATAAAATCAGATTGTTTGTCTTTTGTGTTCCAACTGCCAGCCTCACATGACCTCTTATACGTCATGCCATATGCTTCCCATTTGGTTTTCATTTTATAGTCTATTTTGGAGTGCGATATCCTCTTGATTGTCTCTTCAGTGCATCCTCGTTGCTTATTCTTTCTGACTGCCTGGTTTAAAAGTCGATCTTTAGTCTATAAATGAGGATATGAAATTAGGAATTTCACCTTTTAAAAAGAGTTGGTTAGTATCACCAGTCGAAACACAACAACTATGTGTGACTCAAAAGCTGGTGCTGAAGAATTGAGCTCCAGCTAGTGTTGCGTCAATTATTTTCAAATCAAATCATGAGGTGTGTGTGATATCACTTCACAGAAGTGCTGAGAAACAGGTAGCACTGGAATGCTCTTTCATCGTAGCTTCTTGGCTCTGCTAGAAATCGAACATAAAACCTCCTGGGTGGTACGAGAGGAACCCGTTGTCGATTCAGACACTGGAAGGAAATCCAGTGTTCTGTGTCTATTTATCGTCATCCTCGACCTCGTAAAACCTGCTGGTCACGATGTCTCACTGGAACTCATACTGCAGTCGGTCACTAGAATGAGCATCAGGTTTGTTTTACAAGTTTCAGCTTCTAACGCTGTTATTGATTTTAGGCTTGATTACGGATTGATGTGAGTTACAGAATCATCGAAAACCAGCAGAGTGTGTACTAGAAAGCTATTTCGTCCTACTTTCGGTACATTCCATCAGTAAGCACTCCATACCCGGTTCGAGCCAGTTGACCAATCAGTCATTGAGACGGGATCCAATCACCCACCCATCAGTCTTAACGTCTGCCACTTCCCGATATATATAGCCATCGTGCAATTGATTTACCCTCACACGCCTGATTTGGTAGATCTCACTGCTTGGGGAATTGCGCCTACTTGAACAGATACATCTAGCACTGTGTACATTCTTGTTTTATATTATTTCCATGTCAGTATTGTGCGTTGGTGGTGCAGCGGTAGAATGCTTGCCAACCGCGCTGGTGGTCCGGGGTTCGCTCCCCTACCGACGCACTCCAAAAACCTCTCTAAGCCAGTATTAAGACTCGTAAAGAGGGAAGGTTGGGCATGTGGATAGTAATCAACGCCACTGCTCCTGAAACTTTAGGCCTCTAGCTTGAAGCCCTATGTTCCACTAGGAACGTAAAAGAATGCAAAAAGATGTCAGTGTTAAATTCTTTTATTTCCCATAATTCCTTTGTTTAAAATTTGATCACGGATCGATATCAGTTAGAGAAACCATTTGAAAAGCACCAGCGAGTATTGGACAGCTGTTTCATCTCCACAGTTTGGGATTCACCGGCAGTACTCACCACCCATGACCTGGGTTCCCAACACAGGATCGTCCAGTTACAATTGAAACTCACAGATTACTTTTCAAAAGAGGAGGTTCATACGAAACTTGATCTGTTTCACTTTTGATCACGTGTTAATGTTAATTAGAATTCATTGGCCATTAGATTCCAGTGTGAGTGGATAAATTGTAAACGCGTTCGACCTCATTATCCAGGCGGTGCTGGTTTCGATTCCTGCGGTGTCAGTGTGCGCTGTCGATAAGTCCCAAACTAGAAGCTAAAGAAACAGCCTTTCGACACTCCCCAGTTGGCTTTCAATCCATGACGAAATATGAAACTTACTGAATCCCTAAAAACAAACTCATGAAAATTAATATGATGCCTATTCAAATGTTAGTTTGTAGGGATTTGATTGGTTACAGGATTTCATCATGAGCTGGCATTAATTAGAGAACCATTGGATAACCTGGGAGTACTGGACACTTGAATATCAATAAGATGCTCACTAGCGACTAGCCCTATTCAGGTAGGTAGTTACCTGGAGTTCTAGTAAGATGTCGTGACCAGTAGGGTGCAGCTGGTCGGGTGTGAGGACAAATACTCGCCGAAGACATTGGCTAGGGGGCGCGCTATATCGTGAATTGGCAGAAGTTAGAATTCATGCACTAGCCATTGGATCGGGTCCAGTAGCCTAATGGTCTACGAGTTTGCTCGTCTTGTAACCAGAAGGTCCTGGGTTCGAACCCCGCAGTGTGGGTGCGTACTGATGAAGAGTCCCAAACTAGATTCCCAAATTTGCTGTCCAGTACTCCGGACTGGTTTTTCCAATGGTTCTCTAACTAATGTCAAGCTCATGATGAAATCCTGTAACCTCTTTTATTGATATCAATCCATAATGAAAATTGAAGGAAACTCTTTTATATATTGTGTGCTTTATAACTCTTCTTCGTTGTCTTCTTCTTTCTCTTCTAAAAGATCCCGAAAATCTATCGACCATCCAGTAATCAAAAAGCATGCTAGTTCCCCAATCACATCGAATATCATCGCTTCCCCACCGCCTCAGCCTCTACCATCTTCAATACTCCTGCCACCACCATCGTCAACTGATTATTGTCCTATGATGATCAATTCAAGATTTAATTATAACTTTCAAAGAATTTCACCAGAATTAGGTACAGAGGGCAATTGTAGTAGTAGAATGAATCTGTTGATGATGAACAGACAGCATAACCAACAACAACAACAACAACAAGGTTATTCAACGTCAACTCCAGCCTCTACTCCACGTGGAAGAGGTGGTAGCAGTAGTAATCAAGCCAATGTAATAATGAATACAACCAATAAGACTTCGTCTTCTTCTTCGAATGCCCCTCTCAAGAGTGATCCTACTCATCCTCATAACCAACACCACCACCATCAGCATCATCATCGATCGAATTCTAGTTCCACAATAACGACAGCAGCGTCTACCACCACTGTTACGACTACTGCTACTATTAGCCCTATGAATACTTCTATTAAAACGACTGGTAATAATAATAATAGTAATGGGAATAATAATAATAACTCAACAACCACAACTACGAAACGTGTTCATATTAAAAAACCATTAAATGCATTTATGCTATTTATGAAAGATATGCGCTCAAAAGTACAAGAGGAATGTACGCTGAAAGAATCTGCTGCAATTAATCAAATTCTAGGTAAAAAATGGCATGAGTTATCACGTGAAAAACAAGCAAAATATTATGAAATGGCTAGAAAAGAAAAAGAAATTCATCATCAGGTATGTAAGGTTGCTTATTTTGTTGCATTTTTTGTTTGTTTGTTTGTTTGTTCTTTTTGTTGTTGTTGTTGTCAGATGAAATGGGTGCGTGGGTCGGTGATCTCCTCTGCCTTCTCCTTACTTTCTCCTCATACTTCTGTAACAACAGAAGACAAGAGCCAGGAAACAGATCATCTATATGTTAACTGTATCCGCCTACGCAAAGCCTTCCTTCTCATTTTTCTCACGACCAATTTTGGGGGCATAAACATTGACGTAAATTACTGTCCACCAATTTTGACTAACAGCCAGTTCTTACCAAACTCGTCCCCCCGTCAAAGACTTGCCCCTGAAGTTGGTTCGATTCTCTTGGTTCTAGGGGCTTTGCTCGTTTGTGTTGCTGTCTGGAATCTCAGGACTCGCTGATGTTCACCTGTTTCTCTTTGTTCACCATTGCGATTGTGTCTGTATAAACCCATCTCAACGTGACCATATGTGGTCCTTCCCACTTTGGAGACTCTTTCCCTGACTCTGTCGCACATTCGTCAGTATTTTGCATCACACTTTCATATGCTGATTTATCCCGACCTCCCAGCAGCGTCCCAAGTAGCAGCCTCATCGCTGACAGATCTTGAACGCCACTTAACTGCACAGAAGCCTCGTAGTCCTGCCCGAAGTTCAATGTCTCCATCAAAAACTGCAGGGCATAGGCTTTCCATTTGTCGGTAGGCAGCGACACTAAATGTAATAACCAATGACAAGGGCCAGGTAACAGATCATCTATATGTTAACTGTATCCGCCTACGCAAAGCCTTTCTTCTCATATTTCTCACGACCAATATTGGGGACATGAACATTGACGTAAATTACTGTCCACCAATTTTGACTAACAGCCAGCTGTCACCACACTTCTCCTTCTACTCCTCTCTGTCTCCATCATGAAAAGAATGGGGAAAATAGTATGAGAAGAATAACTTTGTCATGATAAAATGATTGTGAATGAATTTCAAAATTATATTTTGGTTTGCTTGTACCAATTTTAAATTGGTCAAGGTATAAGAGAGAAGTGTGTAACGCAACGGTGACCTTGAGTGCGTGCTAGTCGTTGGATGACTGTGGGGCTAGCATTATTATTGTTATTATAGCGCCATTATGAAGGAATTGTGGTGCAAATTTCATCCCGATCTCGTTTTCAAGTACTGTTTTGATTAAGATTACTTAAGCGTTTGGGATGTGCGTCAGTGGCGTAGCGGTAGAATGCTGGCCGACAACGCATGTGGTCCGGGGTTCGATCCCCGGTCGATGCACTGCTTTATGCTTTACCTCGCTAAGCCAGTGTTAAAAGTGGTAAAGAGGGAAGGTTGGCCATCAGGCTAGCAATCTCATCCTGTAAAAATAATAAATACCACTGCTACCGAAACTTCAAGTCCCTCACTTGAAGCCTTTGTTTCCACTGGGAGCGTTAAGGAATGGCTAAAAACGTGTTTGGGATTGGTGAGTCCAAGAGTGACGACATGAAGGAGGAGATTGCAGACTATAGGCAATCTTGGTGGGTGTAGTTAAAGAGAACCGCAAAGGAAATGGACAAAATGGAGACGTGCTGTTTGTAGGTTTATATGTTCCACTCGAGATGCAAGGGAACAATGATAATAATAGGGTTTGGAATTAGAGTTAGGCTGTTTTATTATTATATTACCTGTACTCTGATGGGACACTAGAAACTACTGTGATGTGTGTCTAGTCCTTTCTTCAGCGCAGACTGAATTCTGTCAGTCAGGTTTGCAATCTGGCCACCATTCTAGGTAGCTCACCGTCAGGTGCACCATCTAATATCAATGTTCACCGTGATGGCGAGCTACCTAGTGGAATGATGGCCACATTGCAAACCTGACTAACTGTTATGTACTCGTCGACTAAGTTATGTTATGGACTGGTCGAGAAACTAATAGTCCTGACGCTAGAAGGCGGAAATCAGAAGACCACTAGGTTTGCGATGATACTTCTATTGTCCAAACACAAGGAGACGAAAATAAAATGGTCTCACACCAAAGTGGTAAGTAAGTAAAGGTAGTTCACACAAATTGTGAATGCGAATATATATAAATGTTCCAGACAAAGCGTGGGAAAAATCATTAGACAGTCTTAACATGAATGGCTAATTATAATGGAGTGTCGATCCAAATATACATAGCGAATATAGCAGACATGTGAACAACCATATATGGATATATGTCACTAAGCAACGGACTGTCAACAAACACTCATATTATATATAAGATAATATAAGGAGAATATACATTGATAAAGGAGACAAGTTCATATAAGTGAAGTGGTCACAGACTAACCGAGCAAACAGAAAGAGAGACCAACATACACACACACATAAATATATATATGTGGATACATATCACTAACTCATAGAATTCAGTCTGCACCATAGAAAGGACTAGACGCATAACACTGGTTACTGGCTAGTGTCCAATCAAAGTATCCACTAGTCCTACTGGAGGTCAATCGCGAGGTCAAATAGCTCAGTGGTAACGTCTCTGACTACTGACAGCGCTGGGGGAAGTCGCAGATTCGAATCTCAGAAGGGGCATGAGTTCCTTCAAGGTCGCATGCAGATGCACGCCTTGCTGACTTGTTAGTGCCTACCAACACGAAACCTTGGTCATGCTGCACTTCCTGCCGATTGCCCTCCAACCATCTAATTATCTGTATTTTGCTAGTAAAGTAATTGTTGATCGGTTTATTAGAACCCTATACTAATTCAAAGGAGGGCTTTCTGGAAAGACTTAAAAAACAGGATAAGAGCGGCAAGTAGTGGGTTACAAAAAAACTCATCTTCATCCATCTGGATGAATACATGTACAGTAAATGGTTCCACTTTAAAAGCTGGTACTCCTCAATATATTTGAGAGACATTTTTAAGTCACGTCAAGGAAAAATATTCTGTTTATTGTGTGTTTTATCATTATTTTCGATTGTGAATAAACGTCATTGCTTATGTGAAAACCACCACCGCTTCTTTCTGATTGGTCGACTCAAGGTCGGTCGTGCGTTCACATATCCATGGATTGTGATAGTTTTTATCGTTGTCTTTACATTATTGATTTGGCGAGAATAGGGTTGGTTTTCAGTTACATCACCAACTGGCATCAACTGAAAGCGGTAAATTACGTTATAAGGGTGTTTCGACCTCCTGGTATGGGACTCTTCACTAGTAAGCACCACTGGGGGTTGAACCCTAGGCCTTCAGGCCATGAGACTAGTCGGTTGACTGACCATTGATTCACCGGAACAAAATTCCCACCAGCCTGCTAGCAAATATTATCGGCGAGTGTTTGTGCTTATACCTGACTTACTACTGTAGACCGCATCGATCATGATTTATCATACTAAAACTCCAGACAACTTAATCTTGTAGTCAGTCAGTTATCACCAGTGTGCATTGGAGTTATTTTCAAGCTGACATTAACAAATTAGATGTCAGCATCGTCATAAATGTGAAGGTAGTGAATAGGACCTTTAGCTGGTGGAGGCTATGAGTGCGTATATAACCACATGAGGGCATTCCTAAAGGGAGACCGAAATCTACTCACCCACCCACCCTTGGTCTTATTACCAGGCGCATTCATGCGATGATACATCCATCGAGTGGGACCGAAAACACGCATACAAACTAATCTATGTGTGAAACTTGGACACTCTGGTAGTAAGTGATTCCGGCGAAGTTAAACTTTCGACACTTCTAACTACCAATCAGCGAATTATCCAATGAGATTCACGAAGGATGTCGAATTATCCAATGAGGTTCACGAACGCAGTTCAATGTTGTATAGCGCTTGATTCATTTCTAATGCGTGACCTTACAAGACTATTGTTGCAATTCGAGGTTAGTGTTTTCCAGTATTTCCTGGATCTGAGTTGCTCCGGAAAGAGCGAATTTGTCTGTGTGGTGGTATCATGACTTTAAAAAGCTATACCAAATCAACTGATGGGTTTGTTCATCGTTGTGCTATATGTTTGAAGCCTACTAACGCTAGAGAGAGTAAGCTGATAATTTTAATATTTCGTAGGAACTTTTTTCGCTAGGTCGCTTCTCTCCCTAACCCAGATTTTGTATATCTGCATCTAATGGGTGTTGAAACAGGGTGTGAGAACAGCAGGGTAATAGGTTTGTATGACACCTCCCTCCGAAAGGGATTCGTCGAAAGGATAGCAGATAGAAAAGCAACTACTCTTATATCTATTATTACCAGGCTTGTTAAGCGGGGGTCAATTATACACACGGACAAGTGGAAAGGCTACAATTCGCTGTCATCTCTGGGATATATTCATCATAGAGTCAACCATTCAAGTGACTTTGTGGATCCCGTTACGAGGACACATACAAATTCTATTGAAGGATTTTGGGGCAGGTTGAAAAATAGGATAAGGGCTATAAATGGATCTCATTTATAGTCATTTGGATGAATATAGGTACAGGATATGGTGTAACTTCTCCATTGACAGTCCCATGCTAAACTGGGAGATTTTTCTCTCACATGTTCGAGAAAGATATCCCATGTAACCTTTTTTATTCTCTATTTTATGCTTTTTTCCTATAAATATACATTTCCATTCATCATATATGCCTCTTTAATGCGATTGGTCCGTTCGAGGTCGTTTGCTGATTGGTTGTTAGTGGTGTCGAAAGTTTAACTTTGCCGTGATTCCATATCAGTTTGTTTATTAGATGTATCATACAGTGAAAAAGTATTATTATTTACTGGATGACACAGTTTCGAACAGAATTCATTATTGTTCATTATCATATTAATTGTAATCACATAACCTTGAAACCAGTTTTTATAGTTTTTTATTCCAAGGGATAATATACAAACTAACTGAAGGAGTTACCATGGGATCACTAATATCCCCGGCTGTAGCAGATATATTCATGGATAGGTGGGGGAAAATGGTGATAGAAACGTTCACCCCCACCCGAAGAGTATGGTGTATGTATGTAGATGACGCATTCACACGAGGTATAGATAGATTTTTCGAACACATCAACTCGAAGGTAGAGGCAATTTAATTGACTTATGAATTAGAAAGTCAGGAAGGGGAGGAAAGAAGATGAGGAGTTAAACACTAGTATTGGTATTAGATTCGAATCCCGGTGGGTGCGTACTGATGAAGAGTCCCAAACTAGGACGAAACAGTTGTCTAGTACTCCCAGGTTTTCCAATGGTTCTCTAACTAATGTCAGCTCATGATGAAATCCTTAAACACTAGTGTTTACAGAAAGCCCACACATTCAAACAGTTATTTGAACTTCCAATCATCCCACCCAATCTATGTCAGTAAAAATAGGATTGGTGAAATGTTTAAGTACCAGAGCATAAAAACTAAGTAGTACCAGGGAAAATCTAAGACACGAAGTGAGGCATATCAGAGAAGCCTTGAGACTTAATAAATTACCCTGATAAATTAGTCAGGAAATATGTAGGGAAATGTAAAAATAAAATTAATAATAGTGGTTGTAGTGATAATAATAATATTAATGATGACATGGATGTCAAACATGTGGAAGATAATGACAACACCAACAATAAGGAATCTAAATCATCAGTAGTCCTTCTATACAGGGAAGGAACCTCGGAAACCTTACGCAGAATCCTTAAAAATGCTGGCAGGAATAAAAGTGGCATTCAGACCACCCACAAACTCAATTAGAAACGGTTGAAGGACCCTGGGGAGCCAATGCAACAAAACAATTTAGTTTATCTAATAACCCGCTTGAGTGATTGTGAGGTCAAAATAGTAGAACAGGGGCAGTCAGACTAGCAGAGCATAAAAACCTAACAAACTCTAGATTGGTTGACCCGAATAAGATAATTCAGCTGTAGCACTCACTACATGCAGTTACATACAACCACACAATAGGATGGGGTGGGATAAGATGACAGTTCTGAAATCTAATGTCACAGTGTGGAGGAAGACATTGATGATGGAAGCTTCATTTATCGAATCAACTGAGAGTGAATACTTGTAATAAGAATGATTCAACACCTGTCCACTCACACTTGGAAAATTCTACTACTATCCCTACGATGATAAATAGGAGAGAACATAGAAAATTGTAAAACTCAAGTTTCAAAGCCGTGTGATTACAACTGATGCTACGATTGTGAACAATAATAATAGAGTGTGTTCGAAACTTTGTCATCCAGTAAATGATAATACTGTTTCACAGACTGTGTGATACATCTAATAAACAAACTAATAATTTCTTTAGTATCAATGCATACAGACAATTATGGACATCAGTTTGATTGGGATAATATCAAAATCTTAAACAGAGGAAACATCAAATATGCCAGGGAATTCCTAGAAGCCTGGTACTCAAACGAAAATGCCATTAATAAACACGTTGATATAGATGAAATATATCAACTAATAAAAAGCAAATCAGGTGACCAGAAAGTTTAAAATCCCAATCAATAGAAAACTGTCAAAGATGATTGGTCACCAGGAGACGCAATTGTATCATCATTCATGGCGATTTTTAAATCATTTAACTTTGTGCTAAATACTGCCCTGAAGATGCCATCCAGAAAGACGACGAAAGCCCCGCAACTAAACCAACCAGCTCAGAGAACACTATTAATTGCAAAACTAATATGGAATTACGCATACAAGCTCTTTTGTGACTAGAACAGTGTGTAGTACCATCCTGTGGTGAAGCGATTCAACATTCGTCTTCCCTCCGGTGGAACGAATGAATGAATGAATAACGTGCATATGCCTCTATCTCACCCTTGTTATATATATATATATATTGGCGTTTACTTTCTCTTCTTTGTCACCTTACAGTTATTCCCAGGTTGGTCAGCAAGAGATAATTATGCAATACATTCAAGACGTAAAAAGAAACGCAAGTTGGCGGCGGCTGCGGCCGCAGCAGCCGCGGTAGCAGTTTTAGGACAATCCAAATCTCATTCATCAAACAGTGGTAAAATATTTAATAAATCAGGATTTCATTTATCCTCGGAATCTGGTGGTGATTTTGGCAATTCTGATTCGACGGATGAACGTGGCGGTTGTGGTGGCAGTAGTAGCCGACTATCCCTGTTAACTGGTGCTGGTGGTGGTGGTGGTACCGCGAATTCCACAGATGTAAGCAGTGCTAAAAAATGTCGTGCACGTTTTGGCTTAGAACATCAAAATCGTTGGTGTAAACCTTGCAGGTGAGTATTACTCATATGTGTTTCTTTTTTAGTATTGTCTCCTCAGTCACACTTCTCTATTTTAACACTTTCTGTTTTATTATGAGTACTATACAACTGTTTCGTCCTAGTTTTGTACTGTTTAGAAGCACACACTCGCTCACTAGAGGTTTGAATCAAGGGCCTTTAGGTTACAAGGTATAATAAGGTGAGCAACATTGAGTTTAGGCGACCATGGAGTGTTAGGTAAGGAGGGGAAATCAATCGACGAGGCTGTGAAGTTACACCGATTGAGATGGTTAGGACATGTGTTACGCATACGTACCTAGTCATCGCCTTCCTCAACGGACGGGCAATATTAGCTGACATAAGGTTAGGCTGGAAAAGAGCTAGCGGCGATCAAACCAAAACATGGAACCAGTCAATGAAATCCACAACAGTTATTTTAAGCCAGCCACAGTGGAAGATGCAGACTTCCTAGTTGGTTGGGGTCTTTGGGACGGTAAAAACCAGTGGCTGCTAACAATTGATGATATGGCTCAAAATAGTTCTCATTGGCTAGGGTAGATGCATCCACTCCTTGTGACTTATGATTTCCAATGAAACTATATTGTTCTTCGTTATTACTATTCCTTTTATCTGATATCCCTGTCCACTGTCTCTATTATGCATTTGTTCTACTTTCTTGTGTTGCTTTGTGTGCTACATGGAGGGGGAGTGGCGACTTGAACTGGTGCATATCGGTGCAAAGTTCTATGTCGAAAACAGACAGACAGACAAGGCAAACTCGTAGATCTACTCAGTTGCTGAGACCTGATTCGACGTCCCATGAATTCCAACTTCTTTTGTGAAAATTTACCCGTTAGACATTCTGATTGGATGCCGTCTGGTGGCATGGTGAGGTTTTTATACAGTTGATGTTTACAGCCATCATTCTGTTCCTTATGTATTTGTTAGTTCAACAATACCTGTAGAGGAGAATGGATTAAACCCCAATCTTTCTCAAATTCCTTTCATATGACCACATGCGTTTATTGTCCCGAGAAACTAGCTTCAGTGTAGGTGGTGGTAAATGTTCTTAGGAAATTGAAGGGAGGTGGGAATCCCAATATTTGGAATGACTAGCATGAAGACTTCACCTGACGGAGTTAGAAAGAAAACACGGTCATCAAACAATAATGCCTGTTAACTTCTTCGGTTATCAGCATCGAATATCTCCATATTAGCATAGCCATTACTAACTACGAGTTATTTGCTTGGTTGGGGTCGCTTAACAGTGGAATTCAAGACTCGCGTTTCTTCCTTATTCGTGTCTCGGCAGCCGAATGTGTAAAAAGGATCGATAGATGGATGGAAGTTGCTTGTTTGGTCGGGATATATTACAACGACAAACCACGGGTATAAATGTGTACTTTTGTTGTCTTTAATTTCCTAATTGAGTTTGTTTCGAGTCAGCCTAGGAGCTAACATCAGTCTCAGCTCTACAATCGTCTCATCCTCTATCAACATGTACTCATAACTTACCCAGGGGTAAATTATTCAAGTTACCTTCTAGTTACGAGAGCAGCCCGTTGATCGTTCACAACGACTGCGAGTGAACCGGATTTACTATGAATTCTAGCTTCTGCTAGTTCATGTTTATCACAAATTGTCAGAAGTTCAAATTCATGAACTGCTGATTCAGATCCCTTTGACTTAAATGGTCTACGAGCTAGCCCTCCCCGTAATCAGAAGGTCCTGGGTGCGTACTGACGAAGAGTCGTGAAACGGGACAGTGGAAACAGCTGTCTAGTACTCTGTAAGGTGGTAGTATCATTATTTCATCACTCGCCATTCACATTATTTCCATTCTCATTTATAGAAAGTAATATTAATAGAAATTGTCACTATAAAAAAATTAAAATATTATTAATCAAATTTGGACTTTGATGTCGACATGCCTTTCCTGTATGTGTGTGTGTGTGTGTGAGTACGAGATTACTATGTCACATGCTGTTGTAATCACACTCGCTTATTGTCGGTGAAATCTATCATATCCCTCAGTCAGTCAGTCAGTCAACCATATTAGATATTATTATGACACTTTCGATTTCTTATATTTTTGGTATAAATATATTTATAATGCACGTAAGGTTGTCATGATTTACACGACAATGGCGGCTAACAGTGAAATTCAACACCACACCTTTCTAGGCTTACATCCAACGTTACCTTCCTTTTTTACAGAGAATACTACCAGGTAAATGAGGTTAAGGAGTGCGTCGTCGGTCGGGGGATCGAACCCTGGGCCATATGAGAGTCATTGGCGAGCAACCTACTACTGGACCACAGACGCCAAGGGCGAGGACTCTCGACTGTTTGAGTCACAGGATGATATTGCATCTTGGTCTCATTAGAGGAACTTCAATCAATCATATTCTTATAGTCAGTCGGAAAAACATTAATGAGCATTTATTTATCACACTGGCAGTGAGGTTAAGATTTGGTGAAGTTCAATTAATAGCGTCTCAAGAGTGCGAACGCTCGAATGACTTTGAACGCATGCTAGTCGTTGGCTAACGCCATCTGTCATGTATATATTATAGAGCTATTCATCAACCAAGGAGTAAATTTTGCCAAGATCACGTTTCTAAATGCTGTTTGTGTAATGTATTAATAGCTCGTTAAGGTTAGGATATAAGGGTTACAAATAGGGTCAGGATTAAGGTGAGGGTTACCACATTTCGCAAATAAGTAGTCGTCGACTCTCCTACTGGAAGCCATAGTATCATTAAAGTCCGAAGCCTTTTAGGGGAAGGCTGCAAAACAGGATAAGAACGATGAACAACAGGTCAAAAGAAGAAAAAAGCGCGATGAATACATGTATAGAAAACTAGTCTAACCAACTTAGCAACTGATGCACTCCTCATTATAACTGGGATGTATTTTTAAGTCATGTCAGAGAAAGTTTACCCTGCTTGAAATGTGATTGCATGCATTTCCTTGTGAATGTACATATTTTTTTGCGCAAAAATTTCTCATTTTTATAATTGGTCGTGTGTGTGTGTGTGTTCGCATTCCTTGGGACGTGTTATTGTTGGACTTTGCCTAAAATTCTTCATAGGGGATTATTGAATTAATTCCATATTAGTTTGTTTTTTAGATATATTACACACAGTGAAATAGTATCATTTACTGGATGACACAGTTTCAAACACAATCTAATATTGTTCATAATAGTCATATCATCAATTGTAATCACACGACTTCGAAACTTGACTTTTATAGTTTTCTTTGTCTCCTCTTATTTGTCATCGTTGGGCTAGTGGAATTTTCCAGATATCCAGCTGGACAGGTGTTGAATTATTCCTATTACACGTATTTGCAGTTGATTCGATAGTGATAATAATAATAATATTGACGACACCAACAATAAGGAATCTAAATTGTCAGTAGTAATTCCATACAAAGAAGGAACCTCGGAAACCACCTTACGCAGAATTCTTGACAAGTCAGGAATAAAAGTGGCTGTCATTCATAACACCCACAAACTCTATTAGAAACAAACTTTGTCGGTTAAAGGATCCTGTGGAGCCTTTAAAACAAAACAACTTAGTTTATCTAATACCCTGCCTGCGATGATTGTTAGGTGAAATACATAGGTCAAAGTAGTAGAACAGGGTCAGTTAGTCAGACTAGCCGAACATAAAAACCCAGCAGCAAAATCAAGATTGGTTGACCCGAATAAGATAAGAAATCTAGAGAATGGTTCAGCTATAGCACTACATGCAGTTACACACAACCACACAATAGGATGATGGGATAGGATGACGGTTTTAAAATCTAATGTAACATGGTGGAGGGAGCGATTGATAACAGAAGCTTTGTTTATCGAATCAACTGCAAATACGTGTAATAGGAATGATTCAACACCTGTCCACCTGCGGACATCTGGAAAATTGTACTAGCCCAACGATGACAAATAAGAGGAGACAAAGAAAACTATAAAAGTCAAGTTTCGAAGTTGTGTGATTACAATTGATGATATGACTACTATGAACAATATTAGATTGTGTTTGAAACTGTGTCATCCAGTAAATAATACTATTTCACTGTGAGTGATATATCTAATATGGAATTACTTACTACCACAGTGCCAAAGTTTTACTTATATATATATATATATATATATATATATATGACTTATGGTCTTCCTGCACGAAGACCTATGAATAAACTTACTCGACTTTCACAAACTGAAGCAAGATATGAAAATCATCGTATTTTCAACATTCGATGCTTAAAAAATGAAATCATTCCTTAATGTCTACGTCTACGAGCTCCAGTTCCAACGGACAGAGTGAGAAGCAGAATAGAAATCCTACAAAAGTTATGCCTGAAAGAAGAGATCCACAGGATTATTGAATTACTGAAGTTGATTTTTTTAAATTTTATTTTTGTAAATAGTCAAGTTGTAGGGTTCCACCCACCCCATGTCTCGCTTCCATTGTAATCCAAAGGTGCCCCACCCTCTAGGTTCGACCCAGCATAAATGATGAAGTCAAGTCTGCGTGTGTGTGTGTGTTTTGTATTTTTACTTCCAGTTGAAGAGTCCGGAATTAGGACGAAAGCAGTTAAAAATCCTTTTTGCAAAAAATTAAATCATCACCTGGTAATTTCACTAGTGCGTTGTAATTCTATGTGATGAAACGAATAAGAGTTGTAGTTACAGTAGTGACAATCGTCAGTCTTAATTTTTTTTTTAAACGGAATAGATGTTGGATGTATGTATGTCTGTGTGTTGTGTATGAGTGTACACGTAGGCTCACTTCGATAAATCGTTATTACTCTATGCGGTCTCAGTATTTCATCATTTATCATTCATACTATTTATCATTGTGTATGTGTGTGTGTATGTATGAAGAGAGTGTGTGTGAGAGAGAGATTTATGGAAATATTTGAAAGAATTAAAGTATAATAATAATAATGATAATAATAATAATGAAATTTTGGCTTTGATGATGATAGTCTCTCGCACATTTCGGTATGTTTTGATTTTCATATACCACACTGTGCATACCACTGAATACTCTACCACTACTACTACTACTACAATCACTAAAATGATTGCTTGTTGTTTGTAGTCTCTCTGCCTGTCTGTTTGTGTGTGTGTGTGTGAGTGAGAGTGAGTGTGAGATTACTCTGTCACTGGCTCTGGTTATATCACACTTGCTCATTTGTTGTCGTCTGTCGGTGAATGATGAAATGCGTTATATCTCTCACTCGCTCACTTGCTCACTCACTCAGCCAGTCATTCAGTCATATGAGGTATTATTATTACTCTTTCGAATCTTCACTCTTTCTGTGATATATGTATTTATCAATTAATTATATTATTATTACTATTAATTATTTGAAGTTGTTATGTATGTTTGATTTCAGTGTATTCCATTGTTCAGATAATTGAATCAATGACATTTTCTGTGATTGTGTATGTGCGTCGGTGTGTGTGTGTTCGAACTACTTTACGACAGTTCTTTGTTTTTTTTTTGATTGGTTCGTCAGCCTAATTTGGGACTCTTCAACAGCACACACCCCCACCACCACAGGTTCGAACCTAGGACTTACTGATTACAAGCCTAGTGAGCTAGCTCGTCGTAGACCACATTAAACCACTGTGACCCGATCCAATGGCGCCAGTCCATGAATGCTAACTTCTGCCAAACGTCTCAAACTAGCCTGACGAAACAACTGGTGTCAGCTGCTCATGATGAAATCCTGTAACCAAATCAATCAAATCCCCCTACAAAGCAACAATACTTGAACACCCATGAGATGCTCACTGGCGACTGGCCCTATTCAGGTAGGTAGGTAGGTAGTTACCTGGGTTCTAGGGGAAGACGTGACCTCAGTAGGGTGCAGTAGGTTGAAAATGAGGCAGTAAACATCGACGAAGAAGACATTGCGAGGTGGTCTCACTATGTCATGAATTCGCATAATTCATGGGTTACCCATTGCATTGGGTCCTGGTGGCTTGATGGTCAACGAGCTAGCTCCCTAGCCTTGTAACCAGAAGGTCCAGGGTTCGAACCTGTGGGGGTGGGTGCGTACTGTTGAAGAGTCTCAAACTAGTCTGACACAACAGCTTGTTGTCCAGTAATCCCCGGCTTGTTTTCCAATGCTTCTCTAACTGATGTCAGTTCATCGTGATGAAATCCTCCGACTAATCAAACTAAACTCCATCATGGATAAGATTTCATTTCGATAAGTCACACAGTGTTGTACAGTAATATTAACTGGTGGTGTGTTGAGCACAAATTATTGCTCATAATCATATCGAGTTACTCACACAACTTTCATCCTTCATTTATATACATGTGTGGAATCGATTAGATATTAGAATAAAAATCAATATAGGATAATGTACATTCAGAAATAATAATACGAGTGTTATTGACCAATTACAACTAGATGGGAGATAAGACGAATGTTTTTTATAGTCATAATAATTTACTTGTTAGAATGTTGTGACGTACGTGAATTGAATTGAAATAGAATTTTAAGATTATTTATTATCCTCCTCTGATTTGACTGACTGGTGGTAATAATATCTTCCATATCTCTGGTCTTTGCTTCGAGTCATTTCTCTTGCATGTGTTCGGTGTAGACTCAATGAACCAGGAAGGATTCAGTAATCAATCTCTCTTTCCACTTACATAGATTACTTTTTAGAATTGTAACCCTCTCCCACCCTATTGTGTGTTAATGCGTGAAGTGCAATTTCTGAACTTTTTTCTAAATTACTGATCTTTCTTCTCATGGTCAACCATTCTTACCTTAGCCACTAAATTCTTATGTTCTGATAATTTCACTACTCCTGATTTACTAGTTTGACCTATGTAGTTGACTTAACTCACGGTTATCGCAAGGTATTTTGTAAATTATATTATTTTCTTTGCTTGGGTCAACCTACAGGGTCCTTTAACCTACAGAGCTTGTCCAACCTGAGTGAGTTTGTACGTTTGAATGCCAACCTAATTCCTGCTTTATTAAGAATCCTATGTAGGGTCTCAGATGTCCCCTCTTTATATGGTATAACAGTAGATGCCTTATATTCTCTCTTATTTATGTTATCATTACTACCTTCACAATTACTTCTTAATGAATTTTATAGGATAGTTAGTGTTATTTAACACCAATGCCTCTTCTATCTGTTTTATTTCATCATTTAGGTCTTTTTTGTGCTATTGCTAGATTTGGTTAGACACTTAACTAAGCCTCCTACCTTTACAGACAGGTAACGGATGAGATGACAAAGTCTAAATATCTATTAGTAGAATGTGTTGACTTTTTATAAACACCGCTAGTGTTCAGTTTACCTTCTTCTATTCGTTTTATTTTACAATCTAACATCATAGCTGGTTAATTCTCCTTGTTCATTTTCCGATTCAAATGTGAATTTTATTCCCTCTACTAGTGAGTTTATATGCGTGTGTCAAGAAGCTAGAGAGAGGTATATTCTGTTTTTAACATAATCAAACTAAACCCCTACAAAAACCAATACTTGAGAGTTTCTTTTTTTTCGTTTTGATTTGTTTCGAGAGTGTGTGTGAATACTTGTGTTGAGAAACGCGTATGCTGTGCATGATTACCCCAAGGCTCTATAGTCAACACACTAAATTGTATTATACACAAAGTAGCAGGGAGAGAGAGAGAGAGAGATTTATTTACTGATAATAAGTCAATCAAGGAGTAGTGAGTGGACAACCAGCTGTTTCGCCAGCCTAGTTTGAGGCTCTTTGGCAGTACGCACTCACCACCACGGTTCGAACCCCCATGACCTTCTGGTTACAAGCCTAGCGAGTTAGCTCGTAGGCCATATTAAGCCACTGGGACCTGATCCAATGGTAGTGCCAGTGCATGGATTCTAATTTCTGCCGATTCATAACATAGCGTGACCACTTCTCAATGTCTTCTTCAATGAGTTACTGCCTCACCTTCGTTTTTATTTGTTTTGAGAGTGTGTGAACACTTGTGTTGAGAAACGCGTATACTACTGTGCATGATTACCCCAAGGCTCTATAATAATCAACACACCATATTATATTACACACAAATTAGGAGGGAGAGAGAGACATTCATTTATCAGATAAAATACTTGTTTTTTTTCCAAGATGTTATAAAGTTCAACGATAACCAAGTGTAAACATAATTGAAGATTTGTGATTGTTTGTCTGTATGTGTGCGTGTGTGATGTGATTACAATTTCTTCTTCTAATGATAACAATAACTGTGGTCTAAACTTTAAGCAACCCAGTGGAGTTTGACTGCACCAATAAGATCTTGAAACACCTAGTCAGAGCAGTCAGTATCAGTGAAACTTGGCAAAAATATGTTTCATGAAGCCTTATGTTACTTAGTAGTTGGGTATCTGATGGTAAGTTAAGTTTCAGATTAGATTTGGCGAAGATTCAGTTAATTTTTTTAGACTAAGTGGGGGGTGGGGGAGGAATAGATAGATTAGGGTTAGGTGTTAACCTAATAAGGGAGATATTAAGGTTAGTTCGAGTTAAGGTTAAGTTAATAAAAGATTCGTTGCCAGCCAAAATGAACTGGCGTTCATCCAGGAGCTGCAAGGAACTCACAGAAACCTGGTTGTGTTTAGCGGAGCATTCTTTTACGTCACAAGTGGCTACACTAGCCATTTACATGCCACCTTGCAGATGAAGCCAATATTTATCTATACTACTTGAGGGGGAGAGGAGGTTGCTAGCAAGCATTAATTGTAACTCATTCTGGTATTTCAAAGAGCTAGCAGGTGCTACTGGTTTGCTCACAACAACATTTAGATGACACCGTTCATGAACCCCACCCAAAACGCATGATCGGAGTCTCCAGGCATATGCTCCAGAAGCAGCGGCAGTCGTGTATGCATCTTCACCACCGGGAACTGACAGTAATATGATCAATCTGAGTCCAAGCTTAATTCTGAGAGGGAGGACACCAGGTAGCCCTACGTCGATGGTTGTGCCGGAAGTTGGTGCTGGCTAGAAATAGGTTGTGATCTGCGCAAAGCTGCAGAAGACGGTCCCAATTATCTGACCAGCGACCATGTCACCCCCCCCCCCACTGACCACTTAGACGATTTTTCTCTGAGCTTAGATTTCAGACCTGCTCATTCAAGTCCTCAGCCAACACTACGATTTCCCTCCGGCGCTCCTGTCTCAAGAAATCACTCAGTTGGTAGTAGAACTCATTCTTAATTGCATCCGAGCTGCAATCCGTCGATGAATAGACCTATCTGGCCTACCACTCCTTACTTTCGTATAACCTCACAGAACATAAACGACTGTTAGTGCGGATCCAGTCAAGTAATGCAGCCGTGGCTCTAGTACTTAGTTGGACACCAGCTACGCCGGTTGCCAATGCCACAGAGTCTCCAGACAAGCGCAGGTGGTACATAGTATTCGAACTTTCAGACGAAGAGGATAGTCGAAGCACATCACTGGGATATTGAACACGGGTTCTCGAAATGCAGCAGACATCGATAGCGAGGCTTTCCAATGTTCTTACTAAACCTGTCTGTTGTCCGATTCGCATCAGTGTCCGAACATTGTAGTTGACAAACTTGAACGTGGCACGCAATTTTATGATATCTGTGTTAGGTGTCGCACCGGGGACAACCATTTTGAAGGCTACTCACTAACATCTCGAAACTGCACAGATAGGCTGGGAATCCAGACGAAGGCGAAAGGCTGACGAAAGTGAAGACGTCAGGGATATCAAAGAGTAAAACAGAGGAGTCTATGTATAAAAATAAGGTTCAAAAGAGATGTATCACTTGAAATATCATTGTTGTTCTAGGCCATTGTCAGAAGTGTGCACTTAGCTTCACTAACAGTTTGTTGTTATATTACGTTGATTATGTGAGGGCTGAAATACTGCCCGGGCGCCCAGACCGAACCAGGTGGTTGTCTTCATGGACCACCTGCCTAAACCTTTGACTTGGTGTCTAATCCTCGAAGCAGCATCAGGAGTTGCGTCTCCATGGTTGCCGGTGACCAATACAGGTACATACGCTATTTGATCCGATTGGATTCTCGAGCTCATGTATCCCATAGTGACTGCTTTTAGTCTAACCGCCGCTATCCAAGCAACCTTCCTGACATATTGGGACCTTCAGAAACATGAGTTTCAGCCAGTTTAACTTGCTGGATCACGGTATTCAAGCCCGACGAGCACCACGACAAAGTAGCAGTTTCCGGCCGGGGATCTACCATATCCACTAAACCGTTATGTTGTTTTTCCCGTGTTATTATGCATTCTCATACACATCTCAGCTCATTATGGTACTGTTGAATCTCTACTACTACATAAGGTGTGGTAACTTGAACTGACGCTTCGCTTCGTTATCATTACATCAGATATGTATTGCATTTGGTTGCTTTAGAAAAGTGTTTTTATCGACTTTTATTTCTACACAGCTGGAATCTCTATTCTGGTGATTGATATTCACCACGAAAACACCTTACGATTATTTTTCTTTTAAAATTTTGATTGCATGGAGGATTTAATCATGAGCTGACATCAGTTAGAGAACCACTGGAAAACCTGGGAGTACTGGACAGCTGTTTCGTCCTAGTTTGGGACTCTTCAGCAGTACGCACCCACCGCCAGTGTTTGAACCCAGGACCTTCTGGTTACAAGGCGAGCTCGTAGACCATTGAGCCACTGAGACCCGATCCAATGGTCCTTGAATTCTAACTTCTGCCAATTTTAATTAAAGTCGGCCATTAAGTATTGAAACAAAGAATATTCATTATTGAATTGGATTTTTTGATTTTCTCGTCGATTGATTGGACCGAAGTGCTGGGTCTCAGGTTGACATGTCGGCACCAATTGTATCCTAAAGAATATTCATTTTGGAAACCTCCTTTTCACATCAGATTCTAGAGTTACACTCCAACTAGGTGGTAGTTTACACCTCACCTCCTTAGGTGATCGCTGACTCAAACAAACTGTCAGAGACACTGATATGATGACAGGCGTTCTGATTTCATCGCCTCTAACTCCTTTTGGCATTCTGTGATAAAGAAATCTATTGAAAATGTGAATACTCTTCGTTTTTCAACAAGTAATCAGTCTTATTGTAAACACTAACTACTACTGTGGTTTTAAATTTTGGTGTCTGTTTAATCGTTGTATTCCACCGCCACACACACATACACACACTGCCATCCTCCTGAAAAAAAACTGGTTTCTTATCACAATCACCCTTTGCTTTAGGCTTATTCTAACATTTGATGGATATACACACATGATGTGAATAAGTTTTTATGGCTTGTTCAGTTCTCCTCTTTCCTCACCACCACCACCACCTATCTGATATATATATATATATATATATAGTCGTCTCTCAACTCTTAATTCCTACGCCGGATGGGCTTACGTTCTCCCCACTTCTTCGTCATCTCTTTCATGAATAGGCGATACACATAAGCTAAACTGCTGATAGACCGGCATACACCGCGCATGTTCTCTATATCTTTACACATACACATCTTTTATCACATTTTGACACAGTCTTTAATCTTTTTGTATATCCGAAACAGTAATAATGTAATATATAATAGAGTGTGGCTCTTATCTCTCTCTCTCTCTTTTGATGTCTCAATGTTTATTGTCTTACTACTGATTATTAGAAATAGTAATACTGTATACGGCGCATACACAACATTTCGGGTCGCCGCTCTAGCCGCAAATGTGTAAATATCTGTGTACTAAATAAATATTCAATGTTTTTGGTTTGTCATATAATAATAATAATTATTATTATTATTATCATTTGATATAATCGTCTTGCTTCTTTATGTCCCGACAGATTTTAAGGAAGTAATGTATGCGGTTCTTAATCATAGATATATATAGAGATATAGGGATATAGTTCCCGAATATCCTTTTGTGGTCATTAATCATACATGATATACGGTGTGTAAAATAGTGTTACACTTCTTCAGCATCCTCCCCACCCCCGCATGCACAAACACACACACACACACACCTCAAACCAGTTGCACTTAAACACACCAAATGAATGAATGAATGAATGAATCCTGTGGTTATAAATTCCCTCCGATATAGTACGCTTGCTATATATGGCGGGCTATAGTGACTGTAAATCATACACTTTTTCGTTTTCACGATAACACCTGAAGCCAGCCATTGTAGAATTTTCAGACTTAAAATGAGTTTTTCTTCTCTATCCAAATTTGGTGTGGGTGTGGGTGGGGGTGAGAGAGAAAGTTGAATCTGACACACAATATTCCATTTCCTCGATTTATTCACACACACACACACACAACTGCGAAGGAAATGCTGAAATAAAACTGCTTGACTGACTGGTTTCCGCGTAATAGAAGTTTTGTAATTTTGTATTGGACATGATGTTGGATTGGGTAGCTGCTTTTTGTTTAACCGCTATCCAAACAACCTGCCTGGCATGGTAGAACCTCAAGAGACATAAGTCTCAGCCAGTATAGCTTGATTAGGTCATTGCGGTGTTCAAGCCCGACCACCACGTCAAGGTAGCAGCTTTCGGTCGGTGTCCGTCAAGGATGCCCATTATCTCCTTTTCTATTCAACTTCATCATAGATGTGTTAATGGACTTAACCCTAGATGACTTCAGCGACTCAGGAGTTGACTTGCTACCGGGGAATAATCTCGTTGACTTGGAATATGCAGACGATATAGTCCTTCTAGGCGAAGACGCTGACGAAATGCAAAGTCTTCTAAACACCTTGAGCCGCAATCTACGAATGTTTGGCATGCGATTCGCTCCCGCCAAATGCAAGATGATGTTACAGGACTGGACTACATCGACGCCTAGTTTAAAAATAGGAAGTGAAGTGGTTGGTGGAGCACGTTGACCGCTTCACTTATTTGGGAAGTACCATCAGCCAGTGCCAACGGGCTGATCTCTGACGAAATCTCAGCACGAATACAAGGGGCTCGTTTCGCATTTTCCAGTTTACGCCGACTCTGGCGTAGACGAGATGTTCGACTATCGACCAAAGGGCGGGTGTACTGCTCATCAGTCCGCTCCGTCCTCCTTTATGGTTGTGAGACCTGGCCACTGAGAGTGGAAGACATGAAAAGGCTGACTAGCTGTCTTTGATCATAGATGCCTGCGTTCTATTTCCCGTGTAAAGTGGAATAATCAGGTGAGCAACATGGAGGTTAGGCGAAGAGTTCTAGGTAAACAGGGGAAATCAATCGACGAAGTCGTGAAGCTACAAAGACTGAGATGGTTAAGACATGTGTTACGTATGCCAAGTCATCGCCTCCCTCGACGAGCTATGTTAGCCGATATAGGGTCAGGCTGGAAAAAAGCTAGCGGCGGTCAAACAAAAACTTGGCATCAGTCAATGAAACCCACAACAGTTGGTCTAAGCCACGTAGAAAGGTGTAGACTTCCAGGCTGGGGTCCTCGGGACGGTAAAAATCTATGGTTGGAAACAATTGGTGACATGGCTCAAAATCGTTCTCAGTGGCGCAGATGCATCCACTCCCTGTGACTAATAATCTTCAATGAAACTGTTTTGTATTTCTTTATTACTCCTTTGTCTCACACCTCTGCTCACTGTTTCTATTATGCTTTTCTTGTACTTTCTTCTCTTGCTTCGCGTGCTACACGGAATGTGGCGACTTGAACTTCCGCACATTTGTGCAAAGTTCTATGTCGAAAACAGACAGACAGACAATAGAAGTTTTCATACATGTATGTGCAGCAGTTTGAGTTGCCACATACTCCCTTCATGTAGCACATACAGAGCAAGAGAATTATAAACAGAAGTGTAATTCAGGGGAAAAGAATAGTAATATGGAAGAACAATAGAATTGTATTGGCTGTCCCTTGACATTGAATCACACTATTTACCAACATTCCACTCACAGAAACTGTCTCTTACATTTGTCATTATATCGACGAAAATCAGCTGAACATCGAATTACCGACGACCTGTTTAAAAGAACTACTACTGAGATGTACACTCAATGTCTGCAATTCACATTCAACGATATTATTTGCAGACCACAAGATGGGATCGCAATGGGATCTCCACTGGGCCCATTACTAGCAGACTGCTTCATGGCAAGTCTCGAGAAAGGCCCACTCAAATCAACCATTGACAATTTCCAGTTGTACGTTAGATATGTTGACGACATCTTTATCATCTGTGATGACGGTCACGATCTCAATCAACTACTGCAAATATTCAACAAATGCCATCCAGCCAGCCACAAAGTTCACTCTGGAAACTGAAAATGAATCTAAAATCCCTTTTCTTGATATTGAGCTTACAAGGAGAGATGACGGAACTTTAAGAAAGTCAATCCATAGGAAACCCACTTGGAACGCACAATTGACAAGTTTCTACAGCTGGGTACCAATCAGTCGGAAAAGAAACCTAATTAAATCTTTTGCCACTCGCATCAGACCCATCTGCAGCTCCGACAACATGGAAGAAGAACTAAACTTCCTGAGGGAAATCTTCATACAAAATGGCTACCCACCAAGATTCGTAGGCGAAAACATCAAACTATTATGTCTCGTCGCCAAATTATTGTTATGTACTGGTCGAGAATTTAATAGTCCTGACGCAAGAAAGACGGAAATCAGAAGACCACTAGGTTTGCGATGATACTTCTATTTTCCAGACACAAGGAGAATCAAATCTATATCACACAATAGTGTGAGAGCAAAATATATATGAATGTCCAAACAAGTGTGAACAATCAATAGACAGTCTTAACATGATTGGCTAATTATAATGGAGTATCTATCCATACATACATAGCAAAATATAGCAGATATGTCAACAAACACACATATTATATGGATATATATCACCAAGGTCAGACTGTCAACGAACACACATATTATATATAATATAAGGAGAATATACATTGTTAAAGGAGACAGGTTCATCAAAGTGAAATGGTCACAGACTAAGAGAGCAATAGAAAGAGAGACCACCATACACACACATATACATATATATATGGATACATATCACAAACAGAGAAACCAAAAGCAAGAGACACCATCCGTGCCTAAAAAGATACTTTATATGAACCTAGACTTCAACGGAGACCTAATTAGTGATGTCCTCAGAAGGAGAATTTCCACCTCTTTAGGATGAACTTTCCCTGCGGCAACATTAAGAATAGTGTTCTCCAGTCGCCCGCTGATCTGCAGAAACCCAAAGGACAAGATTCCGCACATAACCACTTCTATGTGTATATATCAGTTCACCTGTTGCTGTGGAGCCAGATACATCGGTCGTTCAACGCGCATCCTGTCAAAAAGGGTCAAAGAACACTATCCAGCGTGCCTACAGAAGGGAAATAATGGCCATATAAGGAGTGCAATAATCGAACATCTCGTCAACACTGGTCATTCCATCTCAACAAACACCTCCTTCAAAGTAATCTACAAAGTGAAGAACAACCTTCTAAAGGCAGTACGATTCCGTCTTCTTTGCATCGCAGAAGCCCTAGCCATTCAGTTGGTGGAACCAGAACTATGCATACAAAAGAAAATTATTCAACCACTTCTACTCGCATGGTAACAACTCCGTTGATTTGACCTAACTTTTGTTTGTTTGTTTGATTTGACCTTACTTCTGTTTGTATGCTTATTTTTTCTAACTTAAAACCCTTGTGTAATTCTGTATATTATTTTGTTTCCATGTACACCCTGAGCACAACACATTCATCAAACTATTCCTGCCATTACGTAACTCTTATTTAACATTCATTTATGACAACTCATCACTTTTATTACTATCCTCTTATATCAACATCCAATTCATCTGAACTTACTAATTGTATTTTCGTTTGACAAATTTAATGTATATACACACACACAAAATAACCATATATATTTGTTATGTTGCTGCTGCTGAGTGGTTAATAGTAGTTTTCCCCGTCGCCAAATTGTTATGTACTCGTCGCTAAATTGTTGTTGTGGTCTGGTCGAGAAACTAATAGTCCTGACGCAAGAAGGCGGAAATCAGAAGACCACTAGGTTTGCGATGATACTTCTATTTTCCAACACAAGGAGAATGCAATAAGTGGTATCACACCAAAGTAAGTGTAAGTAAGTAAGTCACACAAATTGTGAGAACGAAATATATATATAGCAAAATATAGCAGACATGTCAACAACCACCATATATGGATATATGTCACTAATCAACAGACTGTCAACAAACACTCATATTATATATAATATAAGGGGAATATACATTGTTAAAGGAGACAGGTTCATACAAGTGAAATGGTCACAGACTAAGAGAGCAAACAGAAAGAGAGACCAACATACACACACATAAATATATATATGTGGATACATATCAATATTTGCGATTGTACAGCTATGAAAGTGAATTCGCCGAAAAGAGACTCTTCGCTGAACTACTGGTCTTCTGTCTACTAGTGTTCTAATGGGAATTATTCATGGATATGAAAAATCACAAGGAGTGAATGCATTGAGAGTGGAAGACATGAAAAGGCTAGCTGTCTTTGATCACAGGTGCCTACGTTCTATCTCCCGTGTCAGGTGGTGGTATAATAAGGCGAGCAATATTGAGGTTAGGCATCAGTCGAGTGCTAGGTAGGCGGGAGGGGAAATCAATCGACGAGGCTGTGAAGTTACACCGATTGAGATGGTTAGGACATGTGTTACGCATACGTACCTAGTCATCGCCTTCCTCGACTGGCGGGCTATGTTAGCTGACATAGGGTCAGACTGGAAAACAGTTAGCTAGTGGTGGTCAAACCAAAACATCACCTCATCAGTGAATGAAATCCACAACAGTTAGTTTAAGCTAGCCACATAGGAAGATGCAGACTTCCTGGTTGGGGTCCTTGGGACGGTAACCCGGTCGATAACTGCTACCTTGTCATGGTGGTCGGGCTTGAATACCGTAATGACCCAACATGCTAAACTGACTGTGACTCTGTCTCTGCAGGTCCTACCATGTCAGGAAGGTTGTTTGGATAGCGGTGGTTAAACTAAAAGCAGTTACCATAGGGTACATGGGCTCCAGTATCCAATCGGATCTAATGGCATATGAACCCATATAGGTCGTCACTGGAAACCATGGGAATGCAGCTCCTGACGCTGCTCCGCTGCCTTGCGGATTAGACTGCAAGTTAAAGGCTCGCTGGGGGGGTAGTCCCTTAAGAAAACCACCTGCTTCAGTCTGGGCACCCGGGCAGTAGTATCTCAGCCCTCACACAATGAATTGAGTAAAGCAACAAACAATCAATGAAACTTATCGCGTGCTATTACACGTGTTGCAGTTTCCTTCTTTCTTCCCTTCCCGATGATAGTTAACGAATATTGTTTGAACTTGTTAAGCAGGACTTTTTTCCCTCCAGATGAAGTTCTTTATCCGTTCTCTACTTATATATATATTCTCTTCTTTCTTTTTTTCTTTTGATCTATGTTGTTTTATTATTATTGTGTGGCGCATCCTTCTTGGTGCCATATTGTACCAAGTTTTTATGCGTTTAAATAAATAAATAAATTGGGACGGTAAAAACCAATGGTTGGAAACAATTGGTGATATGGCTCAAACTCATCGTTCTCAATGGCTGATGCAGATGCATCCACTCCTTGTGACTTATGATTTCCAGTGAAACTATATTGTTCTTCGTTATTACTACTTCTTTGTCTTACACCTCTGTTTACTGTCTCTATTATGCATTTCTTCCACTTTCTTCTGTTGCTTTGTGTGCTACATGGAGGGGGAGTGGCGAATTGAACTGGTGCATATCGGTGCAAAGTTCTATGTCGAAAACAGACAGACAGAATGCATCTGCGCCAGCCATCACCGAGAACGGTTTTGAGCCATATCACCAATTTTCTCCAGGCTTACACTCCTGAGGACCCCAACCAACCAGTCAGGAAGTCTACACCTCCCTGTGTGGCTGACTGAAATTAGCTGATATGGATCCCATTGATTGGTGAAGCCTTGTCTTTGTGTGGCCACCACTGGCTCTTTCCCGACCTGATCCTATATCCCCTAACATAGCTTGTCCGTCTAGAAAGGGGACACATCTAGAAAGGTGTAACACATCTTCTTCTTACTATCTCAATCGATGTAACTTCACGGCCTCATCTATTGGATTTCCCACTCCTTATCTAGCACTTGACTGATGTCTCACCTCAATATTACTCACCTTATTATACCACTACTTAACACGGAAGATAGAACGCAGACACTTATGATCAAAGACAACTAGCGGGCCTTTTCGTATCTTCCACTTTCAATGCTGGCCGTGTCTCACAGCCAACCTGATATCACGTCTAATAAGCCAGAGACGGCGTGAGTAGGCGGACATGTGCCAAACGAGCCTTCTGTATTCGTATATCTGAAGTATCGTCAATGACCAACTCTTTGGGACTGGCTAATGCAACTTCCTCTTTCAATAAGTGAAGTGGTCAATACGCTCTTCCACTTCACTCACTCGCTATATTTTAGATAGTCGTTAATGTTGTCCACTCCTCTAGCTATATGAGTACATACACTTAAACACACCCAACTATACAATGTACTGGGATAGGATGACAGTTTTAAAATCTAATGTAACAGTATGGTAGAAGGAGAGATTGATAACGGAAGCCTTCATTTATCGAATCAACTGAAAGAGAATACGCGTAATTGGGATAATTGAACACTGTCCACTTGAACATCTAGAAAATTCTACTACCCCTACGAGGACGAATAGCAGAGAACAACGAAAATTACAAAAAACGAAAGTTTCAAAGTTGCATAGTTATAATTGACGATATGATTATGAAGAGTGCGTCGGTTGGCCAAAGCTAGAACGCTTGCCAACCATGAATCTCGTCCGGGTTTCGATCTCCACCCGACGCACTTCAAAAACCTCTGTTGACCGGGTAATGTAAGCCTGTTAAAGAGGAAAAATTGTGCATAAAGCTAGCAAACCTCATCTTGTAAAAATAAACACCACTGCTACCAAGACTTCAAGCCTCTAGCTTGAAGGTGTATGTTCCACTGAAAACTCGAAGGAAGGGAAAAAATATGCTATAGGTTGTGTTCGAAACCTTGTCATCCAGAAGTTAGCATTCATGGACTGGCCATTGGATCGGGTGCCAGGGCGTTAATGGTCTACGAGCTAGCTCACCTTGTAACCAGAAGGTCGTGAGTTCGAATCCTAGCTGTGGGTGTGTTATGTACTGCTGCCGAGTGAGTTATTAGAGTTTCCCCGTCACCAGTTATGTTATGTACTCGTCGAGTAGTTAATAGTCCTGACACGGAAAGAGGGAAATCAGAAGACCACCAGGTTTATGATGATACTTGTATTTTCCAGACAAGGAAAATAAATGTCACACAAGAGTGTGAGTGAAATGGTACAAGTGTACGAAAAAGTGTGTGAACAAGAATACAGTACAAAAGTATATATGAAAATGGCTAATACACATGAACCAATAAATAGCCAGTTTTAACATGATTGGTTGTAATGTCATGTGACAACAAGGTCATGCATGTCTATTTAGTTAGTGGACAGACAAAAGCATATTGTCAGTTATAATGAAATATCGATCCATATACACATAGCAAAATCTAATAGACTGTCACAAACAAAACACACATCATGTGGATACATATCAGGATGTGTACTGTGAAGAGTCCCAAACTAGGAAAAAACAGCTGCAGGTTTTCCAATGGTTCTCTAACTAATGTCCGGTAACCAATCAAATACCTACAAACCAACACTTGAATATCAATAAGATGCTCACTAGCGACTGGCCCTATTCAGGTAGGTTCCAGTGAGAAGTCATGACCAGTAGGGTGCAGCAGGTCGAGTGTGAGGACATATACTCGCCGAAGACATTGGCTAGGGGTCGCGCTATGTCGTGAATTGGCAGAAGTTAGAATTCATGGGCTGGTCATTGGATCGGGTCCCAGTGGCTTAATGGTTTACGAGCTAGGTCGCTAGCCTTGTAACCAGAAGGTCCTGGGTTTGAACGTGGTGGTGGGTGTGTACTGATTAAGAATCTGAATCTAGGACGACAGAAACAGCTGGCTATCCAGTAATCCCCGGCTGGTTTTCCAATGATTCTCTAGCCGATGTCAGCTTATGATGAAATCTTGTAACCAATAAACAGGTCGTGTTTCATTCATGAATGCCCTAGTGTCATACACATCCTAACTTTTGTACACTTTTTAATTCTAATTTTAATAACTAAATAAACTGCTTCTTCATGTTTGTTTTAGACGAAAGAAGAAGTGTATTCGTTTCTTGACAGATGCAGAATATGAAGAAGACAATAATATACTGCCTATCTCTCCTATATCCTCATCATCACCAAATACTGCCGCCAACTCGTCGAAGACTACACCGACTGTAGCAATAACGGCAGCTGCGACTGGAGCAGTTAACTCAACTGTAACAACACAGACAAATTTACCGCATTATTGTCCTATAAATCAATTCCCAACATCATTACCATCAACATCATCTAATGGTGAGGTGGTAAGCTGCTTGAATATGCTAAGTAGTGGTGATCCGGTAGTAGTCTATGGACAAATTATCCGCCTAATATACTGCATCACCCTCTCTCATTAAATAATAATAATAATAATGATTCAACTCGGGATGATGCTATCAATGAACGTTTACTGACGACTTATATGTCAAGAAATTCGCATAGTATAGCTGATCTTACAACTCCGACAAGTACAGTCTCATCGATGATGACAAGTGTTCAAATAGGTGATAATGATGAGGATGACGGTGGTGATTCTTGTAGTAGACCTGAAAAATCCTTTAAAAGAAATTCAATTAACAAGAATAGTAATAATAATAATAATAACTCAATAATACCCTCCTATTCAACAAATATGCTATCGTCTTCTGAATCGTTGAATAATACTAATAATAATTGGTCATCCGTATATAAACATGCAGTTTATCCGTTAGTTGAAAATACTTCTTCTTCTTCTACAGCGGCTATACTGAAATCGAATCTTTTACTTCTTCAAGATACTTTTAAACCAGCGAAAATATCACCTTCAACATCTCCACCACTACCAGTGTCGTTACCCTCTGCTGCGTCTGGTGGTAGTCTACTTTCAGTGCCGCCTATTCCTACATCACTACCGCAGCCGCCGTTGCCCCCACCGTCGCCTATTCATCTTCCGATGTCTACATCATCTGAAGATGTGAATTACTGTGGATCATCATCAACACTTTTGAATACTATCACTAATACTACTAATGAAAGAATAATGATGAAGATGGCTATATCGAATCCTTCGTATAATAATTATCATGAGAAGTATTCTAAGACGACAGTGATATCCTGCAGTACCAGCAGTACTCCTTCTTCGTCTACTACTGCTACGACGATTGGTACTCATGCCTCATCGATTGTTGCTGGTGGTAGTAGTAGTAGTAGGGGTTCTACTGTTGATATTTTTTGTAAGCCTGAAGGTGATTGATTAGAAGTAATCGGGAGGCAAAAATGTCATTTCATCCTACAGTGTTGGAGAATAATAATCACACTTTGGAATTCTTCGTCTTCTTCTCCTGTTCGTTTGTCTCTCTTGCGTTTTTGCTGCGTGTGTGTGTTTCATTCAAGCGGCCTTCCTTTTCTTTTCTCCTAACTGTCACTAGTATTGTGACTGATAATAATGATGATATTATTATTATTATTATTATTTAATCAACCTAATTACAAGTTTTTAAAAACTGGTTTATATTTTCATTTATTTAATATATTTATTGATTTATTTATTCATAATATGATATGGTCATTATTCCTGTTCCACCGGTTCTGTTTTCTTGTTTGTATTTTCACATATACTATGTGTTTGTAGTCACTTTCACAGGTCGTCGTCATCAGCATCATCATGATCACGATACTCCTACTGCCGTTGCTGTTGTTGTTGTTATTATGTTAATACTTTTAGCTAGTTAAAATAACTGCTGACGAAACTAATCAAATTTTTATTTGTTTTTTTTTTTTTGGTTGGGTATCTATTTGCCCCACTTTGTTTTCCTCGACATCACTTCATCTTCATTTGTTTGTTTGTTTGTCTGTCTGTTGATTTTCGTCGCCTTGTTGAAGGGAGAGTTACATTTTTTTGCCCGCCTACCCGCCATCCGTCCAGTTTATTCGCGCCTTCGTTCCAGTTAGCGCCATTTTCTCTCTCTCTCTCTCTATGAAGAGATCTTTGTGTGTGTGTTTGAGTCTGACGGCGAGAGTCGGTGGGTGGGTGGGTGGGTGTCTGCCGGTCTGTCCGCCTATCTGCTTCAACTTGTTATTCTGTGATTATCCGTCTCACTGACTCACAATCGACTGTGCATCTACCATTGTCTGTCTGTGTGTATGTGTGCGCGCGTGTGTGCTATACTCAACGTACTGTCATTCAACTTTCTTTTGATTTTTCTTTCAATTATTTGAACGATAACAAAAAAAACCGCCGGTTTCGAACTGTCTTCACGACGACAACGACTACTAATATTACTACAATTACTGCTGATCATGAAGATCGCTTATGCAGTGCAATGCAATGCAATAGAGTATTGCCTAAATCATATTGATTTCATGATATATTCTGTTTTTATATGTTATTCTCTCTTTCGTTCTGTCCTGGTGTACTCATCATTACGTGATTTATATATATATATATATATATATATATATATATATATATATAAACAGATATTATATTCATCATGATGGAAGTGGGGAGGGGGCCGACAAATTGTTCAAAGTGGAAATTCAACTCTATTTCGCTTTTTTTTTCTCTCTCGCTCATTGTGTGTATATTTTGATCCGTATTGTTCAGTGTTACTCCTGTTATTTTCTGAAGAACCTAATATGTATACTGCTGACAAATATGATATCTATATCTATATTACATACCATATGCTGTATGGTTAATAATTCTGTCTAAAAGTGTATTTACTCCACTCCACGTCACTCCTTTCTTGCTTGCCTACCTGCCTGTCTGCTTACTTACTTAGTTAGTTACTTACTTACTTGCCTACGTACTTAATTGTGCCCCCATTGATATTGCATCATTCACGTGTACATATAAACTCATGTGCTTTGTTCTCTTCTACTGTTTGTTGCCTTACTCTTTTGCCTCTCACCCTACTTATTATCACAACTAATACTCCTGCCGGGGTTGCCACTGCTGACACCACCGTACCTGTTGTTGTTCCGCCCTCTTCAGTGTGTAATCCCTGGTCTTTTTCTTTTTTTCGTCTTATTCTAATTTTTGTGCAATTTGTAAACTTCCCCGCCCACACACACGATTTTCGTCCTCATTTTCTGATTAGGTATTATTATTATTATTATTATCCACCGCCGTCCCTAACGCGCCCTGCCCGTCACCCTTACCCTCTTGCCGTCCCCATCATCTTTTGTATTCTTTAGTGTGTGTGTGTGTGCACACATGGAGAGAGTGAGAGAGGCGAACAAAGAAAGAGCAGCTAATTGACGACTGTGTGTTAAATATTAGTGATCAAGATCTTCTTTGGTGCGCGCGCGCCCACACACACACACCTACACACACATCCATATACACGTGCGTATATGTTAATGTTTAACTTGTAATTTCTTTTTCTTTTTTTATATAGTTGGTTTATTTTTATGCAATAATGCAATCCTGAAGTGATGATTATGTAATATTAATAATAATAATGATAATAATAATATTATTATTAGGCCAATTTATCTTCATTCAATTCAATATATAATAATTATGATAATAATAATAACAATATTAACGGTAATAATAAAATAGCCCAGTGTGTGTTAATGATTTTACTAATACATTCTGAAAGAATTTGCTTTCTTCTTTTCCTTTATTCGTCTATTTGTTTTCTATCTATCCGATCATAGACAGATGTCTACATTCTATCTCCCGGTGTTAGCTGATTTAGTACGCTGAACATTACTTAGTATTGATATTATTATTCTCTGTTTAGGCTTACCCTACGATTTCCCCTATTCTATCATCCCTTCACCCCATCACAATCTCTTCTACATCACCCTAGGATTGACGTCCAGCTCGTGGTTTCTTATTTAAGTTCCACTTGAGGGGGGAGGGCTTGTCTAGTAGCGTGTTGTGTGATGTCTCTCAATGATCTCTGTAAAGAATGTGTCTGATCCAGCTGCATTTTCTTCGGTAGGTTGGTTCTTGGTTGGTTAGTTCGTTTCTTCTGAAGCCCTACGTAGGATTCTTAATAAAGCAGGAATTAGGGCGGCATTCTAACCTACAAGCTATGTAGGCTAAAAGACCCGGTGGACCCAATTAAACAAAATAATATAATTTACAAAATACCCTGCAATGACTGTGAGTTAGGTCAACTACATAGGCCAGTCAAACTAGTAGGTCCGGATTAGTCAGATTGTCGGAATATAAGAAATTTAGCTAAGGGGAGAATGGTTGACCCCGAGAAAATGAGTAATTTAGAAAAAAAGCACTCAGCAATTGCACTGCATGCATTAACAAACAACCACACAATAGGGTGGTTAGTTCGTTCTAAGTGTTTCTTGTTGCCAATTCTTTCCGACTACCTTATCTTCAGTAAAGATTTAGAGAAGGAAGTTGTTGACAAAAGTCTGAGGCGGTGGCCTGTTGGAAATGCCCTTCGTGATTCACTAAGTCTCTGAAGAATATATCGAAGCACTAGCTTGAATTTTATTCCGCAAACTGAGTGCAGAAGATTTTCAGGATTTCATTATGAACTGACATTGGTTAGAGGACCATTGGAAAACCAGCTGGGAGTACTGGACCGGTGTTTTGTCAACCTAGTCTGCGACTCTTCGTCAGTATGCCAGAGTTCGAACCCAGGACCTTATGATGACAAGGCTAGTGAGTTCGTAGACCATTAAGCCACCGGGACCCGATCCAATGACCAGCCCACGAATTCCAACTTCTACCAATTCACGATATGGCGCCAGTACTGGCGTATGTCATCTGCGGAGAGTGTTTGTCGTCACACCCAACTCGCTGTACCTCACTAGAACCCAGGTAACTAACTGCCTAGCTACCTTAATAGGATTAGTCACCAGTGATTTCAAAGGGATGAAAGTGGCCTGCTTAAAATTTCGGCTACCCAAAAACCTCCACCTAATTCAGTTTGTTTAAATTTGCTAAAATATAACCTTTAATATTGGCGAGTATTTGAAACATTTACAACCCGCTGATTCTCACAAGTTTCTACTAGGCATACGAAAAAGCACTACCCTTCTCGATGGTTGGCAGCTTATCCCAGTACATGAGATGACCGTTTCTGAGTGATGTGCTTGGCCTGCAAAATGTACCCCTGAAATTTTCATAACTGGCATTCACCAAAAAAAAACGTCGTTGTTTATTTCTTTAGGTTAAATAGAACTGTGGTTACACGATGTCTACTTTCAATTAATCTTTGATTTGAAGATCCTGGACGTAGGAGAAGTATCATGCGTTAAACTGCGCTGAAAATTTACTAACATTGTGTTCAGAATAAAGCTGTTATTGTTATTATTATTAAAGATGTATGTCCACTCTTAAGGTTCTTCTGTCAACTTTGTTGGTTTCCGCTTGTAAGTCTTCGAGTTTGTGTCACATTAGAAATAAATCATCGCCAAAATGTAGATCTTCTAGAGTCTTCCTATCGGTGGTCCAGCGTGTCCTTGTCTCTTCACTCCTCACAGTCTAACGCACAATCCAGTCCACTACAATTAAGAGTATCATCGGTGATAATAGACAGACAGCCAGCCTTGTCTTACTGCTGTATTCACTTCGAACGCCTAGCTGAGTTTTCCGTTGTGGATCGCCTGACTGACTGGTGGCGGCATTGTTATATATAGCCAACTGTTGAATGAGGTTGATAAAGGCTCAAGCACTGCACACGCCGTAGTGTTGAAAGCAGTTTCCAAATTACTTCTTTGTCAACGCTATTCTTCAGTGGGCAATACTGAGGTTAAGCATTGATTGTTAGATAAGAAGGTGGTGAATTCAACCGATAAGGTTGTGAAGCTAGGTTTGAAAAAAAAACTTAAGATTGGTCAAGTCAGGGAACGATATCAGTCCGGAAAGTCTTTGACAGTTGGTTTTAGTCTCTTATGTGCTGAGATTTAGATTCGTTGACTGGAGTCGCCAGGATGTTGAGAACCAATTGGCAGCTGGAGACTTTTGGTGATATGACCCAAAACCGTTTTCAGATGCACATTTGCTTCTTCGTGATTTCTTGTATTCACTGAAAACCCTCGCTCATTTTTTTATCTCCTTTCTGTCTTATTCCTCTGCCCTTGTGTGTTACACATGGAGTGGGACAACTTGAACTGTTGCACTCTTGTGCAAAGTCCTATGTTGAAAGTGAATTAGTCAGTCAAATCAAATTTGTCAACTCACATACATAATAAATAAGTCGTCACATGATAAAATATATGTTGAATCTCAAGCCAATAAAGCAATCGATACTAATTTTAAATTAACAACCAATCACAATCAAGGTTGACCGAATAGATAATTAGTTATGATCAGCGATGATTAATTCACTTCGTCATATTAGAGTTTGCAGTTCAGATGTTTTGCGATAAAATCGGCAAGGTTAAAAAAAGACAACCATATCACCTGATCTACAAATCCTCAGACGACACTGCTTATATGGGGGGTTGATGATACTACTGTGGTGAGAGCAGGCTTCTAGCCGATTGGTAGATATTAACTTACGTCAATGTCTAGATCGCTAATATTGGCCATGAGAAAATATGAACAAGACTGATTCAACAACCAATCACAGTAGACTTAACGTGGGCAAATGCGATTCGCAGATATGTGGCTTAACTTTCTGAGAAACCAGTCACAGGCAGCAGTACAGAATAACCTAGAGCAAGAAACAACCAATCAGAAAACTGTGTTTGTTTGCTTGAATAAGCTATAATAATGTACATGAAATATATATAAATACGTGCTGATTTCCTTAATAAACTATCTGTTACCTGACTCTTGTCTTCTGTTGTTACACTACTACCCAGCTGCACAAGGTTGAGTGAAAGATATGGAGTGAGATTCGAATCCTAAGACCTATTAGTTGGAATTTGAATGGATAAGCCAATGTGCTACTTCTCTACACTTAGAATTTATTCTGTTTTAAACTCCTGTTTATATGAATAAGGAAAGGACGAACATATATTTCCAGGCAGAGGATAATACGACCTCGTTACATTTCGTGGATAGTCTTCTTTCAACTGTCTACATCCTTAATAATTTATTTTATTTTTTAAAAATTTTATTATAACTTGACTCCATACAGTATTTTTGGTACAAGTATGTAATTTTCAGCATATGATATCGGTAGCCCAAATTTTGCAGGCCAGCTATAGATATCAGGTGTACGTCGGTTTGGAATCGAACCCCGAATCATGTTCATGGTCGGCGAGCGTCCTAACCGCTGTGCCACCGACGTATATTACAAAATGGCGTCTGAACATACTTTTTACAACGATTTCAAGGTAGACAGATAGAAAGTATAAGCAACACAATTTCAAAGGTGATCTAAGTAGACAATTATTTAGTGTTAAAAGAGTAACTATTTAATGTAGTAATTAGACTAAGGGGTAGAGTTCAAATTTGGCTTAAAAATATGGATGAACAAAATACAAGATAGAACAACAGAGTTAACTTATGGTGGAGAGTTCAGGAGGGTGGGTGGGGATGAACAGTGAAGTAAAATTATAAAATAGTTTAGTAGGTTTGGAGTTGTAATGGCGAGCTTAACTCAGTGAGTGGAATATTATGCAACAAAACAATTATGGTTACCATAACAGTGAGCGATTAGTCACACTCTCTTTCTGTATGCCTAGACTGGTTCGAGTGCGTCGGTGGTATAGCGGTTAGGACGCTTGCCGACCATGCACATGGTCCGGGTTCGATCCCCGGCCGACGAACTCCTTTACCTCGCTAAGCCGGTAGTGAGACTGGTGAAGAGGAAAGGTTGGGCATGAGGCTAGCAACCCTATCCTGTAAAATACACACTGCTACAGAAACTTCAAGCCTCTAGCTTGAGGTCCTATGTTCCACTGGGAACGTGAAGGAAAAAAAGGGTTGGTTCGAAGTCTTTTGATGATAACAATGCTTCTTCGAATCGAAGTAACCATACTTTTCTTTGAGTATTGCTTATTTTGAAAGCCTGTAGGCCAATTTCCACTGTAAGTCTCGTATCAATTAGGTGTCTGACGACTGCGCTTGGGAACATTTCGCTGTCATTCAAACGGAGGCATCTAGGAATATGCTTGGAGGACCTAGTAGATGCCCTTTCCTCAGTCTTTCCTATTTATTTGTTTCCACAAGTGCAGGTGAATTGGTAACTCCAAATGGAGTTGGCATGTGAGCAGGATACTTGTCTACTTTTAACTGGGTTAACGAGCATACTGTGTTGTAAAGTGGAATGTGTCTGGTCGCTAGAAGTGTTCTTTTCAATGCACCTTTAATTCTGTTTTCCATTCTTGTGGATACTTCTTCACTTTTATACGCTGGACAGATAAAAACTGGTTTTTTTTTCAAGTATATCTGAACTTCCGGGGGTATGGAAAATGGATAGTATGACTCATACCTCACTACCCTGGTAACCATAATTGTTTTGTTAGTGTGCTTTTTGTTTTTATGTTTTGTTCTGTTGCATACATAACATTCCACTCAATCTTGATTTCGATTTTCACTCACTGAGTTGAATTCACTATTAAGATTTCAAATCTACTAAATTCATTTATTTTATTTATGTTCTGAAGTCTTCATCATAATACGTATAAATTCACTCTGTGTTGTTCTGCCTTGTAATCTGTCTCTAGTCCATCGCTGTTTCCAAGCGGGATCTGGACTCCAACCCACCCACCTGTCTAATTACTATGCATAAATAGTTACTCTTTTAACACTAAATAATTCCAAGAAACTCTATTCTGTAGCAAGTCACTAACGAGCATCACATTAATTTTCTACATTTGGTTTGTAAGGATTAGATTTGTTTTTTTCGAGAACCATTGAAAACCAACCGGAGAGTACTGAACAACCAGCTATTATTTCGTCAGCCCACTTTGGGACTCGTTGGCAGTAGGCACCAGTAGCTAGGGTGTTTCGAACCCAGGACCTTCCGGTTATATTGCAAGCTCGTATACCATTCAGCCACTGGGACCTGTGACTAGCCCATGAATTCTAACTTCTACCAATTCGTGATTTTTAGAGCGACCGCCAACCAAGTGTGAGGATGGAGTTCCCACGAAGTAATTATCTACTTACATCATCTTTGAAATTATATTACTTATACTTTCTATCTATGCCTTGAAGTCATTGTAAAAAGTATGTTCAGATCCCATTTTGTAACATATAATTTGATTTTGTTTAGTATGTAGGCAGTTGAAGAGAGAGAGAGAGAGAATCCACGAAATGTAAAGTCCTGCCTGAAAATATCTTCGTTCTTTGTTTATTCAAACTAATAAAGGGAACTGGCTGTATGAAAACTCTTGTTATTATGATCACATGCGATAGTTTCAGAATGATAGATAGATAGATAGCTAGGTAGGTAGACAGATAGGCTTATTTTGATGTTGATGAGACTAATAACATTGAAGAAACGCGGAAGTAGAAATTTATGATAATTTCTAGTATCATGTGGTATAATAATTTAAATATGATCAATCGATCAATCATACATAGTGAAAATGAAATGAATGAATGAATGATTCCAACATTTTAGAGTATGTGGTATGCATGTAAATTAACTTCCGAATTAGTACCTACCTTAACTTCATGCAGTTAAAATTTTCAACTGATCAATTTAAACAATCCAATGAGAGCAACGATTTTAATTCTGGAGAAAGGATGAATTCAATTGCATTTTTCATTTTGCTTTAAGCTAAAATTTTTCCTTATATATATATATGACCAAACCAAGTTCACTTTTAACAGTTTGAAAAGATTTGGGCATTGGGTATATATTATATATTTATTATTATTATTATTCCCATGGGTTCCTAGTGGAATATAGGGGGCTTCAAATGCACGTCTCCACTTGCCACTTCTGTCTTCCTTCTGCTGTACTTTTTCACCTCCATCCATGTTAGCTAGTCCATACTGTTTCAACTCCTTTCTCTTCACACGACCTCCTCCATGTCACCCACCCTTGCACTGACGACCCACTCGCCGCTTCTCTTTCGGCCTGGTTCCACTCAAGCAATGGCCTGATGCGCGCGCAGTGTCACCCAGCGGCCCGGCCTACTCAGCGAGCGATTGTCCAATCCATCTCCACTTTCTCCTGCATATTTGTTGGACGATTGGTTCTTGCTTTGTTTGTTTCCATAGTTTCCAATAGTTGGGGATTCTTTCCGGCCCGGTCATCTGATCTTCACTAAATAGCGAAGACAGTTGTTGTTGATGAAGGTCTGCAACAGGCTGTTTGAAATATTCTTTGTGACCCACCCGCCAAGTTTGTGATCCGTATAGAAAAACTGACTGACTTGACGTGTTTGTCTTGGAAATCCGACCGAATTTTGTTGTTGATGCTAGCTGAGTGACGGAGATTTCCAGATTGGTTTCAGGTTGTTGATGAATGTGTTTCTCGCCTACCACCCGATTCTCGCTCGATTTGACATTCTCATCCGTTCCGACTTCCTGTAGTTGAGACAATGCTCCCTAGATAAGTGAGTGAATGAAGTAACCTCTTCCAAATCCCTCCCATTGATGGTGATTGACGCTGGATGTTGCTGCTGTTGTTGTTGTTGATGTTGGTTGGTTATTTTCATCACCTCCGTCTTGTCTATGTTCACCTGGAGTCCTGTCTTCACTGGCTGCTTCTTCGACCAGTTTGTCGGTTTGTTTTCGCTTGTAAGTCTTCGATTTTGTGTGACATCGAGCATAAATCATCCACGCGCGAAATCCAGGTCTTCTAGGTTCTTCACGTCGGTCAGTCCAGGATATCCCTGTCTTCTCGTTTCTCACCTCGCCTAGATTACCAGCTCGCTAGTTTTCTAGCCAATCACAAGCCCGTATAAGGAGGGAGGGTTGGGCATGGTGCTAGCAACTCCATGCCCAAAATTTAACCAAATTGCTACAGAAACTTCAACGCATAAATATATTGGGTATATGGTTTATTCATTATTATGAAGGTTTTCTTGTATTTCCCAATGAATGAAAAACAAAACGATATGGCTAAGATATGTAAATTATAATTTTGTCGGGCTAAAACGAGATCTACTCAGTTCATTATTGAAGAAAATAAACAGTCTATCTCCCAGAATTCAGTTTACTTCGAAGGCAGCCAGAATCAGACGTCGGTGAACTACCATTTCTAGACTGCCTAGTTAAGAGAAAGGAAAACGAACATTTTAGTACATCCACATTCAGGAAGAAAACCCACTCCAATAAATATTTAGACTTCAAATCATCACACCCCATCAGCGCAAAGATTTCAGTTGTTTCAAGTTTTCTTAGACGAGCACACTCCCTGATAACGGATGAGCAAGAAAAAGAAGAAGAAATATCAAACATTACTGAAACTGTCAAGCAAAACAACTACCCAAGGAACTTCATCAATAAAATCAACACAGAAATTAAGTATTGTCGAAAAAGCATTCCGAAAACATTGACCTCAACAGTTTTCATTCCATATGGAGCGGAGACGTCACACGATATCAGAAGAATACTCAATCAGCTCGACATCAGAGTTTTCTTCAAAATATCAGAGACACACTACAAAACAACCTTGTCCATATAAAAGGCCAAATCCCATAGGATTCTCTATCTAAGTGAGTCCACAAAATGCTTGGAATGTGATGCGATATACTTCGGACAAACCTCGTCAAAGAGAAATCAAAATCAGAAGTAATGAACACTGTAGAGTGAGTGTCTGTTCAACCACGAAGAAATCCAGTTAGTGAACTAGAAAAGCTTGAAAAATCATCAACCAACCATAGGTGGTGGTCTACACGCTATAGAATCAGGCCATTAAATCGATTTTGACAATATTGAAATCATCATCCAGAAAAATCATTTCAGAAATCTCAAAGAACGTCGTCTCACATCACCACATATCATCAAATGGAATCCAAATTGTCTGAATAGGAATGATGGACTAAAACAGAATTTGACCTGGTTACAACACCACCCTTCCTCCATGAAAAGACAAAATCAACTCGAATGTGATAAGCAATTTGATTATGTAAACACACACTGATCTTATAATTGCATACGCTTATCAAATCCAACGGTCTACACTTGGTCTGGTTATCTTTACCAACTGGCCAATTCGACAACGTAAAAATGACTCGAGGCCGATGTACGATGACTAAATTTGTTATATATATAGGCTGAGTGGATTTTGTAAATTCTGCTTTATTAATACCACTTTGATAAAGCTTCTGGCGAAACGTCAGTTTTTTTTATTATTATTATTGCTCCCTTGGGTTCCTAGTGGAACATAGGGCTTCAACTGCACGTCTCCATTTTCTTCTGTCTTCTGCTATACTTTTCGCCTGCATCCATGTTAATCCATATTCTTTCAACTCCTCTTCACACGATCTCCTCCATGTCACCCTTGCACCGACGTCCCACACGCCGCTTCCCTTTCGGCCTAGTTCCACTCGAGGGCTTGACGCGCGATGTCACCCAGCGGTCTCCTCAGCGAGTGTCCGATCCATCTCCACTTTCTCCTGCATATTTGTTGGGCGATTGGTTCTTGCTTTGTTTGTTCCCATAATTCCTTGTTGGTGATTCTTTCCGCCCATCTGATCTTCAGTATTGAGCAAAGACAGTTGTTAATAAAGGTCTGCAGCCTTTTGGAAATATTCTTTGTGACCCGCCCGCCAATTTTCTGATCCGTATAGAAGAACTGACTGACTTTACGTTTGTATTGAAAATCCGAATTTTGTTGGTGATGCTGAGTGATGAAGATTTCCAGATTGATTTCAGGCTGATGAATGTGTTTCTCACCTTCCCGATTCTCGATTTGACATCCTCGTCCGCTCCTGAAACGTCAGTAAAAGCAACAATATCGTTTTGTTCTTCATTCATTGGGAAATACAAAAAAACCTTTATTATAAAACTTTTCGTAATTAGAAAATCTTTGGGAAACTGATTATCCACTTATACTCTGAAAGATTCGTTTCGTAAGCTTTTGTCAATTATCTTGAGATAGACTGGCCGATTTAGTATTGATATAACACACCAGCTAGGTCATTGTGTGGAACTCTAGCTTTTGTCAACAGCTGACTTCACTGGATTTATCCTGAAGATCAGATGGCCGGTTAGATAGGATTGACAATGAAATGCTCTGGTAAGCAGACAATCAACGAACAGCCCTATTAATATATGTGTATAACTTGGCCACTGTGATAGTAAGTAAATCCGTATTGGTTTGCTTATTAGATGTATCACACACACACACACAGTGAGTGAAACAGTATTATTTACTAGATGACACCGTTTCGAACACAATTCATTATTCCTGTTCATAATCATGTCATCAATTATAATCACACAACTTCGAAACTTGACTTTTATAGTTTTCTTTGTTCTCTCCTGTTTGTCGTCGTAAGGATAGTAGTATTTTCCAGATGTCTGAGTGGATAGATGTTGAATTATTCCTATTACATGTATTCTCTCTCAGTTGATTCAGCAAATAAAGCTTCCGTTATCAATCTCTCCCTCCATCCTGTTACATTAAATTTTAAAACTGTCATCTTATCCCATCCTATTGTATAGTTGGGTGTGTGTAATTGCATGTAGTGAGTGCCATGGCTGAACTATTCTCCCGATTTCTTATCCTATTCTGATCAACTAATCTATAAGAGAAGCTTTGAAACTTAATAATTACCCTGATAAATTATTCAGAAAGTATGTAGGGAAATGTAAAAATAAAATAAATAATAATGATAGTAGTGATAGTGATAATAATAATAATATTATTATTATTATTAAAGACAACATGCATGTCAAACATACTCAGGAAAGGACAACACCAACAATAAGGAATCTAAATCACCAGCAGTATCGTAGTGGTGTGATACAGACAATGTCTGCCAACGCAATATTATTCTCACATATTCCCACATTTCAATACTGCATTGACAGAAGAATACTATGTATATTTCAACACTCTGTTTCACGTTGTTTGATGTAAACCGAAATCACACGCTAGCTGATTGGTTAACGAATATAAACTGTAGATATATAAACAGCGGTTTGATTAATGAAAATTAAAGCTTCCCTCCCGTGTTTCGCCTTCTGTTGTTATAGTAATTCCATACAAAGAATGAACTTAGGAAACCTTAAAGAGAATTCTTAACAAGGTAGAAATAAAAGTGACTGGCATTCAAACCCCCCCCCACAAACTCATTTAGAAACAAGCTTTGTCGGTTTAAGGATCCTGTGGAGCCAATTAGTTTATCTAATACCCTGCCTGCAATGATTGTGAGGTCAAATACATAGGTCAGATTAGTAGAACAGGGGCAGTCAGTCAGTCAATCAGACTAGGCGAGCATAAAAACCTAACAGCAAAATCTAGATTAGTTGATCCGAATAAGATAAGAAATCTGGAGAATAGTTCAGCTGTAGGTAGCACTCACTACATGCAATTACGCAAAAACATACAATAGGATGTTGGGATAAGATCTAATGTCACAGGGTGGAGGGAGATATTGATAACGGGAGCTTGTTTATCGAATCAACTGCAAACACATGTAACAGGAATGATTGAACACCTGTCCACTTAGACATCTGGAAAATTCTACTTCCCCTACAACAACGAATTGGAAAGGATAAAGGAAACTATAAAATGTAAGTTTCGAAGTCGTGTGATTACGGTTGATGATATGTTTATGAACAATAATAGTAAATTGTGTTCGAAACTTAGTCACCCAGTAAGTAAATAATAATACTGTTTCGCTCACTGTGTGTGTGTGTGTGATATATCTAATAAACAAAATAATATGAAATAACAACGTTTTAACCAATAAATATGCCAAAGAAAGTGATGGTGGATTGGACAATCGCTGAGAAAATTGATTTCCTGTTATAGAAAACTCAAATCAAGCATCTTCTGCTTTTGTGTATCAAAGAGTTTCTACATCAAAATCCGTGATCCTTTTCATGCTGACAACTAGTTGGAGTAGTAGTGAAAAAGTACACCAATATCTAGTAATTTATCACTATTATTCCCTTAGGTTCCAAGTGGAACATGGAGCTTCAACAGCAGATTTCCGTTTCATCCCGTTTTGTGTAGTCGTCTCTAGCCTGTGTTCTGCAGCTGCCCACAGGCTTTCATCACCTCTTCATACGATTTCCTTCATGTAACTTGAAGTAAGTAATTTTATGGTAGTGGATGGGGGTGATTAATAATGGAATCAGCTTGGCGCGTTTCGTTCTATCCGGGACTCTGTGGTGGGATGTACCTGTAGACTCCAATGGGTGATGATGGTGTTCTTTCCACTGAGACTCGAACCCATCGCTTATCTTTTCATACTCCAACGTAGTATCCAGCAGACCACGAAGCTACCCTTTGTACGACAGGTATCAGTTAAATTTGTTTTTCTGTATATAAAACAGTTTCTTAAGTTACACAGTCCACACCAGCAAACTCTGGCTAAGTTTTTGAATTTGCATGTATACATATGCAGAAGCAAGTCCGTCTGAAGAACGTAGAGTAGATTGTCTTTCAGAATTGAGGAACATGCTTTTTTATCACAGTATCAGAGCTTAGTGTTCTAGCTCATACTAGATAACAGATTAATATATCAGAATCTTTGAAATTGAGGAACAATAAAAACTTTTCATGACCTCTTCAAAATAGTGAAGTTGTCAGCGTCGGAAGAATCAATCTTGAATTATGTGTCTAAGAAGGGAAACCATCAATCACTGATTCGTTCACTTTAACTTAGTGAAATTTCAGTTCATATTGTATGCCATAACATGATATTTGCATCAATTGATTCGCGCATCATTTTTCGACCAATCAGCTAACAGCAGCAACAACAACCAGCACCAGTTACCATCAATAGGAGGGATTTGTTACAGGTTACTCCCTTCACTTATCTAGGCAACCAGCATTGTTTCAACCACAGGCAGTCAGGACAGATGGAAATGTCAACACCAGCGAGCCACCAAGGATCGGAAAGGCAAGATATGCCTTCATCAACCTGGAACCAGTTCGGAGATCTTCTGCTTCACTCAACCAGCCAGCATAAGGAACAAAGATTGGGATTCTGTTCACCACAAATGTGAAGTCAGTCAGTTAGTCAGTTCTTCTATATGGGTCAGAAGCTTGCACTGCGTGTCACGAAAAGGATTCCCAACAGCCTGTTGAACACTTTTATCAACAGCTGTCACCTTCGCTGGTTCCATAATAATAATCAAATGGCCAGAAAGAATTAATAACAAGGAACTCTGGTGGGGAACAAACCAACAGGCGAGAGTCAATTGCTCAACAAATATGTAGGCGGAAAGGGAGATACGTTGATAGGGTATACTTTGAGGAGACCGTTGAATGACATCAAGCGCAAGGCAGGCCATCGCTCCAAATGGAATTCCAATGCGAAGAGACGAGTGGGTCGTCAATGCGACGGTGACATGGAAGAGGTCGTGTGAGTTTTAGGAGGAGATGAGAGATTATGGGGAATCGTGAAGGCAGCTGGAGAGGACAGCAGAGGATAGAACAAAGTAGAGATGTATCATTGAAGCCGTATGTTCCACTAGGAACCCAAGGAAATAATAAAACTTATAATACCATTTTTTGTCGAAGTTATCAATTCTTCTTTGACATCGTGAATATATTTAACAAAAAAGTAAGAAAGTTCTGATAGGACTCAACATATAAAGCAGTATATCATCCTTTCTCACGAATCGTGCGATTTATCATGTGAGGAAGTTACTATGCTAATTTATCATTTCTCACAAATCGTGTGATTTAGTGTATGTGACCGATTCACCTTCTTTTGTCTCACCTTGATCCTTTGTCTGATCACCAACCAATCAGGATAGATATTTCCAACTAATAAGACGAATATATTCCCACGATTGTGAGCCAACTTTACTATGATTAAGAAAATGTATGAATATCATGTGTTGTTGTTTGTTGTGCGTCGGTGGCACAGTGGTTAGGACTCTCGCCGACCATGCATATGGTCCGGGGTTCGAGCCCACGCCGACGCACACCTGATATCTATGGTCGGCCTGCGAAATTTGGGCTACCGATATCCACGCTGAAAATTCCATACTTGTACCAAAAATACAGTGTGGAATCAAGCTGTAATCAAAAAAAAAAATTATATAGTATAGTACAATATAATATCCTACAAACGCAGGCCAACATCTGTTTTTTGATATTTGCTTGGCTCAGTGAGTTGGAAGGCGAAACGGACAAATAGGCATATTATTGTACCCGTTGAGTTCATCACCGGCATAGTGACTTGCAGGCGCAGACATAAAAAAACAGCGATGAGTTTATTCAGTTCAGTTCTAAAACATTTGCTGCGGAGTTGTAACAAGTTCCGAAAGTATTTCTGGTTAGTTATAGGATTTCATCATGAGCTGACATTGGTTAGAGAACCATTGGAAAGCAAACCAGGGAGTACTGGACAGATGTTTTAGTTGTCCTAGTTTGGGATTCTTCATCAGTACTCACCCACCAACGTGGTTTGAACCCGGGACCTTCCAGTTACAAGGTGATTGAGCTCGTAGACTATTCAGCCACTTGGATCTGAACCAATGGCCAATTCAAGACATAGTGCGACCGCTAGCCAATGTCTTCGGCGAGTATTCGTCGTCACACCCGACCTGATACATCCTACTGGTCACGACTTCCCACTAGAACCCAGATAACTACCTTCCTGAATAGGGCCAGTCGCCAGTGAGCATCTCATTGGTATTCAAGTATTGGTTTGTAGGGATTTGATTGATTGGTTACAGGATTTCATCATGAGCTGACATTGGCCAATTGTCAAATTATAACAAATAAAAAGATTAGATTATGTAGGACAAATAGGGAATAAAATCGCGTAATAGTAATCAAAATAAACAAGAATTTCAGTTCAAAAACATGATCGAATAATAATTTCATCTAGGAAATGGACTGTTTACTTTGACCATGATTAAGATGAGTAGCTTGACTGCAAACATATTATCCTTGAAGCGCATTACATTTTTAGGGGACTTCATAGCGAGTTCGGTAACGTGGAATAAATATTAAAATATAAAATCCAGGTTAATAAAATAACAGCTTAAAAGTTTATGATAAACAATACAGTTAATGAGTTAAAGAAATTAATGTTTACGTGCTTATACAGTTAAAGTCCGCTGGTACAAATTATTAACATAATCCACAGAAGTGTTCACTACTGGAGTCGTGTTTACTGGTAAAAGCTGTGCACTGATTATAGAATAGTCTTCGAATGAGAACGAGAGGTTTCTAGCAGTGAAGCAAGTAGACAGTGTGGACCAGTGAAAAGACGAAGCATTAAACAACACACTGTATTTTAAATTGTACTCCAAAGTTATGTATATGCTTTACAATGAATCGCTTTAAACAAAAGAGACATATAGTTGGAGAGTTACATCATGAGCTGACATCAGTTAAAGAACCATTGGAAAACCAGTTGGGAGTACTGGACAGCTGTTTAGTCCTAGTTATGAACTCTTCATCAGAACGCACCCACCACAGGAGTTCGAACGCAGTGTGACGACAGATTCTCTATTGAGAACATCAAGAGATATTTATAAATCTTTATGCACAATATTGTCAATGGAGAGGTCTTATGATTGGTTTTCTTCTTGCTGAAAGTTATTCTGTCCTGCTTGCGACCGTTTCTTAAAAAGTTAAGCAGTATATTTGCGAATCGTATTTGCACACGTTAAGTCTCCTGTGATTGGTTGGTGAGTTCCTTAAGGTTAAGCCTTGTTATTGTTGTTTTTTCTCATGACCCCGACTCGGGACGTAAACATTGACGTAAATTGTCTAAATTTTTGGCTAACAGACAGCTCACAGCACACCAGGACCTTCTGGTTACAAGGTGAGCTAGCTGGCAGACCATTAAGCCACTGGGACCTGATCCAATTGCCAGCCCAAGAATTCTAACTTCTGCCAATTCCCCCACATAGCGCAACCATTTTGCGATGTCTTCTTTGATGGTTTGCTCCCTCACCTTCAACCTGTTATACCCTACTGGTCACGGCCTCCCACTAGAACCCCAGGTGAAATTTTCAGAATACGGCAGAAGTTAGAACTCATGGACTAGCCATTGGATTGGGTCTCAATGGCTTAATGGTCTACGAGATCGCCTTGTCACCGGAAGGTTCTGTGTTCGAACTCCGGTGGTAGGTGCGTACCACTAAAGAGTTTTAAACTAGGCGTATGAAACAGTTGTCTAGTACTCCCAGCTGGTTTTCCTATGGTTCTCTAACCGATGTCACCTCATGACGAAAGCCTCCAACCAGTCAAACACAATCCCTACAAGACCAGTACTTGAAAAGACAGATGTACATTGTTTCCATTTTTAACATCTAACACATTTCCTGTACTTTTATGAGAAAATCTGACTTGATATTGATTTCTGCACAATGTGATGACCTAACTGAAAGCAGTAAGTTCAAAAGTTCAACGTATAGTGCGTCGGTGGCACAGTGGTTAGGATTCTCGCCGACCATGGACATGGTCCGGGGTTGGAGCCCACGCCGACGCACACCTGATATCTATGGTCGGCCTGAGAAATTTGAGCTACCGATATCCACGCTGAAAATTCCATATGTGTACCAAAAATACGGTGTGGAATCAAGCTGTAATCAAAAACAAAAAATAAAAATAAGATAAAAAAAATATTGAATTTTTACGAAATCATGCTGGTATATTTTTGCCTGTTTATTGAAACGCGCTAATACCCATGGGATAAAGCAGGTAGCATCGCTTTAAAAAAGCCATATACCAGATAATCTTCCGAAAATCCTGTACGAAAAGTAGATCTTTTGCAATTTAAACACACTAAAATTTCTGTACTATATGTTAATATAGTGATTAGAATAAAGCTATTATTATTATTAAGGAAGTAAGATTCAGGACATTTGGACATAGTTGAAGCATTAGCAATCCATAAAAATGCAAGCTAATATTACGTGTTCGAAAGAAGTATGCTCAACCATTGCCTTTATTGGGCGTATCCGTTTTTCTTTTGAACTGGCACCACCTGCTTTATCCGATGGCTAATTTTTTTTCCTTCACGTTCCCAGTGGAACATAGGGCCTCAAGCTAGTGGCTTGAAGATTCTGTAGCAGTGTTTAACTTTACAGGATGAGGTTGCTAGCCTCATACCCAACCTTTCCTCTACCTTAGCGAAGTAAAGGAGTGCGTCGGACGGGAATCGAACCCTGGACCATGTGCATGATCGGCGAGTGTCCTAACCGCTGTGCTTTATCCGATGGCCATTAGCGGTTTTCAATGAATAAGCAAAATATTATTGTTTTTTGTAGGCTCCGAAGGGAACATAGGGCTTCAATAGTACATCTCTACTCTGTTCTATATTCTGCCGTCCCCTTCAGCTGGCTCCATGGTTCCCCATCATTTCTCACCCCCTCTACTCCGTGTTATCACCTCCGTGTCACATTCGCACTGATGACCAACTCGTTGTTTTACCATTCAAGTTTCACTCGAGTGATGGTCTGCTCTGCGCTTAATATCAACGTATGCCGATTAGTCCATCTCCATTTTTTACATATTTGTTGAGCAATCGGCTTTCGCCTGTTGGTTGGTTCATTGCCAGAGTTTCTTGTTGATAATTCTTTCTGACTAGCCATTTGATCAGCCGATATATACCAGCATGATTTCATGAAAATTCAATAATACTTACTATACGTTGAACTTTTGAATTTACTGCCTCCATTTAAGGCAGTACATTGCGCAGACATCAGTATCAAGTCATATTTTCTGATAAAAGTGCGTCAAATGTAACGCAATTTAAGACAATAATGCTGCGGATAATATGTGCATCAAAATTTTCAAAAGAATGCTTAATGAACAAAGAATACTCCTTTCGATAACTTCATCATCAGCCTCTACAATTATATTTACATAATAGTAGTGAATGGATTAGTGTTATAAACAATAATAATGTTTAGATGACATCAAATCAATAATATTGATAGATTACATTTCAATAGCATCAACATAACAAAAAATTAGGAAAAATAATAATACAAATTCATGAATTTATAGTCTCCACAGAAGGCCGCCCAGAGCAGCAATAGTGGCTAGACTTGCTTCTTGTGCACAAAGAGAACCGGTTGTTTCGTGTGAATCTTGATATCCTGTACTGCTTGAAGCATGCGGTACCTGGATGTTTTTGGCAATTTATTTGGTACCCGGTAAATGATAGAGAAGGATTCTTCAATGCTGGCATTGTGTTAGGCCGGTTTGGACCAGGTGGTCTAATAGCGAACTGACGATGGTTTTTACTACACCTTTGTATAGCCACACTGCTAGATGTTCTCGAGTGAGCACTAAAAATCATGTTCCTAGACCAACGATCAATATAACTCGCTTCACCACAATCGCAGTTGAATTGGTAAATACAATTTGAAGTGTCTAGTCTAAGTACGTTATCTTTCAACCGAGGAATCACCATCGGTCATGTGGAAAATTTGACTTGTAATTTGCCAGCATTAAAAGTTCTTTGAACTGATTTTCTTAACTTGCTTCATAATCATTTCACTTGGTATATAGCCTTTGAATTACAGTCGTATGTATAAAGGCTTCTTTTTTACGGATAGTGAGTAGTCCTTTTCAACTTTCTTAGTCATATATTTCCTGGTGGCTTTGTCTGGATAGCTATTTCTAATCAAGGTATCATATACAATGCTAAGTTCGTCTTCAGTTACCTGTTCTGAGCATATAGATCTAACTATGTGGTTGAAGGTCCTTACTAAATTTCTTTTGTAATGGAGAGGAACGAAGCTGTGAAAATGTGTATATTGTCCTGTTATCCAAGTACTTTTCCTATGCAAATTTCTTTTTATGCTACCATCTAGTTTCCTTGTAAGGAGGACGAACATCTAGGAAGGCAATTCTATTTTGGGAGATTCCTCTTCGCACGTGAATTTTATAGAAGAATGTACTTCATTGAATTCAGTTAATTACTGTGTTCCTATCCGAACCATTATCACAAAGAATGAAGGTGTCATCCGTATACCATTATATATATATAACTGTAGAACCTAATGATGAAGTTATCGAAAAGAGTATTCTTTGTTCATTAACCATTCCCTTGATAAGATGTACGTTTGTTATTGTTCCATCCATCTAGGATAATGCTTCCTCATTTCTGCTTAAAAGTTTCCTACATTACAGCAAACCATAAATCACAATTAGGTGATTAAAAACTCTGAAAAATGGTGAAGCGTTTTATGCAGCATTATACCACATGAAAATTTCGGTAGCTCAATGATTTAAACAGACCGCCAATTGGTTTTTTGACAGACTGAAAGGAATAAAATCAAATGTGTAAAGTGTTTTTATACATTCATTCAGTAATGCAGCAAAAACAACAAACAAAAGTTGATAAGAATCCATTACAAAAAAAGCGCCAGATGTAACACGCCATCTGATATGATGATTACGGCGTATTCCTCTAAGCGGGCAATAAAAAAATCACAGAAAACTAACTATTTATTGTCTGAGAAAATTCAAATTGCAATTAACCGCCTCCGCTTTATTCATTCGCAAGTAGGCGGGGATTAGAAAGGGAGGGAAATTCGCTTCACAATATATGATTCAATATTTGAATAGGATGTTAAACAAATCATAGTTTAAGTTCTTTTCTTTCAAGTTAAAGCACAGATTGATAACTCAGTTAGAGAACGATTGAAAACTAGCACTGGACAGCTGTTTCTTCAGGCTACTTCGGGATTCATCTGCAGTACTCACCCAGCGTCAGAGGTCGAACCCAGGACATTCCTCTTACAAGGCAAACTCGTATACCATTCAGCCAGTGGGACCCGGTTTGATAGCCACTGCATGAAATCTAACTTCTATCATTTCGTGATATTTAGGGCGCCTACCAACCAATGTTATCGGTGAGAAATACATCCTCACCCCCGCCTGGGTGGATCTCATTGGTCAGGACTTCTCACTAGAACTCCAGGAAACTCCATCCAGTAGAAAATCACTAGCAGGCAATAGATTAATTTTCAAGAATTGATTTGTTTTTTGAGTGTGACCACGAACTATTGAAAGCCAACCAGTGTGTACTGGACAGCCAGCTGTTTTGTCAGCCTAGTTTGGGATTCATCGGCAGGATGCACCCTATAAATGATATCGATCCATAGTCTGACCTGAGACAAATACAATCCCTACAAACTAAATCTTTAAAATAAGTTATTTTCGTTTAAGATTTACTGATTATTACTAGCACTGCTGTTATAATGTTTCAGCAGAGATGATTTTGTTTTTCCTGGGGATTGGAGTTGTTGATCTCATACTGAATCTTCTACCTTCTCCGGGTTTAATATCGTCTATAAGTATAAAACTTGGGCACTGTATTGTTAGAGTATAACTCCATTATGGATAAGATTTTACTTTGATTAAATCATACAGTAATATTAACTGATGTGACAACGTTTCGAGCACAGATTATTGTTGAATCCTTGTTCATCGAGTGTACAACAGCCAACACATGCAACAGTTATGACTCAATGCAAATGCCAGATATATGGAAGATATTATCACCACCAATCAGTCAAATCAGAAGAGGATAATAAATAATCTAAAAATTCTATTTCAAAACAAATTATAACATTCTAACAAGTTACTTATTTATTTACTACCATCTGATTGTATTCTACAGATGACACTAATATTATTTCTGAATGTACATTATCCTATATTGATTTTTATTTAAGTGTCTAATCATCAGTTCCACTCATGTATATAAATGAAGCAAGAAAGTTGTGTGAGTGCCTTGATATGATGACTTTGAGCAGCAATAAACTGTGCTCGAAACGTGGTCATCAGTTAATATTACTGTACAACAGCACTGTGTGATTTTATCAAAATAAAATCTTATCTCTAATGGAGTTAATATAGTCTAATAAACTACGTAAGGTTTCGAAATGCTTCAGAAGGTAACTGAACCTAAACTTCCCCCGTATAGCAAGTGAGCGTTTTCCTATTGAACCGGTGATGTACTGATTGACTTATAGAGGCTCATTTTTAAATATATTGTGTAAAGCGTAGAGAAAAATAGGACGCAGGTAGATGTCGAGTGGGATCACGGAAACTCCTGTCGAAGTGAGAAGGGCTATGAACTGTCGCCCAGAGACATGGTCCCGTTTATACTATCAAAAAGAGGAAATCAACAGAAACGGGTTAACATCAGTCAGCTGTAGAAATCAATTCACTGGGATGAGGTAGCCGGCACCAAGGTACAACAGGAACGCGGAGAATCAAAAAAGTCGGAACGCCTCCGTTCGAAACTTTTTGATAGGAGGACGAATGTTGCACGTGCTACTGGCGATAAGATTTATCAGTAGTATGTATAGAGAGAGATATTCATCAGCATGAAATCATTAAATATAGCAGGGAGGTAAATAGATTTGATGACAGAGATGTGAAAGGAACATAAAGAAACACAATAAGAAGGAGGGCCAGAAGCAGCAGTCACAACACGGAAGATTTTTGCAAATGGTGCGTTATTCTCTCTACCATTCAATTACGTAAACTTTGGCTTTAACTTCACCCCTCTTTGATATATTGTAATTTTGCTTGTCTCTGGTTTCTATGATTTGAGTTGAACTCAGTACACTGTTACCTAATGAATGTATTAGTCACTCAGCCTCTTACGCATCTCTCGTCTTTATTATGCAACTCGTTTACCATTGTATGCATACATTGACTTTGTTTTTAAACTTGAACTCTGTGGGTAAAAACTAAATAGGCGTGATTTTCTGAGAATTGTCCACCAAGTTTAGAACTTGATATGTATCCATACATATATATATGTGTATGGTGGTCTCTCTTTCTGTTTGCTCGCTTAGTCTGTGACCATTTCACTTTGATGAACCTGTCTCCTTTAACAATGTATATTCTCCTTATATTATATATAATATGAGTGTTTGTTGACAGTCCGTTGCTTGGTGACATATATCCATATTATGTGTGGTTGTTGACATGTCTGCTATATTTCGCTATGTATATATGGATCGATACTTCATTATAATTAGCCATTCATGTTAAGACTGTCTATTGATTTGTTCACACCCTTGTCTGGACATTCATATATATTTCGCTCTCACAATTTGTGTGACTTTTTTGGTTTGCTTCTCCTTGTGTTTGGAAAATAGAAGTATCATCGCAAACCTAGTGGTCTTCTGATTTCTGCCTTCTTGCGTCAGGACTATTAAATTCTCGAACAGTACATAACGATAATTTAGCGACGAGTACATAACACTTTGGCGACGGGGAAAACTACTATTAACCACTCAGCAGCAGCAACATAACAGAACTTCTTGTCAACTGACATCATGTAAAATTTACAAGTATGTTAAGAATGTTCTGTACATAAACTTAGTAGTTTCTTTTAAACTGTAAGCAGATGATGTGATGCCAACGTAATAAATGATGGTACCATATTATTCTGCACTAACCACTTTTGTTCTTGCTTTATTCAAATTATTATTATTATTATTATTAGTCTTCACTGTAATGAATCCACCTTACTAATTTAAATTTCGCGCAAATTTATTCAATGTACAATAATTTAACATGGAAAAAAATCAATCATGTGCGAATTCATATGATTCACTGATATACCGAACATTTGTTGTTGTTTTTTTTCAACGAAGAAATTGAACATTGAAATCCATTTATTTTTTTTAAAAGAAAAACTTATTATATTTTTGAATACATTTATCTCCACACTAAATAATTCAACTTATATAAATATATAGCCTAAGCTGTATCTTCATTACATGATAATAACTAATCTCAGTTGAAATTTATTTATCAGAGTACTGTCATAGTATCGAACATGACTGATAGAATTTACTGTGAACTAACTCCAAGGTCTAGAAACATGATGACCAAGTTGAAGAACAGTTATCCATGTGTGTGTGTGTGTGAACACATCAGTGACCTTGAACGCATCCTATTCGTTGGATAATGCCACTCAGCCTTATTACTGAGCCAATATTCACTCTGTGGCTGAATTGAGGTGCAAATTTCATCCCAGTCTTGTTTTTAAGTACTGTTTGGATAATGGTTTTATAGCTGCTTAGGGTTGGGATTAAGGTTAGGATGTTTTATTTTCACTGTCTGTATTTTTCTGGTAAATAAATTTTAGATTTTTTAAAAACACTGATTACTGTGATTGGTAATCTCAAGGTCAGTCGTGAGATCGCATTACTTGGATCACTGTTCCTTGAATTATCCCACATGACTTTGGTAACTTCCTATTGGCCAATCAGTCCTACAGGAGGTCAGTCGCGAACCCGAACAGCTAAGTGGTAGCGTCTCTGACTAAGGGGGAGACACCAATTCTTTCAAGACGGGAGATATGCTGTGCTAACGACTACCAACAAGAAAAAATAGCTCAGGTTAGACAAGACTTCCTGCCCATTGATTCTCTCAGAGTGAATTGCGATAGTGAGTCATTTATCTTAGTGATGACACTGTAAACTTGATTGATAGATGTATGATATTGGTTACACCCTACTCGACCAATCAATATATCGTGTAATCATCAGTCAAGTTTTGAGACAAGTGCCTGAGTGTAATCAGGTTTTTGATTGACTTATAAGCATGTTGAAACCTGTGTTCATAGCTGATTGTCATTAATTTACTAACAGTTGAAATGTCTCATATAATTCAAGCAAATTCATGTTCGCTTCAACTGATGGTGACCAGCAGTGGAATTTAGATGCTGAACATATTTCTGTCCAGCATAATCAGTCAGTCACAGCCGCATGCAGCATTTACTTTCCAAGTATGTATCATCGAACACTAACCGCCATGGTTTGATAGAGGAAAGCCTCCCCCCCCATCCCACACGTCTGTCCTGGACACCAAGCTAACCTACCCACAAAAGGGAATTCAAAGTTATCTAGAGAATACATGGGAATCTCGCTAAAACAGTACAAATCAAACTTCTTCAACCGGTAGAAGCAATAGTGATTCATACATTAAATCCTGAACTGTGCATATAAAAGAAGTTTGTTCTGTCATTAAACCTACAATGGACATGATCTGGCTTAACACAAAATACTTAATTTTTTGTGCTTTTTATTTCTGAATTGTTTCTCAAGTTTCACCACTGAATGATATCAGTTAGAGAACCAATGAAAACCTGCAGGGAGTACTGGACAATTGATCCGTTCAGGTTTGCGATTCATCTACAGTACGGACTTGCCTTGTAACTGGGAGGTCCTGGATTCTAAACCCGGTGGGTGCGTACTGCCGATGAGTCTCAAACTAGGCTGACGAAGCAGTTGGCAGTCCATTACTCCCTACAGGTTTCCGATGGCTCTCCAACTGATATCCATTAATGATAGAACTTGGAAAATAAATCAGATCCTTACAAATCAATTCTTGAAAAAAAAATTTTAAGTTATTTAAACGGGAAATACGGAATTCACTTAAAATTTAAATATGTGGTGTTTCTGGTGGCCTGAGGGGTCTAGTGGATAATGCTAAGGCGTTTGCAATGACATGTACAAGGTTCAAGTCCCATTGGGGACACTGTCACCACTCACTGAGAGAATTGCAGGTGCACGCTGATGACGAGTTCTAAGATAAGATGAAATGCACATCATTACATTCCACTTCTAGCTAACATTAATAAAAATAACATCACGTAAGTCCAGTTGTACAGGATTTCATCATGAGCTGACATCAGTTAGAGAACCATTGGAAAACTGGCACCGGAGTACTGGACAGCCAGCTGTTTCATCCTAGTTTGGGACTCTTCAGAAGTACGCACCCACCACCAGGGTTCTAACCCAGGACTTTCTGGTTACTGGGACCCGATCCAATTTCACTAGAATCTTGCTAACCAACATGATGTACTCACGAGAGTAAATAATGCCAATAGAGATCATATTTAACCAGCTGAAACAATATAATGATGGACTTTTAGTAGCCCAAGTTTTAAGCAGGCTGCGACTATGGAAGTTTTCAGAACAAAGGTTGCCAGCTAATTAAGTTGTATTTTATATATGTATATATTTTCTATAGTTTCGTTTGTAAGGGTTAGTTTTGTTTTTACGAGTTGATCACAGATTGATATCAGTTAGAGAACCATTGAAAACCAGCCAGGGAGTACTGGACAGCTAGCCGTTTCGTCCAATTTTGGAAATTATCGGCACTATGCACACACCGCCAGGGTTCCAACCCAGTATTTCCTGGGTACAAGGAAAGCTCATAGACCAACCATTCAGCCACTGGAACCCGATTCAATCGCCACTACATGAATTTTAACTTCTACCAATTCGTGATTTAGCGCGACCCCAACCATTGTCGTAGGTGGGACATCCATCCTCACACGTGACATCTGGATGAACCTGACTGGTCACGACTTCTTACTAGAAGACACTCCGGGAAACTCCATCCTGTAGCAAGTCACTAGCGTGCATTAGATTAATTTTCTATAGTTCGGTTTGTAAGGGTTAGTTTTGTATATATAATGTATATATTTGATACATAAATTCATTTTACTTTCTATAAATCTATTCGAATCAGATGGTGTTCATATGTTTTATTTTTGACATAATATTTAGTGCGTATGTGTGTGTGTGTGGATTGACCTGTGGCACTCTTTATGAATTTCATTCTTTTCAAATATGAATTAGCCGACTATGAATTGTGTTAGTATCACTGATTGGATGTGTGTGTGTGTATTTGTGTGTCTGTACCTGTATGTGTCCACTAGTCTACACGTGTGTGTGTGCGTTAGTATATCATGACAAGGTCATTCATTGACTTGTATTAATCGTAATAATGACATGATTTATATGTATATGAATTTCAGTCATTTTTTTAGAGTAAGCAACTGATTTATTTTTGAAAACTTTGAAAACAGTAATATTTTATTCCAAATTAAAGATATTTAATAGTAATGATAATTAATTAGGCCGTTTTATGTATTTTTTATACAATCATAAATTTAACCCTGCAACTGATTAAACGGACATAATTATTAGTGATGAATAGACATACGAATGAACGAGCGAACACACACACACTAGTGACCTTGAAACAGCCAATTGCGTGAGTCCGAAAGACGCATATTGGACAAACTGACCTTCATTAGTTGAAATATATTTTCCACCTCTATCAGAAATAGTCTCCCTCGTCTAGCTGCCTCTATGTTCACTTTTTGTTGGTTCACCTGCTCTAAGGAAGCAAGATAAATCGGCAAGAGATACAGAATACCTCCTACAGGGATAAGAGAGTGAGAAATTTCAGCACGATCTTATAATAGGAGAAAGAATGTGAAACTTAGGCGGTCTTTTTAAATTTTGGGCTATCGAAAAGCCTGTATCATTATATGTCATCTTATTTCTCATGATCACATTGTATTAATCTATAAAAATATGGCCTATAATGGTATTTGCTTACCCTCTCTCGAATATTTAAAATTTTACAACCTAGGGATTTGAAAGTTTCTAGTAAACTTGAAATCTTGGATGGCAGTGTATCCCAGCGCATGTTGAGGTGATCGTCCCTAACATTTTTTCAGTACAAACTGGCACTCTCTAGGAAATGAAACTGACCACACACAGTCTTTAATCATTTGGTCATGTCGTTGGGTCGCCAGATATACTTTATTTAACTAGGTCTTAACCAAATGTTGTGAAAAGAAGATATATCATAAGGGCTCGGTGTGCACTTTAGGTCAGAGATTATTACGTAACGCGATTTACCATCAATTACTATTTTACTTGGAGGTGCCAGACGAAAGGAAAACATTATGCAGTGAATTTCAGCTGAAATTTCTGTACAATTTGTAAACACGATCCAGAATAAAGCTATTATCTTTAATCTGGATAATGCGACAGACAACAGGGAATGAGGAAACAGGCATAAAATGGACTCACAAAAAAACTTGGAGGATCTGGACTTCGCCGATGATATATGTCTGATTTCCCATAAACTGGAAGATATGCAAGTGAAAAGTAACAAGTTGGCAGAAGAAGCATCAAAGATAGGACTTCACGTGAACATAGATAAAACAGAGATGATGAAGATTCCTAGCCAACATCAACAGCAACAACAACAGACAACAATCAGCATAAGTGGGAAGAACCTGAAAGAAACAACCTCCTTCACCTACCTGGGAAGCATCGTCTCAACTACAGGCGGAACTGATGAGGACATCAAAGCCAGAATCGGAAAAGCAAGACAAGCTTTCATTACTCTCAAATCCGTGTGGAGGCCAACAGCACTCAGCATCAAAACGAGTATAAGATCCGGATTTTCAACTCCAATGTGAAGTCAGTGCTACTATACGGATCAGAGACTTGGCGCCATGTCATAAAGAGCATCTCAAACAAACTTCAGACCTTCATTAACAGCTGTCTCCGCTTAATACTCAAGATCAGATGGCCAGAAAAGATCAGCAACAGGGATCTCTGGCAATGAGCGAACCAACACAGCAGGAACCGACTGTGAAACAAATAGGCAGGATGAAATGGAGGTGCATTGGATTGGCCATACTCTGAGGAAACCATCAAGTGACATCACTAGACAAGCCATCGCTCGAGTGGAACCCGAAAGGGAAGCGGCGAGTTGGTCGTCAGTGCAAAGGTGACTTGGAGGAGGTCATGTGAAGAGGAGATAAAAGCATGTAGGCAGACTTGGAACGGAGTAAAAAATTTGGCAGAAAACAGAAGGCAATGGAGACGCGCAGCTGAAGCCCTATGTTCCTCTAGGAATTAAAGGATATAATAATAATCTTTAATCTAACTTTATCTTATTGTTATTATTCCTTTGGGTCCCTAGTGGAAGGACATCTCCGCTCTACCATGCTGTTTTCTGTCTTTTTAAGCTAGCACTACTACTGCCCACAAGTTTCTATTTCCTTCCCATGTGATCTCCTCTATGTCACCCTCGGACCTTCTCCCAACTTTTCGTTCTCCGTTCGAATTACTTGTCGAGGGCCTGGCTGGCTCCTTATATCATTCAGCATTCTCCTCAGCGTGTATCTTATTCATATCCATTATTTTCGTCCTACATTTTGGCCAAAAGGTTCCTGATTGGTTCCCTGTCAGTGTCGTCCATTGTAAATCTTTACCGACCAACCATTTTATCTTCGCTATGAAGAGAAGGAAGATATTCGTAGGAGTTTGAAGCCTACTGGAAATGTTATTGTTGATGCTCATAAAAAGTTAAAAATCCAATTCTTATTCTTCATATTGAATGCAACAGATGTCCACACTAATTTCAAAGTAATGAAGGTTTGTCTTGCTATTCTGATGCTGCCTTTCATTTCCTAACCTGTGCCGCCTTAACTTGACATGACCCACATCTTTGATAAGTGATGAAAGTGAGCTATTTCAAATTTCTTCGTTTTAATGATTCTTGTTGTTATAGGTTAGTTATCTTCATCAACACTTCGCTGCTCCTTCTCTCTTACTCAACCCTCTATCTGCAATCAACCCTTATTTTTCCTCAGCCCGTTTAATATTCTTTCGCATTTTGAAATAATAGAGAAGACTTGTAACTCAGGTGAATGATTTGCAATTAATAGTGTTCTCTGAACTGATTGGTTTAGTTACGGAGCTTTCGTCATCCGTACTTCTGGATAACATCCCCCTTCAGCGCAATACTTAGCATAAAGTGAAATGATAGAATTGCGTCTCCCAGTAACCGTCTTCGTGACATCTGCACCGATAATTTTTTATTGACTTGGATTTGAAACTTTCTCGTTACATGTGATTTACTTTAACAGCTGGTATATTTCGTCTATATATTAACGTGTTTGTTAATTGGATTTTCGTCTGAGTAGCAGGCTACTAGGAATTCCCTGGCTGGACTTTTGGAGTTTCCTCTGTCTAATATTTTGACATCATCCCAATCATCAAATTGATGTCCATAATTTTCTGTATGCATTGATACTAAAGAATATATGTCATGTCTTCTCATGGCTGATTTGTGCTCTTGGATTCTAGTTCGAAGGGTACGCCTACTTTGGCCGATATAATGCCTGTTATAGTTCAAAAATGCAATTTATTTTGTAAATGGTATTAATTTTATCTCCTTTTTCTGTTTGACCTTTTGGTTTGCATAAGATCGAATTAAGCGATTTGACTGGCTGGTTTGTGTGCTATATCTATATCAAACGGTTTCAATATTCTAGCTGTTATTTCAGAGATATTTCTGATATATGGTAGGATGAATTTTCTTGTGGTCTTTGATGATGGTTCCTTGATGGTGTTTTGATTCGACTTTAAACACTTTTTGAGGAAATTGTGGCGGGGATATCCATTCTTTTTGAAGACGGTCGCTTGTAGGTATTTTTCTTCCATTCTTTTCAACTCTGGAGTGCTACAATGTGTTTGAATTCTTTTAAACAATGTCTGCACACAGTTTCGTTTGTGAGTAATTGGATTATCGCTATAAAATCCGAGTCAATAGAATATAGTCAATACATATGTAAAGATGGTTGTTACTGGGAGATGCAAGGATATCACTCATGAAGAAATTTAAATCATTTCACTTTATCCTAAATACTGCTCTGAAGATGTCGTCCAGAAAGACGACGAAAGCTCCGCAACTAAACCAACCAGCTCAGAGAACACTATTAATTGCAAATTCTTTCACATTTTTGTGAATATAATGTTGTTTTTCAACTGGTTTCACTACTTTGCTCTAAATAAACATGCCAAGGTCAACGATGCGTTCTTTCGTGCTGACGTTTATCCTTTATTGATACTGTTATTATTATTATCAGTGGGTGAGGATATACGTTGCTGCGTGTTATATTTTCCGCGACTCAGTTTTTTTCGTCTTTCATTGGCTAGAATGGTGGCGGTCAATTGGAGTTTGGATTGTCCTTGGGTGCGTGCTGTCGGGTGCTGTATTTGCGTGGTTGTGTTTGCGTCGTTTACCAGCATATGTGATTACCATAAACGTGAATTAGACTATTGTAACGCTTTGTTTTTCTTTGTTTGTGCATGTACTAGGCTTTATTTGTCGTACAATTCGTTGTTTGGTCTATCGGTTGCTTGCGATGTCAACGAACCGGTGGGTTCTTGTGTTTTTCTGTAATTTAGGTTATACGTGAGGTATTTTCTTGATGGTTATCGATCATCCCTGTATTTCAATGCTGTTTTTTTACGATTTATCTTGGAATAGTTGTGACATAGATGGATACTAATTGATAATTTTATTTTAGTCCGTTGCAGGTAGTCAATTCGAGTGACAGGAGCACAGATTTAAGTGGAATTTTTGCTGAATACATTCTTGGAAGGCGTTTCTTCAGCTGGGATGAATTTGAGAAGTCATTAGCAGAATTTCAAAAAGTGAGGAAGTCATTTAATGCTAACAGTGTAGTTGTCCTGCACTCACTATGTTCATAATTGCAGCAAAACGATACCGGATGCCAGATTCTAATAGATTCACTGGAATGACAACAGCCATTGCCTGCAGTAATATTTACAACCTTAAGATCTGAAACAACTCGCAAAAAAACAAACCCTCAACGCACTATAATGCAAATAATAGTCTTTCTATGCGAACTTTCTTAAAAAGGATGACTTCTTCATTGATAATTCGTCCGAGCTGTAATATACAATTTTACGCTCTACCAAGAACAAAATACAGCAAAATACTGCCATCCGGCTACAGAAGTCTAAAACTAGTGAAATATAATCTATTTCCAAAAAAATAGGCGATTATAACGTCTGTTGCCGTGAACGCGGTAACCGATGGCATTGCGCGATAACACCTGGAGACAGCCTATATCCTCACCCTTATCATTATTACTGCAAAGTTAAACTTTAAGCACCACTAACTGCCAATCAGCAAATGACCTTGAACGTACCAATCACGTGAAGGTGGCAATTTTGTGAATGCAGCACATACATTTATGAAAAAAACATAAAATATGTAGAAAAATGTTACAGATGATACCTTCCTCTCACATGAAATAAAAATATCTCTCAGTTTTATTTTATCAAAATAAATTTTACCCAGAATGGAATTATACTTTACCGCCACAGTGCACAAGTTCTATTCTTATATCAACAGAATAATTTAACCACATTCTATGCATGTAATTATTTAAGCCTTCTAACCATAACAATAACCCCAATCTTTCCTGAACCTAACCATAACGTGAAAATATCCCTAAACTAACTGTAATCTAACTCGAACCAACCCTAATGTTGCCTTTATTAGGTTAACCTAACTCTAACTTCTCTTTGGCTTAAACCGTAACTTAATCTTTTCCAAACCTAAGCTGAAACTATCCAGATATCCCATTTAATAGCATAACACTTGGATGAGTACATTTATTCTGATAATGATAGCATTATTTGCTAGGTTTCAAGGTCATTGGTGCGGCCGCACTCCATTGGTAATTAGTGGTGCATAAAGCTTAACTTGGACGCCATCACCACTTGTATATTCCTAAGTATTTTGTTATGGTTATAGTATATAGCCTGTGAAAATTCGACCGTTTTTAGAAATATAACCTTGACATTTGAATCAACCGGTGTTGACTTCAGTTTTCAATGTTTAATACATTTTCATTAACTGTTCAGTTTAAACAAAGAGACGAAACAAATACACACACATAAACATACACAATGGCATATCCTATTGTTAGCCACCATTAAATAAATTAATTTTTTTTCTGGGTAAACATTTCTAAATATCAACAAATTAAATTAAATTAGCTACTATTTGACAATGTAAGTAGTTAGATGAGAAAAGTCTGATTAATTAATGTATTTTTGTATGATATGCATACAATATCAGTTGATTTCGATGACAAATGAATCAAACTGTCAATGTTTTATAAGTTTTTATTTATATAAATGACTTGAATATATTTATGTAACAATCAAATATAAATACAGAAATACGAATGTGACTGGCTCCTGTGTACACATTTTCTACAATAATATGTAGTAGTAGCTTACAGAGAGTGTTATCAAGCGTTAAAACACAGCAAACGTTACTGACAGTTGTTTGCCATAACTAATGATCAATATTGTGTTCAACTGATCGATTGTATGACTGACAGAGAAACAGTTGCAAATAGCGGATTTGTAAACTAATGAACTGATCCAATTGAAAATGAATAATTATAATATAATTCATTATTAGAGAGTGATTTATACGCATTGGTTGTAATATAGTCTGCTAATTGACGTGAATGCATAGTCCTGGATTTCATCCTTGTTTTGTCTCTTCAGTAGGGAGTGTATATGCTAAGTCAAAGGAGCCAACCCGTGTTATCCAGTCCCTTAGTCAGATACTGAGTTATTTTGCCCCTCTACTGACTTCCTGTGGATGGAAGGGGGGGGGTGCGGAGATAGATAGAAAACAGAAAAATCTAAGTTTAGAAAGTCATACAATAGTTCCGGAAAATTACACTTCACAAGATTGAAATCAGCACAGTGAGCTGAAATCACTAACACATAGGATTGTGCAATCAGTGTGTTCAAAATCAATATGCAGTCACCAGAGGAGTGAAACATTGATCACACTTTCTTTTTTGAACGCATAGATTTAGTTGAAAGCATTTGATTGTAGTCACTTCAGTAGTGTTGCAGTAAATCATTAAGACACAGAGTCGGTATATTATGGGTGCCACACAAAACCTGTCCCATAGTTTGTGCGAGGGTTGGGATATCTATATCCAAAGAAGCGGTTGTCCTAAGGCACTACCCCTCTGAGACTTTGATCTGAAATCTGATCCTGACACAGGGCAGTAGAGCGGTGTCAGAAGTTAAATTCGCATGGTTGATGGTTACCAAGACAGGTTCACATATAGACAGTGACTGACATCCGTCGCACAATAATTGCCTGCTTGCTATAGCCCAAGTAATCTAGTGGATAGCGCTTTGGTGTTTGAAATAATAGGTACTGAGATCGAGCCTCAGTGGGAACACTGCCACTCTCTGGGGGATGCAGGTATATCCAACTTGTGACGAGTACCAAATAGGAAGAAGTGTACATCTTGGATCCCAGTGCTAGTCACCATCCAGTAAATTATTTCAAAAAACAAATGCTTTGTTATAATGGCGACAGAGTTTCGTAATAGAAACTAGAGATGAATAAGTCGAGGGGTGACTAATAAATTGTGCAACAATGTCATCAGTTCAATTCAAGTCATTGAAATAAGGGAGAGGCGAAATCACTCTACAGAGAAGACGCAGGGTTTAAAAACTAGGATTACTTGATCAAGTGAAAGAAGGATTTCAGATGGTTGACAACAGTTACTTCTGTAAGCTTCTACAAAATTGGAGTACTTTGTTTGCTGATAGTTTCAAAGGATTAAATGTTGTCTATCTCATGACCTATATCAAGGAGATGCCTGGCAATGGCATTGTTGTAAGCGTTCATTCCTTTGAGATGTAGGCGTTTTGGTAACTTGTTCATAAAACTGAAAATGTTCTTTCTTTCTCTATTCCTCTTCTCTAAATAATAATAATAATGATTTACTTTATTCCAAAAACAGTACTTGTGATACAGAATGGAATTTTCAGCATTAATCACAATATTGCATCTAATTTCCTCAAATTATAAATAAAATTAATCACACAGAAAATTTTCCACATTTACAATAGAGGTAGTGTCAAAAACATGCAGCATATAAAATGGAAATAGCAATAATAATGATAACAGCTAGGGTAATAATAATAATACAAGTGAAAATTGCCGTTGGCTTGTGTCACACAGTATTGTCAATGTGGTATAGAAATCCTAACATGTTTAAAAATATTGAATATAATGTTCTCTTTACATGATATGGTGAGGGGAAAAACAAAGATTACAGCCGTCATGGAGATAAGTTGGTGTTTGCAATTATGAGAGTAAAACAAACAAAGAAGCAACAGGACCATAAATATAATAGAAGTAATAAAAGTAAAACTTGAAGGTATATAAGGATGGATGGAGGAAATTGTTTATTTACTAGATGAAAAAAGGTTAGTTAATTCTTGCCTGACACTATTTTCATCACATAAAATACGTGCCAAGTATGGTATCATAGAATTCTTATACTTAGACGTGCGAGCATACAGTTTTCTGAAGTTACTCCTTGTTCTACCTGAGGAGATGCAAGGTGAAAGCTGAGGGTAAAGCGGATGCTCCAAGTCAGACAAAATCCCTTTAGCAAATTTATTGCACGAAGTCAAGTGCCTATCGACAACGACGTTAACTATGTGGTCCACTGGGACACCACTCACCCTACTGACAGTCTTCAGTATTCTACGAATTGTGACATAGTCCTTTTTAAGCAAACCAGGAAAGAATAAGGGTGAACAATAAAGAAGAATAGGTAGGATGCAAGAGTTTATGAACTGTAAGGGAGGGGTTGAGTTATACCCGAGTGTCTTAACTTCTTAATGTAAAATGTCAGGCGGAATATTTTACTGGAGATTGCTAAGACATGGGAAGACCAGGAGAGATCAGAAGAGAGAATGAGTCCAAGATACTTAATTTCTGATTTGATTCCTATATCATTGTCGTCAATTTTACAACTGTCATGAGAATCGATGACTTCTTTTAACTGTCGTTTACATCTTAAGCTGAAATCAACAGTTTGACACTTAGAAGGATTCAGTTTAAGACCGTTAGACTCAGACCATTTGCTGACTTCCGATAGAAAGCTATTTATTTTAGTACAATCTAGCTGGGAGTTAACAGCCATTGAAACCGTTAAATCATCAGCGTACTTCACAAAGTTTATTTCATCAGAGTGAGGCAAGTCATGCAAGAAGAAAGAAAAAAGAAAGAACAGCGCCTTGAGGGACACCAGCTTCAGTAGGCAATGAAGTGGAAGACTTCCCTTTATATACGGTGTACTGCTTTCTATCTGAGAAATAGGAATGTAACCAGTTAACAGCCCAACATTCTGTTTGACTAGCAGCAAGTTTATTTAATAAGATGTCCCTAGGGACCGAGTCGAAAGCAGATGTATAGTCTAGGAAGGCAACGAACAAATTTAGCCCCCTTGTCTAGACTGGAAGCAATGTTATGATATAAGACGGCAGCTGCATCTAAAGTGCTTCTACTGTGCTTATAGGCAAATTGTTTAGGGTCATTAAAGGATTTAAGCGAAGGTACAAGACTAAGTAAAAGTAATTTCTCCATAGTTTTCAAAAAAGGAGAGGTAATAGCAATGGGTCTAAATTTGACACATGCTCCAGTGGATGATTTAGGTATGGGTACAACTTTAATGTCCTTCCAAACGGCAGGCACAATATTATCGGAAAAAGATTTGTTAAATAGATCAGTAAGAGGGTGACACAGAATATCAGAACATTTTTAAAAAATAATACTAGGTACATAATCGGGACCTAAGCTCTGGGAAGGGTTTAGAGACTTGAGGCACTTTTGAACATCATTTGTGTTAAAACCTGGAAAGGGGCTATTATTAACACAAGTGATGCTGGGAAGCATGGCATTTGAGGGAGAGTAAATAAAAGATTTGTTAAGAGTACATACATCAAAAGAATATGGAATATTGTTTATCTGCTTACCACCAGTGATTTCCTTAAATAGTTTCCACATATTAGAAGTGTGACTGCTACCTCAGATACACAGTTAGAGGTGTTAATATGCGAAGGATATCTATCAGTCTCTCGTTCTGATTTCGTTACCATTTAAGCGTTGAAATATAAATATAATTTATGGACACTGGTGATTAAGTTTGGATTCTCCTGTCAACTGACACCATGTGACATTTACAAGCTGTACTCAGATGATGAGGAATCAACGAATTATAAACGATGAGATACCATATCTTATTCTGCTTAAATTTCAGTTTAATTGGAAGCTGACAGTAGTTAGGAGATTTTTGAACATGAGCATAACAGAAGATTATTCAATACTTTCTAATACTTCCCCAGGGAAACTTTGAAACACTATCGATTTCAGTTAAATTTCATGACAAAATGAAGTCAAATAATTCATGTGCTTTTTTCCGGTGTTGTTGAAATCTATCAACCACACACACACACACACACACACACACATTGCTCATCCCCCAGCACTGCCCATTTCACTCTCTTAATCAATTTTACCTTAAGGAAAACAGTAATTTATCATTATGCAACAAGTAAAGTTTCCTTTTAAATTAAAAATAACCCGACTAAGTCGATAAACAGTCATCATTAATCCTCGATATTTTGAACAAATAGTAAGTAGATGTCAAAGGGAGAACAACAAGCGTGTATGCGCGGTAACACAAAAAAAAATAAAACAGAGATGGGGAATAACTGTCAAAGAGTTTGTTTGTTTGTTTGTTTGTTTGTGTCGTTAAACCAAAGCGAAAGAAGAATAAAATATCGGCAAATATTATTTTTTTCTTCTTTTTTTTTACCGACGTGTGAAACAAAAGTGTTTAACAGCAGACAACGCTGTGGGTGGGGGTGGGGGTGGGAGTAGGGGGGGGGGGCTGGGCAGGGGCGAGAACAAAAGTAAGCGATAGCAGCAACAGTTACAGTAGTCAGTGTAGTAGTAACACCGAACAACATTCCTAACTATTGTGAATTCACTGTGTGATTGACTTTTGTTCAATGAAAAGGTGGTGAAAAGAAGCAAGTTTGAGAGAATAATGATGGGAGAGGAAGTAAGTTGAATAAAGCAGGAGAGAGAGAGAGAGCAAACGACATGGAGTTTATGCAAGAAAGAAGTAACCATTAAAAGCGTTTAACTGACATCGGAAATCCAGTTACATTGTGTTTTTTGTTCCCATTTATTCAAAAAACACCGTTTGATGAAGTATATCGACATAGAGGGAAAACAAAATGTGTTTTACTGTTCTACTGTATAGTCTATGTTGAGTACTGTTTTTAATCTTTAATAGGGGGGGGGTGGAGAAAAACACCAACAAAAATCCTTACTAATACCATTGAGCATAAATTTGTTTTGTTTAAATCGGCAAGTATTTAACGGTTAAAAGTGACTTTTACCGCTTGTAGTAGTAACGGAGGTTTTAGGGAAAAAGGTTCATTGGTAGAATGGTCTCTAACTATACCGTAAGTGATCCGGATTCGATTTCTGACTAGTGTATACTTCAGCCTTACTTAGCCACTAGATAAAGCAAGTGAATAGGGCTAGTGGTCACGCTATGTTGTGAATTGGCTGAAGTTAGATTTCATGGACTGGTCATTGGATCGGGTCCCGGTGGCTTAATTACCTACGAGCTCGCTAGCTTTGTAACCAGAAGGTCATGGGTTCGAACCACGTTGGTAGATGCGCACTGATGAAGAGTCCCAAACTAGGACAACAGAAACAGCTGGCTGTTCAGTACTCCGAACTGGTCTTTCAATGATTCTGTAACCAATGTCAGCTCATGATGAAATCCTATAATAAAAATGGGAATGTTGGGCTGGTAAAAGCTGAGCAACCGTACCCCATAGAAACAGTGATACCAGTCCTACTGAAACTTAAAAACTCCATGCTTAAAGCCTTATGTTCCACAAGGAATGCAGAGGAATAAAATTGCAGAGGATCTTTTTCTTAAAAAGGCTGCTAGTTTTAAAACCAGATGACTGCATCTTATGGGGTCAAGAAAACTAGTTCGTTGAATTGTATAAACTCAATTGTCCTTATGGATTGTGACTTTTGTATTATTGATATTGTAGAGTCATTTTAACCACTGCCCGTGTTATGCTGCTCCATTATTGATTGCACCACAGTGATTGTACTTACTCTGGTAATGTAGGCCACATCAGGCGTAGCAAAGATTTGAAGTATTCCATTTCGACAGACGGACACTGCACCTGAGTCTCCCGCCTGTTAGCATATGTCAGCATTGCATTACCTGCAACTGATATCCTCTGAGAGATTGAAATTTGTGTCACCCAGTGATGCAGTCAAAGTTGTTGCTTTTGAGATTTTCCAGCCTTGACGAAAGTGAAGGTTGAAATCGTCGAGGTAACAATAATTTCTTCAAGAATAGATCTACACCTTCTTGATAAATGTCAGCAAGGAGAAAATATCAAAGATACAGAGGTTTCTATAGACTGTCTCCAATGGATTTGAGGATTTCAGTGAAGATAGTTTCTAGAAAGTATAAAAATTCATCATTTACAAACTACACATTTGTTGTAACTATTTGTAATCGTAGTATTAGTGTTTCGAGATGACCGAATTACAAGAATCCAACCAAAACACAGGGAGGGCGGAATGCAGGAATTTGTATTTAGCGGAATTATAATGCAATTCATATAAGAAATATTAACAATCAACAGTAAGTATTTAAACAATACAGAGATAGAAATTGTCAATCACCACATCCGCCACATGTCGAATATCTCCTTGCGTATTTATAACGATGTCTCGGTTTGCTTGCAAATAGCTGCAACCTTCTAAATGATTCTGTGATATTATTTTCATCAGTATTATCTGGACTTCGGTAGCACAGTGGTTAGGACTCTCGCCGACCATGCACATGGTCCGGGGTTCGAGCCCACGCTGGCGCACACCTGATATCTATGGTCGGCCTGTGAAATTTGGGCTACCGATATCCATGCTGAAAATTCCATACTTGTACCAAAAATACAGTGTGGAATCAAGCTGTAAATCTAAAAAAAGACTTACTTCTGAATTATCTACAAAATAAGGATTAGTAACGGAATCATTACAATTATAATTGGAACGACCTACTTCATTTATTCTCACTTGATCCAAGTGTCTGTTATGAACTGAATTATCTTCGATGTCTAATACCTTCACCATTCGATTTCCCATTCTTCGTAGTATGATACCAAGAGAAGGTCTATAATCATTCCTTCTGTAATAATGTACATTAGAAGTCGTGGACATCAGATGCTTTCTGAGAATTCGAGATTTGAAAAGTTTTGCAGGACTTCCACGGGTACTTGTATGCTCTGCATTCAACAGACGCAGTCTATGCATATGCAACAATTCCTCCATTTTAATCAGTTGCTCTCTTATCTCATTCAGTTTTTCTCGTATTTTCGACAGTTCGCATTGTAATTCAGCTACCACATTTTTGAAAACAGTTGATGCTTGAGTTGCTGAACTTGTAGTGGAGGTTTTCATTGGATGAGATTGAGTATTTTGAAAAGTTGAAAGACACATTTACTCCATTTTACTGGACAGATTGGGAGAATTATAAGAATGTTGAGCAACATAAGTATTCGAACTTCTGCAAACAGTCTTGATGTGTCCAACTTTACCACATTTATGACACTTAGCACCCCGAAAACGGCAAGTGCTTCGTAGATGTAACTTTCCACAGGAAAAACACGGTTTAATGTTTTTGATCTCTCGCTGCATTCTATTACCTGTGGACGGCAGTTTGGATTGCTTTCCATGACCACTTGTATTTTCGACTTTAGAAAGCATGACATCACATACTGACGTAGTGGGAGCAGAGTATTCATTATTGACATCTTCATATGTAATACATAAATCTTTAGCAGTTTGAAAGGTACAAGAAGGAATCCGAATTAACTCTTTCTCTAACTTAGGAATATTGATTCCAGCAATTAGACGATCACGTAGTTGAGTATGCAGCTGATCTCCAAAGTTACACTTTGAAGCTTGAATCTGAAGTTGAAGAATGAACTCTCGAATCTTCTGGTTGGGAGCACGAACCAGTTTGTTGAAGTGAGCCCTCTCTCGCGTCTCAAAAGTAGTTATATGGAAGTGATCTATAAGAAGTTCACGGAGCTTAGCATATGGCAGAGAAATTGGTTTTTCTGGAAATGACAGAGTCTTTACTAGGCTATACGCATCTAGCCCAATAGCAGTGATGAAATATGCTGGTATTTTGTCATCCCGAACATTCTTTGGAATGCACCACGCATCGAAGCATTCCAAATAATCAGCAATCTCCCGCGGAGACCCATTAATGGGGAATTTTCCCAGGTTATTTAGTTCCATCGCGATGCCAATTTGTAGTAATTTATTGTAATCGTAATGTTAGTATTTCAAGATGACTGAATTACAAGAATCCGACCAAAACACAGGGAGGGCGGAATTCAGGAATTTGTATTTAGCGGAATTATAATGCAATCCATATAAGAAATATTAACAATCAACAGTAAGTATTTAAACAATACAGAGATAGAAATTGTCAATCACCAAAACATTTCAATTTGAGAATTCATTACAAGTTCCTTCGGAAACCAGAAGTGTTCAAATCACACACTCTGTTATTTATCTGGTACTATAAATGAAAATTGAGAAAGCGAGCAAACTGGCATCATACTGTATACTACTGATAGATTGATATAAGTAGTTAGTTGAGAACCATTCACGTCAAAAAGTAGTGCTTGCTAGTTAGAGCAAAGGGAACCAAACAACAGACGGTTATTTTTCTCATCTCCGGACTGATTTTGTAAACTACGTAGTCGACTCGATTAATCTCAGAGTTTTTAAGGGCTAGTTTGTAGGGATTCGACTGGCTTCAAGTTTGATCACGAATTGGCCTCAGTTGGAGAACCGCTGATAAACATCAGGGAATACTAGATAGATTTTTTCGCCCCTGTTTTGGACTCTTCATCCGTATGTACCCATGACTGACTTCCAGGATTCAAACTCACGACAGACACTGGTGGCGCCAAATAGTCCATCACTGACGAGATAACTTTTAAGAACTCCCGATTTTCAGTGGCTGCCTAACTGAAGTCAGTTTGTGATCAAGTGCAGAACACGGCTTTAGCAGGCCGACCTCATTCCACTCAGTTCTGTGACGTTACTGCTAACTGCCTCTGCCACTGCCTACAAGCTTTCACTTCCTCCTCACGTAATCTTCTCCATTCCACCTTCGAACGACCAGTCCAGCTCTTCACTGTCCCTTTGGGTTCCAATCGACAGCTCGACATGTAATATCACTTGGATCTCTTCTTAAATAAATGCGTATTTCCGGCCCTTCTTCATTTCCATCTATGTATTTGTTGGGTAGCTAATAGATTGTTAGTTGGTCTCCTGCCTGGTGGAATTCCTTGTTTCTTATCCCCCCTAGTCGGCCTTCTGATCTTGACTATAGAACCATATAGAAATACTGCGAGACTTGGCATTCTTTTAAGAATTCGGATATTGTTCCTTGTATTGAGTCCAGTGGATTTCCGCACTGATTTCAGAGTTAGTGGATGCTTATCTCGCCTCCCTCTTTTTAGCTATCTATAGTGATACACATAATACTTAATTTCTCTTGTCAAGGAACTTAACCCTAAATTCCTATTATTTGCGAAGACGCTCCGAATCGATAACTACCCATGATCGATTATCGACTTTAATTCCAAAACACCAGTACTTGTGGTAACTTGTATTGTTCGGCAACTAAAATCGAAATTAATACAGAAGTCTATGAAGAAATATTTTACAATAAATATACTGTACTTTTATTCGTATTCTTTCGTCTTCTTCCAACTTGTACACAATTGAATCATTCGCGCGTTCGAGTTACCCGCCAATGGCCACCAAGGCCAACTAACCAACGTTCAATTTTCATGTTCATTTACATCTCTTGCTATTTTATTTATTTATTTTTATTTTTGATTACAGCTTGATTCCACACTGTATTTTTGGTACAAGTATGGAGTTTTCAGCATGGATATCGGTAGCCCAATTTTCGCAGGCCTACCATAGATATGAGGTGTGTGCGTCGGCGTAGGCTCGGACCTCGGACTATGTGCATGGTCGGCGAGGGTCCTAACCATTGTGCCACCGACGCACATTGTTAGCAGTATAATGCATCACTCCGCTATTCAAGATTTCTGTAGCAAACGTTACACAATATGCTATTAACTAACTAATGCTCATTAGTGACTGGCCCTATTCAGGTAGTTAGTTACCTGGGTTCTAGTGGGAATTCGTGACCAGTGAGGTACAGCAGATCGGGTGTGAGGACAAATACTCGTCACCAATGACATCCGTTAGTTGTCGCGCTATGTGATGAATTGGCAAAAGTTAGAATTCATGGGATGGCCATTGGATTGGGTCCCAGTGGCCTAATAGTCTTTAGCCTCGTAACCAGAAGCTCGTGGGTTTGGAAGCTGGAGGTGAGTGTGTACTGTGAGGAGTCCGAAACTAGGAAGAAATGGCTGTCCGGTGCTCCCAGGTTCCCCAATGTTTCTTTAACCGACGTCACTTCATGACGAAATCCTAGTAACTGAACACACCAGTAACCGATTTCTTTTGATATTTAATATTATATCATAGTGTACCACATAGATGAAAGTGAAATCATGTTACTAAACCATTCAACTAGTATTCGACAGGTATTCAGGTATATTTGTTCAATTGTACATTTTGAATACCCTGAGAGAATTTTAAATGTGATCACCTGTACCAGAGTGTATAGCATTTAGACTAGACAAATATATTGGCTTTAATCCAACAAAGAATCCATCTAAATATCTTGTTGGGGAGTGCGGTCAAGCATGAAATGCAAGCACAAGACATCCTAACGACTGCCTCAAACACCTTAACACAGATTTGAATCACTTAGACTGGTGAACACATTGTAAACTCATCTGACTGACTAACCGAATTCAGTTAGCGGCACCACTGATGAACGTTCACAATTATATCTCAAAACATTGATGAATGATCAAAAATGTAACTAAGGGGTAGAGATTAGCAAGTTTAGACCGACGTTTATAAAAGTTGGGTGTTAATGAAAGAGCAGGGAAACAAATATGAAAAATATATTATGTAGTTATTATGCTTCACAGTACGTTGAGACTGAAATAGGGAGGTCGAGTTGGTGACAGACGAGCTGATCACGAAAACTGCTTTATTGCGTCAACAACATTATACGCCAGTTATCTGTTTCCTCCAGCCCGCAGTATTTAAACGCGAACACACAACGACGTGGGCCACAGAGCATATTTCGCTCAGTAATGTATGATTCAAAATATTGTCAAGGTTATGTCAGCTGGTCTCTAATTACGATCGAAAAAATAGTGGGCGTTATTTTTTACTGTGGCCAATCTTGATTGGTTTATTTCCATTCAAGACATTGGCCACTCACGTGAGTCAAATTCTGATTGGTTAATTCCCAGACCGGAAATTGACAATCATATCAGTGGTAAATGAAGATAGTAAACAGAAGGTTAGTTAAGAAAATGGTGATACTAAACGTCGTATGAAAAATGCAAAAAATAGCATTGATAACAGTATACTGATAACAGCTGAACTTGGGATTATGTCCAGGCTTGAAGGAGGTAATGAAGAAGTTCCTTCTGTGTACATAAATCATGGCTTTTTTTCCAAATCCCTAAGGTCTCAGCAATGCAAATTATACGGATTCATACCGCTTTCAGAAGGCTTCTTCTAAGTTTGTAAATAACTTTGAATGAATTTTCTTTGCACATTAAGTGATCAGTTTTGCATTTATATGTTCAATCAGAGCACTTCTTAACGATCCATTTTGACCTTTGTTTATCCAGGTAGGATAATGGTGTCCGATAAAACGCTCATTGAACGACCTATGTATCTTGCTCCACATAAGCAAGTTAACTGGTAGATACACATAGAACTGGTCAAATGAGATAGTTTATCTTTACAAATGTTGAAGAGCAAGGGGCGGCAGGAGAATACCAGTCGTAATGTAGCACCAGAGAATGTTCTTTACAGGGTGTTTGATATTCTCTACTTTAGGATGTCGGTCAGAAGGTCGCTTTTGAACACTACATCCATATATAACGCCTTCAGCAAAAAGATGGGGTGTTCTTTGGTGTTTTTAAGTCTTATATGTGGGAGGACGTAGCCATTTTCAAGTAGTAGTGTCTTCCTTAAAAGAGTAACTTCTTTATCTGCTAATTGTTAAACAAATCTAATGTAAACAGATATACAAAAATAATTATATACAGCTGAGTTTAAATGGCCAATCGAGTGAATTTGTCTTAAAAAGACTCTTCGCTGAACTTTTCGCTTTTGTTTCCATATCTGGATGGCTATTTTTGATGAACTAATGGACTAGATACACGACGTTGACTTCATCCTAGTGGCCAGTCAGTACACCTATTACAGTTCTGTAGGAGGTTAACAATGAACTTAAATAACTCAGTGGTAGCATTTCTGATTGTTCCTCTGAGTGACAAGGTTTTGAATCTTATAGATGACAACAGTTTCACCGAGATTGTGGATATGCGTTACTGAAAAGTACCGAGAAGCCCGAAACCCAGGTCCATGTCTTCCTGCCGACTGCCTCCAATCACAGTACACCATAATGATGAGCCACTTAGCATGGCGGCCATACTGTAAACTTGACTGACAGATTTCATTCTGTAGCGACAACAAAGACTAGATGGATACCATTAGTTATTATCTACTGTTCAATCAAAGTATCCATTATAGTGTTGGTTTGTAGGGATTTTGATTGATTAATTGCAGGATTTCATCATGAGCTGACATTGGTTAGGGAACCATTGGAAAACCAGTTCGGAGTACTGGACAGCCAGCTGTTTCTGTTGTTCTAGTTTGGGACTCTTCATCAGTACTCACTCACCGTAGTTCGAACCCAGGACCTTGTGGTTAAAAGGCGAGCCGATCCAATGACCAGCCCATGAATTCTAACTTCTGCCAATTCACGATATAGCGTAACCGCTAGCCAACGTCTTCAGCAAGTATTTGTCCTCACAACCGACCTGCTGCTTCCTACTGGTCACGACTTTTCAGTAGAACCCCAGGTGATGCTCACTGGCGACTTGCACTATACAGTTGGGTAGTTATCGTGAACTGGCAGGAGTTAGAATTCATGGACTGGTCATTGGATCGGGTCCCAGTAACTTAATGGTCTACGAGCTAGCCTTGTAACAAGAAGGTCCTGGGTTCGAACCCTGGTGGTGGGTGCATACTGCTGGAGAGTCTCAAAACAGGACGAAACGGCTGTCCACTACTCTAAACTGGTTTTCCAATGGTTCTCTAACTGATGTCAGCTCATAACGAAATCCTGTATCCATTATAGTCTTGTAGGAGGTCATTGATTTTCCTGAATAACTCAGTGGTAACGTAATTCCATATTAATTTGTTTACTAGATGTATCATACAGTGAAGCAGTATTATTTACGGGATTACGTTTCGAACACAAGTCATTGTTCATTAGTATTATTATTGTTTCCTTGGGTTCCAAGTGAAATATAGGGCTTTTACTGCACACCTCTAATTTGTCCTGTTCTCTATAGCCTTCTCTAGCCAACCCCAAGATTGCCCATAAGCTTTCATCTCCTCCATGTCACCCTCATAGTGACGCCCATTCGGGTTCCATTCAAGCAATGGCCTGGCACGCGACGTCATCCGACGGTTTCCTCAGTGTGTGTAGGATGCATCCATCGCCATTTTCTTCTACATACTACTTGTTGAGCAATCACTTCCTGATTGGTTTGTTCTCAGAATTTCATGTTATTGATTCTTTCCTAATTCCTCCTGGACAGCCTTTCAATCATATTGATGATACCTACACAACTTCCAAACTTTCCTTCTTTTAGTTTTCTTTATTCATACCTAGTCATCGTACGGGGTAGTAGTATTTCTTGAATGTCCAGAACAAGTGTTAAAATCATTCCCCTGCAATTGCAGTAATGAGTGACAAGGGTTCAGATCCCCGTAAAGACATCCATTCCGTTGAGGTAGTACATATGTCTGGCTGAAAAGTTCCAACGAGTACGAAACCTAGTTGAAAAACATCCTGGCGACTGGTTGCTTTCAACCATCTAACACTAAATAGTGATATTGTTTTAGAGATTAATGTACATCAAATCGTCAAATATCACATTGCATTATTGTTTAAATATATTTTTTTCCAAATTTGAAATAATGGGTCATTGTAGTTTGAACTTCTGACATATTTTATGTTACATGGATGTTCATTGTAATCATTTAACATTGAATTCGTTTGAATAAAGTGTATTTGCTTGTTTGTTGGTTGGATGGTTCGTTTTTTTTGCTGATGTTATTTCGATTATATAGAATAGATGTGCTGAATTCATATTTCCGGTTGTCAAATTTGTTCATATATTACAACAATATAACCAAATGATTGCCTTTATGTGTTATTTTTCAAAATTTTCATAGTAGGTGCGTACTGCTGATGAATCCGAAACTAGGCTGACGAAACAGCTGTCCACTACTCTGTGGTTAGTTTTCAATGGTTCCCTAAGTGATATCAATCCACGGTCTAACTTGAAACAAATACAATCACTACAAACTAATTCTCGAAAATCAATCTGATGCTCGCTAGTGACTTGTTGCAGGATGAAGTTGCCTGCAATGAGTTCTAGTAAGAAGTCGTGACCACAGTGGGATCCATCCAGTTAGGAGTGAGGAAAGAGTTCCCACCGATGACATTAGTTGGTGCCAGTGGCACTAAATATCACGAATCGGTAGGAGTTAGAATTCATGGACTGGCCATTAAATCGAGTTTCAGTGGCCGAGTGGTATGCGAGTTTGTCTTGTGGCTGGAAGGAAGGTCGTGGGGTGGAACCCTGGTGGTGGGTGCATACTGCCGATGAGTCCCAAACTAGGATGACAAAATAGCTAGCGGTGTCTAGTGCTTGCTACCTGGTTGGTTTTGCAATGATTATCTAACTAATATCAATTCGTGATCTGACGTGAAACAAATATAATCCATACAAACCAATTCTTGAAAAATCATTAGAATTATCAAACATCTGTTACCACACACACACACACTCAGAGATTGTATCACTAAAAATCTATGTAGCATGGTGTTATGTACTAGTTTTCCCCGTCGCCAAATTGTTATGTACTCGTCGCTAAATTATCGTTATGTACTGGTCGAGAATTTAATAGTCCTGACGCAAGAAAGACGGAAATCAGAAGACCACTAGGTTTGCGATGATACTTCTATTGTCCAAACACAAGGAGACGCAATAAGTGGTATCACACCAAGTAGTAAGTGTAAGTCACAAGATTGTGAGAACGAAATATATATATGACAAGGGTGTGAACAATCATTAGACAGTCTTAACATGAATGGCTAATTATAATGAAGTATCGATCCATATATACATAGCGAAATATAACAGACATGTCAACAACCGCCATATATGGATATATGTCACCAAGCAACGGACTGTCAACAAACACTCATATTATATATAGTATAAGGAGACAGGTTCATCAAAGTGAAATGGTCACAAACTAAGCGAGCAAACAGAAAGAGAGACCAACATACACACACACATAAATATATATGTGGATACATATCACATGGATAGTCGTTCAGATCAGAGTAATACCGAGTACTTTCACCAATGTAAAAATATAAAACAAGCAACAACCGTGACAAACAGCAGTGGTATTTAATGAACTGTATATAAACTTCGGTAGGATGACTCATCAACTGAAAACTCCTCTAAGGTTAAATACATACAAACATAGGAACATTGTAACAACAACAACAACAACAACAGATAAGGTTGGATAGCTCAATGGTAACGTCTGTGAATGCAACGCTCACTGGGTAACACAGTTTCGAATCTCAGAAGGGGGACATGAATTGCTTCAAGACTGCAGATAAGCTTTGATAACTTGTGAAACAGCCAACAAGCATGAAACTTAGGTCAGGTGAGCCTTCCTGCTGATCGCCTCCAACCACCTGAAAACAACAATCCTGAATGTACCGTGATGGTGAGCCACCTAGTGGCATGATGGGCACATTGCAAACTTGACTGATGGAATTCAGTCTGCACCAAAAGAAAGGACTAGACACATGACACTAGTTAGTGTCAAATTAAAAATAAGGATTAATTTGAACAAATATACGATCTATAAGCGATCGATGAGTGATAATCTGTCAAGGTCACTATTAAGTGGATAATATTCGTCAAAGTATTATATTTTAACATTTGAACTGGTATTATTATGGTAGAATTATATATTTCAATTAGTCCCAAACTAGCGATGAAAACATAAAAACGCAATGTTCGACTTGAATAGAACTCATAGAACTAATTATGTCTTACAATATATTTCCAATTCAATACTCAAATATACGAACAGTTTAAAAGGAACGCCGATGGGATCATCGCCTATATCAGGATTAATAGCTGAAGCCATCATGCAAAGATTAAAATTAATAGCTCTATCTACCTGTAATTAAACCGAAAATCTGGACAGGTACGTTACGTTGATGATACATTTGTAATAATTAAGAGAAATGATTTAAAATATATCCATAAATTAATAAACAACATATTTGAAGACACCAAAATTCACCACGAGAGAAGAAGAATTAGATAACAAAACCACATTTTTAGATGTCTTAATCAGGAGAACCAACACAGGAAATTTAAAAACACAAGTATATTGAAAATCAATGCACACAGACCAAATATTCAACTCTACTAGCAAGAATCCAATTACTCACTCACAAACGAAACTGTGTGCAGACATTGTTAAAACACACTGTATGACTCCTGTGTTTGAAGACATTGGAAGAAAAATACCTACTAACTAACTGTCTTCAAAAGGAATGGATGCCCTCAAAATTTCACCAAAATATATGCCTAAACTCAAGTCATAACACCAACAATAAACCAACATCAAAGACCAAAAGAAAATTCATCCTACCATATATAATCAAAAATATCTCTGAAATAACAGCTAGAATATTAAAACCGTTTGAAATAGACATAGTACACAAGCCAGCCAGCACAATCATTGCTTCATTCGATATTGTGGAAACCGAAAGACTCATCCAACAGAAAAAAGACGATAAAATAAATACCATTTAAAAAATAAATTGTATGAACTGTAACAAGCATTACATCAGGTCAAAGTGGGCGTCCCCTTAGAATCAAAATCCAAGAACACAAATTGGCTGTGATGAAAAGACATACTATATATTCTTTTACATCTGTGCATGTAGATAATTTTGGAAATCAATTTGATGATTGCGATAACGTCAAAATTTTAAATAGAGGAAACGCCCAAAAATGGAGTGAGGAAATTCTTAGAAGCCTGGTACTCAAGTGAATCAGCCAGCGATTAACGACGACAAAAGCTTCGGAATTAAACACACAGTTAGATGAACTTGATTGACAGTATTGTGTTGAACAGCGATTGCATTAACTCAACGATTTGAATCCATGGTCCATGGATGACCAATAATTCAGTTCCCTAAAGACTAACTAAATTCCACACTCCAGTATTATGTTTATCGTCAGTTTACCTGGGACAAATAGTGAAATCAGCTAGTAGCTTAGCTTTGTATATGCTGAAAATAGTCAGTTTCGTATGTATATCTGATATGCTTAGTAAGGTCGTGAAGTATTCAGTAAGCATGCTTGTGTTTGAGGCTTGGGTGTGATCTGCTAGTTTTTTTCAACTTTGTAGAAATTATCAAAAGAATTTAGTGTAAATTATTTCGAAATCCATATTTTCTGAAAAAATTTAGTTCATAAATTTTACCTAAGCACAACCACATGGTCCGGGGTTCGATCCCCGGCTGGCGCACTCCTTTTACCTCACCAAACCAGAAGTAAAGCTGCTGAAGAGGAAAGGTTGGGCATGAAGCTAGCAGCCCCATCCTGTAAAATACACACTGCTACAGAAACTTCAAGCCTCTGGCTTGAAGCCCTATGTTCCACTAGGAACGTGAAGGAAAAAAACAATAGTTGCAAATCGTCCATCTGAGCTACAAATCTTCTCTATCATTTCAAAATTATAAACATCTAGATATAATAATAATAATAATAATGGAATAGAAGGAAACTTTGTAAAAACACGAATCAATAAATAAATTTAACATATGTTGTAAACCATTTAGGACTAAATAACAAGATTTTAAGATACTTTGAACACTTCTCACCAAGATTAATACTTAACTATGATTTTTCTACTTGTATATATCCTAAGGAAACTAACAGTATCTCAGATAAATAATAATAATAATGACAAGAATAATTGAAAAAACATTGTAAAAAGAAGAGGAGAGGGAAAGAAAATCATAAAGTATCATCAATGCTATCATACATAAGTAAAAGTATGCTATCAATGTAGATTTAAAGTAACTACTTGTAGTAATTTATTGTAGTCGTAGTATTAGTATTTCGAGATGACCGAATTACACGAATCCAACCAAAACTCAGGGAGGGAGGAATTCAGGAATTTGTATTTAGCGGAATTATTATTGCAATTCATATAAGAAACATATCAACAGTCAACAGTAAGTATTTTAAACAATACAGAGATAGAAATTGTCAATCACCACATCCGCCACACGTCGAATATCTCCTTGCGTATTTATAACGATGTCTCGGTTTGCTTGCAAGTAGCTGCGACCTCCTAAATGATTCTGTGATATTATTTTCATCAGTATTATCTGGACTTCTGAATTATCTACAAATTCAGGATTAGTAGCGGAATTATTACAATTATAATTGGAACGACCTACTTCATTTATTGTCACTTTGTCCAAGTGTCTGTTATGAACTGAGTGATCTTTGATGTCTAATATCTTCACCACTCGATTTCCCATTCTTCGTAGTATGATACCAAGAGAAGGTCTATAATCATTCCTTCTGTAATAATGTACATTAGAAGTCGTGGACATCAGATGCTTTCTGAGAATTCGAGATTTGAAAAGTTTTGCAGGACTTTCACGGGTACTTGTATGCTCTGCATTCGACAGACGCAGCCTATGCATATGCAGTAATTCCTCAATTTTAATCAGTTTCTCTCTCATCTCATTCGGGTCTCTTCGTGTTTTCGACAGTTCGCATTGTAACTCGGCTACCACATTTTTGAAAACAGTTGATGCTTGAGTTGCTGAACTTGTAGTGGAGGTTTTCATTGGATGAGATTGAGTATTTTGAAAAGTTGAAAGACACATTTACTCCATTTTACTAGACATATTGGGAGAATTATAAGAATGTTGAGCAACATAAGTATTCGAACTTCTGCAAACAGTCTTGATGTGTCCAACTTTGCCAAATTTATGACACTTAGCACTCCGAAAACGGCAAGTGCTTCGTAGATGTAACTTTCCACAGGATAAACACGGTTTAATGTTTTTGATCTCTCGCTGCATTCTATTACCTGTGGACGACAGTTTGGATTTCTTTCCATGAACACTTGTATTTTCGACTTTGGACAGCATGACATCAGATACTGACGTAGTGGGAGCAGAGTATTCATTATTGACATCTTCATATGTAATACATACATCTTTAGCAGTTTGAAAGGTACAAGAAGGAATCTGAATTAACTCTTTCTCTAACTTAGGAATATTGATTCCAGCAATTAGATGATCACGTAGTTGAGTATGCAGCTGATCTCCAAAGTTACACTTTGAAGCTTGTATTTGGAGTTGAAGAATAAAATCTCTAATTGTCTGGTTGGAAGCACGAACCAGTTTATGGAATTGAGCCCTCTCTCTGATCTCAAATGTAGTTACATGAAAGTGATGTATCCGAAGTTCACGGATCTTGTCATATGACAGAGAAATGGGTTTATCTGGAAACGCCAGATTCTTCACTAGGCTATATGCATCTAGCCCAATAGCAGTAATGAAAGGATCTGGAATTTTGTCACCCCGAACGTTCTTTGAAATGCACCATGCATCGAAGCATTCAAGGTAATCAGCAATCTCCCGAGGTGAACCATTTATAGGAAATTTTCCAAGGTTATTTAGTTCCATCGCGACGCCAATTTGTAGTAATTTATTGTAATCGTAATATTAGTATTTCGAGATGACCGAATTACACGAATCCAACCAAAAAACAGAGAGGGGGGAATTCAAGAATTTGTATTTAGCGGAATTAAAATGCAATTCATATAAGAAATATTAACAATCAACAGTAAGTATTTAAACAATACAGAGATAGAAATTGTCAATCACCACACTGCTGCCGTCTTCTTTTGTATACAGAGATCCGGTTTCATTAATCTGATTTCGCAGACTTTAGCGACACAAACAGCTTTTTTATTACATTGCTTATTGACAACTATAAAGCTTTTACCCAACCCCACTGGTTCTCACCATTGTGCGTCGGTGGCATAGTGGTTAGGACTCTCGTCGACCATCCACTTGATCCAGGGTTCGACCCCACGCCAACACACACACACACACACCTGATATCTATGGTAGGTCTGCGAAATTTGGGTTACCGATATCCATGCTAAAAATTCCATACTTGTACCAAAAATACAGTGTGGAATCAAGCTGTAAGTCAAAAATAAAAATTTAAAAAAATGATCACAGTTCAATAAATGTTGTGTGATGATGATTGAGCTCATTGAGATGCCATCATGAATACTAGAAAGCCATTTGAAGCAGTGTAGGACAAATCGAGCCGATAGACAGCTTTCCGTACGCCAAGTGCATTCGCTTCCACAAACACATGCAAACTGTAATGTACACATTTTGATGTAGCTAGGATCGACGTCTTATTTTCACTTGTTGCTTGCACTATCACTTTTTTTATATCTATGGACAACATATGAGGCTCGTTTAATGGCTTTTTCCAAACAATATTTCATAAATTGGATAACATCATCTCCCTTCTTTCTAGAAACAGTCGTTGATATCACTCTTCCTTCCTTCCTTCTTTTGATGAATTATTTGAATTCATTAAATAGCGTTTTTTCACAATTGTTGCCTGTTTCAAACTTACTGCTAACGGGAAAGAAATGTTTTCAAGTTCAAATATAAACTGGAATAAAACGAAATGGCAATAGCAGTTTTTACAGAATAAGACGGCACCATCGTTTGTATCTCGTCGGCTTCTCATCAGCTGCATACAGCTTTAAACGAAAATTAATTAAGTTTATATACAGAGAAGTTTTTTTATTAACGTGTTTACAAAAGTGATGACATGATGTCAGTTAGCAGGAGACTCCATTGAGGTAGAGAGTCGTTGAGGAGTTGCACCACAGACTGTTACCGGGATACAGTGAAGAATAGACATCAAAGTCTAATGACCTTAAATCAACCAATTAGATCGCTCAACATTACAAATGGATACTTTCCGTTACAAGTTTCATCCTAACTCAGAGTAAAAGTTAGGGAAAATTTAAAGTAGGGTTATGATTAAGGTTAGGTTGAAACTTGCAACGGAGATTAGGTTTAGAGTCAATCTTGCAACAAAGATTATGAAAAGTATCCATTTGTAATTCTGAGCAATCTGATTGGTTGATTCAAGGTTGTTTGACTTTGGTGTTTATTCTTTACTGTTGCTTGATATTGCATTCCTTTCTAGACTTGCAATAGGTTCTCCTGATAACTAGCGTGTAATTACTCTGTCAATGGGTTTATCACTATGCGTCTGTGTGGGTGTAATTCCGCCTAGTATAGAAGCTAGTCATCAGCTTAAAAGTAGAACTATAGTTAGACGAGGGGTTACCAAGACTTGAGAATTATATAGCTTGTATTTCCTATCAATAACTCGACGTCACTGTGATAAAAGTATGTTCAGTCAGATCAATTTGTGACTTATATTTTGATACAATTTAGGCTGTACGCAGATGACAAAAATCCTCGAAGTAAACCACCATGCACATTCTTTTCACACATGAATTTTTAGATTTCTACACATCCATAGAAGTATTACATTAGGTTTCGAGTGGAACATAAGGCTTCGACAGTACATCACTGTTTCTTTCTATTCTCTGAAGTCATTTTTGCATAGCTCCAAGAATGCCGATAACTTCTAATCTGTAGTTCTTATAATTTCCTCCATGTTACCGCCGAACTCCTAACTGGTCGTTTTCCATTAGAGTTCCACCAGAGGACTTGACTGGCGACTGCTAGATGTCACACAGCAGTCTCCTTTGTCATTGTTTGCGTCCACCTTATAAGATGAAAGGTCCTTGTTTGTCTTGTCGCCGGAGATTCTCGTTGCTTATCCTTTATGTCCATTTGATCTTCAGTATGAAACTGATGAAAGTAACTATTGATGAAAGTCTGCACCAGCCAGTTGGAAATGCTTTTGAAGACACTCCAAGTTGGTTGACCACATAGAAGTACTCAGTTGACATTAGTGTTGAAAGTCGGAATCACGTTGCTTATGCTGATTGCAGGTGATTTTCATACACTATCTTACTTCCTTGATCCTAGCCGGCTTTGACATTTGACTCATTTATGCCATCACCTGTAGGTGAAACGAAGCTGCCTAGAGAAGTCAAAGAACTGATCTTGTTCAGATTTCTCCTGTTGATAATGACTAGAGCTAGTCGTTGGCGACTGTGGGGTAGTATCTTCATCACCTCTGACTTCTCTACCTTCACTTAGAATCCCATCTTGTTCGCCTGCCTCTTCTTCTTCCAACTTTTCGGTTTCCGCTTATAAATCTTCCAGTATGTGTATGACCTTAGACATAAATCATCCACGATATCCACATCTTCTTGTCTGCTTAACATATCCGTGCTAATTTTTACTTTCATTGAAAGACAACAGTACCGAATGACTGACTGACTGGCTGACTGCCTAAAGGCTTTCATCAGCCTACGTCATTTTAACTCTCCAATTCTCGTCGGCAATAACAACATTTCCTTACTTACGCGCCCATTAAATATAAAGGGAATGTTGTAAAATGTCTTGCGAGCAGAGCAAGAAGGATATGTACGGATGAACTCTTACAAAAGGAATTTGAATATATTCACGATTCCTTGATGGAGATGGACTATTCGAGTAGTTTCATAAAGAAACTTATTAAAACATCAGGAAAAAAACCTGAGACTCTGACTGCACGTAAAAAACCTCTATTTATTAACTTACAATTTAATGGTGACTTATCCAGTGAGATTCTATTCCAAAGACTTTCAAGGAGTATACGTAGAACATTTTACGCAGCACACGTATGTTTGTCATTCTCTAGCCGACGAATGATTCGGACGCAAACGAAGGATAAGCTAGATAGTTCTACCACACATCTATGTGCATTTATCAATTCAACTGCACCTCCGGTGACAGTTATGTTGGCCACACTACTACTAGACAGCTCAGTCAACGTGTCACTACTGAACATCTCCCATCGTGGTGACTTGGGAAAGGACAGACAAAAACAATCCGTAGCTCAATTTTGCCACATTCAATTGATAGTGGTCATGTAGTGTTGAGAAAACGAGAGCTTTCAAAGTAATTCATCGTATCCCGTCGAATCTTTCCAATGGACTTCGTATTCGTCTACTGCACACAGCTGAGGCAGGCGATAGGCATTCGAACAGCTATTAAGCCCCTAAACTATGCATTCAAAAGAAGTTCGTACACACAGCCATTATCCCTCCCTTGGTTGGCCTATTAAGACATAACCAACTAATGACTTCTACACCACCACGCTTTGTTTATATGTTTAACCCCTTCTCTCTTATCATCCCTTAATCTTACCACATCTTCAATCTATCATTACTTAATCGGTTCATTTGTCTTTACTAGGCTTTATCGACTACCACTTCCACCTGAACACATTTGTTTGTTTAATCATGCCGTTCTTTTCATTATTCGTGTTATCACAGATTGCCTCACTTTTTCATCCTTATTATTGATAAGACTATTATTATTACTACTATCATGACTAATTGCACAATTTATATTCACCATCGTATTATCCTATAGACAAAACGCCATGATTGGTTTATATTTGAATTTTTATTTGTAAAGTTATGTAGGTATATTAGAGTTAAGCTTGTTGAGATCTAATTGAAAACAGCAATATTGTTCGCTTAAATATGTGTTGTTCTCCAATTCTAATGAAGAAAGAGTGTGTATGTGTAGAGGACTAATATTAGAGTTCACTAACATTCCAAGTATAAAAGTAATAATCCAAGTCAGTGGAGTGTTAAATCACAATATATTACCAAAAATACAGTGACGAGTTATAGCAACAAAAAGGATTACTTGGTTATAAAGTGTAAGTCCTCGGCTACAAATTAATTATATAATCCACAGGCACGTTAACTGTTTGGACTGCGTCTGCTGTAGCTGCTGTGTTCCGGTTGTAGAAATGTCTTCGGTTGAAAGTAGTAGGCTCCTACAATAAATCCGAAGTATACAACACGGTGTGAGTGGAGCAAGTAAGCAGAAGTGACCAGGGAGAAGACGAAGTCTCCAACAGCAGAGTGTATTTTTCAATTGTACACGGAAGTTATGTATATTTCAACAAGAAGCGTTTTAAACAAAAATTATGTACAATATCTCGAATTTATACAAGTAACCAAAAAGTGTACAATCACATTGTTACGTACTCAACACGGCTCCCCCCTAGAGGTCCGGAGAGACAACCGGGAAATGATAAGTAAAACTATGAAGTAAATAATAATAGTAATAGCAACTTTTGGATAAAAATAGGGATATATTACAACATGCATAAACGCGAGAAGGTATGTGAGTCATGTAAAGTCTGAAAGCATATACAATTGGTTCAGCAATAAAAATTGAAAGAGAAAGTCATGTCACTTAAATTTGCACTAACCATGAACATAGATTTTTAATGTATAAAGAAAAATATGTAAATACACAGTAATTAAGGAGGGGAAAGAAACATTTAAAAAATATGGATTAAAGATCAATAGTTTTTGGAAAGGACACTACCTGTTTTTTCGGTGAGGTACATATAAATAAATAATAGTGATAGTAACATCAAAGTTTACGACGAAATACTAACCGTCATGATGATAATGTCTAAACGAAAAAGATAATAATAATTTTTAATTATTTTTCTTTTGTTAGTCCTCAAAATGAACGTAGCGAGCCGGTTTACTGATTTGCCGACCACTACGTGTGTGATATGGAGGGAGGATAAGACTTGGTGCCGGTGGAGGGGATTCGGATGTTTGATTATTTGATTGCGCAGCTGCCGATGTAGATTCGAAGTCGTTGTCGGTGTATGCGGGTTTGATTCGATCAATTGAAACAGTCTCTCGTCTTCCATTCTTGTTCACTGTAAAGTGTTTGTCTGAACGTTTAATAACTTGAAAGGGTCCTTCGTATGGAGGTTGCAATCCTTTTCTGATGGCGTCGACTCGAATGAAGACGAATTTGCAAGTTTGTAGATGTTTGTTGATCTGATCTCTTCGGGGAGATTGTCGAGGTGCTGTTGGTTGAAGTTGAAGCATTTGTCTAGTTAATCGGTTAGTGAAGTCGGCAATGTTCACGTCTGTGGAATCGGCTGAGGGGACTAGCTGTCCAGGCAAGGTTAGGTTGGTGCCATAGACAAGTTGAGCCGGTGTACATCCTAAATCTTCTTTGATAGTAGAACGGATACCAAGTAAAATCAAAGGTAAGTATTCACTCCACTTAGATGTATCATTCTGCGCCATCAGGGAGCTTTTCAGTTGTCTGTGGAATCTTTCCACTAGACCATTCGCTGCCGGATGATAGGCTGTTGTGGAGATATGTTTCACTCCCAGAAGTCTCGTCAGTTCGCGAAAGAGTGTCGATTGGAATTGAGGACCGCGGTCGGATGTAATAGTAGTTGGTACACCGTAGTTTGACACCCAACGGTCGAGAAAAACTAAAGCAACGTTTTCAGCAGATATGTCGTTTAAGGGGCATGCAATAGCCCAACGAGTAAATCTATCAATCGCTGTCAGGATATGTGTATATCCCCTTGATGTTGGCAATGGTCCCACGATATCTATATGGATATGCTGAAATCTCCTTTCGGGTAATTTAAACGTCTTCGGGGTTGTAATAGTGTGGCGGTGTACTTTGGAGCATTGGCATTGGATACATTCTCGTGCCCATCTCCGAATGTCAGAGTTCATTTTAGGCCACACGAAGCGTTCGCTGATCAGTCTGACCGTGGCGCGTACTCCAGGGTGAGAAAGCGAATGTAAATGTTCGAACAATGCTTTTCGGCAACTGAGAGGGACAAATGGACGATTAGTTCCGGTAGATATATGCTTTATACATCGTAGTTTCTGTACAGATTAGATTGATTTACTCATGATGAGAACACTAGTCCCCACATTTAGCATCTGCTCTCTTTTATCGGGTTTAAAACTGGCTAGCAAAGTAATTGGACTAGTAAATTAGGCTAGGTTAGTTAATTCAGACTATGGCATACAATTAATCTTTTTTTATTTTTAAGTCATATCGATCGACAGGATAAACAGCGACCAATAGGAGAGGCTAGAGCAGATCAATAAATACGTAATAATAAGCATTAGACAAAGTATACATTTTGATTAATAGATATGATTACATCATTTAGAAGGTAATCAAAAGAGAATTACGATAATATATCTCCTTTTTTTGGTGAAAATAATTAATGACACCGGTGTGAGTGTGTGTATCTGTGGGCGTGCGTGTGTGTATAGACACGAGTAGATAGAATTTTCATTGGTGTATAATTTCCACCATTCAACCACCCTCACCCCTCTCCCAGACTCTGTCTAATCTGATGTCTAAAGGTAGAAAAAGGTAGGGTAAGAAGATAAGCTTTAATTTTATCCAGAGCAGTTTTATTTATAAGTGAAGTGTTTAATAGACTAGGCAATTTAAATGACAATTTTAACGCTACTATATGAGCATATCTATTTCATTCTGCTCTCTCTAATCCTTCTTAATATCCATATCAGATTTTAACAACAGAAGACAGGGCCTACAACAGATCGTTTTGTTACGGAAATCAGCACGCATATATATATATATATATATATATATATATTTCATGTACATTACTATAGCTTATTCAAGTAGACAAACACAGTCTTCTGATTGGTTGTTTCTGGTTTGTCGGAAAGTTAAGTCATATATTTGCGAATCTTATTTGCCCACTTTGAGCCTGCTGTGATTGGTTGTTGAATCAGTCTTGTTCATATTTTCTCACTGGTACCCGATAGATGATAGAGAAGATTCTTGAATACTAACTGGATTCATGGTTTGTTTGGATGGCGTAGTCTAATATCGAAGTGTTATTAGTTTTTACTACACCTGATAGGTGCTTCTCCGCCAAGAAAAACTAAGTTCCTAGGGCAACGCCGAATGTAACTAACTGGCTCCACAGGGGCAGGTAGGCTGTTAGATATAAGAGAAGGTTAAGCTACAGCTCACATCTTCTACACAGTTGGCTTTGATTCGTCAACTGAAAGATGAAGTACCTAGTCCAGCCATCTCTTGATGCATAGTATCATTTGCAGATGCTTTCAAACTGAAATCTATTGATCTTATCGATTTGATGTTATTTAAAATATTGGTGGCGTCATTAACAATTGTTCCTCAACTATTATTGTTATTGACATATAACTGTAAGACCTGATGAAGAGGGAGAGGTTATCGAAAATGTGCATATTCTTTGTTCACTATTGATCAGTCTTTTAGCATCCCATTTATTTAATTGTAATTATTATTATTATTATTATCAATGAATACGTCAGTGGTAGTATGCTCCCTAAACAGACGCGATGTCCAGATTCACATCCAGACTGATACACTTCCACTGCTCGCCTGGCCAGAAATAAGGCCCGGGAAGAAAGGAGAGTTTGGAATGAGCCAAGCAATTACACCCCAACCCTGTTGTGTAAAAATAAACAAAACTATCACTACTAAAACTTTAAACTCAAAGCTTGAATTCTTTTGGTGTTCTCGTTTTTGGACATTGATTTGGTTATATATATAAATGAACTTTGTATTGATAATTTACTCTATTTGTTCTCATGAATATTTCCAATAAATCAGATGAGTTAAACAATTTATTTTTAAAATATCAGGATTTATAGGGTCAGTTGTTTTGTTTTCCTAAAAGCAGGGTTATATTTTTTGAAAAGTTGAATGGCCATTGCTCAGATAAAACATTCTCAATATCTGGAATGGTTTTCTTTGAGATCACATTGAGAAATAGTAGTAATAATGTAAAGGATAACAGATCATATAAGCTGATCTAAAGAATATGCTTGATTCACACATTAAGATGCTTTCATCCCCAAGAGTATTACTGTTATTGCCTTGATTTCCGAGTGGTATATAGACCTCCAACAGCACATCTCCATCCCGCTCTGCTCTCCAGCTTTTCTTCGGGATGGCACTACTATTGTCCATATGTTTTCATTTCCTTCTCACACGATTTGTACCATGCCATGTCACCCTCGTGTGACGACAGAAGACAAGAGTCAGACAACAGATCGTTCATCTACGAAATCAACACATATTTATAGATTTTCGTGTACATTATTATGGATTTTTGTTAGCAGAAAAACAGAGTCTTCTGATTGGTGGTTGTTTCTCACAGAAAGTTAATCTTTCATCTCTTTGTGGCTGTTTCTTCAATGTCAGATCATCTATATGCTAACTGTATCCGCCTACGCAAAGTCTGTTGTCAGTCTTTTTTCTTGTTTCTACATGACTAATATTTGGGACATATACATTGACGTAAATTAATGTCTACCAATTTGGCTAGCTGCCAGTTCTCATCACACTCAGAACTACGCCCAACTCATCGTTTCCCATTTTGAGTTCCATTTGGGGGCCTCAGTGGGGTGTAATGTCACTCAACAGTCTCCCCAGTGTGTATGCCCAATTTCATCTCCATTTTTCTGGTCATATTTGCAAGACTATTGGTTCTTGGTTGTTTCCTTATCAAAATTCATTGTTGTTTATCTTATTTAGCCACCTGATCTTCAGTATTGAGAGATAGAAGGCATCTGTACATGAAAGTCTTCCAAAGGCTGTTGGGAATGTTTCTAGTGACGCCCGCGCCAAGTCTCCAAATCATATAGAAGAAATGACCGACTTGATATTAGTACTGCAAATGAGAGTCTTATTCCTTATGTTGAGTGCAGTAGACTTCCAGACTGATTTCAGAGTAATAAAGGTCTAATCTCGCTTTCCCGGTTCTCATCGGCTTTGACATCTTCATTTAGTTTACTATCCAGTCGTAAGCCCGTAAAAAGAGGCAACGTTGAACGTAGGACTAACGACCCTATTCCAAAAAATTATTCCAGTCACTACAGAAACTTTAATATTCAGAAAATATACAAATTCTCCCAGATTATTTAAAATAAAACATGTCAAAACCAATAGTGAGTTGTTCGGATATCTACATAATTAGTTTAGCAGTTGGTATTGATGGCCTTGTTTGTGATTGGTTATTTTTTGCGATTGTGTTGTCATTGCCTGTACTCGTATTTTTATTGGCCACTCTCTCGGCAGGTCTGATGTTTAATCCAGACTGATTAGCCAATGAAAAAAATGCTGGTAAAAAATCAATGCTACCATCTAAGTTCAGTCCACAGTAATAGCTAATTGAAATAAAAACAGAATTTAATATTATACGCCTTTCTAGAAATAGAGTTAACTCATGTAAGGTCTTCAAATTTTGGTCCGCAGGTTCGTGCGTCGGTGGCACAGCAGTTAGGACTCTCGCCGACCATGCACATGGTCCAGGGTTCGATCTTCTGCCGACACACACTCGATATCTATAGTCGGCCTGAAAAATTTGGGCTACCGATATCACATGCTGAAAATTCCATACTTGTACCAAAAATAAGGTGTGGCATCGAGCTGTAATCAAAATAAAAGAATTTTAAAAATTTAATTGATTTCAGTGGCTGGTCATGAACTGACTAACTTCAGTTAGAGAACCAGTGAAAAGAAGCGGGGAGTATTCGAAAATAGTTTCGCCCTTGTTTGAAACTCTTCAGCACTATGCACCTAATGCCATCAGGTTAAAAGGCAAGCTGGGTGACCATTCGGCTACTGGCATGGTTACTCGGAGAGGAGTCAAATGTATCAAAAGTTATGGAGAGGAACTTTCACAGTACACTTCTTTCTCAGATTCGTAATGACTATCTTGACGAGAATGAAATAGGGACGAGCTCCAAATTTAACAGTAGTATGATCCAATGGTTTGGCACTCAAAATAAATTATTAGTAAAGTGAGTATAATCACGTATGTGAATTCAATTCACTTGTCACTTCAGGGTCGACAATATTTGTAGGATTCCACTGAAATCAAAGATGCTCTCAACACAGCTATAAAAAATGATCCGAAAAGCAGCCACAACGTGATGAAATATGTTTTCGACGACAACAACAAATTGACAAGAAGGGAAAAGAAACCAAAAAAAACGGCAGCCAGTCAGAACACAAAAAGAAAACAAATATTTGTTTTGCTTGCCAGTTATGAGGCGGATACATTTTTTAACATGGAAAAACAGATTAGTCCTAGGGTGACAAGATAAATATTATTTTTGGCGTGACAACATTGCATGTGAGACGGTGATTGAAATTGGTCAAAATAGTTTCAAACAATGTAGGAGAAATAAACTTTACAAGTTACTTCAAGACTGTCAAACATGTCTGCTGAGTGACCAGTAAAATATCGTATTCATTTAAAGAGAAGATATGAAGTGAAAACTTCGATGAATAGTCCTAGTTTAGTTGATCTTATAACAACAGCCTCGGCTATTGTATATACAAGACGGAGGTAAACGGTGAGTGTGAAATGATGACTACGGGATACGGTTTAGCAGCTTAAAGACTGTATCAACGTCACTGAAATGTCCAGCATCTACCAAGTGGGATAAAATCGAACTTTATACGCGCGTTTGATTTCCCTCATTCTGAATCAGGCTGGTAGAATGTTCTCAAATTCGTATAAGAACCTGCCTGATCACACGCCCTATAAGTAACTTTAATCACACGAAGAGTTGAAACAGTATGTGAACAACTAGAACCTAAGATCAGATAAGGTGAGTTTCACTTCCTTGGTAGACATTGGATGAAGAGGTAGATTGCATTAGAACTTAGCGTCCCAAAAGAACACGATCGGATCTTTTCCCTATGATGGACAAGTTAAGATTAAAATCTCTTCTGGTTCTCCTCTTCTCAAATGGCTCCTTTCACCATTACTCATTCTTCTTCTCTATTTCCTTCTGTATTTATCCAAAACACAGTTGAGTAGCCAGAATGCTTTTGTAGTAATTTATTGTACTTGAAGTATTAGTATTTCGATCTGACGGAATTATAAGAATCTAAACAAAACCCAGAGAGGGCAGCAATCAGGAATTTGTATTTAGCGGAATTAGAATGCAATTCATATAAGAAACATATCAACAGTCAACAGTAAGTATTTTAAACAATACAGAGATAGAAATTGTCAATCACCACAGCTTTTTAATGTGTACCCTTCATTCTACTAGCATTCATCAAATAATATCGAATTTTCTACTTATACTGATACTAACAAACTACTCACAGTTTTTTTAAACTAATGATAATAAGAAATCAGAAAACTATTCGTCAGAGGAGGAAGTTCCCTTCATTGACGAATTCGTCTTCAAATGTCGGTACAGTCGTATTTATATTTACCAAAAGGAGTACAGCAGTCTATAACTCAGTAATAATTCATATAATTGTAATGACAGAAGACAAGCGCCAGGCAACAGATCGTTTATTAAGGAAATCAACACATATTTATAGATTTTCATGTACATTATTCTGGATTTTTGTCAGCAGAAAAACAGAGTCTTCTGATTGGTGGTTGTTTCTCACAGAAAGTTAATCTTTCATCTCTTTGTGTCTGTTTCTTGAATGTCAGATCATCTATATGTTAACTGTATCCGCCTACGTAAAGTCTGTTGTCGGTCTTTGTTCTTGTTTTCACATGACTAATATTGGGGACATAAACATTGACGTAAATTACTGCCCACCAACTTTGACTAACAGCCAGCTCTCACCACATAATCACTTAAATAGGGTTTCTATTGAGAAAAAGAGAATTAGTAATGGCCAATAACTCAGTGGAAGAAAGGGTTTGAAATTTGATGAGGTTGAAATCGTTATTCAGGGATTTGACTGGTTACTGGATTGGTTCATCATGAGCCGACATCAGTTAGAGAACCATTGGAAAACCAGCTAGGAGTACTGGACAGCCATTTCGTCAGCCTAGTTTGGGATTCTTCAACAGTACACACTTAACACAGAGGTTCGAAGGTAACCAGGACCTTCTGGTTACAAGGCGAGCAACTGGGACTCGATCCAATTGCTAGTCCATGAACGCCAACTTCTACCAATTCATGATATAGCGCGACCACTTCATAGTGTCTTATTTTCTATAGTTTGGTTTTTAAGGGTTAGTTATGTTTTTACGAGTTGATCGCGGATTGATATCAGTTAGAGAACCATTGAAAACCAGGGAGTACTGGACAGCTGCTGTTTCATCCTAGTTTGAGAATCATCGGCAATACGCACCCACTGGGATTCGAACCCAGGACCTTCCGGTTACAAGGCAAGCTCGTATACCATTCAGCCACTGGGACCCGATTCAATGGCCAGTACATGAATTCTAACTTCTACCAATTCGTGATTTAGCGCGACCCCAATCATTGTCGTAGGTGGGATATCCATCCACACACGTGACATCTAATTGGACCTCACTGGTCACGACTCCTCACTAGAACTCAGGATTCTCCGTCCTGTAGTAAGTCAATAGCGAGCATCAGATTAATTTTCTATAGTTTGGTTTGTAAGGGTTAGTTATGCTTTTACAAGTTGATCACGGAATCCCAGTGGGTGCGTATTGCCGATGATTCTCAAACTAGGACCAAACAGCAGCTGTCCAGTACTTCCTGGTTTTCAATGGTTCTCTAACTGATATCAATCCCTGATCAACTAGTGTCTTATTTGCGGTGTTGTAGATATAATGGATGAAACTGTTGTAATAAGACTGACTAAACTAGAACTATTCACTGAAGAGTATTCACTGAATTAAATATTCTGAATTCAGATCGACTTTTAAATTTTTATGATATGGGAATATTACAAAATCCTTAAGCAAAGGAAAGAAATCCTTTTTATTCATTTTCTGTGTAAAATGAAAAAGACATAAAGAAATTAATTTTCAAGTTAAGTTCCTTGGTTTGATTCTGAACGTACAGATGAAGAGTCCCAAACAAAGACAAAACAACTGTTATTATTATTAGTTGTACTGTGTCGCGTACTACTGACATAATTTGTCAGTAATATATATGGAGGCTGGTTGATATAAAGTAACCAAAACTGAAAGAAACATTTTAAGTCAGTGGCTACGGTACCATAAGGGTTTACTCCTCAAATCTGGATTTAGCTAACGTTGTGGTCAGGAAATAATCTCAAGACTTCTTTCTAACCTTCAGAAAATCAGCGAACATTCATAAGAACAGTAGGGTGCAGCGGGTCGGGTGTGAGGACAAATACTCACCGAAGACATTGGCTGACGATCGCGCTATGTCGTGAATTGGCAGAAGTTAGAATTCAAGGACCATTTGAACGGGTCCCAGTGGCTGAATGGTATACGGGCTTGCCTTGTAACCGGAAGGTCCTGGGTTCGAATCCCGGTGGGTGCGTACTGCTGAAGAGTCCCAAACTAGGACAAAACAGCTGTCCAGTACTCCCAGGTTTTCCAATGGTTCTCTAACTAATGTCAGCTCATGATGAAGTCCTGAAACTTTATTATCTATCATAGACAACTTGTCGCCTCAAGTTTTAACCTGAACCATGACGTAAGCTAAATCCAAATTTGAAGAGTAAATAAACACTACTACTTCTGTAGCCAATGTCTACTTAAAATGTTATTTTCAGTTTTACAGCAACATATTTAAGCGAACAATATTCCTGTTTTCAATTAGATCTCATCAGGCTTAACTCTAATATACCTACATAACTTTACAAATAAAAATTCAAATATAAACCAATCATGGTGTTTTGTCTATTGGATAATACGATGGTGAATGTAAATTGTGCAATTAGTCATAATAGTAGTAATGATAATAATAATAGTAGTAATAATAATAATGGTTTTATCAATAATAAGGATGAAAAGGTGAGGCAGTCTGTAATAACACGAATAATGAAAAGAACGGCATGATTAAACAAACAAATGTGTTCAGGTGGAAGTGGTAGTCGATAAAGCCTAGTAAAGACAAATGAACCGATTAAGTAATGATAGATTGAAGATGTGATAAGATTAAGGGATGATAAGAAAGGGGTTAAACATATAAACAAGGGGTGGTGTAGAAGTCATTAGTTGGTTATGTCTCAATAGGCCAACCAAGGGAGGGATAATGGCTGTGTGTGCGAACTTCTTTTGAATGCATAGTTTAGGGGCTTAATAGCTGTTCGAATGGCTATCGCCTCCCTCAGCTGTGTGCAGTAGACGAATACGAAGTCTATTCGAAAGATTCGACGGGATACGATGAATTACTTTGAAAGCTCTCGTTTTCTCAACACTACATGACCACTATCAATTGAATGTGACAAAATTGAGCTACGGATTGTTTTTGTCTGTCCTTTCCCAAGTCACCACGATGGGAGATGTTCAGTAGTGACACGTTGACTAAGCTGTCTAGTAGTACACTCAATATAACTGTCACCGGAGGTGCAGTTGAATTGATAAATGCACACAGATGTGTGGTAGAACTATCTAGCTTATCCTTCGTTTGCGTCCGAATCATTCGTCGGCTAGAGAATGACAAACATAAGTGTGCTGCGTAAAATGTTCTACGTATACTCCTTGAAAGTCCTCGGAATAGAATCTCACTAGATAAGTCACCATTAAATTGTAAGTTAATAAATAGAGGTTTTTTACGTGCAGTCAGAGTCTCAAGTTTTCTTCCTGATGTTTTAATAAGTTTCTTTATGAAACTACTCGAATAGTCCATCTCCATCAAGGAATCTTGAATATATTCAAATTCCTTTTGAAATAGTTCATCTGTACATATCCTTCTTGGTCTGCTCGTAAGACATTTGATAACATTTCTTTTATATTTAACGAGCACGTAACTAACGAAGTGTGTGTATTGCCCTGTGAATGTACTTTTTCTATACACGCTTCTGCCAAATGACCCATCTTTTCGCCTACTTAGCAAGACATCCATAAAATGTAGTTTATTATCCTGCGAAGGGTAAACGTAGTTGAATTTCAGTAACAATTCGTCAGTGTTAGCATTCCCATCAGTTAAGATAAATGTATCATCGACATATCGGTAATACATATCAAACTCCTTGATGATGTCTTTCAATTTCCCGTTTTCAAGTTTTGGCAACTTCTTATCAATATGTGTCCATATTACTAGTAATAAATCATATCATATTAGCAAGTGCCATAGTAGTAGTGTGGTGAGAGCAAGCCGTGAGAAAATATGAGCAAGGCTGATTCAACAACCAATCACAGCAAAGTTAACGTGGCAAAATATGATTCGCAGGTAGAGAACTCTATTTATCGAGGAATCCCGAAACAACCAATCAGAAGCCTGCTTTTGTCTGCCTAACTTCTGATAAACAACCAATCAGATAACTGCGCTTGTCTACTTGCATAAGCTACAATAATGTATGTGAAATATGTATAAATACGTGTTGATTTTCATAATAAAACGATCTGTTGCCTGGCCCTTGTCTTCTGTTGTTACAGTAGTATTTGGTATACCTAGGGAAAAAGTAACGTAGGCTGGGGTGCCAGTAACCTCACAGCTACGGAAACACCCAAACTTCAAGCCTGAAGCCTTGTAAATTTCACTCGGAACGGAAACGAGTGAAAAAACTAACAAACAAACATAGTAATTGTGATTCATAGTTTGTACATTTTAGTACAAGTGGGTTGAAATGAGTCAGTAACTTCCTAACATGTCTGTATAATTTATAAGGCCATATGTTTGTATATATATGGACACTAACACTACTACTATTATTAGTATAATTTATATTATTTTCAATCGATAATATGTATTTATTATTTGTGTGTACATACACCACACATACGACTAACACAGTTTATAACCACACATTATGGTATCGATTTCACACACACACACACACACGCGAGCACATACATACAAATGTACAATCCGGTTGTAAATTAATATTTCGTAAATACACACTAGTTAGACAGACGAATAAATATTGATGCAAAAATTATTTGTGTCGAATAATCAGATGCTTGATTCATCACCTTTTCATGAATGTTAAACAGCACTGACCTGTGTGTAATGCTGACACCACAAGTATTCAAAAGAGAAACTGGTCAAAAACAGGAAGGCATGTCCAAATTGTTTAGTGATTTAAAGTTTGAGTATGGATTGATATACTGTTAGAAAACTTGGATTCGGTTCCCAGTGGGTTCATGAGTATTTGTGTGCCGTTGACGCAACAGCTGTCCAGTACTCATAATCTTGATATGATTATGAGCAATAGTTTGTGCTCGAAAAGTTTTCAGTTAATATTCCTGTATAACACCAATGTGTGATTTATCCAAATAGAATCTTATTCATAATGGAGTTACCGACTTTCGTGTCAATTGGTATTAGGTGACATCAGATTCATTTGAACAAAGCAAGAACTACAGTTTTAGCAGAATAAAATGGCACCATCAGTGTTTATTTCGTTGCCTTCTCGTCAGCTGCTTACAGGCCAAAGACATTATTATATATATCTACAAAAACAATTTTAACATACTTACCCACAGAGAGTTCATTTTAAACAAAAATCAATCGGTCAATATACGCATACACTAATAATATATACATATATAAATATGCAATATTAAACACTATTCCGAACAATAGTAATAATCATACACACTTGAAACTTTTAGCATTTCGCATTCGGAAGAAAGAGAGGTGAAATTATCCAGTTACCAGGGCAAAGAAAGACTGATAACCGCTTCTTTCTGGACGCATAAATCAGGTTTCAGGCGCTTGATGGAAATGGCTTCAGGAAACTTAAGGAGAATTGAGCTCTTTTGCCTATTGATACTTTTGAACGACTTTTTCGACGTCCACCTCATGACCCGTGTCGAGGAGATTCCTGGCGATGGCACTGTTTAAAGCATTTGTTCCCTTCAGACGTAAGCTGTTTGGTACATGTTGAGAAAATCGTAGGAATGAATTTCTTTCTGTCCTTCCAATGTAACCGCTCCCGCAGATACATGTAAATTTGTATATGCAGTTGGAGTTAACATGAGAAAGGTATCTATCGATTTTTGATTGCACCAAAGAGCAAGTTGTTCGATAGACGGGATAAGCTATGGCTAGTAATGTACTCAGCCTTCTGTTGATCATCGCTGCAATGTTTTCACCTTTATAATCAAGCTGAACATAGACTGGCTTTTTTCCCACTGTGATTTGTTTTACATTTGTGACTTCAGATCTTCCATACTTGTTGATGAACCTTTGAGGATACCCATTTCTCTTCAATATATTTTCAAGGAACTCAAACTCCTCCTCTAGTTTCTCTATAGAGCATATTCTCCTCGCTCTATAGTACAGAGTCTGTGGGAGTAGTTACATTGGAAAGACAGAAAGAAGGTCATTCCTACGATTTTCTCAACATGTACCAAACAGCTTACGTCTGAAGGGAACAAATGCTTTAAATAGTGCCATCACCAGGAATCTCCTCGACACGGGTCATGAGGTGGACGTCGAAAAGTCTTTCAAAATTATCAATAAGCGAAATAGCTCAATTCTCCTTAAGTTTCCTGAAGCCATTTCCATCAAGCGCCTGAAACCTGATTTATGCGTCCAGAAAGAAGCGGTTATCAGTCTTTCTTTGCCCTGGTAACTGGATAATTTCACCTCTCTTTCTTCCGAATGCGAAATGCTAAAAGTTTCAAGTGTGTATGATTATTACTATTGTTCGGAATAGTGTTTAATATTGCATATTTATATATGTATATATTATTAGTGTATGCGTATATTGACCGATTGATTTTTGTTTAAAATGAACTCTCTGTGGGTAAGTATGTTAAAATTGTTTTTGTAGATATATATAATAATGTCTTTGGCCTGTAAGCAGCTGACGAGAAGGCAACGAAATAAACACTGATGGTACCATTTTATTCTGCTAAAACTGTAGTTCTTGCTTTGTTCAAATTCACTAAGGGAAATACATGTATGAAACATCAGATTAAGCTGGAAAAGAGTTAGGGTCAACAAATTTGGTCACTTAAGCTGAAGGTACTAGGGTTGGCTTTCACTTTCCTGGGATTATGAGTAACGTACTGATGAAGAGTCTGAAACTAGGACGAAACGACTGTCTAGTACTCGCTGCTGGGTTTCAGTGGATCTATTGCTGATATCAATCTATGTTGAAACTTGAAATAGTTGGAATCCCTACAAATTAACTCTTGAAGACTGCTGTACGCTTTAAGCAAAAATATACATACAGTTGAATTGCCATTTAGCGGGTTTGTAAGTATCCTTTTATTCTAGTATTGATTTTTAGGAATTTGATTGATTGGTTACAGGATTTCACCATGTTAACTGATAACAAAGGTCAGACAGATGTTATTGTCAATTCGTCATAGAAAAATAAATTCAAGTGTATAAGAAATAACAATGTGTGAAAAGTAGTGGATAAACTTACGTAATCAACAGAGTTATTTGGAAATAATCGTTAGGATACAAGAGAACAGAGGGTTGAAAATGTATTACAAAAATTAAAGGATAATATAGAGTTTATTGTACAAAAATTCGGGTAACTAAAAGAGGCTGGATAAAACGCGTCTGAAGACAGAACTTCCGTTTTTTTTTTCTCATAGATTGTTAAAGCTTCATCTGCGTGAAGATGGTGTAGAAGTATACCATTTGAATAGCTGGTTCGTGCTTTATGTATAACTTTGAAAGAAGTCTATGTTGATGCTACGTGACGAGAAGTATTAATTAGCTAATAAAGTGAGTTGTTGACTAATCTTCGTTTTTCTCCACTTGTTCCTGTGAAGATAAGTTCATGGGTTGTGCCACTGGGACTTCGTTTAGACGCACCCATGAACACCTACCAGGATGGTCGCTGATCGTTGTATAACTTATATGCTTTAATTGTACAGTCTTTGGAAATGACTTTTTTGGTAAGGAACACTTTCTTTGTTTTATTTACTTTTATGATTTTCATGACATTGCGATACTGTTAGTCTTCTAAAAGGTAAATTCTGCACTTAGCACTAACTAGAAGTTGGACATCAAAGTTATTCGAGAAGGAAGATGACTAGAATAATGAACTTGTATTAACAGGAAGTACACGTCCACTAGGAAATAGGGCAGTCGAGTGGTTGCGCTACTGGTTGATATTACATCCACTTCTGATCATAGAAGAGGCTGAGACAAGTGTTACCGGTCTTACTGAATACCAGTGAATGTATCATTAGTGTGTCGGTCGTCCAACTGTAGAATACTCGCAAAATACACACACATGGTCCACTGTTCAATCCTAAGCAGACAGAAGTAGTCCTAAATCTCCCCTCTAGCCAATAGAAAGCCCGGAGAAGAGGAAAGATTGGACTAACCTGAGGTTATCAGTTTCATCCTGCGCAAGGAAATACCACTGCCACTACTGAAACTTCAAGACATCAGACATGAAACCCTCCATATGTTCCACTTGGAACGAAACCGTTAGCTTATAATGTTCATTAAACAGACAGTAATAATAAAAGTACATGCCCACACACACACACACGGAAATAAACCGTATAATAATTAGAACTATATATTGAATTAGCATAGATGCTTGTATAACTTATAGAATATTAATTAGTTAAACAGGCTTGATTTATCGATTCCTGTGTTGATTACGTATTTGGATATACAAATTATCATAATTTCTCGTTTGAATATATTCTGTTTCCTCTGTTTGAAATTGAAACTAACTAACTTCGACTAAATTCTACAGTTCCTTTCAGTTGGTAGTCATTGTGGTACCTTGAGAGACAGACAGAGAGAGAGAGAAGGGGGCATCTTTCTTCATACTCATCTAACCCCACCCCTCCAGTGTCATTTTGTCTCATAAATAGGCTGATCATTCCTTCAAATAAGCAATATTATTATTAGTATTCAAGTGTTAGTTTGTAGGGATTTGAATGGTTTCAGGATTTCATCATAAACTGACATCAATGTACAAGCCCGCCTTGTAACCAGGAGGTTTTGGATTCGAACCTCAGTGGTCGCATACTCATGAAGAGTCACAAACTAGGCTGACGAAAAAGGTGTCCAGTACTCCCCCTGCATGTTTACCAATGATCCCCTAACCGATATTTGTTTGTGATGCAATCCTAAAATAGTATTATTATTATTCGACCTTAGCGTTCTGAATGCAGCATGGGAATTCAGTTAACATATTTCCATTCTACTCTGTTCTGTACAGTCCCTCGGGACATTATCTCCGCTAAATCAACCACGGCTGCATGCCCCACCCAATTCGGCACCCACTCCTTCGCGATACAAGTCTTGTTATGGTATTTCTAATAATCTCCGTTTCTTCCTGTATATTCATTCATACTGAGCAGTATGTTGTCCACTGGTTCGTCGTCTGGCAGGATTCCTTGTTTCTTATGCATACTGACATGCAGGTCATCGTATTTGCAGTATCAAGTGAATAAATAGTCTGGTGCCTATTAAAAATGCTTTTTTTGTAACTTTCCTTCTATATAGGTTGAATTCTGAATGACACGCAACCCTAGTGTTCTCCACTTTCTGTAAGTATAGCACCTCGGGGAAATTAATTTGATGCTCACTGGTGATTGACTACAGAACGAAGTTTCTTAGAATTCTGTTGAGAAGTTGTGATCTATGGAGTCCATCTGGTCCAGTGTGGTGACAAATACTTGTTAACGATATCGGTTGGTAGTTGCGTTATAACTACGAGTTGACAAAAGTCAGAATTTCAGCACAAGTGGTTAAACGACCACACGCCCAACTTGACCTTGTAACCTGAAGTTTCCAGGTTCAACCCTTTGTAAACAGTCATTGGTGGATACGAAAGAGTTTTCCAGTTCTCTGTACTGCTTTCTGTTGGTTCTTTGTTATCAAAATTAGAAACAAATCAAAAACTTATAGAGTAACTTTTGAAAACTCTAGAGTAATTTTCTTTTAAAATTTTACTTATAATTGTAGTATGCAATGGCTGAATATAAAGGTGAACCCAGAGAATAACACTGTCAGAGAACAGAAATTAGTGTTTGGCAGAGTTATTTGTATTTATACTTACCAAAAAGGACATAATTGATATAATTACTCAGAAGTGGCTTTAGAAATGAAAATTCAAAGTTGTAAATCACGTGGTACTCAACAACGGAACAAAGACAGAAATTTGATAAGGTTAAAATTCCTATTGAGTAGTGAGAATAAAGGTGATAGTTGAATGTCAATTTAACAAGCGTGAAGAGGGTGTGAAAATGTACAAAAGGAACATATGAGAGTGATAATAGTGAATTAATTATTAAAGCAAAAGTAAACTAAAAGTAAAATTTTTCACAGGAAACGACTAGTGAAGAGGTTAATAGCATGATAGAATAAGAGACTGGACAAACGTTTTCTGTATACAGAGTTCAGGGTTGTATTGATGAATTTCCGGGGCCTCCACCATACACAAAAGCCGAAACCTGATGCCCTTTGTACCATTTGGCCTCACTTTGTAGATGATGTTGAAAGATGACTCTTGTGGAGCAGCGTGGCTTGACTTCACCATATGCTCGAGAATTGAGCTAGTAACCAATTGTCTTGCATTGTCTCTTTGCTAACCATGCCGGATAATGTTCAGAGATGCATTTGGAAAGTGTGTGCTTTTTGCGGGCGGCCAATGTAACTAGCTCCATACGAGCAGGTGAATTTTATAAACACACATTGAGGTGGCCCGTCCAAAGCGGCAGTTTATCCTTCACACATCCGTTGATCATTTGTCGGCTGCAGAAATTGATACATAGCTCAGTCATAAAGAAGGCTCTCCTCTTCTTCGGGACCTCAGCTATGTGTTTGTAAATTAACGTGCTCGGATGGAGCTAGTTATATTGGCCACACAAAGCACACGCTTTCCAAACGCATCTCGGAACATCATCTGACATAGTTAGCAAAAGGACAATGCAAGACAATTACTATCTCAATTTTCGAGCATATGGTGATTTCAAGCCACGCTGCTCCACCAGAGTCATCTTTCAACATCATCTACAAAGTGAGGCCAAATGGTACAAATGGCGTCAGGTTTCGGCTTTTGTGTATGGTGGAGGCCCCGGAAATTCATCAATACAACCCTGAACTCTGTATACAGAAAACGTTTGTCCAGTCTCTTATTCTATCATGCTATTAACCTCTTCACTAGTCGTTTCCTGTGAAAAATTTTACTTTTAGTTTACTTTTGCTTTAATAATTAATTCACTATTATCACTCTCATATGTTCCTTTTGTACATTTTCACACCCTCTTCACGCTTGTTAAATTGACATTCAACTATCACCTTTATTCTCACTACTCAATAGGAATTTTAACCTTATCAAATTTCTGTCTTTGTTCCGTTGTTGAGTACCACGTAATTTACAACTTTGAATTTTCATTTCTAAAGCCACTTCTGAGTAATCATATCAATTATGTCATCCCTTCACCTATTAATCAATAATAGACCACTATACATTTTTGGTAAGTATAAATACGACTGTACAGCCTGTGAAGATGATTTCGCCGATAAAGTCAAATTTGATTCGTTGAATTTGTCTTCTATTCTCTTCATGACACAATGGGTATTTTCGGTGATTTAAAGCAGAGTTATTTATATTCCCGGATGATTTATGTATATTATCACACAAAATCGAAGACTACCGGACTGACAAAAACCAACAGACTGGATGAAGAAGCAGGGAGTGAAGACAGGACTTCAGATGAACATAGAGAAGACGCAGGTGTTGCAGACACCTAACAAGCCAACAACAACAACAACCAGCACCAATCACTATCAATGGGAGAAAGAAGTTGAAGAAGGTTATTTCCGTCACTTATCTAGACAGTCAGTATCGTTTCAACTACAGGCGACCCGACGGATCAGGATGTTAAAGCCAGCCAAGATCGGAAGGGCAATTCAGACCTTCATCACTCTGAAATCTTCTTCACTCAGCATACGGAATAAGATTCGGAATTTCAACATGAATGTTAAATCACTTCTTCTTCTACATAAGGCGGAAACCCGGGGCTTCACGAAAAACATTTCCAACAGTCTGATGTAGATGTTTTATCTAGAGCTGCCTTCGATGACTTCATGTCAGAGATCAAATAGCCACCCAAACCAATCAGGAACCTACTACTCAACAAAAATGTAGGAGAAAATGGAGGTGGATTGGGCACACACTAGGATGACCGTTGAATAGTATCACGCGTCAGGCCATCACTCGAATGAAACCTGAATGAGATGTGATGAGTTCGATGTCCTAGGGTGACATGAAGGAGATGAAAGCTCATGAACAATTGCAGAGCCAGTAGAAGAGGACAACAGAAAGCTGGACAAAGTGGAGAGGTGCTGTTGAAACCCCACTTTACATACTTATATACAATAAATAGAAGCAGCGATGAACATTTTTTATTATTATAGCTTGATTCCACACCGTATTTTTGGTACATGTACGGAATTTTCAGCATGTGACATCGGTAGCCCAAAGTTTGCAGGCTGACCATTGATACCAGGTATGCGTCGGCAGGGGATCGAACCCCGAACCATGTGCATAATAGGCAAGAGTCTTAACCACTGTGCCACCGACGCACTAACGTAATTGGAACAGTCTATCAAACTACACACCTCTATTTCACTCTTCGAACAAGTACACTGCTGTTTCGTTTTCTAAAGCTTCAAATAAACACTTAGTTTAATTAATAGTGAGTGAGTGAGTGAATGAGTAAGTGAACATAGTTTTTGCCTACAGTTAATAGTTTGAATCAATCAATGCACTTTTTAATCAGGTTAACAAAAAAATCGATATTGTTTAAATTATTTTTGAAGAAAGAAACAAATAAACGTGACAATAAATCTTTAATTTAAATTTCTTTTTTTTAAATTGATATATTGACGGTTAATCGGTGAATTTATCGAATAGACAGTTTAAAGAAAAGAAGAAATTCAACAATAACTTCGAAACGATCGTTTGCGCTAGAAAAAAGGCAAACTAACTATAGTGTACGTCAAACTGAACAGGCAACCTAACTTTAAAGTAACCAAAATCGATACCGATCGTAACTCCTGATGCTACACAATTGTGATTTATATGAATATTAATATGAGTCCTATGGGAAACTGGGAGTTATTCTTGTAAGACATCGAAGGCAAGGTATCCTATTTAAATGCGATCGAGATCTGGAGGTCAGGTTGATGATTTTGACGTAGTTGTGTTCCCTGAGCAACTAGATGGTTGGTTTATTTGAGAAGTTTTCATTGCCCCACCACTAGGCAACATCTTCAACGCATACTTCAATTTGTTGAAGTCAGCTCTTAGATTTCTCCACGAGTTCACTACTAGTCATCTCTCCTGGTGGATCATCTTGAACGTAATTGGTTGTCTTCATTGTTTTTTCACACACTCTAGGCTACACTTGTATTGGTGCTGACTGTTTCCTTGACCTGAAGTCTGACTCTATGTGTCAGATTTCATTCTTATCGATTGGTAAATCTCGTCTAATTCAATGTGTTTATTGATTGACGATTGACTGGAATGACAGGCTTCTAAAAATTCTCTGTGGGTCCTTGGTATTTCCTCCGTCTAATATTTGAACGTTTTCCCAGTCAAATCGATGTCCCTGGTTGTCTATATGCAGCGATATGAGTGAGGGGGGTGGATGTCATGTCTTCTGATGGCTAGTTTATGTTCATTAATAATTAGAAATCACTGCAAGACTCTTCAAACCTTTAGGAATTGACATCGCACACAAACCACCAAAATCACTTCACTCAACCAGCCAGCCGCGTGTCAACTAAAAGACAGACTCAACAGAGAAAGAAGATAAAATCAACATCATCTACAAAATATAATTCGCAACGACTACAAAAAACACTACATTAACCAAAGTGGACGTCCCCTTCGTCTTTGTATCCATGATCATAAACTAGCCGTCAAAAGACATGAAATCCACCCCCCTCACTCATATCGCTGCATACAGACAACCACAGACATCAGTTCGACTGGGACAACGTTGAAATATTAAACGGAGGAAATACCGAGAACGCACAGAGAATTTTTAGAAGCCTGGTATTCCAATGAATCGTCAATCAATAGACACATCAACATAGACAAAATTTACCAGCCGACAAAAAGAAAATCTGACACACACACAAAGAGTCAAACTTCAGGTCAAGGAAACATTGACTACCAATACAAGTGTAGACCAGAGAGTGTGAAAACACCCAAAAACAACCAATCACGTCTTAGGTTACCCACGAGGAGAGATGACTAAAAGTGAACTCGTGAAGAAATCGAAAAGCTCACTTCAATTGAAAATGAAGTGTATGCGCTGAAGATGTTGCCTAGTGGTGGGGCAATGAAAACTTCGCAAATAGACCAACCATCCATCTGCTCAGAGAACACAACTACATGAAAATCCTGTTAAATATTTTACACTATTGCCGACATTTCTTTGGATTCCGATTGGAAGATAGGGTTTCAGTAGCACATCTTTATTTCATCCAATTCTTCGAAGTCTTCCTTTTAGCCGACTTCACGATTGTCTATAAGCTCCCGTTCGCTCCTGCTCTCTGTCATCCTTGTACCCACGTTCAAATCTGAGATGTGATGTCAGTCAATGGTCTCTTCAATGTTTGTACGAACTATCTCCATTTATTTCTACGTATTTACTTCGCGAGTTGTGGTCAACAGCACTCAGCATGAAAAATAAGATCCGGATTTTCAACTCCAATGTGAAGTCAGTCAGTGCTACCATACGGATCAGAGACTTGGCACCACACCGCGTCACGAAGGCTACTTCGAACAAACTACAGACCTTCAACGTCAACAGCTAGCTGTCTTCGCTCAAGATCAGATGGCCGGCCAGAAAAGATCAGCAACAGGGATCTCTGAAAATGAGCGAAACAACCAACACAGCAGGAACCAATTGTACAACAAATATGCAGGAAGAAATGGAGGTGGATTGGATTGGCTGGCCATACTCTGAGAAAACAAACCATCAAGTGAGTGACATCATACGCCAGGCCATTGCTCGAGTGCGAAACGCGAATGGGAAGCGACGAGTTATTTGGTTGTCGGTGCGAAGGAGATTGTGGGGATAGGAGATGAGAGAGAGAGAGGGATTATGGACAATCGTAGGGCCAGCTAAAGACGACAGCACAGAATAGGAAAACTAATCGATATGTGCTGTTCAAACCCTATGTTCGCTTTGGAACAATAACAATAATGACTGCAACTATCACCATCAACAATCTCTTCGAGTAACAGACAATTCGACGAATTCAAGTTTATACACAAGTGTTATTACTTTCTCATCTTTGTTAATCTTAGAATTCTCCCCATCAAAAAATATAAATGTTTAACAAGACACCAAGACAGAACACCATCCATTTTCGGTAAATTCATAAATATTTATTGTGCACATAAATCCAGTTAGAAGTCAAATTTTTGAAAAAAAATGGAATACAGTGTTTTAATGCCGCCAAAATTCTGTTATAAGATAAATTATTGACCGGAAAAAGTAAAAGCATGTTCTATTCTCCGAGATAATTGATTTTCTATTTTTCTTCTGTCTAGGGGAAAAGTAGACTGATTCATAACACGCAGTGAAGATGCTTGTGCTTGTATACGTGTGTATGTGTGCGTGTATGTGTGAAATAAGGCCAAACAAACAAAATGGAAACAGTGAAACAAACGGCTTGACACTTTAGCTAATTTGTAAACCTTATTGGTCATTGTCGTTGAAAACTAACCAGCGAAGGCAGGACTTCAAGTAAACATAGAAAAGACAGACTAGTGATGTAAGCAACACACGTAAGTCACTTCGTTCACATTTGCCTGACCTAAGCAGTACCTCCCCGACTACAGGTAATGACACGAATGAAGACGTTAAAGTCAGTCAGGATCAGGAAGGCAAGACAGATCTTTATTACTGGGAAATCAACACTAATGTGAGACTTAGTGAAGACTTTCATCAACATTTGCCCCCTTCGCTCCACAATGACTACAAGGTTGGTTACCCGGAAAGGAGTAACAACACGGAACTGTGTCAGGCAACAAATCAGCCAACAACATATCGCGTAACAGAAGGGAATACAGATAGGTGAATTGAACATACGCTGAGGAGACTGTCGAGTGATACGACGTACTAGTCAGGACTGATCGACTGGTTTCAACATAGAGAACTTTGCACCGGTGTGCAGCAGTTCCAGTAGCCACACTTCATTCAGCACACAAAGCAAGAGAAGAAAGCAAAAAGAAATGTAAAATAAAGACAGTAAACAGAGATATGAGACAAAAAGAATAGTACTATCGAAATACAATATTGTTCCATTGGGTATTATAAGTCACAAGGAGTGGATACATCTGCGCCAGTCGTCACTGAGGACGATTTTCACCCATATCGCAAATTGTCTCCAGCTGCCATTGGTGTTTACCGTCTCAACCAGGGAGTCTACACCTTCCTACGTGGCTTAAATTAATTGTTGTGGATTTCATTGACTGATGAAGACATGTTTTAGTTTGACCGCCACTGGCTCTCTTCCAAACTGATCCTTCCTGTGTCAGCTAACATTGTCCGTCGTTGAGGAAAGCGGTGGCTACGCAGGCGTGTGCAACACATGTCCTAACCATCTCAGTCAATGTAGCTTCACTACCTTTTCGACTGATTTCTCCTCCTTATCTAGCATTCGACCAATGCTCAACCTCAATATTGCCCACCCTATTAAACCACCACCTGACACGGGAGATAGAACGCAGGCACCTATGATCAAAGACAGCTAGCTAGCCCTTTCCTGTCCTCCACTCTCAATAGCCAGGTCTCGAAGCCATAAAGGGGGACAGAGAGGACCACTGAGCAGTACAAACGCCCTTTGCTAGATAGCCAGCCAGCCGGACACCACGTTTACTAAGCCAGAGATGGCGTAAACTGACATATGCGAAACGAGCCTTCTGCATCCGTTCTGAGATTTCATCAAAAATCAACCCATTGAGGCTGGATGGTACAACTTCCCAGATGAGTACGGCGGTCACCGTGCTCTAACACTTCACTACCACCTATGAGCTAGGAGTCAATGTAGTCCAGTCCTGTAGCATCATCTTACATTTGACAGCAGGAGCGAATCACTTGCCAAACATTCGAAGGTTGAAACTCAAGGTGTTCAGAAGATTCTGCTAGATTTTGTCAGTGTCTTCACCTAGCGGGGAGGACTATATGACCTGCATATTCTAAGTCAACAAGATTATTCCTTAGTAACAAGTCAATCCCTGGGTCGCTTGGAGTTAGTTCCATTAATATATCTATGATGAAATTGAATAGAAATAGGGATATTGAGTTGGCATCCCTGGCGGACACCACTAGTTGCCACCACTTCAGATGATGACAGGATCTCGAGTGGAAGGTGATTGGGAAAAGACAAGTTGGGCGAGGATCCTGGAGTGACCTTGAGGAGATCGTGTGAAGAGGAGAATATGAAAGATTATGAACAATCATGGAGCCAGATAGAGAGGAATGCAGAGAACAGAGTGAAGTGGAGATGCGCTGCTGAAGCCTTGTGTTCCAGTGGAAACCCAAGTGAATAATAATATAATTACAGCTGGTCACTAATCTAGTTTAAATTGTGTATAGTGTCATTTGTATTTTGCATATCTGTTATTCATCTTAAGAAGAAAATAATAAGTGTGGATGGTTTTCAAATATTTTTAAATTATAAACTCGACAGTTTCTTGGAGCCCCACATGCATTTCGAATAGTGAAAACTGAGAGGTGGGGAAGTGTATTACCAAAACCCGTCAATTTTTTTACATGAATTCATTTAATGCCATGTTTGAACTCAGGTATTGCATCTACACTAGGTTATGAGTCAAACTTTTTGTGTGTGGGGGTTGATGCTACACTACACATTTAGCCAGGCTGAAGCAGATGGGACAGGATTCGAGCCTAGGACCCAGTGATTGAAAGCCAAATGTTTACACCGACAGACTACATTCCCAGTGATTTTAACGAACGAACAATTTGAACTGGTAGGTACAATGTTCAAAATTACAAAGTGTGGACTCTGTGGATTTTTCTAAATTAATTCACTAATGTGAGTTGTGTACGTTGAATAAGGCTAGCGTCGTTATGCTGAACAACTTGGACAAAATTTAGCCTATTTCTAGAAGCAGAAATCTGAGTGAGATAATAAACAATCAATTATACAAATAACCGATCATTCATGAAGCTTGTCTTCCACAGAGGGGGTTTAGAGAACTCCTTATTTTTATTCAGATCCTTATGGGACGTGTTCTGATATTAACAGTTGAATCCTCTTTTAAACGTCCAACGAAACTGAAAGGGTTTACACATACAAAGAATATATATATATATATATATATATTTAGATGCCGTAATATACTGTCTGCACAATAGGACAAAATTGGGCAAGGAATGGTTAACATGGGCAGATTTTAGGCAAATGGTAAGAATAGTGAAATTCTGATAAATTTCAGGCATTAGTGGTGAAAATCTTGTCACATAACCAAAACTCGCCTATTTTCTTTTTATGTGGTATGCACGCATTCATTCATCTTTGTCCGACTGGGTGTCTACTTATGATATCGTAGCTTCCTGTTCCCACGAATGTTTGAATGGGGTTACAAAATGATGTCTATCACAATAGTTTAAGATCTGAAGTGGTTTGTACAAAGTATATTCCACTTCATGATGAAGTTCGTTACTTTGGCGAAGACCTATTTGTGGTTATTAATAGTTGAAACTGATGAACATCATAAACGGCCGTCCAGTATGCCTCATCCTTAATACAAATGGTAGAAGTCTATCTGTCTGGTTTCAACGTAGAACTTTGCACCGGTGTGCAGCAGTTCCAGTAGCCACACTTCATTCAGCACACAAAGCAAGAGAAGAAAGCAAAAAGAAATGTAAAATAAAGACAGTAAACAGAGATATGAGACAAAAAGAATAGTACTATCGAAATACAATATTGTTCCATTGGGTATTATAAGTCACAAGGAGTGGATACATCTGCGCCAGTCGTCACTGAGGACGATTTTCACCCATATCGCAAATTGTCTCCAGCTGCCATTGGTGTTTACCGTCTCAACCAGGGAGTCTACACCTTCCTACGTGGCTTAAATTAATTGTTGTGGATTTCATTGACTGATGAAGACATGTTTTAGTTTGACCGCCACTGGCTCTCTTCCAAACTGATCCTTCCTGTGTCAGCTAACATTGTCCGTCGTTGAGGAAAGCGGTGGCTACGCAGGCGTGTGCAACACATGTCCTAACCATCTCAGTCAATGTAGCTTCACTACCTTTTCGACTGATTTCTCCTCCTTATCTAGCATTCGACCAATGCTCAACCTCAATATTGCCCACCCTATTAAACCACCACCTGACACGGGAGATAGAACGCAGGCACCTATGATCAAAGACAGCTAGCTAGCCCTTTCCTGTCCTCCACTCTCAATAGCCAGGTCTCGAAGCCATAAAGGGGGACAGAGAGGACCACTGAGCAGTACAAACGCCCTTTGCTAGATAGCCAGCCAGCCGGACACCACGTTTACTAAGCCAGAGATGGCGTAAACTGACATATGCGAAACGAGCCTTCTGCATCCGTTCTGAGATTTCATCAAAAATCAACCCATTGAGGCTGGATGGTACAACTTCCCAGATGAGTACGGCGGTCACCGTGCTCTAACACTTCACTACCACCTATGAGCTAGGAGTCAATGTAGTCCAGTCCTGTAGCATCATCTTACATTTGACAGCAGGAGCGAATCACTTGCCAAACATTCGAAGGTTGAAACTCAAGGTGTTCAGAAGATTCTGCTAGATTTTGTCAGTGTCTTCACCTAGCGGGGAGGACTATATGACCTGCATATTCTAAGTCAACAAGATTATTCCTTAGTAACAAGTCAATCCCTGGGTCGCTTGGAGTTAGTTCCATTAATATATCTATGATGAAATTGAATAGAAATAGGGATATTGAGTTGGCATCCCTGGCGGACACCACTAGTTGCCACCACTTCAGATGATGACAGGATCTCGAGTGGAAGGTGATTGGGAAAAGACAAGTTGGGCGAGGATCCTGGAGTGACCTTGAGGAGATCGTGTGAAGAGGAGAATATGAAAGATTATGAACAATCATGGAGCCAGATAGAGAGGAATGCAGAGAACAGAGTGAAGTGGAGATGCGCTGCTGAAGCCTTGTGTTCCAGTGGAAACCCAAGTGAATAATAATATAATTACAGCTGGTCACTAATCTAGTTTAAATTGTGTATAGTGTCATTTGTATTTTGCATATCTGTTATTCATCTTAAGAAGAAAATAATAAGTGTGGATGGTTTTCAAATATTTTTAAATTATAAACTCGACAGTTTCTTGGAGCCCCACATGCATTTCGAATAGTGAAAACTGAGAGGTGGGGAAGTGTATTACCAAAACCCGTCAATTTTTTTACATGAATTCATTTAATGCCATGTTTGAACTCAGGTATTGCATCTACACTAGGTTATGAGTCAAACTTTTTGTGTGTGGGGGTTGATGCTACACTACACATTTAGCCAGGCTGAAGCAGATGGGACAGGATTCGAGCCTAGGACCCAGTGATTGAAAGCCAAATGTTTACACCGACAGACTACATTCCCAGTGATTTTAACGAACGAACAATTTGAACTGGTAGGTACAATGTTCAAAATTACAAAGTGTGGACTCTGTGGATTTTTCTAAATTAATTCACTAATGTGAGTTGTGTACGTTGAATAAGGCTAGCGTCGTTATGCTGAACAACTTGGACAAAATTTAGCCTATTTCTAGAAGCAGAAATCTGAGTGAGATAATAAACAATCAATTATACAAATAACCGATCATTCATGAAGCTTGTCTTCCACAGAGGGGGTTTAGAGAACTCCTTATTTTTATTCAGATCCTTATGGGACGTGTTCTGATATTAACAGTTGAATCCTCTTTTAAACGTCCAACGAAACTGAAAGGGTTTACACATACAAAGAATATATATATATATATATATATATATATTTAGATGCCGTAATATACTGTCTGCACAATAGGACAAAATTGGGCAAGGAATGGTTAACATGGGCAGATTTTAGGCAAATGGTAAGAATAGTGAAATTCTGATAAATTTCAGGCATTAGTGGTGAAAATCTTGTCACATAACCAAAACTCGCCTATTTTCTTTTTATGTGGTATGCACGCATTCATTCATCTTTGTCCGACTGGGTGTCTACTTATGATATCGTAGCTTCCTGTTCCCACGAATGTTTGAATGGGGTTACAAAATGATGTCTATCACAATAGTTTAAGATCTGAAGTGGTTTGTACAAAGTATATTCCACTTCATGATGAAGTTCGTTACTTTGGCGAAGACCTATTTGTGGTTATTAATAGTTGAAACTGATGAACATCATAAACGGCCGTCCAGTATGCCTCATCCTTAATACAAATGGTAGAAGTCTATCTGTCTGGTTTCAACGTAGAACTTTGCACCGGTGTGCAGCAGTTCCAGTAGCCACACTTCATTCAGCACACAAAGCAAGAGAAGAAAGCAAAAAGAAATGTAAAATAAAGACAGTAAACAGAGATATGAGACAAAAAGAATAGTACTATCGAAATACAATATTGTTCCATTGGGTATTATAAGTCACAAGGAGTGGATACATCTGCGCCAGTCGTCACTGAGGACGATTTTCACCCATATCGCAAATTGTCTCCAGCTGCCATTGGTGTTTACCGTCTCAACCAGGGAGTCTACACCTTCCTACGTGGCTTAAATTAATTGTTGTGGATTTCATTGACTGATGAAGACATGTTTTAGTTTGACCGCCACTGGCTCTCTTCCAAACTGATCCTTCCTGTGTCAGCTAACATTGTCCGTCGTTGAGGAAAGCGGTGGCTACGCAGGCGTGTGCAACACATGTCCTAACCATCTCAGTCAATGTAGCTTCACTACCTTTTCGACTGATTTCTCCTCCTTATCTAGCATTCGACCAATGCTCAACCTCATTATTACCCACCCTATTAAACCACCACCTGACACGGGAGATAGAAATTACTGAACTCAATCAGCTATGTTTTGCAAATACTGAAAATTGTACGATAGAAGAGTAGAAAGTTGCAACTAAATAGCTATCAGGCGTGAAACTGCCGAAAGGTATCTTCTGCTGACTTTCTTGTCTTCCCTGAAATAACATACTCTAAGTTGTTCCCTTTCTCATGATTTATTTGCCCTAGTAAGTTATGCTACACTGTTGTAAGCATAAAGCATTCCAGTGACATGCTTTTTATTACCTTACAACAAATTTATGAAAAGAATATGCTCACTAGTTCCCTGTTATTATCTAATGCACATTACCTAAACCAAGTCAAATTATGATTGTTTTCGACGCGCATTTATTCATTGGTTTATACTGTAAATTGTGACTCGCAAAGCATCAAAATACTAATCAGGAAAATCGCCGGCTACCTTGGTAATCTGATACTCAAAATCTAGGAAATCCTTTGATTTTCTTTTATACAGCGTAGTTTTGTGCCCCCTATGTAACATACACAATTTCTCGTTTCTATACGAATTATTGATCGTGAAGTCAATAACATAACAGGATTCATTGGTTAGGAAAAAGAGTCCTAAATGTGTGTATTCTGCATGAAGGAAATATTAATAGTTATAAAAAGGTTGCTAAAAACCCACAATGAAACTACTATCAGATAGTTAAACTGTAACTACAAGTTTCCCAACAATCGAAAATGAACTCGGCCCTACCTTTAACGTCCAAAATACGATATCTCGAAGTGATCCGGAGTGAATTCTTTACACACTGAACCATGGAAGCGATCACATTGTATTAATCGAAACTCAAATTGATAGTCAGTGGAACCTGATTTTCAACCCTACACCTCATTTAATACAAAACAGTGAGTAATTTCAGAATTTGCAGGTATACAGTGAGAAATACAACACCACGAGGATCCACACTGGATGAAGTCTTCTTCATGTTAGTTCCTAATTACATTTAATTAGGTCCAGCTAACGTCAAGAACTACTTAGAGAAATGAACACTTGTGATCTGAAAAAGTACGTGGTCCTCCATTACCAGTTATCTGAGGAAGGTTTTTATAAATGGTACTACTAAACTAAGATCAAATAGCACTCAGAAATACCTAAAACTTAATAAATATGCAAAGACGCATGCATACAAAGGGTTATACAAGGGTTCGCCAAGTATAAGCATTTGACAAGACAACCACCTGAATATGACAGTTGTGTAGCTAGGTAGTAGAGGCCTAACTTGTAGTCTAGGCCGTCAGTAAAATTCGCTGACTCGGAAAATAATAATGGTCCCGTTTGTGAATTGAATAGCTGTGTAATAAAAACAGCCATATTAATGATGTAGGAATGCGAAACGTTTCCGGGACCCCTCAGACAGATGCAGCACTACTTAGCGTAATACATGGCGTGACCAACCCGTCTTCCTGTAATCCCATGTAATTTCCTGGCATTTTTGCATGAGCTTTAAGAAATAAGACAATCTTGTCGAGTGAGCAATACGCCTAAGCAATTAACGCAAACTCCATATAGCTCATTAAAATTATATTATATAAAATCAAAGATGAAAAATTTAGACAGCAAAATCAAGCACAAAAGTCACCATTCAAAAATATGTTAAGGCATCATGCTCTTTCTTATCCTTGAGGATGGAATGTAGTTTCATTTCAGTGCCATGGCATGGCAGTGGTTCGAATATTTTCGCATGGATGTATTCACTGTCATCAACTTTCACCTAAACAAAAGTTATCTCGTGGAATCATGCATTTCCTACTTTCACGAAGTGGTTTGTTCCTGCAACTACTTGACTAGATATTTGCAGAATATCATATTTCTGGGGTTTACGTCCAAGGTGAGTTTCTAGATGCTTGTCCAGCTGCAAACATCAAGCATATAAACTTCAGTTTTACCAGTTTTCCAAGTTTTTCTTTCTCTTCGGCAGAAGGTTCGCGAGCAGCACCAACACCACCGCACATTGGCATCTTTATGGAATTATGTCCGAATAAACCGGCTGCTGCTCAAGGACATACAATTTCGAGAGCCTTTGTTCTCAGCTGATGTGAACAAATAGACTTCACCAAAGTCTCGTTTAATTTTTGATAGATATAATATGTTTTCAGGTGATTGTTTGAGTGAATCTGACTTACTTCTCCGCTGTAGCTTCCATTGTCTTTCTAAAGGATATGTAAAAACGTTTTGCATTTTAGATTCTGAGTCCGAGAGGTTTTTGTCTGGTTGTAAATATTTGGCTGATCCAAATTCCTATAAAATATATCCTGTCAACTAATGCAATCCCTCTAAACACACGACAGGGAAGAACGTGAGTCAGTTTACTAGAAAATGTATGGTTTGTAACAGGTTATTCAGATTGTTGAGGCTTGCGAATGTCGTCTCTTGGGCCGACCCCACCCCCATAGGAATCAAAAATATTTTGGAAAATGTGGTTTTATAGGAAGAGAAAGGAAATATAAAGAATGGGTGGATGTATGTTACTAATACTACTATTACACCAACTGAGCTGTATATGTTACTGGCGAAAATATTAACTCACTCCTATAATTTTATGTTTGTTCGCTCGTTGACTTTTGCTTCTATTCTTTTAGTTCCTGACGACTTTTCAAGCTTTCTGATTCATTTTGATGAATGGACTATCAAAATACCTGTAGTATGTCACAATCCATATATCTACCCAGGACACTGAGGAAACTTGTAGCCTTCTTAAAACTGCACTTCTAAATAGAAGGAGTGTACCTAATTCTCACATTCACGATGGACTTTTCCATAATTCAGGGTAGGCAAAGAGCCCCATAGTGGAATTGTTGACATGAAAGCTAGGAACACATGGATACAGAAATTTGTGGTGCACTCAATCAGTCCTGGCAATTCTGCTACGGATTCGAGTTGTTTCGCTGCTCGACTCAACCAGAAGTAACGCTTGCGATCGTCTGCCATTCTAGACTTGTCTTTCACCGCACGAATCGTTAATATATTAGCCTGGGACACTGCGAACTACCGAGCAGGAGACCGTTACCAGGACTCTAATTAGTGTGACCAGGATATATTAATAAAGCTTCTTCTAAGATACACTCAGTCAGAGACACAATCCACGGGAGTGAGTGATGTAAAATAATATTACAACGAAGAAAGAAGTCAGCAATTTATTTTCTTCATCTCCGAAAAATCAGAACAAGATTGTTCACGAGTCTCATTATTTAAAAGCCCGTATGAAGCCAGTTGAAAACAAACTTATTCTTCACTGAAATTGGGGGGTCGAAATGACGCGGGCTGGTGAAAGCCTTCATGAAGCCAATCAGTCGATATGTCTACTTTCGACGCAAATAAGAATAAGCGTGGGGACGTGGAATGTTCGCACAATGTACGAAGCAGGAAAGGCCTCCTAAGTAGCCAAAGAAATGAGAAAATATGTGTTAGAGGTGCTAAGAATCTGAGAGATCAGATGGAGTGAAGTTAGGCTATTTAAATTTTCAACTGCAGAGTTAGTAATCTACTCTGGTCATCCGGACAAAAACCACGAACACACTGAGGCAGTGATTAGCTACCATGGTCACCAATAGTGGCGAACTATGGGCTGACCACTTCCAGCGACCCTTGAATCGACCATCACCTGCGTCTCGTCCAGAAATACCATCAACAGCATGCATAGTGCTGCCATTGGACACCTATATTCCAACAAAAGCGAAAGTATTGAATACAACCAAGCAACTTAAAGCCGGGAGGGCATCTGGACCAGATGGAACTCCTCCTGAATCAGTAAAAATGGATCCAGAGACCAGAGCGGATATGCTCATTCTACTCTCGCAAGACGTTTGGAAAGAAGGAAAGGTGCCCGCTGGTTCGAGGAGAGACTACCTTGTTAAATTGTCAAAGGAGGGTGACTTAATCCTCAGTAAGAACTGGTGCGGAATCATGCCGTTGTCCACGCGGCGCAAAATATTGAGTTATGTCGTATTGGAGAGAGTGAGAGATGCCCTGGATGTGGAGCTCTGCCCAGGACAATCAGGATTCGGGAAAAGCAAATCATGTGTTAGTCAAGCTGCCACTCTGCCCATCATAATCGAACGGCAGTCAAGTCAGTACCTCGGTTTCATCAACATTCAAAGGGCCTTCGACTCCAATGACCATGAAGTAATTTGGAAAATACCTCAGCACTTTGGAGTGCCTCAAATCTTTCTCAAACTCATCCAACAGCTATACGACAATATCACGTGTCAGGTGATACACGACGAAAAGCCTAATGAGGCGTCTGAAATGAAGACTGGAGTGAGCCAAGGCTGCCCGCCTATTACCACCAGTGATATTCCTAACTGTGGCTGAATGAATTATGTGGAGAACTGTGGAGGGCGGGAAGACAGGAATGCGTTGGACCGGTAAGAAGACTCTAGAAGATCTGGATTTCATTGATGATCTGCGTCTAACGTCACATAAATTCGAAGACTTACAGACGATAAACAACAAGTTGCCAGAAGAATCTGGCACCGGAGAAACGACTTCAAATGGACACACTGAAGATGGAAGTGATGAAGACACTAGTAAAGTTAAACTTTCGACACCACTAACAACCAATCAGCAAACGACCTTGAACGGACCAATCACATTAAAAGGCATTTAATAATAATAATAGTGGCCAAATGAATAAATGAAATGGCATTTGACATGGTATCTCACAGTATTCTCTTTGAGAAGCTGTACTCTTGTGGAATTCGCAACCCATTACTGAACTGGTTAAAATCATTTCTAAGCAACAGGGTACAAATAACCAAAGTTGGATCTGTATTGTCTCATCCTAGGCAGATCTCAAGTGGGGTCGTGCAAGGTAGTGTCCTAGGTCCACTTTTATTCACAGTCTACATTAACAGCATTTGCAAGTGCTTCACCTCAGGTAAACCATTCCTATATGCTGACGACCTCAAAGTCGTCTACTCCTGCTACACTCATGAATTAAGCGATATGGTTACTAAAATACATCTTGAACTAAGTAGCCTCTCAACATGGTGTGCTGAATCCTGTCTAAATTTTAACATTGACAAATGCGGCTGGATTTGTATCGGCAACAGTAACCTTGATCTAACTCTTGAAATAAATGGGCGAAAACTAGCTAAGCTCAACTCAGTCGTAGATCTCGGTATTAGATACTCTAGTAACCTAACGTTCGCTGAACAGACTGATTATGCCAGACGTAAAACGCGAAGGCTGATAGGATGCATAACACGCAATTTCTTTTGTTGTGAAACTAGGGTTTTATTATACAAAGTATGTGTCCGACCTATCTTAGAATACTGCCCGTTTATTCTTAGCGGACTCAGACAAAATGACAAGCTTAAATTAGAGGGAGTGCAACGGCAGTTTACCTCAAGAACTCTTGGTTTAGAAAGTGGTCTGGAATACCATGAGCGATGCGAAAGACTAAGATTAGAACCCCTCTGGAAAAGACGCCTTAAGCTAAACCTTATCTTTTTATAAGCTAACTAATCTTCTCTTGCATTCCTCCGAGCCAATAACTAAACCTACCGCTGTCATCAGTTACAATCTTAGAAATCATCACAACCTAGCTGCTATAGAGCACTGTCAGACTTACGTGCGGTACAACTTCTTCTTAAATAAGTTTTCAGTCATTTGGAATAGACTACCAGCTAATGTGCGCGATGCAAACACACTTCCAGTGTTCATCTCCTCAGTCACCAGACTGCTCAAAGATGACAATGCACTTGTGCGTCTGACTCTTACACCCCTTTTTCACCCTACATAGATATTTTAAGTTCTTTAAACGTGTAGTTACAACAAACTACAATTATAAATTTTAATATTATTGGAACTAGATGTAAACATTTCTACACAGGACAGTAATATTAGTTCACACATAATATAAAAGTTAGCATAACGGGACTAGTTAGTTTGTTTACAAAAATAACCATAGTTACTAAACAGAATATATATGTATACATTTACTTTATTTTTTTTCCTGCACGTTCCCAGTGGAACATAGGGCTCCAAGCTAGATGCTTGAAGTTTCTGCAGCAGTGGTGATTATTTTTACAGGATGGGGTTGCTAGCCTCATGCCAAACCTTTCCTCTTCACCAGTCTCACTAGTGGCTTAGCGAGGTAAAGGAGTGCGCCGGCCGGGGATCGAACCCCGGACCATGTGCATGGTCAGCGAGCGTCCTAACCGCTATGCCACCGACGCTCTGGTGGTCACTCCATAAGGACTCCTCTTGCTTTCTTTTGCTTTGCTGTTGTTTGTCTTCTTTTTTCTCTCACCATTTTAGCTTCCATTGGACTTTTTGAATGAGAATGAATAATGTGGATGTTTGACCATTTACAGTGACAAATGATCTGCAGACATTATTGGTCCCGTATCTTTCAGTTGCCTAGTTAATAACGAATTAAGTTTCCCCACGACGCAGCCCGGATTACATTTGTGGAATATACTCTTATACCAATGGAAAAGTATCAATTTGTAATACAACGTCACGATTGTAGCTTATAACATAACTAACCGTATCTGTAAAAATAACTTTCTTATTACCCAATTTGGATATAAATCAAAAATGAGATTCGGATCTGTACACACCCAAGTTATATTGAGGAATTACTTCAAGCTTTATTTTTTCCCAAGTATTTTTAATCCATCCAAAACTTACTTGGGTTTTTTTGTTAATGCGAAGTTAATATTCCTTTATTTCATGACGTGTTCCATTGAATGACTGGTTATCATATTGTTCCCACAGACCTAAGACAAAAACGCCAGCAACCATGTAATTTAACCATAAACCAAATTTATGAAATTTAAATAATGATTATCCATACCTGTATATTTGGTGTGTCCTACACAAGTAGGAAAAAATGTGTATTTTATTAAAACATTATTATTAAGTATGATTGCTAATCGTATATGTAATTTATCATATTGATGATGCCTGTAAACTGGCGTTCCTCATGTACAAAATGAGAATATACTATTATTATTATTTATCTGTTTAGAATCATTCTTTTGCGGCCGTTAAGCATCGGTAACGCCATTACATGATGTTACAGGATACTTCTACTGTCTGTACATCACAAAATGTGTCATCTGTGCTGTCTAATGTAACGGCTACATTCAAAGAATAATGCTTTCTTCTATCTTTTTTACGCGCGTGCAATTTAAGCAAGCTTTTGTTGAATTTTTGAAGGTAATAACTTACTTGTTCATTATTTCTTTGGAAAGAGTCAAACGCAACTTACCGGGTTGCTTCTAGTCGCAAAAATGCCACATCAGGACCTATGGAATATGAGTATGTGAGATATGAAAGCACTTTTGAGGGTAAACGTGCTCCTAGAGGTGCTAGCTTTAGGAATAAAGGGTAAGTTGGCTGTGTATGTAAATTTCAAAAATGTTTAGGGTCCAAAATTGTTTCATGTCAGTCGACATTTACAGTTCGGCATACACTTGAAGAACCTGACATTTTATAGCTCTTTATGAATTGGATTCGACTCATTCTATTCCTATTCTCTGTAGGGTACGGTTGTGCACCAAATAGACAAGAAGGTATGAAATAAAAAACTGGCTTGAGAATAATTGTATGAAAGCCAAAAGTGAACATCATGATAGTAAGACCTATATGGGTAGCATTATACATTGCAAATGAACGTTGTCAGCCCAGGGATTAATTAGTTTCCCATTCTATTTCCTTTATAAATGCATTTATTAATAATGATATACTGCACTTACTTGTTCCATCACACTTTAATGATTCACCTTAGCACTTTTACTTTCCTAAAACAGCTTTCAATCCCTTGTAAAGTTGTACTTACCTCAGTATTGGTTGGTTATCGTATGCCTACAACCACGGGAAGAAACCAAAACGAAGTCGATTTTCCCGCGCAACCTGAAAGACAACTGTACATTTCAATAACTATACAGCCTGGCTCAGACAATCAGTGTATTTATATATATATCAAATATTTAGCTGTTGGGACAATAACTTGTAGACAATCTACGATTCCAGATTATATCAAATTGATCGTTCCTGTAAAAATGGCATACATTTTCATGTAAATTTATATATTTATATGAAAATACACATTACTTGCTCAAACCCAACTTCCCTATATTTTCGCGGAGGCATCAATGCATCAGTCATCGTTTCATCGGTCGCTGTTCAAAAAAAACGTAGAAAAACTGTCAGAAGTAATATCGTGATTTATTGTTGTAATGTTTGTTCATAGACCTTAGTTGATTCTGCTGCCTATATGTTGGTGTTAGAATAAAGAATTCTCGAGTTGCCAATCGGTGTTCTGGTCTTCGCGTCTGTTAGTACTAAGCGTTTCTGAAGGGCTTCGAGGCACAACGAGAGGCCCGGCGTAGAAAGAGCTGGGCATTAACGGTTTTTGAGACGTGACTGACATACATTATTATTAATAAAAGATAGCTGCCTATAGATATGTGCATAACCATTCGTGCACATCAAGCTTCATGCCTATCGATGTATCTAGACTTCGGCTATCATCAGAGGAAATGACAGCCGTGTAACTGTTTACTGAAGGGAAAACTGGTGTCCGTGAAATAATTGATCTAGAGCATGGGAGATTCAGTGAAGTTATCCTTCGTGATAATATTAGGAATATGACAGTTAGGATAAACAGACGTGAGTCTTATCAAAATAAAAGTGACGCCAGAATGGAAATCGGTAGTTTATAAGGCCTGATTCAACAGCTGTGGCAGACAGGTCCAGTCGGTGTTCTGCATGGCAATGCAGGTTTCTTATTAGAAATCATTTTAACTCGTAATGATGCGATCAATCTCTATCATAAGCTTTCAGAAGTAGTCGGAAATGGTTGTGCTTATAAAACGAATAAGACAGGGTAAATGGCTGTACGAGAGGATATAGTTTCTTCTCCATATCTACTACGGATGATCTTTATATAAGTTTGTTGTGGTTGATGGATTTGGAAGAGAAAGGACTGTCTTAATTTGTTCTTACTAGGAGATAAAGGTGTGCAGATATCAAGGAGATCTTGCAAACTATATAAGATTTACGGATGATGCATCCAAAACAGTAACATTTGCTGTCGACTGCGCAACTGTACAGATGAACGCTCTGCATGTATGCCGGGTTTCAGACGGCAGGCAAATTTCATTCTCATTAACTAACATTATTAACTTGTAGACAATCCACGATTTGATATTATATCATACTTGATCGTGCCTGTAAAAATGGCTTGCATTTTCATGTAAATTTATATGTTTATATGAGAGTACACATTATTATTATAATAAGGAAAACAGTTCATGAATCAAAGCGTTAAAAAGTGGTTGTGTTAAATGGCACACAAGCACAGTTGTGACAGGTAAGTCAAGAATTCAGAGTGTACTGCAAAAGATTTTGTGGTTACCTAAACCTCACAGGTATGATTGATGCTGGTGCTGGTGCGTTCATCAGAATGCACTGGCTGAGAACACGGAAATATTGAGCTGCACCGTCATCGTCAGCATGAGAGCAATTCTAACAACAGGGTGGAGAAGGCATTTGCGGAATGCTTATTAACGGTTAAGATGTCACGGCGTCAGTTTGAACCGACAAAATCCCGATGCCACACTGGCAACATAACAAGGACTAGTCGGACCCTGATGAAGTTTAAAGTGACCGACCCTACAAAGGGGGGCAAGCAACCAAAGGCCAAAACTAAGTCTTAGATCAGTCTAACGATCTCCCTCATTCTGCTTGATGTACCAGTTCACAGCAGTAGTCCATTTGGAAGAGAAGCTCTGTTTGAGCAGGGATGTTGGTCTACTCCGTGGAGTCAATTAGGACTGGACGTTAATTCGGCGAAATTGTACTGACCACACGGAGGTGTCCAGGCACCTCAAAGTAAGCCGTCTCCGTAAAGGGAGAAATCGGGCCTTGCCGAAGAGACCGAAAGAATACTGTTACTGGCTCAAATATTGGCTATCGACAGAAGTCCCAACATACGAGTAAGGTAAATGGAGACGGAGTCAATGAAATTGACGCCCTCTACCTCCATGGTCACACACATTGTTCCGGGGGTGGAAACTGGCACTGCTTTTGAAAGGCGCGTGCATGACGTACAGCAGCTGAGATGGAAGTCGTCCCAGACGGCCCTCAATGCTTCTGGAGCAATCTCAATTTTCTCATTACCTCGTTCCGTTCATCCCACACTGATTAGTTCTCCAAATGTCAAATTCAACTCCCAGGAACAGTTGGGTCTAGTACTCCAAAGATGGTACGAGACCACGGGTAGAATGGGAGGACATAGCCAATGCTGAGAAAGAAAGCCCAGAACCACAAGAAGGCGGCAAAATGAGGTCACAGTACGTCCCCATGTCTCAGTGACACCACAGAATGCGGCACTAAGAATGACGGTCAGTACCACCCAAGTGTTCTACTTGAATCCGTGGGAAAAAACGACAACTGGCCGGTGCCATCAAAATCGGCCTAATAGTTTAAGTACTAAATACTCAACCAGCAGTCTGCTTAGTGTCAACCAACCCACAACACGCTGAGCTGGCGGAACTCACTGTCAGCCGCCTGTAAAGTAATTTGAGAGGGCTGAGAGGAAGTGTGGGCAAACTCAGAAACCTCAGTCACACCTACACCTTAAAATAATCATCCTCACTGAAACCTGGCTAAACCCCACTATTGCCGACAGCGAAATCAGTATAAATGATACGGTTTTGGTCAGGAGAGACAGGGGTAACAAGGAAGTGGAAGTTGCCATATACTTTGACAAGCAACTTAAATGTGTACTTGCAATGGACCCAACACTTGTTGAACTCCTATCTGTGGGGTGGGTGGATACAACCAATGATTGCTCAGCACTATCACAGCGATACTGGGCTTGGACTGTGACCGAACCACTCTAGCTGAAGACTTCAATGCCACACCCACGAAACCTTGGCTTGGGGTATCCTCCAGGGACATTCGGTCGAAATCCGTTAAAAACCATTAGAAATGCCATACTGACTGAGAACGTTGGATGGGTCCCTAGTGGAAAGTCGTCGAAACTAGAGTGTATTCTAACTAGTGACCAGCTACTGGTCGAAAATGTCGAAATCATGACCCACTGTAGAGTATTTATTACGTAGTTACAGGGCTTGATCGTGTTCATTATGAGCTCTGACAGTAGGACTCTATGAGACCATTTCTATTCTGTTGCGAGGATGACTATGCTGATGCGTTCGGTGGCACATTGGTTAGGACTCTCGCCGATCATGCACATAGTCAGGAGTTCGATCCTCTGCCGACGAACATCTGATATCTATGGTCGGCCTGCAAAATTTGGGCTACCGATATCACATGCTGAAAACTCCATACATGTATCATAAATATGGTGTGGAATCAAGCTATAATAAAAAAATGCGAAAATTTTTGCGGGACGCAGAATAGGCTATAGAATGGGTTGAGTTATTGGCGGGCGAACACTGGGAGGTGGCAGAAGAGATTATTCACGCAACAATCTCACATAACGTCTCTCTAGTCAAAAGGCAACAGAAGAAAAGGTCCTTTGTGCTGAAGAGAAGTTGGCAGCGTACTCTGCAAGCAAAGCGGAGGGCTTGCGCTGCTTGACAAATATCCAAGAGTCAGACCGACCACAGTGCATACCAGGAACTCAGGAACCGGTGCAACACAAGAGTCCAGAGTGACAAGAGATCATTTCGGACAAACCTTGCGAAAACGCATCTGGCGAACCCAAAGGCCTGTATCGGTTCGTCTCGGAGAGAAAATCAGCCAACCAGGAGGCATGCACCTTAGTAGATCTAAACGGTCATTATCTCACCAGTTTGGAAATGACTGAAGTGTTCAGTCAAACAGCAATGTGGGTGTTATTGGTATAGTCCAAGAAGGCGGCACTACTATTAACCAGGGGAAAACCTAGTGGCTACGCTCGAAATAAAACTGGCAATCGTACTAGGGAAGTTGCAGAGGCTCATATCTGAAAACTCCCCAGGTTATGACGACATCAGGCCATCTGCTTTGAAACGGTGCCCTGAAGCTTTCTGTGAGTCATTATTTGACCTGTTCCAACACCCAGTGGATTCAAGGAAACTGCCAAGGGAGTGGAAAAGAGCCATCCTTTCTCCTATTTTCAAGGGTGGGGACAGGCAAAATACCATCCGTTATTGACCAGCAGCACTACTCCCAGTGATATCAAAATTACTGGGAATTATAATTGATTATCACGTCACGGAACTACACAACAAGACTAATAGAATCCGTGGAGCACAACATGGTTTCCGGAGAGGTAGGTCCTGTGTAACAAACCTACTGTCAGCTTAGAGCGATTGGACATCATAGTGAGATATGAAGATTCCAGTCCATGTGGCCTTCCCAGAATTTGAGAAGGCATTTGGTACGGTTCACCGTAACCTCCTACACAAGGTAAGCCATGCAGGTAGAGATGGACCGCTTCTTTCATGGTTGGAGGACTACTTAGACGAAAGGAAATTCAGCAGTGAGGTCAAATGTGTCTGATTATCCCGACACAGCTCTTCATCAGGACTATCGTAGGGCTATATCCTTAGGCCACTGGTGACGCTGATCCTTATCAATGAGCTACCATGCTGTCTAAGCTGCTCGACTCTTTAAGCTGACGACGTAAAGATTTATAGAGCAGTAAATTGTTTGGAAGACTCATATAGGCTGCATGAAGACCTAAAACTTCTGGAAGACTGGGCGCTGACCATTGGTAAGACTTTCGCCCTGAAAACGTGTAGAGTAGTGCAATTACGTACATGTAGACTACGGAATGCAAGTTATATCCCGTACAATGAAATCTTGTCCTGCACACTGTCGGAGCGTGGCTTGAATCTAGTTCCAGCAGAAAAAATGGACAAAAGTGTGAATTACATGGAGGATGTAGCAAGGGCATATGTGATCATAGACTCTATGCATAGACAATTAAGTGCACTATCTTTTGAGTTCCTTCTGAGGTTGTACAAAATATACGTCAGGCCACGCCTTGAAGTGCACCCCTACTGCTTAGAAGAGACGCAAGCCTTTTGAAAAGAGTCCAAAGACGGGATACAAAAGATGTGTTGGGTCTACGAAACAAACCATATGATGAACGGCTAAAGAAATTAGGCCTTTCCACACTTAGCTACCGTCGGCTTAGATGGGGGGCTTGATTACTGTCTACAGGGTTTCAAGTAACCACAGTCACCCAAACGAAGGTTTTTTGCCATTAAATATGTATACGCCTCCCCGTGGGGATGCGCGAAGGATAGTTCACCAGAGAGCAAAGACTTGAGTGCTCCCACACTTCCTTTCACCGAGAGTTTATCATCCTTGGAACTCCCCGCCAGCAGATGAAGCGACAGCAGCATCCTTGGACAATTTTAAGCGAAGGCTGAACAATCGTGCAGCAACACAAGTACTGTGTCTAAACGGTTTATCCCCTTAAAATCTCACTCACCATCAACGGGTAGACACCTGAACTTATCGTTTTACTTATTCACATTCTCTCTTGTCTTGTTCTCCTGATTATTCCAACTACTAAACCTTCACTTATTATATATATATACATACATACACATATAGATATATATCAAATTCAGATTGCATCAGCCCTTTGTTTTTAGGTTTTCTTTCTATTTATTGTTTTGGTCCACAAAACCTACAATAATTATATTTGTTATTATTATTATCATCTCTTTTTTGTCGATGACACTGGATGACTAACGGGTAAAACTTTAAACTCCATTCACAGTAGCAACATGGTCTTAACACATCACGTACTAAAAACTGTACATAATTAATCATAGCACCACTCCTTTTGGAATCGAACAAAGTAACGATAGTCGAGTGTTGGGACGAACTATTCAGAAGCTCATTGAAGACCAAGAACCTGTACCTTAAAACCAAGAATCTACCACTAAGGAATCAAACTGAATTACACTAGCTCTTCAAAAACGATATTACCTATTGAATTGTTAGCCGAACTTTGTTTGAAAGCCCTAAATGAGAGCAACGATGACGCCAGAGTCAAGCGCCGTTACAAATGAGTTATATTAAAGTTCAAGCAAGAAACCATGAGATTTGCTCGTTTTCACCTCCCAGTAGGAATGAAGTGAGTTTTTCAATGGTTTCTAGCTATTTAAAGGTTCGAAACAATAATTATCAGAGAAGATGCTACCAAAAGCAATCTGAGGGATTATATGCCCCTATTAATAAGCCCTACAGGGAGCTTGGTTATCCTTTGATAATTGAAGCGCCGAAACTCGTAACCGAAATACTTGGATGTATACCTCAGAGGCCTGTGAGTACCTTTATTCACATAAATATATAAACATGCAAATGTATACATTCATGTGTGTATATGTGTACATATACATACATGATATTCTTTTCAAAACATGTTGTGATGCACTTACGTCTTATGACAACTGAAGAAGTACTTATGAGACGAAGACTGTTGATTTTCATATATCCATCTATCTATCCATCCCTCTTTTGCCTATGATCCAGAGTATTGGCTATTGAATCAGTTATTCTGAGAGATATCCACTTATCCAACGTTTTATCAAAAATTAATTGAATAAAAGTCATGTTTCAGCACTAATAATCATCTATATAACATAATACAAGATAATATTTGAATATTATGCAAACGGCTGTCTAAGTGGAGTCGATACAATATTAACTTCATTTTGTATGTCTTTATGTTACCTCATCTGAAATCCAATATCCAATATCCAATATCGTTTTTACGAGCTAGTATAAACCAATTTGATTTCTTTGTGCTCGCCTCTTGATTGTGAGGTATAGGTTCTTGATCTTCGGTAAACTTCTGCGTAGCTTGTCCCGCCACTCGACTGTCGTAGCTTTGGTTGACTCCAAAGGGAGTAGTGCTGGGATTAATTATATGTGGTTTGTAGTATGAGGTATGTTAAGACTGTTACTACTGTGATTGGAGTTGATCCTTTCGCCAGTTAGTCCTTCGGTATTGTCGACAAGAGAAAAGAGATAGTAATAATAATAATAATAATAGTAATAATAATAATAATAGATATAATTAGTGAAGCTATTCAGACTAAGAGACAGAAACGAAAATAGGAAACGTAACAACAGTCAGCTCATGAAGTTTGAAGAATAATATATATATCGGTAATAGTAATAATAATAATAGTAATTATAATATTAATAAGTTGTCAGGAGAGTAAGACGGGAGAGAATGTAAAGAAGTAAAATGACGAGTTTAATTATCTACCCTGATTGGTAAATGCGATTTTAAGGAGATAGGCCATTTGGATGCAGTTCTTGTATAGCTGCATGGTTGTCCAGCCTTCGCTTAAAGGCGTCCAAAGACGGTGCCATAGCTACATCTGACGGTAAGGAATTCCAGGGACGACAAACCCGCAGTGAAAAGAAGTGGGAGCGCACCCGGGTCCTTGCCCTCTGGTGAGCTATCCTTCTGGGATTTCCACGTGGAAGCCTATACCTACTCAATGGCAGAACACCTTTGTTTGGGTGATTCTGGTCATTTGTTATTTTGTAGGCAGTAATCAAATCCCCCCTAAGCCGACGGTAACTAAGTGTGAACAGGCCTAATTTCTTCAGCCTTTCATCATATGGTTTGTTTCGGAGACCAACCACTCCTTTTGTTGCCCGTCGTTGGACTCTCTCCAAGAGGTTGGCATCTCTTCTCAGCATTGGGGGTGCAATAATATTATGCACCTCAAGGTGTGGCCTGACGTATGTTTTGTACAACATTAGAAAGAGCTCAGGAGTGAGTGCACCTAACTGTCTATGCGTAAAGTGTATGACCGCATATGCCCTCGCTACATCCCCTGTGTAATTTACGCTTGTGTCCATTTTTTCCGTTAGAACTAGACCTAAGTCGCGTTCCGACGTTGTGCAGGACAAGCTTTCATTGCACAGGGTGTAACTTGCATTCTGCAGTCTACAGGTGCGCAACTTCACTACTTTGCACTTTGAAATGTTTATGATTCATTGCATTTGATAGATAAATTGCAATATATTTACTAGTGCTTGCTAAGAGGTTGAACAACTTAGTGAATTTTATGGATTAAAGGACACGCTAGCACTGGTCTGCTTGATATATCACTACAGAACACAATATCAAAGTCTGTTGAAAAGCAAATGGTACAAATAAACTTTAAATTATCATTCAGACAGTTCAAAAAAGAAAAAAAGTGAAAGCGAGTGAACTTATTAGTATTAAAAAAGCTCTAATTATAGAATATTTTTTCTCCGTTTTGGTCGTTTTCACTTAACATCACTGCTCATCTGCACTTGCGGTTATTAAACATTCCACGGACATTAGCTGGAAACCCTGCCTAAAATTTCTCGATGAGGAGTGTAAGTGGAGGATTGCCACCTGTTTTGGAACACGTGTGTAGAATGTGATCGTTCTTGTTTTATGACTGTGTGAGCATAACACTGGATGGACGTGACAAATAAGCTGTCGTGAAGCTCATATGTGTCAAGCTTCTTCATGAAAATATGTAATCTGTCTTTAGGAGATGAATAACTATACGCATATTTGAGTCCTATAACAATACTGTTGTAGAAACAGTGTTGACGACTGTTGATAATCTTCAGACAAAGATTAGTAAATACCAGTGACTGTTTGCAGCTGATTAATGCCAAGAGGCTAGCCCAGCTAGTTTTCAAATATAATAATAATGATTGCTCTGTAAGTGTTGGGGCTAGACTTAAAATAGACCTTGATATCCCCACACTTACTAAAAAACTTCACCGTCCTATAACTTTACCAGTACTCTACCTAACGTGTAAGTACTGATTAACGTAATCAAAGTTTAAAGGCTAAAAATGGAAAGAATTCGTAGTATGAGTTGTATTTAATGTAACTGAATAACAGATTTAATAAATAAAGTGACTGTACAACTTATCTGCTGACTCGACTGGAGGTAGACTCAAAGAGTGCGCTGTATGAAAGCACAACGAGGGAGCAAACCAAGTGCGTCAGGAAAATCACGGATCAAAAAATCCAGAAGCGCCAAAAGTGGGGTGAGTGAGTTTTAACAAAAGTTCACAGGTTAAATGTCCACTACAGCTCTATTTCAGAACAGTACTTGTGATACAGATTGGAATTCTCAGCATCTCACTACAGTATTTCTTCCAGTTGGTACATTAACAATAAATAAAGTTCTACATAGACTAAGGTAATCTCAGTTAGTTTTGTCAACAACATATTGGCATGTCGGTAGCAAAGCCAAAATTGAACAGAGAGTTTAAGGTGTTAGAAAAGTAGATGCTAGCATATTTACTGGCGTAAGCGGTAACAAAAGGTCGAGGTATATGGAATGTGAAAGAACGAAGAAGGATGTTTTAAATAGAGTTTGTAAGGAAGAGAGAAACAAAGCAGCACATGACAGAAAAAAAAGGGAAAAGAAATAAAACGTTGTACCTATGACTGATATGAGTTGGAAAGACGAGATCCAGTTGTTCTACTGACTATTTCATAAGTTATAGGTATCACACCTAATGCTTTCCTTATAGCACAAAACACGAGCTAAGTAGGGAGGATATGGTTGAGTTTTTGTGCTTACTAGTTCGAGCATAAATTTTTCTATATAGGCTTCTGGTTCAGCCTGATGAGATACAAAGGGAGAGTTGTGAATGAAGAGGGTGTTGTGAGTAAGACAGAATGGATTTGTCCCATCTTTCGCATGAGTCCAAGTGCCTTTCAACCAGAATATTAACAAGCTGTTTAAGTGGCACGTTGCTTACTCTGCTAGCAACCCTTAACATCCTACGTAATAAGATACAGTCCTTCTTCAGTAGCCCTGGAAAAACTAAGGGGGAACAATAGAGAATAATAGGCAGGATGCAAGAGTTAACGAATTGTAGGAATGAGGGTTGGGTTATACCAGAATGTCTTAACTTCTTGATGTAGAAGGTAAGACGGAATATTTTCTTAGAAATCATCAAGATATGAGCCGAACAGGAAAGATCATCAGATAGAATGACGCCTAGGTATTTAATTTCCGACTTGGTTTCTATTTCACTGCCATCTATGTTGCACACCTCGTGAGTGCTAAGCAGTTTGTTTAGGTCAGATTTATGCCTGTTTGACATTTAGAAGGATTTAAGGTTAGACCGTTTTCCTTGGACCATTGGCTGATTTCCAATAAAAAGCCATTTAGTTTGGAGAGGTGTTCAAACACAATGTAACTCATAGTCTTCATAATGACTGCGAATATTGATGTGCGGAGAAGAAAAATGGAAGAACTATCAGCAGCAAGTAATGCCTGTCATTTATTTGTGACCATAAAAACGTCAGGCCTTAAAAGCTTATGAAAGCGAAATAATCAGCAACGAGAATAAAACTGAAATTATTGCAAGAAATAAGACTGGCATGGTGGGCGTGACATCTTTCGAAGCGATTCAAAATGGCCCACAAATTTTTTCTAAGGCTATTATTTATCCAACCAATGCCTGAGTGTGGTGTAGATATCAGTCCTCCAGCCACAGTTCCGGTTGCAAATGCTACCTCTAGTCTAAAAGTGGTCTTCACTGGAGTTTAAAGATGATAGTGATTGTCTATTAGCTAGATTAACCAAGCTACTAGTTAGCCTATAGGAATACAGGATAGTTTCGTTGGACTGATATCAGTTACCGACCATCCTGCTAAAATAAGCAAGGCAGCAAATATTCTTGTGACAATCACAGAAGGATTGGCTTGACTAGTATAATATCTAAGATTCTGGATTCCAAAGTCTTGCAAAAACTATATGGCGATCGCTAAAAACAGTTGCGAGGAATTAAAAGGGCATAGTTTAACAAAGAATATTCTTTTGGTAACTTTTCTGCTAAGTTATGCCGTTATATGGTATTCTAAAAGGTCATGAAACTGTCTCTGAAGGTCATTTGTTAGTATCAATAGTTGACAAAATATGTGAAATCACCTATTAGGAAAAATAATCAATAAGTTACGAAACCTGGTTAAATAGACTTGAGTGATCTGAAATAAAATAGGTAATGAGTACCACTCATTAAAACTGTGAGCGCTTGGCGACAGGAATAATTTTCATAAAGGTAAGAGATTCTGAATACGCATCAAGTATATCTCAAAGTCAGAAGTTTGAAAGGAAAAGAAAACCCGAAAACGAATGAAGATGAATTGAACACTAGATCACTGTAAAAGTCAAGAAAAGGTTTAAGGTCACGGTATTGAAAGAGATTGGACAAACACCTGATGTACATACAGCTCAGGGTTTTCCTTGTGCAAAGCAACAGTCTCTCCGATGGACAGATGATGCAGCTAGAAACCCTATGAACAACTTATCCTTACCTTATATATCATTTTGAAAGGTTTCTGCACCGTTACTGTTAGAATGACATCTAAGGACAGAGAGGTCAAGAACTGAGCTGTTGTGGTTCGTTTCATTTCCCTTTTCAGTAACCGTACTGGGAGAAAACAAAAAGAATTCAGGCTAGGAGAAATAAATTTCGTTCAAGCTTTCATCTTTATGACGATAACAAGTGATATCCGCTAAGGGTGTCATAGATGTGCTCATGTGACCTTAGTTACCTTTGATACTTCAGCAGATGATACTCTATTTGAGGAAAAGCTTAGTGATTTGGAAAACGAAAATGTTATTCTACTTCTAAGTAAAGATACTAACAATATGAATACATTTCAACCCATTCAGATGTGAGATAATCCTCTTGGACTGTTCTGAACCAACTCCTAATTTAGGGATATAGAGTGAAACGGTCAAATGTATTGACCACTTTACCTATTTAGAAATTCAGATTGTTCTTAATAGTTTGATTACTGACAAACCCCCGATAAGGATACAAAAGCCTTATCTAGGGTTGACCATCTTGTCGCGTCTTTACAGTAGGTATGATGTTCATCTGTCCATCAAAGGACTCGTGTACTGCGCAGCAATTTACTTCTTCCTTCTTTATAGCTGTAATGTATGACTGCTGAAAGAACATACCTGTGCTTGACAATAAGGACTTGCATCCTATCATTAATGTTAACAATCCTCAGGCAGGATAAAATGTGTGTCGTGGATTCTACTATCAGTCTTCATCGAACAAATAACATGATAATACAAGCGCCTTATTTTTATCAAAATGTTCGTTTGTTCTTATTGTTGTTTCCAATTTCTAATGATATTTTTTGTGTTTTTTATGCTCTTTAGTGAAATATAATGACATGCATTGTAAATATTCCTGTTTATTCTATGAAAAATTAGTTACCATGGTGATAGAATGTGATTGCCTAAAAATTAAATCATTATTCTCTTTTATTCTTTGGATCAACAGAATTTACTATATGGTTATGAAGCAGATGAAAGTAGTAGAGGTGTTGAAAATCAAAATGAAGAGCTGTTAAAGGGTAAGTACGTACATATTATTAAATAACTATATTTATCTGTATCGCTAAACAGTAGTGATTATGTGTACTAGCTTGACATTTGAACGTTAATCAAGTATAGCTAAGATGTCTTATTCATATCACTTTTAAGTACTTAAATATTTTATTATCAAAATAATTATAGATTTTAGAGCGTTGGTTGTTGAAGGATAGGATGCTTGCCAACCACACAAGCGGTCCAAGTTCGATTCTCCCACCGATGCACTTCTAAACTCCTCCAAGCGGACAGTAATCCCGGTGTGGTGAGAGCAGGCCGTGAGAAAATATGAGCAAGGCTGATTCAACAACCAATCACAGCAGAGTTAACGTGGCAAAATATGATTCGCAGATAGAGAACTCTATTTGTCAAGGAATCCCGAAACAACCAATCAGAAGCCTGCGTTTGTCTGCCTAACTTCTGATAAACAACCAATCAGATGATTGCGCTTGTCTACTTGCATAAGCTATAATAATGTATGTGAAATATGTATAAATACGTGTTGATTTTCATAATAAAACGATCTGTTGCCTGGCCCTTGTCTTCTGTTGTTACACCGGAAAAGAGGTAAGGTTAGATAGTGTGAGGCTAGCAACAGCCAACAAACACCCTTACTGAAACTCGGAGAGCTTAAAATTCTGTGTTATACTTGAAATGCAAGATATGAAAAATAACACTGGATTTTGGGGTTTGTTACTTTTCAGAAGACATGTGTCTATTCCTCAGAGTTGATTATCAAGGAATTCCACCAGTCAAGTTGACCATGTAGTCGGTGACCAAGTTCGGAGACTTCGCCGTAGCGGTAAGCTCTGAATTGATGCTAAGTTGTTAAAAAAGAGTTGGCAGGAAACCGTGGACCTAGGTTTTATGCCTGGTTGCATTCATCACTTAACATTAGTCATTCTGGTGCCTATACAATGACTTGAATGCGTATAATTTACAATATATTTTAAGAAGAATCACCATGGAAATATTCGAGTTAAATTTCCTCATTATCATATAAACTACTTTCATTGTTGTTTTTATTCATTCAGATAATTTAAACACACTTGTATTGACAAGTGAATCAGCTGAGAAAAGTTGTCAACCCTACGTCCTAAACATGTTCGAATTAATGAAAAATCGAATGTTTATCCAGCAGTACTAGTGAGTACAATGAAGCCCTATACTTTTTTGTTTTTGGCAAATTTCGGCGTGTCTACGCGAAATATATTTGATATGTATGCATAGGTTATGTATATACATTATCTTTGTGTTTAATTGGTGGATGGTGACTAGCAGTGGAATCCAGGATAAAGCGCATTTCGTCCTATTTTGGACTTGTCAGCCGGCTGGATGTACCTGCATTCCCCAGTGAGTGGTGATGTTCCCACCAAGGCTCAAACCTAGTGCCCATAGATTCAAACGCCAAAGCTTTATCCACTAGACCACTTGGGCCATGAGAGCCACGCCTTGTGCAACGGGTCACACTAATCATCACGACTCACTGGAGAATGCAGGTACACCTAGATGACGAGTCCCAAATAGAACAAGATTCGCATTCTAGATTCCACTGCGAGTCACCATTCACCACTTAATGCCTAGACATCATCGAAGCATCTGCACAAGAAGACGACATGTTAACCTGAGACCGAGCACTTCGGTCCAATCATCAATCGACGGGAAAATCTCAAATTCAATAAAATTATCTTTGTGTGTTTTTGCTTAGAGATACTGTTCGATATGACGATGTAATAGCATACATTTCTAAGTTGAATAGATTTGATGTGATGGTGAGCTACCTATTGACATAGTGGCCATATTGCAAACCCAACTGATAGAATTCAGTCTGAACCAAAGAAAGGACTAGACACGTCTCACTAGTTACTAGTGTCCAATCAAAAGAAGATTTGAAGTCATTTTAATAAATTATTCACATTACAATCAACTGCAGCAACAACCAGCGCCAATCGCCATCGATGAAAGAGATTTAACAGAGATTACCTCTTTCACTTATCTAGCGAGGAAGCATCGTTTCAACTACAGTTGAATGGCACGGACAAAGATGTCAAAACCAGCCAGAATCGGAAAGGTAAGATACGCCTTCATCAACCTGAAACCAGTTTGGAAATCTTTTGCACTAACTCAGCATAAGGAACAAGATTCGCATTTCCAACACCAATGTCAGGTCGGTTCTTCTATACGGGTCAAAAACTTAGCGTGTCACGAAAAGTATTTCCGACAGCCTATTGCATACTTTTATCAACAGAGAGAAAAAGGTAGAAAAAAAAGCATATTTACGAGCTCGCCTTGTAACCAGAAGGTCCTGGGTTCGAATCCCCGTGGGTGCGCACTGATCAAGAGTCCCAAACTAGGACGAAACAGCTGTCCAGTACTCCCAGGTTTTCCAATGGTTCTCTAACTAATGTCAGCTCATGATGAAATCCTGAAACCAATCAAATTCCTACAAATTAACACTTGAAAAACTTCTTTTGTTGTATGCAAAGACTAGAATTGTTCTCTAGAATTAATTCCCATAGCTTCAGCAGTGTATAAAAGGCGGGTTCGAATTCCACTCGAAAGGCTCGATGGAATACGACACATAGCTTTGAAGGCACTTCTTCTGTCCACTTGGTGACCACTATCATCAATCGAATGAGTCAAAATAGAACTTCTCATAGATTTTATTTGGCCTTTCTCACTGAATTATGAAGCAAAGATGCTCATTAATATCATTGTTAAGCTGTATACTTGTTCACCCCATATAGCTCTCTCCACAGAAGCAACTGAATTTGTAGATACACATAGAAGTGGTACAGTTAGCTAGCTTGTCTTTCTCATGAGCAGTCATAATTCGTTTACTGGAAAATGACAAACAGTGGGTGACATCAGCATAAATTCGTTTTATTACTCTCGATAATCCCAGATGTAAGACTTCACCAGCCACGTTATCATTAAATTGCAATTTTAGGAACAGATGTTTCTTTATAACTTTTGTCAGTTTCTCTTTATTGTACCTGGTGTTTATATGCCTGTCTCCTTACAAATCTACTAGGATAACCCATTTGGACCAGCGTATTTTTGATGTATCCTAACTCATTTTCTAGGGAGTCATCTGTACAGACAGATCAGTCTTGCTCTATTCGTGAGGTATCTGACCAGATTGACTTTGTATCGGATTGGTACAAAACTGAAGAAATGTGTATATTATCCTCCAGACGTAAGTTTTCTATAGACATCTCTCTTGCGTGAACCATACTGTCTTCTGTTCAGTTTTTATCATTATAACCATCGTTATTACTGACGTTCAAAACATTTACCACATTATTGTTATTATTATTTGATCCACAAACTCACCGCTTTCGGTTAAATTCTGTTTTATATATAAATCTATGTAAATTAGAGTAAAGTTCGAAGAAGATCTAATTGAAAACAGCAATATTATTCGCTAATATACGTCTTGTTCAAATATAATTTTCACATATGTCTACTTCTCATTTGGCGCCCAACTATTGTGGAATTATTTGATGAAATCTTGATCACAGCAGCTGTCTTCTACATTTATTTTATTTTTGGTATCAATTTTTTTTTACTGTAGTCAGTATCAGCTTACATGAAAAGAAGACGTAAACGTGGTTTAATCGATTTCAAAAAAGTCATTCAACAATCAAAGTATGTTAACTTTTTGTTTAAATCAAGTGTCGCTATATTTGTTTTAACATACCAATATACCAACCAATATGGCGGTCTTAGAAGCGGTTAAAAGGGAACTAACTTCTGATCCTGAACTTAGTCATAAGACAAAGCTACCCATTGAGAAAACTATTTTAGGAATTCAATTATGCCTCACATCTACTGTCTTTAAATTCCAGGGCAAAATATATAGACAAACAGAAGGTGTAGCAATGATTGGAACACCAATATCCCCTATCGTAGCAAATATCTTCATGGATAGCTAGGACAATATTGCTCTTAATACATTCACTTAATCCTACTCCAAAAATATGATGGAAATATGTGGATGAAACTTTCAAAGTGTTAAAAACAGAACATATCTCTAGCATCTTCACACACATAAACTCACTAGTGGAGGGAATAAAATTCACATTTGAATCGGAAAATGAACAAGGAGAATTAGCTATGTTAGACTGTAAAATAAAACGAATAGAAGAAGGTAGACTACACTCTAGCGTTTACAAAAGCCAACGCATTCTGATGATAGATATTTAGACTTTAATTCATCTCATCCGATAACTATTAAGACAGGCTTAGTTAAGCGTTTAACAAACCGAGCAATGGCGCTAGGTAGTACAATGATGAAATAAAATAGATAGGAGAAGCGTTGGTATCGAATAACTAACTATCCTGTGAAACTCATTAGGAAGATCAGTAAAGACCAAAAGCAAAATAAAAATAATTGTGAAACTAGTAGTGAAAACATAAATAAGAGAGAATATAAAGCATCTATTGTTATATCAAATAAGGAGGGGAGATCTGAGGCCATCTCTCCGTAGGATTCTCAATAAAGCAGGAATTAGAGTGGCATTCAAACCTACAACTCATTCAGAGACAAGCTCTGTAGGCTAAAAGACCCAATGGACCCAGTAAAATAATATAATTTAAAAAATACTTTGCAATGACTGAGGGTTAGGTCAACTACATAGGTCAAACTAGTAGGTCGGGGGTAGTTAGATTATCGGAACATAAGAATTTAGCTAAGGTAAGAATGGTTGTCTCCGAGAAGATAAATAATTTAGAAAAAAGCTCGGCAATTGCACTGCATGCATTAACACACAACCACACCATTGGGTGCGGGAGGGTTAAAATTCTAAAATGTAATATAGGTAGGCGGAGAGAGAGGTTGATTACTTGATCCTGGTTCACCGAGTCTACACCAAACACATGCAACAGAAATGACTCAATGGAAATACCAGAAATGTGGAAGATATTATTACCGCCAGTCAGTCAAATCAGAGGAGGATAATAAATAATCTTAAAATTATATTTCAATTCAAACACATCACAACATTCTAACAAGTTACTTAGTTGTTTTGACTATAAAAACACTCGTCTTATTTCCCATCTGATTGTATTTGATCAATAACACTCATATTATTATTTCTGAATGCAATTTATCCTATATTACTGATTTTATTCAAATGTCTAATCATCAGTTTCACTCATGTATATCAATGAATGAAAAAGTTTGTTTGAGTGCCTTGATATGATTATGAGTGGCAATAGTTTGTGCTCAAAACGTGGTCATCAGTTTTAATATTACTGTATAACAACACTGTGTGATTTATCGAAATAAAATCAAAACAAATCCAAATGACCTTGGCCATATGGGTGAAGATGCTTACAGAATGTAGAAACTTCTGAAACATGTCGAGTAGAAATCTCAGCATGTTTGCCATGCGATCTACTCCTTTCAAATGCATAAATTTGTTTCAAGACTGGCCTGCATCAATTTCTGGTTTATGAATAGGCAGTGAACTGATTCAGCATGTTGATTGCTTCATTTACTTGAGTAGTTGCTTTAAACTTTATATGGATTGATTTATGACGTATGGTGTTAGTCATCAAGCCTCATTTTCTCGAATGCTATCTACCAAAGGACGAGTGTAAAATATTTTTTTTAATAGTAATGAGGTTGGGTGTACACTGTTAGGTCAGATATGCATGTTCATGCAATTGTTTATGAGACGGCGTCGAATGACATGGATGGAACACTCGTAAGGCAAGTCAAGCCATCTTCATCCTCCCACACTGATATTACCCGACATAAGATCAGGTAAGAAAATGCTTAGAGGTGGTCAAATCGCAACATGGCATCATTTTCATGAGGTGTCTGACTATCGCTTTGAGACACGTAGGAGGGGATGTGGATAGCTTGACTAGGGTCGTTAAGATTTCAGGATTTCATCATGAGCTGACATTAGTTAGAGAACCATTGGAAGATTGTTGACATATTTCAGCTTATTGTAGTTTGTTTGAATTGCTTCTTTTACTTTTGTAACGACATAAAAAACAAGGGCCAGGTGACAGATAATTTATTGAAAAAGTCAAGAGGCATTTATGGATTTTTATATGCATTATTATTAGCATTTTGTTAGCTGAGAAGCAAAGTCTTCTGATCGGTTGTTTTCTTGTTGAAAGTTATTCTGTACTCCTTGTGACCGTTTCTCAGAAAGTTAAGCCATATTTCTGAGAATCGTATTTGCCCACGATAAATCTGCTGTGGTTGGTTGATGAGTTCCTCAAAGTTAAGCTTGTTATTTTTTTTTCCTAGTGACTCCGATTCAGGACGTAAACATTAGCGTCAGTTGCTGTCTACGATTTCTGGCTTGCTGCCAGCTGTCACCACACTTTTATTTGTGATTTTATGAATCGTAGCAACCTGACTGGGTGCACTTTTGTCAAAGTTTAAGAGTAAAAATCCACCTGATTTCAGTTCATTAACGTATTATACGTTAAAGCTCCATTTTAAACTACTGGTTCGTAAAGATTTGATCAATTTTAAGACTGACCACCTATCGACTGCAGTTAGAGAACCATTGGCAACCATCAGGGAATGCTGGACAGCGGTATCCTTCTTATGAAGTGGTCATGTATGATCCTACCCACCGACGATAAAACCCAGGACTTTCAGTTTATGAGGAAAGCTTGTTGATCATTAGGCCACTGGACTGAGATCCGAATGACGCAAGAATTCTAACCCATGTTATTTCATGATGTCACCCTTCGTGATCTTTACTTGTAATCAATCAAATTCCTGCGGCTTTCCAGTACTCCCTGGTTTTCAATGGTTCACTGGCGGAAACCAATTCGTGATCAAAATTGAAAGCGACATTTCACGGATGTTCTTAATAAATTTGTGAATACCTTTGAACCACTGTGATATTTCATTTTTTCCATTTTCACGCTTTAAAGTCAATGTTTCTTAGATATTTAGATGCATAAGAGTTGTACTTGTGCGTCGAAAAATAAACGGCCGAAGTGATTAGTTCCCATCAGTGAACGGATATTGTACATAGTAATACCTTGATACAGTCCGTATTAAGATGCTGGTTATGTATGTGGTTAGATGGGCTTTATTGTCTCACAAACTGGGTGGGAAAAAAGACATCTGACCAGATCACTTCAGTCTTGTTCGCAATATTGTTAGTGGTTTGGTGGTAGGATGCTTGTCGACTTCCGGGCTACACACTTCGAAATCTTGTATAATTTACTAACCAATATTAAACCCGGGAAATACAAGAGACTGAGTGTGAGAGGCTAGTAGCCTCACCCCATAAAAAAACAACAACACCATTACTACTACTCTGTGTTCCGCTTGGAAGGTGAGCAGTATGTGAAGAGGGGAAATAAACGAACAAGGTTGTAAGTGAAGTATTCAAAGTACCACTGTATTTTCAAGTATTGATTTTTGTATGGATTTCTTTTTGTTTGACTGGATGGAGGATTTCATCATGATGAACTGATATCAGTTAGAGAACCACTGGAAAAACAGCTGGCTGTCCAGTACTCTCAGCTGGTTTTCCAATGGTTCTCTAACTTATGTCAGCTCATCATGATGAAATCCTCCAACCACTATATTTCTTCTACCTTCTTGTTTGCATACAGCTTTGAAGTGGTATAATGTGAACTAATTAATGTACTATTTCTTGCAAACGTCTTAATAACCTGATTAATTTCTCTGTTTATACTTTGTTATTATTGTGTATTTAGTAATATTACGAATTGTGTAAAAAATGGTCGAAGTTTTTTTGGTTTATTAAATCAAGAAATTATTCAGAAGGTATGTACAGCTCTCATTTCTTAATGTTTATTCCCTGGTCTTTTTCGTTCTTTGGTTTTGCGTTCCGATTAGAACTTAAAACTTCAAGATCCTGAAGTCTCAGTAGCGACAGTGTTATTTCTTTCACTGGATAGTTAGTCTCTCTTCCGAATCTCTCCTTGTTTTCTCCTGGTTTGGTAGTGTGTTGGTGTGGAATCGAGCCTAAACCTCCAGAGTGAGTCAGCTGGTGAGTGTTCTATCACTATGCTCTGACCGTTAATACGCTTGGTAGTCGTGCTAACGAATTTCTTATCTGATCGACTGGCTAACCACTAGTAGCAAAAACAACGACAACAACAGTGACACGATACGATAATACCGAAAACGCGACACAGGAAGAGACGAAGAGAAGACTGACTACTGACGTGGAGATCTTTTACTGTCTGGTATCAACAGTGGAAATGAATGACAGCGTTTGCGTATATGCATGCTTTAAATGAACCTGAGAGGCACTAATTACGTTGGCAAATTAAAACAGCTAACAACCAATAGGATTTTGAAAGTCATAAGTACATGAGAGAAATACAAACAGCCATATCACCAAAAGTCTCCAGCTGCAATGGGTTCTTAGCACTCCAAAGATTCCAACCAGGTAGTCTAGACCTCCTTACGTCAAACCTGCCAGACCACTTCTAACCATCTAATTGGTGGATGGTGACTAGCAGTGGAACCCAGGATAAAGCGCATTTCGTCCTATTTGGGACTCATCATCTGGATGCACCTGCATTTCTCAGAGAGTGATGATATTCCCCCACGAGCCTCGAGCCGAGAGCCAATATTTTCAAACGCCAAAGTGTTATCCACTAGACCACTTGGGCTACAAGAGCCACCTCTTGTGCAACGAGTCATTAGTTATTTAATTGGATTTTAGATTTTCCTGTCGATTGATTGGACTGAAGTGCTCGGCATCAAGTTAACATGTTGGCGTTTGAAACTATGGGCAATGGGTTCAAGCCCTGTTGGGAATATCATCACTCACTGGGGAATGCAGGTACATCCAGCCGGCTGACAAGTCCGAAATAGGACGAAATGAGCACCCTGGATTCCGTCACTGCTAGTCACCATCCACCAATTGAATTCTAATTGCATGCCCAGACATCGTCAAAGCATCTGCACAAGAAGCCGACATGTCAACCTGAGACCGAGCACTTCGGTCCAATCATCAATCGACGGGAAAATCTAAAATTCAATTAAAGAATATTTTATGGTTTAACATTTTTAATGTTACTTGTAAAGTGAGAGTTAGTCAGTTAGTATTTTATTTCTCTTCTTTTTTTTTCTAGGTACATAACTTTTGGGAATTACATAATCGTATAATTGAATCTAGAAAAAATCGAATTGCTCCTCCAATTCGTATGTACACACCGAATACAACAACAACAACAACAACAGGAATTACAACAGAACAAAATGCTTCAAATAGTATGTGGCTGTATTCATTTATGTGCTTTACATTTTCGTAATATTAGTGAGCAGGCTTTTTATTTTCTTGCATTTTAAACGGCACTTGAACATCTGATGTGATTATTTTTAGGCGATGTTTTAAACTTGTTTCTACTGATTTATAATTCAAGTTTAAGTATGGGCTAACCTCAGTTAGAGAGTCACTGAAATTCAGAGTGTACTTGACTGGCGTTTCACTCTTGTCAAGGATTCTTCACCAGCACGCACCCTTGAATTCATCCACCTGGGGTCGAACCCAGAACCATCAGATTGCTAAGCAAGCTCAGTGACTGACATCACTTACAGCACCAATGAAAAGTTGGGTTAACTGGAGGATTATTTCGTCCTAGTTTGGGAGTCATCAGCAGAAGCACCAAGCACCCATGATTAACGCTTGAAAATCAATTTAATACTTACATTAGACTGATTGTGTACTACTCAGAAGTTTGCTCCATCCTTCTTTATATCTATGAGACAAGGCCGTTGAAGGTAGAAGACATAAAGAGGCCAGACGTCTTTGAATTTTGGTGTTTCCCTTTTATTATTTGTGTTAGACAATGTTGTAGAGTCACAGTAGTAATGAGGTGAGATAAAGGGCGTGTGTACTGATCAGCAGCAGTCCGCTTCGTCCTTCTTTATGGCTGTGGGTTAGACGTAGCCGCCATTGAGAGTGGAGGACATGAAAAGGCTGACTAGCTGTCTTTGATCATAGGTGTCTGCCTTCTATTTTCCGTTTTAAGTGGTATAATAGGGTGAGCAATATTGAGGTTAGACACTGGTCGAGTGCTAGGTAAGGAGGGGAAGTCAATCGACGAGGCTTTGAAGTTACATCGATTGAGATGATTAGGACGTGTTTTACGTATGAGTGTCTAGCCATTGCCTTCCTCGACAATGGGCAATGTTAGCTGACATAGGATGAATCAGGTTGGAAAAGAGGTAGTGGTGTTGGTGGACAAACGAAAACATGCCTTTATCAGTGAAAAAAATCCACAGCAGTTAGCTTGAGCCAGCCAGCCAGCCAGCCAGCCAGGATGTAGACTAGCTTCCTGACTGGTTGGGGTGTTTGAGATGGTAAAAACCAATGACGGCTTGAGAATAACTGGTGATACGGCTCAAAATCGTAGATGCATCCCTTCCTTGTGACTTCTAATATCCAATAAAACTAGTGTTCTTCCATATTACTACTCCTTTTGCCTCATATCATCTGTTATGAATCTCTTTTTACTTTCTTTTCTTGCTTTGTGTGCTAAGTGAAGTGTAGTGACTCGAAATGCCGCACATGTGTGCAAAGTTCCACATTGAATTAGTCAGTCAATGAGGTTAGGTTGATGGGTGGGGGGAGCGGGAGAAAAGTCGACTGAAGAGGTTGAAGAGGCTGCATCGAATGAAATATCTGGGACACGCCTTACGCATATCGAGTTATCACCTTCCTCGGTGAGAAATTTTAGCTGACTTATGATTGAATCGGAAAAGAATTACAGGTTGTTAGATAAAAACACATCGTCATCAGTCCACGGAGTTTTTGACTGCTGGTCTGAACTAGCCAACTAGGGAAATGTACAGTGTGTGGTTGAGTTTCTCGGGACTCTGAGAAACAACGACGACTGGTTCTCATCAAATAGCCAGAAATCTTCACTTTCTATAACCTTTATTATTATTATTATTCTCTTGTGTTCAGAGTGGAACATAGGGCTTTAACAACGCATTTCTGTTTTGTTCTGTCCTATGTAGTCTTCAGCTGGCCCTAAGATTGGTCATATACTCTCATTTTCTCCTCACACGATCTCCTCCATGTCATCCTCAAAGCGACGCCCAGCTGGTCATTTCTCACCAGGCTCCTACTTGAGGGCATGGTGAGCCTGCGATGTCACCTACGATGTCTCCTCAGTGTCTCCATTTACTTAAACCCTGTCAAATTCCGATTATTCCTCATGAAATTATACTTTCTGTTCATTTTTTCTCGTTACAAGAGTAGGTTATTGTTTATCGTTGCTGGTAGATCACCTGGTCTTCAGTATTAACCCAGCTATGACAGTATTTGTTGAAAAATTTGCAGTAACCTGTTGATGGAAATGCCTTTGATGACGCAAGCCACAAGTCTGTAAACCAGTTAGAAGCAATGATTCACTTGACTTTCGTGCTGCAAATTCGGATGTCATTCGCTATGCTAAGTTTTGAAGATTCACACTCTGATTTCGGAGTAATGAACGCCTGTCTTGTTTTTCAAATTCTGACTGGTTGTGACATCCTCACCTATACTGACACTTTAGTTGAGACGTTGCTTAGGTGATTCCCTTTACATTTCTCTCGTGTTTATGGTGACAGATGTTGCCGTTCCTATAGCATTTCTGATAAAAGAGCTTCTCCTGAAATGAACTATAAATGTCCACTTTTTATTTAATTAGGAACTATATAGACAAATCGACGGTGTGGCAATGGGGTAACCACTAGGACCCATTCTGGCCGACATTTTCCTTGTGAAACTAGAAAGTGGGCCTTTGAAGGATGTAATTGATAAGCTTGAATTCTATTGTCAGTACATGGATGATACATTTTTGATTATGAAAAATGAGAAGGAAGCAAAGAACATCCTGGATAAATTTAATGAGATTCATCCTGCAATAAATTTTACTACTGAAAAAGAAAATGACTCTAGTATTTCATTTCTAGACGTCCTTATGACCAGAAAAGAGGGTGACGCAGTAAGAAGTAGGGTATATAGAAAACCTATGTCAACTGACTGTCAGTATATTTATTTTTCCAGCTTCATAACCTTGAAATACAAACGCAATCTAATAAAGTGCTTGGTTCACAGAGGAAGAACAATCTGTTCGGTTGAATGTCTTGATGAGGAAATTAATAATATTAAACGGTCGCTGAGTGAAAATGGTTATCCAGAAAAGTTCATTGATAAGAATATAAATCTAAAATCAAAGCAGCCGAAGTTACCAACAGTTCCAAAAAGGCCTTATTCTTACAGATGCAGTTCCTTCGGGACAACATTAGCGAGATACTAACATAGCGCCTTAGAAATGCGATATAAAGGGGATTCAGTGTTGCTGAGTTACGCCGTGTCTTCAAAATCACTCCTCTTTTGAGTTTGGGAGTAAAGCACAAACTGCCTGCCTAATTTCGCCTCTTCCATGTGTGTGTATCTACCAATTTAACTACTCCTGTGGAGTGAGCCAGTTAGTTGCATATGCCGTGCAATTAGGCGTGTTTCTCTTCGAATTTCCGAACATCACCCTGCATAGTGGTTGGTTAAGTAAAGGATAAACAAAATCTATTCGCGTAGCACTATTCTATCTCATCTTTTGGATACAGAACACAAGATTGATGTCAACGAGGCGGCTTTCAAAGTCATTTACCGTATATCAACTAAGCTTAACTTCGCCTGAAGAATTCGTTTACTAAATTTTGCTGAGGCTGGTTGTTGGGATCCAAATTAAGAAGCCTAATTTATGCGTCTAACGGAAGCTAGTTCAGACACTGTCCTTACCCCATTGGACATCTAAGTTCGAGTGATCCTTAATTTTTCGTCGAAATTTCCTTAATTTTAGTTGATATTCTATGTGCTGTTATATTATTATTATTATTATTATAATTTAAGCATCTTTAATGAACTGTAATTCCATTTTGATCTTACTTTACAAATCGATATTATTTAAAAAACACCACTATTGTTATTAACTACCAATCTAGAATATTCTGTGTATATAAATATATGCATATATAATTGCAGAGCCAGAAGAGGAAATTATCGGAAAGATTATTCTTTGCTCGCTCAATTATTTTGTGCTTCACAAACGTTGTTGTTGTTGACGTTAAATGAATTTTGTTTTACTAGATGAAACTAACGAGAAGTCAGCTGATGAAATCGATGAAGATATTCTACTGGATGAAGAACCAGAAATACGTAAATTAATGAGTAATTTAATCGCTGCTGGATGTAATTTAAATGATCTACTGGGCAATGCGTCACAGTAAGTATGCGTGCATATAATGATATACTGATTGATGTTGTTAGCGGTTTCCCATCGTGGTATGTACTCGTATTGATCACGGCTTGAACAGTAGTTACCTCAATATTGCTGGGATTAAGAAGTCTACGTCACTTGTGGTAATATGAAAAAGAGAAGAAGACGTTCAACGAAGAGACTCTTTTCGACGGCGAATTCATTCACATAACTGTACAATCGCATTTATATACAATTATTGGTGTGTATGTGTGTGTACATGAGGTTTGCCAAATTTTTGATAATTGATCAGGTAATACAAGAATGATCTAATATAGAAACAAGGTTTATCAGACAGAAACTAAAGTAAGATTGAGTTAGTCAGTAAGTTAGATGACGCAATATAATTGACTAAAATGTTACAACTGGGGTCAGGGTAGCGACAGAGGTAATTACAGGTAGAGACTAAGTAGAAGTGGGGTAGAGAATAAGGCCATTTAAATTAGAACTGACATTGAGCAATTAAGTTGGATGACGTAACAAAAATGACTAGAAATTGAGCGTTGGTCAAGTCAGTAACAGTGATAATGAGGTGTAGAAATTAAATCGGGTGGGAGGAGAGGGCAGGAAAGTTGAAAATGTAAACTATTACAATTGAGAAGATAAAATAATACTAATGAAGAGACAGAAGTGAAAAGGATTTGGTAGAATTTACTTGTCGCGTAATAAGATATATTACGTCCATTGCAAGTGTAGTGATTAAACGAACTTCTTCTGTATGCAGAGTTCAGGACTTAGCAAGTGAATTGCCATTGCTTCTGCAGTTTGAAGAAGTATGATCCCTACACCTTTAGGAAGACTACTTCTTACTCTGTAGACTACTTTGAAGTTTGTTTGGGGTGTAGCTTAGTGTCCGGATTCTATCAGATGTTGTAAGTTGGAGCTGCGAGGACATTGTTTTTCTCCTTTGTAAAACCATGTTGGTAAGTGTTCGGTGATATGTTTGGAGAGCGAACGCTGGGTACAGCCGACATACCTTGTTCCACACGAGTAGGTGAATTGATAAATACACACTTATGGTAATATCGAGGCCTTGTGGTTCAAGAGGCTAATATTGTCTAACTGAAGCTGGTCAGTCTCATTCAGGTTTACCGGTGGGCGAACACAAACACGAATTAGATAATTTCCAGTCATACATATTGCACAAGAAATGGATTTCTTAGCTAATCTCATCGGCTAAGTATTCAAAGCTTTGGCATTTGAAGTGATTTAAAATCTCAGTGGGGAACACTATCCCTTACTGGAGATGAAGGTAAAGTACATCTTACTAACGAGTCCTAAAAATAAGACGATTCTAGATGTCCGTGACAGGTGTTGGAACATTCCTATTCCACGTATTCTCAACTGATTCGACACCTGTCCTGGACATCCAGAAAATTCTACTCTCCATATGGCAAATAAGAAGGAAGAATGAGAACCATAAAAATCAAGTTTTGAAGTTGTTTAGTTACGACTGATGTTATGATTATGAGCAGGAGATTGTGTTTTTGAAACGTCGTCATCCAGCATTTAATAATGTCCTACTGTGTTTGTGATATACATCGAATAAACAAATTATTATAGGGTTTGAATAAAGCGAGAATAACAGTGGTTCGTGCTGAATAATGTGGTACCATCATTGTTTATTTCTTTGGTTTCTCATCAGCTACCTACAGACCGCCTAACATACTTGCAAATATTACATGATATCAATTGACCGGAGGTTCCAAATGTAATGAATAGTGTTCAGAAAATCACGCTCGTTTGTATAGGTCTTACCCAGAGATTTTAAGTTTAAAACTAAAGCCAGTGTATGCCCATGATGCTTAAAGGAGTTATATAATAAAGACGAGAGGTGAGTAAGGTGGTGAGTAGCCAATAAATTGAGTAACCATGCAGTGAGTTCAACTCAGATCATAGAAACAAGAGACTAGCAAAAATACACTATATCAAAGAGTGGGGGGGGGAGGAGCGAGGTTAAAGTCAAGTGTTACGTAATCACATGAAAGAGAGAGAAAGAGAGAGAGAGAGTAAAGATAACCAGTTGCCAGGTGGGCAAGAAAAGACTGATAACAGCATCTTTCTGATTGGATTTCAGGCGTTTAATATATATTGTTTCAGAAAAATTGAGGAGAGCTGAGCTTTTTTGTCTACTTGTAATTTTGAAGAATTTCGAGATTTCCACCTCATAACCCGTACTGATGAGATGCCTGGGAATTTGCACTCTTGAAAGCACTTATTCCCTTGAAACACAGACGTTTTGGTACATGCTCAGAAAACTGGATGTATGAGCTTCTTTCTACCCTCCTAGTGTGACTGTTACCATACACACATGTAAATTTGTATACACATTTGAAGTTAACATGAGAAGGGTATCTGTTGATCTTTGATTGCACTAAAGTGCATATTTTCCGACAGACAGGAACCAGCTTAGCTGTAGGATAGATTTTCGCCAGTAATGTATTCAGTCTTCTGTTGAGTATTGCTGAAATCTTTTCACCTTTAAAGTCTAGCTGAATGAAGACAGGCTTCTTTCTAACAGTGACTTTTTCGACAGTTAATTACATATGTGAACAAGTGGACAAGCAGTTGGTAAACATTGGCATATCCGTACTGAAATCCTAAAAGAATTGATTTTAATATGTACCATGAATGTAAACTTCAAATTTGACGGCACGCTTTACAGGCAAGTGGACGGGGTGGCGATGGGCTCCCAATTGGGTCCCATTCTGGCTGATTTCTTTCTAAGTAAGCTAGAAAATGGACCTCTGAACAATCGTATCAGTAAGCTCTCATTTTATTGCCAATATATGGATGACACCTTCATTCTTTGTGATAATGGTTCTGATAGGAGTACAATAATTACTGAATTCAATGAAATACATTCGGCTATGAAATTCACATGCGAACAGGAATCCCAAGACAGAATTGCCTTCCTGGATGTCCTACTTACAAAAAACCAAATGGTAGCATAAAAAGAAATTTGCATAAAAAAAGCACTTGGACAGGACACTATACACATTTTCACAGCTTCGTTCCTATCAAGTATAAAAGAAATTTAGTAAGACCCTCAGCGACAAAGTTAGAACTATATGCTCAGAAGAAGTAATTGAAGATGAATTAAGCATTGTATATGATACTTTGATCGAAAATAGCTATCCCGAAAAATTGATCAAGAAACACATAACTAAGAAAGCGGAAAAGGACTACTCACTATCTGTAAACAACAAGCCACTTTATATACGACTACAATTCAAGGGTGATATATCAAGTGAGATAATTGCGAAGAAATTAAGAAAATCAGTTCAAAGAACTTTTGATGCCGGTGAACTACACGTATTATTCTCTATACGACCGACGGTGCTACCTCGACTGAAAGATGAACTACGTAGACTAGCTAGCCACTTCCAATTGAATCTACCAATCCAACTGCGCTGCTTTTGTTGGAGCGAGTTATATTGGCCGTTGCTCTAGGAACTTGATTCTTGGTGCTTACTCGAGAACATCTCCCATTATGGCTAAGCAAGGGTGTAGTTAAAACCATTAACATTTCGATATTGGACCATCTGGTGCAAACCGGCCACAAAGCCAGCCAGCATTTGAGAATCCTTCTCTATAATCTACCGGGTGCCTAATAAATTACCAAAATCATCGAAGCACCGCAAGTTCCAAACAGCAGAGGCTGTTGAAATTCGCCTCAAACAACCAGAACTCTGTGTTCAAAAGAAGCAAGTCCAGCCAGCCCCTTCTACTGCCCTTCAGTAGAGAGTATAAATTCATGAATTTGTAATATTATCTTTCCTAATTTTTCTGACATTCAGCTTATTTTAGGTTGATGCTATTGAGCTGTAATCTATCAATTTTATTGATTCGATGTTGTTTAAACAACATTAATGTTGTTAATAACACTAATTCATTCATTCATTCACTATAATGTATATATAACTGTAGAGCCTGACGGAGAGCAGGTTATCGAAAAGAGTACTCTTTGTTCAGTATATATTCTTTTGAAAATTTGTGAGTTACTTACTATTACAGTACCCGAGTTTTATACATACATGTGAAGTCAAATGCGCGAAGGGCGAGATTGGAAGAAGTGGCGAAATAGACACTTGAAGTATTACAGTGTACGTAGAACTGTAACGGTGTAATGAACAGAAACAACTCATAATATCCAAAAAAATAATATTGAAATGTTTCCAGGGTAGTAATGTAAAGCGAAAATGTAAATTATACTACTTAATATTGGTAAGTAGCTTAAAACTGTAATCATAAAAAGAGCGAGTATACTGTACGCCACACAGTTGTAGATCACAGGTAGGATGACCAACAGCGTGGACCAAGACTGGGGTTTGATTCCCGGCCTAAATGTAGTCTAGTTTACTGACCCACAATTTATCTATGGAAGAGGGCATGAGGCTGGCAACTTCATTCAGGAAAAGCACACCAAGGCTATTGGAACTTCAATGCTTCAAGGCCTGTACTGAAAATATTCTTGCAGAAAAAATTATAAAAAATAACAGTCCTTTCACAAAAATCAATTAAAATTTTTTCTAATATATTTCTCATTCACTGAAATTCTAGGCAGTCGGCAGAGAGCATAGAAAGGAATACTGACTATTCAACTTTGACAATAGAACGGCGACGTCATAGACAATTGAGGCTGTGGTTTACAACAGAAGCAGAAAGACCATTTACACCTAAATATTTTAATATATGTCGTCCAAATTTTATCGATGAACTGAAACGACTGAACGATTCAGAGAATAGTGATACGTATAAACTATTGCATACGAAGAATGATAAACAAACTGGAAATGGAGCAAAGAATGAAGGGACTGGTGAGAATGCCAACGATGGCGATGGCGATGACGATAGGGAATTATATTTTGATACTCTCTGGTAAGATTCATTGCTTGATGTTACTTGGCTTTAAATATTTTATCATTATTGCCCCCCTGGATTTTGAGTGGAATAAAAAGGGCTTCAGCGAGACACTTCCAATTCGTTTCTAACTGTCTTCTTCACGATTGCCTATTGGCTTTCATTTCATTTTGATATTATCTCAACCCAATGTAACCTTTGTAGCGGCACCTATCTCGCTGCCATCGTCATTTCCCTACTCGGGTTACACTTGGGGAATAGCCTTAGATGTTCCTGGAAATCTCTGCGATATTGAACTAAGTCTAACCCAGCTTTGTGTTTCGTTAATTGATTAGGAAGTACGTCGATGTATCAGTGATAAAATGCTTACCAGTTGCTTACTCTGTCCAGGTCCAATTTCCAATAAATAGAAGCACTCCTTAACCATGAATTAGTTGTGTTCTCTGTCTGAGCTAGCTGATTTAGTTGTGAAGCTTTCGTCGTATCCCTTCTAGACAGCATATTACTTCAGTACAGGTTTCAGTATAAAATGGACCTATCTATCTAAATTCTCCATGAATGGTGATGTAATTGTATCCCCCCACTGACAACCACTGTTGTGACTGGTTGTTTGTTAATTACGTCTCCATTGTCACACAATTTTTTTATTGACTTGGATGGAATTCGAGCTTTCTTGTCGTGTGATTCGCTTTTTATTAGCTGGTAAATTTGGTTTATAGTAATTAGTGTGTTTGTTAATTGCTGGCCGGCTCACTTGAATGCCAGGCTTCTAGAAATTACCCGGCATTCCTTTCGGTGTTTCAAATATTTAAAACTTCTGCATTATTCCAATCATCAAATTGATTTCCATAATTATCTACATGCATCAGTATGGAAGACTATATATATCATGTCTTTTTACAACCAATTTGTGTTCTTCGATTCTGATTCGAAGGTGACACCCACTTTGACAGATGTAATCTCTTTGATTTGACACTAGTAACTAGTGTGATGTGTCTAGTCCTCTCATTGGTGCAGACTGAATTCCAACCATTGGGTGACGTGGGTTCGAGTCTCAGACAGGACATGAGTTCCTTCAAGTTTGCAGATACGCTTTGCTGATAAGTGCCAACTAGTACGAAATCCAGGTCCAAGGCTTCCTCTGACCGATTGCCTCCAAACATCTAATATCATGAGATGTAGTCTCTGTAACACTTCATACAGTTTATTTTATAAATGGTATTCATTTTATCTTCGTTTTCTGTTGGATGGGTCTTTTGGTTTGCACAATATCGATGAATGAAGTGACTGTGATGGCTGGCTTGTGTGCTATATATATATTTGAAACGGTCTTAATATTCGAGCTGTTATTTCAGAGGTATTTTTTATAAATGGTAGAATGAATATTCTTGTGGTCTTTGATATCGGCTTGTTGTTGTTGGTGTTATGACCCAAGTTTAAACGCTTTTTGATGAAAATGTGAGGATATGAGTTATCTTTAAAGACAGCTGGTAGGTGTTTTCCCTCCAGTCTCTTCAATACCGGAGTGCTACAGTGTGTTGAAACAATGTCTGCACACAGTTTCTTTTGTGGGGTAATTGGGTTATTGCTATTATAACTGAATATTTAGTCTGTGTGCGTTGATTGTCTATATAATTATGTTTCTAAATTCTCTGTGTTAATTAATTCTCTCGTGAATTTATTATTATTATTGCTCCCTTGGGTTCCTAGTGGAACATAGGGCTTCAACTGCACGTCTCCATTTTCTTCTGTCTTCCGCTATACTTTTCGCCTGCATCCACGTTAATCCATATTCTTTCAACTTCTCTTCACACGATCTCCTCCATGTCACCCTTGGACGTCCCACACGCCGCTTCCCTTTCGGGTTCCACTCGAGGGCTTGGCGCGCGATGTCACCCAGCGGTCTCCTCAGCGAGTGTGCGATCCATCTCCACTTTCTCCTGCATACTCTCGTGAATTTAATGTCTTCATATATATATCGTTTATTAATTTATGAGTTTATTCCAAATCATTCCTTTTAATTATTACAAATGTATCATTAACGTAATGTACCAAGGTTTTTGGTTTAATTATGCCTTCATAGGGCTATTAATTCTAGCCTTTTCATAACGGTTTCAGAGGAGAAAACAGCAAATATGCAGTCAGGGAGTTCCTAGACGCCTGGTACTCAAGTGAGCCGGCCAACAGTTGACAAACACACTAATTACTATAAACCAAATTTACCAGTTAATAAAAAGTAAGTTAGCACATGACAAGAAAGTTCGAATTCCATCCAAGTCAATAAAATTATGATGATCAATAGAGACGTAGATTAACAAACAACCAGTCACAACAGTGGTTGTCAGTGGGGGGATACAATTACATCACCATTCATGGAGAATTTAGATAGATAGGTCCATTTTATACTGAAACCTGTACTGAAGTAATATGTTGTCTAGAAGGGATACGACGAAAGCTTCACAATTAAATCATCAACCAGTAGCTCAGAGAAAACAAATAATTTGATAGCATCCACCTACCTGAGCTAGAGATCTTCTTCTTTACCCCATAACCTTGCTGAGTTATTATTGTTTCTGAATGTACATTATCCCATATTGATTTTTATTCAAATGTCTAATCATCAGTTTTCACTCATGTGTGTAAATGAAGTAAAAAGTTGTATGAGTAACTTGATATGATTATGAGCAATAGTTTGTGCTGGAAACGTCACCAGTTAATATTACTGTATAACAATACTGTGTGATTTATCAAGATAAAATCTACCGTATTCAAATGATCTTGCCCATGTAGGTGAAGATGCTCACAGTATGTAGAAATTTCTAAAACATATCGAATGGAAATCTCGGCATGTTTGGGATAAGATTTTCTCCTGTCAAATGCATGAATTTTCTACAGGGCTGGCCTGCATCAATTTCTAGTTTATGAATAAGCAGTGAACTGATTCAGCATGTCGATCGCTTCTTTGCTTAAGCAGTTGTATTAGTCTTAATGGGTTGAATTCCGACGTATGGTATTAGCCAAGATGCCTCATTTTCACGAATGCTATCTATCAAAGAACGAGTTTTAAATATGTCTAGTAGTAATGAGGTTGGGTGTACACTGTTAGATCTGCATACCACATACGAAACATTTGAAGATTTCTGTTCAAAGTGTTCAGAAGATTCTGCCTTTTATCGACGTCTTCACTCACGGGGAAAACATCATCCGCACACTGTAACTCAGTAACACTGTACCTTGGCAACAAGTCAATTCCTAAGTTGCTAAAGTCAGTGAGGATTAATTCTAATAGTACATGCATGGTGATGAACACCAATGGTAGTCACCGATTCACATGACAACTCTCCATGAGCTCTTACGTGACTTTTTAAGTTCAAGTTGAATGCCTTGATTCCTGCGACATACTTTCTCGGCACTCCCCCCACGGTCAAATACTACCACAACACTTCTTTGGCTTTAGGTCAGGAAAATTGGCGACTGTTGGACGCCGATAAGAATGCCTAATTTCCGAAATCGGTCACAGGGTGAATGTGTGATAAACATACTCTCTTCTTGGCCAAAAGCCTGGTTTGCTTTCTTGAGTCCTGTTTCTCTAGAGCACCATTTATTCTACGCATGATTACTCAAGCTAGAACTTAAGATAGTATATTAGTCAAGCTAATCCCTTTATAATAATCACAAGAAGATTTGTCTCCTTTCTTATAAACCGGGATAACCAGTGACTTACACCAGTCTAAGGGGACGATTTATGATTCCCAGACACTAACTAATATCCTAGTTAACCTAGGCAACAGTTCGTTACCAACGTTCTTGAAACCCTCTGGAGTCAGTCATTCCATCGGGTCCTATTGCTTTACTCCGTTTCAGACTAGAGACGGTTTTTATAACCCCAAGTACAGATGGTTAACCGATATCTATATACCATTCAGGTAGGTTTTGGGTGCTACACAAGTTGGAGTAGTCCAGTAGTCCCATGTCTTAGCGATTTCTAAAAGAATATTTCGTCTGACTTTCTACATTAAGAAGTTAAGGCACTCAGGCATAACCCAACCTCTCCTCTTACAATTTGTCAACTCGCGTATTTTACCTATTCTCCTTTACTCTTCACCCTTATTCCTTCCTGGATTGCTTAAAAAAGACTATGTCATACTTCGAAGAACTCTGAAGACTGTCAGTAGGACGAGTGGGGGTATCCAAGTGGGCCATGTCGTTGAAATTGTCACTGATAGGCACTTGATGTCATGCAACAAATTTGCTAAAGGAATTTTGTCAGACTGTGAGAACCCACAGCTTCTATCCTGTGTCTATCCTCGGGTAAAATAAGAAGTTTTTTCAGAAGACTTTATGCACGCACATGTCTAAGTATAAAAATTCCACTGTACCATATTTGGCGGCACGTATTTTATGTGATGAAAATAGTGTTAGGCATGAACTAACCAACTAACCTTCTTTGCACTACTAAATAAACCATTTCTTCCGCCCTTACAGTACCAAACTTGATTGTTATTGTATTTCTTACATTTATAATCCTCTCAATTTCTTGTTTTTGTTTATTTTTTCATAAGTGTGAACATCATTTAAACTGTGTTGTGTAACTGTTTATCTCATATTTCCCCTCACTATACAACATCAACAGAACATTAGATTCAATAATCTATAGTAACATGCTAAAATTTCCAAACTGAATCGACAATACTGTTTGAAACGAACTCACTGTTATTATTATTACTATTATTATTATTATTATTATTATATTTAATACTCTCAATTCATGCTTCGAATATTTTTGACTTTATATCGTAAATGTGGACAAATTCCTCTGGTTAATTTTGTTTTAATTTTATTTATATTTTAAGTAAATCAGATGCAGTATTGTGACAAATGCTGAGAATTCCATTCTGTATTATAAGTACTGTTTTTGGATTAGCTGTCTTTGATCATGGGTGTCTGCGTTCTAACTTCCGTGTGAAGTGGTATAATAATGTGAGTAATATTGACGTTAGGTTTCGGTCGAGTGCTAGGTAAGGAGGGGAAATCAATCGACGAGGATGTGAATTTAATTCGACTGAGATGGTTAAAACATGTGTTACATATGCCTAGTCATCACCTTCCTCGACGAGCAATGTTAGCTGATATAGGGTCAGGCTGGAAAAGAGCTAGCGGCGGTCAAACCAAAACATGGCTTCATCAGTCAATGAAATCCACAACAGTTAGATTAAGCCACATAAGAAGATGTAGACTTCGTGACTGGTTGAGGTCCGCGGGACGTTAAAAACGAATGGTTGGAAACAATTGGTGACATGGCTCAAACTCATCGTTCTCAATGGCTGGCGCAGATGCATCCACTCCTTGTGACTTATGATCTCCAATGAAACTATATTGTTCTTCGTTATTACTATTCCTTTGTCTTACACCTCTGTTTACTGTCTCTCTATTATGCATTTCTTCTACTTTCTTGTCTTGCTTTGTGTGCTACATGGAGTGTGGTGACTTGAACTTCGGCACATAGGTGCAAAGTTCTGTGTCGAAAACAGACAGACAGACTGTTTTTGGAATAAAATGGATTACTAATATTATCATCGCTTGTGTCCTCTCTATATTTATCTTAAACGCTGTCTTGGTTACCATGTCTGTCAACTTGTTGGTTTTCATCTGTAGATCTTTGAGTATCTTAGATACTGACGTATAAATCACCCTTGATGTATAGATCTTCTAGGACCCTTTGGTCGATAGTTCCTCTAATATGCATATTTTTATTTAGCCATGGTCATTAGAAAACGTTGACATGTCAATCTAGATATCATTTTCAATAAAAGCTGTTAAAAGCCTTAATTCTCTTACAATCTACACCAATCAGTTATCCATCATTTTTCGTGGATTTTATCAGTTTTATTATTATTTTTTTTGTAATTACTTTTTTAGTGAACTTATATATATGCAGCTGTGTTGTGTTCTATGGTTAATGGAACAGATGTATACCTCAGGAAACTCTCAAGAAACTGATCCAAACTGGAGGCCAATATCTGCAAGTTGGAAATTCAAGTTAGACTAAAGCTTTTTTTAACCTTTATTTTCTATAGTTAGTGTGTAAGGGTTAGTTTTGTTTCTACGAGTTGATCACGGATTGATATCAGTTAGAGAGCCATTGAAAGCCTTTATGTTATATTTTATGTCATTATTATTATTATTATTGTTTCTTTTAATTCCTAGAAGAAAATAGGGCTTCAGCCCCTTGTCTCCATTGCGTTCGGTTCTCCGCAGACGTTTTCACCTGACTGCACATCTGCCAACATGCTTTCATCTCCTATTCGCATCACCTCCTCCATATTGTCAGCCTCGAACTGACGACCACCAACTGACTCACCGTTTCCCATTCAGATGCCACTCGAGCAATGGCCTGCCGTGTGGTGTCACTCGCCTGATGGTTAGTTTCCTCAGAGTATGGCCACAATCCAATCCACCTCGATTTCTTCCTGCATATTTGTTGCGCAATTGGTTCCTACTGTGTTGGGTTGATTCGTTGATTGTCAGAGATCCATCCCTGTTGCTGATGTTCTCCAACAGACCATCCAATACTGAATAATATTGAGTGAAAACAGTTGTTGATGAGGGTTTGTAGTCTGTCCGAAGTTCCCTTCGTGACACAGAGCAGCGCCAAGTCTCTGATCCGCATTATAAGTAGCACTGACTTCACATTGGAGTTGAAAATCTGGATCTTACTTTCTTACATTCTGAGTGTTGAGTGTGTTGATCTTTACACAGACTTGAGAGCGATGAAAGCTTGCCTTGCTTTCTCGATCCTCACTTTGATATCCTTATCAGTTCAGTCCGCCTGTAGTTGGAACGATGCTTTATGTCAGTGCTACTCAATAAATAAACCGCTTTACGTGTTTGGTGAATATAAGTATGATTGTACAGTGTTAATGTAGTTTTTCTTAGAGTTCTATTTGTCGTGTTAAATGGTGTAATATGGTGAGCAATAATGAGGCTAGACATGGAGTCCTATGTAAGCTGGGTCAGTTAGTCGATCAGGCTGTGAAACTACAATGGTTTACATGGCTAGAATATGTGTTACGCCTGCCGAGTAACCATTTCCCTCCTCATGGTAAAATGTTAACTGACATAGGATTAAGTTGGAAGGGGGTTAGGCATGGACAAATGAAAACTTTGAGTCACTTCATGAAATTTTCATTAGTTGGTTTGAGCCAGCCATCTAGGGAGGTGTAAACTGTTCCGCTGGGGTCATTGGGATGCTAAGCACTAATGTCTGGAGACTATTCATTATATAGTTCAAAATTGTTCTGAATTGTGTAGATCCGTTAACTGTTTGTGTGAATTGTGTTTTCTTAAGATTTAATTTGTAGGGATCAGATTTATTTTAAGTTTGGCCACGAGTTGGTATCGGTTAGACAACTGCCAAAAAAAACTAGAGAGTGCTAGACATCGGTTTCGTTCTAGCCTGGGACTCATCATCAGGAATAAAAGTGATCTTGACGAACTCATCAGGTTACACTGTGCTCGTAGAGAATAAGTTAAGCATAAAATAAATTGATACGGTTCCATGCTCTGACCTATCTTAGTTGGAGAAAAATGTTTCGTCTAGCCTTCTACATTAAGAAGTTAAGACAATCACTGAGGTATTACTCAACCTCTACTTTTACAACTTGTTAACTCACGCATCTTGTCTGTTGTGCTTTACTGCTTGAGCTATTGAAAAAAGGATTAGTTTATTTTGAACAGGGTATTGAAGGTTGTCAGTGGAGCGAGTGGTGTGCAACCCAGTAAGCTCATTACTATTGCAGTCGATAGATACCTGAATTCATGTGAGAAATGGGTGAGCTAATGTAATGTAACGAATAAAAGACTATAGGTTTGCATGAATGAATTCGATAAATGATATTAGAATGATTGTTAGGGTTAGTTGAAGGATTTCATCACAAGCTGACATCAGTCAGAGAACCATTGGAAAAACAGCCGGTAGTACTGGACAGCCGTTTCGTCCTAGTTTGGGACTCCTCGGCAGTGCGCACACACGGTGCGGGGTTCGAACTCAGGACGTTCCGGTTACTAGGCGAGCTCGTAGACCATTAAGCCTAACCCGTCAAATTCTCTGATGGTGTTCTCGTGGCTTTTGTTGCCAGATGCGCCAAGGGCTATGGGAGAGTACGTGACCTAATGGTTACGTGCAAGGTTTGAAGAAGACTGTATGCTATATGTATGAGCCTCGCCCAGATAGTGTTTGGCTCAGTGGTCTATGAGCTAGCTCACCTTTTAACCAAAGGTCCTGGGTTCGAACCCCGCACTGTGGGTGAGTACTGCCGAAGAGTCCCAAACCAGGATGATGAAACAGCTGTCCAGTACTCCTGCGTGGTTCTCTAACTGACGTCAGCTGATGACGAAATACTCCAACCAATCAAACAACAACAAAAAAATCCCTACAAAACCAATACTTGAAGATTGTCAGGATTAGTTGAGTGATACGAGTCGATCATCCTTCCTTTTTCCTTTGTAAGCCCATAATGAGATATATTCTAGTATCTGTGTGGAGAGTATTCTCTGTCTATAGCTGATGTACGTTGCTCCACAGGTAAACAAGTGAACTGACAGCTGCACAGAGAGGTGAGTAGACAAGAGCACTTACCTGTAACACAAACGGATCATTCATTAAGAGGCTAGTGTATCCATGCAATAAAATATTAAAGAAGACAAAAGGCATATTTTGAATTCTACTGTGAGACACTGATAACCGCTTTCACCTAATTAAAATTCAGCTTTTCTTCTCTTTTATTCCTCCGTTACATTACTCCCTATAGTCCGAATAATAATGCGAGTACAGAAGTGAAGACGTCAAGCGATCAACCAAGTCATCCTGATCAAATTTGGTATAATTTTATTTATGATACAAATAGTAGCAGTAGTAGTGGTAAGCAGATGAAAATGAAACCACGATTCCGGAATGTAAGTTGATAAAACAAATTCTGATAGGAAGGAACACTTCCTCTTTTTTGTGTATGCATGAGAGAAGGGGTCTTTTGAGTAAAGTTTAGTCTTCAGTTACTTGTTGAAATTAAATATGAAAAAGGGCTAAAACGAACTAGCTATCCCTGGCTTATCGCGGTGTTCTAACTGATGTCGCTTAGTGGCCCAAGTTGAAATAATCGAATACTCGAAAACCAACATTAGTGAGACGTCATGACCAACTTTGATTGGAGGTAAAATACTCACTGATGACAACGGACGATGCTGTCTGTAGAAAATCCGCTGAATTTTGAACTTGTTGACTATTTGAACCTGACAAGATGGATAAATGATCGATGGACGCCTCTCATGAGCGCTGAAAGTACTGGCCTCAATCCCTGGTGGATGGGTCGTGTATACAAACTTCTGGGAAGTCCTAAACAAGGATGAAACGACTTTCCAGTATTTTCTGGTTTTTACTGGTTCACCAAATGATTTTGTTTTCTTTTTTGATCTGATTTAGGATCTGTTGACGGTGGAGGTAATCGGCCACAAGAAGCCTTGCCTGACCTAGATTTCCAGCTAGTAGACACTCGCAAGTCAGCAAGGCTTGTCTGTAACCTCATATCCCTTCTGAGTGAGGATCTGTCAGATCCCTGCAAATTAACACTCAGCGAATGAAGTTGAGGCAGTAACTCATCTAAGAAGACATTGAGAAGTGGTCGCGTTATGTCATGAATTGGCAGAAGTTAGAATTAATAGGCTGATCATTGGATCGGGCCCCAGTGGCTTAATGGTGTAGAAGCTTGCTCGCCTTGTAACCAGATAGTCCTTGGGTTCGAACCCCGCAATGTGGGTGCATTCTGCCCAAGAGTCCCAACCTAGGCTGACAAAACAACTGGCTGTCCAGTATTCCCTGCAGGTTTTCCAGTGTTCCTCTAACTGATGTCAGCTGCTCATGATGAAATCCTCCAACCAGCTTGTGGGCCACTGCATGATCGCTAAACTATAGTCATATAAATCCTGTACGAAATGGGCAAAGGCTATATGTCAGACCTCTGCACCCCTTTATTACACCTGTCCTTGTATCTCATCAGGTAGGACGAGAATCAATATAAAAGATATATGCCGTACTACTAAGTATAGAAATTCTACAATACCCTATTTAGCGCGTACTTTATGTGACGAAGACTCTGTTAGACGTGAAACTTACAAGTTACTATGTAATTAGCACAGTGAATCGACCCTTTTATCGTTCATCTTTCTGTATTTTATGGTGTCACACTTTCTATCGTTTAAATCGTTACTCTGCTATTTTATTTTTAGTTGGTATTACTATTATTACTACAATTTTGTACTTTATGCATATTTTTCTGCGTATGGCACACAGTATTTTGATACGTAGCTGCTATAACAATCGTTTTATTACTATTATGTAATGGGTATTTTTAATTTTTTTTGTCGTTTTTGAGTAAATTAGATGCAATATTGTACTGAATGCTGAAAATTCCTTGCTGTATCATGAGTTCTGTTTTTGGAATAAAGCTATTATTATTATTATATCAAACAGAATCCCTACAAAACCAATGCATAAAAAATAATAATAAAATACTAGAATCTCCACAAAATTAATATTGATGATTTAGTTTGAGATAGGTTTCTTTAACTGCCAATGAGAGGTGGTAACGACATCAGTGACAACAGAAAGCCGTTTTTTCCGCAATGTCAATGTCTAAAAGTTAGGGATCATGAATGATCGATTAACTGGATGGCAAATTGTTGGCGTCACAAGCTGACGTTCCTGGGCTTTACTACTGAAGAATTCACAGATATTATTCGGGGAATATCTATTCATCATTCAAAAATTCTTAGTTTTAAAATGACTTTGCAGCCAACATCTGTTAGCCGGACTGAGATCCAGTCGAATGACCCACCAATTCCTACCTCTGCCATCTTACGATCTATAACACAACTCCCCCCCAGAGGCTAAATAGTCTACAAGTTCACCTTGTAACCGGATGGTCCAGAATTCTATCCAATCTGGGATGGATAATGGACGCATACAGCTGAGAAGTCCTAAACTGGAAAGAAACAGCTTTCCACTACTGATATAAATCAGTCAAATCCCTTCAAATCAACACATTTAAAATTATGACATATTTCAGAATCTCCACAAAACTAACTGACATTGATGAATTGGTTCGAAAGGGATTATTTAACAGTCAGCGAGAGGTTGCGGGCACATTGGCGACGGTAGATATCTGTTTTGTCACACTGGTAATAGACAGAAGTTAGTGTTCATAAATTAATCGATTTCGACCAGTCGAGTGACTGCATGACAACCTGTTGGTATCAAAAGCAGATGTTTCCGAACTTTACTACAACAGAAGTCACAGATAATATTGAAGTGACAGACATTCTTTCAGTACGCCATTAGTTTTGAAATATTTTTATAGCCATCTTCAGTAAGTAAGGAAAAAAAACCTTTCAAAAGAACCATTCAGTTCACAGCTTTACTTACTCCGAAGATGATGCAGTTAAAAGATCTTGGAAGGAAGTATAAATCTTAGAATGAGTGAGTTTGATAACGGTTTCGAGTGCAATTTACTATGGTGGCCAGTTCAAGTACCATTTGATAAACCATGAGAAGGCCAGTATAAGTACAGCCACGTTTATTAATAATACTATCAAATAAAAAATGCATTATTCTATGAAGTTTTTGTTCGTCATAATAAGCTATGTAGACGGATTATCGGGTGATAAGAATTGTTGTTCGGTGACATTTCCCAAGATCGTTCTCAATGTCTCAGATACACTCACTCTTGATCATCTGCCAGATCCATTTTTCATTCTTTTACGTCCACATTGGCTTACTGCAAGTTGGTAAAATAGGGGAGCTTCTGGAGAGTGTTGACCGTGTTTCGAATCCTGATCTAGGACGTTATTGGTGAGAATCTACTGACAAACTCAGATCCATTTGATCCTTAGTACTCTCCATACAATCATTCTTCCTCCTCATTTCTTTTAAGTATAGTTCGACTATTGTATTTGTTTTTTAAACCTTTATAACAAAAACACTTGCAGGATCTGGACTTCGCCAACGACAGATATGTCTGATTTCCCACAAACCATCAGATAAGCAAGCATTAAAAGCAACAAGTTGGCAGAAGAAGCATCCAGAGAAGATAGAACTTCAAGTGAACATAGAGAAAACGGAAGTGATGAAGATTACTGGTCAACAGCTACGGCAACACTAACAGACAACAGTCAGCATAAATGGGAGAAATCGGAAAGAAGCAACCTCGCTTACCTACCTACCTATCTGAGAAGCGTCGTTCTAAATGGAGGCGGACAGAACTGGTGAAGATATCAAAGAGAGGATCCGGAAAGCAAGGCAAGCTTTCATTTCTCTCAAGTCTTTGTGGAGGTCAACACTCAGCACTCAGTATGGAAAATAAGATCCGGATTTTCAACTCCAATGTGAAGTCAGTAATACTTACTATACGGATGAGAGACTTGGCGCTGCATCGTGTCACGAAGGCCACTTCGAACAAACTACACACCTTCATCAGTAGGTAGCTGTCTTCGCTCAATACTACGCTGAAGATCAGATGACCTACCAGAAAAATCAGCAACAGGGAGAGATCTCTGGCAGTGAGTGAACCAACCCAACCATCACAGCAGGAACCGATTGTGCAACAAATATGCAGGAAGAAATGGAGGTGGATTGGATTTTGGTTATACTCTCAGAGAACAAACCATCAAGTAAATGACATCACACGCCAGGCCGACGTTCAAGTGGAACCCGACGGAATGGGAAGTGGAGAGTCAGTTGGTCGTCAGTGTGAGGGTGACAACATGGAGTATGTGACTTGAAGAGGAAATGAAAGCATGTGGGCAAACGTGGAGCCAGGTGATGAAAACGTTGGTGGCAAACCGACCGCAATGGAGACGTTCAGCTGAAGCCTAATTTTCCTCTAGGAACTGGAGGAGACAATAATAATAACTGTTGCTATGAAATGTTGCACGATTGGAGTTTAGTGCGGATTTCTTAGTTGGAAATTCATGCACCCAGCTAGTCGTTTAGTTATGCGACGAAAGTTTCTTCCATTGTATGCCTATTCACTTATTCTAAACTGCAGTGATTCCATAAAATCACTTCGATAAATGACATTAATTCGAGCATACTACTGATCAATTTATTTGAGTAGTTGGATACTACTCATATCAACCAGTAATGGCTTGTTAGCCAGCTCGAGGGGATCTTAACACTGTAGGACTGCTGTTTCGCTTGTTTCAGGATGAGATTATCAGTTGTGGCTGGCAAGCACCACTGGTGTATGTGAGTACTATTCAACTACTCATATACATCAATCAGTTGTATAGAACGTCTTATGTTTATGGCCGCCTTCCTGACTGTTATTTTTAGTTTCAAGCAAATCAGATATTGTGTTGTGAATAGTTTTGGTTTCTAGGGAGAGTAAGTCTGGTGAAAAAAGGACGATATAGTGAGAAGAAGTGTGCGCAAGAAAGCTACATCACCTGACTGTCAGTATACTCATTTATCAAGCTTCGTGCCTTTGAAATACAAGCTCAATCTGATAAAGTGCTTGGTCCACAGAGCAAAGGCAATCCGCTCTGATGAATGTCTCAATGAGGAGCTTAACATTATTAAACAGTTGATGTGTGAGAACGGTTATCAAGGAGAATTCATTGATAAGAATATGAGTCAAAAGTCAAGGCAGGCCGACACTTCTGAGAAAAGCCCTATCCTCACAACTCCAGGTCCTCGGGGATGATAACATCAGTCAGATAAGTAACGCAACGCCTAAGCACAAAGGCGGTTTAAAGAACATTCAATGCCACGGAAGTATGCTGTGCCGTCAAAACCACCCCTATCTTGCATTCGGGAGCTAAAGATTTATTATTATTATTGTTCCCTTGGGTTCCTAGTGCAACATTGGGCTTCAACTGCACGTCTCCACTTGCTTCTGTCTTTTGCTCTACTTTTCACCTGCATCCATGTTAGTTAGTCCATACTGTTTCAACTCCTCTTGACACGATCTCCTCCATGTCACCCTTGCACTGACGTCCCACTCGCCGCCTGCTTCCCTTTCGGGTGGCCGAGCGATGGCCGAACGCGCGCGCGATATCGCCCAACGGCGGCTTCCTCAGACAGTGTCCAATCCATCTCCACTTTCTCCTGCATATTTGTTGGTTAGAGATTGGTTCTTGTTTTGTTTGACTGCTACTGTGGAGCCAATTGGTTGCATAGGCCGTATAACTAGGCATGTTTATCGTCGGATTTTCAAACTCCATCCTGTGTGGTTGGTTAAGTAAAGGACACAAATAATCCATCCGTAGCGCTATTCACTCTCATCTTGTGGATACAGAACGCAAGATTGATGTAAACGAGGCTGCCTTCAAAGTTATCTACCGTAGACGAATCAATTTTAACTTCACGTTAAGAGTTCGTTTACTACATTTTTGCTGAGGCTGGCTGTTAGGATACACATTAAGAGACCTAACTCAAGTATCCAAAAGAAGGTGGTTAGTTCGGACATTGTCTTGACCTTGATTGTCGATCAAGGTTTTAATGATCCTGGGAACGTAGAGGAATAAAACAAATATGTACGTAGTATGATTAGAATTCACCCAACGAAATGAACTCAATCAATATTTGTACTTGAGAATTAGCAAAAAGATCAATGGTGATGAGATTATATTCTTGCGCTTGAAGTAGGGAATCCGATGTGTGAATTCCCTTTAAAGCAATACTGTAGCTTGATGACCACGTATCAAGCTTGACTGATAGAATTCAATCTACACCGACACCCAGGGGCTAGACGTATGACATTTTCTACTCTCTGGCTACTAACGGCTGGGTCCGTTGCATTCGTAACATGAGTCGGTCGTGATTCCGAATAGTACAGTGGTTGTGTCTCTAACGGCAGAACTGGATCTCGCTGGTGTGAATCTCTTGAGGGACGACACTGCTTTCAAGTTTGCAGGTACTCTTTGCTGACGATTAACAGTAAGCACAAAAACTAGAAGTGCGTCGGTAGTACAGTGGTTAGGACGCTCGCCGACCATTCACATGGTCTGTGGTTCGATCTCCAGCCACCAACGCACTCCTTTACCTCGCTAAGGCAGAAATAATCCTGGTAAAGAGGGAAGGTTGGGCATAAGGCTAGCAACTCCATCCTGTAAAATTAAACACTGCTACAGAAACTTCACGCCGCTAGCTTGAAGCCCCCTATGTTCCACTGGGGAACGTGAAGGAAAAGCAAGACAAAAGACAAAAACTAGATGAAGGATTTCGTGCCTATTGGCTCTTACCATCTGGCATCACTTCAAAGTAAACACAAATGGACAATCGTCTGATGAACGATGACTAAAAATGAAGTCTAAAATACGCGTTTCGTCTTATCTGTGACCCGTCATCTGGATGCACCTGCAAACCTCAAAGGATTATACTGTTTACATTGAGACTCACACCTGGCACCGGTTCTTATAACCGTTGAAGCGTTACCTATTTAGCCATTTGGGTTGCAAAAGCCACCTCTTGTGCAGAAAGAAGGCCTTATATGTCCGAAATATTTGCATCCTTGATTCCACCACTGGTCACCAGTCACCAAATAACATCATACTGGTCCCCGAAGGTTGTTCAAGCATTCTTACTAGCAGTCGATGTGTTAATACTGACCGAATATTTTGACCCAATATAATTAATCAACGTGAAATACAAAATTAACTTGAACACAAAACCACTGCATATTATTATCGTTTCGCTTAATTCTTAGAGGAACCTAGGGCTTCAGCTGAAAGTCTCCATTGCTTTTGGTTCTCTACCAACGTTTTCATCACCTGGCTCGACATCTACTCACATGCTTTCATCTCCTCTTCACATCACCTACTGCATGCTGTCACCCTCTCACTGATTACAGACTCGCCACTTTAAATTCAGGCTCCACTTGAGCGTTGGTCTGGCGTGTGATGTCATTCACCTGATGGTTTGTTTTCTCAGATTATGGCCACAATCTAATCCACCTCGATTTCTTCTGCATATTTGTTGCACAATCGGTTCCTACTGTGATGGTTGGTTGGTTGGTTCACTCATTGCCAGAGATCCCTTCCTGTTGCTGATCTTTTCTGGCCTCCTGATAATGAATAGTATTCAGCGAAGACATATGTTGTTGACTATTAAACACTGTTTAAATAAAGTCATTGCTGAGTTTACTTTTATACCAAAGATATCGAGCAGTTTTTTTTACTTAATTACATTACAAATATTTTACATATGGTTAAAATGTTTGATCAATTAGCTTTTTTTTATTGATTTTCTCTATTTGTAGGTTAGTTCAGCGCATAGTTTAGCCTCTATACAATCTGGAACACAATCATCAGGTCAAAAGTGTACAACTCCACTTTCAGCTTTCATTAAATCACAATCAATGAAAAGAATGTCAAGATCCGGTTAGTAGAGTTGATACTTGACTCGATTTTCCCTTAAATTCCTTTTTTTATAAGTTTGGTTACGAGGTGATGTCAGCTGGAGGAAAAACCATTAGAAAACCATGAGAGCACTGGACAGTCAGGTGTTTTTTTCCTAGTTTATGCCTCACTAACAGGGTGCACCCACCGGGGTTTGGGTGGACCGACTTCTAGTTACCAGGTAGTGAGCTTTTAGACCATTCAGCCATTGGTGTAACAATGGAAGACAAGGGCCGGCAACAGATCCTTTTACTACGGAAATCAACACGTATTTATATATATATATATATATCTCCTGTACATTATTATAGCTTATTCAAGTAGACAAACACAGTCTTCTGATTGATTGTTTTCGAGTTCCTCAGAAAGTGGAGCCATCTATCTGCGAATCATATTTGCCCACGTTAAGTCTGCTGTGATTGGTTGTTGAATCAGCGTTGTTCATACTTTCTCGCGGCCAATATTAGTGACCAAGAAATTGACATAGATTAATGTCTACCAATTGGCTAGCAGCCTGCTCTCACCACGTTGGAACCCTGTCCAAGTGGGATGAAGCAAGTGTTTAGTACTTTCCTTTTTCCCGCTGGCTCTTTAACTGATGTCAGCTCGCCGTCTTACTAGTAACCAACCAAATTTTTGCAAACCAACACTTAATAATTAATTTCAGAATTTCATCATGAGCTGACATTAGTTAGAGAACCATTGGAAAACCATCTGGGAGTACTGGACAGCTGTTTCGTCAGCCTAGTTTGGGACTCTTCAGCAGTACGCGCCCACCGCCATCGTTCGAACCCAGGACCTTCCGATTACAAGGCCATCTCATATACCATTAAGCCACTTGGTCCCGATCCAATGGTCCTTGAATTCTAACTTCTGCCAACTCACGACATAGCGTGACCGCTAGCCAATGTCATCGGCGAGTATTTGTCCTCACACCCGACCCGCTGCACCCTACTTAATAATTAATCTGATGCTTACTAGAGATTTCCTGTATACAGGATGTTACCTGAGGTTCCAGTGAGCATTTATAACCAAAGGAGTTCACCAAGTCTAGGGAGAGGATAGTTGACCGCCAGTGACAATGACTGGCATTTAAGCTATATATATATATATATATATATATACTGTGAATTGGAAGAAGTTAAGATTCACAGACCGTTGGACCGGGTCCCCGATGGGATCATTAGTGTTAGTATTCCAGAAGGAAATTTCACAATAGTGTTTTAATGAAATCAAACTATTCCGGTTGTAAATAAACAAATAAAACAATGCGCCAATCACTTTAAAAGACTCTTGATTTGATCATCACCTACAACTCATCCAAACAAATACCAATAACAGCACGCACAGAACTGCCTGCCAGTGAACACCAATCCTCCAACGAAAGTAAAGATCCTAAATGCGATCAAGCTATTGAAGGGTGACCTAGGCCAAGATGACATAGTCAGAATTGAAAAGGCAAGATATGCCTTCATCAGACTGAAACTATTTTCGAAATCTTCTGTACTCAACATAAAGGAACAAGATACGGATTTTCAACACCAATGTGAGATCATTCAATTCTTCTACATGGATGAGAAACTTCGCCAGCGTGTCACGAAAAGAATTTCCATTAGTCCGTTGTAGACTTTCATCAACAGCTGTCACCTTCACTGGCTGCATACTGAAGATCGGTTGGCCGGTCAGAAAGAATGAGTAACAAGAAACACTGGCTGGCGACAAATCAACCAAGAGCCTATTGCTCAACAAATATTTAGGAGAAAATGGAGATGGATCGGTCAGGCAAACGTTGAGGAGGTCGTCGAATGACATCGCGCGCCAGGCCACTGTTCAAGTTGAACCCCGAAGGGAAGCAAAGAGTGTATCGTTGGTTCGAGGATGACATGGAGGAGATCGCGTAAGTTAGAGGAAGAGATGAGAGATTATCGGCAGTCGCGGTCCGAGCTGAAGAGGATGGCAGAGGATAGGAAAGAGTGGAGATGTGTTGTTGAAGCGCGCGCCGTATATTCCACTTGGAACTCAAGGGAATAATAATAATAATAAATTCGTTGATTCGAGTTTTATTAATTATTTACTTGGGTTCCTTCATTTCATTTCCTTATCTGCACTCCTCTTTGGCTAGCCTCAAGATAATGCGCACAAACTTCCGACTCCTCCTCATAGAGTCTCCTGAATGTCAACCTTTAAGTGACATCAAGCTCGTCGTTTCCCACTCGGATACTACTTGACAATTAGGTGCAATCTGTCACCTGATAGTCTCCTCATTATTATATTTATTATTATTGTATCCTTTAGTTCCTAGAGGAACATAGGGCTTCAGCTGCGCACCTCCATTGACTTCGGTTTTTTGACAACTTTTTCACCCTGCTCCAGGTCTGCCCACATGCTTTCATCTCCTCTTCACATGACCTCCTCCAAGTCACCCTTGGACGACCAACTCGCCGCCTCCCTTTCGGGTTCCACTCGAGGGCTTGTCTAGTGATGTCACTTGATGGTTTCCTCAGCGTATGGCCAATCCATCTCCATTTCTTTCTGCCTATTTGTTTCACAATCGGTTCCTGATTGGTTCGCTCCCAGAGATCCCTGTTGCTGATCTTTTCTGGCTGGCCATCTGATCTTGAGTATTGAGCGGAGACAGTTGTTAATGAAGGTTTGAAGTTTGTTTGAGATGCTCTTTATGACGCGCTGGTCAAGTCTCTGATCCGTATAGTAGCACTGACTTCACATTGGAGTTGAAAATCCGGATCTTATTTTTGATGCTGATTGCTGTTGATCTCCACACAGATTTGAGAGTAATGAAAGCTTGTCTTGCTTTTCCGATTCTGGCTTTGATGTCCTCGTCAGTTCCGCCTGTAGTTGAGACGATGCTTCCCAGGTAGGTGAAGGAGGTTGTTTCTTTCAGGTTCTTCCCATTTATGCTTATTGTGGTCTGTTGGTGTTGTTGATTTTGGCTATGAATCTTCATTATCTCTGTTTTATCTATGTTCACGTGAAGTCCTATCTTTGATGCTTCTTCTGCCAACTTGTTACTTTTCACTTGCATATCTTCCAGTTTATGGGAAATCAGACATATATCATCGGCGAAATCCAGATCCTCCAAGTCTTTTGTGTCAGTCCATTTTATGCCTGTTCCCTCAGAGTGAGTCTAACCCTTCTCCACCTCTTTCTACATATTTGTCGAGCAATAGGTTCCTGATTAGTTTGTTCCCATAGTCCCAGATCGCTAATTCTTTACGGTCATCAGATCCTTAGTGGACAGCGAAATGGTCAGCTGTTGATAAAACTCAGCAGTAGCCTATTCGAAATGCTCCGAGTGATGGACGAGCCAAGTTTCTGACCCACGTAGAAAAATAGACTGACTCAATATCGGTGTTAAGTATCTAAATCCTGTTCTTTATGCTGGCTGAGTAAGAGCAGAGGATTTCCAACACAGATTTCTCAGTGATGAAGACACACCTTGCATTTACGATTCTTGCTGGTTTCAACAACTTCATTTGTCCAGGGTGCCTGTAGTTAAACATAATGCTGTCTAGATAAGCGTAGGAAATAACCCCTTTCAGATTTCTCCCGTTGACAATGGTTAGTGCTTATTGGTTAGATGTCTTCGTCACTTCCATCATCACTGTGTTCATTTCAAGTAGTGTTTTCGGTGCCTGCCTTTTCTGGTAACTTGTTGGTTATCGTCTGTAAGTCTTCGAATTTATGGGACGTTAGATATATATCACCTGAAAAATCCAGATATTCAAGAGTCTTCTCGTTGGTAGTCCAACATATCCCTGTCTTCTCACTTCCCACACATAGTATGATGCATAATCCAGTTCAAAAGAGCTAAGAATATCATCGGTGATAATGAACAACCAGCCTTGTCCTACTCCAGTATACACTTTGAACACCTCACTGAGTTTTCCGTTATGGATCATCTGACACGTGACATTGTCATAACGCCATCTACTGAATGAGATTGATAAAGACTTGGGGATTGCACGCCATAGTATTGAAGGTGTTTCTAAATTACTTCTCGGTCAACGCTGAGCTGTCAAAGGCCTTTTCAAAGTCGATGAAATTGAGGTTGAGGGCATGTTTGACTGCCATTCCATGCACTGTTCTATGATGACGATTCGTAGTATTGGGATTTGATCCGCACACATGATTTTGCCTTTCCTGAATCCAGCTTGTTCTAGTAGGGTGGACTTCTTTATTCAAGGTGTCCAGTAGTTTTCAGGTGGTGGTGTATTGATTTTTAGTTTATCGTGCACAATTTGAACACAATTTACGGGATATCATACCAAACGAAGCTCAAATTGAATTGGGCACTGTGTAAAGGTATTATTTACTGTGCTTGATTGTTGGAGTCCATCTATATATGAGAAGTTTCAGCCTAAATTCCGTTTCATGCCTCAAGCATTGCAGCAAACCAATGTTGGTAAAACTGCAGTTCCTGGGTGACAGCATCAGCGAAATAATAATAACACAGCGTTTGAAAAATGCAGTTAAAACAGCTTATTATACAGCAGAGGTACGTTGTTTCTTCACAACCACCCCTATTCCACGTTCAATAAATATGGGTAAGGCGGACAATTAGGCAGATTCATCATCGTATTTCCGAACATCATCCAGCAGCATGGTTGAGCAAGGGACAAACAAAGTCTATTTTAGCACACCTTGTAGATAGTGAGCATTAGGTTGACGTTAATACTGCCTTTAAAATTATTTATTGCATTCCGAATAATCTTAATTTTGCTCTACGAGTTCGTCTTCTACAGACAGCTGAAGCAATAGGAATCCACCAGAAGACGAAGCCAAACATGTGGATGTGTTCAGAAGAAATTTATACAGCCACTTTCCTTACCTTGGCCATCGTTACATGAATGTATAAACCGGACTACTTCGCTCCCTTCCCCCTAAACTTTTAAAAACTATAAAAATGATAATTGTCCAAATTATTTTATCAATTTTTTCTGACCACTTCATCTTTAATTACGTGTTATCCTTGTAAAATTAATTTGTTCTAGACATTTCTACCTTTTAATTGTGTGTATTGATTTTCTTCGTTAATTATCACCCGTCGCATTGACATTTTGACACTGACTAATTATTGTTAACAAACATATCAGTGCCGCTTGATGATTGGTAAACTGTTGTGTATTGTAATAAAAATGCTATGGATAATATATTAGAGTAGAGTCAGAGTGAGATGAGGATCTAATTGAAAAGTCAATATTCCTCCAGTCAATCTTTCTGTTTTCTAAATTACAAATACCCCCTTTTCTATTTCCAGTTGCTGAATCAATCGATGAACTATCTGAGGGTGAATCGATTCCATTATCAAAATCAGAAGAACGCTTGAATTTTTCATCAATAATGACTAGTCAAGAGGGGATTAATCCTTCATCAACATCACGATCATCAATTTATAATCAAAAATTGCTTGGTCTTTTCTCAACTGCTGATGATACGTCGACACTAACAAATCGACGATGTGTACAATTCATGAAAAAATCAAATATGCCTAAACAAAATGAAAAGTAACCTTCCTTGTTAAAAAATTTTGTCATTGATTTATGTATTAATGTTGGCAAAGTTAATATTTAAGCACCACTGCTAACTATGCCAATTAGCGAATGACCTCGAACGCACCAATCACGTGAAGGAGGCATTTTTGTGTATGGAATACAGATATTTATGAGGAAAAATGTATAAAATCTGTGGCAAAGTGTTACAGAGGATACCTTTCTCTCACATGGGATAAAAATAGCTCTCAGTTTTAGGTTGGGGTATCAACAGAGGATAATTCCATTGTGGGTAAAATTTATTTTGATAACGTTTCATAGTATGATACAGTAATATTTACTGGACAATAAGTCGGGCTCGAAACGTGGTCATTAGTAAGTATTACTGTATACAGCACTGTGAGACGACTTTATCAAAATAAATTTTACCCACAGTGGAATTATACTCTAACACCACAGTGCAGGAGTTCTATTCTTATATCAACGGAGTAAATCAACCCCATTCAGTGCATGTAATTAATTAGGTCTTCTAACCCAAACAATAACACTAATCTTTCCTGGACCTGATTTGATCACACATTGATATCAGTTAGGGAACCATTGAAAACCAGAGAGTATTGGACAGCTGCTGTTTCATCCTAGTTTGGGAATCATCGACAGTACGCACCCACTGGGATTCGAACCTAGGGCCTTCCGGTTACAAGGCGAGCTCGTATACCATTCAGCCACTGGAACTCGATTCAATGGCTCATGAATTCTATAGAAAACTATGGAAAAATAATCTGATGCTCGCTAGTGACTTGTTACAGGATGGAGTTTCCTAGAGTTCCGGTGAGAAGTCATGAGCACTGAGGTCCAATTAGATGTCACGTGTGTGGATGGATTTCCCAGCAACGACAATGGTTGGGGTCGCACTAAATCACGAATTGGTAGAAGTTAGAATTCATGCACTGACTGGCCATTGAATCGGGTCCCAGTGGCTGAATGGTATACGAGCCATCTTGTCTTGTAACCGGAAGGCCCTGGGTATGAATCCCAGTGGGTGCGTACTGCCGATGATTCCCAAACTAGGATGAAACAGCAGCTGTCCAGTACTCCCTGGTTTTCAATGGTTATCTAACTGATATCAATCCGTGATCAACACGTAAAACATAACTAATCCTTACAAAACCAAACTATAGAAAGTTAATCTGATGCTCTCTAGTGACTTGCTACAGGTTGGAGTTTCCTGAGTTCTAGTGAGAAGTCGTGACCAGTGAGGTCCAATTAGATGTCACGTGTGTGGATGGATGTCCCACCAACGACAATGGTTGGGGTCGCGCTAAATCACGAATTAGTAGAAGTTGGAGTTCACGAGCCATTGAATTGGGTCCCAGTGGCTGAATGGTATACGAGCTTGCCTTGTAACCGGAAGGTCCCGGGTTCGAATCCCAGTGGGTGCGTACTGCCGATGATTCCCAAACTAGGACGAAACAGCAGCTGTCCAGTACTCCTATGCTGGTTTTCAATGGTTCTCTAACTGATATCAATCCGTGATCAACTCATAAAAAAATCTAATGTCTATTAATCAGATAGCGTTTAATTTGTCCATACTAACTCCCACGCACCTATAGGTGACCAAAACATTCTCTGATTGGTAGATTTCAGTTAGATGAGAAAATCAGAGCTAATTAACTGATTATAGTCTTTATCTTTTGCTGCTACTTTCTAGGTGAATATAATGATTTGATTTTTATTATTATTTTTTGAATATTTTGACTGACTCGTCTAGCCAATGGGTTAGTTTTAGAAATCAAATTCAGAAAATGTCACGTGAAACTCTGAAAGAAATTGCTGTAAGTTGTCTTTTTCCTAAACATATATACATATGTATATATATATATGTGGTGAGATAATCTAAGGTTGTCTTAATCTGACAGACTGTTGTTAATGCATCGGGCGATGTAGGAAGATGGACCATGACGGGATTCACATAAGAGGTCTCTGAATAAATTCTGGGGCAGCCTACCAGATGAATTGCTATACTCAACTGTCAACCAGCTGATCGTTTCACTGAGAATAGTCTGCCATCACTAAACTATCTCAGATGGTCGGTCTCAAAGTCAATCAATAATCTGCTTTCCACTTTTGCTACTCTCTATGAGAAAGTGAAGATCACGTAGTTGGGCGGCTAGTTTTGGTAATAAAAAGAGAGTAACGTATCATTTATTCACATGACATCTGGACATTACTTGCCCGTCGTTACTTCTACATATATATAAAAATCCCTTGACTTCAGGGTGAAACATCCATCTCCAATTTGTTCCATTTTCTGCTGTCCTCTTCATCTGGGCTCATTAAATTCCCTGTAATCTCTCGTCTCCCCCTCGTCAAGCTCGCACGATCTCCTCCATGGCACTATAGCACCGACACGCCACTCGTCGCTTCCCATGAGGATTCCAGGCGAGCAGTGGCCTGGCTGGCATGCGAGATCATTTGCTGGCCTCCTCAGTGTATGTCCGATCAGTCCACCTCAATTTTCTCCTACATATTTGCAGAGCAGTCTGCTCTCGCCTGTTGGTTTGTTGTCAGCGAGATTTTCGTGTTGTTAATTCTCTCTGGCTGACCCGACTGGTCATTTAATCTTCAATATGGAACCAAAGAGGGGAGCAGCAGTTGATAGAAGTTTTTGTGACACGCAGTACAAGTTTCTGACTGCTATAGAGAAGAACTGACAGACTGGCTTCACATTTGTGTTGAAAATCTGAAACTTGTTCTTTATGTTGTCTGACTGAGTGTGGAAGATTTCCAAACTGGTTTCAGGTTGATGAAGGTGTATCTTGTCTTTCCGATTCTTGTTGGCTGGCTGGCTGGCTGGCTGGGTTTGACATCGTCATCCGTTTCGCCTGTCTGTGACTGAAATGACACTTCTTAGATAAGTCAAGGAAGTAACCTGTGTCAAATCTCTCCCGTTGATGGTGATTGGGGCTGGTTGTTGTTGTTGTTGTTGCAGTTCGTTGGTTGGCTATCTTCATCGCCTCAGTCCTCCCTATATTCACCTGTAGTCTTATCTTCTCTGCTTGCTTGCTTCTTCAACCAGTTTGCTGCTTTTCACCTGCCTGTAAGTCTTCGAGGTTGTGTGTGACATCAAACATAACTGATCCACATGCGAAATCCAGATCTTCTAGAGTCTTCTTGTTGGTCCAACGTATTCTTGTATTCTCAGTCCCCACAGTCTGACGCATGATCCATATATATATATATATATATATATATATATATATATATATATATTCTTTTCGATGAAATCGTCAACTAGGCTGTTTATTCGTGAACATTAACAGCAAAGAGGTGAAAAAGTTCAGATCAAACATTAAAATAACAAGATGAAATTTTGTAATACCAATTGGGATCAGAATCATAATAATAATAATAAGAAGAAAAAATAAACACGAAGTTTGGATCAATAACATAGTCGGAAAATGGACTGTTTATGATGACGACGATAAAGACAATGATTGGATGTACCTCTTTTGGAGACATAGCATTGGCTTGAATTTTTCGATCGCTAATACTTCATCTATGTTAAGAGGTCATTTGATCTTACTCCCTTTGAGAGATTTTATAGTGATCTTGTACAGGACCTTGAAGCATTTCTAAAATGCAGGTGAATATTCTGAGTACATAAGGTGTTCTGTTATCGTCGTAGAGGCATATTTCTATTCGTAATCTTTGCTAACCACACTGAATAGTGTTCCGGAGAGTATTTTATTCGTTATATTTTGGATTCAGTGGAAATAGTTTTGAAAATTTCTCGTCTATTTGTTTTGTATTCACAAAAATGTATAGTTTGATTGATAACTTCATCGGAACAAAAGTTTATCTACTTTGAAATTGTCTTTTTACATGACAAAAAAGAAAGGTGAACAAGGAATAATCTTGATTGGACACTTGTCAGCAACTAGTCTAATGTGTCTAGTCTTATCTTTTGGTTTAGACTGAATTCTATCAGGTTCAAGGCTTCGTGTGGCTGACTGTCTCCAAACACCTAATACCAAGAGTTCACAGTCAACCGTCATGGCGAGCCACCTAGTGGCATGGCGACCATATTGCAAACTTGACTGACTGATAGAATTTAGTCTGCATCGAACAAAAGACTAGACACATTCCACTAGTTACTGGTGTCCAATCAAAATATCTGAGACACTTCTACCGGAGGTCATTAGTCGCGAGCCTGAATATCTCCGTGGTAGCGGTCTCTAACTGCAGCACTGGATGACATGGGTTTGAATCTCAAACAGGAGACATGAGTTCCTTCAAGGTTTTAGATATGCCTTACTGACTTGTGAGCGCCAACTAGTACCTAACCTAGACCAGGTGGGGCTTCTTGCCTTCTGACTATCTCCAACCACTTAATATCAACATAGAATAGTCTCTTCGATCACTTCCTCATCTGAATAATCGTTGTCGATGACATTAAGCGTTTTTAAAATAATATTGAGTTGTATTACTATATGTGTAAAACTCGGGCACTGTGGTAGTAAGTAATTCCATATTGGTTTGTTTATTAGACGTATCACACAGTGGGACCGTATTATTCACTGGATGACACCGTTTCGAACGAATATGTAAGGAAATGTAAAAATAAAATAAATAATGATAGTAGTAATAGTGATAATAATAATGATAATAATAGTAGTGATAATAATAAAAATAATAACATTAATGACGACACCAACAATGAGGAATCTAAATCATCACTAGTACTTCCATAAATGGAAGGAACCTCGGAAACCAGCTTACGCAGAATTCTTAATAAGGCAGGCAGGAATAAAATTGCCTGGCATTCAAACCAACCACAAACTCAATTAGAAACCAACTTTGTCGGTTAAATGGTGGATCCTGTGGAGCCTTTAAAACAAAGCAATTTAGTTTATCTAATACCCCCCACTTGCAATGATTGTCAGGTCAATCAAATACATAGGTCAAAGTAGTAGAACAGGGGCAGTCAGTCAGAATAGCGCAGTATAAAAACCTAGCAGCAAAATCTAGATTGGTTGATCCAAATAAGATAAGAAATCTGAAGAAAAGTTCAGCTATAGCACTCACTATATGCAATTACACACAACCATACAATAAGATAGAATGGGATAAGGTGACAGTTTTAAAATCTGATGTCTCAGAGTGGATGGCGAGATTGATAACAGAGGCTTTGTTTATCGAATCAGCTGAGGCGAATACATGTAATAGGAATGATTCAACACCTGTCCTAGCCAGATATCTGGAAAATTCAGCTACCCCTACGACAAATAGCAGACAACAAAGAAAACTATAAAACTCAAGTTTCCAAGTCGTGTGATTATAATTGATGATGTGATTATGAACAATAAATTTTGTTCGAAACCTTGTCATCCAGTAAATAATAATACTGTTTCACAGACTGTGTGATACATCTAATAAACAAATTAATATGGAATTACTTACTACCACAGTGCCCAAGTTTTTACACATATATTAACCTGATAAGTGATAACATGCATAGAAAATGTAATACTAAGTTGAATATCAGAAAGAAATTAAGGAGAAAGTGTATGCAACAATTAAAGATAGTTAAACTAATGAGGACGTTTTTCTAGGCAAAATGAATGATGGCACAATCCAAAGGTCTATATTTAGAAAGTCTTCATGGACAGGACAGTGCATGCATTTCAAGAGCTTTGTTCCAATCCAGTACAAAAAGAACTTAGTCAGAACACTGTTCAATAGAGCACGAAAAATTTGTTCTGACAGTACTATTGAACATGAAATAAAATCTCTCAAGGATATTTTATCTAAGAATGGATATTCTCAGAAGTTCATTAATAAATACTCTAAAGAAACTACCCCTTGCAAAACAATTCAAACAGTTCCAAAGAAACCTGTCTATATCAATTTGCCATTCAAAGGAGATGACGTACAGGAAGTAGTGAAACGAAGACTCGACAAAGCCATCAAGAGAACTTATTATGCTGCAAAACTTGTTATCCTTAACACCACCAAGCGAGTGCTTCAACAATCTGGAAAAGACCAGTCACCAATCCTCGACACTTCAAACTGTATATATCAATTTGAGTGTGTTTGTGACAGCAAATACATAGGTCGTACGGAAAGGCGATTGTCTACTCGCATGATGGAGTATTTGCCAAAATGGTTGAAAACAGCTGAGTGCAAAGTCCCAAAATCCTCAATAACAAAACATCTCGTGGATTACGGACATGATATCGACGCCGTCAAGTCATTCACCATCGTCAGCAAACAAAGAAACAAGAAGATGCTTGCAATTGCAGAGGCTTGTGCAATTCGAATTTACAAACCAGCCCTCTGTATACAAAAGGAGATGGTCGTCACTCTGAATCTACCATGGTAATACGCTTTACTTATTATTCTCTACTTGTTATTACTATTATTCTACCTCTTCTTCTTCTTATTTTTGTTATTATTACTACCATTATTATTATTATTATTATTCTTGATTCATTTAAATCTATGCTTTATCCGTAAGATTATCTTAACTCACTTCAACACTATTATTATTATTATTATTATTATTGTTATTAAAACTATTACTATTGATATTAGTCTGTTTGCACTTCTCGTTATATTCCCTAATGACTAATTGTTTATCTAAGTGATGTAATTGAAGCGTAATGCAATTTATCTTAATTTTTATCTCTCATACTCTCTCTCCCCTAATCTATTTGAACATGACCTGGAAAACATCCGCAACTGTCTTTCTGCATGATTAATTCAATGTAGTTTGTTTACTTATCAGTCTTATACTTCCCAATGTAATTTCAAAAGTATATATATATATCCGTGTATGTAAAGTATTCTGCAGCCGACGAGTTCTACCGAAATTTGATGAATCCATCATTAAATCCTGCTTTATTAACCTTTAATGCTTGTTTTAAATTCGTATCGGGAAATAAATGTTTTCAAAACTAATGATGGCCAAGGTACAGCCAAGCGTCTGAACAAGTTTCTTCTGAATGCATAAGTTTGACTTCTTCAGGTGTATTCTGAGATGGTTTCAGCGACATGTATAGAAAGAATTCCTCAAAATACGATAGAAAACTTTAAACGTCTTGTTAATATGAACTTTATGTTGAGTCTCCTCTATAAGGTTAACAAAAACTACACAGTAAGATTCTCAGAAATCCAGTAATGGTTAACATGCCTAAATGTAAGCTCTATGTAACTCGATGCACAGGATCAGTCACACTGATATATATAGAGGAGATGAAACTAAGTGGTTTATCCTTAGTCCTCGAACGTGAAATAGGAGTGGTTGTCAGGAGGTAGTATACTTCTTCTGCATTGAGAATGCTCTTTTTATTGCATTTATTTAAGGACATGTGTTACGTATGGCAAGCCATCGCCTCCCTCGACGAGCAGTGTTAGCGGATATAGGGTCAGGCTGGAAAAAAGCTAGCGGCGGTCAAACAAAAACTTGGCTTCACCAGTCAATGAAATCCACAACAGTTGGTCTAAGCCACGTAGGAAGGTGTAGACTTCCAGGCTGGGGTCCTCGGGACGATAAAAATCTATGGTTGGAAACAATTGGTGACATGGCTCAAAATCGTTCTCAGTGGCGCTGGCGCAGATGCATCCACTCCTTGTGACTTATGATCTCCAATGAAACTGTTTTGTTCTTCGTTATTACTCCTCTTTTGTCTCACACCTCTGCTCACTGTTTCTATTATGCTTTTCTTGTACTTTCTTCTCTTTCTTCGCGTGCTACACGGAGTGTGGCGACTTGAACTGCCACACATTTGTGCAAAGTTCTATGTCGAAAACAGACAGACAGACATTTATTTAAGCGTTGTGTTATTATTTCACTGGTGTTATCACCAACTGTATGAAGAACAAGGGCTTCTTTAGAGTTGTTGTCAATAGCAATCACTCGTTAATTATTATGCACACAGACAACTATAGCAGCTGGATGATAGAGAAGCTATCGAAAAGAACATTCATTGCTCAGTCTTTCTTTCTTTGTCTTCTTCAAAATGTCAAAGTAGAAATGTCTACTATGCTGAAACCGTGTCTTTCTTTATTCCTACTGAATGTCTTTAGAAGAAATGTTTCTACTCTTTTGTAGCATCAAATAGAAGTCGATATGGATAAAGAAACCATGAAAGAGGCGGAATCACGCCTAACCGGTAGAGGAGTGGTTGCTTCAAAAACAATTAAGAAAAGGTAATTTTTCATGTGTTGTTATTGTTGGTTTTGTTTCATGTATTGATTTACAGAGATTCAATAGGTTACAGTTTCGATCACGAAGTATAGCGTCGGTCAGACGACCACTGGTAAACTCCCAGCTAGTGTTGGGTAGTTGTTCTTTCCTAACTTGGGATTCTTCATTGACACGCAGCCATAAGCGTTTGGCTATATGTCGCAAACTGACATATTATTATTATTGCTCCCTTGGGTTCCTAGTGGAACATACGGCTTCAACTGCACGTCTCTACTTGCCACTTCTGCTGTACTTTTCACCTGAATCCATGTTAGTTAGTCCATACTGTTTCAACTCCTCTTCACACGATCTCCTCCATCTCACCCTTGCACTGACGTCCCACTCGCCGCCTCCCTTTCGGGTTCCCCTCGAGGGCTTGACGTGCGATGTCACCCAGCGGCCTCCTCAGCGGTAGTGTCCAATCCATCTCCACTTTCTCCTGCATATTTGTTGGTTGGCGATTGGTTCTTGTTTTGTTTGTTCCCATAGTTTCTTGTTGGTGATTCTTTCCGGCCGGCCATCTGATCTTCAGTATAGAGCGAAGACAGTTGTTTTGATAAAGGTCTGCAACAGGCTGTTGGAAATATTCTTTGTGACCCGACCACCAATTTTCTGATCCGTATAGAAGAACTGACTGACTTGACGTTTGTATTGAAAATCCGAATTTTGTTGTTGATGCTGAGTGACGAAGATTTCCAGATTGTTGTTTCAGGTTGATGAATGTGTTTCTCGCCTTCCCGATTCTCGCTCGATTTGACATCCTCGTCCGTTCCTCCTGCCTGTAGTTGAGACAATGCTCCCTCCTAGATAAGTGAATGAAGTAACCTCTTTCAAATCCCTCCCGTTGATGGTGATTGGCGGTGAATGTTGCTGCTGCTGTTGTTGTTGGTTGGTTATTTTCATAACCTCCGTCTTGTCTATGTTCACCTGGAGTCCTGTCTTCACCGGCTGCTTCTTCGACCAGTTTGTCGGTTTTCGCTTGTAAGTCTTCGATTTTGTGTGACATCAAACATAAATCATCCACGCGCGAAATCCAGGTCTTCTAGGTTCTTCACGTCGTCGGTCCAGGATATCCCTGTCTTCTCGTTTCCCACTGTCTGACGCATAATCCAGTCCACCACAATTAGGAATATCATTGGTGATAATAAGTCAGCACCCTTGTCTGACTCCTGTGTTTACTCCAAACGCCTCGCTGAGTTTTCCGTTGTGGATCACTTGACGTGTCGTTGTCGTACAGCTGTTGAATAAGGTTGATGAATATTTGGGGTACGCCGTAGTACTCGAGTAATTTCCAAATTACTTCACGATCAACGCTGTCGAAGGCCTTCTCAAAGTCTATAAAGTTGAGGTAGAGGTTTGATTGCCATTCCATGCTTTGTTCCGTGATGATGATGCGTAGAGTTGCAATTTGGTCAGTACATGATTTGCCTTTCCTGAATCCAGCTTGTTCTGGTCGGAGTTCTGTCTCCAGTGCGTCCTTTAATCTCTCCAGGATGATGCGACTCAGGATTTTACTTGGCGTCGACAGGAGCATGATTCCTCGCCAGTTCTTGCAGAGTGAGGCGTAAGTCGCCCTTCTTTGGTAGTTTCACGAGGTAACCTTTCCCTCCTTCCAGACCTTTTGCAATAATGGAGTCAGCATGTCTGCTGTAGTCTCTGGGTCTGCTTTCAGTGCTTCAGGGGGTATTCCATCTGGTCCGGCTGCTTTTCCAGCTTTCAGAAGTTTGATTGCGTTCAAGACTTCAGCTCTCGTTGGAGGATTGGTGTCAACTTGCAGTTGTGTGCGCGCTGTTGTTGGTATTTCTGGACGGGTTGCAGGTGATGGTCGGTTCAAGAGTCCTTTGAAGTGATCCGCCCATTGTTTAATCTGTTTTTCTTCCTTGGTAATTGGGTTCCCTTGGCTGTCTTTTATAGGTTTCGCTTGTGTTGATCTCTTCCCGGATAGAGATTTGGTTATCTGATATAGTGTCCTCAGGTCCCTTTTGCCTGCTGCCTTCTCAGCTTCAGTGGCAGATTGTCGTAGAATCGTCTTTTGTCCTTCCTAGCACTCTTCTTCACTTCTTTGTCCAGTGCTGTGTAAGTTGAGCTCAGCGTCTCCTTCTCCTGTCCGTCCTTGCATTGAATCATTTTCTCTTTCACCATTCTCCTCTCTTCTATTAATTTCCAAGTGTCCGTTGAGAGCCATTCCTTGTCTTGTCTCTTCTTTCTTCCTAGAACCGTTGAACACGTTTCGTTGAGAATCGCCTTCAGAGACTTCCAATGTTCTTCCACGCATGATTCTTCAGTGATGTCGCGTAGTGTTTCCTGCTTTGCTCTGACAGTTGCAGTGAAAGTGTCTTTTGTGGTTGTGTCCTTCAGTAATTGAGTGTTGAACTTGCATTGTGGCCTATCCCCAGCTATCCTCGAGGCTTTTAGTTTCACCTTGAAAGTCCCTTCTACTAGATAGTGGTCTGAACCCACATCTGCTCCTCTCCTTGACCTTGTGTCCAGTAGGCTCCGTCTCCACTTTCTTGAAATTGAGATGAAGTCTATTTGATTCTTGGTGTTTCCATCTGGTGAAATCCATGTCGTCTTGTGTATATCCTTGTGTTTGAACACACTACCACCAATCACCAAATCATTGAAGGCGCAGAAGTCTGAGAAGAGTTCACCATTGTCGTTCATTTCACCGAGGGCCTCACGACCCATGGTGAGTTCTCTTCCTGTGTTGTCTCCTCCCAGCTTCGCATTCATGTCGCCCATCAGGATTTTGATATCGCCATTTGGGACGTTGTCCATTATTGCTTGTAGTTGTCTGTAGAACGCCTCCTTCTTCTCTTGTTCTGAGACGTTTGTAGGCGCATAGCATTGAATGACTGTAACTTTCCTTCCTTTTGAGTTGAACCTGGCTGTCATTATCCTGGAGGAGATTGGTTCCCACTGCATGAGAGCTTTGGTTGCTGTTGGTGACATCATGATGGCCACTCCCTCGGTGTGCTCATGGTTGTCCTCTGGGTGGCCGGAATAGATTACTGTCTCTCCAGTAGGTAGTTGGCACCTTCCAGTTCCGTTCCATCTGCTTTCGCAGATTCCCAACACTTCTATTCTGTACCTTCTCATTTCAGCGGCTATCTGGGCAGCCTTTCCAGTTTCGTACATTGTACGAACATTCCAGGTACCCATCCTTACTTTTGCTTTCATCGAAAGAAGGCACATCGGCTGACTGGCTTCCCGAAGGCTTTCACCAGCCTGCGTCATTTCACTTCCCCGATTCCAGCGAAAAGTAAGGCTATTGCTTATGTTTTTAGAATTTTTAATATATTTATTCGTTGAAGTTTCTGTAGCGATTTGGTTGTTTTACAGGGGTGGAGTTGCTAGCACCACGCCCCAACCCTCCCTCTTTATCCGGGCTTGGGACCGGCTAGAAAACTAGAAAGCCAATAGCCTAGCAAGCTAGTAATCTGGTGATGTTCGCGAACTGACATAAGTTGGAGTTAATGGGCCATTGTATTAGATCTTTATGGCTGCGTGGTCTAGAGCCTCACTTAGTAGCCAAAAGGTACTGTTCTCGAACCCCAGTCAGTCCGCCAGGATGAAGAAACCGAAGTTGCAGCGAAACAACTGACAAATACACCATGGTTTTCAGTAATTTCGTTTCCGTTTGGAGAATATAATATTAAAGCGTATAGATGTTCTTCAACGAATTGATTATCAAACAGTAAAATCGCTTATTTATGCATGACTTTAAAAAAAAAGTATACCCAATTTAGACATTTAAATAATAGGTGTCAATACCTCTAATGATAACTGACTGACTGACTGTTCTCAACATGGAACTTTGAACAGATGTGCAGCAGTTCAAGTTGCCACACTCCCTCCATGTACTACACAAAGTAAGAGAAGAGAGTAAAAAGAGATTCAAAAGAGATCATAAACAGAAACGTGAGCCAAAAAGAATAGTAATATGGAAGAACAATAGAATTTTATTGGAAATTTTATATCACATGTATCTGCGCCAGCCACTGACTACGACTCTGAGCCATGTTACCAGTTGTTTGCAGCCTTCATTGGTTTTTACTATCCTGAGGACTCCAGCCCTACAGCAGTCTACATCTCTCTACGCGGCTTAAACTAAGTGTTATGGATCTCATTGACTGATGCAATGTTTCGATTCAACCCCCCACTAGCTCTTTGCCAACCTGATCCACTCTGTGTCAGCAATTATCTCCAGTCATCGAGGAGAGTAATGGCTAAGCATGCGTAATGCATGCCCTAACTATCTCAATCGTTGTAACTTCACAAGCTTGTCGATTGATTTCGCCTCCCACCTACCTAGCCCTCGACCGGTGCCTAACCTCAATATCGCTCACCTTATCATACCACCTAACACACAGGAGTTAAAGTGCAGACACCTATGATCGAAGACAGCTAGCCGGTCTTTTGATGTCTTCCACTTTCATTGTCCATATCTCACAACGGAGGGAACTGTTGCTGTGCAGTACACACGTCCCTTGGTCGACAGCCGGATACCACGTTTACTAAGCCAGAGATGGCTTAAGTTGGCGTATTCTAAACTAGCTTTCTGTACTCGTGTTCAGATTTCGTCAGCGATCAACCCGTTGGAGCTGACGCGGGTTCGAATCTCAGAAGGGAAATGAGTTCCTCTAGTGTTGCAGATATGCCTTGCTGACTAGTGAGTGCCCCCTAGCACGAAACTTAGGTCAGGTAGGACTTCCTGCTGATTGCCTCCAACCATTTAATATCATCAAATCACTGTACACCGTGATGGAGAGCTGCCTAGAATGGTGGCCACATTTGAAACATAAATGATAGAATTCAGTCTGCTTACTTACTTTACTTTACTTCGGCTATCTCCTACGGGAGGATGAGCCGGCTTCATGAACCATGAAGTTTCATGGGAATTTGGTACGAGTGATGTCCCCAGCATCGCTCGGCCTTTGTTTGAGAGTGCAGCTCTAGCCTTTACACAACCAAGTGTGACCTAAAAGGCAGTAAGAGTGGAGTAGGGAGTCCACTATCCATTGGAAGCAGCCGGTGACCGGAGTCCGGTTCATTCGCCTTTTTAAATGGGGCCAGTCATCCAGGGCATCCAATAAGCCCTTTGTCCATACGTCTGCCGGTGAGCTCCGGTGAGCTTCATACGCCAGTCGTTGGAGGTTTGGAATCAGGGTTTAGCCATCTCCCCTAGACTGTCATCCAATGGACAGTCAACCCGGTGAAGAGAGCCGGACATCCGCTTTCGCCCTCTCACTTTGGTGAAAAACACCTCCGCCACGTGAAGGCAGTGAGTAGGACTTCCTCAGGAGAGGCTATGTAAGACGCCCGGTCATATGGGAGCATTTCGAGAGGTGTACGGAGGGGTGGCCAACCCGCAGCGCAAGACACCCACCCCGGACCATCCTGAGGCTTTTTGAGGCACCAAAGAAGGGACTCGACACGTCACACTAGTTACTAGTGTCTAACCAAAACACACACACACTCTTTTGCTTGTGGAAACTGTTGTCCTAATGTGAGACAAATCCTTCATCGTGTCTTATGAAGATGATTATTTATCATAGGTCAATGAAGACGATCAGAGGCCTTTGAAAACTTTTCTTTCCATTAATTCCCTTTAATTTAATTTTATTATAATTTGAAGTATTATACGCAAATTCGAAGGCAATTCATTTCCTTCACTCAGAAATATAAACATACGACCATACAGTTTATTGGTTGCTGGCCGTTGGCATTGGAATTTAGGAGATGCATTTCGTCCGGTTTGGGACTCGCCATCTGAATATATAGCTGCATCCTGCTGTAAGTGGCAATGTTTCCACAAGGACTCGAACCAAGCTGTCACCCATCGTTTCAAACGCCTAAGCGCTATCCACCAAGACACCGATGCATATACATTCGAATCATGACTGCCACTCCTTCAGCATAACAGTGAGTATTATGCTGTGTAGTTGAGAGCGGTTACTCGTCGGGGTCATAGCTGTTCAAGAAAGTTGGCTGTTGCAAAACTTGCTTGTTGTTTGACTACTAGTATTTTGCATGAATAACTTTCGACTACTCATATCAATCAGTAGTATGTATCGTCATCGTGCTAGTTCACTTGCTTTATTGATTGCTTTGTATGGTGTCAATTAGGGGGAACGCCAGTGAATTCACCTGTTGAACTGTATAACTTACAAATGATGAACTTAATTCGATGTATTGTTACTTTTCCCAGGTAATCAACAAGAATTGAAGTGGTTTCAACAGGTTCAACTCTTTAAGCTAAGTCAGTTAACGAGTTTAATGCTGGTGAGTACGTCCCTTGGATTCGGAGTGGAACATAGGGCTTCAGCAGCACGTCTTTATGTTGTCTTGTCCTCCGCAGTCCTCTTCCGTTGGCCCCACTGCTCCCTATAAACTGTCATCTCCTCCTCACACGATATCCCCCATGTCACCCTCAAAGTGATGCCCAACTGATCTTTTCCCATTCTGGTTCCACTTGGGGACCTATCGCTCAGCAGTTTCCTAAAACGTGTCTCCTATCCATCTGCACTTTCTTCAGCATATTTGTTGGAAAGCAGTTTCTTGGCTGGTTTGTTTGGCCATCTGACCGTTATTGTTGTTTTATTGTTTCCTTTAGTTCCTAGAAGAACATTGGGCTTCAGCCGCGCCTCTCCATTGAGTTCGATTCTCTGCCAACGTTTTCACCTCGCTCCACGTCTGCACACATGCTTTCGTCTCCTCTTCACACCACCTCCTCTATGTTGTTACTCTCGTACTGACGACCAACTGACTAGCCGCCTCCTATTCGGGTTCTACTCGAGCAGTAGCCTGGCGTGTGATGTCCCTCACTTGATGGTTTTCTCAGAGTATGGTCAACCAATCCACCTCCATTTCTTCCTGCGTATTTTTTTGCACACTCGATTCCTGGTTGGTTCGCTGGTCTTTAGAATGGGGCAAAATGGGAAGATGTTGATAAAACTGTGGAGTAACCTGTTGGAAATTCTCTTCATGACGTCTCAACTTTACGACCCGTTGTAGATTACTTTGTGGTGAGAGTTGGCTGCAAGTCAAAAATTGTAGACTACAATTTACGTCAATGTTACAGGTCCCGAATCGGGGTCATGAGAAAAAAACAATAACAAAGCCTAAACTTGAGGAACTCATCAATCAATCACAGCACACGTAACGTGTGCAAATACCATTCGCAGATATGTGGCCTAACTTTCTGAGAAATGGTCACAAGCAGTACAAAATAACCTTCAGCAAGAAAACAACCAATCAGAAGACGTTGCCTCTCCACTGCCAATAATATACATAGAAATCTATAAATATCTATCGATTTTCTCAATAAGGCATCTGTTGCCTGTTCCTTGTTTTCTGTCGTTGCAACTTAACATGTATCATTGTCATATGGGGCTACTGAATGAGGTTGATAAACATTTGAAGCACGTCATTGTTTGTTGAAGTAGATTCCGAATTACTTCGCCGTCAACTCTGTCGAAAATTCTTTCATAGTCGATGGAGTTGAGGTAAAGGTTTGACTCTCATTCATAACCATGTTTGATGATGATGCATATTACTGACTGATGTGATTAGTACCCAACTACTTATATAAGTCAGTCAGTAGTATACATACCATCTCGTTATTATTTTAGTATATAATATGTTGAAATCATTCATACTAACTGTCAGAATCTATTTCTTCTAGACCCTTTACTACTGGTAATTTAAAAGAAATACCCAAAGAATTTACAAGTCATAAATTAACCAACCTAATCGATAATGTACGAAGCCAGCTGTCAATCATAACGGATGAAAAGAGTATTGAATTAGAAGATCGTTTAGAATTTATGAAAAGGTAAGTAAAAAGTTTTGCTGTTAGTTTCTGTTTTTAGTTGTTTCTTGGCGATTAGTAGTAGAATCTAAGAGGTGTGCAAATTTTGTCCTATTTGGGGTTCATCAGTTTGATGTAACTGCCTGCATCTCTTGTTATTGGTGGTGTTCTCATTAATACCTCAAACCTCTCATCAATCACTTCAAAAATCGAAACGCTATCCTCTAAGTTACTGAGTGAAGTGAAGAAACAACATTAGTGTTACATGATCATGGAGTCCAGAAGATCACTGTCTGTAGGCTGTTGTCTAATTTTTGGGACCTACCTATTTTTATCTCTCCTACAGTCTTCTGAGTCATGAAAATCACCACTTGTTCAGAGGGTATGATTTGAAATTTTTTGATTCATATTTGTGAGAGAAACAAATCATGTATTGATCAAATCGCAACACTACGGATCATCATTGAACAAAGCTTGGAATGGCAGTCACCTCTTTACCTTACTAAACTTCATTGACTTTGAAAAGGCCTTAAACAGCGTCGATCAAGAGTTGATTTGGCAACTACTTCGCTACTACCAAGGGATGCCATCGACAATTATACATCTCATCCAACAGTTGTGCAACACTGCTGAATGTCAAGTAATCCACAACGGGAAACTTACGGAATCCTTGGAAGTATAGGCGAAGGTAAGACAAGGGTTGCTGGCTGCTTAATATCTCCAATGGTTTTCTGATTGCGGTAGACTGGATAATGCAACAGACAGCTGGCAGCGAGGAAACAGGCATAAAATGAACCCACACTAAATCCTTGGTGGATCTGGACTTCGCCGATGATATGTATATGTCTGATTTTCCACAAACTAGAGGGAGATATGCAAGTGAAAATCAGCAAGTTGGCGATAGAAGAAGCATCCAGAGAAGATGAGACTTCCGGTAAACATAGAGAAAACAAAGTTGATGAAGATTCCTGGCCAACAGCAACAGTAACAACAACAGACAACAATCCGCATAAATGGGAGGAACCTGAAAGAAACAACCTCTTTCACCTACCCTACCTGGGAAGCATCGTTTTAACTACAGGATTTGAAAGAAAGGATCGGAAAAGCAAGACAAGATTTCATTACTCTTAAGTCTTTGTGGAGGTCAGCAGCACTCAGCATGAAAAATAAGTTGCGGATTTTCAACTCCAATGTGAAGCCAGTCAGTGCTACTATACGGATCAGAGACTTGGAGTCGCGTCATAAAGAGCACCTCAAACAAACTTCAGACCTTGATGTGGTTGTGTTCTCTGAGCTGGATGGTTAGTTTGCGAAGCTTTCATCACCCTACTTGGTGACATCTTCAGCGCATACTTCGTAGGTTGGCAAAAGCCACCCAGGAGAGCACGAAGAAAATGGCCTTACCATATATAAAGGATATCTCAGAAATCACTACAAGACCCTTCAAACCTTTAGGAATTGATGTCGTACACAAAACAACAAAGTCGCTGCACTCAATTCTATGTCAACCAAAAGATTCAACAGCGAAAGAAGATAAAACCAACATCATCTACAAAGTAAACTGTAACAACTGCGGAAAACACTACATTGGCCAAAGTGGACGTCCCCTTCGTCTTCGTATCCACGAACATAAGCTAGCCGTCAAAAGACATGATATCCACTCCCTCATTTCACTACACACAGACAACTACGGACATCAATTCGACTGGGACAACGTTCAAATATTAGACAAAGGAAATAACAAGAATGCTAGAGAATTTTTAGAAGCTTGGCATTCCAGTGAATCATCAATCAATAGACTCGTCGAGATAGACAAAATTGATCAACCAATAAGAAAGAAACTTCACACACAAAGGGTCAAAGTTCAAGTCAAAGAAACAATCAGCTCCAATACAAGTAACCTAGAAGGTGTGAAAACACACACAAATAACCAATCACGTCCAAGGTCACTAGGAGAGATGATTAATAAACTCGTGGAGAAATCTAAAAACTCACTTCAAATTGAAGTATGCGCTGAAGATGTCACCCAGTAGGGTGATGAAAGCTTCGCAAACTAACCATCCAGCTCAGAGAACACAACCACATCAAAATCATCCACCTGAGCTACAAATCTTCTCTATTATATCTAAACTTCAGACCTTCATCAATGGCTGTCTTCGCTCAATACTACTCAAGATCAGTAGCCGGCCGGAAAAGATCAGAAACAGGGAGGGATCTCTGGAAACGAACGAACCAACCAGAAACTGATTGTGCAAAAAATAAGCAGGAAGAAATGGAGGTAGGTGGATTGGCCATACTCTGGGGAAACCATCAATTGATATCACAGGACAGCTCATTGCTCGAGTGGAACCTGAAACGGAAGCGGCGAGTTGGTCTTCCAAGGGTGACTTGAGGGAGGTCATGTGAAGAGATGAGAGGAAGGCATGTGGGCATACTTAGAGCCAGATGTAAACTATAGCAGAGAACAGGACGCAATGGAGACGTGCAGCTGAAGTCCTATGTTCCTCTAGGAATTAAAGGAAGTAATAATAATAATAATTATTATTATTATTATTTGTGATTCACTGTTAGTGATCCGTGACCACGCTGATAAACCTCATTTTGGCTTAATGAATCCATGAACTGATGTCTCAATATTAGAATGATTAGAAGTTAGTAGGTGGATGGTGACTAGCGGTGGAATCCAGGATGATTACTTACCAAAATTGTATGTGGTTCAACTTTGACTTTTATTTAGCTTACCAGTCCACCAAAGAAAACTGTCAAATGTCATTTTATATTATCCCTTCTCGTATTGTTGTGGAAGGAAGAACTGTTTCTTGTGAAGCTGGAAAATGCTTTCCCTTGAATTATGGGGACTCCTTTCCCGTCGTCTGTTTCTTTTTTTCTTTTATTTAATAAAGAAACATGTGAAGACATCAAAGAGAAAGCCTGAGACTCTGACTACACGTAAAAAGCCTCTATTTAGATGGTTGGAGGCAATCGACCACAAGAAGCCTTGGACACTACCTACGTTTCATGCTAGTTGACACTCGTCAGCAAGGCGTATCTGCAACATTGAAGGAACTCATGTCCCTTCTTAGATTCGAACCCGCGTCACCCGGTGCTACCTGCAGTCAGAGACGTTACCATTGAGCTACCTAGAATGGTGGCCACATTACAACCTGACTGATAAAATTCAGTCTGCACCAACGAGAGGACTAGACGCATCACACTAGTTACTAGCGTCAAATCAAAAAGCCTCTGTTTATTAAGTTACAATTTAATGGTGACTTACCAAGTGAGCTTTCGTTCCAGAGACTTTCCAGGAGTATGAGGAGAACGTTTTACGCAGCATACCTGTGTTTGTCATTCTCTAACTGACGAATGATTGGGACGGAAACGAAGGATAAGCTTGATAGTTTTGGCACATCTATGTGTATTTATCAATTCAACTGCACCTGCGGTGACAGTTGTGTTGGGTGTACTACTAGACAGCTTAGCCAACGTGTTGTTAATGAACATCTCCCAATCTGGTAGTTTGGCAGAGGACAGACAAAAGCAATCTGTAGCTCATTTCTGTCACATTTAATTGATAGTAGTCATGCAGTGCTGAGAAAACGAGAGCCTTCAAAGTAACTCATCGTATCCCACCGAATGTTTCCAATAGATTTCGTATTCGTCTACTGCACGCACACAGCAGAGGGAGGCGATAGGCATTCGAACTATTGGACCTAAACTATGCATTCAAAAGAAGTTCGTTCAGCCATTATCCCTCCCTTGGCCTATTATGACATGACCAACTAATGACTTCTACACCACCCCTTGTTTATATGTTTAACCCCTTTCTTATCATCCCTTAATCTTACCACATCTTCAATCTATCATTACTTAATCGGTTCATTTGTCTTTACTAGCCTTAATCGACTACTACTACGTCTACCTTAACATTTGTTTGTTTAATCATGCCGTTCTTTTCATTATTCGTGTTATCACAGATTGCCTCGCCTTTTCATCCTTATTATTGATAAGACTATTATTATTACTACTATCAAGACTAATTGCACAATTTACATTCACCATCGTATTATCCTATAGACAAAACACCATGATTGGTTTATGTTTGAATTTTTATTTGTAAAGTTATGTAGGTATATATTAGGGTTAAGCCTGATGAGATCTAATTGAAAACAGCAATACTGTTCGCTTAAATATGTGTTGTTCTAAATTTTACTATGGGAATATTTAATATATTTTATTTTAATCCAAAGCTGGGTTATGATAATTCATGAAGTACGAAATACATTCAGTAGAAATGAAAGAGATCATTTTTATATCTACTTTGTACTAACAGAGTTTCCAATGAAGGCATTTCCACAGAGGCGACACTCGTGGAACTTATCGCATTTCTTTAAAAGTCCACATAAAGTCAAGAAAAGGGAGAAATAATTCTAGAGCATCACAATGAGTGAATGACTGCATGTTACTGAGAACGATTTTAGGTCATGTTACAAATAATTTTCAGGCCTAATCACATTTCGATAACCCCAAGTAGACAGTCTAAATCATTTAACATGGCTTAAACCACCATTCAGAGACTTCATGTACTCATGTCATGTTTCAGTCCTGCGACGTTTTTACTTTAATTTCAGTCTAGTTCAGTTTCAGGAAGGGGTCCAACTGATCCGTCTTCACGACGTCATCAACTGATATATATATATATATATATATATATATATATATATGTATATGCATCAGGTTATCAGGGCATAGATTGATAAACTGCAGAGAGATGAGTAACTCGAAGGAAAACTCAACAATTGCAATGCATACATCACACTTACAAACACATGATGGGATACGGCAGAGTGGCAGTTCTAAAAGGCAATGTATTCATTTGGTAGGAGATATCGACCAATGAATCTCCCTCCATTAAATCTACACTTAACATGTTCAGTAGGAATTACACAGCTGAGAATATTATCAGTAAAATAAAATGATAAAAGAATAGTGACATTATATGAAAAGAATGGTGAAGTTATGTGAGTACACCCTGGCGTGATTATGTTGATTCATGCCAAAATCGAATGAAAAACTTTTTCATACTTTTGGGTATATGAATCATTGAAGACCTGAAAGCAGTGAGCAGCCAATTCTTCCTAATTTAGGACTCCTCATTGGTGTGCACTGGTGGTCTTAAAAAGCTAGACTCGTCACCTAAATCTCCTAGGATAAAATCCTAGGGATTTCATGGGCATTCAGTGTGAAGAGTCCCACACTGGTACGGAACATCTGTTCAGCTCTTTTAATGATTCCCTAACTGCTGTTGATTACTTAGGAAGTCTCTTTTGAGATGAAATCCTCCATCTGGTCTAACTAAATCCCTACAAAACCATTACTTGAATATCAGCGAGATGCTCACTAACAACTGGCCCTATTCAGGTAGGCAGTGACCTGCGGTTCTAGTGGGAAGCCATGACTGTTAGGGCACAGCAAGTTGAAGGTGAGGCAGTAACTCATCGAAGAAGACATTGCCAAGTGGTCGCGTTATGTGGTGGATTAGCAGAAGTTAGAATTCATGAGCTGTCCATTGGAATGGGTCCCAATGGCCGGCTTAATGGTCTACGAGCTATCTCGCTTTGTAACCGCAGTGGCCTGGGTTCGAACCATGGCGGTAGGTGCGTACTGCTGAAGAGTCCCAAACTAGATTTACGAAACAGCTGGCTGTCCAGTACTCCTAGCTGGTTTTCCACTGGTTCTCTAACTGATGTCAGCTGCTCATGATGATGAAATCTTCCAACCAATGAAATCAGGAAGTCCTTTAATCAAGCTTGGTTAATAGTTCTGGTTCCTAACTGTTGATATCTGTCATTTTAGTCAGTTTTGAGGTTATTTCATTTGTTTTTTTCTTTTATTGTTGTTTTATAGAATACGACCAGAAATATGTTTAACAAAATATCAGAATATCCCAATTAAAGGACATACACACATTGCTATGAAACGTATGCATAAACTGGCACGTTATGATAAGGCGGCTAGTGAGCTAGCTCGTAAAACTGCTGAGAAGAAAGAATTAGCACCTTGGTAAGCAAGCTTGATATTACTCTTTCTTGTGTTGTTATTATTATTTTTATTATTATTGTTAGTTAATTAGAACTCCAATGCAAAATCAGTGCTACTTTATGGATCGGAGACTTGGCCAGCACGTCATAAAGAGCCCCTCAAACAAACCGCAGACCTTCATCAATAGCTAGCTGTCTTCACTCATTACTACTCAAGATCAGATGGCTGGCCAGAAAAAATCAGCAACAGGGAGAGATCTCTGAGAGCGGACCAAACAAGAACCGATTGTGCAACAAATATGCGGGAAGAGATGGAGGTGGATTGGATTGTGGCTATACTATGAGAAAACCATCAAGTGACATCACAAGACAGGCCAGTGCTCGAGTGGAACCCGAAGGAATGGGAAGCGGCGAGTTGGTCATCAGTACGAGGGTGATAAAATGGAGGAGGTGGTGTGAAGAGGAGATGAAACCATGAGGGCAGATGTGGAGCCAGGTGATAACGTTGACAGAGAACCGAACGCAGTGGAGACGTGTGGCTAAATCCTCAATGTTTCTCTAGGAACTAAAGGAAACAGTAATAATAATAGTTAATTGGGTACTGAGTGGAACGTAGGGCTTCAACAATACATCTCGACCACACTCAGTTTTCCGTGATCATCCTCAACTAGATCCACAACTGTTCACACTCTTTCGCCTCCTCTCCATACGATCTTCTCCATGTGACCATTGGACGTTGGCCGAAATCGTCACTTCTTTTTCAGGTTCCACTTTAATTGCCTAGCTGATGTGTGATGTCATTTGAATGTCTCATTAAACGTCTGTTGTGCCCATCTCCATTTGCCTTCGGATATCTGTTGGGCAGCAGTTTGTCGGCTGGCCTGCTATCACAGTTCCATATCACCATTTGATCTACAATATCGATAGAGAATAGGATAGGTGGTCATGGAATTTTACAGCAAGATGGTATGAACAGTCTTTGGTGACACGAATTTCAAGTTTTGTGGAGTGTTTAAAAGCACTACTAACTTCACATGGATGTTAATCAAAATACGGGTGTTATTCCATGACCTTAGTGCTGTGAATCTCCACACCAATAATTATGTAATGAACGCTAACCTTACTTTTCCTATCCTGACTGACTTTAACTTCATCCATCTGTGCCAGGTGTAACTGAAGGGATGAGATGCATCAATTAAGCGTAAGAGAGACGACTTCTCTTAATTTTAGGGATTAGTGCTTGTTGCTGTTGTTGTTGTTGATTCAACGAAGTGACAATGTCAAAAACTCTTCTAAAGTGTGGCATATGCCACACTTTCCCCCTTCTACTCCTTAGTATATACTAAGGAGTAGAAGGGGGAAATTTTATTTGAAAATCAAAGCAAACTTCTTGTGGCTATCATACAGTCGGTAAGGCTTGGGGAATATTTCAATTCCAGTTAGATCTAAAACCTATGGTTCCACTTTTTCTTTGTTCTTCTCAAAGTATACTGTGGAATTTTCAAGTGTTGGTTTGTAGGGATTTGATTGGTTTGAGGATTTCATCATGATCTGACATTAGTTAGAGAAACATTAGAAAACCTGGGAGTACTGGACAGCTGTTTCGTCCTAGTTTGGGACTCTTCAGCAGTACGCGCCCACCGGGATTCGAACCCAGGATCTTCCGGTTACAAGGTGAGCTCGTATGCCATTAAGCCACTGGGACCCGATCCAATGGTCCTTGGATTCTAGCTTCTGCCAATTCACGACATAGCGCGACCGCTAGCCAATGTCTTCGGCGAGTATTTGTCCTCCCACCCGACCTGCTACACCCTACTGGTCACGACTTCCCACTGGAACCCAGGTAACTACCTACCTGAATAGGGCCAGTCGCCAGTGAGCATCTCATTGGTTTTAAAGTGTTGGTTTGGAACCATGTAATATACTGTGGAATGTTATATGCGCAGACACACACGCACTTATTTTTCTTAATCAAGTACACGTATCAACTGCCATATTCCCGGAATGTGCGTTTCTCGATGCCTTATCTGCATGTATTGTATCCTTACAGGATCTCATTGTGGGCTGGAATCGGTTGGAGAACCACTGAATCACCAGCTGTGAGTATTGGAAAGTTGTTTCACCTTTGTTTGGCACTGTTCATCAGTACGCAGACACCGTCAGGGTTCGAACCCTGAACCTTCTGGTTACAAGGCCAACAAGCTCGTAGACCATTTAGTCACTGCGACTTGGCCCAATGATCTCTGTGAATTCCAACTACTACCAGTTCACGAGCTGATGCGACTGGCACTGACAAATGTCGTCGGTGGCGAGTGTTTGTCCTCACATTCAGCCTACTGTACCTTGTAACCGGAAGGTCCTGAATTAGAACCTCGGTGGATGCGTACTGCTGATGAGACCCAAAACTTGGGTGAAACAGCTTTTCAGTACTTCTAGCTGGTTATCAATGGTTCTCTAAACTATGTCAACTTATGATGAGATCCTGTGACCAATCCACTGAAATCCATGCAAGTCAAATTAAAGTTTACATTCCCACTCGGGTTACTGAAAGAACAATCTTGGATAGATCAAATGCGTTACAAAATGGTAAATATGGGTGGGAAGAGAGAATTAGGCCGTAACCCCTTTAATCTAACTATGACTCTCGCTCTCAACCTTAAAAGACTGTCATTTGGATGTATTCAGATACTTCTGTAAGAAACTGGGTGTTATCACCATAACTCTTTGAGGCAATGTATCCTGTGTAGCGCTTGTACACTCCTTTGCACTTCTTTTCAGAAATGAATATAATGTCATCTATCTGGTTTTATAGATTAGGTCCAAAGGATCTCAAGTTTGATCACGAGCAGACTTCATTTATAGAACCCTGGACAGCCATTTCGTTCTTGTTTGCGACTCTTAATCAGTACGCACCCATAACCCCATTCACACTGGAGTTAACCCAAGAACTTCAGGTTAAAAGGAGAGCTCGTTGACCATTCAGACACTTGGAGAGAATCCAGTGGTGCCTATCAGTTCTCAATTCTACTGATTCGTGGCATGTATCGCGACAGTTATCCAGTGCCATTGGGGAGTATCTTTCCCTACATCCAACTTCATCTGACTGACTGACTGACAGACTGGTTTCAACATGGAACTTTACACAAATGGGCAACTACTCTCCACGTATCACACAAAGCAACAGAAGACAGTGAAGTGAGGCTGAAAAAAGAGATACTAAATGGAAGTGTGAGGGAAAAAGAATAGTAATATGGAAAAAGAGTTTTATTGGATACAAAAAATCACAAAGAATGAATGCATCTGCGCCAGCCGTTGAGAACGATTTTCAGCCATATCACCAAATGTCTCCAGCCGTCGTTGGTTTCACCATCTTGAGGACCCCAGCCAGACAGCGGCCTACATCTTCCCACGTGTCTATCGTAAACTAACTGTTGCGGATTTCTTTGACTGATGAAGCCATGTTTTCTTTTGACCACCACTGCATCTATTCCAACCTGATCCATCGTTCGTCAGTCAGCTAACATTGCCCATTATCGAGGAAGACGATAGCTAGGTATGTATAACACATGTCCCAGCCATCTCAATCGGTGTAACTTAGCAACCTCATCGACTGATTTCCTTACCTCAGTATTGCTCACCTTATTTTATCACCTAACACGAGAGGTGGAACGCAGACACCTATGATCAAAGACAGCTAACCTTTCGGTGTCTTCCGCTTCCAATGGACATATCTCACATCCACAAGGGAGGATGGAGCAAAATGCTGAGCAGTACACACACCCTGTGATCGACAGTCAGTCAGGTGGATATCACGTCTACCAAGCCAGAGATGGCGTATGTTGACAAATGCCAGACAAGCCTTCATGGATTATGCTGGTAGAAGTTAGAATTGATGGAGGCTAGTCATCGGATTCTATCCCATTGGCTGAATGGCCAGCGAGCTCTTCTTTTAACCTGAAGGTCATGCATGGGTTTGATTCCTAGTACGTGGGGTCATGGATACGTACTACTGGACAGATTCAAACTAGGATGAAATAGCTATGCAAGTAATTTTTTACCGTATGACTAAATTAACTGTCTGCTGCATTGGAGAATGTAACTCTCAATGAAAACAGTGTAAAAAATCTCTTTTTGTAACACATGAAAATGATTCTTCGTAAGGAAACTTTCCTTGATTTTTACGTCTCCACTTTCCAATTATTTGACTTAATAGTTCTTTTCTATGTTAGCGGAAGGTGAACAGAATGACCGGGATTTATCGTTCAGTTTTTTAGTCTCAGTAAGTATGTCTTATATTATGTATTCATCTGAGCGTTTCCATGGCTGGGGATAAAATTTATCTCAAAAAGCGGGTTAGTTGGATAAAGAATATTCACATTTTTGATGACTTCTTCTTCATAAGGTTTTAAAGTTATGTGCATGCATCATAATTAAAGAATGACTGTAAATACCACCCAGATTTATGTTTAATGTCACATAAAATCGAAGACTTACAGGCGAAAACCAACAAACTGATAGTGTGGTGAGAGCAGGCTGCTAGCCGATTGGTTGACACTAAGCTACGTTAATATGGGCCGTGAGAAAATATGAACAAGGCTGAGTCAACAACCAATCACAGCAAAGTTAACGTGGCAAAATATGATTCGCAGATAGAGAACTCTATTTGTCAAGGAATCCCGAAACAACCAATCTGAAGCCTGCGTTTGTCTGCCTAACTTCTGATAAACAACCAATCAGATGACTGCGCTTGTCTATAATAATGTATGTGAAATATGTATAAATACGTGTTGATTTTCATAATAAAACGATCTGTTGCCTGGCCCTTGTCTTCTGTTGTTACAATAGGAGAGGCAGACAGTAAAGAGAGGACTACAAGTGAACATGGAGAAGACGGTGATAGTGAAGATAACCAAAAACTGACGACGACGACAACAACAGGTGTCAACCGCTATCAACGGGAAAAGTTTGAAGGAGGTTACTTCCTTCACTTGTCTAGGAAGTATCGTTTCAACAACAGGTGAACAGTATGGATTGAGGAAGAGAGGGTACACCTTCAGCACTCTGAAATCAATTTGGAAATCTTATGCAATAAGAATAGGCAACAAAATCCGGATTTTCATCTATAGGGATCAGAAGCATACGGCGTCACGTAAAGTATTTCCGACAAACTTTTATCGGCAGCTGTCTTAGACACAGGCTGGGGAGACCTTTGAATGACATCGCGCGTCAGGTCCTTTCTCGAGTGGAACCCGAATGGAAAATAACGGCTTAGGCGATGCTCAGAGGGTGACATGGAGGAGATCGTGATAGGAGGAGATCAGAGACTATGGGAAATGAGGGGGGGCGATACAGAAAGATCTAAAGAGAATAGAACAAAATGGAGACTTACTGCTGAAGTCCTCCGTTGCACTAGGAACCCGAGGGAATAATAGTAAATAAATAACAGACCACTTTTCGAAAGCATCTGTAGGCGATTATTATTATTATTCCTTTGGTTTCCGAGTGGGACATACACCTACAACAACACATCTCTCTTTTATTCTATTTTCTGCCATCTTTTGTAGCTGGGTCCACGATTGCCTAGAGTCTCTCATCTCTTCCCCCACACGATCCCCTCCATATGACTCTCACACCAACGAGACTCTCGTCATTCCCCATTTTGGATTCCAGTCAAGCAATGTCCTGGCTGGCGCTCGATGTCATTTGACGGTTTCCTCTGTATACGCCCGATCAATCCATTCCGATTTTCTCCTGCATATTTGTTGACCGACAGGCCCTCAACTGTTGGTTTATTCCCACAGTTTGTTATCACTTATTCTTTCTAGCCAGTTGGCTATTTGATCTTCCATATGGAGCTGGCGAAGGCGACAGCTGTTGATGAAAGTCTGAGACTTCTTGTAAATCCTTTTCGTGACACGCTGGGCAAGTTTCTGACCTGTATAGAAGGACCGATTTGACAATGGTGTTGAGAATCTGGAACTTGTTCCTTAATTCTGAGTGTAGAAGATTTACAAATTATTCTCAGATTGATGAAGGCGTGTCTTGCCTTCCAGATTCTGGCTGACCGGTTGGCTCTGACATCTTCATCAGTTCCTCCTGTCTCTGGTTGAAACGATACTTCCTTTTTCCGACAAGTGAAGGAGGCAACCTTTGTTTAATCTTCCCCGTTTTGATGGTGAACGGTGCTGTTATTGTTGTTGTTGTTGCTGTTTCTGCTGGTTGGTTGGTTATCTTTATCACCTCTGTCTTCTGTATGTTCACCTGAAGTCATGTCTTCGCCACCTGCTTCTTCAGCCAGTTTGTTGGTTTTTGCTTGTAAGCCTTCGAGTTTGTGTAAGATTAGACATAGATCATCTGCGAAATCCAGATCTTCTGGGAGTCTTCTCATCAGTTGTCCAGTGTATTCCTGTCTCCTCGCTCCCCACACACACACACACACACAGTCTGATGCATAATCCAGTCCATTACAGTTAAGAATATCATCGTAGGTGATAATAAGAAACATGGAAACAAACTTCCATGCTTTTCCTGCTCACATTTATAATTCGCTCAAAATAATTATTTTACAGTTATATCCTAATCCTGTGTAATTTTTGTTTCTAAGGCTCTTGTACTCGATATTCGCACCTCTTAACTTCCATCTCAAGTTGAAAATTATTATTTCAATTTTGTTCCCATGCTCATTTTTACACATTTGTAATTCCTTCTAAAACTGTGTAATTTTGTTTCTAAGCCTCTCCTCGTAAACCATATCTAGTTGAAAATAATTATCGGCTGAGGAATCCCAGTCAATCGTGTAAAAAATATCAGCTGCAGCTTACCGGTATTAAAATTTCTATGAATCGATTTTCTGCTGTGTACTTACTTACTATTACTAGTATTCCATCGGGTTGCAGGTGAAACAGGGGGGGGGTTCCGCAGCCCATATCCAGCTTAATTAACTAGCCTATATTAACCCCAGAGAAAGTGAGAGAGAGAGAAAGAGAGGAGCTTCGGCGTGGAACCAGTGACCCTATCCCAAAAAATCAAAGTGCAGATAATTTTTATACTTACCTCATTTCTTTCAGTTTGTCTATTTGTTGAGCGCTCTGTTTTGTTTTAAATTTAGGTATGTGGATTTGTTAATCGATTTGGCAGAATTATTAAATGAGCACAAAATTAAGTATGTTCTGTCAAAACTTAAAAGTTATGCTCAAGTGAGTAACTTCAACCTTTTGTTATTATTATTATTATTCCCGATCGATAACTGCACTCCTGCCATCATGGTCTGGCTTGTATTGGCTGAAACGATTATTTCCACAGGTCCTACTATGATAGAAAAGTCTTTCAGGTAGACCAGAACCAATTATCATTGTAGAACAAGTTTTCTGTACTATGTTGGGGGACCTGAGGGCGAATCGGAGTGTAAAGGCAGTAAAGTGTTTCTCTCAGATGACCAACTGGCCACCTTTGCGGCCTTTCGGCTCTGGGATGCTGGAGGGAGGTTTGAGAAAGTTGACCCCTACTTATCTTGCAGCTGTTCGTAGCCGATGGTAAGATCTTGGTGTAGACACAACTTCGAAAATCAATTCAAACAGTCTGTATGTGTGATTGGCTTCAAGTAGTTGTCTTATGGGCTCAGGAGCCATACAACGCGAATACTTCTTCTAATCCAAGTGTCCCTGGAGGGAATCAACTTTCCCATCTGGAAAGCAACAGTCACCCACACACATTCGTTGTGTGTAAGTCGGCAGTCTGTATTTCCAATTTTAATACATTACTAAATGAAATAAAAATGACTAATTTCAAAACCGCTAATAATTGAAAGTACACTTGAACATATATCTTGCTATGTATGAGCCTGACTATTAGAATTTAGTTGTGTCTAAGTGGCCTCTTGTCTAGCTGGACAGAAATAACATACAAAAGACGTAGATCAGCGAAGAGTCTCTTTTCGCCAGCGAACTCGCTTTCTTAGCTGTACAATCGCTGATACATATTATGGGTTATTTTGTATGTATGTATGTATGTATACATTAAATTTGTCAAACAAAAATACAATCGGTTATGGTTATTTTAACTAAACAGGTAAAGATTTGTAATTGGAGTTACGTAATACAAAATCAGTTAAGAAAATTAGGTGTTAATGAAATTAGGGTAGTAACAAAGGTGATGAGTTGTCACAAACAGTTGTTAAAAAAGAAGTTGTATAATAATATAAATAGCTTGTTGAGTGAGTTTTACTCAGGATGCACATAGGAACAAAGTAGATAATACGAAATTACGTAAGAGTTCTAAATGAATACAAGAATTCTAAGCAATTAAAGAATAAGCAAAGAAACAAAGTTAAGTCATCGAAATAAAAAAAAATGAAATCAAAAATGTTGTTACCATGACAGTAGAAGTGGTTGAGTAATCCTCTTTTGTATGCATAGCTCCGAATTTTCTATATGAACGGCCAGAGCTTCAGCAATACAAATAAGACGAAACCGTATTGCCTTTGATAGGTTATCCTTGACTCTGTAGATTACTTTGAAGCAGGAGGCGTTTGTTGAAATGGAATGATCAGTGTTAACCAGGTGTTGTTCAATTATCGCACTCCTTATTGCACCACTACTGCCTTTTCGCAACCATGCTGGCTGGATAGTGCTATTGTTTTGTTTTAATTAATATCTGGATGGGGATTATCCATGAATAGAAATAACATACATCATATTATCAAGAATGAAATCGGTTGTATCTTTTGGGAGCACTTCCATCAGTGTCACAGTTTCGCCATATGAAGAACACCGATATCGCCTGATGCTCATTTTTAGTACTGCTAGTCTCTGCTTCAAATCTTCAATTTATTTTTCCCAGTGCTTCATTTTGTTGACTCTCTTGTAGCTATAATTGTGCTCAACACCTGTCTGGTTATTGTCTCTAACTGACTAGTACCCGTTAATTGTGCTATGTTGACCAATTGTAGTTGATAGAATTTAGCATTTGAAACATTTTCGATAAACTGTAACGATGGTACCCGGGCCTCAGATACTTCCTGAGACGTGGAAAGTGTTTGTTGAAGTAAGTTTGTCAGCACCAATACAACTGCTGGGTCTGCATCTGATCCCAGATTCATGGTGAGGAACTGTTGCATGCCTTCTTGTCTGCCTTAGAATAAGACACATAATAGGCTAACAATATTGCTGTTTTGTCTTCTTCAGGCTGTACTCCAATTTTTGCATAGATTTATATATAAACATTTTTAACCAATAACTGTGATTTTGTGGATCAAATAATCATAATAATAATAATAACAATAATGTGGTAAATGTTTTGAACGTCATTAATAACGATGATTATAATGATAACAAAATATTGATAACAAGGTTTATTCAGGTGGCGATAAGAATAACAAAGGTAGTAATATGTGTGTATATGTAGACAATTCAATAAACAAATTAGGTCAAATCTTAAAAGTTACGTAATACTTAAAGTAGGTGAAGTGGACAGATAATCAGAGTTTAAATAAATATCATAAAAGTACGAAGGAGATGGAAAATAAGAAAGGGTGGGAGGGTCTTGAATAGAATTCACCTAGGCTGAGCAAGGGAGAGACAAAGGTTGAACAAACTTCTTTTGTTGTATGCAAAGACGACGAGGATTGTTCTCTTTCGAATTAATTCCTATAGCTTCAGCTGTGTGTAAAAGACAAGTTCGAATCCCGTTCGAAAGGCTCGATGGAATGCGATAGATAACTTTAAAGGCAACATTTTTGTCCACTTAGTGACCGCTACGATCAATCAGATTAGCCAAAATAGAACTTCTTATAGATTTTATTTGACCTTTCCCACTGAACAATGAAGGAAGATGCTCATTAATGCGTTTGTTAAACTGTCTAGTTGTTCGCCGTGTATAGCCAGCTTTCTTCACAGGAGCAATTAAATTTATAGAAACACAAAGAAGTGGCACAGTTAAGTAGCTTGTCTTACACTTCAGGAAACATGATTGGTCGTCTGGAAAATGACAAACAAAGGGTGGCGGCAGTATAAGTCCGTTTTATCGCTTTCGATAATCTCAGATGTAAGACTTCGCTTGTCTTCCTTGTCTGTCTGTCAGGCTTTCGAAACCTCGCAGGAATCTCTGAATATATATATATATATCCATCTCTGTAAGCTACAGGTCATAGGATCTTCAACTGGTCGAAGACAGTATCATCAAATGTAATAGGCAGACATCGAGGTATGTGGTAAGAGAGTCTGTTTTTGTACGAGAAATGATATAATCTCATAAAATTTTTGGCCGTTAGTAAGTGCCACTCAATTGCTGACAGATAACAATACATAACCTCGTGTATTTGTATGTATTTCTTGTTTTATCTTTCCACTACAGTTATCACCGAGTCAATTCACTGTGTTATCGTTCACACGTGTTCTTCAGTCTCTCACCCTATGGGAAATTCTCTTGCCAGCTACTACTGTCGCTATTGATTTTATACGAATGCGTGTTTTAGATATGTCAATTGAAGAATATTTAGACTGGTTATGTGAAGTAAGTCCTGTCTTACGTTTTATTTTTATTCAGTCAAACTGTAATAGATCTTCTTAACTGGGTGATTAGAGCTCACTTATCCAGTTGTGATAGGTTATGTGTCAGGGTTGATGATACCATTCATATACTTAGGCTGAAGTAAGTAGTGCGAAATTTGATACCCGAATGGAGCGGCTGAAATCCTCCATACTCTCGAATAGGTATCTTCGGAGCTTCATTTCATAGGTTGCATATTTTCGCTAAGTTCAGAAGAGTTTCATTTAAATGGTCTCAGTGCATATATTTCCCTCAAGTTAGCTATTAACGATTGTTTTGATAGCTTCGTTCCTCTTCAGTATAGAAGAAATCTAGTAAGGACTCTCAGCCACAGGGTTACACAGCTATATGCTCAGAAGAAGTAATTGAAGATGAATTAAGCATTGTATATGATACCATGATTGAAAATAGCTATCCCGACAAATTTATCAAGAAACACACGACAAAGAAAGCGTGAAAGGACTACTCACTATCCGTAAACAAGAAGCCACTCTATATACGACTGCAATTCAAGGGCGATATACCCGGTGAAATAATTACGAAGAAATTAAGAAAATCAGTTCAAAGAACTTTTTTAATGCTGACAAACTACACGTCTTATTTTCTACACAACCTATGGTGGTCCCTCGATTGAGAGATGAGCTACCTAGACTCTCTAGCCAATTCACCTCTCACTGAGATTCCACTCGATGGTAGAACCACAGTGCGGTATCGGTCAGTGATTTCTTGAACGTATGTTCAGTCCATCTTCACCTCTTTGTACATTTATGTTGGACAGGAGTGTATCGACAGAAGTTAACGGCCAGGCAACAGATCCTATACTGAGAAAATCAACAGATATTTATGGATTTTTATGTATATTATTGTTGTCGTTATGGTTAGCGGAGAAGCAAGATCTTTTGATTGGTTGTTTCCTTGCTGAAGGTTATTCCATACTGCCTGTGACCATTTCTCAGAAAGCTAAGCCATATTTCTGAGAATCGTATTTGCCCATGTTGTGATTAGTTGGTGAATCCTCAAGGTTAAGCTTTGTTATTGCTGATTTTCTCATGACCTCGTTTCGAGAAGGGCAACATTGACGTAAATTGTTGTTTACAATTTTTGGCTTGCAGACACCTCTCACCACAGTAGGCTGTAGATTTTTCTCAACAGCCTCCACTCTTCACTTCATACTGAAAATCACATGGTCGACCTGCCAGAATGGATGAACAGTGAAGAACTCTAGTAGGCAACGAACTAAGCAAGGAACTTTTGTTCAACAAATATGTAGAAAAAAATACATTCAGAAGACCACTGAATGATAGCACACGCCAGACAGGTTCTCAAGTGGAATCTGACTGGGAAATAGTGATTTGGGCAAGGTTTCAAAGGTGACCCAGAGGAGAGGAAACGAAACATTGTGAAATCAGCTTAATCTGAGGCAGCGGAGAAAAGAGAGGAATAATGGTGTGCTTCAGAAGTCCTTGTTGACAGTAACGCTCACAGCCGTGGCTGAGGTGTGGAGGTTACCATCGCTACTTTCCAGGCAGTCGACTAGGGTTTGACTTCTGGCGGTTGCATTGTACTAGTAGATGACAAGAGACCTGGTAACAAAATATTTATTTGGAATTTGGTATTTCTATGTAAGCCAGATTTTGTACACCTTACCTCCTAATCATCCCTTGTTAAGAACTTCCATTGTTTGCCTGCTACTTCTGACCTTGATATTGTGTGGATTCTTCTACTTTTAGTGTCTCTCACTTTCTGCTACAACACTGGTTCATTCGCTCTCTCCGTCATTTGATTTTTCTCGTGTCACTTTATATACTACTGATAAATCTTATCAGTAGCTCACGCCACTCTTTGATAGTATACAATACTACTTACGTTTTCTGCTTTCTTTATGTCATTTATTTCTTTTGAATAGGCACATCCAAAGGTGAAAAGTTACATCCTTCATGAAAATGAAGCGGAATCCTGACAATACCAACGGGACATCATAATGCAAGGCGTCAGTCAACAGGAAGAATTTATCCTCACTCATCCAGAAGACTTAAATCATTCACTTCTACTGATTTTTTTCATTACAATGCTAGTCATCATTAGTAATATTTATTAATGTTTTTTTATTTTACAATCTTACTGCTTACTGTTCACATTTTATCAAATAATTCTCATGAGTAAAACAGCTGAGTGAGTACTCTTGATTTGTCCATCGTTTCGGGGGGATTGAGGATTCTCCCTGGGGAAACCTTGTTGCTCTGACCAATATATGTATTGAGATAACAGCTTAATTTAAAATGTATGTATGTAAAGAATGAGAATTATTCGCCAACCATGCCCAAGATCTTGGTGCCATTTGTAGCCTAAGCAATCCTAAACCGAAGCCTATTTTACCTGACAGTATTAAGTGAGGCTTAAAGCGAAAGTTGAGCTTGAAGTTAGCAGCCTCACACCTCCGCTAATAAAACCTCATAGGAATGGATACTGAACAAAGAGTACCTTTTTCAATAACTTCATCATCAGGCTCTACAGTTATATATACATTATAGTGAATGCCTTTCTGGATGTCCTCCTTACAAGAAAACCAGATGGTAGCATAAAAAGAAATTTGCATAGAAAAAGTACATGGAAAACAGGACAATATACACATTTTCACAGCTTCGCTCCTGTCGAGTACAAAAAAAACTTAGTGGAGACCCTCAGCCACAGAGTTAGAGATATATGCTCAGAAGAAGTAATTGAAGATGAATTAAGCATTGCATTTGATACTTTGATCGAAAATAGCTATCCCGACAAGAAACACACGACAAAGAAAGCGTGAAAGGACTACTCACTATCCGTAAACAAGAAGCCACTCTATATACGACTGCGATTCAAGGGCGATATACCCGGCGAAATAATTACGAAGAAACTGAGAAAATCTATTCAAGGAACTTTTAATTCTGGTGAAGTACACGTCTTATTCTCTACACGAACGATGGTGATTCTTCGACTTGACACTTCAAATTGTATCTACCAATCCAACTGTACTTGTGATGGAACGGGTTATATTGGCCGTTGCTCTAGGAACTTGATTTTTCGCCCTCACTCGAGAACAACACCCACTATGGCTAAGGAAAGGTGTTGTGAAAACAATTAACCTTTCGATATTGGACCGTCTGGTGCAAACCGGCCACAAAGCCAGCCAGAGTTGAAGAATCCTTCTCTATCATCTACCGGGTGCCTTATAAATTGCCAAAATCATTGAAGCACCACATGCTCCAGACAGCAAAGGCTATTGCAATTCGCCTCAAACAACAGGTGCTCTGTGTTCAAAAGAAGCAAGTTCAGCCAGCCACTACTACTGCCCTGGTTGGGCATCAGGAGAAGCTATAAGTACATGAATTTGTAGTATTATCCTTCCTAATTTTTCTGACATTCAGCTTATTTTATGTTGATGCTATTGAGCTGTAATCTATTGATGTTATTATTATTGATTCGATGTTATTTAAACAGCAACATTAATGTTGTTCATAACACTAATTCATTCATTCATTCACTATAATGTTGTATATATACCTGTAGAGCCTGATTAAGAAGAGGTTATCGCAAAGAGTATTCTTTATTCAGTATCCATTCTTTTGAAAAAAATTTTAATGGGCATTTTTAATCAATTGAAACTTCAAAGCTTGAAGTCATATGTACCATTCGGAACGCAAAAAGGATGGAATAAATAGCGAAAATATCTAGCAGTGGTTGGGAATAATAAACAAACTCTATGAAAAACGAAGGAGTATTGAATTCCTTTTCCCTTGGATTTTGAGGATATTGAGGTAGTAAGAAGGTTTTGGCGGCTTTTAGATAGCAGAAGAAGAGTACGTTTTTATTCAGGCATTTTATAAAATGTGATGCTGAAGAGATAAATTCGTTAAATTTATTCTGGTAGGTAACGTTAGTTGAGATCGTTGCAATGAGTCTTATTTTTAATGTATATATATATTGCTTCTGAAATCTCAAATTCCTCAGTGTCGTCTTCTAGTCTAGGTAAAAAGTCTATTAGAGATGACGTGAAACCTGTGTAGGAAATTGTCACAGTCGATTTCGCATCTGTAAGACTATGATTTCACAGTCTCGATATGCTAACTAATAAGAGTTTGCAGTTGTTGTTTTGTTTCCTTCACGTTCCCATTGGAACATAAGGCCTCAAGCCAGTGGCTTGAAGTTTCTGTAGCAGTGGTGTTTTATTTTTACAGGATGGGGGTGCTAGTCAGCCTCATGCCCAACCTTTCCTCTTTACCAGCTTACTTATTTCTGGCTTAGCGAGCGAGGTAAAGGAGTGCGTCCAATGGCCGGGTATCGAACCTTGAGCCATGTGCATGGTCGGCGAGCGTCCTAACTGACGCTCAGTAGCCTGTTGGAAAGCGCCTTTCACTTACGCTTACGGCAATTCTGTGGAGCATACACAAAGAGCTAACTTGACCATTCGTGTTGAAAATCCGGGTCTTATTCTGTGTCATTTATAAGGAATTAAGATTATGTCACTTCTTGCTGAAGTTTTCATTGAAGCAAGACTGAGGACACTGAAATCTTCTGTAAAATTAAACCACAACTCAGCACATTAAAATTCTCTACCTGAGCTAGAAATAATCATCTCTATTATTATTATTATTTCAAAGCGTATCGTATTACTTGTAGTGGCAAAGTTAAACTTTCGACACCACTAACAACCAATCAGCAAACGACCTCGAACGGACCAATCACATTAAAGAGGCATATATGATGAATGGAAATGTATATTTATAGAAAAAAGCATAAAATAGATAATAAAAAAGGTTACATGGGATATCTTTCTCAAACATGTGAGAGAAAAATCTCCCAGTTTAGCATGGGACTGTCAATGGGGAAGTTACACCATATCCTGTACATATATTCATCCAAATGACTATAAATGAGATCCTTTTGCGATACATTTATAGCCCTTATCCTATTTTCCAACCTGCCCCAAAATCCTTCATTAGAATTTGTATGTGTCCTCGTAACGGGATCCACAAAATCACTTGAATGGTTGACTCTATGATGAATATATCCCAGAGATGACAGCGAATTGTAGCCTTTCCGTGTGTATAATTGAACCCCGCTTAACAAGTCTGGTAACAATAGGTATAAGAGTAGTTGCTTTTCTATCTGCTATCCTTAGGGAGCGAAGCGACCTAGCGAAAAAAGTTCCTACGAAATAATAAAATTATCAGCATACCCTCTCTAGTGTTAGTAGGCTTCAAACATATAGCACAACGATGAACAAACCCATCACTTGATTTGGTTTAGCTTTTTAAAGTCATGATACCACCACACAATCAAATTCGTTCTTTCCGGAGCAACTGAAATCTAGGAAATACTGGGAAACACTAACCTCCTCGAATTGCAACAACAGCCTTGTAAGGTCACGCATTAGAAATGAATCAAGCGCTATACAACATTGAACTGCGTTCGTGAACCTCATTGGATAATTCGACATCGTTCGTGAATCTCGTTGGATAATTCGCTGATTGGTAGTTAGTGGTATCGAAAGTTTAACTTCGCCCTTGTAGTTGAAACAAGCAACAAAAAGTGATGTTAATAAAGCAGGATTTAATGACAGATTCATTGAATTTCGGTAGAACTCGTCAGTTGCTCAGTACTCTACATACACGGATATATATATATAGATATATATGTACTTTTGAAACTACATTAGGAGATATTAGACTGATAAGCACAGATAAACTACACTGAATTAGTCATGCAGAAAGACAGGTGGGAATATTTTCTCAGATCAGGTTCAAATAGATAAGTGGGGGAAGGGAGAGTATGAGAGATTATAATTAAGATAAAATGCATCACGTTTCAATTACCCATCACTTAGATAAACATTGGAAGGATAGAAAGAAGAGCATATCTACGATTTTCTGGACATGTACCAAAATGCTTACGTCTAAAGGGAACAAATACTTTAAATAGTGCCATCACCAGGCATCTCCTCGACACGGGTCATGAGGTGGACGTCAAAAAGTCATTCAAACCTATCAATAGGCAAAAGATATCAATTCTCCTCAAGTTTGCTGAAGCCGTTTCCAAGTATTGGTGTTTGTAGGGAATTTGTTTGATTGCATGGAAGATTTCACCATGAGCTGACATCAGTTAGAGAACCACTAGAAAACCCACAAGGAAGTACTGGACAGCTGTTTCGTCAGCCCAGTTTGTGACTTTTCAGCAGTACGCACTCACTGGGGTTCGAACCCAGGACCTTCTGGTTACAAGGCGAGCTCATAGACCAAAAAGACCTAAAAGAAGAACTAAATAATAAAGTGAATAGTTTGATGAAAGAGTTGTGCTCAGGGTGAATATGGAAACAAAATAAAATACGGAATTACTTAAGAGTCGTAAGGGGATACAAGAGTTTTAAATAAGGCAGAAAAACAAGCGAAAAAGCAAAAGTTAAGTCAGACCAAAAGAGTTTTTACCATGGCAGTAGAAGTGGCTGAATAATTTTCTTCTGTATTATACATAGTTCTGTTTCTTCTAACGGAATGGCTAGGCCGTTTGCTTTGCAAAGAAGACGGAAACATATTATCTTTAGCAGATTGTTCTTCACTTTGTAGATTACTTTGAGGCAGGAGGCATTTTGGTGAGATGGAATGACCGGTGGTGACGAGATGTTCGATTATTGAAATCTTTATATGGCCACTAATTATTTTCTGCAGCCACGTCGGATAGTGTTCTTTGACCCTTTTTGACAGGATGCGCATCGAACGACCGAAGTAACTGGCTCCATATTTACTAGACAGTGAGACAATCAACATAAAGATCAGAGACCAACCAAGTTATCATAGTAGAGAGATATTTAATACAGCTTCTTCTACATAAATAAACCAGATTTCAACCGTTCGGTAGCTATAGCTTCTACGAATTTCAGCATAAACTTGGAGTCGCTTTGTTGTTTCTCACCTTTTTAATAGACTTGCGTTGCAAATAACAAATCTCGAGCTATTATTAAGTGCTTTTCCAGTACCCATTGGGGTTTAATGGTTCTCGACTAATAACAGAATCTATCCTCCCAAACGATCTCTGGGGGAGCCCGAAAAATTGAATATATTTGAAACCAAACTAAAGGTTCCCGGTCATTAGTTCCCAGCATCCTTAGTATCCCAATGATTCACTTCACACACCCATGACCACTAACAATAGGGAAATTAGACGCATTCCTTAAAATAGGTTATTTGTAGATCTGAACAGCTCAGCTACCATATCTGCGACTTCAACAAGCGTCAGCAAGCACAAAACCAAGGTGCACAACTTCATAGCTAACCGCAACGGTGAACCAGCTATACTGATGACCACATTGCAAAATTCGTTGATAAAATTCAGTCTGTACCAATACTAAAATATCACTGTTTAGTGACCGATGAATGTATACAAGGAATTACTGGCTGGCTGCATGAATGGCCTAAAGCTTTCATTTCTTCTTCACACGTTCTCCGCCATATCATCTTGGGATCCTCACTCAACCTATCATTTTGCATCCGCCTTCTACCCGAGGTCCTGGTTTGTACACGACATCACCCAACTATTTACTTAGTGTAAATCGAATCCACCACCATTTTCGCTCACATATTTTGGGGATTCCTTTCTATTTGGGAGTCGTCATCTGCATATACGTGCATCATCCATTGAGTGGTGCGCATCCTGGATTCCACTGCCACTCTCCATCCACCAAGTGGCATGACCAGACACCGTCAAAGCATATGCACAAGGAGCCGACATGTCGTTCTGGAATCAGGCACTTCGGTCCAATCAGCCGACTGGAAAATCTAAATTGTATTGTAATAAATAAGATCCTTAGCACAGGAGGCGTCTATCGTAGCTCAACTGGTCTAGTGGATAAAGCTTTGGCGTTTGAAACTTTAGGCACTGGGTTCTAGGCTCACCGGGAACACTGTCGCTCACTCAGGAATGCAGGTGTCTCCAACTGACGAGTTCCAAATAGGACGATATGCACATCCTGGACTCCACTATTCGTCACTATCCACCAGTTGGCTTCACGTTTCTAAATTCTTTCAGTCACTCTACACACACCGCAACTCTTTTGAAATTATTCTCCAGCCTACTCATGAGTAGCTAAAATGTATCCACAAAAAACGTAAGAATGACTGATTTTGCTTCATTTCTGCCTCGATTAAATTACATAAATAAGTTTAATTAATTATGTTGTAAAATTCCAAAACTCATCATCTTAAGAACACACACGCAGGCACACACACACACAGAGACATTAATTATTGCTAATTTAAGAAAAATATTAAAAAAAAACAGGAGAAAAACAAAACATAAATTTTTATCTCTGTTTGAAAGTTAATCTTCTTCATTAGAATACTCATTCAAATTTTTTAAATAATTAAGATTTCCACTCAAAAGTAACTAGCGTTATGAATTATTTAATTTAATCACTCACTCACTCAATCACTCGCATAATAACGATGATTGAAATAAAAATCATTTCCCACACAGTTTCTGTTTCCATTTCTCGTAGAATGACATTTTATGCTTTGGATTGAATCATAAAACTTCTTTTTTTCCTTGTTGTTATCCATATATTATCGTTTTGATTACTGCTCAGAACTAGCCTGTGTATATGTGTGTGTGTGGGGGGGTGCGGGTTCCAGTGATTCAACTTTTAATCAACGGGAGCAAAGTTTATCAGCAAGAAAGTGGTATGTGTGTGTGGGTGGGTGGGTGGTTGGGCAGACGATGGAGATGAAGGTAAGATAGAGAAACATGAAATTGTTGATAAATGATCAAATTTAGTTTCACTTGTGTGTGTGTGTGTGCGTGAGGGGGGACGTGGGTGAGGATGGTATCTGTGTGTGCGTGTGTATATGCCTGACTTTTAGCCTTCTTTGCTTCACCACCCATCCAGCCCTGCTCTGCCCTCCTCTTGATGCTCACACCTCTCCTATTGCATTCAAGTAAAATAGCAATTAAAATTTAAAATTAAATTTATACATATATATTTTACAATGTGTTTATGACAAACACAAATATAAAATTAAGTTTATGGCTTGGTTTGTAGGAGAAAAACCCGATTTTTAATCATATAACAGTTAAAGTTTGTCCACTAAGAAAGCATCGCTTCATCATGGAATGATATCAATCAGAGAATAACTAGAAAAAAGAAACAACACAGTAGACAGTACTGGTCACAGCTGTTTCGTCTTTACTTGGGACCCTTCAGTATTACTGAAAATATGATCTCATTTCAGGTTATAAGGAGAATTCATACACCACTCAGCCACTGAGATGTAGCTTAATGCCCAGCCAATCAGATAGAACCCCTGCCAAATCGCGATATACATTTATAGCGCAACCATCAGCAAGCGTTATCAGTGTTGGATTCCACTGATGCAAACTTCCTACCAGAACGTGAACGTTACATATTGCTAAACACTAATTATTAGTGATATGATAAATTGAATAAAGGATTTTATCATGAGCTGACATCATTTAGAGAACCACCGGAAATCCTGCAAGGGAGTACTGGACAGCTGTTTCGTCAGCCTAGTTTGGGGCTCTTCATCAGTAAGCACCCAGTACCATGGTTCGAACCCAGGACCTTCTGGTGACAAGGTGAGCTAGCTCGTAGACCATTGAGCCAGCCCATGAATTCTAACTTCTGCCCATTCATCGTATAGCGCGACCATTTCACAATGCCTTCTTCGATGAGTTACTTCCTCATCTTCAGCCGGCTGTTTTTTTTTCCTTCACGTTACCCGGTGGAGAGTGAAAACACGATGATTGTGCCAATTACCTTAGTTTCTTTTTCAATTTAATTCGATTGCAAAATAATTCAAATGAACTGTCGTCAAGATTTGACAAAATAGTTCTAAAATATTTGGGCGACGAGTGAGAAGTAGACATTTGTAAAAAATTATATTTGTAAAATCTCAGCGAGATTGAAATGAGTAAATTCAACGTTTCGTTTGGCAATCCGAAGTTCCGACCAGACTGCCGAAAGAAACGTTGGAATTACTCATTTCAATCTCGCTGAGATTTTACAAATATAATTTTTTACAGTTGTTTTAGCATTTATATTAAGGGATTTTGTAGGAAACAGGATTAATTTCACGAAACCAAAATCAATTAGAGATCATTAAAATTAATCTAAATTCCTACATAAATCCACCATAATCCAAATATTAGTCTCAAAGCTACTTCATGGTTGTCCTGAGGGTGTACTCAGCTTGGTCTTCTAAGCTAAAAGTATAGGGTTCAATAGTTGGTTGAATTTTAGGTGGACATTGCTGAAGGCTCCAGAACTAATATATCCCTACAATCGATGTTAGTCCATGACGACGTCTACAGTGGAGTTTATCCTAATCCATATAAAACCCATATTCTAAATAATAATAATTATCATTAATATTATATTAATAATAACAATAACCCCAGTGGGTGAGTACTGCCGAGGAGCCCCAAGCTGTGACGAAGCAGCTGTCCAGTACTCCCACCTGATGCCAACCTTGAAACAAATCAGATCCCTACAAAATTAACCCATTTGAAAATTAATCTAATGCACGCTAGTGACTACTGGCTAACTACAGGATAAAGAAGTTGCCTGGAGTGAGTTCTAGTGAGAAGCCATAACTACACCAGGAATGAAGACGAATACTCTTCACGGAAGAAGACATTAGCTGATGGTGGTGGTGGTGGTCGCGCTAAAATCACGACTTAGTAGAAATTAGAATTCATGTCTTGGACAATGAGTAGGATGGCCTACTAGCTCTCCTTGTAACCGGAAGGTCGTGGGTTCAACGAACCCAGTGAGTGGTATGGCTGCCTGATGATGATCACTCCCAGACTAGGCTGACAAAGCAACTGACTGTCCAGCACTCCATTACTGGTTTTCAACAACTATCTAACTATAACATCAATCTGTAGTCGAAATTGGAATTACAGTTAAGGAACCATTGAGAAACCTGGAAGTACTGTGAACAGCTATATCGTCCCAGTTTGTGGCTCTTCATCAGTTTACGTCCACACGGGTTCGGACCTAGGACCTTCTGGTTACAGGGCGAGCTCAGTGAGTGTGTACTGATGAAGAGTCCTGAATTCGGCTGACGGAACATTTTTAGAAGCTTGGCATTCCAGTGAATCATCAGTCAATAGACACATAGAGATAGTCAAAATTTATCAACCGATAAGAAAGAAACCTCAGACACACACACACGCACAAAGGGTCAAAGTTCAAGTCAAAGAAACAATCAGTTCCAATACAAGTAGCTGCCTAGAAGGTGTGAAAACACACAAAAACAACCAATCACCTCGAAGGTCACCAGGAGAGATGACTGATAAACTCGTGGAGAAATCTAAAAGCTCAATTCCTCGAATTGAAGTATGCGCTGAAGATGTCACCCAGTAGGGTAATGAAAGCTTAGCAAATTAACCATCCAGCTTAGAGAACACAACCATATCAAAAACATGTGACTGTACAGTACTCCAGTGTTGGTCTTCCAATAGTCCTCCAACCGATTGCAGCTCAAGATAAAAATCCTTCAACCAATCAAACAAAATCCCTACAAAAGCAATACTTGAAAATTAGAATATATCAAATTTCTATTTAATAATTTTTGAGAAATCATGAGAAACACTCAAATATCCCATGGATTATGTTTGAAATCTACAGAGAAAAATACATAAAAGGCTGAAAAACTAATTAGATGAAGTTATGAGATGAGTGAATGTTTATTTCGGGGTGAGAAGGTGGTGGTCGTGGTGGTGGGGGGGGTGGTTGGCTATAATTTTAATTTACCACACATGCATGTACACAAACTCACACACACACCCGCAGCATAGATTCATAAAACACGTTAACGCGTTAATTAAAACATAAACTCATTTATAATAATAATAATAATGGTCAAAATAGAATTCATTAGGCAGTGAAAATGTTAAGCATGCCCATTTGTGTGTGTGTGTGTGTGTGTGAGTGCGTTAATGTGACAATAAAACACAAGGAGAGAAGAAACAAATATTATATGATGAGAATAAAATTTTCTCTGAAGTTGAAAATTCTTTTCGATATGTCATAAATTAGGATTATTATTATTATTAGGAATGTTTGTAAATGTCAGTTTTGTAATTTAAGGGGAGGGGGAATCGATTTATTTCTAGGTAGATAGATTTCTAGAACTGATTGGTATCAGTTAGGGAACTGTTGGGATACCGCGGAGTATGGGAAAGATATTTTGTCTACCTTTGGAGATCTTGATTTGTACACACTCATGAGTATGAAATCCGGGACTATTCAGTCATTGAGATAGAATTCAAAGGTCTGTGGACTCTAACTTTTCAAGTCCAGTCACACTGAGGTGGCTAAGACATGTGTTACGCATGCATGCATATCTAATCGATTCCACACATGTATACAAATGAAAGAACAAAGTTGTGTGAGTTACTTGATATGATTATGAGTGGCAATAGTTTGTACTCGAAACGTGGTCATCAGTTAATATAACTGTACAACACTGTGTGTGATTTATAAAAATAAAATCTTATCCATAATGGAGCTTTACTCTACCACAGTGTCCAAGTTTTATACTTATATGCATGCATAGCCATCTGCCTTACTCTACGGGCAATGTTACTTGACATACGGTCAGGTTGGAAAAGAGCTAGCCGGTGGTGGTCAGGCTAAAACATGGCTTCATCAGCCAACGAAATCCATAACAGTTGCTTTAGGAGAGCCACATGAGGAGGTACAGACTTACTGGTTGGGGTCCTCGGGACGGTAAACACCAATAGCGCCTGGAGACGATTGGTGCCTATGCATCCAATCCTTATGACTTGTAATATCCAGTAAAATTATATGGTTCTTCAATATTACTATTCTTTTTGCCTCAAATGGAGTAATTAATGACATGAATTTCTACTGTCGACACCTATGGATGATACATTTCTGGTTATGAAAGACGAGAATGATGCAATGAACATCCTTGACAAGTCTAATGATGGACATTCAGCAATTAACTTTACCATAGAGAAGGAGAGCAATGAAAGTATCTCATTCCTAGACGTCTTCATGGCAAGGAAAGAAGATGGCACACTAAGAAGGAGTCTGCATAAGAAACCTACAACAACCTACAACACTCATTTTTATTTTTTGAATTTTGTACCCTTGAAATATAAACACCTAACCTGGTAATGTGTCTGGTTCATAGAGCTGGGTTAATCTGTTCAGACAACTGCCTCAATGAGAGGCTTACAATTATTAGAGAAGCGCTTAGAAAAAAAATGGTTATCCAGATAAGTTCATTGAGAAAAATATGAATTTAGCACCTAGGAGAGTCAGTATGGCAACGGTTCCGAAAAAACCAATGTTCATAAAACTGCAGTTACTCGGTGACAACATCAGCGAAATAATAATAACGCAGTGCTTGAAGAATGCAGTTAAAAGAGCTTACTACAAAGCAGAGGTACGTTGTCTCTTCACAACCACCCCCTATTCTATGTTCGAGAAATAAGGATAAACTACCTAAATTCGCCTCCTGCTCTATGTGTATCTACCAGTTTGACTGCAGCTGCGGAGCCAGCTACATTGGGCTTACAATTAAGCAGGTTCATCATCGTATTTCCCAACATCATCCAACGTGGTTAAGCAAGGGACAAACAAGATCTATTCATAGTTCTGTTTTAGCACACCTTGTAGATAGTGAGCATAAAGTTGACGTTAGTTAATACTGCATTTAAAATTATTTATCACATTCCTACCAATCTTAATTTCGCCCTACGAGTTCGTCTTCTACATACACCTACATCTGAAGCAATAGGAATCCACCTGAAGAAGAAGCCAAACTTGTGGATGTGTTCAGAAGAAATTTGTACAGCCACTTTCCTTACCTTGGCCATCGTTACATGAATGAATAAACCGGACTACTTCTCCCCTCTCCCCCTAAACCTTTAACAATTATAATTTTCCAAATTATTTTATTAATTTTTTCTGACCACTTCATCTTTAATTACGTGTTATCCTTGTAAAATTAATTTGTTGTAGACATTTCTACCTTTTAATTGTGTGTATTGATTTTCTTCGTTAATTATCACCCGTCGCATTGACATTTTGACACTGACTAATTATTGTTAACAAACATATCAGTGCCACTTGATGATTGGTAAACTGTTGTGTATTGTATATTATATTATTATTATTGTATCCTTTAGTTCCTAGAGGAACATAGGGCTTCAGCTGCGCACCTCCATTACCTTCTGTTTTCTGACAACTTTTTCACCCCGCTCCAAGTCTGCCAACATGCCTCTCTCCTCCTCTTCACATGACCTCCTCCAAGTCACCCCACTTGGACGACCAACTCGCCGCCTCCCTTTCGGGTTCCACTCGAGCAATGGCTTGTCTAGTGATGTCACTTGATGGTTTCCTCAGCGTATGGCCAATCCATCTCCATTTCTTCCTGCCTATTTGTTTCACAATCGGTTCCTGATTGGTTCGCTCCCAGAGATCCCTGTTGCTGATCTTTTCTGGCCATCTGATCTTGAGTATTGAGCGAAGACAGCTGTTAATGAAGGTTTGAAGTTTGTTTGAGATGCTCTTTATGACTCGCCAAGTCTCTGATCCGTATAGTAGCACTGACTTCACATTGGAGTTGAAAATCCGGATCTTATTTTTGATGCTGAGTGCTGTTGACCTCCACACAGATTTGAGAGTAATGAAAGCTTGTCTTGCTTTTCCGATTCTGGCTTTGATGTCCTCGTCAGTTCCGCCTGTAGTTGAGACGATGCTTCCCAGGTAGGTGAAGGAGGTTGTTTCTTTCAGGTTCTTCCCATTTATGCTGATTGTTATCTGTTGTTGTTGCTGTTGATGTTGGCTAGGAATCTTCATCACCTCTGTTTTATCTATGTTCACGTGAAGTCCTATCTTTGATGCTTCTTCTGCCAACTTGTTACTTTTCACTTGCATATCTTCCAGTTTATGGGAAATCAGACATATATCATCGGCGAAATCCAGATCCTCCAAGTCTTTTGTGTCAGTCCATTTTATGCCTGTTCCCTCGTTGGTTGCCGTTGTCTGTCGCATTATCCAATCAATTGCAATCAGGAAGATCATTGGTGATAGTAGACAGCCTTGCCTCACTCCCGTCCTCACTTCGAAGGCTTCCGTAAGTTTCCCGTTGTGGATTACTTGGCATGCAGCATTGTCGTATAACTGTTGGATGAGATGTATAATTGTCGATGGGACCCCGTAGTAGCGAAGTAGTTTCCAAATGACCTCTCGATCGACGCTGTCGAAGGCCTTTTCAAAGTCGATGAAGTTGAGATAGAGAGGTGACTGCCATTCCAAGCTTTGTTCAATGATGATCCGTAGAGTGGCGATTTGATCAATACATGATTTGTTTCTCCTGAATCCAGCCTGTTCCGGACGAAGTTTTTCATCTAGGGCTTGTTTGATTCTCTCCAGGATGATGCGACTTAGTATCTTGCTTGGAATGGACAGAAGCATAATTCCACGCCAGTTTTTACATTGACTTAAGTCTCCTTTCTTTGGAAGTTTGAATAAGTATCCGTTCTTCCAATCCTCGGGTACTTTGCCCTCTTTCCACACCTTCTCCAGGAGTGGTGTCATCAAGTCCGCTGTTGTCTCTGGGTCTATTTTCAAAGCTTCTGCTGGGATTCCATCTGGTCCCGGTGTTTTCCCAGCTTTAAGCATCTTGATTGCATTCAGGACTTCTGATTTCGTCGGGGGGTCAGTGTTCACTGGTAGTTCTGCTTCCGTTGTTGGTATTGTTGGGCGTGTTGTAGGTGGCGGACGATTTAGAAGTCTTTTGAAGTGTTCAACCCAGTGCTTTCTCTGTTCCACCTCTTTGGTGATTGACTTTCCATTGTCGTCCTTTATTGGCTTAATCTGTGTCGAACGTTTGCCCGAAAGGTGCCTAGTTGTTTGGTAGAGTGTGGCGAGGTCTCCTTTGCCTGCAGCTTGTTCTGCTTCGTTTGCCATGGTTTCATAATATTTTCTTTTGTCTTCCCTGGCACTCTTCTTCACTCTTTTGTTCAGTGTATTGTAGCTTGCATTCAGCTCCTGTTTTTGTTGCTCGTCAGTGCACTGGATAATCTTTTGCTTCACTGTCCTTCTCTCTTCTATTAGTTTCCAAGTGTCCGTAGTGAGCCACTGTTTGTCCTGTCTCTTTTTTCTGCCTAGAATTTCTATGCAGGTTTGGCTCCACACCGTTTTCAAGTTGTTCCAGTGCTTTTCGACGCTGACCTTTTCGCTGGTGTTGATTTGTGTCTCGGCTTTGTCCTTTATGCTTGCAATGAAGATGTCCTTTGTAGCCTGGTCCTTCAGCTTTTGAGTGTTGAACTTGGCTTGTGGTCTATCTGCAGCTCCTGATTCCCTGAAAGCTTTTAATTTGATTTGGATTGTCCCTTGTACGAGATAGTGGTCTGAGCCAACGTCTGCTCCTCTTCTTGCTTTTGTGTCCAGTAGGCTGCGCCTCCACTTCCTTGAGATTGAGATGAAGTCGATTTGGTTTTTGGTTTGCCCGTCTGGTGACACCCATGTAGCCTTGTGGATATCTTTGTGCTTGTATACACTGCCACCAATCACTAGTTCGTTGAAGGCGCAGAAGTCGGCGAAGAGTTCTCCGTTTTCATTCATTTCTCCTAGAGCTTCTCTACCCATGATGAGTTCCCTTCCCGTATTGTCTGGTCCCAGTTTGGCGTTCATGTCTCCCATTAGTATTTTCATGTCGCCAGCTGGAGTATTGTCCATTGTTGCCTGTAGTTGCCTGTAGAATTCTTCTTTCTTTTCGAGGTCTGCGTTGTTTGTGGGTGCATAACATTGTATGATTGACACTTTCCTTCCTTTGGAGTTGAATCTGGCGGTCATTATCCTGGACGAAATCGCCTCCCATTGTATCAGGGCTTTCGTTGCCGTTGGTGACATCATGATAGCCACGCCCTCGGTGTGCGTGTGGTTATCTTCTGGGTGACCGGAGTAGATCACTGACTCACCCGTTGACAATTTGGTGAGTCCACTCCCATTCCATCTGCTTTCACATATTCCCAGCACTTGTATTCCGTATCTTTTCATCTCGTTGGCGATCTGGGCAGCTTTCCAGTCTCGTACATAGTTCGGACGTTCCATGTTCCCACACAGACTTTTTCTTTTGGTGCAAAGAGGTTCATTTGCTGAAGTTTCTGTAGCAATTTTGTTTACAGGGTGGGGTTGCTAGCCTCACGCCTGAGAAAGGAATGATTACATTAAGATAAAGTTTAGAGAGAAGCGACTTTTTGGGTTGCTCCCCTCAAAATCAGAAAATAACGGACAAAACAATGAGAACAACATCAACAAAAGGGAAACAGTTCACAGAAAAAAGGGCAAAAAGCGACGACAACTATACAATAAGACAACATGCAATATAGTTCAGCACAGTTAACTAAAATGATATCTCAACCATAAACTCACTGACTTGGAGCAACTTGAACATATAAATCCAACAATATATACAATTATAGATGTGTTTATGTTTAAAAATTCCACAAATCCAAATAGCTAGTTATATGTATTATCTGTCAATAAGATTGTATCCTTGGATTTAGTGTTCGAAAGGTAAATAATTGTGATAGTTTCCACAAACTCTTGGCATGAAATTTTACAGAAACGAGAGTTTTTACAAATAAGGGAAATGTAGCGCAGTAGTCGAAAAGCGCGCCGTATCAGTTTCGTGTATTGTAATAAAAATGCTATATATATTAAAGTAGAGACAGAGATGAGGATCCAATTGAAAAGTAAATAATTCTTCGCTCAATCTTTTTGCTTTCTAAATGCCTTAATGGGGATTTTTTCCAATCTCTTCTGTTGCTTTGTGTGCTACATGGAATGAAGTGTGGCAACTCGAGCTGCTGCACAACTTTGCAAAGTTCTAAATTGAAAACAGTCAGTCAATCAGTCAAGTTCAATGGTGAATTAATACCATTTAAAGATCCATTGGATACTATCAGGGAGTACTAGACAGCTGTTTCGTCGGCTTTATTTTTGACTCACTGTCAGTACTTACCACCCACGTGGGTTAGAACCTGGGACGTTCCGGTTATAAGGCACGCACCGTGGTCAAACGTGAAACGTGAAATAGCTACCTACCAGCTCTTGAAAACTCTAACTTTTGCCAATTTTCCATGTACTGATCCATCGTAATTTAGTGTCATCAGTGGGTGCCTATATTCACACTCAAATTGATCGATTCCAGTGGTCACAATGTCTCACTGGACATTCAGGGAACTTCATACTATTGTCAGTTATTAGTATGCATCAGAATTGGTATTGTCAACACACTAACCTCTTCCTTGGTTCAATTTTGAGCGTGTTCGTAGGTGCGTTCCTCCCTAAGAGCTCTAGACTAGGACAAATGACAAGTACTCCCTAGTTTTCTATGGTTCTCTAAATGCTGTCACACTTGGAATAATTTTGTAACAATAAATGGTATGAATAGGTGGTAAAATTATTGTATTTTAACTAAACTACTTATAAGTAGCAAATTGCTTTTAATGCAAAATACTAGGTTGATGTCTTTTCTTTCCTAAGAGGTTATCATGGTATCAAAGCAACCAATTATTTACAAGTTTTGGCTTGTATGCATTTATTAAGTGACTTCTAAATCACTGAAGTTTCAAGCGGCACAGTGAACAGCTATTTCGTCACAATTTTCATTTGTACAATATACAATTTAGTAGTTTACGAGTCTCTTGAGCTAACCGAGTTTCTTATCTAGTAGATTTGCTAGCCTACTGTCCTGAACACTAGCTGTAACGTCAATCACCACAACACGATATCATCGAAACTCAAAGCCACGAGGAAAGAACGAAACACAAATCATTGACAACAGAATTTTTATTGTCTCAAATCAACAGGCTTAAAGTGGCTGCGCACATTTGAGCTTTAAACGGCCTTGAGACGCGATGATTTCATTGGTAAGCTAAAAAAAATCACCAACCAATAGGATTCAGCTGTCATAAAGGTAATAGTTTAAAGCTCAGTTATAACCTAATCGGCGGCCGACTCCCAGATTTTTGTTTTTTGAGATGTTAAAAGTACCATTCAGTCAGTGAGATGAAATTCAGAGTCTCACGAATTGTAACTTTCCGAAATAGGACATATCCTCTCTCCACTATTCACTCCATAGTATTCATCGATTTTGTAATCAGTATCGGTTCATGATAAAATTATTATATCCCCATATTTCCGTCCCGAATCACGGTCATGAGAAAAAAAACAATAAAAAAGGTCAACCTTGAGGAACTCATCGACCAATCACTGCACACTTAACGTGTGCAAATACTATTCTCAGATATATGGCTTAACTTTCTGAGAAATGGTCGCAAGCAGTACAAAATAACCTTCAGCAAGAAAACAACCATTCAGAAGACGTTGTTTCTCCAGTGATAATAATTTACATAAAAATCTATAAATATCTTACGAGTTGATTACGGATTGATATCAGTTAGAGAACCATTGAAAACCAGGGAGTACTGGACAGCTGCTGTTTCATCCTAGTTTGGGAATCATCGGCAGTACGCACCCACTGGCTGGGGTCGCGCTAAATCACGAATTGGTGGAAGTTAGAATTCATGAGCCATAGAATAGGGTCCCAGTGGCTGAATGGTATACGAGCTAGCTTGCCTTGTAACCGGAAGGTCCTGGGTTCGAATCCCAGTGGGTGCGTACTGCCGATGATTCCCAAACTAGGATGAAACAGCAGCTGTCCAGTACTCCCTGGTTTTCAATGGTTCTCTAACTGATATCAATCCGTGATCAACTCGTAAAACATAACTAATCCTTACAAACCAAAACTACAGAAAACTATAAATATCTGTCGATTTTCTCAATAAACGATCTGTTGCCTGGCACTTGTCTTCTCTCGTTACAGTAGTATTACGAGAAGTAGGTTGATACTCATTTGAAAAATTCTGGCATGAGTGTAAATTGCAGTTCAAGGGTTTAATTTCTGATGAATTAAAAACAGCATGAATCAGCGTGAGTCATATACACTTCGATGAGTGACAAATGGAGATAGCTCAGTGATTTAAGCAGTTGGCACTGCTAGACGAAATACAAGGAGTCATAGATACACATACGCACAGACTGTCACAACGGATTGTTAGCGTCCTCATTGGTTATTCTCTGTCTTGCCTAGAATGGACCTCCAGACAACGGATCACTGAAAAATGTCCCCCACACTGAGATAGACACAGAAATCAAGTTTAACTCTAATAAACTTTATTATTCACAATACAGAGTAAATATGTCATCTAGACACCCATGAACATTTAAATCATGTATCAATAATCAATATCTGACTGCCCGCTTGATCTTGAAGATCCTGCAAAATAAATCGATCGAGAATTGTCCAAACAGGTTATTGTGTTGAAGCATGCATTAATCATGGATAGTTAGTTCATCCTGACAATTCTTCCTCTTCCTAAAAAGTTTTCAGTTTAGGGTCTATCAGGATATAATTCTTAGGTCTCCTGAAACTTCTGCGTTCTTCACAGCACTGGTGACTATGGTTCACTTGGTTTTTTCATAGGTACTTCTCTCTGTGCTGATATTGATTGTAAGAATGATTAAAACCATCTCGTTTCCTGATATGGTTTATATATCTTAACCAGAGGAGTCCTCTGACATTCATCTTGAATGTTACTGTGCTCGTTTTCTTTTCGATTATTCTTGTTTTCCATTTCAGTGCAAGTGTTTGAAAATCATGAAGCTAGACACACTCAACAACAAAGAAATGTCGAATTTTCGCCCCATGACGTTGATTTCATTGTGTTTTTCTCCATCTTCGTATATCTTGATTTTTCCTTTCTAAGTCTTAGCGGATTTTATGTCCGTCTGCAGCAGGCGACAGACAGACCATTGGTAGTCGATGAAGACCTTTTGAGAAAATATTCAATTCATGTCATCCGAGTTCGAACTTCACAATAGAACACGAGGAAAATGATTACTACTATTGTTTCCTTTAATTCCTAGAGGTAAATAAGGATTCAACTGCACATCTTCATTACGTTCGGATCTCCGCCAACACTTCCACCTGACTCCACAGCTGTCCACATTCTTTCACCTCCTCTGGGCATGATCTCCTCTACGTTGTCACACTCACAGTGACGACCAACTTGCCGCTTCCCATTCAGTCGGGTGCCACTCGAGCAATGGCCTGGCGTGTGATATCACTCATTTGATGGCTTGTTTTCTCAGAGGATGGCCAGCCAATCCAATCCACCTCTATTTATTCCTGCATATTTGGTGCACAATTGGTTCCTGTTGGGTTGGGTTGGTTCGTTCATTGCCAGAGATCCGTGTGTTCTGATCTTTTGTGGCCGGCCATCTGATCTTGAGCGGAGTATTGAGCGAAGACAGCTGTTGATGAAGATGGTCTGTAGTTTGTTCGAAGTGGCCTTCGTGATGTGATGCCAAGTCTCTGATCCGTATAATAATTGGCACTGACTTCACTTATTTTTATTGTTCATGCTGTTGACCTCCTCACAGACTTGAGAGTAATGAAAGCTCGCCTTGATTTCCCGATCCTCACGCTTCGATATCCTCATCAGTTCCGTCCACCTGTAGTTGAAACGATGCTTTCTAGGTCGGTAAGTAAAGCAGGCTGCTTCTTTCAGATTCCTCCCATTTATGCAGATTTTTGTCTATTGGTCAGGAATCTTCCTCAACTCCGTTTTCTCTGTGTTCACCACAAGTCCTATCTTTGATACTTCTTCTGGAAACTTGTTGCTTTTCGCTTGCCTATCTTCCATTTTGTGGGAAATCAGACATATATCATCGGTGAAATCCAGATCCTCGACATTTTTTGTGGAGGTCCATTTTATACCTGTTCCCTCTTTACCGGCTGTTTGTAGTATTAACCAGTTAACCACAATCAGGAAAATCATTATAGATAGCAGGTAGCCAGCTTGTCTTCCTCCCATTTTCACTTCGAGGGGTTCCCTGGGTTTCCCCTTGTGGACTACTTGGCATACCCAGCATTATCGTATAACTGATGGATAAGGTGTATAATTATTGATGATACCACTATTAAATTCCTAGACGTTTTTCTAATCAAAATGACTGATGGCACAATCGAATGATCTATATTTAGAAAGTCTTCATAGACCAGACAGTACATGCATTTTGAAGAGCTTTGTTCCAGTCCAGTATTAAAGGAACTTAATCAGAACACTATTCACTAGAGCACGACAAATTTGTTCTGACAGTATTATTGAACATTTGTGAATAAAGCCTCTGAAGGATATTTTATCTAAGAATGGAGATATCCTGAGAAGTTCATTAATAAATACTCTAAAGAAAAAAAATGCCTCAGTTAAACTATCCAAACAGTTCCTACAAAGAAATCTGCATAAATCAATTTACCATTCAAAGGAGGTGACGTACAAGAGACAGTCGAACGAAGACTCGATAAAGCTGCCGAGGGAACTGATTATACTGCAATACTTGTCTTTCTTAACACCACCAAGCAGGTACTTTAACAATCTAGGAAAGATCAGTTTCCAGTCCTCGACACTTCAAACTGCTGCATATTATGAATTTGAATGTGTCGCACAGATAGCCGATTGTTTTTTTCATATGGTCAAGCTTTTGCCATGGTGGTTGAAAACAGCTGAAGTCATAGTGCCAAAAACCTCAATAAAAAAACATCTTGTTGACTATGGACATGATATCGACGCTGTCAAGCCATTCACTGTTGTCAGCAGACAAAGAAACAGAGAAATGCTTGCAATTGCGGAGGCTAGTAGAATTAAATAGAGAAAAAAATCCCCATTTAGACATTTAGAAAACAGAAAGATTGAGCGAAGAAATATTTACTTTTCAATTAGATTCTCATCTCACTCTGGCTCTACTCTAATATATATAGCATTTTAATTACAACATACAACAATTTACCAATCAAGTGGCGATAAGTTTGTTAACAATAATTAAACAGTGTCAATGGGTTAATAGTTAACGAAGAAAATCAATACAGATTTAAAAGGTGGAAATGGATAGAATAAATTAATTTTACAAGAATAACACGTCAATGAAAGATAAAGTGGTCAAAATAAATAAAATAAATAATTTAGACAAATATAATTTTATAGGTTTAGGGGGAAGGGGGTGACGCAGTCCTGTTTATCCATTCTTGTGACAATGGCCGCCACGGTAGGCAAAGTGGCTGTACAAATTTTTTCTGTACACATAGGCTTCAGATGAATGCCAATCACCGCAGCCGTCTGTAGAAGACGAACTCGCAAAGCAAAATTAAGATAAGTTGGAATACGATAAATAATTTTAAATGCTGTATTAACATCAATCTTATGCTCAGTGTCAACGAGGTGGGCTAAAATAGAGCTGCGAATAGATCTTTTTTGTCCCTTACTTAACCACGTTGGATGATGTTCAGAAATACGACGATGAACTTGCCTAATTGTACGCCCATTAACCCATTGACACTGTTTAATTATTGTTAACAAACTTATCGCCACTTGATTGGGAAACTGTTGTATTGTAATTAAAATGCTATATATATTAGAGCAGAGCTAAAGATGAGGATCTAATTGAAAAGTAAATATTTCTTCGCTCAATCTTTCTGTTTTCTAAAATTTATAAAGCAGGTCTCTGGGTACAAAAGAAATGGGGGTCACTCTGAACACACATATTAACTGTCATTATTATTTTTAATATTTTATTCTACCTCTTATTATTACCATTCCTAATTCATTTACAACTATCTTTTATCAGTAGCGTTATCTCAAATCGTTTAAACATTATTATTAATTATCACTATCTACAGAAAGCCCACTTGGACAGGGCAATACCTTAATTTTCACAGCTTCTATCCATTACAGTATAAGAGGGGCTTGGTGAAGTGTCTATTCAAGAGGATTCAGCGTATTTGCATGGCTGATGTTATAGACAAAGAAAATGAAATATTGATGGATACTCTTGTTTAAAACGGATATCCTTTGAAATTTTTAAACAGGTGTAGAAGTCAACTAGCCTCTAAACCTACAATCCATACCGTCCCTAAGAAAAAGGTTTTTATCAAATTACCATATAACGGGGAAATAAACAGTAGGATTGTGAGACAATGGTTGAATTCAATCATCCGTAGAATCTACTATGCAGCCCAGCTTGTAATTGTGGAAAAAGCTAAAAATATGCTTCACTGTAAACCCCAAAAGTGCACAAGTGATTATATCACATCCCATACAATTTACCAATTTTCGTGTGTGTGTGTGTGTGTGGACATACATACATAGGGAGGAGTAATCGCGCTTTGCACGTGAGGATGGAAGAGCATATCCCAAAATGGTTAGAAAAACAGATGAATTGTGACAAGCCAGTAGATGCAGGTGTCAGACTACCAACTTCGTCTATAGCTAAACATCTAATCGAGATGAACCATAAGATTTATGTTAACTCAGCCTTTCAGGTCATCTATAAAAAAGGTCAAGGGCGTTTACTGAAATACGCTGAGGCTATAGCTATTCATAGACTTAAGCCCCCCTTGTGTGTTCAAAAACAGTTTGTTATTACTCTTAGCACTACCTTGGTAATCCTTATTTGATTGGATTATCAAACGTTTGTGTTAATTATTCCTAATTCGTTTTCTCTCACTTTGTTTAATTTAACCTTTCTATGTATATATATTGACTTGACAAGTAAATGTGTGATCAGATTGTTCGAAATGTATAGCGCTAATACATCACATTTTTCAGATAGTCTCCATCTTCTAATAACGGTATCAAAATTTATAAAAGGGACTAATTGTTTTAAATATCACTATTATTATCAATGTTATTTAGTTCGAAATACTTGATGGATTCTGGTTCTTTCAGTCACTGATAAATAATTGTTTCTTTAAGGGATGGAACTGAATTTTAATGGAGTTCATCATAATTTTATATCCCTGTGTGTTAAGTATTCAGCTGAGAAAGACTTCTACCGAAATCTTAGATGAATTCATTAAATCCTGCTTAATTAACACACCTGTTGTTGCTTGTTTTATATTTTTCTACTTCAGTGTTTATCGATTATTCAACAGGAATATGTTGTTGTCAAAACTAACTGAGATTACCCTTAATCTATGTAGAATTTTATTTATTGTGTTAAAGTACACACTGGATGCAATACTGTAGTGAAATGCTGAGAATTCTATTCTGTATCACAAGTACTGTTTTGGAATAAAGCAAAATTATTATTATTATTATTACTATGATAAAAAGACTTTATTATACTGCGAAAGACATTAAAAGCTATCAATAAGGTCAGTGGGTTGTCGCTCAACCAACTCTCGTTAATACTGTTGTCGATAATCTCATGGACTATGGCAAGAGATTAGTTAATATTGTCTTGTCGGACTCTGAGCATCTCTTCTCCTATACACAACTCTCTCGTTGCTGCATCTCTTATTGGATAGAACCAGAAGTAATTATGGAAGACTGTATGCTTACGATACCCTATTGTTGCAGGCACACATTTTATATGATGAGGAAGTAAGTGTGTGAGGAAGGGGACTACCAACTTACTGAGAAAAATTAAGTTAAACGGCCCCCTACTATTTCCATTTAATTATGTTGTTGTCAATATTTTCACACTTGATTTAATTTTGTATTCACATAGTCTTATTGAACAATATTATCAGTATGAATGACCTGTCTAAGATACGCCTGTATCAACCTGAAACTAGTTTGGAATTCTTCCGCTCTCACTCAACCAGCCAACGTGACGAAACAACATTCGGATTCTGTACAACACAAATGTGGAGTCAGTCAGTCAGTCAGTCGGCCAGCTGGTGCTTCTATGCGTGTCAGAAACTTGAATTGCGCTCTTATTCACGAAAAGGGTTTCCAATAAGTTACATCAGAATTTTTATCAACAGCTTCACACTTCTCTGGGTCCATACTGAAGACCAAATGATTAGCCAGCCAGCCAACTGGCCGGCCGGCCACAAAGAAGAATTGGCTACAAGACATTCTGACTCGCAACAAACCAAAAGGTGGGAGCCGACTGTTCTACAAATGTGTAGAAGAAAATGCAGATGGATGGATGGATGGATAGGGTATACATTGAAGAGGTCGTCGAATGACACTGTGCTCTGTGTAGGTCATTGCCCGACTGGAATCCTAATGAGAAGTGACGAGTATTTCATCGGTGTCGGAGTGATGTGGAAGAGATCATGTGGTGGTGAAGGGGAGGAGATGACAGATTATGGGCATTAGTGGAGATAGCCAGGGGAAGACGGCACCAGAGAATAGAAGAAGGTGCAGATGTGTTGTTATTCCACTCTGAACTCAGGGGAATAAAAATATATGATAATGAATGCCCTGTCTTAATTATCACCCCTGTAGAGAGAGAGAGAGAGTTAGATGCAACATACTGTACTACATCCTGAAAATTCCATATTGGGTCAAAAATATTATTTGAAATAAAGGTGTTATTATGATTATTATATCAATCCTTGAAATTAAGGCAGGAACCTTAGACATTGAAATCTTTGACTTGTGCATGCGTTCTTAGTATGACGGCTTGTTTATCAGTTTTTCCTTCATTTTTTAATGGTTGCTTTCATAAGGAGGAAGTTTGGTTTGTTTTTTCCCTTTTCGCTATTTAATTTTCGCACACACACAATATACTACTCACAATATCTTGTCAGTAGTACGCGAGACACAATACTTTATCACTGCTTCTTTGAAGAATTAAGCTACATTTTGACGTGTGAAGAGGAATCCACCAAAATGGAATTGCCTTCCTGGATATCCTGCTTACAAGAAAACCAGATGGTAGTTATATATATATATATATATATATATATATATATATACATTATAGTGAATGAATTAGTGTTATGAGCAACATTAATATTTTTTAAATAACATCGAATCAATAATATCGATAGGTGACAGCTCAGTAGTATCAACATAACAATACACACTGAATATCAGAAAAATTAGGAATGGATAATAGTACAAATTCATGAATTTATTGTAGTGTCAACTGAAGGCCGCCCAGGGCAGTAGTGGTGGCTGAACTCGCCTCTTCTGCGCACAGCGAATCAGTTGTTTGAAGCGAATCACGATACCCTCGGCTGTTTGGAGTATACGGTACCTGTTTGTTTTTGAAAACTTATTTGGTACATCGTAGACGATAGAGTAGGATTCGTCAATACTATCTTTGTGGCCTGTTTGGATCAGCTGTCCTAGTTTCGAACTGTTGATGGTTTTTACTACACCTTTACGTATCCACACTGACAGATGCTCCTGAGTGAGCAGGAAAAATCAAGTTCCTAGAGCAATGGTTAATATAACTTGCTCCACCAGAAGCAGGGCAGTTGGATTGGTAGATACAATTAAAAGTGACTAGCTACTCTAGGTAATTTCATCTTTCACCACCATCGGTCGTGTAGTAAATATGATTTGTAGTTTGTCAACATTAAAAGTTCTTTGAATAGATTTTCTCAACCTGTTAGTAATTTAGTAATTTCACTAGATGCGTCACCCTTGAATTGCAATCGTATGTATAAAGTGGCTTCTTGTTTACGGATAGTGAATAGTCCTTTTCCGCCGCTTTCTTTGTCATGTGTTTCTTGATCAATTTATCTGGATAACCATTTTCGATCAAAGTATCATATACAATGCTTAATTCATCTTCACTTGCTTCTTCTGAGCATACAGCTCTAACTATGTGGCTGAGAGTCTTCACTGAATATCTTTTCTATTGGAGTGTGTATATTATCCTGTCCATGTGCTTTTCCTAAGCAAGTTTCTCTTTATGCTACCATCTGGTTTTCTTGTAAGCAGGATATCCAGGAAGGCAATTCCATTTTGGTGGATTCCTCTTCACACGTCAAAATGTAGCTTAATTCTTCAAAGAAGCAGTGATAAAGTATTGTGTCTCGCGTACTACTGACAAGATATTGTGAGTAGTATATTGTGTGTGTGCGAAAATTAAATAGCGAAAAGGGAAAAAACAAACCAAACTTCCTCCTTATGAAAGCAACCATTAAAAAATGAAGGAAAAACTAAAAAACAAGCCGTAATACTAAGAACGCATGCACAAGTCAAAGATTTCAATGTCTAAGGTTCCTGCCTTAATTTCAAGGATTGATATAATAATCATAATAACACCTTTATTTCAAATAATATTTTTGACCCAATATGGAATTTTCAGGATGTAGTACAGTATGTTGCATCTAACTCTCTCTCTCTCTCTACAGGGGTGATAATTAAGACAGGGCATTCATTATCATATATTTTTATTCCCCTGAGTTCAGAGTGGAATAACAACACATCTGCACCTTCTTCTATTCTCTGGTGCCGTCTTCCCCTGGCTATCTCCACTAATGCCCATAATCTGTCATCTCCTCCCCTTCACCACCACATGATCTCTTCCACATCACTCCGACACCGATGAAATACTCGTCACTTCTCATTAGGATTCCAGTCGGGCAATGACCTACACAGAGCACAGTGTCATTCGACGACCTCTTCAATGTATACCCTATCCATCCATCCATCCATCTGCATTTTCTTCTACACATTTGTAGAACAGTCGGCTCCCACCTTTTGGTTTGTTGCGAGTCAGAATGTCTTGTAGCCAATTCTTCTTTGTGGCCGGCCGGCCAGTTGGCTGGCTGGCTAATCATTTGGTCTTCAGTATGGACCCAGAGAAGTGTGAAGCTGTTGATAAAAATTCTGATGTAACTTATTGGAAACCCTTTTCGTGAATAAGAGCGCAATTCAAGTTTCTGACACGCATAGAAGCACCAGCTGGCCGACTGACTGACTGACTGACTCCACATTTGTGTTGTACAGAATCCGAATGTTGTTTCGTCACGTTGGCTGGTTGAGTGAGAGCGGAAGAATTCCAAACTAGTTTCAGGTTGATACAGGCGTATCTTAGACAGGTCATTCATACTGATAATATTGTTCAATAAGACTATGTGAATACAAAATTAAATCAAGTGTGAAAATATTGACAACAACATAATTAAATGGAAATAGTAGGGGGCCGTTTAACTTAATTTTTCTCAGTAAGTTGGTAGTCCCCTTCCTCACACACTTACTTCCTCATCATATAAAATGTGTGCCTGCAACAATAAGGTATCGTAGAGTTTTTTTGTTTTTACTTAGTCGTCTGAGCATACAGTCTTCCATAGTTACTTCTGGTTCTATCCAATGAGAGATGCAGCAACGAGAGAGTTGTGTATATAGGAGAAGAGATGCTCAGAGTCCGACAAGACAATACTAACTAATCTCTTGCCATAGTCCATGAGATTATCGACAACAGTATTAACGAGAGTTGGTTGAGCGACAACCCACTGACCTTATTGATAGCTTTTAATGTCTTTCGCAGTATAATAAAGTCTTTTTATCATAGTAATAATAATAATAATAATTTTGCTTTATTCCAAAACAGTACTTGTGATACAGAATAGAATTCTCAGCATTTCACTACAGTATTGCATCCAGTGTGTACTTTAACACAATAAATAAAATTCTACATAGATTAAGGGTAATCTCAGTTAGTTTTGACAACAACATATTGGCATGTCAGTAGCAAAGTCAGAAATGAATAGAGTGTTTGAAGGTGTTAGAAGAGTAGATACTACTGGCATATTTACTGGCGTAAGCAATAGCAAAATGGTCGAGGTATACAGAGTGGGAAAGAACGAACAAGAAAGTTTTAAGTAGAGTTTGTAAGGAAGAAAGAAACAAAGTAACACATAACAGAGAAAAAAGAGATAGAGAGAAAAAGAAAAGAAAGAAAGAAAAACGTTGTACCTATGAATGATATGAGTTCGAAAGACGAGATCCAGTTGTTCTACTGACTATTTAATAAATTATAGGTATCACGCCTAATGCTTTCTTTATCGCACAGAACACGAGCTAAGTAGGGAGGGTATGGTTGAGTTTTAGTACTTGCTAGTGCGAGCATATAGTTTCCTATGTAGGTTTCTGGTTGTGCCTGATGAGATACAAGAGGAGAGTTGTGAATGAAGAGGGTGGTGTGAGTTAGGTAGAATGGATTTAGCCCATCTTTCACATGGGTCCAAGTGCCTATCAACCAGAATATTAAGAAGCTGGTTAAGTGGCACATTGCTTACTCTGCTGACAACCTTTAACATCCTACGTAATAAGGTATAGTATTTCTTCAGTAGCCCTGGAAAAACTAAGGGGGAGAAACATTTAGATCCAGCTTGACGTACTGGACAGCCAACTGTTTCGTCCGCCTAGTTAGAGACTCATCGTCAGTACCCACCTACACCAGAGTAGGTTAGTCGAACCCACCTCCTTCGGGTTACAAGTCTACTTTATAGACCGTTCAAGCAATTTTATCACTTCGTCATTTTAGTGATACCATCAACTGATGAGGATATCAAAGCACGAAGATCGGGAAAGCAGGGCAAACTTTCTTAACCCTCAAGTCTGTGTGGAGGTCAACACTAAGCAATCAGCATGAAATATAAGATCCAGATTTTCAACTCCAATGTAAAGTCAGTGCTACTTACTATGCGGATCAGAGACTTGGCACCGTGTTACGAAGGCCACTTCAAACAATCTACAGACCTTCATCATCAACAGCTAGTTGTCTTCGCTCAATACTACTCAAGATCAGATGGCCGGCCTGGAAAATTCACCGACAGGGAAGGACCTCTTGCAATGAACGAACCAACTGTGCGACAAACATGCAGGAAGAAATAGAGGTGGATTGGCCATACTCTGAGAAAACAAGCCATCAAGTGAGGGATATCACGCACCAGGCCATTGCTCGTTTGGAACCCAAAAGAGAAGCAGGGAGTTGGTCAGTCAGTGAGAGGGTGACAAAATGTAGGAGGTGAGGTGAAGAGGAGATGAAAGGATGTAGGTAGACGTGGAGCCAGGTGATGAAAACGTTGGCGGAGAACCGAAAGCATTGAAGACGTGCGGCTGAATCCCTATAATAATACCAACGAAGGTCATCCGTGGCGAGTATTTGTCCCCAATCCCAACCTGTGCATGTACCCCACTGTAGTCATAACTTCTCAATATAACCCACTCCAGGCAACTTGATTATCCCCTAGTTAGCCAGTGAGTTACTCGCGAGCATCAGATTAATTTTCAAGTGGGCAAATTCTGTAGGAATTTTCGCCTGGTTTCAAGTTTTAACAACGGATCGCTAATAAAACCAATTAGGCAACCAAATATCACCCCTTGCCCTAGCATTTCACAATTCTTTCCTCATTTCAGTAAAAGGCATTTCTTCACATCAAAGAAAGTTAAATTGTAGACAACTGTAAAGAAAAATATCACGACGATTACGTAATCCCCCCAAACAGTCTCTGTCTCCTAAACACATATATGCCTACATATATGTATATAGGCAGGTTTATGCCTTCATAAGAAAGGATGAAATTTCAAACTAAGCATGCGTTTCATTTCTGTTTAAATTTGTTTCTTAAAGCAGAATGGAGCCTAATTCTCTTCTATTTCCCCTTCACCTACCGCAGGGAATTTTTCCACAAAGCTTCAGACTGTAATGCATAATGATAATAATAATTATTATAGCAGCAAAAATAATAAATGCCTTTTCCCCTAATAAATTCCCTCTTCACCAATTTCTGGCGATTACTATACTTATTTTACTTATTTTCTCTTTTAAATATTGAAATAAGCAAAATTAAACTGTGATTGGTTACCATGGTCACGAATTCTGTGTACATATATTTGTATATATGCATGCATAATGACATATATTTGACATACTATCTATTGAGACGCTTTAGAATTCACAATCGGTTAATGAATAATTGATCAATCAGTCGTCTGTTCAATGATTCAAGGTGGGCGCGACATAATTCATTATATTTTAAACAAAATTCCCTGGAGTATTCCGTCTCTCTCTCTCTCTTTCTCCCTCATTTTTATTAGAGTCGTAAATAAAATAGACATTTTAAGAGTGTATTTTTCAATTATCTAACGTTTTCTGCCATGTCTGCGTACCCTTTAAATATACACACATTAATTATTATGATTATTATTGTTGTTAATATTAAATAATTTCATCATTTGTCACCCCTGTCTTTTGTTTTTGCGCAACATTTAATCCCAACCAATCAGAATGATCCATTTGTAAAAGGCGGGAAATCATTTTACAGCTGACCAATCAGAATCAAGATAGGTAAAAAATAAATGTTTTTACACAGGAAAAAAGAACTTTGCTTGCCGTATAAAAGGATATATTATATAATGTCTATCTATATATGATGTACTCAAAGCAATAATTAATAAATAACTGGGAAACAATTACGGTGAACAAGAGATTTGGGGCAAAGTGTATCAAGTCTCTTCGCCTCTCTCTTCAGCTTTCTGCCGCTTTCTTTGTATCTACCGAAATAATTATGTCAAATAATAAACGACCTTCATTTATGGTTCATGATTTATTACAACAAGAAACTGATGAGACACAGACGTTAAAATATTGGCAGCTACAAGAGTTACTTGACTTTCAAACACATAAAAAGTCTCTTCTTGATCAGAGTAGCAATAATAATTATAATAATAATGATTGTAGAATTAACCCGAACACAAATAATATTGCTACTGCTACGTCTCTTATTAACACTACAAATACGACTACTGATATCAGTGATATAAGTAGTTTTTGTCCAATTTATCATGATAAAACAAACCTGTTCAATGATCAACATTGTAAATGGGATACAGCATCACAACGTTTCAACGTTTACACCAATGACTGGAATAAACATCTTTCTGGAATACAGCACAAAGAATTTTTGAATCGAAAGGACGAAGGTAATAATAATTCGTTTTCTTGTTTTCTCCTTTTGATTATGATGTAACCTTGGTTATTAATTGGAGAGGTGGGAGGGGGGGGCATACATTTAAATTATAAAATGATTAGTGGATAAGATCGCCAGACAAACTCTTGAGCAAGGCCTGAATGGGGAGCGAGTGACGAGGTGGGTATCACTTTGAGGGGGACATGGAGTGGATGGGTGAGGGAGGGATTGAAGCTCATAAGTAATCATGGAGCCACCTAAAATAAAGGTTACAAAAACACGGTGAAATTGAGGTGAGTCTCAGGTAAGTTCCATTCAAAAATCAAGGGAATAATAATAACAGTGGGTTAAATCAATGAAACTGAAAATAGCCATCCAGGCATGAATATATGAACACACAAAGTTCAGAGAAGAGTCTCTCTCTTTTCGACGGCGAATTCATCCATCACTTAGCTGTAAAATCGCATTTATATATGAAATTATTTTGTGTGTGTGCATGTGTGTGTGTGTACATTGGAATGCCAAATAAAAATAGAATAAAAATTATCAAGTTTTAATTTTGTAAGGATTTTGTTTGATTGGTTAGAAGATTTCACCATGAACTGATATCAGTTAGGGAGCCATTGAAAAATCAACTGGGATTACGGGACAGCCAGCTGTTTTATCAGCCTAGTTTTTGACCCTCCAGCAGTATGCACCCCCATTGCCAGGGTTCAAAACTAGGACCTTTTGGTTACAAGGTTAGCAAGCTCGTAGACCATTGTACCACTACGACCCGATCCATTCGGTACAGCAGATTGAAGTTGAGGTAGTGACTCATCGAAGAAGAAGAAGACATTGTGAAGTGGTCGCGCTATTTCATGAACTGGCGGAAGTTAGAATTCATGGGCTGGCCGTTAGATCGGGTCCTAGTGGCTTAATGGTCTACGAGCTCGCTGACCTTGTAACCAGAAGGTAATGGGTTTCAACCCTGCAGTCTGGATGCGTACTACTGAAGCGGGCTGGGCTGGCGAAAGAGCTGGCTGTCTAGTACTCCATTGGAGGTTTTCAAATTGGTCTCTAACTAGTCTCAGCTCATGATGAAATCCTCCAATGAGAGTCACTGATTACGTGCTCAAAATGTTTCTATAATGTGACAAATAATCAAAATTGTAACTAGGGGCTAACTGTGGTTCAATAAAGAGTGCTCACAATTGAGCATGTGGTCAACTCTAGTGTCCCTCAGTATATGTTAGGAGAATTCTCTCAAAGTCATCTAAAAAGTCAAAAGAAGCCTCCTGAAAACGGTAAGCTTCCGTATACTTTGTATTGTCGAGGAGGCCTTAATGATCCGGATAGAAAACCCTGATTTATGCACACACAGAAGAAATTTCTCTACCTCCTCCTTCTACCCTTGGGGGGTAGAATTCTAAGTTCTACGACTTTGTTAACAATGTTTTTTTTGTTTTTGAATTTTCGTGTGGCATCTTAGTGACATCTTCTTAACTAACCTTTTATTTACTCCTTCTACCTATTGAATAATTTACTTTTTGCACACGTGTCTTCATTAACATCCTATTTCATAGTATGCAAACCTTGTCAATACCTACCAGTCTCTGCTCCGCCCCCACCTCTTAGTTACAATTCTGATTATTCATCCCCATATTACAGAAACATTCTGTTGACATAAACAATAACCCTAACTAAATTTTGTTTGACAATCCTAATGTAATGTACACATACACACATAAAATAACTATATGTAAACATGACTGTACTGTGTTAAGTGATGAATGAATTCGCCATGGAAAAGAGACTCTTTGCTGAACTTTGTTGTTCTCATAAATCGCTGAAAATCTACTTTTCATGTTTGCTGTCGGTCATCTGGATAGGCAAACTTATCAGTATGAGGTGACGGCACTGATTTCTGCCTTTATCTTCACTGCTCTAAGTTCCAAGTGGAACATGAACTTCAAAGCTTTAAGCTGTGAAGTTTCAGTAGAGGTGATATTTGTTTTATTTAACGGATGGGGTGGGGGTGGGTGAGATGGGACTGAGAGTTTCATGACCAACCCTCCTATTTTCTTTGGGCTTACAACTAGCACGGTAGACAGACTTAAGATGTTTGTTAACCTGAAATTGAACCCGAACTACTTCAGCCTTCGATGAGTATTCTGTTACGTAGCCATCAATGCACATATATGACACACGTGACATTCAGTTCCGAGGTCAGAAATATGTCTGAGAAGTTAATCAATTTTTAGATGATCTTCTGTGTAGAACTGATAATTTCCATAGGAATCATCAACGCCTCAGCAGTGCAAAGTACACAGAAGCATACCGGAAAGTTTCTTTTGACTTTGTAGATAACTTTGAATGAGATCTCCTTGCATATTAAATAGTTGGTGTTAAATTATAGTGCTCTTCATTGATCCACTCTTACCTTTACGTGGCCAAACGCGATGATATTCTTTAACTGTGTTACGCGTAAAACATGCTCACTCAACATGAGCAGGTAAATTATTAGATACACACAGAAGTGATTAAATGCGGTAGTTTATCTTTAGAGTTGTTAGAGTACATTGGGTATTAAGAGAATACCAGTTGTAATGAAAAAGTAGAACATGTTCTTTTCAGGGCGTTTAATGTCCTTTTTCCATAGAGTATCGGTGGAAAAGTTTCCTTTGAACGCCACATTCATGTAAACCGTCTTCTTCGACAAATAGATGTGGTTGTAATTCGTTGGTATGCAGTTTTATGGGTTGCCTCCAAAGCCTCAGGATGGTCGGGGGTGGGTGCCTTGCGCTGCGGGTTGGCCACCCCTCCGTACACCTCTTGAAATGCTCTCATATGACCGGGCGTTTTACATAGCCTCTCCTGAGGAAGTCCTACTCACTGCCTTCACGTGGCGGAGGTGTTTTTTTTCACCAAAGTGAGAGGGCAAAAGCGGATGCCCGGCGCTCTTCACCGGGTTGACTGTCCATTGAATGACAGTCTAGGGGAGATGGCTAAACCCTGATTCCAAACCTCCAACGACTGGCGCATGAAGCTCACCAGAGCTCACCAGTAGGCAGACGTATGGACAAAGGGCTTATTGGATGCCCTGGATGACTGGCCCCATTTAAAAAGGCGAATGAACCGGACTCAAGTCACCGGCTGCCAATGGATAGTGGACTTCTTACTCCAATCTTACTACCTTGTAGGTCACACTTGGTTGTGTAAAGGCTAGAGCTGCACTCTCAAACAAAAGGCCGAGCGATGCTGGGGACATCACTCGTACCCAATTCCCATGAAACTTCATGGTTCATGAAGCCGGCTCATCCTCCCGTAGGAGATAGCCGAAGTAAAGTAAAAGTAAGTAAGTTTTATGTGTTAATCTATGAAACCTGGAGAGTAGTCATTTTCAAGTTGTGTCTCCCTCAAAAGGATGATTTCTTCACATATATAGTTTACATTCTTTAAACAGTCAATGAGCATGCGGTTTGGCCTTAGATTAAACGACATAAAATAGAATGTTCAGATATACATAGTATTCCATTGCTAACGTCATATTGAACTGTGGGAATATATGAGAATAATATTCCGTTGGAACACACTGTCTGTATCAGACAACTACAGGTTAATCATTATTTGATAGAACTGACTTCTTATGATAATCGTGATAGAGACAACATTTGGATGTATTTCTTTTGAATACATAGCATGGACTTGAACTTTTAGATTGCTAGTGTCTTAACTATCCCCAGCAAGATGCTTTGATTTCACTCTCTTTTTAAAAGGTTTGATTGAATTTGGTATATGACTTTGAAGGATTTTTTACCTAATGGAGCTGAATGTCCTGAATATTCATTAGATGTTGCATTACTGAACTGTGTACATCCTTGCATTCTTCGTTTACTAACCATGGTGGATAGGGTTTGTGAGCATGTTTTACAAGCAGATGCATAGTACGGCCAATGTATTCAACTCCACAAGAGTAAGTCAACTGGTATAGGCATGTTGATCGTCTCGTCATTAAATGAAGGTGCCAAATAAGTTCGCTGCACGTTTCTTGACTTCACTTCTGCTTTCGACTCTGTACCTAGATGTCTCTTGCAAAATAAGCTCTCGATGACACATACTGAGTTCTGGGTCACTAACTGATGCATTTCTACTTCTGAAACAGAATGCCGTACACTGTATACAAAAGTAAATCCTCCTCTGCTGTGATCACTGAAGCTGGTGTCCCCAAAGGTTCTGTACTCTCCCCACTTCTCTTTTCTTTATTTCTTTCTACATGACTTACCATCTTCAAATGAAATTAATTTTGTTAAATATGCTGACGAGCTGACTGTATCCTTGCCCGTCAAATGTCAAAGTGACTGCTCCAAACTAAATGGCTTTTTATCAGAAATTAGCCAGTGGTCCAAGGAAAACGGTCTAACCTCAAATCCCTCTAAATGCCAAACAGTCAATTTCACCAATAGGCATAAATCTGACCTAAACAAACTGGTTAACACTCACGAGGTGTGCAACATTGATGGCACTGAAATAGAAACCAAGTCAGAAATTAAATATCTTGGCGTCATTCTATCTGCTGATCTTTCCTGGTCGTCTCATATCTTGATGATCGCCAAGAAAATATTCCGTCTTACCTTCTACATCAAGAAGTTAAGACATTCTGGAATAACCCAACTCTTACTCCTACAATTCGTTAACTCTCGCATTCTGCCTATTATTCTTTATTGTTCCTCTTTAGTTTTTCCAGGGCTACTCAAGAAGGACTGTATCTTATTACTCAGGAGGTTAAAGGTTATCAGCAAGGTAAGCGACGTGCCACTTAACCAGCTTCTTAATATTCTGGACCCATGTGAAAGATGGGCTAAATCCATTCTACCTAACTCACACCACCCTCTTCATTCACAACTCTCCTCTTGTATCTCATCAGGCACAACCAGAAACCTACATAGGAAACTATATGCTCGCACTAGCAAGTACTAAAACTCAACCATACCCTCCCTACTTAGCTCGTGTTCTGTGCGATAAAGAAAGCATTAGGCGTGATACCTATAATTTATTAAATAGTCAGTAGAACAAGGGGATCTCGTCTTTCCAACTCATTTCATTTATAGGTACAACGTTTTCTTTCTTTCTTTTCCTTTTCTCTCTCCCTCTTCTTTCTGTTATGTGCTGTTTTGTTTCTCTCTTCCTTACAAACTCTACTTAAAACAGTCTTGTTCGTTCTTTCACACTCTGTATATCTCGACCCCTTTTGTTACCGCTTACACCGGTAAGTATGCTGGCATCTACTTTTCTAACACCTTGAAACAACATTCTGTTCAATTTTAGCTTTGCTACCGACATGCTAATATGTTATTATCACAATGAACTGAGACTACCCTTAATCTATGTAGAATTTTATTTATTGTGTTAAAGTACACACTGGATGCAATACTGTAGTGAAATGCTGTGAATTCCATTCTGTATCACAAGTACTGTTTTGGAATAAAGCAAACTTATTATTATTATTGATGACTTTCTGGGAAAGAAAGTATTCTTCGCTGTAATCATCTTTTTAATATTTCCTGTCATCTAATGTGCAAATTGATTTATTCAATATCCCCTTGGATTCCGAGTGGAACATAGGGCTGGCTTCAACGAGACATCTTGTTCTATTTTCTGATGTCCTCTTTGCCTGGTTAGCCCATGAATCCCCATAATCTCTCATCTCCTCTCCCCATCACCACACGATCTGCTACATGTCACCCTCACACATAATGACCCACTCACTGATTCCCATATTTTTGCGCAATAGCGCGAAAATATCAAGTGAATTAAGTTCGAGGATTTCATCATGAACTGACATCGGTTAGAGGACCACTGGAAAACCATCTGAGAGTACTGGACAGCTGTTTTTCCTCCGTAATCTAAGACTTCATCAGTGTTCACCCACTAACAGGGTTCTAACTCAGAATCTCCTGGTTACAAGGCTAGCGAGCTAGCTCGTAGACCATTAAGCCATTAGGACCCGATCCCGTGACCATTCGACGAATTTCAACTTCAGCCATCCGTGACAAGTATTTGTCCTCATACCCGACATGTTGTTGCCCACTGGTCACTACTTCCCACTAGAAACCCAGGTAACTACCTACCTATCTGAATAGGGCCAGTTACTAGTGAGCATCAAATTGGTGTTCGAGTGTTGGTTGTAGAACGCTGTGACCAATCGGATATAGCAGGTCAGTCGTCAAGACAAATACTCGATACTGGCTAGTGGTCGCGCCATATCGTGAATCGGCAGAAGGTGGAGTTCAAGGGTTGGTCCTTGGTCTACGGCCTCGCCTTCAAACATCAGGGTCGTGTGTTCGAACCCCTAGTGGTGGGTGCGTACTGATAAAGAGTCCCGAACTTGCCTAACGAAACAGCTGTTCAGTACTCCCTGGTGATTCTCCAATGATTCTCTAACCGATATTAGCTCATGATGAAATCCTGAAACTAATCAAATCCCTGCGGCAAGCCAACACTTAATTTAAGTTCAATGAATAACCTAAAGAAATCTATTCTAACGCTAATGTTAAGTCGAGCTGAAATCACAGACACTCTAGAATTAACAAAGGCAGGGAAAGAGGAATGAATGGCTCAAATTTTACTTGGTAAGTAAAGAATGAAGAAAAACTCAGATGTCTTCTGAGGCAGATTTTTTCAATCAATATATCCACAGAAGTGAATATTAATTTTGTAGTGCACCTTCCTGTTATGTACTCGTCGACAAATTATTGTTATGGACTGGTCGAGAATTTAATAGTCCTGACGCAAGAAAAGACGGAGATCAGAAGACCACTAGGTTTGCGATGATACTTCTCTTTCCCAAACACAAGGAGAATGCAAAAGTGTCACACAAGAATGTGAATGCAAAATATATATTCATGTCCAGACAAGTGTGTGAACAAATCAATAGACAGTCTTAACATGGTTGGCTAATTATAATGGAGTGTCGATCCATATATACATAGCAAAATATAGCAGACATGTCAACAACCACACATATAATATGGATATGTGTCATCAAGCAACGGACTGTCAACAAACACTCATATTATATATAATATAAGGGGAATATACATTGTTAAAGGAGACAGGTTCATCAAAGTGAAATGGTCACAGACTAAGCGAGCAAACAGAAAGAGAGATCACCATACACATATATATATATACATATATATATCACTTCCATTGCACAAAAATAAATCGGTAAAGTTAAACAATAACGTCGCAGTGGTGCGAACGCTCCAATGACCTTGGACGCATACTAGTCGTGGGCTAGCGACACGTGTCAGTATTATAGCGCAGATGTCAACGCTATTCACCAACTTAGGAGCGATCACTTTTCTAAATACTTTTTGGACAATGTGTTAATCGCTCGTTAGGGTTAGTGTCAGGGTCAGGATTAAGGTTAGGGTTACGATTACGGATGGATTTAGAATTGATGTCATTAACTTTAATTTGTTTTATTATCCACGTTTTCCTGGTAAGTGGTCGTCGGTCCTCATACTGGAAACTTTAGTAATTCAACCGAGAACTTTTGGGGAAAACTGCCCAACAGGATAAGAGCGATAACACAAGTCACAAAATAAGTTCACCTCAAGTTATCTCGGTGAATACATGTACAGAAATTGGTATTACTTTAAAAACTGGTGCCCCTCATTCTAACTGAGATGCATATTTAAATCATGTCAGAGAAAGATACCCCGGTTGAAATGTGTTTTCGTGCATTTTCTTATAAATATACGTCATTTTATTTGTGCGAAAATGCCTCGTTTTATGACTGGTCAACTCAAGGTCAGATTCGTGGGTTCGCATTCCCATGGGAGGTTATTGTTTACCTTTGCCATTAAAGTCTAGGATTTGAAATAAATAGATAGAATTGAGACTTAATTTAACATTGACTAAACCAAAAAAAAAATAAACAAGTTAACCTGTGGATATTTTTCAGATTTTAAGTTTCAGAGCCTATAATAGTTTAGGGAATACTAGTCAGATAGGTTCTTAAAATCTTTTCTTCAAATATTCGCCTAACCTATAAATTCTGACGTTACATCAATACCTTATTATCTTAAAGAAATCTCCATAGATAATCTAACACAGTCTCAGAGTCACTAGAAAGAATAGATATTTCATTTAGTCTGTGGATTTGTAGTCGCATTAATTCATACTGAATGTAGCAATGAATAAGTTACCTAGAAAGATAGTGAAGGTACTTTTGATTGGACACTAGTTAATGACTAGTGTAATGTGTCTAATCCTCTGTTTAGGTATAGACTGAGCCACTAGGTGACTTATCGTGACAGTGTACTGTGAATTGTTGATATTAAATGTTTGGAGGCAGTTAGTGGGCAGTAAGCCTCACCTGACCTGGGTTTCGTGCTAGTTGACACTCTACAGTCAGCAAGGAGTATCTGCAACTTTGAAGGAACTCATGCCCCTTTTAAGATGCGAACCCATATCATTGCAGTCAGTGTTGCAGTCAGAGACGTTAACACAATTATAAGGTGCACCATGATGGCGATCCGCCTAGTGTGGTCGCCACACTGCACACTTGAGAGAAGGGCTGAGAAGGGCACTAAAAGCCTCCGTTGTAGGGCAAGTGGGATATCGTTAAATCAACTGGTCAACACTATTGTGGATAGACATATAATGTCATGTAAGAGACTAGCGAATACAATATTGTCAGACCCCGAGCATCCTCTCTATACGTAGCTCTCTCCTTGCATTTCATCTGGTAGAACTAGAAGCAGCTATAGGAGGCCATATGCTAGGGCTATCAAGTACAAAACTCGACAATACCATATCTGGCACAGCTGTTGTTATGTGATGAGAAATCCATTAGGTATGACACGATCAAATTACTGAGGCACTCTAACAAATAGTCTCATTAGTTTTTGTTTTCCTTTCCTCGTTACTATTACACTGTTGTTCACATCTTCTATTACACAGTAATTTTATATTTCATATCCTGTGGTGCATTGTTTAAAGTGTAAACGCAACGCTGTTCTTTTTCTTTTTTGGGGTGTTGCTTTTTGATTTGAAAATCTTATGAAATCCATGAGGTAATTTGATGCAATATATATTGTAATGCACGCTGAGAATTCCATACCTGTATCACAAATAGTGTGTTGGAATAAAGCTGTTATTATTATTATTATTGAGTGATAGAATTCCGCCTACAAGACATAGGTTCGAAGCTCAGATGGGATATCGTTAGTTCCTCAAAGGTTGCAGATACGCCTTGCTGACTGATAGGCGCCAACTAGCATGAAACCTAGTTCAGGTGAGGCTTCTTGCCCACTGACTGCCTCCAACCATCTAATACCAACAAAAGATAATGAATGTATCGCACAATTAAACTATTCAGCTGAGAGGATACAATAACCTTGTCGAAAAAAAAACATCAAGTCAAGCTACAACGCAACATTTCACAGAGGTCTCCAGCCCTCCACGATCTGCTACCTAGTGAAACCCAGAGGTTTACGGAATATGTCAATACAGTCACTGAAAAACGAGCACAATCTACTATTTCCTGACTCACCAAAAGCCTCAAATCCATCAAAGCACACAAACAATTTCCCTGAAGACCCTTTGAAATTTGTATTCAACTACTCTTCAGTAGCTTTATCCAACCTACAGTTAGAAGCCCTATCCATCGGCCCAAAATTCTGCGTCGTCAACTTAAACGCCAACAGACTCCATACGCAAGTAGAATTCGAAAACCTAATGACCCAAACAAATGATTTAACCCCAACCTCCGAACAAGAATTGCAGCGTTTCAAATCAACAATAATCGATAGCTGTTATCAGTATCATAATAAAAAAAACCAAAAGTATACAACCACCGCTGAACTACTTGTCTTCTGTCAACCAATGTTCGAATGGGAATTATTCATGAATCAAGCTAAAAAATCTTCCACGTCCTTGTTTAGCTACATAATCGAAAGAGATTTAGTTTGTACAAATGGCTAAAAGCGTATACGCTAGACCGACAATAAGGGCGCAGAAGAACTGAGCTATGCCATAAATTTCAAATCTAATCCTTTACAAACTTGGTAATCTACGGATGAAAACTAGCAAAATGGTAGAAGAAGTAGTGAAAGCAGGACTCCAGTTGAACACAGTGAAGAGAGAGAGAGAGAGAGGAGATGAAGATCCTTGACTGCTAACACCAATCAGCATTTAGTCACCATCAACAGAAGAAATCCTGAAGAAACACACCGATTTCACTTATTCGCAACTGTATCGTTTCAGCTATATACGCGGCACCGATGGGTGTTTCAACGTCAGCCAGCCAGGATAGAAAAAGCAAGGCAGAAAACCTTTATAAATCAGAAATCAGTGCGGATATTTGCTGCCCTCAGTATAAACAGAAAGACTTGTACATTTTTCAGCACTAATCCCGAATCAGTTAGTGCTTCTATATAACTCAGAGATTTGACGCCTTCTTTATGCCATACTGAAGATTAGATGCCCAACCAGAAATGATAAGCAACAGGGAACTTCTGCAGCAAACTGACTGACAGCCTATCCACTGAGTAACATCACAGGTAGGCCTTAAAGTGGAACCTGAATGAAAAACAACCAGTTGGATGTTGCTTCAACAATTGCATAGAGGAGTTCATGTGAAGTGGATCTAAAAGTTTATAGGAAACTGGAGATTACTTATATGTCTGTTTTATCCGTGTTTAGGACTCTTCAACAGTACACATCTATGGGCATATGCATTAGGGGAGAAATTCGAGACCTTCAGGTTACAAGACGAACCTCGCTGACCATCTACCGACTGGGACGGAATCCAATCACCTCTTAAATTCTAACTTTCGCCAATTTGCCACTTATATATAGCGCAATCGCCAGCCCAGCTTCATGGATCCCACTGGTCACTACTTCTCACTAGCATTTATAGGAAGCTTCATGTTCTAGTCGGTCGTTAGTGAGCACTAGATCAATTTTCAAGTGTGTTTTGTTTTGCAGGGACCAAAAATACCTACTCAGTACTTTCGTTCGTCAGTCAATTGTTTTCTAAATGTAGTCACCTCATGCTCAAACTTAAAATCAATAATATACTTGAAAACTAATCTGATACTTGCCAGTGACTGACTTCGGGATAAAGTTGGCTGGAAGCCTACGGAGAAGTCGTGATAAACATTCGGGTGTGAGGATGAATACTTGCTGATGATATCGGCTTTAGTGGTGCAATATATCGCGAATCGATAGAAGTCAACATTTATATTTTTATTATTGTTCCATTGGGTTCCTAATGGAACATAAGGCTTCAACTGCACGTCTCCACTTGCTTCTTTCTTCTACTGTGCTTTTCACTTGCATCCATGTTAGTAAGTCCATACTGTTTCAACTCCTCTTCACACGATCTCCTCCATGTCACCCACACTTGCACTGACGTTCCACTCGCCGCTTCCCTTTCGGCCTAGTTCCACTCGAGCAATGGTCTGACGCGTGCGCGATGTCACCTAGCGGCCTCCTCAGTGAGTGTCCAATCCATCTCCACTTTCTCCTGCATATTTGTTGGTTGGCGATTGGTTCTTGTCTTGTTTGTTCCCATAGTTTCCAGTAGTTGGTGATTCTTTCCGGCCCGCCCAACTGATTGATCTTCAGTATAGGGCTAAGACAGTTGTTGATAAAGGTCTGGTCTGCAACAGGCTTTTGGAAATATTCTTTGTGACCCGCCCGCCAAGTTTCTGATTCGTATAGAAGGAATGACTGACTTGACGTGATTGTATTGAAAATCCGACTGAATTTTGTTGTTGATGTTGAGTGACGTGATTATGATTTCCAGATTGGTTTCAGTTGGTTGATGAAGGTGTTTCTCGACTCCCCACCACCACCCGATTCTCGCTCGATTTGACATCCTCGTCCGTTCCTCCGTTCCTGTAGCTGAGACAATGCTACCTAGATAAGTGAGTGAAGTAGCCTCTTTCAAATCCCTCCCGTTGATGGTGATTGGCGCTAGATGTTGTTACTGTTGGTTGGTTCGTTATTTACATAACCTCCGTCTTGTCTATGTTCACCTGGAGTCCTGTCTTCACCGGCTGCTTCTTTGACCAGTTTGTCGGTTTTCGCTTGTAAGTCTTCGATTTTGTGTGACATCAAACATAAATCATCCACGCGCGAAATCAAGGTCTTCTAGGTTCTTCACGTCGGTCCAGGATATCCCTGTCTTCTCGTTTCCCACTGTCTGACGTATAATCCAGTCCACTACAATTATGAATATCATCGTGGGTGATAATAAGCACCCTTGTCCTATTCCGGTGTTTACTCCAAACGCCTCGCTGAGTTTTCCGTTATGGATCACTTGACATGTGCCGTTGTCGTACAGCTGTTGAATAAGGTTGATGAATATTTGGGGTACGCCGTAGTACTCGAGTAGTTTTCGAATTACTTTGCGATCAACACTGTCTGTCGAAGGCCTTCGCAAAGTCTATAAAGTTGAGGTAGGGGTTTTATTGCCATTTCATGCTTTGTTCATAGGTACATGCATTTCATCCCAGTGGTTGAATGGGTCAAAGTGCTAGCCTTGTAACCTAAATGTTTAAGGTTCTATCCATGATCAACACACGCAGATGAAGTGTTCCAAACTAGGATAAAACACCATCCCATTGTCTTGAGTCTGGCTTTCAATGACTCCCTGGATAATATTGTTTTATGACATTAAGATCTTCATCTAGTTGATATCAGTAATTAAAAGCCTTTCATATACACACCAGTAGTCCTCTGTAGTCAGATTGTGGTAATCTAATCACTAGAATGATGTTGCAGCCTGTCAAGTGATCGATAGCAGAAAACTCAGCGAAGCATTTTGTTATGTTCTCGTCGCTAAATTGTTATGGACTGGTCGAGAAACTTAATAGTCCTGACGCAAGAAGGCGGAAATCAGAAGACCACTAAGTTTGCGATGATACTTCTATTTTCCAAACACAAGGAGAAGCAATAAGTGGTATCACACCAAAGTAAGTAAGTGTCACACAAATTGTGAAAGCGAAATATATATATGACAAGGGTATGAACAATCATTAGACAGTCTTAACATGAATGGCTAATTATAATGAAATATCGATCCATATATACATAGCGAAATATAGCAGACATGTCAACAACCCCACATATAATATGGATATATGTCACCAAGCAACGAACTGTCAACAAACACTCATATTATATATAATATAATATAAGGGGAATATACATTGTTAAAGGAGACAAGTTCATCAAAGTGAAATGGTCACAGACTAAGCGAGCAAACAGAAAGAGAGATCAACATACACACACATAAATATATATATATGTGGATACATATCACATTTGAAGTAAAGACAAAAGTGAGGCAAAGCTGCTGCCTACTGTCAAACCGACAAAATTCCAAATTCTGGTGATCTGGATCATGTAGAGGAGGGGCACATTGTAATTGGGAAACGAGAAGACAGGTATGTACTGGACCTAGAAAAAAGAGACACTAGAACATTTGGACTTTGAGGATAATTTATGTCTGATGTCACACAAATGTGAAGATCAATGGATTAAAACTAACAAATTCTCAGAGAGGACTTCGAGTGAACGTAAAGATGGGAAAGGTGATGGGGATACCCGATTGATGATGACAACAACAACAATAAAAATACCAGTTGCCATCAGTTGGAGATGAAATGTCTGGAAAGGGTAAGCAACACTCAGCTCTGCCGGTGAACCAGCGGAGAATCTACCATCGAAGAAAATGTAGGTAGATTGAATACACTCTGAACGGCGTCAGATACTGGACACACTGAATGGAACCCGATTGTGAAACGACAGGTTGAGCGAGTGTCTGAAACTAAAATGAAGGAAATAGCATCCACAGTGATCGAGATACCTGACCAACAATAATAAAAATAAAATGCTGAAGAGTCCCAAACTGGGCTGACGAAACAACTGTCCAGTACTCCTAGTTGGTTTTCTAGTAGTTTTCTAACTAATGTCAGCTCATGATGAAATCCTCTATGTGTAATCAAACAAAACCAATACTTGAAAATAATAAAAACCACAAATCACTATCACCGCGGCGGAAATTTGAAGGAAGACGACTTTTTCACTTATCCTGACTAACATAATTCCATCAACATGATGGCGTAGATGATGACTGTAAAGATAGGTCTTCATTATTCTGAAGTTACTGTGGGAAATTTACTGCTCCAGGCACAAGGAACAAGATTCAGATATTCAACAGTAGTGTGAAGTCACTTAGTGATTCTACATAGTCCAAAGACTTGGCTCTTGCGTCACGAAATATATGTCCAGAAGGGTACTGCAGAATTTCAACAACAGCTACCCCACTTCGGTGGCTTCATACTGAATAAACTTGGTAATATTTCTTACGACTAGAACCTGCAGTATAAGAAAAGAGATCACTCTTCTGAGGAAGATACTATTTGAGAATGGCTATTACTCCACCACCCTTTATAGATAAATACATAAAGCCGAAAATCAATAAAGAACAACCTATCTCTGTGCCGAAGAAGATGTCAAGATTAAATGTCTTGGCGTCATTCTATCTGCTGATTATCATTGATTAATATCACACCCAGGCCCTAGAGTGGGACGGCTAGAGTAGTAGTTCTTCATGAAGTAGATGGTGCGAGTAGGAGATGACAGCTTAATGACATTCATAGAGCCAGCAAAAATGACTTCCGATATAACAGACAGATAGATCGATAGCGCGAGAGAGAGATGGTGAGATGTATGTGTTGCCGAAGCTGCATGTTCGACTTTGAACCTAAGGGAATAGCAACTATGAGTCACCAGGATTCCCCACAGCTTGTCTCTAAGCCACAGAAACAATCGCTCCAGTATTTAGACCACCATGATTTAAATGCTTAATGAACAGTAGTAGAATATTTCAAACTGATCGCCTAAAATCAATAAACTATTTTCAAACAAACGTCTCCCTTCACTTCTTCATCAAAAACCCAAATAAAAATTTCATCACACTGCGCCTAAATTTTTTAAATGATTCAGAAAGACATGCAATTAAACGGATAACTACCTCTGACTGTATATCGTATCTCTCTCTCTCTCAGTCTCCTTTGTCGACTGTGAGCTCTCGTTTTTATTTACTGTTCCCCCCACCCCCGTCAGTTGATGATGCGTGTGTGTGTGTGTGTGTATTCATTTAGCCTTTTTGAATAATTAATGATGATAATGATTGGCTGCCTGGCTGATTAATGCCATACAGGCGTTATTTTCTGCTATGTGTGGCCATACAACACACGTGGGTGGCCTTCTCCCTATCTCTTCACCCGCCCCCGTCCATATGATCAGGTAGACAAATAAAGTCAGTATGCATATATGTCTGTCTGTTATTGTGCCTATGTGCGTGGGTGGGCAGAAGTGATAGGAACATACACACACACACACACACGTACGTGGAAAAGTTAGGAGAGGGGGAAGCTAGATTTAAACTGTGAATTATTTAGTAATGTTTTAATCATACCCTATCTTAAATGTGATATATCATGTTTCTCTAAAATACTTATTTATTTAACTGGAATTGTTATTTTCATTTAAAAACACAATCAACGTGAATAATTTATGAGAAATGAAAACAACAAAAAAAATTAATCTCAAGGTGTTTTTACGCAGGCAATATAAGTATGCTAACCCTAGATAAAATGTTTTCAAAACACCATTTAGAAATAGAGCTAAGTGTAGCATTTGAAATGATTACATTATTACAACTGGAAAACCTGTGAGTGCTGGGCAAGAGATGAGTTACTCGCAGTTGCACTAAATTTAATCTTGAAATGACAAAGTTAGGAATCCCCCGGGCTATTGAATCAAGTCCCAGCGTCTGACTGAAGCTCCTTGAGTTAGAACCCTGATGATTGGGTGCCGCTAAAGAGTCCTAAGGGAGGACGAAACAGTTACTCAGTACTCCAAGGTCTTCGAGTCATTCTCTAACTGATTACACTGTGCCTTGAAACGCAATAAAAAATATTGTATAAACCTATGCACAACACCAGTTTTGACGTCTTCTGCATTCAATCCGCCTTTATTGGGGGGGGGGGGGACAAGATTCGGATTTTTAACATAAATGTCCAGGAAGTCAGTCAGTCAGTCATTTCTTCCATACTGGTGGGAAATTCGCACTACGCGCACGTCATGAATAGCATTTCCAACAGGTTGCTTCAGACCTTTTTCAACACCTGCCCACTTCACTGTCTATCTCCATACTGAAGATCAAATAACCAGATAGCTAACCAGCCAGCCAGAAACGATTAGCAACCAGAAACTCTCTCTGGAAACAAACCAGCAAGCGAGAGCCGATTATTGCTCAACAAATATGTAGGAGAAAATAGAGGTGGATTGATCGGGCACACGTTGAAGAGGCCGTCGAATGACCTTCCACGCAATGCAGGTCTTCGCTGCAGTGAAATACAAATACCAAGCGACAAATGGGTTGTCGGTGCGAGATGGACATAGAGGAGATGGTGGTGTGAGTTGGAGGAAGAGGTAAGGGACTGCGGTCAATCCTGGGGCTAGCCAGGTGTAGAGAAGACAGTAGGGAATAGAAGGAAGCATTGGTTTGTAGGGATTTGGCTGCTTGGTTACATGACTTTATCATGAGCTGGGTTTTTCATGGGAAGTTGTGACCAGTAGGGTGCAGCAGGTTGGATATATGAGAACAAATACTTGCCGAAGACATTGGCTAGCTGTTGCGCTATATCGTGAATTGGCAGGAGTTCGAATTCATGACTGGCCATTGGATTGGATCCCAGTGGCTTAATGGCCTACGACCTAGTTCGCCTTGTCACCAGAAGGTCCTGGGTGTGGGTGCGTGGTGTGAAGAGTCCCAAACTAGGACGAAACAGCTGTCCAGTACTCCCAGGTTTTCCAGTGGTTCTCTAACTAATGTCAGCTCATGATGAAATCCTGTAACCAATAGAATAAAGTGTATATGTGTTGTTGAAGACCTATGTTCCTCCCAGAATCCAAGGAGATATTATGAATGTGATTATGCCATCGATGGGTACTTGCTTTATATCCGACTCAGTGTATCCCACCACTCATGACTCCCTATACCGTAATCAGTCTGCAATAAACAGTGGGGTGATGTATTGCTCCAGCTGACACAAGTTCTAATTCATGGATTACTCGATTCTCATAAGCTGGCTGAATGGCCAAAACCTAAAAGTTCTTGTGGGTGGAAACCGATGAAGAGTCTCACACTAGGACGAAACAGACATCCGGTATTCCTTGGTTTTCAACGACTCTCTGTAACTAATAATATTGATTCATGATAAAATTTACCTAGCATCTACATTTCAATCGATTTGTGAATCGTAATCATGTCAGTTTTCATCTACCCATTCCAATCCACCTGTGTAAATATAATTTTAGAATTTTATGAAGACAAAGTTAACACAAAAAGAACTTCTTTCATGGAAATCTTTAGTTGATGTCTTAAATCATTGGCGTGTCATGCTAATTGATGCGTCAGCTCTTAGTACGGACTTCGTGATCATAACCATGATGTTGTTTTAGTTGATGGTGCAGATTTCATCCAATCTCTAGCCAGTCTGCAAGATAAATCTGCCTCCATACGATCCAACTGAAAAGTCAATATTTCTTTGCTCAAAGGGCTTTTGTCTTCTAAATGTCTAAATGGTGATTATTTTCTCTCCTTGAACAAAACTTGACTACTCGAATATAAAATAAAGCAGAAATCCTATTCAAGTGTTGGTTTGCAGCAAGGATTTGATTGGTTACAGGATTCCATTGGTGAAGTGACATCCATCTGAGACTGCTGGATATATCGTGAACTGGAAGAAGTTGGAATTCATGGGTTGGTCATTGGATCAAGTCCTAGTGGTTGAATGGTCTACGAGCTCTCCTTGTGATTAGAAGGTCGTGGGTTCGAACCCTGCTGGTGGGTGGGTGCGTGCTGGTGAAGAGTCCTAAACTAGCCTGACAAAACAGCTATCCAGTACTTGCTGGTGATTTTCTAATGGTCCTCTAACCAACGTCAGTTCATGATGAAATTCTGGAAGATCCTATTTGTTATAAAATCACTATTTGAAGTAAAGTCATTATTATTAATATTATTGTTACCGTCAGCTAGATTTCCGACTGTCTACCAAATATTATTATTATTTCCTTTACTTCCTAGAGGAACATATGGATTCAGCGGCACGTCTCCGTTGCTTTCGATTCTTCGCCAACATTTTCACCTGGCTCCACACCTGCCCACATGCTTTGATTTCCTACTCGCATGACCTCCTCCGTGTTGTCACTCTCTCACTGACGACCAACTCTCCGCTTCCCCTTCAGTCGGGTTCAACTCAAGCAATCGCCTAGTGTGTGATGTCACTCACTTGATGGCTTGTTCTCTCAGAGGATGGTTACAATCTAATACACCTCCATTTCTTCCTGCATATCTGCTGCACAGTCGGTTCTTGATTGGTTCGTTCATTGCCAGAGATCCCTTTTGCTGATCTTTTCTGGCCATTATCTGATCTTCAGTAGTATTAAGAGAAGACAGCTCTTGATGAGGATCTGTAGTTTGTTTGAAGTGCCTTTCGTGACGCGACGCGGTTCCAAGTCTCTAATCCGTTTAGTAAGTAGCAGTGACTGAATTCACTTTGGAGTTGAAAATCCAGATCTTATTTTTCATGCAGAGTGCTGCTGACCTCCATACAGACTTAAGAGTAGTGAAAGCTTGTCTTGCTTTTCCGATTCTGGCTTTGATATGCTCGTCATTTCCGCCTGTAGTTGAAACGATGCTTCCTAGGTAGGTGAAGGAGGTTGTTTCTTCTAGGTTATTCCCATTTATGCTGATTGTTGTCTGTTGTTGTTGTTGCTGTTTGCGTCAGCTAGGAATCTTCATCACCTGTGTTTTCTCTATGTTCACCTGAAGGAAGTCCTATCTTTGATGCTTCTTCTGCCAACTTGTTACTTTTCACTTGCATATCTTCCAGTTTATAGGAAATCAGACATATATCATCGGCGAAGTCCAAATCCTTCAAGTATTTTGTGTGGGTCCATTTTATGCCTGTTTCCTCGTTGCCCGTTGTCTGTTGCATTATCCAATCTACTGTAGTCAGGAAAATCATAGGCGATAGTAGGTAGCCGGAACAGGCCGGATTCAGGAGAAACAAATCATGTATTGATCAAATCGCCACTCTACGGATCATCATTGAACAAAGCTTGGAATGGGAGTCACCTCTCTATCTCAACTTCATCGACTTCGAGGCCTTCGAAAGCGTCGATCGAGAGGTCATTTGGCAACTACTTCGCTACTACGGGGTCCCATCGACAATTATACATCTCATTCAGCAGTCATACGACAATGCTGCATGCCAAGTAATCCACAACGGGAAACTTACGGAAGCCTTCGAAGTGAGGACGGGAGTGAGGCAAGGCTGTCTACTATCACCAATAATCTTCCTGATTGCAGTAGACTGGATAATGCGACAGACAACGGCAACCAACGAGAGAACGGGCATAAAATGGACTGACACAAAAGACTTGGAGGATCTGGACTTCACCGATGATATATGTCTGATTTCCTATAAACTGGAAGATATGCAAGTGAAAAGTAACAAGTTGGCAGAAGAAGCATCAAAGATAGGACTTCCTTCAGGTGAACATAGAGAAAACACAGGTGATGAAGATTCCTAGCTGACGCAAACAGCAACAACAACAACAGACAACAATCAGCATAAATGGGAATAACCTAGAAGAAACAACCTCCTTCACCTACCTGGGAAGCATCGTTTCAACTACAGGCGGAAATGACGAGCATATCAAAGCCAGAATCGGAAAAGCAAGACAAGCTTTCATTACTCTCAAATCTGTGTGGAGGTCAACAGCCCCACTCAGGATCAAAAATAAGATCCGGATTTTCAACTCCAATGTGAAATCAGTGCTACTATACGGATCAGAGACTTGGCGAGTCATAAAGAGCATCCCAAACAAACTTCAGACCTTCATTAACAGCTGTCTTCGCTTAATACTACTCAAGATCAGATGGCCGTCCAGAAAATGTCAGCAACAGGGATCTCTGGGAGCGAACCAATCAGGAACCGATTGTGAAACAAATAAGCAGGAAGAAATGGAGGTGGATTGGCCATACGCTAAGGAAACCATCAAGTGCCATCACTAGACAAGCCATTGCTCGAGTGGAACCCGAAAGGGAGGCGGCGAGTTGGTCGTCAGTGCAAGGGTGACTTGGAGGAGGTCATGCGAGGAGGAGATGAAAGCATGTGGACAGACCTGGAGCAGGGTGAAAAAGTTGTCAGAAAACAGAAGGCAATGGAGGTGCTCAGCTGAAGCCCTATGTTCCTCTAGGAACTAAAGGATACAATAATAATAAGTAGGTAGTCAGCTTGTCTTACTCCCGTCTTCACTTCCAAGGATTCCGTAAGTTTCCCATTGTGGATTACTTGGCATGCAGCATTGTCGAGCAACTATTGAATGAGACATATAATTGTCAGCGGCACCTTGTAGTAGCGAAGTAGTTTCCCAATTCACCTTTCGATCGCCGCTGTGCTTTCGAAAGCCTTTTCAAAGTCAATGAAGTTGAGTGAGGTGGAGAGGTGACTGCCATTCCGAGCTTTGTTCAATGATGATCCATAGTGTGGCCATTTGATCGATGCATGACTTGTTTCTCCTGAATCCAGCCTGTTCCGGTCGAAGTTTTTCATCCATGTTGGCGTGTTTGATTCTCTCCAGGAGATGACGCGGCTTAGTATTCTGCTTGGGATGGACAGGATAACTGTATGTTTAAAGTGTCGTTTACTTCTCCGCCTCAATGAAGTCTCTCTTTTTTTCATTTTCAGACGCTTCAGATAAATCCCTACTTAAACAAACAATCAATTCGCTTTATAGTCAACACTTCCAGCTAACCGACGACGATGACAATCCCGATGAAATCAATAATAATAATAATAATAGTAATAGTGATAATCACAATATGATCAATAAGAAATTGCTGAAAAAATCACGTAAAGCTCGTACAGCTTTTACAGATTATCAACTGACTGAATTAGAGCAAAGTTTTGATCGTCAAAAGTATTTAGGTGTACAAGATCGTATGGAGTTGGCAGCCAGATTGAGTTTATCTGACAGACAAGTAAAAACATGGTATCAGAATAGAAGGTAAGTGGTAGTATTAGTAGTAGCGGTCTTTTTCAGTCACTCTTTTACTCATCTTTCTTCCTAAAGTTCATTTGCATTGCTTTTCCAGTGGAATATAGAGCTTCAGTCTTGAGTTTTTAGAGTTTCAGTAGTAGGGTGGGATTTTTTGATTGTTGAGTATTTAACCATTGAACCACTGAAGTTCGGAACCAGTTGCAACCGCTGGGGGTCAAGCTATGGAATGCACCTATGATATCCACTTCACCATATTCGCAGCATTTTTTGATACTAATAATAGCAGAGTTTAAATCCAAGGGTCACTGAACACCAATCCAAGTGGCTGAATACTCAATGAACCTGGTCTCATAACTTCATGGTTCCGGATTTGACCCCCTGATGGAGTCGAGAGGATGTACTACTACTGATGACTTCTAAACTAGAACCAAACAGCTGTTCAGTTTATCCTGCTGGCTTTCAATAATCTCTCTAGTAGATTTTAGTTCCTCAAGAAATCCTCATTGAAAATGATAATGGGGACTTTATTTGAAAGAGTACACTACAATATAACATCTAATTTACTCCTTGTATTTCCCGCCTAACATACTTTTTCATCAAAGAATATGCCTACCAGATAAGGTGTAGGATGTGAGGACAAATACCTGACCTGGATGACATTGGCTATCAGTCACGATATGTTGTGAATTGGCAGAAGTTGGAATTCATGAACTGTCCATTGGATTGGTGGGTCCCAGTGGCTCAGTGGTCTGCGAGCTAACTTGCCATGTAACTAGAAGATCTTGGGTTCGAACCCTGTTGGTGAGCGGGTACTGATGAAGAGTCTCAAACTAGGCTGACGAAACAGCTGTCCGATACTCCCAGCTGGTTATCCAATGGTTCTCTAAATGATGTCAGCTCATGATGAAATCCTGTAATCAATTAATCAATATACCTGCAAAATAATACTTGAAAAGTTATTGTTCAGTTTGTAGATTTCGTTGTTAGAGCATTGGAGTTTTCTATGTAATTTTTTCTAGTCTTGTCTGAGAAGATTTGTGAGTAAAGAGGATGCTCAGAGTCCGATAAGCCGATTGATATTCGCCAATTTTTTCTTGTTGATAATCTCAAGTGTCGGTCTACAAACTCCACTCATACCACGACTTTTAGTGCCCTTCACAATGTAGCCGAGTTTTTCTTTGGTAGCTCAGGAAAGATTAAGCGCCAAGTCATAAAGAGGATTAGATAGTATGCGAAAACTAACAAACTGTAAAAGTAGAGACTGTGGGTCGGTGGGACAACAGTAGAATGCTCGCCAACCATGTCTCATGTTGCCCGGGAATTCGATTCCCGTCCAACGGATGCACTCCTGTACCAGTAATAAGACTGGTAAGGAGGGAAGGTTGGGCATATGGTGGCTAGCCATCCCATCTTGTAAAAATAAACACCACTGCTACAGAAACTTCAAGCCTCTAGCTTGAAGCCCTCAGTATGTTCCACTGGGAACGTGCAGGAATAAAAATAATAAAAAGAATAAATACAGTTCATCAGTGAATTCCGTTTACATCGTAAGAGTAACTCAATATATCATATGACATATCAAAGTATTCTAAACACCAACGGATGCTTATTTCTCTCGTTCGGGACGGGGTTAATCAGTAGTGTACCCGGTATGACTCAGCTCAGAGACGCGAATTTCGGCTAGCTCCCTCCTCGGGTGAACTGGCAACGTAGAATCGAATCCTCCACTACACTTTCACTAGTAAGCACAACTACATAATATGGGTTGTTCCCAACCATCTACTCATTTCAACCAGTAGCATATGCCAAGATAACTTACAGTTCTCTAGCTGATGTCAGCTTAAGACTGATCCCGTAGTCAGTCAAATCCCTACAAACCAACACCTGATGATTAATCTGATTCTCACCAGCGACTGGCCCCATACAGGAAGTTAGTTACCTGGAGTTCTAGTGATAAGTGCTAATCAGTGGAGCCCAACAAGTCAGGCAAGGGGATATTTTTGTTTTATTATGAGTTGGTCACGGATTGATATCAGTTAGAGAACCAGTGAAAACCAGCCACAGGGAGTACTGGACAGCTGCTGTTTCATCCTAGTTTAAGAATCATCGGTAGTACGCACCCACTGGGATCCGTAATCAACTCGAAAAAAAAATAACTAACCCTTACAAACCAAACTATAGAAAATTAATCTGATGCTTGCTAGTGACTTGCTACAGGATGGAGATTCCTGGAGTTCTAGTGAGAAGTCGTGACCAGTGAGGTCCAATTAGATGTCACGTGTATGGATGGATGTCCCACCAACGACAATGGTTGGGATCGCGCTAAATCACGAATTGGTAGAAGTTAGAATTCATGCACTGACTGGTCATTGAATCGGGTTTCAGTGGCTGAATGTTATACGAGCCAGCTTGTCTTGTAACCGGAAGGCCCTGGGTTGGAACCCTGGAGGTGGGTGCGTGCTTCTGATGATTCCGAAACTAGGATGAAACAGCAGCTGGCCAGTACTCCCTGGTGGGTTTTCAATGCTTCTCTAACTGATATCAATCCGTGATCAACTGATAAAAACATAACTAACCTTTACAAACCAAACTATAGAAGGGGAAATTTACTCGCCTGTAACAGTGGCTGGCGATTGAGCTAAATATATTTCACGAATTGGAGGGAGTTGGAATTCATAGACCGTTGTGTCGGCTCCTAGTGACTGAATCGTCTTTGAGCTTGCCTTGTAAACAAAAGGTCTTTGGTTCGAACCTTGGTGGGCGAGTACAGTAGAAGAGTCCTAGTGTAGGACAAGACAATTGTCCAGCTCATCATCAATCCTGTAATATCAGATAGTTACATAAAATTATTGTTTTAATTTTAAGTTTTCTGTTCCTTAATTTAGAACAAAATGGAAACGTCAAACAGCAGTTGGTCTTGAATTGATGGCTGAAGCGGGAAATTTTGTCGCTGTCCAACGTCTTGTTGAACAAAGTCCATTTTGGGCATATCATCCAACGGTTAGATATATTTTATCTAATATTGATTTTATGCATTCATCTTCACTGACATCTTCGACATTGAAGACGACAACAACTACAATACCAGCGCCAACGCCACTGCCATCAGATACAGTGACACCGGCAACAACACCAACAATACCAGCAATAATCGCACCAATGTCTACGGTGACAGAGACAGTTTGCCAGGGTTTGAATTCTTCTCTTTCCAAATTACCAATACCAGCACCATCGGAGATGTTAGTACCAAGGACAACAACAACAACAATGCCAGAAATATTGAAGCGTTTCAACACTGGTGATCATTATCAACAGATGCAATATTCTTGTTATATGACGCTGGACAAACACAGTAAAGTTCCTGAGAAGTTAACCCCATCAATGACAACGATAACAACATCAGTATCAAATTATATACAAGAGAGATTAGGTATTAGATCATTGTCAAGTGGTACTAGTCTCACTTCTACAACTACTGCTTCTAACATAGTCTCTTCTCTCGGATTAACCTCATCCACCAATTCGAAAACGATTGTTTTAGGACAATCAGATATCAGGCGACAATTATTACATCCATCTAGAGTTTCATGGTCATCTAATCATCCTGATTATTATTATTATTATCCCCATCATCAGTGTCAGTCTCGTGGATCAGATCACAAGACAGTTAATATTCATGATCCTTTATTGTCGATTAAATCTTTGGAACAGTCATTTCCTGGAGATCAGTCACATTTACAACGAACTCAGTCGTCGATTTTGTCATCACCGTCATCGTCATCGGCATCCTTCTCATCTTCTTCGTCTTCGAAGTCATCAGTGGCGTCATCGGCGCCTGTAGTAGTGGTGGTAGACAGAGCAGCATCAAATTCATCTGCTTCGACTTCTGTTATCTCACCAACAGATGATAGCGGTACACACGAGATCTGATAACTTGAAATAGTTCCGCACACACACTCTCTCTCTCTTTCGATTCGACTATTTATTCATCTCTGCTTTCAGTTTTCCTGTGTGTGTGTGTGTGCCTGTGATCGTGATCTAAAATACACTATTAGAAACATTTTTAATCAATTTTGGTTTTGTAAATAAGTAAAGTAGAGAAAATAAAATTACTATTGCTATTATCATTCCTTGTTCTCTTCAGTCCTATTTAGCCGACTCCACGTTTGTCACTGTCTTCCTGAAAGTGAAGCACAACATGCTGTTATCCATTCGAGTCCTACTGTAACAACAGAAGACAAGAGTCAGACAACAGATCGTTTATTAAGGAAATCAACACGTATTTATATATAGCTTATTCAAGCAAACAAACACAGTCTTCTGATTGGTTGTTTCTCACAGAATGTTAACCTTGCCTCTCTTTGTGGCTGTTTCTTGAATGTCAGATCAGCTATATGTTAACTGTATCCGCCTACGCAAAGTCTGCTGTGGTTGTTTGTTGAATCAGTCTTTGTTCATATTTTCTCACGACCAATATTTGCGACGTACACATTGACGTAAATTAATGTCTACCAATTTGGCTAGCAGCCTGCTCTCACCACACTACTGAAGGGTTCAGCTGGCGTGTGACTCATCTCAACGGCTCTCCTCAGCGTATATCCAATCCGTATCCATTTCACTCCGCAAATTTTTTATGCAGTAGGTTCGGTGTTGGTTCGTTGAGATATGGTTCCTTGTTGCGGATCTTATCCATTAGGTCAGTTGATATTCATTGTGGAACGAAGGGGGTGGGTGGGTGTAATTGGAAGTCTTTAATAGCCTGTTGAAAATGTTTCTTATGATACACCCGACAAATCTCTGAAGCATATAGAAGCAATGACTTGTTTGACATTAGTGCTGAATATTTTTTAAATTTTGTTCCTCATGCCTACGGCAGTAGATTCCTACACTGATCGTGGCCGACTTTGACATTCTCATCTGTGCCGCCTGTAGTTGAAACGATTCTGGAAGTGGTAACTTCTTTTATATTCCTCCCCCTTTGTAGTGATTGGCTCTTGTTGTTTGCTCATCTTTATATTTTGATTTGGTCGTTTGAAGAATAATTCTGGATGGTATTGGGTGGTTGATTGTGAAGACTAGCGATAGAATAAACAATGTTATATTTCTGTCGTAGACCATTATTGGTCTAATTCCAGTTCTTCATGACTTTTTCTCATTTCTTTGCTCTCTGAATGAAACACAGGGATTCAAGCTTCAGCTCCGAATTTCCTGTAACACATATCCATCAGTTAATTGGAATACAAGTTATATTGTTCAATGGTTGGAGGTAATCGATAAGAACTCTTGGTTTTTTAGGTTTCATGCCCACAGACACTCATCAGCGAAGCGTACCTGCAATATCAAAGTAATTCACATCCCTAATACTCAGCAAATATGCAAAAGGAAATGGGAGATAGGTGGATTAGATGCATGATTCAGAGAAATTCGGTTGAATTTACATATCGAACCCTTAAGTCGAACCCTAATAGGTAGTGAGATACGAGTCGGGCATGGAAGATTGCAGATACGCCTTGGTGATGAATGCATACATGGATGAAGCCTAGACCCAAATCTCTCTCCATCTATCGGTCAAATCCACCCATATCTAAGAGTTATTAGGAGGACATGTTTATGGTAAGCCATCTAGTATGGTTGCCATATTACATGCTGGACTGCTGGAATTCAGCCTAAACCAAACAATCGACTGGAAGCATAACGAAAATCACAGGTGTTTTTTTTTAAAGGGATATACAGTAATCTCAATATCGATTTTTGTCATCAGCGAGTAACAGTTAGAGATTACTGAAAACTGGTGTTATTTCTTGACTAAAACTATACTAAGACACTTATTCTTAATTAGGCGATGATATCACGATATTTGTGTGTAGAATGATGGCTAACCACGCTTGTGGTCAGGGGTTCAATTCCCATACAACGGACGCACTCTTTAACCTCACTAAGCCAGTAATTAGACTGGTAAAGAGGGAAGGTTGGGCATGAGGCGGCTAGCAATCACTGCTACCGAAGATTCAAGCCTCTATGTGTGAAGCCCTCACTATGTTCCACAGGGAACGTAAAGACATAAGAAGAAAACACGACATTTATCCGTGGTCGAACATAAGAAAAATACAATCCCTACGATTAGATTCTTGAAAATTAATCTGATATTCACTAGTGACTGGTTACAGAGGAAACTTGCCTGGAGTTCTCGTTAGAAGTCGTGACCACAGTGGGGTCCCGCAAGTTGGGAGTGAGATTAGAGTTCCCTCCGAGGATACTAGGGTTGGTAGAGGTTAGAATTTATGAACCACTGAATTGTGTCCTGGTGGCTGAATGTGGTCTACGAGCTCGCTCGCCTTGTAATCAGGAGTTTCTAGGTTAGAAACCTAGCTATGGATGCGTACTGCCGATGAGTCCCACACTAGGCTGACTGAACAGCTGGTTGTCCAGTACTTCTCGCTTACTTTCAATGGCTCTCTACATTGATATGAATCTGTGGTCTCAGCTGAACTAATTCTTGAAGAAGAAATAACGTGTAATACCGTGTACTGCCTTCAAAAATAGTGTTAAAAAAATGAGAAAAATGTGTGTGTGTGTGTGTGTGTGGGTGGGTGGAAAGACAACGCGGTAACTCATTCCTCTACTGACACATATGCTCAAAGAAGCAGACGAAGAAGCGCGAAATCAATAATCAAAATTATTGTAGAAAGGAGCAATACATTACAAAGTGCGAGACAGTGCATCGGGTAAATTATCATATACATAAGCACAACTCTTCTTGTGATGTATACACCACAATTGATTGACAACAAGAACAATTTACAATCCCAACATTGATAATACCGCAAGATTTATCATTATTTATCAATCATATGAAGTTTATACCTCCCATATGAATTAAAATGATTGTCGCTCAAATGGAATAAGTGTCGGCGACGGTGGGGGGAAGAGAGGGCTCATTAAACCAATACAAACATACACATTCATTTACAAACGTGTGTATGTTAAGAGTTTTAAAGAGAATATATATACATATATATACTCCTTTGTAAAATGTCAATCAATATTCTACAAATTTAAATGCATTAATGAGTATATTAATTACATTCTAAATTAAATTAACTGTTTAATATGTTATTTGTGTGGGAGGATGTGAAGGAGATTTAGTTAGGTGAATGCAATTGATATGGACAACAGTGAAGGATAGACACACCAAAGTCAAACGACCTTGAAACAACCAATCATATTGATCAGAATTACAAAATACTCCTACAGTTCCCTTACTCCTACAATTCGTTAACTCTTGCATTCTGCCTGTTATTCTCTATTGTTCCCCCTTAGTTTTCTCTGGGCTACTGAATAAGGACTATACCTTATTACGCAGGATGTTAAAGGTTGTCAGCAGGGTAAGCTACGTGCCACTTAACCAGCTTCTTAATATTCTGGTCGGCAGGCACTTGGACTTATGTGTAAGATGGGCTAAATCCATTCTGTCTAACTCTCACCACCACCCTCTTCATTCACAACTCTCCCCTTGTATCTCATCAGGGAGAGCCAGAAGCCTACATAGAAAACTATATGCTCGCACTAGCAAGTACTAAAACTCAACCATACCCTCCCTACTTAGCTCGTGTTCTGTGCGATAAAGAAAGCATTAGGTGTGATACCTATAACTTATTAAATAGTCAGTAGAACAACTGGATCACGTCTTTCCAACCCATATCATTTATAAGTACAACATTTTCTTTCTTTCTTTTCCTTTTCTCTCTCTCTTTTTTCTTCTGTTATGTTCAGCTTTGTTTCTTTCTTCTGCTTACGCCAGTAAATATGCTAGAACCTACTTTTCTAGCACTTTCAAACACTCTGTTGAATTTTGGCTTTGCTACCGATATGCCAGTATGTTGTTGTCAAAACTAACTGAGATTACCCTTAATCTATGTAGAATTTTATTTTATTGTTAATGTACAAACTGGATGCAATATACTGCGGTGAAATGCTGAGAACTCCATTCTGTATCACAGGTACTGTTTTAGAATATAGCAAATTATTATTATTATTATTAAAAAAATTAAAACAATTAGTCCCTTTGATAAATCTGAATACGGCATTTAGAAAACAAATTTCGCCAGATGATATTGTCATTTCGTAGTTTCTTTACAACCACTTTACAACTAACATGGTTAATTTTCTATAGTTTGGTTTGTAAGGGTTAGTTATGTTTTTACGAGTTGATCATGGATTGATATCAGTTAGAGAACCATTAAAAACCCACCAGGGAGTACTGGACAGCTGCTGTTTCATCCTAGTTTGGGAATCATCGGCAGTACGCACCCACTGGTTGGGGTCGCGCTAAATCATGAATTGGTGGAAGTTAGAATTCATGAGCCATAGAATAGGGTCCCAGTGGCTGAATGGTTTACGAGCTAGCTTGCCTTGTAACCGGAAGGTCCTGGGTTCGAATCCCAGTGGGTGCGTACTGCCGATGATTCCCTTACTAGGATGAAACAGCAGCTGTCCAGTACTCCCTGGTTTCCAATGGTTCTCTCTCTGATATCAATCCGTGATCAACTCGTAAAAACATAACATGGTTAACAATAATAAAATAAAGATCATGACAATTACTCAGTTAAATGAAAAACAAAAGTACATACTAATGACGAATCATAATTAAATAGGTCATGTAGTCCATGGTAGGCAAAGGAAGTTTGAAGTCTATTGTTTTTTGTACACACAGTTTAAGCTGTATGTGATTAATCCCCAAAGTGCTTCCATCACTTTTAACAACCAAACTTGAATTAGGGTTATGTGATAAAATAATTGTAAAATAGTCATTAATATTGATTTTGTGACCTGACATTAATAAGTGTTTTGCAATGGATGATGCTAGATTTCTATTCAGATTAATTCCACCCAAACTGGAATGAAACACCTGTTGAATACTCCCGGGTGATTTTCCAATGTTTCTCTAACCGATGTCAGCTCATGATGAAATCTTCCAACCAATCAAACAAAATTCCTACAAAGAACCAATACTTAATCAATGTAGTTTGACTTTGGTTCAATAACTGGAGGGACAAGATCCCGCTGTTTACCAACTCTATGTGTGTCTATCAGTTCACCTGCTCGCTCGTGTGGAACTAGGTATATCGGTCATTCGACTCGAGTTTTGTCCAAGAGGGTGCAAGAACACTATCCTGCATGGTTACGAAGAGGTGTAAGTAGAGCTATAACAAGCGCAACCATTGAATAGTTGGTCGATAATGATCACCCTATCTCTATAGCCTTCGCCTTTAAAGTCATCTACAAGGCAAAGAGCAATCTACCCAAATCCCTACGTACCCGACTCATCTGTATTGCTGGAGCTTTGGCTATCGAAACAGAAAAGTTAGATCTCTGTATTCAGAAAAACGTTCGTTCAACCCCTCCAACTTTCATGGTCTTAATCCTTCTATGCTAAAGTATGGTAATCCCCAATCAACCAATTTTTTCATTTTGTCTATTCAATTTGTTTACTCTTCCTTATTACGTCAATTGCTATTATTACTACTCTCACTTTGAACTGTCCCCGGTATTATTTCACTTTTTCCATTTGTCATTCTAAATCAATTGTTTTTTACAACGAGAAATTCTGTGCTATTAAATTTCCCACAATATTACGTAACGTTTTTGTTTTATTCGATTTGTCTACTAATCCTATAATTGCACACCGTTTTTCAAGTTCTATCCATCCTATGAATTATTTTATATATGACATTAATTTGCTTTGCTACTTGACATTTAACTACGATTATAATCACAAACATTTTAGTTTTTTAATTGCATTTCATACTACTATTATTATTATTTTATGCATTCACACCTATGATTCAATTCCCTCACTGGAAATAATTTTTAGCAAAACACATTTATACATACGATTGATTGTACAGCTTGATAATAAATTCATGGTTGAAAAGAGTCTCGTCGCTGAATCACCACTTGTTTTGATTTTCTATATGCTTTGATAATGGTTGAAAGGTTAACCGAATTGGAACAGCTATTCAGTGCTTCATTTAATTTGACTCAGTATTTACAGGATTAGACAGCGATTAGTCAGTGCTACCTTCTATACGGATCAGAGACTTGGCCAGCGCGTCATAAAGAGCATCTCAAACAAACATCAAACCTTCATGAACAGTTGTCTTCGCTCAATACTACTCAAGATCAGATGGCCGTCCAGAAAATGTCAGCAACACGGATCTCTCGAAATGAGCGAACCAACCCAGCAGAAACTGTTTGTGAAACAAATAAGCAGGAAGAAATGAGGATGGCTTGGCCATACACTGAGGAAACCACCAAGTGACATCACTAGACAAGCCATTGCTCGAGTGGAACCCGAAAGGAGAGGAGATGAAAGCATATGGGCAGACTTGGAGCGTGGTGAAAAATTGACAGAGAACCGAACGCAGTGGAAACGTGCAGCTGAAGCCCTATGTTCCTCTAGGAATTAAAGGATATAATAGTGATATATAATAATTCAAAATAATTTACCCTATTTTTGACATACATGCCTAGTGTGCACGATGAACATATATGTATAAGGAAGTGTCCAGTGGTTGCCTGAAATTCGCGATGTAGAAATGTTAAGTCTTTGTTAAAAGAGATTAAAATCACCATGGATTATGTTTATTCTTTGTGTATAGCCTAGAGACTTGGCTCATGCGTCACTTGATGCATTTGTAATAGGCTAATGACAGCTTTCACCAACATTTCATCCATAATGAAGACCAGGTGGCGGGCCGGCTCTCCAGCCGGTGAAACAGAAAAAGCAATAAGGAAATCTGTCAATGAATAAACCAACAAATATTCAGGATGAAATATAAATTGATTTGAAATACTCTGAGAAGACTGTTGAGTGATATTGCGTCCCAGACAAACTATCGAGTTGAAACCAAGTGGGAAACGTTGAGTTGGTTGACACAGAGAAGATCGTGTGAAGAGGAAATGAGACCTTATTGGCGGCAATCATGAAGCCAGATAAAAAGGACTACACAAAACAGGGTGAAATCTATATTTGATGCTGAAGCCATATGCTCCATATATAATCCATGGGAATAACAATAATCATGGCAATAACAGGTTTTATCATTTATACTTCAATAAAATGGTTTCTCATTATCACGACAGGAAGTGAATGCAACAATTTTCATGATTGTACTTTGACTACTAACAAACTTTATAAGTAGAACAAAGTTGTGCATGTAAATAACTTGTAAATAGCTCCAATCCAGGAAATAGTGGTAGAACAGAACAATTAGTACAAATAAGAGGTTGTTTTTTTCGGTGAGTTGGTTTTCTTGTTTAACTGTACAATTGCATCTATATTACTACTCCCTCAGGGTCCCAGTTGAACATAGGACTTCAGCAGTACATCCACACTTTCCTCCACATAGTCGGTCATCTCCTTCTCCAACTCACACGATCTCCTCCATGTCACCCTCACTCCGATGACGCACTCGTCACTTCCCGCTGGGATTCCACCAGAGTAATGGCCTGGCTGTTATGCAATTTCATTCGATGGCCTCATCAAGGTATGTCTGATCAATCCATCTACATGTTCTCCAACATATTTTTTGAGCAATCGGTTCCCACCTGTTGGTTGGTTGGTTGGATGGATGCAGAGTCTCTTGTGGCTAATTATTTCTGGCCAGTCACCCAGCTGGTCATTTGATCTTCAGTATGGAGACAGCCAGCAAAGTGGGCGGGTGTTGATGAAGATCTTCAGTAGCTTGTTGGAAATGACTTTCGTGACACACTGGCCAAGTTTCCGACCCGTATAGTAGCACTAACTGACTGACTAAGTGCAGAAGATTTACAAAGTGGTCTCAGATTGATGGAAGCATATCTTGCCTTTCCGATTCTGGCTGGCTGGCTGACTGGCCTTGACATGTTCACCCGTGCTGTCCTTGCTGTCTGCCTGTGGTTGATGCCGTGCCTCCCAGCCAGAAAGTAATCTCTATCAAATCCCTTCCAATGATAGTGATTGGTGCTGTTTGTTGTTTTCGTTGCAGTTGGTTGATAATTTCTCATCACCTCCGTCTGTGTTCACCTGAAGTCCTGCCTTCGCCACCTGAATGTTTCTATAGACAGTTTGTTAGTTTTCGCCTGGCTGCCTGTAAGTCTTCTTCTAGTTTGTATATAACACTAAACATAAATCATCTACGTGCAAAATCCAGATCTTCTAGAGTTTTCTTACTAGCTCAGTGCAGCGTATTCCTGTCTTTAAATCTCGAAAAATACCTATTTATTCATAAGTAGAAACACAGTTTTTGTTCAGCGAAGAAATTTCTTTTCAACGACTTGATTTTCAAGCCAACTGTACAGTCGTATTTATATTACAGAAAAAGGTTATTAAGTGGCACTAAATAATTGCTCAGTCAATGTACGTATATGTGTGATAAAAGTTATAAGGGGTAGAGTTGAAGTGGATAAATTACAAAAATATTAAAGATTGTTCTATAACAAAAATGTCAAGTGTTGTCTAAAAAATTATGAAAATTAGGAGTACGATTACGATAAGAATGAAGATGTGAAGTGAAGTGGAAAGAATTCAAGTGGTAAGATAAAATAAAAACTAGAAAGAACATTATTATGACCAAGGTAAAGAAAGGGGTTTGACAAAACGTTTTTGAACACATAATATAGGTTTCTGTTCATGTATACCTAAAGCTTCGGCTAGTTATGCATGAGTGAAGAAAACGTAAACTTTTGGAGCGATTCGATTTTGCCATGTAGATAACTTTGAAAGATGAATCACGTGGGGGGCTAAATGACCAGACTCTATCAGGTGATCACAAATAGACGACTTTGCAGTTCTACGTTCGCCTTTCATTAACCAAACCGTATAGTGTTCAGCTACACGTTTTCGGAGATTACGCTTACAACGTCCAATATAAACAGCTCCACAAGAGCAGGTAAAAGAGTAAATGCACATAGATGTGGACAAAAGCGGTAATCTATCCTTGACGCATTGTCTCATCATATTTCGGCTGGTAAAAACTAGTTGCAGGTCAGCTGCAGGAAAAGTGCGTTTAACACATTTAGATAAACGATTTTTTAATCAATTCCTGTCTTCGCTCTCCCTGCGCACAGTCTGACGCATAACCAGGTAGTAAGAGACAATTGTTCTATCTTACTTGAAAGCGCTTCAGCGATTCACGCTCACTTGGATGGATTCAGTAACCCATGAATTCTAATACAAACACGACCTGATAAAGTGCTTGCTCAGCCAAGGAGCAAGAACAGTCTGCTCGGATGAATGTCCTGATGAGGAACTTAATAATATTAAACGGTTGTTGAGTGAAAACAGTTATCCAGAATAGTTGATTGATAAGAATATGAATCTAAAATTAAAGCAACCCAAGGTACCAATAGTTGCAAAAAAAGGCCTTATTCTTACAAATACACTTCCTTGGGGACAGCATCAGCGAGATGCTAACACAGCGCCTTAGAAATGTGGTGAAAAGAGCATTCCGTGGTGCTGAATTACGCCATGTGTGCTCAAAACCACTCCTCTTTTGCGTTCAGGAGTAAAAGATAAACTGCTTAATTTCGCCTCTTCTATGTGTGTGTGTGTGTATCTACCAATTTAACTGTTCCTGTGGAGCCAGTTAGTTACATAGGCCGTACAATTAGGCGTGTTTCTCGTCGAATTTCCGAACATCACCCTGCATAGTGGTTGGTTAAGTAAAGGACAAACAAAATCTATTCACATAGTGCTATTCTATGTCACCTTGTGGAGACAGAACACAAGATTGATGTCAACGAGTCTGCTTTCAAAGTCATTTACCGCATACCTTCGAATCTCAATTTTGCCTAAAGTGTTCAACTACTAAGTATTGCTATGGCCGGCAGTTGGGAACTACATTAACAAGCATGAAAAAGAAATTAGTTCAGACATTATCCTTACTTTGGCCATCTATGATCGAATGATCCTCAGTTTTTTGTTGAAATTCCCTTAATTTTAGTTGATATTCTATCTGCTATTATATTATTATTATTATAATTTAAGCATTTTTAATGAACTGTGGTAATTCCATTGTGATCTTACTTTACAAATCGATATTATTTTAAAAAAACACTAATAATGGTATTGACTACTATTCTAGAATATTCTATGTATATAAACGTATATGTAATTAAGAAAATCAAAACAAGTGATTCAGTGAAGAGACTGTTTTCCACGAATTCATCATCAAGCTGTACAATCGTATATATATGGCCTTTTTTAAGAAATTATATCCGGCGAGGGAATTGAATCATAGGTGGGAATGTATAAAATAATAATAGTTGTATGAAATGCAATTAAAACTAAAATGTTTTGTTTTCGATAGATTTCTCTTCTGGCTCGACAATTAGATATCTTTATGTTTATATACATAGAATATTCTAGATTAGTAGTCAATAACAATATTAGTGTGCTTTTTAAATAATAATATCGATTTGATAAGTAAGATCACAATGGGATTACAGTTCATTAAAGCTGCTTAAATTATAATAATAATAAAGATATAATAGGGAATAGAATATTAACTAAAATTGGGAAAATTCCACAAAAATTCAGGAATATTCAAAAGTAGTTGGCCAGTGGGGTAAGGATAATGTCTGAATTAACTTCTTTTGAATGCACAGATTAGGCTTGTTAATATGGATCTCTACAGCATCAGCAATATTTACTAGTCGAACTCTTAAGGCAAAATTGATACTGGTTGGCATGCGGTAAATGACCCTGAAAGCCACCTTGTTAACGTCAATCTTGTGTTCTATCTCCACAAGATGCGACAGAATAGCTCTATGTGAATAGATTTTGTTTGTTCTTTGATTTACGCAAAGCAGAACCTTGAATCCTTGCATGTATATATAAGCGGTTTATTCAACCACCTTTACTACTGTAGCCTTAAGCGTCTTTTCATATTCATGCTTTATGCCTTTCAAACTCCTAACTTTAAAACATAATTTATAAATATTCTGGATCCCTTAATCTTGTGAACAATAAATATTCTTCCGATTTTTATGTCCTCAGAGTTTTTAATGATAATCATTTCTGAACGTTATTCATCACTTAATGCTTTGCTGTCTTAAGGTGCATTTAAATGAGTACTACATTATCAGCTAGTGGGTCCAAAGTTTGAATCCGTTTTAGCCTACTTCAGGTTGAACATCAGTCCTCTAACAACAAATATGACTCATAACCTGGTAACTGAATTTTTACGATGATATATAAGACTACTTCGTACATAATATCACTAACAAACGGATATTAAGCTTGACTGACTTTCGATACTGAAATGAATAAACAGCTGTCTTTAAATGAAATCCTAATTGAGTTTTTACCTTATTCCTATTCATATGCCCTTTAATAACTTCGTTCCTGGTATCGCTGCAGACTTACGACTTAAATGTAATCTTCAGGTGTTGGCTTTCAAGCTAAATCAATGATTAACGTCATTTGGAGAACTACCGCTGAAAACCAGGGAGTACTGGAGAGCTGTTTTATCTGGCTTTGGGACTCTTAAGCAGTACGTGCCCACAGCATTGATTGCAGGTGGAGATCAGTTCCATAAAATGACAAAAATTAGAATACTTGGAGTATTCATTGATTTCCATTCCAGTGTCTGAATAGTTAACGGGCTAACCTTGTAACCTGTAGGTCCTGGCTTCGATTATTTATTTGTGAAATCATGGATATGTACTGCTAAAAATCGCAAGCTAGGATGAAGCGGCTATCCAGTACTCTTTATTTCCCAATGGCTGTCATACCGATGTTAATCTGTGATCAAATTTAGTACATTATTGACACGAAGAAATGATCCATACGAAATCTCATAACTTTTGCAAGTACTCAAAATTGAAGACTTACAGGCAGGCGAAAACCGACAAACTGGTCGAAGAAGCAGCCGGTGAAGACAGGACTCCAGGTGAACATTGACAAGACGGAGGTTATGAAAATAACCAACCAACCAACAACAACAACAGCAGGAACATCTAGCGCCAACCACCATCAACGGAAGGGATATGAAAGAGGTGACTTCATTCACTTATCTAGAAAGCATTGTCTCAACTACAGGAACGGAGGAACGGACGAGGATGTCAAATCGAGCGAGAATCGGGTGGTGGTGGGGGGTCGAGAAACACCTTCATCAACCAACTGAAACCAATCTGGAAATCATAATCACGTCACTCAGCATCAACAACAAAATTCAGTCGGATTTCCAATACAATCACGTCGAGTCAGTCAGTTCTTCTATACAAATCAGAAACTTGGCGGGCGGGTCACGAAGAATATTTCCAACAGCCTGTTGCAGACCAGACCTTTATGAACAACTGTCTTAGCCCTATATCGAAGATTAATCAGTTGGGCGGGCCGGAAAGAATCACCAACTACTGGAAACTATGGGAACAAACAAGACAAGAACCAATCGCCAACCAACAAATATGCAGGAGAAAGTGGATTGAGATGGATTGGATACTACTCGCTGAGGAGGCCGCTGGGTGACATCGCGCACGCGTCATACCATTGCTCGAGTGGAACCAGGCCGAAAGGGAAGCGGTGAGTGGGATGTCAGTGCAAGGGTGACGTGGAGGAGATCGTGTGAAGAGGAGTTGAAACAGTACGGACTAACTAGCATGGATGCAGGTGAAAAGTACAGCAGAAGACAGAAACAAGTGGAGACGTGCAGTTGAAGCCCTGTGTTCCACTAGGAACCCAAGGGAACAGTAATAATAATCTGCAAGGACTGAGATACTGGTTGGACGAGTTGACCGAATCTAGTGGTTGTCTTAGGGGGCCACTCTTGCTGAGCGTTTGGCTTGAGACCTGATTCAGACGCAAAACAGTAAAGCAGAGTAAGGAGCTACGTGTTTCCACTGGTTTCCAGTGATCAAAACCCGTTCATACGCACCATTGGATCCCTTCGGTTTGTTTAGCTCATTTACACCGCAGGTTTAAAATCAGGGTCTTTCAAGCTTCCCTATGTAGATCAACTGTATATCCATCAGTTCGACTGTAAACACCAGACGTTCTGATTCGCTTTTTCACCATCTTTAATGAGGAACACCTCCGCCACTATGTGAAGGTAGTAAATATAACTTTTACCTGTCAGAGTTTATGAAAGCGTGTGACCACATGGGAGGATTTCGAGAGGAAGGCCAAAATCTGCCCAGTCAACGTCAGCAGTACCAAGTCATTTATGGAGGAGGTGGTGGGGTGGGGTTGATTTAACTTGAAACCAATCAAGTTTCTACAAACTAACATTTGAAAACTAATCTGATTCTTACTGGTGTTTGACTACATGGCTGGAGTGTATAAAGTTTTAGTTAGACATCTTGGCTGAATCCTCAAAGTTGGATGTATCGAGAGTTACTTGCCAAAGAAACTAGTTAGCGGTTTTGCTACATATACCATGCAAAAGAATAAGTAAGATTATCTCAAAAATTATTTATTTACAGGTTACATGAAACTCATTCATCGTTTTATCACAATTTCAAGAAAACGTAATAAAGCGATATAACAGTGATTGGGCGTTTTGTCCCCTATTTTATATGTACATTTATCTGTCTATATACGAAAATATTATGCAGTTGCTTTCGATAGACAAACAGTAGACTAGGTGGGAAGATAGACACACAGACAGATAGATAGACAGACAGACAAGCAGTCAGACGGATAGATAGATAGACAGACATGCAGATTAGAAAATAAAACATTAAAGTCGATTATAAAGTCTCTTTTTTTGTCAATTATTACTGTCCGTCTCTTGATTTATCTATCTGAATATACTTCATAGGAATTAGTAATGAATCTCGTTGTAGCGTTGATAATAATTGATCACACTGGACATTTACATTGTTGCGTTGATATATTTGTGTGGCATTCAATGTACAGTAGATGCGATCATCCTATAAAATTAGGGAAAAATAAAGAACTTGTTCAGCGAAGATATATCTATCTCTTTTCAACAACATTTTTAAGCTGTAAAGTCGTATTTACATTACGGAAAAAGAAGACATTAAATGGCACTTGAAATTGCTCAGTCAATATTGCGCATCGGATGATAAGAATAAAGGTAATTAAAATGATGTACAAAGAGGGTCGCGGTAGAGTTGAAATGGATGGATTACAAGACTTTTAAAGATTATTTAACAAGTGAATTGGTATAATTGATTGGACGGAAGTGCTCAGTTTCAGGTTGACAGGTCAGCTTCTTATGCAGATGCTTTGAAGATGTCAGGGCATTCAGTTAGAATTTAATTGGCTGATGGTGACTAGCAGTGGAATCCAGGATGTCTAAATATCGTCGAAGCATCTGCACAAAGAGTCGATATGTCAACCTGAGATCAAGCACTTCGGTCCAATCGATCGATGGAAAATCTAAAATTTAATCAAAATTATTTGACCCGTTCCACAAGAGATGGCTCTCGTGGCCCAAGTGGTCTAGTGGAGAACGCTTTGGTTTCAAGCCTCGGAAATGCAGGTGCAGCCATATGATGACTGTCGAAAAGGACGAAATTTGCGTTATCCTGGTGGATTCCACTGCTAGCCACCATACACCAGTTAAATTCGAACTGGTATAATGATTTCAAAAAATTGTAGATCAAGTGTTGTCTAGAAACATTAAGAATACGACCATGATAACAGTAAACACGGCGAAGATGAGGTGAATCAGAATGAATTCAAGTGGTAAAGTAAAAAATATAAATAAAAGAACACTACAATGACCAAGGTAAAGAAAGGGGTTTAACAGAACATTTTTGAATACATAATTTAGGTTTCTGTCCATGTATAGCTAGAGCTTCGGTTATGCATAATTGAAGAAAACCTAGGCTTTTGGAGTGATTGGATTTGGTCCTGTAGATAGATTTAAAGGATAAATCACGTAGGTCTGTATGACCGACCGGAGAAGGTGTTCACAAACTGAAAACTTCATCATTCTATCCTCGCCTTTCATTAAGCAAACCGGGTAGTGTTCAGCAACGCATTTACGGAGAACAGGCTTACAACATACAATGTAATTAGCTCCACACAACCATGTGAAAGCGTATGAGCATAAGCGATAGTTTATCCCAGTTGTATTTCCGCGGATAAATATTAAATGTAGGTCAGCTGCATAAAAAGAGCGCTTATTACATTTAGATAAACGACATTTAATCTCTTCAGGAACAGTGTCACCTTGGAACGTCACACTCATAAATAATATCTTCTTTGGCACTGTGATTTAGCTGGAGACGGCTTTTTCTTGATATTTCTCTCAGTAAACCTTCTAGGATACCCATTACTTAAGAGAGTTTTGTGAAGGTTTTCTAGCTCCATGTCAACTGTATCTACAACACAAGTTTTCCCAATTCTGGAGTATAGAGAACGGATAAGATTTCCCTTCTTGCGTAGAGGTACACAACTGTTGAAATTAGTTAGTGTACTGCCTTGTTAATGTTGATTTTCGGTGAGTCAACACATTTTTAACGTACCATCCTCACTTCTTTTTGTTAGCTACGTTTAATATGTTATTTATTGATCGATTGTTGTATTGATCAATCTTTGTTGACACATTTACTCTTAGTAGGGACACTTCGTCAATGTCAGAAGATTAATATGATACCATATTTGGTTGATATTGGCCAGCAGTGGAATCCAGGATGAGTATTTCAATGCAATACAGTGAAAAAATTAAGGGGAAATACAATTTAAAGCGGATGGCAACCGATTTCTGTTGCACATGAGGTGGCTATCATGACTATCATTGACCTAGTGGATAAAACTTTATCATATCAGAAACGATGGGTGGATGGTATATTGCAGCCTGACTGGGAACGCCGCCGCTCACTTTGCAAGTTGCAAGTATATCCAATTGACGAGGGCCGAATAGTGCGAGATGGACATTCTGTATTCCACCGTTAGCCAATATCAATCGGAGAACACATTCACACTAATTTACAGTTGTTTTACAGAAAGCCATATGTAAATGAATGTGAACATTGAACGTTTGAGCATTGGCCTTGGTCGCCATTGGCGGGCAACTTGAAGGCGCGAATGGTTCAGTTGAGTAAAAGTTGGAAGAAGACGCAGGAATACGAACAAAAGTACAATGCATTCCTTTTAAAACATTTGTTTAAAGACTTTGTACAGAGAATACAATTTCTTGTTGGTCCTTGTATTTTGGAGTTGAAGTCGATTTGGAGCGTCTTCGGAAATAATAGAAATTGACGGTTAAGTTCTTTGACACCATATTTTCCATGAATGTTAATATTCCTCATTAGGGTGTATCTAAAGAGGCTTAGAATTGTTTTAAAATCGGAATTTTTGTATGTTCAAGTCTGAAGTCACATGCCTCACCATTGGGTTATCCTGTCATAACTGAAATCAAGAAGGATTACTGACTGATGCTCATATATTGATCACTTCAAAGTGATCGATACAGTTATTTGGTTGTAGGTGTCACATGAAAGCTACTCACTTAAACGTTGCCTCTCACATGAAGTTTTGACAAACTCAAGTGTAAGGGGAAGCATAGGCCAGCTTCACTATAGCACACGCATCATTCATGGAGCCAATAAAGTCGTCCGTCATTTCACAAATCCTGACCAATTCAATTATGAAGCCTTCATTATCCTTCAGGAAATGTGAGGTTACTACAGAGAGAAAAAGTGTTTCACCAATTTAGTATTCTCAAAGAGTTCAATTAATTATGATGACGCCAAGGCTGAAGATGTTTTCCCTCAAGGAGAATCAAAGGGTCGCAATAAAAACATTTAGCTCAGGGAGAACACCACCATATGAAACTCATTCAAATCAGTTGCAAATCTTCCCCAAAGATTTTAAGAAAATTTGATTAAAATGTTTCCAGCCATTGTGAGAAATTCAACCTAGTTTAATATACACAGGCAATATGACGGCTTGCTCTTGTAATATTCGGGTAAATTACCTACCCGTGCTAAGCAGTTTATGAGATAAATATTCGTACATTTTTCTCATTCGCTGCCTTTCAAACGAAAGATTTTGTGACAATAATTGATAGCAGTGTAACAACAGAAGACAAGGGCCAGGCAGCAGATCGTTTATTTTAGGAAATCAACAGATATTCATGGATTCTCATGTACATTATTATAGATTATTGTAAACAAACAAACACAGTCTTCTGCTTGGTGGTTTCTCATTGAACGTTAATCGTTCATCTCTTTGTGGCAGTTTATTGAAGTTCAGATTATCTATCTGCAAAATTGTATCCACCTACGCAAAGTCTGCTGTGATTGATTGTTAAGTCAGTCTTTGTTCTTATTTTTCTCATGACCGATATTGGGGACGTAAACATTGACGTAAATTACTGTCTACTAATTTTGGTTAGCAGCCAGCTCTCACCACAGTAAAACCTAGGATTTATACTTCGTGCATCAATGACTCATTGGTAGAACTTTTGCCAACCAAACCGTAAGTGCTCTGATGTTCGGTCCTAAGGCAACGCAATACCTTACCTGACTTAGTCAGCAGTAACAATCTCAGTAAAGAGGAACGGTTGGGTGTGGGGCAAGAAAACCTACCTCTTGGAAAAGAATAACTAACACCTCTTCCACTGAAACTTCAAAGCTCAATGCTTAAAGTCCTATTTTCTGTTAGGAACGCAGAGGAACACAAAACAACACTCACTACGCGAATAGTCAATCACTCTAAAGGTTTCCTCGAGTGAAAACTATATTTCACCAATGGAGGATACTCAAAGTTCACGCCTGACTTAATGCAGCACTGAAGAAAATTTGCCGAAGAACAATAAAGGCTTCATAATTAAATTGATCAGGATTTGTGAAGTGACCGAGTTATTTGCTTCACAAGTGATGCGCGCTGTAGTGAAGCTGGCCTATACTTTCTTTTATACTTGAGTCTGTCAAAAATGTCATGTGAGAGGCAACTTTTAAGTGTGTAGTTTTTATGTGTAACACCTACTACCAGACAACTGTACCGATCAATTTGAAGTGGTTAATTTTTGTGCATCACTCAGTAATCCTCTTTGGTGATGACAGAATAACCAAATAGTAAGGCATTTGACTTCACACTCGAACATACAAAAATTCCGATTTTAAAAGAGATATAAGCTTCTTTAAGACATTAGATACACCCTAATGAAGCATATAAACATACATGAAACATATGGCTTTCTGTGAAACTATTCAAAATCCCTGTGTATGTACTTTCCGATTGATATTGGCTAACAGCGGAATATAGGATGCGCATTCCACCCTATTCAGCATCCATCAGTTGGGTATATTTGCAGCCAAATTGAGCGGCGGTATCCTGGGTTCGATCCTCTGCCAACATACACCTTAATTTCGTTTAACTTGCAGTAAGTACGGCAGAAATGGAGAGTTGCATGTGGAGTTGGCTACTTCACACTGTTAAAGAAATAACATTGCTACTAAAATTTCAAAGCTCAATCTTGTAACCCTATGTTCCATTAGTAACTCAAAGGGATGAAATATAACAAAAAAACTTCAAGTGTTAGTTTGTAGAGATTTGATTGGTTACAGGATTTTCATCATGAGCTGACATTAGTTAGAGAACCATTGGAAAATCTGGGAGTACTGGACAGTTATTTCGTCCCAGTTTGGGACTCCTCAGCAGTACGCACCCACCGGGATTCGAACCTGGGACATTCTGGTTACAAGGCGAGCTCGCATACTATTAAGCAGCAGGTTGGGTGTAAGGACAAATACTCACCGAAGACATTGGCTGGGAACGCGCTATGTCGTGAGCTGGCAGAAGTTAGAATTCGTGGGCCATTAGATCGGGTCCTAGTGGCTTAATGATATATGAGCTCGCCTTGTAACCGGAAGGTCCTGGGTTCGAACGATGGCGGTGGGTGCGTACTGCTGAAGAGTCCCAAACTAGGACAAAACAGCTGTCCAGTACTCCCAGGTTTTCCAATGGTTCTCTAACTAAATGTCAGCTCATGATGAAAATCCTCTTAAAAAATCTTCATTTAGAACTCTTACGTAATTTCGTATTATCTACTTTGTTCCTATGTGCATCCTGAGTAAAACTCACTCATCAAACTATTCATATTATTACATAGCTTCTTTTTTAACAACTGTTTATGACAACTTATCATCGTCGGTGGCACAGTGGTTAGAACTCTCGTTAACCATGCATATGGTCTGGGGTTCGATCCCCTGCCGACGCACACCTGATATCTATGGTCAGCCTGCAAAATTTGGGCTACCGATATCCATGCTAAAAATTCCATACTTGTACAGAAAATGCAGTGTGGAATCAAGCTGTAAATCAAAAATCAAAAATCAATAAAAACAAAAAATCTTTGTTACTACCCTAATTTCATTAACACCCCATTTTCTTGACTTGTATTACCAACCTTCACTTGTTTAGTTAAAATAACCATAACCAATTGTAATTTTGTTTGACAAACTTAATGTAAACATACATACAAAATAACATAAATATTTGCGGAATGAATTCGCCACCAAAATGAGACTCTTCGCTGATCTACGTGTTTTGTTTCCATTAAAAATAAATCTGACGATCTACGCTCATTTTTACCAGTTCGCCGTTATCCCAAAAAAGCGACAGTATTTCCATTCATTCATAATAAGAAGGCGATTGGAAACATCCTACAGCTTGAAACTAAGCCACTTAGTGTTGAAAACAGAAAATATAGAATTATCTCTTATTGATTGTAAAAGTCAGTAAGGAGCACTTTTTGTTGAGTATAAATGTGTTTTTTCTATTGCTTAACGTTACATGTGAAAAACAGGGTTTCGACTTTAATCTGTGTAGTTTCATTAATGGTAGGATGGGGTTGCTAGCCTAACTTCCTCTTTTAGCTGAGCTTACTACCGGCTGAGAGAGGTTCTGAACTGCATCTACAGGTAACGGAACCTAGACCACATGAGTGGCCGGTGCTTTCTCCCTCGAGGGACCAACAGTGTTGTCAGGATTCGCTGAGTAGGTTGGTGCGTTCGGTTGTTAAATGAAAGGTTGGTGGTTTGAGTCCAATCAGGGTGTTAGGGGGGAAAAGTATTATGTATACATATAGGCATATGTAGTGAGTGTGATATGTTCTACTTCTAAACAGAGAGGGACACTTAACTGTTCACCTGACGAGTGCCATAAAAATACGAAAGCCAGACTGAACTTAGCCTTTATAATATCTTACAGAAAATTATACATTTTGATATTAGGTCGTTGGAGATGATCGGCAGGAAGCATTGGACTTAGGTTTTGGGCTAGTTGGCACTCGTCAACAAGGCGTATTTGCAACCTTGAAGGATCACATGACCCTTCTGAGATTCGAATCCGAATAACTAATTGGTAACGTCACTGACTGCAGGTAGCACTGAGTGACGTGGATTGGAATCTCAGGGGGGGGGAAATGAGTTTCTTCAAGGTGGTTGCAGATACGCCTTGCTGACTAGTGACTGCCAACTAGTACGAAACCAAGCCCTAGGTTTCCTGTCTATTGCCAGCAGCCATCTAACATCAACAATTCAAAGTGCACCATGACGGTGAACTACCTAGTGACATGATGGCCACATTGCAAACTTGACTGACTGATAGAATTCAGTCTCCAACCAACAAGGAACTAGCTAGATACATTACACTAGTTAATGACTAGTGTCCAATCAAAATTATGCATTTTAAAAAATTTTTCTTACCACACATTGGCAATCAATACATTGAAGTGTTGACATTGACTTCAAAGACGAGGCCAATCTTGAGTTTGTGCATTTATTCAGATTTGATAGAGAGGTAGTTTGTTCAGTAGAGTTGAGCTGATGCTTTATATGAGGAATAGTGCTCGAACAACAAAGGTGATGGTATTCTATAGAAGTGAATGCCATGAAACTGGAGCATAACAACGGCTGACAATATTGTGTATTATTCTGAAAAAGTAATTTTAAAAAAAAAATTAGAAATTCAAATCCCAAAAATATTTATTGATTTAGAGATTTACAAAGGGAAGGATTTACTTTCCCAGGAAGATATTCATCAACTGTTAGATGAACTCGTGATTTATGCATGCGCTGAGATGATAATCTTATTGGACAGTCCGATTCGTTTGTTTATGGCTTAATTCTTGGTGAGAGAGATTTCAATGCCAGATGACCAATCAGATTTGTTTTATTTAATGGCTTAAATTTCTGAGGGTTTGTAAACATAATACAGTATGCATTTTGGATAATAAAGGTTGATTGGTTGGAGGATTTCATAATGATGAGTTGAAATCAGTTAGAGAACCAATGGAAAACCAGTCAGGGAGTATCGGACAGCCAGCTGTTTGGTCAACCTAGTTTAGGATTCTTCATCAGTACGCACCCGTCTCCAGGGTTCGAACCCACGACAATCTGGTTACACGGCTAGTTAGTAGACTATTGCGCAACTGGCGCCCTATCTATTGGCTACCCTCTGACATGAAATTGCGAAGTGGTTGTTCTATGCCATGAATTGGCAGAAGTTAAAATTCCTGGGCTGACCACTGGATTGGGTCCCAGTGGCTTAGGGATCTACGACCTCACTAGCCCTGTAACCAGAAGATCCTGGGTTCGAACCCCGGCGGTAGGTGCGTACTGATGAAGAGCCCCAAACTAGCTTGGCGAAACAGTTAGCTTTCCAGTACTCCCTGATTGCTCATCCAATGGTTCTCTAACTGATGTCAGCTCATGATGAGATCCTCTGTCCAATCAAACGAAATCCTTATAAAACCATTACTTGAAAATAATAAAGTTTGCTGTTGCTGTCGTCGCTTTCTTCAGCCTTCCTTTTGTGTCTGTCTCAGAGTGGAGGTGATTTCGGCCGATCAATTAGTTATAATATGGGGGTTCTAAAGGTGAATTCTAGTCAGGTTAAATGAACTCACAACCCAGAATCACTCCGTTATAACATCAAAGACTAGACATTAGTACATGGAGTGAGAATACTAAGGTCATTGAATTTCAACCTTGCAGCTCGTGTGGTGATCCTAAGGTCCTCGGTTCGACCCCTGATAGGGTCTTATGTCTGCATTGCTGGATAGCAGGAAACGAAGACGCAGCAGTTGTGTAGTACGAAGCTTTTATTGTTTTCTAGACAACATCCTCAGCATTAAATTCAGTGTCAGGTGGGCTCTAGGAAGTCTTCATGGATGAAATAACCATCTTTTTGGTGGTGTTGACTATGTTTAGTTGTCTAGATGTATTTTCTCAGGGTTGTATTCATATCAGTTCAACTTGTATCATATAAAAATCTTAAACAAAGGGAACTTGAATAATGGGTTGGAAGGGGGAATCCCTAGAAGATTGGTGATCACATCAGTTTGCATTTAACAAATATTTGGATATTGATGAGACGATCAATATCATTACCATTAAGTAGAGTTGTAAGATCCCCAGGCACAACCAATCCGATTAAGGGTTACCAAGAGACAAGGATGTTTCTTCCATGAAGAGTTGCAAAAGCTCACTACACACTGAAGTTAGCACCTATGACATTGTCTAGAGAGGAAATAATAACTTCTCAATAAAACCATCCATTTCAACAAATTATAGTGAAGTAGCGAGATGACTGACAGTCATACTTAAACCACACTGTAGTATAAAGTGCCTAGATGGAGCCTGAAGAACACTTTTGAATTTATAAGAATAAGGTGAGAGATAAGAACATTAGTAACAAAACGTGGTTTCCTTGTCGGGGACTGTCAAATTTATTTACAAATCTTTGTCTTATTACGATAAGGAGTTAGGTATGTCTTCAGTTTCTGCGAGAACTGGTACTTGTTTGTACGATCGATGTACACTTTTGTAATGATAATAATAATAACAATAATAGCAGCTTTATTCTGCACAATAAGTTTACACAATATGCACAGTTTTTAGCGTAGTTTATTGCGTAATATTTTCTTTCTTCGGTCCCCAAAGATGAGCAACTGTAGGTAGCAAATCAACTAAAAATGCCCATGAGCGCATTTGGCAAACCACAGACATAATTTAATGAGTACAACAACAAGAATTAAAGAAAATAAGTTGCGTTGTTTTGGATGGAAACCAAGCTAGCCTAGTGATTCAGGCAGGACGCCTTTCCTCTGAACTACTAACGAATGCACCGATGATCCTACCGGAGATGGCACATCAAATACGTTGAGTGGCAGTTAGTCTCAGTGTAAAGACCATCTTATTGTGAAGGCAGGCGCCGCCTTATGACAAGCCCTAAATAGGACGATTTCACTGGATTTCAGTGATAGTCAACATCAAGCATAATATAATGGGAATATTTTAAAAACTACTCATGATTACATAATATTATCAGTTAACAGGAGCTGAATGTCAAATCGGCAGCTAACAGTCTACAATACACACGTCGGCTTAAACACTCAGCCTTCAGAGAAGAAGTGGTAGACTTCAGTTCTGCTGTGCCCAGTTTAACCTGAGAAACTGGGTGGTATCGTCATCAGTTCTGGAATACATGATAAGTGTAGCTATCGGGAGTGCGGTAAATGGTAGATATCTATTCCAAGTAATCGCTGGCTAAGACAAGATAGTAGTCAGGTGCCCCCTTAGCTCTTGATGATTCTTCTGACTGACTTGACGTCAGTCCAGTTAGCATAAACACTAGTGAAATATTGAGAAAAATCTATACAAGATTACAGGATAACATCAATGTATATATATACATATATATCAGTGAATCACTACTTACCAACTGTATACATATTTTACACAATGAATGATTCTCCCACCTCGGAGAAAGACGAGGCTGCGGAGAAGTATTCTGTTCAATTACCCACCAATAAGTAAAATTGTTTATCTCCGTTACATTGTCCATAAAACTGCATAATATACAATAATCCGCATACCATTTTGATAGATTCGATGATAATTCCCTTTGTGAGCTTTTTTGCAGTTTTGAACAGATTATACACAACTGGTTCTCATGATGCCGAGGATGAACTGATTGATTTATATACAAGGGTTCGTTGAAATTGATTGAATTAACACAAATAACGAATAGTCTGGATGCCGGATACATTCAAGTTGACCTGACTAAAAGATTTATATTGAATGAAAAGAGAGATTCAGTAGTGTGAGTGCTAATAAATTCTAATTAGTTTGGTAGATGTTAGCGGTTGAATTCATGGCGTATGTTTCATCCTACTACTGAAGAAATGTCTCAGCTGAATGTGGTTTCATCTCAGCCAGCAACACTGTGCCCTCTAGGACTTTAACATGATCCTGAACTTATGCGCGAAAGCCATTTATTATTCATCTGGATATTTTATTCCTTCACGTTCCCCAGTGGAACATAGCGAGGGCTTCAAGCTAGTGGCTTGAAGTTTCTGTAGCAGTGTTTATTTTTACATTATGAGGTTTCTAGTCACCTCATGTCCAACGTTTCTTCTCTACCAGGTTTATTAGTGGCTTAGCGAGGTGAAGGAGTGAGTGCGTCAGCGAGCGGAGATCGAATCCCGAACCATGTGCATGGTTGGCGAGTGTCTTAACCACTATGTCATCGACGCACGACTATTCATCTGGTAGCGTTTCGTTACATTTGAATCTTATTCCATCTGACGGGACGATACTCCAGCCTAACATGTAACTACTGTTCTTTAGCAGTTGTATGGCAGAATACTCTCTGAATACGTTGCGAGTAGTTCGGATTTTATTCCCGACCGACACACACTATTAAAATTTGTTTAACTGGTGGCTGATAAATCTGGACTTCCATCCTGTGAATACAGCAGCATCTCTACTGAAAATTCAAAGCTGAAAGCTTGAAGGTCTAAGTCCCGCCTGGAATACAAACGAATGTAAAAGAAACAGGATAGAATACCCTAAAGGCAGTCCACAAGGAGTTTCATCTTACAAGCTGATCGCTTTTAGATATTCTTCATCAAGCTGCATTTATAGCCAAAATGAAACGCCAATACCTTCTATAATTTCAGCTGACATGCATCTGCTCTGCATTTATCCTATGTTTAACCTCAAGCCAAAAAAGATTGGATCGAAGTCAAGAAGGCTATATTAAATCCTAAAGAAATCGAACCAACATGACCTGATGATTTGGTCCCGAAGCATTTAAGGGGTGTGGTAATAATATACTAAAATAACATTTTCAATTCTTGGTTTAGTAGGGATTGTGTTCGATTGGTTGGAGGGTTCAATCATGAGCTGACATCCGTTAGAGAAACATTGGAAAACCACCAAGGAGTACTGGGCAGCCAGCTGTTTCGTCAGCCTAATTTGGGACTGGCTTTCAGCAGTAGGCCTCCAAAACCCACCGCCAGGGTTCGAACCCAGGACCTTCCGATACAAGGCTAGCCAGCTCGTAGACTATTAAGCCACCGGGACCCAGCCCAATGACCAGCCCATGAATTTCAACTTCTGCCAATTCATGACATTGCGAAGTGGTCGCTTTACATCACGAATTGGCAGAAGTTAGAATTCATGGGCTGGTCGTTAGATTAGGTCCCGTTGGCTTAATGTTCTGCAATGTTGCTATCCTTGTGACCGGAAGGTTGTGGGTTAGAACCCTTTCGGTGGGTGTGTACTGAGGAATAGTTTCGAACTAGACTGAAGAAACATATGTTGAGTACTCTTTCGTGGTTTTCCAATATAGAGAAAACATGAAAGGGAAACAAAAGAGACACAATATGGAGAATATGTGCACAAATTGAAGATTTCACTGTTAATTTTCCACATCTCACCATAAATGATCATCACTCCACGAGATAATTGGCTTTGCTGCTAAATGCGACCATGTTCTGTTGTTACATTAAGTGTCGCCCCCGTCATATCTTCACCCTCCGACAGATTCTAGAACATAGGCATTCCTACCGGCGTCCAACAGTCATTATATTTCTTGACCTAAAGGCAGCATTCGACTCTGTCGATCGGGAAGTTCTCTGGAGATGCTTGGCTGTAAAGGGAATTCCAAGAAAATATATTGCACTGATTAAGGCACTGTACTCGTACTCATACAGCCAGGTGAGGGCTTACGGCGAGCTGTCATCTGAACTGATGACGACCAGTGGTGTCCGTCAAGGATGCCCATTATCTCCTTTTCTATTCAACTTCATCATAGATGTACTGATGGACTTAACCCTAAGTGACTTCAGCGACTCAGGGATTGACTTGCTACCGGGGAATAATCTCGTTGACTTGGAATATGCAGACGATATAGTCCTCTCTTCTAGGCGAGGATGCTGACGAAATTCAGAGTCTTCTGAACACCTTGAGCTGCAATCTACGAATGTTTGGCATGCGATTCGCTCCTGCCAAATGCAAGATGATGTTACAGGACTGGACTACATCGACGCCTAGTTTAAAAATAGGAAGTGAAGTGGTAGAACACGTTTACCGCTTCACTTATTTGGGAAGTACCATCAGCCAGTGCCAACGGGTTGATCTCTGACGAAATCCCAGCACGAATACAGGGGGCTCGTTTCGCATTTGCCAGTTTACGCCGTCTCTGGCGTAGACGAGATGTTCGACTATCGACCAAAGGGCAGGTGTACTGCTCATCAGTCCACTCCGTCCTCCTTTATGGCTGTGAGACCTGGCCACTGAGAGTGGAAGACATGAAAAGACTAGCTGTCTTTGATCATAGGTGCCTGCGTTCTATTTTCCGTGTAAAGTGGCATAATAAGGTGAGCAACATGGAGGTTAGGCGTAGAGTTCTAGGTAAACAGGGGAAATCAATCGACGAAGTCGTGAAGCTACAAAGACTGAGATGGTTAGGACATGTGTTACGTATGCCAAGCCATCGCCTCCCTCGACGAGCTATGTTAGCGGAAATAGGGTCAGGCTGGAAAAACGCTAGCGGCGGTCAAACAAAAACTTGGCATCAGTCGTTGAAATCCACAACAGTAGGTCTAAGCCACGTAGAAAGGTGTAGACTTCCAGGCTGGGGTCCTCGGGACGGTAAAAATCTATGGTTGGAAACAATTGGTGACATGGCTCAAAATCGTTCTCAGTGGCGCAGATGCATCCACTCCCTGTGACTTATGATCTTCAGTGAAACTGTTTTGTATTTCTTTATTACTCCTTTGTCTCACACCTCTGCTCACTGTTTCTATTATGCTTTTCTTGTACTTTCTTCTCTTGCTTCGCGTGCTACACGGAGTGTGGCGACTTGAACTTCCGCACATTTGTGCAAAGTTCTATGTCGAAAACAGACAGACAGCTTTCTAAGAGGGCGGTGTTCGAAGCTTCCCGAAGGGCTTCGGAGTCGGCACGACATTGCTGGGTGTCCATAATGCGACAGTGAAGTCACTGGGGCTAGAGATGCTGCTTAGGGGTCAAGTGTAGGCTGCTTACAGCACCTCGTCTAGATCTATTCCAGAGATGACATGGAAGAAAGAACCTATGGTTTGATGCAGATGGGGATCCTCTGGTTTTACCAATAATGTGAACAAATCTTTTGAAATGTGCATCAACACTCGACGAAGGCCCTATTATTAGTAGACATTAGGTTAACTAGAGTTTAGAAACAGAAAACTCTACGGAATCGAGATACTTTTATCATATCTTCATTTGTTCACAGATTATTGAGTCAGTACACTTTTATTGTCAGCGACACTTCCTTTATTTAATGACCTGAATCTGGCATTTAACTCAGACGACTGAGAGATGTTGAAATTATTATTTCAAACTGTGAACTGGTTGTTGATCAAGTAGATTTCACTGTTTGGCTCTGTTTAATAAAACTCTTACAGCCGTTAAAGAGTTTACATAGGATCATCAAGGGACTGGATATTTGCTTCTCGCCAGTGATGTTGTCCAGTGTCTCTACTTCCTATCTGTATTTATTGCAGTTTACTGTCGTATTCCATCATTTCAGAAAGTACGTTGTAACCTTCAAAGAGAGTTTGCTGATGTAAAGTGCAAAGACACTTTGTTGCCTATAGGTCACTATACCGGTGTGTCACTGGCTGAATAGTAGAATGCTCTTTAGCCACGCAGAAGGTCCAGGTTCGACTCCGAATTGAGGTAATCTTACACCTCGCCTAACCTCTAATAGACCCGTAAGGGAGGGAAATGTGTATGTGAGACTAACAGCTCCATCCCGTAACACAACATCATTAGTGCTAAAATTTCAAAGCTTATGCTTGAAGTCCTGTGTTCCTCACAAAATGTAGAGGTATATTATGCAACATTCATTTTGTCTGTATCAAATATAAGGAAACGCCAAAAAAGTGAACTTCCACAATGTCTAATTTAAGAGTAAGGCATGCAATGATTGTAACTTCGAATCATTCCATTTGATTGATTGGGAGTCCATATTGGCTAAAAAAGACTAGTTAGCTACGAAGTCATTGACAATGAAATGAGTCAGGTAGTTACTTTTTAACCAGCCTGTCACCTACGATATATCCCCCGCCTCCCAAATACAAAGAAATGATGACAAAACATATCACTGAGTATCCTTCTATAGATAGATAGATAGATAGATAGATAGATAGATAGATAGATAGATAGATAGATAGATAGATAGATAGATAGATAGATAGATAGATAGATAGATAGATAGATAGATAGATAGATAGATAGATAGATAGATAGATAGATAGATAGATAGATAGATAGATAGATAGATAGATAGATAGATAGATAGATAGATAGATAGATAGATAGATAGATAGATAGATAGATAGATAGATAGATAGATAGATAGATAGATAGATAGATAGATAGATAGATAGATAGATAGATAGATAGATAGATAGATAGATAGATAGATAGATAGATAGATAGATAGATAGATAGATAGATAGATAGTAGATAGATAGATAGATAGATAGATAGATAGATAGATAGATAGATAGATAGATAGATAGATAGATAGATAGATAGATAGATAGATAGATAGATAGATAGATAGATAGATAGATAGATAGATAGATAGATAGATAGATAGATAGATAGATAGATAGATAGATAGATAGATAGATAGATAGATAGATAGATAGATAGATAGATAGATAGATAGATAGATAGATAGATAGATAGATAGATAGATAGATAGATAGATAGATAGATAGATAGATAGATAGATAGATAGATAGATAGATAGATAGATAGATAGATAGATAGATAGATAGATAGATAGATAGATAGATAGATAGATAGATAGATAGATAGATAGATAGATAGATAGATAGATAGATAGATAGATAGATAGATAGATAGATAGATAGATAGATAGATAGATAGATAGATAGATAGATAGATAGATAGATAGATAGATAGATAGATAGATAGATAGATAGATAGATAGAGATAGATAGATAGATAGATAGATAGATAGATAGATAGATAGATAGATAGATAGATAGATAGATAGATAGATAGATAGATAGATAGATAGATAGATAGATAGATAGATAGATAGATAGATAGATAGATAGATAGATAGATAGATAGATAGATAGATAGATAGATAGATAGATAGATAGATAGATAGATAGATAGATAGATAGATAGATAGATAGATAGATAGATAGATAGATAGATAGATAGATAGATAGATAGATAGATAGATAGATAGATAGATAGATAGATAGATAGATAGATAGATAGATAGATAGATAGATAGATAGATAGATAGATAGATAGATAGATAGATAGATAGATAGATAGATAGATAGATAGATAGATAGATAGATAGATAGATAGATAGATAGATAGATAGATAGATAGATAGATAGATAGATAGATAGATAGATAGATAGATAGATAGATAGATAGATAGATAGATAGATAGATAGACATCCAACTCACGCATATGAAACACAAAATAATCGAGCAAAGAAGAATATTCTTTTCGATAAATTCCTCTTCTGGCTCTACAGTTATATATATCTGTATGTTTATATGCATAGGATATTCTAGAATAGTAGTCAATAACAATATTAGTGTTTTTTTTTAAAAATAATATCGATTTGTAAAGTAAGATCGCAATGGAATTACAGTTCGTAAAGGATGCTTAAATTAAATTAGTAATAAAGATATAGTAGCAAATAGAATGTCAACTAAAATTTGGGGAATTTCTACAAAGGACTGAGGATCATTCAAACTTACATGGTCAAGGTAAGGATAATGTCTGGACTAACTTCTTTTGGATGCATAAATTAGGCTTGTTAATATAGATCCCAACAGCCTAAGCAATATACAGTAGACGAACTCTTAAGGCGAAGCGAAGATTTGTTGGTATGCGGTAAATAACTTTGAAAGTCGCCTCGTTAACAACATCAATCTTGTGTTCTGTATCCACAAGATGAGATAGAATAGCGCTAAGAACAGATTTTGTTTGTCCTATACTTAGCCAACAACGCAAGATGATGTTCGGAAATCTGACAATAAACACGCCTAGTTGTAGGGCCTATGCAACTAACTGGCTCACTCCACAGGAGCAGTTAAATTGGTAGATACACACACACATAGATTTGGTGAAATTAGACAGTTTGTCTTTTACTCCCGAACGCAAAATAGGCACGATTTTAAAGACACAGCGTAATTCGGCAGCAGGGAATGCTCTTTTTACCGCATTTCTATGTATATAAACATACAGACATATAATTGTAGAGTCAGAAAAATAAAATTATCGAAAAAGATATTCTTCTTTGTTCAATTATGCTGTGTTTTATAGATGTCTGAATAAATATCAAAGTATACTCACCTGACAATAACACAATAGGCTGTTCTCACGATTATCAGTAGAATAAATTAATTGTTTGAATTGATCACTAGGAATTTCATTCAATGTGTTCACTGACTGATTACTGTACATTCCATGGTAACCAACTGAACAGGCTTTAGTTAAAGAAGCATAATAAAAAGAGATGAATCAATAAAGCGTGTATAGTGAACCGAAAAATCAATGTTAGAATCTATAACCTTATTACCAGAGGGTACGAGGAGCAACATGTAGAATTTACGATAGGATAAGACACGAAAACAGTTGTACTTGATTTCAAAGAAATTCTCCACTTCCCAGTCATCTGAGCAGCGTTGTTTCAGTTACTGATCTAATTCGAAACTCATCATCCGGGTATGCGTATTTCTTTAGTGAATGATGGTGTCAACATTTAGACTGTAACTGTGCGTCGGTGGCACAGTGGTTAGGACTCTCGCCGACCAGCGGGTCCCCGGCAAATTGGCCAAATCTCGAAGAATAAAAAAAAAAAAAAAAACTCAATACTCACCGTTTCACAGACCAAAATTACTGTTAATTATAATTTTTCACTTTAACTTGCTTTATTACTAACTGAAAATAACCTTTGACCTCTTTCGTCAATCTGCGTAGTATATATGTATACCCTAAATAACTGTAAAGCTTTGAAGTGAAGTCACAAAAACTTATCTATTTGCTGACTCATGTGTTCCTGATTACATGGAAGTATTTTTGTTTGTTTTGCTGTTCTACTTAAATAGTTTGTTAGTAGTCAAAAATATGTACTAACATTTGTTGCACACACTACACTGTATTTGATGAATTTCACTATTCGTTATGTCCAGCTGACTTGGAAATGAAGGGGGAAAAGATTTTTAGGCAAAGGATTAAATCTGTTCTAATTTATTCAAACAGAAGCGTGTTATTTGTATATCATGAATTTCGATTAGTCACCGGCAAACTTCATGCATATCATAGTTCTTTGTGGATAATAAGCGTGGATGATGAAATTTGGTCAGTTCCATGCAGTGATCGGTCATATTAGATAACATAGTTAACAGCTGTTCAGTTCGATCTAACTCCTATTACAGAATTTTCGTCATTCGTCTGCATTTTGAGTTGAGTTTTGAAGTTTTAGTTGCAATGCTGTTGTTTCTATGCAGTGATGTAACTAATCCATTTTTGGTTACAGGATTTCATCATGAGCTGACATTGGTTAGAGAAACATTGGAAAACCCGGGAGTACTGAACAGCTGTTTCGTCCTAGCTTGAGACTCCTCAGCAGTATGCACTCACCGGGATTCAAACCCAGGACATTCTGGTTACAAGGCCAGCGAGCTCGTAGACCGTTAAGCCACTGGGACATGACCCAGTGGCCAGCCCATGAATTCTAACTTCTGCCAGTTCACGATATAGCGCAACCGCTAGCCAATGTCTTGGGCGAGTATTTGCCCTGATACCCTACGAGCTCGCCTTGTAACCAGAAGGTCCTGGTTTCGAAGCCTGGTGTATTGTGAAGTGTCGCGAACTAGGACTGAGCTGCTTTCCAGTATTCGCAGGTTTTCCAATGGTTCTCTAACTAATGTCAGCTCATGATGAAATCCTGTGTTCAATCAATCGAATGCTTCCATTTTTGTTGGGTTAGCAAGATTTAGGAGTGCGTCAGTCAGGAATAGATACTTAAAGTTGAGAATTGTTTGTATTTCCCAATGAATGGAAAACAAAATGATATTGTTGTGTTTTTATTGACGTTTAATTATTTAATACTGCTGCTAATAGCTTTATCAAAGTAGTATTATCAAACTAGAATTTAAAAAATCCACTCAGTTCGTATACAACAACTTAATCATTGTTCATCAGTATGAGATCATTTTTGAGTTGTCAAATTGACCAGTTGTTAAAGATAACAAAACCATCATGTGTAGATTGTTGGATTTGACAGGTGTGTAAAATTATAAAAGCAGCGTGTGTTTACATAGTGAAATTGCTTGTCATATTCATGTTGATTTTGTCACTTCATGGGGGAGGTGGTGGGTGGGTGGGTGTTGTAACCAGGTCAAATTCTGTTTTAAGTCAATCATCCCTATTTACTTCAGACAATTTGGATTCAGTTTGATGACATGAAGTGCTTCTGATGATGTGAGACATATTTTGTGGTTTCTGAAATGTTTTTCCTGGATGATGATTTCAATGTTGTCAAAATCAATCTTGTGGCCTGATTCTGTAGCGTGTAGACCATCACCTATAGCTGGTTGGTGATTTTTTCAAGCTTTTCTAGTTTTCTAACTGGATTTCTTGCTGGTTGAACAGACACTCACACTATACGGTGTTCATTTCTTCTGATTTCGATTTCTGTACGACGATTTTTGTCGGGTGTATATGGCATCATATTTCAAGCATTTTGTGGATGCAATTATATAGAGAATTCACGATTTCATCATGAGCTGACATTAGTTAGAGAACCATTGGAAAACCTGGGAGTAATGGACAGCTGTTTCGTCCTAGTTTGGAACTCTTCAGCAGTACGCACCCACCCGGATAGAGAATTCTTAGAGAGTTGACCTTTTATATGGACAAGGTTGTTTTGTAGTGTGTGTGTCTGATGTTTTGAAGAAAACTCTGATGTCGAGCTTGTTGAATACTCATGTGATATCGTCTGACGTCTCCGTTCTATGGCGAAACGTCAGTAAAAGCAACAATATCCTTTTGTTTTTCATCCATTCATTTGGAAATGCAAAATACCTTCATTATAATGAATATATCGTATACCTAATGCTCAATATTTTTTCAAACTGTTAAATGTGTACTCGGTTTGGACATATATAAATTAAAGTTAAGAGATTTGAAAGTTTCGAAACTTGAAGTTGTTATTATTATTATTTAGCAGTCTCTATTCTAACGAAAGAAGTAGCTTAGTCTATATTGAACTTACACGTACTATACACTGTTGAATTGATTCTTTCTACCGTTTCACTTCGCCCGTTACTTGAAACTGACGGTTTGCACATGTACTTCCCTTGGCTGTCACCACAATATGTGGCGTTTGGACAAGTAAGATAAATGCCTTGATAACCAGAACACAAAGAAACCCCTACAAATATACGAATAGAAAGTATTTTAGATAAAACAAACATTTTGATAATTTCTATTAAAAGCATACAAAGATATGCATAGATTGATATATGCGACTAAAGATATTTTAATGGGTAAAATTAAACTTTAAGTAACAGTAACTACCAATCAGCGAATGACCTTGAAAGCACCAATCAAGTGAAGGAGGGATTTTCATGTATGGAATTCAAATATTTATGGGGAAAAATATGCATAATAACTGTATAAAATTGTTAGAGAGGATACCTTCCTCTCACATGTGACAAAAATAACTCTCAATTTCAGATCGGAGTATCAACAGAGTGCTCGAAACGTGGTCATCAGTAAATATTACTGTATAATACACTGCGGGACGACTTTTTCAAAATAAATTTTACCCACAATGGAATTATACTCTACCTCCACAGTACACAAGTTCTATTCTTATATCAACAGAGTAATTTAACCACACATTCTATGCATGTAATTATTTAAGTCTTCTAAGCTAAACAATAACCCTAATCTTTCCTGAACCTAACCCTAACGTGAAAATATCCCTAAACTAACTGTAATCTAACTCGAACGTACCATAATGTCGCCTTTATTATTATTATTGCTCCCTTGGGTTCCTAGTGGAACATAGGGCTTCAACTGCACGTCTCCATTTTCTTATGTCTTCTGCTGTACTTTTCGCCTGCATCTATGTTAATCCATATTCTTTCAACTCCTCTTCACACGATCTCCTCCATGTCACCCTTGGACGTCCCACACGCCGCTTCCCTTTCGGGTTCCACTCGAGGGCTTGGCGCGATGTCACCCAGCGGTCTCCTCAGCGAGTGAGCGATCCATCTTCACTTTCTCCTGCATATTTGTTGGTTGGCGATTGGTTCTTGCTTTGTTTGTTCCCATAATTCCTTGTTAGTGATTCTTTCCGGCCATCTGATCTTCAGTATTGAGCGAAGACAGTTGTTAATAAAGGTCTGCAGCCTTTTGGAAATATTCTTTGTGACCTACCCACCAAGTTTCTGATCCGTATAGAAGAACTGACTTTACGTTTGTATTGAAAATCCGAATTTTGTTGGTGATGCTGATTGACGAAGATTTCCAGATTGATTTCAGGCTGATGAATGTGTTTTTCGCCTTCACGATTTTCGATTTGACATCCTCGTCCGTTCCTCCGTTCCTGTAGTTGAGACAATGCTACCTAGATAAGTGAATGAAGTAACCTCTTTAATGTCCCTCCCGTTGATGGTGATTGGCGCTAGATGTTCCTGCTGTTGTTGTTGTTGGTTGGTTGGTTATTTTAACCCCTTTTTTTCCGGTCTTCTCGCGTTTTCCGTTTGTGTTTTCGTTGTATTTTTTTGTGAACAAAATAACACCCCCAACGTATTGCGCTTCCACCATGAATGAACCTTTAACTGGTAGTATTGGGTATGTGAACCTAACCCTAACTTGTCCTTGGATGTAAGCGTAACTTAATCTTTACTAAATCTAAGTTGAAACTTGCCGGATATCCCATTTAATAGCACAACACTTCGATGAGCACATTTTATTGATGACAAAATTATTTGCCAGGTTTCACTAACTTGCTTAGTGAGAATTTCAAGGTCATTGGTGCGGTCACACTCCATTATTTTATTTTTTTAAATTTTCTTTATCGTTTTTGATTACAGCTTGATTCCACACCGTATTTTTGGTACAAGTGTGGAATTTTCATCGTGGATATCGGTAGCCCGAAATTCGCAGGCCGACCATAGATATCAGCTGTGCGTCGGCGTGGGCTCGAACCCCGGACCATGTGCATGGTCGGCGAGAGTCCTAACCACTGTGGTAGTTAATGGTGCTTGAGGTTTAACTTAGGCTTTTAATGATATCAAAGTTAGTATAAACTAATAAATCCATACCTCTGCATATAACTGATTGATTGAGATATGCAGTTGGATACCACCCACATGTCACACAGTAGTGTTTCCTCGTCAGGTCGAAATGGTCTAAACACTCAACGACAGGCGTTCCTCTCGTTTGACGCCGAGCTCGTTAGCGGTATACAGGTTCGACTCAGCAGGCCTCAGACTTTCAACAGCTGTCTTCGACAGCTGGATACTGAAGATTAAATGACGGGAAAGAGTAGGCTACGAGGAACTTTGACAAAGAACCAATGAAGAATATATCTTCAGACGAATATACTGAGGTAAACAGAGGTGGATTGAACATAAGCTGGAGAGACTGTTGAATGGAAACTGAATGAGAATAGACAAGTTGGCTGAGGGTTCGGGAAGACATGGAGAAGATCGTATAAAGAGAAGATTGAAACTTATGGGCAATCGTAGAACCAGCTAAAAAGAAGACTGCAGAGGGAAGAGTGAAATGGCTGTGTTATGTTGAAGCTATGTATTCCACTTGGAAACCAGAGGAATAGTATTAACAATAACATTCTTTTTATTTTCTTTTTTTCATTCATTTCTGTTCCTGTGTGAAGTGCTAAGACAGCCTACATCTTCACTGCCGCCAAATGTAAGATGATGCCACATTACTGGAATACATTGACTCGTAGCTTAGAAATCGACAGTGAAGTGGTAAAGCGCGTTGATCGCCTCACTTATTTGAGAAGTTTTATCAGCCGGCCCCAACAGGTTGATCACTGACGAAACCTCTGCACAGATACAGAAGGCTAGTTTCGCATATGCCAGTTTACACCGTCTGTGACGTAGACGTGACATCCGGCTGGCTGGCTGTTGACCAAAGGGTGTGTGTAAAGAATTGCAGCAGTCCGCTCTGTCCTCCTTCATGGCTGTGAGACCCGGCCATTGAGAGTGGAAGACATGAAAAGGCTAACTGTCTTTGATCATAGGTGACTTCGTTCCATCTCCTGTGGAAATTGGTACTATAGGGTGAGCAATATTGAGGTTAGGCGTCGAGTGCTAGGTAAGGAAAGGAAGTGAATCAAAAAGGCTGTGAAGCTACATCGACTGAGATGGTTAGGACATGTGTTATGCATTCCTGGTCATCGCCTTCCTCGACTGACGGGCAATATCAGCTGATATAGGGTCAGGCTGGAAAATAGATAGCGGGGGTCAAACCAAAATATGGCTTCATCAGTCAATGAAATCCACAACGATTAGTTTAAGCCAGCCATGTAGGAAGATGTAGACTTCCTGGTTGATGTCCTCGGGATGGTAAACACCAATGAAGGCTGGAGACAATTGGTGACATGGCTCAAAAAACATTCTCAATGGCTGGTGTAGATGCACCCACTCCTTGTGACTTATTATTTCCAATGAAACACAAATTGTTCTTCGATATTACTACTCCTTTTGTCGCATATCCCTGTCTATTGTCTCTATTTTGCATTTCTTCTACTTTTCTTCTCTTGCTTTGTGTGCTACATGGTGGGAGTGTGGCTAATCGAACTGCTGCGCATCGGTGCGAAGTTCTATGTTGAAAACAGACAGACAGACAGACAATGGAACATAGAGCTGCAAGCTACAGGTTTGAAGTTTTAGTAGCAGTGGTGTTTATTTTCACAGGATGGGATTTCATCCTGATGTTGACTGTCTGCGTCATGGTTTTCTTCTCCGTTGAATATCTTTTTCATAAGACTATGATGAGAGCTGTCTGCAAGCCAAGAATTGTAGACAACATTTGACGTCAATGTTACACGTCCCAAATCGGGGTTATTGAGAAAAAACAGCAATAACAAAGCTTAACCTTGAGGAACTCACCAACCAATCACAGAAGACTTAACGTGCGCAAATACGATTCGCAGATATATGGCTTAACTTTTTAAGAAACGGTTACAGGCAGTACAGAATAACCTTGAGCAAGAAAACAACCAATCATAAGACGTTGCTTCTCTGCTAACAATAACGCTAATAAATAATGTACATAAAAATCTATAAATATTTCTCGAATTTATCAATAAACCATCTGTTGCCTGGCCCTTGTCTTTTGTCGTTACAAGACTACGCATGGAAAATTATTTTTCGTTTTCACATTCTAATAGCCTCATTATTGTTCACACATCTATGTAACAGAAGAACCTGGAAGTATTTCGTAGCGCAATTGTTTATTTGGTAAATTGATATACACATATGACAAAATACAGAAATCTCCACTTGCATATCTTCATCTTGTTATGCTTCTTTTGACTTCCTTCCATGCGTTCTAGATGGTGTGACAAGGAGCTTTCATTCCTTGCCTTCGCCATCCGATCGATCGCTCAATTAGTGAATATATACTACTTGAAAAGTCTTGTCGGTAGGCCATGCCACGCCTGTATATCATCTATCATTTCATCCATGTATACACATATATGTCAAACTTCAAATATATGCATTAGTGACAACGTAGACACTGATGTACACATAAAACTGACAACTTACTTTGACACATGTATCCAGTAGAACTGCCTGATTTTTGATGGTATGACACATTATTATTAGTAAAAGTATTATTTATTGATCCAGTTGTATTTAACTTGTTTATTTGACTCCAGGCAGTTGATTCAAATCCATCCTGACATACACAAGTATATGAACCGGGTAAGTTGAGACAGGTTGAATTCTCTGAGCATAAATTCAACTTCATGTTACATTCGTTCAAATCTAAAATACAATTAATAGAATAAGAATGTTATGTTACTAAATCTTAGGTATTCATGAAACGTTCACAAATTTCATTCCTATTATTATTATTGTTATTGCTTTCTTTAGTTCCTAGAGGAACACAGGTATTCAACCGCACGTTTCCATTGCGTTTGGTTATCAGCAAACGTTTTGACCTGAGTCCATGTCTGCCTACATACTTTAATCTCCTCTTCATATGACCGCCTTCAGTTGTCACCGTCGCACTGATGGCCAAATGGCGGTTTTCCGTTTGGGTTCTACTCGAGTAATGACCTGTCTTGAGATGTCACTGGATGGTTTTCTCAGAGTATGACCAGACAATTCACCTCCATTTCTTCCTGCATATTTCTTGCACAATCGGTTCTTGGTTGGTTCTCTCCCAGAGATCCATGTTGCTGATCTTGTTTGGTCAGCCATATAGTCTGGAGAAGTATTGAGTGAAGATAGCTAGCTGTTGACGAAGGTGTGTAGTTTGTTTGAAGTAATCTTCGTGACGTGGCGCGGTGCGGCGTGGCGCAGCGCCAAGTCTCTGATCTACATAGTAAGTAGCACTTACTTCACATAGGTGTTGAAAATCTGCATCCTATTTTCCATACTGAGTGCTGTTGATTTCCACATAGAATTGAGAGTAATGGAAGCTTACCTTGCTTTCTAGATCATCGATTTGATATCCTTAGGAATTTCATTCCTACGAGACTTTAACTGAGGAACACATTAATAAATTGAATGATGAAATATTTACTTTCAGGGAAAGAAGGATATGGTTTTGACTTCAGGTTACGTGACGGGACATCGTGGAAGCATCTGCACAAGGAGTCGATATGTCAACCTGAGACCGAGAGAGCACTTCAGTAAAATCAATCGACGGGAAAATCCAAAATTGAATTAAATAATTAATATGATGAGTTGCACAAGGGGCCACTGTCGTGACCCAACTGGGCACTGGGTTTGAGTCTAGGTAAGAACGCCATTCGCTACTCACTGGGGAATGCAGGTACATTTAGCCACCAACGAGTCCCAAAATGGAACGAAATGCGCGTTACTCTGGAATCCATTGCTAGTCACCATTTGCCAACTGACTTCAAAGAATGATATAGGCTTCATTTCATGTGTACCTGCAACGGGATACTCAGCGATGCTTTCGAAGTGAAGACAGGGTTAAGACAAGGTTGTGTATTAACACAAAGTTGACATTCTTGACTGTGATTGACTGGATTATGCTGCAGACTGTGAGGGGAGAGAAGACATGAATACGTCTAACTGACAAGAAGGTTTTTAGAAGATTTGAAGCTCATGGATAATTTATGTATGATGTCACACATCAACTCGACAGTCTGAAAGAGAAAACCAGCGATTTGAATGAAGAAGAAGAAGTCGTGACGACGGGACTTTAAGTGAATACGGAGGAGACAAAGGTGATGAAGACCTCTAACCAACAACAGGAAACACCCGTAGTCATTAAGAGTAGTGGAAATCTAAGAGAAGTCTTCACTTAAACTTATTTGAATTAGACAGTATTGTTTCACCTACAGGTGGCGTGAATGAGGGTGTCAAACCTAATCAAGATCAGAAGGGTGATACAAGCCTTTATTAATCTGAAGTCAGTGTGGTGGTCTACAGAACCCAACACATGAATCAGGAAAATTGGTGCGTGGTGAGAGCAGGCCGTTAGAAAATATGAGCAAGGCTGATTCAACAACCAATCACAGCAAAGTTAACGTGGCGAAATATGATTCGCAGATAGAGAACTCTATTTGTCGAGGAATCCCGAAACAACCAATCAGAAGCCTGCGTTTGTCTGCCTAACTTCCGATAAACAACCAATCAGATGACTGCGCTTGTCTACTTGTATAAGCTATAATAATGTATGTGAAATATGTATAAATACGTGTTGATTTTCATAATAAAACGATCTGTTGCCTGGCCCTTGTCTTCTGTTGTTACAGGTGGATGGTGACTAGAAGTGGAATCTACCAGGATAACGTACATTTTGTCCTATTTGGGATTCATTGGGGGGGGGGATGGATGTACCTGCATTCCCCGGCGAGTGATGTTGATAATGTTCCCATCGACGCACTTAACCCAGTGCTAATAATTTCAAACACCAAAGCGTTATCCACTAGACCGCTCGGTCCACCACAGGTAACTCTTGTGTAATGGGTTTTATTAAATATTTAATTCAATTTTAGATTTTCCCGTCGATTGATTGGACCGAAGTGCTCGCTTGGTCTTAGGTTGACATGTCAGAGGATATGTCCATCCTGGTGTGTTCCACTGCTAGTTCCCATCCACTAACTAACTTCAGGTTACATGACCAGACATAATCAAAGCATCTGTAACCTGAGACAAAGCATTCCGGCTCAACCAATCAACGGGAAAATCTAAAATTGAATTAAACAACAATCACTGACAAAAGTCATCATTTAGAGCTTCAAACAGCCCCTTTATTCACACTTTTGTCCTTGAATCTTCTCAGATAGGACTAGAAGCAATAAGAAGAACTCAGCAGTATCCTTTCTGACATCTATTTTAGGTGATTTAAAAGGGTGTTAGGCGAAACGCTGCTGACTTACTGAAGAAAAAGTAAAGAAACGACTGTTTCGATTCTTCTATCACCAGTATATACTACAACGAACATAAGTACCAATTTAAACAGTTATAAGAAGATGTGATTTGTCTGAATCGTGCATTGTATACTCGCCCAACACACATGGGCTTGTCATAGGAATGTATGTGCAATTAATGAAGAGTTATGTGCGTCAGTGGCACAGCAGTTAGGACGCTCGCCGACCATGCACATGGTCCGGGGTTCAATCCCCGGCCGGCGCACTCCTTTACCCGCCAAGCAAGTAATAAAGCTGGTAAAGAGTAAAGGTTGGGCATGAGGTGGCTAGCAACCCCATCCTGTGAAAATAATAAAAACACTGCTACAGAAACCTCAAGCCTGTAGCTTGAAGCCCTACTGGTCTACTGGGAACGTGAAGGAAAAAAATGAAGAGTAATGAGGTGAGAAAAATAAATTTAGGTCAAGTTAAAAGTACATATTGAAGGTCTAAATAACAATGAAGATCATCAAACCAAAGAAGGGAGGTAATAGTACATCCACCCTGGCTACTATGAAAACAGATTTTACCAAGGAAAGTGGTTTAGCATGATGACGAACTTCTGCTTTGAATGTTTAAGAGGCAGTTTAAGCTTCCGCAAACTTTAGGATACACCCCAACCACATTTTTATGGATAGGTTAAAAAAAGATGTGTAAACACCAATTTTACGTCCTGTCTCTATCATATGCTTCGCAATAGAGGAGCTAGGTCGTCGCTTGTTCTCACTATTAATGGCCTCTGAGGATTCTATTTGCTTCTGAAGCTATTTAAGAATATGGTTTGAAACCCTTTTTACTTTGACAGATGGTGACTAATAACGAAATTCAGGAGAGGCATATTTCCTCCTGTTTTACACTCATCATCTGGAAGTCATCAGTATGTGTTAGTAGTGTTTCCACTAAGACTCGAACCTAGAAATCGTAGAATCATTCGCTCTCGGGAACTGACATTTTAAGAGAAAATGATCTTTTTGGTCCAGTTATAATCACAATTAGCATGAAAAAGGAAAATTCATTAAAATCACGAGTTGGTGGAGGTTGGAATTCATGAGCCACTTAATCTGATCCAAATGGATGTAGGGTCTACGAGCTTGCCTTGTCTCCGGAAAGTCGTGGATTCAAACTGTGGTCGATGCGTACTGGTGAGGAGTCCAAAACTACTGTTAAGATTTATCACTGGTATATAAAGAGACCTTCTTCGACATGAAAACACCAAATAGGAGGCAGATAGATTTGATGTCAGAGGAAGCAAATGATGATTCAGCATTGCGGAGATACATGGAAGACGTGAAAGGAGCATAAAGAAACACACAATATGAAGGAAGGCCAGAATTAGCAGGTACAACATGGAAGTTCTGTGTTCAAATGGTACGCTAAAGATAAGATGTACATAACTTCGCTATATAGAGATTATAAGATTCAAATAAACATTCCTTTATCAAAACTTTCATCTTCTACTGTCTCATTTGGTGTCTCTGCCTCCAGAAAATGAAGATTCTATGGCCGGCTGCCTTCAAGGAAGGAGGCATTCGGAGCTGCTTTTGAGACTTTCGAGCCTGTGCTGAGTTGATAGGCGCCAAGGATCCGACGCCGAAGGCAGTCGTGTTGGGGACGCTGCTGAGAAGTCGAGGAAAGGCAGCGTACCACAGTATGAAGCGGTCAGATGGGACGGAGATCTGAAAGGTATTGGTTGTACCTGTTCGACCAACTGGTAGCTAGCGATGCAGTCTCAAAGCTGGAACCGGACAGATACTACATCGCCCACTCCCCACTTTGGACGAAGGGACGTGGTAGCAGCTATTGCCGTCCCATTCTACATTTGTCAGCAATTACAACTGGTTAACGCAGCACGACTCATGGACATCGGTGCGCGGGTGAAGTTGACCAGACAGCTGCTATGCACACTGGTAGCAGCAATAGAGCAGCCGAATTTGAACAAATGGGAAGAGAAATTGGAAGATTTGTAAAGTGAATTATCACCGCTACGAATGAGTGCCAGGAAAGACCAATAAACGTCTACATATATATGTATACTACTTATAAATCTTATCAGCAGCGCACACCACACTAGGATGAAACAACTATCTAGTACTCCCTACTGGTTTTCACTGGCTGCCTATCTGATATCGATCCGTTATTAAACTTAATTCAAATCAAATCCCTGCTAAGTAACCCTTGGAAATTAAAAACCTATTTCCACATTCATATATTATTATTATTGCCACCATTATTAATTTTAAGTATCTAAAAAGGAGTTCTGTAATTATTTTTCCCTCTAAATCTGTAATGTAAAGAGGAAATAAGATGTAATGCAATGTGTCGTACTGCATGCTGCGAATTCCACACTGTTTCAAAAGTACAGTTGTTTAGAATAAGGCCATTATTGTTTATTAATAATGATGGTCTTATTCCAAACAGTACCTCTGAAACAGCATGTAGTACTGTATGTTGCGTTTAATTTCCTTTATGCACAACATTGTAAGCCGGGGAATCAATTAACAGGACATTTACATTGGTAATGTGATGACAGCTGTCTGCTAGCTAAATTGGTAGACAGTAATTTACATCAATGCTTACGTCCCATATCTTGGTCCTGAGAAAAAACAAAAACCAAAGACGGCAAAGTTAAACTTTCGACACCACTAAACAAACGCAATAAGAGAATTAAAAAAAAAAAAAAGTGGTTAAAAACCTTGGGATCCTCAAAACTTTTTCCTCTTTCACCCAATGAACCCTAAATTCCAAAGACTAACTCAACAACCAATCACAGCAGACTTTGCGTGGGCGGATACGATTAGCAGATATATAGTGTGAACTTTAAAAAAAGGCCACATAGAGATGACAGAATAACTTTCAGTGAGAAAACAACCAATCAGAAGACGTTGTTTCTTTGCTAATAATAACGAATAATAATGTACAAAGAAAATATAAATATTTCTTGATTTCCTCAGGAAATGACCTGTTACCTGGCCCTTGTCTTCTGTTGTTACGGAAATAATAGTGCAAATGGAAAGTTGAGTAGAAATAGTGACAACAGTGTGTGCATCGGTGGCACAATGGTTAGGACTCTCGCCGACCATGCACATGGTCCGGGGTTCGAGCCCACGCCGACGTACACCTGATATCTATGGTCAGCCTCCGAAATTTGGGCTACCGATATCGCAGGCTGAAAATTCCATACTTGTACCAAAAATTCGGTGTGGAATCAAGCTGTAATCAAAAATAAAAAATAAATAAAAAATATGATTGGAAGAAAGAAGTTAAGGGGCCGTTTACCTAATTTTTAGTTGCAGGTTAATAGTTTCATGCCTAACACACCCTTTCTCATCACATGAAGTGCTTGTCAAATAGGGCATCGTAGAGTTTTTGTACTTAACCGTCCAGGTATAAAGTCTTCTATAATTGCTTTTAATTTTACCTGATGAGATGCAAGGTGGGAGAGAGCTGTATATAAATAAAGAGATTGCTGAGAGTTCGACAAAGTGATTAATATTCACTAGCTCCTTAAATAAGTATAAACGAGTTGGTTTAAAGACAACCTACTCGCCTTATCGACTAATTTTAGCGCCATCTGCAATGTAATAAAGCTTTTTTAAGTAGTCCAGGAAAAAAGAAAACGTAGAATGCGAGAGTTAACAAATTGTAACAGCAGGGACTGAATGATGCAAGATTGTCTTAACTTCCTAACGTATGTGATGATGAAATATTCTGGTAGAAAGTGAAATGATGCGGGAAGACCAGGAATGATGAGAGGCAAGATATAATCCAAGATATTTAATATTCGACTTAGTTTCAACTTCAATACCCTCGATGGAACAAGACTCATGGGGACCGATCAGTTCAGTACATTATGTTTGTGTCTGAAAATGAAATTAACAATCTGATATTTAGAGAGATTTAGCTTAAGACAGTTTAAAACAATTAATCCCTTCTATAAATTTGGATAGTGCTGTTATTTAGAAGACGAAGATTATCTGAAAACTAATGTGGGATGTGTTTGCGCTATACATTTCAAACAATCTGATCCCGCACACATTTACTTGTCAAGTCGATATATATGAAAAAATTGAAGGAAATTAAACTAAACAAGGTGACAAAAAAAGGATTTGAGAATGCTTAACACTGCTAGTCACCATCCACCAGTTTAATTCTAATTACATGCCCAGACATCGTCGAAGAATCTGCCACCAAGAAGCCGACATGTCAACCTGAGACCGAGCGAGCACTTCGGTCCAATCAATTGACGGGGAAATCTTAAATTGAATTAAATAATTAATATGACGAGTTGCAAAAGAGATGCCTTTCGTGGCCCGAGTGTTCTAGTGGATAACGCTTTGGCGTTTGAAACTATGGGCACTGGGTTCGAGCCTCGGTGGGAACACTATCTACATCACTTGCCGGGGAATGTAGGTACATTCAGCCCCCAACGAGTCCCAAATAGGACGAAATGCGCGTTGTTCTGGATTCCACTGCTAGTCGCCATCCAACAATTAACTTCCTAAATAGCCTAGAAATGTCCGGTGGACAGTAATAAATAAAATAAAATAGGTAGAATACAATAATTAACAAACTGTAAAATTAGAAACTGACTGAGATTAACATGATCGGGTGACGAGATCAGGCAAGATCAGATTAGTTTAGCAGAATTTAGAGATTATCTACTTACCATAATCACATTCATTGCCACCAAATCCTGGATAACACTGACACTTGTTAGGTTCAATACAGACACCGTGACTGGAACAGTTATTCCTACATTCAGCTATAAATCAAGTTGAAAGGAATTGACATTGATGTAGTTTTATGCAGACAATATAAAGTTTAAAAAGGAAATGTGAAAAAGTATAGCTAGTTTCGAGTTAGATTTCAGCCCAATTAACTGACATCAGTTAAAACCCTGTGACAAACGTAAATTATTGCACAGCTGTTTCGTCCTCATCTTTGACTCTTCAGTGATACTCACCCAAGAAACTGTAAGGCAATAAATCAAAGTCTTTTGGGTTACGAAACCAGTATGTTGAGCACTTTGGCACCAATTTATCGAATATAGCTCAGTCACCATCTAATGTTATTGGCGGTCATTTATCCATCCGTATTCTACTTATTACAAATGAAATGTTGAAGACTACGTTCGAGGGAAGTGAATGATTGTTCAACGAAATCACTATGTAACCTAAAACTCCTGGACCAAAACGCCGGGGGCTGATATCATGGGTGCATACTGATGAAGAGTTCAAAACCTGGTCGACATTTCTGTCCACTACTCCCTGGTTTTCTATGGTTCTTTCAATCAGTCAGTCCGAGTTCGACTCCTTGCGGTGGTAAACGATTTTGGGAACGAATCCTAATCTACCCTGTTAGTTGGATACACAGACCAACAGAGATATGTGCGTCAGCACTACATCGGTGAATAACTGTCTCACACACCACTTAGACAATTATTCACGTGCACAGCACTCCATCCAAATCTCCAATAAACCCGTCATACTCTTACACTCAGTCAACGTCAGCTAATGACCAGCACTGCACACTCTAACACATTAATATCCAAATTCACAGTGAACACGCCATGTGAAACTTTTCAATCAAAAAGACCATTCTGCTTAAACGTGTTCATCGGCTGTACAGTGATAATAATAAAAATAATAATAATAATTAATATTTTTATTCAGGACAAAATATATACGCAGTGTATAGAATTCTCAATAAAATTTATGGCATATAATATTTCCCTCTTATCCATGATTTGAGAGCAAAGTAGCGGTTTATACTATACGGCATGGTCCAGTGCCCTTGTGGTGAGAGCAGGACGTGAGAAAATATGAGCAAGGCTGATTCAACAACCAATCACAGCAAAGTTAACGTGGCAAAATATGATTCGCAGATAGAGAACTCTATTTGTCGAGGAATCCCGAAACAACCAATCAGAAGCCTGCGTTTGTCTGCCTAACTTCTGATAAACAACCAATCAGATGATTGCGCTTGTCTACTTGCATAAGCTATAATAATGTATGTGAAATATGTATAAATACGTGTTGATTTTCGTAATAAAACGATCTGTTGCCTGGCCCTTGTCTTCTGTTGTTACCCCTTAGATCTGAATGGGAGACTAATCCCTTACTATATTTCTTCCTCTTTCTCTCTGAAAACCTCCGCTCACAGTTTGAAAGCCAGTTGAAGTCAATGTGCAGGAGTATATTTTGCGGCTAAAAGACGTGACTGAATGTTTAAAACAATCAGAATTAGAGAAGACATGATGCATCGTGTTATATGGAAATTAAGATAGACTTGCAATTCAAGCAAGCCGCCTATATATATATATATATATAGTAAAGGTAGGGGTTAGATTCCCTCCAAAAATGCCTAGTTGATAGTAGGCCAAGAAAAAAGCAGAAGCTTAGAACGAAAGGCGAATATCCCCACCATGTAGAAACTAAACCACCGTTAATGGAAATTCAAAACTTGAAGTTAGCAGACCTAATTTCCCCTCAGCACACAAAGAATGTAATCAACATCAATACCGGACAAAGTGTCGGTGTATACTACTGACTCATTTGAGTAGTTTGAAACCACTCACATCAATTTATACCGCTTATTAGCCGGACCAATCGAAGTGATCTGAACACAAGAGGTCCTTTTCGCTTGTTTGGTGATGAAATCACCAGTGGTGTACGTAGGTTGACTCAACTTAGAAGACCGAATATGTGGTGTCCAACTAATGTTACTGTAGAACTTCGGCACTGTCGTAAAAATGTAATTCCACTACGTTTATTTCAAATATCACACAGTGATGATGCAGTATTAATAACTGGATGACATTTTGAGGAAGAATTTATTGCTCATAATCATATCACTTTAGTCTTATAAATGTTTTCTCTCTCTCTGCCTCCACCTCTATCTTTCCATATCTCCTTCATGAGCATCGCATCATTACGATTTCACGTGTGCAGTGTTGAATTGATAAACAAAGTTTCAGTGATTAACCACATTCTCTCTTCACCTAACTGTATTACTCTTTTTAATACTCTCACTCTGTATCATCCCACCCTGATTTATGATTACATGCAAGTGAATGCAATTCATTCTACCGCTAGCTAAATTTTTATGTCCCGGTAGTCTAGTTGACCCCGATTCTTACTAGTTTGACTGGCCTGTGTAACTGACCTCACAGTCATTACATGGTACTTGGTAAATTACATTATTTTTCTTAATTAGGTCTGTTTGGTCCATAAGCCGATAAAGCTTATCTCTGAGAGAGTTGGATGGTTGGTTTCACTGCCACCCTAATTCTAGCCTAATTGAGAATCCTACTACGTAAGGCCTCTGATGTTCCTTCATTTTACGGCAATACTTCACAGGGTTTGACTTCCATACTATTTCTGCTATTTTCTCTACCAGTCTCATTTTATCTATGGGTTTTCACACATTTCTGAATGAAGTCTGATGGTTGGTTATTCACTAGTAATATTTCCTTTATTTTAACTGAATTTTATATAAGAATAAAACTTGTGCACTGTGGTAGAGTGTAATTCCATTGTGGGTAAATTTTGTTTTGATAAAGTCTCACAGTGTTATACAGTAACGTTTACTGATGACCACGTTTCGAGCACAATTGATTACAGCTCATAATCATATCAAGGTACTCACACGACTTCCTAACTTCATTTATATAGTTCCATTATTTTTCAATTGATTGGCAGTAGTATTTTCCATATTTCAGGTATGAGTGATTAGTCAATCCTATTGCAAGTGTTTGGTGTAGACTCAATGAACACGGATTCAGTGATCAACCTCTCTCTCCACCTATCTAGATTACTTTTTAGAATTTTAACCCTCTCCCACCATCTCGTGTGTTAATGCATGCATTGCAATTGCTGAGCGTTTTTCTAAATTACTCATCTTTTCGAGGCCAACCATTCTTACCTTAGCCACTAAATTCTTATGCTCTGACAATCTGACTACTCCTGACCTACTAGTTTGACCTATGTAGTTGACCTCACAGTCATTGCATGGTATTTTGTAAATTATGTTATTTTGTCTAATTGGGTCCACCGGGTCTTTTAGCCTACAGAGCTTGTCTCTGAGTGAGTTTGTAGGTTTAAATGCCTCCCTAATTCCTATTTTATTCAGAATCCTACGTAGTGTCTCAGATTTCCCCTCTTTATATGGTATAACTGTAGATGACTTATATTCTCTCTTATTTATGTTATTATTACTAGTTTCACAATTATTTTTATTTTGTTTTTGGCCTTTAATGATCTTCCTAATGAATTTTATAGGATAGTTGTTCAACACCAACGCTTCTTCTATCTGTTTTATTTCATCATTTAGATCTTTTTTTGTTGATTACTGAATCCTTGTTCATCGAGTCTACACCCAACACATGTAATAGGAATGACTCGTCACTCATACCTGAAATATGGAAAATACTATTACCAATCTAATCAAGTGAAAATCAAGAGAAAAATAATGGAACTATATAAATGAAGTTAGGAAGTTGTGTGATTACCTTGATATGATTATGAGTGGCAATAAATTGTGCTCGAAACCTGGTCATCAGTAAACATTACTGTATAACACTGTGAGACTTTATCAAAACAAAATTTACCCGTAACTGAATTTTAGCTTTTCCCGTCGATTGATTGGACCGAAGTATTGGCTCGGTCTCTGGTTGACATATCGGCTTCTTGTCGAAGAATCTCTTCGACGATATCTGGGCATTTCATTGGTATTTAATCGGTGGATGGTGACTAGCAGTAGAATCCAGGATAACGCGCATTTCGTCCTCGTGGTTGGAGCCTCAGTGGGAATATCATCACTCACTGGGAAATGCAGGTACATCCACTCAGTAACGAGTCCCAAATAGGATGAGATGCGCGTTATCCCGGTGGATTCCACTGCTAGTCACCATCCACCAAGTAAATTTCCTTTATTTGTCTGATTTCATTATTTAAATCTTCTGACTTACTAGATGGGCTGCTGGCGCGATTACATAGACGTTTAACTAAACCTGTTTCCAAGTATTGGTCTTGTAGTTATTTTGTTTGACTGAATGGAGGGTTTCATCATGAGCTGACATCAGTTAGAGAACCATTGGAAAACCACCGAGGAGTACTGGACAGCTGTTTTGTTCCAGTTTGAAGCTCTTCATCAGTACTCACCCACATGACGGGGTTCAAACCCACGACCTTCTGGTTACAAGGCGAGCTCGTAGACCATTGAGTTACTGAGACTCGATCCAATGGTTCTTGAATTCTAACTTCTGCCAGTTCACGACATAGCGCGACCATTTCTGATGCTCACTAGCGACTGGCCCTATTCAAGCAGTTAACCTGGGATTCTGGTGGGAAGCCGTGACTAGCAGGGTACAGCAGGCCAAAGATGAGGCAGTAATTCATTGAAGAAGACATTGCGAAACGGTTGCGCTATGTCGTGAATTGTCAGAAGTTAGAATTCAAGGACCATTGGTGGGTGCTTACTGATGAATAGTTCCAGACTAGGATGGAACAGCTTTCCAGTACTCCTTGTTGGTTTTCCAATGGTTCTGTAACTGATGTCAGCTCATGATGAAATCCTCCATGCAGTTAAATCTGTTTTCCCTAACCGATTCTAAAAATGGGATGAATCAAAGGCTAAGTATTTTGTACTAGAGTGTGTCGGTTTTCTATAAATGTTTTTTTATTCGTTTACGTTCGCAGTGGAACATAGGGCTGCTGTGTCACCGAAGCACTAAAATTTAGGTGCAATTTTCAAAAAATAAAGTTAAGCGAACAGAGAGGTTATGTATTTGAAGTGTATGTAAATGTGACGCACTTACCAACCATTTTATCATACCATGTTTGCTGCAGTAAGATTAATTTGGATGTAATCAGAGAGTGGCTGGTATAAGAGACTCCATCAACCAAGCAATTTAGTAAATTAACCCGTGCCGGAGTCTAGTTTGTATGTCAAGAAATAATACCTACTAATTTTGAAGGAATTAGCTCTATTCACATCATACCTCTAAAACTTTGATCGTTCAATTACTATGCACATAATGTTACATTAGGCCTGGCAAATTTATTTTCCTATCATTTCTCTTCCGACCATGAAGTGTAGTGACTTGCACTGAATCTCGTTAGGGCCAAAGATCTACGATAAGTTTACACTCAAGCCAGACACTTCTAACTGGTAAACATCCATTTTCATTTTCAGAAACCACTAGATAGCGAGGGTTAACAAACCAACCGTTCTGTATAAACCAATAAACCACTTAAGCCTAATTAAGCACAGAGAATTAAGTCTTAATAGATGAAAGAACGGTACAATAATCAATCTCGTCAAAACGTACTAGGTAGTAGAAAAAAGTGTTAGTCGTTTAAACTAGTATCTAACCGATAATCTTGTTTTCATTTTGTTTTACAAAGTCGCATGGATATGTGTTAAACAGATAATCAATTGTAATGTGAATATTCTAGTTTTTCAAAAAGGGAACCAAGGCGAATTCCTACCTCGCATTTCTTAATTAATAAATTGAGAATTTCATTGTCATGACTGAAACATAATGAATATTATTCACGCTGAATTCTTATGTGTTGGGAACCTAAGCGGCATGAAATAACTATTAAGGATCATTTGCAGGATTTTATCATGAGTTGATATCGGTTAGAGAACCATTGGAAAACCAGCCAGGGAGTACCGGGAAGCCAGACGTTTTGTCAGCCTAGTTTGGGACTCTTCATCAGTACGCACTCGCACTGAATAGTTCAAACTTAGGACCTTCTGGTTACAAGGTTGTAGAGCTGGTAGTTCTCTAAGCCACTGGGACCCATGAATTCTGACTTCGGCCTACTTCTGACCCAGTGTGACCACTTCACAATGTCTTTCTTGTGTAGCTGTTTTCAGACAGATTCATCAGCTTTACAAACCCATAACTCCAGCAACTGGGGGACTGAATAAATGAATATCATCCCAGTTCTTGAACTAGGAATCAATGCCAAATCTTTTCTTATGGTATACAGTTCAATTTCAAAATCATTCCTACTCTCTTTCGATGTGGTCTACGAAAATGGATTCAACTGCAGTTGTTCTGATTTCATTCTTGCTTCTGAGATTACTTTCTGACGATTTCAGACTCTGAAAGTGACACCTATTTAGCATAATTTCAGCTTGGGTTATTAAAAGAAGCTCTACATATTACTGTACAGGTAGTGATGAGAAGGTAGGCGATATATATATGATATTGTTCCCTTGGGTTCCTAGTGGAATATTGGGCTTCAACTGCACGTCCCCACTTGCTTTTGTCTTCCGCTGTACTTTTCACCTGCATCCATGTTAGTTAGTCCATACTGTTTCAACTCCTCTTCACACGATCTCCTCCACGTCACCCTCACACTGACGTCCCACTCGCCGCTTCCCTTTCGGCCTAGTTCCACTCGAGCAATGGCCTGACGCGCACGCGATGTCACCCAGTGGCCTGTTCAGCCGCGAGTATCCAATCCATCTTCACTTTCTCCTGCATATTTGTTGGGCGAATGACTGGTTCTTGTTTTGTTTGTTTCCATAGTTTCGTGTTGGTGATTCTTTCCGGCCCGGCCATCTGATCTTCAGTATAGACCGAAGACAATCTTTGCTGATAAAGGTCTGCAACAGGCTGTTAGAAATATTCTTTGTGACCCGCCCGCCAAGTTTCTGATCCGTATAGGAGAACTTACTTGACGTTGTTTGTATTGAAAATCCGACTGGATTTTGTTGTTGATGCTGGGTTGAATGACGAAGATTTTCAGATTGATTTCAGGTTGATGAATGTGTTTCTTGCTCGCCTTTCCGATTCTCGCTCGATTTGACATCCTTGTCCGTTCCTTCTGTAGTTGGTTGATACAATGCTCCCTAGATAAGTGAATGAAGTAACCTCTTTCAAATCCCTCCTGTTGCTGGTGATTAGCGTTGGATGTGGCTGTTGTTGTTGGTTATTTTCATAACCTCCGCCTTGTCTATGTTCACCTGAAGTCGTGTCTTTGCTGCTTCTTCGACTAGTTTGTCGGTTTTCACTTGTAAGTCTTCTATTTTGTGTGACATCAAATATAAATCATCCGCGAAATCCTGGTCTTCTAGTTTCTTCACGTCGGTCCAGGATATCCCTGACTTCTGGTTTCTCACTGTCTGACGCATAATCCAGTCCACCACAATTAGGAATATCATTGGTGATAATAAGCACCCTTGTCTGACTCCTGTGTTTACTCCAAACGCCTCGCTGAATTTTCCGTTGTGGATCACTTGACATGTGCCGTTGTCGTACAGCTGTTGAATAAGATTGATGGATATTTGGGGTACGCTGTAATGGTACTCGAGTAGTTTCCAAATTATTTCGCGGTAAACGCTGTCTGTCAAAGGCCTTCTCGAAGTCTATAAAGTTGAGGTAGAGTTAGGTTTGATTGCCATTCCATGCTTTGTTCTGTGATGATGATGATGCGTAGAGTTGCAGTTTGGTCAGAACATGATTTGCCTTTTCTGAATCCAACTTGTTCTGGTCGGAGTTGTGCATCCAATGAGTCTAAAGATAGGCTATTAATATATTAAATATCAATCAAATAGAATCAATTATCTTCCGTTAATTTTATATGCATTTCATCCAATCCCGCGCGATGAGATTACGAAAGACAAATTCATAGTTAATCCAACTTAACTTACGTGTACAGCCAGTGATAAGATCACCAGATCCGGAATAACCGGTGGGACATTCACAGCGATATGCCATACCATTTTGGATACATTTTGCCAGTGGATGACATTTATTATTTTTGTGGGCGCAAACATTAATCTCTGGAGTGAATATAAAAAAAAGAACATGTACAATGATAATTATGGATAAGTGTGCATATTAACTGGTTGTAGAGAGGTTGTAATTGTCATAAGAACGAATTCAACTTTAATAATTTGACTAGCTCGTATCTCCTTGGTAATCTATAACCTTTGCGCTGAGTACATAATAAGTTGCTGACAGTCCTTGAAGAGCTTATTATTCTTCCCTTGAGGTTCCAAGTGAAATAAAGACCTTCAAAACCACATTCATATTTCATCGTGCTCTCTAAATTGTTTGTTAGCTCATTATACGATTGATTGCCCACAAGCTTCTATCGCCTTCGCTCACGATATACTTCATACCACCTTCGAAGTGATACACAACAAGTCGTTTCCAGTTCGGGATCCATTCAATTTCCTGAATAGTGCGTGGTGTCACTCACCGGTCTCCTCAGGGTTTATCCAGCCTATCGCCAATCCCTTCAGAATATTTGTTGGGCAAAAAGGATCTGGATTGGTTTGTTGTCCATTAGAGTTTCTCTTTATTTTGTTTGGACACTACTCAGTAACTAGTGTAATGTATCTAATTATTTTTTGGTGCAGAATAAATCCTTGAAAAAGATCCCTAGACAGTCGTTTCGTCCCATTCTGGGACTCTTCAATGGTGTGCCTCTGCCATCCAGCTTGCCAGGGGTTGAACCCGGGACCTTCAGGCTATAAAGCCTGGCTGAGTGACCATTCAGTGACCCTAGAACTCTACCTTTGTTATCTCTTGATATAGGGCTGCCTCCACCGTTCACTAAGGTGGGCATCCACTTTACCTTGACATGATTGGCGCCAGTGGCCAAGACTTTCTACTGCAGCTTTAGGAAATTCACGCAGTAGCTATTAGTGGGCTGGCAAAAGATACTGAGATAATAAAAGTTTCGGGAGTTCTGGAATAATTTCAGTTGACAGATTTTGTTACTGTTGAGGTTTCAGTACTTGTCTAGGTGTCACCTTCAGTAGTATTTCACCGAGAAATAACATTCAATATGTCTTCACTAGCACTTAAATCCTGAGAAGAATAGAAAATGTTTGAATCTCACAGGCATAATACTAGCCTCATTAAATCTTTGTACATTTAATTGGTCGGAGGATTTCATCATAAGCTGACATCATTTAGAGAACCATTGGAAAACTCCCAATGGAGTACTTGACAGCCAACGGTTTCGTCAACCGATTTGGGGACTCTTCTGCTTTATGCACCCACCAATAGGGTTCGAACCTTCTGGTTACAAGACGAGCTCGTAGAATATTAGGTCACTGGGACCTGATCTAATGGCTAGTTTCATGAATTCCAACTTCTGACAATTACATAGCTTATTTTGGACACTTCGTAGTTTATTATTCAATGAGTTACTGCTTCACCTTCAACTGCTGCAGTCTACTGGTCACTGATCTTGAGCTTGAATAGATCAGTGGTAACGTCTCTGACTGCAGCAGTGGATGCCACGGGATCGAATATCAGACGGGGACATGAGTTCCTTCAGTGTTTTAGATACGCCTTCCTGACTGATGAGTGCCAACTAGAACGAAATCTGAGTTTAGCCATGACTAATAGGGTGAAACAGGTAGAAGGTGAGGTAGTAACTCACTGAAGAAGACATCGCGAAGTGGTCGCGCTATTCCAAGAATTGGCAGAAGTTAGAATCCATTGGCTGGCCATCGGATTGGGTCCCAGTGGCTTAATGGTCTACAAGCTAGCTCGTTGGCCCTGTAACCAGAAGGTCCTGTGTTCGGACCCCGCAATGTGGGTGCGTACTGACGAACAGTCCTAAGCTACACTGACGAAACAGCTGTCCAGTACTCTATCGTGGTTTTCCAATAGTTTTCTAATTGATATCAGCTCATGATAAAATCCTTCAACTATCCAAACACAATCCTTACAAAATCAGTACTTTGTATATTTCTTAATCATCACAGGAAAACTTACTACGACATATTTTACAGCAGCTATCAGCTGGTTGAATTTGTTCACTTTGACTACAATTCAGTGGTGGACAGTATGAAGTTTGATTGATTTCACGACATTTCATTGTACCATTCTAAAAAAGTAATACAAGATAATGGAAAAAGCCCAGATTAGACTGTTAGGTAGAAAAGTTTAGTAATTTTTGCAAAAAAATGACTATACGCAATAGGGATACACTTTGAGATGTTGTACATGTGAAATCGTTTTGCGCTTTGATATGTGGATGATACATTCTTAATTATCCTGTAGAGAATAAAGGATGCAATGGATACAGAACTCCACCCACTGTAAGAAGCTGAATCCAGGAAAAGCTAACCATGTGCTGATCGAATTGCAACTGCACGCATTGTCACCACAGAACAAACCATAGAATAGCAGACAAACTTCTCACAGCCTCAACTGCACCGACTTTGAAAAAGCCTTTAGAAAGGGTAGATCAAGAAGTAATTTGGAAACTATTTCAACACTACAGCGTACCTCAAGTCTTTATCAACCTCATTCAACAGCTAAATGATAATGCCATCTGTCAAGTAATCCACAACGAAAAATTCAGCAAGGCGTTCGAAGTACATACAGGAGTGAGACAAGGCTAGCTGAATGCCTATTATCACCGATGATATTCCCTAATTGTGGTGAACTGGACTATGCATCAGACTGTGCTTGTGGAGCGCGGAGAAAGGACTATGTTGGACCAACGATATGAAGACTGTAGAAGATTTGGATTTAACTCGTGAATGTTTTATGCCTAGTGTCGCACACACACACACACTCAAAGACTTGTATGCTGGTGACAACCAACAAACTGACTGAAGAGGCAGCGAAGATAGGACTCCAGGTGAATACACAGGTGATTGAGGCAATAAAGATAACCAACCAACAGCAGCAGCAACAACAACAACAACAACCAGCACCAGTCACTCACCAGCAACGGGAGAGATTTAACAGAGGTTACCTCCTTCACTTATCCGGCTAGGAAGCATCGCTTCAACTAAAGCGGGGTGGGCAGCACGGATGAAGATGCCATAGTCAGAATCGGAAAAGCAAGATACGCCTTCATCAGTCTGATTCCAGGTTTGGAAATCTTCTGCATTCAGCACAAGAAACAAGATTCGCATTTTAAGCCCCAATGTCAAGTCAGTCATTTCTTCTATATGGGTCAGAAACGTGGTGTGTCACGAAAAGAATTTCCACCAGGTTACTGACTTTCATCAACAGCTGCCTTCGCTTCATATTAAAGATTAAATGGCCAGAAAGAATAAGCAGCAAGAAACTGTGGGAATAAAAATCAAAGGATGAGAGCCGACCGTCCAGCAAATATATGTAGGAGTGAATGGAGATGGACTGATCTGGCGTACATTGAGTAGGCGGCCGAATGACATCACACGCCAGGCGATTGCTCGAGTGGAAGTCAAATGGGAAGTGACAAGGCTCGTCAGTGCTATTGTGGAGGAGATCATGTGAGGAAGAGATAAGAGAGTTTGATCAATTGTAGACCCAGTTGAAGGGGACGCTAGAAAACAGAACAAAGTGTAGATGTGTTGTTGAAGCCCTAGATTCCACTTGGAACACAAGGGAATAATAATAATAATAATAAGTAATCTAACATTCCTAATTTGCTAGGACATGAACCGCGCCTATAAATTATTGTTAAACTTTAACAGTGTGTATCGAATAATTATTTCACAATGTTATGTGAACAATAAGGTGAATTCCACTGCCTGAATATATCCATGAAAAGACTCAGTGATGGTTAAATGGACAGAGGGAATGATAGGAACCAGCTTAAAATAGTGATCAACTTATGATTTACATGAGTGGATATTGCTATCCAAAAAGCATACTAAAGATGATTAAAACAGTATGAAATAGAGAATATTATACTGAATAGAAATTTAGGGAGCGCAGCAATTCAAAACAGACCACCGATGGCGGGAAATACACAGTTCAACTTACCATGCATACACACTGAATACAACCTCGCAGTAAACTTTCTCCATGAGGATATACTTGACCCATGAAATGACAGTTAGCTAAATATGAAAGACATAAAGCGAAAAATGGACAATTTCCATTAAATTAGAATGTTTTAGATAATGTAATACTTTAAAATAAGGCGGCATTTTAAAAGCGAAAATGTTTAAAATAATCCGATATTGTTTAATAGAATATCATACCATAAATTTTTCAAGTGTTACGCTGTGTAGGCACAGCTTGTTCACCGGAAGCAGTTGGATTAAGCTGACTACTAAGATTCGTGCAGTTACCTACCATCACGTCTGATTACTAGGTGACATCACTTACAGAACCACCATACAACCGGAAAATACTGAACAGCCGTTTCGTCCGGGTTCGGGACTTTTCAGTAGTACCAACTCAAATAGGATGGAACTGAGGACCTCCAAGAAAAAAGGCGAGCTCGTAGGCAATTCAGTGACCATTGGATCAGGTCTCAGTGGTTGAATGGTCCGCAAGCTTGGGTTTGATCCCCTATAAGCGTGTACTGATGAAGAGTCCCACACTTGAACGAAACAGCTCTCCAGTACTCCCGGCTTTCAAATATTTCTTTAACTTACATCAGCTCGACATCAGACCTAAAACCAATCAAATACCTGCATACCAAACACTGGATGATTCCCCGGCATCCCCGAGGGCTTTTTTCCTGCATATAATGAATGTCTTTCTGCATTTCTGTGGGTAGTTCTGATTTCCTTAAGCTTGTCCTCTCTCAGTCGATTTTTTATGTTGACTGCCACTATGGTGAACTTTGAAGTGATACTAACTGGCTAGATGTAATCGACAGAAAATCGTGACCTCGTTAAGCTTTCAAGCACTCGTCAACAAGACGTTTCTGCAAGCTCGAAGAGATTGAGGTTCTTTCAGTGATTCATGTTTACACCATCCAGTGGTGAAGTGAGAGATATTATCAATAATTTATTAGCTACTGACGTCTTCCAGAAATTTAATTGGACAGGAATTGGTCACCTGTGTATGACCAGTGTTGTATGTCAAGTGTTTATTTGTGCTGACTGAATTCTACCTGACATTATATCTTCTTAAATATCAAATTTTTCAAACCGTTGCCGAGTTCATAAGGTTACTTTTATTACAGGATGAAATCTTTTGACCCACTGTTTATAGAAATTAACCTCAGAAAACTTATTAGAGAGAATTTCATGAATCCAGCTGTGTTTGTTAGTCGGAACAAGACAAGAACGAGCATATTTACATTCCATATCATCTAAGCCTGATAGGTAAGCAAGCGTTTACGAGTGCAAACGATATACAACTGATCTGTACACGGCATACAGCTGAAACCAATGAAGCCTTCATCATGGTCAGTATACACAGGAATACTTCACTTACGACGTCTCTCAGATGTCACTTCAGACAAAGACTTACAATGTAACCTCTACAAACCTAAAGACAGTGTGTAACTACCAATCCTTCCGTAACTGAATCTATTTGTACTTTTTTTACCCACACAGATTTCATTTACTGAGTTGCATTCATTTATGTATTTGATTGTTGCTGCAATAGCTTATAGAATATTCATTGAAATTAATCTGAACTCCTACAATCAATCTCCAACTCATTGACCATTATGGGATGGATGTCCTGAGGTCCCAGTTTTTAGAATCCACAATTTCAGGTGAGGCTACTGAGCTCTGTCTCAAGTGGTAGAATAGTGAACAGACTCACATCCTAAACCAAAAGGCCCGGGGTTTTATCCCTGGTAATTTCATCGGTGCATATTGGTGAAGAATCTCAAACTATGACGAAACAGCTGTCCACTTCTCTCTGATTTCAAATGCTTCCTTAACTGATGCTAATTCATACAGAAAAAACCACAATGATATTTACTCTGACTAACCATATCTGTTCACTCTACCTTATATTTAAACCTCTTTCTTGTCCTCGTTACCAACGAAATTTTAATCTGACTGTTTGATAATATCAACTATCAACTATTTTGTATTTATGCCTTAGATTCCATTACTACGCTAATGACTATTAATTACCCTTCAATTTAAAAAAAAAATGTTCCAAAGTATGTTATATAATTAATATATTTATTTACGATAACTTGTGTAATTTATAGACAGCTGATAAATTGATGTGAACTTTGTTTTTATCCTACGAATATATTCGCTCACGTTTTTTAATCGGATAAAAGTTTATACGTTTGACATTTTGATGTAGAATGTATCGTGCTAAGTATGTGATCCTACTAGGCTTTTCTACACTTCAGTGGGTTTGTAAATACTGACCAGATTGTTAAATGGCTGTAGGCAATTAACACGATATTGACCGCTCTCTAGTTACCAGTCAATGTGCGTATTATAGTCCTACAGATGACTAGTTGTGAGCCTGAATAGCTCCCTAGTGATGTCTCTGACTGCAACACTGAGTGTTACGGGTTCGAATCCAGAGGAGGGGAACATCGACTCCTTTAGTTACTAAGATACGCCTTGCTATCAAGCACCAACAAACAAGGAAACCTAGGTCAAGCAGGTCTTCCTGCCGACTACTTTCAACCATCTAACGCTAATTTAGAGTACAGCACGATGGCAAGCCACCTGGTATGGTAACCATGTTGCAAACTAGTTAAGAATACTATCTAAATAACTAAAGGACCAACTGGTTAACCTGGTTAGCATCTATCTCACTTTGCTTATCAAAGAATACACCAGTCATCGTTGCAAAGTCTAAGACCATCTTGACTGGTTTCGTTCAAATCTAAAATCACGTTTCTTTTCTGATTTAGCATGATATAAAGACCCCCGTTGGAGCCATGGATGATTACTACTAAGGAATCTCAAACAAGGATGAAACAAAATGACCTATGGTCCATAGTTTGTAATACTTCTCTAACTGATATCAAATGGTGATCCCACTCGGGACCAATCAAATGCCTACAAACTAAAAATCGGGAATTAGTCTGATGCTTGCACTGCATATTGTGTATTGGGAGAGGTTCAAATTCATGGACCTGACAATGGATTCTAACACAATCACTGAATGACAAAGAAATTCGCCTAACAACCTGAAGACCCTGGGTTTGATCGCAGGTGGGTGGGGCAGTGTGTGCCTACTTCTGAATAGTCTCAAACGAAGTCAAAACAGCCATCCAGCGGTCTTTGGTTTTCAATGATTCTGTAGCTAGAGGTATTCGTTTTATTCCTTTATGTTTCCAGTGGAACATAGGGCTGCTTCAAGATAGAGGCTTGAAGTTTCGGTAACAGTTGTGTTTGTTCTTACGGGATGGGGTGGATAGCCACCTCATGTCTAACCTTCCCTCCTTACCATTCTTATTACTGGCTTAGCGAGGTAAAGGAGTGCCTCGTAGGCCGGGAGTGGAACCCCGAACCACATGCAGCGTAGTTTATGAGCACTCTATCGCTGTGCCACCGATGAACATCTAGAGGTCGTTCATGATCAGATTTGAAACTAATCAGGTCCCTAAGAACTAAATCTAGTTTTCCTAGCTGATTTCATACAGAACTCGAAACTTCTAGTTCTAATCCCATCGATCATGTTTTCATTTCATTCAATATATCAGTAACATTGTGATTATTATGAAGAGTGAAGATCAGGTAAAAAAATATTTGTACATTTATGCATTTTTCCTTACCTGGGCAATGCGGACAGCATTCATCCTGTAGTCTAATAGAATTTGTACAATTCAATATGGGACACTTTTTCTGAGTACATAACGCACCTGCTAACTGTTCGGAGAGAAGAAGAAACGAGGAATGGATTATTTGAAAAAAAAATTTAAAATCCTATTCCATTAGAAGTAAATTGGATACTTATTTGAAGGGGTATTGATTACGACATCTATGGATTGCACGAATCATAATCACTGAGTGACAAATATTAAATTTCGTCTTTGCGTGATTTCTCCTAAAATGATTTACTTCAAAGTGTAAAGATAGAAATATTTAAGTATTAGAGACTGTTATTCAAGTCACTTGCGTGATAAGGGGTGACCATCATCCACTTTACACTGATATGGGTGATTCCGACTGCTGTGTGATGCGTCGTATATTTGTTAATCATCTATATTTCACGATACAATGTCATAGGCATGTCAGCATTCAGAGCTGAGGATATAGATGATAGAATGAGGTCAGCAAATGAACTCTGCAACGATTTTCCAGCCAAGGGCATCAACCTGAGAAGGGCAGTAGGCGTACTGCTGTAAGTCCTACAATTCTTCAAGGGTAGGTAGTACATCGAAGCGCAGTCCATCGTACTTGGTGTGTTATTTTGTACATTTGTTCATGTTGTATATACTGAATTGGTACCATCTCTCATCTATCTGTTGATAATTTTGTTTGTGTCCCGACCTTCTCCACTTGGATCGTCAACCTGAGAAGGGTTGTAGGCGTACTGCTGTAAGTCCTATAATTCCCTAAGAGTAGTTCGTCAGGGCGGAATCCACAACATATGATGTATTGATTATACATATATTTGTGTTAAGTACTAGATTGGGTTCCAATTCCTCTAAATGTTGGTTAATTTTATAGTTGTCACATTGTGCGAATCATCTTGTAATGTTATTGTATGTACTTCTGAAGTCGTTTCTAGTCTTCTACAATTGTGAATGAATCAAGTGGTGTTAGAGTCATTGTACGCGATTCAATACGCCAGGGGAGAGAAAGAGTGTCAGAGTGACTTGAAACAACCAACACCCTGAGGACCAGACCACTGGTGGTACTGTTGACAGAGAGCGAATGGAAGATCCTGCACGCCAGGGATAGTGTACTGGTGGGTTATGGTATGCTTGTTGCGTGTTGGGCTTTTTTGTCTTGTTTTTTCCATTTTAGCCTGGTCCTGGTTGGCCCAGGCTCCCATGTTGGTATTTCATTTCAAGGTTATCGCCATGATGGAAAAAAGGGATGGATCCTGTTTTGGCCGGGGAGTGTAAATGAATGCGAACATTGAACGTTGGTTCATTGACCTTGGTCCCCATTGGCGGGCAACTCGAAGGCGCGAATGATTTAATCGCGTACAAGTTGGAAGCAGACGAAAGAATACGAATAAAAGTACAATACATTCCTTGTAAAACATTTGTTTATAGACCTTGTACCAATATCGATTTTAATTGCCGAACAGTATAACTTAATACAAGTCCTTGTGTTCTAGAGTTAAGGTCGATAATCGTTCACAGTAATTATCGGTCGATTCGGAGTGTCTTCGCAAATAAGTTCCTTGACAGCATAAGATTTATGGGGACTTTGGATTACTTGTGATTGTCGGATTTCCGTCAAGAAGCAACATCAGACGGATAGGCATCGTAAACCAGGAGAAATAGGACAGCCGTTCCATATAATCCTGGGAATCTTCAGAAAAGAACAAACATGACCCTACAAGGGACCGAATCTGGAATATTTTGGTTACGAAAGCAGACTCACTGACCATCCAGCTACTTGGGCAGGGATTCACCGACTGCTGTCAATTCGTGACTAGTGAAAAGATCTACACTGGATTTTTTTTTATTGTAATTTTATGTGTTACATAATTTAATCACAAGAATAGAAATATCCACAAGGTTTTACATTCAAAATCACTCACAGTACATTCACATTCACTGCATGCATCAGGTTTCCATGTATTGCCAATCAAATAGGGTATCCCATTTGGAGATTTTCCACAGTTTGGAATACAAAGACATTGTTCACGGGATGCAACTTTCATGTTTAATTCAGACACCTATAAATTCAAAAATATTGATAACTTACATGAATATATATATATAATCAAACAGCGCTTACTGATAACAGATATCTGTAAGTAGTATATTGCGTGATGGTTTCAAAAAGAATCTTGAATGGAGTAGTGACAGCTTATGTGGCTGTCGAATCGCTCCACTACTCAGCAACACGATATATAACCAACTCAGTCTCCGCCTCAAAATCACACAGGAAGCTGTTTTCCCTCCTTAGATTCTGATTTTTTCCGCATTTCATACCTTAACTCACACTAAAATGGCTACATTTAGTCGATTTATTCTCGATTTAAAGCAGGAGCCTGTTTCCATTCAGTGCCGAACATTTCTTCAGTGTACTGGATTGATTATGAAGTCAAAATCTTGGTGTTTCAGTTCCTGGAACTTTATTAATTTCGGCACGTGGTGATGGTGATCAGGATGAGAAGATCCAGCTATATGATACTGAGTGGAAACCCGAATATCAGCGATCCATATCTGTTTAAGTGTTGGTTTTTAAGGGATTTGATTGGTTACAGGATTTTATCATCACCTGAAATCGTGTAGAGAACCACTGGAAAAAACATCAGGGAGTACTGGACATCTCTATTTCATCCTGGTTCGGAACTCATCAGTAGTACGCACCTTGTGATTTAATGGATCCGTGAATACCAACTTCTGTCATTTCACGATAATCACTGACGACACTGGCTAGTCGTTCTCCTGACTGAATTCTCTCAGTCACTCTTGTAGTGTGTGACTAGTAGTCGAAACGCACTCTGTGGTGGTGTCAGCTGGTTGCGAGCAGTTGATAGACAGTCCTGAAATTGTATCTCACGCTTGTTATCACTTATCATTAAGACTTATCTGAAGTCTTCTCGATACTTCTATCTCCTCGGGAATCCGAATCCGCTTTACTCTGTGCCGAAATCAGACAGGCCACCAATGCAAGATTTGGTCTGTGCCTATTAAGTGATGATAGTCAAGATCCATTTGTATTAGTAACATAGTTATATGAGTAGAAATCGATATTTTTCTTTAACAGAATTTCCAAGGTCTTCTGTCACTCAATAATTCTACATCTTAATGCATTCTTGCTCTAAGATCTACAAAAATAAACGGAATGCTTAAGCTATCAATAAAACAACTGCGTTCTAAGATGGTTTTTGTGAAGCGATGAAAATTAACTCTATTTGACCCCTACACATATAGTGAAAAGTGTTCAGTAGACAAAAGTATCAAATCCCTGATAAAAAATAGTATAATTCCGGTCGGTGTTTCATGTACTTCTACTTGATGAGTCTGCATAAACATGAGGATCAATTTCAGGAGTTTATTATCGACCTAACATGAAAACTAAGTACACTAAGATGCCAAGACATACAGCAATCCACTGAGGCTGGAGAAGAGACTAATAAGGTAGGTTACTCCATAGTGACCAATCAGTATATTCAGGAGGTCATTTGTCAATCTGAATAGTTCATCGGAATTGACTCTGATTGTGCTCATTAGGTAATGCAGGATCAAATTTCCGAGCTAGTATCAGGATGTTAACAAACATGGAATCTATATTCAAGGCTTCCTGTTGACTATCTTCAACCAGGCTGTACATCAGTTCACAAATAGTGGAATACATAAATTCAAAAGCAACTTTTAATATGTTGCGTTTTAACATTGTAAAGCATAGGTGGTTCTGTGGTAAAATACACGTCACCCATACCTTGGATCCTTAGGTTCAATGGTCGGCCGATGTACTCCTGTAACAACAGAAGACAAGGGCCAGGCAACAGATCGTTTTATTATGAAAATCAACACGTATTTATACATATTTCAACTACATTATTATAGACAAGCGCAGTCATCTGATTGGTTGTTTATCAGAAGTTAGGTAGACAAACGCAGGCTTCTGATTGGTTGTTTCGGGATTCCTTGACAAATAGAGTTCTCTATCTGCGAATCATATTTTGCCACGTTAACTTTGCTGTGATTGGTTGTTGACTCAGCCTTGTTCATATTTTCTCACGGCCTAACCCTTAATATGCCAACCAGGCACGCGCCCCCCCCCCCCCAAAAAGCGGTTTTGGGGCTTGGTTCCTTTGGGGGTTCCTTTTTTTTTTCCAACCCAACCGGTCCTTCCCTTTGGAAATTTTCCCCCAATTATTTTTTTTTTTCCCCCCCCCACCCCCAAAACCCTTTAACCCAACAAACCTTAACCCCCAACCCCCAAAAAGGGGTTCTTTGGCAAAAAAAAAGGCCGGAATTTTTTAAAAAATTTTTTAATTTAATTGGTTTTTATGGAAGTTTGGTTTTTGGTTCTAAATAATTTCTTATTTTTGGTTTCTTTTTTTGCCTCCCTTAATCCAACCAGGCACTCCTAAGCCTTGTCTAATTTATTGACCTATACTAATTTTTGATTCGATACTAGTCAATAACTAGTGTAATGTGTCTAGTCTCATCTTCGGTGCAGACTAAATTCTATCAGTCAAGCTTGCAATGTGGCCACCATGCCAGCAACAGGTGGCTCGCCATCACGGTGCACTGTGAATTGATGGTATTAGATGGTTGGAGGCAATTGGTCACAGGAAGCCTTGGATAGCAGCTGGGTTTTGTGCTAGTTGGCATTTATCGCGAGCACGAATAGCTCAATGGTAACGCCTCTGACTGCAGGTAGCACTGGGTGACGCGGGTTTGAATCTCAGAAGCGACTTGAGTTCTTTCAAGGTGGTTGCCGATACACCCTACTGGCTGATGAGTGTCAAGAAACCTAGTAGAAAACCTAGATGGTGTCCAAGGCTTCCTGTGGCCGATTGCATTCAACCATATAATACCAATAACTTATACTAAGCTTGAAAAAGCGAGGAGGTTTTGTTAGCATGAGACTAAACCTCTCCTCGTTAAAATTAATACCATTTGCTAATGAAATTACTTTGCCTCAAGCCTGAGCCTCTATATTCCACTTGGAATAAAACAAAGAATGAAGAGAAGTGAGCACTAATCACCTCACTACTACAAATACACATGCGCAGATGTCACACACACATACATGAAACGATAAAATGAAATAAAGGTTTACCTGTTGCATTAAACTTTCAATAGCTTGTTTTTGTATATTCAACATACTGTATAGCTCATTGATTGTACTTGTAACTAGAACACAGAAGACAGAAAAAAAAAGACGGAAAGGGGAAGAATCAACGTGTTAGAGAGAACTTGCAATTCTGAGTTGATAAGCCAATAGATGTGTACAGAAGGTAATCAGTTAAAAATTTTCTCCTTGCTTTACGTTCCCAGTGGAGCGTAGGGGTCTTCGAGCTAGAGTTTTTAAGTTTAAACATTGATTTCTACGGCATAAGAGGTTGCTAGCTGCCTCATGTCCAATCCTTCCCTCTTTATCGGTCTTATTGACGGCTTAACGAGGTTAAAGAAGTGCCGCGTCGGCTGGAGATCGAATCTGGAACCATATATGGCCTGGTTGGCGAGCATTTTTATCCCTGTGCCACCAAAACATTAGTTAATATGAAAGTTGCCAACTGATAGTGAATCTGTATTCATCTTGAGTTGATGGAGCATTGATAACCTGCTTGTACCTATACTTATAATTCAGTATGATTAGTTTGGCCAGGTCAAAATCTAGCCGGTCAATTATTGAGTGGACAAAACGAACGGTAATGTATCTTTTTAATTCAGACGACAGCTGGGAGAACATTGCTCTTAGCGTTACTGAGAAAAATGTTCCTCTTGAAGATGATGAGATTCTTCTCTGATGGGAATCCCAGTTTAAGTCACCCTTAAAATCAAAATTCATATATAAAGTTTCAGTTTTTGCGCTTTCCAAAATTTCAGTTTGATATCTTGTCAATGATTATTAACGGCAGTTATCTATTTTGATTGAAGATTTCCTATAGAAGATCTGGTTTTTCTTCTGAGGCATCAGGGCCGGAGATATACTGGATGTGAATGGCAGAGGAATTAATCAAATTTCAGTTCGCTCAGTAAGCACCCAACTGGAGAACCGTGCCTCCAAAGCCTCAGGATGGTCGGGGGTGGGTGCTTTGTGCTGCGGGTTGGCCACCCCTCCGCACACCTCTTGAAATGCTCCCATATGACCAGGTGTCTTACATAGCCTCTCCTGAGGAAGTCCTACTCACTGCCTTCACGTGGTGGAGGTGTTTTTTCCACCGAAGTGAGAGGGCGAAAGCGGATGCCCGGCTCTCTTCATCGGGTTGACTGTCCATTGGATGACAGTCTAGGGGAGATGGCTAAACCCTGATTCCAAACCTCCAACGACTGGCGTATGAAACTCACTGGAGCTCACCGGCAGACGTATGGACAAAGGGCTTGTTGGATGTCCTGGATGCCTGGCCCCATTCAAAAAGGCGTATGAACCGGACTCCGGTCACCGGCTGGCTTCCAATGGATAGTGGATTCCCTACTCCACTCCTACTGCCTTGTAGGTCACACTTGGTTGTGTAAAGGCTAGAGCTGCACTCTCAAACAAAAGGCCGAGCGATGCTGGGAACATCACTCGTATCAAATTCCCATGAAACTTCATGAACTCTCTTGTTCATGAAGCCGGCTCATCCTCCCGTAGGAGATAGCCGAAGTAAAGTAAAAGTAAGTAGTGTCATTTAACTGTACCTTTTGTAGATTTCTTATGGATAAGCTTTCCTAAAATTTCGTCTGTAACATCTGAACACCTTTGTCAACACTAGTCATTTCATTTCAACAAAGTCTTTCTTCAAAATAGTCTAGAAAGTGAAGAATAACTTGCTAAAGAAAGAAAACACTTTGGTCTCCTGTGTGTAAAGCTGAAGCTCTAGCCATTCAGATAGAGAAACGTGAGTTCTTCACAGAGAAGAAGATTGTCCTAGAACTCTTATTATCATGATAACTCAATCATTAAATTATTTATCTCATTATGTAACTCTAATACGCGTGTCAAACTTCTCTAAGACATATCGATTCATGTTTAAAACCTAAGATTTTGACAAATTATCACTTCTCTTACTGTCCTCTTCAGTGAGAAGTTGTACGTAAATGCCAATGTACTGCAAAGACAAAAATGAATTCGCCAAAAAGAGCCCCTTTGCTGAACACTACTCATTTTGTCCTTTCCATAAATTATTGACTGGTTAGCAGGTGTTCTTTGTAGATTAGCCGAATGAGCAACAACCTAATTGTTCAGGTAACACCAGTTAAAAAGGATCCCCTTCAGTCATCATTTATGACTAAGTGACAATTTTTATATGTTTGTAGGGATCTGATTTTTACTAGTTGATCACAGATTGATATCAGTTTAAAAAAACCCATTGAAAACCGGGAAGTACTGGACAGCTGTTTCAGCCTAGTTTGGCAGTCATCCACAGTACGCACCCACCGGGATTCGAACCCACGACATTTCGGTTACACGGAAAGCTCGTATACCATTCAGCCGCTGGAACCCGATTCTGATTTCTTTCAATTTTGATAAAGGATTGATATCACTCACAGAACTACTGAAAACCAGTCGAGAGTACTGAATAGCTTTTTCATCCTACTTTGGAACTCATTGGCAGTATGCATACACTACCGTGGTTCAAACCCACGACTTTCTGGTTACAAGGCAAGCTCGTAGACGATTTATTCACTTGAATCTGGCTCAATGGCCCATGAACTCTAACTTCAGCCCATTCGTGATTTTTGCGTGACCTTCGGCCACTGTCATTTACGGACCGGTAGAATTCATGGGCCAGTGAGTTGAGTCCCGGTGACCAAATTGCCAACTAGACTGCCTTACAACTGGGAGGTCTTGGATTCGCACTTTGGAGTTGGGTGCGTACTTCCAAAGAGTCATGAACAAGGACAAAACAACTGTCCAGTTCTCTATCGCAGTGAAACTTGTTAGTTTATGCAGAAAGGGTCCGTACTTGTTATGTACTCATTGAGTAGTTATTAGTCCTGACGCCACGGAAAGAGGGAAATCAGAAGACCACCAGGTTTACGATGATAATTGTATTTTCCAGACAAGGAAAATAAATGTCACACAAGAGTGTGAGTGAAATGGTACGAGTGTACGAAATGTGGGAACACAAGAAGAGAATGAACAAGGGTCTAATACAAAAGTATATATGAAAATGGCTAATACACATGAACCAATAAATAGCCAGTCTTAACATGATTGGTTGTAATGTCATGTGATAACAAGGTCATACATTGTTTAATTAGTCAGTGGACAGACAAAAGCATATTGTCAGTTATAATGAAATATCGATCCATATACACATAGCAAAATATAATAGACTGTCAACAACAAAACACACACATCATGCGGATACATATCAGTACCGCACAGTGAGAGATATAAAACAATCTTGTAGTAAAAGATTTAAAGATTTACTCTTATTTTATTTTAATAGAAACTGAAAAATCCGTGAAAACTAATGAGCGACAGATTGTCTTTTTTTCTCGCGTTTTGGGACACATAGATACTACATAGAACATAGTGTTCCAGCAGCACAATGTCATTTCAATCTGTTCTCTGCAGTCTTCGTTAGCTGACTAAACAACTGCCGACAAGCTTTTATTTCCACCTCACACGATCTCTTTCGTATCACTCTATCCCAAAATCATTGTCCCCAGTTCGGTTTCTACTCAATGGTCTGGGGTAATGATGTCACTCAGTGGCCTCTTCAGAATGCGTACAATCTGCCTCTAAAACCTTCCACAGATTTGTTGGGTAATAGGTTCTTGTTCCATTTATTCCTCAAGGTCTTTGTTATCAATCGTTTCTGGCTATCTGTTATCTAGCATCCGATCATTCAGAGCAGGTGTTGATAAAAGTGTTCAGCCTGTTGAAAATGGTCGTTGTGATACGTCAAGCACTGCAGTGCTTGAAGATACTGATCTTGTTCGTAATATTTAGTGTAGTAGACTTCCATATTAATTGCTTGCTTGTCTTGCTTTACCGACTCCACCTTTGAAATCCTCATCTGTGCGTTGCAGTTTCCTTCTTGAATAGGAGAAGGTGAAAAGAAGTCGATCAGAAGTTCAAATTCCTATAATTTGATTGGTAGTGGACAGAAAAAGCGTATTTACGATTACGTTGGTATTGTATTCTATCAAACCTTTGAAAAGGAATCAGAACTTCCCTTTAACATTTTATATATTTATATAATTATAAACAGAGCTAAACCATTGCAATATGTAAAAGAAACGCTGAAAATTCCATGCTGTAAATTGTTATTGTTGTAGAATAAAGTGATTATTATTATTATATTATTATTATTATTATTTTAATACGGCGACGAAGCTATGCGATTTCTGCCAAATGATCTTTGCACATTTATCAGATAAAAGCAAATTCAAAACACATACCATCCTTTCACTAAATAAATTTTGTCAGTGGATTTGTCACAGGACTGAAGTGTTTTATTGTCGATAAGACGGTGTTTACTCGACTTATCATCACAAAATAAGTCAAACAAGAAGGCTTCTAGAAATGGAAACATCAGTATACCTGACAGTCTTCTTTAAGATTTAATTGTTGAAATCGACGTCGACTTCGAAAGTACATTGACTTAAAATCTGTTATGTTAAGTTATTAAACTCAAATACCTTTCTAAGACCACAAACCAACCGTCCATTCTTCACTGGTCTGAGGATTTTCAACAGCTAGTTCACAACTGAATGTCATTGGAAAGGAACAAACACCACGTCTGTATACTCTAGGGGTGCTGTACGAGTACAGTAACTCTTAGTTCGATACCTGGATTTGTTAATATAACCCTCATTATCTTTTTAAGAGAGTGAATGATGAATTTCGGTTATAGCAAAGACAGAGTCCAAAGCTTTCTGTGCTTTTAGCAATGTGTGTCGGTGGTTTAATTATTACTTCCTGGAGAATCAAACCGTGCAGTAGCTTAAACAGAAGCAGCATTAGTGCTGTGTGACCAGAAGTCCCAGTGGCTGCCTGTTTGAATCGATTTTTGGAGTTGTGTCAGTATCTTACCATTGACTATAAATCACTGCTAGGTAAGTCGAAATGTACAAGTCTAGGAGCCAGCCTTTTCTAAAACCCCTCCACAGAATGGAGAGGCCTAGCCTACTTATAAACTCAGAGAAATGCCTTACTACTAATAAATCCCTATTAACCGGGTGTACAGCGTTGCCTTCCGACCTCAACATAGTATAAAAGACTAACCACCGCTCTAGCCGCTATCCAAACAGCCTATCTGGAATGGTCTGACGTGCAGGACACATTCCTTCCAGCCTGTAGAGCTTATTAAGCCATTAGGATATGTAAGATCAACCACCGCGTCAAGGTAACATCTATTGGTCGGTATCGATAAAGACATTACTGCATAAATAGAAGCACACGAAAATCAGAAAATTTAGCTGAAGACTAAGAGGCATCTCTTGACTTCGAGTGTTAATCCTTACCAGCATCATGCATTTAATAGAAGCGAGGTAATTTAATAATAGCAAATAAATCGCCTAATTTCACTTACATTTACTTGGTGCATCCATTTTATTAAGAGGTGAAATATATTCATTTCCAAAACCAGTCGTAGATTGACTCCGCATATGAGGTAGATTTGAAACACCAACTAGTATAGGCGAATCTCTGTTCAACGATTTTGATAATATCCATGATGGACACTGTGATAATTCAGATTTAATTACGTCTTGATTGGATGTTAACATGAAATTTCGAATGGAACCCTTTTTGAAGTCATGGAAATATAAGGGAAAAGAAGAAAACAGTTTGTAAAAGTAACACGTTTGGGATACTTGGTTTTGAATGTGAAAGTGTTACGCACGATACTGTTTATAGTTCAGTGGCTGGGATATCCTACAACCAACCACATGATCCAAAACTGACTCTCGGCCAAAGCACTCATGAACCTCACTTAACCAGGAAACCTGATTAAAAGGGAAGGTTGGATGAGAGGCTAGCAACCCAACTACGTAAGAAAAGAACAGCAATGATACTGAAAATTCACAGCTCAGGCTTGAAGTCCTAAGTTCGTTTTTAGTCAAAAACACGTCCGTTTTGTTATTCGAGTCATATCCAGCATCATCCATTGCAAAACACTTATTATTGTCTGGTCACAAAATAAATATTAATGACTATTTCACAATTATTTCACATAACTCTAATTCAAGGTTATTGAAGGTGATGGAAGCACTTTGGATTAATCACATACAGCCTAAACTGTGTGTACAAAAATCAATAGACTTCAATCTTCGCCTACCCTGGAATACATGACCTATCTAAATATGATTGGTCATTAGTATGTACTTTTGTTTCTATTTAACTGAGTAATTTTCATGAACTTTATTTTACCATTGTTAACCATGTTAGTTGTAAAGCGGTTGTAAAGAAACTACGAAATGATATCATCTCGCGAAATTTGTCTTCTTAATGCTTTGTTCATATACGTGTGTTTACCTGTGATTGTGTGTGCATAGGGAGGACGCACCGGTCTCTGTGGGTTAACAGTACTGAGCCAATGAATTCCAGTATAGGGCTTGCATGGTCAAAGGTCTCATCTCGTTGACTAAAGGCTTTAGTTGTGTCCTCACCTTTCTTTTATCCCTAACTATGAATCCTGAATTGAATGGTTCAGTTCTAGAGAAAGTCGTTTTCCATCTGTAATCAAAAAATTCATCAATTAGTGATACTGAAGTAAGTTTTTGTACTGTCATTCTACTCACATGCCGACAGAATTCTTATAGAACTGAATTGTGTCTGTGTATGGATAAGTAACTGGAGAGTGGTCCTTGTGAATACGTATTTTTATCCCTCTAGGTCGCTATATATTAATTATCTGGGGCTTGAATAGCAGAAAAATTAAATCAATAAATAGGGCATTGATTGGTGCATTTTGTCGATTTTAGTGGAAATATACTGCACTTAACACAAGGGGAATGATCCTGATCTCCAATGCTAGGGTCAAATCAGTCACTCCCTCTTTATGGTTGAGAGACTTCGCGTCTCATGAAAAGCAATTCTTACAAGCTGTTGCAGACTTCCATCAACCCCTATCCACTTTTCTACATAATTAATATTAGATCGCCATTGTGAAGGGCTTACCAATGATGGAAATCTGGCTAACAGAGGACCAACCAACAGTCTGTTGCTCAACATATATGTGGAAAGAATTGGAGATGGATAATACACAGACAAAGCAACATCATGTGCCAGGTAAAAATCCGCCTAGTGAACCCCGAATGAGTGGCGATTACATGAATATGGATGTGAGGCTCATATTGAGGAGATCACGTCAGGAGGAAATTAGAGCCTGTAGGCAAATGTTGAACCAGTGGAGAACAGATTGCTGCCGATGCCTTACATTTCATTTGGAACGTAATTTTTCTCAAGTCTGCATCCAAGCATTATTGTCGAGTGCCCACGAGCTAGGAGTCTTAGACTTGTAGGACATTCTGTCAACTGACTCCTTCAAATCGCTGGTCTCAGTTTGTTATATGAATCGAATCGAGATTTGATAGCATACATTAGTGCACAGTTTCTCTTTTTGTGAGTTCATCTCTTTATTTTGCCTAAAGAATAAAGTCGACATGGTTTAGCTCTGCGTCAGTCATTCATAATATATTGTTTCCTGTTTGTAATAAATACTATTTTTAATTGCACAGCTTTAGAGGATGATGCTGTTATGTGTAACTAGAGACTAGTTGGATAGTCTGTTGGTCAGAATTTAAAATAAACAAATATTGATCACCTATACGTTACGAACAGAGCAAAGGATGGCAGTCAGACCTTACTCTACCTCCTCAACTCCATTGACTTCAAAAAGGCCTCCTCCAGACAGGGTTAACGGAGAAGTAATTTGGAAACTGCTGCAACATCACGATATACACTGTCTGAATCTTCATCAACCTCATTCGACAGCTGGATAAATGGTAATGCCAGGTGTCAGGTGATCCAAAACGGAAATCTCAGCGGAGTCTGGCTCTAAAGTCAATAAAGGAGTAAGAAAAGGCTGGCTGGCTGGCTGTCTATTATCACCAAAGATATTCTTAACTTTGTTGGACTGGATTATGCGTCAGACTGTGTGTTGGGAGCGAGCAGACAGGAGTACGCTGGACGACCAATAGGAAGACTCTAGAAGATCTTGATTTGACGTGTGGATGGTTTATGTTTAATGTCACACACACTCTTAGACTTAAAGGCAGGCGAAAGTCAACAAACTGGCGGAAGAGGCTGGCAAGCAGCGAAGGCATGACTCCAGGTGAACATGGAGAATGTTGAGACGAAGGGGGTGAAGATAACCAACTAAGAGTGACAGACAGCAACAACAACAACAACCAGCATCAACGACCATCAAGGGGGAGAGATTTGACAGAAGTTAGATCCTTCCTTCACATATCTGGTTGGGAAGCATCGTCTGAACTACAGCCAGTCAAAGTCAGCCATAAGCGGGAAAGGCAAGATACGCCTTCATCAACGTGAAACCAGTGTTGAAATCTTCCTCACTCAGTCAACCAGCGCAAACAACAAGATTCAAATTTTCAACCCCAAAGTAAAATCAGTCAGTTAGTGCTTCCATACCAGTCAGAAACTTTCACTGCGTGTCACAAAAAGTACTTCCAGCAGCCTGTTGCAGCTTTCATTAGCAGCTGCACATTTTACTGGCTATATACTGAAGATCAAATGACCAGGACGAATTAGTTACAAGTAGCTATGGCTACAAACTAACCAGCAGTCGGTCGATAGACCAGCAAATATGTGGGAAAAAGTGGAGATGGATTGATCGGGCATGTATTGAGCAAACCGTTGAGTGACATTGTCGAGTGGAATCCTAATGTGAAACAACGAGTGGGTCGTCAGTGCGAGGTTGACATGGAGGAGATAATGCGGTGGTGAGGACGAGGAGATGAGAGATTACACGGTGAATCGTTGAGCAGGCCATGTAAAGAGGACAGCTCTATGTCCCGCTTGGAACCCACGTTAGTTAAACTAACTAGCTAATCAGGTTTCACCACTGACCACTCGGCCCAGTTTTGCAGGGTACTTAGTTTTCTGTGATGCTATTTTGTCTGAGATTATTGTTATTGCGCATACAGTTGTAATTATAATAACCTCTCACTCGCTCGTTTGTAGATATACATTCAAAGACTGATGTGTGACACTGCTTAAAATATATATATATATATATTCACCGATCATAATGTGCAATCATAAAGTAAAATTTATTCGCTGAATAGCATTCTGGCTTCGAAGGATTTACGATCAGTTATTATTATCATTATTATTATAAGACTTCATTAGCATGTCTTCATTTTATCCTACTCTATGCAGTCCTTCTTTGCTGAATTCTCGATAGCCCATAGCCCTTCATCAACTCTCCACACGATCGCCTACATGTCACCCTCAAAATGCCGGTTAACACATAGTTTCCCACTCGGGTTCCACTTGAACGCCTCTACTTGACGCATCGTATCAACCGACAGTCTTCTTAGCGTATCAAGCTAGCTAGCTAGCTTAGAAAACAACCCCTTATCACTGACTATTGACAACCTCCATCTCTACAAAAGATAAATCGATGATACTTTCATTATTTGTAATGAGAATTGTGATTTAAAAAACCTACTTCAAATCTTCAGTAACGCCCACCCAAACGTCAACTTTACACTTGAGACTGAATTCGACGGAATGTTCCACTTACTCGATGTGCATCTAACAAGAAACGCCAACAACTATCTGAAAAGGTTCATATACCAAAAGCCTACATGGAAGGGACAATTCATCAGATTTCAAAGCTTTGTGCCCCTAAGCATAAAGAGGAACCTGATATACACTCTTTCCTCGAGGATTTGGAAGATATGCAGCGGGAAGTGATTGAAGAAGAACTGCGTATTCTCCGAAAAACCCTGATGCGAATTGGTTTCCCGCCCAGGTTCACAGACAAGAATCTCAAATCTAAGAAGACTTCCAAACAATTCTATTCCGTTCCTGAGAAAATACTTCTGCTTAATGTAGAATTCAAAGGTGATAGTGAAGCAGAAATCCTTCGTAAATGCCTCTCCAAATCCCTGAGGAAAACATACTTCGCCGCGAGCCTACGGCTGACGTTTTCGTACAAGAAACTGTTCAGCCAGAATGAAAAAGACAAGCTGTCACATTGGGCCACCTCAAAGTGCATATACCAGTTTACTTGGTCTTGTGGAACTGAGTACATCGGCCATACCATGCGCCCACTTGAAAAAACGCGCTCGTGAACACTATCTAGCCTGGCTAGTAAAAGGACACCAATTCAGGACATTCAGTGCCTTTCGAAAAACTCTTCAAAGTAAAATACAAGATTCAACCAAACTTATCAAAGGGAGTGAAATTAAGACATCTAGGCATAGCCGAGGCAACAGCCATTCAAAAGCTCAAACCCACGCTTTGTATCCAAAAGAAATATGTCTAACCCTTGTCTCTGTCATGGCCATCATAAACAGGTAATTCTTTTAGTAATGACCATCCCATCGCTTTTCTTATCTAAACTTCCTGTTTATTAATGTTATTTTAAGTTTTTCTTAATCCCTGTTTACACTACCATATTTTCATATCCGAACTTCCTGTTTATTTTGTCATTTTACTATTTCTACATATTTAATCCCTAACCGCATAAACATTTATTCGTCACATTAGTTTTTTTACCCAAATATCCCGTCTATTTTGTTATTTCTACATTTCTAACCCCTAATTGCCTAATGTCAATCATCTTAGTAATTATGATGCTACTTCGTTTGAGTTTATCCGTCCCCTCCTGTTTACTGTGACATTCTAATTCCTAATTGTAATCTTTATTAATTTGACCCTTAACCGGAAATTATTCTGGAACTTTCCCATCCATTTAATTTAAATACACGAATGTACAGCGTTTTCGTTGATGACTTCGTCGAAAAGAAAATTTTCCTTTTCGCTGCAACTGTCTTCTTAATAACTCCAATGACCCAATATGTATATTCCGTATCTACAATTCACATAAGTTCTTGATATCGCTGATCACTACAGTTCCTCCTTGTTTTATTGAAAGTTTGAAGCTTGTCAGAAGTGCTTTTGACGGCGCTTCAAGTCCATGAGCGGAATAACCCGACATTATTCTGTTGAAGATTCGTATCCTGTTCCATATAATAGTGAATACAGTAGATATATGCACGGATTTTAGACTAATGAAGGTCTTCTATGCGTTTCTGATTAGATTTCAATAATAATAACAATAGTTACTGTTATTTGACATTTATATAATTGACAGTAACATGATCAAACTACAGAACAGAAGAGATAAAACCGCCCACACACACAATATGTATCTATGGTGTTAATAAGTTTCGTAATAGCAAAATAGAAAGAAAGAAAGGCCAGAAAAAAAGGTACCAACCATTAAAAGATAAAAACATGAAATTGGCGAGAGGATTTATACCCTATTATAATTTATTAGCTTTACATTCTACAATTAGTAGTACACCCATAATGGCACTCATATAAAGCAAGAAAGTATAAATAGACTTTTAGAGAAGACAAAGATTATTAGAGGAACAAAGTACTACGCTAAAGAAAATGTAAATACCATTAGGTGGGTATTGGATAATGAACGATTAGCTTGTCGATAAAAAGCACCCGAATTCCTTTCATTCTGAAATAATGTTAGGTCTAGGTGGCTAAGAGAAGGAAAAGTGGATTATTGATATAAGAATAAAACTTGTGCACTGTGGTAGAGTGTGTAATTCCATTATGGGTAAATTTTGTTTTGATAAAGTCTCACAGTGTTGTTATACAGTAATGTTTACTGATAACCACATTTCGAGTACAATTTATTGCTCATAATCATATCAAGGTATTCACACGACTTCCTAACTTCGTTTATATAGTTTCATTATTTTTCACTTGATTTGATTGGCAGTAGTATTTTCCATATTTCAGGTATGAGTGATGAATCATTTCTATTGCATGTGTTGGATGTGGACTCGATGAACAAGGCAAGATGCAGTAATCAACGTCTTTCTCCGCCTACCTAGATTACTTTTTAGAATTTTAACCCTCTCCCACCATCCTATTGTGTGGTTGTGTGTTAATGCAAGCATTGCAATTGCTGAGCTTTTTTCTAAATTACTCATCTTTTCGAGGTCAACCATTCTTACCTTAGCCATTAAATTCTTATACTCTGACAATCTGACTACCGCCGATCTACTAGTTTGACCTATGTAGTTGACGTCACAATCATTGCAGGGTATTTTGTAAATTATATTATTTTGTCTAATTGGGTCCACCGGGTCTTTTAGCCTACAGACCTTGTCTCTGAGTGAGTTTGTAGGTTTGAATGCCACCTCAATTCCTGCTTTATTAGGAATCCTATGTAGAGCCTCAGATGTCCCCTCTTTATGTGGTATAACTGTAGATGACTTATATTCTCTCTTATTTATTTTATTATTACTAGTTTCACAATTATTTTTTTCGTTTCGCCTTTTTCGATCTTCCTAATGAATTTTATAGGATAGTTATTTAACACCATATGAATACGGTCAATAACTTTTTTTGATTTAGTCAGATTTATTCAGATGTATAGAATACAAATTACTGATTTAAATGTAGTTGACTGTCGAGGTCGTAGTGGTTCAGTGGATAATGTGCTGAATTTTTTAATGCAATGGGTGCTGACTTCGAGTTCCAGTGGGAACATCTTCGCTCACTGGAGACGCTTGCTAATATATATATATATATATTCATAATACAGGACTACCTCTCCGTCCAATCCTCGATATGGCGGGTTCTTCTTTACCTCGGAATCACTCACTGGCTAGCTGAAATACTGAAACCAGTCAGAAGGCAAGTATCTAAGTTTTCCATTGATATTACGCTTAAATTTATTGATAGCATTAAAGATTTTAATGCCTCAGACAAAGTAATGTTCTCATAAGATGTGACGTCGCTATTTAGCAATATTCCTCTCATGGAAACTGTCTGCTATTTATGAGATTATATTGATACACATAGTTTAGAAATAGGTTTGCCGACAATCCACCTCAAAGAGCTTTTATTGAGATGCACGTTGAATGTTCAGTTCACTCTCAATAATGAGATTTTTGGACAGAGAAATGGTATTGCCACGGGATCACTACTGGGTCCCTTGTTGGCTGATTGTTTTATGGCAAAGCTGAAAAATTCTCAACTTAGTCAAACCATCAGTCATTTTGACATTTATAGAAGATATGTAGACGACACTTTCGTTATCTGCGATAAAAGCATAATTCTTGGTGATGTCTTGTTTGCTTTCAACAGCTGCCATCCTTTTTTACGATTCACCATAGGAAAGGGATCTGAACTAAGTATTCCCTTTCCTGACGTGTGCCTTAGCAGATATAATGAGGGATCTCAAAATATTTATCCACCAGGAACGTACATGGAACGTACAACTAACTAATTTTTACAGTTGAGTGCCTATTTCCATGAAAAGGAACCTAATTCATTCACTCTTCTTCAGGATAAGGAACATTTGTAGTTCTCATTGCATTGACCCAGAACTTGATTTCCTAAAAGCTATGTTCACAGAAGACAGTTACCCAAACCGATTTACTGACGGTTACATGAAAGATAAGCAGTCTAAACTGGTCACTGACTCAGTTCCAAAGAAAACTTTATTCATGAACATGGGATTCAAAGGTGATCAAGCTTCAGTTATGCTCAAAAATCGTCTCTTTAAATTAGTCAATAAGACGTTCTTTTCTGGAAAATTGTAAGTGACGTTCACCAGCTGCAAGTTGTTCTGCATCTCTGTAAAAGATAAGCTCCCCCGTCTGGCCGCTCTTGTGGAGCGAGATTCATTGGCTGTAGCCAGAGGACGCTTTCCGCACGGATACGAGAACATATTCCAGTCACATGGTTTTACAAGGGAAAAAAGAAGTGTGTGCGAAGATATATTCTAGAACACACTTGATCGACTCCTGTCATTCAACCAACCCTGGCCATGATTTTAAGATCATCATCTACTAAATCCACACTAACTTGCCAAGTTTTCTTCGGTAGAGAATTCTAAAGACAGCGAAGACCTTGGCATGACTTTCAACCAGACCTTTGTGTACAACAGAAGTAAAGCTTGATAATAAATACGTTGAAAAGAGTCTCTTCACTGAATATTCTGTTCTAAATATATATCTAGCTGACAAGTTCCAAATGGTATGGAACACAAAATAAACAGTTATTAAGTGTTCTATAAAGGTCATTTGTCAATTTCAGTTGGTAACAAAATATATGAAATCACATATTAGGAATACACTCGGATAACTTAGTTAAGTGATTTCACATAATTTAAAAACATCCGATCTTCTTTTTCTTGCTATCATCGAGAGAGGACATATAGGCTGGCTGACTGGTTTTCCGAAGGCTGGCTTTCATCAGCCGGCTGTGTCATTTAGCCTCTACGATTTCAACGAAGAATAAGTTTGTTTATTTATGGTTTTTGTATATTTTAAATATTTTTATTGCTCGTTGAAGCCTTTGTAGCAGTTTGAACGGTTTTGTGGGTGTCAGGATTGCTAGCCCCACGCCCAACCCTTCCTATTTATCCCGGGCTTCGGATCAGCTAGGAAACTAGCAAGCTGGTTAACTAGGCGAAGTTTTATAATTTGGAAACTGCTCCAACATCACGATATACACTGCCCGAATCTTCATCAACCTCATTTGACAGCTGGATAAATGGTAATGCCAGGTGTCAGGTGATCCCAAACGGAAATCTCAGCGGTGTCTGGATCTAAAGTCAATAAAGGAGTAAGAAAAGGCTGGCTGTCTATTATCACCAAAGATATTCTCAACTGTGTTGGACTGGATTATGCGTCAGACTGTGTGTTGGGAGCGACCAGATAGGAGTACACTGGACGACCAATAGGAAGACTCTAGAAGATCTTGATTTGATGTGTGCATGATTTATGTTTAATGCCGTACAAACTCGAGGATTTAAAGGCAAGCGAAAACAAACACACTGGCTGAAGAGGCTAGCAGGCAGTGAAGACAGGACTCCAGGTGAACATGGAGAATGTGGAGACGGAGGTGATGAAGATAAGCAAACCACAGCGATAGCAACAACAACAACGGCCGACACCAATCATCCACCACCAGCGATAGAGATTCGACAGAGGCGACTTCCCGACTTCACTTATCTGGCTGGAAGCATGGTTTCAAACACAGGCGGGCAATCGGAAGGGATGTAGATGTCAAGGCCAGTCGAAATTAGGAAAGGCAAGATACACCTTCATCAACGTGAAACCAGCTTGAAAATTTTTCGCTATCACTCAGTCAACATAAACAATAAGATTCGTAATTTCAACACAAATGTGAAGTCAGTCATTTAGTGCTTCCATGCGGGTCAGAAGTTTGCACTGAGCGGTCATCAATAAAATGACTTTTATCAACAGCCGGCTGGCCAGAAAGAATTAGCAGCAATAAACTCTGGCTGACAACAAACCAGCATGCGAGAGCCGATTATTTTAAAAAAATATGTAGGCGAAAATGAAGACGGATTGATTGGGCGCACGTTGAAGAGGCAGTCGAATGACAGAACAAGCAATGGAGGCCATCTCTCGAGTGTACTTTGAATGGGAAGCGACGAGTGGGTAGTCGGTGCGAGGGTAAAACACGGAGGAGATTGTGTAGCTAGGAGGACTCAGATGAAGAGAACAGCAGAAAGTAGAACGAAATGTAGTTGTCTCGCTGAAGCTGTATGTTCCACTCTGAACCTAAGGGAATAACAATTATAAATTATTTTAATTTGAAAACATTCATCTCTGAGTATTGCTCAGAGATGATTATCATTAAAACTGAAAAAGCTTAAAAACAGGAATATTATTCATCGAAGTTAGATGTTCACAACATAGACAAATTATGCGCTAAATTTAGGAGTTTCAAAGGAGTAAACAAAATTTGAATGAGTATCGATCACATACAGAAGAATCAAAGACAGAGGATTCTATGGTTACAGTAGTGAAATGAATTAAACAATCCGCTTGTTTAGACACAGTTTATGGTTACCCTTTTTTTATTACCAGACCTTCTACGTGTTGTGTATATCAGTTCACCTGCTTCTGTGGATATTGTCTGTATATGCACAAGAAAATCCTCTAGGAAGTAAAGGAGAGATTCGATTAATCAATTACTCAATTCTTGAGAACCTTGTTCTGATACGTCATTTCTAATTAATAGGAGAATCTTTCAAAGTAAGGTACGTATAGTTAGGTCAAGTCATTCGAATTTTCGTTGTACACAAAAGGAAACGCTAAGCGATATACACAGAAGAGGTTTGAATAAAGCAGGAACAACAGTTTCGGCACAATAAAATGGTACCATTATTGTTTATTTTGTATATATATATATATATATATATGTATTTATATAATAAATACTCGATCCCCAAACAATAATGATCAAACACAATAGAAACTTTTAGCATTACGTAATCATATGAAAGACAGAGTGAAAATATACAGTCACTAGGCAGCAGTGCAAGGAAAGACTGATAACCGCTTCTTTCTGAACGCATAAGTCAGGTTTTAGGCGCTTGATGGAAATCGCTATGTCAAACTTAAGGAGAATTGAAATCTTTTGTCTATTGATAAATTTGAAACGATCTTCCGACATCCACCTCATGACACATGTCAAGAAGATGCCTGGCAATGGCATTGTTTAAAGCATTTGTTCCCTTGAGAGGTAGGCTTTTCGATACATATTCGAAAATATACCGTTCTTTCTGTTCTTCCAATGTAACTGCTCCCATAGACGCTTGCAAATTTTCAGAACACTTTTTAACTTCTTTCTCAGCCCCTTAATTTTAAAATATGCTTTGTATATCTTCTGAATTTCTTGATCTTATGGACAACATTCTTCCTATTTTCAAGGGCTTAACGTTTTAACAGTAATCATCCGAGAGTTCTACGACAATGCTGCATGCCAAGTAATCCACAACGGGAAATCTACGGGATCCTTCGAAGTGAGGACGGGAGTGAGACAAGGCTGTCTACTATTGCCAATGATTTTTCTGATTGCAGTAGATTGGATAATGCGACAGACAACGGGGAATGAGGAAACAGGCATAAAATGGACTCACACAAAAAACTTGGAGGATCTGGACTTTGCCGATGATATGTTTCTGATTTCTCACAAATTGAAAGATATGCAAGTGAAGAGCAACAAGTTGAAGATAGAAGAAACATCAAGGATAGGACTACAGGTGAACAGAGAGGGAACAGAGGAAGTGATGAAGATCCTTGGCCAACACCAACAGCAACAACAACAACAGACAACAGTTAGCCAGCGTAAATTGGAGAAATCTGAAAGAAACAACCTCATTCACCCACCTGGGAAGCATTGTTTCAACTACGGGTGGGCAAAATTGATGAAGATATCAAAGCGAGGATTGGAAAAGCGAGGTAAGCCTTCATCGCCCTCAAGTCTGTGTGGAGGTTGACAACACTCAGCATGAAAAATAAGATCCGGATTTTCAACTTCAATGTGAAGTCAGTGCTACTCACTATACGGATCAGAGACTTGGCGCGTCATAAAGGGCACCTCAAGTAAACTATAGACCTTCATGAACAGCTAGCTGTCTTCGCTCAATACTACTCAAGATCAGATGGCCCGAAAAGGTCAGCAGTAGAGATCTCTGGAAGCCAACCAACCAAGAACCGATTGTGAAACAAATAAGCAGGAAGAAATGGAGATGGATCGGCCGACATATTCTGAGGGAACGAACCATCAAGTGACATCACACGACAGGCTGTCGAGTGGAACCCGAAAGGAAGCGACGAGACGGTCGTCACTGCAAGGTTGACTTGGAGGAGGTCATGTGAAGAGGAGATGAGAGGATGTGGGCAGACGTAGAGCCGATTTAAAACGCTGGCAGAGAGCCGAACGCAATAGAGACATGCGGCTGAAGCCCTATGTCCCTCTAGGAATTGAAGGAAATAATAATAATATATGAGCGACTATGATCATTCAAAACTTTCGGATTACATAAGGTGATTTGCTTCAAAAAAGGTTTCTTAATGAATCCACTTTTTTGTTTCTCTGATATGTCAATTTGTATATTTTAATACCAATTGAGATTATTAACTGACTTTCATAGGACTTTCTATGTAATAACCTTTTAGAATAATATATAATTGCATAGTATTTGAAAAGCAAAGTTTGGAAAAGTACATTATTTGTGGACTTGTATCTTATCAGATAAAGCAATAAGAAGACGTAATTCGTCTGAATCGTGTATTGTATATATGTGCGCAGCATATTTCGAACAATCTTGTTATAGCAAAATACGTATTTATTCTCAATGAATGAAAAACGAAAAGGAATATTGTTGATTTTACTGACGTTTCGCTATTTAATGCTGCTGCTAATAGAGTATTATTAAACCATAATTTACAAAATCTCAGCATATATATATATATATATATATATATATATATATAACAAAGAGTTAAGAGGTGAGAAAATAGACTTAAGTCAAGTTAAAGGGGACATACTGGACGTCAAAATAAGAATGAAGATCACTAAACTATACAGCAAAGTTAATAAAACATCTGTTATGATATCAAAACAAAGTTCGTCACTCTGAGGGCACTTTTCGTTGTCAAGTTGACCGATTGGTAATGAAAATAAAACCATCTGTAGATTGTTGGAGTTGGTAAGCGTGTAAAATTATAAAAGCAAGGTATGTTTACATAATGAAACTGCTTATCACATTCGTGTTGATCATGTCATTTCATGGGGGAGGGAGGTGTTGTAACCAGACCAGATTCTGTTTTAGTCCATCATTCCTATTCAGGCTATTTGGATTCCACTTGATATGACTTGCTTCTGATATTAGACGTTGTTTGTGATTTCCAAAGTTTTTCTGGATGATGATTTCAATATTGTCAAAATTAATTTTGTGACCTGATTCTATAGCGTGTAGACAACCTATGGCTGGTTGGTGATTTTTCAAGCTTTTCTAGTTCACTAACTGGATTTCTCGGTGGTCGAAGAGATGCTCTACGGTGTTCACTTCTTCTGATTTTGATTTCTCGAGATGTTTGTCCGATGTAGATCGCATCACATTCCAAGCATTTTATTTTATAGACACAAGTAGACAGAGAACCTTTAGGGATTTGGTCTTTTCTACGGACAGCGTTGCTTTGAAGTGTGTCCGATGTTTTGAAGAAAACTCTAATGTCGAGCTGATTGAGTACTCTTCTGATATCATCTGACGTCTCTGCTCTATATGGAGTGATGACTGTTGATGTCCATGTTTTCGGAATGCGTTTTCAGCCCTACTTAATGTCTGTGTTGATGAAGTTCCTTGGGTTGTTGTTTTGCTTAAGAGTTTCAGTAATGTTTGATATTTCCTCTTCTTTTTCTTTCTCATCCGTTATTATCAAAGAGTGTGCTCGTCTAAGAAGACTTGAAACAACTGAAATCTTTGCGCTGATGGGGGTGTGATGATTTGAAGTCTAAATATTTATTGGAGTAGGTTTTCTTCCTGAATATGGATACACTAAAATGTCCGTTTTCTTTACTCTTAACTAGGCAGTCTAGAAACGGTAGTTCACCGACGTCTGATTCTGCTTGATTCCTAAGTAAACTGGATTCTGGGAGATACACAGTTTATTTTCTCAAGGAATGAACTGTGTGTAGATCTCGTTTTAGTACTATATATATGTATATGCTGAGTGGATTTTGTAAATTCCGGTTTAATAATACTTTGATAAAGCTGTTAGCAACAGCATTAAATAGCGAAATGTCAGTAAAACCAACAATATCGTTTTGTTTTTCATTCATTCATTGGGAAATACAAGAAAACCTTTATTATAATGAATATCATATACCACCCAATGCCCAAATTTTGTCCAACTGTTAAAAGTGAACTTGGTTTGGACATATATAAGAAAAATATGTTTATAATAAAGAGTTAAGAGGTGAGAAAATAGACTTAGGTCAAGTTGAAAGGATATATTAAATTTTCTATAGTTTGGTTTGTAAGGATTAGTTATGTTTTACGGGTTGATCACGGATTGATATCAGTTAGAGAACCATTGAAAACCAGGGAGTACTGGACAGCTGCTGTTTCATCCTAGTTTGGGAATCATCGGCAGTACGCACCCACTGGGATTCGAACCCGGGACCTTCCGGTTACAAGGCAAGCTCATATACCATTCAGCCATTGTATCGGGTCCCAGTGGCTGAGTGGTATACGAGCTAGCTTGCCTTGTAACCGGAAGGTCCCGGGTTCGAATCCCAGTGGGTGCGTACTGCCGATGATTCCCAAACTAGGATGAAACAGCAGCTGTCCAGTACTCCCTGGTTTTCAATGGTTCTCTAACTGATATATTAAATGTCAAAATAACAATCAGACAACAAACAGTGTTATTATATAGCAAGTAGCAATAATAATAATGTTAATAATGAAACCACCACTTTAAACAGAATGTTAGTGGAATCATATTGAGGTATTAGTAGATGGTACATGTAATAATAATAACAGTAATAATAACCTTCACTCATAATTAGCAGCTCAGATTGCTGATTTAAGGAAGTTTATGAGTTCTTTACTGACATCTGACTCTCTCTTTCCCTTCACACACAAGTACCCGTGCTAAATATGGTAGTATGGTGGAATTTTTAAATTTAGTACCTGAACGAGCATAAATTCTTATGAAGTTTCTACTGGTTTTCCACATTAGTTTGTTTATTAAATGTATCACACAGTGAAACAGTATTATTTATTGGATGACGTTTCGAACAAAATTTATTGTTCACAATCATGTCATCAATTATAATCACACGACTTCGAAACTTGAGTTTTATAGTTTTCTTTGTTCTCTCCTATTTGTCGTCGTCGGGGTAGTAGAATTTTCCAGATGTCCCGGTGGACAGATGTTGAATCATTCCCATTACACGTATTTGCAGTTGATTCGATAAACAAAGCGTCTGTTATCAATCTCTCCCTCCACCCTGTTAGTCATATTAGATTTTTAAACTGTCATCCTATCCTATCCAATTGTATGGTTGTGTGTCACCGCGTGTAGTGAGTGCAATAGCTGAACTATTCTCTAGATTTCTCTAGATCCTGTTCAGGCCAACCAATCTAGATATCCCCAGGGTTTTTATGTTCTACTAGTTTGACCTCTACAGGATCCTTTAACCGACAAAGCTTCTGTCTAATTGAGTTTGTGGGTTTGAATACCACTTTTATTGTTGACTTGTTAAGAATTCTGTTTAAGGTTGTTTCCGTGGTTCCTTCCTTGTATGGAATTACTAAATAATACTGTTCCACTGTGTGATATATTTAATAAACAAACTAATATGGAATTACTTACTACCACAGTGCTCAAGATTTTTTACATATGCTCTTCTGGTTTTATTAGAGGTGAGATACAAGTCAGAGGTTGAGAATAGGTAGAGGGGACGTTGAGTATCACACAAGATAACTCTAGCAAATTGCTTACAAGAACTGAAGTCTGTATTAACAACTGTGATGTAAAATTAGTTGAGACAAAGGCACACACCACTAACCCTACTTACAATCTTCAGTGTTCTACGTAATAAGAGTCCTTTCTGAGAAGTCCAGGGAAGAATAAGTGGAGCGATCAAATAAATGAGAATGGGCAGAATATATGAAATAACAAATTATAAGCGAAGAAGTGAGGTTGAGTTATGCACTCAGAGTGTCTCAATTTCTTTATGTAATAAGTCGAACGAAAATGTTTCCTAGATATCAACAGGATATCAGAATCTAACAACAGAGATTCAATGAGAGAAACTGATGCTGCCGAGATGAGAGATATTAGATTTACACCCTATCAACACAATGCTGTCAGTATCACAGGAGTCATGAGACTGAATTAATCAGTCCACATAGGTCTTGTTAACATCTGAAACTGAAATCAACAGCAACGACATTTAGATGGATTTAGCTTAGGAGCATTTCGGTGAGACTACTACTTGTTAACTACAGACAGTAGTCTATTCATATTAGAACAATCAAAAGCAGACACTACTTTGGATAGAAATGGTTAGATCATTGTCATATTTAGTGAAGGATATGTAAGGAATGGTGGAGCACTTTGCATTCACAAATAAGGAGATAGCCACCTAATGACACAGGACTGAGTGTTGGCTGAAATCAGCTTGCTTATCAAAACTACCCTAGGGATAGAGTCAGAAGCAGTAGTGGAGTCTGAAAAGGAGGCTGGAACAAACTCTGCGCCTTTATCAAGAATTTAAAGACTATTGTGGTGGAGTACAACGACAGCATCTAATATGCTTCCAGTGCATTTGCAGGCAAACTGCTTTGGGTCATTAAAAAGGCTTTCGAAAAGGTTTGAGAACATGCGAATGAAGTTTCTCCATAGTTTTCAAAAGTGGAGACATGATAACGATTGGCCTGAACTTCAGATCTGATCCAGATGATGACTCTGGCACCAGCAGGCACCACCTTTATTTCTTTTCAGCCAACAGGTACTGTATTGATATAAGTATGAAACTTGGGCACTATGGTGATAGAGCATAACTCCATTATGAGGAAGATTTCATTTTGATAAATCACACACAGTGTTACACAGTAATACTAACTGATGATGTTTCGAGCACAAACTATTCTCGCTCATAAACATGTTAAGTTGCTCACACAATTTTCTTGCTTCATTTATGCACATGAGTGAAATTGATGATTAGACATTTGAATAAAATCAACAATATAAGATAAAATATATTGAGAAATAATAATATTAGTGTTATCAATCAAATACAATCAGATGGGAAATAAGACGAGTGCTTTTTATAGTCAAAATAAGTAACTAGTAAGAATGTTGTGATGTGCTTGAAATGAAATAGAATTTTAAGACTATTTATTATCCTCCTCTGATTTGACTGACTGGTGGTAATAATATCTTCCATATCTCTGGTACTTGCATTGAATCACTTCTGTTGCATGTGTTGGGTACGGACTCAATGAATCAGGCAGGATTCAGTAATCAGTCTCTCTCTCCACGTACATAGATTACTTCTTAGAATCTTAGCCCTTTCCCGACCTAATGCATGCAGTGCAATCGCCGAGCTTTTTTCTAAATTACTCATCTGTCTTCGTGAAGTCGACCATTCTAATCTTAGCTAAATTCTTATTTTCTGACAGTCTGACCACCCCAGTCTATTAGTCTGACCTATGTAGTTTACCTAACTCACAGTCATTGCAGGGTATTTTGTAAATTATATTATTTTGTCTAATTGGGTCCACCGGGTCTTTTGGCCTACAGAGCTTGTCATTGAGTGAGTTTGTAGGTTTGAATACCACCTTAATTCCTGCTTTATTAGGAATTCTACGTAAGGTATCAGATGTCCCTTCCTTGTATAGTATAACAGTAGATGACTTGTATTCTCTCTTATTAATATTATCATTACTAGTTTCACAATTATTTTTATTTCGCTTTTGGCCTTTATCGATCTTCCTAATGAATTTTATAGGATAGTTAATTAACACCAACGTCTCTTCTCCTATCTGTTTTATTTCATCATTTATGTCTTCTCTAGTGCTATTTACTGCCGCTGCTCGGTCTGTTACACACTTAACTAAGCGTGCCTTAACAGTCAACGAATGAGATGAATTAAAGTCTAAGTAACTATTTGAATGAGTTGGTTTTCTGTACACACTAGTGTGTATTTTATCTTCTTCTATTCGTTTTATTTTACAATCTAACATAGTTAATTCTCCTTGTTCATTTTCTGATTCAAATGTGAATTTTACTCCCTCCACTAGTGAGTTTATATGTGTCAAGAAGCTGGAGATATGTTCTGTTTTTGATACTGTGAAAGTGTCGTCCACACATTGCCAGCAAATCTTTTGAGTAGGATTAAATGTATTAAGAGCAGGTGCTATATCCCTGTGAAATGATGCATTACCGACTTATGTAAGAGGATAGAACAAAATGTCAGCAGACTTCTGAGGCAAAATATATGTTATATGTATTCATATGTAAGTCCGTGTATGATCAAACGAATTACGTCTTCCTACTGCTTTGTCTAAATTCCTAAAGGATACTAACTGTTTTGAAACATATCTTTTAAGTTCAAGTCTCTCATTGCAGTGTGTAACGTGACAAAATGTTTCAAATGAAGGGTGATGTAATTCAATGTGGGTAGGAACAGCAACACAATGTTTTAGGGACATTCAACTAAATAAAAAACCCAAGAAACAGATCGAAATACCAATTCACGATCCCAATGCTAGCCACTAAATACTCAAAATCTTCTTTAGAAGATCAAAAATAATTGTTAGACTGTTGTAGACTACCGGCCCGCAGTATTAGTCGGTTGATAGCAGAGTTTTCTACTCAGTGACATTTTGTGATGACTCAAATAAAACTCGCAAACTGAGGTATTTGACTGTGTCTCCACACCTGGCTGGACAAACATTAAGATGAATACCGCTTATTGTCCTTTTAATTCAACAATTAAATAAAATTCTCACTAATTGAAATACGCTCTGAGTGGAATGTAGTGCCTAAAACGTTGGGCTTCTGAAGTTCGAGTAGAAGTGATTCTGTTTCACGGGGTGGAGTTTCTAGTTTCACGCTCAACTTTCCCTCTTTTCCCGGTTTACTACCGGCTAGGCGACGGTGGGGAGTGCGTCAGCTTGTAATCGAACCTGGATCTTGGGCATGACTAGTAAACAGTGTAATAGGAAAGCACTACACTACTAAGTTAAAAGTTCAATCCTGCTATGTGGTCAGTTAGAGAACCACGGGAAACCAGGCACAACTGGGTAACTGCTTCTTCTTGGTTTTGGGATCTTCAGCAGTACACACCCACGTCCCTAACAAGGATGAAACCCGAGGCCGAGCTCGCTGACCATTCAGCCATTTGGGACGGGGCTTCATGATCCGGGAATCCTAAATCCTGTCACTTCGAGATTATGGCACGACCGCCAGCCAATGTCATGAGTGAGCATCTTTCCTCACCAACAACATGATGCACCCCACTGGTAACGACTTCTCACCTGACCTCCAGGCAACTGCCTTCTGTAGCCAGTCACCACTGCACGTCAGATTAATTTTCAAGAGTTTATTTGTAGGCATTCGATCTATCTGAAACGTAGTCACATACTGATACCACTTTTTGTCCTAGTTGACCTGTCAACTCTCAGTCAGATTGTTTCAAATGAAATAACTTTCTGTCGGAAATTAGTCAGTGGTCCTCTTCAAACGGTCTTAAGCTTAATCCGTCTAAATGTCAGGTAGTCAATTTCACTTTCCGACGAAAACGTGACCTACAACAACTAGCTAGCTCACATGGCCTCACTATCATTGATGGCATAGAGGTTGAAATTACATCCAATGTCAAGTACCTTGGGGTGAGTATTTCCACCGATCTTTCCTGGTCCTCCCACATCTTCTAGTTACTAGAAAGATGTTTCGCCTAACGTTCTAAGTTAGGAAATTTAGGCAGTCTGGCATAAAGCAGTCTTTGCTTTCTCTGTTTGTAAATTCTTGTAGTCTACCCATCCCCCTTTACCGCTCCCCATTAATCTTTCCTGGACTACTTAAGAAAGACTTTGGTTTGCTGAGAAGGGCACTAAAAGCCGTTAGTAGGGCAAGTGGGATATCGTTTAACCAACTGGTTAACACTATTGTGGATAGACATATTATGTCATGTAAGAAACTAGCGAGTACAATTTTGTAAGACCCCAAGCATCCTCTATATACGCAGCTGTCTCCTAGCATTTCATCTGGTAGAACTAGAAGGAGCTATAGGAGGCTATATGCTAGGACTACTAAGTACAAAACTCCACAATACCATATCTGGCACAGCTGTTATGTGATGAGAAATCCGTTAGGTATGACATGATCAACTTACTGCGGCACTCTAACAAGTAGTTTCATTAGTTTTTGTTTTCCTTTCCTCGTTACTATTACACTGTTGCTCTCACTTTCTTATACACACCAATTTTATATTTCATATCCTGTGGTGCATTGTTTAAAATGTAAATGCAACACTGTTGTTTCTACTTTTTTATTTATCTTTCTTTTTGGCGTTGTTTTTTGATTTTAAAATCTTATAAAATTTATGAGGTAATTAGATGCAATATATTGTAATGCACGCTGAAAATTCCATACCTGTACCACAAATACTGTTTGGAATAAAGCTGTTATTATTATTAGTTGAGGACACTTCATTTGTATGCAGTAACCACCACCTCAGGAGTCGAGCCTTGGGTCTTTAGGCATAGAGTTAGTGATTTCATGGTAGAATGTGAATGGCAGCATGAAGATTAGCTAAGAATAAACTTATGCTGGATGATAATTTCAGACAGATCCAGCTAGGCAGTATTCACAAATCAGATCAAACAACCGAAATTCCATGATACTGAGGTGAAAAATATTAATAGTGAATAATTCACTAACTAACCTTCCAATATTCCTTATGTTCATTCGATTGACCAAGAAATCCAACATATTTTCTCGCCAATAACCAATATTTATCATTCAAATGTATGCGGCGCATTCTCAGCGGTTTCCATTGGTTAAAACTTATTATTGATCGTCTACGAGTAATAATATCAAATGCTATTGGTTGACAATTCACTTGAAGGTCAATCTTGTGCAAACCTTCAATGCTCAAGGTTAATTTATACCATTGATTAGGATTCAATTCAATTGGATGACTTTTATACCTTGTTGTAAATTTATGTTGACTGATCATTGTAGCTTGAATAAATTTGTGAGAATTTCGATTTTGAATAGATAGCTTGAATAAGATTCTGTGTTCAATTGAAGTGGAGAAAAATTTTGTAATAATTTAAAATATTATTGAATAATTATTTATGGCAATTTGTTTAGTCTAAATTATGTAAGAACAATGCTGAAATACATTTATTCCTGATAAGTTCATCTTTAAGTTCTGATTTTTTATAATTTTATTACAGGGTGTTTGCTATCCATTGAATTACTGATGAAAAATAATAATAAGAGTGAGTGGTGAATTGAGACAATGCAATACAAGTTGAAGTCAGTAGATCACAAGTGATTCGCATATTTTGATTTGGTTACAGGATTTCATCATGAGCTGACATTGGTTGGAGAACCATTGGAAAACCTGGGAGTACCGGACATCTGTTTCGTCCTAGTTTGAGACTCTTCAGCAGTACGCATTCACCACCACGATTCGAACCCAGGACCCTCTGGTTACAAGGCTAGCGAGCTTGTGCACCATTAGGCCACTGGGACTCGATCCAATTGCCCATGAATTCCAACTTCTGCCAATTCACGACATAGCGCAACCGGTAGCCAATGTTTTCGGCGAGTATTTGTCTTCACAACCGACCCGCTGCACCCTACTGGTCACGACCACCCACTGGAACCCCAGGTAACTACCTACCTGAATAGGGCCAGTCGCCAGTGAGCACCTCATTGCTATTCAAGTATTGGTTTGTAGGGATTTGGTTGACTGGACGAAACAGCTGTCTAGTACTCCTAGGTTTTCCAATGGTTCACTAACCAATATCAGCTCATGATGAAATCCTGTAACCAATCAACCAAATCCCTACAAACCAATACTTGAATGATTTGATTTGGTTAAGAAATGGGCATTCATTCCCTTTTATATTACTGAATTTCATGAAATGAAATTAAACATGACAGATAGTGAGATTTTTGAAACAGTCTTGGCTTGTTACTATTATTATTGTTCCTTACGGTTCCGAGTGGAACATACGGCTTCAACAACACATCTCCACTTTGTTCTGTTCTCTATCGTCATCTTCAGCTGGATCCACGCTACCCCATAACCTCTCATCTTCTCTTTGAACTTACAAGATCTCCTACATATCACCTTCGAAGTGATGACCTACTCGTCACTTCCCACTAGGAACCAAACTCAAGGGCTTGGGACGCGATGTCATTCAACAGCCTCCTAAGTATTTTCCCGATCAGTCCATCTTCATTTTATCCTGCATATTTGTTGAGCGATCAACTCTGTTGCCAGTCAGAGTTTCTTGTTACTCATTCTTTCTGGCCACTTGATCGACACTATGAAGTCAGCGAAGGCGGCAGCTGTTGGCGAAGGTCTGCAACCTGTTACAGATGCTTTTCGTAACATGCTGCCCATATTTCTGACTCATATAGAAGGACCGACTTGACATTTTTGTTTAAAATCCTAATTTCCTTCCTTATTCTGAGTGCAGGACATTTCCAAACTAATATCAGGTTTATGAAGGCGTACTGCCTTGCCTTTCCGATTCTGGGTGGCTAGCTTTGCCATCTTCATTCGTTTCTACTGCCTTTGGTTGAAACAGTGCTTCCCAGCTAGGTAAGTTAATGGTGATTGGTGCTGGTTGTTGTTGTTGTTGTTGCTGTTGGTTGCTTGGTTGTTAGTCATCATTCATCATCTTCATCTCTACATCATCTATGTTCAACAGGATTCCTGTCTTCCCTGCCTGCTAGTCTCTTCAGCCAGTTTGTTGGTTTTCGCCTGCCTGCCTGTAGGTCCTCGAGTTTGTGTGACACTAGACATATATCATCTGCAAAATCCAGATCTTCCAGCAGATTTTTATTGTAATATTAGGCGATGACTGAAGGTCAGAAAACCAGTTGAGCTACGAAACCTGGTTGACAGTTGGGTCACGTCGCTTGGCACCACACTAGTTAAACGTTATTCTAGATTATAACTTTTCTAAGCTTTGAGAAAGCAAGACACTTACACATAAAGCGTCAGGCTTCTGGTGACACATCGATTTCACTGAATAAACGTCTTAATTTCATTTATTTTTTATTTTCATTATAACTTGATTCCACACCGTATTTTTGGGTATAAGTATGAAATTTTCAGCATGTAATATCGGTAGCCCAAATTTTAAAGGTCAACCACTGTTAACAGGTGTGCGTCAGCAGGTAGCCGAACCCTGGATCATGTGCATAGTCGGAGCGAATCCTAACCTCTGTGCCATCGACGCACAGATCAGAGACATTGGGTCCACATTTTACTATTTATGACGCAGTAAAGAATTTCATGGTGTAGACATATTCATGGAACAAAATCTGTTAGAGAATCATTAAAAACCAATGAGAATTGGGGGGGGCATACCCTTGTGGTTTCTTAATTTTCAGAAGTGTATCCAGTTTACTCTGACACGGTGGACTGTAATGACCACGACTTCTTAATACAGCTTCAGTACTTACATCTTGTAGCTACCAGTGAACTTGGGACTGATATTCCAATTGTAAGTTTTGTGGAGATTTGCACTGATTTCAGTTTGGATTCCGTTGCGAATCAACTTTATTTAGTATTAGGTGGTTGGGGGAAATCGGCAGGAAGCATCACCTGCCCTAAGTCTTGTGTTAATTGTCACTCACCAGTCAGCAAGGCGTATCTGCAGCATCAAAGGAATTCATGTCCCTTCTGAGACTTGAACTCGCGTCACCCATTGAGCGCTGCAGTCAGAGACGTTGCCACTGAGACTACTAGTAGAAACCAGTTACTCAGATGGAATTAGAATTTGTAAGTCCGATCTACTGACTAAAAGGTCATTGAGTTAATCTCATGACCTGAAGGTGATAAATTAGATTCATGACGATGTCATGAGTGTGTACTGATGAAGAGTAGCAAACTAGGACGACTAAATGGTCTAGTACTACTTGATTCACTGTAGCTCTTTAACTGATGTCAATTTGTGAAGAAACCTACTGTGGAAATATGTGAAAGAAATTGATTTTTTCACAGAAAAGAGCTTCTAACATATTCATCTATAAATATGTTCTAATTCTAGTGCAGATTTCGCTTCCTTAGTTTGCCCATCTCACTAATAGTAAATAATGTGGGAATATCTCTCCTGTGAAATTAGTGCAGGAACTTCCGAGGAATATTTCCGCCTGATTTCAGCAAACAGATGATAGACAGAGATATATCTGCGCATTTCAATGAATACCTGCCTTTTTTGTGAACAGGTTTGTTCTCGTATGATGATTTGGTTTGTAAATTTGATGAAAAATTCACTTCCTTTGGAAGACCATTGCAAACTAGGGGGTAATGGATATGCGTTTCATCCTAAATTAAGATGCTTCAAAGGTGAGTGTTCATGATTCCATCAGGAACTAATTGAAGTAAATACTTCATCAACCTTGAAACCAATCAAATCCCTGTGAATCAGCGCTTGTCTAGCAAGTGTTTTGCGGCTTTACTCCCACTAGTGGATGATAAAGTGTTCATGAAATACACATATTCTGACATCGTACTACGGTTTCCACTCATTTCTACTTTTTCTCATTCAATGGACAACCGTGATTTATTTCACCTCGAATTATGTAAGTTGAGAATAACAATTCTGAAACGAGGAATTGCGAGTTCTCCTAAGTAGTGATCGAGGATTAAACTGATCTCTACTGGGTGAAGTTCAATAGTACTGTCTCAGGAGTGCGAACGCTCCAATGACCTTGAACGCATGTTAGTCGTTGGCTAATAGCACCTATCATTATCATAGCTAAAATATCAGCGCTATTCGACAAATTGGTCGAAGATGCAGCAAAGACAGGACTCCAGGTGAACCTAGACAAGACGGAGGTTTTGAAAATAACCAACTAACAACAACAACAGCGACATCCAGAGCCAATCGCCATCAACGAAAGGGATTTGAAAGAGGTTACTTCATTTACTTATCTAGCATTGAGCATTGTCTCAACTACAGGAAGTCGGAACGGACGATGATGTCAAATCGAGTGAGAATCGGGAAGGCAAGAAACACATTCACTCATCAACCTGAAACCAATCTTGAAATATTCGTCACTCAGCCAGCATCAACAACAAAATTCTGTCGGATTTTCAATACAAACACGTCAAGTCAATCAGTTCTTCTATACGGATCAGAAACTTGGCAGGCGGGTCACAAAGATTATTTCCAACAGCCTGTTGCAGACCTTTATCAACAACTGTCTTCGCTGGATCTATACTGAAGATCAGATGGCCGGGCAGAAAGAATCACGGACAAGAAACAATGGGAACAAACAAAACAAGAGCCAGTTGCTCGTCAAACAAATATGCAGGAGAAAGTGGAGATGGATTGGACACTCACTCGCTGAGGAGGCCGCTGGGTGACTCTGCGCGCGCGTCAGGCCATTGCTCAAGTGGAACCAGGCCGAAATGGAAGCGGCGAGTTGGTCGTCAGTGCAAGGGTGACATGGAGGAGATCGTGTGAAGAGGAGTTGAAACAGTATGGACTAACTAACATGGATGCAGGTGAAAAGTACAGCAGAAGATAGCAGTAAGTAAAGACGTGCAGCTGAAGCCCTATGTTCCACTAGGAACCCAAGGGAACAATAATAATAATAAATTCAATAACTAAGGAGCAAATTTCCCCCAGATCCTATTTTTATGTACCATATGGACTATGTGTTAATAGCTTTCTAGGCTTAGGATAAGAGTTAAGATAAGTATTAGGGTCAAGGTTAGGATCAGGGTTATAATTAGCATTAGGGTTCAAATTACGATTTGGATAAGGGTTATAATGATGGTTAGGATTAAGGTTAGGGTTACGATTAGGGATAGATGTATAGTTGACGTCATTTATTTTGATTTGTTTTATAATCCACATTTTCCTGGTAAGTAGTTGTTGATCTTTTCACAGGAAGCCGTAGTAATTCGACAGAGAGCTTTGAGGAAGAATGCACAACAGGATAAGAGAAATAAACGACTCACAAGAACAGCTGATCTTCAATCATCTCGGTGAATACTCATGTACAAACACCAGTCTAACTTAGCAACTTATGCTCCTCACTACAACTGGGACGTAATTTTAAGTCATGGCAGAGAAAGATGACCTGTTTAATAATGTGTCTCCATGCATTTTCTTATAATTATACATCATTTTTTGTGCAAAAGTCAATTATTTTTATGATTGGTCGGCTGAAGGTCACCCGTGCTTTTGCATCCCTTGGGGTGTTATTATTGAACTTTGCCCTCAACTGATCTAGTTGCTTGAGCAGAGTTAAACTAGATACACCACTGCTGACCTTGATCTCAAACAGGCAAAACAGCCATGCAGTATTTCAGATCCCTTCCATCTGTCTAACATACTGGTGATATCCAACTACTCATATCGGTTTGTCAGTAGTATATGCTGTCGTGCACATATTCGAGTGCCTGAAAGCTTTTAAGTTTAGAAAACAACAACAAAACAAAATGAAACGATTAAAAACTGCATGTATTACTTACAGCTTTGAGGGTTTCTCAGTAATTGATATGAGTGTTTGACGACCTGTCGTATCATTAGCTGCATTTATCATTATAAATTCAATTGAGAAGAATATTGTTCTAGATGTAAGTAACACATTTACGATGTTCAAGATGTCATATTTTGTGAATTGTATACTTCTTGGCTCAGAATGACCTAAAACGTAAGATGAAGACTACAGTGTAGGAGTCAAAATATATTCAATATTCCGAAGGTAAGTCATTCAGTCAGCCAATATCAACATATATTATATTATATTATTTCCTTTAATTCCTAGAGGAACATAGAGCTTCAGCCACACGTCTTTATTGTGTTCGGTACTCTGCCTGCGTTTTCACCTGTTTCCACGTCTGCCCACATGGTTTTATCTCCTCTCCGTATCACCTCATCCATGCCAGCCTCACACTGACGACCAACTCGCCGCTTCTCATTCGGGTTTCACTTGAACAATGGCCTGTCTTCTGGTGTCCCTTGATGGTTTCCTGATATGTATCCACATATATATATGTATTTGTGTGTGTGTATGTTGGTCTCTCTTTCTGTTTGCTCACTTAGTCTGTGACCATTTCACTTGTGTGAACTTGTCTCCTTTATTAATGTGTATTCTCCTTATATTATATTATATATAATATGAGTGTTTGTTGACAGTCCGTCGCTTAGTGACATATATCCATATATGGTTGTTGACATGTCTGCTATATTCGCTATGTATATTTGGATCGACACTCCATTATAATTAGCCATTCATGTTAAGAATGTCTAATGATTTGTTCCCACGCTTTGTCTGGAACATTCATATATATTTCGCATACACAATTTGTGTGAACTACTCTACTTTACTTACTTACCACTTTGGTGTGAGACTTTTTATTTTCGTCTCCTTGTGTTTGGACAATAGAAGTATCATCGCAAACCTAGTGGTCTTCTGATTTCCGCCTTCTCGCGTCAGGACTATTAGTTTCTCGACCAGTCCATAACAATAATTTAGCGACGAGTACATAACATTTCCTCAGAGTATGACCACAGTCCAATCCACCTTCATTTCTTCCTGCATATTTCTTACACAATCCGTTCCTTCTGGGTTGGGTTGGTTCGTTTATTGTCAGAGATCCCTGTTGCTGATCTTTTCTGGTTGGCCATCTGATCTTGAGTGGTATTGAGCGAAGACAGCTGTTGATGAAGGTCTATAGTTTGTTCGAAGTGCCTTTTGTGACGCGGTGTCAAGTCTGTTATCCGTATATTGAGTAGCATTGATGTCTCATTGCAGTTGAAAATCCGGATCTTATTTTTCACGTTGAGTGCTAAGTGTTGATGTCCACACAGACCTGAGAGTAGTGAAAGCTTGCGTTGCTTTCCCGATCCTCGCTGCTTTGATATTCTCATCAATTCCATCCGCCTGTAGTTGAAACGATTCTTCCCAGGTAGGTAGGTTGGTGAAAGAGGTTGCTTCTTTCAGATTTATCCCATTTATGCTGGCTGACTGTTGTCTGTTGTTTTTGTTCTTCCTCGCGGCCAGGAATCTTCATCACTCCTGTTTTCTCTATATTCGCCTGAGGAAAGTCCTATCTTCGATGCTTCTTCTATCGCTAACTTGTTGCTGTTTACCTGCATATCTTCCATTTTGTGTGAAATCAGACATATATGTCGTTGGCGAAGTCCAGAGTCTCCAAGTTTTTGTGTGGGTCAACTTAATGCCCGTTTCCTCGCTTCCCGCTGTGTGTCTGACGCATTATCCAGTCTACCACCTGTAATCAAGAAGGACATTGGAGATAGTAGGCTGCTAGCTTATATGACTCCTGTCTTCACTTCGAAGGATTCTGTTAGTTCCCCATTGGACACTATTATTATAATTACTATTATTGTTAATATCAGAAATACACGAAGACTAATGTGCACCTGCCATCGGAAAACATAAACTTTACGAATATGATTAACAGGAGAACACCTAATTTGACGGCTAATGTGACAAGCCACATGATTCATACGACAGTTTGATACCCTTACCCCCTGATAAATGTTGTGAACCGCAATTAGTTGTGCTCTGTAAGCTGGTTGGTTTAAGTGTGGAGCTTTCGTCCTCCCTCATCTAGATAACATCTTCCTTCAGTGCAAATTTTAGCATAAAATGAACTGATTTTGAATTCTCCATGGATTATAGAACTGTGTCTCTTGGCAACCACCTTCGCGACTGATTGAATTCGAACTTTCTTATCATGTAATTTACTTTTTATTAGTTGGTAAACTTGGTCTATATATATTAACATGTCTGTTAATCGCTTGCTGATTCAAATGAGTACCAGGCATCTTGGAATTTGAACAATGCAAGAACTACAGTTTTAGCAGAATAAAATGGTACCATCTTTTATTTCGTTGCCTTCTCGTCAGCTGCTCTCAGGCCAAAGACATTATTAAATATATCTACAACAACAATATATCTACAATGGTTCTCTAACTAATGTCAGCTCATGATGAAATCCTGAAACCAATCAAATCCCTACAAACCAACACTTGAATTTTAACATACTTGCACAGAGTTCAGTTTAAACAAAAATCAATCGATCAATATACTCATACACTAAAAATATATACATATATAAATATGCAATATTAACCACTATTCCGAACAATAATAATCAAACACAATGGAAACTTTTAGCATTTCACATTCGGAGGAAAGAGAGGTGAAATTATCCAGTTACCAGGGCAAAGAAAGGCTGATAACCGCTTCTTTCTGGACGCATAAATCAGGTTTCATGCGCTTGATGGAAATGGCTTCAGCAAACTTAAGGAGAATTGAGCTATTTTGCTTATTGATAATTTTGAACGACTTTTCAACGTCCACCTCATGACCCGTGTCAAGGAGATGCCTGGTGATGGCACTGTTTAAAGCATTTGTTCCCTTTAGACGTAAGCTTTTTGGTACATGTTCAGAAAATCGTAGATATGCCCTTCTTTCTGTCCTTCCAATGTAACTGCTCCCGCAGATACATGTAAATTTGTATACACAGTTGGAGGTAACATGAGAAGGATATCTATCGATTTTTGATTGCACCAAAGAGCAAGTTGTTCGATAGACGGGAACGAGCTTAGCTGCAGGATACGCTATGGCTAGTGATGTACTCAGCCTTCTGTTGATCATCGCTGCAATATTTTCACCTTTATAATCAAGCTGAAGGTAGACTGGCTTTTTTTCCACTGTGATTTGTTTTACATTTGTGACTTCAGATCTTCCATACTTGTTGATGAACCTTTGAGGATACCCATTTCTCTTCAATATATTTTCAAGGAACTCAAACTCCTCCTCTAGTTTCTCTGTAGAGCATATTCTCCTCGCTCTATAGTACAAAGTTTTGACTAGACCACGTTTAAAGCTATGTGGACAAAAGCTATTAAAATGCAAGTATTGTCCTTTCCATGTGGGCTTTCGATAAATTGACTTTTGAAGACTACCGTCTTCTAGGCGTTCCATGGCTATGTCGAGGAAGTGAAACTTTCCGTCACTTTCGTGTTCCATAGTGAAGTCAATATTGGCGTGTGCACCATTGAATAATCTTAGTAAGTGTGAAGCATGACTTTTATTTTTGCACACTATAAATGTGTCATCAACATAACGACAGTAGGAAGATGTTTCGTCGATTGCATGCTTCAGCTTTGTTCTTTCAAGGTTAGACATGAATATATCTGCTAAAACAGGGCTAAGTGGACTGCCCATAGCTACACCATCTATTTGGCGGTAAAACGTGTTGTCAAATAGGAATTGCACATCCATGGTGCACATAAGCAGTAGGAGTTTGAATTCAGGCTCTGGGAGTGGGAGAAGATCGGACTGCACTTATGATGTTTGCTCTGTTAAAAAAATTTCCACATTGTGATTTGAAAAAATATATATCATATTGAAGATGTTGTTCAGAAGCAAGACGAAAGCTTCGCAATAAAGCCAACCAGCTCAGGGAGTACAACAAACTGCAAATTTGAATAAAGCAAGAACTACAGTTTTAGCAGAATAAAATGGTACCATGATTTATTTCGTTGCCTTCTCGTCTGCTGCTTATAGGCCAAAGATATTAATAAATATATCTACAACAACAATTTTAACATACTTGCACAGAGTTCATTTTAAACAAATATCAATCGATCAGTATATACATACACTAATAATATATATATATACGTAATATTAAAAACTATTCCGAACAATAATAATCATACAACTCGCCCTAACATAACAATGTACGTTAGCTTGCGGAGAAGTTGGAACCTATTCATCAATGGCTAGGCGTGCACACTATGAAAGACTCATTTCATTTCTCTCAAAGCGTGAAGAACCACATGAACGTTTTAAATAAGTTCATGGTGTCATTTGATGCAACCTCCTTGTTCACAATGATTCCAATCAACGAAACTATTGAGATCATTTGCCGACAGTCTGATCTTTTCCTGCTTTTAGAGTCGGAATTCAAACGCCCACTGTTTATGTGTACCATGGATGTGCAATTCGAATTTGACCGCACTCTTTACCGCCAAATAGATGGTGTAGCTATGGGCAGTCCACTTAGCCCTGTTTTAGCAGATATATTCATGTTCAACCTTGAAAGAACAAAGTTGAAGCATGCAATCGATGAAACAACTTCTTTCTGTCGATATGTTGATGACACTGAAAGTGATGCTTCCCACTTACTTAGATTATGCAGTGACGCACATACCAATATTAAATTGACTATAGAACATGAAAATGATGGAAAGTTTCACTTCCTCGACATTGCCATTCAACACCTAGAAGACGGTTGTCTTCAGAAGTCAATTTACCGAAAGCCTACTTGAAAAGGACAATACCTACATTTTTAATAGTTTTTGTTTAAATAGCCAGCTAGCTATAAACGAGCACTAATCGAGGCTCTATACTGTAGAGCTAATAGAATATGCTCTGCAAAGAAATTAGAGGAAGAATTTATATTTTTTGAAAAGATGTTGAAAAGCAAAGATTCATCAACAAGTACGGAAGATGGGAAGTCTCAAATGTCAAACAAATCACAGTGGAGACAAAGCCCATCTGCATTCAACTTGATTTTAAGGGTAAAAATATTACAGCAATGGTTAACAGAAAACTGAGTACGTCACTAGACAGAGCCTATCCAGCAGGGAAGATCGTTCCCGTCTAACGAACAGCTCACTCATCTTTGATGCAATCAAAAATCGATAAATATCCTTGTCATGTAATCTCCAACTGTATATACAAATTTACATATATCTTCGGGAGCGCTTACATTGGAAGAACAGAAAGATGGGCATTCTTACTATTTTCTGAATATATACCGAAAAGCTTATGTCTAAAGGGAACAAATGCTTTAAACAGTGCTATCGCCAGGTATCTCCATGAACACGGGTCATGAAGTGGACATCGCAAGATCGTTCGAAATTATCAATAGGCAAAAGAGTTCAATCCTCTTCAAGTTTGCTGAAGCCATCTCTATCAAGCAGTTGAAACCTGATGTGTTCAGAAAAAATGTGGTTATCAGTCTTTCGTTGCCCTGCCTGGTATCTGGATATTTTCATCCCCCTTTCATCTGAATGCGAAATGCTGAAAAATTTCCATTGTGTATGAGTATTATTGTTCGAAATAGTGTTTAATATCATATATATATATTATTACTGTATGCATACATTGGTCGATTGATTTTTGTTTAAAATGAACTCTGTGCAAGTATGTTAAAATTGATTTTGTAGATATATTTATTAATATCTTTGGTCTGTAAGCAGCTGACGAGAAGGCAATGAAATAAACAATATTGGTACCACTATATTTGACTAAACTGTAGTTCTCGCTTTGCTCAAGTTCATTAAGGGGGAATAACTGTGTGAAATAACTGCAAGTTAGCCACCTGAGTTACAAATATTCTTTATTATTTCAAAATATTGTGAACTTCTGATATGCATTAGCAGTTGCATCTCGTAGCTCACTATCCGGTAGGGTATCGGACTGATAATTAAGAGACTACTGGTCCAGATCTTGATGATGTCTAGATTAGAACGTAGTCTGGAAAGATGGTGGACGTGGGAAAAGAGGAACACATTAGTTGTGTTCCAGTATAAAAAGAACTTAGTCAGAACATTGTTCAATAGAGCATGAAAAATTTGTTCTCACAGTACTATTGAGCATGAAATAAAATCTCTGGAGGATATTTTATCTAAGAATGGATATCCGTTCAAGGGAGATGACGTACAGGAAGTAGTCAAACGAAGACTCGATAAAGCCATCAAGAGAACTTATTATGCTGCAAAACTTGTTATCCTTAACACCACCAAGTGAGGGCTTCAACAATCTGGTAAAGACAAGTCGCTAATCCTCGACACTTCATACTGTATATATCAATTTGAGTGTGTTTGTGGCAGCAAATACATAGGTCTTAAGGAAAGGAGATTGTCTATTCGCATGTTGGAGCATTTCCCGAAATGGCTGAAAACAGGTGAGTGCAAAGTGCTAAATTCCTCAATAACAAAACATCTTCTGGATTACGGACATGATATTGACGCAGTCAAGTCATTCACCATTGTCAGTAGACAAAAAAACAAGAAGATGCTTACAATTGCAGAGGCTTGTGCAATTTGAGTTTATAAACCAGGTCTCTGCATACAAAAGGAGATGGTCATGAATCTGAATCTACCATGGTAATACGTTTTACTTATTATTATTCTACCCTTTATTATTATTATTATTATTATCATTATTATTATTTTTGATTCATTTAAAACTATCCTTTATCAGTAGGATTATCTTAACTCACTTCAACACTATTAAAACTGTTATTATAACTATTACTATTGATATTAGTCTGTTTGCAATTCTCGTTATATTCCCCAATGACTAATTGTTTATCTAAGTGATGTAATTGAAGCGTAGTGCAACTTATCTTAATTTTGGTCTCTCATACTCTCTCTCCCCTTATCTATTTGAACATCACCTGGAAAACATTCGCACGTGTCTTTCTACATGACTAATTCAATGTAGTTTGTTTACCTATCAGTCTTATATCTCCCAATGTAATTTCAAAAGTGTATATATCCGTGTATGTAGAGTATTCTGCAGCCAACGAGTTCTACTGAAATTTGATGAATCCATCATTAAATCCTGCTTTATTAACCTTTAATGCTTGTTTTAAATTCGTATAGGGAAAGAAATGTTTTCAACTTTATGTATAATACTTAGTAGAGAAACTTTTCAAAGTGTTGATCAAAAATGAGGAATTCTAAGGAAGATGAAAGTCTTTAAAAAAATAAATTGAAAACAAATTAATTTTTTGGCACACACGCACACTTTTGTTGTAATTATTATTATTATTATTGTTGATGATGCTATCGTCATGTGTGCACTTTTCAAGTAAGTTTTATTTCTGTAGGATTTAGAGATAGATTGAAGCTTCGCAAGTGTTGCCACAAAATAAAAAACAAAACTAAATTGGGATTAATTACGCTTGTTTTCTTCGTTTTGGATGAATCATTCTTTATTTTACGGTCTAAAATTTACAGCCTACATGTTTTTACCCACTAATCTGTGGCAAGCAGAAAAAATTGTTTTATTTTTGTTTTATAATACATATGTCGTTAAAATGTAATACATTAGTTATAGGGTTTCATCATGAGCTGACGACCTCAGTTAGAGAACCATTGAAAAACCACCAGGGAGTACTGCACAGCCAGCCTAGTTTAGTAGTCTTCAACGGGATCCCAGGTAACTACCTACCTGAATAGGGCAGTCGTAACCAATAGGGTACAGCAGGTCGGATGTGAGGACAAATACTCGCCATCGATGACATTGGCTAGTCGTTGCCCTATGTCATAAATTGGCAAAGGTTGGGATTCATGCACTGGTCATTGGATTGGGTTCAGTGGCCTAATGGTCTACGAGCCAGCTCGCCTAGGCGCCAGAAAGTCCTGGGTTCGAAACCCTTAGTGTATGTGTGTGTGTGGGTGCGTACTGATGAAGAGTCCTAAACTAAGCTGACGAAACAGTTGGCTGTCCAATACTCCCTGACTGGTTTTCTTATAGTTCTCTAACTGATGTCATCTTGTAAGATTCATATATAAAAGAAAGATTCATATATAAAACAATCATGGTGTTTTGTCTATAGGATAATACGATGGTGAATATAAATTGTGCAATTAGTCATAATAGTAGTAATGATATTATTAATAGTAATAATAATGGTTTTATCAATAATAAGAATGAAAAAGTGAGGCAATCAGTGATAACACGAATAATGAAGAAAACTCCATGATTAAACAAACAAATGTTCAGGTGGAAGTGGTCGATGAAGGCTAGTAAAAACAAATGAACCGATTAAGTAATGCTAAATTGTAATGGAAGTAAATGAAACACGTTTTGCCAATCTCTAAATGTTCCCAAAGACCTCAATGTAAGAGCGGAGAAACTAATGACCGACTCTCTCAAAAAACTTAACCAAATAGGAGTATTATCCTCAGCCATGTATGAGTCTATGAAACCAACGGGTACCAATACTCCACGTCTTTACGATCTGTTCAAAGTGCACAAGCCGGTTCTTCCTGTTCGCCCTGTTTTAGATATGTATAACTCTCCATTTCACGGAACAAACAAGTGATTAGTGAAGATTCTGGGTACTTTGCACAGAAAAATTGTGCAACATAGAACTAGTGATGTCTTAGACTTTATTTCAAAAATATCTGAGACTAATGTGAGGTATAAACGCATGTTATCCATGGATTTATCATCAGTATTCACTAATGTACCGCTTATGGAGACAGTAGATTACATTTGTCAAGAAATCACAGAAAGACAATTGGACTTAGGAATCCCCTTGTGTAGCCTCAAAGAATTACTTTTCAAATGCACAATGAATGTTCACTTTGTCTTCAAGTAGATGGAATAACTATGGGTTCACCATTAGGCCCAATATTAGCTGACTTCTTTCTCTCAAAACTTGAAAACGGGAAATTGAAGGACATCATCAAGGAGTTTGATATGTATTACCGATATTTCGATGATACATTTATCTTAGATGATGAGAATGTTAACATAGACGAATTGTTGCTGAAATTCAACAACATCCACCCTTCGCTTACTTTTGCTTGTGAAGAGAAGCAAGGGAATAAACTACATTTTCTGGATGTGTTGCTAACTAGGCGAGAAGATGGGTCACTTGGGAGAAGCGTGTATAGAAAAAGCCCATTCACATGGTAATACACACACTTTCTTAGTTACGTGCCCATTAAATATAAGAGAAATGTTGCTAAAGGTCTTACGAGCAGAGAAAGAAAGATATGTTCGGATGATCCCTTACAAAGGGAATTTGAATATATTCAAGATTCCTTGATGGAGATGGACTATTCGAGTAGTTTCATAAAGAAACATATGAAAACATCAGGAAAAAACTGAGACTCTTACTGCACGTAAGAAACCTCTATTTATTAACTTACAATTTAATGGTGACTTATCTAGTGACACTTTGTTCCAGAGACCTTCCAGGAGTGTACGGAGAACGTTTTACGTAGCATACCTATGTTTGTCATCCTCTAGCCGACGGATGATTGGGACGCGAACGAAGGATAAGCTTGATAGTTTTGCCACATCTATTTGCATTTATCAATTCAACTACACCTGCGGTGACAGTTATATTGGGCGTACTACTAGACAGCTTAGCAAACGTGTCACTACTGAACACCTCCCATCGTGGTTTGGCAAAGGAAAGAGAAAAGCAATCGGTAGCTCAATTTTGTCACATTTAATTGATAGTGGTCATGTACTGTGGAGAAAACGAGAGCTTTCAAGGTAATTCATCGATTCCCACCGAATCTTTCCAATAGACTTCGAATTTGTCTACTGCACACAGTTAAGGCAGGTGATAGGCATTCGAACTATTAAACCTAAACTATCCATTCAAAAATGTTCGTACAGCCAGTATCCGTCCGTTGTCCTATTAAGACGTAACCAACGAAAGACTACTACACCATCCCTTGTTTATATTTTCAACCCCTTTCTTATCATCCCTTAATCTTATTACATCTTCATTATAAACGTGTCTCATTTGCTTCCCTTACAATCAGTCTAGCATTACTTAGTCGGTTCATTTGTTTTTACTGGCCTTTATCGACTACTTCGACTCTAATACATCTGTTTGTTTAATCATGCTGTTTTTTTCATTATTCGTGTTATCAATGATTGCCTCACCTTTTCATCCTTATTATTGATAAGACCATTATTATTATTATTACTACTATAATGACTGATTGCACAATTTATATTCACCATCGTATTATCCTATAGACAAAACACCATGATTCGTTTATATTGGAATTTCTTATTTGTAAAGTTATGTAGGTGTATTAGAGTTAAGCCTGATGAGATCTAATTGAATACAGGAATATTGTTCGCTTAAATATGTGGTGTTCTAAATTTTACTATGGGAATATTTAATACAGATAAAGATGTAAATTGTATTTTATAGCTTTGTACTTTCATTTAACCTTATTTTTAATAACCTCACCACAGGTATTCTATACTTTAATATTAAAATTCTCTCCCCGAAGTTTTAAGTTCGCAGAACATGATTTGGGAAAATAATAGTAGTACATATTTTCTAGCTTATTAGTAATATGTTGAACATATAAATAAATACATTGAATATAACTCTGAGATTAGTCGCTACAACTTTGATATATTCATTAAAAAATTGAAGGTTAAGCTACCTGTACACAAGTGGAACTTTTAGTTTTAATGATAGGCAGGTGAACTGATAAATGCCATACAATGATACTTCAGGTGTAAAAATGTTATCCTTTCAAAATATTCATGAACCTGCGGGAAATTATTAGTTTACCCTTGGACGTGGGGTTGGGACGGGAAGTTTTACGTATTATTTCAATCAAAAAGCAAAAGATGTAATTAGCATTTTAATGTATTCCTGTTAAGTGATTGACAGTTAAATTTCAAATGTACTTTTTTACTTGGTTAGCGATGGATAGAAATAAGGGATCCATCATCTAAATACACCTGCCTCACTACTGAGTCATGGTATTCCTAATGAAGGCAGAAGACAGCAGCAATAGTATCAAAGGCGAAAACATTTTTCACAAAGACTAGTGTTGTGTTTAAACGCATAAAACAGCTGTCAGTGCGTTCGACGCCTCTTAAATGCTATAAAGTATAAAAATTGGGCATTGTGGTAGAGCAAAGGTTCATCATGGATAAGATTATATTTTGATAAATCACACAGTGTTGTACAGTAATATTGACTGATGACCACGTTTCGAGCACAAACTATTACCACTCATAATCATATCAAGGCACTACTCACACAACTCACTTTCTTGCTTTATTTATATACATGAGGGGAATTGACTAGATATTGGAATAAAAATTAATATAAGATAATGTACATTCAGAAGTAATAATATGAGTGTTATCAATCAAATGAAATCAGACGGGAAATAAGACGATTGTTTTTATAGTCATAATAATTAACTTGTTAGAATGTTATGATGTACGTGGACTGAAATAAAATTTCGAGATTATTTATTATCCTCCTGTGATTTGACTGACTGGTGGTAATAATATCTTCCATAATTTTGGTATTTGCATTGAATCATATCTGTTGCATGTGTTGAGTGTGGATTCATTCGATGAACCAGTATTCAGTAATCAATCCTTCTCTCCACATACCTATATTAATTTTTAGAATTTTAACCCCCTCCCACTCACCCTATTGTGTGTTTGTGTGTTAATGCATGCAGTGCAGTGAAGTGCTGAGCTTTTCTCTAAGTTGCTTATCGTCTTGGCATCAATCAGTCTAAGCTTAGCTAAATTCTTATGTCCCAACAATCTGATTACCCTCGATCTACTAGTTTGGCCTATGTGGTTGACCTAACTCACAGTCATTGCAGTATTTTGTAAATTATATTATTTTGTCTAATTGGGTCCACCGGGTCTTTTAGCCTACAAAGCTTGTCTCTAAGTGAGTTTGTAGGTTTGAACGCCACCCTAATTCCTGCTTTATTAAGAATCCTACGTAGGGTCTCGTCTGTCTGTCTGTCTGTTTTCGACATAGAACTTTGCACAAATGTACGGAAGTTCAAGTCGCCACACTCCGTGTAGCACGCGAAGCAAGCAAGAGAAGAAAGTACAAGAAAAGCATAATAGAAACAGTGAGCAGAGGTGTGAGACAAAGGAGTAATAAAGAAAAACAAAACAGTTTCATTGGAGATCATAAGTCACAAGGAGTGGATGCATCTGCGCTAGCCACTGAGAACGATTTTGAGCCATGTCACCAATTGTTTCCAACCATAGATTTTTACCGTCCCGAGGACCCCAGCCTGGAAGTCTGCACCTTCCTACGTGGCTTAGACCAACTGTTGTGGATTCCATTGACTGGTGCCAAGTTTTTGTTTGACCGCCGCTAACATTGCTAGTCGAGGGAGGCGATGGCTTGGCATACGTAACACATGTCCTAACCATCTCAGTCTTTGTAGCTTCACGACTTCGTCGATTGATTTCCCCTGTTTACCTAGAACTCGACGCCTAACCTCCATGTTGCTCACCTTATTATGCCACTTTACACGGGAAATATAACGCAGGCACCTATGATCAAAGACAGCTAGTCTTTTCATGTCTTCCACTCTCAGTGGCCAGGTCTCACAACCATAAAGGAGGACGGAGTGGACTGATGAGCAGTACACCCGCCCTTTGGTCGATAGTCGAACATCTCGTCTATGCCAGAGTCGGCGTAAACTGGCAAATGCGAAACGAGCCCCCTGTATCCGTTCCGAGATTTCGTCAGAGATCAACCCGTTGGCACTGGCTGATGGTACTTCTCAAATAAGTGAAGCGGTCAACATGGGGTCTCAGATGTCCCTTACCTCTTTATATGGTATAACAGTGGTCGCCTTATATTCTTTCTTATTTATGCTATCATTACTAATTCCACAATTATTTTTGTTTTGTTTTTGGCCTTTTTCGATATTCCTTATGAATTTTATAGGATAGTTATTTAACACCAACGCTTTTTCTGTCTGTTTTATTTCATCATTTAGGTCTTTTCTTGTGCTGCTTAGTGCTTTGGTTCGGTTTGTTAGACACTTAACTAAACCTGCCTTAACAGTCAACTGATGAGATGAATCAAAGTCTAAGTATCTATTGGAATGAGTTGGTTTTCTGTACACACTAGTGTATAGTTTACCTTCTTCTATTCGTTTTATTTTACAATGTAACTTGATAGCTAAATCTCCTTGTTCATTTTCCGATTCAAATGTGAATTTTATTCCATGAATAGTGAGTTTATATGTGTCAAGAAATTAGAGATATGTTCTGTTTTTAACACTGTGGAAAAGTGTGTGTGGGGTAACTTGATATGATTATGAGTGGCAATAGTTTGTGCTCGAAAGATGGTCATCAGTTAATATTACTGTACAACACTGTGTGATTTATCAAAATTAAATCTTATCCATAATGAATTTATCCCCTAAATGCATCAATACTCACTGTTGCAATTGAAGTGTAACCGCTCGCAGATACAATAAGAACTTTAAGACACTATATTATATAGCTTGGTTACAAAACTCTGTAGTTTTGACACAGTTCATAAATCACATCCTATTTGACACTATCGAAGGCATTTTCAAAGTAGGTGAATTCGATTAACATCACTTATCAGGAACCCTTAAGGATGGAAACCTAATGGAAAAGGATGAGTTAGGCGTGTGTTTTCAGGACTGAGACTGGTATGATGTAGATCATGTGGGGAAGAAACGTTTCAGAGAACAGGGCAGAATCTAAGAGAGTAGTAAAAGTATACAAGAATAAGAGTCTGTCTACCTAAGACAACCTCAAAAAATTTCATTATCGATTAAAAAGGCTTCTAGTCTCTTTGAAATTCACTATGATTGTGATTGACAACGGAAGACTGTAAGAGAATAATTGATCAGAATATCTCTCCATGAACAATGTACTTCCAATATTGATACTTATTCGGATAATCTTTCAACTAATTTTGTGATTACTACCCTTTCCTCTGCCCCGTATATCATTGCTCTAGCATTTGTAAAGGGTTTGGAAGGAAGAAGAGGTGCCTACCAATTTGAAGAAAAGCTACTCTGTTAAGCAATAGAAGAAGGGTGACTTACGCCTCTAAAACAGCTGGGGTGAAATAATAATAAGACATCTGGTTACCAAGGCAAGGAAAAACCGTTAACGCCTTCTTTCTTAATACATAAATTGGGTTTCAGGCATTTGATGGAGATTACCTAGGCAAATTTAAGAAGAATTGTACTATTATGTCTATTGGTAGGTTTAAACGAATTCGTGATGCTCACCTCACGACACGTATCGATGAAATGCGTGGTAAGAGCACCCCACTGATAGCGTCTTTTCATAGATGTTCAGAAAATCGAAGATATGCCGTTCTTTCTGTCCTTCCAATGTAACTACTCTTGCAGATGCCTGCAAGTTTGTACACATTCAGTTAGAGTTGATATGAGAAGGGTATTTGTCAAATTTTGATTGCACCTAAAAGCATGCTGTCCGATAAACGTGAACCAACTTAGTGTCACAAAGATAATGGCTGGCTAAGTGAGGTATTGATTTTAGACTCTGCGTTACTTGTGGAAGTTTTGTAAGTTATGCAGAAGAACGTATCGATTTGTTTGTTGCCTTCAGATGGAAACACCAACATCAATGGACAACCTGTGTGATAATAATCAGACTACACAGGCATCATTCAATGACATGACAGCTGAACATTACCTGTCTGTGATGATGGCAGTAAAGCGAGGGAACTAGTAAGTAGGTGGCACTGACAGATGATTTGAATCCTATCGCCAGCCAGATTTTCAATTCTACACGCTTACAATCATCAACCATTACACTAATAATTGAAATAATGGATTACATAATCAAAGAATATCTTTTTAGTTGTTTTTGTTACTAACCGTGTGACAAGGATTATGGAAAAGTACGTCGTCCTTTAGGGAGGTAGTAGTGTGGTGAGAGCTGCCTGTAAGTCAAAATTGGTGGACAGTAATTTATGTCCCCAATATTGGTCATACGAAAAATGAGAACAAAGGCTTTGCGTAGGTGGATATATTTAATATATAGATGATCTGACATTCAAGAAACAGCCACAAAAAGATGCATGGTTAACTTTCTGTGAGAAACAACCAATCTTCTGCTAACAACAATCTATGATAATGTACATGAAAATCTATAAATATGTGTTGATTTCCTTAATAGACGATCTGTTGTCTGACTCTTGTCTTCTTTTCTTACATTTGGTGTCGCTGCCTACCGACAAATGGAAAGCCTATGCCCTGCAGTTTATGATGGAGACATATGGATCTTCTGGCAGGACTTCAAGGCTTCTACTCAGATAAGTGGCGCTGAAGATCTGTCAGCGATGAGGCTGCTACTTGGTACTCTGCTGGGAGGTCGGGAGTAAGCAGCATATGAAAGTGTGAGGCGAAATACCGACGAATCTGTGACAGGGTCAGGCAAACAGTTTCCAAAGTGGGAAGGACCACATATAGTCACGTTGATATGGAGTTACGCAGACACAATCACAATGATAAACCAAGAGAAACAGGTGAACATCCAGGGAGTGTCGAGATTCCAGACAGCAACACAAACGAGAAAAGTCCCCAAGAACCCTAGGGACGAGGAAACTAGTAAGTAGGTGGCACTGGCAGCTGATTCGAATCCTGACGCCAGCTAGATTTTCATTTCCTCACGTTTACAATCATCAGCCATTACACTAATAATTGAAATAATGGATTACATAATCAAAGAATACTTTTTTAATTGTTTTTGTTACTAACCGTGTGACAAGGATTATGGAAAAGTACGTCGTCATTTAGGGAGGTAGTAGTGTGGTGAGAGCTGCCTGTAAGTCAAAATTGGTGGACAGTAATTTATGTCCCCAATATTGGTCATACGAAAAATGAGAACAAAGGCTTTGCGTAGGTGGATATATTTAATATATAGATGATCTGACATTCAAGAAACAGCCACAAAAAGATGCATGGTTAACTTTCTGTGAGAAACAACCAATCTTCTGCTAACAACAATCTATGATAATGTACATGAAAATCTATAAATATGTGTTGATTTCCTTAATAGACGATCTGTTGTCTGACTCTTGTCTTCTTTTCTTACATTTGGTGTCGCTGCCTACCGACAAATGGAAAGCCTATGCCCTGCAGTTTATGATGGAGACATATGGATCTTCTGGCAGGACTTCAAGGCTTCTACTCAGATAAGTGGCGCTGAAGATCTGTCAGCGATGAGGCTGCTACTTGGTACTCTGCTGGGAGGTCGGGAGTAAGCAGCATATGAAAGTGTGAGGCGAAATACCGACGAATCTGTGACAGGGTCAGGCAAACAGTTTCCAAAGTGGGAAGGACCACATATAGTCACGTTGATATGGAGTTACGCAGACACAATCACAATGATAAACCAAGAGAAACAGGTGAACATCCAGGGAGTGTCGAGATTCCAGACAGCAACACAAACGAGAAAAGTCCCCAAGAACCCTAGGGACGAGGAAACTAGTAAGTAGGTGGCACTGGCAGCTGATTCGAATCCTGACGCCAGCTAGATTTTCATTTCCTCACGTTTACAATCATCAGCCATTACACTAATAATTGAAATAATGGATTACATAATCAAAGGATACCTTTTTAGTTGTTTTTGTTACAAACCATGCGATAGGAATTATGGAAAAGTACATTATCTTTCAGGGAAGTAATTGAAGTTATTAGTTTCTTACATTTTATTGCTACATATTCAAAAACCTTTACTATTATAATTGAACTTTTATGTACCAAAAAGAATAAACAAAATTGAAAATAATTATAATATGTATTTCTGTTTTGTAATTAGTAGGGAATAAAGTTGTTTTAATTAAAAGACAGGAGGTTCAGTAATGTCCAATTAAATACCCAATATAAATGTTTACATGTTCATTTATTCTATCACAAGACTGGGCGCCAAAGCTTTTAATTTTGTTAAAAGTTGAATTTGTATGGAAAGATGTTCTTGGGAAATTAATTACACGGATGCTTTGACACTTAAAAAGCAAAATCTGGATTCCGTACTAGTAGAAAAATAAATCTATGTGATTGATCATTGGTATGTCATGCATCAAGTCCTGTATTTGTCTTGGCGGTGCCTTAATCCTATCCCTCGATTCACACGGTAGACTCTAAAATGGGATTAATAATGGTGTTTATTATATCGACGAAATCATCTTCAGAGGCTAAACAGTCGTATTTGTACTTACAAAGATGTGTAGTGATCTATTATTGAGTAATAAGTGGGGGGATCACATAATTGACGTAATTACCCAGAAGTGGCTACTACTTTTGAGGCGCACTCATAATGTCCAATTCAAGTTCAACAACACGATTTATAGACGAAGAGACGGAGTGGGAATGGGTTCAACATTGGGTCTTTTACTTGCAGACTGCTTCTTGGCAAGTTTGGAGAATAGTATTTTACGGCCTACTATCGATAGTTTCCATTTGTACCAAAGATACATGAATGATACTTTCATTATATTTGACGACAATACCGACATTGAATTGATAACTAAAGAGTTCAGCAGCCGCCATCATGCCATTCAGTTCACGTCGGAATCAGAGATAAACTCGGAATTTTTATTTTCTGGATATTTTTCTAAAAAAGAAGATCTGATGGCTCTCTCCAAAGATCGATCTACAGGAAAACAACATGAAATGGTCAGTACACAAATTTCCATAGTTGGATCCCTTTGAGAAGAAGAAGAAATCTGATCCATTCCTTATCCCCAAGAATAAGGAAGATATGTTCCAGTGAACTGGAGCGACTCGGACAAGTTCTAATAGAGAATGGATATCCTCCAAGGTTTATCGAGAAAAATATGAAGTTAAGGGAAAAGCGTGAAAGGATCCAGACGGTGCCGAAGAAACTGCTACTTTTTGAGTGTTGAATATAAAGGTGATACCTCAGCTGAGATCCTGAAGAATCGCTAATGCAGATCACTGAGGAAAGCCTTCTTTATGGCTGAGCAAAGTATCAATTTCTACAGCCGACGAATGAACAATGGATGTGTGAAGGATAAACTGCCGCTTTGGGTCACTCTAATGTGTGTTTATAAATTCACCTGCTGCTGTGGAACTGGTTATATTGGCAGTACAATGCGTACACTTTCCAAACGCATCTCTGAACATTATCCAGCATGGTTAGCAGAGGGACAATGTAAGACAATTGCTAGCGCAATTCTTGAGCACTTGGTGAACTCAAGCCATGCAGCTCCACCAGGGTCATCTTTCAAGATCATCTACAAGGTGAGGCTAAATGGTACAAAGGGCGTCAGGTTTCGACTTTTGCGTATGGCGGAGGCGTCGACACTTCGTTAATACAACCCCGAACTTTGTATACAGAGAAAGTTTGTCCAGTCTCTTATTCTACCATGGTCTTAACCTCCTCAGTAATTGTTCTCTGTAAAAAATTTTAATTTTTCTTTTCTTTTTTAATTTTTAATTTTGCTTTTAGTTTGCTTTTGCTTTAGTAATTAATTAACTATTATCATTCTCGCATGCTCCTTTTGTATATTTTCACGTCCTCTTCACACTTGTTAATTTGACACTCGACTACCACCTTTATTCTCACTCAATAGCAACTTGAACCTTATCAAATGTCTATATTTGTTCCGTTGAGTACCACGTAATTTACTACTTTTAATTTTCACTTCTAAAGCCACTTCTGAGTAATTATATCAATTATGTCATCCCCCGACCTATTACTCAATAATAGACCACTATATATTTTTGGTATGTATAAATACGACTGTGCAACCTCTGAAGATGATTTCGTCGATAGAGAAAATTTTCTTCGCTGAAACTGTCTTTTATTTTATTCATGACTCAATGGGTATTTTCAGTAATATGTTTTTACGAGTTTGACCACGAATTGATATCAGTTAGAGAACCACAGAAAACCAGGTGTACTAACAGACGACAAAAGCCAGGCAACAGATCGTTTATGGAGATCAAGAGATATTTGTAGATTTTTATGTACATTATTACTCGTTATTGTTAGCAGAGTAGCAATGTCTTCTGATTGGTTGTTTTCCTGCTGAAGGTTATTCTGTGGCGTTTTGTTAGACAGTCCCCTGATATATCTGCTAATCATATTCGCCTAAGTCTGCTGTGATTGGTTGTTGAATTAGTCTTTGTTCTTGGTTTTTTTTTTCATGACCAAGATTTGGGAAGTAAACACTAATGTCAATTGCTGTCTACCAATTTTGGCTAGCAAACAGCTCTAAAAACACAGGGGGTGCTGCCAGACAGCTGTTTCATCCTAGTTTGAGAATCATCGGCAATACGCACACACTGGACTTCGAATCCAGGACCTTCCAGTTACAAGGCAAGCTCGTATAAAATTCAGCGGATGGGAACTGATTCAGCTGTCAAGTACTCCCTGGTTTTCAATGATGCTCTAAGTGATATCAACCCATGATCAAGCTTGTAAAAACAAATGTAATCCTTAAAAATCAACTCTCAAAAATTAATTAAAATATCAAATGTTTCTGAGATATTTGGAGGTAAGCATTTTAACAAAGTTTCGTTCTTGCTGACATTTTCAAGTGAGGCGTATCTTCAGTAACTAGTGGCCCACATTGATAACTACAGTTAAATGAGTTCTAACACAAGGGACTAGAAACATGACCATAGTTGCTTTCCAGTAACCACCGATGATAACGATTTCCTGTCTTTCAAGAAGACAATTGTGAACCAGATTAGAGCAGTGGTGATGCTACTGATTGAAGCAGTGTGTGGCGTGGCCCGTGTCTCCTAGAAGGGCATCACTTCCATGAGGGTTGCAGATATGCTTTTCTGACTAGCGCCTTTACTTAAACAAAAATTGGTGACTTCCTGCCGACTGCCAAAACTATGTGAGATTAGTGTAAACATCCATGTTTGATTTTAAATGTAATGTGGCATCTTCAGTTGTAGAATACTGCATTCAGCATAAAGAACTAGTGACGGATTTTCAGCACCAGTGTCATTTCAGTCAGTACTTCTATATAGTTCAGACGCTTGTCTCAAGTGTCACTGAAAGCCTCTTTAGCGGCCTGCTGCAGCCGTCCATCAACAGCTGCCTCTTCCTCTCGATGCTGAAGATCAAACAGTCAGCTAAAAAGGTAGCTTAATGGTCTACGAGCTAGCTTGCCTTGTGACGATAAAGTCATGAGTTCGAACCCCGGCAGGTGCGAACTGATGAAGAGGCTTAAACTGGGCTGATGAAACAGTTGTTTTTTCAATGACTCTTTGACTGATGTCCACTCATGATGAAATCCTTCAACTCATCAAAACAGGATAAATAACAGGCTACTCTGGTCTGAGTTACAAATCTTCAGTACAAATTTCCCTGTCAACATTTTCACTGCTCTCAGAAAATACATTTTGGTTGTACAAATTCACTCTATCACACTACACTCTACACTTCAATACAGTGAGTTACACAGCCATTTTATTATTGGCTGACGAACAGTGAAGTAGTCTTGCTTCATACGGAGGATAAACACAACGTTATTGAGTTTGAATTGATGGTCATATAAACGCATTGATTGAATACCTCAAAAACTACTAATACTTACCCTTCTGGAAATTGAATTCAGTAGACGACCTCATAACAATTTCATACTGTGAATCAATTTTTACATAGTTTCTGAGAGATTTTCGTCGATCACCTGAAAAAGAAAACAATTGAAAACAATATTAAAGTATCACTAGAACCATTAAGCCTTAGAGAAACTAAAAATTCATAATCACAAGAAATAGTCAAGTTAATTCACTGTTCAAATCTATCCGTGAGTGACTCCTGAATGGTGCCGACCAGCAATGCGATTTCATTTTCAACCTCGTTTACAGGCAAAAATGGTCTTTTTCCATCCAGGTTCCAATCGCTCCTGGGCCTCTTGCTTGGTATCAATTAGCAGTCTCTTCAAAGAGTCTCCAATTCATTTCCATTTTCTCCGGCATATTTACTGAACAACAAGTTCCTGGTTGGTTCGTTGCCTGTGAGAGTTCCTCGTCACCTATTCTTTTCAGGTGGACATCTGATCCTCAGTACTGATTGAAAGCAAATATTGATAAAAGTTTAATGTAATCAGTTGAAAAATAGAAAAGCACCAAATGACCTGAAATCCACATCTTCCTCCTCATACTGAGTTCATCATATTTACACACTAATTTCATAGTAATGAAGGTCCATCTTGCTTCAACGATCTTAACTGACTTTAACATCCTCACGATGCTGCTTAGATAAGTGAGAGCAAGTTAAATTCCTTAATATATCTTCCAAAGATAACATTGTCAGACGATATTAGTCAAATGAAATCATACCTTTAACCGATAATTATTTCAGGACGGAAAGAGCGTGATTCATTTGGTTGGAAAAATAATTCAGCTAACTGTTAGTTTTGAAAGATGTGGTCTTTAGATGCTACGAAGGTCTTTCACTGAACTTACTTACTAACTGAAATTCGGTTTTATAGAAGATTATGATCATAATAAACTATAGATTGACAAATTTCGATAGATGTTATAGACTTCAGAGATGTCAGTTAGCAATTTTACAAAATGAAAAATTTATGAAATGATTGGTTCTTTGATGTTGTTCAACTGCTTGGTGAGAAGCTCATTATCATGGCTTAACTGTGATCATAAACAAAATCGATAACTTCATCAAATATGCCGATGATATGAACATTTCTGTTTACAGTAGTTTGTCCTTATATGTGAGTAGATTTTTATCGGAAGTTAACAAATGGTCTTACACTAAATCCACCTAAACGTCGTATTTTTGATTTTACTTTCAGACGCCAGCAAAACTTGCGTGGACTGAGGGATTCAGTTGCATGATTCCTGTAATATTGAAGACACTGTGATGACAGGGAGTAAATCGAATATCTCTTATCTCAGTTAGAGTTTCTGTCAAAGATTCTCTGTTGGCCGTCTCATATCCTGTTAATTTCTATGAAAATTTGACTGATTGTATATTGTATAGAGAAGCTGAGACTTTCTGGCGTAGCTCCGTCTCTTCTCTTACAATTTGTTAAGTCATGTATTCTGCTGATTCTCTTTTATCGTCCCCACCTCACTTATTCTTCTCTGAACTTCTCAAATAAGCACCATGTCATATCACGTATATATAATATGTATAGTAGTCTATTATTAAGTAATAAGAGTGATATAATTGGTATATTTACGCAGAAGTGGCTTTAAAAGTAAAGAAGACTTAATTTGTCTGAATCGTGCACTGTTGTATTTATGCAACACACTTCGAAGAATCTGATTCCAAAAAGACTTGTCATAGGAATATATGTGCATGACAATAATAAAGATTTAAGGGGTCAGAAAATAGACTTAGGTCAAATTAAAAGGATATATCGAAGGTCAAAATAATAATGAAGACCACTAAACCAAATAAGAGAGGTAATAGTACATCTACCCTGGCTGGTATCAAAACAAAATTTACCAAGGAAGGTTTAAGGTGATGACGAATTGTTGCTTTGAACGCATAAATGTGATGTTGACTTTCTAATTGCTGTAGCTTCCACAAACTTTAGGATACGCCCTCCCTCAAACATGTTCTATAGATAAGTTTAAAGGACGTGTGAAAACATCAATTTTATGTGCTGTTTCTGTAATATCTTTGACAATAGAAGAGTTGGGTCTCGTGTTCGCATCATTAACGAGTTCTGGGGATTCTGTTTGCTTGTGCAGCCATTACGGAATATGTTCTGAAACCCTTCCTTGCAGAGATCGATGAATCCTCCCAATGTATATATATAAGGGAAATCACGGGTATGAAGGAATAATTTCGTATCATACCAGTAGCATAAGGCGCAGCATTTGTGAATCACTAGCCTAATGGATATCATTTTAGAGTTTAAATAGATAGTTGATGGATTCAAGGCTTGTTAGGAGTGCTATCTTTCATTCAGAATTCATATAAATCCAGCTAAATTCTCCTGAATACGATCAAAAGGCTCATCCAGTGTCAGCCACCACTGAAACAAGTAATTTTAGGTTTTCTTAACAATGTGACACCGAGATATTTAGTATGTGCCACTTGATTTTTACGGTATTGCAACTGGGTAACAGAAAGCTAAAGCACCACACACTAAACAACATGGATTCCATTCACTTGAGTGTTCCTGAACTGGAATGACATATCTGCTTGCGAGTTCACGAAGTCCATGACAGAGATCGAGAACTCCTTCAGTACTTCAAAGAATATGTCCAAGAAGGCACACAGAAACAGTGTGATAAGACCAAGTCACATTTGATAAAGGGCCCTGAGTCAACTAATAACACTGTGTGTGCGTTCTGAAACAATCCAGAAAAATACGTATTTATTCTTTCAAACATTCAACTGTCTACGCTTCAACTAAAAGCGCTATCCTCAAGTCTAAACTCTGAACAAAACCATCTAACACCTAGAAGCTTCAATCCCAGGTCTAATTTGAAAACTTGATAAATCGGACATACGATTTAGTACCAACATCTGAAAAGAACGCGCGATGATTCAAATCGTCAGTTCTTGACAGTTGTCATAAGTTTATAAGCACCAAACCAAACGAAAGGTCTATAATAACCGAGAAACACTTTAAAGAGCTGAAAGAATTAATCAACATCAAAGAGATCATGCTGATACACCCAGATAACGGTTGAGGAATTGTAATCATGAATCTTGAGGTCCACATAAATAAAATGCTGATCATCCCTTCTGACGAATTCGAGTCCACAAAGCCGATCAACCTGACAAAAACTAACGAACATCCTCTGAAGACTAAAGACTGAATCCCTTATTCAGGCTGAAGTGTTAAAAGTGTTGAGGCCATTTGACTCAAACACACCTGGACTTTATGAAATTCCGAAAGTAAACAAGAAAAACACACCTCCTCGATCTATTCCTAGCATGGCGATTTAACCTTATTAACACACTGCCTAATGCTTAATAGACCTCCTTGAAACAATCACAAGGCAAGTTTCCTTCCACCCACTCACTTCAAGATCCCTTCGACTTTGTCATCTCCATTGAAAACGTGAATGCTTCTACTCAAACTATCTTCTCACTAGATGTTGTATCAATGTTTCCGAACTTGCAGCCATATCCAACCGAAACATTTGTTGACGGAGCTCATATAACAAAAGGGCGACGACCGATTCAGTTAGGTCAGAAGGAAATCACAAGTAATACAAGTTACAAGATTTCATTATGAGCTGACGTTGGTTAGAGAACCACTGGAAAGCGTCGGAGCACTGGACGGATGTTTCGTCAGCCCATTTCGGGACTCTTCATCAGCACTCAGCCACCACCAGGGTTTGAACCCAAGACCTTCTGGTTACAAGGCTATTTCGTAGACCATTCAGCCACTGTGATGAGATCCCATGGCCAGTCCATAAGTTCCAACTTCTGCCAGTAACAAGAGCGGTAAAGAAGGAAGGTTGGGCATGAGCCTAGCAACCCTATCGCGTAAAAGTAAACACACAACTGCTGCCGAAACTTCAAAGCTCAAGCTTGAAGCTGACAGGCGTCAACAAGAACAAAAAAGGTCGTATGTTAAGGTAAATGATGTAATAATTACATGTGAATGAAAACGTCCAAAATCAGGATTTACATAATTGTGGTGAGAGATGGCTGTTAGACAAAATTGGTGGGCAGTAATTGACGTCAATATTTATGTCTCCGATATTGGTCGTGAGTAAAATGAAAAGAAAGACTTTGCTTAGGTGGATACAGTTAACATATAGATGATCTGACATTCAAGAAACAGTCACAGAGAGATGCAAAGTTAACTTCTTGTGACAAACAACCAATCAGAAGACTCTGTTTGTCTGCTGACAATAATCTATAATAATGTACATGAAAATCTATAAATATATGTTGGTTTCCTTAATAAACGATCTGTTTCCTGGCCCTTATCTTCCGTTGTTACACAATAATGACAGTGAAAGGAATAAAGAATCAGACTTTCAATAAGTTTGACTGATTATCGTTTTAAGATGTATTTGTATTCCTTACCTACTGATGATGATGGAGAGAAATGCTGAGATGTTTGCTTCCGGTACGTTCGATTCGACGATATCTGGGGATCGACTTGATAGTATTCTGGTTGGTTGAGGCCAGGAAAAGAATCCAAGAGGCATGATTCGTTCTATTTCGAACTAGCCAGATGAATGTACCTGCGTTCCAAGTGAATGGTAGTGTCACCCCAGGGACTCGAACCCAGGAACGACTGGCTTAAACATTATTGGCTTTTGAGTTCAAATTAGGACGAAATGTTCATTTCGGATTGCACCACTAGTCTTAGTCAGCCAAAATAATATCAAATATGATCTTCATATGAAAGGACTGAATGTAGAGAAAGTGGTGAGCAGTTACGTTAACAGATTTGTTCACTAAACGTAACTAAAGCAGAGAATAGACGAAAGCAGAACAAACTTCTTTTGAAAGTACAGATTTAATTAGCTTCAGCTATTAGCATAAGAAAAGTTCGAATTTCTTTCGAAAGTTGTGATGGAATGCGATAGATAACCTTGAAAGTGCATCTTCTGTCCATTTGCTGATCAATATCAACAAAGTAAGACAAAATTGATCTTTGTATAGATTTAGTTTGACATTCTACCGAATTAATGAAGGAAGGTGCTCAGCAGGGCTTTGATTAAGCTGACCAATTTATAGATACAAGAACAGAACTTGTTCACTGTGGTATGGTAAAGTATAATTCCATTGTAGGTGAGTGAAATTTATTTTGATAAAGTCTTACAGTGTGTTGTAGGATAATAATTACTGATGACCACGTTTCGAGCACAATTTATAGCTGCTCATAATCATCTTATCAAGTCACTACTCACACAACTTTCTTGCTTCGATCATATACATGAGTAAAAATTGGTAAGACATTTGAATAAAATCAACAAAAGTAATGAGTGAAACAGAAAAGAAGATAAAGTACATTCGCAAAACAACATTAGTGTTGTCAGTCTGATGTAAAACCGAGGGGAATAAGGACGAGTGTTGTCAGTTAATTCACTATGGAAGATGAATTACACTTAAGTTCATTTCATCCATCGTTATCTCTAAAGGCAGGCTTAGTTAAATGTCTAACAAAAGAAGCAATAACACTAATTAGGACAACAAAAAAACTTAAATGATAAAATGAAATGGATAGAAAATGCGTTGGTGTTAAATAACTAACTATCCTTTAAAATTCATTTGGGGTGGTTGCATTCAAACCTACAAACTCACTTGGATAGGATAAGCTCTGTAGGCTAAAGGACCCTGTTGACCCAATTGGACAAAATAATATAATTTACAAAATATCCTGCAATGACTCTGAGTTAGGTCAACTACATAGGTCAGAGGTAGTCAGACTATCAGAACATAAGAATTTAGTTAAGGTTAGAATGACTGACCTCGCGAAGACAGATGAGTAATTTAGAAAAAAGTTCAACGATTGCACTGCGTGCATTAACACACAACCAGGCAATATGGTGGGAGATGGGTGAAATCATAAAAAGTAATAAAGGTAGGTGGAAAGAGAGAGACTGGTCATTGAATCATTGTTCACAGAATCTACATCCAACACGCGCAATAGAAATAATTGACCACTGATACCAGAGATATGGGAAATACTACTACCAATCAAATGAAGAGAGAAAAAACAATAATGTGAATATATAAACAAAGTCAAAAAGTGGTTTGAGTAGTACCTTGATGTGATGATTATAAGCAGTAATAAATTGTGCTCAAAACGTGGTCGTATCAATAAATATTACTGTATAACAACACTGTGTGATTTTATCAAAACATATTTTATCCACAGTGACGAATGCGTTTTCATGAGGCCGAAGAAACAAATCCCTCCCAGGGCTAGTTACTGAAGAAAAATATCTCTTAATCTACTAATTTATTTATTCTTACAACTCTGTTTCTTAGCTTACTTCAAAGGTGTGATGTTTAGAGGGTACGATGATATATTCACATAGGTGATACTTCTTCCAATCGAGTATAAGACGAGAAGGTTCATCTCGGATTAATCAAATTACAGTATCTTAACTAATCAACACGAGCATTATGATAGCGTCCTTATTGTTACACTAAAATAGAATTCATCCTATACAAGACTAAACCGTCTGTAACGGTTTAATTAATCACTTGGTATTATTGAAACTCAATAATTTAGGGATTTGAACTACAACACCATCACCTAATATAATCGATCAAGAATAACTATCACTCCTAGTCTTCTGATTTAAAATCATGTGATTTTTGCTTCAGTTTACAATAATTAGTAAGTTTCAGGCTTAAATCACTGATATTACCATCATTATGTATTTAGGCGACTCAGAAGTGGATCTGTTTCCAAAGTCATTAGTTAGGCACTTATTGGATATCCAGATTGATGAAATCTGATGATATCGGAAAGGCCTTTGAGATTTTACGACTGAAAACGAACTTACTGACACCACTTTCAGAAGCGCTGAATTCCAAGGAGTACTGGAAATTTGTTTTTTTTTCTTGTTTTGAACTCTTCAGAAAACACTCATGACTCCAGTTACCAGGGATCGAGCTCAGAATATTCATTTTACAAGTCACGACTACCAGCCGATGGATGACATTGGCGAGGATTTGTCCTCACACCCAACTTGGTGAACCCTTCTGGTGATGACTTTTGCTCAGACTTTAGCAAACGTCATTCTGTAGTGAGTAACCAGTGAAGTGCTGGTTCAGAATGACGTAAATGATTTCAAGGTTGGTCACGATCTGACTTCAGCTGGAAAGCCACTGAAATGATAGCTTCTAGACGTTAGGTCAAACTCATTAAGAGAAATGGCTATACAGTTGCCTCTCAATTTCAGGGGTTAGTTGGATTTTTTTACAGACCAACATTAAGCGCAGAGGTGATTGAAAATGGCAATACCCTGGACACCTGTTTCTTTCTAAGTTGGGAGTGTTGAGGAGTGTTTATACTCACGACTCCAACACGGGGTGAACATGAGACCTTCAGGTTAAGAAACCAAGCTTGTCAATCACTAAGTAATATGCTCCAGAATCCAATGACTCTTGACTTCTAATTTTGTCAGTCGGTAGCTCAGTGATATTTGATAGATGGAGGTTCAAAAGTCGTAACCAGTAGAATCTGATATGCCAAGGTGATGTGAACATTCATCAGAGTCATTGGCTGAGGGTTGTGCTATACATCACGAGTTGACAGGAGTATTGGATTTTGGCTCGAATGGCTGAATGCCAATCAGCTTGGTCTTGTAACCTGAATGTCTTGGATTCAGTCCTTAAGGAAGTTATGGCTGTTAACAGATGAAGAGTCTCAAACCAGGAAGAAACAGATGTCTAGTGCTCCCTGGTGTTTTAAATGATCTGTGGCCTCCTGTTGACGAGTAGAAAATATGGCGACAAATTGTGTATTCATGACTGCCATGTTAGCTGCCATGATCGAAGTGGTATTCAGTGTTTATATTGATCGGTCACTGATGGGTAAATATTGTTAACTTTTTGTACTGTTTTGTGGTGCTAACTGTATTTTGTCATTTAAAACTCCCCATCATGGTGTTCAAATGAATCAGTGTTCGACGGTTGGAAGCAATCAGCATGGACCTTTGACTTATCCATCCTGGTTGGTGAGATTCATCCTCAGGGTGTATATGTAAATGTCATCGAACCGAAATTCGGTTTTAAGATTCGAACTGGCATCATGCAGTTGTGTAGTTAGAGAAGTTACCCTTTAGCTAACTGACTCCACGATTGATCTCATGTACAAGTGTAACGGTTTGAAGAATCGGTAACTCGTAATTAAGCAATGTCATCTGTTAATTGCTTACTCTTGGTGTTGACTTTCACCAAAGTTCCACCTACACAGTCAGTCTATTTTATAAGCAAATATATAGATGAAAATCAGTTGAGAACTGAAATACCAACAGTGTATTTGAAAAAGAAACTACTTCTGAGATGAACTCTTAATGTATAGCTCTCTTTCAGTGACACCATTTTCAAACAATGGGTTGGTATCGCTTTGCCGTCTCCCTCGTGTCCATTACTAGCAGACTGTTTCATGGGAAGCCTCGTGAACGACCCATTTAAGTAGACTGCTGATAATTGTCAGCTGTGTAGAAGGTTTTTGGAAGACATCTTTATCATTTTAAACAATAATCATGACCTTGATTGGTTGTTATACGTATATAACAACTGGCATCTAGTAATAAAATTCATTCTTGATGCGGAAAACGAATCGAAAATATCATTTCTGAAGCCAACGGAATCTGAAGAAAGTCTTTACGTAGGAATACTACTTAAAAAGGTCGACTTATCAGTTTCAACAAGCTGACTACACCTGAAAAAACGAAATTTAATTAAATCTTTTGCCACTTGCATCTGGAGAATTAAACCTTCTGAATGAAATATTCATTGAAAGTGGAAACTCATCCAGATCCGATGACACTAATGTCACACGAAAAGTTCAGGGTAAAATGACATTGTTTTTACCGAAAAAGAAACTTTATACAAACTTGGATTCTTCAGGGAAACTTAACCTTTCTGGAGATAGCTCCAGAAGGACGAATTTCACCATCTTCTTAAAGAAAATTCTTCCCAGAAATGCTAAGAGTAGCGTTCTCCGAATGTTTACAGATCTTTAAAAGCCTAAAGGACAAGACCTAGCTTCTTACTACTTTTGTGTGCATGTATGAGTTCACCTGTTCTTGTGGAGGCAGACTGACTGGTCGTTCGATGTGTATTCTGTCAAAAACGTTAAAGAACAACAACCTGCATGGTTGTAGAAAGACAGAAGTTGCTCTACAAAGAGTGGGATAATTGGAGACTTTGTCAACCGAGACCACTCTATCTTAACAAACTCTTTACTATTTCAAAGTAATCTACAAAGAAAAGAGCAGTCTGGTTATTTAAGACAATACGCTTTCATCTCCTTTGCATTTCTGAAGCTCTAGTCTTCCAGATAGAGAAACTAGAGCCCTGCATTCAGGGAGGAAAATGATTAAACCGCTTCTGCTATCATAATAACAACCAATTTGTTTCCTACCAACTTCAATTTTTTGTATTGGTTTGTAGGTTTTTATTTTATGTGTTGGAGGATTTAACCATGGGCTGATATCAGTTAGAGAACTGCTGGAAGATCAGCTGGGAATACTGGACAGCCAGTTGTTTCGTCAGCCTAGTTTAGGACTCTTCAACAGTAAGCAACCACACTGCGAGGTTAGAACCCAGGACCACCTAGTTACAAGACGAGCTATATCGTAGACCATTAAGCCACTGGGACCCGATCCAATGACCAGTCCATGAATTCCAACTTTTGACAATGCACGTCGTAGCACAACCACTTCTCAGTGTCTTCTTCGATGAGTAACTGTCCTCACTTTCGACGTGCTGTACCCTACTGGTCACGGATTCGCAACAGAACTCTAGTTACCTGCCTGAATACGGCTGGGTAGTCACTAGTGATTTCTCGGAACTTTTGTAAGGTTACATTTTGCTGCTTTTCTATTTGCATGGTGATAACAATTCAATCATTAAACTACTCATTTGATTACTTAGCTCTAACACCCTTATTCAACTTGTCCTCACTCCTATCACTATCCTCTTTTGTGAAAATGAATTGTAAAATTGTAAGCGCAAATGTACTGCTAAAGAGGAGAATGAATTCGATGAAATACACAGCCTATTCACTGACTTAATTCTAACTGTCAATTTACAATGTATTCAAAACATCATCCTGTTTTCAAACGCATTGCAACGGTAGAAGACGAAAGACTTGGCATATTTACAATCTAGTATCTGTATATAGCAAAATTGTCCACACCGTATCTTCAGCGCACCATTTGCACTGATCTTCCCTGTTGTGCCTGCTACTTCTGGCATCCCTTCAAAATATGTTTCTTTGTGTTCCTTTCACGTCTCCCATGTATCTAGGCTTTGCTGTATCATTTGCTTTCTGTAATCGATCAAATTGATTTCCCATGTATTTGAGGTCTTTTATGCTGCCAACCAACAACAAAAACAGCAAAAGCGACATCCAGAGCTAATCACCATCAACGAGAGGGATTTGAAAGAGGCTACTTCATTAACTTATCTAGCATTGAGCATTGTCTCATCTACACACAGTCGGAACGGATACGGATGTCAAATCGAGCAAGAATCGTGAAGGCGAGAAACACATTCACTCATCAACCTGAAACCAATCTGGAAATCTTCGTCACTCGGCATCAGCAACGAAGTTCGGTCGGATTTTCAATACAAACACGTCAAGTCAGTCAGTTCTTCTATACGGATCAGAAAATTGGCGGGCGAGTCACGAAGAATATTTCCGACAGCCTGTTGTAGACCAGATCTTTATCAACAACTGTCTTCGCTGGCTGTATACTTAAGATCAGATGGCCGGGCTGGAAAGAATCACCAACCAGAAACTGTGGGAACAGACAAAAAAAAACCAATCGTCTAACAGATATGCCGGAGAGAGTGGAGATGGGTTGGACACTTGCTGAGGAGGCCGGGCCACTGGATGACGTCTTGCGCTTCAGGTCATTGTACGAGTGGAGCCCGAAAGGGAAGCGGTGGGTGGGTCGTTGGTGCAAGGGTGACATGGGGGAGATCGTGTGAAGAGGAAGTGAAACAGTTTGGACTGAGATGGATGCAGGTGAAAAGTACAGCAGAAGCAAGACAGAAGCAAGTGGAGACGTGTAGTTGAAGCCCTAAGTTCCACTAGGAACCCAACGGAACAATAATAATAGAATAATACGTATCTTCATATACTACTAGTAAATCTTATCAGTAGCACACAGCACACTATGGCATTAAACTGAAAAGTATCGAATATTTTCATCTTTACAAAACACACACTAGTACACTTTTTGATTGTTTATTAAATGCGCAAAAATTTAAGAAAATGGTTCTTTACTAGTTTACAGGGTAACTTCTACCCGCTTCCTTTAGTTGTGAGTTAATGATAACCATATGTCCGACCACAAAATAGACAGAAAAGACGAAGTTTAAAAAAAGTCGAACTGTTTTGATACATGTCAACAATTGGTTAGTAGACAGAGTGAGAGACAAACAGCGGCGAAGAAAGGCCAAGAATACAAGACAACTAAAAAGGGTTTTAAACATTTTTAGAAACTTTTTACAACAGGTGGTTCAAGTATGTATGTATACAACAATTAGACGATTGTTATTAAAACAAGCCTATATTATAGTATGTTGGATATTTGTAAACTCTATCGATAACACTAACAGTTTAAACTATTATTTAAGCAGTCACAAGCAGACTGAATAACTAATGTATTTTTCGAGTTAAGCTTTAGCAAAGCTTGTAGCATGTCGGTTGAAACTATAGTGTAGCTTAGTTAGACAGCTATAAGTTACAAGATTTAATGATATGATCGAAGAGATAAACAGCTGTTTGTCTATTATTTAGCGCTAATACTGTTAGGTTATTGGAGGAAATTAGCAGTAATCCCTGGACCTAGATTTTCATGCTTGTTAGCACTCTTCAACTTACATGTATCTCTTACTTCTGATATGAACAACTTTCAGATAACGTTTCTGATATCAGCTAAAGGCGGCAACAGTTAAAAATCTCTGAAAAGGTATGAGTTCTTTGATTGGACACTAGTTAGTGATTAGTGTCGTTTTGGTCCTTTCTTTTGGTCCAGACTGAATTCTATCAGTCCAGTTTATTATGTGGTCATTATTCCACTTGGTGGCTCGTCAGTCACGAGCCCAAATAGCTCAGTGGTAACGCCTATGACTACAGCGTTCACTGGGTGACGCGGGTTCGAATCCAGAATGCAACATGAGTTCCTCGAGGGTTGCAGTCAAGCCATTGCTGCAAAATGGAAATAAGAATGTAACGAGCCGTTAAGAGCTCTCTGCTAATTACCTTCAGTCAGCATATAACTGAATATATTGCAGCGTAAATAAGTACCTAACCACACGTTACTGTAAAGTCGTGGGAGTATATCCTTGAATAATGGCAAAAGCTTTCATTATAACATAATTTTATTACAACAAAATTCTGGTGAAGAACACAACACTACCTCGTAAAAGCCTTATGAATATGTCAGACTGGCAATTTTTAAGACACTGGCTACATTCTAAGGCCAGAATAACAGACACCTTCTTTGATGTGATAATGTCTCAGATGGCTTTTATTATTCCTTCACATGGGGCTGCTTCAAGCTAAAGGCTTGAAGTTTCGGTAGCATTGGTGTTTACTTTTACGGAATGGAGTTGCTAGCCTTATACCCAACCTTCCCTCTTCACCAGTCTTGTTACTGGCTTAGAGACTTAAAGAAGTGCATCGTCGGCTGGGAATAGAACCCTGGACCACATGTGTGGTTGGCGAACATTCTATCGCTGCGCCATCGACGCACCTGTCTCAGATGTCTAATAATGCACACTTATTAGGCTGTTTAGTTATGTATAGTGCGAAGAATTCCAGTTTCGGTATAAACAACAAAAGAGTCTCAGGTCAACTGGTGGATGGTGACTAGAAGTGGAATTCAGGATAACGCACATTTCGTCTTATTTGTGACTCGTTGGTGGCTGGATGTCCCTACATTCCCCAGTGAGTGAGTGTCTGATGGTGTTCTCACCAAGGCTTGAACACACTGCCCATAGTTTCAAACGCCAACGTGTTATCCAATAGACCAGCTGGGCCATGGTAGCTACATCTTGTGCAACCTGTCTTATTAATTGTATATTTCAATTTAGATTTTCCGGTTGATTGATTGAACCGAAGTGCTCAGTCTCAGGTTGACATGTCGGTTCTTTGTGCAGATGTTTCGACGATGTTTGGTCATGTAACTTGAAGTCAATAGGTGAATGGTAGCGTTTTAAACTATGTGGAGTGAGTTCGACCTTCGGTGGGAACACTATCAGTCACTCACTGGGAAATCCAATTACGTCAAGCCACTAACGAGTCCCAAATAGGACGAAATGAGCATTTATCCTGGATTCCACTGCTAGTCACTATCCACCAACAGACTTCAAGTTACATGACCGAACATCGTCGAAGCATCTGCACAAGGAGCCGACGTGTCAATCTGAGACCAAGCTCTTTGGTACGATCTATAGCCGGGAAAATCTAAACCGAATTAAACAAACAGCCTCATTTAACACTGAGACTTTTCAAACTAATCAAAACACAAAACAGTAAGTATAATAAAGTTAGAAATACTGGGACCAATTTGGAGGAGTTGGAACTTAGGAACTTTCATACCAGTGGCTGAACTATGATCGAGGAAAAGGTCCTAGATTCAAACATGGGTGGCTGCATGCTGACGAACAGGACCAAACAGGGGTGAAAAGGCTGGTCAGTACACCTAGGTTTCCAATAGTCCTGTAACTAATGTCAACCCGTAATGAAAGCTGTAACCAGTCAAGTACCCTCTAATCTATGCCATTAATCCGTTGGGTTCCTAGTGTGACACTCAGCTCCTAAAGCATATCTTTATTTTATTCTCTGGTCTACAGTCCTCTTTCAATAACATCAAAATCAGTCATCAAATATACCGGTGATCTAATCATTTCTGTCTCAGTTGTTTCTGCATTGGATAGTTCTTATATGAATAAATTCTTGTCTAAAGTTAACAAATGGTATTACCTAAATGGTCTCATACTGAATCCATCTAAATTTTACATGGTTGATTTTAGTTTCAAATGCTAACAAGACTTGAGTGCGTGAACTGATTTTCTCGCATGATTCCTGTAATATTGATGACGCTGTGACGACAGAGAGTAAATCGAATATGTCTCATCTCGGCAGCATCAGTTTCTTCTCTCAAAGATTCTCTGTTGGCCATCTCATATTCTGTTGATTTCTAAGATAATTCTTTGTTTGACTTATTGGATAAAGAAGTTGAAACGTTCTGCTTGCATAACTCAATCTCCTCTCCTATAATTTGTTAATTCATGAATTCCACCCATTCTCCTTTATTGTTCACCCCACTTATTCTTCCCTGGACTTCTCATGAAACCACTCTGTCATATTGAGTTTGTAAACAGAGCTAGTCGTGTGTGTGTGTATGTGTCTTTGACTCAACTAACTGACACTGTTGTTGTGGATTGACATTTTAATTCTTGTAGCCAGCTGGCTAAATTTATCCTGTCTGATACTGAACATTCCCTCTAGTTATTCTCAGCTCTTTTCCTTGTATCTCTCCGGAGAGAGAAACCAGAAGACAGAAGAAACTTCATAAGAAGCGTTTATGCTCCTACAGATACTAAGTATGAAAATTCCATCATACAACCATATTTAGCAAGGGTTTTGTGTGAGGGTAGAGAGAGAGAGAGTCAGATGTCAGAAAAGAACTTATAAACTGTCCAAATCAGTAACTGGATTGCAAAGTATAAGCAAAGATTACTGTTATTATTACATGTATTATCTATGATACTATCTCTACTAACACGTCATTATGTTTCCACCAACATTCTGTTTATATTTTTATTTTTTATTACAGCTTGATTCCACACTGTATTTTTGGTACAAGTATGGAATTTTCAGCGTAGATATCGGTAGCCCGAATTTCGCAGGCCGACCATAGATATCAGGTGTGCGTCAGCAGGGGATTGAACCTCGGACCATAAGCATGGTTGGCGAGAGTCCTAACCACTGTGCCACCGACGCACCATTATTAATATTATTACTATGAATACTATCTTAAATTTCATGTATGTACATAATTATAAGAGGAGCTAAATTGTCGCAGTAAGTATAAAAATGCTGCAAATTCCATTCTGTCTAATTATTATTATCGTTTGAAATAAAATGAATATTATTTTAGGCTGTAATGTCTTCATCCGATACTATGTCAGCCCTGGACCTACACCCAACTCTTCGTTTCCCCTACAGATTCTACTGGAGTGATTTGCCTGGTGCCTGATATCGATCAACGATCCTTTTAGTATGTTCCCGATACATCTACATTTTTCTCTCCATATATTTCTGGACGACAGGATGATGGTGGTTGGTTCATTTCTGAAATTTCTTTTGATTGGACACTGGTCAGTAACTAGTGAAATTTGTCTAGTCCTTTTACTTTGGTGCATACTGAATTCTACCAGTCAAGTTTGTAAAGTGGACAGAATTCCACCAGGTGCCTCGCCATCACACTGTACTTGGAATTGTTGATATTAGATGGTTTGAGGCGGTCGGCAGGAAGCCTCACCTGACCTAGGTCTCGTGCTAGTTGGCACTTACCAGTAAGTCAGCAAGGATCATCTGCAACCACCTTGAAGAAACTGCTATCTTTTATGAGATTCAAACCCACGCCATCCAGTCGGTGCTGCGGTCAGAGACGTTACCACCAGTGAGCTATTTGAGCTCGCCATTGACCTCCTGTAGAACTGACTGTATTGGATACCTTTGATTGAACACTAGTCAGTAACTAGTGTAATGTGTCTAGTTCTTACTGTAGATCAGCTTGAATTCTATCAGTTCCCTGTGTCACAACATTTCCAGCCAATCGTATGATTTTCTATATGAGGCGAAACGGAGCAGCCACTGATAAACGTATGCAGTAAATTACGAGGAATACTGTTCATTAGGCCCCAAGCCTCTGAAATGAATTGACATTAGTACATAAAATCGGGATCTTGTTCCTTATACTGTATGCTGCATATTTCCACATTGATCCCAGAGTGATGTGAGTCTGTCTTTCTTTTTTGATCTGTTCCTGGCTACGACATCTTAATCCGTGCCAAATGCAGATGAAATGATCCTGTCTAGATAGGCTAAAGAGGCTACCTACTTCGAATTTCTCCCAGAGATAGTCAGTAATGGTTTCCTTGTAACTGGCTAGATATCTTCATCATCATTGTCTTCCCTAGGTTCCTATGAAGCCCTGTCTCCGCTGTTTCATCTGCTAATTTATTGGTTTTCCCCATAGATCTTTGACTTCGTATGAATATTCGACATTTTACGCATATAAACCGTACAGATTCGAAGAGAAGTTACGAAGGAAAGACTTCTGAGGTTTATGTTTTTAAACCAGCATGCCTACTACAAACGCAGTTTATTACAGCTGAATTCCTTAGGACAGAATTTAATCTTCTAATCATTATAGTCACCAAACAATGGATTTAAACTGAATCAATTAAATTTGTTTAAATGATTTGAATTTCGCGCGCTACACTTCTATCCTTTCCAATTCAATTTTCAATGTATAATTTTATTTATCTAAATAATGATAAATAGCTTCATTATTTTATGCATCCACAGAAACAAGCAGACAATGCGTTTGATATATATATATATATATATATATATATACATATAGACAAATGCAAGTCCACCTAGTGTGATTTTCAGTTGGTAATGTTTGTAATTTAGAATGGGTTACATAAACCGCGTAATTCTTTCTTCTCCGGTGTAATAAATCAAGTATTTGGTGTGATAAGTTTTACACAGTAGGAATAAACATTTGTTCAGACAGACCACCAACTTTCCTCTATTTACACAGAAAGAACGATAGAGAGACTGGCGGTGTATTCTAATCACCCTAATCTTTACCTTATTTTATTACTTTATTTTATGAGAACCATCCACTCTTTGGATTCATAGTGGAATGTAGGGCAAGTCTGACGCCTAGAAAACCTCCCCTCTTTCGCCGGCCCAGATTTATCAGTGCGTCAGCCGGGAATAAAATCCGGACCTCCCGCTTGTTTGACAGACTTCCTAACAACAAACCACTGATGCATTAGAGTTGACAGTATATACTATTATTCGAACCTAGCTTGATATTACGGTCTGTCTACAGGAATCATTGTTTCAACATGCCTTCCTCCATATCATCACTTATCAGCACTGAATGTCTGTAGTCGTAAAGGAAACACTCTCCCTTAGAGTTATCCTGTATCATTCAGTTCATAAGACAGGGAATTCAACACTATAGTGTTCAGGTTCCTCACTTTTAAACTGCCCAACACTGGCGTGAATAGAAGTAATCCCTATTAAGTTTAAGGTTTGAAGCAAAACTTAGTTTCTCCAGAGTTGTGGACATGCTTAGTTTGCAGGTGAATGCCACCTGGGTCTCATCCGAAGTTCATATCATGTTTTTACCAACCTGACTCAAATTATCTTGCACTAGGCAGTGTCCTCTTACCTCAGCTGCAGACCATATTGTTCTCAACTAATTATACTCCTTATCTGTAGCCACATAGTTCAGGCAAGTCTAACATACAGACTAGTGGTGACGGAGAGTGGAGAAAGAACTGGCTACTGCAAGTGGACCTGAATTAATGGCCTTTAGGGCCTTAAGTCTAACGCCAGATTATTCAACCTTTGAGCCCTAAAAACCTAAAATACACGCAAATTATGGTTTTAAAGGGATCTGATCAATTTTTGGTGGAGATCTGATCACAAATCCAGATCACTTAAAGAGACATCGAGAAATAGAGTATACTGAGCAGGTATCTCTTCCTAGATTGAGTCTTTCCACCAGTGAGCGTAGGTGATACTACCAGTAAACTGTACCACGAAATTCAGGTTAGCAGACTAGCACGGCTTTGTCTTTCATTCCCTCAACTGGAGTCTAATTACTCATGAATTACATCTCTTGTCTGTTAGTTTGTGAATTCGAAGTGACACTTTGATTAATATCGATTAATGACATGAATTAAGTGTGTACTCCTGCTACAGAGTTCTGAAAAGGATTTCTAGCTGAATAAAGTAAACTTCCACACAAAGCTGCTTTTGCTCCACACAGACTGTAAAATCGCCCGAAAAAATTAGAGGCAAGGAATTTTAGCGAATTACCAATCAAATGCTCATAGACAAAGGAACAGGTAGAAGGAAATGGAGGTAGACTGAGTACACTCTAAGGAGATCATTTAGTGCCATCACACACAGGGATGACCATCAAGTAGAACTTGAATGGGAAACACAGAGTTGTGAGTATGCCCGAGGGTGAACTTCATATCGTGTGAGGTTTAAGAAAACACTACAGCAAACCGAGTAAAATGAAGACGTACCCCTGAATCCGTATGTTTAACTTGGTATTTAGAGGAGTAATAACGTGGAGATTTATCTTAAATTCCTAGCAAGAAGTTCTGAACGAATGAGTTAAGTGCATCTGCTCTGAAGCTGTTAAACATTAAAGCCATTGGCTACCGGTGGTGCTATATCGGAGATAGTTACGAGTTGAAACGATACAGATAGCTTGTAAATGTACTAGGCTGGTAGCCTAAAAATTGTATGCTACATCCATAGTGGGATCATTGGTGTACTCTTCTATCTGAATTATAATTTTTCTTCACAAAAACCAGAAGTATTCTCTTCCTATATTCTGAAGACACATTTGTGAAGTGAATGTAGAGCTTGCTGATTACTTTCAGCAACTAACAGTGAAGATTCTGCCTAATAATCTTAATGACCTCAGGATTTCGTCATGAGCTGACATTAGTTAGAGAACCATTGGAAAACCTGGGAGTACTGGACAGCTGTTTCGTCCTAGTTTGAGACTCTTCAGCAGTGCGCATTCACCACCACGGTTCGAACCCAGGACCTTCTGGTTACAAGGCGAACTCGTATACCATTAAGTCACTGGGGCCCGATCCAATGGACCTTGGATTCTAACTTATGCCAATTCACGACATAGCGCCACCGCTAGCCAATGTCTTCGGCGAGTATTTGTCCTCACATCCGACCCGCTGCACCCTTCTGGTCACGACTTCCCACTGGAACCCCAGGTAACTACCTACCTGAATAGGGCCAGTCGCCAGTGAGCACCTCATTGGTTTTCAAGTGTTGGTTTATAGGGATTTGGTTGGTTTCAGGATTTCATCATGAGCTGACTTGAATACCAATGAGATGCTCACTGGCGACTGGCCCTATTCAGGTAGGTAGTTACCTGGGGTTCCAGTGGGAAGTCGTGACCAGAAGGGTGCAGCGGGTCGGATGTGAGGACAAATACTCGCCGAAGACATTGGCTAGCGGTGGCGCTATGTCGTGAATCGGCATAAGTTAGAATCCAAGGACCATTGGATCGGGCCCAGTGACTTAATGGTATACGAGTTCGCCTTGTAACCAGAAGGTCCTGGGTTCGAACCGTGGTGGTGAATGCGCGCTGCTGAAGAGTCTCAAACTAGGACGAAACAGCTGTCCAGTACTCCCAGGTTTTCCAATGGTTCTCTAACTAATGTCAGCTCATGATGAAATCCTGAAACCAGTCAAATCCCTACAAACCAACACTTGAAAATCTTAATGATCGCTTTTCTAATCACGTGATAGCTTTATAAGAAACCTGATGTAGATTTTGAAGATAAGCTTTTACAACCGTTTGTATCTAATTCACCAATAATACACTCTAATGATAAAGTACACCAAAACACTGGATACTCTGGAACATGAGAAGAAGAACACACTAAATGCCACTGAGGAAAGATGACCATAAGAAGTCAACTAGTTTAATTTAATTCAATTTTGAATTTCCCGTCTGTTGATTCAACCGAAGTGTTCAGTCTCAGGTCGACATATCAGCTCCTGGTGCAGATTCTTTGACGATGTCTGGTCTTGTAGCTTGAAGTCAATCGGTTGATGGTGACTAGCAATAGAGTCTAGGATAAGGCGCATTTCGTCTTTTTTGGTACTCGTTGGCGGCTGGATGTATCTTCATTCCCCAGTTGCACTCCCATGTCTTCATCATGACCAAACATCATTGAAGCACCTGCATAAGGAGCCGACATATATCAACTTGAGACCAAATTAAATAATTAATAAGGCCCGTTGCACAAGACGTGGATGTCGTGACGCTTTGGCGTTTGAAACTATGGGCACTGGGTTTGAGCCTTCGTGAGAACCCCATCAATCATTCAATGAGGAATAAAGGTACATCCAGCCATCAGCGAGTCTCAAATAGGACAAAATGCGCGTTATCCTGTCGGATTCCACTGCTAGTCACCATCAATCGATTAACTTCAACTCGTTTAAGTATATTTTTTGTTTTTTTTCTGGAGATTCGCATCTCCCGTTAATTGAGCGTGTTTGACCGAAATGCTCAATCTGTCTTCATATGTTGATCACGAAGTTTGTTTTTTCGGTGGAATGTGACTAGCAGTAAAAGTCAAGTTGTGTATCTCCTCCTGTTTGGGACTTATCAGCTGGATGTGCCTGCATTCGCATTCAATGATAAATGATTTTCCCAGTCAAAATTTGAACCCACCCCCGAAATTGTTTCAAACCCCCCCAAAACCATCCATCCTAGAAGCCGACATATAAACAAAGACAGCGTCTTTCAGTTCAGTATAACCAATCAACACCAAATATAGCCGCAAGAGATTACCGTTGCATATGAGGTGGCTGCTATGGCCCTCACAGCCTAGTGGATAATTCTTTGGGTTCGAGTCCCAATAGGAACATCATCACTCCTCCTTTAGACAACGCACCTATATCGAGCTGTGGAGTCTCAAATAAAACGAACTATATATATATATATATATCATGAATTCCAGTGCTAAACACTGTCACCAATCAAAGCAGATAACTTAGTTTAAATCCAGTCTATCTATCTATCTTCAGAATCACCTATAGATATCATCCACCCATGAAAATGACGTATAACCATTAGGCTTATTACCGAAAATACCTATACTATACAATACTTTACACATTAAATGATATAAAGGGCCAGTAGAAAAAAGATTTATCAGTCAAAGGAAATCTTATCATTCATTTCAAGGTCACTCACAGACAACTATTGCTGTTGTGCTTCTCACCCAGATTTTGAAATTACCAGACCTGACCTAAATAACTGACACACTACCATGATATATATATGAAAAATAAGTAAAACTAAATAAGTAAATAAATAAATGAATCCGTGTAAGCATTTATTGATTTTTGTTTTGTCGAAATTCTATTTCCAGTATGAAATGAAGAATATAAGATAATATCAGGTTAATATCAGGTGCATTTTCCTGAATGGAAAAAAAACGTCCCAGTAAATTGTTACACCTGTCTTTCTATCTTTCTTACTTTTTTTTTCTCTCTCTCTAGTTGTACAGATCAAAATCTCGTATGATGTTATGGTTGATTATTGTTCCATTAAGTTTTGGGCGTCAGTGGCACATTGGCAGTAGAATGCTTGCCAACCACGCCGCCTACGGTTCGGAGTTCGATCCCCGGCCGACGATGCACTCCTTTACCTTGCTAAACCAGTAATAACACTGGTAAAGAGGGAAAGATTGTTTGGCTTGAGGCGGCCAGCAACTCCATGAAAGAAGAGCTCCTATTTCTCAAAGATATCCTGGCTAAAAATGGCTAGCCGACACGTTTTGTCGAAAAGAACATGAAACCTAAACCAAAAAGGGGAGAGTGCAATTCAGCGTCAATGAAAACGCTGTATCTGAAACTGAATTTTAGGATAGATTTGGCAGCCAACATCCTGAAGAGGAGGATATCCAGCTCTTTAAAGAAGACCTTCCCTGCAGCAACACTAATAGTGACATTCTCTAGCCGTCTAATGCTTCGAAACAACGCGAAGGACAAACTCTCACATATGACCAATTCACTGTGCATATACCAGGTCACCTGCTCGTGCGGAGCAAGGTTCATACGTCATTGTATGCGTGCCCTTTCAAAACGTGTTAGCGAACATTACCCAGCGTGGCTGAAAGGAGGAGACACCGATTCAATCAGAAGTGCCATTATTGAACATCTGATCAACACCTCCCACAACATCTCAACTGATTCTTTCAAAGTAATTTACAAAGTCAACAGAAACCTACCAAAAGCAGTAGCATTTCCGACTTCTTTGAACTACAGAACCCCTCAAAACATGCATGTTCAAAAGCAATTACTCTTACCTCTACAACTACCATTTACCTAATTCGGTATGTTCCCATAGCTTCCGTTTTTGTTCTTTTATTTTCTTCTTCCGTTCTCTTTTTTCTTTCACTATGTGCGTGTGATTCTTACTCCCTCAGTCTTCATTCGATCCACCCCATTTTTTCAGTTAGAAAACCAGTTATTTTAAGTTTGTTTCCATGCTCATTTTTGCACACTTGATATCCGTTCTAATCCTGTGTAATTTTGTTTCTAAGCTTCTCGTAAAAATCATATCTAGTTGAGAATAATTATCACCTTCTATTCGCCGTCGTAGAACAAGAATTGTATCCATGTAAAATTATGTATTTCAATGCGATTGTACAGCTGCTTTTGAAAATGAAATCACCGAAAAGATCACCATCTTTGCTGAACTTCGTGTTCTCTTCTTTTTAATTCTCATCGGCGTCACCTGTAGCTCAGACGATGCTGCGTAGACAAGTGATATTGATCGGTGCTCGTTGTTGTAAGTAAGATATCTCCATTATCAGTCTGTCTTCTCTATACCCACTTGAAATTCTGCCTTCTCCACCCCTGACTATTCTGCAAACTTGTTCATTTTAGTCTGTTGACCACGTTTGAGTTTGTGTCACATTAGAAATAAATCATCCTGGAACTCCAGATCTTTTAGAGTCTTCCGTTAAGATTTATTTCAGCATAGATGTTGAACTGATGTCAATCAGAGAACTATTATTTAGTAAAGAAGCACGTGGTACAGTTTTTTTTTAGTACTTTTATCGTGATTTGAAATTTTAAAAGCAGTCTGATTAGTTTTGTGGGGTAGGTTCACTAGCTGCACACCCAACCCATCCTCTTTACTCGGTTTTTGAAACGGCTAAAAAACTAATGAGCTAATTAACTAGACGAGGGAGATATTTGACAGATGTTACTCCTTTTTTCACTTATCCAGCCAGTAAACCCGATCTCAATCACAGGCAGACAGTCGTACAGCACGGATGTTGTCGAAGCCAACCAGCCAGCCAGTCAGCCAGCCAGTCAGCCAGCCAGCCAGAATCAGAAAGGTCAGATTGGCCTTAATCAACCTGATACCAATTTGGAAATCTTCTGTTCCCACTCAGCCACCATAAACAACAAGATTTGCATTCTCAACACACATGTGAATGAAGCCAGTCAGTTAGTGCTTCTATACGGGATAGAAACATTAACTGCGTGTCAAGAAAAGCATTTCCAACAAGTTACTACAGACCTTTATCATTATCTGCTTAATTTGCTAGGTGGGTCCATACTGAAGATCAGGGGTGGCCGGTCGGCCAACTAGAGAGAATTAGTAACAAGTAACTGTCAATAGCTACAAACCAACAGGCGAGAGCCAATCGCTCAACAATGTGTAGCAAAAAATCGAGATGGATCGGGCATACCTTGAGGAGGCCATCGAATGACGTCGAGCGGCAGTCAAGCCATCGCTCGAGTGGAATCAGAATAGGAAGCGACGCGTAGGTCGTTGGTGTGATGGCTGCGTGGAGGAGATCATGTGAGTTGGTGGAGGAGATGAGAGATTCTGGGCAAACGTGGAGGCAGTTATCTGAAGAGGATGGCAGAAGACAGGACAAAGTGTAGATGTGATGTTGAAGTGGACCCTACGTTCAACTGGGAACTCAGGGGGTTAATAATAATTATAATGACATCTGTTTCATGCCTTACTTTACAACTCTTCAGAGGTGCATATCCAGGACCACAGACTAAGGAAGATTGAAGGCAAGAATAGCTGAATACTAGGTCAACTCTTTGACCGTTCGGCCCCTAGGCTGGAATTCGATGAACCATGAATTCTAACTTCTATTCGTTCGTAAGATATAAAGCTTAGAACAGAAGGAAGTGCTAATTTGTCTATTCGGCTAAGAGAATTGGGGGGTCTATGGGAGAAGTAACCTCGCCAAATACTAGCTTGCTAGGCTACTAGCTTACTAGTTTTCTAGCCGGTCCCAAGCCCGGGTAAAGAGGGAGGGTTGGGGCGTGGTGCTAGCAACTCCACCCCTGTAAAACAACCAAATCGCTACAGAAACTTCAACGAATAAATATATTAAAAATTCTAAAAACATAAGCAATAGCCTTACTTTTCGCTGGAATCGGGGAAGTGAAATGACGCAGGCTGGTGAAAGCCTTCGGGAAGCCAGTCAGCCGATGTGCCTTCTTTCGATGAAAGCAAAAGTAAGGATGGGTACCTGGAATGTTCGTACAATGTACGAAACTGGAAAGGCTGCCCAGATAGCCGCTGAAATGAGAAGGTACAGAATAGAAGTGTTGGGAATCTGCGAGAGCAGATGGAACGGAACTGGAAGGTGCCAACTACCTACTGGAGAGACAGTAATCTATTCCGGCCACCTAGAGGACAACCATGAGCACACCGAGGGAGTGGCCATCATGATGTCACCAACAGCAACCAAAGCTCTCATGCAGTGGGAACCAATCTCCTCCAGGATAATGACAGCCAGGTTCAACTCAAAAGGAAGGAAAGTTACAGTCATTCAATGCTATGCGCCTACAAACGTCTCAGAACAAGAGAAGAAGGAGGCGTTCTACAGACAACTACAAGCAATAATGGACAACGTCCCAAATGGCGATATCAAAATCCTGATGGGCGACATGAATGCGAAGCTGGGACGAGACAACACAGGAAGAGAACTCACCATGGGTCGTGAGGCCCTCGGTGAAATGAACGACAATGGTGAACTCTTCTCAGACTTCTGCGCCTTCAATGATTTGGTGATTGGTGGTAGTGTGTTCAAACACAAGGATATACACAAGACGACATGGATTTCACCAGATGGAAACACCAAGAATCAAATAGACTTCATCTCAATTTCAAGAAAGTGGAGACGGAGCCTACTGGACACAAGGTCAAGGAGAGGAGCAGATGTGGGTTCAGACCACTATCTAGTACAAGGGACTTTCAAGGTGAAACTAAAAGCCTCGAGGATAGCTGGGGATAGGCCACAATGCAAGTTCAACACTCAATTACTGAAGGACACAACCACAAAAGACACTTCACTGCAACTGTCAGAGCAAAGCAGGAAACACTACGCGACATCACTGAAGAATCATGCGTGGAAGAACATTGGAAGTCTCTGAAGGCGATTCTCAACGAAACGTGTTCAACGGTTCTAGGAAGAAAGAAGAGACAAGACAAGGAATGGCTCTCAACGGACACTTGGAAATTAATAGAAGAGAGGAGAATGGTGAAAGAGAAAATGATTCAATGCAAGGACGGACAGGAGAAGGAGACGATGAGCTCAACTTACAAAGCACTGGACAAAGAAGTGAAGAAAAGTGCTAGGAAGGACAAAAGACGATTCTACGACAATCTAGCTACTGAAGCTGAAAAGGCAGCAGGCAAAAGGGACCTGAGGACACTATATCAGATAACCAAATCTCTATCCGGGAAGAGACCAACACAAGCGAAACCTATAAAAGACAGCCAAGGGAAGCCCATTACCAAGGAAGAAAAACAGATTAAACAATGGGCGGATCACTTCAAAGGACTCTTGAACCGACCATCACCTGCAACCCGTCCAGAAATACCAACAACAGCGCGCACACAACTGCAAGTTGACACCAATCCTCCAACGAGAGCTGAAGTCTTGAATGCAATCAAGCTTCTGAAAGCTGGAAAAACAGCCGGACCAGATGGAATACCCCCTGAAGCACTGAAAGCAGACCCAGAGACGACAGCAGACATGCTGACTCCATTATTGCAAAAGGTCTGGAAGGAGGGAAAGGTGCCTACTGACTGGAGGAAAGGTTACCTCGTGAAACTACCAAAGAAGGGCGACTTAGGACTCACTCTGCAAGAACTGGCGAGGAATCATGCTCCTATCGACGCCAAGTAAAATCCTGAGTCGCATCATCCTGGAGAGATTAAAGGACGCACTGGAGACAGAACTCCGACCAGAACAAGCTGGATTCAGGAAAGGCAAATCATGTACTGACCAAATTGCAACTCTACGCATCATCATCAGAACAAAGCATGGAATGGCAATCAAACCTCTACCTCAACTTTATAGACTTTGAGAAGGCCTTCGACAGCGTTGATCGTGAAGTAATTTGGAAATTACTCGAGTACTATGGCGTACCCCAAATATTCATCAACCTTATTCAACAGCTGTACGACAACGGCACCTGCCAAGTGATCCACAACGGAAGACTCAGCGAGGCGTTTGGAGTAAACACAGGAGTCAGACAAGGGTGCTTACTATCACCAATGATATTCCTAATTGTGGTGGACTGGATTATGCGTCAGAGAGTGGGAAACGAGAAGACAGGAATATCCTGGACCGACGTGAAGAACCTAGAAGACCTGGATTTCGCGGATGACTTATGTTTGATGTCACACAAAATCGAAGACTTACAAGCGAAAACCGACAAACTGGTCGAAGAAGCAGCGGTGAAGACAGGACTCCAGGTAAACATAGACAAGACGGAGGTTATGAAAATAACCAACCAACAACAGCAACAACATCCAACGTCAATCACCATCAACGGGAGGGATTTGAAAGAGGTTACTTCATTCACTTATCTAGGGAGCATTGTCTCAACTACAGGAGGAGCGGACGAGGATGTCAAATCGAGCGAGAATCGGGAAGGCGAGAAACACATTCATCAGCCTGAAATCAATCTGGAAATCTTCGTCACTCAGCATCACCAACAAAATTCGGATTTTCAATACAAACGTAAAGTCAGTTCTTCTATACGGATCAGAAACTTGGCGGGTCACAAAGAATATTTCCAAAAGGCTGCAGACCTTTATTAACAACTGTCTTCGCTCAATACTGAAGATCAGATGGCCGGAAAGAATCACCAACAAGGAATTATGGGAACAAACAAAGCAAGAACCAATCGCCCAACAAATATGCAGGAGAAAGTGGAGATGGATCGGACACTCGCTGAGGAGACCGCTCGGTGACATCGCGCGCCAAGCCCTCGAGTGGAACCCGAAAGGGAAGCGGCGTGTGGGACGTCCAAGGGTGACATGGAGGAGATCGTGTGAAGAGGAGTTGAAAGAATATGGATTAACATGGATGCAGGCGAAAAGTATAGCAGAAGACAGAAGAAAATGGAGACGTGCAGTTGAAGCCCTATGTTCCACTAGGAACCCAAGGGAGCAATAATAATAATAATAAAATAATAATATGGGAGAAGTACTGTTGAATAGACTAATTCTCATAGGGTCAGTCAGTCCATTATGGTTTAAAATTTCTCATAAATGTGCATCACTCACTCATCACTGGTCTTTAGATGAGTTCCCATATTGAACCGCAGTCACAACATTACTTTTAATGCCGGTTACAACCATCCATATCAAATATTGGTCTCTGTATTCTTATCGTTCAAATGGCTATGCCTACTCCGGCAAAACTTATTCGGCCTACCACATAACCATGGGTTCTGATCTTAACTCCCTTAAGCACTATATTATTGCATAATCTCCTCATCATGGATTCTACCGAACTAATAGTGCTTTTGCACTGATATTGGTAAAAGAAGTACTGAAAACCTTCCCAAAGTACTGGCTAACTGTTTAACCTAGTTTGGTACTGTTCAGCAGTACTTATCTGTGATCTAACCCATGACCTTCAGGTTGAGCAGCGAGCCGGTTGGCCATTCATGTACTGCTGGTAAATAATCTAATAGCGAGCGTATGAATTCTTATATCTGTCAATTTCATAATATAGCCAAAGTATTCAGACATCTAGAAAAAACAAAAATAAGGGAGCAAAGAATATCCTTTTCGATGAATTCCTCTTCTGGCTCAACAATTATATATACATATATATATTTATACACATAGAATATCCTAGATTAGTAGTCAATAACAATATTTTATTATTATTTATTTCCTTTCCGTTCCCAGTGGAACATAAGGATCTAAGCTAGAGGCTTGAAGTTTCTGTAGCTGTGGTGTTTATTTTTACAGGATGGGGTTGCTAGCCAGCCTCATGCCCAACCTTCCTCTTTTTACCAGTCTGATTACTGGAAAAGTGAGGTGAAGGAGTACGTCGGCCGGTGATCAAAACCCAGGCCATGTGCATGGTCGGCGAGCATGCTAATCACTGTGCCACCGGCGCACTAATAACAATATTAGTGTTTCTTAAATAATATCGATTTTTAAAGTAAGATCGATGGAATTAAAGTTCATTAAAAATGCTTAAATTATAATAATAATAATAATAAAGACATAGTAGCAAATAGAATATCAACTAAAATTAGGAAAATTTCACAAAAGTTCAGGATCATCCAAACCTAGATGGCCAAGGTAATGATAATGTCTGAAGCAACTTCTTTTGGATGCACAAATTAGGTTTGTTAATATGGATCCCAAAAGCCTCAGCAATATTTAGTAGTTGGACTCTTAAGTCAAAATTGAGATTCGTAGGTATGTGGTAAATGACCCTGAAAGCATGGTTAACATCAATCTTGTGTTCCCGTTTCCACAAGTTGAGATAGAACATTACCACGAAGAGATTTTGTTTGTACTTTGCTTAACCACACAGGGTGATGTTCGGAATTTCGACGAGAAACACGCCTAATTGTACGGACTATGTAACAGGCTTACTCCACAGGAGCAGTTAAATTGGTAGATACACACACATAGAAGAGGCGGAATAAGGCAGTTTATCTTTTCCTCCTGAACGCAAAAGAGGAGTGGTTTTGAAGACACAACGTAATTCACCAGCAGTGAATGCTCTTTTTACCACATTTCAAAGAACAAGGACATTTTTAGAACTGTTGGTAACTTGAGCTGCTTTGATTTTAGATATATAACACAACCAACCAGCCTGACAACCAACTTGGTGGACCTCACTAGTCACTGCATCAAAACGTGAAATCAATCAAGTCGTTGTTGTAAGGTGTTTAACTAAAGATCTCCCGATTCTTCTTCTAGACTTACTGAATATAAATAACTAGTTTTCATTTGTGTCAACTGTATTGTTTATGCTTCTAGCAATGTACCCCTTCCTTTTTCGGATAACCACAATCTTTATGCTTGTCTGGATTCAACATAGAACTTGGCACCGAAGTACAGCAGTTCGAGTTGCCACGTTCCAAATAGCACACAAAGGTAGACAGGAAGATGGGTGAGGAGAATCAATAGAGTTTGACAGGTATAAGAGCATAACAGAATGGGTAATGGTAGAAAGAAATATGAAAGATTACAGAGACTGAATACGTCTGCGCTAGCCATTGACAACGATTTTGAGCCATGTCACCTATTGTCTCCAGCCATTGATTCCTAGAGTCGTGAGGGCCCCAACCCGGAAGTCTGCATCTCCCTACCTGACTCAGTTTAACTGTCAGGGATTTCATGGATTGATGATATGTTTTTGTTTGACCACCACTTACTCTTTTCCAACCTGCGCCTATATCAGCTAGTGATGCTCGTCGGGAGAGGCGATGGTCAGGCATGGGCAGCACGTGACCTAGCCATCTCAATCTATGTAACTTTATAGCCTCGTCGATTGATTTTCCCTCTTTGCCCAACACTCTACGCCTAACGTCAACATTATTTACCTTATTATACCACCTAATATGAGAAAGAGATCGCAGACATCTGTGGTCAAAAACAACAGTCAACCTTTTCATGTCTTCAACTTGTGTTGGCCATGTTTCAGAGCCATAGACAAGGACGGAGTGAACTGCTGAGCAGTACACACGTCCCTTGTTTGATAGCCGGATGTCACGCCTACGCCAGAGATGGTGTAAGTTAGAGTAAGCATCTCTAGCTTTTTGGACCCGTGCTGAGATTTCGTCGCCAATCATCAGTCCGTTGGTGCTGATACAACTTCCCAAATAGGTGAAGTGGTCAACATGTTCTATCACTTCACTCCCTATCTGTATGCTTAGGTTCTATTCAGTAGAAGGGCAAAAATGTATGTATCTTTTGTGCATTTTATTTATGCCTCCTAATGATAAAGAGAAACTTAGAAATTATTTTTTTTAAATATACGAATCAATGGGAGTCAAAAATCCCTAGGTGGTTTGATCCCCGGTTGATAGGATCATTGCTGTGTACTACTGAAGATCCCCGGACTGGGATGAAACCTAAATCCAGTAGTCCCTACTTTCCACTTGTTCTTTATTTGGAGTAAATTTCTGGGATAAAACTAGTAATTCTGTTGAATCCCCGCAGATAAACACTTGAAAGAAAGTCAGAAAGCTGGGTCAACAATGCTGATTTCCATTATACTAGAAAATTCAGCTTTTTTCAGTAGTACATCTATTACACTTCAAAAATTACCCACTTAATTCAGGATTTAGTGAAATTAGTACATAATTTGATTATAATTCAAGTGTTTAATGGTTTAAAACTATGTCATTTTGGTTTTTGTAATCAAACATATGTGGTGTAGATAAAGTTTAACTTAGCTTGACATGTTTATCATCCATATACCAAGCAGGATACCTAATACAATTATTGATTTATTCAAGTTGTTCAAAAGTATTTCGTTTTGTAGTAGTTATGCTACGGGTATATAGTGAACTTACAAAGATTAGATTTAGAGTACTTTGATTGGACACTAGTAACTAGTGTTATGCGTCTAGTCCTCTCTTTGGTGCAGACTGAATTCTAGCAGTCAATCAGATTTGCAATGTGGCCACCATTCCATTAGGTAGCTCGCCATCACGGTGCATATTGATTCGATGGTATTAGATGGTTGGAGGCAATCGGCCACAGGAAGCCTTGGACACCACCTAGATTTCGTGCTAGTTGGCACTCAGCAGTCAGCAAGGCGTATCTACAACCACCTTGAAGGAACTCAATCATCTAATATCATCATATCAATATGCATCGCGATAGTGAGCTACCTAGAATGATGGCCACACTGCAAACCTGATTAATTGTTAGAATTCAGTCTGCACCAAAGAGAGGACTAGACGCATAACACTAGTTACTAGTGTCCAATCAAAGTATTCAACACACTCCTACATGAAGTCAATCGCGTGCCCGAATAGCTGAATGGTAACGTCTCTGACTGCAGCACGGGGTGACGCGGGTTCGAATCTCAGAGTCCCTTAGAGGTAGCGAATACGCCATGCTGACAAATTCCAACTAGCTTAAAAACCTAAGTCCAAGGGTATCTGGAGATTGCATCTCAATTGATGAGGCTGTGAAATCAAATTTACTAATGGCGACTTCTCCGTCCGTGTGTTGTGTGTATCCCATACTTTACACCATTTTTCTCTGACACGTGATGTTGATTCGAGTGAGTTCGAGTCTGAGGAAAACTGTCTGCTGGGGAAGAAGTGATGGTGTGTTTGTGTGTGTGTGTGTGTGTGTGTAGCTGGAGCAGAGGAGATGTTGAAAGGCAATGGCTAAAGACACTTCACAATAGCATATATGTATTCATGTTTCCAAACTTTCAAAGAAGATGATCTCAGAGTGAAAAAAGCTACTTCACCTCTAATCCAGTGTTGAATAAGCCCTCGAAATAGCATGATTTTATACTCTACTGGTTACGTAATATTGTAACAACAGAAGACAAGAACCAGGCAACAGATCGTTTATTCGGAAAATCATAAGATATTTAAAGATTTGTATGTATACTATTATTGTTGGCAAAGAAACAACCTCTTGTGATTGGTTGTTTTGTTGTTGAAGGTTATTCTGCCATGTCTTTGTTGCCGTTTCTTAGACAGCCCGTTGATATATAATATAATAATAATTTGCATTATTCCAAAACAGTACTTGTGATACAGAATGGAATTCTCACCATTTCACTACAGTATTGCACCCAGTTAGTACATTAACAATAAATAAAATTCTACATAGATTAAGGTAATCTCAGTTAGTTTTGACAACAACATATTGGCATGTGGGTAGCAAAGCCAAAATTGAACAGAATGTTTGAAGTTGTTAGAAAAGTAGATGCTGGCATATTTACTGGCGTAAGCGGTAACAAAAATGTCGAGATATAAAGAGAGTGAAAGAACGACGAAGAATGTTTAAAGAGGAGTTTCTAAGGTAGAGAAAAACAAAACCGCACAGAACAAAACAAAGAGAAAAGGAAAAGAAAGAAAGAAAAACGTTGTACCTATAAATGATATGAGTTGGAGAGACGAAATCCAGTTGTTCTACTGACTATTTAATAAGTTATAGGAATCACGCCTAATGCTTTCTTCTTTATCGCACAGAACACGAGCTAAGTAGGGAGGGTATGGTTGGGTTTTTGTACTTGCTAGTGCAGGCATATAGTTTTCTCTATATAGGTTTCTGGTTCTGCCTGATGAGATACAAGGGGAGAGTTGTGAGTGAAAGGGGTGGTGTGCGTAATAAGGTATAGACTTTCTTCAGTAGCTCTGGGAAAAATAAGGGGGAAGAATAGAGGAATAATAGGCAGGATGTAGGAGTTAACGATTCGTAGGAGTAAGGGTTGGTTTATTCCAAAATGTTTTAACTTATTGATGTAGAAGGTGAGACGGAATATTTCTTAGAAATCATCAAGATATGAGACGGCCAGGGAAGATCAGCAGATAGAATGACGCCAAGATATTTAATTTCCAACTTAGTCTTTATTTCAGTGCCATCTATGTTGCACACCTCGTGAAAGCTAACCAGTTTGTTTAGGTCACATTTATGCCTATAGGTGAAATTGACTGTTTGACATTTAGAGGTATTTAAGGTCAGACCGTTTTCCTTGGAACACTGACTGATTTCTGATAAAAAGCCATTCAGTGTAGAGCAGTCACTTTGACATTTGACAGACAAAGATACAGTCAGGTCATCAGCATATTTGACAAAATTAATGTCATTTGAAAGAAAGAAAAGAGAAGTGGGGAGAGTACAGCACCTTGGGGGACACCAGCTTCAGTGAGCACAGCAGAGGAGGATTTACCTTTGTAGACGGTATACTGCATTCTGTTTGAGAAGTAGGAATGCAACCAGTTAGTGACCCAGGACTCACTTTGTGTCATCGAGAGCTTATTTAGCAAGAGACATCTAGGTACACAGTCGAAAGCAGAAGTGAAGTCAAGAAACGTGTAGCGAACGTATCAGGCACCTTTATCTAATGATGAGACGATACTGTTGTGTAAGACAGCTGCAGCGTCCAAAGTGCTCCTACCCCGTCTATGTGCCAATTGTTTGGGGTCTTCGAAGCTTTTAAGGGAGGGTTCAAGTTTAAGAAGTACTAGTTTTTCCATAAACTTTAGAAAAGGGGAAGTGATGACAATGGGTCTGAATTTGACGTTCTTGTTAATATCTGCTAATCATATTCTCCCACGAAATTTCTGTTGTGATTGGTTGTTGAGTTCCTCAAGGTTTGACTTTGTCCTTGTTTTTCCTCTCATGATCAAGATATGGGACGTTGACATTGACGTAAATTGCTGTCTACCAATTTCGGCTAGCATACAACCCTCACCATATTATGAGTAGTATTGGATAACTTACGTTAAATAGTAGTGCCTTCTAGTCAAAATAAAGTAATCTACGCTCTGAACAGCTGATTCTTTGGTTTCGGTGTCGAGCTAATCAAATATTTTGGTTGACAAGGTCTTCCAGTTGTACATAGCATGCATATTTCGACATGGTTTGGACTCCTCAAATGGTTGTGTCTGCATGTATCCAAAATATCTGATGCTGTTAACAAGGAGATCCATTTTTTCAATGCTTTAAAATAATAATTCAAGAACTATTTACACATATAAGTATTTAGTTCAGTGCGTCGGTGGTACAGTGGTCAGGAAGCTCGCCGACCATGCACTTGGTCCGAGGTTCAATCCCCTGATATCTATGGTCGGCCTGAAAAATTTGGGCTATCGATATCACATGCTGAAAATTCCATACTTGTACCAAAGATACAGTGTGGAATCAAGCTGTAACCAAAAATAGAAAAAAATAATATAAATTTAAATGACCCCTTTTTACATCAGAGATCCATTGATAGAATACTTACTAGCCATGGACACGTACAGGGTTCGATTCCCATCCTGATGCATTCCTAAAATTCATTTGGTTTATTAGCTGAAAATAAGCCTAGGAAAGAGTGATAATTGGGCTAGCAATCCTTAACCGTAGAACTAAACAACACTCACCGCTATTTCTTGGTTGTTTGTCATACTGCGCCTGACCTTTGATCAGAATTAGAACTCGTCTTTTATTTACAGCCGAGGCTATGATTAATGAAAGGCGAACAACGTAGAACTGCAAAGTCGTCTATATGTGGCCACCTGTTAGAGTCTGGTCATTTAGCCCCACATGATTCATCTTTCAAAGTTATCTACATGGCAAAATCGAATCGATCCAAAAGTTTACGTTTTCTTCACTTATGCATAGCCGAAGCTTTAGCTATATATGAACAGAAACCTGAATTATGTGTTCAAAGACCTTTTGTCAAACCCCTTTCTTTACCTTGGTCATAGTAATGTTCTTTCTAGTTTTTATTTTATTTTACCACTTGAATTCATTCCACTTCAATTCACATCTTCATTCTTATCGTAATCGTACTCCTAATTTTTCAAATGTTTAGACAACGCTTGACATTTTTTTAGAAATATTTTTGGTATTAATTCACTTATAAAACAATCTTTCATAATTTTGTAATCCATCCACTTCAACTCTACCCCTTATAACATTTTAATTATCGTTATTCTTATCACTTATATATGTATATTGACTGAGAAATTATTTAGTGCCACTTAAAGCTTTCTTTTTCTGTAATATAAATAAGACTGTACAGTTGGCTTGAAAATGAAGTCGTTGAAAAGAAATTTCTTCGCTGAACAAAAAAACTGTGTTTTCAATTCATAAAGCCAAATGAGTTCAAATAGCTCCAATTCTGACCCACTATTTGAACGGCTCAGTAATAGATATGTAGTTGTCAGCTACTAACAACTATCAGCTATATGATGTGTCATCTAAAAGAGAAGAACTGCCAGTGGTTGTCAGGACGAAGCTTTGTTCCACTCTGGGACTCGTCAGTTGAATGCACCTACAATCCCCAGTGAGTGATGGTGTTCTCACTGAGACTTGAACTCATCCCTCACCATTTTAAGAGCTGAGACGTTATTCCATAGACCGCTTTGACTACTAGGACAGCCTCTTGTGCAACGAACACCAGTGAATCATTGAAGTCAGTTAGCGTTGGAAACCTGTTTCATCCTGGCTGAAGAAGCGTCTGCAGTGCACTTTATTAAGCGTAGAATCCAATACCTTCAGTTTATGAGTGGAACCCATTGATTGTCAAGTTACTGGTTTGAATTTTTTTAAGCTCTTTCAATTTACGTCACCATCATCCAATCCAGTGCCCCCAAGCTAGCGCACATCTTCACGGGTCATGAGAAGGCACTGTTGAAAAAATCTAGTACTGCCTAGTTTCCAATAATACTCTCAATTGTATCGCTCTGTGACGAAACCTACCTACAACTGAACAGCTAGAAAAAAAAAGTAGAAAGATTCCCCCATGTCTTCACTTAAACTTACCACAGGTCGTCGCATTTCTCTCAATGTCGTATCTCTTTCAGCCTCTATTGCCATTGCAACAGTCATCAAATCCAAATTTGTTTCAAATGAATACCGTTGAATTAAACGTAATGGAATATTTGCTCTACCAGTCTATATTTGAAAAGATAATCATAAAAATATCCATAAAGAATATATATATATATATATATATATATATATATATTTTTATATATATAAGTAAGGAATCTAATGAATCGGTAAATCAGAAATGACATTTAAAATATCTAAAGGCTTCATTGGTTTGCCATTAAAGTGTAGGCAGTTTCATGTGTTGTTTAGTCCTGAATTGTACCGACACTGACAAAATCTAGATTTCTGACTATCTGATAACAGCGTGTAGTCATCTAATAGTGTATAGCGCTCATTCAAAACTTATATTATTGTGGAACTTCCCATTTAAACATTTAGAAGACAAAAAAAGATATTGGATTTCATCATGAGCTGATATCAGTTAGAGGACTATTGAAATACCAGCTGGGAGTACTAGACAGCTGTTTCTTCCTAGTTTGGGACTCTTCATCAGTACATACCCAACAGGGTTCATGGGCCATTGGATCGGGTTCAAGTGGCCTAATGGTATTCGAGCTCGCTAGCTTTGTAACCAGAAGGTAATCGGGTTCGAACCTGTGGTGGTCGCTGCATACGGATGAAGAGTCCCAAACTAGGCTGACGAAACAGCTGTCCAGTACTCCCAGGTGGTTTTCCAATGGTTCTCTAACTAATGTGTCAGCCCATGATGAAATCCTGTGACCAATCAATCAAATCACTACAAACCAACACTTGAAAAATGGGATATTCTTTTCGACAACATCCTCACTATCCGGCTCTATATTTATCTGTATACACATATAATATTGATATTCCCTCAGAGAATTGGACCCACGTCACCCAGTACTGCAGTTAGAGAACTTATCATTGAGTTCTTTGAGCTAAGTCATTCCATGTACATTATCTCAATATTTACGAATTTAAAAATGCTGATTTTATAAGTAATTTCAATGTCTACAGCGTAGTTAACGTAGAAATATCAAGAAACGTTATCTCCAAGAATTTCTTCTCAAGTCAATTTCTGATGTAAAGTTCCATTCAAGTTTAAATTTGGCGTACACGTTATAATGGTCCAACTGTCTGGAAAGTCTCTCGTCAATGGTCCATTTACGATTGTGGTGAGAGCAGGCTGCTAGCCAATTGGTAGACATTAATCGACGCTGATTGGTAGATATTAATCTAGGCTGATTCAACAACCAATCACAGCAGACTTAAACGTGGGCAAATATGATTCGCAGATAAATGGCTCTACTTTCCGAGAAATATCAAAAACAACCAATCAGGAGACTGTGTTTGTCTTCCGAGAAACAACCAATTAGAAACTGCCTTTTTCTGCTTGCATAAGCCTGATTAATGCATAAAATATATATAAATACGCGTTGATTTAGTAATAAAACGATCTGTTGCCTGGCCCTTATCTTCTGTTGTTACATAGCTACTTATTTAGCTATCCTAACTAGTTTTGTAATTATGATCCTTTTTCCTCCTAGATTGTGTATCGTTGTCCTCATGTTTGTGTATCATCTGTAGAACTAATCCTTATTATTCGTCTTTCTTCACGTTTAATCTCTGGTCTAAACGGTTCTCTTTGTCATTGTGTAGTGATAGTGTTGATAGTGTTTTGCTTTCCGGTGTGATTTTGTTTGAGTGAATAAGAGACCATTTTGACCTTGGACTGTCCGCGAGAATTGTTTTCGGTGTGTCTTTCATGCGGACAGATTTTCCACTCTCACCTTGTTGGGGGACATTCTACTTGATTTTAAGGCATTTTGCACAGTTTATTTTAGTTAACTATTTTTGACTGGTTCGAAGATTTCATCGTGAGCTGACATCAGTTATAGAAACATCAAATAGTACTGAACAGTTGTTTCGTCAGCCTAATTTGGAACTTTTCATCAGTATACAACCACCACCAGGGTTCGAATCTAGGGCCTCCTGGTTACAAGGCAAGCTAACTCGTAGACCACATTAAGCCACTGAAACCCAATCCAGTGACCAGCGCATTAATTCTAACTTTTGTGAATTCATAACCATTTTGGTTCTGTAGTGCTTGTTTTGTCCTGGAAACTTCTATGATCTGTAAAGTTACTTAACATCATTACCGAGGTCATTTTGAGTCTTTGATTATTGTTCAACAGTACCACAGACTGTTTGCTGTCACTGGAGAATCTTGTGACTGTGAGTAATTCAAGAAAGTTTGGCAAGCTATTATACACTAGAGAATGAAGATTGGTTTCCAGACTTCAGACCACAAAGCATCGGTTTTAATTCAATAAAAATCCACATTCAAACATTAACAGAGAGAAGACCAGTGGTTCAGAGAAGACTCTCTTTTCGGTGAATTCATTTTCACAGCGGTACAATCGCAAATATATGTATATATGGTTGTTTTGTATGTGTGTATACGTTTAATTTATCAAACGAAAATACAATTAGTAGGTTTTTGGTGAAGTTATTTAATACGAAAAGTGATGAGCTGTCACAAAGGAATGTTAAACAATAGTCACGTAATAACATGAAGAGTTTGACAAAAGAGTTGTGCTCAGGGTGTGCATGGAAACAGAACAACATACGGAATTACGTAAGAGATTTAAGTAGTTATAAAAATAAGCAATCAAGCAGAAGTGAAGTCAAATCAACAGAGTTGCCAACATGATAGTAGAAGTGGTTGAATAATTTTCTTTTGTATTCATAGTTCTGGTTCTTCCAACTGAATGGTTAGGTCTTCTGCAATGCAAAGAAGATGGAAACGCATTGTGTTTGACAAGTTGTTCTTCACTTTGTAGATCACTTTGAGGCAGGAGGCGTTTGTTGAGATGGAATGACCAGTGTTGACGAGATGTTCGATTATCGCACTCTTATACGGCCACTACTTCCTTTCTGCAGCCATACAGGATAGTGTTCTTTGACCCTTTTTGACAGGATGCGTGTTGAATGACCGGGGAATTGACATATATTCACATAGAAATGGTCAGGTGACAGATCTTGTCCTTAGGGTTTCCGCACATCAGCGGGCGACTAGAGAACATTACTGTCAGTGTTGTCGTGAACAAATTTCTTCTTAGAGAAGTGAACATTCTCCTCTAAAATACATCATTGAGTAGGTCACCTTTGAAGTTGAGGTTCATAAAAAGTACCTTTTTTACCACGGATGGTGTCTCTTGCCTTTGGATTTTATGTTTGATGTTTATGTCTATGAATTTTGGTGGACATCTGTTTTTTGGCGAGGTTTGTTTCAGGAAGTTTAGTACTTCTTCCAGGTTATCAGAGCTGCAGATGCGTCGGACACGAGTAGCAAGAGATCTAATTAGGTTTTCTCTTTCGACTGATTGGTACCCAGCTGTAGAAGCTTGTCAGCTGGCCTTTCCATGTAGCTTTTCTTTGGACGGACCTTCTTAAAGTTCCGTCGGTTATAGCCGCTACGCAAGTTGAGACTGCCTACTTAAGAGAAATGAGGCGTGAAGAACGTAGTTTAATGGACCACCATAAACATTACGAACGACGTGGCTCTAAATACACAGTCAACTCTTCCTCCAATTGGATTAAAAAAGTGACCAAGGTCTCCATAGATTTCTGGGGTTCCTGGGACCATGGGGTCATTCCTACTTGAATCAACACATTGTGTAAATATAGGTATTAGCTGAATAAGAGCAACATATGTAGAAGTCACTTTTATTCAGTGTTGTTTCGCAGTTCTTCCTTACAAAACACTCCATGACTTATCTCTATAACCCCACCACATAGCAGCAGTTGTATAGAAAAAGCCTATAACCAAGTGTAATATACCAATAATTCTAATATAATACATCCTAGTTAGTTAACCACTAATATTTTTAGGCTAAAAAACCCTTAGCTATGCTGATTATGACTGATTATTGAATGACACAGTTCTAGGCCATAAAATACGAAATTTCGATCAAATTATTTATTGATTTAAACTTATTATCATTACTTATATGTGAGTGAAATGTTACCGTATGACACCTGTGATTTCGTATTTGCTGTTTTTTCCAATCTGATAAGAATCAGCTCTGTTGATCCAGCTTTCTGACTTCATCTCATTAGATATGATCATATGTAGTACCCCTATACCAACTGTAAACATGCTTTTTAATCTAATTTGTATGCTTGTATTATATGTGTATACAGACCGATTTTATATGTACTTCGCAAACATTTGTCAATTTACTGTTGAATATTACCTTGACACAATTTGGAATTTGACTACTACTGTAATACACATTCGTAATCTTCGCAGGTGCCTTTTGATTTACGTTGTGGGCGTTGAGTAGCCACAACGTCTGCGCACATCAATAAGAACGAAGAAATACATAGAATATATGTGTACAGCAGTTTAGTCAGACAGCGCACGCAACACATATACCATAATTTTTCAAAAAAATCTCGTTTCCATGACTTATCGACGAAGTTCGCATGACATGAAATTACAACTTGCTTTACAAAAATTAGAAATATTAACATTCGTTCAACGAAAATTTTGCATTTCCAGTTCCGCACTTCAAGTGAATTTGTATTAATAAATATATACTACTTATTATTGAATACTAGTAGGTTAGCTATCTAATAAACATTTTGTGACATTCCCTTTCCAAATGAGATCACTGGTTGATACAAGTTAAATAAGCCTTGAAAACCAGACAGGACTGCGTGGTTATTTTGTCATAACTGAGGAATTTTCATCAGAACACATACATAAAACCGTGTGATGGGGATTTAACCTACATCTTTTAGGTTGCGAGTAGATCCACTGTGATGCAATCTAACGTTCATGTATTTTATTTTTTATTATTGTTATGATTACTTGTTGTTCGCTTGAGTTCTGAGGAGAACATAGCCCTTCAACAGCGAATCTCCAATTATTCCAATTATCTGTAGTCCTTTTCATCTAGCCCCACGATTTCCTATAGTCTATCTCCAGGGGGCACGACCTGCTTCGTGTCACCGTTGAACGCGTCACTCGTCGTTTCCCATTTTCTTTCATAATGCCTTATGTTTATAATACCGCTGATAATTCAGAATAATCAAGTCCTTATATTTTCCACGTTTTGACTTTGTGGCATACACAGAGAAATTCCAATGACACTACCTTTAATGTACACTAGTATCCAGTGTCGAGTTTACGGATTATGCAGCGATCATTTACAAATAACCAATAGGGTACAGCAAGTTGATGGTCAGGCAGTAACTCATCGAAGAAGACACTGGGAAGTGGTCGCACTATGTTATGAATAGGCAGAAATTAGAATTCATGGACTGTCCACTGGATCGGGTCCCAGTGGCTTAATGGTCTACGCACTAGCTCTCCTCCTTGTAACCTGAAGGTACTGGGTTCGAACCCGTGATGTGAGTGAGTACTGCTTAAGACTCCCAAACTAGGCTGACGAAACAGCTGTCTGGCAGTACTTCCAACTAGTTTTCCAATGACTCTCTAAGTGATCTTAGCTCATGATGAAATATATCTTTGTCTCTTTAACCAATTACAGACTTGTCAGGAAAGCTTTTCATGTCTGCAGAATTAAGTATTAGGTTCCAGCTAGAATATTAATACTGACTGAAATATAGACGCACTTAGCTGCTGAGTTTTCAAGTTTACTGGATGACAGAGTTTTAACATGAGACTCTGCCCAGAAATGCACCAATTCAAGTTGTCACACCTGTTAGTGTACTCAGAGGTTGAGAAGAGAGAGAATAGTAAAATGGAAAAACATTAGCGCTTAATCAATATAGGAGATCACAAACAATGATTGCATCTTAGCCAAAGAGAATTTTTTTCAACCATATGTTCTTGGAATTCAGAGGTTCTCAACCAGACAGACTTCACCTATGTGCGAGATTCAAACCAACCACCCATGACTATGTGGATTATTATTAATAATATATTGTTACTGCTTCCTTTAATTCCTAGAAGAACATAGGGATTCAGCCAAACGTCTCCATTGCTATCAGTTCTCTGCCAACCTTTTCACCTACCTCCACGTCTGCCCACATGCTTTCATCTCCTCTTCGTGAAACCTCATCCATGTCACCCTCGTATTGACGACAAACTCGCCACTTCCCATTCTGTCGGGTTCCACTCGAGCAATGGCCTGGCGTGTGATGTCACTCACTTGATGGTTTGTTTTCTCAGAGTATGGCCACAATCCAATCCACCTCCATTTCTTCCTGCATATATGTTGCACAATTAGTTTCTGCTGGGTTGGACTGGTTCGTTCATTGCCAGAGATCCCTAACTCTTGCTGATCTTTTCTGGCGAGTCATCTGATCTTGAGTAGTAACGGACGAAGACATCTAGCTGCTGATGGGAGTGTGTAGTTTGTTCGAAGTGGCCTTCATGACACGGCACGGCGCAGCGCAGCGCCAAGTCCCTGATCCGTATAGTAGCAATGACTAACTTCACATTTGAGTTAAAAAATTCGGGTCCTGTGTTTCATGCTGAGCGCTACTTACAGATGTTCAGTGAGCTGCATCGATTGTTTCTTAAAATTAAGGAGTCCCCAACCAGACAGTCTGCACCTATGTGTGTGGTTCAAACCAATCGCCAAAGACTTCATCGATTGGGTCCAGGATACTATTTGGTCATCCCTAACTGTTTCGCACCCTAATCGTATGTCAGACAACATTGTTTAACGAAGGAAGTGATGGTTTGGTGTGCGCAACTCACCTTCACAACTTCATCGACGAGTTCATCCCCCTTACCTTATACTCTTTGCTTAACCTCAATATTACTCACCATTATTATACCACTTAGCACAGAAGAAAGAATACAGACGTCTACGATTTAAAATGGGATGATATTTGATTCGTGAATTTAATTTTGGACCGCATATTTCATGAAATGATTAATCACGGAATATAGACATTGGACTACAGGAATTATTTAAAAGATGGTTGCAGTGAAGAAAATTTTCTTTTCAACGAAGTCACTGTCGACTAGGCTGTACATTCGTGTATTTATCATAAATGGGTGGGAAAGTTCGAGAATTATTTCCACTCAAGGTTCAAATTAATAAACAGGGAGGGGCGGATAAAACCCAAGCAAAGTAACATCATAATTACGGAGAAGATTGACATTGATTGTGCAATTCGTGGTTAGAAATGTAGAAATAACAACAATAGGCAGGAGTTCGGATGTGAAAATAGGGACTAAGAAAAACTTAAAAATAAAATGAATAAACAGGAAGTTTGGATAAGAAAGGCAATGGGATAGTCACTATTAGAAGAATTACCTGTTTATGATGGCCATTGCAGCGATAAGGGTTGGACGTATTTCTTTTGGGGACATAGCGTGGGTTTGAGGTTTTTCGATAGCTACTGCCTCGGCCTGCCTATTTTGTCATTTTATTATTTCTACATATTTAATCCCTAACTGCATAAACAATTATTCATCACATTAGTTAATCTCCCAGCAGCTTTTTTTATCCAAACATCCTGTCTATTGTTGTTATTTCTACATTTCTAACCCCTGATTGCACAACAATATGTCAATCGTCTCAGTAATTATGATTCTACTTTGTTTGAGTTTTATCCGTCCCACCCCTTGTTTGTTATGACATTTTAATTTCCAGTTGTAAATTGACCCTTAACCGGAAATTATTCTCGAACTTTCCCATCCATTGATTATAAATACACGAATGGACAGCCTAGTTGAAGGTGACTTCGTCGAAAAGAAATGCTTAATGTATCTATGTAATATAAATGATAGTACAAATATCTTCAACACTGCTGGAGAGAGAGAGAGAGGGAGAGAGGTACACACTCAAATCAGTTGAACTTACTTCATCTGAATAAGGCGGTTGAGTAAGATCAATACCTTCTGCTTTCAATTTCTTCTTTAACATATGTCTAGCTAAATGTATATGTTGAATATAAATATTTCTTGTATTATCATGCCCCATGGATTGCATAGAATTAGATATTTGCTGTTGTTGATGATGCTGGGGATGATTATGATAAGGTTGAGGCAGTTGAGGTGGCTGAGGTGGCTGAGGCTGAAGTTGAGGTTGAGATGGATGATACTGTTGATAGGATGGTGTAGGTGGAAGTGGAAGTGATGGTGGATGAGTTGGCTGTGAATACTGTACAAAATAACCTTGTGTTGAAGCAATGGATGGTGGGAGTGGTGAGGCCAATTGGATCGGTATTTGATGATAGTTTGATAGATTCGATTCTTGTATCTGTTGTTGTTGTTTCTGTTGTCTTGGTGAGGATAGGAATCTTTCATCAATTTTTACAGTTTTTGGTGTTGTTGATGAAGAACGTTTCATACTGTCAGAACATCTAGCTTCTGGATGGTTGTCTCTTGGTAATCGTCCATTTCGTAGGATACTTACAGGGTGTTTCTGAAAGAGAATATACGTATTTTTAAGACTTGGTTATGGGTTGGCTTCGTACAGAAAACGACTGCAAATACCACAGTATTATTATTATTATATTGGCATAGCTGTACTCGAGATCCAGTCTTTGAATATTCAATGGGATGATGGGACCTTTTGAATATACCACTTAGATTGCAAATTTTCTTTTAGAGAACCACTGGAAAATCTTGGACTACTGGACAGCTGTTTCGTCCTAGCTTGAGACTCTTCGTCAGTACACATCCACCGGGCTTCGAACTCAGAACCTTCTGGTTACAAGACTAGCGAGCTCGTAGACCATTGAGCCACTGGGACTCGATCAAATGGTTTTTGAATTCTTGAACTTTTGCCGATTCACGCCATAGCGCGACGATTTCACAATGTCTTCTTTTTGATGAGTTACTGCCTCATCTTCGATCTGGGGTTCTAGTGGGAAGCAATGACCAGTAGGGTACAGTGGGATGAAGATGAGGCAGTAACTCACCAAAAAGAAGACATTGTGAAATCGTCGCGCTAAGTCGTGAATTGGCAGAAGTTAGAATTCATGCACTGACCATTGGATTGGGTCCCAGTGGCTCAATGGTCTACGAGCTCGCTAGCATTGTGACCAGAAGGTACTGGGTTTGAACCCCGGTGGGTGTGTACATATGAAGAGTCTCAAACTAGGACGAAACAGCTGTCCAGTACTCCATGCAGGTTTTCCAATAGTTTTCTAACTGATGTCAGCTCATGATGAAATCCTCCACGTAATCAAACAAAATCCCTACAAAACCAATATTAGAAAATTTTCTTCTAATCCTTTACTTTTCCAGTGGAACATAAAGCTTCAAGATGGAGCTCTGAAGTTTCACTTGCAATTGTGTGTTTATTTTTACAGGATGAGATTGCTAGCCTCATACCCAGCTTCCCCTCTTAAACAGTCCAGTAATCGGCTTAAAGAGGTAAAGGAGTGCCTCGTCGGCTGAGGATCGAACCTTGAACTACCTTAGTGGTTGGTGAGCGTACTAACGCTGTGCCATCGACGCACTAGATTGTAAATACGTGAAGGAAATTCACTGAGAGCATAAATGCTTTCAGAGGCTCGAACCCACTGCCCATAGTTTCAAATTCCGAAGCGTCATCCACTAACAGTGGAATCCAGGTGGCTCTCATGGCCTAAATGGTCCAGTGGATTACATGCACAGACACCGTCACAGCATCTGCACAAGAAGTCATCATGTCAAGCTGAGACCGAGATTGAAATTTTTATAACCACAGAATGTTCATATTCTCAAGTGTTGGTTTGTAGACATTCGATTGGTTTCAATAATGATCATGACTTGAAATCAGTTGGAGACCCATTGGTAACCAAAGATCCCTTGGTACTTATACCCACACAAAAAGGTTCGAACTCAGGAATTCCCGGTTCCAGGAAGTACTGACTGAACACTTAGCCATTAGGACAGAATCCAGTGGTTCATGGATTTACGATATATGTATCATGACTACGAACCAATGTCACTGACGAGTGTCTTCCACACACTCAATTGAGTGAGCCTCACTGTTCATGGCTTCTAAATTTAAAAAAGTTTTTTTAATTTTTTAAAATTTTCAAATAAAGCTTGATTCCACGCCGTATTTCTTGGTACAGGTATGGAATTTTCAGCATGGATATCGGTAGCCCAAATTTTGTACGCCAACCATAGATATCAGGTGTGCGTCGGTAGGGGATTGAACCCCGGACCATGTGCATGGTCGGTGAGAATCCTAACCACTGTGCCACCGGACTCAAAGTAACTTCATCATGAATTCATTCACTAGGGAGCACCAAACTAATTTACTTTTAGTTTCCAATGATTTGGTCAGTGTGAAAATCATGGAGTACTAGACAGCTGTTTCGTACTTTTGCGTAACTCTTCATTGCTCCGCATCCATTGGTATTGACCAAGTCAGGTAAATGAACAATTACTCCCCCGTAGACACTGACTAGTGGTCACTAAAGGTGTATATCGTAGACTAACAGAATTGAAAAAATGATGAGCCGTTGGATTTCATCTCGGAGGCTTATCCTTGATGAGATCATAATTAAGTGCTGCTGAATAGTCCCAGACTAGCGGGATCAGACAGCCATCCAGTACTGCCTGGCAAATTTTAATGCTTTCTCTAACTAAAATTAGTCAGTTCATCATTAAAAAGTCAAGGAAAATAACAGATGAGCGTGACATTTAGTGGTTGGATCATAGTAACCTAGCTAGTTAATATTACTACTTATTAGTTAGTCAGTAATAAATGCTTCGTAGTAACGATAGAAAAAAGCACAAAACTTACTGTTTGACACTGAATTTCATTGGATGCATTCGATGCTGTCGAAAGAAAAACACACAGATATATGTTGCATTAACTTTCAAAATATAAACTCCTTATTCACTAATGTGCCTTTGCTTAAAACAATTGAAATTTTGTGTGATTACATTTCCACAAACAATCTTTTTATCGCGTTCCCTATATCTTATTTAAGGGATTTATTACTTCTATATAGTAACAATGTTAGGTTTACATTTGATGGCGATTGTTTCCGCCAAATTGATGGTGTTGCTATGGGAAGTCCGTTAGGGCCCTTTATAGAGTACATTGAGAGCTTATCGGAGGATTTAATCGAAAATGTGCCACTTCATAGAAGGTATGCAGATGATATCTTAGTCATCAGTGATAAGCCTTGTTCTGCCACCTCAATTTTAAATCGAATAAATGAAGTTCAGAATAGCAAGCATATCACTTACATCTGTAGAAGAGGAAGATACTTGTTTATCTTTCCTAGACATATTGCTTAGTCGATGGCTTGATGGGTCAATAAAAAGATCTATTTATAGAAAACCCACCTGGACAAGACAGTATCTTAATTACCACAGTTTCTGCCCTGTTCGTTAAAAAAGACTCTCAGTACGGTGCCTCTTCAGTAGAATGCAACAAATATGCACTGAAAGCACACTTGATGAAGAAGAAAGAAAGTTGACACAAACTCTGGTTGATAAAAATTATCCAGACTAATTCATCAGGAGATATAAAGTAGTCAGAACACTAAGACCAACTCTACAACTTGCCCCTAAGAAAGACGTGTACATCAAGCTACCCTATATGAGGCATCATAGCAGCTCGATAACTAGACAAAGATAGAATCCTGATGTTAAAAAAGACTTTGTATGCAGCTAATAGCATAATGATTGAGAATCCATCCATCTAAGCCTTTTAAACACGCAAAAAATGATGTTGCATCCCACTGTATTCACCAATTTGAATGTACGTGTGGACACACATACATTGGGAGTAATCACCGATCTCTGCAAGTAAGGGCTGGCTTCAGAAGCAAATAGAATCTCTATAACCCATTGATGGTGAGAACAGAAGACCTTACTCCTCTACTGCGAAGCATATCTTGAAGATAGGACATAAAACTGATGTTTCCACACGTCTTTTAAACCTATCTATGAAACTTATTTGGGTAGTATCCTAAAGTGTGTGGAAGCCCTAGCTGACAATTAAAAAGCGTTCAAAGCAACAATTCGTCATTACATTAAACCTTCCTTGGTAAATTTTGTTTTGATACCAGACAGGGTGGATGCACTATTGTCTCTCTTATTTGGTTTAGTGGTCTTCATTGTTATTTTGGCCTTCAATATGTCCTTTAAACTTGACCTAAGTAGTCTATTTTCTCACCTCTTGATTATTTATTAATTTCATACATATTCCTATGACAAGTCCGTGTGTCATGGATCAGATTGTACGAAATGTGTTGCGCAAATGTGTTACACACACGATTCAGACAGGCAAATTGCGTCTTCTTATTGCTTTATCTAAATAAATATACATTTACAAATTCCACTGGTCGTGGAGAAATCCCACCACGATATTCTTCAGAAACCAGTCATGACGTGTATGTGATCTGCTTGGCATTATAATTATATGATACTATACACTACAAATGATCTAAATCAAACCAAGTAAACCCTTGATTAACTCGGTCACAAAAGAGCGAAAGTGCCTTCCACTTGTTTAGATTACTCAAATCTTACTAGTAAGCAAACTCTACGGGGATGATAATTGAACTATTATTGAAACTACACGTTGGGTGACACGTGAAATCGGAAACCACAGGATTTGTCTAAAATATGGTACTATATATATATTGAATATAAAATATGAAAAGTAACACACAGACCTCAATTTGGAGGTGTCTGTGGATAAGTGCCTTCAAAAAAGCACAGACAATACTTTGCATCAATAAGCAAGAGCACCAGAGCTGTGTCAAACAGGGATCCACGTGTTATTCAAACAGCGCGCGAATATCAGACACACAATAAAATGATACGGATAAACAATGTTCAACAGTGAATGGTAAACGAATAAGGCATACACAGCAAATAATGTTCGACTGTGAGAAAATATTTATTATTATACATCTAACAGATTAGTAATACATCGAATGAGTTAAACTTCAGTAGCTAATAAAGGCATGGTTAAGAATTAAGAAATTCTTGAGACTGTGTATCTAGCCAGTCAAGTTTGCCATGAGGCCATCATTCCACTAGGTGGTTCGCCATCACGGTGAACACTGACTTGATGATATCAGATGGTTGGAGACAATCAATAGGCCGGAGGCCTTGGACTTAAGTTTCGTACTTGTTGTTATTCATCATCAGGGCGTATAGAGAATTTCGAAGGAACTCATGTCCCTTCTTAGATTCGAACCTGTATTCGCTTATATCAATTCAATTTTGGGGATCAGTTCAACTGGGATCGTGCAACAAACTTAGATAGGAATCATAAAGAACACTACAGGATTCCTGGAAGCTTGCTGGTGAAGTCAACTTGCACTGAATAAACATATTAACATGAGTCAAATTTATCATTCATTAAAGTACAAATCACCTAACCAAAAGGTCAAATATCATGTCAATGAGACAGATGGTAACAATGGATATCTCCGACGGGGTGCAGCAGAGGCAGTTGCACTCATGGCCATCAATAAAGACTGGTATTTTAACCCTAGAGAATTCCTAAAGGTCATCTCACAGTTCAGTCAGAAGTGAACACATTGCCGAGATGGAGAGCTTCGCAATTAAATCAGCCAACATTAACTTAGAGTATACACTTGAAGTTCTAGTGGGAAGTCGTGACCATTAGGGCACACAAAGGCGGGTGTGAGGAGAAATACTCACCAGCAACGACATTCGTTACTGGTCGGGCCATATCGTGAATTGTTGGAAGTTGGAATTCATGAGCTGGCCAGTGGATTGGGTCCCAGTGGCTTAATGGTCTACGAAATCGAACCCCGTGGGTGCGTACTGCTGAAGAGTCCTAAACTAGGTCGACGGGGAGTCTTTCCAGTACTCCCTGTGGTAGTTTTCAGTTTACTTATGTCAGCTCATGATGAAATCCTGTAACACGGAAATCTGTTGAACAACCCGAAAAGTTGTTCTCTGCTGCTTAATAAATGTCCCTTCAATTAACGAAAATAGATCTAGGCAGATTTTGATTGGCTGTTGGTTAGCCGGCTTCCTATTGGTCTAAAATATAAGTTAAAGCGGTAATCTTTTTATTTTGACACGGAAATTTACAGTCAGTATGATTTAGGGCTTACCTTACTACAATATATAATGGCGTGTTAATTTTTTCGGTATGAGTTTGGTGTGATAGTCACAGGTTATTTGGATGCATTGGTGGTGTTTAAAGTACATTAAGATGTATGAGAATGTCTGGTAACTGAATATAAATCAACAATAATTTCGATGCATTTATTTTAAGTCCAAAATAGGATGTATGCATTTTTGATTACTAGGCGAATAAAATTTAACTACAATTTCTAAAAATTTAATGTATCCTTAATTAGTACATATAGATAAATGTATGTATTAACTAATCTACTTTTTTAAGTTGTCAATTCAATGACCTTTGGGATTTGTGCATACTAGGTCAGCATAAATCAAGTAAATTTCCCTTCAAACGGCTGAGAGCGACAGTTTAAAGCATACTTTGGTTGATTATTTCGTGATGAAAGCAATTTGGAGTCAGTTATAAATTACACCGATCTGTGTCTTATTCATACGTTTTTCAGCTGAGGATTTCCGGTTCATAGCATATCCTGAATAACGGTGATTAATACGATTTATCACTTAGACCGCAGCACCACCAAGCTTAAAACAATTCTAAATTTATTCTAACCTATTCCTCGATAATGCCTTTTTACGGTAACTGAAGATCATATTTACCCACTATGTTCTGAAATGACACAGGTCGTGCTTAAAAAGACAGCTGCGTGCTGAATCAAAACTTTCCGCTCTGGAGTAACGCTAGTCCATGCTTAATATGTCCTGTGAGGGCTGGAACAACGTTGATAAGCAAACCCAGTAGGTTCGATTTAGTGCCACTCATGCTGAAAAATCAGCGCACACTTTCACTGTCGAACAATGGCAAAACAGTAAGGGAGTTTAATGTTACTATTATTAGCATAGTCTATGTTACTATATTAGCATAGTATACGTTAATTAGCTCAATGATTGCAGGTTTACAATAATCTTTGACTACCAACATAATAACTGTGAACTTCAGGCTAAAAATAAGCTAAATAGTAGCACCCAGTGACAAAAACTGACCTACACACTGCAAAATGAGCAAAACATCCAGAAAAACCTTTAAAATTCAATGGAAAACGAATTCACGAAAACATATAACTAGCCGACGCAGGAACTCATCATGACCTAGAAACTGACTGTAATCTCTTTCGTCTAGATGTGCAACAAAATTTCTCCTGATTGTCTACGAAACATCGATGTCGGCATTCTTATATCTTTTATAAAACAGCTACTCTTGAAATACACAATGAATGTCCACTTTTCATTTAAACAAGGAACTATGCAGACAAGTTGATGGTGTGGCGCTGGGGCCATCACTAGGACCCTTGCGAACCTAGAGAATAGGCCTTTGAAAGATGTAAGTGATGAGTTTAAGTTCTACTGTCAGTACATGGATGATACATTTTTGATTATGAAAAATGATTGAGAATGAAGCAAAGCACATTCTGGACAAATCTAACGCCGTTCATGCTGGAATAAATTTTACCACCGAGAAAGAAAGACACTCTGGTATTTTATTTTAAGACATCCTTATTACTAGAAAAGAGGATGGCATAATAATAAGAGGAAGTGTATATTGAAAACCAACATCAACTGACTCATCTATCCAGCTTCGTGCGTTTGAAATACAAACGCAATCTAATAAAGTGCTTGGTCCATAGAGCAAGAACAATCTGCTCTGATGAATGTCTTAATGAGTGAGGATGGCAGTTACCCAAAGAAATTCATCGATAATAATATGAATCAAAAGTGAAGGCAGTCCAAAATGCCAAAAGTTTCGAAAAAGGCCTTGTTCTTGCAACTTTAGTTCATCGGTGATGATAACATCAGTGAGATATTAACACAGTGCCTTAGGAATGCGGTAGAAAGTGCATTCAGTCCTGCTAAATTATGCTGTGTCTTCAAGATCACCCCTATTTTGTGTTCAGGAGTGGAAGATAAACTGCCTAATTTTGCCTCTTCTATGAGTGTGTATCTACCAATTTAATTGCTTCTGTGGAGCCATTTAGCCGCTTAGGTCGTACAATTAGGCGTGTTTATAGTTGGATTTCCGAACGCCATCCTGCCTGGTTGATTAGTAAAGGACAAACAAAATCCAGCAAAGTTCAACAATAGCGTCCCAAGGGATGCGAACGCACAATGACCTTGAGCCGACCAATCAGAAAATAGGAGGATTTTTGCATAAAATTTTACGTCTATTTACACAAAAAAGCATGAAAAAAACATTATACAGGATATTTCTGTCTAATTTGAGATAAAAAGTCTCCCAGTTATATTGAGGAGTATCAGTTTTTAAATTAAACCAATTTCTATACATATATTCGTCCAGATGACTAAAAATGACTTCCTTTTGAAAGCCGTTTATAGCTCTGATTCTATTTTTTAGTCTTCCCCAGAAACCTTCGATTGAATTGGTATGGGTACCGGTTCTAGGCTCCACAAAGTCATCTGAATGGTTTACTCGATGGTGTATATATCCCAAAGTAGATAGACGATTATATCCTGCCCATTCATCCGTATGAATGGTTGTGCCTGGCAACACCAGTCTTTGAATAATAGGTAGTAGTGTATCCGCACTCCTATCCGGAATGATTTCGATGAAACCTTTGCGAATCTGCCTGTCGTAAATACCAAGAACCCAAACGTTATTAGCCCTAGCATGTCCCCGGTTATACTTCTTTTTTATAAGCACAGTTTCATCGATGTGAACAACGACACCCACTCCGCCTAGCACTTGCGTGATGCTATTTATTTTCCACCACGCTAAATCTCTGCAAAACTGGAACCATTGCACAGTAGACGTTAAGGTATTGTCTGTCTGGGCTGCAGTTGATCTCACTCCGGTCTTCAAAATCCAGTAATGACATAGAAACAGGATATTCGTCAACGAAAGCTTCGATTTTTCGAAGAAAATTCCTAAAAGATAATCAACTGAGAGTGTTACTTACCAGTGCGAACACTTGTTCGCTTCCTACACTGTATACATCTAAATGTATATCCATCAATCACCTGGGTATACGGCTGCAGTTTCATAGAAGCACCACAACTGCATATCCGAGTACGTCCTATTAATCCATTGTCTAAGCAGTACTGAAAAACGTGCTCTGGTTGAAATTTGCATCGGAGCAGATGAACAGGCGTCATTTTCGCGCTAGAATAATGAAAAAGGTTCCACAACCAATGGCTAGCATGCGTTCAAGGTCATTGAACGTTGAAGGTTTTGGTACGGTATTCTTAAACTTCGCCAAAAATCCATTCATAGCTCTATTCTATTTCATCTTGTGGATACGGAACACAAGACTGATATCAACGAGGCGGCTTTCAAAGTCATCTACGGGCAGAATAACAAATCTTAACTTTGTCTCACCCAAGAGTTCGTCGTCTACTATATATATTGCTGACGCTATCGGAATTCATACTAAGAAGCCTAATCTATGTATCAAAAAGAAGTTCGCTGGTTGGTTCAGACAGTGTCCTTACCTTGACCGCCAATCAAGGTTCTCATGATCGTAAGTTTGTTGTGGAAATTTCCTCAATTTTATTTGATATTCTATTTACTATTACACTTTTATGCTTATTATTACTATCGCTTGATAGCGTTATTAGAAGACGGAGATTATCTGAAAAATATGATGTATTGGCGCTATACATTTCGAACAATCTGATCCCTAACACATTTACTCGTCAAGTCAATCAATATGTGTATATAGTGATAACAAACTGTTTTTGAATGCTGAATGCAGGAATAATCGCGCTTTGCATATGAGGGTGGGAGAGCATATCCTCAAATGGTTACAAGAACAAATAAATTGTGAAAGCCAATAAATACAGGTGTCAGTCAGACTACCAACTTCGTCTATAGCTAAACATCTAATCGAGATGAACCATAAGATTGGTGTTAACTCAGTCTTTATAAGGTCATCTATAAAAATGGTCAAGGGCGCTTAGTGAAATACGCTGAGGTTATAGCTATTCATAAACTTAAGCCCACCTCCCTGTGCATTCAAAAACAGTTTGTTATCACTCTTAATCTATACTACCTTGGTAATCCTTATTTGATTCGATTACCAAACGTTTGTGTTAATTATTCTTAAAACTGTTTTTTTGGTCATTTTGTTCAATTTAACTTTTCCATATATACACATATTGATTGACTTGACGAGTAAATGTGTTAGGGATCAGATTGTTCGAAATGTATAGCGCCAATACATCCCACATTTTTCAGATAATCTCCGTCTTCTAATAACAACACTATCAAAATTTATAAAAGGGACTATCGCTTGAACTGCAATTTCAGTGATCTTAACAAATTAGCTGTCTACAAGTTTTCAAATGAAGTCCATTGATAAAGTTAGTCCTTCGCAATATTTCCATCATTTTCATCCGTTCGCGTTTCAAACAGAAATTAAGTCTCAGCAGCGTTAATGTTACTATATTTCATGGGGTAGATTTGGTAACCACATAATCAACCGTTCTTCTTTTACCAACTAACTATTGCCAAGTAAACTAGTCGAGGTTTAGCAGTCAGTCGGTCGGCAATCGAATCCGGACCACGTGTATCCTTAGTGAGCATTTTACCCCTCTGAACCATCGACACAGAAAAGGTCTAAATCCTAGAACATTTAATAACACTGACTTATAAACTTACTATTTTGATGAAATGTCTTATCCGTTGAATTCATGCAAACAATTTGATGGCTAGGATGTAGTGTTTGTGAAACATGTTTATATGCTTTCATATCTTCGTAGGGATTCATTCTAGCTGGTGAATTTTGAGCTGTATTACATTGTTTACGGCCAAAATTCCATCTAAACAGGAAAGAGATTAAAGGCAAAATAAATAGTGAACACTGGTCAGAAATAAACTGTTATGCTTCTTTAGAAAAGGTCTAAGTATCCATTGAAATGTATCTATAGGTTTACGTCTCAAGGGAACAAATGCTTTCAGAAGAGCTGCGGAGAGGTAACCCCTTAAGACAGGCCATAGGGTTTCTTAAATTTTGTCGTAGTGACTGCTATCGAACTCATGTTTAGAAAAAAAAAGTCAACGGTCATATTTTTATTATAAGTTATTTAAGCTAATTCCAGCGTGTTAAGAAAATCAAAACAATAACTTTTTTCTGAACGTTTCGCTGTGTAACCCACAGCTTCTTCAGCAGATTTATTCAGATTTTTATTAATCATCAAAATATATAGTCAAACATTTTTACATAAATTAAAGTCAATTTGTTTGAAACGTTCAGAAAAGTCTTGTTTTGATTTTCTTAACACGCTGGGACTAATTTAAATAATTTATAATGATTCAATCTGATTCGGCGCTCAAATTATTCCAGGAAGTTCGTAACACCTACGGTCTGGAGACTTATAGTCATATTTTTATTTTAACCCAAATTTGGCATAACTGTCCGAGGGTGATGATTAGATGACTTTGATCTGACTGGATATCAAGCACTACTGATTGATGTGACTGGTGTTTAACTGCGAATGGCAATCAATCGATAGTTTATAGTATCAAATATCTATTGTCTCTCTATTCTAGACGAAGTCACTAGAAATTTCAGTAATACCACTTCACTACTCGTAAGTAGTATAAAACATTTACATAAAAATCAGCTGACCTTTGTTGATTTGGTTCTGAATATTGGGGTTCATTAGATGTAACTGCTTGAAAATGACCTGCTGTTGGCACTGCCGCTGATGATGTTGGCTCAATAGGATGCTTGAAAACTCCCATAGTTTGAGGTTTGTAGGATAGATATGAACTACCAATATCTGTTCCACTTGATATACCAGAATCCTGTATATTCTGTGGATCAGATAGATCGGTTGAATTCTTTTCAATTGGTTTATTCAGAGTTTTATGAAATAAAGAAGGATCTAATTTTGTTATTGTTCCAAAATGGTATTAAAAGCAGGAGAGGAGGGTAGAGAAAAAGAAACAAATTAACTTTGGGGACTAAAAATTTTAAGCAAAAAAATATGAACATGGCATAGTGAGTTGGATTCATAAATCCAGGGTATGCCTCGCATTATTGATTGTATCATTCAAAAATGAGAACAAAACACGTAGTTCAACGAGGAGCCCCGTTTTGCGGCGAATTTATTTGCTTAGTTGACAACACTGGTGGCCCTAATCTATTTCTGCAGACATTTAACTGTTGCCATCCAGCAATAAAATTCAATCTTGAAATGGAAGACGAATTAAAAACTGCCTTCCTTGATGTGGAACTGACAAGAAAAACTGATGGGACCTTAAGAAGATCAATCTATAGGAAAGCTACTTGGAATGGCCAACTTACGAGTTTCTATAGCTGGGTACGCCATTCAACAAAAGTGGGGTTTAATTAAGTCCCTTACCGCTGGCGTCCGACGCATCTTTAGTCCCTATGTTCTAGAAACAGAATTAGATCTTTTGAGAGAAATCTTCATCCAAAATGGATACTCACCAAGATTCATTAATAAAAATATCAAACCAAGGATTCGGAGGAATGAAAAGCAAGTCTACATGAACTTGGATTTCAAAGGAGATTTAACAAGCGACATTCTCAAGAGAAAAATCAAATCATCTCTGAGAAGAACATTCTTTGCGGAAACGCTAAGTATAGTGTTCTCCAGTCGCCCACTGATCTGCAGAAGCCTTAAGGACTAAAATTTCGCATCTGACCACTTATATGTGCATATATCAGTTCACCTGCTGCTGTGGAACCACATTCAACGGCTGTTCGATGCGCATCCTGTTCAAGAGGATTCAAGAACACTAACCAGCATGGTTACGAAAAGGCAATAGTAGTGTTATAAGGGGTGCGATAATTGAACACATGGTTAACATTGATCGTTCCATCTCAGCAAACGCCTCCTTCAGATTAATCTACAGAGTCAAGAATAACCTTCCAAAGGCAATACAGTTTCGTCTTCTTTATATTGCTGAAGCTGTGGCAATTCATATAGAAAAAGCGTAGCTATGTATAGAAAATAGAATTAATCAACAACTTCGTTAATTTTCGATAACTTTAACTGCTTATAATTTTTGTATTTAATTAGACCTCTAACGCAATTTCGTATTCTACACTTTGCGTGTATGAGCACCTTGTGTGCAACGCAGTCATCAAACTATTCATATTATTACATAACAGTTGATTGTGATAACTCATCACCTTTGTTACTACACCAGTTTTTAATTAACACTCAGTTTTATTGACTGTTTTTGTATTACTTACTTACTTACTAATTCTCACCTGTTTAGTTAAAATAACCATAATAAATTATATTTTGTTTGACAAACTTAATGTACACAGGCATACATTATTATGATTGTTTCCTTTAATTCCTAGAGGAACATAGGGCTTCAGTCACACGTCTCCTTTGCGTTCGGTTCTCCACCAACGTTTTCGCCTGACTCCACGTCTACTCATATGCTTTCACCTCCTCTGTATATCACCTCCTCCATGTCACCCTCGTAATGACGACCAACTCGCCACTTCGCATTCGGGTTCCACTCGAGCAATGGCCTGGCGTGTGATGTCACTCACTTGATGGTTTGTTTTCTTAGAGTATGGCAAAGTGAACCGCCTAGATTCTACTACTAGCCCTTCACGTACTATCATGTTAGTTCTAAAACATCGTCAAAACATCTGAAATACTAGGCGCGGATATATCAATAGTTTCCAACACTTCATTCAAATGTAATAAATCAATTAACGGGAGGTCTAAAGCTCACTTGGGAGCAAAATTCCATTCTGTAGCTTTTTAGTGCTGGTGTTTTGGGGTAATATTTGCAAAAGAAGAAATAAAAAGGCGACTCTATTTGAATACAAAAACAGATTCAGCTTCATAAACTTACTTAACCATGAATCAGTTAATAATTGAGCCGCAGTCATCAGTGTTGCTCTAGTCTCAGCATCTGTTACACCCATTTCAATTAGTTCATTTCTAGTCAGCCGACTTAATCGTTTTACATCTGCAACACCATGTTCTAATAAACACGGCCAAACGGACTGAAAAATAAGTGATAAAAAGATAACAAAGTTAGGAAAAACAATATTCAGGGATTGGTTTATTTTACTGATTTCATGATGAGCTGATCTCATTTAGGGAACCATTAGAAAACTACCAAGGAGTACCAGAGAGCCAGCTGTTTCATCAGCCTAGTTTGGGACTCTTCAGTAGTACGCACCCTATTCAGGCAGTTAACCTGAGGTTCTAGTTGGAAGCTGTGACTAGTAAGGTACACCAGGTTGAAGCTAAATCAGTAACTCACTGAAGAAGACATTGTGAAGTGGTTGCGCTTTGTTATGAATTGGCAGAAGTTGGAGTTCATGGGTCGACCATCAGATGGTGTCCCAGTGGCTTAATGGTCTATGAGTTCACTAGCCTTGATGCCAGAAGGTCTTTGGTTCATACCCTGGTGGTGTGGGTGCGTATTGATGAAGAGTCCAAAACTAGGCTGTCCACTACCCCCTGCAGGTTTTCCAATGTTTCTCCAGCTGATGTCAGATCATGATGAAATCCTCCAACCAGAAAACAATATTGTTATATGAGGAAGCACAATGTGGGTAATAGAGGTGTGAAATATGTTACTGGTAAGAATTCGTATCAATCATCATCAAGGGTAAATGAAGGAACTTCTTTTATTCACTTAAGCAGCATCGTTTCAGTTACAAGTGGGGCGAAGTTAAACTTTCGACACCACTCTAACTACCAATCAGCGAATTATCCAATAAGATTCACGAACGATGTCGAATCATCCAATGAGGTTCACGAACGCAGTTCAATGTTGTATAGCGCTTGATTCATTTCTAATGCATGACCTTACAAGGCTATTGTTGCAATTCGTTGAGGTTAGTGTTTCCCAGTATTTCCTAGATTTGAGTTGCTCCGGAAAGAACGAATTTGATTGTGTGGTGGTATCATGACTTTAAAAAGCTATACTAAATCAACTGATGGGTTTGTTCATCGTTGTGCTATGTGTTTGAAGCATGCTAATATTAGAGAGGGTAAGCTGATAATTTTAATATTTCGTGAGAAATTTTTCCGCTAGGTCACATCTCTCCCTAACCCAGATTTTGTGTATCTGCAATTACTGGGTGTTGAAACAGCCGGTGAGAGCAGCAGCTACCGAGACTGAGAATAGTCTTGTCTCAACAGTTAAGTGGTACCAGCATTGCAGAGATATTGCTTCGTGTAAAATAGAGACAATCACTTGTTTGCTGTGTGTAACCCGTTACGAGGACTCATACGAATTCCACTGAAGGTTTTTGGGGCCGCTTGAAAAACAAGATAAGGGCTATAAATGGATCTGAAAAGGATCTCATTTACAGCCGTTCAGATGAATATAAGTACAGGATGTGCTGTGACTTCGCCATTGACAGTCACATGCTAAACTGGGGGATGTTTCTTTCATATATTCGAGAAAGATAACTCCTTGTAACCGTTTTATCCTTCTTTATGCTTTTTTCTATAAATATGCGTTTCCATTCATCATATATGCCTATTTAATGTGATTGGTCCGTTCAAGGTCGTTTGCTGATTGGTTGCTAGGGTTGTCGAAAGTTTAACTTTGCCACAAGTGGTACATATCAGAATGTCACAGCCAATCGGAATCGAAAAGACAAGATAGACAGGCATTTTATTGCAATTATTTGTTTTCTTTGAGCTGGTTGGTTTAATTCCGCGGCTTTCATCCGCCTTCTGGACAACATCTTCAGTTTGGCGCAAGTTTTAGCATATAACGAACTGATTTAAATTCTCTATGAATGATAGATTTGCGTCTCCTCGTAACTATCTTCGTGACTGGTTGCCGATTTACACCTGTATCGACCATTTTTATTGACTAGGAATTTGGACTCTCTCGTCACATAATTTAATTTTTAATGGTTGGTATATTTGGTGTATATTAACATGTCTGTTAGTCGCCTATTCGCTTGAGTACCACGCTTCTAGAAACTCTCTGGCACTTTTGGTGTTTCCTCTGTTTAAAATTTCGACACTATCCCAGTCAAATTGATGTCCATAATTATCTATATGCATTGATATGAAAGAATATATACTGTAACGACAGAAGACAAGGGCCAGGCAACAGATCGTCTATTGAGAAAATCAAAATATATTTATGGATTTTTATGTACATTATTGTCAGCAGAGAAGCAACGTCTCCTGATTGGTTGTTTTCTTGTTGAAGGTTATTCTGTACTGCTTGTGACTGTTTCTCAGAAAGTTAAGCCATATATCTGCGAATCATATTTACACACATTAAGTCTACTGTGATTGGTTGGTGAGTTCCTCAAGGTTAAGCTTAGGTACTGTTTTTTTTTATCATGACCCTGATTGCTGTCTGCAATTTTGGCTTGGAGACAGCTCTCACCACAATATCATCTTATTTTACAGCTAATTTGTGCTCCTGGATTACGATTCGAAGGGGACGCCCACTTTGTTGACCGATATAATGTCTGTTACAGTTCATATAAATTATTTTGTAAATGGCATTATTTTATTATCTTTTTCTGTTATATGATCTTTTGGTTTGCACAATATCGAATGAAGGCTTTTATCACTTTGAAACCAGTGTGAGAGTCTACTCCACTCAGCGGAAGGAATCAGATCCGGATCTTCAATAGCACTATTAAGTCGATATAAGTATCCATAACTATAAGGTTCATAGTCATGACAAATATTTCGAACAGACTGAAGACTTTTATTGGCGATTAAGTTACCTTGGAAGAAAAGATACTTGTCCAAACTGCCGAAGAAAGGAGACTTAAGTTAATGCGAGAACTGCCGCAGTATTATGCTTCAGTTCATCCCAAGCAAAATACTAAGCCGAATCATCCTGGAGAGAATCAAACACGCCAATCTGGATGAAAAACTTCGACGGGAACAGGCTGGATTCAGGAGAAACAAGTCATGTATTGATCAAATCGCCACACTACGTATCAGCACTGAACAGAGCTTGGAATGGCAGTCACCTACCTATTTCGACCTAGTCGACTTTGAAAATGCCTTCGATAGCACAGCAGCAATCGAAAGGTGATTCGGCAACTACTTCGCTACTACGGGGTACCATCGACAATTATACACCTCATCCAACAGTTGTGCGGTACTTCTGCATGCCAAAGCAGTCCACCACGGGAAACTTACGGAATCCGTCAAAGTAAAGACGGGAGTAAGACAACCTTGTTGCCAACTATCACCAATGATTTTTCTGATTACGGGCGGTAGATTGAATAATGTAACAGACAGAGGGCAACGAGGAAACAGGCCTAAAATTGACCTCCACGAAAAATTTAGAGGATCTGGATTTTGCCGATGATATGTGTCTGATTTCCCACAAACTGGAAGATATGCAAGTGAAAAGCAACAAGTTGGCAGAATAAGCATCAAATATAGGACTCCAGGTAAACATAGAGAAAACAGAGGTGATGAAGATTCCTGGCCAACAGCAACAACAACAGACAACAGTCAGCATAAATGGGGGAAATCTGAAAGAAACAACCTCCTTTACCTACCTACCTGGGAGGCATCGTTTCAACTACAGGCGGAACTGACGAGGATATCAAAGCAAGGATCGAGAAAGCAAGACAAACTTTCATTACTCTCAAGTCTGTGTGGAGGTCAGCACTCAGCACTCAATAAGAAAAATAAGATCCAGATTTTCAACTCCATTGTGAAGTCAATGCTACTATAAGGATCAGAGACTTGGCGTTGCGTCATGAAGAGCACCTCAAACAAACTACAGACCTTCATCAACAACTAGCTATCTTTACTCAATACTTAAAATCAGATGGTCGACCAGAAAAGATCAGTAATAGTGGGGGATCTCTGGTAATGAGAGAACCAACCCAGCAGGAACCAACTGTGCAACAAATAAGCAGGAAGAAATTTAGTTCGACTGGCCATACTCTGGGGAAACCATCAAGTAACATCAATAGAAAAGCCCTCTCGTGGAACCCGAAAGGGAAGCGGCGAGTTGGTCGTCCAAGGGTGACTGGGAGGTGGTCATTTGAAGAGGAGATGAAAGCATGTGAGCAGACCTGGAGCCAGGCTAAAACTTTAGCAGAAAACCGAACGCAATGGGGACGCGCAGCTGAAGCCCTATGTTCCTCTAGGATTTAAAGGAAATAATAGGTTACCTTTGCCCTACACTGAAGATCAGATTACCAAAGATGATTAGCAGCAGGGAACTCTGGTAAAGAACCACACATAATACGCTGCAGACAGTCCCTCGAATGAATGGCCTCAAATGGGAAACGACAAATTCAGCATCACTTTGAATGAGATACCGAGATAGTCAAGTGAGGAGGACAAGAAAGCTTATGGCCGCCAGTTGAGGAGCCAAATAAAGAGGACTTCAAAGGACACAGTGAAATAGTAACGTACTGCTAGCGGCCTATTTTTCCACTCGGAACCAGAGTTTTAAACTGAGTTCATGGTGCCCATATCAAAAATTAATCGAAAGGTGTATAACTTTTATGGTATTCACAAAGTTGTCAAGAAGCTGAAGAAAGAATTTTTTTTCAAATTCATCTTAGTCCTACATGGATTGTGAGTATATGCGTTGCTAGACGGTGATAACTGTAATGCTGTGACAGCCGCCCACTTCTGGTACAATGAAAGTTAAACAATCGACGAGCTCGCCTCGTAACCTGAAATCCCTGAGGTCGGTCCCCAGTAGCATCTTGAGTGCGTACTTCTGAAAAGTTCCGAACTAGGACGCGGCGGCTTTCCGGTACTTCCTCATTTTCAGTGGTTCTGTATTTTCATGCATCATGTTGTCTTGATTTCCCAGGTCAATATTCTTGATATCAGTTATTCCTTGAGTTCTCGATCAAATATAGGGCTTCATGGGCATATTTCACTTCCCCTCTGTTCACTGATTAGCTGGCCCTACGACTATCTCCCCCTGCTCCTGACACGATCCCCCACGTCACTCTCAGACGGTCAACTTGTCGCTTACCACTTCGGTTCCACTAGATGACGTGGAATTTGGTGTCAATTAAAAGTCTCCTTAACGTACATCCTAATCATCTCTACATCTTTCGGCATATTTTTTTGGTTTTACGTGATGGTTCACAGCCTGCCAGAGTTACTTGTAGCTTATCCTTGCCGTGACGTTCCATCAAATCTTCACTATTGAGCAGCAAGACATCTGCTGACGAAATTCTCCAGCAGGTCGTTGCCATCGCTAAATTTTGTAAGCATAGAAAACTACTGACTTGACAACAGTTCTGAGAAATCTCATCTCTTTCCGTGCTAATGGGTCTCCATGCAGATCCCAAAGTAATGAAAGCCTTTCATGCTTCATAAATCCCGATTGCCTGCTTCGATATATTCATCCGTGTTGACTTCTTGCAATTGAAACAGTTCTACTTAGGGCTTATCATTGCTAACAGATAACAAATTTGATATGGTTGTGCTCTCTGAGCTGGTTAGTTAATTTGTGAAGCTTTCATCGCCCTACTAGGTGACGTCTTCAGCGCATACTTCAATTTGAATTGAAGTGAGCTTTTTTGATTTCTCCACGAGTTCACCAATAGTCATCTTTCCTGGTGACCTTGAATGTGATTGGTTGTTTCTGTGTGTGTGTTTCACACCTTTTAGGTTTCTTTCTAATTTGTGTTATCATTATTAGTTTCAACATTATTTTATTTTGCTTTTGACCTTGTTTTTGATATTCCTAATGAATTTTAAAGGGTAGTTATTTAACAACAGCGCCCCTTCTATCTGTTTTAGTTCATCATTTAGCTTTGTTGGTGTTCTACTTAGTGCTATTGCTCGGTTTGTTAAACACTTAACTAAGCCTGCCTTTAAGGATAACGAATGAGATGAATTAAAGTCTAAATATCTATGAACAGAATGCGCTGGCTTTTATAAACGCTGGAGTGCAGTCTACTTTCTTCTATTCGTTTTATTTTACAATCTAATATCATAGCTGGCTAATTCTCCTTGTTTATTTTCCGATTCAAATGTGAAATTTATTCCCTCTAACAGTGAGTTTATGTGTGTGTGTGTGTCAGGAAGCTAGAAGAAGTTGTATGAGTACCTTGATATGATTATCAGCAGTGATTTGTGCTTAAAACGTCATCAGCTAATACTTCTGTCTTATGTAGATGAATGGAGGAAATCAGGGATCACTGGAATCGGTCTTGAGGTGCTCATCCTACTCAAATAACGAAATATAATTCTTTTACATATATATTACTGAAAAACGCAGAAAGTTAGAAAACTACACTAACTTGTACTCCAAGACGTTGCATTAAACACAGTAGCATTGTCTCCGATTGTCTGTCTGAATCACCTGAGTTGAGAACTGTACCAGGGATGATTTGTTCACATGGATTATGTGCATAATTCTTGTGAAAGGAACTATTATACGTTGTTGTTGTTGTTGCTGCTGCTGTTGCCATGGTATTCATCTGATTCGCATCAGTTGAATGCAAGTTGACGGGAACTCGGGCAATCGATGCCGCATTTGGAACCAGTGGTAATGTTTCATATGTATCGATTGTTGGACTACTTGGAGCTGATTGGCTAACATCTGATTGGTAGGGTGAATTCAGTAGACCATTATGTGTACGACTAAAGAATGGACCACAGCGTAATGTCATGCCACGACGTTTACGCCAGTTGGTTTGTGAAGGAATTTTCGTGAGACATTTTCTTGAATCTTTTGTATAACGAAACTTGACTGTATTCATTGGTCCGGGGGTTTCATCTTCACTGCTGTTCGGTGATGTCGGCGCTGAAGAGAGCACCTCTTTTCTCGCTATATAATAATAAAATGCATTAAAAGACATTAATTCACTCAAATAAGTGTTTAACAGTAAAAGACTTCATCACGGTGGCTGAATGGTTAACAGGCTTTCCATGTAACCTGACGGATATGGATTCGATTCCGGCTGGAGTCATGGGTGAGTACTGCTGAAGAGCACAAAAGTAATCGGGAAGAGCTGTTCAGTTTTTCTGTACGTTTCAATGATCCAAATATCATTTTAAAGGCGAACAAAAGGTGACAATCATACCTCAACTTGATATGGATTACGAGAGGCGTTCAAACAAAACTTATGCAGGATAGAACGAATTACAGGTGTGAACAATATGAGCATGGAAACAAATTGAAATAATAATAATCATTTTCAACTTGAATGGTAAGTTAGGAGGTGTGAATATAGATTACAAGAGGTTTAGAAACCAAAAATCACACAGGATTAGAATATAACGTGTTAGAGAACATCATCATTCAGCATGGCTGCAACTGGGAGGCACTGATTCAATCATAACCGCCATAACTAAACACCTCTTCAATACCTGTCAAAGCATCTCAACTGACTCATCGTTCAGAGTCATTTACAAAGTAAACAAAATTTTATCAAAAGCGCTGTTTTCCGACTTCTTTGTACTGCAGAAGCTCACGCCACATGCATCGAAAAGCCTGAGCTGAGTATTCAAAAGAAACTAGAGCAGCCTTTACAACTACCATGAACCTAGTTCGGTTTGTTACCTTAGCCATCGGTTTTTTTTTGGTATGTTCGCTTTGTGTGTATCTTTCTCTCTTTGTCTTCATTCAATTCATCTCATTTTTTTAGTTATAAAATCAGTTGTTTTAAGTTTATTTCCATGCTCCCCTGATCACAGTTGTAATTCGTTCTAACCCTGTGTAATTTCTTGTTTCTTTGCCTCGAATAATCTGTATTCACATCTCCTAACTTACATTTCAAGTTTAAAATTGTTATCATTTCAATTTGTCCCCAGCTGACAGCTCAAAGGTTTCGGTCAACCAATCAAACGCACATCCTACGCCACATCTCTTTTTCTCACATGCCGAACATTTTCAGTCCCTGTACCTACATGATTAAAGGACGAAATTCTGTGGACTCTACTCCAAACTGTGTCTACAAGTTCACCTGCAGCTGCGGGGACACCTGTATAGGTAGAACTAATAGAATGTTCCAATGTTGTCGAAAAGAACATTTTCCAAAATGGTTACTAAAACACATAAAAAATCCCAATCCGATTAATCGGAATAGAGATCCGGCATCATCATCCATTGCAAAACACTGATTAATGTCAGGTCACAAAGTCAGTATTAATGACTGTTTCACAATTATTTCACATTTCAAGGTTATTGAAGGTGATGGAAGCACTTCGGGGGATTAATCACATACAGCCTAAACTGTGTGTACAAAAATCAATAGACTTCAATCTTCACCTACCATGGACTACATGACCTATCTAAATATGATTGGTCATTAGTATGTACTTTTGTTTTTATTTAACTGAGTAATTGTCATGAGCTTTATTTTATTCTTGTTAACCATGTTAGTTGTAAAAAAGCGGTTGTAAAGAAACTGCAAAATGATGATATCGTCTCGCGAAATTTATCTTCTAAATGCCTTATTCAAATTAATCAAAGGTTATTAATTGTTTTCATTTGTTTCCATGCTCATTTTGTTCACACCTGTATTTCGTCCTATCCCTGTATAACTTTTGTTTCTAAGCCTATTGTTATTCATATCAAGTTGCAAAATATCACTTTCCAAACAAATTCATGATACTCAGTTTATGATATGAGAAGCAATTTGTTTGCTCATTCGATGAATAAGTGTGATAAAGGTGAGGACAGAACAGAACTGACACCTGACACCTTTTATAACCTTGAAATGACTTGTCATTTTTTTTCCTATTCTACATTCTACGAATCTACTATAATTAATCGCCACCACTGTCCCTTATTTCATAATACTTTGTAATCGATTTCAGCCCAGAGAACGTTTGTCTCACGCAAAATTAGCATTTATTTTGACACCCCATAAATAGTCTGTTATATAATAGTGTGAAATATTCCCCGATCCAATGAATTAAATGTTAATCAGAATGATGAATTTTCTTTTCAATAATCTCTCCACTTCAAGTTATCACACAATTATAAAATATAACATTTGTTGGCATTACAATAATGATAGCCAGTTAATTATGCGGTGGATACATTTTTTTCAACGTAGAATAACAGATTAGTTGTTATGAAGTGTCAAAATAAATAGTCGTATTTGAGTGTGTGACAAATGTGCTTTGGACTGAAATCGATTACAAAATATTATGAAATAGGAGACAGTGGTGGTGATTAGTCATTACAACTGTTCCTGTGGTTCAGGTTATGTAGGGCACTCGATTAGGCAGGTTTGTCTACGGATTCGAGAACATTTACCAGCTTGGTACAGCAGGTCGAGTGGGGAATCAAGTGCAAAAAAAGCTCGGTCCTGTCACATTTAGTCGATACTGGACATTGCATCGAGGTCAGCACAGCCTTCAGGTCTGGTTATATACCAAATTAAGAAGTCGTTATCACGTACAGTTCGCTTACGTCTCCTACACATACCTGAAGCTGATGCAGTAAGATCAACTAAACCAGAACCTTGTATCCGAAAAGAACACGTCAAGACGCTGTCCCTACCTTCGCCAGACTTGGATTAATGATTCTTCTTCCCCTTAACCCTCTTGATTTTTTTCTTGTTTTGCTTATTATTACAATTATTTTATTATTCGTCATAATTTATACCCTTCATACAAACACTCCCTCAATACTATCCGGACTTATTATTAGTGATGCTATCGCTTTTCTCAATTTATGCCTCCATATGTGTCATTTCACATATTCGTTATTTCATGATGAACCTCTCATTGTAGTCTTAGTATCTCCTACTCTTTAATACATACCACTCACATGACACCTTTTATGACCATGAACTGACTTGTCAATTTTTCCTACCCGGCACTCTAAAAAATCTATTATGACTAATCACCACCACTGTCTCCTATTTCACAATATTTTGTAATCGATTTCAGTCCAAAGCACATTTGTCACACACTCAAATACGACTATTTATTTTGACACTCCATAACAACTAATCTGTTATTCTACGTTGAAAAAATGTATCCACCGCATAATTAACTGGCTATCATTATTGTAATGCCAACAAATGTTATATTTTATAATTGTGTGATAACTTGAAGTGGAGAGATTATTGAAAAGAAAATTCTTCATTCAGACTGGCTTTTAGAACAGAACTGACCAGAACAATGTACATACAGAACACTTAAAGCCACACTGAAGAAATCTACCCCTCACAAAGAATTCACTGGTGCCTTCACTATACTTGTGTTGAAATCTGACACCTCTTGTTGTTGTATGGATAGCCTGGTGCTCGAAGGACAGACCATTCGTGTATTCATATTCACGTAGCTAGATGGTCCACCTGAAAAGCTTCCATTGTCTGTCTAGACAACATCGTCAATGCCCGACATTCAGTATAAAATAGGCTTTTATAATTCCCCATGAATGTATTAACCATCTTGCTTGATAACCTTCGATAAACTTCTGCTCTAAAGCACTTCACTGTGTATGTCTACAAACTCATTTGCTCCTGTGAAGCTGACTGTACTGATGGCATTTTACGCGACGGCCATCGACAGGAAAATGTTAGCCGATCACTAGAGCAATTCTCAAGTATCTGTTAAGTTCAGACCATATCATTCCACCGGAATACACATTTTAAAGTTGTCTACAAAGCAAGGCCGGACAGTACGAGGGCTATTGATTTCAAATTATTGTGTAGGGTAAATGCAATTATCTCCGAATTCTGTATGCAGGGAAAGATTATTTATTATCTGACTGATGGATGATCTTAAACCCTTTTCTACTTGTTCGACTCTACTTATTATATTTTTTTATATTTTTGATTACAGCTTGACTCCACACCGTATTTTTGGTACAAGTATGGAATTTTCAGCGTGGATATCGGTAGCCCAAATTTTGCAGGCCGACCATAGATATCAGGTGTGCGTTGGTGCGGGCTCGAACCCCGGACCATGTGCATGGTCGGCGAGAGTACTAACCACTGTACCACCGACGCACAGTGGCACTTTAATATGTCCCTTTTATACATTTTGCTAGTTAGTTCATTACTGCTCCCACCTTCTTCAAACATGTCAGACAGACATAGAACTTCTAATACTTCATGATTTTACAGCGACCACCACCCATTATCATAGGCAGGATATCCATCTTCAATCCCTACTAGATGGGGATCTCAATGGTCACGACTTCTTACTAGAAAGAACTCCAGAAAACTCTAATACTCGCTGGTTTTCAATAGTTATCTAACTGATATTAATCCATGGGCAGATTCGAACAAATAAATCTAACCCTTAAAAAACCAACTGCTGAAGGCATAGAACTGTAGAAATATTCAAAACTAAGGAATGCTGAACAACGGACTATCTCATAGTGTTCAGGACTGCATTCACAGTTCACAGGTACAATGTCACATGACACGAAACTTGTTACCCTCAGGATTTACACCTAATACTATGTGGAAAAATTGATACGACTGATGACCTGCATCAATCATTTGTGAGAAATTTAAAAAAACATTAACTCATCCCAGAAAATTGAATTTCCGGATAACTCAGGAAGAGGAAACATTTGAAAATAAAAAAGGATCCATAACACAGTCGACACCATCAACATTACCAGGGATCAAAATCACAAAATAAGACTAAGATCAAACAATTTGTGTGGATTAACTTCTCTCGTTTCTCAAAATTAACTGTTGCGTACTGATGAAGAGTCCCAAACTAGGCTGACGAAACAGCTGTCCAGTACTCCCAGGTATTCCGGTGGTTCTCTAAATGATATCAGCTGCTCATGATGAAATCCTCCAATCAATCAAACTAAATCCCTACAAAAATCAATACTTGAAAATCAATCTGATGTTCACTAGCGACTGGCCCTATTCAGGTAGGCAGTTACCTGGGGTTCTAGTGGGAAGCCATGGCCAGTAGGGTACAGCAGGTTGAAGATGAGAGAGTAACTTGTTAAAGAATACATTGTGAAATGGTTGCGCTACGTCGTGAATCGGCAGAAGTTAGAATTCATGGTTTGGCCATTGGATCGGGTCCCAGTGGCTCAGTGGTCTACGAGCTAGCTCGTCTTGTAACCAGAAGGTCGTGGGTTAGAACCCATTGGTGTGGGTGCCTATTGATGAAGAGTCCCAAGCTAGGGCTGACGAAACAGCTGTCCAGTACTTCCAGCTGGTTTCCCAATGGTTCTCTAACTGATGCCAGCGCTCATGACGAAATCCTTCATCCAAATTCATATAAGTTCACATGTATTTTTGTGCAGGGACTTGACTGAATTCAATTAGAGATCTACGTCCGGTGTGAGGACGAATACTTGCCAATGATAATGGTTGGCGGATTGATAGAAGTTAGAATTTATGAACCATTAGACTCCATCTCATTGGCTCGCTGCGTGATTAACAAAGTCACCTTGTAACTAAAACGTTCTGTATTCGATTCCTTCTAAGTGTGGTCATGGGAGCGTATTATTGAAAAGACTCAAACAATGAACCAACATTAGTTACACAGACTGTTGAAACCGTCAGTTGTTTCGTCCTATTTTTGCGCTCTTCAGAAGTAAGCACCTTTGGGCACACCTCCAGGGATCGAATCCAGGACCTTCAGGTCACAAAACCAAGCTCACTGGCCATTCAGTAACTACTTGGGCTGATGGAATTCAATGACTCAATGAATTTTAACTTTGGCAATTCGTGTGTGGTGTAGCATTGCTCTCACACCAGTATCATTAGATCCTACTAGGCGTCATGACTTCTCACTACGCAACCAGTAGCCATCAGTGGGCTAAATACCCGATTTCATCAAGAAATAACATCTCTATCTAATTTCTGTATCTGCTATCAGTCGGCTACCTGAAAAACTGGATGAAACATACGCTAATTGAAAACAAAACATGAATAAACAAATCTGAATGGGCAAATAATGTGGTTAAAAATTTAAACAAATCCAACTACAACAGTCATAGAGAGAGAAAAGAGAGCGATGACCTATATATTGATTTGTAACAGGTAGATAGGCAGGCAGGCGCAAAGGCAGACAGTCAAAAGTAAAATAATGTCGGCATATTGTTTTTCCCTCAAATCAAAATTTATATTATACCATCATCATTCATTATACCACTACTAATACTAATACATTTGAAACAATCACATAAACAAATAAACCACTATACATGAATATATTTATTAATCATTGTTTTAATGGATGAATGCGTTCAATGTACAATCATCTTCAAGGTCATCACCATTATCAGCATCATCAACATTATTATGATGAGTTAACCTTGTATAGCACACTATTCTTTTTTAAAACACTTATTATGATTGCTTTATGATGATGATGATGTGTGTGCGCAGATTTGCATAATTTCCATGTTCCACTGCACCTTACACCACCCTAAGTTAACCTTGTTAACATTTTATGAAAAATAAAGATATTTTATCAAACTACTCCTGTAGATTGCCTACAAAATCCTTATGGTCATCAATAATCATCGACGGTGTAACATGTGTAAACACAATATATGACTAGTCATCTCACCGCTAAAGTATTCCTACACCTGTTTGTCTGTCCATTTATGTGTATTTATATTATTATTATTATAATAATGATAATAATGATTAGCAGTAAAGAGGTCAGAAAACAGATGGTAGTGGTGGTTATTCCACCGTCTCCTGTCTTCTTCACTCTCACTTCCTTTTGGTATGTGTGTGTGTCTGTGTGTCCATGCATCGATGATTCTTTTCTTTCATACCTCACTCCACCCACCCCCCAAAAAAATGTTTTCCATATGCATTATATTAACAACATTGATTCATCATATCGGCGGGTTCGCGTGTGTGAGTGGGTGTGACTTGTATGGCCTAGGTATGTAGTTTTCTTCTAATTTCTAAGGTTAAACTACAATTTGGATTTCGACAGGTGAATAAATTGTGAATTTTGATTGCATGTATGTGTGTGTGTGTGGAAATCGATTACTTGCGTGAAATATTATTCATTTTATCCATTTCTCCGGTCAGACCATGGATTGATATCAGTTAGAGAACCACTGAAAACCAGCGGGTAGTACTGGTCAGCTGATTCGCCAGCCAGGCTTCTGACTCATCAGCGGTACGGGCCCAGTGGGTCCCAAACCCAGGGCCTTCCATTAAAAAGGTAATTTTGTAGGTAATTCAGGTTTCAGTGACTTGATACAGGACGGAGTTTCCTGGAGTTCTAGAGAAAAGTAGTAACCAGTGAGGTTAAAACAGTCGGGGATGAGGATTAAGTTCCCACCGACAATATAGGTGGGTGGACGCGCCAAAAGATCACGAATTGATTGAAAATAAAATTCTTAAGATGGCAACTAAATCCAGACGAAATGGCATGCAAGATCGGTGGAAACATGGATGAGAACTGATAAGCGGTCCCAAATCAGGACTGACCAATACTCCTTGGTTTACAACAGTTCGTTAACCGACAATGTTATTTGATTGGTTGATGCTAACGATAGACACCAGGACATGCGTTCCGTTCCACCCGAGGCTCCTCAGCTGGATCCACTGCTATCCCAGTCAAGAGTAATGACGTCCCCATTAAGACTCAAACCCAGCACACTTCGTTTCAAACACAAAGTGCATTATCATCTACCAGGTCTCTAAGATCAAGAATTTCACTTTTTGGGTGCAACAGTGGAATACAGGTTCGTCCAGTTGACGTGTCCCAAATCTTTGTCTGGGTTGTACTATTACGTGTCATCAAGAAAGAAAAACAACAGCTTATCGAACTTTGAGTTTACCAGATGAAAAACAATAATATTCTATATGACCGAACCAACTTCACTTTAAACGGCTTGAAAAAATTTGGGCATTGGGTATATGATATTCATTATAATAAAGGTTTTTTGTATTTCCCAATGAATGAAAAACAAAACGATATTGTTTTTACTGACGTTTCGCTATTTAATGCTAATAGCTTTCTCAAAGTATCATTAAACCGGAATTTACAAAATCTCAGCATATATATAACAAAGAGTTAGGGGGTGAGAAAAATAGACTTAGTTCAACTTAAAAGGACATATTGAAAGTCAAAATAACAATGAAGATCGTTCAAACCAAATATCAAAGGTAATAGTATATCTGTTATTATATCAAAACAAAGTTTACTAACTTGATCATCGTTCGTTAGTCTGGGGTCATTTTTGGTTGTCAAGTTGGCGAATTGGTAAAGATAACAAAATCAAGTGTAGATTGTTGGATTTTATCAGTGTGTAGAATTATGAAAGTAGTGTGTGTTTACATAGTGAACTTGCTTATCACATTTGTGTTGATTTTGCTACTTCATGGGGGAGGGGGGTGTTGTAGCCAGGTCAGATTCTGTTTTAGTCCATCATTCCTATTCAGGCAATTTGGATTCCACTTGATATGAAGTGATTCTGATATTAGACGTTCTTTGTGGTTTCTGAAGTTTTTCTGGATTATTTCAATATTTTCAAAATCAATTTTGTGGCCTGATTCTATAGCATGTAGACCTATGGCTGATGATTTTTCAAGTTTTTCTAGTTCAACTGGATTTCTCGGTGGTCGAAGAGATGCTCTACGGTGTTCATTTCTTCTGATTTTGATTTCTCGAGATGTTTGTCCGATGTAGATCGCATCACATTCCGAGCATTTTATTTTATAGACACAATTAGATAGAGAATCTTTAGGGATTTGGTCTTTTATATGGACAAGGTTGTTTTGAAGTGTGTCCGATGTTTTGAAGAAAACTCTAATGTCGAGCTGATTGAGTACTCTTCTGATATCGTCTGACGTCTCTGCTCTATATGGAATGACGACTGTTGAAGTCCATGTTTTCGGAATGCATTTTCGGCCATACTTAATGTCTGTGTTGATTTTGTTGATGAAGTTCCTTGGGTAGTTGTTTTGCTTGAGAGTTTCAGTAATGTTTGATATTTCTTCTTCTTTTTCTTGCTCATCCGTTATCAGAGAGTGTGCTCGTCTAAGAAGACTTGAAACAACTGAAATCTTTGCGCTGATGGGGTGTGATGATTTGAAGTCTAAATATTTATTGGAGTGGGTTTTCTTCCTGAATATGGATATACTAAAATGTCCGTTTTCCTTTCTCTTAACTAGGCAGTCTAGAAATGGTAGTTCACCGATGTCTGATTCTGCTTCCGAAGTGAACTGGATTCTGGGAGATACACAGTTTATTTTCTCCAGGAATGAACTGTGTAGATCTCGTTTTAGTACTACAAAAGTATCATCCACATATCTTAACCATATTTTAGGAGTGAGTATGCTTGCAAAGATGTTATTTTCGATTTTATCCATGAAAAGGTCGGCGACTATTGGGGAGACTGGTGAACCCATAGCAACACCATTTGTCTGTCTATATAAACTCCCTTTAAATGTAAAATAATTACTTTCTAGACAGAATTTTAAGCTCTTAATTATTTCACTGGTGTCCAGTGGACATCTTTGTGATAGTGTTGTATCTGATTCTAGTAGACTGGAAATGATATCAAGACTTTCGGTAATAGGGATGTTAGTATATAGTGAGTTAATATCATAGCTTACCATAATGTCTTCTTTATCAATTTCTCGGTGTTCTATTTGGGATTTGAAATCATATGAATTTCTTACAATATTTTGAGTGTCCTTTTGTAGTGGTTGTAGTATCGAGAGTAAGTATTTAGAAAGGTTGTATGTCGGTGAGTTGGTGAAATCTATTACTGGTCTTAGTGGAACTGTGGGTTTATGTATCTTTGGTTGACCGTAGAATCTTGAAGGTATATAAGATTTTGGTTTTAGTGTAAACCAGAGCGAATTTCCAATTTTGGGTTTCATTTCTTGAAGTAGTCTGTTTGTATTTAGTTTCATTTTGTTGAATTCGGCGGATTTCTTCTTCTCTTCAATGAGTAAGTATGGTCCTTCAGATAGGTGTTCAATCGCCTTCTTTTCATAATCCGTTCTGTTCATTATCACAGTGACGTTCCCCTTGTCGGCTTTCGTTATGACGATGCATTTGTCTTTCTTCAATTTCTTAAGGCTTCATATTCTTGTTTGGTGAGATGGTGAGATGGTATGTGTCGTTGTGTCATTATTATGTGTGTTATCTTTTGACAAGCAGATTGTGATTCTTTATTGTTGCTCTACGGTCAACCAAAGATACATAAACCCACAGTTCCATTAAGACCAGTGATAGATTTCACCAACTCACCGACATACAACCTTTCTAAATACTTACTCTCGATACTACAACCACTACAAAAGGACACTCAAAATATTGTAAGAAATTCATATGATTTCAAATCCCAAATAGAACACCGAGAAATTGATAAAGAAGACATTATGGTAAGCTATGATATTAACTCACTATATACTAGCATCCCTATTACCGAAAGTCTTGATATCATTTCCAGTCTACTAGAATCAGATACAACACTATCACAAAGATGTCCACTGGACACCAGTGAAATAATTAAGAGCTTAAAATTCTGTCTAGAAAGTAATTATTTTACATTTAAAGGGAGTTTATATAGACAGACAAATGGTGTTGCTATGGGTTCACCAGTCTCCCCAATAGTCGCCGATCTTTACATGAATAAATTCGAAAATAATATCTTTTCAAGCATACTCACTCCTAAAATATGGTTAAGATATGTGGATGATACTTTTGTAGTACTAAAACGAGATCTACACAATTCATTCCTGGAGAAAATAAACTGTGTATCTCCCAAAATCCAGTTCACTTCGGAAGCAGAATCAGACATCGGTGAACTTCCATTTCTAGACTGCCTAGTTAAGAGAAAGGAAAACGGACATTTTAGTATATCCATATTCAGGAAGAAAACCCACTCCAATAAATATTTAGACTTCAAATCATCACACCCCATCAGCGCAAAGATTTCAGTTGTTTCAAGTCTTCTTAGACGAGCACACTCTCTGATAACGGATGAGCAAGAAAAAGAAGAAGAAATATCAAACATTACTGAAACTCTCAAGCAAAACAACTACCCAAGGAACTTCATCAACAAAATCAACACAGACATTAAGTATGGCCGAAAATGCATTCCGAAAACATGGACTTCAACAGTCGTCATTCCATATAGAGCAGAGACGTCAGACGATATCAGAAGAGTACTCAATCAGCTCGACATTAGAGTTTTCTTCAAAACATCGGACACACTTCAAAACAACCTTGTCCATATAAAAGACCAAATCCCGAAAGATTCTCTATCTAATTGTGTCTATAAAATAAAATGCTCGGAATGTGATGAGCTATACATCGGACAAACATCTCGAGAAATCAAAATCAGAAGAAATGAACACCGTAGAGCATCTCTTCGACCACCAAGAAATCCAATTGAACTAGAAAAACTTCAAAAATCATCAGCCATAGGTCTACATGCTATAGAATCAGGCCACAAAATTGATTTTGACAATATTGAAATAATCCAGAAAAACTTCAGAAACCACAAAGAACGTCTAATATCAGAAGCACTTCATATCAAGTGGAATCCAAATTGCCTGAATAGGAATGATGGACTAAAACAGAATCTGACCTGGCTACAACACCCCCCTACCCCATGAAGTAGCAAAATCAACACAAATGTGATAAGCAAGTTCACTATGTAAACACACACTACTTTCATAATTCTACACACTGATCAAATCCAACAATCTACACTTGATTTTGTTATCTTTACCAATTCTCCAACTTGACAACCAAAAATGACCCCAGACTAACGAACGATGATGAAGTTAGTAAACTTTGTTTTGATATAATTACAGATATACTATTACCTTTGATATTTGGTTTGAACGATCTTCATTGTTATTTTGACTTTCAATATGTCCTTTTAAGTTGAACTAAGTCTATTTTTCTCACCCCCTAACTCTTTGTTATATATATGCTGAGATTTTGTAAATTCCGGTTTAATGATACTTTGAGAAAGCTATTAGCATTAAATAGCGAAACGTCAGTAAAAACAATATCGTTTTGTTTTTCATTCATTGGGAAATACAAAAAAACCTTTATTATAATGAATATCATATACCCAATGCCCAAATTTTTTCAAGCCGTTTAAAGTGAAGTTGGTTCGGTCATATAGAATATTATTGTTTTTCATCTGGTAAACTCAAAGTTCGATAAGCTGTTGTTTTTCTTTCTTGGTGACACGTCATAGTACAACCCAGACAAAGATTTGGGACACGTCAACTGGACGAACCTGTATTCCACTGTTGCACCCAAAAAGTGAAATTCTTGATCTTAGAGACCTGGTAGATGATAATGCATTTTGTGTTTGAAACGAAGTGTGCTGGGTTTGAGTCTTAATGGGGACGTCATTACTCTTGACTGGGATAGCAGTGGATCCAGCTGAGGAGCCTCGGGTGGAACGGAACGCATGTCCTGGTGTCTATCGTTGGCATCAACCAATCAAATAACATTGTCGGTTAAAGCACTGTTGTAAACCAAGGAGTATTGGTCAGTCCTGATTTGGGACCGCTTATCAGTTCGCATCCACGCCTTCACCAATGATAACATTCACGACCTTCCAGTTTGAAGACAGGCTTCTAGACCATTCTGACTCTTGGATTCTATCCTGCAGTCAGATTACTAGTTCCTACTCCTACTGTGCAGCGCAACCACGCGCGAATATCTCTGGTATTTCGGTGATTTTGTAGGTTGTATCAACGCTTGTCAAACCCTGTAACTCATATATTTATTTACAAAAATATATATCACGTCATTCGACTGTTGAATGTTTTTGGAAGTATATTTCTGTTTCATTGTATTTTGAGACCCTTTAGAAGTTTGCACCGGCCTGCATGTTTCGAACCCACCATCTTCCAGATCAACGGCCAGTTGAATCGGGTCCTAGCGGCTGAATGGTAATACGAGCTCGCCTTGTAACCAGAAGGTCCTGGGTTTGAGATCTGGCGACGTGGGTGCGTACTGTTGAAGAGTCCAAAACTAGGACGAAATAGCTGTCTGCCCAGTGTTTCTAATTTTCTCCTCACAGTTCTCTTCTTCGATTGCTTTTACCAGTGTCTCAAAACATATTGTTACATTTCTGAATTCATTTGCTGATATACCACTTATATCTGATTATAAATATCACTCACACATTGATATTATTTAATTATAAATATTGGTAAATTCTTGGTATTGTAATAATGGCTAGTCCATGTTAGTAAAGGAACCCATCGCTCGACAGATATCCGGAAAAAAATGGAGGTAGATGGATCACAACCTGAAGAGACTGTCAAACGTCCTCATTCGGCAGGCTATCATGACTCAAGTGGAACCGAAATGAGTTACGACGAGTGGGGCGTCATCTCGAGGGTGACATGGAGGAAATCGTGTGAGTTGGAGGAGGAAGTGAGAGATTATTGTAAATCGTGGTGCTAGCCAACTGAAGAAGGCAGCAGAGAATACAAGAAAGTGGAGATGTGTTGAATCCAGATGTTCCAATCGGATCCCAAGAGAACAAGTACAATCAAGTACATGTTGGTATATGTTAGAATTGAGTCGTAGACGAGGATCTAACTGAAAACTAAGTGTTTATTTTGTCCATCGATTTTATCTTCGAAACGATTTTGGAGGGTTTGTTCACATAGATTTCATCCATCAGAAGTTAGATTACGCACTCACGTCAATTAGAGTGGAACCGTTGAAAACCACCACAGATTACTCAAAAGCCGTTCTATTCTAGTTTAGAGTTCTTCAAAAATTCAGCACGTATGACCCCACTGGTGGGACCCCAACCCAAAACCTTCAGATTACCAGGCGAAGCCGTTTATTATTCAGCTTGTTGGACGAAATCCAATGTTTGCTGGGATCTTTCCTCATTGTTTCCACAACTTAATAACATTGATACTTAGTTACAAGAATGAATAATAATGACATACGTTGTGTTTGTGTATGTGTGATGAGACGGCATTGGTGGATGAAGCATTTTTCGGTTGCATGTATGTGTAGCTGTAACAGTCCACACTATACATAACGCAGAACAGATATTAAATAGCAAGAGTTACAGGAAAAGAATTCATTTTTGAAAATAAAAATGGAAGACAGTATCGAAACACAATGATGACTTTTTATTATTACGTGTAACTGAAATGTTTTCAGCAGGTGTTACCATATGGTGCATAAATCCCGCTGCATAACCTAGTTTTACTGAACACCTTAACGGTGATTTATTTGAAATCATGCCTCACTATGGCATATTTCAGTGGCTATGGTTACATACCTCTGAACATGCCTATCTGGTGACCACCAACCAATAAAGAGTATGAAAGACTCAGGACAGAAAAATGAAATTACCGTCCAGCCTTACTAAGTTTTTAATAACTCCTTGCCTGTTTACGTGATACGCCTTGAAATGAAGCGTAATGCTCACAAATATGAATAAATCCAACAAATACATAAATCAATACAAGCTAACATTTGAAAATTAATCTGATGCTCATTGGTGAACGACCGCAGGACGAAGTTTTCTCGAGTTTTGGTGAGAAGTCAGGACCAGTGGGGTCTATCCGGTGGGCAGGGGGTTAGGAAAAACACTCGGCAATAACATTGACTGGTAGTATCACCGTTTACTGTGAAGTAACGGGGTGGGGGTTGGAATTCACGAGCCAATGTATGTTATCCCGCCTACTGCTGGAAAGTCGAAAACTTGCCAGACGAAACAGCCGTTGAGCACTTCTTGCCTTTCTTTAATTCTCTGACTACTATCAATCCGTGATCAAAATTCAAGTCAATAAAATCCCTGCAAATCGAAACTTGAAGATACATAATCGTTTATTTTGTTAATAGTACATGTCAGTGAAATTCAAAATGCGTGTTTCATCTTGTTTGAAGCCAATCAGCTGAGGTTTCATCTGCATTCATCATTAAGTGACAATGTTTGCACAGAGATGTGAACCCAGCACTCTTCAACTTCAAAGACAAATTTCCATCTACTAAGCTACACAGGACAGCTGTTGTTAAATCGGTGTCAATTATAGTCTGCTGAAATTTTTATTTCCATCGAAACACCCTCCACTCTGCTAGGAAACTGCATTTCCAAAGAGACTATACATCTTCACGTGAAAGTCATACATAATTGATTTGATGACAAGTTTGGTCATGCGTTGAAGTGAGTTGGCTTCAAAACCAGTGAAACTCAGGGAACACTGATATCTGTGTTATTGGTATTATTAGGAAATGTCTAGAGGTATTCCATTCAACGTCATTGTGGAGGTTTCTTCTAGGATAGTTTGATCAAAAAAGCACCAAGTTGGCATTTAGTAAAATGGTCACTTAGAATGTGTTATTATGATTATGATTACTTTCGGTTGCCACAGGAACACAGAGGTTCAGTTGTATATCTCCGTTCCACCCTCTTCTCTGACGTCTCTTTTATCTAGTTCCACAAGCAAAACCTCTGTGTCACGCTCGGATGTCCTCCGAAACTGTTGTTTCATATTCGGGTTCCAGTTTGAGCTAGGGAAAATAACGCCACTCAATGCTCCACCCATTTTCAAACAACCTAGGGAATAAGGCTTTGGAGCTTGAAATAATTGGTGGTAGGTTTGTGTCTCCATGGGAACACTATCACTAATTCTGCTGGACTGTAGATACGTCCAGATGGAGAGTCTCGAAAGGAATGAAGGGCGTGCGCCCCCTGGATCCCACTGCTATTCATCGTGTCATCGAAACTTTCATACAAGCAGCTGTGGCTTCAGCTGAAATTGCAAATTCTAACCCGGGATATTCAAAATAATGACTTCAAACAATTCACACACAGAAAGACAAAATTGATAACTTACAATTAAGAAATAAAACCAATGGTTTTGTAAGATCAGGATTAACTTCACACGGTGTTTGTAACCCGTTGATATCAAGCATTTGTAATGATTCTTTGGGATTATTTGAATTTAACGTCTGATTCATTGTATCAACGATCTGTGAAGTATCATTTATAATATTGATAACTTCCACCCCCGGAGGAATTTACACCACTTTTCTAGAAAAGAAGACGAAAATAAAACAATAAGCCAATAATCAACTACAACAACAGCGAAAGGATACTTAGTGCAATCAATAAGTGTTTCCAGGTTAGATTTCATAAAGAATGTGTTATGATCGAAACTATGACCTAGTGGACAGGCTATGAGCGAATACTAACTTAATGTGCTGTCTAATCTGTCGTAATCGCACAAAACAGAAGAGAAGCATGAGCGTTAATAAGAGAGCTTATACTGTCTAAAAACAACAGCCAATTAAGGTTGACAGCGCTTGCGTATATACATATATGTTTAAAATGACCTTGAGAAGCATCAGTGTCATTGATAAATTAAGACAGAGAACAACCAATAGGATTTCAAAGGTCATAAGTAGCTTGAGAGAAAATTTGATCATAAATCAATAAGTGAGGTGAGAGAAATACAAAGAGAAAAGTTAAATTGACATGTAGAAGATTAGGTCTATATATCAGAACTGCAATCAGTTAGAGAATCATTGAAACGTCCTGTTCAGGGACTTTCGAAACGTATGCAACCATGAAGTAAATTGGTGGACAGCGACTAGCAGTGGAATCCAGGATGTTCACTCTTTCCTGAGGCTGAGCATATCGGTCCACCTAATCAACGGGGGAGTCCAAATTGAATTATATAATTGCTAATACAGCCGTAATTTGTCTTAGAGAATTGTATTGGTTACATTATCATGGTAAGTAATAAAGACAACCAGCGGAAACGATGCATCTTTTCCCATGGGCATTCCCAAATAACGAATTTGGGGAGTTTCGGGGCAATTTTAGGGTTTTTCGTGGAATTTTTAGGGTGTATTGGAGAAAAATGCCGATTCTCTCAGAAATTCCCTTAGCTACTCCATTACATCTTCCGAAAATTACCTCCATTTATATAAGGGTCTAATTAGACCCATTTAAATGTTAGACTTGAATACATGTCAGAAAGTGTGCTAATTTCTTCACCATTGTAATATTCGCTGAAAGAAGACTTGAGGGTCTCATGAAAACAACTACTTGATCCTACTTCACAGAAAAGTCCATGTGAATATTGCCGTAAAACCGAGGTTAACCTCTCGTGGGATAGAACTTATCTCGAGATCTGTTGGAAATTTTTGAGGACATTTCAGAGTCTTAAGGGTAAAGCCGAAATTCCAATGCGTTTTACCACAATAACTGCAGTTATTTACTTTGAAATTCATTCAAAAGCTTTTATTTGGGTAGTTATTAGTGTGGGCAAGAAATGGACGATTAAGTATGTTTGTGATTGCAGAAACCTGCAGTCCAAACCCTCTCCTATTCGGTGTATAAATATTTATTGACCCTTCAGTTGGCAGATGCATAGTCCTAATACTCGTAAGTGGGAGATGTTGCTAGAAAATCGGTGGCACAGCGGTTAGAACTCTCGGCGACCATGCAAATGGTTCGGGATTCGATCCCCTACTGACGCACACCTGATATCAATTAGTCGGCCTGCAAAATTTGGACTACCGATATCACATGCTGAAAATTTCACACTAGTACCAAAATTACGTTGTGGAATCAAGTTATAATTTAAAAAAATACACAAGAAGGAGGTGGCATCCGTGGCCCAGGTTTTCTAATGCGTAACACACTGGCGTTTGAAACGAAGGGTGCTGGGTTCGAGCCTCACTGGGAACACTATCACCAATTCACTGGTAGGTAGGCAGGTACATTCCGCCACTAATGAGTCCCAAGTAGGACTAAATGCTTCTCCTGAATTCCACGGCTAGTCACCAACCACGCATTTAGTTCAAGTTAAATTCTCAAACATCCTCAAAGCATCTACAAAAGAAACCGAAATGTTGACCTAAGGTCGTGCACTTCGATCGAATCAATCAGCGGGAAAATGCAAACTGTAATTAAAGTATTCAAACATGACTCCTACCAGGGTTCCATTCCCCGACATCTACCTTTCGACCTGAGCCAGTTACTGGGAAGGAATCTGATGGCAAAGCTGAGATTCTAATTTGTAATTAATCAAATTTTCGCAAATCAATTGTTGAAAATAATGAATATATGTAGACAGCAAAAAATATGTAGTGTAGTAGTTGACTGGAGTCATTTAGTAGGCAGGAAGCCTCACCTGAACTAGGTTTCGTACTACCTGGCACTCACTAGTCAGCAAGCCGTGCATAGGCAAGCTTGAAGGAACTCATTTTCCTTCTGAGGAGATTCGAACCCGCATCATCCAGTAAGTACTTCAGTCAGAGACGTTACCACTGAGGTATACGGGCTCTCGATTAACCTACTGTAGGACTGTGCTAGGGACTTGGATCTGACTCTTACTACTATCAAAGGATAAGACACATAACAACAGTTAGTGTTCAATCAGAGTTATTCTTTAAATAGTTAGAAGTAACGTTCTCTTCTATTGGGACATTCTACTTATCCCTTATTTGAACCAGACGTTTGTATCTCTACTATGTACCCCCTTTTTAGCGATACATTTTCCCACGCCACCAGTCTAAAAATTAAATACACGTGCTCTTTCAAACACTGTGTTCTCATTCCCTAATTGGCTACTTTCTACACTTTTTACTTATTGATCCCCCTCTTCGAGAAAGAACTTGAAGGTAATACCCATCTTCAACTTCCTGACCAGAAAATTGACACTGGAGAAAAATCATCAAATCCTGCGTCAGGCGACTCTGTAGATTATATGATTGAAATGTGAGTCAAGTGGTTTAATGCTTCATCAATTCTTCAAGTGTACTACTGCGGTGGTGTAATACAGACAGTTTGTTCGAATGGAATATTATTCTCACATATTTCCACAGTTCAATACTTCATTAGCAACAGAATACGATATATTAGATGGTTGGAGGAAATGGGCAGGAAGCCTTGGACCTAGGTTTCGTGCCAGTTGGTACTCGTCAGCAAGGGGTATCTGAAACTATGAAGGAACTCATGTCCCTTCCGAGATTCGAACTCGCGTCACCCAGTGAGTGTTGCAGTCAGAGACGTTAACACTGAGCAATTGGGGCTCACGATATATATGTATTTGAACATTCTATTTCATGTCGTTTAGTGTAAACCAAAATCATACGCTCAGTGATTGGTTAACGAACTTAGACTATATAGATATACATAGCTGTTTCATAAATTGAAGGTATACCTTGGTTTCCGTGTCTTGCTTTCTGCTGTCACATTTGCTATCTCTGCCCGCGGGCAAATGGAAAGCGTATACCCTGCAGTTTTTGATGGAGACGTATGGATCGTTAGAGAGGACTTCAATGCTGTTGAGCCTTTGAATTGCATTCAAGATCCTTCAGCGATGAGGCTGTTACATGGATCGCTGCTGGGAGGTCTGTCAATGGCAGCACATGCTAGTGTGAGGCGAAACACTGGAGAATACGTACCAGGTAGGGTCATACAAATTGCTTACAAATTGGGAAGGAGCATACATGGTCGCTGTGTAATGGGGTCAAGTATATATACGACCAGAAATGCAAACAAATGGAAGCGGTTGAATGTTAGCGAGCTGTGGAACTCGATACAGCAAGATAAGCTAACAAAGCCGCCAGCACCAAGAAGGTGAAACAGATTTCAGTTAAAAGATTTTGACGGGCGGCGAGGGAAGAGTGTGTTGGTGTAATACAGAATATGTGGTCCAACGAAATATTTTTCTCACATATTTCCACAGTTCAATACACCATTAGCAACAGAATACGATATATATGTATTTCAAAATTTATTGTAAACCAAAATCACACGCTCAGTGATTGGTTAACGAATATAAACTGTAGATATATAAACAGCGGTTTAAATAATGAAAAAGATACCCTGGATACCGTTTCTTGACTTTTGTTGTTACACTACAACGACGTAATATATATGCTAATTACATTACCCAGAGAATATTCCATCTTACCTTCTACATTCCGGAATAACTCAACCCTTACTCCTACGATTCGTTAACTCTTGAATCCTGCCTATTATTCTCTATTGTTCGCCCCCCCCCCCGTAGTTTTTCCAGGGCTACTGAAGAAAGACTATATCTTATTAGGTAGTGTGTTAAAGGTTGTCACCAGGGAAAGCCATGTGCCACTTAATCAGCTTGTTAATATTCTGGTCGACAGGCATTTAAAATCTTGCGAAAAATGGGCTAAATCCATTCTATCTAACTCATACCATCCTCTTCACTCACAACTCCCCCTTGTATCTCATCAGGCAGGACCAGAAGCCTATATAGAAAACTATATGCTCGCACTAGTAAGTACAAAAACTCAACCATACCCTGCTTGACTCGTGTTCTGTGCGATAGAGAAAGCATTAGGCGTGATACCAATAACTTATTAAATGGTCAGTAGAACAACTGGATCTCGTCTTTCCAACTCATATCATTTAAAGGTACAACGTTTTTTGTGTTGTTATGTGCTGTTTTGTTTCTCGCCTCCTTAAAAACTGTATTTAAAACATTCTTGTTCGTTCTTTGACACTCTGTATATCTATACCATTTTGCTATCGCTTACGCCAGTAAATATGTCAGTGTATCTACTCTTCTGACACCTTCAAGCACTCTGTTCAATTTTGGCTTTGCTACTGATATGCTAATATGTTGTTGTCATAGCTAATTGAGATTACCCTTATTCTATGTAGAATTTTATTTATTGTTAATGTACAAACTGGATGCAATACTCTAGAGAAATGTTGAGAACTCCATTCTGTATCACAAGTACTGTTTTAGAGTAGAGCAAATTAATAATATTATTATCAATATCCAGAAAGAATAGGAGTTGAACCGAACAAACAACGAAGAAACCGTTAAATGAAGTGGAGAGCCAGATAGGCATCCAGCAGGTGTGAGGGAAACATGGAAAGAACAGGATGTAATGGGAATGTCGTATTGAAGACTTATATTCCGCTTGAAACCAAATGGAGTAATAACGATATTATTGACCAAGTTCTACATATATATATATATATATATATATATATATATATATATATATATATATATACATATATATATATATATACATATATATAAGTAATTAAGACGTTACTAGATAGTTGGAGGTAATCGACAGGAAGCCTTGCGTGATCTAGGTTTCATGTTAGTTGACACTCACCAGTCAGTTGGCAATGCGTATCTTCAACCAACTTGAAGTAACTTATGTCCCTTCGAACCCGAGTCACCAAGTGAACACTGCAGTCAGAGACGTTACCACTAAGCTATTCGGGCTTGCCACTAACCGTCTGTAGGACTGTAGCGGGTATTTTGATTGGACACTAGCCAGTAACTAGTGTGATGCGTCTAGTCCTTTCTTTGGTGCAGACTGAGTTCTCTCAATCAGTCAGCTTTGCAATGTGGTCACCATTCCAGGTAGCCCGCCATCACATGACTTCATGACGACTGACAGCTGGCACGAAACCTATTTCAGGCAAGGCTTCCCGCCAATTACCTCCAATTATCTAATATCATCAGATCAATGTGCAAACCTGACTGATGGAATTCAGTCTGCATCAAAGAAAGGACTAGACACGTCACACTAGTTTACTGTTATTATTATAGTTCCCTTCGGTTCCTAGTGGAACATAGGGCTTCAACTGCACGTCTCCACTTGCCACTTCTGTCTTCCTTCTGCTGTACTTTTCACCTGCATCCATGTTAGTCCATATTGTTTCAACTCCTCTTCACATGATCTCCTCCATATCACCCTTGCACTGACGTCCCACTCGCCGCTTCCCATTCTGTCGGGTTCCACTCGAGAAATGGCCTGACGCGATGTCACCAACCGGCCTCCTCAGCCAGTGTCCGATCCATCTTCACTTTCTCCTACATAATTGTTGGTTGGCGATTGGTTCTTGTTTTGTTTGTTCCCATAGTTTCCAATAGTTGGTGATTCTTCCTGGCCCAGCCATCTGATTTTCATTATAGAGGGAAGACAGTTGTTATTGATAAAGGTCTGCAACAGGCTGTTGGAAATATTCTTTGTGACCCACCCGTCAAGTTTCTGATCCGTATAGAAGAGCTGACTGACTTGACGTTTGTATTGAAAATCCAACCGAATTTTGTTGCTGATGCTGAGTGACGATGATTTCCAGATTGGTTTCAGGTTGATGAATGTGTTTCTCGCTCGATTTGACATCCTCGTCCGTTCCGACTGCCTGAGGTTGAGACAATGCTCCCTAAATAATGAAGTGAATGAAGTAACCTCTTTCAAATCCCCCCGTTGATGATGACTAGCGGTGGATGTTGCTGCTGTTGTTGTTGTTGATGTTGGTTGGTTATTTTCATCACCTCTGTCTTGTCTATGTTTACCTGGAGTCTTGTCTTCGCCGGCTGCTTCTTCGATCAGTTTGTCGGTTTTCGCTTGTAAGTCTTCGATTTTGTGTGACATCAAACATAAATCATCCACGCGCGAAACCCAGGTCTTCTAGGTTCTTCACGTCGGTCGGTCCAGGATATTCCTGTCTTCTCGTTTCCCACTCACTGTCTGACGCATAATCCAGTCCACCACAATTAGGAATATCATTGTGGGTGATAATAAGCAGCACCCTTGTCTGACTTCTGTGTTTACTCCAAACGCCTTGCTCAGTTTTCCGTTGTGAATCACTTGACACGTCCCGTTGTCGTACAGCTGTTGAATAATAAGGTTGTTGAATATTTGGGGTATGCCGTAGTACTCGAGTAGTTTCCAAATTACTTTGCAGTCAACGCTGTCAAAGGCCTTCTCAAGGTCTATAAAGTTAAGATAGAGGTTTGATTGCCATTTCATGCTTTGTTCGATGATGATGCGTAGAGTTGCAATTTGGTCAGTACATGATTTGCCTATCCAGCTTTGAATCCAGCTTGTTCTGGTCGCAGTTCTGTATCCAATGCGTCACACTAGTTACCAGTGTCCAATCATAATAATATGTTGCTAATGTACTAGTATGTTTCATATAGACAAACTTCATTTTAAACCTTCCTTCGTCTAGTGATTTTGACTGTCTTTACATGAATTTATTGTGTTACTCATCCCAAGTGGTAAGATAACATGAATAAAAACACCCTTTTCTTCGGCATGGGGATAAGGGTGAGTGGGGGGAACACTAACACCACCACCACCACCACGAACCACAAAAACAACTGATTCAATCTATGACTCAATCCTCTAAGGACGTTGGAAAACAAAAAAATTGGTGATGTGATCAATATTTCATACACCCTTGGCTAGCATCTACAGAATAGAGATATTGAGGAAAACATTATGCATTTTCTTCAGAGAGATAACTTGCAAAATTTCCAAATTTTATTTTTCTTACATTCTTAAGCTGACAGATAACTTTAGCTAGCTTGTGTTGTTATGTACTCTTATAAGTCTACATTTATGTATAGAGATGAAAAGGCTAAAGCAAAGGCACACAAACACGCGAACACATACACACACAAGGACGCACGCACGCACTCACCGACCAGTCGACCCACCGACCGACATTTAGATGTTAATTGAAGAAATTTGTTGTCTGTCTATAGATATAAGTATCTATGTATGCCTGTTTGCATGTATGTATATGGGTGGTGTGCATGTGTGCATATTGTTAGTAGATAAATGCTTTACATCACTGATAAATAATTAATCTGCTTATTGTAGTATATCAACGGAATTCAAATTCTTGTTATTGATTTATATAATTGTACTGTGTAACCTCCATGCCTAAAATTAAATACGTATATTATTATTATTGTATCCTTTAGTTCCTAGAGGAACATAGGGCTTCAGCTGCGCACCTCCATTGTCTTCTGTTTTCTGACAACTTTTTCATCCCGCTCCAGGTCTGTCCACATGCTTTCATCTCCTCCTCGCATGACCTCCTCCAAGTCACCCTTGGACGACCAACCAGCCGCCTCCCTTTTGGGTTCCACTCCAGGGCATGTCTAGTGATGTCACTTGATGGTTTCTTCAGAGTATGGCCAATCCATCTCCATTTCTTCCTGCCTATTTGTCTCACAATCGGTTCCTGATTGGTTCGCTCCCAGAGATCCCTCCCTGTTGTTGATCTTTTCTGGCCATCTGATCTTGAGTATTGAGCTAACACAGCGGTTAATGAAGGTCTGAAGTTTGTTTGAGATGTTCTTTATGACGCGCAGTGCAAGTCTCTGATCCGCATATTAAGTAGCACTGACTTCACATTGGAGTTGAAAATCCGGATCTTATTTTTGATTCTGAGTGATGTTGACCTCCACACAGACTTAAGAGTAATGAAAGCTTGTCTTGCTTTTCCGATTCTGGCTTTGATATCCTCGTCAGTTCCGCTTGTAGTTGAAACGATGCTTCCCAGGTAGGTGGTAGGTGAAGGAGGTTGTTTCTTTCAGGTTCCTCTGATTTATGCTGGCTGATTGCCGTTGTTTTTGCTGTTGGTGTTGGCCAGGAATCTTCATCATCTCTGTTTTATCTATGTTCACCTGAAGTCCTATCTTTGATGCTTCTTTTGCCAACTTGTTACTTTTCACTTGCATATCTTCCAGTTTGTGGGAAATCAGACATATATCATCGGCGAAATCCAGATCCTCCAAGTCTTTTGTGTCAGTCCATTTTATGCCTGTTCCCTCGTTGGTTGCCGTTGTCTGTCGCATTATCCAATCAATTGCAATCAGGAAGATCATTGGTGATAGTAGACAGCCTTGCCTCACTCCCGTCCTCACTTCGAAGGCTTCCGTAAGTTTCCCGTTGTGGATTACTTGGCATGCAGCATTGTCGTATAACTGTTGGATGAGATGTATAATTGTCGATGGGACCCCGTAGTAGCGAAGTAGTTGCCAAATCACCTCTCGATCGACGCTGTCGAAGGCCTTTTCAAAGTCGATGAAGTTGAGATAGAGAGGTGACTGCCATTCCAAGCTTTGTTCAATGATGATCCGTAGAGTGGCGATTTGATCAATACATGATTTGTTTCTCCTGAATCCAGCCTGTTCCGGACGAAGTTTTTCATCCAGGGCTTGTTTGATTCTCTCCAGGATGATGCGACTTAGTATCTTGCTTGGAATGGACAGAAGCATAATTCCACGCCAGTTTTTACATTGACTTAAGTCTCCTTTCTTTGGTAGTTTGAATAAGTATCCGTTCTTCCAATCCTCGGGTACTTTGCCCTCTTTCCACACCTCCAGCAGTGGCGTCATCAAGTCCGCTGTTGTCTCTGGGTCTATTTTCAAAGCTTCTGATGGGATTCCATCTGGTCCTGGTGCTTTCCCAGCTTTTAGCATCTTGATTGCATTCAGGACTTCTGATTTCGTCAGTGTTCACTGGCAGTTCTGCTTCCGTTGTTGGTATTGTTGGGCGTGTTGTAGGTGGCGGACGATTTAGAAGTCTTTTGAAGTGTTCAGCCCAGTGTTTTCTTTGTTCCACCTCTTTGGTGACTCACTTTCCATTGTCGTCCTTTATTGGCTTAATCTGTGTCGAACTTTTGCCCGATAGGTGCCTAGTTGTTTGGTAGAGTGTGGTGAGGTCTCCTTTGCCTGCAGCTTGTTCCGCTTCGTTTGCCATGGTTTCATAATATTTTCTTTTGTCTTCCCTGGTACTCTTCTTCACTCTTTTGTTCAGTGTATTGTAGCTTGCATTCAGCTCCTATTTTTGTTGTCGTCAGTGCACTGTATAGTCTTTTGTTTCACTGTCCTTCTCCCTTCTATTAGTTTCCAAGTGTCCGTAGTTACCCAGTGTTTGTCCTGTCTCTTCTTTCTGCCTAGAACTTCCATGCAGGTTTGACTCCACACCGTTTTCAAGTTGTTCCAGTGCTTTTCGACGCTGACCTTTTCGCTGGTGTTGATTTGTGTCTCGGCTTTTTCCCTTATGTTTGCAATGAAGATGTCCTTGTGGTATGAGAATAACACCAGCAAAAGGAAAACAGTTCACAGCAAAAAGGTCAAAAAGCGACAACAACGATACAATACAACAACATGCAATATAGTTCAGCACAGTTAACTAAAATGATATCTCAACCATAAACTCACTGTCTTGGAGCAACTTGAACATGTAAATCCAACAATATATACAATTATCGATGTGTTTATGTTTAAAAATTCCACAAATCCAAACAGTGAGTTATGTGTATTATCTGTCAATAAGATTGTATTTTTTGGATTCAGTGTTCGAAAGGTTAATAATTGTGATAGTTTCCACAAACTCTTGGTATGAAATTTTACAGAAACGAGAGTTTTTATAAATAAGGGAAATGTAGCGCAGTAGTCGAAAAGCCGAATACGTATATATATATATATATAAAGAAAGAAAGAGGTAGGTGATGAAAATCCCTGACCAATAGCAGCAGCGGCAAGGCTAACAGACAACAATCAGCATAAAAAATGAGGAGGAGTCTGAAAGAAGCAACCTCCTTCACCAACCGACCTACCTGAAAAGTATCGTTTCAACTACAGGCGGAAGGAACTGATAAGGATATCAAAGCAGCGGGTATCGGGAAAGCGAGGCAAGCTTTCATTTCTCTCAAGTCTGTGTGGAGGACAACACTCATCAGTCAACATGAAAAATAAGATGTGGATTTTCAACTCCAATGTGAAGTCAGTGCTACACACTATACGGATCAGAGACTTGGCGCATCATCGACAGCGCCTCATACAAACTAAAGACCTTCATCAACAGCTAGCTGTCTTCGCTCAATACTACTCAAGATCAGATATATATATATATATATATATCTTTATACCAGTTTGACCACGGATTGATATCAGTTAGAGTACGATTGAAAACCAACGATTTAGTACTGGACAGCTGTTTCGTCAGACTAGTTTGTGAATAATCGGCAATACGCACCCACTGCCAGGATTCGAAACCTGGACCTTCTGGTTACAAGGCAAGCAAAGTCACGCTAAATCACGAATTGGTAGAAGTTAGAAATCATGTGCGTCGGTGACACAGTGGTTAGGACTCTCGCCGACCATACACATGGTCCGAGGTTCGATCCCCTGCCGACGCACACCTGATATCTATAGTTGGCCTGCAAAATTTGGGCTACCGATATCCATGCTGAAAATTCCATACCTGTACCAAAAATACAGTGTACAAAAATACGTACAACCGATGATTCCCAAACTAGGTATGAAACTATTGAATTGAATTTTTGATTTTCCCGTCGATTGATTGGACCGAAGTGCTCGGTCTCAGGTTGACACGTCGGCTTCTTGTGCAGATGCTTCGACGATGTCTGGGCATTTAATTAGTGTACGATTGGTGGATGGTGGCTAGCAGTGGATTCCAGGATAACGCGCATTTCGTCCTATTTGGGACTCGTCCTTCAGCTGGATGTACCTGCATTTCTCAGTGAGTGATGATGTTCCCACCGAGGCTCGAACCCAGTGCCCATAGTTTCAAACGCCAAAGCGTTATCCACTAGACCACTTGGGCCACGAGAGCCACCTCTTGTGCAACGGGTCATATTAATTATTGAATTGAATTTTTGATTTTCCCGTCGATTGATTGAACCGAAGTGCTCGGTCTCAGGTTGACATATCAGCTTCTTGTGCAGATGCTTCGACGATGTCTGGGCATTTAATTAGTATACGAGATGCGCATCCTGGATTCCACTGCTAGCCACCATCCACCAATCGTATACTAGGTATGAAACTCCCCGGTTTTCAATGGTTCTTTAACTGATATCAATCTGTGGTTAAATTCGTGAAAACAAATCTAATCTTTGCCAACCAAACCGTTGAATATATATATATATATATATATATATATATATATATATATATATACAAGATACCAAAGATAGCACACCTGAAATGATATTGGAGGACTGCACTTCACCGACACTATTAATCACTTCGGTTACTTAGGAGGTTGCATTAGCCCCAGTGGATGACTGCTGGCTGACAAAATCTCAGGAGGGATAAGAAAGGCTCGTATGTCAACTCCACTGTAGACGCGACATTGGCCTAAATATTAGAGGACGTGTGTACTGCCCAGTAGCACATTCTGTCCTCTTTTTCTGACTGAAAAGTGGCCATTCAAAGTGGAAATTCTTAGTAAAAATGATGGCGGTCTTTGAGCATAGATGTTTACGTACTGCCTCCATGTTAACTGATATAATTTAGTGAATAATACTAAAGTTAGGTACAGAGTGCTAGGTGAGGAAAAGAAGTTAATCAATGAGACTTTCAGGTTTTATCGAACACGTATTCTGCATATAAAACCACCACCTCCTATCGTCACGTAATGTAAGGGTTTGCTTGGGAATTGGAAACCTTGTGGCAACATACTATTAAATCGTCTGCAGTTGATTACAGCCAGCCGTAAAAAGAGGCGTAGAATGCCTAGTTACAGTCCCCGGACGTTAAAGGCGTATGTACGGAGAATATTTGTGTTATGACTCAGAATGCTTTTTCCTGGTGAAGACGTTTTCACCCTACGTTAATCCCACATATCCATTAAACCTTCATGCTTTCGGACATCACTAAAATTTGGTGATGAAGTTGTGTTCTCTGGAATGAATGGTTTATTTGCGAACCTCCCATTTCCCTACTAAGCAACATCCGCAGCGAAATACTTCGATTTGATGAACTCAGCCCTTAGATTTCTCTATGAGTTCACTACCAGTCATCTTTCCCGGTGGGTGATCTGGAACATGATTGGTTGTCGTTGTGTGCTTTCACACCCTCTAGTCTACACTTGAATTGGTACTGATTGTTTGTTTGACTTGAAGTTTGACTCTTTGTGCATGAGATTTCATTCTTATCGTTTGGTAAATTTTGCCCATTTCAATCTATTTATTGATTGACGATTCGCTGGAATACAAGGCTTCTAAAATATCTTTAGCATCCTTTGTGTTTCCTCTGTTTATTATTTGAACAATGTCCCAGTCGAATTGATGTCCATGGTTGTCTGTATGCAGCAATATGAGTGAGGAAATGGATGTCATGTTTTTCGACGGCTAGTTAATGATCATAGATACGAAAACGAAGAGGACGTTGTTCACTTTGGCTAATGTAATATTTTTCTCAGTCGTTGCAATTGATATTTTGCAGATGATGTTGGTTTTATCTTCTTTCATTGTTGAGTCTGTCTTTTGGTTGACACACGGCTGGCTGTTGGCTGAGTAAAGTGATTTTTTTGGTTTGTGTGTGACATCGATCCCTGAAGGCTTGAAGAGTCTTGCAGTGATTTATGAGTGTCATTTATATATGGTAGAGCGATTCTCTTTATGCTTACCTTGAGGGCCTTTGATTTAGTCGTTTGACCTATGGGTAGATGTCTTCTGATGAAGCTCCATGGATATCCATTCTTCTGGAAGACGTCCATGAGATATTTTCTCTTCAATTTTCTTTGGAAAAGTTAGGAGTGCTGCAATGAGTCATGGCTGGCTGTCTTGAATATTGTTTGCATACGACTCGCTTTGTGTGTTATTCGGTCGTCGTCAGTATGGGTTTGTTTTTGTGTGAACTTGAGTTTCTAATTCTCCTCTGGTTGTTCGCTTGACCAAGACGTCCAAAAATATGAATTTGTTCTCATATTCCTCTTCTCTTGTGAATTTGATGTCGTTGAAAATGTTGTTTATTAAGTTGTGAGTTTAGTCCAGATAGTTTCTGTAGATTAGGTCAAGGAAACAATCAGTACCAATAAGAGTAAAGCTCAGAAGACGAGAAAACTTACAAAAGCGACCAATCAAGTTCATGGTCACCCACCAAGAGAGATGACTTATGGTGAACTTGTGGAGAAATCTAAAAAACCTCACCTATTCAAATTGAAGTGTGCGCTAAAGATTTTGCCTAGTAGGGCAATAAAATCTTCGAGAATAAACCATCCAGCTGAGAGAACACAACTACATGAAATTCATTCACCTGAATTACAAATCTTCCCCACTAATAACTATTCTTTTTCCCTCATATTTCTGAAAAACGTTAACACTACTTCTAAACTCAAGCTTGAAGCCCTTTGTTCCACCGATAACAGAAAGAAATGAAAGAAAAGTTAGCTAGTATTAGAGGCTCTTTCGTGATCAACTTAGTGAATTATTCGGCTAATTAACGATGGATTTTGATTTAGAAAGGTTGAATATCACTTAGAAAAAACCATATGAAAACTAGAGACTATTACCGGAGAAAGTTCCTGAAATTTTGGCATGAGAAATTATGATCAGTAGTATCTATCAATTCGAAGCTTTCTACCGTGTGAACTGGTAGAAGATGACCTGCAATTGAACTCTGTCCCAGTTGGAAATTTTCCGCAATTAGCCAGCATAAAGAATAAGGTTCGGATTCTATTCAACACAAATGCGAGGCCAGTCAGTCTATCAGTCAGTTCTTCCATACGGGTCAAAAACTTGGCGAGCGCGCCATGAAAAGCACAATTCGGTGGCCGACTTCATACTGAAGATCAAATGACCAGCCAGCCAAGCGGCCAGCCAACAAGAATTAGCAACAACAAGAAACTCTCACACTGACAACAAACCAACAGACGGGGGCTGATCGCTCAACAAATTATATAGGAGGAAATGAAAATGGGTTGATCGGGCGTACATTGAGGCGATCATAGAATGACAACGAGAGCAGTGCAGGCCAACGCTCGAGTGGAATCCCAATGTGAGACGACGAGTGTGTGGTCGGTTCGAAGGTGATGTAGAAGAGATGATAGATTATGTTCAATAGTGGAGCTAGCCAGTTGAAAAGGATGGCAGAGAATAGAACAAAGTGAAGATGTGTTAGTGAAGTTTTATGCCCAACCGGAATCCAAGGGAATAATAAATAAATAAATAAAGCAATAACTCTCTGGTTCCGAGTAGTCATCTGACGGATGCGACTTTGTAACTTTATCTGAGATCATCCCAATATGTTTGTTTTCCCTCTGTCAATGTAATTGAAGATTGAACCTTCAATTCATGGTTGTTCGCTCAAACCCAACTCCATATTTTACGCGTGAGTCATCCATACTGCAGTCATTGCTCCATCGTTTGCTGTTCGTTAGAAGACGGAGAAATACTATCAGAAGTATTATTGTGATTAATTATTATGACATTTATTCTTAGACTTTGTGTAGAAAAACCTTATGGTTGGTTCTATATTGGTGCAAGAATAAAGGATTCTTGAGTCACCAATCTGAGTTCTGGTTTTTCGCGTTGGTTATTGCGCTTAGTTGCTGAAAGTCTTCTAAGGACAGTGTGAAGTCCAGTGTAGTAAGACCTGGACATTGACAGTTTCTGATATCTCCTGGAGTCATTCATCGTATTTTTTGTCAATTCGTCTTTCCTAACGTCTGCAAGTCTCCTTTGGACAAGTGTTGTTTGGAACTTTTCTGGAACTTTAAGTCAAGTTCAATAATGCCTGGGTCAAAGAAAGGACAAAGCGTTTTGGAAGCAGACAGGAAAGTAAGTAATGATGACTTGCCTGTTATATGTAATGATGTGTGTGTGTGATGCTATGCATGATAAGATTGATGTCCATGTTTCGCCGTCTAGGGATAATAGAAATTTTAAAATTCCTAAGTTTGAACCTTGGTACTTTGATGGAAACCCACTCGACTACCCACACTTTGTCAAAGAGTTTGAGGTCGTGTTGAGTAGTCTTGTATTAAATGACGAAATGAAGTTAATGTATATGTTGAGATACTGCACTGGTGTTGCTGCAAGAGCTATACAGTGCTGTAAGGTTATGCGCCGAAACGAATGATACACTGAGGCCATGAAGATATTAGGTCAAAGTTTTGGGAGGCGATTTATGACCAGAGAGAGATTATGAACCGAACAAACTAGAGGGAATGAAAAAGTCACTACAGGATGAAGTGATCGAAACAGAACACAATGTATAAGTACTTGACAACTGTTTTATCCTAGTTTGGGAATCATCAACAGTACGTACGTACCCAAAGTCAGGGTTCGAACCCAAGACCTTCCGGCTACAAGGCAAGCTCGTGACCAGTAAGGTCCATCCAGTCAAGTGTGTGAGGATGGATGTCCCACCGATCACATTGATTGGTGGTCTCGCCAAGTCATGAATTCGCAGAAGTTAGAATTCATGCAGTGACCATCGAATCGAGTCCCAGTGGGTGAATGGTATACGAGTTAGCTTGCCTTCTAACTGGAAGGTCCTAAGTTCGAACCCTGACAGTGGGTACGTACTATCGGTGATTCTCAAACTAGGATGTAGGGAAAAGCTGTCCAGTACTCTCAGTTGGTTTTCATTGGTTCGCAAACTGATATCAAAACAAAACTAATCCTTACAAACCAACTACAGAAAATATATAAGTAAACAATGATGCGACAGTGAAGAAATATTCCTTTCTGCGTGTATGTATGTATGTATGCATTCGATTATGTCATCATATCAAACTTGCTTCATTGATGAACTTCAGACGATGAATATGAATCATCCATGTATGTATATATATACATATATACGCTTAAAGTTAAACCCACTAAGTATAAACACATAAGACTGTTAATTCTACAGACTCCATTGTAAACACATAATTAACAATTGACTTGTCTTTTAGATAACAAACAATAAGCCCTTTTTAAACAACAATATACCAAACTAGTAACTTCAAAGGGAATCGTCGGAATTGTCAGACAGGTGGATGGCGGCCTCAGTGTTACACATTATTCCCCAACCACCCACACACACACACACACATTTATATTCATATTTTATAATAATCAGATGTAGAACAGTCTACGTCTAACAATACGCGTATGAAAAATTATTGCTGAAATGGTAGAACATGAACTGTACATTTGTGTGGTCCAAATGAAGTTAAACTGTAAAAATATCTAGTCGGTCGGTAAAAAACTAAAACTGTAAAGCATAAGTTTAAGAAGGTGGCGTTTAGGTAATCAAAGCAACTAATGTGACTGCCTGATTATTTGGGTGGATTTAAGCATCGGTGGCACAGTGGTCAGGACTCTCACCGACCATGCACATGGTCCGGGGTTCGAGCCCACGCCGACGCACACCTGATATCTATGGTCGGCCTGCAAAATTTGGGCTACCGCTATCCATGCTGAAAATTCCATACTTGTACCAAAAATACAGTGTGGAATCAAGCTGTAAATCAATCAATCATACAGTTTTGCACAGAAGTACAGCAACAGGTAGCCCAATTGGCTGTACTTCATTTAGTGAAAAATATGGGGGGGGGAAAGAATGGCAAATGTACCTCTAGTAGAAACAGTTAACTACATGTGCGAACAAGTGGATAACTAGTCGATAAGCATTGGCATCCCAACGGAAATCCTAAACGAATTGTTATTAAGGTGAACCATGAATATAAATTTCAAATTTGACGACACACTCTATAGACATGTGGATGAGGTGACCATGGGCTCTCTATTGAGACCCATTTCGGATGATTTCTCTCTAAGTAGACTAGAAAATGGACTTTTGAACAACCTTATCAGTAAGTTCTCATTTTATTGCCGGTATTTGGATGACACCTTCATTCTTTGTGATAATCATTCGGATAGGGGTACAAAAATTACTGAATTCAATGAAGTACGTTCGCCTATAAAAATTCATATGCGAAGAAGAATCCCAAAACAGAATTAATTGCCTTCCTGGATGTCCTACTTACAAGAAAACCAGATGGTAGCGTAAAAAGAAATTTGCTGAGAAAAAGTACTTGGACAGGACAATAGACACACATTTTCACAGCTTCGTCCCTATCAAGTACAAAAGAAATTTTGTGAAGACTCTCAGCCACACAGGGTTAGATCTATATTCTCAGAAGAAGTAACTGAAGATGAATTAAGCATTCCATATGATACTTTGATAGAAAATAATCATCCCCGAAAATTTATCAAGAAACACATGACAAAGAAAGCGGCGGAAAAGGACTACTCACTATCTGTAAACAAGAAGCCTCTTTAATCTACAACTGCAATTCAAGGGCCATCGATATACCAAGTGAGATAATTACGAAGAAATTAAGAAAATCAGTTCAAAGAACTTTTAATACTGGCGAACTATACGTGTTATTCTCTACACGATCGATGGTGCTACCTCGACTGAAAGATGAAGTACTTAAACTAGCTGGCCACTTCGAATTGTATCTACCCATTCAACTGCGTTTGTGGAACAACTTTTTTTTGATTTACAGCTTGATTCCACACTATATTTTCGGTACAAGTATGGAATTTTCAGCATGGATATCGGTAACCCAAATTTTGCAGGCCAACCATAGATATCAGGTGTGCGTCGGTGCGGGCTCGAACCTCGGACCATGTGCATGGTCGGCGAGAGTTCTAACCACTGTGCCACCGACGCACGAACTTATATTGGCCATTGCTTTAGGAACTTGATTTTTCGTGTTCGAGGACATCTCCCACTATGGCTAAGTAAAGGTGTAGTGAAAACCATTAACAGTTCGATTTTGAACCATCTGGTGCAAACCGGCCACAAAGTCAGCGTGGAAGAATTCTTCTCTATCATCTATCGAGTGCCTAATAAATTACCAAAATCATCAAAGCACCGCATGCTCCAAACAACAGAGGCTATTGCGATTCGCCTCAAACAACCAATGCTTTGTGTTCAAAAGAAGCAAGTCCAGCCCCTACTACTGCCCTGGCCTTGAGTAAAGACTGTAAAATCATGAATTTGTAATATTATCTTTCTTAATTTTTCTGACATTCAGCTTACATTATGTTGATGGTATTGAGCTGTAATCTATCAATATTATTGATTCGATGCCATTTAAACAACATTAATGTTGTTCATAACACTAATTCATTCATTCCCTATAATGTACATATAACTGTAGAGCCTGATGATGAAGGGGTTATCTAAAAGAGAACTATTTGTTCAGTATCCATTCTTTTGAAAATAGGAGATTACAAAGGGTAGATGTCGTAGCATGCTGAGGTCGTCAACCAGTCAGTGTACACCTCCTTACGTGGCTGGTTCAGACCAACTGTCAACAGCTTGGTGGATTGATGACAGGTTTCGATTTGATCATTTCTAACTCTTTTTCAACCCAGTCCATCCTACGTCAGATAATATTGCTTGTCAAAGAAAGCGGTGGCTCGAAATGGGCATTACGTGTACAACTAATTTCGATTGATCCACTGATACACCTTACTTAGAACTCTACAAAGAGGCTGATATCCTTTCGGAAACATCAAGTAGTTTTCTTGAGTTAGCTGGACGACAGCTTAGACACCCACAGATCAACGATAGAGTAATGTATTGTAGATTGAGAAGTTACATCTACGGGCAAACAAGTTAACAGCATACAACAGAATCAGTCGGGAACTAATGACTCTGATTCCTCTGACAACTGTCCACTTGCAACATGATGTCATTGGAACATATCGTGGTGCGCCCCATCAGTCACGTATCTTTTATTTATTCCATTTATTAGCGTTCCGATTGTAACAGAGAACTTTACGCCTTAAGTTTCGGCCTGTTTCTACGAGGGGTGAGGGGCGACATTCTTAACATCACACCTGATCTGATATATAATTGAAATTTTCTTTAGAACAACGAGTAGTATGTCTTAATGTCACCATATGAATCTCCTGTGACATTCAAATTACTAGCTCAGAGCACCAGATGGCCGTTTCGTCCTAGTCGGGGATTCCTCAATGGTGGCATGTCAGGGGATTGAAACCGGTTACACCTGCTGGTGAGGTCGTCTGATGATCAAATCACATCAGTCTGCCTGGTTAGCAAGCATCACTAGAGGTTAAGGTGAGTGGCACACAACTGCTCATCCTAATTAATCAGTGGAACATAGTTTTATGCAAATGTGCACGCGCAATATAAAGCAAATAATTTCATTTAGCGATAAACATCGCGAAACTACCGAAAAATAAGTATTACTGGATGTATGTTTAGTGCTTCATGAAGAGGCACCCACAATGTAATCAGGAATCGCTAAGTGACCCGGATTTACATGCTTGTTTGCAAGGCCAAACTTGTTGACTCTAAGTAACCTACTGAAGAATTCCAGGTCAAACCGAAACACCCACCCATTTAAATATGATAGGGGAAGTTTAAAACTCCAGTGGATGATGTTGATGTGATAGTGTTCTCTGAGCTGGACGGTTGGTTTACTTGCCCTACTAAGCAACATCTACAGGGCATACTTCTAAATTTCTCCATGGGTTTATGAGTCATCTCTCCTGGTGGCTAACTATGAACGTGTTTGTTTGCCTTTGTAAGTTTGCACATGCTCTAAGCTACACTTGTATTGGTACTGATTGTTTTCTTGACCTAATCAAAAGAAACTACCTGGACTAAACTCACAACTTAATAAACAACATTTTCAACGACATCAAATTCACAAGAGAAGAGGAATATGAGAACAAATTCATGTTTTTGGACGTCTTGGTCAAGCGAACAACCAGAGGAGAATTAGAAACTCAAGTTCACACAAAAATAAACCCATACTGACGACGACCGAATAACACACAAAGCGAGTCGTATGCAAACAATGTTCAAGAGAGCCAGTCATGACTCATTGCAGCACTCCTAACCACTTCAAGGAAAATGGAAAAAAAACACCTCGTGGACGTCTTCCAGAAGAATGGATATCCATGGAGCTTCATCAGAAGACATCTACTCATAGGTCAAACGACCAAATCGGTGGCTCTCAAGGAAAGCATAAAGAGAATCGCTCTACCATATATAAATGACATCTCATAAATCACTGCAAGACTCTTCAAGCCTTCAGGGATCGATGTCACACACAAACCAAAAAAATCACTTTACTCAGCCAGCAGCCAGCCGTGTGTCAACCAAAAGACAGACTAAAACAATGAAAGAAGATAAAACCAACATCATCTACAAAATATAAATTGTAACGATTGCGGAAAACACTACAGTGGCCAAAGTGAACAACGTCCTCTTCGTCTTCGCATCAGTGAACATGAACTTGGCGTCAAAAACACGACATCCACTCCCTCACTCATATCGCTGCATACAGACAACCATGGACATCAATTCGACTGGGACATTGTTCAAATAATAAACGGAGGAATCACAAAGGATGCTAAAGATATTTTAGAAGCCTTGTATTCCAGTAAATCGTCAATTAATATACACATTTAACTAGACAAAATTTACCAGTCGATAGGAAGGAAATTTTACACAAAGGTTCGTCAACGTTTAGGTCAAACAAACAATCAGTACCAATACATGTGTATCGTAGAGGGTGTGAAAAGACACAAAAACAACCACTCACTTTTAAGACCACTCACCAGGAGAGATGACTAATAGTGAACTCTTGAATAAATATAGAAGCTAACCTCATCAAACTGAAGTTTGCATTGAGGATGTTGCCTAGTGGTGGGGCAATGAAAGCTTTACAAATAAACCATTCAGGTCAGAGAAAACACTTACCCAATACGCTTTATTCTTCAATAACTCTCTAACACACGTCATTAATTCTATGTGAAATAGGAAGATTTGGAGTTAGTTCCGAGTAGAGAAAGTCGAGACTAAGTGAATAAATTATATGAACCATTTGAAACATACAGCAAGTTGTTGAAATTTTACTAGGGAGGTATATACAGAAGGTTTACTTCCAGTATAAATTAGATACCTGAGAAAAGAACTTTTAAAAGATTGAGTTCAGGGAACAAAGAATACTTGCATTTTTAACAGCTTCCTGTTCATCAGTAAAATATTGTTTTTGAATGACATTGGATCATTGATATCAACATCTAATTCAACTATATTGACCTTGAAAAAGCCTTCGACAAAGTCGACCATGAAGAAACAAAGAAGCTGCTTCAACACGATGCAGCAAATCAAACCTTTATCAAACTTATTCAGTAGTTATGTGAAAATGGCGTGTGTAAAGTGAATCATAGTGACCAGTCATAACTCACTGAAGCCTATGAAATGAAGGCAGGAGCAAGACAAGGCGGCCTGCCTATTATAACCGATGATACTATCATTAACTGTGTTAGACTGTATTATGCAAAATACTCTGACTGGGCAGTAAGAAGACAGGAATACTCTGGACCACCGACAGATAATAAGACCCTAGAAAATCTGAATTTCAAGGATGATTTATGCTTAATGTGACACAAACTCGAAGTAGGAAGAGAAACTCAGTATACTCTCTTTCCTCGAGCATCCGGAATATTTGATCTGAGACGTCAATCGACAAAGAATTGCAAACTCTCCGAAGGACCTTGGCAGAAAATGGATTCTCACCCAGATTCATAGACAAGAATCTAAAACTAAAGAAAACAACTAAAATGATCCAAGTCACCCTCGAAGAAGATGTTGATAGTGAATCTCGAAGTTGAAAGTGATACCGAAGCAGAACTTCTCCTTAAACGGTATTCGAAGTCTCCCAATAAAACATACTTCACCAAGCAAATGAAAGACAAGCTTTCGCATTGAGCCACTTGAACATGCATATACCAGTTCACTTGCTCATGTGGAGCTGAATACGTTGGCCGTACATTACATACGTCCGCTTGTAAAACACGCTCATGAACACTATGCAGTCTGTCTGGCTAACAAAAAGAGAACGCAAAAGGGTGTACAGTTCGATAACAGAACATTTGATGAATTCTGGACATTCAGCTCTATTTGAAAAGTCCTTCAAAGCCATATATATAAGATCCGATCCAAACAACCAAAGGGAGTGAAATCAAGACATCTAGGAATAGCTGAGGCACTGGCGATCCAAAAACTCAAGCCTACTCTCTACGTCCAACCGTTGTCCCTAACATCGGTCACACCAATAATGATTACCCAATTACCTTTCTTGTCCAACCTTCCCATTTATTTCTTTTATTTTGCCATTTAAAATCCCTATCTGCATTATTAGATTTGGTTACTATTTTTTATTTTTATATGTCCGAACCTCCTACCTATTTTGTTAATATTACGTCCTCAATCCGTAATTATGCAAATTGCCGAGTTTTCCAATAATTCGTTAATTATGTTTGATAGATATATGACTGTAAATAAAGTAAGAACAGCAGTTTTTGCAGAATAAAAAGAAAAATAAGACAGATGAAGTCGACAAAAAGCATCACAGACGTATTGATAGATCTTCTAAAGAAGAAGTTGGTTGACACCTATCCTTACAATGATTTAAAACCTCGAGGGTCTAGTTCACCTCGAACATATATGACCTTCCAAAGACACACATTAACAAGTGCCCCTCCCCCCCCCTGAGACCTGTACTTTCCATGATCAACTCGCCTCAGCATAAGGTTATTCGTTAACTTGCAGAGAAATTGGAACCCACTCATCAAAGGCTGGTTTTATACACCATGAAAGATTCATTTCATTTTTCTGAAGGTGTGCTGAACCACACGAACATTTCAAATAAGTTCATGGCGTCATTAAATGTTCACAAGGATCCCAGTGAATGAAACTATCGAGATCATCTGTCAGCACTCTGATCTTTTCCCACTCTCAGTGTCTGAACTCAAACGCCTACTACTAATGTGTACCATGGATATGTAATTTTAGTTTGACAACACTCTTTACCGCTAAATAGATAGTGTTTCAGCAGACGTCTGTTCATGTTCGACCTTGAGAAAACAAAGTTGAGGCGTGCAATCGATGAAAAAAAATTCTTATTGTTAATGTGTCGATGATACATTTCTAGTATGCAACAATGAAAGTCATGTTTCCTATCTACTCATCTGATCATGTAACGCCCAAAGTTTTCATTATGTATGATTAATGTTGTTTAGGATGAAGTGTTTATTATTAATATTATTACCATTGTACGCAAATACTAACTGATCGATTTTTGCATAAAAATGAACTCTGTGCAAGTATGTTAAAATTATTTCTGTAAGTATACTTACTAATGACTTTGGCCTGTAAGCAGCTGATGAGAAGCCAACGAAAACTACTGTTCTTCTTGCTTTATACCAATTCATTAAGGGGAGTAAATGTTTGACTGTATAACCTTCTAAAGAAAAAGTTATCGAAAGCTTGAATATTCCTTGTTTCTCTAAACTCCATCTTTTCAAATAAGAACGCTCACACCAAGACTATATGGCTCGCCTAAAGTGCACAAAGATGGTGTGCCGCTTTGACCAGTATTGGATATGTTAAATTCGCCTTACCAGCCTTTAGCCAAATGGTTAGTCGAACTCTTAGAGCCTCTTCATACCGAGTTGGTGAAACACAGTGTTGTAAAGGATACTTTTGGATTTGTGGAAAGGATAAAAGATTTAAATGTTGACAATAAATTCGTGATATCATTTGACGTATCTTCTTTATTCACTAATGTGTACCACATGTGGAAACAGTGGACTTTGTATGCAAAGAACTCAAAAGACGAAACATTGATGTTGACATTCTTAAATGTTTTATGAAAGAACTTCTCTTGAAATGTAAAATGAATGTCCACTTTTTTTATTTAATAAGGAACTATATAGACAAATCGACGGTGTGTCAATGGGGTTACCACTAGGATCTATTCTAGCCGACATTTTCCTTGCGAAACTAGAAAAGGGGCCTTTGAAGGATGCAATTAATGAACTCGAATTTTATTGTCGGTACATGGATGATACTTTTTTGATTGTGAAAAACGAGAAAGAAGCAAAGAGCATCCTATGTAAATGTAATGAGGTACATCTTGCAATAAATTTTACCAGTGAGAAAGAAAAAGAGTCTAGTATTTCATTTTTAGACGTCTTTATGATCAGAAAAGAGGATAGCACAATAAGAAGAAGTGGTCATAGAAAACCTACATCAACGGGCCATTACACACATTTTCTCAGTTTTGTGCCTTTGCAATACAAACGCAATTTGATAAAGTGCCTGGTTCACAGAGCAGGAGCGATTTACTCAGATGCGTGTCTTGACGAGGAATTTAACAATATTAAACGGTTGCTAAGTGGAAATGGTTATCCTGAAAAGGTTATTGATTAGAATATGAATCTAAAATCAAGGCAACCCAAAGTACCAACAGTTCCTAAAAAGGCCTTCTTCTTAAAAATGCAGTACCTTGGAGACAACATCAGCGAGATACTAGCACAGCGCCTTAAAAATGCAGTAAAAAGAGCATTCCCTGATGCTGAATTACGCTGTATCTTAAAACCACTCCTTTTCTGCTTTCGGGAATAAAAGGCAAACTGCCTAATTTCGTCTATTCATGTGTATCTACCAATTTAACTGCTCCTGTGGAGCCAGTTACATAGGCCGTACAATTAGGCGTGTTTCTCGTCAAATTTCTGAACATCACCCTGTGTGGTAAAGCAAAGGATAAGCAAAGGACACAGTGGCACAGTGGTTAGGACTCTCGCCGACCATGCACATGGTCCGAAGTTCGATCCCCTGCCGACGCACACCTGATATCTATGGTCGGCCTGCGAAATTTGAATTACCGATATCCATGCTGAAAAAATTCGATACTTGTACCAAAAATACAATGTGGAATCAAGCTGTAAATAAAAAAAATGCGTTCATAACGTTATTCTATCTCATCTTGTGGATACAAAAGACAGGATTGATGTTAACCATGCTATCAGGGTCATTTACCGCATACCAACAAAGCAAGTTCGACTGATAAATATTGCTGAGGCTGGCTGTTGGGATCCATATTACCAAGCCTAATTTGTGCATCCAAAAGAAGTTAGTTCAGACATTATTCTTATCTTGGCCATCGAAGTTTGAATGATCCTAAAATTGTTGTGATATTCTATATGCTATTATATCTTTATTATTATTATAGTTTAAGCATCTCAAGTGAACTGTAATTCCAGTGACCTTATTTTAAAAATCGATATTATTTAAAAAATACCAATATTGTTACTGACTCCTTTCTAGAACATTCTATGTATATAAACATACAGATATCTAATTGTAGAGCCAGAAGAGTAAATTATCGAAAGGTGAATATTCTTCTTTGAATGAATATTTTTGCTATATTGAAATAAGAATTTGTAAAAAGCTATAAATACTTGAAATATTTCATTCGCCTTATCCCTTATTATTCATCAGTATACAAAACAACTTTGTACTGAATTTGATATAACGTCGTCTTTCTTGAGATTCAATATTCAATATAAATATTTATTTGTTTAAATAGACTAATATGCATATAAATATATTCATACATATATGTCTGACTTTGAATTTTGATCATTGTTCAATGATAATTCCGTTTCGCTTTCAACAAAAACAAGAAACACGCAAAAATGGCGGAAAGTTAAACGTGGAAAAAATGAACAAATGAACGATGGTGAATGACTATTTCGTTTATAGTTTTTTATTCGAAAAAAATATTATTATTTGACATTTTTATTCTTCTGAATGGTTGGTTTTTTGTAAAATATTGTTTAAAATTATTAGACAAATAACAGTCAGTTGTCAGGTATATTTCATATAAATCTTTGAAATGTTTAACCGAATAAACATACTACTAAAATAGCCTGTCGTTAGCGTACGTATGTGGAAGAAAATAATGACTGTACGGCATTTTTTTTAAGATTTGCTCATAACTCATTGACAGAATGGTTCAGTAAGATGATCTGTCTATGGGAAGTCCACCTGGAGAGGGACAGTATTCAAATTATCACAGAGTTTTTCAAGTATTGCTTTTGAACAGAATTTTGTTTGATTGGTTGGAGGATTTCATAAGGAGCTGACATAGGTTAGAGAACCATTGGAAAACAAACTGGGAGTACTGGACAGCCAGCTGTTTAGTCAGCCTAGTTTGGGGCTCTCCACTAATACTCACCCACACTGCAGGGTTCAAACCCAGGACCTTCTGGTTTCTGCCTACTCTAAGTGGTTGTTCAAATGCCTTCAACCTTCATGTACAGACGTTCACACTAATTCATGAAATTATTATTAGATAACAATGTATCCCTTGAAATTCATTAGACGCTACAGAAGTGTCAAACAGAGGGCATTGTTGATCTAGTCAGCTGCAACAAAGGATGTTTATGTGATTCAAATGTGACCACGGACTGATATCAGTTAGAGGACCATTGAAAACCATGGAGTGGTAATAAATACTCTCCACAAATGACACTGGCTGGTGCCAAGTGCTCTAAAATCACACTGTCGGTAGAGTTAGACATCGCGGGCGGGCTATTTAGTTGGGTCCCACTGGCTAAATGATCTACAAACTTGACTTGTAACCAGAAGGTCTTGGTTTCGAAACCCATAATGTGAGTGCGTACTACTGGTGAAGAGTCCCAAGCTAGGACGAAATAGCTGACTGTCCAGTACTCCGTGCTGGTTTTTTCAATGGCTCTCTAACTGATATCAATCCATGAACAAACTTGAAACAAGTCACATCCTTACAAAACAAACTCTTGACGATATCCATATATCTCTATTGTTCAAGGGTCATCAACAACGTCTCATCACCGAAGAAAGACTCATGCTGGCAATTAATACAACTTACTATACAGTTAAACTTATTTTCATAAAGAAAATGAGATTTATGCTGGCCTGTAAGAGAACCCGTATGATACTGTCTCATAGAGAGGGCTCATCGAGTTACAGAACACATTCAAGAACAAAAGAAATGACCTGATTCAAATTAATCGTGCCTAACACTATCTGCTCCAAAGCACATCATAGAGACGGGTCAGAAGGTTAATTTGGACATTGTCTTTTGAACCCGTATATAAAACAGGTTCGGGTTCAGGCGTTAGCGGCAAAAAGGAATACTGTGAACCTGCTGTGGGAATCTAATTTTAGAATCAGGATTCACTCCTTTTTTTCTCGGTTCTTATCTGCAATTATCACCCGTAAATATTTTGACCTATATTTATAAAAATGCTGATCTTTTGTGTTCCGTTTCCTATTTGTATAAGTGTCTATGACAACTCCCTGCGTGATTAGAATTTTCTATGTGTGTACAGCTGAGGGTGGGTATTTCGTCTTACTCGAGACACTCGTCAGCAGGATTGCACTGTTACTTCCTTACCACAAACCAAAACAGCATCATGCTAACCTTCAGGTCTCATCAAAACCTCCTTAGTAAGAGTCGATAGTGTCAACGTAGATCGGCCATTTCGATCCGATATAGATCAAATCAGTCATACGGCAAAATAGTTCGAGGTTATGCCAATTAATTCACAATTCATACAGTTCGACGTGATGATTTCACCACGGTAGTCACTCCAAACTTAAGATCAAATGGCTAGAAAGAATCAGCAACAAGAAACGCTGGGCACAGACTAGCGAAGGAAAACGGAGATTGACAGGGCAAACGCTGAGTAGACCATCGAATGACATCTTGTGCAAGACCATTGCTCGAGTGGAACCCCTGTGAAAGACGACGAGTCGGGCGTGGATCCGAGAGTGGCATGGAAGAGATCATGCGGAAGGGGAGGTGAGATACTATGAGCAATCGTGGCAGAACTGTAGAAAATAGGAAAAAGTCGAGATGTAATGCATAAGATTTGTAGCTCAGGTGGATGTTACTGATTTAGTTGTGTTCTCTGAGCTGGTCGATTTCGATAAGAATGATCAATAGAGACGTAAATTAACAACCAGTCATGACAGTGGTCGTCAGTAGGGAGATACAATTACAACACCATTCATGGAGAATTTAAATGAGTTCGTTTTATACTTAAACCTGCTCTGAATATATGTTAACAAGAAAAGGAGCGACGAAAGCTTCGCGATTAAATCAACCAGCTCCATAGAGAACACAACTAATTCAAAGGGAAAATGTCCCATTCGGAACTCAAGGGGACACTGGTAAATAATAATGCCACTTATATCAATCTGTGTCCTGCTTCCTAGCCAGATCATTGTAGTGTTCTTATCACCGGCTGGTTGTTTCGCTCGTCAGCAGAGTATCTGGTTTCACTTAGTGCACAGGGCCGAACCATCTGAAATCGACCAATTTCTGGCTAGCCACACGTGCGAACTGGTTAACTTGAGTGGCAAACAACTACTCGTCACAAACTATTAGTAGTATATACTTTTATACAGTTATTCTTGATTTCTTAATGGCCGTTTATGGTAACACGTAGGCCAAATACATTTTGATCTGAACCTTGTCCGTTTCCAAAGGAAACTTCAGTGAAAGAATCCAGACGGTGCCGAAGAAACTGCTATTTATGAGTGTTGAATTTAAAAGTGATACCGCAGCTGAGATCCTGAAGAATCGCTGCTTATGCAGATCACTTAGGAAAGTCTTCTTTATGGCTGAACTGCGTATCAATTTCTACAGCCGACAAATGATCAGTGAATATGTGAAGGATAAATTGATGCCACTTTAGGCCATCTCAATGTGTATTTATAAATTCACTTTCTCGTGTAGAGCTAGTTATATTGGCCGCCCGCACAAAACTGGCGCACACTTTCCAAACGCATCTCTGAACATTATCCGGCATGGTTAGCAAAGGGAAAATGCAAGACAATTACTAGCTCAATTCTCCAGCATTTGGTGAACTCAGGCCACGTAGATCCACCAGAGTCGCCTTTCAACATCATCTACAAATTGAAGCCAAATGGGGTACCAAGGGCGTCAGGTTTCGGCGTTTGAGTATGGCGGAGGCGCTGGCAATTCATCAATACAACCTTGAACTCTGCATACAGAAAACGTTTGTCCAGTCTCTTATTCTCCCTTCGTCTTAACCTCTTCACTAGTTGTTCCCTGGAAAACATTTTGATTTTTCTTTTTTTAATTTTACTTTAGGTTTGCTTTCGCTTTGATAATTAATTCACTATTATCACTCTCATATGTTCCTTTTGTACGCTTTCTCACCCTCTTTACACATGTTAAATTGACACTCAACTACCACCTTTATTCTCACTCAAGAGCAATTTTAACCTTATCAAATTTCTATCTTTGTGCCATTGTTGAGTACCACGTAATTTACAACTTTTAATCTTCACTTCTAAAGCCACTTCTGAGTAATTATGTCTATTATGTCATCCCCCACCTATTACTCAGTAATAAACTACTATACATTTCTCGTAAGTATAAATATGACTGTACAGTCATCTTGTGAAGATGACTTCGTCGACAAAGAAAAGTTTCTTCGCTGAATTTGTCTTCTATTTTATTTTCTTCAAAACTGTAGTTAAATAATCACCTCGAACTCTGTGTGTAAATCAAGAGCTGATTTACAAATCGCCAATTTGATTTTTCACTCCAACATAATCAATCAATAAGAAATACAAAGCTGACCTTATCATGAAAAAGAAAATTCTTCCAACATCTGGAAACTGTTAAATCAACTTTGTAACAAACAAAAAAGAAAAACAGCGAAAATTTCCAATGATTCTTATTCTGATATATATGCCTTAAATCGATATTCTTTCAAGGCAACTACCTAGTATGATTGTACTGTATATCTATAGCCGTGCTTTTAATGAAAACGAGGTATTTACACGCCTGAAGTCCTTAATTGGATCATCATCATCATCATCATCATCATGGAGCCCAGATCCTGGTAGAGGCTTCAGCATTTCATCTAGAAAGTGTGCAGATATTCTGTGTCTTACTGTCCAGACAGATGTTTCATGCAACATTTCATAGGGATGCAGTAGCTATAATAACGGCTGACGTTTCGCTATCTAATTCTGCTTCTAATAGCTTTATCAAAGCGGTAATATTAAGACAGAATTTACAAAATCCAGTCAGCTTATATATAACACCTTAATCGTCGTTCATCAGCATGGGGGGGGGCATTTTCGCATTATCAAGTTGGCTATGTGATGAAGATAACAGAACAAGGTGTAGATTGTTGGATTTGATCGGTGCGTAAAATTATAAAAACCGCGTTTGTTTACTTAATGAAATTGCTTATCACATTCGTGTTGATCTTGTCATTTCATGGGGGAGGTGGTGAGTGAGTGTTGTAACCAGGTCAAATTCTGTTTCAGTTCATCATTCTTATTCATCAGACAATTTGAATTCCATCTGACGACATGAAGTGCTTCTGATGATGTGTAGCGTTCTTTGTGATTTCTGAAATACTTTTTCTAGATTATTTCAGTACTGTCGAAATCAATTTTGTGGTCTGATTCTATAATGTGTAAACTGATGATTTTTCAAGCTTTTCTAGTTCACTAACTGGATTTCTCGGTAGTTGGTCGAACAAATGCTCTACGGTATTCATTTCTTCCGTTTTTGATTTCTCGCAATAATTGTTCAACATATATCGCATCATACATTCCAATCATTTTATTTCATAGACGCAATTAAATAGGGAATCGTTAGGGATTTGGTCATTTATATGGACAAGGTTGCTTTGTAGTGTATGTGTGCGTTTGATGTTTTAAAGAAAACTCTAATGTTGAGCTGAGTGAGTACTCTTCTAATATTGTCTGACCAATCTGATAGTCTATACGGAATGACGATTGTTGAGGTCCATGCTTTCGGAACACGTTTTCAACCATATTTAGTGTCTGTGTTGATTTTGTTGATGCAGTTCTTTGGATAGTTGTTTTTCTTGAGAGTATCAGTGATGTTTGATATTTCTTCTTCTTTTTCTTGCTCGTCCGTTGGCATCAAAGAGTGTGCTGGTCTAAGAAGACTCGAAACAACTGATACCTTTGCGCCGATGGGGTGTGATGGTCTTGGAATGGGTTTTCTTCCTGAATATATAGATGTACCAAAATGTCCGTTTTCCTTCCTCTTAACTAGTCAGGCAGTCTAGAAATGGTGGTTCACCGAGGTCTGATTCTGCTTCCGCAGTAAACTGGATGTTGGAAGATAGGTTGTTTAGTTTCTCCAACAATGAATTGTGTAGATTTCCTTTCAGTGCTACAAAAGTATCATTTACATATTTTAACCATATTTTAGAAGTGAGTATGCTTGAAAAGTTGTTATCTTCGAATCTGTTCATAAAAAGATTAGCGACTATAGGGGATAAAATGACGGCCTTAAAATCTAGATTAACAGAGGTGGAGACAGAGATTCATAAATGAAACCCTATTTATGAGTTCAGTTGAGAACATGTGAAATATGAGTGATTGAAAGCCTGTCAACCAGGAAATCTAGAAAACTCTACTACCATTATGACGAATGTTAAAAGAAGCCAGAGGACTATAAAAATCAAGTTTCAAAGTTGTGTAGTTACACCTTGATAATATGATTAGGAACAATGATATATTGTGTTCAAGATTCTGTCATCCAGTAAATAATACTGTGTCACTGTACATCCTTCCAAATGTCAGGCACTTGACTTTACTTTCAAGCATCGACGTGACTTACATGAACTAGTTAGTTCGCATGATCCCTGAAGCATAGATGGCACGGAAATTGAAACCAAATCAAGCATTAAATACCTTGGATTAGTTCTTTCCTCTGACCTTTCATGGTCATCCCATATCTTATCTATCTCTAAGAAAATGTTTCGTCTACAACCTTCCACATTAAAAAGTTAAGACGATCAAGTATCAACCAACCTTTACTTCTACAGTTTGTAAACTCATGTATTTTACCTCTTCTACACTATTGCTCTCCATTAATCTTTCCTGGGCTTCTCAAAAAAGATTATATCATATTACGAAGAGTATTAAATGCTGTGAGTAGAGCTTGTGGTCTGCCACTGCATGAGCTCGCTAATATTATAGTCGAGAGGCATATAAATTCCTGTACGAAATGGGCAAAGGCTATACTGTCAGACCCTGTGCACCCCTTTATTCACACCTGTCCCCTTGTACCTCATCAGGTAGGACGAGAAGTCAATATAAGAAGTTATATGCTCTTACCACTAAGTAAAGAAATTCTACAATACCCTATTTAGCCCGTACTTTATGTGACGAAGACTCTGTTAGACGTGAAACTTACAAGTTACTATGTAATTAGCACAGTGAATCGACCCAATGATCTTGGAGAGCTGAGTGTGAGCAAGGCATTAAAACTAGGTAAATGACACCGTATTCATGAAAAAATATGCTTGATGAAGCAATATAATATTAAACTAGATATCTGGTAAGTTTTAGGTTAGCTTAGAGATAAACTGAGGTTAGGTTGTGGAGTCTGTAATAATACGATTGTACATTTTTTAGTTAGATGTTGAAATTAGAGACATTGTACACAACTTTTTGTTTCAAATTATTCATGTCGGAATATAGATAACTTTCGAGTACAGTTCTGTAATACAGTGTGCTTGCTGCTGGTCGCTTCATCTTCTCACTAGTCTATACTGTCTACTTGTTTCACTACTAACCATGTTGCATACTGTGGATTATACAGGAACCTCTTAGCTTCATCCGAAGACTATTCTACAACTGGTGCACAGCTTTCACCAGTAGACACAACTCCACCAGGGAACACTATTGTGGATACTATTAATAATTTGTACCAGTGGACTTTAACTGCATAACCAAGTAACTGATTAGTTAATATAACTTACTATTGTATTTGTTTTATAATATATTGTTACACTAACATTTTATGAATTTGGATTTTTATTCAAATATGTCTTCTATATCTGAGCTCGCTAAAAAGTCCTTAACAAGGTTTAGACTAGGGACAGATTAGCGTCAGGGTCAACCTAATTATGAAGATGTTAGGGTTTGTTAAGGAGAGATTAGGGTTAAGGGTCCAAATTTACTTCTCAGCTCAAAGTCTCACACCAAGGTCAGTCAGTGGTGAGTCTACACTTCTTGGGTGTTTAGAGTGTAATTTCCCCCTTATATCAATTATCTATGATAACCATTTGATCGGTAGACTGTAATCGATCGAAACAAAACGGATGTGACTGAAAGAAGATTAAAATAACCTGAATCAAGACCGGATTCGACCCAATGGTCACTGAGTGACCAATCCTAGGATCTACTAGCTAAGCTGCTAGATCCAACAATAAGTAGTTCATCATCCTACACAAATCACCAAGAACAGAAGGGAAGAACTGCTTGGAAAATCTATCCTGAACTATCTAATTACACTACAAACTCTAATTATTTTCCTCTTTCCTCCTAGACTATATTTCATTCCTCTAATGTTTGCATATCATATGTTGATTTGATCCTTAATATTTGTCCTTTAACCTTGTTTTGGAATCTCTAAATGTAATGCTTCTCTTTATGTAACTATGTGATAATATTGATAATCTGTTGTTCTCCAGTGTGATTTTGTTTGATTGTAACAATATCATTCTGTGTTGTAAGAATTGCGGCGTATAATGCTTGTAGAGAGAGAGAGTTTCAATCTCACCTTCTTGAGAATATTCTAAGTTACTTCTTTTGGTTACAGGATTTCATCATTAGCCGACATCAGTTAGATAACTATTAGAAAACTAATGGGAAGTCATGTACTGTGGCTTCCTGCCGACTGAAATCAGGCAGTCAGAAAAGATTGTACTGTGGTGAGAGGTGGCTGCTAGCTAAAAGTGGCAGACAGTATTTTACGTCGATGTGTATGTCCCAAATATTGTTCGTGAGAAAATATGAACAAAGATTAATTCAACAACCAATCACAGAACACTTTGCGTAGGCGAATACAGTTAACACATAGGCGACCTGACATTCAAGAAACAGTCACAAAGAGATGCAAGGTTAAGTTTTTGTGAGAAATAACCAATCAGAAGGCTGTGTTTTTCTGCTTACAATAATCTATAATAATGTACATGAAAATATATAAATACGTGTTGATTTCCCTTATAAACGATCTGTTGCCTGGCTCCTGTCTTCTGTTGTTACAGTACTTTTGATATACATCGTCAAACATTATCACAATTTTAGGAGTTTGAATAAAAGTGCGATGAATAAATATGTTGGGTTGAGGTATGTTGATTTATTGCTAAATAGCCTTGAGAACATGTGTTCCGCTCACATTGACATATGATATATATATATATATATATATATATATATATATGCCTGAATCATTGGGCTTCTGCATCTTCCATCCAATCAAAATGCATCTTATTCAACTCATTACTATAGATTTTTCGAAAGGTAAGGTGTAAAAACTTAGCAGGTTATAAGTGTGTGTAGGGGGGGAAGGTTAATTCATTTGAAGATTCTTTATACCAGAAGTTAAATTAATTAGCAATATAACTTGCTGAGAATTCTTTCGTAGGGGTATATTGGCATTTTCCAGAACAAAGCTGTTATGAGTTGAATACTGCTCACACCAACCAGTGTAGTGTTTGCTAGCCAGCCAGATCCGAGTGATCTAAACGTTGGGCAAATTTGAGACCAAGCTTATAATCGGTGTGCACCGTTTGACTCAGCTCGGAAACTTGAATCTACTCAAACTATCCATATTTCGGTTAGTATCTCAGACGAATTAGTAATCCATTAAATCGAATTCGCAAATAATGCTGTTCGAGGGGAGGAATTTCGCCAGTTTCCTTCAGAAAAACCGAAATTATTCAAATCACAGTGCACGTGATCTCTCTCAAAGCATGTACTGCCGACTGTCTGGTACAAGCAGAGAGATACCTCTTTCATCAGTTAGTGCATTTTTTATCCCTTCACATTCCCAGTGGAACACATTGGGGGTTTCAAGCTAGATGCTTGAAATTTCGGTAGCATTATTGTTTACTTTAATGGAATGGAGTTGCTAGCCTCATGCCCAACCTACCCTCTTTACCAGTCTTATTACTGGCTTAGAGAATTAAAGGAGTGCGGGAGATCGTACCTGGGACCACACGAGGCGTGGTTGGTGAGCATTCTACCACTGTGCCACTGACGCAGTTACACTTACTGTGTTGTAATCTGAATATTTTTTTTGGGTTACCAAAGGAAACTGTGGTGAAATTCCACTTCTTCGAACAGTCCGTAAATTGCAAATTGACGATTTGATTCTACGTATGCATTCGTTGTGATATGAAGGTAGACAGTCTAAGAGTCAGACAATAAAATAGACGGATCGATAGATAGACAGGCCGAAATACGCATGACCTTGAAATAATTAATGTTTAATTCATTCTAACAAAAAAATACATTGGACATATTTAACCAAACGTGAAACAAACATAAATTACACTTATAAACCGGTTACTAATATATATTAATTTGAATTTTGAAATAAAAAGAATTTTTAGAAAAAGAACTTGAAAAAGCTTTTTGTGCATAACTTAAAAATAGAAACCACTGGAGTGTTTTGAGAAAATTAAACACAGATTTAACAAGGATTTTAGACAAATAAAAGCTACAAGTATAATTTCTTTTGGACATACATAAATAATTTAGTCGGTTTACGCCCCGTAAACTTCAAAGGGTTTCTCTTTAATTTCAGTTGGTTTGTTGTTTTTTGGTTTTCAAGCGGAGTGGAATTCAAGTGGTTTTTAACATGATTTACTTTATTGTTTAATTTGTTTAACAAGTGTATATTGCTGGTTTGGACTATATTTAAGATAGGCGTTAGAAGAATGGATTATATTATTTCAGGCATTCGGTACGTTTATGTAATTTCAGTGTGCCGTTTTACACTCTATTGTTGGTGTGCATGGTTGTGTGTGCCTAGGGCAATGCATACCTATTTGATGCGTTGTTTACGTGTTTACATTTGATATTTTAGTGAACACAAATCAGACAAATCTAGACAAGTTTTGAAGACTTAGCGAACTAATTGCTGACTGTGCTATTCCTTTGTGCAACTGCAGTAAAGAATCAAGACCATGGAAGTTGAGATATGACAGGAATAAAATGCCATTGAGTCACTAGGCCCTTAGCGGTTAATTCGCCGATGATCCTTAATACTCCAAAATTTTTGGCATACTATGCTAACATGCAAGCCTATTGTATAGGTGGTCAAATTCAAACTATGAGAATTGGAGAACTTTCGCCAATGAACTCAATAATTTGATTTTGAGTGATCTGTCATCCATAGTTCTGTGTTTATGTGCTTGTCAGTCAAATCAAATATCCCGTCTGACCTACTACATGAGGAATTTAATTGGTGGATGGTGACTAGCAGTGGAATCCAGGATAAAGTGCATTTTGTCCTATTTGGGACTCGCCATCTGCATGTACCTGCATTTTCCAGTGAGTGATGATGTTCCCACCGAGGCTCGAACCCAGTGCCCAAACCGTTATTCACTAGACCGCTTGAGCAACGAGAACCACCTCTTATGCAAAGGGTCATGTTAATTTAACTGAATTGGACCGAAGTGCTCGGTCTCAGGTTGACATGTTGGCTTCTTGTGCAGATGCTTCGAAGTTAAGACAATTTGAAATCATTCAACCTCTACTTTTACAAGTTGTTAACTCTAGAATCGTACCTATGTGTAATTTACTGCTTCCCAACCTTGGTCTTTCCTGGGCTACTTAAAAAGGACTGTCTCATATTCCACAGGATGTTAAAGGTTGTCTGTAGGGCAAGTGTTATGCCACGAAGTTAGCCCATTACTACTATAGTTGATAGACACCTGAACTCCTGTGTTGGAAATGGTCCATATCCGTATTGTCTGATTCTTAACACCCTCTCTATTCTCCACTCTTCCCAGCTTGCATCTCATCAGGTGTGAGAAACTCAGCGGTACCCAATTTCAAGCCGCGTCCTATGTGATAGAGATAGCCTACCACAAACTATATTATTAGCAAATTACTAATTGGCTCTTCTATTCTCTCCTATTTATAACCTATAGGGACACTATTTCATTTAAATTATAAATTTTAGATACTAACACATTACCGTCATCATTTAACGCATTTAATACAGTTTTGACCTTATTGTCACTGTTATCGAGCATTTCAGACGCAATACTACACCTAATTCTGAGAATCTTACATTGTATCATAAGTAGTGTTTTGAAATAAAACTGACTGACTGACTGACTGGATTCAACGTAGAACATTGCAACGGTGTGCAACAGTTTGAGTCGACACACTTCACTTAGCATACAAAGTAAGAAAAGAAAGTAAAAACTGATTCAAAACGAAGATTTGAGGCGAAAAGAATAGTAATATGGAAGAACAATATAGTTTTATTGGATATTATAAGTCACAAGGAGTCACTGCATCTGAGCCAGCCATCACCGAGAATGATTTTGAGCCACATTACCAATTGCCTCCAGCCACTGCTTCTTACCATCCTGAGGACCTCAACTGGCCAAGAAGTCTACATCTCCCTGCGTAGCTTAAACCAACGGTTGTGGGTTTCATTGACTGATGAAGCCATGTTTTGTTTTGACCACCACTGGCTTTTTACCAACCTGATCCTATGTCAGCCTACATCTAAACGGACGCAAAAAATTGTTTGCAGCGAAGCAGTTACGTCTCCAACTAGATCAAGGCTCCAAGTCCCTAAATAATAAAGAAATAGCGAAACAAGTATCTGAGGTCAACAGCAAGACTTCTCATGCAGAAGCCTGGCACAACATACAGTTGTCTGTAGGCACAGCTGTAAAATTTGTTAATAGCCTGAAACCGATAGTTAGTAAAAGCCAGTATATTTCTTTTACCTCATTCGAACTGATTAAAGCAAGAAGACTGATTCTGGCGATCTCCGATTATGATGAGGAGCGAAAGCTACTCAAAGGCAAAGTATCAAGAAGCCTTTGCAGCGAACGCAAACAGTAGTGGGCGACAAGAACGAAAGAGATGGAAAAGGCACTAGCGATTTGTAACACCAGACAACTACTTAGACCTATCAGGGAAACAGATGGTAAAAGGCAAATGATAAGTGAAAAAATCTCCGAGAAAAATGGCACCATAATTAGCTTACAGGTTAGACGACTAGAACTTTGGAAATAACAATTTGAGGAGCAATTTAACTGACCTACAGCCACTCTCGACCTACTGGGCATCCAACTCTTCCCGAATAGGATATAGACTCTGGTCCTCCATCCCTAAATGAGGTTACAAAAGTTATCACTAATCTGAAAAGAGGCAGGACCTAATGGAATGACTCCAGAGATAGTGCTTAAGGATGGTCTAGATAGTTTACTGTCCGATTTAACTAAAGTATTAGGTGACGTCTTGGAATCAGAGGTAATCCCGTAGGGCTGGTGTAAGTCATGGTTATTTTGGAATTTATTTATTTATTTATTTGCATTTTTGATTACAGCTTGATGCCACACTGTACGTTTCGTACAAGTATGGAATTTTCAGCATGGATATTGGTAGCCCAAATTTCGCAGGCCGACCATAGATATCAGGTGCGCGTCGGCAGGGGATCGAACCTCGGACCATGTGCATGGTCGGCAAGATTCCTAACCACTGTACAACCGACGCACTTAGGTGGTCCTAAAAAGGACCTTGATTCGTTCTCGTGCGGACCAGTCACTGGTCACAAAACATCCACCCACTCTCACACACACCAGCCACACTGGGAACATTAACCACCAAAACCGTGCAAAGTACGACCTTGGCGTTTCAATGCATGCAAAACATCCATAGCCGTCACAGTCTTCCTCTTCACATGCTCTGTGTATGTCACAGAGTCAAGGATCACATTCTCCAAGAATACCTTGAGAACACCACTAATCTCTTCGTAGATGGAACTGGAGATACGCCTCACACCACCACGACGAGCGAGACGGCGGACAGCTGGCTCGGTGATTCCTTGGATATTGTCACGCAGGACTTTGCGATGTCTCTTTGCTCCTCCTTTTCCCAGTCCCTTACCACCTTTACAACGACCAGACATGATTCAAGATAACGACTTTATGAAAACCGACACGAGATGACTTAACTGGGATCCAACTCGTGACCCTAGTGATTAGGGAAGCTCACGGAGTCAAATATGAGGAGAAATAATCCCTGATGACACTGTCTTACAGTAAAGCTACACATCATGAATTGGCTGAGATTAAAATCAATGGGCCATTTGAATCACCGCCTTGGCTAAACAGTCAAAAGGATTGCGTCGTAATCTGAAGGTCCTGAGTTTCTAATCTTATGGTACTATGAGTGAATTTGTAGAAGACTGTCGAACTGAGATAAAACATCCCAATAAAGAGAAGTCATTTGGAAAGGTGGGCAATGGGTTCAAGTTCTAGTGATTACATCTACCTGATAATGAATCCTTAACAGGGAGAAAATGCGCTTCTTTGATTTCCCTGCTAGCTGCCGTCAACGTCATCTATTTTGTTTATTAACATTATAATAGCAAAAATGAATAACCTTTATTTTACCCGAGAGACTATTCATTCAGTAGCTTCTAAAAGAAAGACATCCAGGGTGTTTTTTGAACAAATAAACCAAAACGTTTTCTCTGTTGTTACAATTGTCAGCTAAATAAAAAAAGTACCACTAAATTCAGCACTGTGTGGCCAACAAGAGCAAGAAGAAAAAACCAATATGTCAAGAATTGAAAGTTTTCCAACAAAGTTTCAATAATGACGAAATGTCAAAATTTTCAAATGATGAAGGCTATTCACATTTTTTGTTTCATTTCATTTAAGACTGATTTTGAACTCTTTGATTTTTTATAACCTCTGGACTTCAAATTTACCTAAAGTGAAGTCTTGTTATAAAAAGGAGAGGGATAGACAGAGAGAAAGAAGGCGATAGAGGGAAATTTAAAGACTGTTTCATGTGTGGATCGATGTCAGAAGGTAAATAGTTGAAGATAAAATAACCGTTGTAGTAGTAGTAGAGTGTAATGTGAAGTCTACTGGTTGGAATCGCTCTACTGTCAGAGTTCTGATTTGACCAATCAACGTCATGTGAATGAATCTAACTCATCACTATGTGATACATGTGCCATTCAACCTATTTTGTACTTAATGACAGGATATTGTATTATTATAATTATTTTCTTTCATTCCTAGAGGAACATAGGGCTTCAGCCGCGCGCCTCCATTGCGTTCGGTTTTCTGTCAACGTTTTCACCCCGCTCCAATTCTGCCCACAAGCTTTCACCTCTTCTTCACATGACCTCCTGCGCCTCCATGTCACCCTTCGACGACCAACTCGCCTCTTCCCTTTCGGGTTTCACTCGAGCAATGGCTTGTCTAGTGATGTCACTCACTTGATGGTTTCCTCAGCGTATGGCCAATCCATCTCCATTTGTTCCTGCCTATTTGTTTCACAATCTGTTCCTGATTGGTTTACTCCCAGATATCCCTATCGCTGATCTTTTCTGACCGGCCATCTGATCTTGAGTAGTATTGAGCGAAGACAGCTGTTAATGGAGGTCCGTAGTTTGTTTGAGGTGCTGTTTATGACATGGCGCCAAGTCTCTGATCCATATAGTAGCAGTGACTTCATATTGGAGTTGAAAATCCGGATCTTATTTTTGATGCTGAGTGCCGTTGACCTACATATGGACTTGAAAGTAATGAAAGCTTGTCTTGCTTTCCCGATCCTTGCTTTGATGTCCTCATCAGTTCCGTCCGCCTGTAGTTGAAACGATGCTTCCATGGTAGGTAGGTGAAGGAGGTTGTATCTTTCGGGATATTGTAGTCAACGAGAAGTTTTCTGTACTGACTTTCATGGCGATCAGTGGTTCTTTAAGTTGAGGTTTGAAAACATACAACTGTTTGGACTACGTATAACAATAAAAATTGCTTTCCATCCATAATATTAATATTCCACAGGTAGTCAATGGCTGACTGATTGCCCATAAGCACTTTTCTTTTCCTCCTCCTATGACCTCTTTCATGAGTGAAGTCAAACTCGTCGTTTCCTGTTCAGGTTCAGCTCGACAATGTCCGTTGTGCGTCCGACTTATTTCCAATTTATGCAATAGAGTTTTTGGACTTTACATTCTTGGTCGGTACACTGAAAGACTTCCCTGTTACTGACAATCAGATCTGCGTCATTGCGCCATAAAGGCAGCTGATGATGAAAACCTTCAGTAGACTTCTGGAAATAATTTCCATAATTTCCACACAGAAGCACTGATTTGACATTAGTTGTAAAGAGACGGATCTTATTACTGATGTTGAAAGAGGCGGATCACCGCTGTGATCGTAGAAAAAAGGAAGGTCCTATTTTGTTTTCGCTAGTCAACATTTGACGGCCTCATATGTGCTGCTTGTAGTTGAAACAGTGCCGTCTAGATAAGTGAAAGGCATGAAGTTTTCCAGAGTCAATCCGCTGGGGTCGATAAATCTTGTTTTTGTTGGTCAGTCAATCGTCATCTGAGAACTTGTGCTATATAGTAGTTAACCATGTGACTAAATTTCACTCCATGCATCTGTGTGACTGAGTTTTTGTTTAGAACACTAATTTTGATGAGACAATAAACTTGGAGGATCTGGACTTCGCCGATGATATATATGTCTGATTTCCCACAAACTGGAAGATATGCAAGTGAAAAGCAACAAGTTGGCGATAGAAGGAGAAGCATCAAAGATAGGACTACAGGTGAACATAGAGAAAACTGAGGTAGATGATGAAGATTCCTGGCCAACAGCAACAACAGACAACAATCAGCATAAACGGATTAAATCTGAAATAACCAACCTCCATCACATACCTACTTGGGAAGCATCGTTTCAACTACAAGCAGATGGAACTGATGAGGATACCAAAGCATAGATCAAGAAAGCAAGACAAGCTTTCACTACTATCAAGTCTGTGTGGAGATCAACAGCACTCAGCATGATAAAATAAGATCCGAATTTTCAACTCCAATGTGAATTCAGTTAGAGACTTGGCGCCGCGTCACGAAGAGCACTTCGAACAAACTACGCACCTTCATCAACAGCTGTCTTCGCCCAATGCTACTCAAGATCAGATGGCCAGGAAAAATCAGCAATAGGTATCGTTGAGAATGAACAAATGCAGCAGAAACCGACTGTGCAACAAATATGCAGGAAGAAATGGAGGTGGATCGACCATAATCTAATGAAATAAAGCATCAAGTGAGCGGCGTCAAAAGCCAGGCCATTGCTCGAATGGAATGTACAAGTAAAATAATAACTTGCAATTTATCATCTGAGTCACTTCCAGCTAGATTGTACCAAAATAAATAGCTTTCTGTCTGGAGTCAGTAAATGGTCTCAGTCTGACGGTCTCAAACTGAATCCTTCTAAATGTCAAACTGTTAATTTCAGCTTAAGATGTAAAAAAAAGTTAGAAGAAGTTGTTGATTCTCACGACAGTTGTAAGATTGACGACAATGAAATAGGAATCAAATCAGAAATTAAGTATCTTGGACTCATTCTCTCTTCTGATCTCTCCTGGTCTTCCCATGTCTTAGCAATCTCCAGTAAAATATTCCGCTTGACATTTTACATTAAGAAGTTAAGACACTCGGGTATAACTCAACCCCTCATCCTACAGTTCGTAAACTCTTGCATCCTACCTATTCTTCTTTATTGCTCACCCTTATTCTTTCCTGGTTTGCTTAAAAAGGACTACGTCACAATTCGTAGAATACTGAAGACTGTCAGTAGGGTGAGTGGTGTCCCAGTGGACCACATAATTAACGCCGTTGTCGATAAGCACTTGACTTCGTGCAATAAATTTGCTAAAGGGATTTTGTCTGACTTGGAGCATCCGCTTTCCCCTCAGCTTTCACCTTGCATCTCCTCAGGTAGAACAAGGAATAACTTCAGAAAACTGTATGCTCGCACGTCTAAGTATAGAAATTCTATGACACCATACTTGGCACGTATTTTATGTGATGAAAATAGTGTCAGGCAAGAATTAACTAACCTTTTTTCATCTAGTAAATAAACAATTTCCTCCATCCATCCTTATATACCTTCAAGTTTTACTTTTATTGCTTCTATTATATTTATGGTCCTGTTACTTCTCTGTTTTACTCTCATAATTGCAAACACCAACTGATCTCTATGACTGCTGTAATCTTTATTTTTCCCCTCACTATATCATGTAAACAGAACGTTATATTCAATATTTTTAAACATGTTAGGATTTCTATACCACATTGCCAATACTGTGTGACACAAGCCAACGGCAATTTTCACTTGTATTCGTATTATTACTACCTTAGCTGTTATCATTATTATTATTTCCATTTTATATACTGTATGTTTTTGACATTACCCCCTATTGTAAATGTGGAAAATTTTCTGTGTGATTAACTTTATTTATAATTTGAGGAAATTAGATGGAATATTGTGATTAATGCTGAAAATGCCATTCTTTATCACAAGTATTGTTTTTGGAATAAAGCAAATCATTATTACTATTATTATTATGAAAAGTGTGGCATATGCAGCTGACGAGATTTATAAGTAGTTCGCAAATTCAGATTGACCGAAAATGGTCAAAATTGAAGTCAGTATTTTCATTCTATGGTTGCGTAGATGGAACGGATCGGAAAGGCAAGATACATCTTCATCAACCTGAAACCTGTTTGGAAATCTTCTTGACTCAGCCAGTCAGCATAAACAACAAATATGAAGACACTTAGTTCTTTTATATGAATCAGAAACTCGTACTGCCTGTCGTGAAAAAGATTTACAACGAGCTCTTACATACTTTATCAACCTCTGCTTCCCTTGCATACTGAAGATCAAGGGAATTATATACATATATATGTATATATGTAGGTAGTAGTGAATGTTTTTTTCCTCAGATCTGATTTTAGTTTTTGGTGTGGACATGAAATAACCTCATTGGACAACTTTAGGTCGCATTCTTTAACCTTGAGCCAACCGTCAACCAATCAGAACAATGTATTACTCCTTGACCTAGACGACATTTACTATGATAAAGAAGATTGGTAACTTAGGTGGATTATTTTGAGGTAGTTGTGTTCTCTGAGCTGGATAGTTAATTTACGAAGCCTTCATCGCCCTACAAGGTGACATCTTCAGTGCATACTTCAATTTGTTGAAGTGAGCTTTTAGATTTCTCCACGAGTTTATTAATCATATCTCCTAGTGACCATGGATGTGATTGGTTGCTTTTGTGTGTTTTCACACCCTCTAGGTTACTTGTGGTGTTGAAGCTGATTGTTTCTTTGACTTCAACTTTGACCCTTTGTGTGTGTGTGAGGTTTCTTTCTTATCGGTTGATAAATTTTGTCTATCTCTATGTGTCTATTGATTGATGATTCACTGGAATATCAGACAGGCTCCTAAAAATTCTCTAGCATTCTTGGTGTTGTTTCCTCTGTCTAATATTTGAACGCTGGTTGTCCCAGTCGAATTGATGTTCGTGGTTGTCTGTAGGTAGTTTTATGAGGGAGTGGATGTCATGTCTTTGACGGCTAGCTTATGTTTAGGGATACGAAGACGAAGAGGACGTTGTCCACTTTGGCCAATGTGGTGTTTTTCGCAGTTGTTACAATTTACATTTTGTAGATGATGTTGGTTTTATCTTCTTTCGATGTTGAGTCTTTTAATTGACACAGAATTGAGTCAAGCGACTTTGTCACTTCAGCTCGGAGAACACAACCACCTCAAAAACGACTTTTACTGTCGGTAAAAATGTATAAATATGACGTGCTTCGCCCTAATAAAGTTCCGTTACCAGTTCTTTTATCTCCTACCATTACAGTTTTAATAGTAGCAATGATGAACAAATTTTTTCACTTTACAGGAGGCTAACCTCCACAGGCTTTTGAAATCTACATTACTGTGAAGACATAGAAATTCTCAGTGTAAATATTCGTTAAAGTCAATCCTGATTTTTATGTCGAATGAACACACTTGACCTAAATATTTGGTTTCTGTTGATATCTCCGCTTCTAATACAGACGCATTGACTATGTTTTTGATGATTACCACAATATAATTCAATGGCTGGTGATGATTTCAGTAGTGGCTCTCGTCGCCTAACGCATTGGTGCTTCAAATGATGGGTACTGGTTTTCAAGTCTCAGTAGGAATACCATCCATCCCTCAATGGGGATTTCAAGCAAAAAATCCGGATGAAGTGTCCTAAGTAGGATGAAATGCGAATAATCATGTACTCCACTGCTAGTCACCGCCCACAAAATAACCTTAGTTTCCGATTATTCCTCATATATGCATTCTGTGAAAGTCAGTCAGGTAAATACAGAGTTCAGAATAAACTCTAAGATAGTGAGATGTGTGTGTGTATCTCTCTGTAAAAAAAACCCCGGTAGTTCGTTAGATAATTATTCAAAATCGTTGGATGGCTGCTAAGCCTACATCCTTTGTATTACGGTGTAGCATAGTGAAATAGAAGGAATATTTAGCAACCACACAGGACTAATATTTCACATTTGTTACTAGTCATTGTCAAGGCATGTATGTAACTTTAACAACATTTGCCAATGGAAGCCATAGAAACTAAACGATTTATCATCACTAATAAATATTTTATTGAAAATCGGCATCATCATTAGAGAATCACTGAAATTCAGGCAGCATTAAGCAGATAACCTCATAACCTCTTGAAGGTTCTGGGTTAGACCCTAGTAGGTAGGCATTATCAAAGAGTTCCAAACCAGGACAAAACAACTGCGTTAATCCCCTTTGTTTTTTCAGTAACACTCTAAATAATGTCCATTCATAACAAGATATTTACAATAAGGTGACACAAAGTCCTTGACTGAGGTCGATACATGGCGACACATTCTAAATGGCACAGGAAAATTTAGATTAAAGGCAACTGAATTTCATATTCATGTATCATTGAAAATTATAAGCCTTACTTCGATTCATACTGGATTAAAGGAATTGAGTTTCATCTAGCCACTCCCTTGTTCGAATCCCATTTTGCCTAATTTAGTAAATACAGAGTAAGTGTAGTTTATAACCTCGTATGTGAAAAATCTTTTCCAGGTGACATCGAAGTAGGAAAATATAATAAGATTTTAGATAGTCACGACCAGTCAGCGCATAGAAATCAGCTGTTTCAAGTCTTCTTAGGCGAGCACACTATTTGGTGTTAACGGATGAGCAAGAAAAAGAAGAAGAATTATCAAACATTACTGAAACTCTCAAGCAAAACAACCACCCGAAGAACTTCATCAACAGAATCAACACTGACAATAAATATAGTCGAAAGAGTATTCCGAAGACATAGGGCTGAACAGTTGTCATTCCATATAGACCATCAGATTCATCAGGCGATATCAGAAGAGTACTCACTGGGCACACGACATCAGGGTTTTCTTGAAAACATCAGACTCTCATACATACACTACAAAACAACCTTGTCCATGTAAAAATCCGAATTCCTAGTGATTTTCTATCTGATTGTGCCTATAAAATAAAATGCGTGGAATGTGATGCGATATACATCGGACAAACATCGTCAGACAGAAATCGAAATCAGAAGAAATGAACACCGTAGTACATCTGTTCGACCAACCACCAAGAAATCCGGCTGAACTCGAAAAGCTTGAAAAATTATCAGCCATAGGTCTACACGATATAGAATCAGGCCACAAAATTGATTTTGACAATATTGAAGTCATCATCCAGAAAAAGCATTTCAGAATTCACAAAGAACGTCTCACATCATCAGAAGCACTTCATGTCATCAAATGGAATCGAAATTGTCTGAACTGAATTTGAATGATGGACTAAAACAGAATTTGACTTGGTTACAACACCCCAGCCCTCTCCTCTATGAAATGAGAAAATCAACATGAATGTCATAAGCGATTTCATTAATTAAACGCCCTTTGGTTTTACAATTTTGCACACTTATGAAATCCAACAATCTACACCTGGTGGTTTTGTTATCTTTACCAACTGGTCAACTTGACAACGTAAAAATGACCCCATGCTGATGAACGATGATTAAATTGTCAGATATAGGCTGAGATATTGTAAATTCTGGTTTAATATTGCTTCTTTGATAAAGCTATTAGTAGTAACATTTGAAACAGCGAAGCGTCAATAAAACCAGCAAAATAACTTTGTTTTTCATTCATAGGGAAATACAAAATACCTTTATTATAAGGAAAATATATTACCAGAATATCATCGTAATTAGCTCGTTCTTAGCATTAGACATAACCAGAGTCCTAAGTTTACAAAGTCTACTTCAACCATAGGCGGATCAAATTATCAGGAAGACGAATATATGTGCCACACACACTTACTTATAATTGTTTTACAAATTATTTGATTTTAACTTTTAAGACATAATGGATGAGCTTAAAAAGGGTGTTGCAAAGAAGCAAACAAGAGTCAGTAACCAAGTAGGGACTAGATAGTTAGATGGTCAGGTATTGATTTTATGAACACAGTCTAATTAATTTCAAAGTAGATTTCATCATTAAAATCGATATCATGTAAGGGATCATAGTGATGGTAGCCTGCATAAGTCATATCTAGTCAGTTACACTTTATTGGAAAGTAATTTGTACTCACATAGATTCTTGAATAGCCTTCAACATACCCCTTGGTCTGTTATGAAGGAATAAATACGTTGGATTTCAAAATGTTTCACGGATGAAACGAAATTCCACTAAATCATATACAAAAGTTTTCTGTTTTCACTTGAAGATGCCGTATAAGGAGTGGTTGAAACTGAGCTGAAAATTCCATACTGTGTATAAATATGCTTCTTGGGACAAAGCTATTAGTAATACACATTTGATCATAAGGAATAATAAAATGACAGTTGCAGCGAAGAAAATTGTCTTTTTGACGAAGTTATCAACTAGACTGTACATTCGTGTATTTATAGTAAATGGTCGAGAAAGTTCCGGAATAATTTCCGGTCAGGGATCAAATTAATATAAAACCACAAGTTGGAATTAAAATGCCATAATAAACAAGTGGGACGGATTTATCTCTGAGGAAGACATACTTCGCCGCAAGCCTACGACTAACATTTTCCTTCAAAAAACTGTTCAGCCAGAACGCGAAAGACAAGCTGCCGCATTGGGCCACCTAAACGTGCATATGCCAGTTTACTCGCTCGTGCGGAGCTGAGTACATTGGCTCTACCATGTGCCAACTTGAAAAACGTGCTCGAAAACACTAACCAGCCTGGCTAGTAAAAAGAGAACGAAAATGTGTATATAGTTTAGTGACAGAACATCTGGTCAATTTTAGACATTCAGCGCCATTCGAAATATCCTTCAAAATTATATTTAAGATTCGATCAAACCTATCAAAGGGAGTAGAATTAAGACATATGGGCATAGCTGAGGCACTAGCTATTCAAAAGCACAAACCCACGCTATGTATTCAAAAGAAATACGTCCAACCCTTGTTCCTGCCATCGCCATCATAAACAGGTAATTCTTTCAATAGTCACTATCCAAACTTCCTATTTATTCATGTTATTTTATTATTTCTACATATTTAATCCCTGATTCCATAAACAATTATTCTTCACGTTAGTTATGATCCCATTAGATTTTTGTATCCAAACATCCTGTCTGTTTTTGTTATTTCTACATTTCTAACCCCCAATTGTACAATATGTCAATCTTCTCAGTAATTATGATGCTACTTTGTTTGAGTTATAATCGTCTCACCCCCTGTTTATTATAGCATTTTAATTCCGGATTGTAATTTTATTAATTTGACTCTTGAGTGGAAATTATCCCAGAACTTTCCCACCCATTGATCATAAATACATGAATGTACAGCCTGGTTGATGACCTCGTCGAAAAGACAATTTTCTTCACTGCACCTGTTTTTTTTGTTATTGCCTATTAGTAATAATAGTAGTATTAATATTAGTCAAAGAAGCAATGGATAGACGCTAAGCTTGAATCCAAAATTCTTCAAGGATAACACTTGACCAGCTTGCAAGCACTAGGCTGTGGCCCATGTTTATCTTTTGGGGATCAACTGTACTAGTCAACTGTCCAGACGTAAGTAAATTGGATGAGGATTTGAACCTTGACTGCACACCGACTGTAAGTCGGGTCTTAAAGCTGAAGAATAACATCTTTAGGCATAAAACTATATATATTACTGATTGATTGAGGCGAATAGTTGTATACTTGTAGTGCTTCCTAAGCAGATCGTAGTGATCCATAGACCACACGGCCGTGTCTCTCCTCTAGAACCAAGTTCATCAGTAATGTACCTGGTGTGACTCAGCTCAAGTAGCCAGACCAGTCAAAACCATGATATTTCTGGCTGGCTAATTAAGTGAACCAGCTAATAGCATGAATTGGATTCACAATTTGCAATCTATACAGTTCGAAGAAGTGTTCTGTTGATGAACTTAGGCCCAAACCAGCGAAAGGGCCATCTAGCGGTGTTTAGATGACTTCTAACTGGCTGGCTAGCAAGCACTACTGATTGACGTGGGTGGTACATAACTACTCACCCCAGTAGTATATAGTTTCATGCAAATATTTCCTCCTATTTTTGATTACCACTCATGGTACAACAGAGACCACACTCATTTTGATCCCAGTAAATTGGTTTCACAAAAAAACTATGGTGAAATTTCACTCCCTCGAACTGTGCAAACCACAGATTATGTATTTGAACATCTACGAGGTCTATAATCCATGATATTGAGGTAGTAACGGGGACAATTAATCCAAATCCCAATTTGCTTTGAATCAAGATAATTCACACCTAGGATGTAGCTGTTCTTCAATAGTACATACGGGACACCGTTTCCATACTGAACGCTTGAAAGCTTCGGTCAACTATTCATTAAGGAATGGCTTCAAGGTATATTAACTCGAGTCCTGGTTTGAAGTAGGTATCGAGGAAGTTCGCCAGATGACATTTGGAAACAATTACTCAAACGTGACTTCAGTTTTATTAATAAAACTATATCATGAGCTAAATTAAATGCTGTGAATTACAAAGCATTGGATTTCCGCTTATTCAATGATCCTCCTAATAACCAAAAACGCCTCAGTTTAGATTGTCATATGCACTAATAATTAGTCCGAAACTAGTAAGAATCATGTTTCAAGTTCTTCTGCCTCCTTTTCAACAATTCTTTGTCTCGACAATCTTGATTTGTGATCGGAAATAAACTTCAGAGAAATTGCGGCTGCCACGCCATAATAATTAAGTCACATTCGGACTAGAAAAGAACAGTGAGGTGAATCCAGTCGGGATGTGAGTATGGATTTCTCACCGATGACAATGATTGATGGTCAAGCTGAAATCACGAATTGGTAGAAGTTAGAATTCATGGACTGGCCTTTCAATCGGGTCCCACTTGCTGAATGACATACGAGCTTACCTTCTTTGTAACCGGAAGCTACTGGGTTTGAACCCTGTCAGTGATTACTTACTGGCGATGATGCCCAAACTAGGGTGAAATAGCTGTGCAGTACTCCCTGTTGGTTTACAGTGCTTCTCTAGCTGATGTCAACCCATGGTCTAACTTGATGAACAAATCTAATCCTTACAGATCAACTCCTGAAAAACCATTGCATAAGCTAGCAGTTTAGGCAACTCATTAGTACATAAATCAAACAGGACCTAAGAATCAATTTCATCATCCAAGAACTACACAAGAGATATTTAGATCACATTGTGTGGGTGTGTGTTCTGCTTGGTACCATGAATGGTAGTCATTAAGCCAAGCGTTATACTACATACTACTGATTTACTTATATACGTAGTTAAATGGTTTACGAGCTCTCTTGCCTTGTAACCAGAAGGCCCTGGGTTCGAACCCAACAATGTGGGTGTGCGCTGTTGAAGATTAAGTAAGTAAGGCTGACGAAACAGCTGTCCATTACTCTCAGCTGGTATTCCAATTGTTCTCTAATCGATGTCGGCTCATAATGAAATCCTGTAACCCGTTAAATTCCTGGAAACCAACACTTGAATGCTGATATGATTAACTGGGAACTACTCATGTGAAACAGTAGTCCTTGCTAGCCAAATCGTAGTGGTCTAAACACTAGACAGTCAGTCACTTCGCTGATTTCGCGCTGATCTTGGGTTCCAAAAGAAATTGTCGTATTTTATTTGTGATTTGCGAATGCATTACCAGTTCGCCGAAGGATTTTACCAGAATTCGATTGGTTTGAACTTATTCACTTCCCTGAGCTTATTCACTCCTAGAACCGTACCACTAACTGACGGGTATAAGTCGTTGGTAACCAACCACATGACGAATAGCAGTGCTTGCCAATCAGCAATGTAAACATGACACTCCCAGCTAAACTGTACTAAGATGAATAGCTTTCTATCAGCAGTCAGCAAATGTTCTTCGTCTAATGGTCTTTTGGACTAAATCCTTCTAAATGCCAGACAGTTAATCTCAGTTTCCGATGTAAAAGAAAGTTAAATGAAGCTGTTAATTCCTATAACCATTGTAAGATTGATGATAGTGATCTAGAAATCAAGTCTGATGTTAAGTATCTTTGATTAAATCTTTCTAATGACCTATCCTGGTCTTCCCATGTCTTAGCGATTTCTAAAAGAATATTTCGTCTGACATTTTACATCAAGAAGTTAAGGCACTCAGGCAAAAATCAATCAACCCCTCCTCTTACAGTTTGTCAAATCGTGTAATTTATCTATTTCTTCTTTACTGTTCATCCTTACTCTTTCCTGGTTTTCTTAGAAAAGACATGCCATACTTGGTAGGACTCTTAAGACTGTCAGTAGGACGAGTAGTATCCCATCTGGCCATATAGTTGACGTCATCACTGATAGCCACTTGATTGTGTACAACAAATTCGCTAAAGAAACGAACTTCGTTAAAACTCTAAGCGTTCACTTTACCTGCAGCTTCAACCTTGTGTCTCCTCAGGTAAAACAAGAAGTCTTTTCAGAAAACTTTATACACGTACGTCTAAGTATAAAAATTCCACTATACAATAATTACTGAATTCAATGAAGTACATATTCGGCTATGAAATTCACAGAACAGAATTGCCTTCTTGAATGTCCTCCTTACAAGAAAACTAGATGGTAGCATAAAAAGAAATTTGCTGAGAAAAAGTACTTGGACAGGACAGTATACACATTTTCATAGCTTCGTTCCTCTCAAGTGCAAAAGAAATTTAGTAAAGACTCAGAAGAAGTAATTGAAGATGAATTAAGTATTATATATATGATACTTTGATCGAAAATAGCTATCCCGACAAATTTATCAAGAAATACATGACAAAGAAAGCGGCGGAAAAGGACTACTCACTATCTGTAAAAAAAGAAGCCTCTTTATATACGACTACAATTCAAGGGTGATATATCAAATGAGATAATTACGAAGAAATTAAAAAATTCAGTTCAGAGAACTTTTAATGCTCTGGCGAACTACACGTCTTATTCTCTACACAACCGATGGTGCATACAGTGGAGAATAGTCAAAAATGAGTTAACGCGCTGTATAATTTGATAACTAGTCAAATAAATGTATCGTGATCAACACAGTTTTTTTTTCCTAAAAAAAAACACTCTTCAATATTTTTGTTAAGACAAGAATTATACATGCATAATGACGCTGATGTTAACAAATGTCAAAATAGCACAGAATTTTTACTTAAAATTACAAAACTGTAAAATTCATTAATCATGGAGAGAAAAAAATGTCAGTTGGCAATTACAATCCCATATGTGTTTGTGTGGGTGCATGTCTGTGTTTGTGTAAGTGTGTGTGTGTGTCTGACTGATAAAAGTGCATTTAAATAGTATCAGTCTGTTATACTCTATGAACCTATTATCATCATCTGAGCTGATATTCTTAATTGTGGTAGACTAGACTATACATCAGACTGTACAATGGAAGCGAGGAGACGGGAATACGCTACAGTGATCGATAAGAAGACCCCAGAAGATCTGGATTTCCCAAGGGGATGATTTTTGTTTAATGTAACACAAACTCGAAGACTTACAGGAGAAAACCAATGAACTCGCTGAAGAAGGTGGCAGACAATGAAGACAAACTCCAGGTGAACATAGAGAAGACAGATGTGATGAAGGTAACCAACGAACCGCAACAACAGCAACAACAACCAGCACCAATCACCATCATTTGGAGAGATTTGAAAGAGGTTACCCCTTTCGCTTATTTAGGAAGCATCATTTCAACTACAGGCTGAACGGATCAAGGTGTCAAAGCTAGTTAGCCGGAACAGGGAAGGCAAGATACGTCTTCATCACTCTGAAAACTGCTTGGAAATCTTCTTCACTCATCATAAGGAACAAGATTCAAATCTTCAACACCAATCTGAAGTCGGTCATAAAGTCACGAAAAGGATTTCCAACAAGTTACTGCAGACTTTTATCAACAGCTGCCCAATTCGTTGGCTGGCTCCACATACTGAAGATCAAATGGACAGCTGGCCAGCCGGCCAGTAAGAATTAGCTACAAGTAACTCTGATTGGCATCAAACCAACAGGTAAGAGCCGATTGCTCAACAAATTTGTTGGAGAAACTGGATATGGATCAGGCACGCATTGAGAAGGCCGTAGAATGACATTGCGTGCAATGCAGGTCATCGCTCAAGTGTAATCCCAAAAGGAAGCGACGAGTAGGTCATCGGTGTGACGGTGACATGGAGGAGATCGTGTGAGTTGAAGCAGGAGATGAGAGATTGTGAGCAACCGTGGGGCTAACCAGCTGAAGAGGACAACATAAAATAGAAGAAAGTGAGGATGTCTTTTTGTAGCTGTATGTTCCACTTGGAGCCCAAAAGAACAATAATAATACTATAGTATTACTTTATTAAGATTCTGTACCTGAAATGATATTTCCAAGTAGTCTTAGTTTGATAGGACGTTTTTATTGTGGTCGGTGATGATGGCGAACGATTAGAAAATTGAAATAGTGACAAGATCACAATCTCTAGAGTAAAATCCCGGAGGGTCCTGCTGACAACAAACCTATAAAACCGCATAACTGCCTAAATTTTTATTTCACTTGAGTTAACTAAATTTGCCTATCCCCTGCCCACACTGGACAATCATCTTAGACTTCTAAGTCTGATCATATTTTGTATGCCATTTTACTGTTTTGTAGAGGACTTATTGAAATTCTGAGTTCAAGGGATGAGATATAAGCCACACATATTGTGATGAGAGTAAGCTGCTAGCCAATTGGTAGACATTAATCTACGTCAATGTCTAGGTCACTAATATTGGTCGTGAGAAAATATGAGCAAGGCTGATTCAACAACCCAATCAGAGCAGATTTAACGTGGGTGAATAAGATTCGCAGATATATGGCTTAACTTTCCGAGAAACCAGAAACAAGCAATCAAAAGACTATGTTTGTCTGCTTGAATAAGCTTTAATAATGTACATGAAATATATATATATATAAATACGTGCTGATTTCCGTAATAAAACGATCTGTTGCCTGACCCTTGTCTTCTTTTGTTACAGTATTGCAGAAGGTTGAATTAAGAGGAGGAGTGAGACTCGAACACACGGCCTATTAACTATAGGTCTAGCTCTTAAACCAATGAGGTACATATCGACGAAGGTATATGAGTGTGCCTCGGTGGCATAGCGGTTAGGAGTCTCACCGACCATGCACATGGTCCGGGGTTCGATCCCCTGCCGGCGCACACCTGATATCAATGGCCGGCATGCCGAAAATTCCATACTATAATAGAAAAAATCACCGTGTAGAAGTGTTATCATTAAGACACTGTAGGATCAACTCTGTTATTCCATTGGAGTAAAATATGGCATTCAACTTGGTTCTTATTTCTTAGATCTGAGATATTTATTTATTTACTTATTTATACTTCACTAACTAGTCTTATCTCCGAAAGTAACGTGAAGATATATTTTAAACATAATGACAAGGAGTTATACAAATCCACAATTCCAGTTGGTACAATTCAACTAACTAAATCTTCTTAATATCGAGTATATACACAATAGTGGTAAAAGACCCCGAAGTAATGCATTTAAAGCATACATATACTTCCCATGATCAGAGAGATACTTTGAGAAATGTAACAAAATTGTAGAGTATTCAGACGGCATACGAAATGGAATTAACTAAATCTGCATGGGCATACATTGAGGAGGCTATCGAATGAGACATCACGCGCAGTAAAGGTCACCGCTCGAGTGTAATCTCAAAGGAAGCGATGCGGAGGGTTGACATCTAGGAGATCGTGTCAGTTGGAGGAGGAGGAGGAGGAGGTGAGAGATTATGGGTAGTCATGGACCCAGACGAAGAAGATAGCAGAAAATAGAAGAATGTGTAGATGTGTGTGTGTTGAAACTCTCTGTTCCACTTGGAACCTAAAGGAATAATAATAATAAATAATAATACGTCCCACAAATGATGAACAAATAATGCCACTAAATTTTTCAAGTCTATTTATGTAGGAGGGAGGAGAAGTATCTTCACAATTGGTGCCAGTAATGAGGACAATCTCGTGAAATACGAACACATTTCAAGGCCCAGTAGACACCATTTCCCATGAAAATCAAAAATCCATTGGAACCGACTATACAGAAGTTCAGAAATATATCTATGAGTATGTCGGCGTGATCATCAAATGATGTTGCACACCAGACTGTCGAGTGAAACCCAAGCGGAGAAAGAAAACTGGGATATCCGAGGGTGACATGGGGAAAATCGAGCGAGGAGAATATAAGAGACTTTGGGCAGTGATGAGGCCAGCTAGAGAGGACATCAAAAAATAGGACAAAGTGACGATGTGTTGTTGAGGTCCCATGTTTTACTGGGAACCCTAGGGAAGAATAATAGTAATAATAAATCGGAACGGCTAACACGATGTATATTCATCCATGTGTTGATCATGCTGACAAACAAAAATCCCTACCTGTACAGCTCCAATAAACTTGGACCTCTGAGGAATAGTGAAAATATGCTAACAGTTACTGAGTCATTCAGTGGTAGTATTCAGCTTCAGCGTGCTTCATTCATGACTTTGTATAGATAATTTCACAGTCATTCGGATTTTGTAACCACGTATGGATTTTTAAAAATCATTTGTTTCTGATTACTGTTCATTTATTTATACTTCTTTATATGTCTAACTGGACACTAACTGTTGTGGTAAGCCACTTGCAGGTGATATTCCTGTAAACATTGTTGTTGTTGTTGTTGTTGGTGTTTATCTCAACAAATATCTCAATGATAATGTCTCTGACTGCAGCACTTGATGAAACACAGGTGTGATACTCAGGAGGGACATGAGTTCCTTAAAGATTGTAAATACACCTTGCTGACTAGTGATTGCCAAGAAGCATAAAAATCTAAGTCTAGAAAATGCTTGCTGTAGACTGCTTATTACCACCCTGGTCGTCTCATATCTTGACGATTTCCAAGAAAATATACCGTCTTACCTTTTACATCAAGAAGTTAAGACATTCTGGTGTAAACCCAACCCTTACTCTTACAATTTGTTAACTCCCGTATTCTGCCTATTATTCTCTATTGCTCCCCCTTAGTCTTTCCTGGGCTATTGAAGAAAGACTATACCTTATTACGTAGGATGTTAAAGGTTGTCAGCAGGGTAAGCAGTTTGCCACTTAGCCAGCTTGTTAATATTCTGGTGGACAGGCATATGGACTCATGTGAAAAATGGGCGAAATCCATCTTATCTGACTCACAACACCCTCTACATTCACAACTCTCCCCATGTATCTCTTCAGGGAAAACACGAAGCCTATATAGGAAACTATATTCCCGCACTAGTAAGTACAAAAACTCATCCATACCCTACCTAGCCCGTGTTCTGTGCGATAAAGAATGCATCAGGCATGAAACCTTTAACTTATTAAATAGTCAGTAGAACCAATGGATCTCGTCTTTCCAACTCACATCATTTATAGGTACAACGTTTTCTCGCTCTTCATTCTGTATTTTATTTTTGTTATGTGCTGTTTTGTTTCTCTCTTCCTTACAAACTCTACTTAAAACATTCTTGTTCGTTCTTTGACACTCTGTATATCTCGACCATTTTGCTATCGCTTACGCCAGTAAATATGCTAGTAGTATCTACTTTTCTAACACCTTCAAACATTCTGTCTAAATTTTGGCTTTGCTACCGACATACTAATATGTTGTTGAGATAACTTTAATCTATGTAGAACTTTATTTATTGTTAATGTAAAAAACTGGATGCAATATTGTAGTAAAATGCTGAGAATTCCATTCTGTATCACAAGTACTGATTTGGAATAAAGCTTATGTTATGTTATGTACATAAATGTAGCCGAGAATTATTGTCTGATGGTTTTTGAAGGTCGCATAGAGTTCTAGTGGGGGGGGTCATGGCTATCAAGTCAGGTGTTAAGAGAAGTGCTCACTGATGTCACTGGCTGAATATGCAGCTATACATTGTGAATTCGTCAGCTACTGGATTCGATCCCAGTGGCTGAATGACTAATAATAATAATAATAATAATCACTTTATACTAAGCAATAAGTTTTCGTTATTTTTATTTTATTTCTTTACGTTTCCGTTGGAATATAGGGCTCCAAGCTAAAGCTTTGAAATAATCACTAGCAACGCCGGGTCGTGTTGCTAGCCTTATGCCCAACCTTTCCTTTCTACTAGTCTTATTACTAGGTTACTGAGGTAAAGGAGTACGTCTTCCAGGAATCGAACCCTGGACTGCATGTGTGATTGGCGAGCATTCTATTTTATGTAGAATGGAATTTTCAGCATCCTACATATTACAGCAATAATACTTGCCAACCACACTGCATGTGGTTTGGGGTTCGATCCTTTCGCCAACGAAGCACTAGTAGTAATAAGACTGGTAAATAGTGAGAGTTGGGAATGAGGCCAGGAGCAGCCCTATCCCGTAAAAATAAACACACCACTTCTACCGAAACCTCAATCCTCTAGCTTGCATCCCTCTATGTTCCACTGGGAACAGAATGGAATTTTTTTTAAGTTGAAAAAAAGGGAATAAAAACCTCAAAAATTTGTGGTTAATGGAGAAATATTACATGTCATAGTACTTCATAACCATACAAGCATAAATTCTTCTGAAACTTATTCTGATTTCATCTCCGAAGAGATACAAGGAAGACGTTAAGAGTAAAAGGGATTTTCAACATCCCTTAAGATGAAATTTAGTCATTAGCTTGCAAAAACTGACATACCTATCAACAGCAGTATCGGTTAGTTAGTTGATTCACTGTCACGTCACTAACCTTGTTCACAGTCTTCAATGTCCTACGTAGTTTAACAGGTTCTATTTTGAGAAGTTCAGGGACCAAATAAGCAGAAACAATAAAGAAGAAAATAAAAGACAGATTCAGCGAAGAAAATTTTCTCTATCGACGAAATCATCTTCAGAGGCTGTACAGTCGTATTTATACTTACCAAAAATATATAGTGGTCTATTATTGAGTAATAGGGGAAGGTGACATAATTGATATAATTACTTAGAAGTGGCTTTAGAAGTGAAAATTAAAATTTGTCAATTACATGGTACTCAACGGAACAAAGATAGAAGTTTGATAAGGTTAAAATTGTGTGTTTAAATGTGTGGTCATAAATTCACCTGTTCGTGTGGAGCTAGTTATATTGGCCGCTCACACAAAACTGGTGCACACTTTCCAAACGCATATCTGAACATTATCCGACATGGTTAGCAAAGGGACAATGCAAGACAATTACTAGCTCAATTCTCCAGCATTTGGTGAACTCAGGCCACGCAGCTTCACCAGAGTCGTCTTTCAACATCATCTACAAATTGAAGCCAAATGGAGTACTAAGGGCGTCAGGTTTCGGCGTTTGAGTATGGCGGAGGCGCTGGCAATTCATCAATACAACCTTAAACTCTGTATACAGAAAACGTTTGTCCAGTCTCTTATTCTCCCTTCGTCTTAACCTCTTCACTAGTTGTTCCCTGGAAAACATTTTGATTTTTCTTTTTTTAATTTTACTTTAGGTTTGCTTTCGCTTTGATAATTAATTCACTATTATCACTCTCATATGTTCCTTTTGTACGCTTTCTCACCCTCTTTACACATGTTAAATTGACACTCAACTACCACCTTTATTCTCACTCAAGAGCAATTTTAACCTTATCAAATTTCTCTATTTGTGCCATTGTTGAGTACCATGTAATTCACAACTTTTAATCTTCACTTCTAAAGCCACTTCTGAGTAATTATATCAATTATGTCATCCCCCACCTATTACTCAGTAATAGACCACTATATAAATTTTGGTAAGTATAAATACGACTGTACTGCCTCTGAAGATGATTTCGTCGATAGAGAAAATTTTCTTCGCTGAATCTCTCTTTTATTTTCTTCACGAAACAATAAAGAAGAACGGAAAGAATATGCGTGAATTTAAAACTGTAAGACAAGGGGGAATAAGTATTACTCCATTTATTCCTTATCACACAATGCCACTGACATCACGAAAATCATGTGACTAAGTCGATCAACACAGGTCTTGCTCACTGGGGTTGCCTGGTAACCTGAAGTCCTTAGGTCCATCCCCATTGTTGAGCTTATGCATGTGTATGGTTGAGGAGTTCCAAGGTAGGACGAAACAGCTATTCAGTATACCCTGATTTTTAAGGATTCTCTAAATGATGTCGGGGTTTTTCGGAGATGATTTAACTCAACAATCTTACTAAATATCCCTATCCACTGATTTTGATCAAACTATTTCAAGATAAGTGCACATCTATGGATTACTGGTATAGTACTTGTCAACCACGCCTGATATCTGGGTTTGATTACCGGCTGATTTACTTCTAAAACTCACCAAGTTGGCCATCTAACGGTCAGCTTGGAGTAGAGGACAGTTTACTAATAGTGAAACTTCAAAGATGCTTTCAGTTCTATACACCGCTCGGAATACAAATAAATGAGAACAGAAAAAAATCTCACTTACCTTCTGTATTTTACTCAATAAACAGTATATTTATCGTCCTCCAGAAAATACTCAATGGTGATCAACGTTTCATCAATTGTATTTCCTTAAATAGTATAATGCAATAAATATCAGTTTTATTCACAGTGATATTTAGTTATATGAAGGAAGATAATGATATCAGAGAGTATTGTTATTATCAATTAAATAATTTATTTATTAATTAACATGTACAACAATGAAAGTTAAATTATATCAAACATTGAACACTTGAACAGAAATAACTATTTTCCTCATAGAGAGAGAGATAGAGGAAGAAGCAACCAATCAGCACACAGTATTCCACCAACCAATCAGCCATCACTTAGTATTTGTGATGCATGTGTGGGTGTTCAGGTGAATGGAATCTTTCATCCAGGTAATTGTCAGACAGAGAATAATAATAATAATAATAAAGCCTCCAAATGATCTCAGCATTACCTAGGATTAAAATATTGTAATCAGAGTGATAACAACTTTTTTTAAATATATTCATAATAAATGAAAAGTCTAGCCAGATGTCTGTATATTATTGTTGCTAATATTATTGTTTTCTTGGGCTTCGAGTGAGACATAGGGCTTCAGAAAGGCATATCTCTGCTTTGTCCTACTTTCTGCAGCCCTCTTTTAGCTGGCCCCACGACGTCCCATACTTCCTCATCTCCTACACGTTCAATCTCCACTGTGTCTCACTCGGATTACCCAATCATGGTTTCCGATTCGCGTTCCACTCGAGCGATGGCCTAGCGGACGATGTCATTCAACAGTCTCCTCATCCTGCGTACTCGCCGTCTCCATTTTCTTCATCACGCTTCTTGAGCAATAGATTCTTCTTGGTTAGTTGATTCCCGGGGATTTCTTTTCGCCAATTCTTTCTGACTATTCGATCTCAACTTTGGGGGAAGTGGGCAACTGTAGATAAAAGTTTGTAGTAGCCTGTTAGAAATGCTTTTTGTGATGCGTTGGCCAATTTTCTGGTTCATGTGGAAGAAATGACTTAACGTTGGTGTTAAAAATCAAAATTTTTATTCTCTATGCCGAGTGGATACGTGTGTAGTGCACATTGTACCCTTGAACTTTTGTTTAAACTTGCGCACCTATCGTTTGGCACACTTTTATCTTTTGAGTTGTAACTCTTCCGTACGTTCATTGGTCCGCTCTCTCGTTGTGCATTGATTCTGCACACTCTCTGAGTCTACCACCAGTAACGTCCGCAGATAAGTTGTACAACCTCTTTATTTATCAAATTTCATATTTCGTTCGTGTAAAATGTAACTGTCCCAGATACACTCGTCATACCAAGTCTTTTTACCTTGATTCAGTTCGTCAGTATTTGCACGTTAGATAGAGTACACCTAAGGTCATCTAAAGGTGAAGAAGTTTTGTAAGAGTGTTCAGGCTTGAGGTTTACCGTAAGCCGTAATGGCTCTCACACGTGTACAAAACTATGTGGTCAAATGCAAAAAAATAAAATGATATTAAAGTGTTGCTTACAGGCTCGATCATGAGCTGACACCAATTAAATTACCTTTTGAAAACCATCGGAGTACTGAATAGCTGTTTTCATCAAACATGGGACTCTTCATCGGTTGGCAACCAACAGGGGATCAAACCCAGGACCTTCAAGCTGGAAATCTACTGCACTCAGTCCACAGCATAAAGAACAAGATACGGAATCTGTTCAGCACAAATGTGAAATCAGTCAGTTAGTGCTTCTATGCGTGCGAGAAGGATTTCCAACAAGCTACTGCAGATCTTTATCATCAGCTGCTCACTTCTCTGGCTGGCTCCATATTGAAGATCAAATGGCCGGCTCGCCGGTCAGATAGAATAAGGAACGAGAAGCTCTGGCTAAGAACAAGTCAACAGCGAGATCCGATCGCTCAATAAATCCGTAAGAGAAAATGGAGATGGATTGGTTGGGCATACGTTGAGGAGGCCGTCGAATGATATCATCCGCGGTGCAAGCCATCTCTGGAGTGTAATCACAATAAGAAGTGAGGAGTGGGTCGTTGGTGTGAGGGTGACATGGAGGGAATAGTGTGTTGCGGAGGAGTACGAGGAGATAAGAGATTATGGGCAGTAATTATGGACCCAGGTGAATAGGACGGCGTCAAATAGAGTAAAGTATGAATGTGTTGAAGCCGTATGTTCCACTGGGAACCCAAAGGAATTATATATAATATAAATAATAATCTTCAGGTTACAAGGCAAGCTCGTGGATTATTCAGCCAATGGAACCAGATTCATTGGCCATTGAATTCCAACTTACTAGCTGAAACATTGCGACAATGTGCATGGTAGGTGAGCGTCCTTACCTCTGTGCCACCGACGCATGGTTTACAATGATTAAGTGATTAATACATAATGCTTGTTAACGAGTTCAAGATGATCCGCACAACATAAATGGCAATTAGCCATTTAAATTTAAGGAAGTAACTGAGATGAAACCAACTGACGTCATGCTATGTAATACAAGATCGAAGAAATGGTTATCGAGGACTATATCGATATGAATAAACTCAGTTAATTAAGCTGACTGAATCTTTCCAATCACAAACATGGTGCTGATATTCTATGTGTCTGGAAGCTGACTTGTGCTCCCACCAAAAGAAGATATGTCGACTAACTGGCTTTTCGAAGGTTTTAATCCTCCGATGTTATTCATCCTCTAATTGAGAAATCTACTCAAGTCCACCGTAGAATAAATTTATTTTTACTTAGCTTCGAGGTTTCATTAGAAATGGAAGTGCTCTTCAAAAACAGAGGTTGGTAGTCTCACGCTAAAAACTTTCGTCTTTTCCAGGTACAGGACAGGCTAGTAAACTAGTTGTTAGGATTCACAATACATTGAGGTTGAAATAGGGACGCTGAATCGTACACAGAGGCTCTGATCACGGTTGAACTACTCCAGTAACATTACATGACGGCTACCCGTTTCCTCAGTCCGTAGTACTTTATTTTATTTTTTTTATTTTCGATTACAGCTTGATTCCACACCGTATTTTCGGTACAAGTATGGAATTTTCAGCGTGGATATCGGTAGCCCAAATTTCGCAGGCCGACCATAGATATCAGGTGTGCGTCGGAGTGGGCTCGAACCCCGAACCATATGCATGCTCGGCGAGAGTCCTAACCACTGTGCCACCGACGCAAGAACATAACGATGTAAGCCGCCAAGTATATTTTACACAATAATCTATGATATATAATATCACCAAGGATAAGTCAACTAGTCTGTAATCATGACCAATAAAGTAGTGGGCGTTATTTTGCTCATGTCAACTCTGATTGGCCAATTTACAGACTGGATATCGATCACTTACGGAGGCCAATTCTGATTGGTCAATATCTACAATGGATATGTATATTACCAATAAAGGATAGTCCATTGTTTGCCTGTCTACATATCACTAGGTGAGATTGATTTATGCCTCAGGTTTAGTTCGACGACGTGACCTAAGGCTTATTAGATTAATTTATCACTAGGGCAACTGAGTTTCGTGCTTATTAGCACTCATCGTTATCATCACCATCAAAAATGAATAAGCCAACTTCCTCCCAGAGATCCGAACTGGTGTCCCCCAGTGCTGAGGTTAGTAATCTCACCACTGAGCTAGTTAACCAAACACCTGATGTAGATGGATTGAAGAAGTAATAGGTTGGGTGTCTTAGGGTAACTAACATGTAGAAGATCGTTTGAAGAGGAGATGAAAGCCTGTAGAGATCTGACGCTGAAAGCCTATTTTCTACTCACTCAAGTAGGAAGCTTCATCGACCTTAATACTTTCCAAATAGAAATGCTTCTTTTCAGTCTCTTACTAACACACAGTATGAAACAAAGCCTAACTTTTTCACACACATGATTTACTAATACTACTTATGATGCATATCTCTCTCTATATTTCAGTTTACCTAACAATAAAAAGAAAATCAAACAGTTATGTTGAAATTTATCTAGGTAGATTGCTTTTCCATTCATAAACATCTGTGCTTTGAAAGCGTTTACATTCTCTCCGTCACTATAGTGATAAGCGTCTGTATACACACTCACACCCAAACACCCATATGTACATACCTAAAATCACACATAACTGTAACACATAACACATACCTTTTCAAGGCCGCAATACACATACGAAATTGTATAGGATGTAGCTTTTGCATTTCCTTGATATAAAAAATGGTATTGTTCATCTGTTGTGATTGTATTTTTTGCTGCCTTTTAAAGTTGCCGCCATATTTATTTTCAGCGCGTTTTTTGAAATCATCATCACCACGTATATATAGTATTCATCATTTTATCAGTAATAACAATCCATAGCGATTGTATGAACATAATTTATCAAAAAAATGAAATTTGATCGGAAAGAAACAAATGAGTATATATAAATGTACATTTTATCAGTGAATACATTTCGCTTCGACGTTGTTTTTTTAAGCTGTGCGTGTGTTTGTACTTGTGTATGTATGTATGTATGTATGGGAAGGTGATGGGTACTTCTTTTGTAAGTAAACAAATTCGATCTCAGTGAACTGAATGTTTGATTATCAAAAGATGGTCATTAAACTGCTACTGTTAAACATATTCAAAGATAATAAATTAGAAAAATAATCGGGTATTTGAACAGACACACACCGATTTCCGTGGCTAGCTGTACATATCTACAACGCAAACAAATGTTATCGCTAGACGAAAGCAGAAATCTTGAATGGGATCAAGCCAGATGGATTTCCTCGCACAGACTGCAGCGGATATGCTAACGCCAACATCGCAAAAGGGGCCTGCTGATTGGAAGAAAGGTTACACTGTCAAACTATCAAATAAGGACAAGTTGGGCGTAAAATAATCCTCTTTGCCGCGGCAAATAAAATACTAAGTCACATTATCATAAAGAGAATAAAAGATTCACTTGGTGTACAACGCCGCCCCCTCAATGGAACAAGCTGGATTCAGGAAAGAGAAATCATTTTCTGAGCAATTTGCAACTCTACGCATCATCATCTGCGAACAAAGCATAGGATGGCAGTCAAATATATATCTCAATTTCTCTTTGAAAAGGTCTTCGACACATAGTGTTAACCGAGAAGTAGTTTGGAAGTTGCTTTAACACCACATAGTGCAGTGTGCCATACTTTCATCAACCTCATTCAACAGTTGGCTAGCTAAAAGTGCCATGTGTCATGTGATCCACAAAAGAAAAATCAGGGAGACATTTGCAGTGAACACAAGAGTAAGACAAAGCTGGCTGCATATTGTAACAACAGAAGACAAGGGCCAGGCAACAGATCGTTTTATTATGAAAATCAACACGTATTTATACATATTTCACATACATTATTATAGCTTATGCAAGTAGACAAGCGCAGTCATCTGATTGGTTGTTTATGAGAAGTTAGGCAGACAAACGCAGGCTTCTGATTGGTTGTTTCGGGATTCCTCGACAAATAGAGTTCTCTATCTGCGAATCATATTTTGCCACGTTAACTTTGCTGTGATTGGTTGTTGAATCAGCCTTGTACATGTTTTCTCACGGCCTGCTCTCACCGCAATATTATCACCGATAATATTCCCGATCAATATATCTTCATTTTCTCCTACATATTTGTTAAGCTATCGGCTCTCGCCCCTGTTGGTGTGTTCCCAACCAGAGTTTCTTGTTGCTAATTCTTTCTGGACAGTGATTTGATCTTCAGTATGGAGAGCCACGAAGTGGGCAGCTGTTGATGAAAGTCTGCAACCTATTGGAAATGCTTTTCGTGACAGGAGCGCAGCATCAAGTTTCTGACCCGCATAGAAGAACTGACCGACGTGATATTTGTGTTGAAAATGCGAATCTTGTCAACATCGCCTAGTTAACTAGCGCGCTATTTTTCTAGACGGTCTCAAACCCAAGAAAAGAGGGAGAGTTGGACGTAAGGCGAGCAACCCTACACCATTAAACTTATCAAACCGCTAGTGAAACTTCAACACACAAAACAACACGTCATATTTAAACACAATTTTGACAAACACCAGAGTCAGGGAATAGATGATGTGTCACATTATGAATCATAAGGTGATTACGACTTTTAAGCCAGTTCCTACCATGAATTTGGTCACAATATATTGAATTTATTGGTGCAGTACATGTAGGAAAGTAAACCAGTCGGAATACAAACCATTCGCAGGGATTTAGCTCACAGGCTTAAGAACTAGGTTATTTCAACCGAGTTCCGGCTGGACATTCTACTTGACTCTTGACTACATTTTAATAGTATTACCAGCTGTAGAACAATAATAAGTATAGCTTTTAGCCTGGAGCACTAAAAAAATTATATTCCGGGTAACTGAGTTTAAGTAAAAAACACCAACAGTAACATTGACTGCGGGTTACTCTATTTATCCTCAATTAGAAGAAGTTATAATTAATTGGTCATCAGATTCTGTATCTCTCCACGGATCAAAGACTTGGAGTGTCATGAAGAGCATCTCAAACAAACTACAGACCTTCATCAACAGATAGCTGTCTTCGCTCAATACTCAAGATCAGATAGCCAGCCAGAAAAGATCAGCAACAGTGAGGGATCTCTGGCAATGAGTGAAACAACCAGGAACAGACTGTGCAATAAAAATATAAGAAGAAATGGGGGTGGATTGGCCATAATCTGAGGAAACCAGCAAGTCACATCACTAGACAAGCCTTCGAGTGGAACCCAGCAGAATAGCAAGCGACGAGTTGGTTGTCCAAGGGTGACTCGGAAGAGGTCATTTGGAGAGGAGATGAAACCATATGGGCAGATTTGCAGCCAGGTGAAAAACGTAGCAGAGAACCGAACGCAATCGAGACGTGCGGATGAAGCCCTATGTTCCTCTAGGAATTAAAGGAAAAAAAATAATAATAATCAGGTTCTGTTCCAATGGTCGATGAGGTTACTGTACCTAGGTGTCTCTTGCTAAGTAAGCTTGCTGCAACACAGGCTGACAGCTGGACAAATAAGTGGCCACATTCCTATTTTTCTCATAGGAAGCAGTACATCGTCTACAATGGAAAGTCCTCCACTACCTCACTTACTTTAGCTGGTCTTCCTCAAGGTGCTGTTCTTTCTCCTCTTCTGTTTTCGTTTTTCTTACATGACTTACTCCATTCTGAAGTCGCCACTTTTGTTAAGTATGCTGATGACCTCTCTGTTTCTACTATGCCTGTCAACTCTCAGTCAGATTGTTCCAAATTAAATAACTTCCTGTCAGTAGTTAGTCAGTGGTCCTCTTCAAACGGTCTCAAGCTTAATCCATCTAAATGTCAGGCAGTCAATTCCACTCTCAGACGGAAACATGACCTACAACAACTAGCTAGCTCACATGGCCCCACTATCATTGACGTCACAGAGGTTGAAAATACGTCTAATGTCAATGTGCCTTGGGCTGAGTTTTTCTTCCGACCTTTCCTGGTCCTCCCACATCTTACTAGTTACTAGTTACTAGGAAGATGTTTCGCCTAACGTTCTAAGTTAGGAAGTTTAGGCAGTCTGGCATAGAGCAGTCTTTGCTTTCTCAGTTTGTCAACTCTTGTATTCTACCCATCCGCCTTTACTGCTCCCCATTAATCTTTCCTGGACTACTTAAGAAGAAGGACTTTGCTTTGCTCAGAAGGACAGGCACTAAAAGCTGTTAGTAGGGCAAGCGGGATATCGTTCAACCAACTGGTTAACACTATTGCTGATAGACATATAATCAATGTCATGTAAGAAACTAACGAATACAATATTGTCTGACCCCGAGAATCCTCTCTATACGCAGCTGTCTCCTTGCATTTCATCTGGTAGAACTAAAAGCAGCTATAGGAGGCTGGCTATATGCTAGGACTACCACAAAGTACAAAAACTCCACAATACCATATCTCTGGAACAGCTGTTATGTGCATGGTGAGAAATCCGTTAGGTATGACACACACGATCAACTTACTGCGTCACTCTAACAAATAGTCCCACTAGTTTTTGTCTTCCTTTCCTCGTTACTATTACACTGTTGTTCACATCTTCTATTACACAGTAATTTTACATTTCATATCCTGTGGTGCATTGTTTGAAATGTGAACACTACGCTGTTCTTTTTCTTTTTTGGGATGTTGCTTTTTGATTTGAAAATCTTATAAAATTTATGAGGTAATTAGATGCAATATATACTGTAATGCACGCTGAAAATTCCATACCTGTACCACAAATACTGTTTGGAATAAAGCTGTTATTATTATCATTATTTGTAACCAAGAGGCCTTGGGTTTTGATCCCGGAGAGTGCATACTGATGAAGAGTTCCGAACTAGGACGAAATAGCTGCCGTTCAGTAGTACTCTCTGGTTTTCCAAACAGCTCTCAAACTGATGTCAACTCTCATGATCAAATCAGTAAACTAATGAAACAAAGGCTGCTCAACATCGATGAGTTGCAGATACACACATTCACACACACACGAAGCGAGTTTGCGTGTGTGTGTGTGTGTGTGTGGCAGTGTGGCAGCCATAGAGGGAGTTAGAGAGAGAGAGAGAAAGAGAGAAGCTTAAACAGTTAGTAAAGGTTTTATGCCAAAGTAATTTATCATTCGAAGTAATAATATCACTATTGAACTCCTCGTCTGAGTAAGACACTACAGTCTACCGATAGATATTTACAGGGGATATATATATATATAAATTTAACTTCGTACGTCGTTGACTTGACAGGATATTTCTCCTAAATATATAAAAACGAGAGAAATAAACCTTTCGGAGTAAAGGTTTATTTTAAATTTTAACGGGAAGTACGCAACATTTTGCGTGATATATATATATACATATAGGATAAGCTAGTATATTCTATGTCTAGGGATAGAATAGACATTTAGCTATTGCTTTAGAATAAAATTGGGGCAACCATTGACAAGAATCGATTTGTAATATGCGAAATAAAATCCCTACACCCTTCCCTCTCTCTCTCTCTGCCAATAAAAGGAACAGAAAACAAAACGAAAATAACAACACTCATCAGCTGTCAGAATTAAAATAGTTTTATTTCTACAGTTTTATAGTTCCATCCTTAACCATGTGTATGTGTGCGTGTGTGCATGTGTGTGTGTGTGTGTGTGCGTAGTGTATGAATATGACTCATTTTTCAGTTGAATGGTGTTCACTTTAGAAGATGACGTAATTCGGCATTTTAATAGTAAACTGATCAATAATCATTAAGGTATTTGAACAAGATGAATTTTTTTTTTAATTTATCATGTATGAGACAAAGAATCATTTGAGATTGGTACTTTTTTTTAAGGTGAACTTTATTTTTAGAAAAAATGACAAGGCCAACTGTTAGTACTTTTCACATAAAGTTGTATTTTTTCTTCTTATGACTAGAAAGGCAGACATCTATCTACAATATTGACAGTGTTAATTCAGAGAGTTCTACTGTATGAGTCAAAAATTTGGTGAGCTTGTCACGAAAAGTAATAATTCCAAAATGTAGACTTTTATTAACAGCCGCTGACTAGACTGGCTTCATTATTTATTATTATTATTGTCATACTATTTATTGTTTCCTCTAATTCCTAGAGGAACAGAGGCTTCAGCCGTACTTCTCATTTGAGATCAGTTCCCTGCCAACCTTCTCACCTGGCTCCAAGTCTGCCCACATGCTTTCATCTCCTTTTCACATCAACTTCTCTATGTCACACTCTCGCACTGACGACCAACTCGCCGTTACCTATACGGTAGGGTTCCACTAGAGCAATGGTCTGGCGTGTAATGTCACTTACTTGTTGGTTTGTTTTCTCAGAGTATGACCAGCCAATCCACCTCTATTTCTTCGTGTATATTTGCTGCACAATGGTTCCTGCTGGATTGGTTCGCTCATTGCCAGAGATCATTGTTACTGATCTTTTCTCGTCGGCCATCTGATCTTCAGTAGTATTGAGCGAAGACAGCTAGCTGTTGATGAAGGTGTGTAGTTTTTTTTCGAAGTGGCCTTCGTGACGTGGCGCAGTGCCGAGTCTCTGAGACATATATAGCAAGTAGCACTGACTGACTTCACATTGGAGTTGAAAATCCGCCTTTTATTTTTCATTCTGACTGCTAGATGATGACCTCCACACACAAACTTGGGACCGACAGCATCTACAAAATAAATTACAACAACTGAGAAAAACACTACATTGACCAACGTGGACGACGTCCTTTACGTCATCCTATCTATGAACATAAACCAGCCGTCAAAAGACATGACATCCACTCCCTCACTCATATCGCCTCACTGCATACAGACAACCATGGATATCAATTCGACTGGGATAACGTTCAAATATTAGACAGAGGAAACATCAATAATGCTAGAGAATCGTCAATTAATAGACAAAATTAACTAACTGATAAGAAAGTAATCTCATACGCGAAGGGTCAAACTTCAGGTCAAGTAAATAATCAACACCAATACCAGTACAAGTAGCCTAAAGGGTGGGAAAACACACAAAAACAACCAATCACGTTCAAGGTCACCCATCAGAAGAGATGACTATTAGTGAACTCTTGGAGAAATCTGAAAGCTCACTTCATCAAATTGAAGATGTTGCCTAGTAGGGCAATGAAAGCATCGCAAGTAAACCAGCCATCCAAATGCTCAGAGAGCACAACTACATCAAAATCATCCACCTGAGCTATAAATCTTCTCCATCATATTTAAGGTCGGACTTTTGCAATAAATATTCTGCCTCGACCCAATAACTTAATTTGTCCAATCTGGTTTAAATCTGTTTGACCTGGATTTAGACACTTATCAATTGCTGAGTGTATAAGTTGATCATAACATTGAATTATCAGGGCACTAGATAATGAGAAATAAAAGAACACTAAGAATAATATCCAGTCTCTAAGTCTGATGAGGTTTCTAACAGGAACTTCTCGATTGCCTGGAAGTAATTACTCTCAGATAATTGATTTTTTTAACTCTCCAGTATACATCTTTTATTCAGGCGTCTTGTTATGAGTATTTTATATTATTATTTATGATTTCCTTGAGTTCCGAATAGAAAATATGCCTTCAATAACACACCTACACTTTGTTCTGTCTTCTGCCGTCCTCTTCAGCTGGGTACACGATTGACCAAACTCTCTCATGTCTTCCTCACATGATCCACTCCATGTTATCACCGCACCGACGACCCATTTGTCACTCCTCAATAGGATTCCACTCGAGTAATGTCCTGAATTGCTCGCGATATCATTCGACGGCTTCTTCAATGTAGGCCCGAGCAATCCATCTCCACTTCCCCCTTACATATTTGCTGAGCGATCGGCTCTCGCTTGTTGTGTTTTGTTCCCATAGTTTCTTATTGCTTTATTGTTTCTGGCCATTTGACCTTCAGTATGGAGTCATAGAAGGCAGCTATTTGTGAAAGCCTGAAACCTGTTGGTTATCCTATTCCTGACGCCCAGTGCACATTTCTGACCCGTATAGAAGGACCGATTTCACATTGGTGGTGAGAATCCGAATCTAATTTTCTTATGCTAAGTGAGATCAGAAGATATCCAAACTGTCTGTCAGGTTAATGAAGATGTATCTTGCCTTTTCGATTCGTCTATTCCGCCTGTAGCTGAAACGATACTTCCTGACCAGATAAGTGAAGCCAAGAAGTAACCTCTGTTAAGTCTCCTCAGTTGATAGTGATTGATGCTATTTGTTATTGTTGCTGTCAATTGGTTATCTTCACCACCTCCATCTTCTCTACGTTCACGTACCGTCCTGTTTTCGCCGCCTCTTCAGCCAGTATGTTGGCTTTCACCTGCCTGTAAATCTCCGAATTTGTGCGACATTAGTCATATGTCATCCAGATCTTTTGGAGTCTTTTATTGGTGTTACAGCGTATCTCTGTCTCCTCACCCCTCCCCCAACAGTCTGATGCATAATCCAGTCAGTACACCACAATTCAGGATATCATCGATGATAATAGGCAGGCAACCAGCCTTTTCTTACTGCTGTATGCACTTCGAATGCCTCACTGAGTTTTCTGTTGTGGATAACTTGACTTATGAGTATATAACTCATTAATTTTCAAGTTTTTCTACTTCCTTCAATTTATCTTTAATACTTCTTGAACAATACAATACTTCAGTTAGATAGAATTCGATTTGGACAGTAATACTAGAGAATAAAATTAGTCTGAATAGTGCTGGATGTTTTTGATTGGATCCTAGTCAGTAACTAGTGTGATGTGTCTAGTCCTATCTTCACTGCAGACTGAATTCTATCATCAGTCAAGCTTGCAATGTGGCCACCATACCACTAGGTGGCTCGCCATCACGGTGCACTGTGGATTGATGGTATTAGATAGACTGATAGAATTCAGTCTGCACCGAACATAGGACCAGACACGTTACTATAGTTACTGACTAGTGTGCAATAAAAAATATTCATTACAGTCCTAAAGGACTGCAATGGAGATCCTGGATAATAATAATAATAACAGCTTTATTCCAAACAGTATTTGTGGTACAGGTATGGAATTTTCAGCGTGCACTACAATATATATTGCATCTAATTAGCTCATAAATTTTATAAGATTTTCAAATCAAAAAGCAACACCCAAAAAAGAAAAACAACAGCGTAGTGTTCACATTTCAAACAATGCACCACAGGATATGAAATGTGAAATTACTGTGTAATAGAAGATGTGAACAACAGTGTAATAGTAACGAGGAAAGGAAGACAAAAACTAGTGGGACTATTTGTTAGAGTGACGCAGTAAGTTGATCGTGTGTGTCATACCTAACGGATTTCTCATCACCACATAACAGCTGTTCCAGATATGGTATTGTGGAGTTTTTGTACTTTGTGGTAGTCCTAGCATATAGCCAGCCTCCTATAGCTGCTTTTAGTTCTACCAGATGAAATGCAAGGAGACAGCTGCGTATAGAGAGGATTCTCGGGTCAGACAATAGTGTATTCGTTAGTTTCTTACATGACATTCATTATATGTCTATCCACAATAGTGTTAACCAGTTGGTTTAACAATATCCCACTTGCCCTACTAATAGCTTTTAGTGCCTGCCCTTCTGAGCAAAGCAAAGTCCTTCTTCTTAAGTAGTCCAGGAAAGATTAATGGGGAGCAGTAAAGGCGGATGGGTAGAATACAAGAGTTGACAAACTGAGAAAGCAAAGACTGCTCTATGCCAGACTGACTAAATTTCCTAACTTAGAACGTTAGGCGAAACATCTTTCTAGTAACAAGTAAGATGTGGGAGGACCAGGAAAGATCGGAAGAAAAACTCAGCTCAAGGCACATTGACATTAGACGTATTTTCAACCTCTGTGACGTCAATGATAGTTGGGCCATGTGAGTTAGCTAGTTGTTGTAGGTCATGTTTCCGTCTGAAAGTGGAATTGACTGCCTGACATTTAGATGGATTAAGCTTGAGACCGTTTGAAGAGGACCACTGACTAACTACCGACAGGGAGTTATTTAATTTGGAACAATCTGACTGAGAGTTAACAGGCATAGTAGAAACAGAGAGGTCATCAGCATACTTAACAAAAGTGGTGACTTCAGAATGGAGTAAGTCATGTAAGAAAAACGAAAACAGAAAAGGAGAGAGAACAGCACCTTGAGGAACACCAGCTAAAGTAAGTGAGGTAGTGGAGGACTTTCCATTGTAGACGGTGTACTGCTTCCTATCAGAAAAATAGGAATGTGGCTACTTATTTGTCCAACTGTCAGCCTGTGTTGCAGCAAGCTTACTTAGCAAGAGAGACCTAGGAACAGATTCAAATGCAGATGTGTAATCAAGGAAGGCACAGCGAACGTATTTAGCTCCCCTATCTAAACTAGAGACTATACTATGATGTTGGACAACAGCGCATCTAAGTTACACGTAGTATGTTTATAGGCAAACTGTTTGGGGTTATTGAAAGGTTTTAAAGAGGGTTCAAGATTAAGTAAAATAAGTCTTTCCATAACTTTCAAAAAAGTAAGTTAATGACAATGGGTCTAAACTTAACATTAGGCCCTCTTGTTGATTTAGGTACTGGAACAATCTTGATATTTTTCCATGAGTTCGGTATAATACTTTTGGAAAACGATTCGTTGAAAATGTCAGTTAACGCGGAACACAAGATGTCAGCTCACTTCTCAAGGATAACAACAGTAGGAACACCATCAGGACCAAGGGACTGAGTAGGTTTGAGAGATTGAAGACACTTCAGGACATCATTCGTGTTAAAGCATGAGAAGCAGTCATTGTTTCCACTATTTGAGTTAGGAATCATAACATTTGCTGGGATACATATGAAGGATTCATTAAGCATGCCAACATCTACAGAAATATCATTCATTATTTGCTTACCACCTGTGATTTCCTTTGATAACTTCCACATATTAGATGGGGATTTACATGAAAGAAGCTTCTGTTTATAGAGAGCATTCAATCTTTGTAATTCAAGTTTAATCAAAGTGTTCATTCTCTTAATACCAGATTTATTTTTCATTTTGAAAAACCTCTCTTTTTCACGACGGAGCTTTTTGAATTGATAAGAGGAGAAGCGGTTGAATTTTAAGAAGATTCTCTCTTTTGGACAACAAACATCAAGACAGAAATTAAGACAATGTGTTATGTTGGTAATTGTGTTATCAAGAGCTTGATCAGTAAATAAGTCCCAGTTTGTGTATTTTAACATGGTCCTTAGATTCAGTATGTTGTCATGAGAATAACATCTGGGCAATATTCTTATGATACAGTGATCAGAATTGAGTAGTGGGGCTCTTTTTCGAGCTTCAAATATTCCTGTGTCATTTGTAAACACAAGATCAAGAGTGTTATCCATCCTAGTCGGGAAGTTGACAATGTTATCGTGTCCAAGTGTAATTAGGAAGCTGTGATCACTAGAATTAAAATCTTCAGTAACTATAGATAAGGAATTTCCGAAGGAGGTGGCAGCAAGGGAGGTAAATTCATCCGCGAATAAAGATAATTCTGTGGAGTTGCATCCAGGAGCAATATACATGTTCGAGATGTAAATGTAGTTGTATTTTGACAAATGTTTAGGTCGACACTTAACGGTGAGACAGTCAATATTGTCACTAGAGAATTTGAAACATACATTATTAGATGTACACCATTGTGAATTGATGAAGATGGCGACACCACCACCACGTTTCTTCCTGGAACTACACCGATCTTGTCTGAATAATTTGAAGTCATTTAGATACACTAGATTGTCATCATATAGATCATGTAGCCATGTTTTTTGAAGTGAAATGATCCCAGTATTACGATATATAATAGAACACACAAGTGATTGAAGACAGTTAATTTTAGTTGGCAGGGAGCGACAGTTAGTACTCATAATTGCGGGAACAGTCATGAATTGAATAGGGGCATTTTTTAAAGCTCTTTGCCAACCGGCAGGATGCTTTTTCTTGTCTTTTTTATGGAATTGCAGATCAGTAGGTTTTAAGGATAATAAATAGTCGCGAGAATAAATAATCCGATTACAGGTCATAATTGAATAAGATTTAGTAATTTAAAATGATGAATTGAAAAATGAGAAGTTAAATGCAATATGATTTGTAATGTTTAAGGTATTTGGTAGTGATATGTATCCACATATATATATTTATGTGTGTGTGTGCATGTTGGTCTCTCTTTCTGTTTGCTCGGTTAGTCTGTGACCACTTCACTTGTATGGACTTGTCTCCTTTAATAATGTGTATTCTCCTTATATTATATTATATATAATATGAGTGTTTGTTGACAGTCCGTTGCTTGGTGACATATATCCATATATGTTTGTTGGCATGTCTGCTATATTCGCTATGTATAATTGGATCGACACTCCATTATAATTAGCCATTCATGTTAAGACTGTCTAATGATTTTTCCCACGCTTGTCTGAATTATTTATATATATTCGCATTCACAATTTGTGTGAACTACTTTACTTTACAACTACTTACTTACTTACCACTTTGGTGTGAGACCATTTATTTTCGTCTCCTTGTGTTTGGACAATAGAAGTATCATCGCAAACCTAGTGGTCTTCTGATTTCCGCCTTCTCGCGTCAGGACTATTAGTTTCTCGACCAGTCCATAACAATAATTTAGCGACGAGTACATAACAATTTGGCGACGGGGAAACTAGAACATAACAATTTGGCGACGGGGAAAACTACTATTAACCACTCAGCAGCAACAACATAACAATTTACTATGGATTATTCTAAATTGGAATTATTGTTTGAACAACAAATGAAATTAATGGAAATGTTCGTCAACCAACAGACTGGTCCAGCTCCACCTTCAAGCAATCCCAATCATACCATGCTACCATCTGTCGACGGAATTGTGAACAGCATTTCACAGTTCAATTATGACCCAGAGGCTAATGTCACTTTTGACACATGGTATCAACGTTATGAGGATTTATTCACTGTTGATCTCGCCTCACAAGACGATGCCTGGAAGGTGCGAGTTTTGCTACGTAAATTGGGTCCGGCAGAATATGAACGGTACTGCAACCTAATTTTACCACAGAAACCACGTGACAATTGTTTCGATGATACAATAAAGTTGCTGCGTGAACATTTCGGAGACCACTCCTCATTATTCAGTATACGTTATCGTTGCCTCAAGCTGGCAATGAATGAAAATGATGATTTTCTTACTCACGTTGGCACAGTCAACCGAGAATGTGAGAGATTTCGACTCAGGTCCTTAACAGATGATCAGTTCAAAGCCTTGATTCTCATATGCAGTCTCCAATCTCCTCGTTTCACAGATATCCGAACTCGACTGCTCAATCAGCTAGAACAAAATCCCAAGTTAACATTACATGACATAGCTGATGAATATCAACGGCTGATTAATCTGCAGAAAGACACACACTTGGTCGAATCAACACCTCCGAGAAGCTCTGATATTCGTGCATTACGCAAGAGCAAAAATCTCTCATCAGCTACTCCTGACCCACCTCTTCTCTAATGTCCCGCGGAAATCTACAGATACTCGTCCAACTTCACAAAATACTGCAAAGAAGACCCCACCATCACCATGCTGGCATTGTGGCGCGTGGCACTTTGTAAAGTCTTGCCCATACAAAAATCATCGTTGCAGCAAGTGCAAATCATCGGTCATAAAAATGGTTTTTGTCAGCCACGCAACCCAGATATCAAAATCCAGCAAAAGCTCAACAAAATGTTGGTCCTAAATCCCCAAAAAGTCATTGAGTCTACGCGCAACCCGTCAAGTCACAACACCAGCTATGCGGAAATATATTGACCTTCAGATGAATGGTCATGATGCACGTCTGCAGCTAGATACTGCCTCTGATATTACTGTTATATCAGAGAAACTTTGGAATTATATTGGCAGACCACCTATCACCAATACTTCCCAGTCTCTTCTCAGCGCCTGTGGTGGGCGGCTCAAACTAATTGGTGAACTCAAATGTTCTGTTTCCTTCCGCAATACCAAATTCACAGGAATTTGTTACGTCACGAAGAATGATTTAAATGTTTTGGGACTTGATTGGTTCGATCGTTTGCATCTGGCTGATGTCCCACTAAATTCTCTACGCAATACAGTGAAGAAGCATAAAATGCTAGACAATTCCGGACGGAGCCGAAGCCGCAAACCCAACAATCAGACGAAACGACAGGCGTCAACAACAAGCCCAAAGGTCCCAGATAAACCCCCAGGTAAACATCCTACTAATCATTCATCTTCTCAAAAGGGGAGGTGATATGTATCCACATATATATATTTATGTGTGTGTGTGCATGTTGGTCTCTCTTTCTGTTTGCTCGGTTAGTCTGTGACCACTTCACTTGTATGGACTTGTCTCCTTTAATAATGTGTATTCTCCTTATATTATATTATATATAATATGAGTGTTTGTTGACAGTCCGTTGCTTGGTGACATATATCCATATATGTTTGTTGGCATGTCTGCTATATTCGCTATGTATAATTGGATCGACACTCCATTATAATTAGCCATTCATGTTAAGACTGTCTAATGATTTTTCCCACGCTTGTCTGAATTATTTATATATATTCGCATTCACAATTTGTGTGAACTACTTTACTTTACAACTACTTACTTACTTACCACTTTGGTGTGAGACCATTTATTTTCGTCTCCTTGTGTTTGGACAATAGAAGTATCATCGCAAACCTAGTGGTCTTCTGATTTCCGCCTTCTCGCGTCAGGACTATTAGTTTCTCGACCAGTCCATAACAATAAATTAGCGACGAGTACATAACAATTTGGCGACGGGGAAAACTAGTACATAACAGGTAGCCCAAGATTTAAGCAGGCCACCAAGGTCATTGTTAATTTTTCTGACTACAGTCAGTACTCACTCGGTGACGCTGGTTCGAATCTCAGAAGGGAAATGATTTCCTTCGAGGTTGTAGATACGCCCTGCCAATGAGTGCCAACCAGCACGAAACCTAGGTCAGGCGAGGCTTCCTGCCCATTGATTACCTCCAACCATATAAGTGCTGGATGTATTTAGACACAGTAATTGAGACTACCTCTATAGAAATGATAACACAGGAGATCAGTTAAGACAAATTATAAACCAACAGTACAATAGGGAATTTAAGAATAACTTGAGAAATAAATGGAAAACGTAATCAAATTTTTTTAAATAATTTTTCCTTCATGTTCCCAGTGGAACATAGGGATCCAAGCTAGTGGCTTGAAGTTTCTGTAGCAGTGTTTGATTTTTACAGGATGGGGTTGCTAGCCTCATGCCCCTGTAAGGGACGGGGTGGCCGAGTGGTTAAGGCGATGGAAAACGTAATTATAATGTTGTAATCAGGTAAATCCTACTAATGTAGATTGAGTATAGTGATCAAATTGCCCTCTCAAGTATTCGTGTGTTGGGATATGAATAGTTTGACACTAGAAAAGCATTCAAAACCAGTCAACATTATACGGTCGATTCACCCTAGTCTGTGACTCTTTAAAAGCATGAAACTCATGCCCTCATCCACAGAAGACAGAAGTCAGAAACTTTAAGGCACGAGAAGAACGCATTGATCATTCAACCAGTAGGATGGATTTTTATTCTTCATTTTTGATTACAGCTTGATTCCACACTGTATTTTTGGTACAATTATGAGATCCAATGGCAGGCACGTGAATTCTAACTTCTGCCAGGTGACGATATATAGTTCCATCATCAGCAAATGTCATCCTACTTTACGTGGTAGACTTCATTCTAGAACTCCAGACAACTCAGCGTTGTAGCCAATCACTGGTAAGCACTTGATTAATTTTGAAGTACTGGTTAGCAGGGATTTGATGAGTAACATGTTAGATCACTAGCCAATAATAGTTAGACGACCGGTAAAGACCAGAGAGTACTAGACAATGTCTTTGTTAGAAAACTTAAATTACCGAAAAATTATTGCTTGTGCAAATATTTCCTTAGAAATATTATTATTATTGCTGTGACATCTCCTTCCCATGAAACATAAATACGACAGTCTATCGCTTGAATTTATTATAGTTCTTTAACGATCAATTCGTTCTCAAGTCATTTTGACATATTTAACTACCTACCGCGACCTTCAATTTGTGTCTAAATGCATATATGAAATAGTACACGCAGTGTGGTATTGTATAATTATCTGTAAAATGTTGGATTTCAGTTAAATATATTCCGTAAACATATTACAAGCTAAAATATATAAGCTTTACAACGACAGCATATAACCTCACAAGAAATCCTAATCTCTAGGAGGTATTCTGGATTCAATAAACAAGGTAGGATTAATGATATAAGTAAAAAAACTTGGGCACTGTGGTAGAGTGTAACTCCATTATAGAGAGGATTTTATTTTGGTAAAATCACACAGTGGTGTTGTACAGTAATATTTACTGATGACCACCTTTCAAGCACAAATTATCCCCTGCTCGTAATCCTCATATCAAGGCACTACTCCCACAACTTTCTTGTTTCATTTATATACATCAGTAAAAACTGATGATTAGACATTTGAATAAAATCAATATAAGATAAAGTACATTCACAAATAGTAATATGAGTGTTATTTATCAAGTACAATTAGATGGGAAATAAGATGTTAAAATAAGTGACTTGTTAGAATGTTATAATGTAAATTGAAATGTGTTTGGTGTGGATTCACTCGATGAACCAGGCAGGATTCAGTAATCAATCTCTCTCCACCTACTCTTTAGAATTTTGACTCTGTCCTACTCTGTTGTGAGGTTGTGTTAATGCATGCATTACGATTGCTGAGCTTTTCCTAAATTACTTATCTTTTCGGGATCAACCATTCTTACCTTAGCCACTAAATTCTTATGTTCTGACAATCTGACTACCCCCGACCTACTACTTTGACCTATGTTGTTGACCCCACTCACAGTTATTGCAGGGTATATTGTAAATTATATTATTTTGTCTAATTAGGGCCAACTGACAGGGTCCTTTAACCTACAGAGCTGGTCCCACCAGAGTGATTTTGTAGGTTTAAACGCCATTTTAATTCCTGCTTTATTCAGAATCCTACGTAGCGATTGTCTCATATTTCCCCCCTCCTTATTTGGTAGAACTGTAGATAACTTATATTCTCTCCTATTTATGTAGTCATTATTAGTTTCACCATTAATTTTATTTTGCTTTGAACTTTTCTGATCTTCCTGATGAATTTTATAGGCTAGTTGGTTATTTAACACCAACGTCTCTTCTATCTGCTTCATTTCATCATTTTAGGTCTTTTCTTGTTCTACTTAGTGCTACTGCTCGGTTTGTTAGACACTTAACTAGGCTAGCCTTTACAAACAACGGATGAGATGAATTAAAGTCTAAATATCTGTTAGCAGAATGCGTTGGCTTTTTATAACTGCTAGTGTGCAGTCTACCTTCTTCTATTCGTTTTATTTTACAATCTAACAGGACAACTAATTCTCCTTGTTCATTTTCCGATTCAAATGTGAATTTTATTCCCTCTACTAGTGAGTTTATATGTTTCAAGAAGCTAGAGATATGTTCCGTTTTTTTGCACTGCGACTGAAAGTGTCATCCACATATCTCCACCACATCTTTGGAGTAGGATTAAATGTATTGAGAGCACCATTTTCCCAGCTGTCCATGAGGATATCTCCTATGATAGGGGATATTGGTGATCCCATCGCTACATCATCTGTTTGTTTATATTTTTTCCCCTGGAATATAAAGACAGTAACTATTTTTCAAGTATGGAGGATTTAATCATGAGCTGACATCAGTTAGAGAACCACTGGGAAACCTGGGAGTACTGGACAGCTGTTTCGTCCTAGTTTGGGACATGTTTGGGTTCGAACCCCGGTGGGTGCGTACTGCTGAGGAGTCCCAAACTAGGACGAAACAGCTGTCCAGTACTCCCAGGTTTTCCAGTGGTTCTCTAACTGATGTCAGCTCATGATTAAATCCTCCATACAATCAAACCAAATCCCTACAAAACCAACATTTGAAAATTAATCTGATGCTCACTAGCGACTGGCCCTATTCAGGCAGTTAACCTGGGGTTCTAGTGGGAAGCCGTGACCAGTAGGGTACAGCAGGTCGAGGATGAGGCAGTAACTCATCGAAGAAGACATTGCGAAGTGGCCGCGCTATGTCGTGAATTGGCAGAAGTTAGAATTCAAGAACCATTGGATCGGGTCCCAGTGGCTCAATGGTCTACGAGCTCGCCTTGTAACCAGAAGGTCCTGGGTTCGAACCCCGGTGGGTGCGTACTGATGAGGAGTCCCAAACTAGGACGAAACAGCTGTCCAGTACTCCCAGGTTTTCCAGTGGTTCTCTAACTGATGTCAGCTCATGATTAAATCCTCCATACAATCAAACCAAATCCCTACAAAACCAACATTTGAAAATATTTTTCAAGTGTTTGTTTGTAGGGATTTCATTGGTTACAGGACTTCATCATCAGCTGACACTGGTTAGAGAACAATTCGAAAACCACCTGAGAGTACTCGACAGCTGTTTCGTCCTAGTTTGGGACTCTCCACAGTACGCACCCACCACAGGGGCCCGAACTCAGGACCTCCTGGTTACAAGGCGAGCTAGTTCGTAGACCAGTAAGCCACTGGGACCCGATGAATCCGTGAATTCTAACTTCTGACAATCCACGACATAGCGCGACCCTTAGCCAATGTCTTCGGCGAGTATTTGTCCTCACACCTAACCTGCTGCACCCTACTGGTCACGACTTCTCACTAGAACCGCAGGTAACTACCTACCTGAATAGGGCAAGCCTCTAGCGAGCATCTCACTGATATTCAAGTGTTGGTTCGTGGGGATTTGATTGGTTACAGAATTTCCTCATGAGCTGACATTAGTTAGAGATCCACTGGGTCCCAGTGGCCTAATGGTATAAGAGCTCGCTAGCCTTGTAACCAAGAGGTCCTGGGTTCGAATCTCGGTGGGTGCGTACTGATGAAGAGCCCCAAACTGGGACGAAACAGCTGTCCAGTACTCCCAGGTTTCCCAATGGTTCTCTAACTAATGTCAGCTCATGACGAAATCCTGTAACAGTAACCGATTATCCAATATCACAGAGAAGTCTAAGCTGTCGGAGGGGCTTCTCATCGAGCACTAGATCACTTCGGATCCATACATTTTGGTCATTTAATTCGTATTCAATCCAACTACAATTTTCTAGCTGTAAGTGCTCAAATTTATGGTAGGTAATAAGACCGCTTTATTTTATTGCGTTTGACTGTTAGCAGGTGGAACTGAGATAGAATCCAAGACACATTGACTGAAAAACACGAGAAAAACAAAAATCATTTAGCCCTCATTTAACTTAAAAACGTCTCACTTCGGATATGAAAAGTGCTTAGTAAACTTTCCCAGTAAGCTACAGTCGATTCTTCCCGATTTTCCTGTTTTGAAACTCTTATCATTTACACACATGTCTACTTAATACCTAATTAAGTAGTGCGTATTTTATTGTTAAAGTTTATAATTGATGTGACCATGATTTCTTATCAAGATATTACTGAGTAGTTCCACAAACACGTATTTATATTAATAACGGTTGTTTTGAAATAAATAAATTCTGACATTTCGTTCGGGAAAATTGATCTGTGTAATAAGTGCTCATTGGCCGAAGTGTAAAAACGCTAAATTTTAAGCGAGGTTCGCCTCAACTCAATCATTGAAACTTATGGTAAGCTGTTTCTTTCTAGACTAGTATGTATATATGACCAAACAACAATCTCTGACTCGAACATCAGGTTCATAACGAAATTTGTATTCGTATGCCCGTATTTTCGACGACTTGATTTTCCTCCTCTGTTCAAAAGTATTTCACAGCGAAAAGGATTCCCCAAACTAATAATAAGAAACTCCTATTCCACGAATTCAGGTTTAGAGATATTTAGTCACCGACTTTATTGGATATTGAAGGTGGTAACTTATAAATTGTCATACTTTAGTAGTCATAAGTTCTGTCTGATACAATAGACGAGTAACATGTGTGACACGAAACTGATGTCCCACTTTGGAAAGAAGCGGCACTGATTCAATATTTGATTTGATTACAGCTTGATGCCACACCGTATCTTCGTTACAAGGGTGGAATTTTTAGCATGTGATATCAGTAGCCCAAATTTTGCTGGCCGACCATAGATATCAGGTGTGTGTCGGCAGGGGATCGGACCTCGGACTATATGCATGGTCGACAAGAGGCCTAACCACTGTGCCACCGACGCACTATAATCGAGAATCTAATGAATGCCTGTCCCAACGTCCGAACGAACTGACCGCCCAGAATCATTTACAGAGTGGACAGAAATCTTCCAAATGCAGTGTATTTCCGACTTCGTTGTTCTTCGGAAGACGTCGCAACATGAATCAAATAGCCGAAGTTAGATTATTTATTATTATTTTATCCTTTAATTCCTTGAGGAACATAGGGCTTCAGCCGCCCAAGTCTCCATTGCCTTCGGTTTTCTGTCAACTTTTTCACCAGCTCCAAGTCTGCCCACATGCTTTCATCTCCTCTTCACATGACCTCCTCCAAGCCACCCTCGCACCGACGATCAACTCGCCGCTTCCCTTTCGGGTTCCACTCGAACGATGGCTTGTCTAGTGATGACACTTGATGGTTTCCTCAGCGTATGGCCACCAATCCATCTCCATTTCTTCTTGCCTATTTGTTGCACAATCGGTTCCTGGTTGGTTCGCTCCCACAGACCCCTAATTATTGCTGATCTCTTCATGCCAGCCATCTGATCTTCAGTATTGAGCGAAGACAACTGTTAATGAAGGTCTGAAGTTTGTTTGAGATGCTCTTTATGACGCGCTGGCCGAGTCTCTGATCCGTATAGTAGCACTGACTGACTTCGCATTGGAGTTGAAAATCCGAATCTTATTTTTAATGATGGGTGCTGTTGACCTCCACACAGACTTAAGACTTATTCAAACTACTGAAGAAAGGAGACTTAAGTCAATGCAAAAACTGGTGCGGAATTATGCTCTTGTCCATCCCAAGCAAAATACTAAGCCGCATCATCCTGGAGAGAATTAAACACGCTGCCCTGGGTGAAAAACTCATGAGTTTGAGTGTAGCTATTCGAAATTCAAATGGTTTCAAAGACTTTCACCTGAATGAAATCATCCGCGTACACTCATGATGAGGATTGTCGCGAGTACGAACCTGCATGCAGAACAACTGAAAAGTGTGTTTAGATTATCCCAAGGTGGCTGCTAGCACAATACACTGGTGGTTCGCTCATATAACTAACTATTCCACATGGCGTATATCACTACAGATAGAAGAAATAAGGGGGGTTACTTTTATTCCAAAGCATTCATCTCATGAATACAACAAAAAAATGGAGAATGAGCAAGGCAGAAACACGCAGACAGACAGACAGGCAAGAAAGTAGACAAGCAGTGTACAAACACGTTCTCTAACCCTGCCAACAATAGTGAAATAACAACACAAAAACAACACACACACACAAATATATGTATATATTTAAAATAAATGTGATTGTATCCCTGGTTCTTCTGTTTAGCAGTTTTATTTCCTTTTTATTCAAAGATTCAGGGTTCATTTTCCTACAAAAAAAAACATGAAGGGAAAGAACGTTTCAAACACATATGAACATGTAGACAAATTACAAATTACTTGTTTTAAAAAGTAAATAAATAATGATAAAAAAAACCTAAGAACAAGTCCCGTCGGGTTGGTGTAAGTCACTGTGATAAGCACAGAGGGATTAGCTTGACTAATATATTATCGAAAGTTCTAGGCTCAAAATATTGCGTTCACTAAGTGTTGCTCGGAAGGCACAAACACGAGAGAGTCAGACAGGCTCTAGACCAGAAAGAGGGTATATGGATCATATCCTCATTCTTCGACAGATTCTAGAACTTAGGCATCCCCTACCGGCGTCAAACAATCATTATACTTCTTGACCTGAAGCTGGCATTCGACTGGCTAGTGGCGCTCAAACCAAAACATTACTTCATTAGTCAATGAAATCCACAACAGTTAGTTTAAGCCAGCCACGTAGGAAGATGTAGACTTCCTGACTGGTTGGGGTCCTCGGGACGGTAAAAACCAATGGGTGGAAACAATTGGTGATATGGCTCAAACTCATCGTTCTCAATGGCTGGCGCAGATGCATCCACTCCTTGTGACTTATGATTTCCAAGGAAACTATATTGTTCTTAGTTACTACTATTCCTTTGTCTCACACCTCTGTTTACTGTCTCTATTATGCTTTTCTTGTACTTTCTTCTCTTGTTTTGTGTGCTACAAGGAGGGAGAGTGTGGCGACTCGAACTGTCGCACATCGGTGCAAAGTTCTATGTCGAAAACAGACAGACAGACAAACAAGTACGAATATTAGATGGTTGCAGGCTATCGGTAGGAAACCTTGGACACCACCTGGGTTTCGTGCTAGTTGGCACTCATCAGTCGGTTAGCAAGGCGTATCTGCAACCACCTTGAAAGAACTCACATCCCTTCTGAGATTCAACCCCACGTCACCCAGTGCTACCTGCAGTCAGAGATGTTACCACCATTAAGCTGCTCGGTTTAGCGATTGACTTCCTGTAGGACTAATGTATTGGATATTTTTTTGATTATACACTAGTTAGTGAGTCGTAAAGTGTGTCTAGTCCTCTGCTCGGTGCAGAATGAATTCTGTCAGTCATGTTTGCAATGTGGCTAACATGCCGCTAGATGGCTTGCCATAGCGGTGCACTGTGAATTAGATGGATGCAGGCAATCAGCACGGAGTCCTGCTTGTCCTAGGTTTCGTGCTAGCTGTAACTCACCAGTCAGCAAGGCGTATGTGTCTTATCGTCGTAAATGTGGATGAAGCTGTCTTATTGAAGAAATAAGACAACAACTGTGGCTTAGGACGAGAGAATAATGTATGAATGATTGATTTATATGATACCTTTCTACAGAAAGGATTCGTCGAGAGAATAGCAGATAGAAAGTCAATTACTTTAATGCTTATTCTCACACAGAGATGAGTGGAAAGATTATAACTCCTTGTCATCATAAAGTCAACCATTCTAGTGATTTTGTGGATCCCTTTACAGGGACCCACACAACATTTATCGAAGGTTTTTGGGAAAGGTTAAAAAACCGGATTAGAACCATTAATTGAACCAAGAAAGGATGTTATTAATGGTCATTTTGATGAATATATGTATAGGATGTGGTGTAACTTTTCTATTGATAGCCTTATACTATAAACGGGGAGATGTTTCATCATATGTGCGAGGAAGGTATCCTCTGTAACTCTTCTACACAGTTTTTATGCATTTTGTATTTCATAAATATATGTATTCCATAGCCCAAAATGCCTCTACCACGTGATTGGCGGGTTCAAGGTCATTCGTCGATTGGTAGTTACTGGTGCTTAAAGTTTAACTTTGCCTTATTTTGGTTACTCGTAACTGGCTGTGGAATTCAAAATGTGCATTTCGCCCTATTCGCTGTGCTCTTCGCCTGAATGCGTCTGCACATTCCCTGCATATGAATGAGTAACGGATGCATGGGTAGTGTTACCAACGAGAACCTAATCATGAACTGATCACCGTTTTAAACGCTAAGGAATTACCCACTAAGCCACAAGGCCTACAAGAACCACCTCTTAAGAAAGGCGTATCAGAGTTTCTCTAAATTCATAATCACATATCAAATGCTTTCAGTGTACATCAGTGTACTGAGACGTTACCGTAAGAATGGAAAATACAAAAGATAATTTATGTGTAAAACTTGGGCACTGTGGTAGTAAGTAATTCCACATTAGTTTGTTTATTGTTCTACCAAAAGCTGTCTAGTTTGGTGAGAAAGGCTAAACGCTCAGACATAGTCGTTCTAGCTGGTGACTTTAACGCTCAAGTAGGGAAATTGTGTCAATCTGAGAAGAATGTCGGTGGCACCTATGGAGTTCCGTGCCAGCGAACCGACAACGGTGACCGTCTACTACAGTTCTGCTCTGATAATCATTTGTTTCTTGTAAGCACTGTCTGTCTGTCTGGATTCAACATAGAACTTGGCACCCAAGTGCAGCAGTTCGAGTTGCCACGTTCCAAATAGCACACAGAGGTAGACAAGAAGATGAGTGAAGAGAATTAATAGAGTTTGACAAATATAAGAGTGAAACAGAATGGGTAATGGTAGAAAGGAATATGAAAGATTACAGAGATTGAATACATCTGCGCCATTGACAACGATTTTGAGCCATGTCACCTATTGTCTCCAGCCATTGATTCCTAGAGTCGCGAGGGCCCCAACCCGGGAGTCTGCATCTCCCTACCTGACTCAGTTTAACTGTCAAGGATTTCATGGATTGATGCCATGTTTTTGTTTGGCCACCACTGGCTCTTTTCCAACCTGAACCTATATCAGCTAACAATGCCCGTCGGGGGAGGCGGTGGTTAGGCATGCGCACCACGTGACCTAGCCATCTTAGTCTATGTAACTTTATAACCTCGTCGATTGATTTTCCCTCTTTGCCCAACACTCTACGCCTAACGTCAACATTACTTACCTTATTAAACCACCTAACGTGAGACAGAGATCGCAGACATCTATGATCGAAAGCAGTCAACCTTTTGTAAGCACTAACTTCAAACACAAGGAGAGACACTGTTTGACTTGGAGACCCCCTTCATCAAACCAACGCTGGACACAAATAGACCACATAGCAATAAGCTATCGTTGGCGTCGGTCGGTAGGAGATTGTCGCTCCTTCTGGAACACGTGTGTAGATACCGATCACGCACAGGTCCGCGCTCGTGTGTGCTTACGACTGAACGGACGTAGGAAACAGCTGGCGGTCAAACCATCACGTCCCCAACTCGATCAGGAAACTAAATCCGTATTTCAGGAAGAACTAGCTAAACACATATCTGTGTTCGACAGCTGTGCTCACCCTGAAGAAGCTTGGAAAAATATCCAGGCAGCCATAGATACAGCTGTAAAAGCTGTCAATAAGGTAAACCCAAAGGTGAGTAAAAACCACTGGATCTCCACCGCCTCATCCGAACTGATAGATGCTAGAAGACGTATTCCGGCGAGCTCCGAATTCAATGAGGAGCGAAAGCTGCACAAGAGGAAACTTACGAAAAGTCTCCGCAAGGACCGTGAACAGTGGTGGGTGACAAAAGCGAAAGAGATGGAGAAAGCTTCGAGGATAGGTAACACCAGGCAAATATTTAGACTCATCAGGGAAACGGGTGGGAGAAGACAAATCATTAGTGAAACAATCTCGGAAAAAAATGGCACTACTTATAAATGGCTTGTTTATTAGATATATCACACAGTGAAACAGTATTATGTACTGGATGACAAGGTTTGGAGGGATGCTCACTGGCGACTTGTCCTATTCAGGTAGGTAGTTACCTGGGGTTCTGGTGGTAAGTGGTGATCAGCAGGGTGCAGAAGCTCGACTATGAGAACAAATACTCGCCGAAGACATTGGCTAGCGGTCGCAGCACATCGTGAATTAGTAGAAGTTACAATTCATGGCCTGGTCATTGGATCAGGTCCCAGTAGCTTACTGGTCTGCCAGCTCGCTAGCCTTGTAACCAGAAGGTCCTGGATTCGAACTGCGCAGTGTGGGTGCGTACTGCCGAAGAGTACCAAACTAGGACGAAACAGCCTTCCAGTACTCACTAGTGGTGGTTTTCCAATGGTTCTCTAGCTGATGTCAGCTCATGATGAAATCCTGTAAAAACAATTCATGATTGTTCATAAACATATCAACAATTATAATCATACAACTTCGAAACTTGAGTTTTATAGTTTTCTTTGTTCTCTCCTATTTGTCATCATAGGGATAGTAGAATTTTCCAGATGTCCGAGTAGACAGGTGTTGAATCATTCCTATTACACGTATTCTCTCTTATTTGATTCGACAAACAAAGCTTCTGTTATCAATCTCTCCTTCCACCATGTTAGTTATTCTAGATTTTAAAACTGTCATCCTATCCCATCCAGCCCACTGTATGGTTGTGTGTAACTGCATGTAGCTGAACTATTCTCTAGATTTCTTATCTTATTCGGGTCAACCAATCTAGATTTTGCTGCTAGGTTTTTATGTTCGGCTAGTCTGACTGACTGCCCCTGTTCTACTAGTTTAAAATATGTATTTCACCTGACAACCATTGCAGGCAGGGTATTAGATAAACTAAATTGTTTTGTTTAATTGGCTCCACAGGATCGACCATTTTAATCCACAAAGCTTATTTCTAATTGAGTTTGTATGCCACTTTTATTCCTGCCTGTTTTGTTAAGAGTTCTCCGTAAGGTTTCCGAGGTTCCTTCTTTGTATGGAAGTACTACTGATGATTTAGATTCCTTATTTTAGGTGTTGTCATTGTCCTACATAAGTTTGACTGGTATGTCGTCATTATTATTATTATTATGATCACTATCACTACAATTATCATTTATTTTATTTTTACATTTCTCTACATACTTTCTGACTAATTTATCAGGGTAATTATTAAGTTTCAAGGCTTCTTTCAGGTGTATCACTTCCTGTCTTAAATTTTCCTTCGTACCACTTAGTTTTTGTGCTCTGCTACTTAAACATTTCACCAATCCTATTTTCACTGACGTACGATAGGATGATGGGAAGTCCAAATATCTGTTTGAATGTGTCGATTTCCCGTAAACACTAGTGTGTCTAACTTCCCATCTTCATTTCTTTTCACGCTACAATCTACCTTTGAAAGCTCTGCTTCCTGACTTTCCAATTCGCAAGTGAATTGAATTGCCTCCACCTTTGAGTTGATGTGTTCGAATCAACTGCGAAGCAACACGTGCAATAGGAATGATTCAACACATGTCCACTCGGACATGTGGAAAATCCTACTATCCCTACGATGACAAATAGGAGAGAACAAAGAAAACTATGAAACTCAAGTTTCGAAGTCGTGTAATTATAATTGATGAATTGATTATGAACAATAATCAATTGTATTCGAAACTATGTCATCCAGTGAGTAAATAATATTGTTTCACTCACTGTGAATCATATGTCTAATAAACAAACTAATATAGATACAAAACAACAACTTCGAAAAGGAATTTTATAGGAGAGAGAGAGAGGGGTGAGGGGAGCGCGTCGTTAAAGAGTGAATTACCTAATTTTAACCATTTCGGTAGACTGCATTTTTCAGACTCTGAGGTAGTCGGTTGAGATGGTTGTTTTCGCTGGTTAGATTCACGTTCCCTTGACGAGTTACTCTGTCTTGAATTAGATGATTGTAAATTTTTCATCCTATACAATACACACAAGAGAATAAAGTAAGCATGTGTATATTATATGAAGGACGGTGAAATACAAAACAGTATATAAACGATTCCCTCTACGGTGAAGGATTCTCATTTCCCTGTCTAGCGACATACAAGATTTTTTTCATGAAAGGTGGTAAATAAGTTATTATAAAAATAGCTAATAATATGAACCAATGCATAAGACGTGTTGAATAAGGATATTAGGATTACGTAATAAGGTGAATAATTTCATGAGTGAGTTGGAATTAAATTCCTAGCCACTAGCATTCGGCGTATCTGTGCCTCTGACGTTCTAGGAGAAGAACTGAAAAAAAAACATTCCTCCCAAAACTGGATACTTTCCGAGATTCATTCACAAGAGCGTCAGTAAAACAAAAAGTTCAGAGAAACGTAACACGCCATTCACTTCCACATTGAGCAGTGTTAGCTGATGAATTTTTGGTGGTTGAGCGGTAGAATGCTCGACAATCAAGCATATGGTCCGGCTGTATGTGGGAAGATGTAGGTCATTGACCTAAACACTTGATTATCAATCAAAAATTGGTGGATCCCATGTTGGCATCTTACTTCACCAACTTCAGCCTGGGTAAATGGGTAGTGACATCACCTCGAATACCAAAAGTGTGGCTTACAGTATCCTTAGAATATGTATAAAATTAGATACCCGGTAGTTGAGTTCTGACAATGCCCAAAGGCACTGCTAAACATTATATGAGGGGAAATTAGACAGTCGGCTATTGCGTAACTAAAAGTGAACACAACATTTAAGAGTGTAAACAATATACTGTGGTGAGAGCTGTCTGCTAGTCAAAATTGGTAGACAACAATTTACGTCATGCTTACGTCTCAAATCAGTGTCATGAGAAAAAAAAGAAGAACAAAGACTAACTCAACAACCAATCACAGCAGACTTTGCGTGGGCGGATACGATTCGCAGATATATGGTCTGACCTTCGAAGAAATGGCCACAAAGAGATGACAGAATAACTTTCAGAGAGAAAACAACCAATCAGGAGGCGTTGTTTCTCTGCTAACAATAACGAATAATAATGTACATAAAAATATATAAATATCTCATGGTTTCCTCAATAGACGATCTGTTTGCCTGGCCCTTGTCTTCTGTCGTTACAATACCAGTGACTATCTGACGGGAATGATTAGTCGAATGCCACTCACATCAACCAGTGTATTGTTTTCTAGTCAGATTGTGGTGAGAGCAGGCTGCTAGCCGATTGGTTGACACTAAGCTACGTTAATATGGGCCGTGAGAAAATATGAACAAGGCTGAGTCAACAACCAATCACAGCAAAGTTAACGTGGCAAAATATGATTCGCAGATAGAGAACTCTATTTGTCAAGGAATCCCGAAACAACCAATCAGAAGCCTGCGTTTGTCTGCCTAACTTCTGATAAACAACCAATCAGATGACTGCGCTTGTCTATAATAATGTATGTGAAATATGTATAAGACGACGTAGTTTATCTGAAACGTATAATGTATTGGCGCAACACATTTCGGACATTCTGATCACACACGTACTTGTCATACACAGTTTTTATATAAGGCAAAAAAGCATGAATAATTACAATACAGGTCACCTTTTGCGTCTCCCTACCCATTATTTTTTGACCTTGACCTGTACAAAATCTGAGCTGTATTGTAATTATTCATGCTTTCTTGCCTTATATAAAAACTGTGTATGACAAGTACGTGTGTGATCAGAATGTCCGAAATGTGTTGCGCCAATACATTATACGTTTCAGATAAACTACGTCTTCTTATTGTTTTGTCGAAATTCATAAAGGGAACCAATTGCTTTAAATATGTATAAATACGTGTTGATTTTCATAATAAAACGATCTGTTGCCTGGCCCTTGTCTTCTGTTGTTACAAGATCACCGAAATGATCTAAACACCGAGTGATCAACTGTTTTGCTCGTTTGGGGCAGAGTTCACCGAATTACGTCATCTCTAGTTTAATAGACGTCATATCCGGATGGTTGTCGACCAAAGGACGTGTTTACTGCACCGCAGCAGTTCGCTCTGTCCTATTTTATGGCTGTGAGGCCTAGCCATTGAGAGTAGAAGATATGAAAAGACTAGCTGTCTTTGAACATACGTGCCTGTATTCTATCTCCGGTGTTAGGTATTAATATAATAAGGTGAGCAATATTTAGGTTAGGCATCAGTCGAATGCTAGGCGAGTTGGAAGGGGAAATCAATCGACGAGGTTGTGAAGTTACAGCGATTAAGAGAGATGGTTAGGATATGTGTTATGCATGCGTCCCTAGCCATTGGCTTGCTCGATGGGCAATGTTGGCTGATATAGGATGGATCAAGTTGAAAAAGAGCTAGCCAGTGGTGGTCACACCAAAACATGACTTCATCAGTCAATGAAATCCACAACAGTTAGTTTAAGCCAGCTCCACGTAGGAAGGTGTAGACTTCCTGGTTGGGGTCCTCAAGATGACAAGAACCAACCAATGAAAGCTAGAGACAGTTGGTGATATGGCTGGTTCAGACTCATCATTCACAGTGGCTGGCGCAGATGCGTCCACTCGTTGCGACTTATGATATCCAATAAAATTCTCACTCACACGTCTGTTTATTATCTCTCTCCCTCTCTCTCTCTTTTGACGAATCTCTCTTTACACATCTGTGCAGCAAAGTTCTACGTCGACCCCAGTCAGTCAGTTAGAGTACATCACCGATGTACCCCAATTTGTCTCAGCTCAAGGAGAGACAAGTCAGTTCAAACTACCCAATTTAAAATGATAACAGCAAATGCAAAGATCATCATCAGCGGCAACACCAATAATAAATAAAACAACATACCAGTTAGAAACAATCGACTGAGCTTTAATAAAATTCTCTTCGGTGGCTTTTTCTAACACATCTGGTTGAAGGACTAAATAATAATAATTATAAGATAATCACAAAAAGCGAGAATAATCCCATTAACAACTGACTGAAAGTATAAGGAGCTAAATCAAAAATAATAACAATATGAGAGTGTGAGAGTAGCGATGGAGCTCCATTATGGATAAAAATTTTATTTTGATAAAATCACACACAGTGTTGTTATCCAGTAATATTGACTGATGATCACCACCTATAGAGCACAATTTCATTGCTCCTCATAATCAAGGTACTACTCACACAACTTTCTTGATTCGTCGTTTATATACATGAGTAAAAAATTGATGATTAGACATTTGAATAAAAATCAATATAGGATAAAAGCACCTACCTATATTGCTTTTTAGAATTTTAACCCTCTCCCACCCTATTGTGTGACTGTGTGTTAATGCATGCAGTGCGATTGCTGAGCTTTTTTCTAAATTATTTATCTTCACCGGTGGGATCAACCATTCTTACCTTAGCTAAATTCTTATGTTCCGACAATCTGACTAAGCCCGACCTACTAGTTTGACCTATGTAGTTGACCTCACAGTCATTGCATGGTATTTTATAAACAATATTATTTTGTCTAATTGGGTCCACTGACAGGGTCCTTTAGCCTACAGAGCTTATCCCTGAGTGAGTTTATAGGTTTAAATGTCACTCTGATTCCTGCTTTATTAAGAAACCTACGTAGGGAGGGTCTCAGACGTCCCCTCCTTATATTGGTATAACAGTAGATGCCTTATATTCTCTCTTATTTGACACCAACACTTCTTCTACAATCTGTTTCATTTCATCGTTTAGGTCTTTTTTAGTGCTACTTAGTGCTATGGCTCGGTTTGTTAGACACTTAACTAAGCCAGCCTTAATAGTTAACGGATGAGATGAATTAAAATCTAAATATTCAATATTAGAATGCGTTGGTTTTTTGTAAACCCTAGTGTGCAGTTTACCTTCTTCTATTCGTTTTATTTTACACTCTAACACCATAGCTAATTCTCCTTCCTCATTTTCCGATTCAAATGTGAATTTTATTCCCTCTACTAGTTAGTTTATATGTGTGTGTCAAGAAGCTAGAGATACGTTCTGTTTTTAACACTGTGAGTGAAAGTGTCATCCAAATATCTCCACCATATTTTTGGAGTAGGATTAATTGAATGTATTAAGAGCAATATAATCCCAGCTGTCTATAAATATATCTGCTACGATAGGGGATATTGGTGATTCACGCCATTGCTACACCTTCTGTTTGTTTACATATTTTGCCCTGTAATTCAAAGACAGTAGATGTCAGGCATGATTGAATTCCTATAATAATTTTCTCAATGGTCAGCTTTGTCCTATGACCAAGTTCGGGATCAGAAAATAGTTCACATTTTTAAATGTTTCTAAATCTATATTTGTTGGTATATTAGTATAAAGACTAGTTATATCAAAACTAACCACTTTTTCATTATTCTCTAATTGAGTGTCATTTAATTCCCTTTACATTTCAATGGAGCTATTCCTCACTAGTCTAGGGCGCTGCTTAGTAGCCAATCACAAGATCAAGGGTTCGAACCCCATTATACTTTAACCAAGTTCGAGCAGTTGAGTAGTAGTACCATTACCCTTCACACAATACTGTGCCCCCCATATCGCCGAGGTTGGATAAACTTCGGTTTTCCTCTAAGAATGCTCTCGTGTGGCTACATGACTTCGTGGCTTCCTGTAAGGTGAGTCCTATTCACCACTGACTCCATCTGGCGGGAGTGTTCTTCACATAAAAGTGAAAGGGTGAGTGCGGACGTCTGGCGCTTACTAGCCGACTGGTGAACGTAGAGGTAGCCCCTCTACCTAGGGGAACTGGAACACCCTGCTCAGTCCAAGCCAATGGTATAAATGGGCTCCATAATCCATAATAATAATAATAATAATAATAATAATAATAATAATAATAATAATAGTGAATAAGGTGAAAATGAAAGCAAACTTACCACTTTCAGCACGTGTTTCAATAGGATCATAGAATACCTTCGATAATGGCACTAAATTAGCCTAAAAAAGATCAATAAACAAAACAAAGAGGCAAAAGGTAGTTCAGATAGTGTTCATCCCACTAAAGGAATTAGATTAACAAGGAGAATTGTTTGATGGTGAATGAATTGAATTCCCTCACCAGATATAACTTCTTAAAAACCGTCTGTATACGATTGTACAGCTTGATGATAAATTCGTTGTTAAAAAGAGTCTGTTCGCTGAATCACTTGTTTCGAAAATACATTTCGGTTTACTGATGTATTTTTTTGCCAGTGACAGAGGAACATCTTGTACACTCAACAACTTTCAACATACTACAGTGATTCGTCTTAACAGTTTTCAAATGAAAAATAAAATGTAGCAATACTGGACAGTTGTTTCGTCAGCCTAGTTTAGGACTCTTCATCAGTACGCACCCACAACACCACTGGATTCCAACTCAGAACCTTCTGGTTACAAGGCAAGCAAGCTCATAGCCCACTCTAAGCCACTGCGACGCGATCCCACGACCAGTCCATAAATTCAATTTTCTGCTAATTCATGAGTTAGCGCGACCACTTCTCAATGCCTTCTTCGACGAGTTCCTGCCTCACCTTCATTATGGATCGGGTCCCAGTTGCTTAATGATCTAAGAGATCCCTAGCCCTGTGTAACCAGAAAGTCATGAGTTCGAACCCTGGCGGTGGGTGCGTACTGATGAAGAGTCCCAAACTAGGCTGACGAAACAGCTGTCCAGTAGTCCAAGCTGGTTCTCCAATGGTTCTCTAACTGATGTCAGCTTATGATGAAGTCCGCCCACCAATCAAACAGACAAAATCCCTACAAAACTAATACTTCAAAAATAAAAAATGTTTTAAATGTTAGATATTATAACAGTGATCTTACTTCAATAAGTGTGCTATTCTTATCCGAGAGGAATTGTTTAGGCGGAGTTGTATCTAAATAATTAAGGATGACAGAAAGAAGGCAACAAATGACTCTTGTTTAAATATGGCCAACATTACAAGAATAATAATTAGTATTATTATTCCCTTGGGTTCCGAGTACTACATAAGGTTCCCGTTCATCCTCTTCTTCGGCTTCAGGACTGTGTGCAATCTTTCATTTCGTCCTCACACACACACACACACACTCCCATTCAAGTCCCACTCGAAGCAACACCCGACTCATTGCTTCCCATTCCGGTTCCACTTGTGGGCTTCCCTGGCGCGTGATGTTACTCTTCTCAACGTGTGTAAAATCCATCTCCATGCATTGGATGTAGAACTCCGGCCACCCACTGGAACAAGCTGGGTGGATTCAGGAAAGGCAAAAATCATGTGCTGATCAAATTGCAACTCTTCGCAACTCTACGTTATCACAGAACAAAGCATAGAATACCAGTCAGACCTATACCTCAACTTCATCGACTTACAAAAGGTATTCAGCAGACAGCGTCGATCGAGAAGTAATTTGGGAATTATACTTCAACACTACGGCGTTAAGTGACCCATAACGGAAAACTCAGCGAAGCGTTCGGAGTGCATACAGGAATAAGACAAGACCACCTATTATCACACAGATGGTGCTTTTTTAATTGTGGTGAACTGGATTATGCGTCAGACTGCGCGTGAAGAGTGAGAAGATTGGGATACGCTGGACCATGGATAAGAAGACTTCAAAAGATCTGGATTTCGCAGATGATATATATGTCTAATGTCACACAAACTAGAAGACTTGCAGGCGAAAAGCAACAAACTGGCTGAAAAAGGCGAGCAGCGAAGACAGGACTACAGGTGAACATATAGAAGACGGTGATGAAGAACAACAATCAGTACCAATCACCACCAATGGAAGAGATTTAACAGAGGTTTCCCTCCTTCACTTTATCTGGCTACAACAAAGCATGATTTCAACCACAGATAGTCGGAACACATAAAGATGTCAAAGCCAGACATAATCAGAAATGCAAGATAAATACGCCTTCATCAACCTGGAACCTGTTTGGAAATTCTCTGCACTCACCCAGTATGAGCAACAAGATTCGAATTCTGTTCAACACAACTGTGAAGTCAGACATAAAGTTCTTCTTCTATACGAGTCAGAGACTTGCACTGTGCGCGCCCGCCACGAAAAGCATTTCCAACAGATGTTAACTGCAGACCTTTATCATCAGTTGCCCGCTTCGATAGCTGATTCCATACTGAAAATCAAATGGCCAGAAAGAATTAGGAAAAAGGAAACTCTGACTGGCAACAAAACAACAGGTGAGAATCGACCGCTCAGTAAATAAATAGGAGAAAAAATGGAGATGGATTGATCGGGCATATGTTGAGGAGGCCGACAAAATGACATCACGCTCAATGCAGACCATCACTTGAGTGGAACGCGAATGGGAAGTGAGGAGTAGGTCACCGATGTGAGGGTGACATGGCGGAGAGATGGTGTGCCGAGGATGAGATAAGAGATAATGGGGAATCGTAGGCCCACATGAAGAGGACAGCGGAGAATAGAAGAAAGCGTAGATGTGTTGTTGAAGCCCTATTTTCCACTCGGAACCCAAGGGAATAATAATAACAACAACATAATAATACATGTTCCTGGATAGTTCGTTGCCTGATAGAGTTCCTTGTTGCTAATTCCCTATGACCATCTTATATTCAGTATTAAACCAACAGGAAGGCGGTAGCTATTGATAAAGGTCCGCAGTGGGCTACTGAAAAAAGCGGCTTTCCATGACGCGTGTGCTAGTCTATAAATCATCATTTACGGGAGAAATCTAAAGAAAGTCATACATTTTCATTTGCCTCTAGTTAACATCGCTTCAACTAAAGGTGGTACAGATGGGGGGAGGGTGTCACAGCAAGTAGTCAGGATCAGTTAAGCAAGGCGAACTTTCATTAATCTGAAATCAGTGTCACAGAGTGAAGTGAAGATGACTCATTGGCCAGCAGAATAGTACTGACTGTAGTAGGGAACTAAGATGATGAGAGTGAAGTGGGTAGAGGAGAATGATTCTCAGGAGGGCTTCGTGTGTTTTTGAAAGTGTGTGGGCGGTTATTACTTCCCAGCTGTCCATACTGTGGAAGTTGATTGATTATTAGGGTACCTGGTACAGAAAGAAAGTTAGTGTTGCGTAACCGGTGAGCTCAGGGGACAGCTGCTTGAGACCGGTCACATACGACCTGTATCAACTGGCTTCTTGCATTGGTTCCGTGTTAGTAACTTACTGCCGGTTCTGGATCAACATAGGTGGGGCGAGTCAAGATGTGTAATTTTTGAAGTCGACCTTTTCTAACCCCCTTTTGTCCAGAGTGGAGAGACGGCACAGTTGACTGGCATGCTGGTCGTCTGAGGGAAACACCTTACTACTGCTGTTACACCCCTGTTCCCCAGCAGTACGACTTCGTTCACGGACTCCCTACATAGTGTAAAAAAGAAAATTCTTACACTAGGCTGGTAACTGCTTTTACTCTAGTCGCTATCCTAACAACCTTCCTAACATGGTAGGACCTGTAGGAACACTAGTTCCAGCCAGTGTAGCTTGTTGGGTCATTGCGATATACAAGCGAGACCACCACGTGAAGGTAGCAGCTATTGGTCATGGAAATCAGTACGGAAATAGGCTGTATTCAGCTCAAGGATTTCCAGCGCTTCTAAATGCCATAGAGATTTGCTAGGCCACGAAACATATTTCTAACAGGTTTAAAACTTTATGCATTGGCTGCATACTGAAAAATCGGATGGCCAGAAATGATACATGCAACGAGCAGAACCATATAAAGTACAAAAAACATGCAGAGATGAGTGGAGATGGATTGGACTTGCACTGAAGAGACTGTGCCAGAAAAACAAACCCTCAAAGGGAACCCAATCGAGGAGATGACGAGTTAAGTAAGCATGGATGTGAAGATGACGCAGTGGAACTTGTGTTGGGGAAGAGATGAAAGCCTATGAGAGAGAAATAGTGGAGCCAGCTAGCAAGCAATGTAGAGAACAGGATAAAATGGAGATGGGTTGCTGAAGCCTTATGTTCCTCATGGAACTTAAGGGAATAATACTAATCATTATGCATACATATAAATACTATGTAAAAAAGACTTACACAATTGAAAATTACAACTAGAATCTTTTAATAGACCACGAACAAATTCATACAGATCGGATACTGTGAGTAAAATAAAGACAAAAAAAGGAGAGAAAAAAATTTATGAAAATCAAACTAGTTAATTATATAGGCAAACTATCAAATATGACGAAAATATTCATTCAGACATTTAGAAAAAAGCAAAAAATGGGTTAAAAATGTCTCTTTTTTCGATAATTCCCCTTCTGGCTCTACAATTACATATATGTGTGTTTATACAGGCAGAATATTCTAGAATAATAATCGACATTAACAATATTGGTGTCTTCTAAATACTATCGATTTGTTGAGATGAATGAAATGGAATTACAGTTCAAGAAAGACGCTCAAGTTATAATAAGCATAAAAATGTAATAGTAAATAGAATATCAAATAAAATTAAGGAAATTTCCACAACAAATTGAGGATCATTCGAACCTAGATGGCCAAGAGGGTAAGGACAGTGTTTGAACCAACCAACTTCTTTTGGATACATCAGTTAGGCTGCTTAATGTAGATCCCAAAAGCCTCAGGAGATTAGTTGGTATGCGGTAGATAACTTTGAAAGAAGCCTAGTTAACACTGTGGTGAGAGCAGGCTGCTAGCCAATTGGTAGACATTAATCTACGTCAATGTCTAGGTCACTAATATTGACCGTGAGAAAATATGAACAAGGCTGATTCATCAACAACTAATCACAACAGACTTAACGTGGGCAAATATGATTCGCAGATAGATGGCTCCACTTTCCGAGGAAACCCGAAACAACCAATCAGAAGGCTGCGTTTGTCTACTTGAATAATAATGTACAAGAAATATATATATAAATACGTGTTGATTTTCGTAATAAGAGGATCTGTTGCCGGCCCATGTCTTCTGTTGTTATAACACATCAATATTGTGTTGCACATCCACAAGTGGAAATAGAATATAGATGTGAATGGATTTTGTTTTTCCTTTGCTTAACCAATCACGCATGGGGTGATTTTCAGAAATCCTACGAGAAATATAGGCCGTACAACTAGGCGTGTTCGTCGTCGTTTTTGGCGTATTGAAACTTGACTTTCAATCAGTCTATCATGAATCGGAAAGTAGCTTTGCCATTTGCTGAGTCCTACTAGCACTATAAGTGTAACACTCTGCACGCAATCAATGAGTGCATAATGCAATAATTGAGTATAAGGGAATAATTTCATGTTGTCAAATTAAATTTCAACCTTCAAATGTATATAGTTGATAGATGTATAACCTTTAAACCCAATCCTTGATACTTCATAGTAGTGATGGAAAATGCTGATTGTTAAGAACAATACGTATATTTATCAATTTAACTGCTTCTGTAGAGCTGAACTGCATCTGTCTATCTATCTATCTGTCTGTCTGTCTGTCTGTTTTCGACATAGAACTTTGCACGTATGTGAAGCAGTTCAAGTCGCCACACTCCCTACTTGTAGCACACAAAGCAAGAGAAGAAAAGTAGAACAAATGCACATAATAGAGACAGTAAACAGAGGTGTGAGACAAAGGAGTAGTAATAACGAAGTACAGAACAGTTTCGTTGGAAATCATAAGTCACAGGGGTGGATGCATCTGTGCCACTGAGAACGGTTTTGAGCCATGTCACCAATTGTTTCTAACAATTGGTTTTTACCGTCCCGAGGACCCCAGCCTGGAAGTCTACACCTTCATACGTGGCTCAGACTAACTGTTGTAGATTTCACTAACTGATGAAGCCATGTTTTTGTTTGACCGCCGCTAGCTTTTTTCCTGCCTGACCCTATATCCGTTAACATTGCTCGTCGAAGAACGCGATGACTAGGCAGGAGTGTGTAACACATGTCCTAACCATCTCAGTCTTTGTAACTTCACAACTTCGTCGATTGATCCCCCCTGTTTACCTAGAACTCGACACCTAACCTCAATATTGCTCACCTTATTATGCCACTTCACAAGGGAAATAGAGCGCAGGCACCTATGATCAAAGACAGCTAGTCTTTTCATGTCTTCCACTCTCAGTGGCCAGGTCTCATAGCTAGCCATAAAGGAGGACGGAGCGGACTGATGAGCAGTACACCCGCCCTTTGGTCGATAGTTGGATATCACGTCTACGCCAGAGACGGTGAAAACTGGCATATGCGAAACGAGCCCTATGCATCCGTGCTGAGATTTCGTCAGAGATCAACCCGTTGGGGCTGATCTACTACATCTGTTCTGACTGACAGTACGTAGTCAGCTTATTATATGATCAAATGAAAGCATTCAAAGTAATTCATATTAAATAACAATAATTACAATTTTTAAATATTCCCATTTATAATATTAGAACAAGACATATAAGCGAACAATATTGTTTTCAATTAGATCTTCTTCAGGCTTTACTCTAATTTACATAGACTTATATATATATATATAAAATTTTAACCAATGACGGTGATTTAGTGGATCAAATAATAATAATAATAGTAATAATAATGTGGTAAATGTTTTGAACGAAGTTAATAGCGATGATTATAATAATAACAAAATATTGTTAATAAGGCTTATATAGGTGATAGGAATAACAAAGTTAGTATATGCATATATGTAGACAATTCAATAAATAAATAAATTAGGTCAAATCAAATGGAACGATAATCAGAGTTTAAATAAATATCATAAAAGTACGAAGGAGAGGGATGATAAGAAAGGGTGGGAAGGTTTTGAATAGAATTCACCTAGGCTAAACAAGGGAGAGACAAAGGTGGAACAAACTTCTTTTGTTGTATGCAAAGACTAAGATTGTTCTCCCGAATTCCCATAGCTTCAGCTAAGTGTAAAAGACGGGTTCTGATTCCGTTCGAAAGACTTGATGGAATGCGGTAAATAACTTTGAAAGCACTATTTTTGTCCACTTGGTGACCACTATCAATCAAATGAGCCAAAATAGAACTTCGTATGGATTTTATTTGACCTTTTCCGAACCATGAAGGAAGATGCTCATTAATGCGTTTGTTAAGCTGTCTAGTTGTTCGGCCTATATAGCTTTCTCCACAGGAGCAACTAAATTTATAGATACACATGGGAGTGGCACAACTAGGTAACTTATCTTTCACTTGAGCAATCAAAGTTATTTACCGCATTCCATCAAGTCTTTCGAACGGAATCAGAACCCGTCTTTTACACTTAGCTGAAGCTATGGGAATTCGAGAGAACAATCCTAGTCTTTGTATACAAAAGAAATTTGTTCTACCTTTGTCTCTCCCTTGCTTAGCCTAGGTGAATTCTATTCAAAACCTTCCCACCCTTTCTTATCATCCCTCTCCTTCGTACTTTTATGATATTTATTTAAACTCTGATTATCGTTCCATTTGATTTGACCTAATTTATTTATTTATTGAATTGTCTACATATATGCATATACTAACTTTGTTATTCCTATCACCTATATAAGCCTTATTAACAATATTTTGTTATTATTATAATCATCGCTATTAACTTCGTTCAAAACATTTACCACATTATTATTACTATTATTATTATTATGATTACTATTATTATTTGATCCACTAAATCACCGTCATTGGTTAAAATTTTATATATATATATATATATATATATATATATATATATATATATATATATATATATATATATATATATATATATATATATATATATATATATATATATATATATATATATATATATATATATATATATAAGTCTATGTAAATTAGAGTAAAGCCTGAAGAAGATCTAATTGAAAACAATATTGTTCGCTTATATGTCTTGTTCTAATAATTACAATGTAGATACCGTCAAGAACAAACATCAATTGGAGAGATCGTTGAAAATCCAAAAGCACTATTAAACAGCTATTTCGTCCCTGCTTGGGACTCCTCATCGATACGCAGCCACTACAGCAGTTAGAACTCAGGACCTTCTGGATACAAGGTAAAGTCCTGAACCATTAAGCCACTGGGACCCTATCCACTCTGATGCTCACCAGAGACTGGCCCCTATTCAGGTATGCAGTTATCTGGGGTTCTAGTGGGAAGTCGTGACCAGGACAAATACTCTCCAGTCATGACATTGACCGGTGATAGCGCTGTATCATGAATTGCCAGAAGTTGAAATTTATGGACAGGCTATTTGATCGGTTCCCAGTGGCTAAATGAACTATGAGCTGGCCCTGTAATCGGAAGGTTCTGGGTTCGAACCCTACAGTGCGGGGTGCTTACTGTCAAAGAGTCCTAAACCAGGATGTAACAGCTGTTCAATACTCCCAGCTGGTTTCTCAATGGTTCTCTAATCGATGTCAGCTTATGATGAAATCCTATGAATAGTAATTATAACAAGAAGAAAAAGAAGGACATTCACCAACCTTTTTCACTTGGAGTAAAACAAGCTTGAATAACAACGTTGTCAACCCAGTGGAATTGTATAATAGCTCTGGCATACTTTGAATAGTATTTACGACGAGCTTCAGCACGCATAGCAGCAGTTTGAAGTGGTTCAGATTTCATCCTTTTAAAACGAAAAAATATTATACAATAAATGTGAATTCAATCTAAATAAGCCTGATTTTGATAGAAAGTAGGTGTTTGAGTTCTGTATCTGGCATGTTATGCGGCATTAGTGGGATGAGTAATATTGACCTTAGGCATCCGTCGAGTGCCAGGTATGCGGGAGGGAAAATCAATCGACAAGGTTATGAAGTTAAGCCGATTAAGACAGACGGTTAGGACATGTGTCACGTATGCCTAGTCATCGCCTTCCTCGACAATGGGCAATGCTAGTTGACATAGGGTTAGTCTGGAAAAGATCTAGCCAGTGGTGGTCAAACCAAGACATGGCTGGCTTTATCAGTCGATGAAATCCACAACAGTTAGTTTAAGTCAGCCAAGTAGAAACGTGTAAACTTCCTGGTTGGTTGGGTTCCTCGGGATGGTAAAAACCAATGAAGACTGGAGACAGTTGATGATATGGCACAAAGTGATCGTTCTCAGTGGCTGGTGCAGATGCATCCACTCCCTGTGATTTATAATACCCAATAACACTATATTGTTCTTCGATATTACTATTCCTTTGTCTCACACCTCTGTTAACTGTCTCTATTATGAATTTCTTCTACTTTCTTCCTCTTCTTCTATGACTTTGTGTGCTAAGGGAAGTGTGGTGACTTGAACTGCTGCACGTCGGTACAAAGTTCCACGTTGAAACCAGTTAGTCAGTTAGTCATTCAAAGGTCATCTAAGATCGGTGAAGACCAGAATCGGCTTAAATGGTTGTAGGCTGCTGAGAAAATTATTTTTTTAAACCAAAACTTTTATCGAATAACAACCTTCGATGGCCGACCTCATACAACACCAATCAAATTAGTGACGTAAGGCAAGATAGACCATCATTAAACTGAAATCAGTGCGAGAATCTGCTGCGCTACTCGTGTAGTATTTCCAACAGGCAATTGTAAAATTCCTCCATTGACAGTTGCCTTCATTGAAGACTAGATTACCGCAACCTGAAGAGACACGCGCAACAGGTGGCTATTACCACCCAGCTGATATACCGTAGGAAAAATGGAGATGGATATAATAACACACGCTGAGATGACTGTTGAATGACCTACTGCACGCCAGGTAAACCACAGGATGAGACCTGATTCGGAAACGACAAGCTGGGAGTCGTCGGCCCAATATAAGGAGGAGATAAAAGCTTACTAGGAAGTCGTGGAACCAACTAAAGGTGAATGTAGACAACAGGATCAAACGGAGATGTGTTGCTGACATCCATTTTTCCACTTGGAACCCAAGAGAATAAGAAAAAGGAGAGGCCAAATAAACAATTTAAACAATGCATACGCAGCAGTGCGCTACACCCCATCTAAAAAAATGTCACAAGTAAACCAACAACTTAAAAACTTTAAGTGTTTTATTGCATGGAGGATTACATCATGAGTTGACATCAGTTAGAGAACTGAACCTGAGAGTACTGGACAGCTGTTTCGTCAGCCTAGTTTGGGACTCTTCATCAGTACGCAACTACCGCCAGGGTTTGAACCCAAGGCCTTCTGGTTACAAGGTTAGCAAGCTCGTAGACCACTAAGCCACTGAGACTGGATTCATTGATAAGCCAGTCCATGAATTCCAACTTCTGCCAATTCATGAGATAGCGAGACGACTTCGCAATGTCTTCCTCTTCGATGAGTTACTGGCTCACCTTCAATCTGCTGTACCCTACTGTGGTCCCGGCTTCGCACTAGAATCCCAGGTAACTGACCCTGAATAAGGCCAGTCGCTAGTGAGCATCAGATTAATTTTCAAGTATTGGCTTGATTTCATCATGAGCTGATACGAGTGGTTTCTAACTGAGCACTTGAGTACATTTTAACACACATGGTTCTTTCCTCTACCTTTGTGTAATACATAGAGTATGTGCGTCAGTAGCACAGTGGTAGTGGAATGCTCGCCAACCACGTCGCATGTGGTCCGGAGCTCGATCCCCGGTCGACGAGGTACTCCTTTACCTCGCCAAGTCAGCTAGTAATCAGACTGGTAAAGAGGTAAGGTTGCAACATGAGGTGGCTAACAATCCCATCCTGTAAAAATAAAAACACACCACTGCTACCGAAACTTCAGGCCTCTAGCTTGAAGTCTTATGTTCCATCAATGGGAAAACAAACGAAATAAAACAAAAGATGATGAATTGAAGTGTTTCACTTCTATGCAAAATTCCATATAGAAACTTAGTCAGTTAGTCAGAAGACATCCACATTCATAGAGTAGATTTTTAAGCCTACTCTATCTACACAACCTTCATTCCACTAACAACTTTGATTATCTCGCCTAATACCACACAAGCAAAGAAGTCAACATTCATTTTTATTTTCGGCAAATAACTTTTCTTCAACTTACCATTCATTGTGATATGAGCGTAATAATTTACGAATATCTTCTTCTGTAAGTTCAAACACCTCATCTGGCAGATCATCGACAACATCTATAGAATGTCATTTTGAACGTAAAAACAATATGGAGAATAATATGGTTAGGAATATCATTATTACTATTATTATTATTAGTAGTAGTAGTAGTAGTAATATTTCCTTGGGTTCCGAGTGGAACATACGGCTTCAACAACACATCTAAACTTCCTTCTATTTACCGCTGTCCTCTTCTAACTGGCTAGCTCCACAAATGACCATAATCTCTCATCTCTTAGTCCTTCAACTCACATGATCTCCTCCTCCATGTCACCCTCCCACCGACGATCCACTCGTTGCTTTCCCATTCCGATTCCATTCGAACAATGGCCTAGGCTGGTGCGCGATGTCATTCGACAATCTTCTCGACGTATATACCCGATCAATCCATTTCTATTTTCTCCTACAAATATTTGCTGAGTAATCGGCTCTCACCTGCTGTTTTGTTCTTAGCCACAGTTTCTTGTTTCTAGTTATTTCTGGCTGACTGGCTGGCCACTTGATCTTGAATATGGAGCCAGCCAGCCAGCGAAGTGGGCAGTTGTTGATAAAGGACTACAGTAACATCTGTTAGAAATGCTTTTCGTGACGGGGGCGCGCAATGCAATTCTCTGACTCGTATACAAGAAGAACTTTATGACTGACTTCACAGTTGTGTTGAACAGAATCCGAATCCTGTTGATTATACTGGCTGAGTCAATGCAGAAGATTTCCAAACAGGTTTCAGGTTGATGAAGGCGTACCTCGCCTTTCTGATTCTGGCTGGTTGGCTTTGACATTTTCACACATTCCAACTGCCGGTATTTGAAACAATGCTTCCTGGCTAGATAAGTGAAACAGGTAACCTCTGTTAAATCCCTCCCGTGGATGGTGACTGGTGCTAGGTTAGGTTGTTGCGGTTATTGCTGCTATCACAACGCCTAGCTTGTATTCTAAGAAGGCTATTGGGTTTCAGCAGCATATCTCACTGATGTACACTCTCCCTCACTCTCTCTCTCCACCATTCAAATCCGTCAATTTTCATCTGGTTTCACAATTTGCTCATAAGATTTTCAAGTGTTGGTTTGTAGAAATTTTGATTGATGCAGGACTTCATCATCATGATGAGTTGACATCTGTGTCCAGGACCATTGGGAAAACCACTAGGGAGAAGTGGACAGTTGTTTCGTCCTAGCCTGTGACTCACCAGGCTTCTAGCCAAGGACTTACCCAGTTACAAGACGAGCTCGTAGACCATCCAGACACTGCAGCGGCCCGATCCAATGACCAGTCCATGACTTCCAACTTCTACCAATTCACACATGATATAGAGTGACCACCAGCCGATGTCATCAACGTGACCACTGGGGTACACAGCAGGTGGGGTGTGAGGAATAATACTCGCCAGCAATGACACTAGCTAGTGGTCAAGCTATGTCGTACGTAAATTAGCAGAAGTTGGAATTCAGGGATTGGTCATTGGAACGAGTCCCAGTGTCTGAATGGTTCTGGTTTCAAACCCTGCTGGTGGGTGTATACTACGGGAGAGTTGCAAGCTATGACGATACAGATGTCCACTACTTCCTGAATACCGTTCCAATGGTACTACTCTAACCGATATCAGCTCTTGATGAAATCATAAGACTTTATTTCCTCTACATATGATCTCTCCTATGACACTCTCCTCCGGCGTAACTCATCGCTCTCCATTCGAGATCTGGTGTATGACATCACTCCAAAGGTCTCTTCAGTGTATGTATCCAATCGACGCCCACTACCTTCTGCATATCTGTTGGGTAACTGGCTCTTTGCTGTCAGTTTACAATCAGCCAGAATTGTTTGTCGCGCTTATCGTTTCCAATTGGACATATGAACTTCAGTTTTGAGAGAAGGAAGATCTTACTGAAATTCTGCATTCACTCAGCTGTTGAAAACTCGCATTATGTGATGTGCCCACCAAGTCTCTGATCCGTATAGTGCAGTAGATTTCCAGTGATTTCAGAGTAATAAAGGTCTGCACTGCTTTTCATACCCTATCCTAAATGGCTTTAATATTCTCATCTATGCCGTCGTCTGTGGAGTTAGTACGATGCTGACTAGGTCATGCAAAAGGAAAAAGACAACTTCTTTTAGATTTATCCTGTTGATGACGATCTGTGCTTGTTTTTATTGATCAGTTGGGTATTTTCATCACCTCTGTCTTCTCTATGTTCACTTGAGATCGTATCTTGACTGCCTTTCCGCTTGTAAATCTTCGAATTTGTGCGAAACAAGACACATAAATCAACTGCAGAATCAGGATCTTCTAGGATTCTTTCGTTACACACACACACGCACACACACACATACACGCAGAGTATTATATTTTAAAGAATTGGTTTTGTAGGGATTTTTGTTTGATTGCATGGTCGCGCTATGTCGTAAAATTGGTAGATGTTAGAATTCAAAAACAATTGGATCGGGTCCCAGTGGATCAATGGTTTACAAGATCACCTTGTAACCAGAGGGTCCTGGGTTCGAACCCCGCTGGTGGGTGTGTACTGTTGAAGAGTCCCAAACTAGGCTGACGAAACAGCTGTCCAGTACTCCCCGCAGGTTTTCCAGTAGTTCTCTAACTGATGTCAGCTCATGATGAAATCCTCCATGCAATCAAGAGTATTATCTGTTCATTTATGTCGTTTCGAGTATAACCCAATGCTCATAATCATATCGATGTGCTCACATAACTTTTGAATTTTCTTTATATATAGACTCCCAATATTTCTTATTCTTTGTATTAGGCAGCAGACTGTACGTAAGGAGCGAGAAGGGCAGGAATACATTGGACTCTAGAAGATGTGAACATCGAGGACGATAAACGTCTATTGTCACATTAAATGTAAGACTTACTGACGAAAACCAACAAGTTGGCAGAAGAAGAAGACAAGCAGCAAAGACAGGACTTCAAGTGAATACACACACACACAGAGAGAGAAGACAGAGCTGATGAAGACAATCAACCAACAACAACAACAATAAAAACTAGCACCAATCACCATCAACGGATGAAATTTGACAGACCTAAAGAACACGGTTTCACCAACCAGTAGTCGGACAGCACGGATAAAGATATGAAAGCCAGCCAACCAGCCAGAATCGGAAAGGCAAAATACGCCTTCATCAACTTGAAACCAGTTTTGAAATCTTCTGTACTAACTCAGCAGGCGTGAAGAACAAGATTAGGATTTTCCACACAAATGTCAAAGCAGTGTTTCTATGTGAACCACAAACTTGGAGCGGCGAGAAAAGCATTTCCAAGTGATTGGAGACCTTCACCAATAACTGTCCGACTCGCTGGCTCCATATTAAAGATCAAATGGCCGGCCGGCGGGCCAGAAAGACTTAGAAACAAGAAACTCTGGAAGCGAACCAATCGAGAACCTATTCCTCAACAGTTGTGTATCGAAGGAAATGTCGAAAAAATCGATCACACGTTGAACAGACTGTCGGATGACATTGTGCGCCAAGTCTCAGTGAAACTCGAGTGGGAAAGGACGAGTAGGGCATCGCTTAGAGGGCGATACGAAGGCCGCCGTGTCAGAAGGAGATGAAAAAAGTCAATACGTAATCTGTACAGAGAACAGGAGAAAAAGCAGATATGTGTTGTTGAAGCCGTGTGTCCCACTCTGGAATAGATCAGAATTATAATAATAACTTTGTATTGGTAACTCCAGCATTGGTGTTCGGCGTTATTCCCTATTGCATGTATTTAGTGTAGATTCGATGAGCAAGGGATTCACTGACCAACGCACCCCTCTCTCCTTCCTCCAAACTATATTACCTTTCAAAACTGTAGTTTTGTCCCCCCCCCGCACCTTATTGTGTGTGATTATGTGTAAGTTCCTAACATAAAAAGTGCTGACTTCGACTTCTCTATGTTTCTTCATCTTTATTTAAGGTCAGTCCATTCTACAATTAGCTTAAGTCTTATGTTTCAATAAGCTAACTGACACTCCAACCCCGCATATCCTGGAATGACCTTACAGTCATTGCAAGATATTACGTAGATAAGGTTGTTTTGTCCAATCGGGTCAACAGTATCCTTCAGCCTGAAAACTTTGTCCTTAAGGTGAGTTTATAGATTTATAGAAATAATTAAAAACTAAAATTTTACGGTAAGCTGAAAATTCCTTAAATAACATGGTCTCTTCCTCCATAGGTTGGGTAGCTTGGGAGAAGCACCACACGAAACTCTTTGGTTTGTGCCAGGCCTAAGATACTGCTTAGACACCCTAACTGAAGCAGGTGGTTATCTTAAGAGACTACCCCCCGCGAGACACAAGGCTATAGAGCAGCACCAAGAGATACGTTCCCAAGGACATCGGTATTTAAAACAGGTAGATACATGCCATTCGATCCTATCGGATTCTGGAGTCATCTGTACACCATAGCTTTGGAATCACTGTTTACGAGCTCCCCTGGATCAACCTACCTGGATGGTCAGCAGTACGGTTGTAAGCACCATAAGTTCGCACTCACCTTTCCACTTTCGTAAGGAACACTCATGCCAGGTAAAGACAGTGAACACGAAAGTATAAATAGGAAAGTGTGAATAGGTTGATAGATAGTTAGGAATGTAATCACCAAAGCCAAGTGATTCGACAATGATGCGTCCTTCCATTTTAACTCAATATTACCTATTGAAAGAACAGATACACTTTCAATTCTCGACCGATGCATTCACTAACCTCACTTAGCAGACAGCAGGCTCGGAAAGAGGTAAGGTTGAGTGTGTGGCTGGCAACCCCAATCCATAAAAATAACACGACACCAGAGCTACTGAAACTTCCAAGAGTCTAAAGGTCTACGTTGTACTTGGAATGCAAAGAAATTTACAGCAAAATAAGAAACAGCGATGTAGGATGCACCAAACATGCGGTTAACGTGTCTAACACGCGTCAGGCCATCACACGAGTGGAACCCCAAAGGGAGGCGGCGAGGTCGTCGGTGCAAGGGTGACATGGAGGAGATCGTGTGAAGAGGAGTTGAAACAGTATGGACTGACTAACATGGATGCAGGTAAAAGTACAGCAGAAGACAGAAGCAAGTGGAGACGTCCAGTTAAAGCCCTATGTTCCACTAGGAACCCAAGGGAACAATAATAATAAATAAATCTTTACTCACCATTCTTGGAAACCGGTTTAGTTGGTCGACGAAATACAATCACTTCACGATCTATCGTATTATCTGAGGATGATTTCGCTTCAGAGTCCGAACTAAGAGTTAGAAAGTAAATTAAAAAATCTATGAAAGAATTAGTGAAATAAAACTGTTAGAAAAATGTTCAGTATATTATCGATTATCGCAAAGTAAAGTGCCTGTATGACGTCGGCATAGCCTAACCTGCCCCCCTCAAACTGACCTTTATCAGTGATCTCGATCAACTAGTTAGGGAATCAATGAGCAATAAAAGTCGTAAAATTGTTTAAAAATGGAGACTGTCTACAAATTATGATATTATACGATCCATCTATGTTCCTGATTCTTCAATCTATGTCACCCTACCCCAAAATCCCAATCCTCCTGAAAAGACCAGGTATCCTGTCAAACTTCCCTCCCCACCCCCACCCCCACTTCCAATAAATCTATTATTTTCAAGAGTTAGTTTGTGGAGATTTGACTTCTTACAAGTTTGACCACAGATTAATATCATTCAGGGAACCATTGAAACTAAGGAGCACTGAAGTGGGTAGTCGTGACCAGTGGGATATACTCGGTCGAGAGTGAGGACAAATACTCGCCGCCGGTGACACTGGTTGGCGCCACTCCCGCTAAAATCACGAATTAGTAGTAGCAGTTTTAGGTATCATGGGATGGGCTCACTGAGCCAGGTCCTAGTGGTTGCCATGATTGCCTTGTAACCAGAAGGCTCTGGTGATCGAAACCCAGTGAGTGCATACTGTCGATGAGTTCCAAACAAGGACGAAACAGCTGTCCAGTACTCATTGACTGGTTTTCAATGATTCTCTAACTGATATCAATCCACAGTGAAACTTTAATCAATTATTCACACACTCGATCTTCCCGGAACTCGTTAAGTAAATCTATAACAACAGAAGGCATAAGCTGATTGGATTATACCACACTTGTAGCTGTAATTGGTCGCCGAAGGTCCTATGTCAGGGTAGTGTCTACTGCTATGATTCAACTTCATCATTAAGTGAATCTCTCCCGAGAAGTAGCGAAAAACATTTGCCTTTGATCACGAGCTGAAATCAGCTAGAAAACCACTGGAAAACCAGATGGGAGTACTAGACAGCTGTTTCATCCCAGCTTGGAACTCTTCATCAGTACACACCCACCGCCAGGGTTCTAACCCAGGACCTTCCGCTTACAAGGCCAGCTCGCAGACTATTCAACTACTGGCGATCTTTCCGGAACTCGTTAAGTAAATCTATAATAGCAGAAGGCATAATTTGATTGGATTACACCACACCTGTAACAGAGCTCATCAGAGGTGTACCAGGTTTGAATCAAATCATCAAGCCAAATCAGATCAAACCGGTCCAGTCAATCGGTGGTATATGGTTTCATACAAGTAATGTATTGCCATTATTTATTTAATTAGTTTGAGTGGATACATGGTTCTAAACGCAAACTATCCTGAAAGTCCTGCACGCGATCGTTGTATGATACATAAATTGATACCGTATAAAATGCGAAACAGCTGCAGACTTAAAATCTAAACAAATCTCGAAAGGAAGCAAAAGTCATTTAGTCTTGATCACAAGCTGACATCAGCTAAAAAACCATTCGAAAACTAGCTGAGAGTATACTGCACAGTTGTTTCGTCCTAGCTTGACACTCTTCATCGGTGCAAGCCTACTAAATTTCGAACCCAGGACAGGACCTTCTGGTTACAAGGCGAGCTGGTAGACCATTCAACCACTGGGACCCAGACCAATGATAGCCCATAAATTCCAACTTCTAACAATTTGTAATACATATGGTGCAACTGCTGCCCAATATCATGTCCTCTTGCCTGACTTGGGCCCCGACTCCACTACTGGTCATAACTTCTCACTACAACTCCAGGTTAGTTTCTGTACATAGTAATAGATTAGTTTTCAACGGCATTATAACCAATTAAGTAGATTCCAAGTTATTCAACAATGAAAAAGAATGTGACTGTGTTTTATTAGCAAACGCTTGAACACACATGACACAGCAGAGAGATATTCACTGTTGAACAGCGTTAAATGAATGTCAATTGATCCCAGTTAACACCGAAATTGGAGATATGCTCTATCAGCTAAAGCACACACTGAACTCTTCTTCAATAGAATTAAAAGTTCAAACCTCACTTCATCTACTTTACCAACTGGATAAATCTGGTCAGTGGTAACAGCCTTCAAACAATAAGTATGAGGCGGCTCACAGCCTGTCACCGCATAAATTGAGATCGGGTCGGGTGTGAGGACAAATACTCCCCGAAGACATTGGCTAGTGGTCGCGCTATGTCGTGAATTGGCAGAAGTTGGAATTCAAGGACCACTGGATCGGGTCCCAGTGGCTTAATGGTATACGAGCTCCCCTTGTAACCGGAAGGTCCTAGGTTCGAATCCCGGTGGGTGAGTACTGCTGAAGAGTCCCAAACTGGGACGAAATAGTTGTCCAGTACTCCCAGCTGGTTTTCCAATGGTTCTCTAACTAATGTCAGCTCATGATGAAATCCTGAAATTGAGATCTATTCACTAACATCGAAATGATATGTTAGGCAACTTCGTAGGAATTATACAAGCGTTGACTAAAACCCATTTGATTAAACGGGAACACAAATGGTTGAAAACCCAGTAGTGGTCTAAACTACTGAACTGCACCTTCACCTTAAATTTTAAAAAAAAATCAATGATATTAACTGAAACACAATTGAACCTTTGCATCAGTTTTCAACCTGACAGATCGATGAGACAACACACACATCCACACACCCACAAACACGCGCACATACGCCACTGACCAATCACATCTAATACACGAATAAATAAAAAGAGATATATTGAGAATATTATTTTCGATAATTTCCCTTTTGGCTCTACAATTACATATACATGTTTATACACAGAGAATATTCTAGAATAGTAGTCATTATCAATATGTTTTTTAAATATTATCGATTTTTGTTAAGTAAGATCAGTGGAATTACCTCAGTTCAAGAAAGACGATTACGTTATCATAAGCATAAAAATGTAATAGCAAATAGAATATCAAATAAAGTTAAGGAAATTTCCACAACAAATTGAGGATCGTTAAAACCTTGATTGACGGTCAAGGTAAGGAGAGTGTCTTAACCAACCAGCGAACTTCTTTTAGATACATAAGTTAGCTTTCTTAATGTGGATCCCAACAGTCAGCTTCAGCAATATGTAGTAGATGAACTCTTTCAAGGTAAAGTTAAGATTAGTTGGTATGCGGTAAATGACATTGAAAGCTGCCTCGTTGACATCAATCTTGTGTTCTCCAACCACAACATGACATAGAATAGCTCTATGAATGGATTTTGTTTGTCCGTTACCTAACTACGCAGGATGGTGTTCGGAAATCTAACAACAATAAACACGCCTAATTGTACGGCCTCTGTAACTAGCTCCAAAAGGAGCAGTCCAACTGCTAGATACATATAAAAGAGGCAAAATTAGGCTGTTTATCTTTCACTTTCGAACGCAAAATAGGGGATGATTTTGAAGACACAGCTTAATTCAGCAGCACTGAATGCTCTTTTTACCATCACACTCCTTAGGCATTATGTTAATATCTCACTGATATTATCATCACCGAGGAGCTGAAGTTGTAAGAACAAGGCCTTCTTTGGAACTAATGCTACTTTGGCCTGCCTTGATTGACTTTTGATTCATATCCTTATCGACGAATTTTTCTGGGTAACCACCGTTCTCACTCAGCAACTGTTTAATGATATTAGGCACTTCGTTAAGACATTCATCAGAGCAGATTGCTTCTGCTCTGTGGACCAAACACTTTATCAGATTGCGTTTGTATTTCAAAGGCACAAAGCTGAAAAAATGACTATACTAACAGTCATTTGATGTAGGTTCTCTGCATACATTTCTTCTTATTGTACCGTCCTCTTTTCCAGTCATAAGGACGTTGTGTAGGAATGAAAAACTAGAGTCTCTTTCTTTCTCAATAGTAAACTTTATTACAGGATGAACCTCGTTAAATTTGTCCAGGATGTGTTCTACTTCATCTTCATTTTTCATAATCAAAAATGTATCATCCATGTACCGACAGTAGAATTCTAGTTCATCAATTAGATCTTTCAAAGGCGCATTCTCTAGTTTTACTAGAAAAATGTCGGCTAAAACACAAACTTGGTACATTATAGGAACCCAGAGATGTGGGATATCTAAAACCTGGACAGCGAGACCGAAGCGGGTGGTTGTGTCTTAAGGGAGCATCTCCCACCGCTGAGCCACAGACTTCAAATGAGATCCACAGGTCAGGAGATACGTGTTACCATGGTTTCCGGTAACCAAACCATACGTCATTTGATCCGTCTGGATGATGCTGGAGCAAATGCAATCAGGGTTATCCACCTACCCTAGTTGATAGATCTACATGTCCCACCACCAGTCCGGTTGTATGCGACGGATATTCGCACTCACACGTACACTTTTATGGGAGGAACACCGAAGCCACCATGTGATAGCAATGAATAGAACTTATCTAACAGAGGCTATGGAAGAAGGCGTTTCAACACATGAGAACATTTCAGCAACCTTCAGTCGTACCAGGTCATTTAGTAAACAAGATAGTCAAATGCAAAAGAAATCGTATTTAAACAGTATAAAAGAAAAACAACAGGAACAGAAACACAGCGCACTCACATTTTTGAGTTTAAATTTTCACCTTCAGTTTCCGTGGGGAACTAAAAACAAAATAATAATAATAATTTGCTTTATTCCAAAACAGTACTTGTGATACAGAATAGATTTCTCAGCATTTTACTACAGTATTGCATCCAGTTAGTACATTATCAATAAATAAAATTCTACATAGATTAAGGAAATCTCAGTTCATTATGACAACAACACATTAGCATGTCGGTAGCAAAGCCAAAATTGAACAGTGTTTGAAGTTGTTAGAAAAGTAGATGCTAGCATATTTACTGGCGTAAGCAGAAGAAAGAAACAAAGGAGCACGTAACAGAGAGAGAAAAGGAAAAGAAAGAAAGAAAACGTTGTACCTATAAAAGATATGAATTGGAAAGATGAGATCCAGTTGTTCTACTAACCATTTAATAAGTTTCACACCCAATGCTTTCTTTATCGCACAGAACACGAGCTAGCCAAGTAGGGTATGGTTGGGTTCTTGTACTTGCCAGTGCGAGCATATAGTTTTCTATATAGGCTTCTATAAAGGAGATGGGAGAGCGAGGATTTCATTGAGACCAGGATCACAAGTAATATCGGGGCGGGGGTTGACATGAGATCTCTAAAAACCTGTCTGCCTGCCAGTCCGCATACGCCGAGAAGGCGGAATCGAACCGCTCCGATCCTAATCGGCTACAGGTTTGAAGCCTGCACCCCGGACCAAAGAGGGTGATCTCGACATCATTATTACAATAATTATGATTATTCGACACAAGCAAATATACACACACAAGTTTTACAACATATCAGGAAATGATTTTACAAGATCTACAAGGTAACATGTAAAATAAACAGGTAAACACATAAAACCAATCACCCGATAAGCTTGTGAAGCTACATCGACTCAGATGGCTAGGAGATGTGTTTTGCGCATACCAAGGTCACCTCCTTCTTTGTTGAGCATTGGGTTGGAAAAAGCGTTAGCCTTGGTCATTTTATGAAGCCTTTGACAGTTAGTTTGGTTCATGTAAGAAGATGTCTCTGGTCTGGTTTCAACATAGAGAACTTTGCACTGAAGTGCAGCATTTTGAGTCGACACACTTCACATAGGACACAAAGCCAGAGAGGAAAGTAAAAAGAAATGTAAAATAGAAGCAGTACACAGACATATGAGGCAAAAAGAATAGTAATACCGAAGTACAATGTAGTTTTATTGGGTATTATAAGTCACAAGGAATGGATGCATCTGCACCAGCCATTGAGAACGACGATTTTCAACCAGCCATATCACCGATTGTCTCCGGCTGTCATTGGTGTTTACCGTCCAGAAGACCTCAACCAGGAAGTCTACCTCTTCCTATGTGGCTGGATTAAACTAACAGTTGTGGATTTCATTGACTGGTGAAGCCATGTTATCTTTCGACGACCACTGGCTCTTTTCTAACCTTACCCTATGTCCGCTAACATTGCTCATTGTGGAGGAAGGCGATGACTAGGCATACGTAACACATGCCCTAACCATCTTAGTCGATGTAGCTTCACAGCTTCGTCTATTGATTTCCCCTCCAACTCGCCTAGCACTCGACCGACGCCTAACCTCAATATTGCTCACCTTGTTATACCACTTCACACGGAGATAGTACGCAGGCCTTTTCATGACCAGGTCTCACAGCCACAAAGGAGGACAGAGCGGACTGCTGCAGTGCAGTACACACACCCTTCGGTCGATAGCCAGCCAGCCGGATATCACGTCTACACCGGAGAAAGCGTAAACTAGCTTTCTGTATCCGTGCATAGATTTCGTCAGCGATCAACCTGTCGGGGTCGGCTGATACAACGTCCCAAATAAGTGAAGCGATCAACACGCTCTACCACTTCACTCTTTATTTCTAAGCTAGGAGTCAAAGTAGTCCAGTCCTGTGACATCATCTTCCATCTGGCGGGAGCGAAGATGTAGGCTGTCTGACTGAGGTCCCCAAGATGCTAGGAAACAATGGCTGAAGGCAATTGGCAATATGGCTAGCTCAAACTCATCGTTCTCAATGATGGCTGACACAGAGGCATTCACTATTCCTTGTGATTTATAATGTCTAGTAAAATTCTATTGCTCTTCCATATTACTATTAGTTTCTGATACATTCACACTTCTGTTTATTATCTCTCTCTCACTCTCCCTCTTTTGAATCTCTCTTTACCTAATCTCCTCTCTTGCTTTGTACGCTACATGGAGAGACAGTGGGAAAATGAACTGCTGCACATCTGTGCAAAGTTCTAAGACGAAACCAGTCTGTTAGTCAATTAATTAGGAGTGGCATAAAGGAGAATGTGTGAGGTGGCACAGTGGTTAGGACTCTAGCCGACCATGCACATGGTCCGAGGTTCGATCCCATGCCAACGCACACCTGATATCTATGATCGGCCTGCAAAATTTGGGCTACTGATATCCATGCTGAAAATTCCATACTTGTACCAAAAATACAGTGTGGAATCAAGCTGTAATAAAAAAAATAGGGAGGAAGAAATCAAAGCCTATTGACAGTTGTGAAACCAGGTAAAAAACTGAAACTATAGAGAATAGAGTGAAACGGAGATGTACTGCTGAAGCTCCACGTTTACGTCAATGTTTACATCCCGAATCAGGGTTAGGAGAAAAAACAATAATAAAGCTTAACCTTGAGAAAATTATCAACCAGTCACAACAGACTTAACGTGTGCAAATACGATTCGCAGATATATGGCTTAACTTTCTGAGAAAACGGTCACAAGCAATACAGAATAACCTTCAGCAAGGAAACAGCCAATGAGAAGACGTCGCTTCTCCTCTGACAATAATGTACAATCTGTTGCCTGGCCTTTGTCTTCTGTCGTTATATATATACATTGGCGCGTCATAAAGAGCACCTCAAACAAACTACAGACCTTCATTAACAGTTATCTTCGCTCAATACCACTCAAGATCAGATGGCGAGCCAGAAAATATTAGCAACAGGGATCTCTGGAAATGAGCGAACCAACCCAGCAGGAACCGATTGTGCAACAAACAGGCAGGAAGAAATGGAGATGGATTACCTGGCCATACTCTGAGAAAACAAACCATCAGGTGAGTGACATCACTAGACAAGCCATTGCTCGAGTGGAACCCGAAAGGGAAGTGGCGAGATGGTCGTCAGTGCAAAGGTGACTTGGAGGAGGTCATGTGAAGAGGAGGTGAAAGCATGTGGGCAGACTTGGAGCGGGGTGAAAAAGTTGGCAGAAAACCAAAGACAATGGAGACGCGCGGCTGAAGCCTATGTTCCTCTAGGAATTAAAGGATAAATATATATATATATATATATATATATAAGGAGCGAGGGCGTAGGTGGCACAGAGGTTAGGACGCTCGCTGACCATGCACATGATCCGGGGTTCAATCCCCGGTCGACGTACTCCTTTACCCCGCTAAGCCAGAAATAATGCTGGTAAAGAGGAAAGGTTGGGCATGAGGTGGCTAGCAACCCTATCCTGTAAAATTAAACACTGCTACAGAAACTTCAAGCCACTAGCTTGAGGCCCTATGTTCCACTGGGAATGTCAAGGAAGAAAAAATATAAGGAACAAGGGTCTTGAAATACAGAGAGATAGAGAAATAAAACTGAGAAACTTACTTTGAATTGATGAAATGGATGGATAGATGATTGTGGTTCATTGTAGCGAAATTTTGACAACGACGATGTCTCTAAATTGATGCCTAAAATTTCACCCAGTGTTCGAGGCTAAAAACGTGTGTGTAGGAGGAAGTGTTATAAATGAAGAAAATGATATAATATGTCATTTAAAAGACTATAAAATATTAGCAAAAACTAATACATGCGAAAAACAGCCTAAACAACTGGGTGGTACTCTAACAACAGAAGAAGACAACAAACCTGGTGTAACGGAGCTTCTTTTTATTTTGCGGAAAATCCCACCATAGTTATATACATGTTCGGTCACATTTATGATTGGCTAGGTTAGGGGAGATAATATACTGTTCTGATTGGTTGCTTGATTCTCTGAAGGTTAAAATTGTTCCTGCAACCAATCAAATCTCTGCTGCAAACTAACACTTAAATATCAATCTGATGCTTCACTAGTGACTCACTCTATTCAGATACGTGGTTACCTGGGTCCTAGTAGGAAGTCGTGACCAGTGGGGTTCATCCAGTTGGGAGTGAGGATGGGGTTCCCGCCGATGACATTCGCTAGCGGTCGCACCATATCATGAATCAGCAGAGGTTGGAATTCATGGACTGGTCATTGGAACGGGTCCCAGTGTCTGAATGCTCTGTGAGCTCACCTTGTAATCAGAAGGTCCTTGGTTCGAACCCCGGTTGGTGCGTACTGTTGAAGAGTCTCAAACTAGGGCAAAACAGATGTCCCAGGTTTTCCAATGGTCCTCTAATCGATGTAAGTTCATGATGTGATCCTGAAACCAATCAAATCCCTGCTGCAAACCAACACTTGAATGAAAAACTGACCTGGTAGGTTGCTGATTCTCTGAAGGTTAAAACGTGAGTTTATCCTGAACACAAAGTAAACTCGGTCCAGATTTGAGAAATAAGCGCTTCTACTTTTGGCTACTTCCTATCAATCTGCATCTATATACTACTAAAAATTCTTATCAGTAGCACACACGACCGTATCAACAGTCGAACTGTGTGGTACACAAATGTGGCTAACAACCAACCGAAATTCTATGCACAGTTGGCCATAAGCTATATCTATACAGTAAGGACTAGTGATACTAAGAGGGTTACTCAAGCCTTGATAAGCGGGATGTGGTTCGAATCTATGACTTAATAATGATTAGAAGTTAACCCACATACAACACCAGTGAGCCACAACTTCATACATATGAAATCTACTTCGAATAACAGTTCTAACCAACTGTGTAAGGTGAAATGAGCTATTAACGCTAAAATAATGGATGCACACACATAGAGAAAACTGGTCATCAGTAACAGTCTCTGAAAACCAACAGCAGAGAATGCTCGACAGCTGTTTTGTCCTAACTGTTGAACTCTTCATCAGCACACACCCATGACTCTCTATCGAGGAAAAAGAAACCAGAACTTTCAGGATATCAGGCAAGGCCGTTCCACTAATTAGTAACCGAGATGAAATCTAACAGGCTTATAGATTCATCATGTGCAGCGCACCCCCCCCAATGTATATTTGGCGGACCCTACTGGTCACGACTTCTCACTACAATTTTAGGCAACTCTATCTTGTGCGAGTATCAGAAGGGTGGGAAGTTAAAATTCATTCACGATCATTAAATTGAAGTTGTCCAGTGGTGGTGGTGGCTGAACAGTCAAAAGACCTTGCCTCGTAATTTGAAACGTCTGGTTTCTATCCCCAATGGGGTCATTTGATGAGAACTGATAAGAAGTCCCAAACAGAGATGAAACAACTGTCCAGTACTACCTAGTTTTTAGTGGTTCTAAAAATGAAATCATTTCACGATCAAGCTTGAAATCAACCCAATCCATACAAACTAACACTTGGAAGAATTATCACAATATGATTGGACAAGCTTGGAGCCCGTCGAGCTTGTACAACCAATTTAATTATATATATAAACCTCTGTTATGTTAATTTCGATTAATTTCCCTGAAGAAGTTCGGACCAGATTGCCGAACGAAACGTTGGAATTACTCATTTCAATCAATCTCGTTGAGATTTTTACAAATATAATTTTTTACAAATGTCAATTTAATTATAATAGAGGTTTTTGTATTTCCCAATGAATGAATGAAAAACAAAACGATATTGTTGCTCTTACTGACGTTTCGCTATTTAATGCTGCTGCTAATAGCTTTATCAAAGTAGTATTATTAAACCGGAATTTACAAAATCCACTCAGCATATATATTAGGATTAAATAGCGAAACGTCAGTATAACACAATCTCGTTTTGTTTTTTCATTTATTGGGAAATATAAAAACCTCTATTATAATGAATATCATATACCCAATGCCCAAATTTTTTCAAACCGTTAAAAGTGAACTTGGTTTGGACAAATATAATGTCAATTTAATTAGTTATTTGTCCGCTAATATTTATATATGTTTTTAATGTATTTCTTTATGTATGATAAACTCGAATGTTCTCATCGGCTCAGATCAGTCTATCTTCTAAGTTTATTTACTTAAACTCTGCCGTAGTGTGGGGGGAGTGGAGGTAGCAGAAGTGACCAATTATCAGAATTGGGTATTCGGTATTCAGACAGTTTACTTATTGCTTTGCCGTATAGAGCCCTACTAGCAGTATTGCTATCAGTGTCTGTTATGTCAGGTTGGATTCTCGGCAAACAAACTCCTTCCAGACTTTGACTAGGTATGGGTAGTGAGTAGACCCGGAAAAGAGGGAAGGTTCCCCGTGAGGATAACCACCCTACCCGATAAGAAAAAACAACACAAACGCTGCTAAAACTTTAAAGTCCAACACCTGAATGTCTATGTTTCACTCAGAAGGGAATAAATGGATGGAAAACAAAAATCAAGTCCCACCTTACCCCACCCCAGCAGCAGTATCCATCCATCATCGTACACCACATCATCATCATCATATAAGAAATTAACTTACCCTTCTCTCTTCTTCAACAGATGGACAATGAGTCGCTTCCATTTGACCAACATTAGCAAATGCAGAAACTGATGGACGATCTGAGAAAACACTGAATGGTGAAACAAAGCCTGAGAAGGTATCTTCATCCATAGCAGCTGAAAGAAAAAGACAAAAACAATTTAATTAAACAATCCTTTGATTGATTCATTTATTTAGACGCATAAAAACTTGGTACAATATAGCACCAAGAAGGATGCGCCACACAATAATAATAAAACAACATAGATTAAAAGTAAAAATATGAGCAGAAAACGGATAAAGAACTTCATCTGGAAGGAAAACAGTCATGCTTAGCAAGTTCAAACAGTATTCGTTAACTATCATCGGGAAGGGAAGAGAGGAGGAAATTGCAACACGTGTAATACCACGCGATAAGTTTCATTGGTTGTTTGTTGCTTTATTCAATTCTTTGTGTAAGGGCCGAGATACTGCCCAGGCGCCCAGACCGAAGCAGGTGGTTTTATTAAGGGACCACCCCCCCAGCGAGCCTTTGACTTGGAGTCTAATCCGCAAGGCAGCGGAGCAGCGTCAGGAGCTGCATTCCCGTGGTTTCCGGTAACCCATATGGGTTCATACGCCATTAGATCCGACTGGATACTGGAGCCCATGTACCCCATGGTAACTGCTTTTAGTTTAACCGCTATCCAAACAACCTTCTTGACATGGTAGGACCTGCAGGGACAGGTCCCAGTCAGTTTAGCATGTTGGGTCGTTACGGTATTCAACCCCGACCACCACGACAAGGTAGCAGTTATCGGCCGGGAACAATTCTTTGAACATAGAAAATATAAAATACAATATAAGATGGTAATGTAGGACTAGTCTGCACCGACTCCTCTACTTTGAAGACATGTAGTGATAAGGTTCATCATCACAGTGTTGAACACACTTCACTCACACTTGACTAGTTGCTGGACGAAATCCCAGTGAGAATAAAAAGAAAAGACTCATGCGCTAGTTGCTAATTTACTTCGTCACTGGAGTAGACATGATATCTGGCTATTATCATCGATCAGAGGATGTGTGTATACTGCACAGCACAACAGTTAGCCCTATCCTTCTTTATTATAGTTGTGAGATATGGCTGTTGAAAGTGGGAGACCTCAAGAGATTGGCTATCTTTGATCATAGATATTTTCGGTTCTCTCTCCTGTGTTAAGCGGTAGATTATGGTAAGTAAAATTGAGCTTAGTAGAGTTTTAAGTACGAAGTGGCATCGCTTAAAACATGTACTGTGCATTCCGAGCCACTAACTACCTTCCTTGTCGACAGCAATGTTAGGTGACACAGCATAGCGAAATCGTTCATTTTTTACGAGAAAATTCGCCCTTACAATATATAAATATATATACACTAATAATTTGCAGTAACGTTATGCTTGTTTCAGCCTTGCCTAGTTTATTAGATTGCTACTTTTCTAGCCGCGCGTAAGCCTAGGTAAACACGGGAATAATGGTGACCCCATGGCAACTCCCTCAGCTTGCTTGTATATATTCCTTTGGAATTTAACAATTCTGTCGATCTCTTCTTTTAGGCATAATTTTTGTAAACTTTCTATCTTGCTTCTAACCCTGTCCATCGGAACTGGAGCTCGTAGACGTAGATAATTAGGAATGCTTTCATTTTTCAAGCATCGAATGTTGAATATACGATGATTTTCATATTGCTTCAGTTTGCGAAAGTCGAATGAGTTTAATCATTAGTCTTCGTACAGGAAGACCACAAGTCATATTAATATATGTGTAAAAATAGGGCACTGTGGTAGTAAGTAATTCCATATTAGCTTCTTTATTAGATGTATCACACAGTGGCTATAGAGGCGGTCAGAAACGAACTGATTTCTGACCAAGAACTGGAACTTAGGAGGAAAATGCCACTTGAGGACATAATGCTGGGAGTCTGTCTGTTTTCGACATAGAACTTTGCACAAATGTGCGGAGGTTCAAGTCGCCACATTCCGTGTAGCACGCGAAGCAAGAGAAGAAAGTACAAGAAAAGCATAATAGAAACAGTGAGCAGAGGTGTGAGACAAAGGAGTAATAAAGAAATACAAAACAATTTCATTGAAGATCATAAGTCACAGGGAGTGGATGCATCTGCGCCACTGAGAACGATTTTGAGCCATGTCACCAATTGTTTCCAACCATAGATTTTTACCGTCCCGAGGACCCCAGCCTGGAAGTCTACACCTTCCTACGTGGCTAAGACCAACTGTTGTGGATTTCACTGACTGATGCCAAGTTTTTGTTTGACCGCCGCTAGCTTTTTTCCAGCCTGACCCTATATCCGCTAACATAGCTCATCGAGGGAGGCGATGACTTGGCATACGTAACACATGCCCTAACCATCTCAGTCTTTGTAGCTTCACGACTTCGTCGATTGATTTCCCCTGTTTACCTAGCACTCGACCGATGCCTAACCTCAATATTGCTCACCTTATTATGCCACTTTACACGGGAAATAGAACGCAGGCACCTATGATCAAAGACAGCTAGTCTTTTCATGTCTTCCACTCTCAGTGACCAGGTCTCACAACCATACAGGAGGACGGAGCGGACTGATGAGCAGTACATCCGCCCTTTGGTCGATAGTCGAACATCTCGTCTACGCCAGAGTCGGCGTAAACTAACAAATGCGAAACGAGCCCCATGCTGGGAGTGCAGCTAGACCTGACTTCTACAGCATTTAAACTCCAAGGGAAAATATACAAACAAACTGAGGGAGTTGCTATCATGGGGTCACCAATATCCCCGGTTGCGGCAGATATATTCATAGATAGGTGGTAGTAATTCCATACAGAGAAGGAACCTCGGAAGCACTACGCGGAATTCTTAACAAAACAGGCACGAATAAAAGTGGCTCACATTCAAACCCACAAACTCAATTGGGAACAAGCTTTGTCGGCTAAACGATCCTATGGAGCCTTCAAGACAAAACAATTTAGTTTATCCAATACCCCGCCTGCAATGATTGTCAGGTCAATCAAATACATAGATCAAAGTAGTAGAACAGGGGAAGTCGGTCAGACTAGCCGAACATAAAAACCTAGCAAAATCTAGATTGGTTGACCCGAATAAGAAAAGAAATCTAGAGAAAAGTTCCACTATAGCACTCACTACATGCAATTACACACAACTATACAATAGGATGGATGGGATAAGATGATAGTTTCAAAATCTAATATAACTAACATGGTGGAGGGAGAGATTGATAACAGAAACTTTGATTTATCAGATCAACTGCAAACCAACACGTGCAATAGGAATGATTCAACACCTGTCCACTTGGACATCCGGAAAGTTCTACTACCCCTACGATGACGAGTAGAAGAGAACAAAGAAAACTATAAAACTCAAGTTTTGAAGTCGCGTGATTATAATTGATGAAATGATTATGAACAATAATGAATTGTGTTCGAAACCAGGTCATCGAGTTATTTAATACTGTTTCACTCACTGTGAGTGATACATCTAATAGACAAGCTGATATGGAATGAAAAACAAGATTAGGATTTTCAACATAAATGTGAAATCAGTCATTCAGTTAGGGCTTCTATACTGGTCATAAACTTGGCTAGCGCATCACGGAAACCATTTTCAACAAGTTACAGACTTTTATCAACAACTGCCCACTTCGCTGGCTCTATACTGAAGATCAAATGGCCAGCCAGCCAGCTAGAAATTCTGGGAATGAACCAAACAAGAATCCATTGCTTAACAAATATGTAGCAGAAAATGGAGATGGATTGATCGGGCATGCGTTGAGGAAGCTGTCGGATGACATCGTGCGCAATGCAGGTCATCGCTCGAGTGGAATCCCAATGAGAAGCGAGGAGTTGGTCGTCGTCGCAAGGGTGACATGGAGAAGATTGTATGAGTTGGAGGAGGAGATGAGAGATTATGGGCTAGTCGGCTGAAAAGGACAGCAGGAAATAGAAAAAAGTAGAGATGTGTTGTTGAAGCACCATGTTCCACTCGGAGCCCAAAAGAATAATAATATTAACAATATAATCATGTTTGTTTCACTATGATTTCCTTACAAAAAATCCTTAATGAAGGACTGATTCATATGATGATAAACAAAATGAAATTGTATAATGACTGGTTTTATTAAATGATGTTATAGGTTGTACACAGCTGATGAGAACCTATGAAATAAAATAGATCCATATTATTATGCACTAATTTTTGTCCTATTGTGGTGAGAGCAGGCTGCTAGCCAATCGGTAGACATTAATTTACATCAATGTCTAGGTCGCTAATATTGGCCGTGAGAAAATATGAACAAGACTGATTCAACAACCAATAACAGCAGACTTAACGTGGGCAAATACGATTCGCAGATATATGGCTTAACTTTCTGAGAAACCAGTCACAAGCAGTACATAATAACCCTGAGCAAGAAACAACCAGTTAGAAGACTGTGTTTGTCTGCATGAATAAGCTATAAGAATGTACATGAAATATATATATATATATATATATATATATATATATATACGTGCTGATTTCCTTAATAAACGATCTGTTGCCCGGCCCTTGTCTTCTGTTGTTATACTATCTCTGTTCTAACAGGATATATTATGTATATTATTATTCTCTTTGTTGTGAACTCTCCTTATAATACGTATCTAGTCATATTCATATCTCTACCGCTATTAACACTCTTTTTTTTCCTTTATATGTTTAAGCCATTCCGGCTTCATTGTAAAATGAATAAAGCCTAAATTCTTGGTTCATTCGTCTTTTCAAGATTCAAGCATCACTCATCGTTCTAAGACTCAATCACCTTCGTAACAATTTATTCATTTTACAATATTCATGGAACGATTTTTCCGACCTGATCGGTTCGACGTAGAACCTAACGCAGTTGGAGCTGCCAAGAAGTGGGATCACTGGTTTGCGACTTTCTCCTACTTCATTGAATCAATGGGATCCGAAAATCCTTCGAAACTACATATTCTCTTCAATCATATTTCTACTTCTGTATACGAATGCATTTCTGAATGCAAAACATACGAAGAAGCTATCGACACTCTCAAGAGTCTCTACATGCAGCCTTGCAACGAAGTGTTTGCTCGACACTTGTTAGCAACGTGTAAACAAGAATCTGGCGAAAATCTGGATCAGTTTGTTCGTCGACTCAAGTCGCTGACTACAGATTGTTCATTCAGGGCAGTTACAGCCGAAAAACATCGTAACGAATCTCTACGTGATTCATTCATCTCAGGTATACAGTCTTCGATGATACGCCAGAGGCTATTAGAACAGCGTACTTTAACTTTTCAAGCGGCATACGATCAAGCACGAGCTCTAGAGATGGCACATCAACAATCGCAGTCATACAACAATCCTGTTACACCTTGTGCGTCCATTTCTTTACATGATGTACCTCATTCATCAGATTCCACACCCTCCGTCAATGAAACAACCATTGCTGCCGTTGAATCCAAATGCTTTTTCAGTGGTCGCATCCCCATTCACTTGTTGCTCAGGAATTGCGTCGCCCTCCGGTATTGAATTTTCAACTTGATCTATATCTTCGCCTTGTTGAAACAGATGCTTCAGATGTCTCAATTGCAGCTACATTAAACCAGAATGGTAAACCTGTCGCCTTCTTTTCTCGAAGCCTCTCTCGAAGTGAGAAACATCATTCATCGGTTGAGAAAGAAGCCTATGCCGTGGTTGAAGCAATTCGTAAGTGGAAGCATTACCTTCTCGGAAATCACTTCAAACTTGTCACTGATCAACGTTCAGTAGCATTCATGTTTGACAAGATTCATAAAGGCAAAATCAAGAACGATAAAATAATGCGTTGGAGAATTGAGCTATCCCCTTATCAATATGACATCATTTATCGTCCTGGAAGGGATAATCAAGCTGCTGATACATTTTCCCGTAGTTTCTGCGGTTCCTTGCAGTCAGTGTGCGACTTGAAATTTCTCCATGACTCTATGTGCCATCCTGGAGTTGTCCGAATGATGCATTTTGTACGCTCGAGAAACCTTCCATTCTCCCTTGACGAGGTGCGCAATGTAACCAGTAAATGCGTGACATGCTGTGAGTTAAAGCCTCAATTTTACAATCCCTCTAATTTCAAACTCATAAAAGCAACCCAACCTTTTGAAAGGTTAAGCATCGACTTTAAAGGACCTCTACCGTCAGCTAGCCGCAATCACTATCTGCTCACGCTGATCGATGAATATTCTCGATTCCCCTTTGCATTCGCCTGCCCCGACATGTCGTCTCAAACGGTAATGAATTGCCTTTGCCAACTGTTTTCGATTTTCGGTATGCCTTCTTACATACATACCGACAGAGGCGCTGCTTTCATGTCTACCGAATTACGGGCATTTCTTCTGGAGAAAGGCGTAGCAACCAGTCGTACTACCTCATACAATCCTCAAGCCAATGGGCAGGTCGAGCGCCTCAATGGAACACTTTGGCGTGCCATCACTCTAGCATTAAGATCACGGGGCCTACCAACGGCACAATGGGAGTCTGTTCTACTCGACGCCTTGCATTCCATCAGATCTTTGCTCTGTACTGCAACGAACGCCACGCCACACGAACGACTGTTTACCTATAACCGAAGATCGACATCTGGGACAACTCTTCCTACTTGGCTCACTGTGCCAGGACCAGTACTTCTCCGGCGGAGTGTTCGTCAGTCCAAATTCGATCCCCTGGTTGAAGAGGTGGAGCTATTGAATTGTAACCCGCAATTCGCTCACGTTCGCTTCGGTAATGGACGTGAAGATACAGTTGCTCTTCATCATCTGGCACCCAAAGGCGAAGATATAGATCAAGTTGAAAATTCAATACCGGAGGGCGACGCAATTCCTGAGCAACAAGTAAATGGGGATGCGACCACTGATCCTAATATTCTTCGTGAAGAAAATACAACTGAAACGAACAACGGGCGTATTCTTTTGGAAAAACAACAACGTGTACGGCCTTACAATTTGCGTACCAGAGAAGCGTGACATAATGGCTCATTCCTTTTCAAGCCGCAGTGAATGTTGTGAACTTTTCTTATAATACGTATCTAGTCATATTCATATCTCTACCGCTATTAACACTCTTTTTTTCCTTTATATGTTTAAGCCATTCCGGCTTCATTGTAAAATGAATAAAGCCTAAATTCTTGGTTCATTCGTCTTTTCAAGATTCAAGCATCACTCATCGTTCTAAGACTCAATCACCTTCGTAACACTCTTGGATTCTGAGTGGAACATACAGCTTCAACAACACATCTCCATTTTCCTCTATTTTCTGCTGTTCTCTTCAGCTCGGTCCAGGATTACCTGTAATCTCTTACTGCAGCAGCTTGAATAGACACTTGTGAAGCTGATCAAGGCGGTCTGGTGGATAACACTTTGGCGCCTGAAACCAAAGGTATATTGAGTTCAAGTTTCAGTGAAAAGACCACCACTACTCAGCGAGAATTGTAGGTAAATCAGAGGAAAGGTGTATTCTGGATCCCACTGCTAGTACTGGTAGAACCGATTCTACCCCGATTCTACGGCAGGCCTAAAATACACAAACCGAATATCATGTTACGACCAATGGTATCACTCACAGGAACCCCAACATATAATTCATCCAAAGAATTATACAGAAAATTGAAACACTTAACAGATTCCTGCAATCACTCCATCAAAAATTTGCAATCCGATTTCTAGAGAATATGCATATGCGAAACTAGCCCTCTGTAGCCTTGCTGGGATTTCGTCACCCATCAACCCGCTAGCGTTGGCTGAGAAAAAAATTCCCAAATAAGTGAAGCGGCCAATGTGCTCTACCCCTTCACTCGCTATTTCTATTTCATCTTCCATCTGGCGGTAGTGAATCGCATGCCAAACATTCGAAGATTGCGCTAATTAAGGTGTTCAGAAGACTCTTCTGGATTTTGTCAGTGTCTTCACTTAGCAGGGTAGACTATATTATCTGCATATTCTAAGTCAACGAGACTATTATTCCCTGATGGTAACAAGTCAATCCCTGAATCTCTGAAGAGAGTAAGAGTTAATTCCATCGGTACATCTATAATGAAATTGAATAGATATGGGGATAGTGCGTAAGACCAGTTGCCTTAATTTCATGTTTCTGTGTACACGTAAATATTGACAATAAAAATAACAAACAATCAAAATGATAGGAGAAACACACACATACATACATGTACATACACACACAAATTACTGTAAAAACTCACTTATTTCTTGCTTCTTATCAGAACTATTACAATAAGTACTACTTTCTCCTGCATGATTCGATGAAGTTGCTAATTGTGATTTAATATCGCCAAAATTCGGTGAGATTGTATTCGCCTGGTGACAACTTTCTACAACTTTCTTTTAAAGTACTCATATAACAAGAATAAGACTCACCAACCTCTTCATTATCATCAAATTTATGCGCTTCTCTAGATAATGCTTCTTGATTCATCACACCACTCTCTGATCTTGAAATCTGTTCCATACTTTCATCAATTTTATTACTCTTACTAATCATGTCTATCGAAGTGGTGGTAGGCTCACATGGTGGTACAGAATGTTGTGACAATGGATTATCTTCTGCAGTGTATGGGACAATATTCAGTTGTAATAAAGCTGAACCATGAATAATACCCAAATTAGCTAGTGTTGTTGAACGCAGGTTATTCTCACCGATTACCTACAAAAAACAAGAATATGAAAAGTAAAAGTAGAAAAAGATGCTGATAGTGAACCTTGTATTCAAAAGTGATATTGAAATACAGAAATTCTCTGTAGACAGTTTTCGATCGAAGTCTCTTAGTAAAGCATAGTTTGCCGCCAGCCTACGAATAACATTCTCCCGCAACAAACTACTCACCCAGCATGTGGAAGACAAGCTCTCGCCACTTCAACATTCATATACAAAGTTCATTTGCTCTTGTGGAGGTGAGTATATTGACCGTACCATGTGTCCGCTTGTAAAACGCGCGCCGTAACACTATCCAGCATGGTTAGCAAAGGCAGAACGCAAAGGGGTATACAGTTCGATAACAAAACAACTGGTGAGAATTCTGAACATTCAGCTCCACTTGAAAAGTCCTTCAAAGCCATATACAAGATCCTTCCTATCCAACCTACCTAAGAGAGTGAAATCAAGATATCTAGGAATAGCTGAGGCATTAGCTATACAAAAAGAAATACGTCCAACGTTGTTCCTACCGTGGACATCATGAAAAGTCAAACTCACCAAATAATGATTATCCTATTACCACCTTTCTTGTCCAACCTTCCTGTTTATTTGTTAAATTTACCTTTTTAAATCGCTATCTGCATTATTAGATTTGGTTACTATTTTTATATGTCCGAACATCCTACCCACTTCGTTAATACTACATCCTTAACCGAAATTTTCTCAATTTTATTTGATATTCTATTTGCTATTACATTTTTGCGCTTGTTATTATTATTATCGCTTGAACTGCGATTTCAGTGATCTTAACAAATTAGCTGTCTACAAGTTTTCAAATGCAGTCAGTCCATTGATAAAGTTAGCGCTTCTCAATATTTTCATCCATTTATATTTCAAATTTAAATTAAGAGGTGAATCTGTAAAGTTTCAGCAGAAGTAGTAGTGTTTTTATATTCCATCGGGTAGGGTTCTTAACCACACAACCAACTATTCTTCTATTCCCTAACTAAATACTGGCAAGTAAACTAGACAAGGTTTAGCAGTAAGTCGATCGGGAAACAAGCCTGAACCAATTGTGTGCTTACTGATCATCTTACCACTAAACCACCGACTTAGATAAGATTTGAATTCTAGAACATCTAATAAAATTTACTTATAACTTACTATAAAGTGACAATTACACATCTCATCAAACAGTTACTCCTAAGACACTGCTGCAAGCCAAGTAATCCACAACGGGAAACTTACGGAAGCCTTCGAAGTGAAGATGGAAGTTAGACAAGATAGCTGTCTACTACCTCCAATGATTTGCCTGATTGCATTAGATTGGATAACGCGACAGACAACAGGCATAAAATGAACTCAGACAAAAAACTTGGAGGATCTGGATTTCGCCGATAACATACATACGTCTGATTTCCCACAAACTGGAAGATATGCAAGTGAAAAGCAACAAGCTGGCAGAAGAAGCATCAAAGATAGGAATTCAGGTGAACGTAGATAAAACAGAGGTGATAGAGATTCCTGGCCAACAACAACAACAGACAGCAATCAGCCAGCATAAATGGGAGGAACCTGAAAGAAACAACCTCCTTCACCTACCGACCTACCTGGGAAGCATCGTTTCAACTACAGGCGAACAGAACTGACGAGGATATCAAAGCCAGAATCGGAAAAGCAAGACAAGCTTTCATTACTCTTAAGTCTGTGTGGAGGTCAACATCACTCAGAATCAAAAATAAGATCCGGATTTTCAACTCCAATGTAAAGTCAGTCAGTGCTACTCACTATGCGGATCAGAGACTTGCACTGCGCGTCATAAAGAGCATCTCAAACAAACTTCAGACCTTCATTAACAGTTGTCTTCGCTCAATACCACTCAAGATCAGATGGCCGGCCAGAAAAGATTAGCAACAGGGATCTCTGGAAATGACCGAACCAACCCAGCAGGAACCGATTGTGCAACAAAGAGGCAGGAAGAAATGGAGATGGATTGTCTGGCCATACTCTGAGAAAACGGACCATCAAGTGACATCACTAGACAAGCCATCACTCGAGTGGAACCCGAAAGGGAAGCGGTGAGTTGGTCGTCAGTGCAAGGGTGACTTGGAGGAGGTCATGTGAAGGGGAGGCGAAAGCATGTGGGCAGACTTGGGGCGGGGTGAAAACGTTGGCAGAAAACAGAGGGCATTGGAGATGCGCAGCTGAAGCCCTATGTTCCTCTAGGAATTAAAGGATATAATAATAATGATAACCCGTAATTATACAAACTGACGAGTTTTCCAGTAATCATAATCCTATTTTCTCTTTTCTACCCGATATTCCTGATTATTACACGCTGGAATTTTTTACTTTGACCTTTGACTCGAAATATTTCTGGAATAGTGCCACTACCTACCTATCTTCTGTTTATTACACGTAGTAATTTTATTAATCTGACCTCTGACCGGAAATTGTTCTAGAACTTTCTCACACATTTAATATAAATACATGAATGTACAGCTGTCTAGTTGACAACTCTGTCGAAAAGAAAGTAGTGGCGTAACGACAAGAGACAAGAGTCAGGCAACAGATCATTTATTTTCGAAAATCAACAGATATTTATAGATTTTCATGTAGATTTTTATAGATTATTGTAAGCAAACAAACACAGTCTTCTGATTGATGGTTTCTCGCTGAAAGTTAATCTTTCATCTCTTTGTGGCCGTTTCTTGAAGTTCAGATTATCTATCTGCAAATTGTATCCGCCTACGCAAAGTCTGCTGTAACTGGGTTGTAGAGTCAATCTTTGTTCTTGTTTTTTTTCTCATGACCAATATTGGGGACATAAACATTGACGTAAATTACTGTCTACGAATTTCGGCTAGCAGCCAGCTCTCACCACAATAGTAGTAATAATCTATGATCGGTTTATTCCACATAGCACTTTTGATACAAATATGGAATATTCAGCAAGTAATATTCCAATATTGCATCTAATTTTCTCATTACAGGGGCAATAAATAAAACAGGCCATTTACATTGATAATTTTCTTAAATACGGATATTAAATTTCAAATTAAATTTTTCAATTTTATTATAGCTTGATTCTAAACAGTATTTCTGGTACAAGTATGAAATTTTCAGCATATGATATAGGTAGCCCAAATTTGGCAGGCCGGCCATCGATACCAGGTGTGCGTTGGCCGGGGATCGAACCTCTGACTATGCACATGGTCGGCGAGAGTCCTAACCGCTGTGCCACCGATGCACCAACAACAATATAACATTGAAAAAAGAGGGCCGTTTACTCAGTGTTTCTCTTTACACTTTTCTCATCACGTAAAATGCGTGCCTAATATAAGGTCCGGTAGAGTTTTTATAATTAATCGTCCGAGCATACCGTCTTCTATGGCTGCTTCTAGTTCTACCCAACGAGATGCAGCAAGGAGAGAGTTGTGTATGTGGAGGATGTTCTCAGAGCGAGGAGAATACATTGAACTGATCAAGGCACTCACTCGAACTCATGCAGCCAGCCAGGTGAGAGCTTACTGCAAGTTGTCATCTGAAGTGATGACAACTAGTGGTGTCTGTCAGGCACGCCCACTATCCCCATTTTTATTGAATTTCATCGTAGATGTAATAATGGAATTAACTCTAACTCACTTCAGAGACTCAGCGATTGACTTGTTACCATCAAGGAATAATAGTCTCGTCGACTTAGAATATGCAGATATAAGTATAAAACTTGTGCACTGTGGTAGAGTGTAATTCCATTATGGGTAAATTTTGTTTTGATAAAGTCTCACAGCGTTATACAGTAATGTTTACTGATGACGTTTCGAGCACAATTTATTGCTCATAATCATATCAAGGTAATCACACGACTTCCTAAATTCATTTATATAGTTCCATTGTTTTTCTCTTGATTTTCACTTGATTTGATTGGTAATAGTATTTTCCATATTTCAGGTATGAGTGACGAGTCATTCCTATTGCATGTGTTGGGTGTAGACTCGATGAACAAGGATTCAGTAATCAACCTCTCTCTCCACCTACCTAGATTACTTTTTAGAATTTTAACCCTCTCCCACCCTATTGTGTGGTTGTGTGTTAGCGCATGCATTGCAATTGCTGAGCTTTTTTCTAAATTATTTATCTTCTCGGGGTCAACCATTCTTACCTTAGCTAAATTCTTATATTCTGACAATCTGACTACCCCTGACCTACTAGTTTGACCTATGTAGTTGACCTCACAGTCATTGCATGGTATTTTGTAAATAATATTATTTTGTCTAATTGGGTCAACTGGGTCCTTTAACCTACAGAGCTTGTCCCTGAGTGAGTTTGTAGGTTTAAATGCCACCCTAATTCCTATTTTATTCAGAATCCTACGTAGTGTCTCAGATGTCCCCTCTTTATATGGTATAACTGTGGATGACTTATATTCTTTCTTATTTATGTTATTATTACTAGTTTCACAATTATTTTTATTTTGTTTTTGGCCTTTAATGATCTTCCTAATGAATTTTATAGGATAGTTATTCAACACCAACGCTTCTTCTATCTGTTTTAATTCATCATTTAGATCTTTTTTTGTGCTACTTAGTGCCACTGCTCGGTTTGTTAAACATTTAACTAAGCCTGCCTTAACAGTTAAAGGATGAGACGAATTAAAGTCTAAATATCTATTAGAATGCGTTGGTTTTCTATAAACACTAGTGTGTAGTTTGCCTTCTTCTATTCTTTTTATCTTACAATCTAACATAGCTAATTCTCCTTGTTCATTTTCTGATTCAAATGTGAATTTTATTCCCTCAACTTGTGAGTTTATATGTGTCAAGAAGCTAGAGATGTGTTCTGTTTTTAACACTGTGAAAGTGTCATCCACATATCTCCACCATATTTTCGGAGTAGGGTTAAATGTATTGAGGGCACTATTTTCCCAGCTGTCCATAAATATGTCTGCTACGATAGGGGATATTGGTGATCCCATTGCTACACCTTCTGTTTGTCTATATATTTTGCCTTGGAACTTAAAGATAGTAGATGTGAGGCATAACTGAATCCCTAAAATAATTTCTTCAATGGACAGCTTTGTCCTATGACTGAGTTCCGGATCCGCAGTTAATTCTTTTTTAACTGCTTCTAAGGCCATATTAACTGGTATATTAGTATAAAGACTAGTTATATCAAAACTAACCATTTTTTCATCATTTTCTAGTTGAATGTCATTTAGCTTACTTTTCATCTCATATGAATTAGTTAGTCTAGAGTTTGAGCGATTTCTAATGGGACAAAGTATTAGAGCTAAGTGTTTTGATAATTCATAAGTGGGGGTATTTCTAAAATCTACTATTAGTCTTATATGCAGATAATATAGTCCACCCTGCTAAGTGAAGACACTGGAAAAATCCAGTAAAGTCTTTTGAACACATTGAGGAGCAGCAGTCTACGAATGTTTGGCATGAGATTCGCTCCTGCTGTCAAATGCGAGATGATGTTACAGGACTAGACTATATACACTACATTGACTTCTAGTTTAGAAACAGAGAGTGAAGTGGTAGAGCACGTTGACTACCCCACTTATTTGGGAAGTTGCATCATTCGGCCCCAACGGATTGATCGCTGATGAAATCTCAGGAAGGATACAGAAGGCCAGTTTCATATATGCCAGTGTACGCCGTCTCTGGCGTAGACGTGATATAGGGCTATCGACCAAAGGGCGTATGTACTGGACTGTAGCAGTTCGCTCTGTCCTCCTTTATGGCTGACTGTGAGACCTGGCCATTGAGAGTGGAGGACATTAAACGGGCGTCTAGCTTTCTTTGATCATAGGTTTCTGCGTTCCATCTCCCGTGTGAAGTCGTAAAATAGGATGAGCAATATTGAGATTAAGCGTTGAGTTCTAAGTAAGGAAGTAAATGAATAGACGAGGCTGTGAATTCACGCCAATTAAGAGGGATAGTTAGGACATGTGTTACGTGTGCCTAGCCACCGCCTTCCTCGACCGGCAATGTTAGTTGACATAAGATCAATCTGGAGAAGAGCCAACCAGTGGTGGTCAAACCAAAATATGACCTCATCACTCAATGAAATCCACAACATTTAGTTTAAGCCAGCCACGTGAGGTGTAGACTTCCTGGTTAGGGACCTCTGGACGGTGAAAACCAATGACAGCCGGGAACAATCAGCGATATGGCTCAAAATCATCGTTCTCGATGGCTGGCGCAGATGCATCCACTCCTTGTGACTCATAATACTCAATAAAACTATTGTTCTTTGATATTACTATTCTTTTTGCCTTGTATCTCTGTTTACTGTCTCCATTTTGCATTTCGTTTTACCTTCCTCTCCTGCTTTGTGCGCTACATGCAGGGAGTGTGTCGACTCGAACTTCTGCACATCGATGCGAAGCTCTATGTTAAAATCAGTAAGTCATTCAGTCAGCTGAGAGTCCGACAATATAATATTTACTAGTTTCTTGCATCAGTCCATGTGTCTACTAGAGTGTTAATGAGTTGGTTCAGCGACACTCCATTCACCCTACTGACGACTTCTAGTGCAAAGAGCAGAGCAGAAAAACTCAGAAAACTTGGTACAGTATGGCACCAAGAAGATGCGCCACACTTGAGTGAGGGGTGAGATACTGCCCGGGCGCCCAAACCAAAGCAGGTGGTTTTCTTTAGGGACCACCCCAGAAGCCTTTGACTTTGAGTCTAATCCGCAAGGCAGCGGAGCAGCGTCAGTAGCTACGTTCCCATGGTTGCCGGTGACCAATATAGGTTCATACGCCATTTGGTCCGATTGGATTCTGGAGCCCATGTACCTCATGGTAACTGATTTTAGTCTAACCACTATCCAAATAACCTTCCTGACATGGTAGGACCTGCTCTGCTTCGTTTCAGACTAGCGACAGCCTCACTGAGGGGCGGAGGACCAGAGTCCATATCCTATTCGGGGAGGTGTTAGATGTTGTGTAAGTTGAATGTGGCTGCAGGTCAGTTAAGTTGCTCCCCGAAGTGTTCTTTGCAGCATTCTAGTCGTCTATCCTGAGAGCTGATTATGGTGCCATTTTTCTCAGAGATTGTTTCACTTATCATTTGCCTTTTACCACCTGTTTCCCTGATAAGCCCAAATAGTTGTCAGGTGTTGTCAATCGCCGATGTCTTTTCCATCTCTTTCGCTTTTGCCACCCAACACTGTCCACGGTCGTTGCGAAGACTTGTTGTTAGTTCTCGTTTGAGTAGCTTTCGCTCCTCATCATAATCGGAGCTAGCCGGAATCAGTCTTCTTGCGTCAATGAGCTCGGTAGAGATCCAATGGCTCTTACTAATTTTTGGTTTTAGCTTATTAACAGCTTTTACAGCTGTGTCTACAGTTAAGTGTGTGTTGTGCCAGGCTACCTCAGGGGAAGTCCTACTGTCGACCTCAGACACTCTTTTCGCTATTTCTTCCTTAAATAGGGACTCAGTGTCTCGATCTAGTTGGGGACGTAACTGTTTCGCTGCCGTCAATTTCTTATGTCCGTTTAGCCGTAAGCATAAACGTGCACGAACCAGAGCGTGATCAGAGTCGACGCATGTATTCCAGAAGGAGCGGCAGCCTTCTACTGACCCTCGCCAACGATACCCTATCGCTATGTGGTCTATCTGAGTCCAGCGTTGATTTGGTGACGGAGGTCGCCAGGTTACACAATGTCTCTCTTTGTGCCTAAAGTTAGTGCTTACTAGGAACAGATGATTATCTGAGCAAAACTGTAGAAGACGATCACCGTTGTCGGTTCGTCGGCAGGGAACTCCATATGTACCACCTATATACTTCTCAGTCTGGCACAACTTCCCTACTCGCCTGCTAAAACAACTATATCTGAACGTTTTGCTTTTTGCGGCAAATTAGACAGTTTCAGGTAGAAGTCATCCTTTAGTTCATCCGAAATGCAGTCTGTTGGAGCGTAAGCGGAGACTAAGAAAAGGTGGTAGCGCCGTCTTTCCTTCTTTTAACGGACCCATTCAGACGGACAGCACACATACGACTATCTACTGGGATCCAGTCGAGAAGTGATTTTTACGCCCTAACACTCAGCGCTGTCCCTGCACCTGCGAGTCTTCGCGAGCTAGCTGAGGGGTCTCCTGACACCCTTAAAGTGAATTTTGCAGATTCACCTTGTTGACCAGGTGAGGTTGAATGAATGACCACACTCGAGTCTCCGAAACACAACATATATCCATGGCTCGAGTTGCCAAAGTTCTTGCTAGTGATGCCTTTTGTCCGATTACAGTTGCATTCCCTTCATATCGTAATATCTGCCAGATACATCCACTGAACCATCATGTTTTTCTCTGTTAGTATTCTTTTCCTGTATATTTCTCCTTGTTATATTTCTTTTCAGTCTCTTCTTTCTTTCTCTTCTCTATCTGTGTACGGTGGACATGAAGTGTGATAACACTTGAACTGATGCAATTCTGTGCAAAGTTCTATGGTAAGACTCAGTCAGACTATATTCATGTTCAACTCAGCTTGTAACGAACACACTGACTGTGTTGTTGACTGACTGGTTTCAATGTAGAACTTTGCACAGATGTGCAGTAGTTCCATGTGTAGCACACAAAGCAAGAGAATACAGTACAGAGAGATAATAATAAACAGAAGTGTGAGTCGGGAAAAAAGAATAGTAATATAGAAGAAGAAGAAGAACAGTAGAGTTTGTCGGATATTATAAATCATAAAGAGTGGTGAATGCATCTGCGCCAGCCATCACCGAGAACAATTTTGAGCCAGCAATATCACTAGTTGCTTCCGGCCTTGATTAGTTCGCACAATCCTGAGGACCCCAACCAGGTAGGCAGGAAGTCTACACCTTCCTACGTAGCTGACTTAAACTAACTGTTATGGATTTCATTGACTGATGAAGCTATGTTTTCTTTCAATGGCCACTGGCTAGCTCCTTTTCAACTTGATCAATCTTATATCAACCAACACTGCCCGTCGAGCAAGTCAGTGACTAGGGACGCATGCGTAACACATGTCCTGACCATCTCTCTTAATCAGCGTAACTTCACAACCTCGTCGACTAATTTACCCTCGAACTCGCCTAGCACTCAACCGATGCTTAACCTCAATATTTGTCACTTTCTTATACTACCACTTAACACGGGAGATACAACGCGAACACCTATGGTGAAAGACAGCTAGCCATTTCGTGTCTTCCTCTTATAATGGCCACGTGTCACTGCCCACCAAAAAGGAGGACGGAGAGAACTGCTGCAGTACAGTGCACACGTTCTTTAGTCGACAGCCAGCCAGTCGGATATCACCTCTACTAAGCCAGAACTGGCGTTAGTTAGTGTGCATATGCCAAACGAGCCTTCTGTACTCGTGGTGAGATTTCGTCAGCGATCAACCCGCTGAAGCTGGTAGATGCAACTTCCCAAATAAGTGAAGTGGTCAACATGCTCTGCTACCTCACTGCTACCTACCTTTAAGCTACAAGCTGATGTAGTCCAGACCAGTCCAGTCCTGTAGCAGCATCTTACATTTGACAACGGGGGCGAATTGCACGCCAAACATTTGGAGATTGCTGCTTCTCAAGGTGTTCAGTAGACTCTGCATTTTGTCAGGGTCTTAACCTAGCATGGAGGACTATATTATCTGCATATGCTAAGTCAACGAGATTATTCCCTGATGTAGCTCGTAGACTTATCAATATATATATCTATATATATGTAACCTCCACAGTGTAAGCGCAGGTGATATCTACCTGTTCGCCCAAACCTTAATAGGCGGGAAGATGTTTACCCGTGTAATCGACTCATTGGCAGTTGGATACATACACTGGCCAGCCACAATTCCACAAAAATACATGCATACTTTCTGCTGTCTTGAGGCATGAGTTGACTAGATTATACATAGTTCTAGTCAATCAGATAATAATAATAATAAAGTAGAAAATGCATCACTTTCCCAAAAAATGAACAATATCATAGTAAACATACTTTCTCTTGAAGATAGATTATTGCTGGACAAGTACTGCCAGAGGATGAATTATGCTGACCAGAAATTATCTCTGCAATGCTAAAACAATAATACGCAAAAAGAAAATGATGACGAAGAAAAGTGTTATATCGTCTTGTATGAAATATGGTAGGACAGAATTTACCACTGTAACAAAAATTTTCGATTTAGAATAACAAGTGGGATAAGCGGAAAAAATTCAAAGTGGGAACAGTAAAAGTAATAATAATAATCGTAGTAATGAGGGAAAGATATATAGATTAAGTAAATTATTATTATATTATTTTATCCTTTAATTCCTAGAGGAACATAGGGCTTCAGCCACGCGTCTCCATTGCCTTGGGTTCTCTGCCAACTTTTTCACCCCGCTCCAAGTCTGCCCACATGCTTTCACCTCCCCTTCACATGACCTCCTCCAAGTCACCCTTGCACTGACGATCAACTCGCCGCTTCCCTTTCGGGTTCCACTCGAGCGATGGCTTGTCAAGTGATGTCACTTGATGGTCTGTTTTCTCAGAGTATGGCCAGACAATCCATCCCCATTTCTTCCTGCCACTTTGTTGCACAATCGGTTCCTGCTGGGTTGGTTCGGTCATTGCCAGAGATCCCTGTTGCTAATCTTTTCTGGCCGGCCATCTGATCTTGAGTGGTATTGAGCGAAGACAACTGTTAATGAAGGTCTGAAGTTTGTTTGAGATGCTCTCTATGACGCGCAGTGCAAGTCTCTGATCCATATAGTGAGTAGCACTGACTGACTTTACATTGGAGTTGAAAATCCGGATCTTATTTTTGATTCTGAGTGATGTTGACCTCCACACAGACTTAAGAGTAATGAAAGCTTGTCTTGCTTTTCCGATTCTGGCTTTGATATCCTCGTCAGTTCCGTCCACTTGTATTTGAAACGATGCTTCCCAGGTAGGTCGGTAGGTGAAGGAGGTTGTTTCTTTCAGGTTCCTCCCATTTATGCTGGCTGATTGCTGTCTGTTGTTGTTGTTGGCCAGGAATCTTCATTACCCGTATCTGTCTACAGCCAAGACAGAAGCAGGGATTGTACATACTTCTTTTGCTTGGCTTAAATTCATGAATGGCCAAGGCCTCCACTGTCTTCAGAAGTTTAGAAAGAAGAAAACACAAGAAAAGTTAGCGCAGGTTGGATAGATGATCTTAAAATCATGATCAAGATTGGTAGGATTGAGTGGAGTCGATCTCGTGTTCTAGAATAGAGCTTTGCACACTCTTCCTTTCTCCCTTGTAAAACCATGCTGCTGAAATATTTTCTGGTATCTGTGTGGAAGGCGGCGTTCTCTGGCTATGGCCAGTCTGCCTTGCTCCACAAGAAGAGCGGGGTGAACTGACGGATGCACATGGGGACGGTCAGATGAGGGAGCTAATCTTTTACAGAGATGAATAACAACTTGCGTCTGGTGAACCTCATTTGTAATTTTGCTGCAGAGAACGTCCTACTGACTGATTTACACAGACGGTTTTTGAGCATATTTGAAGCTTGATCACCTTTGAATTCCAAGTTCATGAATAAGGTTTTCTTTGGAACTGAATTGGTGACCAGTTTAGACTGCTTGTCTTTCGTGTTAATGTCAATATATCGATTCCATTCCATGTACATTTCTGGTAGATGGATCTTTTGAGAGATCTATCATTGCGTTTACTAAGGAACACATCAAGAAAGGGGAAACTTAATTCAGATTCCCCTTCTATGGTGAATTGCAAAGAGGGATAGTAGTTGTTGAATGTAAACAAGACGTCATCAAGAATTATGTTCCTATCACAGATAAGGAAAGTATCGTCTACTTATCTTCTTTAAATGTCAAAGTGACCGATGGTTTGATTAAGTTGAGAGTTTTCAAGCTTTACCATAAAACGATCAGCCATCGACACACCCAGTGGCTATCCTATCGCAGTGCCATCCATCTGTCTAAAAATCTTATTGTTGAAAGTGAAATGAACATTCAGCGTGCATCTTAAACTTACCTGGCACCGCGGTCAGGGTGATCAAAAAAAGATCTTTGCAATATTACACAGTCATTTTTCGACGTGTGTGTATACAGTTTGTCCAACCAAAAAGAAAATTAGTTCGGGTTACTGTTTACATCATTAAAATATTTCAAAAAGTGATGAATAATCAAAATTGTTATTCAAGTGTTGGTTTTTAGGGATTTAATTAATTGGTTACAGGATTTCATCGTGAGCTGAGATGAGTTAGAGAACCGGCAAAGTTCAACAATAGTGTCCCAAGAGATGGCGAAAACACAAGTGTGACCTTCAACCGACCAATTATAAAAATGAGGCAGTTTTGCCCAAAATTGACGTACATATATTCATAAGAAAATGCATAAAATACATTAAATAGGGTAGTCTTTCTCTAACATAACTGAAAAATACATCCCAGTTATTATGAGGAACATCAGTTGCTAAGTTGGTTAGACTAGTTTCTGTACATGTATTCACCGAGGTGACAAAAGATGAGTCGTTTTTGTCAATCCTTCATCAATATATTAAATATTCCCATAGTAAAATTTAGAACAACACATTTAAGCGAACAATATTGTGGCTTAAATTAGATCTCATCAGGCTTAACTCCAACATACATAAGTTTACAAATAAAAATTCAAATATAAACCAATCATGGTGTTTTGTCTACAGGATAATACGATGGTGAATATAAATTGTGCAATTAGTCATAATGGTCGTAATGATAATAATAATAGTGGTTTTATCAATAATAAGGATGAAAAAGTGAGGCAATCCGTGACCGTCTCGTTGACTCAGAATATGCAAATAATATAGTCCTCCCTGCTAGGTGAAGACACTGAAAAAGTTCAGTAGAGTCTTTTGAACATCTTGAGCAGTCAGCAATCTTCGAATGTTTGGCATGAGATTCGCTTCTGCTGTCAAATGTAAAATGATGCTCCAGGACTGGACTGGATGGACATCAACTGTCTGTCTGTCTGTCTATTTTCGACATAGAACTTTGCACAAATGTGCGGAAGTTCAAGTCGCCACACTCCGTGTAGCACGCGAAGCAAGAGAAGAAAGTACAAGAAATGCATAATAGAGACAGTAAACAGAAGTGTGAGACAAAGGAAGAGTAATAACGAAGAACAAAATAGTTTCATTGGAGATCGTAAGTCACAAGAAGTGGATGCATCTGCGCTAGCCACTGAGAACGATTTTGAGCCATGTCACCAATTGTTTCCAACCATAGATTTTTACCGTCCCGAGGACCCCAGCCTGGAAGTCTACATCTTCCTACGTGGCTTAGACCAACTGTTGTGGATTTCATTGATTGGTGCCATGTGTTTGTTTGACCGCCGCTAGCTTTTTTCCAGCCTGACCCTATATCCGCTAACATAGCTCGTCGAGGGAGGCGATGGCTTGGCATACGAAACACATGTCCTAACCATCTCAGTCTTTGTAACTTCACGACTTCGTCGATTGATTTCCCCTGTTTACCTAGCACTCGACGCCTAACTTCAATGTTGCTCACCTTATTATGCCACTTCACACGGGAAATAGAGCGCAGGTACCTATGATCAAAGACAGCTAGTCTTTTCATGTCTTCCACTCTCAGTGGCTAGGTCTCACAACCATAAAGGAGGACGGAGCGGACTGATGAACAGTACACCCGCCCTTTTGTCGATAGTCGAACATCTCGTCTACGCCAGAGTCGGCGTAAACTGGCAAATGCGAAACGAGCCCCCTGTATTCGTGCTGAGATTTCGTCAGAGATCAACCCGTTGGGGCTGATGGTACTTCCCAAATAAGTGAAGCGGTCAACGTGTTCTACCACTTCACTTCCTATTTTTAAACAAGGCGTCGATGTAGTCCAGTCTTGTAACATCATCTTACATTTGGCGGGAGCGAATCGCATCAACTGATGAAATCTCACCACGGATAGAGAAGGCTCATGTAGCCTTTGACAAGTCACACCATCTCTGGAGTAGGCGTGATATCCGACGACAGAACAAAGGGTGTGTTATAGAGCTCAGCAGTTCGCTTTCTCTTCCTTTATGGCTGTGAGACAGGCCGACTGAAGGCGGGAAATATAAAAAGGCTAGCTATTACCACAGATGTTTGCGTTCTGTTTTGCATGTTAAGTGGCATAGGTAAGATGAGTAATATTGAGGTTAGGCGTCGAGTGCTAGGTAAGGAGAGAAATCTACCGGTGAGGTTGTAAAGCTAAATATATTGAGATGGTTAAAGCACATGATACGTATACCTAGCCATCGTCTTCTTCGACGGGCATTGTCAACTGACACATAGAATCAGGTTGGAAAAGAGCTAGTGGTGGTCAAACCACAACACGGCTTCATCAGCCAATGAAATCAATGACAGCTGAAGCCAGCCAAGTAGGGAGGTGTAGACTTTCTGCCTACCTGGTTAGGGTGCTCGAGATGGTAAGAACCAAAGAAGGCTGGAAACAATTGCTGATACAGCTCGAAGTCGTCTTGAATTCAGTAGATGCATTCACTCCTTTACCATATCCAAAAAGCCATATTATTTTTTTATGTTACTATTCTTATTCCTTTACATTCCTACACGTCATCATCCTTACAAAACTCTGTTTTTCTTCTTTATCCTCCTTTGGGTTCTACATAGAATACGACAGCTCGAACTGTTGCATTTTAGTGCAAAATTCTATGTTGGAACCAGTCATATATATATATATGTATATATTTGTGCACAGTACTATAAAATGTCATATGATAAATGAGCTAAATAGGGAGAGAATGAAAAAAAAAAAGGAACAAGCGCTTAGTAAACATACTGTGAATTGGTATTAGCGAGTTGTTCAAGAATTGACCAAATAGGCGTATCAGATCTACCAGTCCATTCCACACGTTGCCCATTATCAAGACGTAAACAGATACGTGGCGTATATTGACTCTGATCAACTCTATCCGATAAAATAAGCTCTACATCTGCATGATTGACAAGACCAGAGTAATCAAATGATTGAGATAAATCCACTGGACGTCGATTATGACTATTATAATTTGGGACGGAGGGATTAGAACAGTGAAACACAAAAGCAATGTGTATCAATGATTTGAAAGACAATAATAGTTTTTAATCATAGGATTAACAGCATGACATAATTCTATGCAACTGAACAAGTCCACTAAGGAAAAGTATGTCATGGATGACAAATGAAACTCTCTAGTCGATGATATCAGAAGAGATGGAATTATATTTAGACTTACAATAATAACTGTAATATGACTGTTAAAACTAATTTCACATCCGCAAAAAACTACCGCAGTGTTGTGACATCTTAACGTATTATTTATTATTGCCAGAAGTCCCGAGTGAAGCATAAGACTTCAACGGTACACCTCCATTTCATCTTGTTCTCTGCAGTCCTTTCAGGCTAGCTCCATGATTGCCTGTGAGCTTTAATTTCCTCCTCACACGATCGCCTTAATGGTATATAATAATAATAACTGTATTGACCATGGTATGTGATACAGTCGAATTTCACAAATTTCTTTGGAAGTAACCCTGATAGAGATAACCAGAATTCCTCCGCATACCACTAAATTACTACTAGAGACAAATATGAACAAATATAAACTGTAATTGATGGAGGATTTATTACCCACCTGAAACGGTATTTCAATGGGTCCAAACCACTGATTTTGCATGCTTTTTCAAGTGCCTAAGGAGAAGTAATTTAAAACCTATCATTTACTTGAATGAGTGGCGTTGATTTCGAAATTTCCACTATGACTTTATGACCATCCGGGCATAAAACGTCTAAAAACGGCATCGAAAACAGAATGTTTAAAAACTCTCAAGGTCAACTCGATATCCAATATATTTAGGACGATTTATTTAAAAATCTCAAATTCATATTTCGGACTTTTTTGGTTGAGGATAGGAGGCTTGGAGCCTATTTTAATCTTTTTCCAGTAAATATCTGTGGTTCTCAAAGCCCTTCTTGAATAATTCAGTTGGGGGCGCTGATATCACTTCTTCTGGGAGTCGGTTCCAAGAGTTTATGACTCGGTGTGAGAACCAGTACTCAACAGCAATACGATTTCTTCTTGGCCTTTGCGCTCTCGTTCTGTCCTCTAACGTGTTCCGACGTGGTGGGAAGGAAAAGAGAGTATAGGTCAGTTATGTAGTCATTATTTAAAATTTCAGAGATTGTGATTAAGTTTCCTCTCTGCCTACGGTATGACAGGGAGAAGCACTTTAAACTCTCTAGTCTTTCCTCGTATAATAAGTTAGTCATGCCGAGAACCACACGTGCTGCCTTCCTTTGGACCCTTTCTAGAATGTGTGAGTCCCCTTTAAAACAAGTACTGGTTGCTTGTACACAGTTTCCCAGTATTGACCTCACCACAGGTGTATATAAAGAAGTGAACATATCTCAGATGATTCCAGCAAAGGCCCTGCGAATTGCACATAAGGATCTGAAACTACGTGTATCTAGCGCGCGACAGCGTACTGTAGTTTCTAAATCGTGGTAACTATGACAACTGAATCCAAGCGAGTCTGAAATGTAATAATAATGTATAATTTCATATAAACAAATGATGGAAGTGTTATTACCTCTAGTTCTTTGAAGCTGCTGCTTGGCTGTCCAATACGCGTAGTTGCATATTTCGCTACACTTATCGGCAGCATCTATCCTCTGAACTACTCTAACAATTTGTTGGGGTCTTATTGCAACTTGAACGTAACACTGCGGCCCTTCCGCTCTCCAGATTTTGAAGTCATAATACAATATATATTTCGCATAAATTAAGCATTTACATGATTGACATACCGTCTGTACAGGCATGATCATATCTGACAAGTGCGATTTGAAATGGAACACTGTTTTATGACATTAAAAATTGGAAAAATTGAAAAAAAACCTCTAGCAACTTTATAAGAATAGATTACAAGATATTGGTGTAAGTCTAAATTATAATCTATAATATATTTATGCTTACTAAATGTTGCGTTAATGGAAGGTAAGAAGAGAGGTGATACACAGGTGTTAGAGTGAGACACACAGGATGCAGACCTTGTGATCATTATCAATTTATTAATTAATAAGGGTTCGAAAATTTATAAAACTCGACAGTAGGGTGTAAGCATGGCATTATTTTGGTATTGGCAGATACAAAGTACATAAAATATGTAGAAGAAAAGAGGAGGTATAATAATACTTATTTGTGCTGTCGTCCTGATTTATACTGTTAGATGTCCTCCTGAAGTAGAAAAACCGTACCATGAGCCAGTTTTCAAAGGGGTTATACACAAGCTGTGGCATATAGGCAGCTTTTATTTTTTTATTTTTCCATACAAGGAAGGAACCTAGGAAGCTTTTATCTTTATTTTTGTTGAAGTTATTCAACCTCTGGAGCCTCTGCAGTGGAGTGCATTCCAAAGATAAGGGTGGTTCTCTTAAGTCCCCACCATCATATTCGCTGAATAGCAGTCACCACCCTCCCAGTCACCTGCGTATAGGACAATAGGAAAATCGGTGAGCAGAGATAATTCACCGATATACAAAATAAATAGGAGAGGCCCGAATACCGTGCCTTGCGGCACTCCGCTAAGCACTGCTGTCCAAGAGGAGAGTTTTGAGTTGATCCTAATACTCTACCTCCTATCTATGAGGAATTCCCTAAGCTAGTTTAGTAACCTGCCTTTGATACCAAGACTTTCCAACTTTATGAGTAGTCTTTTGTTAGGAACCTTATCAAAGACTTTGCTGAAGCCTATAAAGACGACGTCAACGGGTCTTCTGTTGTCCCTTGATTTGATCCAGCTTTCTCTTGCAGTTAGGAGCTTTGACATGCATGAGAAGTTTCTTCGGAAGCCCTGCCGTGCTGTGGATAACATTTTGTTGTTTTCCAGGTATACCATGATACTTTTCTTGATGATTCTTTCCAAGGTCTTGATTAAAGTGCTGGTGAGTCTGGTAGGCCTGTAATTTGAAGGACTGTCTTGATCCTCCTCTGTGGATGGGGGTTACTATGGCGTCTTACCAGGTACGCAGTGACACTCTATTTAAGAGGGAGAGCTTGAAGATAGCGGTCAGTGGGCTGGCTATGTGAGCTGATAGCTCCTTGAAAACACTTGGACAAAGATTATCAGGACCCATTAGTTTAACCGCATCCAGTTCTTTAGGCAGTTGAGCACGATGTCTTGGTTGAAGTCAACAAAGTCTATCCTGTGTTCCTCTGATGCAGCCAGAACTGATCCCATGGGGAGCGAGGACTCCTGTCTGAAGAGTTATTTTTATTTTATTTTGATTTACAGGTTGATTCCACACCGTATTTTTGGTACATGTATGGAATTTTCAGCATGGATATCGGTAGCCCAAATTTTGCAGGCCGACCATAGATATCAGGTGTGCGCCGGCAGGGGATCGTACCTCGAACCATGTGAATGGTCGGCGAGAGTCCTAACCACTGTGCCACCGCCATTGCTTCTGGTTTTACTTGACCTTCTTCGATTATGTCATGTTCGGGACCCCATCGGGTGTATCATTCCAGAAGTTCATGTACGAGGAAGTTTCCTTAGGTTGAACTTCTGCATTTTGAGTCAGATGCTCCTCGAATTTCATCATTGATTGGCGGATTTCTGCAATAGATTTGTTCATAGCAGTGTTGTGTAATAACTGGTCTCAGGAGTCTCAAGTGTGACAAATAGGTCCCAACATTTGTGCTTACGTCTGAGTAATTTTCGCACCTCCCGGTTTCTTCAAGGAGGGCAGTGTTTCTGACATTCTGAGAGAGACCAAGGGATGAAAAGTTCACTTACCTGGGCGTAAAGTGTTACGAACTGGTTCCATGCGGCTTCTACTTGAGACACCGGGTTGATGCACCAGTTCACTCAGTTGGCCACTGAGACGATAGCATTTATATCAGCTTTCCAAACGTTTGGTCGAGCTGCGACTTTTCCCCTTGGTGCTGTTGCTGTGAACTTGAAGGTGAACACAGCATGATCACTTCTCCCCAAAGGTGGGAGATGTTAAGATCCACATCCTTACCATGGGAGAACACTAGGTCCAAAGTTGAAGAGTAGTGCCGTGAGTCATAGAGCGTGGGCTTCGTGACATGTTGGACTAGGGCTAGCAAAACGCTAAATTTCAGCAGTATATGATCAAAGGAGTTGTCTAAGGATGTCGCTGTAAGGCCTATCCAGTCAGCTGTTGTGGCGTTGAAGTCGCCGATCACGAGACTTCGATGTTTCGATGTCCAGGAGCCTTGCTTCTTTATTAGGAAGTCATCTGCACTGCAGTCAGGACTGCAGTATATTGAAATGGGGTCAATATCTTTACCCATGCATTTAACTCTGTAGCGTAGAAGTTCACACGATTCATTTCCGCGAGCCAGTGCTTCGATGCTAAGCACAGTTAAGCATTTCCTGAGGTAGGTAACTACGCAACTTTCTTTGAGGTTTAGTCAGTCAGACCTATGCGCTTCGAAGTTTGGCAGTTTAACTTCGCTGTCAGTGACATCGGGTGTTTACCATGTCTCTGTGATGACAATTACATCCGGATTTCCAGAGTCCATCACATTACCCAGCGCAGTCCGTCTGTTCAACAGGTTGCGGGCGTTTGTGTTGCAAACTGTCGACTCAGTTTCGCGCTTCCGAGGCCTGCCTGGTTCTTTGAGAATTTGAGTGTTGCTTAGAATGGCAACCCTCTCCTCTTGGAATTTTAATACGCCTTTGAGGGTAAGGCTTTAGGCCGATTGAATATACGCTGTATAATGTCATGCCTCAGGCTATTTTTAGCAGTAGCATGTCTAGAAGGGGGTTGACAGAGTTAAGGTCATTCTCTAACTTCACCGCGTGATCGGGGGCGGCTGATGATACAAATTTGTGGAGAATGAGAGACCTGTCAGAGAGGTCAGGTTTGTTTGACATGGCCTTCTTGCTTCGCGGCGTAAATATCTATTCGTCCTTCGTGGGCAGCGTGGCCTATGTGTTGTCCTTATCTCGCTTCTTACGAGAGACTACATTGCGCCATTCATTGGCGTTCTCCTCGATAATTGCAGTCGATTTTCTCTGCCTGCTATCCACCGGTGTGGACAAGGCTTCATCCACCAGTCTCTAGGCAACTTGAGCTATAGCTTTGCGCCCACTCATATGAATCTCCTTCGTGCCAGTCTTTTCAGTACTGTCACTCGAGGGGTTATTCGGCATAGGGAAGACAGCATAAGTGTCTGGAATATGAAGGGTGCTGTTCTGTAAAAATGGACACTTTCTGACAGAGACGCATCAGGACCATGTAAACTATTGTAGACAACGAGAGTCAGGCCATCAGTGTCTGAGCGAAAGAGACAAATCTCCTGCTGTGAATGTAGTTGGAGATTGGACGATCAATTCATAGTTGTTTGCTCAAACCCAACTTCCCTATATTTTCGCGGAGGCATCAATACACCAGTCACCGTCTCATCGTTCGCTGTTCATTGGAAGAGAGAAAATTATCGGAAGTACTATTGTGATTTATTGTTATATCATTTATTCTTAGAATTTGTGTATAATAACCTTATTGTTGGTTACATATTGGCGTAAGAATAAAGGATTCTTGAGTCGCCAATCGGTGTTCTGCTTTTTTTGCGTTGGATATCACAAATTGTTTCTAAAAGTCTTCCAGGGACAGCGCGAAGTCCAGGGTCGTAAGAGCTGGACATTGACAGTTTCTGTTCGCCTTTCCTGGTGCTTGTCCGTCTTATTTGGACAAGTATTATGTGGAACTTTTCTGGATGTTTTGGTCAAGTTCAGCGATGCCCGGGTCAAAGAAGTGGCAAAGCATCTCGAAAGCAGACAGGAAAGTAAGTAACGCTGAGTTGCTTGTTAATTGTAATGATATGTATGATGCTCAGCATGATGAACTCTTGTTCATGTTTCGCTGTTCAGGGATAGCAAGGGTTTAAAGTAGGCTAAATTCGAGCCTCGGTACCTTGATGGAAATTCAACCGACTATTCACACTTTATCAAAGAGTTTGAGATCATGTTGAGTGGTATTTTATTAAATGATGAAATGAAGTTAATGGATTTTTTGAGTTACTGCACTGGAGTTGCTGCAAGAGCTATACAGTGCTGTAAGTTCATGCCCTCTAACAAAGGATACTCTGAGGCTATGAGTGTACTGCGTCAAAGATTCGGAAGACCTTCGATGGTTGTAAGGAACGTATTCGAGGCTGTTAAAGGTGATGGTGGTCAATTACAAGATGACTCCAAGGCACTCTCTGAGTATCTGGATAATCTGATGATTTACAAGAATACGTTGATTTCGATGAATTGCATGAGTTGTCTGAACTCAAGTTCCGTCCTAGAGGTAATAGCGAGACGCCTACCTATTCGACTGCAAAAGATGTGGGTGAAGATAAGCTCCCGCATAGAGGATGAAGGTATCGAGCCAAAGTTCGATGATATTCTGAAACTGGAAAATGATAGTCTGAATCAATCTATGAACAAGTTTGCCAGTATATTGCATCCCACCTCTGGAGTAGAGAAGTCAGAGGGCAAAACGCAATCATTGATGATGAGAGGGTGTCAATGGAGTTGAAGATTGAACGATCAATTCATGGTTGTTTGCTCAAATCAACTTCCCCAATTTTCGCGGAGGCATCAATACGACATTTGTCGTCTCATCGGTCGCTGTTCAGAAAGAAGTCAGCAGTAAACCATCAGAAAGCCTAGTAAAAACATTATTTTTATATGTTGGTGTAACAATAAAGAATCCTCGAGTAGCCAATCGGTCTTTTGGTTTTTCGTCCGTTATTACTAAGCGTTTCTGAAAAACTGCAAGGAACAGCGTGGGCCCGAGCGTAGCAAGAGCTGGGCATTAACGGTTTATGAGACGTGACTGACATTTTCTGATGGTAGAAACAGACTTTGGCGGATTCAGACAGTTGGTGAAAGTTTGGATAGTCACCGTTCATCTTTCCTGGTGCCGGTCAAGTCCTCTTTGAACAAGCAATATCTGGAACATTTTTGGAATTGGGTCAAGTTCAACAATGCCTGGGTCAAAGAAGGGACAGAGCGTCTTGGATGCAAACAGGAAAGTAAGTCATGGTGACTTGTCTGTTAATTGTAACGATGTGTCTGATGTTAAGCATGACATGGTTGATGTTACTGTTTCGCCGTTCAGGGATAATAGGAACATCAAACTCCCTAAATTAGAACCACGGTGTTTTGATGGAAACCCAGCTGATTATTTACAATTTGTAAAGGAGTTTGAGATCATGTTGAGTAGTTTTCTATTAAGTGATGAATTGAAGTTAATGTATTTGATGAGATATTGCACTGGAGATGCTGCAAGAGCTATACAGTGCTGTAAGTTTATGAAGCCAAAAGAGGGCTACTACGAGGCTATGAGCATATTACGTCAAAGGTTTGGAAGACCTTCGATGATTGCAGGGAAATTATTCGAGGCTGTTAAGGGTAATGGTGGTCAATTACAGGATGACTCCCAGGCACTCACTGAGTTTTTAGATAATTTGCTAATTTACAAGAATGCAATGATTTCGATGAATCGCATGAGTGACCTCAACTCGAGTTTTATACTAGAAGTAATAGCAAGACGCCTACCTACTCGACTGCAAAGGAAGTGGGTGAAGATAAGCTCCCGTATGGAGGATGAGGGTATCGAGCCAAAGTTTGATGATATCCTGAAACTGGTAAAAGATAGCGTCAATCAATCTATGAGCAAGTTTGCCAGTCTATTACATCTCACCCCTAGAATAGAGCAGTCTGAGAGCAAAATGCAATCATTGATGACGAGTAGGCCTCAGAGAGGTGGATATCGAGAAGGCTCCATGATGTCTAGTAATGCATATAGACCTAGTGAGTGTAACAGGTTTCGTAGTACATCCTCAACAGATAAGTTACAAGATGCAAGACAAACACGGTTGTGTTTTACACGTTTGCAAGAGGTGCATACAGAAGTGAACTGTGAACCAGTGAGCAAGTTCAGTGATAAGCTAAATGTAAACTCCAGGCCTGACTCCGAATTGTGTGACGATAACGGTGCGGTGAAGAAGTCTGTAGTTGCAACTGGTAAGCCGTTGTTGAATAGAGTGTCACAGAATAGAGTTACTGCTTCAGAGTGCAGTTCTGACTCCAAAAGTTTACAAAGTATAACTAGTCAGAGTGAAGATATAAAACCTTTAATGATTTGTGAGGAGGAACCAAAATTGTCTACTTCTGTTATTAAAGAGTTTGAAAATGATGAACTTGACGGTAAATTGAATATTTGTGATAATGATCATGATAGTGCAGATTTGTCTTTGGTTGATCATGATGAGATGAGGGATATGCCTACTACTGCTAAGTTAAATAAAGGTTCTGTACAACTACAACGTGAAGTAGAATTGAACGCAGATGCAGTTCCAGAAGGTGTGCATACTTGTGAGACAGTCAGTGTAATTGATCAGCGTGTAGCCCACCTATCATCAGATGATAGTGCTAAACCCGAACTAGTAGTGAAAGACAGCAGTGGTGGTAATCTTGCAGTTAGACAACTATCTGAAAGCCGAAAAAGAACAGCTTCTGATCCACTGCTAAGTTCATCACCTTGTGTCACTCAGTCATCGTTGGTGTTGTCATCCACAATGAAACAGATGCCCATCAACTCAAGTATCTTGTGCAATGACTATGATAGTATTGGTGCGTTTGAAAAGACGAAAGATATTGCTGAGTTTAGTGAGAATAAGCCAAGTGTAAACGAGAGAGTAATTGTTAAATTGACTTGCATGAACCAAGGCATTTCTAGTTTCAAGTTACTAATTGAATGCTATTATCTTTGGTGTAAATTACTCTGTTTCTACACTTGGTTGATGAGATATGTCGTGTGTTTGTTGGTCATCTATATTCTACGATACAATGACATGGGCGTGTTGCCGTTCAGATTTGAGGATATAGCTGATAGAAGGAAGTTTGCAAATGAACTCTGCGACGATTTTCCAACCTAGAGCGTCAACCTGAGAAGGGTTGTAGGCGTACTGCTGTAAGTCCTACAGTTCTTCAAAGGGTAGCGCATCAATGAGCAGTCCAATGTGCTTGGTGTGTGATTTTGTACATATGTTCATATTGTATATACTGAATTGGTATCATTTATCATCTAGCTGTTGGTAATTCTGTTTGTGTCCGGACGACTTCCACTTGGATCATCAACCTGAGAAGGAATGTAGGCGTACTGCTGTAAGTCCTACAGTTCTTCAAGGGTAGCTTCTCATGCCGGAATCCACAACATTTGATGTGTTTATTGTACATATGTTTGTGTTAAATAATTGTGTGAGTTCCAATTATCGTAATTGTTGGTTAATCTTGTTTGTGTCCGGACATTCCACAACTTACAATCGTCAACGTGAGAAGGGTTGTAGGCGTACTGGTGTAAGTCCTGCGATTCTTCAAAGGAATTCCATCAAGACATGATCCGCGAGTTTTTGTCTACAGTTTGTATATATGTGTGGTGTGTCATATCAATTGGTGTTTTTTGGATTCATTGTGTTTACTCGTTGTTTTCGTATCTTGTTGTTATTGCGTAATTTTGTTAAAATTTTCGTCGTGATTACTTCTGAAGTTGTTTCGAGTCTTCTACATCCATGAATGAATTGATTGATGTTAAGGACAGCAGATGGGGCGTATACGCCGGGGAGGCTAGGCTATTGCTGAGAATGAAATGCACACGGAGATAATTGTTAGCTGCGGTCCGACACGCCGGGGAGAAAGAGTGTAAACGACTGAGGCTCGCACACGTCACCGTTACTAGAACTGAGGCAGAATGAGTGACAAGCGATTGCAGTGGTAATTGGTAGTGAGTAGATAAGAGGATGTGCGTAGAGTATCATGAGTTGGTGCTATGGTCACGTTGCATTCTGCAAGAGTCATTCTAGCAAGTGGCGATTGTGTTGCAAGATGTCAAGAGGAGGTCTCTGTCTGGAGGCGCGGGTCATCAGCGATGTGTGAGATTGTGCTGTGAGTATGCTTGTGGTGTGTTGGCTTTTCTGTTTGTTTTCCATTTCAGCTCTGTCCGTGTGACCCAGGTTCTCGCAATGGCATCCAAGTCAACGTGCATTAGTCGTGAAGGAAAAAAGGGATGGATCCCTTTTTGCCGGGGAGTGTCAATGGAGTTGAAGATTGAACGATCAATTCACGATTTTGGGCAGCGTGGCCTATGTGTTGTCCTTATCTCGCTTCTTACGAGAGACTACATTGCGCCATTCATTGGCGTTCTCCTCGATAATTGCAGTCGATTTTCTCTGCCTGCTATCCACCGGTGTGGACAAGGCTTCATCCACCAGTCTCTAGGCAACTTGAGCTATAGCTTTGCGCCCACTCATATGAATCTCCTTCGTGCCAGTCTTTTCAGTACTGTCACTCGAGGGGTTATTCGGCATAGGGAAGACAGCATAAGTGTCTGGAATATGAAGGGTGCTGTTCTGTAAAAATGGACACTTTCTGACAGAGACGCATCAGGACCATGTAAACTATTGTAGACAACGAGAGTCAGGCCATCAGTGTCTGAGCGAAAGAGACAAATCTCCTGCTGTGAATGTAGTTGGAGATTGGACGATCAATTCATAGTTGTTTGCTCAAACCCAACTTCCCTATATTTTCGCGGAGGCATCAATACACCAGTCACCGTCTCATCGTTCGCTGTTCATTGGAAGAGAGAAAATTATCGGAAGTACTATTGTGATTTATTGTTATATCATTTATTCTTAGAATTTGTGTATAATAACCTTATTGTTGGTTACATATTGGCGTAAGAATAAAGGATTCTTGAGTCGCCAATCGGTGTTCTGCTTTTTTTGCGTTGGATATCACAAATTGTTTCTAAAAGTCTTCCAGGGACAGCGCGAAGTCCAGGGTCGTAAGAGCTGGACATTGACAGTTTCTGTTCGCCTTTCCTGGTGCTTGTCCGTCTTATTTGGACAAGTATTATGTGGAACTTTTCTGGATGTTTTGGTCAAGTTCAGCGATGCCCGGGTCAAAGAAGTGGCAAAGCATCTCGAAAGCAGACAGGAAAGTAAGTAACGCTGAGTTGCTTGTTAATTGTAATGATATGTATGATGCTCAGCATGATGAACTCTTGTTCATGTTTCGCTGTTCAGGGATAGCAAGGGTTTAAAGTAGGCTAAATTCGAGCCTCGGTACCTTGATGGAAATTCAACCGACTATTCACACTTTATCAAAGAGTTTGAGATCATGTTGAGTGGTATTTTATTAAATGATGAAATGAAGTTAATGGATTTTTTGAGTTACTGCACTGGAGTTGCTGCAAGAGCTATACAGTGCTGTAAGTTCATGCCCTCTAACAAAGGATACTCTGAGGCTATGAGTGTACTGCGTCAAAGATTCGGAAGACCTTCGATGGTTGTAAGGAACGTATTCGAGGCTGTTAAAGGTGATGGTGGTCAATTACAAGATGACTCCAAGGCACTCTCTGAGTATCTGGATAATCTGATGATTTACAAGAATACGTTGATTTCGATGAATTGCATGAGTTGTCTGAACTCAAGTTCCGTCCTAGAGGTAATAGCGAGACGCCTACCTATTCGACTGCAAAAGATGTGGGTGAAGATAAGCTCCCGCATAGAGGATGAAGGTATCGAGCCAAAGTTCGATGATATTCTGAAACTGGAAAATGATAGTCTGAATCAATCTATGAACAAGTTTGCCAGTATATTGCATCCCACCTCTGGAGTAGAGAAGTCAGAGGGCAAAACGCAATCATTGATGATGAGAGGGTGTCAATGGAGTTGAAGATTGAACGATCAATTCATGGTTGTTTGCTCAAATCAACTTCCCCAATTTTCGCGGAGGCATCAATACGACATTTGTCGTCTCATCGGTCGCTGTTCAGAAAGAAGTCAGCAGTAAACCATCAGAAAGCCTAGTAAAAACATTATTTTTATATGTTGGTGTAACAATAAAGAATCCTCGAGTAGCCAATCGGTCTTTTGGTTTTTCGTCCGTTATTACTAAGCGTTTCTGAAAAACTGCAAGGAACAGCGTGGGCCCGAGCGTAGCAAGAGCTGGGCATTAACGGTTTATGAGACGTGACTGACATTTTCTGATGGTAGAAACAGACTTTGGCGGATTCAGACAGTTGGTGAAAGTTTGGATAGTCACCGTTCATCTTTCCTGGTGCCGGTCAAGTCCTCTTTGAACAAGCAATATCTGGAACATTTTTGGAATTGGGTCAAGTTCAACAATGCCTGGGTCAAAGAAGGGACAGAGCGTCTTGGATGCAAACAGGAAAGTAAGTCATGGTGACTTGTCTGTTAATTGTAACGATGTGTCTGATGTTAAGCATGACATGGTTGATGTTACTGTTTCGCCGTTCAGGGATAATAGGAACATCAAACTCCCTAAATTAGAACCACGGTGTTTCGATGGAAACCCAGCTGATTATTTACAATTTGTAAAGGAGTTTGAGATCATGCTGAGTAGTTTTCTATTAAGTGATGAATTGAAATTGATGTATTTGATGAGATATTGCACTGGAGATGCTGCAAGAGCTATACAGTGCTGTAAGTTTATGAAGCCAAAAGAGGGCTACTACGAGGCTATGAGCATATTACGTCAAAGGTTTGGAAGACCTTCGATGATTGCAGGGAAATTATTCGAGGCTGTTAAGGGTAATGGTGGTCAATTACAGGATGACTCCCAGGCACTCACTGAGTTTTTAGATAATTTGCTAATTTACAAGAATGCAATGATTTCGATGAATCGCGTGAGTGACCTCAACTCGAGTTTTATACTAGAAGTAATAGCAAGACGCCTACCTACTCGACTGCAAAGGAAGTGGGTGAAGATAAGCTCCCGTATGGAGGATGAGGGTATCGAGCCAAAGTTTGATGATATCCTGAAACTGGTAAAAGATAGCGTCAATCAATCTATGAGCAAGTTTGCCAGTCTATTACATCTCACCCCTAGAATAGAGCAGTCTGAGAGCAAAATGCAATCATTGATGACGAGTAGGCCTCAGAGAGGTGGATATCGAGAAGGCTCCATGATGTATAGTAATGCATATAGACCTAGTGAGTGTAACAGGTTTCGTAGTACATCCTCAACAGATAAGTTACAAGATGCAAGACAAACACGGTTGTGTTTTACACGTTTGCAAGAGGTGCATACAGAAGTGAACTGTGAACCAGTGAGCAAGTTCAGTGATAAGCTAAATGTAAACTCCAGGCCTGACTCCGAATTGTGTGACGATAACAGTGCGGTGAAGAAGTCTGTAGCTGCAACTGGTAAGCCGTTGTTGAATAGAGTGTCACAGAATAGAGTTATTGCTTCAGAGTGCAGTTCTGACTCCAAAAGTTTACAAAGTATAACTAGTCAGAGTGAAGATATAAAACCTTTAATGATTTGTGAGGAGGAACCAAAATTGTCTACTTCTGTTATTAAAGAGTTTGAAAATGATGAACTTGACGGTAAATTGAATATTTGTGATAATGATCATGATAGTGCAGATTTGTCTTTGGTTGATCATGATGAGATGAGGGATATGCCTACTACTGCTAAGTTAAATAAAGGTTCTGTACAACTACAACGTGAAGTAGAATTGAACGCAGATGCAGTTCCAGAAGGTGTGCATACTTGTGAAACAGTCAGTGTAATTGATCAGCGTGTAGCCCACCTATCATCAGATGATAGTGCTAAACCCGAACTAGTAGTGAAAGACAGCAGTGGTGGTAATCTTGCAGTTAGACAACTATCTGAAAGCCGAAAAAGAACAGCTTCTGATCCACTGCTAAGTTCATCACCTTGTGTCACTCAGTCATCGTTGGTGTTGTCATCCACAATGAAACAGATGCCCATCAACTCAAGTATCTTGTGCAATGACTATGATAGTATTGGTGCGTTTGAAAAGACGAAAGATATTGCTGAGTTTAGTGAGAATAAGCCAAGTGTAAACGAGAGAGTAATTGTTAAATTGACTTGCATGAACCAAGGCATTTCTAGTTTTAAGTTACTAATTGAATGCTATTATCTTTGGTGTAAATTACTCTGTTTCTACACTTGGTTGATGAGATATGTCGTGTGTTTGTTGGTCATCTATATTCTACGATACAATGACATGGGCGTGTTGCCGTTCAGATTTGAGGATATAGCTGATAGAAGGAAGTTTGCAAATGAACTCTGCGACGATTTTCCAACCTAGAGCGTCAACCTGAGAAGGGTTGTAGGCGTACTGCTGTAAGTCCTACAGTTCTTCAAAGGGTAGCGCATCAATGAGCAGTCCAATGTGCTGGGTGTGTAATTTTGTACATATGTTCATATTGTATATACTGAATTGGTATCATTTATCATCTAGCTGTTGGTAATTCTGTTTGTGTCCGGACGACTTCCACTTGGATCATCAACCTGAGAAGGAATGTAGGCGTACTGCTGTAAGTCCTACAGTTCTTCAAGGGTAGCTTCTCATGCCGGAATCCACAACATTTGATGTGTTTATTGTACATATGTTTGTGTTAAATAATTGTGTGAGTTCGAATTATCGTAATTGTTGGTTAATCTTGTTTGTGTCCGGACATTCCACAACTTACAATCGTCAACGTGAGAAGGGTTGTAGGCGTACTGGTGTAAGTCCTGCGATTCTTCAAAGGAATTCCATCAAGACATGATCCGCGAGTTTTTGTCTACAGTTTGTATATATGTGTGGTGTGTCATATCAATTGGTGTTTTTTGGATTCATTGTGTTTACTTGTTGTTTTCGTATCTTGTTGTTATTGCTTAATTTTGTTAAAATTTTCGTCGTGATTACTTCTGAAGTTGTTTCGAGTCTTCTACATCCATGAATGAATTGATTGATGTTAAGGACAGCAGATGGGGCGTATACGCCGGGGAGGCTAGGCTATTGCTGAGAATGAAATGCACACGGAGATAATTGTTAGCTGCGGTCCGACACGCCGGGGAGAAAGAGTGTAAACGACTGAGGCTCGCACACGTCATCGTTACTAGAACTGAGGCAGAATGAGTGACAAGCGATTGCAGTGGTAATTGGTAGTGAGTAGATAAGAGGATGTGCGTAGAGTATCATGAGTTGGTGCTATGGTCACGTTGCATTCTGCAAGAGTCATTCTAGCAAGTGGCGATTGTGTTGCAAGATGTCAAGAGGAGGTCTCTGTCTGGAGGCGCGGGTCATCAGCGATGTGTGAGATTGTGCTGTGAGTATGCTTGTGGTGTGTTGGCTTTTCTGTTTGTTTTCCATTTCAGCTCTGTCCGTGTGACCCAGGTTCTCGCAATGGCATCCAAGTCAACGTGCATTAGTCGTGAAGGAAAAAAGGGATGGATCCCTTTTTTGCCGGGGAGTGTCAATGGAGTTGAAGATTGAACGATCAATTCACGGTTGTTTGCTCAAATCAACTTCCCCAATTTTCGCTGAGGCATGAATACGACATTTGTCGTCTCATCGGTCGCTGTTCAGAAAGAAGTCAACAGTAAACCATCAGAAAGCCCAGTAAAATCACTATTTTTATATGTTGGTGTAACAATAAATAATCCTCGAGTAGCCAATCGGTCTTTTGGTTTTTCGTCCGTTATTACTAAGCGTTTCTGAAAAACTGCAAGGAACAGCGTGGGCCCGAGCGTAGCAAGAGCTGGGCATTAACGGTTTATGAGGCGTGTCTGACATAGTGTCTCAGAGATGCGGTTATCGAGAAATCTTTTTTAGTGTCTATTAATCTATATGAACTTAGTTATTGTAACAGCTTTCCTGCGACATCCCTCACAGATAGGGTACAATTTGGGAGAGAAACACGGTTGTGTTTTACACGTTTGCATGAAGTGCACACAAAGGTTAACCGTGAAGAAATGTCCAAGTTTAGTGATAAGCCACATGTGCAATCAAGGTCTGACTACGAATTATGTGACGATAGTGATGCAGTGAAGAAGCCTGTAGTTGCACCTGGTAAGTCATTGTTGAATAGATTGTCACAGACGACACCGAAGTTTGTGCAGAAGAAGGGAGTTACAGTATCAGAGTACAGTTCTGACTCCAAGAGTTTTCAAAGTAATGCTAGTCAGAGTAAGCGTATAGCACCTGTAAGGATTTGTGAGGAAGAACCCAAATTGTCTACTGCTGTCATTAAAGAGTGTGAACATGATGAAGTCGACCAGATAGACAACGATAAAGTGGACATTCGTGACAATGATCATGATAGTGAACATTTGTCCTTGGCTGATAATGTTGAGATGAGGGGAATGCCTACTACTACTGAGTTGAACAAAGTTTCTGTACAACTTGAACGTTAAGTAAAATTAGGGGCAGATGTGTTGTAGAAAGTATGGATACTCGTGAGTCCGTCAGGGTAAATGATCAGCGCGTAACCCACCTGTCAACAGATGTTAAAGCTGAACTGGAGCTAATAATAAAAGACAGCGGTGGTGGTAATCTTGCAGTTAGACAAACTTCTAAAAGCCGAACAACAACAGCTTGTGGTGCACCGCTAAGTTCGTCAACTTGGGTCACACAGTTGTCGTTGGTATTGTCGTCCACAACGAAAGGGACGTCCATGAACTCACGTGTCTTATGCTATGACTATGCTAGTATCAGTCTGTCTGAGAGGACGAAAGTCAATGGTCAGTTTAGGGAGGACAAGCCAACTGTGTATGAGAGGGTAATTGTTAAACTGACTTGCACGAACAAAGGCCTTTGTAGTTTCAGGTTACTATATGGATGTTATTATCGTTGATGTAAATTGCTGTGTGCCCACGCTTGGTTGGTCAGATACGTCGTATGTTTGTTAGTCATCTACATTCCACGATACAATGTCATGGGCGTGTCACTGTTCAGAGTTGAGGATATAGTTGATAGAAGGAGGTCAGGAAATGAACTCTGCGACGATTTTCCAACCTAGGGCGTCAACCTGAGGAGGGTTTTAGGCGTACTGCTGCAAGTCCTACAATTTTTCAGGGGTGGTACGTTGAAGCGCAGTCCATCGTACTTGGTGTGTTATTTTGTACATATGTTCATGTTGTATATACTGAATTATAATTCAAGGATTTTGCACACAACAAAGTTATGTATGAAAATTGACTTCAAACTTTATTTTTTTCCCAGGCACTTATAACCCATCCACCAAAGACCTGGTTTTTTTTGTTAATGCGAAGACAATACTTCTGTAATTCCTGATGTGTTGCACTCACTGACAATCTAGCAGATTTTTCCAACTTTGCACAGAAACGATTGTACATAAGTGAAAAGGATGTTTTATACTATTGGGATTAACATTTATCGAGTGAATGTATTATCTCCAACGTATATGTATAACATATCTTCCTACCACCTGTAAATTGTGACTGAATAATAAGGTTCTATTTCTGTAACAATTTGATGATGCCTGTAAACTGGCGTCCCTCATGTACTGTACTATGAGAATAAATTTATTTATTTATTATCTATCTGTTGGTAATCTTGTTTGTGTCCGGACGTCTCCCACTTGTATCATAAACCTGAGAAGGAATGTGGGCGTACTGCTGTAAGTCCTACAGTTCTTCAAGGGTAGCTCTTCAAGGCAGAACCCACAACATTTGATGTATTGATTGCACATACGTTGGTGTTAAATAATTGTATGGGTTCCAATTAATGTAATTGTTGGTTAACCTTGTTTGTGTCCGAACATCCCACTACTTACAATCGTCAACGTGAGAAGGTTTGCAGGCGTAGTGATGTATGTCTTGCAATTCTTCAATGAAATTACGTCGAGACACGATCGGTGAGGTCTTGTGTACTGTTTGTATATACGTGTGATGTGTCATATCAATTGGTGTTTTTGGATTAATTGTGTTTACTTGTAGTATCCGTGTGTTGTTATAATAGTAACATATTATCATTTTTTACATGAGGGAATCCAGTTTACATGCATCATTCCATACTTTTACGAAAAATACAGTCTGGAATCAAGCTGTAAACCAAAAATAAAAAAAATAAAAAAATCATCAATGTGATAAATTACCTATGCGATAAGCAATCTTACTTAATATTAATGTTTGAATAAAGTACTTATTTTTTCCTACCTGTATAGGACACAGCGAATGTACATGCATGGATAAGCATTATTTAAATTTCATAAATTTGGTTTATGGTCAAATTACATGGTTGCTGACGTTTTCGTCTTTGGTTTGTGAGAACAATATGATAACCAGTCATTCAATGGAGCACATCATGAAATATAGGAATATTGACTTCGCATTAACAAAAACACCCAGGTATGTTTTGGATGGATTAAAAATACTTGGGAAAAAATGAAGCTTGAAGTAATTCCCCAATATAACTTAGGTGTGTACAAATCCGAATCTCATTTTTGATTTATATCCATATTGGGTAATAAGGAAGCTATTTTTACAGATACGATCAGTTATGTTATAAGTTACAATCGTGACGTTGTATTACAAATAGATACTTTTCCATTGGTATAAGAGTATATTCCACAAATGTAATCCAGGTTGCGTCGTGGAGAAAGTTAATTCGTTATTAACCAGGCAACTGAAAGATACGGGACCAATAATGTTTGCAGATCATTTGTCATTGTAAATGGTCAAATATCCTCATACTTCACTCTCATTAAAAAGTCCAATGGAAGCTAAAATGGTGAGAGAAAAAAGAAGACAAACAGTAGCAAAGCAAAAGAAAGTAAGAGGACTTGTCAGCAAAGTCTCATAAACCGTTAATGCCCAGCTCTCGCTACGCTCGGGCCCACGCTGTTCTTAGAAGATTTCTGAGAAACGCTTAGTAACAACGGACGAAAAAACCAGAACACCAATTGTTGACTTGAGTATTATGTATTGTTACACCAGCATATAAATCAAGTATCACTAAGCAAACTAAGAAAACTAAGGTCTGAAAACAAATATTACAATAATAAATCTCTGTATTACTTCTGACGATGTTTCAATCTTCTTTCTGAACAGCGACCGATGAGACGATGACTGTCGTATTGATGCCTCCGCGAAAATCGAGGAAGTTGATTTTGAGCAAACAACCAAGAATTGATCGTTCAATCTTCAACTCCATTGACACTCCCCGGCAAAAAAGGGATCCAACCCTTTTTTCCTTCACGATCAATGCACGTTGACTTGGATGCCATTGCGAGAACCTGGGTCACACGGACAGAGCTGAAATGGAAAACAAACAGAAAAGCCAACACACCACAAGCATACCCACAGCACAATCTCACACATCAATGACGACCTGCGCCTCCAGACAGAGACCTCCTCTTGACATCTTGCAACACAATCGCCACTTGCTAGAATGACTCTTGCAGAATGCAAAGTGACCATGGCAGCACCTCACGATACTCTACGCACATCCTCTTATCTACTCATTACCAATTACCACTGAAATCGCTTGTCACTCATTCTGCCTCAGTTCTAGTAGCGGTGACGCATGCGAGCCTCAGTCGTTTACACTCTTTCTCCCCGGCGTGTCGGACCGCAGCTAACAATTATCTCCGTGTGCATTTCATTCTCAGCAATAGCCTAGCCTCCCCGGCGTATACGACCCATCTGCTGTCCTTAACATCAATCAATTCATTCATGGATGTAGAAGACTCGAAACAACTTCAGAAGTAATCACGACGAAAATTTTAACAAAATTACGCAATAACAACAAGATACGAAAACAACAAGTAAACACAATGAATCCAAAAACACCAATTGATATGACACACCACACGTATATACAAACTGTAGACAAAAACTCGCGATCATGTCTTGATGGAATTCCTTTGAAGAATTGCAGGACTTACACCAGTACGCCTACAACCCTTCACAGGTTGACGATTGTAAGTTGTGGAATGTCCAGACACAAACAAGATTAACCAACAATTACAATAATTGGAACTCACACAACTATTTAACACAAACATATGTACAATCAACACATCAAATGTTGTGGATTCCGGCATGAAAAACTACCCTTGAAGAACTGTAGGACTTACAGCAGTACGCCTACATTCCTTCTCAGGTTGATGATCCAAGTGGAAGTCGTCCGGACACAAACAGAATTACCAACAGCTAGATGATAAATGATATCAATTCAGTATATACAATATGAACATATGTACAAAATTACACACCAAGCACATTGGACTGCTCATTGATGCGCTACCCTTTGAAGAACTGTAGGACTTACAGCAGTACGCCTACAACCCTTCTCAGGTTGACGCTCTAGGTTGGAAAATCGTCGCAGAGTTCATTTGCTAACTTCCTTCTATCAGCTATATCCTCAAATCTGAACGGCAACACGCCCATGTCATTGTATCGTAGAATATAGATGACCAACAAACACACGACATATCTCATCAACCAAGTGTAAAAACAGAGTAATTTACACCAAAGATAATAACATTCAAATAGTAACTTGAAACTAGAAATGCCTTTATTCGTGCAAGTCAATTTAACAATTACTCTCTCGTTTACACTTGGCTTATCCACACTAAACTGACCATTGATATTCGTCCTTTCAAACGAACTGATACTACCATAGTCATTGCAGAAGATACTTGAGTTGATGGGCATCTGTTTCATTGTGGATGAAAACACCAACGATGACTGAGTGACACAAGGTGATGAACTTAGTGGTGGATCAGAAGCTGTTCTTTTTCGGCTCTCAGATAGTTGTCCAACTGCAAGATTACCACCACTGCTGTCTTTCACTACTAGTTCGGGTTTAGCACTATCATCTGATGATAGGTGGGCTACACGCTGATCAATTACACTGACGGTCTCACAAGTATGCATGCCTCCTTCAACTGAATCTGCATTTATTTCTACTTCACGTTCAAGTTGTACAGAACCTTTATTTAACTTAGCAGTAGTAGGCATATCCCTCATCTCATCATGATCAACCAAAGACAAATCTGCACTATCATGATCATTATCACAAATATTCAATTTACCGTCAAGTTCATCATTTTCAAACTCTTTAATAACAGAAGTAGACAATTTTGGTTCCTCCTCACAAATCATTAAAGGTTTTACATCTTCACTCTGACTAGTTATACTTTGTAAACTTTGGAGTCAGAACTCCACTCTGAAGCAGTAACTCTATTCTGTGACACTCTATTCAACAACGGCTTACCAGTTGCAACTACAGACTTCTTCACCGCACCGTTATCGTCACACAATTCGGAGTCAGGCCTGGAGTTTACATTTAGCTTATCACTGAACTTGCTCACTGGTTCACAGTTCACTTCTGTATGCACCTCTTGCAAACGTGTAAAACACAACCGTGTTTGTCTTGCATCTTGTAACTTATCTGTTGAGGATGTACTACGAAACCTGTTACACTCACTAGGTCTATATGCATTACTAGACATCATGGAGTCTTCTCGATATCCACCTCTCTGAGGCTTATTCGTCATCAATGAGTGCGTTTTACCCTCAGACTGCTCTATTCTAGGGGTGAGATCTAACAGACTGGAAAACTTGCTCATAGATTGATTGACACTAGTATTTACCAGTTTCAGGATATCATCAAACTTTGGCTCGATACCCTCATCCTCCATACGGGAGCTTATCTTCACCCACTTCCTTTGCAGTCGAGTAGGTAGACGTCTTGCTATTACTTCTAGTATAAAACTCGAGTTGAGGTCACTCACGCGATTCATCGAAATCATTCCATTCTTGTAAATTAGCAAATTATCTAAAAACTCAGTGAGTGCCTGGGAGTCATCCTGTAATTGACCACCATTACCCTTAACAGCCTCGAATAATTTCCCTGCAATCATCGAGGGTCTTCCAAACCTTTGACGTAATATGCTCATAGCCTCGTAGTAGCCCTCTTTTGGCTTCATAAACTTACAACACTGTATAGCTCTTGCAGCATCTCCAGTGCAATATCTCATCAAATACATCAATTTCAATTCATCATTTAATAGAAAACTACTCAGCATGATCTCAAACTCCTTTACAAATTGTAAATAATCAGCCGGGTTTCCATCAAAACACCGTGGTTCTAATTTAGGGAGTTTGATGTTCCTATTATCCCTGAACGGCGAAACAGTAACATCAACCATGTCATGCTTAACATCAGACACATCGTTACAATTAACAGACAAGTCACCATGACTTACTTTCCTGTTTGCATCCAAGACACTCTGTCCCTTCTTTGACCCAGGCATTGTTGAACTTGACCCAATTCCAAAAATGTTCCAGATATTGCTTGTTCAAAGAGGACTTGACCGGCACCAGGAAAGATGAACGGTGACTATCCAAACTTTCACCAACTTTTTGAATCCGCCAGATCTGTTTCCATCGTCAGAAACTGTCAGCAAAGTCTCATAAACCGTTAATGCCCAGCTCTCGCTACGCTCGGGCCCACGCTGTTCTTAGAAGATTTCTGAGAAACGCTTAGTAACAACGGACGAAAAAACCAGAACACCAATTGTTGACTTGAGTATTATGTATTGTTACACCAGCATATAAATCAAGTATCACTAAGCAAACTAAGAAAACTAAGATCTGAAAACAAATATTACAATAATAAATCTCTGTATTACTTCTGACGATGTTTCAATCTTCTTTCTGAACAGCGACCGATGAGACGATGACTGTCGTATTGATGCCTCCGCGAAAATCGAGGAAGTTGATTTTGAGCAAACAACCAAGAATTGATCGTTCAATCTTCAACTCCATTGACAGGACTGCTTAAGGAGTGATTAATAAATATATACATATATATTCTATCTAGTTACTATGCCTATTTTTTCACTTACTAACTAGTTAATAATAATATATATACTCATTTTTTACATGAGGGACGCCAGTTAACAGGGATCATCAATTCGATAGGTTACACATAATATTATTGAGCATATTTAGTAAAGATAATATAAGAAGGTACATTTTTTTCCTAGCTATGTAGGATACACCAATTGTATAGGCATGCATAAATATTGTTTTAATAATAATATATTTCTCCCTGTTTATGCAGGAACATACCTACTGTACAGACATGGATAAGTTTTTATATAAATTACACAATTTGATGTATAATGGATTTACAGTTTGGTTTTTCTTTCTGTCATTAGAGTCAGTCGGAACAGTCTGCTATAAAGTCTGTTTGTGTAACACATAAAGCGATATAGAAATATTGCCTTCGCATTAACAAAAACCCAAACATCAGATGAATGTAATACAGATATCTGGGAAAAATAAAGCTTGAAGTCAATTCTCCTATATAACTTTGTTGTGATCAGCACCCTTGGCTTAAAGATTATTGATGTATTATGTTGAGATCAGTAATATATTTATTCCATTTTTCAGCAGTTTTATCGTAGTTTCATAACAGGAAAGAAATTCGATCGTGGATGCGAAAACTAGATGAAGTCATGTTAAGTTGTTTTACTGCATCAAGTGGTGCCGAGGTCGATTCCAGAATTCTTCATTTGCGCCATTTGTGTCTGCATGGCGGACTGTACTCGTAAGTTGAGTAGAATGTTGAAAGACTGTTCGAAAACCAGTTGCTTCTTTATTTCAGATCATGAATACTCATTTACAGCATGTTCGCCAGCGTCTTCAAATGGTAGAATTGGATCGTTCCTGGAATTTGAGTGGTTATGAGATAAATGGTTTGGAATGAATCATAGCAGTTAGAATACAGTTAAACATGCAGAGAAGTACTTTTGATTCAGCAACCGGTGAATTTTTTATTCTTTTCGATCTAGTTCCAGAATAACCTCAAACCATTCCATTCAATATGTCGAATAAGGCATGCAGGAGCAGATCATTACCATCGAGTGAATCAACTTGATCTGAGATGCAGATTTCAGCATGTTTTCGTTATATCATAGATATCCAGGTTTATTGGCGCTGCATGGCGAGTGATTTGGATTATGACGTATTCTGCAGAGTCTCCGTGTCCATATGAAATATACATATGCTTTGAATGGATTATTTTGTTGGCTCCTACCCCCACTGAGTGTTTACAACAGCAGCTGTGGATTTATATATTTCCTCTCCATTTTGGATAAGACATCGCCGCATTCTTTTTGGGAAAGAGACCAGTTGGTGGATTATAAATGATGTTCAAGTAGCTTTTATCTTTTCATGTGGTGTTTCGGTGAGTTTCGACCTTGTTTTCTCATATTTCATTCGTATGTAGGTTATGGTTCGCCCTTTGTATCAGGTAGACATAGTTCGATCGACTCTTAATTGAATGGGTGTTATTGTCATGACTGCTGCTTTTTTGTCTGGAATTATAAATAGAGGCAAAGCAAACAACAGGCGTAGTCTCTAAGTTCATACGTTAAATGGGCCTATGATTTTTGAAACTCTTACATGGGTATTAGCACTGGTATCAATTACAAACAAACTTAGTGCGTCATTAAGTGCCTTTTCAAAGGAGGCCAATGTGCTTGCTAGTCGCGTTTTCTCAGGTAGTTTGTTCCGTATTTGGGCATACCTAATCAAGAAAAGCTTTTGCCTGGTGGCTGTTTTACATGGTTCTATAGCCACTGTACCTTTAGTGTGTCTAAGGTTGTATCCTGTGTCTCCTGAGAACCGAGTATAGTTAGCAGGGGTATACACTATTTGGTTAAGAAGCTTATAGAAGAGTACCAGATTTAGTCGCAGTCGCCTTGACCATAATGTTTCTAGTCCTAGTATTTCACAACTGGTAGAGTAGTTTGTGCCGTTATCGGTTCCGAGTACTTTTCGCGTGAAGTACCTCTGTACTCCTTCTACTTTCAGTTTGTCTTCTATGCGTGTACTACCAAATATGAATGAGCAGTATTCTAGGAGTGGGCGCACACAAACCTTGTACAGTAGTATTCTGGATTCGTTTCTGTAGAAGTTCCTGAGTAGGAAACCAATAAGCCTTCGTGATTTCGACACTTGATTCGAGATATGCTCTGAGAATGATAGATTGTGTGAATATTTCAGTCCTAAATCTAGTACAGATTTGAGTCTGGGGATTTTGTGGCCCTGAATCGCTAGGTCGAGTTCAAGGTTGGAACAGCCTATGCAGAGCCATCCACACTTTTCAACATTAAGCTCAAGCCTCCACGTGTCACACCATCTATCCATTTTTGCTAATTCTTCATGTATGGAGTTCATAGTTGGGCCGATATCTGTATTTGTGCAGGTATATGTCACCTTCAAGTCATCTGCATACAGTATTGATTTGCCTATACTAAAACATTCACATATACTGTTTATGTATATAATGAAAAGAAGGGGTCCTAATACACTCCCCTGGATGACACCACTGCTGATTGGTCTAGGTCTGGAGGTCATTGAGCCGACTTTAGTTGTCTGGTTCCTGTCATAGAGAAATGATTTTATCCAATTGTAGAGGGGGTTGCGTATCCCTAGTGAGCATAGCCTACCGACTAGCAGACTATGTGGGACTCTGTCGAAGGCTTTCCTTATATCGAAATAGAGGATAATTACTAGCTCTCTCCTATCTCTTCTATAGGTGACTTCGTTGAAAAAGTCTGTGTGGCAAGTGACGCAAGATCTTTTCTTGAGGAATCCGTGTTGTGACAGGTTGATGAGTTTATGTTTCAGAAAGTAGTCTGACATTTGGTCTTTGATTACTTTCTCCATGATCCTTGATATGACAGGTGTTATAGTGATAGGCCTATAATTACATGCACTAGTTTTGGCCCCTCCTTTATGCTTAGGTAATATATATGTGTTTTTCCAAGTTTCAGGGTAGGTTTCGGTCACTAGTGAGATATTAAATATTCTAAGTAATAATACTATCATATCCGTACCACCGTTTTTGTATATGACAGATGGTATATCGTCTATCCCACAACTACTGTTAGCTTTTAATGTCCTTACCGCCGATGCTATATTTTGTATATTAAAGTTTATTTCACCTAACTTGTAGTTATTTTTGCAGGTTATGTCACGAATTGGGGACGGATGTTCTCAGTAACGTCTCGTAAACCGTTAATGCCCAGCTCTTGCTACGCTCGGGCTCACGCTGTTTCTTGAAGTTCCTCAGAAACACTTAGTAATAACGCTCGCAAAAATCAAAACACTGATTTGCCACTCGAGAATACATTAATGTAACAACAACATATAAAAAATGTTTCCAATAAGGTCTGTGAACAAATATTAAATAATAAATCACAATTTTACTTCTGACGGTTTACTGCTGACTTCTTTCTGAACAGCGACCGATGAGACGACAAATGTCGTATTCATGCCTCCGCGAAAATTGGGGAAGTTGATTTGAGCAAACAACCGTGAATTGATCGTTCAATCTTCAACTCCATTGACACTCCCCGGCAAAAAAGGGATCCAACCCTTTTTTCCTTCACGACCAATACACGTTGACTTGGATGCCATTGCGAGAACCTGGGTCACATGGACAGAGCTGAAATGGAAAACAAACAGAAAAGCCAACACACCACAAGCATACTCACAGAACAATCTCACACATCAATGACAACCTGCGCCTTCCAGTTAAAGGCATCCTATTGCAACATAATCGCCACGTGCTAGAATGACTCTTGGAGAATGCAACGTGACCATAGCACCAACTCATGATACTCTACGCACATCCTCTTATCTACTAACTACAAATTACCACTGCAATCGAGTGTCACTCAAACTTTTACCAGTTTCAGGATATCATCAAACTTTGGCTCGATACCCTCATCCTCCATACAGGAGCTTATCTTCACCCACTTCCTTTGCAGTCGAGTAGGTAGGCGTCTTGCTATTACTTCTAGTATAAAACTCGAGTTGAGGTCACTCACGCGATTCATCGAAATCATTGCATTCTTGTAAATTAGCAAATTATCTAAAAACTCAGTGAGTGCCTGGGAGTCATCCTGTAATTGACCACCATTACCCTTAACAGCCTCGAATAATTTCCCTGCAATCATCGAAGGTCTTCCAAACCTTTGACGTAATATGCTCATAGCCTCGTAGTAGCCCTCTTTTGGCTTCATAAACTTACAGCACTGTATAGCTCTTGCAGCATCTCCAGTGCAATACCTCATCAAATACATTAACTTCAATTCATCACTTAATAGAAAACTACTCAGCATGATCTCAAACTCCTTTACAAATTGTAAATAATCAGCTGGGTTTCCATCGAAACACCGTGGTTCTAATTTAGGGAGTTTGATGTTCCTATTATCCCTGAACGGCGAAACAGTAACATCAACCATGTCATGCTTAACATCAGACACATCGTTACAATTAACAGACAAGTCACCATGACTTACTTTCCTGTTTGCATCCAAGACGCTCTGTCCCTTCTTTGACCCAGGCATTGTTGAACTTGACCCAATTCCAAAAATGTTCCAGATATTGCTTGTTCAAAGAGGACTTGACCGGCACCAGGAAAGATGAACGGTGACTATCCAAACTTTCACCAACTGTCTGAATCCGCCAAAGTCTGTTTCTACCATCAGAAAATGTCAATCACGTCTCATAAACCGTTAATGCCCAGCTCTCGCTACGCTCGGGCCCACGCTGTTCTTCGAAGATTTCTCAGAAACGCTTAGTTATAACGGACGCAAAAACCAAAACACCGATCTGCCGTTTGATATTTCTGTATTGTTACACCAACATATAAAAGGAATAAGCGAACTAAGGTCTGAAAACAAATATTACAATAATAAATCTCTGTATTACTTCTGACGATGTTCCACTCTTCTTTCTGAACAGCGACCGATGAGACGATGACTGTCGTATTGATGCCTCCGCGAAAATCGGGGAAGTTGATTTGAGCAAACAACCAAGAATTGATCGTTCAATCTTCAACTCCATTGACACCCTCTCATCATCAATGATTGCGTTTTGCCCTCTGACTTCTCTACTCCAGAGGTGGGATGCAATATACTGGCAAACTTGTTCATAGATTGATTCAGACTATCATTTTCCAGTTTCAGAATATCATCGAACTTTGGCTCGATACCTTCATCCTCTATGCGGGAGCTTATCTTCACCCACATCTTTTGCAGTCGAATAGGTAGGCGTCTCGCTATTACCTCTAGGACGGAACTTGAGTTCAGATAACTCATGCAATTCATCGAAATCAACGTATTCTTGTAAATCATCAGATTATCCAGATACTCAGAGAGTGCCTTGGAGTCATCTTGTAATTGACCACCATCACCTTTAACAGCCTCGAATACGTTCCTTACAACCATCGAAGGTCTTCCGAATCTTTGACGCAGTACACTCATAGCCTCAGAGTATCCTTTGTTAGAGGGCATGAACTTACAGCACTGTATAGCTCTTGCAGCAACTCCAGTGCAGTAACTCAAAAAATCCATTAACTTCATTTCATCATTTAATAAAATACCACTCAACATGATCTCAAACTCTTTGATAAAGTGTGAATAGTCGGTTGAATTTCCATCAAGGTACCGAGGCTCGAATTTAGCCTACTTTAAACCCTTGCTATCCCTGAACAGCGAAACATGAACAAGAGTTCATCATGCTGAGCATCATACATATCATTACAATTAACAAGCAACTCAGCGTTACTTACTTTCCTGTCTGCTTTCGAGATGCTTTGCCACTTCTTTGACCCGGGCATCGCTGAACTTGACCAAAACATCCAGAAAAGTTCCACATAATACTTGTCCAAATAAGACGGACAAGCACCAGGAAAGACGAACAGAAACTGTCAATGTCCAGCTCTTACGACCCTGGACTTCGCGCTGTCCCTGGAAGACTTTTAGAAACAATTTGTGATATCCAACGCAAAAAAAGCAGAACACCGATTGGCGACTCAAGAATCCTTTATTCTTACGCCAATATGTAACCAACAATAAGGTTATTATACACAAATTCTAAGAATAAATGATATAACAATAAATCACAATAGTACTTCCGATAATTTTCTCTCTTCCAATGAACAGCGAACGGTGAGACGATGACTGCCGTACTGATGCCCCCACGAAAATTATGGAGGAGTTGGCTTTGAGCAAACAACTATGAATTGATCGTTCAATCTTCAACTACATTGACATTTGGTGTCTACCTTCCGATCTCCTAGAGTTTTTTCACATATGGCTATTGAGTTGTGAAGGTGTTACATCACCCAAACTATCATTGCTGAGCAGCTAATCAATAGCTTTCTGGTTTAATAGTGAAGCAACCTTGGTTACCCTCTGCTTTAAAACATCGTACGGAGTTTCTGGATCTGAATTTTTGAGCGTTTTCCGTACTTGCTCTGCTACTTCGTCCGGCAAGATGGAACTTGTATAGCCAAACTTCGTAGTTTGATAAGTGACTTCGTTAGCTAGGAAGTAGTGTTCTAGGCGAATGAACCACAAATATGGATCATTAGGTTCAAAATGTGATATGGATATGGTAACTGCAGCCACAGACCTTCTACTCGAAGTTTTGTTATGAGTTTCAAATGACATTATGAAAGTGTAGAAAATAATACATATAGGTGATGGCAAAAATACAGTATGTGAGCACATGCAGAATAGATTATAGGTAAGTTGAAAAATGTCCAAAATTGTCTGCTTACTGAAGGTATTTGTCAATGGAGTTGAAGATTGAACGATCAATTCTTGGTTGTTTGCTCAAATCAACTTCCCCGATTTTCGCGGAGGCATCAATACGACAGTCATCGTCTCATCGGTCGCTGTTCAGAAAGAAGAGTGGAACATCGTCAGAAGTAATACAGAGATTTATTATTGTAATATTTGTTTTCAGACCTTAGTTCGCTTATTCCTTTTATATGTTGGTGTAACAATACAGAAATATCAAACGGCAGATCGGTGTTTTGGTTTTTGCGTCCGTTATAACTAAGCGTTTCTGAGAAATCTTCGAAGAACAGCGTGGGCCCGAGCGTAGCGAGAGCTGGGCATTAACGGTTTATGAGACGTGATTGACATTTTCTGATGGTAGAAACAGATTTGGCGGATTCAGACAGTTGGTGAGAGTTTGGATAGTCGCCGTTCATCTTTCCTGGTGCCGGTCAAGTCCTCTTTGAACAAGCAATATCTGGAACATTTTTGGAATTGGGTCAAGTTCAACAATGCCTGGGTCAAAGAAGGGACAGAGCGTCTTGGATGCAAACAGGAAAGTAAGTCATTGTGACTTGTCTGTTAATTGTAACGATGTGTCTGATGTTAAGCATGACATGGTTGATGTTACTGTTTCGCCGTTCAGGGATAATAGGAACATCAAACTCCCTAAATTAGAACCACGGTGTTTCGATGGAAACCCAGCTGATTATTTACAATTTGTAAAGGAGTTTGAGATCATGCTGAGTAGTTTTCTATTAAGTGATGAATTGAAGTTAATGTATTTGATGAGGTATTGCACTGGAGATGCTGCAAGAGCTATACAGTGCTGTAAGTTTATGAAGCCAAAAGAGGGCTACTACGAGGCTATGAGCATATTACGTCAAAGGTTTGGAAGACCCTCGATGATTGCAGGGAAATTATTCGAGGCTGTTAAGGGTAATGGTGGTCAATTACAGGATGACTCCCAGGCACTCACTGAGTTTTTAGATAATTTGCTAATTTACAAGAATGCAATGATTTCGATGAATCGCGTGAGTGACCTCAACTCGAGTTTTATACTAGAAGTAATAGCAAGACGCCTACCTACTCGACTGCAAAGGAAGTGGGTGAAGATAAGCTCCCGTATGGAGGATGAGGGTATCGAGCCAAAGTTTGATGATATCCTGAAACTGGTAAAAGATAGCGTCAATCAATCTATGAGCAAGTTTGCCAGTCTATTACATCTCACCCCTAGAATAGAGCAGTCTGAGAGCAAAATGCAATCATTGATGACGAGTAGGCCTCAGAGAGATGGATATCGAGAAGGCTCCATGATGTATAGTAATGCATATAGATCTAGTGAGTGTAACAGGTTTCGTAGTACATCCTCAACAGATAAGTTACAAGATGCAAGACAAACACGGTTGTGTTTTACACGTTTGCAAGAGGTGCATACAGAAGTGAACTGTGAACCAGTGAGCAAGTTCAGTGATAAGCTAAATGTAAACTCCAGGCCTGACTCCGAATTGTGTGACGATAACGGTGTTGTGAAGAAGTCTGTAGTTGCAACTGGTAAGCCGTTGTTGAATAGAGTGTCACAGAATAGAGTTACTGCTTCAGAGTCGAGTTCTGACTCCACAAGTTTACAAGGTATCACTAGTCAGAGTGAAGTTACAAAACCTTTTAGGATTTGCGAGGAGGAACCAAAATTGTCTATTTCTGTTATTAAAGAGTTTGAAAATGATAAAGTTGACGGTAAAGTGAATATTTGTGGTAATGATCATGATACTTCACAGTTGTCTTTGGTTGATCATGATGAGATGAGGGATATGCCTACTACTGCTAAGTTGAACAAAGTTTCTGTACAACTTGAACGTGGAGTAGAAATAAATGCAGATGCAGTTGCAGAAGTTATGGATATTTGTGAGGCCGTCAGTGTAATTGATCAGCATGTAGCCCACCTATCATCAGATGCTAGTGCTAAACCTGAGCTGATAGCAAAAGACAGCAGTGGTGGTGGTCTTGCATGTAGACAAATTTCTGAATGTCGATCAACAACAGCTTTTGATCCACCGCTAACTTCATCAACTGATATCAATCAGTCGTCGTTGGTGCTGTCATCCACAATGAAACAGATGCCCATCAACTCAAGTATCTTGTCCAATGACTATGATAGTATCAGTTCGTTTGAAAGGACGAATATCAATGGTCAGTTTAGTGAGGATAAGCCAAGTGTAAACGAGAGAGTAATTGTTAAATTGACTTGCACGAATAAAGGCATTTCTAGTTTCAAGTTACTATTTGAATGTTATTATCTTTGGTGTAAATTACTCTGTTTTTACACTTGGTTGATGAGATATGTCGTGTGTTTGTTGGTCATCTATATTCTACGATACAATGACATGGGCGTGTTGCCGTTCAGATTTGAGGATATAGCTGATAGAAGGAAGTTAGCAAATGAACTCTGCGACGATTTTCCAACCTAGAGCGTCAACCTGAGAAGGGTTGTAGGCGTACTGGTGTAAGTCCTACAATTCTTCAAAGGGTAGCGCATCAATGAGCAGTCCAATGTGCTTGGTGTGTGATTTTGTACATATGTTCATATTGTATATACTGAATTGATATCATTTATCATCTAGCTGTTGGTAATTCTTTTTGTGTCCGGACGACTTCCACTTGGATCATCAACCTGAGAAGGAATGTAGGCGTACTGCTGTAAGTCCTACAGTTCTTCAAGGGTAGTTTGTCGTGTCAGAATCCACAACATTTGATGTGTTTATTGTACATATGTTTGTGTTAAATAGTTGTGTGAGTTCGAATTATGTAATTGTTGGTTAATCTTGTTTGTGTCTGGACATTCCACAAATTACAATCGTCAACGTGAGAAGGTTGTAGGCGTGCTGGTGTAAGTCCTGCAATTCTTCAAAGGAATTCCATCAAGACATGATCCGCGAGTTTTTGTCTACAGTTTGTATATATGTGTGGTGTGTCATATCAATTGGTGTTTTTGGATTCATTGTGTTTACTTGTTGTTTTCGTATCTTGTTGTTATTGCTTAATTTTGTTAAAATTTTCGTCGTGATTACTTCTGAAGTTGTTTCGAGTCTTCTACATCCATGAATGAATTGGTTGATGTTAAGGACAGCAGATGGGGCGTATACGCCGGGGAGGCTAGGCTATTGCTGAGAATGAAATGCACACGGAGATAATTGTTAGCTGCGGTCCGACACGCCGGGGAGAAAGAGTGTAAACGACTGAGGCTCGCATGCGTCACCGCTACTAGGACTATGGCAGAATGAGTGACAAGCGATTTCAGTGGTAATTGGTAATGAGTAGATAAGAGGATGTGCGTAGAGTATCATGAGTTGGTGCTATGGTCACGTTGCATTCTGCAAGAGTCATTCTAGCAAGTGGCGATTGTGTTGCAAGATGTCAAGAGGAGGTCTCTGTCTGGAGGCGCAGGTCATCAGCGATGTGTGAGATTGTGCTGTGAGTATGCTTGTGGTGTGTTGGCTTTTCTGTTTGTTTTCCATTTCAGCTCTGTCCGTGTGACCCAGGTTCTCGCAATGGCATCCAAGTCAACGTGCATTAGCCGTGAAGGAAAAAAGGGATGGATCCCTCTTTTGCCGGGGAGTGTCAATGGAGTTGAAGATTGAACGATCAATTCTTGGTTGTTTGCTCAAATCAACTTCCCCGATTTTCGCGGAGGCATCAATACGACAGTCATCGTCTCATCGGTCGCTGTTCAGAAATAAGAGTGGAACATCGTCAGAAGTAATACAGAGATTTATTATTGTAATATTTGTTTTCAGACCTTAGTTCGCTTATTCCTTTTATATGTTGGTGTAACAATACAGAAATATCAAACGGCAGATCGGTGTTTTGGTTTTTGCGTCCGTTATAACTAAGCGTTTCTGAGAAATCTTCGAAGAACAGCGTGGGCCCGAGCGTAGCGAGAGCTGGGCATTAACGGTTTATGAGACGTGATTGACAGTATTTTAGCAGAATGTCCGTAAATATGTATGTCCAAATGTTATGCAGTTATCAGAGTCAATACAATAGCGGTAAAGGTTAAATCCCCTATGTGTGTACTTTGAAATGTAGGTGGTCAGCTTTGTCGGACTCACCAACTGTGGTGGTGCTCTGTTTGACCAAACCAGCGTACACGCATATCCTAGTACGTCTTCGCGTTTGTTATTGTGTCCTAACGTTGTGATTACTCGACACCCACAACGTAAATCAAAAGGCACTTGAGAAGAAGTATGAACGTGTATTATCGCAGCAATCAAGATTCAAAAGTTGAGTGAGTACAATGTATCAATTGTTAACACGCAATATTTGGAGTTATAAACAAATCAAAGTTCACTTGCAATGGCGAATAATGAAATGAGTCACTACAGTAGTAGCGAGTGGAGAAAGCTAGTTTCAGCAGCCTGATGTCATGAGTTTTGTTCAGTAGGCCTGTGTCTCCTATTTTGTCCTTATTTGTAACATTTATAAAGGTGCATTTCTTTCCAGAAAGGGAGGATAGACAGAAACCTCAAGATGAGCCACACACAGGTTTCATAAGGCATTGGAAAAACCCTCCATGAGCGCACACTGCTAACTACGCATGAATTATGTGTGTCGGTGGCACAGTGGTTAGGACTCTCGCCAACCATGCACATAGTCCAAGGTTCGATCCCCCGCCGATGCACATCTGACATCTATGGTCGGCCTGCAAAATTTGGGCTACCGATATCCATGGTGCAAATTCCATACTTATGCCAAAAATACAGTGTGGAATCAAGCTCTTATAAAAAAAGATTATAGTAACAAATGTGTGGCTCCTTTCATGTGAATAATTCGCATTTTCACTCAGGTTTTCGCTTAAAACAAGCTAATCTGTGATGCTGCAAGTGACAAGTCATACCCACACAGAGGTTTTGGAGTTCACGGTTAGACCGCTTAGTATTTTTCAGGTCGATATATATCAAGTTAACCTGTGTATAGTCTTTCAAAGTCTCTACCAACATCTTGTCTAAGTATTCCAAACCTTTTATCACTGTTCGATCGCTTTCATCAGCATAAGGAACAGCTGGGCAGTACAGATGACGTGGCAGGTCATAGGTGAAAATTAAGGGCAGTAGGACTCACGGAATAATAAGGGAGGGAGGGAGGGTGGCTCTAGCTGATCAGTAGACGTGGTGGTGGTAAATCGCCCCATTCTGCAGGGACAGCAATAGGCAATTTGATGGCTCGAGATTTTTCTGATTTTTATGAGGGCTTAGATCTTTATCTTGAAAAATTTAATAATGAACGCCTAGACAGATCATGCTTCTGCCTTTAACACATAAACCATTCGCTCAGCCTATTACTGAGACGCGACAACGTGGACTCTGTGCAGATTTATGGGGCATCTTATAAATTAACTTGCTGTCCATTGTCGGATCTTTGAATACCCCTTCACAATGTCTCATCTCGTTTATTTTCTAATAACGTCCTTACTTGATACTCAATACATTCCATTAAACCTAAATTATTAATGTTCTATATGAATTCGATTCGACTTATTCTATTCCTATTCTCTGTAGGGTACGGTTGTGCACCAAAATGCACAAAAAGGTATAAAATAAAAAAACCGGCATGAGGATAAATATATTAAAACCAAAAGTGTACATCATGATAGTAAGACTTATATGGGTAGCATTATACATTGCAAATGAACGTTTTCAGCCTAGGGATTATATGGTTTCCGATTGTATTTCCTTTATAAATGCATTTATTAATGATACTTGCACTTACTTATTTCATTACACTTTGATGATTCACCTTAGCACTTTTACTTTTCTAAAACGGCTTTCAATCCCTTGTAAAAGTTGTACTTACCTCAATATTGGTCGGTAATCGTATGCCTACAACCACGGGTTGAAAACGAAACGAAGTCGATTTTCCCGCGCAACATGGAGGACAACTGTACAATTCAATAACTATACGGCCTAGTTCAGACAGTGAGTGTATTTACATATGTATATATATATATATCAAATGTTTATCTGTTGAAACATTATTAACTTCTAGACAATCTACGATTTGAGATTATATCTTACTTGATCGTGGCTGTAAAAATGGCATGCATTTTCAAATAAATTTATGTGTTTATATGAAAATATACATTATTATTATTAATATGATATTTTGAGATTCTAGAGCCTGAATTATGCCAAGATTAACTGTTGTTATTGACTTCTGCCCAGAATTCACTTCATTAAGGTAATCCGTAAACTACTGGGGAAGCGGATCGCAGTATTCCCCTGGTCTATTTTTTAAGTGTCATATTGAACAGAGTCAAACTCTTTTGCAAAGTCAGAAAAGGCCCAGTGGCTCCAGTGTTCACATCCCGCATGATATCCGCCCATCGTATGCTGGGAGTAGGTTCGCTGTGCTTCAGTGCGTGGTTTTCAGCCGTTGAGGTGTTTCTGACACTTTCATCAGCTAGTTTTCTACCGCTTTTAAAATTGTCCACAGGTCAACCTCCACTGCTGACGATGGGAGAAAGGACGGTTATCTTTCGATCTTTAGGGGAATTTTCTGATTCTTCGGAGCTCTGGAACTGGTCACATGAGGACAAATGTGGGCCTCTGAGGATTGTCACAAAGCAGACGTCGAACGACGTCAAAACGTGAAATATCCCTTGGTTGACCTTCGTTAGTTTAGACAGGACAGGTGTGGGAAGAATCTGCTATTGTTTGCCCTCGTGTTTCCCTCGAGTGTCATTATTTACTGTGCTGTTCATTTGTCTACAAAACGTCAAAATAAATGAATAATCCATATTTGCAGGATACTGTCCTACCAGACCTCATAGGTTGCGTGCCTTCTAGATGATGGATTCCTTTTTCAATGCGAATCAGCATGGGTCGTGGGTATTTTCCTAGAATTTATAGGTAAAATTCGACTGAAACTAACTGCCGCTTATAATTCTTGCATCTAATCGGTTTTTCAGTGTAACGCATTTTTCATGGTGACCATGCTTCTCGGAGAGTCATCATCAGGCTGAGCCTTAATTTAAACCGGAATGTGCACTGTTTGACTCGTCTTAGCCATGGTGATTGAACTTTCTTTCTTTTTTTCTTTTCTTTCTTTTGATTACAGCTTGATTCCACACCGTATTTTTGGTACAAGTATGGAATTTTCAGCATGGATATCGGTAGCCCAAATTTCGCAGGCCGACCATAGACATCAGGTGTGCGTCGGCGTGTGCTCGAACTTCGGACCATGTGCATGGTCGGCGAGAGTCCTAGCCACTGTGCCACCGACGCACAGGAACATCTGACGGAGGGCACCTTAGGTTTATCTGTGGATAATAATCTTCACAAATTTCAACTATTCACCTGTTATTAGCGTGATGTAGCACTTGAAAACGTGGGCCTAATTTCGGCCGATTTACTGCAACACAAACAGGAGCAATTAACACCTCAATGTATGTGTAAGTGTTGAGGCTAGACTGAAGATAGTCCTCGATATCACCACACTTACTAAAAACTTCACCGTCTTATGACTTTACCAGTACTCTACCTAACGTGTAAGTACTGATTAACTCAATCAAAGTTTAAAAGCTAACAATGGAAAGAATTCTTAGTATGAGTTGTATTTAACGTAACTGAATAACAGATTTAATAAATAAAGTGACTGTACAACTTAGCTGCAGACGTTGCTGGAGGTAGGCTCGGAGAGTGTGCAGAAAGAGAGCACAACAAGAGAGCGAACCAATGAACGTAAGGAAGACTCACAACTCAAAAGATAAAAGGTGTATCACCGTGGGTGAGCGAGTTTAAACAAAAGTTCAAAGGTACAATGTGCACTACAGGTTATCCCCCCCTAGAAGGTTGGTGGGAAACCAGCAAGCTTCGATATACAAAAGTAGGATGGCTTGGCACAATAGCAATGAGTGAATGCGAAGGTTTGAAGATAGGAATAGTAAAAAAAGAAATTTTATCGAAAGGAAAGAAAGCAAAAGAAAGGCGAAAAAAATTAAGGTAAGTTGGAAGTGGTATGTACATGATTAGTGAAGTAAGACGGAATATAATAAGAAATGACGCTGGTGCCTTGTGTGGTTGTAAGCTTCTGCGGTTTGGTGTTGTTTTTTCTTTTTTAATTTTTTGTTCTTTTTTTATCTTTCATATTTTTATTAATCTTTTTTTAGTATTTTTTTATTGTATTGATATTTATCGATTCGTTTTTTTTAATTCCGCACTATTACAAGCTTACTTATGTGGAGGTCTGATGGTAAACCTCCGCCGCCGAGGCTGTCGTAGCAAGAAGGTGACTCATTATGTCTAACTTTCGTTTTAGACTAATGCTCCCTTCCTCCGCTTCAACAGAACCTAGCAGTCATGTTAAAGGCAATCATTATACCAGCGTATGATAAGGAGCAGGGTAAAAAAAACAACAGAAGAGAATGGGAGAAGAGGTTAAGATTTCAAAATCGGCGTAAAGGTACTACAAAAGCTTGTGCGAAATCAATGCGAGGAAAACTGTGCAACTATGGAAGTAGTACGTTAGAATGAGATAAAACAAAGGAAGTTTCTACCCTGGGAGAACTTATAAAATTACAGAGAAGTTAGTACATAACCAATAGCTATGAGTAGTTATCATTACAAAAATTACTTTGTTCATGTTGCGAAGTGCATACTAAGATGATGCATAATGTTTATAAGTACGGTTCACAAAATAAATGAATTGCAGGAGGGCATAAACCCGAAGGAATATAGTACAGGCTGTGAAAATAAATTGAGCGGATTACTATGTACAGCATAGAAGTGAAGCATTTATGCGCAAAAATATGTATATCTGTCCATTTAACTATACAGTGGAAGTTTTCTTTTTTTGTTTTTTTTAAATAATTCTATAGGCTTTTTTTATTTTTAAAATTTTTTTTGTTTATTTATTATTATTTTACGTTTTTTACTTTTTTTATTTTTTTTAAATAATAATTTTTTTTGGAAGGTGGGCAGTGAAAAGTAATATACTGTTCGTAATTCCTCATTTGGTGTGGGTTACAAGATGACATGAGAAGCCAACTGATCTAGCGAGTAGATTGAGATGAAATAGATGAAAAATTAGGGTAAAAAACTGCTGCTGGTCCTCTGTAACGAGAGATAAAGATTAAAAGGATTAGTGGGGGGAAAAACGACTACTCCCAGAAGCGGGACCAAATAGATTAAATATAGCAGAATTGAATAAAAAATTGTGACAAGGAATAAAAAATCACTAGTAGCATTACCTATGGATTAGTTCAGTGAAAGAATTCTATGAACCTCTTGGGCCAGTGAACACGTCGACCAGCACGTGTGACAGGGGTCTTACTGGTGACGGTAGGAGAATCATCATTCACCACTGGAGGTGAGGTAGTTGAGTCTGGACAAGGACTAGGTTCAGTGGGGCTATTTGATTGAGCCGATGGGGAGGGTGAAGGTTCTTCAGTGTATGCCGCTTTAAGTCTGTCTATGCTGACAGTGTCTGGGCGGCCGCATCGGTCAATAACGAAAAATTTATCTTTACGACTAAGGACCTTAAAAGGCCCGTCATACGGTGGTTGTAATGGCTTTCGTATGGCGTCGTGACGCACGAAAACGTGTGTACAGTCATCAAGTCGCCGATCAACCTGAACCTTTCGGTTCTGAGTGCGTGTGGAAACTGGTCGGAGTCGCTGCATAAAACTTTTAAGTTGCTGAGCGTAACGGGTGGTATCGGGAAATTTGGCTCGAAAGTTTCGGGAGCGATTAGCTCGCCTGGTAAACGCATGGTGGTACCGTACACCAATTCAGCTGGCGAGCACTGCAGATCCCCCTTAAGCGTAGCCCGGATGCTAAGCAGGACCAGTGGTAGCGAATCTGTCCACTTACTGTTGTCCACTGCCATCAACGCAGCTTTGAGTTGACGGTGGAAACGTTCTACTAGGCCATTTGCCGCGGGATGATACGCGGTTGTGCGAATGCGTTTGCATCCCAGCATCTCTAACAATTCTTTGAAGCTTGTGGATTCGAATTGTTGTCCGCGGTCGGTAGTGACAGTTGCGGGACATCCAAAATGGGCAACCCAGCCTTCCATGAAGGCACGACAGACGGTTTGAGCCGTTACATCTGGTATCGGAATGGCTTCCGGCCAACGTGTGAAACGATCCACACATGTGAGTAAATACGAGCAGCCGTTAGACGGGGGCAGAGGCCCTACTATATCCAGGTGGATATGATGGAACCGAGCGTCTGGGGTCGCAAACGTCCCCAACGGCGTGATGTTATGCTTGGTGACTTTAGCACGTTGGCATTGCACACAAGCACGTGTCCATTGACGCACATCACGGTTCATACCGGGCCACGCAAATCTCGCAGAAATCAACTTGTCCGTTGCTCGTATGCCAGGATGGGAGAGGTTGTGGAGTGACTCAAACACAGTTCGGCGTAAAGACGTGGGAACAATCGGTCGAGGAGTACCAGTTGACATATCGCAAAGTATAGTTGCCTCACTGTTTAGCAAGGGGACGCGTTCTATCTTCAGTGAGGTTTTATTTGACAGGTGTTCTAAGTTCAAATCGTTCAGTTGGAGTTCGGCCATTTTATGAAGATCGATGGTTGGTGGTACGGACGTAGCACATACGCGAGACAAAGCGTCTGCTACCGCGTTATCCGATCCAGAAACGTGCTGGATATCAGAAGTGAACTGGGAAATATAGTCTAAATGGCGTGATTCTCGCGGTGAATACCGGTCTGAAGTAGTGTGGAGGGCGTACGTCAATGGCTTATGGTCGGTAAATACCGTAAATTGCCGGCCTTCCACGAAGTGACGAAAATGCTTGACAGCAGCATAGACAGCGAGAAGTTCCCTACCGAATGTGCTGTATCGAGATTCGCATGCGGTAAGTTTACGTGAAAAGAAAGCAATCGGTAGCCATACATTAGCCATACGCTGTTGTAGGACGGCTCCGATCGCAGTATTAGAGGCATCTACGGAAATGCTGATTGGAAGTTGAACATCTAGATGGACCAACATTGTGGCGTCAGCAATAGCTTTCTTGATAGCTGCAAAAGCTGTCGAGGCTTCCTTAGTGAACACCAAAGACTTGCATTTCCCTTTAAGCATATCAGTCAAGGGGGTCACGATATGAGCACACTGTGGGATAAAGCGACGGTAGTAACTAACCATCCCGAGAAAAGTGCGTAGTGCCTTGGGAGAAGTGGGTAGAGGGAAGTTTTGAATAGCTTCTACCCGGTCAGGTAACGGATAAATTCCATCTTTGTCTATCCTATGTCCCAAAAAATTCAGGGAAGTGACTCCAATCTGACACTTCGGCAAGTTGAGTGTGAGGGAGTGTGTCACAAGTCTTCGGAAAACTGTCTGCAAATGAAGTTGATGAGTGGCTTCATCTGGACTAGCTACCAAGATATCGTCCAGATAGGCAAAGGCGAAATCAAGCCCGCGCAAAACGTCATGTATAAAACGCTGGAAGGTTTGGGCAGCGTTCCGTAAGCCAAAAGGCATTCGAAGAAACTCGAACAGGCCAAACGGTGTAATCACAGCAGTCTTAGGTATATCCTCGGGGTCGACGGGAATCTGGTAGTAAGCCCGTGTAAGGTCCAGTTTGCTGAATACTCGAGCTCCCTTGAGTGAGGCGGTTAAATCGTGTATGTGAGGGACAGGGTAGCGATCGGGAACAGTTTGTGCGTTTAGTCTGCGGTAGTCGCCACAAGGACGCCAATCTAAACCGTTATTCTTAGGTACCAGGTGCAACGGTGAGGACCACGGGCTGCTGGATGGCCTAATAATCCCCATTTCTAGCATATGCTCAAACTCCGCTTTGACAACCTTTAGTTTTTCTGGGGATAGTCGCCTCGGCTTTGCGAAAACTGGCGGGCCAGTAGTGACAATATGGTGTGTGACGTTGGAAGTCGCACATGGCAGGCCGCTGCTAGGTTTGAACAAATCTGAAAAAGACTGCAGTATATGCGAATAAGGACCAGTGCTAGTGGGTGTGGCATATACAGGGCTGAGGGCTGGGCCTTGTGTGACGATACCGCTGACGGAGAGGTTTGTGACAGGATCTCTTAACTTATGATTACCTGTATCTACCAGTAATTGGTAGTGCTGCAATAGATCCATGCCAATTATACCTGTGGTAACGTCTGCCACCAGGAAGACCCAACGAAGTGAACGACGCAAACCGATGTTAAGATCTATAAAGCGCCTGCCGAACGTAGCAATTGGCGAACCGTTTGCGGCTCGTAGTTGAAGAGACATTGGCCGCCTGCGCTCCTCTACTGTGGGTGGGATTACACTGACCTCTGCTCCGGTATCAATTAGGAAGCGTATCCCAGTGTTACGGTCGGTAACATAGAAGAGGCGACATGAGAGTGGTTCGCCAGCGACGTTAGTCGCCAGTACGTGCTGGCTTGCTAGTTTCCCGATTGTTGAACATCGAAGGTGCACGGGCGAGTGCACTTTTGGGCTTTTGCTCCGTAACGTCGATGATACCAGCACACTCCAGGCTGGTTACTTCGGGACTGTCGGCGCTTGCTGCTAGCACGTGACAAGGGTCTACTACTACGCGAACTCGAGGGACTGCGTCCACGACTCCTGGAGTTCATCTCCTGTCGTATACTACAGATCTCCTCGTATAGCTTGGCTATATGGGCCACCGCGTCAAAGCTTGATGACCCCCCATCAGCCATCTTGCACACAAGACAAAATATTAACAAGGTGATAAAAAACCAATATAAGTACAAACAAAACAAATCAAATCTTTATAACCGTGCGTGAAAGAAAAGAAAAAAATAACAAAATAGACGGTACGTAAAAAGAATTGTTAACACGTTAAGCTACTATGGCGGAAAACGGTGAAAACGGGCTCACCACTTGTAAGTGTTGAGGCTAGACTTAAGATAGTCCTCGATATCACCACACTTACTAAAAACTTCACCGTCTTATGACTTTACCAGTACTCTACCTAACGTGTAAGTACTGATTAACTCAATCAAAGTTTAAAAGCTAACAATGGAAAGAATTCTTAGTATGAGTTGTATTTAACGTAACTGAATAACAGATTTAATAAATAAAGTGACTGTACAACTTAGCTGCAGACGTTGCTGGAGGTAGGCTCGGAGAGTGTGCAGAAAGAGAGCACAACAAGAGAGCGAACCAATGAACGTAAGGAAGACTCACAACTCAAAAGATAAAAGGTGTATCACCGTGGGTGAGCGAGTTTAAACAAAAGTTCAAAGGTACAATGTGCACTACATATGCATGAATAATTGTCAGAATGACGACTTTCCTCTGGAATTATATGCAGTATTTTCAGTTAACAGGGCCCACTTGATAGTTTGCTGGAAGTTCCAATCGAGAGTTTCCTTAGTTGTCTCCTATTATAGGGTAATGAAGGGGGCATTAAAGTCTCCAAATTTGAAGATTTTGTCGCAACCTAGGTTTCGCATCTTCGCGATAGTGCAGAAATGTTGCTGACAGAGTTCCGTTCCGCAAGTGAGAAGTGTACAGTTACGACCCATAAATCCTTGGTGTGGCAGACAGTAAGACAGTAATTTGCTGACTCTGGGTGCTTACACATTCATCACAACCGCCTGCTGACATCTATGGCATTTCCGCCTTCTTAATTATGACCCATGACCTGCCTACACTGCTTATGTCCACTTTGGAGTTGGAAGGCGTGAGGGGCATTCATTTTCCAGTTACTGTTATTATCTTGAGATCTTTTTACGAATGCCGGTCCTGAAGTCCAGACATATTATTCCTAGATGCCTTGCGTTGCTATATAGGCACTTCATGGTTAATCCCACCGCTTAGTTTAGTTATCGGGTGGCCATTGGGAAGATACTGACGAAATAATTGTTCGACTCCATAGGAACTGGTGTGTTGCTATTCTCTCCCCGTGTCTTATAGAGACACTAGGATCACAGTAATTCTCGCCCTTTTCGGCGTAACATTTTTGCAGCACAACTGAAGCAAGAAGTATATTCACTCCGAGATGTTTCTTCCAAAAAGCTCGAGGATCGCCTAATCATTATCATGACTACTCGTTAATCACACCTTTAATCTTCTACGACCAATAGAACACCTCAATCAGTTACTAGTGGAAGGTGTATTTTACTGAGATGAGTCCTGATGATATGAGAGGAGTCTGAAGACAGCCAATGCTCCACACTCACTGTGCCTCGCCATTTTTCTTCATTTCCTGTCCGTCAGTACTTTCACTTTTGCTCTAGAGTGATGCAGAGAAACATAAAAGTTGTCCGCCCCAGTGGGATTAACGTCAGCAAATACATGCTGCAATTTAAGGGATGTGAAATCAGAATGTAGCCACCCACTAGATTTTTCATATCTGTCCGGAACGAGTGATTAGACTCAGCTTATTGTCATTCAAAGGTGGTTGACAGTCGCTTTTAATCAAGAAATCAAATGATTCTGACTAATTTATGAGAAGGACATTGAACATTTTACAAGCCATTCGGCTTGCCGCTGTGAACAGTAAAATACAAAAGGAGTACAAAACGTGAAAAAACATGGACACTAAGTCAATAAGGGAGGAAAATTTACCCTTTCTGAAATACCGGCTGTTAAGAAAGTATCAAGAGCATTGAACACTTCTGAGTCAGTTGTTTTCATGCGCTAGGTGTCATCCATCTTGATTCGGCCTCAAGACGTTGCCGTCAGGAGTCGTAAGTTTTCTCTGTGTATCCTGTCATATCATTTACAATTAAAATTAGTATTTAGGAAGGCTTCATTTTGAGTTGAAAGTGATACGTCTAAAGCAGTTGGTTTTTAACCGTTCACTGAAAAATCGTTTTTTATAAGACTGCTTAGTAAACTCAGCGATACGTGGCTGTGAATATTTGCCTTTGTAGGATAGGTGTTGTAAGATTACGCAATAATTTGTGTGTCAAAACTATGAAGCTTGGATGTAGGTAAAGTCTCATATATAGCATGTGATCGACTCGTCCTAAAGTTATGCTGAAAACCAAGTACCCCGCATGATCCGTGCTGGCTGCTTAACATATATATAATAAGCAGTTTTCCTAATTTCTGTTTAAAAGCTTACGCAACGGCAAGTGTGAAGCTCTACTGGCAATTGTGCTACACTCAGTTCCTGGTAGTTTGGTTGCGCAAGTCAAGGATATATGTTGAAGATATGGTTTGTTACTAAGCTGTAGTCTGGACTTTCTTGCTTGTTGAGGCAGATGGTGACCTGAGGAGCTTAAGCCACTTTAGCCTCTTTGATCTAGTCAAGTTTACCTAGTGGTAGTTGTTAAGATGCACCTCACTAATCTGGAGTGTTGTTTGATATCATACACCGACTCAATGTTTCATGCACGTACTTCTTGAAGTCCAGTGTTCGGTGCAGATCGCTGCTGATTTCAGCGATATTTTGTGATATGTTTAACGGGTTCTTGGACAATTAAGTGTTTTACTGCTGTATGAATAGTGGGTTAACTGGACCTAGAAAAGTCCGTTTGTATGAGGGAGAGGATTAGGATTTCAGGGTGGATATTACGAGAGTATCAACATGAACGAAACTCAAGACACCATGATCTATGGTCACGGCAGAACTGCATGATCCATAGTTATTTTCCTAACAATTTTGTGACTCAAAGCTCTGATTCTGATGAAGTCACGGTTCTTTCGGATTTGGGTGACTGCTATAGTTTAGTTTTATTCTCGAAGTGTTTCATATGGATTCCTGGCGAAGTTAAAATTGCATCAGCAAATGACGACAAAATGACCTTGAGCCCATCAACCACGTGATAAATGCAGTTTTGCGTACCGAATACATATATTCGTGACATAGGACAAAAATAGCTATCAGTTTGTTCGGAATATTAACGGATTGGTTTAAACACTATGTATGCAAATATCTAGGTCTCCCAACCCCTAACAATAACCCTGGTCTCTAGGTGACCCAACCCTAACTTGAAAATAGCTTTTAACCACCCTTAATATAACTCGAACCAACCTTGATGTTACCCTCTTTAGGTTATCCTAACCCAAACCTGTTCTTAGGCTAAACCTTACGTAGTCGTTCCTAAACCTAACCCGAAACTTGCCAGATATCCTACTTAAGTACGTAACACTTCTTTAAGCACATTTTAATCGTTATTACAATGTTATTTACCATGTTTCACTAACTTGGTCACTGAGTTTCTAGACTACAGATGCGGTCGCGGTCTACCGGTACTTTCTGATGCTCAAAATGTAACCTGACTAGTTTTCTGATACCAGCAGTCCAAGTCTTAGTTGCGTTTTCATAACTGGGCATACAGGAAATATTGCATACTTCAAAATATGACTGCGTAGCCTGTTTAAACTTGAATGTCATTTCCCATTTCTCTGTCTAAAAGGTCGCTGCTTATATTGGTGTGCGCTAGAAATTTATGTTATCTTCGTGATCACTATTTCGAAATAGCTCATATAAAATTAAGTAGTCATCTTTGTGCCTCATAGATTGCTCTCAGTGAATAAATAGGTGTTCTGTTTTTCAGTTTAAACCATTTCCATAGCTGGTGCATTGCTATTACAATATTGTGGTGCTTATATTTGGGATTATTGTTTGAGACTGAATATTTGACTTAGGGCACTAAGTGGCGATTTAAAAAATTGTGTGACCATCGGATTTTGTTTTGCTACTGTGGTGATTAGTTAAAAATTGTCTTTAGGTCAGTGAATTACGTTTTCAGACCTTGTTTCATCAATAGGGTTTCAAATGGTTTGGCAGTTATAACAAATTTCACATGGTTGCGACTCACTATGAAGTAGGTAGAGTTTGGTGTTTAAATGAGTCCTGGGGATGGCTTCGTCTCTTTAGTGAGCATAGCATTAACTTTTAATTCCAAATATGAATTTATATTCTGGATTCACGTTTGGACCGTAAAAAGTAGTAGACGTTTGTATTATTCGGTTGGTTTCTTAATTCAAATTTATATTCACAGTGCTTAAAGAGTTAATTTCTCGGTAAAGGTTTATTTTTTACAGTGTTACAACTCACATTTTTTTTCCCTTTACAGAGTAAAAGATGTCCGTCATCATTCGACTTCAGAATTTGCCGATATCGGCAAACGCATCGAACATTCGTCGTTTCTTCAGTGGATTATCTATTCCAGAGGGAGGAGTGCACATAGTTGGAGGCACTGAAGGTGACGCCTTCATTGCTTTTGCTACAGACGAGGATGCAAGGAAAGCCATGTTACTTGATCGACAGTCGATCAATGGGGCCGCCGTTCGTTTGTTTCTAAGCAGCAAAACTGAAATGCAGTCGATTATCGAATCCGCCAGAACATCAGCTATGTTTTCGGGTGGGGGGAGTACAGCCATTTCTCAAGCTGTTCCTCAAAAGTCTGAAACTATGCATGCACTAGACGTAACAGCTCCTACTTTGCCTAGTTCATTCCCATCATATCGCAACGGAGCCGCTCGTGAATCGTTCGATGAATCACTGAACCAATTTGCTTATCCATACAACAAAGCGATTGCTCCTCCTGTCGATACCCCGCCTCGTGCACAGGTGGATATGGTAGTACGCAATAAACCGGAGGAGTATCCAGAACATATACCGCCAGATCGGATTCATTCGGATCGAGATCGAAATTATGGTTACAATAATCCACCGGATATACCCTCTAGATACGACAACCGAGATTTTCCACCAACCCGTGACTATGGTCCGAGAGATGCTTATGTGAATGATAGGGGTGACGCACCATACAGATATCACGAAGATTATGATTACAGTCGGCGCCCACCACCCCCCATCCCTGAAGATAACTTCACTCCTAGGAATAAGGACCCTGGCTTTAGAAACAGTCCAAGAGATCCATACCCAGACCAGTACCCTCCGCGCCACGTTATGGACGACAGAGCTCCAGATTATGGCAAGTATCCCACACCACCTCCTAGATCAAATAATGATCGCTTCGTACCACATGATGTTCCACCACGGGAAGTAAATCGTGGTAATGGTAATTATCCCCCGGAAACTAGAAGTGGTCCGTTCCATCCACTTGAAAGGGAAGCTCCCTATCCTAATAACAGGTTGCCGGAGGATCGTGATTTCTCGGTTAGACCTCCGTGGCTTGGTCCTGATGCTCCTGGTGTAGGACCTAAGCGTCCATTCCAACAGCCAGTTCCAGATTACGAAGAGTACCCAAGGAAACGCCGACCTCCTCCTCCTCCGTCGTACGGTCGTCCATCTGATTTGATACCTGGAGAAACCGAGTATGTACTTCGTGTCTGTCTACCAGCGCCAGAGGCTGGGATCAAAACTGTCTTCGAAGTATTGCGTGGGGTGCAAGTTGTGCCTAAGTGGGGTATCAGAGTAGAAGAAGACTTACTGCAACGTCCTACTGGATATGTGTTTATCATGATGGCAACTAGAGATTCGTATGACCGTGCACTTAGTTTCGATAATCGTCCTTATAAGGGAGACATCATCAGAGTATTAAGTTCATCTCTCGAGGAATTCTACAGTGTCAGTGATACAGGTTTTGCTTCTAAGTGTCCCCCCGAGGTTACTAAAAAGCTTCCACCTGCTGACCAGTCCTGTCCACCTCATTATAATGATGGTTGCCTTGAGCTATCTGAACTTCCTTCTGATGCCACAATAATGGAAGTTGTGCGGTTCATAGGTGCTCCCGGTCTTACTTGTGAAAATGTTGTCCTTGCTCGATTTTCCCCAAATGATAGGTCTGCTCCACGAAGTGGAAACATGATTAGAGCTCTTGTTACTCTACCGTCGGCAGCAGATTTGAAAATTCTACTTTCCGCCAAGTCGCGACCATTCCGACCGGATGCTGAACTTCCATTAGCTCGCCTAATAGCAATATCCAAACTGCAAGTTGCTGCTTATTCCAGCTTTTCTGTGAGCGGAAAGTCTGAAGACACACAGGAACTGGCGAAGTCGACTATCTCACGTGACATTGATACAGAGCCAGCCAAGGCGGCAGGAGTATTTTTAACATGCGCGTGTGTCAGCGGATTTTCTCGCCCAGTAAAAGATTCTGAAGTTCTGAATTTGTTCCCTTCCATTTTGATTCCGGGAGATGCAGTAAAAATGACTCCAGATGGTACCACAGCTTTTATTGATTTCATTAGTGAAAATAACTGTCGTCGCGCGGTTAGTGAGACATCAACAGAAGGCTCCAAGGCCAAGCAAACACATCCAACTATTCACATAGAAGCTATTTCTAGGGGTGAGATGCTGAACCGTCTTGGTCTCGATACCAAAGGTGATGAACAATCCAATTTTGACAAGCCTGTAAGACCGCGTGACAGGGACCCGCGGGAACCCCGCCCCCAGTGGGACCCACGTCAGCGTCCGCCACATCCCAATTCATTTGAAAACCGCCCACCAAGTTCAGGGAGAGGGAAGTATGATGATCCTTCCTATGATCGTCCCGTACCACCTGCTCCTTTCGATGAATATCGCGACCCATTCCGGAGATTCCGTCCTCCCATGGATAACTTGCATTCTATTCCACCACCACAAACGGATCCTGTGCCTGCGCCCAGACCACCATTGCCTGCTCCACACCGTCGCCCTAATCCTGACTTCGTCTCTGTTTTCGTTGGAAATCTGCCGCCTGGATTCACCGTCGATCAACTAGCTGGAGTTATGAGGGATTATTACTTCATCCCTGGTTCTATACGACTACGCCGTAATCCTCAGGGACAACCTACTGGTGAGGCACTGGTGGATTTCAAAACAAGTTACGAAGCCGACAGAGCTCTCAGGGGACTGAATGGATATCGCATTGCTGGACGGCCACTGGTCTTGCGTTTTGACCATCGAAACTAGCAGGTAAGATATAAATTTTAATTTTATTTTGTAGGACAACTTGTTGACTTCATGTAAATCTTTCAGTTGCATTTTAAGTTTTATTTCACTGTGTAATTTGTTTATTTTTCTATGGGACTATTTTTGGAAACTAGTATTGGACTTGATATATTTATGTATATGTGTATATATAGATGCCTTGAATAAGTGCTTCAAGTCTTCTTGCTTTCTGTCCAATAATCAAACATGCAATAATTCATGTGTTGAAGTTATTAAAGGCATTCCGGAAACATTTATGTCATACGACTCTTAAAGTACTTCAGGGGATCGTATTCCTGTCTTGTGGAATGACCTGATACTACTGAAGTACTCAATAGTTCACATTCTAATCATTCCGTCATCGGAATAATTTGAAGGCTTAATAATATCTGCAGTTAGAAAAGTGCGATGTCGACTTCTGAATGTTTATATGATTTATAAGATTCATCCTCATCGAGTAGTTTATAAGACGTAGCAGTGTCTTTGTATTGGCTACGACCAATTATGCATCTCTGATAGGAGATTGCCGTCTAAGATTCCATGTCATTGTGAACATTCGTTGTCAAAGTAGACATTTGATATAAACAGGTCGGTGTTGGTGAGTTTTCAGTCGGTGATATTATACAGTGGCTTAGGCATTCAACAATCAAACAGGTTTCAGTTTCATTATAGACAGTTGCTGTTTCAAGGTGGAAGAAGGATCGCCTTAGTATGGGGAGGCTGCATACAAGGCGGTGTTACGTGTTGTTCACATTTATTATTTATATGAGACTGAAAAACATCGTTAGAACAGTTTATACTGAGGCACAATTGAGCATGTGTTTAATAAGAGCTACTGTCTCCGTGAGAACCATTAAATGAGTTTATATTAATCCGTGTTGAAGAAGTGTGACTGTTGTGGTTCTGAAGTGGAACACAGTTACCATACTTTTACTGGTCACTGATGATTTACTGTATATCTTAGGGTTAATAAAGCATGACGGTACAACGGTGGTCCAGAACTTTCCGTTATTTTATCGGCTTATTCACAATAGTGATAGGTGTTGTGTATTTAGCATGTGGAACTGTTGTAGGGATTCACTCACCTGGGACTAGCTCTTGTATACCGAAGAATGTGGGCGTAGTGTTCTGGTTGACTGACTGAGTTCCAACATAGAACTTTGCTCGGAATTGCAGCAGTTCAAGTCACAGCACCACGTAGCACAGAAAGATAGAGAAAAGAGGGAAGAAATAAATTCAAAACAACCACATTAGATAGAAATGTACGGGAGAGATTAATAACATGAAAAAACCACGAGGTTTAGTGAAGGTGGGGGTCACGAAAAGTGGAAGCACATTCGCCATCGAGAAAGGCTTTAAGACATGACTAGTTGTCTCCAGCCTCTAGTTCTCAGCACCTGGAGGGGGGCTCATTTACGTAGTATACACCTGGATACTTGGCTTAAAACATTTGTCGAAGACTTCTTGAATTGATAGCAGGTTTTGGTTTAACCGCCATAACTCCCATTCCAGTCAAATGTCAGGTGGCATTGCTCGTCAAGAAGGTCAATGGTTCGGCACACGCCGCAAGCGTCCTGGACATCTCACTGGATGCGGGTTCACAGATTCATCGATTGAATTCCCTTCCCTACCTAACACTTTGTTAAACCCTAATGTTGCTCAGCATACCAAAACACATGCGCATCTAATCTTTCTATATCTTCCGCTTCTAGTGACCATGTCTCAGCCACTAAGTAGAACATAGTGAACACGTCCCTTGATGTATAGCCGGATATACTGTCTACTCCAGAGATGATGTACGTTGTTAAATGCCATACGAACCTTTAATACCCGTACTGGGATTTCGTCAGCAATCAGTCCGTGATGGCCGGTGCAAATCTGCCGATAAGTTTAGTGGTCAACACGCTCAACCATTTCAATTCCAATCTTAAGGCTGGTAGTCAGTGTGATTCATTCCTGCAGCCTCATCATCTTACGTTTGACTAGCGTACTGCTGTAGTTGAAACGCAACACATTTGTTTCCAAGAAATAATTCTCATTTACTGTTACACTAACTCAGTGACATTTATTTGTAGGAATATTGGTGGATTCATTCTCTTACTGTCAGTCACACATCTGTATTAATTTCATGTGTGAAATTTCCTAATCGAATGTCATAGGTCAAGTAGTAGTAGCAGTTTGTTGTAATGTTACTGGAAGTCGACTAAAAATGTTTTTTAAGGGTAGAAGCCATTCGTCTATGTTGTAGTGTTTACTAATTAAAAGTAGCATAAAGTCTTTACGCCAATACCATAAGATTTGTTGGAGGCAGCTTAACATCGACCTCAGGGATCCTCAAGATCTCCAACTTTGCCCTCTGTTCCTGCTAACCGACCAGATCCACGGTAGCTGTGAGATCTTTCATAAGCATTCTCCAGTCTCTTTGTTGGAACAACGGCACCCTCATCTCTGATAGGGGTAGAGAACCTTGGTGAGGTGAATAAGGCTCACTGTGACTAAGAATAGTCTATATTAAGAAAGTCATAAACCCAGTATTGATCGCATAGTTTTCAAATGATGGTAATATCATCTCAGTTTATTTCCGATTAGAGTCTTCTCAGTGTTGTAGCGTTATCGCGTCTCATATCGACGGACACTATAATTGTGCGAGGACGTCACTCAACATACTGCTTATGTATACTCACGTATATGTTGCACAGAAACCACATTATTATAAAGTAGTCATTATTATGTTTGGTCTTATGTAAATATTTGGAACTTTTTATTGGTCGCGAATGATGAATAGCTTTCTACACATCTGGTGCTGAGTGTTAATGTTTCTCGAAGGTATCTTTGCGCAATGAAAATTACACTCATTTAGGCGGTACAAATTATGGAACATTGGCTTATTAGAGTATATTTTCAACACAGCATTTGTGGAGTCCTCTAGGGTGTATTTATTACGTGTCCGGCGGTGCAAATTTGAAGATGTCTAAAGTTGAACGACGGTCTGTATATAAAAAGAGTAGCATACCCTGTAGAGTTTCTGTGTACGGATTAAAATGAATTGTTGGTGCGCGGTGAGTAGTAACTATTGGTAATTAATACGTAGAAATAATGCAAGATGTAAAAGGCGGTTTTGGCCCCAATTGACTATGATTCTTAGGTTAAAATAAAACTGAATTAGGACAATTATTAGATGCATCAATTGTCGAAGTTAATCCCTGTACACATGGAGCCGTGTCATTTTGGATATTGTCCACCGAGTGGCGTTATTCGTACTGCATCATAGTTATAGTTTACTATCTCTTGAATAAACCTAATATTGAAGGTTTTTATGAAGGTGCGATGGTGAACTTGACTAGGATTCTAATTTTTTACTGTAATTACAAGGACGTTTGATTGGTAAACTGTCTCTGGAGTTGATACAAACATGTGAAAATAGTTGCATATCTGTTTTTTGAACTTGATGAGTTCACCCTATTTCCGAGGTACCTATTGATTAGGACATGTTCTGTGTGGAAATATAAAGCAAATTCTATTGTAACTCGACATACTTAAAGGTCTAGAGGGAAGGCAAATCTGATTAAGGTCGAGTGTGCAAATATTTGTAAGAAGATGATAACGGGAAACCTCAGTTTTTCTTTCAAGTTTTTCATGATCTAAAAGACAATCCTATTAACAACACATAAAATTCCTGGTATAAAAATAGTTTGGACGTCATAGCAAGATTATTCATATAAGCACTACACCTAGGAATTTGAGCATTAGTGTAAAATAATTGAAAAGCGTCTTGGCTTTTCCTCTGTCATAGACTTTTAAGACTATTAAGTTTCTGTGAAATGCTGTGAATGATATTCGCTAGGCAGTTTGCGGCCGCAAATTTATCCTTAGGGGCGGGAAATATACTATTCCTGCTGAGTGCGAGAAGGTATCTCCGTTGAAGATAGACTATTCCGTGAAGAGACAGTAATGAATACTTTCCACATATTGTTGACAGATTTTATCTTGTAGTCAACTATTCCTTGGGAAAATTTTAGTATCATATTTCAACTGAAAGTTTAGGTGATGTTGATCAGGTAGCTTGTTTCATTTTATGCATCTCTTGCTCGCTAAACAGTTTGTTATTTAGTCGTCTTGTGGTGCTAGTAAGTAACCTCTCTATCCATGGGGAGTTTGTTGACTTCGTCTTTATAATGAAGTCGATTAGCTTATTTCTTGAACTGAACGATTGGAATTCGACGTTACCTAATGTAAAGACTAGTTGAAGGGTAGAATACGCAATATTTGCAAATCACTAGCGCGCGTATAGTTAGAAAGCTGCTTAACTTAGTTCCAGTTAATTCTCTCCTTTAACTTGATAATAGATATTATTATTTGACAAAGGATCGATATATGTTGGCCTTGATGCCTTCAGAATTACAACTCGCGTTTTATGTTCATCTAATTAACTCTGTCATTGCAAAAGTGGTCAGAATTGTGTAAACTTCTATTATTTCAATAACATGATTCATCTGGGTACTCAGTATTGTTCATAAAATTAAAGGACTCACTGCTCAATGACATTTCGTGATTGATTGGATATTGATGTCTGTCTGTCTGGATTCAACATAGAACTTGGCACCGAAGTGCAGCAGTTCGAGTTGCCACGTTCCAAATAGCACACAGAGGTAGACAAGAAGATGAGTGGAGAGAATCAATAGAGTTTGACAAGTATGAGAGTGAAACAGAATGGGTAATGGTAGGAAGGAATATGAAAGATTACAGAGACTGAATACATCTGCGCTGGCCATTGACAACGATTTTGAGCCATGTCACCTATTGTCTCCAGCCATTGATTCCTAGAGTCCCGAGTGCCCCAACCCAGGAGTCTGCATCTCCCTACCTGACTCAGTTTAACTGTCAAGGATTTCATGGATTGATGCCATGTTTTTGTTTGGCCACCACTGGCTCTTTTCCAACCTGAACCTATATCAGCTAGCAATGCCCGTCGGGGGAGGCGGTGGTTAGGCATGCGCAGCACGTGACCTAGCCATCTTAGTCTATGTAACTTTGTAGCCTCGTCGATTGATTTTCCCTCTTTGCCCAACACTCTACGCCTAACGTCAACATTACTTATCTTGTGAAACCACCTAACGTGAGACAGGGATCGCAGACATCTATGATCGAAAGCAGTTAACCTTTTCATGTCTTCAACGCGTATTGGCCATGTTTCAGAGCCATAGAGAAGGACGGAGCGAACTAATGAGCAGTACACACGTCCCTTGGTTGATAACCGGATGTCACGCCTACGCCAGAGATGGTGTAAGTCAGCGAAAGCAGCTCGAGCTTTTTGCATCCGTGGTGAGATTTCGTCGCCAATCAGTCCGTTGGCGCTAATACAACTTCCCAAGTAGGTGAAGTGGTCAACATGTTCTATCACTTCACCCCCTATCACTAAGCTAGGTAGGAGTTGACGTGGTCCAGTCCTGTAGCAGCATCTTACATTTTACATGGGCGAATCGCATGCCAAACATACGAAGATTGCTGCTCAAGGTGTTCAGAAGACTCTGCATTTTTTCAGCATCCTCCCCTAACAGGACTATGTCATCTGCATATTCTAAGTCCATTAGATTATTCCCTGGTAATAAGTCGATTCCTAAGTCACTACGTTCAGTTAAGGATACTTCCGTTAGCATATCTATGACGAAGTTAAACAGAAATGGGGAAAGTGGACATCCCTGTCGGACACCACTGGTTGTTACCAATTCAGATGACAATTTCCCATAAGCCCTTACACGACTACATGAGTTTGAATAGAGTGCCTTGATTAGTGCAATGTACTTTCTTGGCACTCCCTTCACAGTCAGACATTGCCATAGTACCTTTCGATCCACGGAGTCGAAGGCCGCCTTCAAGTCAAGAAATATGACAATTGTTGGACGCCGAAAAGTGTGTCTATGTTCTAGAATCTGTCGAAGAGTGAAGATATGATCTATGCACCCTCTACCTGGTCTAAAGCCTGCTTGATTTTCCCTTGTCTGTTGATGTAGGAGCGAATAATTCATTTAGTTGCACCAGGACATTCCTGGCAGACAGACTGAGTTATCTGTGAAGGGTGAATAGTTGTACACCGTGAGTAGTAAAATCTCTCCACTATCTATTGCGAATGTAAAAGTCCTTGTGGATGTTGAAATAAAATTATAAGTTGTGACCTGTGATTTTTAGACTGTTAGCTGCTTTTTTGCAAAAGATTTTAGCACAGGAATTCACCTTCCTCTTTATACACTACTGTCCTTTATTTTTGTAGGGTGTTGATTTCTTGTGTTAGCGATAATCTTATTATTGAAAGGAAAGAACGAAACAAGTAGTTCAGCGGTGAGACTCTTTTCCGAGAATTCATTTTCCTCGTAAGCTGTATAATTGTGTGTTCATATAAATTCTTTTTTCACGAAAGGGGATAGTAACAGAAGAGTGATGAGTTGTCATAATCATAGTTATTAACATTGATCAATGCATACGAAAAGGTGAGTAAGGGCATTCGAGTTACGTTTTAAGTTGATTAATATAGTGAATGAGTTGTAGTCAGGATGCACATAGAAACAAGGCTAAGTGTGACATTACGTGAGGTTGCAAAAGAAAAAGTTAAAAAAGCAAACGAAACCAAGTCTGCAGGAAAAAAGGTGGTTACTAATATTGTTGAAGTGGTTAAGGAATTCTCTTTTTGTATGCAGTGCTCGGGATCGTCTATCTGAATGATGAAAGCCTAAGCTGTGCAGAGGTAACGGAAGCCTTTTGTCTTTGACACAGGTTGTTCTTCACTTTGTAGGCAACTTTAAAAGAAAGTTTGTTGAAGTAGAATGATCACTGTCGATAGTGCGTTGAATTATCGTAATCCTCATGGAGTCACTGCTGCCTGTCTGTGACCATGCGGTGAATAGTGTTCTTGAAAACACTTAGATAAGATAAGCGTCGAACAACCAATATACCTGGCGCCACGGGAACAGGTGGACTGATATATGCTTGGAGAAATGATCACATGAGCGAGATCTTGTCTTTCGGGCTACTAAAGTGACGACCATTGGACAACTGGGAAACACTACTCTTAACATTTCCATGATCTATATTCCTATCAGAGATGATGGCATTCCTCTCATACTATCTATCCTCTTTCGTGAAAAGAAATTATATATGAGTGAGACTGTATAACTAATGAAAATGTGCTTGTCGAAAAGTGCTTCTTCTCTGAGCTACTGGTTTAGTTCTTTTCATTCACGTTTGCATTGAGAGTACTCATCAGTCTTATTATTGTTTGTCAGTGGAGATGAAACTTAATATTCAACCATATGTGCATGGTAATTCTATTAATTCTCAGTGAATATATGTATAATTCAGTTTAAGTTATTTGGAAATAAATAGGCCTTTGAAGTAGTTGCAATGATTGTTACAAGAGGTTGTGAGGAGGTAGCGTTGTTAATAAATGAACGGATTACATATGTTGTTTCTACATTGGATTAAGAACCAAGGATGCAACATGGTTATTAGGGGAAACGAATGTAGTACACACAGAGCATTATTAGGTAAAGGTTAAAGGTAATTGGGATGGCATGTGGAGATATTTCTATGTATATCAATTTACTGTAGTTCGCTTACTTTACTAGAAAACACTAAATAAATTGTTAAAATTGTGAATATGTGTTCAATGATATCTGTGGTAGGTAGCATTATTTCCAGTCATGGTTGTCGTTATCGCCAGATTAAACAAACATACCGCAACATTTTTAACTAGTGAATAGTGACACTTTTAAAGGAGTACTGAACTTGTCAAAATTTGGATATTTCAGTGTACCCCCTTAAAATTCACAAATAGTTTCTATGAAATTTTCGAAAATAAGTGTCAGATGGACGCGTTATCATCAAAATAGTCAGCACATTATTCTACCAATGTAAGATGGATAAATGCTTTGTGAGCGCAAACAGAGATTTTAAAACCGGTTGTTAGAGTATTACGGACAGAAAGACGAGTGTCTTGTTGTCAGAACCCTCAATTTTGAGTTTTTGATTCGCCAAACAAGATAGGATAGTGGCTGCAACAGAGTCATAACTTGCGACTGACATTACAACACCTTCAGTTTCCTTTCAATAAATGTTTTCATTATTATTAGTGATTCATCGACGTCCGCAATGCATTAGGTTGTCCACAGAAATTAACTTTTGCAGCATAAATGTCCCGTTTTAGTGTTTTTGTTGTTATTGTGAAGTAACGCAGCTAGTTAGCTACTTCAGATGGTTGAAGACTTTTGTCCTATATTCGAAGATAAGAGTACAGTGAGAAACTGTTTTTGGATGTTATTCTATGAGATGAATGGATTACATTAGTTTCATTTACATCAATGCAAATGAGACCAGCTGTAGGGTATTGTTTCTGTAGGGGAACAATGGCTAACCTGCCAGATCAGATAAGTGACTAGCCGCGGAAGATATGGGAATGCGGTAATTTTCGTAGTTGTTCCTTACTAGTTATGTGAATCAGGTTGTCTAGACACTAAATCACGAGAACTTTAAGGTGGATCGTTTCACCAAAGTCACTCCAAATTTATATGAAAACTAGAGGACGGACATTATTTGACTGGTGTTATGCAGGATTGATTAAGCCTAAAACAACAATGATGATGATAATCGATTTATTCAGCGATTTATGTGGAAGTTGTATGCTAGGTGCATACTATTGGACTGTGAATGTCTAGCTCGATTTCGTGCTGGGTAATAGGTTAGTGAGGCGAATGCTGTTCCCTGTCTCGGTTACTCATTAATACATTACTTTTTGTTGTTTTAAGGAATCAGTATTAGGCATTGTGTGTCAACATAACAAGTGATATGTGGTTGTGTAATCTTCTATAAATTGAGTAGGCGATTATGTATATTTTAATGTTAGCTAGGGAATTTCTCCGAAAATCTGACTCTGATGTAAGCATTTCATTTGACAGTTATTTCTTTGGTTGGATGATGTCATCATGATGAGCTGACATCAGTTAGAGAAAACCTGGGAGTACTGGACTATTGCTTCGTCCTGGTTTTGGAGGACCCTTAACGGTACTCGCCCACCGGGTTTCGTACCTAAGACTTTCTGGTTAAAAGGCGAGCTCATAGACCAAAGGTCAGTGCATGAATTCCTACTTCTGCCAATTCAGCGTTACCACTTCGTAATGTCTTTGATAGGTAACTGTCCTCACACCCGACCTGCTGTACCCTACTGATCACAGATTCCCACCAGAACCCCAGGTGACTGGCCTTGATGAATAGGGCCAGTCGCAAGTGTGCATCCTTGTAAAAACTACCATGAAATTTTGAGTTTCAAGATAGATTTGTGAATGACAAAGTGATGATTAGTGGGGTTGGTTAGATGATGAAACTGTAGCATGTAAGTAGTATTTGGCATCCCATCAATTAACGTTGATCATATGTGATTCCTTTCAATTATCCATCCCCGACGAAATCAGAAGTCCTGAATGCAATCAAGATGCTTAAAGCTGGGAAAACACCGGGACCAGATGGAATCCCAGCAGAAGCTTTGAAAATAGACCCAGAGACAAAAGCGGACTTGATGATGCCATTCCTGCAGAAGGTGTGGAAAGAAGGCAAAGTACCCGAGGATTGGAAGAAAGGATGCTTTTCAAACTATCAAGGAAAGGAGACATAAATCAATGCAAGAACTGGCGCGGAATCATGCTCCTGTCCATTCCAAGCAAGATACTAAGTCGCATCATCCTGGAGAGAATCAAACAAGCCACGCTGGATGAAAAACTTCGACCGGGACAGGCCGGATTCAGGAGAAACAAGTCATGTATTGATCAAATCGCCACTCTACGGATCATCATTGAACAAAGCTTGGAATAGCAGTCACCTCTCTATCTCAACTTCATCGACTTTGAAAAGGCCTTCGACAGCGTCGATCGAGAGGTCATTTGGAAACCACTCCGCTACTACGGGGTCCCATCGACAATTATACATCTCATCCAACAGTTATACGACAATGCTGCATGCCAAGTAATCCACAACGGGAAACTTACGGAGGCCTTCGAAGTGAGGACGGAAGTGAGGCCAGCTGGCTGTCTACTATATAAAAAACTGACTGATTGATGTAAGAGGGATATCTTTTCTATAGATAACTTCATAAGGACCTACAGTCATATGCCTTTAACAGTTTTTATTAACAATATTTAATTTTCTTAAAATATTTAGCGGAGTGGACTGCAATTTATAAGCATTTTTAATTGATAATGTCCGTAAGTATATTATAAAACTAAGGATCACACTAACTAAGACAGATAATACAGAATTAATGAATTTACGAGTTCCTCAGCGGACCACGATATGTCGGCTGGAATTTTCCATTTTGAAAACGGTACCAGATGTCTCAAGTGAAATGCTATGACTTCTGTTATTTGGAGTATTCAGTCCCCAGTGACCCTTGGTAATCTGTTCGATTCACGACGGATGGATAGTGGAGAAATAGTCATCAATACTGGCTTTATCTCCTGTTTGAACTAGGTGTGCCCTAATACCGAACTGGTATAACGTAGTTCAGATTACAGCTTTAGTTATCCACATAACTAGTATAAACAGAGTCGAGTTCCTAAAGCAAACAATAGCCGATATTAACTGGTTCCACGAGAACAGGCGAGCTGATGTATACGAGGAAGGCTGGCTAGCCTAAACACTCCATCTTTCAATTCCGAAGAAAATATGGGCTTGAATTTACCATCATTCGAAGTTCTTCAGTTATTTGCTCACTGCTAAGAACATCGCCGCTTATATCTATGTTGTATTAGTTGATTTTGTCATACGTGACTTGCCCCCTTACGATAATAACTTGTTTTTAAATAATTTTCATCTTATTTCGTACACCTGATATTGGTGAATTTGTACGTATGGTAAAATGGTAGTGGACAGTTAGCACTTGCGCATGAAGACATGTAAGAGCCCCTTCAGGTGTGTACAGGTAGTGATTAATACTTGCTATTGGTGCATCTTTCGTGTACATCGCATGATGCGTAATTGCGTCGAGGGACTTCGTCACATTACACTTCTCTCGAGATTCGTATCTTTCCCCACAATTAACGAATGTGAAGTCATTTTTCATATATAAATGAATGTGATTGTCAGTCATTTACACTTAACAGGTTGAACTGTACTTCAGGAGGGCGCTTTCTATATATATAAGTATATGTGAAATCTGTATTGGAGGTATGCTATCGGAGCAGGCGGACGTCGATATACCTGTATGTAATTCATATTATGAAAAAGGAAGTTAAGTCGGAGGTGGGATGTGTAATCGGACAACGAGTTTATTTTGTCGTCATGCAGCTGTTGTCAGATTTGGCTGGTCACAATGAGGAGTTTTGCACAGTGAGCGTTTCGTTAGACCAAAGGCTCAATACCTATATCAGTAGTTAGCTCTGGCGAACTGTGAACTCTCCATCTGTAGAATGATATACTAACTCTTGCTGCTAGTGTCTAGTAATTTAAAGAGCACATAAGTGTGGCGAATTATACATAACAAAGTTAATGAGGAGAAGCTATTCGACAGGGCTATGAAGTCTTGGATACAAATCAATCTCTACGCAGCTGGTAAAGCAATTTAATGGCATTCATATCTAAAACTATCGAGACAATAATAACTATTTCCGCAATACATATACACGGGTAAGGTAGTAATTAACACTAACGCTAACACTAAGTCATTGAGTTCAGATTTATTAGAGATTCTGTCAACATGCGATATTTCCAGTCCAGTACAGGTTATTTTCCTACAAACACCGCGTTAAGTAAATATGTATATATATTAAATATTTTTGATTAATAATTAATGAAAGTGAATGGAGTGTGTATTTTTGGGATTATTCATCTCAGAAGTGCCTATTTCGACATGATTATGATATACTACTGAAGATTACAATTGTAGAATCCAATTTACCTTCTATCTGTTGCAAATCTAGTTTCCGCTTGCGTATCAACCTACCGAGGAACGTTAGTCGCATATCTGGTGTTCACCTGCATACAAATATGGATTTCTTCCCTGTATTTACCTTCTCTTTGTCGCGCGCGCGTTCCCCTCGTGGGACTGCACTTAATAATTAATTAAATCAAGCCAACCAGCATTTGTTTTTCGTGTCGAGCGTGTTAGTTACAGTACCGTGCCGTGCAATGCAGTACCCAGTCATCATCCGTGATTCCTGATGCAGTTTTCACCTAATTGGTCGATTTGACGATGAATATCCTCTTATTATCTATTATTACTCTGCGCATATAATGCAAGTACTCAATGTCAAAAAAACAGGCAGTGTCCAATTCATTTTAATGTAATTCTGTTTAAAAAGTGTATCATTTTTATACTCATTTGATGATTCAATTTAATTGTTACTGTAACCCCCCACAATGTCGTCCTCGTTGCTGTGGCGGCGCGCGCCGTCATCAATGAACTTGTCTATTTGTCTCCTTCTCGTCCCTATTTCCCAGTAAAGAAATAAATGTGGTTGGACTTAAGAATTGTAGTTATTCAACACTTGATATCTAGGGATTTTATTCATGTGAATATTTAATGCCCTCTGATTGGAGATTACCGCGAGGAAATATTGAGAGTGTGACACGGAGAAATAATTGTAACCCGCAATAATGTGAGGATTCCTGCCTCGCCCCCTCCCCAAGAATCGATGGTAGTAGAAAGGCATGTGAAGTGAATTGAATTACAGCTGTTAACGTGGTTTTGTTCGAGTTGAACACTAGCACGAAAGATACATATGGTCAATTTTCAACTTATGTGTCACTGATTTAAGATTCGCATTAGTATTACCCTTGTTTGTAACGTTGCCCGTATATCCCTGATTATGAACAACTTCGTGGTCATATATCGGTGTGATCGAATGGAGCGAACTGTAATAGGTTTTGAAGTGTTCCAAAAAAATTTATTTGTGTATCGAATTCTTATCAGCGGATTTGTGCCCTGTCGTGTCGACTGGAATTTCATCGGTTAAGTGATATCAGTAGGTTTCGGAGGATGGTTATATCTCATTGATAACGTGTAACCACGTACATGCAAATGGTGATTGAGTCATTTCCCTCAAATATCAGTAGGCAGGAGGGTTTCAGAATATTTATTTCAGTGCTCATTATTTGAAAGGTTAGTAGGACCGTAGCGTTCATAGCTACACCCCAAACCACATGGTTATATCTACTAAGACGTTAATGAACGTGGTGAAGTTCCTTTGGACACTCACATCATCTTTTGACATCATTTATAAAGGTGTTATCTTCCGTGTTTATGACAAGTATTATTATAGTTACTATCAAACGTAACGTCTTTGCGATAATGCCTACAAGTTATTATATAAGTGTAGTTGGTGATTTTAAACTCATTTAATGATTTCCAAATGATGCTGATTTACCTTGGTGAGCTTCTTTGTATATGAAGGTGGATTCAGTATGCTGAATGATCGGTGAGTTAGACGCAGCTATTATTGTCTTACCATGTGCTGAAGTTATAAATGAGTTATATGTCTGTAACATTTGAAGATTCCATCGGGTTACCTTAGGAGGAGAGGAGAAATTACTTTTTATAAACCCAGAGTTGAGGATTGATGCAAATAGTATAAAATTTGTGTTTTGGATGGAACTTGGACAGTGTGTTGTAGTATGTAATTCCATATAAATTTGTGTATTGGAAGAATGTCACATTCCGATGTTATTATTTATCAGATGATGTTTTGAGCGCCAGATTCATCGTTCATAATCAGGCTAATTTTAGCTACTCTAATTCGGAATTAGGCTTCTATACTTTTCACGTTCTACTTCCGCATTTGTCATAAAGCCTGTAGCGCATAAACCACTTTTGAGTAATTATATATCAATTATGTCATGTCGTCTATTACTCAATGACGGGCTACTACACGTTTTTGGTTATTATGAATACGATTGTGTGCAGTCTTTGAAGATAACTCTGGTGATAAAGAGAATTTTCTTCACCGAATTGTCTTTTATTTCTAATAATGAACCCAGTTCAATTCACTTTTGATTTGAAAAGTTACTATGGGGGAGCTTTCAATGTTGGATCACAACATCTGGATTTCAGTTCATCCATCACATACCCTGTGAAAATACCATGTGATATGTTTGCGTAATGGGGCGTACTCTTAGTAGAAGTTGAAAACACCTGCAGGTATATAAGGAATCTTTGCCACTGAATAATTACTCTGCGATAAGTTAATTAGAAAGTATATAGGAAATTATATGTCTAAGAAACACGAAGTACAATGGCGGTATGCTTAGGTAGCGTACACAGGTGATAATACGGAAAAGCTCACGTACAAAGAATTTGTAAAAGCTTGTGCAAAGGATCTGGCAGAGCAGCTGAATAAACAAAGTAATTTAGTGTTTTTCTAGTATTTTATCAAGTTGAAGTCTAAATTTTAATAGGCCAGGAACAATTATGTGAGCAGATCACATAAACTTGGTGAAAGTGAGACTAGCAGATTCCAGTAAGTCAAGGCATTTATAAAGCAACTTATCTAAAGCACAACACCTGCAATTGTAAACAACCATACAGCACGATACGATGAGCTTACAGTATTAAACTCTAGTGGGGAGATAAGTTGACAACTGAAGCTGTATTATTCGTCGAATCAGCGGAGAACACATATGCAATGACAATGAGCCAATACGTGTATCGAATATCTAAGGATTTCTGTCATGACGATGACTGCAGAGGAAGAACTAGAAGGGTGAAACTCGGGTTTCAGCATGCTGTGACTGATAGGGTTTTCTACGTACGTAGGTCTTTGCGTAGAAGTGGTGCAGTTCAATTTTCCCTATTTCTTGTAGCATCAAAGTGTTGAAGAAGGAAGTTGTGTATTTACGACTGATATGTAATTACGAACAGTAAATCATGTTCGGGACTTTGTCATCCAGTAAATAATACTCTATTATTCTTTGGCCTATCCAAGAAACAAAATAATACGTAATTTGTAGGGGTATTTCATCGATACAGAAACTGGGTATACATTGAATTCATTCGTACTAGTTGCAGTGTGTTGGGCCAATACAACAAACTGTTCTCATTTTATGTGCACTGCAAATTAAGAATGTGTCAAAGGCATTTACTTGAGAGTAATCTCCCTTCTAGGGCTTTGAATTCAGAAAATAACCTGATATCGGAAAGTAATTCATCAGAGTGCGCGTAATACTACCTTTGTATTCGGTATGGTCACCTGCAATTCTCTGTTAAGGCATTGTCGTCTAAGATTTCACGCTAATGAGTTTTTCAATCAGCGTGATTGTACGGTGACTTAGGCATCCAACAATCAAACAGTAGGTTTCAGTTTCATTATAGGCAGTTGCTGTTTCAAGGTGGAAGAAGGATCGCCTTAGTATGGGAAGGTGGCGTTCCGTGTTATTCACACTTATGATTCGTGCGTGGCTGTATAGCATCGTTGGAACTGTTAATACTAAGGTATTATTTGAGTATATGTCTGACCGTAGTCACTATCTTCGCAAGTATCACTAAATAAGTTTGTAATCATCCGCATTGAAGAAGTGTAATAATTGCGGCGAAGACTGAAAGGTAATTAGGACATTAGCATGTTATTGACATTGGTAGAATTCCTAGGATGTTTACTGCTATTGACAGGAAAGGTTGTATTTCTCAAAAATTGAGTAGGAGAAGAAGGACGGATTGTAACTCCTCCCGGTGCATAGGACTTGACCGTATGAGTCACCTGTGGCTCTTTGTAGCTTCATCGACTTGTTTCCAATCACCATTCCAGCTATTTGATGTGATACCTGTGGTGAAGTGTTATGGTGATTTGCTTTTACTGAAACTATGTCAGTTATTCTAAGAGGTTCTTACTAGCCGACGGCCGTATACATGTAATTAAAATGGAACAAATTAGTTCCTGTGAAATATTTTTGATGTAATTTTACACGTTTATTCACTTAGAGTGAAGTAGTAGGGATAGTAGTGAGTTAATTTATTGATTGTGAAGTTATCAGGGAGCAAGTGTTGTTAATGGTTTAAGATAAAGGATATCTCTTTCGTGATCAGTGAAATTGTCATATTCTAGCCTAGTGTGATACACGTCTTGGATATTGCCTAAAAAAAGAAAATCAAAAGCTTACTTACCCATTGGAATTTCTTGACCGTTTGTAAGTTCTTTTAGGAAAAGCATAGTAACAGAATAACTAACGTTCGTTATAGACTTGTTCACCTATCTAAACGGTGTAGATCTGTACATCGTAGGTGGAATCTAGGCGTACCTAATGAGCAAGTATAAGTCTTGTATGTGTGTGTGTGTGTATATATTTTAGAGAGCGTAAAATAAAATCGTGTGTGTAGCGATCTGTATTACATGGTGATTTTTAGACTTGAATATAAGAACAACAAAGTTCAGCGAAGAGTCCGTTTTTAGGGAATTCACACATTCAGCTGTACAATTGCACTTATATATCATTATTTTGTGTGTTTACATCAGAACTGTTAAACAAAAATAAAACTAATTAGGGTTGCTGTCTACGTCATCAAAATGTTCCTGAATTGTGATGAATAATCAAGATCGTAACTAGGGCGAGCCCGGGGGGGGGGTGAAGATTGGTAAGTATTGACAAGGGTTGCGTAATATGAAAAAGGGTGTTAATCGAGACACGTGTTCGAAACATAAATTACGTCGTAGGTAGAAAAGAGTTGTATAAGAAGATGTTACTAAGATTTTTAGGCTGTCAGTTGATTTGTGCCGAAAATCAGCTTCGTTCGTCTACGTACTAGCTCTCAAGATATAGCAGGTGTTATAAGGTCGTGTAAAAACAGTAAGATTTCAGTTGTGCAAGTCTCTGATCCGTATAGTAGCACTGAGTGACTTCACATTGGAGTTGGAGATCCGGATCTTATTTTTGATGGTGAGTGATCCTGACCTCCACAGAGACTTAAGGGTAATGGTAGTTTGTCTTGCTTTTCCGATTCCGGCTTTGATATCCTCGTCAGTTCCGTCCGCCTGTAGTTGAAACGATGCTTCCAAGGTGGGTAGGTAAAGGAGGTTGTTTCTTTCAGGTTCCTCCCATTTATACTGGCTGATTGTTGTCTGTTGTTGTTGTTGGTGTTAGTGTTGACCAGGAATCTTCATCACCTCTGTTTTATCTGTGTTCATTTGAAGTCCTATCTTTGATGCTTCTTCTACCGCCAACTTGTTGCTTTTCACTTGCATATCTTCCAGTTTGTGGGAAATCAGACGTATATCATCGGCGAAGTCTAGATCCTCCAAGTCTCTTTTTGTGTGGGTCCATTTTATGCCTGTTCCCTCGTTGGTTGCCGTTGTCTGTCGCATTATCCAATCTACTGCAATCAGGAAGAGCATTGGTGATTGTAGACAGCCAACTTGTCTTACTCCCGTCCTCACTTCGAAGGCTTCCGTAAGTTTCCCGTTGTGGATTACTTGGCATGCAGCATTGTCGTATAACTGCTGGATGAGATGTATAATTGTCGGGGGCACCCCGAAGTAGTTGCCAAATTACCTCTTGATCGACGCTGCGCTATTGAAGGCCTTTTCAAAGTCTATGAAGTTGAGATAGAGAGGTGACTGCTATTCCAAGCTTTGTTCAATGATGATCCGTAGTGTGGCGATTTGATCAGTACATGACTTGTTTCTCCTGATTCCGGCCTGTTCCGGTCGAAGTTTTTCATCCAGCGTGGCTTGTTTGATTCTCTCCAGGATGATGCGACTTAGTATCTTGCTTGGAATGGACAGGAGCATGATTCCGCGCCAGTTCTTGCATTGATTTAAGTCTCCTTTCCTTGATAGTTTGAAAAGCATCCTTTCTTCCAATCCTCGGGTACTTTGCCTTCTTTCCACACCTTCTGCAGGAATGGCATCATCCAGTCCGCTGTTGTCTCTGGGTTCATTTTCAATGCTTCTGCTGGGATTCCATCTGGTCCTGCTGCTTTTCCAGCTTTTAGCATCTTGATTGCCTTCAGGACCTCTGATTTCGTCGGGGAGTCGATGTTCACTGGAAGTTCTGCTTCCGTTGTTGGTATTGTTGGGCGTGTTGTAGGTGGCGGTCGATTTAGAAGTCTTTTAAAGTGTTCATCCCAGTGTTTTCTTTGTTCCACCTCTTTGGTGATTGACTTTCCATTGTCATCCTTTACTGGCTTAATCTGTGTTGAACTTTTGCCCGATACGTGCCTAGTTGTTTGGTAGAGTGTGGTGAGGTCTCCTTTGCCTGCAGCTTGTTCTGCTTCACTTGCTATGGCTTCATAATATTTTCTTTTGTCTTCCCTGGCACTCTTCTTTACTCTTTTGTTCAGCGTATTGTAGTTTGCATTGAAATTCTATTTTTGTTGCTCGTCGGTGCATTGGATTGTAGCAAAAGAAGTATGCGAACCCAATGCTGTTTCTGTGTTATTAAGGTGATGGGGGGAATCGAGCATGGGCCAATCCTTCATTGAATTGAAAACTAAAGGTGTGTAAGGTTCTAGAGAGGTAATCAATGCAGTTGGTTAGTTACACTCAACCAATATGTAATAAACAGAATGTTTACAAGACAAATTTCGCGAGATGATATCATTTCGTAGTTTCTTTACGACTAACAAGCTTAACAGTAATAAATAAAATGCATGACAGTTACTCAGTTATATAAAGCAAAAGTACATACTAATGACTAATCATATTTAAATAGGTCAAGTAGTCCATGGTAGGCGAAGATTGAAGATTGTTTTTTGTACACAGTTTAGGCTGTATGTTATGAATCCGAAGTGCTTCCACCACGTTCAATTACCTACCTTGAATTAGAGTTATGTGATGAAATAACTGTGAAACCGTCATTAATATTGATTTTGTGACCTGACATTAATGAGTGCTTCGCAATGGATGATGCTGGATTTCTATGCAGGTTAATCACATTGTGATTTTCGATATGATTAAGTAACCATTTTGAAACATGTTCTTTTCGACGACATTGGGACATTCTATTGGTTTGTAGCGGTAAATAATTCTCCCAAAAATTATTGACCACAGCAATCATCACTGAACATTAGATGCTGACCCTTAGTGTTTAAGTCGACTTGTTTAGCTGAAGGCTTCCGGTCAAGCATCCATGCCATTTGGTACTCTGTCGTGTCACGTTCATGCAAATATATCTCGTATTTTGGACAACCAATGCCGTTGTTTTGCTTAACCTTTGATCCACGAGAAACGAATACTATAGGAGTTGTTGGTATAAGATCTTGCGTTAGTATATTCCGTACAAATCGCGAACGTCAATACCGTCAGCCTCTAAAGGTTCTACCTATATATAGATGTCACCTCAGCTGCAGGTGGACTTGTAGATACAGTTTGAAGTAGAGTCCGAAGAACATTTACAAGTTAGGTAGGTAGGGAACTAACTGATTTTAGTGATAACAAAACGTAAATTGAAAAGATTCAGGTAGTTAGTAGTATCTAGCTGGTATCTCACTGAACTTTATACTCAGAGAGAATGTGTGTGTGTTAGTAACAGCCTAACTAAGAAAAGAGTGCGAAAATTGGTGCTTTTGGTCTATCGGGTTATGAAACGCGCTAAAACGAAAACTTGAAATATATATTTTGAGGTGTACTATAGAGATGCTACAGTTTAGTTTAGCTTAGACTTCATTAGTCGAAGGGAAGCTGAAATGGTAAAGTTAAACTTTACGCACCACTAACTACCAGGCAGCGAATGGCCTTGAACGCATCAATCACGGGGAAGAGGCATTTTTCTGTATGGAATACATGTTTATGAAGTAATGCATAAAAACTGTACAAAAGTGTTACAGAGGATATGATTTCCTCTCACATACGATAAAAGTAGCTCTCAGTTTCAGAGTATAATTCCATTGTAGGTAAAATTTATTTTGATCAAGTCTCATAGTGTAATATGGTAATATTTACTGAGCGATAAATTGTGCTTGAAACGTGGTCATCAGTAAATATTACTGTATAACACACTGTGAGACTTTTTCAAAACAAATTTTTATCCACAATGGAATTGTGCTCTACCACAGTGCACAAGTTCCATTCTTATATCAACAGAATAATTTAACCACATTCTATGCATGTAATTATTTACGTCTTCTAATCCTGATCTTTCGTGAACCGAACCCTAACGTGGAAAATATCCCTAAACTAACTGTAATCTAACTCGAACCAACCCTAATTTCGCCTTTATTAGGCTAACCTAACCCTAACTAGTCCTTGGCTTAAAGCGTAACTTAATCTTTCCCAAAAAACCTAAGCTGCAACTTGCCAAATATCCCATTTGATAGCATGATACTTCGGTGACCATATTTTATTGACGATGGCAACATTATTTACCTGGTTTCACTAGCTTGCTCAGTGGGTGTTTCAAGGTCATTGATGCGGTTGCACTCCATTGGTAGTTAGTTAGTGGTGTCTAAAGTTTAACTTGGTCGTTAAAATAATACAGCATTGGAATAATTTAATTTAATAATTTTGCTTTTATTCCAGAAACAGTACTAGTGGTACAATGTGGAATTTTCAGCACATATCTACAATATTGCATCTAATTTCATCTCACATTTAAAAGGAGTATTACAAAAAATAAATATAAAAAAAACACAACAAAAAACCAAAAAGAAACACAAAAATAACCAAAAAAATCCAAATAAAAATACCAAATAGAAAGGAAGATAAACACCAATAATGAAAAGTATTTCAGTATTTGGTAGTGAAAGCTATGAAGCTATGTGTATGCGTGGTGAACAGTAACACAGCTATCATCATACAAGAAGTTATGAAATATTCTTAAGAATGTTTATAGCCAAGATGATCAGTTAATTTGATTGAACAACACTAAACAATCATAAAATAAACATTTCAGGGTTGTTTTTTTTTATTGTCAGCACTAATGCGGTGTTTGTTGTGGTAGTGTCAGCAATCATGCATAATACAAAAATTTTAGGATGATGATAACGGCGTTCACAACCAAGATTGTCAATTTTAATATTGCCGAACAAAAAAAAAACAATCACAAAACTAATGCTACATGATGGTTATTAACAGGATAATTTTGTAAAACTCACAATGCTAATATAGTCGGGACCGGTAGATACACAAAAGAAGGAATAGAATAAAGAATAAAAAAAGTAAGCCAATGATAATAATTTTAAGTAGCTAAGTATGTTTAAGAAGGTGTTCACTATAGAATACAAATAAGAGAGAAATAAAAGAGCCAAAATTATGTTGTTAACAACAAAACAGGACATAGGTTTCACGTTTAACATTGTCTCTGTCACTTAGAACACGGGCTAGCCAAATATGGTATCGTTAAGTTCCTGTACTTGGTTGTATGAGCATATATTATTTTGTACTGATTTCTGGTTCTGTCTGATGAGATACAAGGAGAGAATTGGGAATAGAGGGGGTGTTGGGGGTCGGAGAGTATGGTTCTAGACCATTTCTCGCGTGTATTCAGATGCTTATCTACTAATGTAGTGACGAGTTGACTGAGTTTTACACCACTAGTCCTACTAACTACTTTGTGGTGATTGACAATTTCTATCTCTGTATTGTTTAAAATACTTACTGTTGATATGTTTCATATATGAATTGCATAAGAATTCCGCTAAATACAAATTCCTGATTGCTGCCCTCTCTGAGTTTTGGTTGGATTCGTGTAATTCCGTCATCTCGAAATACTAATATTACAAGTATAATAAATTACTACACACACCTCGAATATCTCCTCGCGTATTTATAACGATTGTAGTACCCCTATACCAACCGTAAACATGCTTTTTAATCTAATTTGTATACTTGCATTATATGTGTATACAGACTGATTTTATATGTACTTCGCAAATACTTGTCAATTCACCATTGAATATTACCTTGACATAATTTCGAATTTGACTACTGCTTCAATACATATTCGTAATCTTCACAAGTGCCTTTTGATTTACGTTGTGGGCGTCGAGTAGCCACAACGTCTGCGCACATCAATAGGAACGAAGAAATACATGGAATATATGTGTACAGCAGTTTAGTCAGACAACGCACGCAACACGATGTCTCGGTTTGCTTGCAAGTAGCTTCGACCTAACTGATTCTGTGATATTATTTTCATCAGTATTATCTGGACTTATTTCTGAATTATCTACAAAATCAGGATTATTAGCGGAATCAATAATATTATAATTGGAACGACCTACTTCATTTATTGTCACTTTGTCCAGGTGTCCGTTATGAACTGAGTGATCTTTGATGTCTAATATCTTCACCACTCGATTTCCCATTTTTTGTAGTATAATTCCAACAGAAGGTCTGTAGTTATTATCTTTGTAATAATGTACATTAGAAGTCGTGGACATCAGATGCTTTTTGAGAATTCGAGATTTGAAAAGTTTTGCAGGACTTTCACGGGTACTTGTATGCTCTGCATTCGACAGACGCAGTCTATGCATATGCAGTAATTCCTCAATTTTAATCAGTTGCTCTCTCATCTCATTCAGGTCTTTTCGTGTTTTCGACAGTTCACATTGTAACTCAGCTACCTCATTTTTGAAAACAGTTGACACTTGAGTTGCCGAACTTGTAGTGGAGGTTTTCATTGGATTAGCTTGAGTATTTTGAAAGGTTGAAAGACACATTGACTCCATTTTACTAGACAGCTTGGGAGAATTATAAGAATGTTGAGCAACATAAGTATTCGAACTTCTGCAAACCGTCTTGATGTGTCCAACTTTACCACATTTGTGACACTTAGCACCCCGAAAACGGCAAGTGCTTCGTAGATGTAACTTTCCACAGGATAAACACGGTTTAATGTTTTTGATCTCTGGCTGCATTCTATTACCTGTGGACGGCAGTTTGGATTGCTTTCCATGACCACTTGTATTTTCGACTTTAGAAAGCATAACATCAGATACTGACGTAGTGGGAGCAGAGTATTCATTATTGACATCTTCATATGTAATACATACATCTTTAGCAGTTTGAAAGTACAAGAAGGAATCTGAATTAACTCTTTCTCTAACTTAGGAATATTGATTCCAGCAATTAGACGATCACGTAGTTGAGTATGCAGCTGATCTCCAAAGTTACACTTTGAGGCTTGAATTTGGAGTTGAAGAATAAAGTCTCGAATCTTCTGGTTGGGAGAACGTACCAGTTTGTTGAAGTGAGCCCTCTCTCTGGTCTCAAATGTAGTTACATGAAAGTGATTTGTCAGAAGTTCACGGATCTTGTCATATGACAGAGAAATGGGTTTATCTGGAAACGCCAGATTCTTCACTAGGCTATATGCATCAAGCCCAATAGCAGTGATGAAATGTGCTGGTATTTTGTCATCCCGAACATTCTTTGAAATGCACCACGCATCGAAGCATTCCAAATAATCAGCAATCTCCCGCGGAGACCCATTAATGGGGAATTTTCCCAGGTTACTTAGCTCCATCGCGACGCCAATTTGTAGTAATTTATTGTACTTGTAATATTAGTATTTCGAGATGACCGAATTACAAGAATCCAAACAAAACCCAGAGAGGGCAGAATCAGGAATTTGTATTTAGCGGAATTATTATGCAATTCATATATGAAACATATCAACAGTCAACAGTAAGTATTTTAAACAATACAGAGATAGAAATTGTCAATCACCACAATCCTTCTCAGAATGGTATAGTCCTTTTTCACTATAATATATATCTGCATTCATCAGTTTGTTAAAGTCCACTTTTATCATGGAGACTAAATCAATATCAAACAATTAGTACCTCTCTATACACCTAAACAAAGTAAAATAAGAAGACTTCGCTTTTGTCTGAATCATGTGATTTATTTGCGCTAAACATTTTAAACAATCTGATCACGTATGGACTTGTCTTTGGAATACATTATATATATATATCATTAAGAACACAGTGTTACAATAAGAATGATTAAATTATTGAATATATATGTGTAGGAAGATAATAAAAAGAGTTTAGAGCTGAGAAAATAAATTTTGGGTCAAGTTAAAAGGACATATTGAAGGTAAAAAAAACAAACAATGAACATCACTAAACCAAAGAAAAGAGGTAATAGTACATCTACCCTGACTGGTATTAAAACAAAGTTTACCAAGGATAACGATTCGTTACTTTGATCGCTTAAAGATGGTTTAAAGTATCTAATTGCTAGCTAGGGCTCTCACAAAACTTAAGACACGTCCTCTCCCAAACATGTTTTATAGATAGGTTTAAGAGATGTCTATGAACATCAATATTATATCCAGTCTGTATGATACATTTTTCAATAGAGTAGCTAGGTTGTCTGTTCTCATTATTAATGGGTTCTGGGTTATTTCATTTGCTTCTGAAGTTATTTAGGAATATGTTCTGATTTTCTTGTTTGCAGAGCATAGATGAGTCCTCCCTCACTGACCAACTGGTTTAAACATAGAACTTTGCACCGATGTACAACAGTTCAAGTCACCACACTCCATGTATCACACAAAGCAAGAGTAGAAAGGAATGCGAAATTGAGACAGTAAACAGAGATAAGAGGCATAAAGAAAAGTAATGTCGAAGAACAGTATAGTTTAATTGGAGATTGTTTGTCACAAGGAGTGGATGCATCTGCGCCAGCCATTGAGAACGATGATTTTGAGCCATATCACTCACTGATTGCCTCTAGCTGTCATTGGTTTTTACTGGCCCGAGAACTCCAACCAAAAAGTCTATACCTGTTGTGGATTTCATTGAGTGAAGAGGCCATGTTTTGGTTTGACCCCTGCTGGCGCTTTTCCAGCCCGATTCTATGTTAGCTAACATTGCCCATTGTCGAGGAAGGCGATCGACGGCTAGGCATGCGTAACACATGTCCTAACTATTTCAATCGATGCAGTTGGTTTACAACCTCGTCGATCGACTTCCCCTCTAACTCACCTAGCACTCGACCGAAGCCAAATCTCAATATTGCTCACCCTATTTTATCACTTCACACGGGAGATAGAATGCAGGCACCTATAATCAGAGAAAGCTCACCGGCCTTTTCATGTCCTCCACTTTCAATGGTCAGGTCTCACAGCCATAAAGAAGGACGGAGCGGATTGCTGAATGAGTCCTGCCTATGTATGTGGGTCCATACGAACATTTAAATTGGCAAATACAGTGGGATGTTGTGACATCATTTTTCGCATGTTCCAATGGTTTAGATGGATATATGAGCTTCATATACTCAATTATTCGGATTTTAGGTGCATAGAATGTCTTTTTAACCGCCGTGTTCCATCTATATCGAGTTACCAAGGTGTTATGATCACTCATATAAATAGATAAATAAATTGTCAAGGATGTCAACATGTACAATGATAGGTAATATGATTTTCAAACACGGTATCCAAAAACTCTGAAGATAGCTTGATACCTTTAACTAATAAGGTGTATTTGTCACAGGTCTTAAAATCGTCGTAACAGGAAGTCGATACAAATGTTCCAATAATGAAATTATCAAAACTTTGAAATCTTCTATACTCTTTTGAGGTTGTGAATAAAATCTGTCGGGAAATTTCCACGAAAATCAGCACTACGATACTTCCTATCAAGAGTGTCAAGTATATTAAAAGTGTCCATAAGACGTCTGCTAGCATTATTTACGGACGCATTGCAGATTTTTTGGGGCAAAAAACTTTGGGCCCATACACTTACGTGAGACAGTGCTCCTAAGCCTTCCCTGAAAAATCTGCAATACCCCCGAAGTCTGCTCCAAAAAATCTGCAATGCGCCCTAACTTACTATGACTGACTAAAGCATGGGACAACGCGCCTACGGTTACGCATTTAACCCTTGGTCGACAACAAACACAGAGTCAAATCTATCTACTGTAACACGTGCTACAGTTCTCCAAGGGAAATCAACTCATGCTGGATGCTACGTTGTACTGACGCGTCTGGCGTTCTGCACATTTTGTCATGAAGTTACATAAATGTTTTTGATTCGAGACTAGTCAATAACTAGTGTAATGTGTCTAGTCCTAATAAATGGTGCAGATTGAATTCAGTCAGTCAAGTTTGCAATTTGGCCACAAACAGGCTAGGTGGTTCACCATCCCGGTGCACAGTGAATTATTGGTATTAGATGGCTGGAGGCAATCGACAGGAAGCCTTACCTGACGTAAGTTTCATGCTAGCTGGTACTCACCAGTCGGCAAGGCATATCTGCAACGACCTTGAAGGAACTCATTTCTCCGTCGTCTGAGATTCGAACCCACGTCACCCAGTTCTACCTGCAGTCACAGACGTTACCACTGAGCTATTCGGGCTCGCAATTCTATAACACTCATAGAATTCAGTTTGCACCAAGGTTAGGACTGACTAAAGTACAATCACCAGCCTGAATATCTCCAAGGTAACGTCTCTGACTGCAGCACTCGGTGTTGCGATTTCGAATCTCAGAAGGGCATTGAGTTCCTTCAAAGTGGTTGCAGATACGCCTTGCTGACTGGTGAATGAATGAATGCCGACTAGCATGAAACCTAGGTCAGGCAAGGCTTCCTGTGGCCGATTGCCTACAACCATCTAATACCAACAATTACGCAGCTGGTTGATTAATTCAGATAACTGAAGTCTTATTTTTTTTCTGACTGATGGCATATTCGAAAATTTCAATAAACTGAACTTTGATTTGTTTATCACTCTAAAGATTGAGTGTTATCCCTTGATACTTTTGTACTCTTTCAACTTTTGAATTTTGATTTCTGAGATAATACACGTTTGTACTCCTTCTCAAGTGCCTTTTGATTTACATTGTGGATGTCGAGTAATCACAACGTTAGGTAGGACACAATAATAAACGCGAAGAAATACTAAGATATAGCATATGCCCTAGTTTTGGGTCAAATAGAGCACCACAACAAACATTTAGGTCGTCTGGTTTCGCATGTCATCTACTAAGATAAGTCACAAGCAGTTGTATCAGTTATTAAATTATTGTTAATGTGTAAGCGAGCTTTAATGTAATTATGCATGAATAAAGCAAGAACAACAGTGGTGGTTTGTGTAGGATAATATGGTAGTATAATTGCTAACTTCGTTGGCTTCTCATCAGCTCATCAGCTGCTTACAGCCTAAATAAATAATTATTATTATTATTAAGTTTATATATATGGAAAAGTCTTAACATACTTGCAAATTTCACTTGATGTCAATTGACAGGATTTCCAGAACTTCGTGAACAGTGCTCAGAAAATTGCGCTTTTTACACAGACAGTTCAAGTTTGAACAAATTAAATGTATGCATACAATGGTTAAGGAGTTGGGCAATGAATACGACAGATGCGTAAAATGATGAGCGACTAATAAATTAGGTAACAATGTACTAAGTTTAACTCAAATCATAGAAACAAGTGACTAGCATAGTTACACATTATCAGAAGGGTGATTTTAAAGCCAAAGATTGCGTAATCAAATAAAAGAAAGAATAAAGACATCCAGTTACCAGGTAGTTTAGGAAAGACTGATAAGTGCTTCTTTCTTAGAGCATAAATTGGGTTTCAAGCGTATGATAGGAATTGTTTCAGCAAACTTAAGGAGAATTGTCTGTTGACAATTTTAAAGGACTTGGCGATTTCCATCTCACGACCCGTATCAAGGCGATGTCTGGTAATAGCGCCATTATAAAAGTTTGTTCCCTTGAGACTTAGGCTTTTCGGTACATGTTCGGAAAATCGCAGGTGTGCTCTTATTTCTGTTCTCCCAATGTAACGGCTCCAGCGGATACACGTAAATTTGTATATACAGTTGGAGTTTACATGAGAAGGGTGTCTATCGACTTTTGACTGCACCAAAGGGCAAGTTATTTGATAGACAGGAACCAACTTAGCCGCAAGATAGGCTCTGGCTAGTGATGTACTCAATCTGCTGTTGACCACTACTGAAATGTTTTCACCTTTATAATCAAGTTGAATCTAGATAGGCTTTTTTCCACGGTGATTTGTGATCTAATGTAATGTAATGATATGTGATCAGTAGAGCAAGGCGTTTCCCTCTATTCGGATGAGTGATAGAAAGCTGCACCTGAAAGTCACCCGAATGATCAAGGAAATGATCTTGGAAAGCTGTAATAAAAATGTATATTCAAGGTTTTTGGCCAGGTCATTTGCATTCATTGTTAGTTGGTTATTCGTTCATACTAATTTTTTAAACGTTAATATTCAAAAATATAATTAAGAACGCATAAGTGAGCAAGTTCTATCTCTTCTGTTCATAACTTCACTTCAAAGCTGTACAGTTAGTTATTTAGGGGTTTATTGTTATAACTGTAGGGGATTGGATGAAGACGTTTTCACCTTATTCTGTCTGCGCCTGAACTAATCTGTCTATCTGCTCGTCGTACCTTCCGACTTAGTAAAGCATGCAAATATCAAAAGACAAAGGCTGGACTGTGACTGTGTATTGAGGTGCAACAACGATAAAGAAAGCCATGGTATTTATACATTTTACAACAATATGGACAGCTAACAGCATTTGAAATAATTGACCTTAATAGCCAATAACAAAGTGTGTGAGAAATGATAATATGCCATATGTGCGACATTGACAGTCAGTAACAAAATGTGTGGGAATGATAATATACCATATATATAAAATTAGCAGTCACTACCAAAATGTGTGAGAATGATAATATACAAAATTAGCAGTCAATACCAAAATGTGTGAGAATGATAACATACCATATATGCAAGTTTAAACAGTCAATACCAAAATATGTGGGATCCTATCACCTCCCCCCGTAAAGAGTGTAGGACTTGCTTTTTGGATCTATTTGAAAAGGTTTCGGAGCTCTTCTTTGTCGAGTTGACCTTTGCGTGGTACTGGATAGAGCGTGATCTGTGTGTCTGCCACATAACTGTCCTTTTTCATTCGTACGATAATGCAGCAAGAATTTATCCAAAATATTTTTCTGTTGTTCCCTCCCCCTTCGCTTTTGCATAAGCACGCTTAAAGGTGTCGACGAAACGTTCAGTAATAGTTGACGTAGGTGGGACACTGTTGCAATTGATGTGGCAGAATGCATAGGAAATATCTCTGGCCATTTGGAAAACGCGTCGACACATATTAAGAAATGCATACTATTGAACGGTCCAGCGAAGTCAACATGAACACGGGACCATGGTTTGTCCGGTCGTGGCCAGGAACATAGTTCTGTCTTGCGTGGACACTTTGATGCTTGAGCACATTTACTACACTTGCGAACGAGGTCTTCGATATGGTCATCGATGTTGGGCCAGTAAACATAACTGCGAGCGATCGCCTTCATTCTCCCAACACCAGGATGTGATATATGAAGCTGCCGAAGCACATGGTCACGAAGATTAGCTGGAACGACAACACGATCAGCAAACATTATGCATCCATTAACGATGGATAGGGATTTGCGTCGCTGGTAAAACTGTTTTAAAACATTTGAATGAACATGTGGAGGCCAGCCAAATCGGATGAACTTTGATACTTGCTGTAAAACTGGATCACGCAGTGTGTGTCTGGCAACCTCAACTGCAGTCACCGGAAGATCGTCCAGAGAGATAGACATTATAATTGGGTTGTAATTTACACAGTCAAAAATGTTATATAGTTGCGCTGAACAGAATAAAAACTGTCGTCGTTTGCTTGTTATAACTGCGATGAATTAAAGTAAATCCCCGTCGCCAATTGTTATAACTGCACTGAATTAAGGTAAACCCCGTTGCCAATTGTTATAACTGCTGAATAATAAACCCCGTCGCCAATTGTTATAACTGTAGGGGATTGGATGAAGACGTTTTCACCTTATTCTGTCTGCGCCTGAACTAATCTGTCTATCTGCTCGTCGTACCTTCCGACTTAGTAAAGCACGCAAATATCAAAAGACAAAGGCTGGACTGTGACTGTGTATTGAGGTGCAACAACGATAAAGAAAGCCATGGTATTTATACATTTTACAACAATACGGACAGCTAACAGCATTTGAAATAATTGACCTTAATAGCCAATAACAAAGTGTGTGAGAAATGATAATATGCCATATGTGCGACATTGACAGTCAGTAACAAAATGTGTGGGAATGATAATATACCATATATATAAAATTAGCAGTCACTACCAAAATGTGTGAGAATGATAATATACAAAATTAGCAGTCAATACCAAAATGTGTGAGAATGATAACATACCATATATGCAAGTTTAAACAGTCAATACCAAAATATGTGGGATCCTATCACTTAAATTGTAGGGGACAGTAATGAGTTGTATGAATTAATCGATCACTTGGCTATAAAGTTGAAGTCCGCTGCTACAAATTATTAGTATAATCCACAATAGTGTTATCTGGTGGAGTGGTGTCTACTGGTAGAAGCTGTGCACTGGTTGTAAAAAAGAATTCGGATGAGGATAATAGGTTCCTCGAAAATCAAAAGGGCGAAGTTCAAGTATAGCGTGCCAGGAGTACGAACGCTCCGATGTTATTGAACGCGTGCTAGTCGTTGGCTAACGGCACCTGTCATTATCATAGCTGAAATATCAATACTATTCGCCAACTTAGGAACAAATTTCACCCAGATCACGTTTTTAAGTACTGTTTTGACAGTGTGTTAATATCTTGTTAAGGTTAAGATTAGGGTAAGGTAAGTATTGGGGTTAGGTTTAGGATCAGGGTCATAATTAGGATTGCGGTTAGGCTTACGGTTAGGGATAGATTTGGAGTTGATGTCATTTATCTTAATTCGTTTTCTTATCTACATTTTTCTGGTAAGTAGTCGTCGATTCTTTTACTGGATACCATAGTAATCCAACTGAGGGCTCTTAGAGAAGACTGCACAACAGGATAAGAGAGATGAGCGATTCACAAAAACAGCTCCTCTTCAGTCACCTCGGTGAATACATGTACAGAAACTAGTCTAACTTAGCTACTGATGCTCCTCATAATAACTGGGATGTATTTTTCAGTTATGTTAGAGAAAGATTACCCCACTTAATGTATTTTATGCATTTTCTTATAAATATATACGTCAATTTTGGGCAAAACTGCCTCATTTTTATAATTGGTCGGTTGAAGGTCACACTTGTGTTTTCGCCATCTCTTGGGACACTGTTGTTGAACTTTGCCGGTTCTCTAACTCATCTCAGCTCACGATGAAATCCTGTAACCTGTTATGTACTCGTCGCTAAATTATTGTTATGGACTGGTCGAGAATTTAATAGTCCTGACGCAAGAAAGACGGAAATCATAAGACCACTAGGTTTGCGATGATACTTCTATTTTCCAAACACAAGGAGAATGCAAAAAGTGGTATCACACCAAAGAGAAGTAGTCACACAAGATTGTGTGAGCGAAAGATATATGAATGTCCAGACAAGTGTGTGAACAAATCAATAGACAGTCTTAACATGAATGGCTAATTATAATGAAGTATCGATCCATATATACATAGCAAAATATAGCAGACATGTCAACAACCACACATATAATATGGATATATGTCACCAAGCAACGGACTGTCAACAAACACTCATATTATATATAATATAAGGGGAATATACATTGTTAAAGGAGACAGGTTCATCAAAGTGAAATGGTCACAGACTAAGCGAGCAAACAGAAAGAGAGATCACCATACACATATATATATAGACACATATCATAACCAATTAATTAAATCCCTAAAAAACCAACACTTGAATAACAATTTTGATTATTCATCACACTTTTTGAAATATTTTAATGATGTAAACAGTAACCCAAACTAATTTTCGTTCTTGTTTGACAAACATTGTGTATACACACATGTTGAGAAATAACTATAGCTGTCAAACTTACCGTGGTGAATGCGGAGATTTGTTTTCTTAATGAATGCATCAATAATCATGATTATCCGAAATGGTATTGGAAAGTGCTCCGACGCAATCACATATATCCTAATGCAAAATCTCTCAAGAGACACGCATTAAATCACATTAACTGTATCAGTTCACGTATCCCTGAGTTAGAAAGGAATATGTCACAAAGATCTTCTGCTCTATATTACTTATTGGTTGATGAACGTCAGACATTGAATGAATATGTCAATGTGGTCACCAACAAACAAACACTGTCTTTTAATTCTAAGCTATCTAATAGCCTAAAACCTATCGAATGTCTTCGAAAATTTCCTGAAAAGTCTGAGAGATATGTGTTCAATCACTCCTCTATATCTTTATCGAAATTGCAAATGGAAACCTTGTCTATGGGTTCGAAGTTTTGCGATGTTAATCTCAACGTCAACAAGCTACATACAAATGTCCAGTTTGAGAATCTACTCAGTCAAACTTATGATCTCACACCATCGTCAGACCAGGATTTCGAATGCTTCGAATCTACCATTGGGGACTCTTGCAATCAATACCTTACTGCTAGATCAGAAATGCAAAGTCTTCTGACTAAACAGCACAAAGAAGAACTGAAACTTTTGACGCATAACAACGATATACTATTAACACGCCCTGACAAGGGTACAGGTGTTGTTATTATGGATCATAAAGATTATATCGATAAAATATCATGTCTACTTTCAGACAGCAGTAAATTCTCGAAATCCAACGAGAAAAGCAAGATGGAATTAAATGAGAAACAACTTACCGAAACTTTAAAGAGAATGAAGAACAACCACCTCATTCGTGAAGAATTATACGAAAAGATCAGACCAACAGGATCTCTAATACCAAGACTGTATGGTCTGTCGAAAATGCACAAAGCTGGCCTTCCACTTCACCCTATCTTGGATATGTCTGGATTGCCCTATCATCCAGTAACCGGCTGGTTAGCTGAAATCCTCGAACCTGTCAGGGGGCAACTATCTAATCATTCCCTTCGGGACACCTTCCAATTTGTTGAATGTATACAGTATACAAATGCTTCGAATAAATATATGTTGTGTTTGAATGTAGAATCCCTATTTACGAACGTTCCACTGACAGAGACCATATGTTTTATGTGCAAATATATTGAAGACAACAAATTGAATATAGGGATACCCACTACAGATCTTAAAGAACTACTTTTGAGATGTACATTAAATGTACAGTTTACTTTCAATGAGACAATCTACAGACAGAAGGATGGTATTGCAATGGGTTCTCCCTTGAGTCCTCTCCTTGCAGACTGTTTTATGTCCAGTCTAGAAAATGGCCCCCTGAATCCTATAATCCAAAGCTTTCAAATGTATAAAAGGTATGTAGATGACACCTTTATTATTTGTAATATTGATTGTAACCTGAATAATATATTAAGTGTATTTAATGAGTGCCATCCTGCGATAAAATTCACACTCGAAATGAAGAACGAGTCTAGCATTCATTTCCTCGATGTGAACTTATCAAGAAGGACCGATGGAACTTTGAAGAGATCGATTTATCGTGAGCTGTTATGGAATGGCCAACTGACAAATTTCTACTGCTGGGTACCCATTGGTCGAAAACGAAACCTAGTCCGGTCGCTTGCAACTCGTATTCGGCGCATATGTAGCACTGATACTGTGGAAGATGAGTTGTACCTCTTGAGGGAAATCCTAATAGGAAATGGATTTCCACCATGTTTTATAGATAAGAATATACATTCAAAGCCTATAAAACGTGACTTATAAGCCGCACCCGAGATAATACTTTACATGAGCTTGGAATTCAAAGGGGACTTAGCTTCCGATATCATGAAACGAAGGATATCACAATCCTTGAAAAGAATATTCCCCGCTACATTTCTGAGAATAGCCTTTACTAGTTGACCATTACTATTCAATAACCTGAAGGATAAGATCACGCTGTTGACCAACTCTATGTGTGTTTATCAATTCACCTGCTCGTGTGGAGCTAGGTATATCAGTCGTTCGATTCGAGTTTTGTCCAAGAGAGTGCAAGAACATTATCCTGCATGGTTACGAAGAGGTGGAATTGGAGCAATAAGAAGCGCGATCATTGAACACCTGGTCGATAATGATCACCCTCTATCATCTCTATAGCCTCCGCCTTTAAAGTCATCTACAAGGCAAAGAGTAATTTACCCGAATCCCCATGTACCCGACTCTTCTGTATTGCTGAAGCTTTGGCTATCGAAACAGAAAAGTCAGATCTCTGTGTACAGAAAAAGTTCGTTCAACAGCTCCAACTTTCATGGTCTTAATCACTCTATGCTAAAGTATGGTAATCCCCAATCATATTTTAGCTCTACCAATTTTTCATTTTGTCTGTTCAATTTGTATACTCTTCCTTATTACGTCAATTGTTACTATTAGTATTCTCACTTTGAACTGTCCTCAGTATTATTTTACTTGTTCCACTTGTCATTCTTAATGAATTCCTTCTTACAACGATAAATTCTATGTCACTAAATGTTATAACTGTAGGGAATTGAATGAAGACGTTTTCACCTTATTCTGTCTGCGCCTGAACTAATCTGTCTATCTGCTCGTCGTACCTTCCGACTTAGTAAAGCACGCAAATATCAAAAGACAAAGGCTGGACTGTGACTGTGTATTGAGGTGCAACAACGATAAAGAAAGCCATGGTATTTATACATTTTACAACAATACGGACAGCTAACAGCATTTGAAATAATTGACCTTAATAGCCAATAACAAAGTGTGTGAGAAATGATAATATGCCATATGTGCGACATTGACAGTCAGTAACAAAATGTGTGGGAATGATAATATACCATATATACAAAATTAGCAGTCACTACCAAAATGTGTGAGAATGATAATATACCATATATACAAAATTAGCAGTCACTACCAAAATGTGTGAGAATGATAATATACCATATATGCAAGTTTAAACAGTCACTACGAAAATGCGTGAGAATGATAATATACCATATATACAAAATTAAACAGTCAATACCAAAATATGTGGGATCCTATCACTAAATTTCACACAATATTACGTAACGTTTTCGTTTTATTCGATTTGTCTACTAATCCTATAATTGCACACCCTTTTTCAAGTTCTATCCATCCTATGAATTATTTTATGTATGACATTAATTTGCTTTGGCACTTGACATTTAACTATGAGTGTAATCACAAACATTTTAGTTTTCTAATTGCATTTCATACTACTATTATTATTATTTTATGCATTCACACGTAAGATTCAAATCCCACACCGGATATAACTTCTTAAAAACCACATATATACGATTGTATAGCTTAATAATAAATCGGTTGAAAAGAGTCTCTTCGCTGAATCATCACTTGTTTTGATTTTCTAAATAACTATATAACATTGCAAAGATCTTTTATTGAAATGCACGCCGAATGTTCATTTCACTTTCAACAATAAGACATTTAGACAGATGAATGGGACTGAGGCAGTAAAGCCATTGGGTTCATTGATGGCTGATTCTTCTATGGCAAAGCTTGAAAACTCTCAATTTAATCAAGTCATGTGTCACTTTGACATTTAAAGAAGATAAGTAGACGATACTTTCCTTATCTGTGATAGGAACGTAATTCTTGATGATGACTTGTTTGCATTCAGCAACTACCATCCCTATTTGTAATTTGTCTTAGAAAAGCAATCTGAACTAAGTATTCCCTTTCTTGATGTGTGCCTTAGTAGACGTAATGACGGATCTCTCAAAACATCCATCCACCGGAAATATACATGGAATGGTCAACTAACTAGTTTTTTTATAGGTGGGTGCCTGTCTCCAGGAAAAGGAACCTAGTTCATTCTCATCCTGCTTTAGGATACGAAGCATTTGTAGTTATGATTGCGCTGACTCAGAACTTCACTTCATAAAAGTCACACTCACAAAAAACGGTTATCTGAACCGATTTATTGACAGCAATATGAAAGATAAGCAGTCTAACCTGGTCACCGACTTAGTTCCATAGAAAATCTCATTTATGAATTTGGAATTCAAAGGTGATCAAGTTGTTCTCCATCTCTGTAAAAGATAAGCTCCCTCGTGTGGCTACCTCCATGTGCATCTGTCAGTTCACCTGCTCTTGTGGAGCAAAGTACCTTGGCCCTAGCCAGAGAACGCCGCTTTCTGCACGGACAGATATGAGAAGAACATATTCCAGCATGGTTTTACAAGGGAGAAAGGAAGAGTGTGATAATCTACACTCTAGAATACTTGATTGACTCCGCTCACTCTACCAATCTTGGTCATGATTTAAGGTCATCTATGGAATCCAGGCTTGCCTTTGCCATAGAGGGATAGACATTTATTTATTGATTAATTTTGTTTATTTAATTATTCTACACACCTTTCCCTTATTACTACGATTATTATTATTGTTATTATTATTATTATTATTATCATTACTATTCTCACTATTACTATTGTTTCCGCTTGTCTCACTTGTCATTCTAAATCCAAAAATTCTTTTTACAATACTGAATTCTTTCTTATCAAACTTCACACCATGTTATGTAACGTTTTATATTAGCCTACTAATCCGAGAATTACATACCCCTTTCCAACAACTATACATCCGATGAACTATTTTATATACGACATTAGTTGTTTTGCCATTTGACATTTAACTATGATTATAATCACAAATATTTTATCTGCATGTCATACTACTATTATTATTTTATGTATTCACACCTTTGACCTAATTCCCTCACTGGCTATAATTTCTTAAAAACCACATGTATATAGATATACGCGAGTGCACAGCTTGATGATGATAAATTCGTTGTTGAAAAGAGTCTCTTCTCTGAATCAGTTGTTTTGAGGTTTTATATATCCCAGTTGGAATTTTCTATGAACAGTAAAAGCTCTCCACGTCAACACAGTCAGTCTTGCCTCCTTTTCTCCGTGTGTCCCATTTTCAATTGTATCGTATCGTGTTGTTTTTCTTAACAGTGGTTAGAACAATAAGCTGGCGAATCGACTAGACAGGAAATTTGTTTGCGAAACTACAGAGTGTATTAACGGTCATATCAAAATTGGTGAGAGGGAACATATCAGAAGCGTTCGAAGAGATTGTGTAATGAAGAGATGAGGGATTATGGTCAATTTTGGAGGCAGCTAAAGAAGACCACAGGGAACAGGAAGCTGTGTAGTCCACTGGTAACCCCCCCCCCCCAAGAGAACAATAGTAATAATAGTAATAATTTTAGTAGTCTAGCTTTTAAACAGGCCTTCAGTTGAGACGCAGCTTCATAGTGTCATCGATCAGCTTTCCTTCTTCACCTAACTCTCTACGCTTAACCTCAGTACTACTGACTCCATAATACCAAGTAACTCGGGCAACAGAATGCAGACACCGATGGATTAAGACAATAGCCACTTCATATCTCCAAATTTCAACGGCCATTTTTTACAGACATGTAGGAAGATACAGAGAACTGTGAGATGGATATCACACCTACAAAAGGATGAAACAAGTTGCTAAAAACCAGACACATTTTTATCATTCATTCTAAGACTGCATCATCAATCAGTTCATCGTGGGTGATGTGACTTCACAAAAAAGCAGGTCAAATAGTTTGAAAACTAGTAATACATAATTCTGTCTAACAGACTTTACAACCATATACGTTAGCTTTTAGATTTGGTATTGTCATTGTTATTTATTAGTATCATTCCCTGTACTTCCGAGTAGGTTAGAGAGCTTTTGTAGCACATCACCAATTCACAGTCTTCACTGTAGTCATTTTTAGCTGGTACCACGATTGCCTACAAGCTCGGTACTTCATTCGTCTCATGATCTCTTCTATGCCACCCTCAGACTCATGTCCTAATAGAGATGCTGCCTGGCATCCTCCTGTATATTTAAAGGACAATAAGTTCTTGATTGACTGGTTCCCTGCCAGAGTTGCTTTTTTTAGTAACCATTTCTAACCAGCCATCTGATCTTCTGTATGAGTTGAAGGGAACATCTGCTGACAAAATTCTGCAATAATCTGTTGGAAATGTTTTCCTTCACACTTGCCTCAGGTCTATGAACCATATAGAAGCATTGCCTCACTTGACATTAGTGTTGAGCATCCTGATCTTGTTCATTCTGCTGAGTGTGACAGATTTTCAGACTAAAATTGTAAGCGTAATCTCCGAAAACGTGTAGCTGAACACTATCCGGTTTGGTTAATGAAAGGCGAACTTAGAACTGCGAAGTCATCTATTTGTGATCACCTGTTAGATAGGGTCTGGTCATTTAGTCCCACGTGATTCATCCACCAAGGTTATCTACATTGTAAAAATCGAATCGATCCAAAAGTTTACGTTTTCTTCACTTATGCATAGCTAGCCGAAGCTTTAGCTATACATGAACAGAAACCTGAATTATGTATTCAAAAACGTTTTGTCAAACCCCTTTCTTTACCTTGGTCATAGTAATGTTCTTTCTAGTTTTTATTTTATTTTACTACTTGAATTCTTTACACTTCACTTCACATCTTCATTCTTATCGTAATTTTACTCCTAATTTTCAAAATTTTTAGACAACACTTGACATTTATGATATCAATTCACTTATATATGTATATTGACTGAGCAATTATTTAGCGCCATTTAATAACCTTTTTCTGTGTTATATAAATACGACTGTACAGTTGGCTTGAAAATGAAGTCGTTGAAAAGAAATTTCTTCGCTGAACAAAAAACTGTGCTTTTACTTATGAGTAAATGGGTATTTTTCGTAATTTCATATTAATGAAGGTCTTATAGAAAATCTAAACAAGTGATTCAGCGAAGAGACTCTTTACAACGAATTTACTATCAAGCTGTACCGTCGTATATATATGAGACTTTTCAAGAAATTATATCCCGTAAGGAAACTGAAACGGTGTGAATACATCAAATAATATTAGTAGTAGTGTGAAATGCAGTTAAAATATTTGTGACTAATAATCACATTTAAATGTCAAGTGGTAAGGTATTTGATGTCATATACAGAATGATTCACAGGATGCATAGATGTTGGAAAGAGATGCATAATTATAGGATTAGTAGGCGAATATAAAATGTTACATAACACTGGGGAATTTTATGACAAAATTTATCAGTAGCTTGTTTGCGGGGATTTGATTGGTTACAAGTAAAATCACAAGTTGACACCAGTTACAGAACTACTGCAAAGCCACCAGTGAGTGGTGATGGATAGCTATTTTGTCCTAATTTAGGAGAAGACTTCATCAGCACTTGCAAGTTTAGATTCGAACTCACCTTCTTCTCCATAGACCATTCAGCCACTGGGACCCGATCCAATGACCTATTAATCCTAACTTCTGCCATTTTGTCATATATATATATATATATATATATATATATATATGTGTAGCGTAACAGCAGCTATTGTAGGAGAACGGTAACTCACCAATGAAACTGGTTGGTGGTTGAGCTATGCATATTGTGAATCGATCGAAAGTGGAATTCATGAGCTAGTGGATAGCCTAAGAGGTTGCCTGTCAATCGGAAGTCCATCGGTTTGAATCTCAATGGGTGCATACTGCTGAAGAGCCCCAGACTAGGGTACCGAAACATCTGTGTTCAGTACTCCCAACCGGTTTTTCAATGGTTCTCTAACTGACCTCAACTCGTGATCAGACCTGTAACATAGAATTTATCACTGAAAAATTTTCTGATTTAGAATGATAAGTTGGTCAAGTGAAATAATACCGGAAACAGTTAAAAGTGAAAATAAAAATAGTCATAACAATCGAAGGATATACAAACTCAATAAACAAAACGAAAAATAAGTAGAGTAAAAGTACGAGTGGCGATTATCATACTTCAGCATAGAGGAAGGGGTTAAGACCATAAGGACAAGAGGGGTTGAACAACCTTCTTTTGTATATAGAGACCTGACATGTCTATTTTGATGGATAAAGCTTCAGCTATACAGATGACACGGATACTTAATGATTTCAGAAGGTTATCTTTTGCCTTGTAGATAAATAAGTTTGAAGGGAGAGACTGCAGAGACAGGGTGATCATCATCGATCAGAGGTTCAATGGTCATGCTTGTTATAGCCCCACTTCCACCTCTTCGTAACTCTCATGCAGGATAGTGGTCTCACACCCTCTTGGACAAAACTTGAGTTAAACAACCGACATTACATTGCTCCATAAAAGCTAGTGAAGGGATAAACGCACATAGAGTTGGTCGATTGAGAGATCTTGTCCTTCAGGTTGCTGAACAGTACTAGTCGACTGTCTTGCGCTTTTCCTATCCTGACTGGCTTTGACCTTCTCATCCCTGCCGCCTGTAGTTGAAACAACTCTTTAAATATTCCTATTATTAATATTAGAAGAAGACATATAAGCGAACAATACAGCAATTTAACCAATGACCTTGCGTTTGTGGATGAAATAATAATAATAATGTGGTAAATGTTTTGAATGTCAGTAATATCTGTGATTATAATGATAATACAGTAATGGTAACAAGGTTTGTGCTCGTGGTGTTAAGAATAACGAAGGTAGCAATAAGAAAGTAAATGCAGACAAAATTAATCTGATGCTCACTAGTAACTGGCCCTATTCAGGCTGTTAACCTGGGGTTCTGGTGGGAAGCCGTGACCAGTAGGGTACAGCAAGTTGAAGCTGAGGCAGTAACTCATTGAAGAAGACATTACGAAGTGGTCGCGCTATGTCGTGAACTGGCAGAAGTTGGAATTCAAGAACCATTGGATCGGGTCCCAGTGAGTGGCTCAATGGTCTACGAGCTCGCCTTGTAACCAGAAGGTCCTGGGTTCAAAGTGTGGCGGTGTATGCGTAGTGCTGAAGAGTCCCAAACTAGGACGAGACGGCTGTCCAGTAATACCAGACTTTCCAGTGGTTCTCTACCTGATGTCAGCTCATGGTGAAATCCTCCATACGATCAAACAAAATCCCTACAAAACCAATACTTGAAAACTCGATAAATAAATAAATTAGGTCAAATCTTAAAAATTAAGAAAAATACTAAAGGTGAAGTGGAAAGATAATCAGAGTTTAAATAAATATCATAAAAGTACAAAGGAAATGGAAAACAAGAAAGGGTAGGAGATATTTCCATTTTGACATTTACGTAGGCTAAGCAAGGGCGAGACAAAAGTAGAACAAACTTCTTTTGGCGTATGCAAAGACACTAAGATTGTTCTCTCGAATTAATTCCCAGGCAGGTGGGATCGAATTCCTTTCTAGAGGTTCTTTGATGGAATATGATAGGTAACTTTGAAGACACTTCTTCTGTCCATCTAATGACCACTACCATCAATCAATCAATCAAATGAGACAAAATAGAACTTCTTATAGATTTAATTTGGCCTTTTCCAGACTCTGAAGGAAGACGATCAGTTATACGTATGCTGAGCTGTCTAGTTGTTCGCCCCACATGGCCTGATTTTTCCTCAGAAGCAGCTAAATTTGTAGATATGCATAGAAGTGGCACAGCTAGGCAGTTTGTCTTTCGCTTGAACAATCGATTATAATCGGTCGGCTGGAAAATGACAAACATCAGTTGGCGGCAGTATAATAAGTCTACTTTTATTGTTCTCGACAATCTTAGATGTAGGACTTTACTAGCCCCATAACTTTATTTAGATTTCCAACCGGTTCCATATGTTGAGTACGTAACAATGTGATTGTACACTTTTTGGTTACTTGTATAAATTCGAGATATTGTACATAATTTTTGTTTAAAACGCTTCTTGTTGAAATATACATAACTTCCGTGTACAATTGAAAAATACACTCTGCTGTTGGAGACTTCGTCTTCTCCCTGGTCACTTCTGCTTACTTGCTCCACTCACACCGTGTTGTATACTTCGGATTTATTGTAGGAGCCTACTACTCTCAACCGAAGACATTTCTACAACCGGAACACAGCAGCTACAGCAGACGCAGTCCAAACAATTAACGTGCCCGTGGATTATATAATTAATTTGTAGGGGACTAATATTAGAGTTCACTAACATTCCAAATATAAAAGTAATAATCCAAGTCAGTGGAGTGTTAAATCACAATATATTACCAAAAATACAGTGACGAGTTATAGCAACAAAAAGGATTACTTGTATATAACGTCTAAGTCCTCGGCTACAAATTAATTATATAATCCACGGGCACGTTAATTGTTTGGACTGCGTCTGCTGTAGCTGCTGTGTTCCGGTTGTAGAAATGTCTTCGGTTGAGAGTAGTAGGCTCCTACAATAAATCCGAAGTATACAACACGGTGTGAGTGGAGCAAGTAAGCAGAAGTGACCAGGGAGAAGACGAAGTCTCCAACAGCAGAGTGTATTTTTCAATTGTACACGGAAGTTATGTATATTTCAACAAGAAGCGTTTTAAACAAAAATTATGTACAATATCTCGAATTTATACAAGTAACCAAAAAGTGTACAATCACATTGTTACGTACTCAACACATAACCCAATCACTTTAAATTTTGACTTTGGTATGCGGTTTATTATATTGCTGAATAAAGTAAACAAATGCGCGGTTTCACATTTCTGAGTAATTCACTTTTACTGACCAGTAGACAGAGTTTGTATGATACTATTTAAAACTTTATTATTACTATTACTATTATTATTACGATCATTATTCACTTCACTGTGCATATTTTCTTTGTCTACAAAGCACGACACGTTTATTAATAAAAATGCCACACTATACAACTTAGATTCTGTGTCGTCTTTAATCGTTCGATATTAGCAAGATGATGTAGGCTGGTTAACCAGTAAAACTATGTTTAATTATTGGCTTTACAAGAGTAAAGATTATTTTTATCAAAACCATATGTAAAGAAGTACTTTCAAAAGTTCCTTTATAGAGATTTGATTTGCCACCTTCAGGTTAAGGAATATAGCAAGTGTTCGACCCTTTTAGGTATGCTCATCCTCCAGAATCTGTCACAAGGAGAAGATATGATCAATAAACACCCTTAGATGGTTGAAGACAATCGTTAGGAAGTTTCGCCTGACCTAGAGTTCGTGCTAGTTGGTAATCCCCAGTCAGCAAGGCAATTCTACAAACTTGAAGGGATTCATGTCCCTTCTCATATTGGAACCTGCTTCACCCAGTTCATCTAATATCATCACATCAGTGTGCACCGTGATGATGAGCTACCTAGAATGGTGACAACATTGAAAACCTGACTGATCGAATTCTGCGCTTGGTTGACTGATAAGATTTTCAAACGGGACATACGTGTGCAGTCTGTTACTGCATAGATTTACGTCACAAAATTTCAACCCTAAAGATAGGGCTTGTAGTTGTAAGGTAGACAGACAAGCTGATGGAGGAGTGACTAAAAACAAATTTATCAGGGTCGATAGGGAACTTCCTCTTTGCTTCAACGGATTTGAGGCTCCTGTTCAATTCAGATTTGACATTCTCAGATCGTTTGCTTTGTACCAAGATAACATATTAATTAAATGATTCTCTTTCACTTGATGATAGTTCGGCAAGATCAGAAGACCTCTGTGATATATTTCACTGTTAATCGAATATACGCGAGCGAATAGGATCAATCAGGTTTCTTGTGTGACGTTGGAGGGTTTTAGAATTGGGATAAATGTGATGTCTTCGGAGTTTCTTCCAGAACCACTTCGTATATCAATGATTCATAATGCAGTCTTCATAGAATTCCAATTTTACATTCACTTCGGCAAGTTTGACAGAGTAACGCAGAAACCCATTGAGTTCCTTCACTGTCGTAGGGTCCTTGCATTTTTTCATATCGTCGAAAAGATGTATTTGCTGAACTTCGTGTTCTTTTTAATCTAATGTCCCGATGGGTATTTTTTTTCCACGATTTGATAGAATTCTGTCTGCACCAAAGAAAGAACTAGATACATCACACTAGTTACTAGTGTCCAGTCAAAATGCACACTTTTTCTGACTTAAAGCCTCTCTGCTTCATTCCTCCTGAGAACCGTTTAGTGTGTACGTGATTCGTGAACTCTGAACTTTAGATGCTGGATTAGTCAGGTCTACTGCCTCATAATTATCATATGAAAACATGTCTCCAGTTTCATAAGGTGAGGTAATCAGTGATTCACGCCAGTCTAACGGGACTATCTCTGTATCACAAGTATTAATTACCTAAGATTTAAGTTAATTCAGAAAACAGGTGATTGCCTTTTTATCCATAAACATCTCTGAGACAATTACATCATGTCCCCCTGCTTTATCTCTTTTCATATTACAGAGGGAGTGTAGGTCCTGTGTTGACATTCGATTCGGGGAGTGTTGTGTGTTGGGCAAATTAATCTTAGCTTTAGGCCACTTAAATTGCTCTAATTTCGTCGTGTACATATCTGAAGTCTATAGGGATTTGGTTGGTGTAGAGTTTATTTTTTATCAGAAGGCGAAATCAGGCGATAAGAGTAATCGATCCTTAAATCCAACTAAAGCTTATCAAAACATGCCTAAGTGCGATCATTACTGATTCTTTGTTCCGCCCTCCCCTCGCCGTCACGAATAGAACATAGGGACTAAGAGATGAATCTTGATTGAAGTCGGTTTTTTATGAAATCACTTCCAAATGGCTTAACAATCGCCCCAAAAAACCTTCAGTTTCGCTTCATATAATCTCCTCTACATCACACTTGGTCATCCAACTAGTCATTTTTCATCAGGGTTCCACTCAAGGGTCTGTCCAGCATGTGACGTGGCTGGCTGACTGGCTTAAACTAACTTTTGAGGGTTTGATTGACTGATTAAGCTATATTTTTGTTTACGTATCACAACCACTAGCTCTTTTCCATCCTGATCCATCATATATGAACCAGTTAGCAATACTTGTCGAGGAAGGCGATGACTAAGCAGGCATGCGTAACACATGTCCTAAATATCTCAGTCGATGTAGCTTCACACTCTTGTCTATTGATTTCTCCTCCAACTCACCTAGCACTCAACCGATGTCTAACGCACACCGGAGATAGAACTCAGGCACGCATGATCAAAGACAGCCAGCTGGCTTTTTCATGTCTTCCACTCTCAATGGCCAGGTCTTACAGCCATTAAGGAGGACAGAGCGAACTGCTGCAATGCAGTATGCATGCCCGTTTGGTCGATAGCCAGCCAGCCGGATATCACGTCTACGCCAGAGACGGCGTAAACTGGCATATGCGAAAGTAGCCCTATGTATCCTTGCTGAGATTTCAGCAGCGATCAACCTGTTGGGACCGGATGATGCAACTTCCCAAATAAGTGAAGCTGTCAATATGCTCTACCACTTCATTCCTTATTTCTGAGCTAGGAGTCAGTGTAGTCCTGTCCTGTACCGTCAATTTACATTCGACAGAGAGAGAGAGAGAGAGTGAATCCCATACCAAACATTCTCAGATGGCGGCTCAAGGTGTTCAGAAGACTCTGCTCTATTTTGTCAGCGTCTTCATCTAGAATGATTGTATCATCTGCATACTGGAAGTCAATGAGATTATTCCTTGATGGTAACAAGTCAATCCGTTAGTCGCTGAAGTCAGTTAGGGTTAAGTCTATTCACATATCTATGATAAAATTAAACAGAAATGGAGACAGTGGGCATCCCTGACAGACAGCCCCACACTAGTTGTCACCGGTTGACTGCGTGAGTTCGAGTAGAGTGCCTTGATTGGTGTGATGTACTTCCTCGGCGTCGGTGGTATAGCGGTTAGGACGCTCGCCGACCATCCACATGGTCCGGGGTTCGATCTCCAGCCGGCGCACTCCTTTACCTCACTGAGCCAGAAATAATGCTGGTAAAGAAGAAAGGTTGGGCATGAGGCTAGCAACCCCATCCTGTAAAAATTAAACACTGCTACAGAAACTTTAAGCCACAAGCTTGGAGCCCTATGTTCCACTGGGAACGCAAAGGAAAAATTATTTATTATTATTATTTCCTCGGCATTACCTTCACAGCCAGACATCGACATAGTACCTCTCGGTCGATGGAGTCGAATGCCGCTAATAGTTCAAAAAATATGACAATTGTTGGACGTCGATGATAAGTATGCCTATGTTCCAGAATCTGTCGAAGGGTGAAGATATGATCAGTACACCCTC